>CM075332.1:17438328-22238328 GCA_037788925.1 Mytilus galloprovincialis
GCACAAAAATGGTACAGAAACTACAATAACACCAAACGCCGCAGTAACGCAGTGTTTAAGCAGTGTTATTCTTTCTGCATGTGTCCTAATAGCCTATAAACTGATGTAAAACCAGCTTTTGAGTAATGAAATGTCTTGTTTAAGATGATGAAGCTCTATTCATATTTAGTACAATGTATCCGTATGCATTTGAGAAATGTGTGACATTTAACTAACTGTTATGAAATGGAGATTAAATTTGATTAATTCTATCTGATATTTTTTCAATCCTGTATTTATTGTTACTAAAAAGAACATCGATAGGATATAACTCAAAAGATATTTTTCTTAATATTCCACACACCATGCAACAATCACAGATTTAATAAAAATTAAAATACAAACAATCGTAAAAGGTGGAGGGGAGTCCAACCAAAGAACCTCTCCGAAGTTATCACATTCCAGGTCTCTCAGAATACTGTAGCAATACTTGACCACCGTTACTAATTCTTCCACGATATACATTTACTGGTGGACAGCAGGGGCCAATGTTGACGAGTGGTCTAAATACTAAAACCACTGTATCACTAGCAAGTAAACACTAATGTTCTGATTTCGAATCCCGCAACTTGTAGGTGCATTCGAATCCAATCTCACTTGACTGGGATTTTCAGTTGCCAACCTAAGGTCTGTGGTCCTCTGCGGATACTCCAGTTTCCTTCACTAATATAAACTGACCGCCATGAAATAGCATAATACTGTTGAAAGTACCATTAAAACGTCAATCAATGGTGACAGCATTGTCTAATCAATATTTGTCCTTTATTTCTCCCAAGACTTCGTTCTGTTCGAAATAAATGTTTTTACTCCTTAGTGAGTAATGAAAAACATACTTGTACTAGTATAGATTAGTTACCGTTAGGATTTTATTCATGATAAATTACACAAATCACATGTTTAACACGTACACTCACACCAGGACTTATTTTGTCATTTTTATATCAAGAGTTGAACAATTGATGCAAACTGCTAAGTGAATTTGAGAATGGAAATGGGAAATACGTCAAAGAGACCACGACCTGACCAAAGACAAAAAACAGCTGAAGGCCCCCAATAGGAATTCTTTAAAATTCACCAATATAACCAAAGAAAATATATAGACATTTAATATGTGTTGTTTTTTCGTGTATCGAGATTCTATAAAGAAATATCCCGCCAAACGTCTTGTGTAGTAGACACAAAACACTGCCAGTGGGACTACTCGATTTCTTAAAACCTAACATATATCGAAAAGAAATGGATTTATGGCATGTTTTGATGATTAAAATATTTGTTTTGATTTGATTTGTTTTTTGGTGTTTTAACGCCACTTTTAAGCACCGCATTTAGGCTATTTCGTGGCGGTCAGTTTTTTTGGTAGAGGGATACGGAGTGCCCGGAGAAAAAAAAACATTCGACCTTCGATAGGAAAACTGACAATCCTAGTCAATTAAGATTGGAGTCAAGTGCACCCGCGCAAGCTGGGTTCGAACTCACAACCTCAGTCTTGACTGACTAGTGATAACAGTAGTAACTTCTTATACCACTGGACCAACGAGCCCCAAAACAAATATTTCATAATCCTATTCATATAAACAATGTATAATCTTTTTTTATGGCCAATCTGTAGGCTTAAAACTAGCAAGGGAACATGTCACCTATACTTCTTATATTTATGAAAAGTACGTCTTCATTTTGCCAAAATATTGGAAAAGACTATCTGAGTACATATAAATATTTAGTGAATCTAAGGTAACAGTTATTATTAGTTTTGATCCACTGAAAAAAAAAGTATCGTATTAACATAATGAGGAACTAGAGGTGTTATTACACTAGCCGAACTATTTTTTCCGCCTTTTACTTCCTACTTAGATGATTATGTTAATTATATCCGATTGTCATTAAAGTACCGGACATGAGTAAAAGGGCATACGATACAGTTTTTTATCCCGTATTTACAGTTTAATTAAAATTTCCATACAATCTATTTTTTGCCTGATTAAATTAAATATGTAATAAAAAATATATACCTTCATGTGCTACTGTTTGAGTTAAATGAAGTCGAAATTTTGTATTTTTGCTCAAAATTTGGATTTGTGGCCGTATTTTTCCTTTCGAAAGAAAGTCATAACTTTCTTGTTTTGAAAGATAAACACGAATTGTTTTTTTTTTGTGTTAAATAATTTGTAATTTCTGTATTTTATAAGTATCCTAAAAATTTATGCATTTTTTATTCAGAAATAACTCATATTTATCAAATGGTCATGAATTGAGAAAAAAAACGTAATTATTTGCTGTATATTTATCAAAATTAAAAAAAAATGCACTATTTACAGTTTTACAAAATTTGGTCCACATAATCTCCCTGCAAAATGAAACAAATTGTCATTTTCAAAAATAAGGGTCCATGCACTCATTTCCAAATTAGATCAGTTTGAATGGAAAAAAACAGTCGAAAAATGCATCTTTTCCCGATATGTCACAGTTTGACGTCGCAAAAATAAAATTTAACGTTAGCAACGTCATAACCTCCCCTGTATCGTATGCCCTTAATTGCTTTCATTTGCATCTGACAAAGCCGGGCAAGAAACTTGTGAGTGCTAATATTTTTCCTTTTTTTTTAATTCTTTCTTGCAAAAGTTTATATTAATCTTATTAAAGGTATCTAGAGATCGGTCTACTATCTAGAAACTGCACTTTTCATATTTTAGAGAGAAAAAAATGGAAGTATTGCAAGGATTATACACAAACTCTCTTCAAGGAAAAAAGTTTTAGTGAAAAGTTGTCGTATTTGACGGTTTCGTTCTGTTAACGCACTTTTGCATTTTAAACTCTCGTTTGTTTTGTTTGTTTGTTTTTTTTTTTAACTTTTGGCTATCTCAGAACTTTTGTCTGCAGTGTACCTGTTTAACTATATATCTGTACTGTTGTCGAGTTATAAAAATGTCGACGATGCAAAAAAAAAAAAGAATTTGTATTGTGATATATTTTGAGTTTTAAATTCAATGTAATTTTGGAAATGTTTAACGAAAGTCAAACACATAACGTGTTGTTTTTTTAATGAAAAACTACGGAAGCCATGTAAATTTCCTTTTTACAATCTGATATAACAGATTATCATTTGATATAACAAATTATCAATTTGATTTAACAAATTATCAATTTGATTTAACAAATTATCAATTTGATATAACAAATTATCAATTTGATATAACAAATTATCAATTTGATATAACAAATTGTGAATTTCTCTACCAATAGTATAAATGTATTATAATAATAATTGATTAAAAGATTGTATAACCCAAACTGGCGCATTTCGTGAAGTAATTAATTGTTCATCTGACATGCTCATACAATTATCTAACGCATATTCAAAACTTATATTACAGGTTTATTGTTTCTACAACTTGCCCTCCTCCTCTTTTCTCTTTATTTGAGAAAATCTTACTATTTTACAACAGAAAATTCATATAAATAAGTAAAATTATTTAAATTAATGCTCAGCCTCTGATTTAGTCAGTCATTAAAATGGGAATAGTATAACACAGAGCAAAATCAACCACAAAAAAGAACGAAAGATGCTTACATGTATAAGGATGACCGACAAAAAGACGAAACAAAAACAGTATAATTATAAAACTATATTTGGCATATAATATATTTTAAAAGTTAACTTATATAATATTGTGTGATAGGCTGGAAAATAAATCAAGTTTTTTTAATTATTAACCTGGACCGGTTTCACGAAGCTATCCTAAGACATGTCTTATGATCCTCTTATAACTATCCTAAGACATATCTCAGACCTCGTCACAAAGCTGTCTTATGGTGATCTTAGCTAAGACATCCTAAACCTGTCGCATGTTCTTTAAATTTTCAAATGTAAACATTGATTTACGGAAAACATCATGTAAATGCATGTAGTATGTCTTTACCATAAATTATGCAAAACGTATTGATTAATATAATGACATAATTTGCAAAATTTATATAAAAAAAATAAATGTAATTTATATATAAATTATCTATAAATAATACACCAATAAACATTTCTAATACAAAATTCAGAAAAAAAGAATATAAAATGATAACATTTTTTGGTACAAGTGAGCTGAATTCAATTTCCACTGTATTGGTTATAATAGGTTAAAGGATAAAATCGTGCATTCTCGATATCAATACATCAAATTTTCATTGTTGACAAATCAAGATTATCCGCCAATCTATAAAGATTACGTTATAAGCAGGAAAAGGAGAATAGATTTTTAGATATCAATACGATAAATTTCAAAATTAATATGTAGGACTCGGAGGTGCGATGGGGACGCTGAAGTGCGATGGTCACGCTGAAGTGCATGCATGCGATCATGGTCTACGCCGAAGTGCGATGGTCGTTTCGCTGAAGTGCGATGGTTTTGCACATGACGTTTGAATATTGTGACGTTTTCAAAAACAACGTGATTACAAAATCTCCAAATTAAATGCAAGCAGGAGCAGAAGATGATTAAAAATTTTGTAGCTGTTTCATACGTACAAAGAAACGGAAATAAAATGAAACGGGAAATGAAATGAAACGAACGATTCAAGTCCTCAAACAGTTTTGATCATTGGGTGTGGAGGTTACCAAAATATGTAAATCAGTTTGGGAACAAGGGACTAAAGGATAAGATGATCTTGGTCTCTAGATGAGCGTACCAATGTTCGGAACTACAAAATTTATGCCGGAAAAGTTTTGTACGACAAGTAAAATGTCTTGATCTTATTAATTTTGACTTTTTTAAAGTATCATTCAATTATAAGTATTTTTTTCCCGTTATATCAAGTAGCGATAATTTTTTCTTTTTTTCAGCGGCTTGAGATGAGTTTTGTAAAAAAAACCACACAATCTCAGTAATTTTATTGTGCTTACAGTATTAATCTTCTGCAACGGGATAGGCAAAAAATAAACCCGATTGGTCCCAACTTGGTCCTGAGTGGAGAAGCAGCTAATACTATACCTGCTATGAGTCAATCATAAAACTGTTATGATATCAGATAAATGGATGACTGGGTGTTGTGAGCAATTTCTTAGATATTATATGACAAAAACAAGTTACTAGTATATTTGATAAAATAAGTTGGATCCTACTTAGTGAATCGCACTTCAACACGCAATATAAAGAAATATCTCGAAAACAACATCGGTGACTCCAATTTGTTTCTATTAAAATTCCGAAATAAGTGTAATCTATATCTTTATGCAAAATTGCAATGATTTATTATTAGTAGACCAAGTATAAATATTGCGATTTCCCTTTAATTTCAGCCATCCAGTCTATTTTCTGATTCCATACTGCTGTCTGCTTATATAAGCGGATGATTAGCATATTAAAAATTAAAGTCTTTGGTTTAACCTGAACAGAAATAAAAACCCGATCTCTCAGATATGAGGCTATCACACTAACCACTACACCTCCACATAAAATAGGATTCAAACTTCAGACCGTCGCAGTTAGCTAGTATAAACAACGTCAAAATTAGACCATAGCACTTCAGCGTACCAACCATCACACTTCAGCGTTTCTAACAACAAGTTAGCGTCACAATGTCACCATCGCACTTCAGCGTGTTAACCAACGCACTTCAGCGTACCCACCATCGCACTTCAGCGTACCCACCAACTCACTTCAGCGTTTCTAACAAAAGGTTAGCGTCACAATGTCACCATCGCACTTCAGTGTGTTAATCAACACACTTCAGCGTAGACCATCGCACTTCAGCGTGACCATCGCGGTTCGGAGTACCATCGCGGTTCCGAGTCCTACAAATTTAAAAAATGAGTTTTATTTATATATATAAACGTATGACTATCCTAAGACACCATAAGACACCTCTCGTCTTGTCCTAACTTTTTGCCCAACTCTAAGAAATGTCCTAATTTAGGACCACTTTCTGAAATCAACTTAGGACTAAGATACTGTCGTAAGACCATCCTAAGACATTTCTTAGTCCTAAGACAGCTTCGTGAAACTAGGCCCTGTTATCTTATAATCTAATTTTTTAAAGCAATCTTATAAGTGTATAGAAAGTATACTAATACATTGTATTTCTATAAATAGTCAAATAAATTAAAACAATTAATGCTGTTTTATACCGCAAATCTGAAAAATCATATATACATGTACTTCAAAATTACAGGAAGTAGAAAAAAAGTACAATCGATGTTCTAATCTGATTGATATTTACTGACCCCATTTTAAGTTTTCATTTAGAACTCATCCAAGGCCTTTTATAAAATAAAACTAATACTACTTACAAAACGGGAAAAATGATAATCTTTTCGCAAAATTCTTTCGATCCGAAGAATGCACCCGCTCAAGCCTGGCAATATTTTTTTCAAGTTAAAAGGGTGCGTAACCCTAAAACGGAAAATGGCTCTCTGATTAAATTATATGAGGCTAGCACACTAACCACTACAACTCCACATAAAATAGGATTCAAACTTCAGACCGTCGCAGTTAGCTAGTATAAACAACGTCAAAATTAGACCATAGCACTTCAGCGTACCAACCATCACACTTCAGCGTACCCATCAACGCACTTCAGCGTTTCTAACAACAAGTTAGCGTCACAATGTCACCATCGCACTTCAGCGTGTTAACCAACGCACTTCAGCATAGACCATCGCACTTCAGCGTATCCACCATCGCACTTCAGTGTACCCACCAACGCACTTCAGCGTTTCTAACAACAAGTTAGCGTCACAATGTCACCATCGCACTTCAGCGTGTTAACCAACGCACTTCAGCATAGACCATAGCACTTCAGCGTATCCACCATCGCACTTCAGCGTACCCACCAACGCACTTCAGCGTTTCTAACAACAAGTTAGCGTCACAATGTCTCCATCGCACTTCAGCGTGTTAACCACCGCACTTCAGCGTAGACCATCGCACTTCAGCGTGACCATCGCGGTTCGGAGTACCATCGCGGTTCCGAGTCCTACAAATATAAAAAAAATAGTTTTATTTATATATATAAATGTATGACTATCCTAAGACATCATAAGACACCTCTCGTGTTGTCCTAACTTTATGCCCAACTCTAAGAAATGTCCTAATTTTGGACCACTTTCTGATATCAACTTAGGACTAAGATACTATCGTAAGACCATCCTAAGACATTTCTTAGTCCAAGACAGCTTCGTGAAACTAGGCCCTGTTATCTTATAATCTAATTTTTTTAAAGCAATCTTATAAGTGTATAGATACTATACTAATATTTCTATAAATAGTCAAATATACTAAAACAATTAATGCTGTTTTATACCGCAAATCTGAAAAATCATATATACTTCAAAATTACAGGAAGTAGAAAAAAAAGTACAATCACTGTTTTCATCTGATTGATATTTACTGACCCCATTTTAAGTTTTTATTTAGAACTCATCCAAGGCCTTTTATAAAATAAAACTAATAATTCTTACAAAACGGGAAAAATGATAATCTTTTCGCAAAATTCTTTCGATCCGAAGAATGCACCCGCTCAAGCCTGACAATATTTTTTTCAAGTTAAAAGGGGGGGGGGGGGGTAACCCTAAAACGGAAAATGGCTCTCTGATTTAATTAGAACTCTGACTGCGCAATATGGTTTTAAGAATTGTATGTGAGTTTCATAACATGAGAATAAGGCAAACTTTACTTTTATGTCAGATCGGCTACTTTAATCTTAAACTTACAGCCGATTTCAATGAGTATGTATCTAAAGGTAATATCTTTGGTTAACGTGCTTGCTAGCTGAACGTGAAGTCATTGTTATGTTAGCTAAACTACCATCCTTTAAGAATAGACTAGTCCGACAGATAACCAATCTATCTGACTGTAGGACAAGGCTACTTTGAAAGAAGGATAGTATACCTAGCAATGATTTCACGGTTCAGCTAGCAAGCAAGCTAACCAAAGATATTACCTTTATACACATACTCATTGAAATCGGCTGTAAGTAAAAATAAAAACTACTTTGATGTTAAGATTACATAACCAACATGACTTGAAAGCTGTTTCAAACTTCCTTATCGTTTAAGTGTTATTTGCATAAAAAATCTTCTTTCAAAGCTCGCTATCATTCAAACTATTTCCTGTACGTTTTTAAAAAATATTAAAAAATGTCATCTTTAAACGTGAATTAACCCAGTTTCTTTGATTCCCGACTCAGATATTTCGTAGGATGTTTGCAATTTTATGTTCAGGAAATTTTTAGAGAACAGATAGGGATATTTACAGTAGATAACATAAAAATCCGCAAAATAAAAAAAAGGTCAAATTTACATTTTGTTTTCCTTTAATACAGACCCATTAAAATTTAGATTAAACTTTTTATTATGCATTCAAAATGTTAAGAGCAAAGTCCCTTGTTTAATTGAAATCAAAACCCCCCTGTCCCCCACTGGATTAATTTTGACTGCCAACCCTTGTCACATATGTTATAGCGTTAAGGAAGTACTCTTTTTTATAGCCGATTTCATTGAGTGTGTAGGAAAAGGTAGAATCCTAGGTTAGCTTGATGTTAGCTGAACCGTGAAGTCATTAACACATAATCTGAATCCTCTAGTGTTATACATGCAATTGCAAATACAAATGTAACTATTTCCTCGACTTTTCTTTTCATAGTTTTATAAAAATTTAGAAATTTAGAAAGTATCATTTCCCGCCAAATTTCAAAAGACTATATCTTAAAAAGAATAAAAAAAAAGTTCGTGTTTTTCAAGTTCTCTTATTTATATCATATCAATTAATTACAAGCTTTAAGAAGCTTTGTATTTTGAAACAGAAAAGCGAACATCCGTATTCTTCCTAAGATACTTATTTATTGAAATACGGTAGTGTCTATATCACGGATATTGTTTCGGTCATTAATCGGTTTTATTACAGCCATTATTAAGGCGATTATTGTTGCACTATTGCACGACATATAATTTGTTTAGTAAGGTAGTCAGAGCAAGTGGAGAAGAAGTCGGTCGACTCATTGTTTTAAATCGTAAAATACCAGCAGGTAATTCGTCCATATTTGTATTTACATGTATTCAGCAAATTCAACTTAAAAATGTAATTTAATTAATTATTTAAAACTTTTCCGTTAAAATGAAGAAATCATGTTTTATTGCAACTTTTTTTTTTTAACTTAACAGGCAATTGGCTTGTTGGCATATTTTTTAAACTTTACCTTTTAAGGAATAATTACTCAGTATGTTTTGTCATCTATTATATTACACACCTTGAAACATATATCTTATTTGTTTTCATTGTCCTGCATATGCATAAAATTCTTTCAACTGGATATTCAGCAGGTAAACAATCCATGTTCTTTATGTGTGTTTTCGTGAATTTATTACCAAATTGCGCCTCCGAACGTTTGTCCCCGAGGTTGACTGGGGAAGAGAAATATGGTCACTGTGGTATTCATCCGATGGGCAGAACAACCCTTACTAAAATAAAGCGTCTGATTTGGCTGTGTTGGATGTAGAAGTACACAACCACGTCAGTCAGAATAGGGACGTTTAATCAGATGATTCGTATAGAGAGGGAGAGAGCACCACGCTCTCTGCACGGAACGAACCCTTGCAACAACTATTTGAGAGTTCCGTATGTGGTATGTTGTATGACGAATTGTCTGTCCCTATCCAATATAAGATTTTTTTAAGACTTAAAACTCTTAGATTATCGAAGGTATATGTCTGGTATAACTTACATAAAATCCAGGTATTTCCATCAACTTACAAAATAGGCCAAAACAAGTAAATTTCGTGAAGTTCTTTTACAGATAAGTTATTCATTTCATGCAATTCGTCACAACAAGGTGCTACAAATATAAGACTTGTTCCCTTTTCTTTATCAGTTTTAAAACAAGGTAGTCTTATTTTTTTTTTATTGGTTTTACACTAGTAATATTGTGGTCCTTTATAGCTTGTTGTTCGATGTGAGACAAGGCGCCGTGTTAAAGGCCGTAGATTGACCTATAATGATTTCCTTTTATAAATTGTTATTTTGTCTCATTGGCATTCATACCACATCTTCCTATATCTATCAGATGCCTGTATGTTGCAAGGGAGAGAATCAGCCATAACGCTTTTTCCCAAATTGTCATTAATGGTATTATTCAAGTTGGTGTTTTTTCTGTCTTGGTCAAAGATATATAGGATTTCATTCGTTGTGGTTAGAACGTTACATAATTCTGCATATATGTTTATTCTATACTTTTTTCCTAATCAATTATGTGTTCTGATTTCAGACAGTCAATATGATTAAGGCAGTGGTAACAATTTGTTGTTTTGTAGTCATCGCTATGGTATTTGGTAAGTAACTATTCAAGTTAGCAATAAATTATTGTGTTCCTTAGATATGAAAACAAGAATATGTGGCATAATTGCAAATGTGATAAACTCAAAATGAGATAAAATGACATAAAAATTATCAACCATAGATCACGGCCTTCAACAATCGGAAAGAATGTAGTAATAGAATGTTATAAGCCTTTTGGTTTATTTTGGGATACCCAATTGTTAACCAAGCAGTCATCATTAACAAACCCGAAAAAATCTATCACAATGTTATCATGGTTTTTAACTAAAAATTAAAGGAGTATCATTTTTTGATATCCTTCGTCAGTATTTCGATAGAAGTCAATGTCTTAGTAATTAAGTTGCCAATAGACATGTTACGAAAAGGTATATTTACGACGCTGAGGTTGACAAATTACACTTTAAATGCGGGGACTGTGTCAAAACACAAAAGATATTACCTATGTATACATTGAATATTATTTAAAAACTGCATGGATCCTTTTGGATGCAATTCAGTATGGATCGTTATTCAAAAACAAGCTTATAGAGACACCCGAAAGAAATATAAGAAATAGGTATTAATAAATTCCATAATATTTTTTAAGAAAACATAATGTAAAAAAAGGAAGGGGTCATGTAAATGCAGTAGATGTACGAGTTACAGGGTACATATGTGTGTGAATTCTTAGGCGAGCCCGTAGTAGACCTTGCATATAATCTTAAGTATTATAATCTGTTTTATACCTACTCGTGAAAATATATGTAACGGTCATTTTTTTTTTAAAGTAAAGAAAAGCAAACAAAAGAGGTGATATGGGAAGATGTGGCATGAGTGCCAAGGAGACAACTCACCATCCAAGTAACAATTTATAAAAGTAAACCATTATAGGTCAAGGTACGGCCTTCAACACGAAGCTTTAGCTCATACCGAACAGCAAACTATAAAGGGCCCCAAAATTACTAGTGTAAAACCATTCAAACGTGAAAACCAACGGTCTAATCTATAAAAAAAATCGAAAACGAGAAACACTTATTAACCACATAAACAGACGACAACTACTAAACATAAGTTTCCTGATTAGGACAGGTGCAAAAAAGGAGTGTATGTATTTTGATCCAGTTGTTTGCCACCTAAAGGTTTTATCCAACGGGGTCTGTTTTAAAAAACCTTAACACGATTTTGATATGATTTCAACTTAAAACATGTGCATTATAGTTTTAGAAAATTTAAAACCCGTCCATTAGCTTCGATAGCATGTATTTTTCTAATTTTTACAGTTTCAGCTCAATTTGAATTATCTTTATAAGTGGTTTGTGATTGATTAATTGTTGGTTACTTAACGTCCAGTGGCAAATATTTCATGCATGTTCAGAACGATAAGAGGTTTGTGTAAAATATGAGTTACTACTCACCAGTTTTTTACCCCCTAGAATTTTGTCATATTAGCGAATAAAATTTATCCATGTCGATCAACCTTTTTTACCCCTACAGACGCCATCAACTAAGAGCTAAATCATGTGCGGAAAGACGAAAATGTAAATATATATCAGAGTGTCGGGTATATGTCCAACACTCTCAGAGTCATTGGAAGCTTATGGAGACACCCGAGAGAAAAATCAGTAGACTGTAGATTTTTGTGTGGAATTAGGGGAGCGACAAATTGAACTTTTAAGGAACTGTAATACAACAATAAAACTAATATCTAACTGGCTTATTATATATGTATATTAACAATCTAGAATCAAATGAACTTGTATAATATCAGCCTCCCTTTTTCCAACCCACCCCTCCTGCACGTGTACACCTTTCATGTCTTATGATAGTTACTGATATCACAACAGCAATTTTCATATAGGATGTGACATAATGATGTTCTAGATAAATGTGATTTGAATTAACCAAGACGCACAGGATTTTAAAAATTTACCGGTAATTAATGTTTGGACACCGTCCCCAAATTTAAAGTCTAATTTGTCAACCTCAACGTCGAGAATATACCTTTTCGTAACATGTCTATTAATTAGAGCCCTTATCACATGTCCTGCTTTTATATTAGATAAGTTTTGGAATTCCTTTGTTTGAATTGAGATTCCAGTTTTGTCTTCATCAATTTTATATTAAAAACAGTGGTGTTCTATATGCAAGAGAGAAAACAACAAAGGGTTAGCAAATATAAGAAACTAAACAACAACAGCAAAACCAATACAATTACTAAGCGAAATCTTTAGGAATCTAGTAAATGCGCATTAGAAAACCTCTTTCTTTTCTATGTAGCCATTTTGATGCAAAATGTCCTAAGAATTCATTTGTAAATCATGTTTTAAAGCGAATATTGGTATACGTAGAGTAAATAACCCTACGACTCAAAAAATTAAAGATAATCAGATATACACATACAACATTTAGATAGAGACAAGTGCCTAAACATATTTCAAGTTAACCATCTCCAATTTGATTACGGCAAAAAAGATCGTAAAGTATATTGAATTAGGGCACTTTGTTTAGCCGAAAGTAAAACAACAAAAATAGCGAATACAAGGGAAATTTTCAAAACGAAAAGTCCCTAATCATAGCAAAATCAAAAGCGTAAACACATTAAAAGAATGGGAAACAACTTTCATATTGCTGAATATATATAGATACAGGCATTTCTTATTATCCTGATTTAAAGTAATTTCTCGCAATTTGATTGGCTGATATTGTCCTAATAAATTTCAGTACAATTTTTTATCATGTCAATTGGAATTATCTCCCTTATTTATTACGTCAATTGGAATTATCTCCCTTATACCATTGACCTAATAAAAAAAACAAAAAACAATTAAGTTGCTTTGTAGTCATAATATTTTTTATTTTTCACATTTTTTTATTTAATATCTAAAATATATTTATTGATATTGTCCTAACATTGAATTTGAATTTAATAATATGTAATATAACAAAATCAGGATAAATTCGTTACACAGTGTTCAATTGTCCTAATACGGAATTTATCGGGTCAATACAATTCATATCGGGTTTGGCTTCGCCTCACCCGATATAAATTTTATTGACCCGATAAATTCTCGTATTAGGACAATTGCACACTGTGTAACTAATAATGTAGACATTTGGTGGTTTACCGATGTTCTATTCTCGTTTCTGAATCTATAGCATTATGGGTAATATTTTCAAAAGCGTACATCAAAACGTTGTTATTGGTTTAACACGTTTTAAACAATGAAAACTGATCCAATGACATAACTTTATTTTCATTTTGGTGTACGAACAATAAGATTACCCATAGTCCTTTAGATACCGAAAAGACGAATTAAGTAAGAAAATACAACATCAACTTCAACCTTAAGGTATGACGTGATCAACAAACGGGCCGTGCCTGCAAGAGACGACTGGATAAGCATCACTTGCTGTACACGAATCAGCCTTTCATTGCATGGCGTTGTTAGTTTATTTTCAATCTAAGAGTTTGACTGTCCCTCTGGTATCTTTAGCCCCTCTTTAACAGAATATCACTACCACAAATGTTTCAATTTTTTTCCATTTTTAATTATATGTTCTGGTTTTTCCACTTCTAACATAATACTTGTTATTTTACAGAGACACTGGCCGCGACAACTGAATCACAGGCAACAGTCACAAATACACCATCAAAATCAACACCTACGACATCGTCTGCAGTCATTCAGTATATCAGTGGAACCGTTTTTATGGGATGCATGGCGCTTGTTCTAAGTCTGTTCTAACTGAACTCTAATCACGTGGGCGATTGACGCTTCCGGTATTTGAAATGTGAACATTTGCAATCAACCAACAAATATGTCACCAAGCATTTTTCGTTTAATTTCATTTTTTATTTCATTCTTACTTTTGTTTTCTGCTTATTAATAAATTTTCATGCGACAGGTATGTGTATTAATAAAAAGAGTGGAAGCATATAAATGGCAGTGTGTATTTCATATATGAATTTAATTCTAGTAAAATAACTTTTATTAGTACTTTTTTGTTTGCTTCTTTTTTAGAATGATATATCAAGAGAGTAACAACATCAAACAACAAAATAATAAAAGCAGTAAAACAAACACTGAAAAACACTAGAACTTCAACGAAAACGACAAAAAGAACCAATAAAAGCATTACCATTACACAGAAAATTTAGGACTAAGCAACAACAAATTATCCGAGGATGTCACTCAAGAGCTCAGTCAGGGTTACAAGTTCCTACTGTACACCGAAAGTTGTGAATTATATACTTATAGTTATACTTTTATTATAAATTAGAAAAGTAACACATTAACATGAAAACAGAGCCATATTCTGTATGTTTGTGTCTGTCCCAAGTTAGAAGCCTGTAATTCAGTGGTTTTCGTTGGTTTAAGTGTTACATATTTGTTTTTCGTTATTTTTGTTGTACATACATTAGGCCGTTAGTTTTCTCGTTTGAGTTGTTTTACATTTATTATTTCGTGTCCTTTTAAAGTTGACTAAGCACAATGGGCTTTGCTCATTGTTGAAGGCCGTACGGTGACCTAAAATTGATAATTCTTGTGTCATTTGGTCTCTTGTAGAGAGTTGTCCCATTGGCAATCAAAACACATCTTCGGGTTTTTTTTTATACATAACACAATATCAACAAGTACATGTATGATCCTAGTTTTGTTGTGGTTTAGTTGCTTTTAGTTCTTTGGTTAAGGTGTAACAACCCCATTGATTTTCCCATCTTAGTCTTGGTTAAATTTGCAATTTTCAAAAATAAAAAAAAGTAATCTTTGTATTTTAAATATACAGAAATTCTTGGCATGTGTAAAGTTACTTTTATCCTGTCCAGTACCACAGACAAAACTTTTACATATTATTTTATTGCATATAAGAAAATAACCATAATTGGAAGTTAACGAATAAAATGTTTACCTCTTTTCTATCGGTGTACAAGCTTTAGTAACTACTAGAACACACCCGTGATATCGCGGGTCCGTGACTGAATTAAAGTATATAACTATGCGTAAGCCTTATTTTAGTATTGGTATTGTCATCTGATAAAGTCATGCCGATTATAAAATGCACAGTTTTCTCTGCTTTCAAACACTTTTTGTTTGAACCCGTCGACCTGGAACTTTTTGGTAATATTAATTATTTGGAAAACAAAAGGGCCTGGAATGGAGTATTTTTTTTTTATTGACAGCATTGTCCCATATTAGTTATAAATAACCGCTGTTTTACGTCATGCCGGCTAACAAATTGAAAACTGTACCTACACGCCTTATTTTAAGTCCAGATTTTTAGTATTCGTATTGTCATCTTAGAAAGTCAAACTAAATAAAATACTACAATAGGAAACAATGTGACAATGATTGAATTTAGTAGTGTCAACACTGTGATTATGACCCGTGTATTATAGCAAAATCCTAAATACACCCGGTTTGGTGGTGCGCCTGTCAGATGCGGAACGTACAGGTAAGATAAAGGTGACAGGTGAATATACTATTGATATCGGTATCGGACTCGACCCGGAACTTCTTAATTATTGGCAATATTAATTACGTGGAAAACAAATGGGCCTAGAGTGGTGTAATTTTTAATTAACACCATTGTACTATATTAGTTATATATAAACTTGAATTCTTTGATTCATCGATTTTACGTGATGACGGCTGACAAATTGGACCTCGTAATTTTAGTATTATAGATTTCAAGTTTTCAAAATATTCTACAGAAAAACCAAATAAAATATTGGTGCTTTGAAACACCAAAGATATATGCTTTATAAGCCAAATGGTTTTTATCTACAATGCAATGTAGGATTAATATTCCTGTCAATTTCAAGGGAATTGGTTTTTTTTATCCTTTTCCGTATGCAACCGGATGTGACGTATTACACCTATTGACGTACATGTATTAGAAACCAATAATATTCTAGAACAAAACACAAACATCTATTTCAGGACGGAAGCAAAGTGAGAAGTAGAATATGCTTATTCGGTCAGATTTTATGATGTCACCCCTGATTGTTTTTGGCGTCGTGTTGCCTCAGTCTTAGTTTAGTACATGTTCATAGTGATCTATGTACCTGCTCGTCTTTGTGTTAAACAAAATTGTATTCCTATCTTTCATTTTTGCTAATGTGCTTTGTCTATATGGCTTTTGTGTTTCTTTGTTACATGATGAGGCTCTGTTAAATTATACATACCGTCATTGTGCTATTGTGCTCCTTTTTTACATATTTGTTTGTTTTCATAGTGATTAAGATTATAACACAAAGTTGACTATTGATTTGATATTTTTACCCATTATGTCTGTTTGCTTTGTTCACACATTGTTGTCAATTTAAATTTTTTTTTATAAAAACTAGGTTAAATCCACCATTTTCTACTTAATAAAATGCCTGTTCCCAGTCAGAATTCCTCAAATACATCAAACGAATGACTAACAACTTCAATATTCTTGAGACTCAGGAATATTACAGTTGTTATCCATTCGGTTGAGGTCTTGATTTTGACATTTGATTCGGCTCTTTCACGTTTGAAATTCCCATGGAGTTCAGTATGTTTGTGGTTTTAATTTTTGCTGCGTCCAACGTTTGTATCAGGACTTCAACTTACAAAGTTCCTAACGTATGAATATCTAAAACAACACTTCAAAACTTCCCTGCATTCGAAGCGCTTTTCTAGATCCTCAGGAACAAAATCGAATATTTGATAGCCACATATGAAGAGCTATTTGACCAAAAATGATTTAAAATTTGCATTAGTTTCAATGAATCAATGTGATTTCATAATAAAACTAGAGGCTCTAAAGAGCCTGTGTCGCTCACCTTGGTCTATGTGAATATTAAACAATGGACACAGATGGATTCATGACAAAATTGTGTTTTGGTGATGGTGATGTGTTTGTAGATCTTACTTTACTAAACATTCTTGCTGCTTACAATTATCTCTATCTGTAACAGTACTTTCTGTGGAAAATGTTATTGAAAATCTTCAAATTTTAAGAAAATTGTTAAAAATTGACTATGAAGGGCAATAACTCCTTAGGGGTCAATTGACTATTTTGGTCATACTGACTAATTTTTAATTCTTACTTTGCTGTACATTATTGCTGTTTACAGTTTATCTCTATCTATAATAATATTCAAGATAATAACAAAAAAACAGCAAAATTTCCTCAAAATTACCAATTCAGGGGCAGCAACCTAACAACCGATTATCCGATTCATCTGACAATTCCAGGGCAGATAGATCGTGACCTGATCAACAATTTTACTTCCTGTCAGATTTGCTCTTAATGCTTTGGTTTTTGAGTTATAAGCCAAAAACTGCATTTTATCCCCATTTTCTATTTTTAGCCATGGCGGCCATCTTGGTTTGTTGGCCGAGTTACCGGACACATTTTTTTAACTAGATACCCCAATGATGATTATGGCCAAGTTTGGTTAAATTTGGCCCAGTAGTTTCAGAGGAGAAGATTTTTCTAAAAGATTACTAAGATATACGAAAAATGGTTAAAAATTGACTATAAAGGGCAATAACTCCTAAAGTGGTCAATTGACCATTTTGGTCATGTTGACTTATTTGTAGATCTTATTTTGTTGAACATTATTGCTGTTTACGGTTTATCTCTATCTATAATAATATTCAAGATAATAACAAAAAACAGCAAAATTTCCTTAAAATTACCATTTCAGGGGCAGCAACCCAACAACGAAATGTCTGATTCATCTGAAAATTTCAGGGCAGATAGATCTTGACCTGATGAACAATATTACCCATTGTCAGATTTGTTCCAAATGCTTTGGTTTTTGAGTTATAAGCCAAAAAACTGCATTTTACCCCTATATGCTCCCTACCCTTCCGGAGCACCTGAGATCACCCCTAGTTTTTGGTGGGGTTCGTGTTGTTTATTTCTTTAGTTTTCTATGTTGTGTCATGTGTACTATTGTTTTTCTGTTTGTCTTTTTCATTTTTAGCCATGGCGTTGTCAGTTTGTTTTAGATTTATGAGTTTGACTGTCCCTTTGGTATCTTTCGTCCCTCTTTTTTTTCTATGTTTAGCCATGGCGGCCATCTTGGTTGGTTGGGCAGGGCACCGGACACATTTTTTAAACAAGATACCCCAATGATGATTTCGGCCAAGTTTGGTTAAATTTGACCCAGTAGTTTCAGAGAAGATTTTTGTAAAAGTTAACGCAGGACGAAGACGGACGACGACGACGGACGACGACGACGGACGACGACGGACGACGACGGACGCCGGACGCCAAGTGATGAGAAAAGTTCAATTGGCCTTTCGGCCAGGTGAGCTAAAAATATGATTTACCATGATGTCTTAGTCAAATAAAATCATATTTACCATGATGTCCTAGTCAAATAAAATCTGATTTTCGATGATGTCATAGTCAAATAAAATGTGATTTACCATGATATCCTAGTCAAATAAAATGTGATTTATCATGATGTCTTAGTTCAATAAAATCTGATCTGCCATGATATCTTAGTCAAATAAAATGTGATTTACCATGATGTCCTAGTCAAATAAAATATGATTTACCTTGATGTCCTAGTCAAATAAAATCTTACTTCCCATGATATCTTAGTCAAATAAAATATGATTTACCATGATGTCTTAGTCAAATAAAATCTTATTTACCATGATGTCTTAGTCAAATAAAATCTGATTTACCATGATGTCCTAGTCAAATAAAATCTGATTTTCGATGATGTCATAGTCAAATAAAATGTGATTTACCATGATGTCCTGGTCAAATAAAATGTGATTTATCATGATGTCTTAGTTCAATAAAATCTGATTTGCCATGATATCTTAGTCAAATAAAATATGATTTACCTTGATGTCCTAGTCAAATAAAATCTTACTTCCCATGATATCTTAGTCAAATAAAATATGATTTACCATGATGTCCTAGTCAAATAAAATCTTATTTACCATGATGTCTTAGTCAAATAAAATCTGATTTACCATGATGTCCTAGTCAAATAAAATCTGATTTTCGATAATGTCATAGTCAAATAAAATGTGATTTACCATGATGTCCTAGTCAAATAAAATGTGATTTATCATGATGTCTTAGTTCAATAAAATCTGATTTACCATGATATCTTAGTCAAAAGAAATGTGATTTACCATGATGTCCTAGTCAAATAAAATCTGATTTACCATGATGTCCTAGTAAAATAAAATCTTATTTACCATGATTTCCTAGTCAAATAAAGTCTTATATTTAACAATCGTATCGAAAGATCATATATTTTCAGTGTTTAAGGACATACAATAATTAGTTTAATTCGTCCAAGTGGTGACATGAACGGTCATTGAAATTGTTATAGAATCATTTTTATTACAGCGTAGACAAGACAATTTTTTGACGAGCTCGGGTTATAAATTGACTGGGTCAGATTAGGTGAACGTTCGACTGTAAGCCCATTTGTCGTATCGTAATAGTTATAGACATTTAAAGTGTTGGGTCACCAAAGGTTCTAAACGCCTAAATCAAATTATACGAATAACTAGCAGAGAACTAAACCTTGTGTGTTGATTTCAATCATGAATACTTAAACTTTAATTTTTATTATATGAAATACGTTGTTTCTCCCATGTGTATTTCATCTTGACACGATGTAAATCCCCTTTCACGATCAAAACTATACTAGATTTTATTCTTTGAGAATAACATAACCAGTAACGAATGTTATGAATAAATTAAGCAAAGAGATTTTCACAACAATCCCAAGACTTCTTGGAGATTGGGTGGTAAAATTACTAGTAATGGTCATGCTTGTTGATGATTGCGTTGCCGTCGATGGCGAAACTACACTTATTGAATGTGGTAAGTCCGTTGATGACAAAACATGCATGTTGGTAGATTGTGTGACAGAATGTATGACATTTTCGGATGTTAAAGCACGTGTCGACAGAGCTGACAAAGATGATGTGTCATCTATCGTTACATGTTGTGTTGACATAAGGACACTTGAATATTGTGACGATAAAACAGCTTGAGACGAATACATTGAGGAAGGAAATAATTCTAAAGACGCATGTCCTGTACTTGTCAGGATGGCGGTTGTAATCACTTGCGCGGATGAGATAAACTCCTTGCTCACACTGCTTTCGGCGTTTGATGCAGTTGATACAGCTATTGATGACG
Organism: Mytilus galloprovincialis; assembly: GCA_037788925.1. Classification (NCBI taxonomy): domain Eukaryota; kingdom Metazoa; phylum Mollusca; class Bivalvia; order Mytilida; family Mytilidae; genus Mytilus; species Mytilus galloprovincialis. The sequence continues at coordinate 17,458,827 of CM075332.1, forward strand.
ATTCTTCTATGCGTGTTGTCATGCCTGTTACCATCGCTTCCTGGGATGAGACCAAATCTCCCGTCAAACTGCTTACGGCGATAGGTGAGGCTGAATAGACTGGTATTGGTGACGACTGTTCTATACGGAAGGACGTAAAAATTGATGGTGCAGACGACACATCTAAGATAAATTGTGATGAACTCGTTTGGATCACTGAATCAATAGAGTTTGATGATCCGTTTTGGCCATAGATTTCTGTATTGAAAAATAAAGTGTTAACTATATTGGATCAAATTTAAAAAAAAAACAACGTATGCTACATATTAAAATTTGATAATTGATGATCATCATTATATACTAGTATATTGTCAAAACTATAATTGACGTTTTCAATACATACACAATTGGGGATTTGATGGTCGCAAATTAAGTTTACTGGCGACGCGTTAGCGGAGACAGTAAACGGGTATTTGCGACCATCAAATCCCCAATTGATGCCGTCGGAGCTTACAATACAATATTGTTATCTCCATTCTAATGAAACTGACAGAAAACCACGTTAAAACGTGTAAGAAAAATCTGTCAAATGCCGTCTGCGCTTGCGCGTACGTCCCATAGCATCAATTGTCAATTGATGCCATGTAAAAAAAATAACATTATCTAATCAAAATGAACGTTACAAACGTTGTTGCATTAGAATGAAGTGTTGAATATTTTACTTGTGATTTTATCGTGATACATTTTAATAAAAACGTCAAGGAATTTAAAAAGATAAAAAAAAAATTGGCCATACATACAAATATGATACAATTTTAGATATTATTATTTAAAAGAATAAAGCTATTTTAATAACAATCGTACATGTACTTTCAATAAAATTCAAACATAACATTAAACCTTTATTTTTTTTTTTATATTTACGTATATACATAACTTTTTTGCCAAGTATGTAAGTTATCTAGATGAGTTCTAAAAGACATTTCTTGATTTAGAAAAGTATCTTCTAAAAGAAATCAGATGACTCTATTGGGGTTTTGATGCAATTTTATACATTTTTCGTTACTGGTCTAGTATTGAATATATAGTCTTATTCTATATTTAAGTCCAAGAAAATCCGTTACTTCTGTACAGTATTGAAAAGAAAGTTACATTTGATGTTTTCCGTTAATTTTATTATTTTAACAACACATGTTAGTCAAACGTAACAAACAATAAAGCTTACCTTCAATTCCCACTAATAAAAACACACAATGAAGGTACATAACATACATTGTCATCTGCAATAAAAAAAAAAAAAATTTTAACTAGATACCAAGATTTAAAATGTGTATACATGATGCGCATTTTGTCTACAAAGACCAAAAACTGACGCCAGAATTTAAAAAAGTTAAATTTACAAGAAAAAGAGCATTTTAGACCTAAACACTCCGATAAGTTTTGCTTAATAAAAATGAATACCTATGATCTATTCCTGCAATAGAACATTCTTGTTATTTTTGAATAATTGAAAATTTGTTCAACAGTTAATTTATAGGTATGACCATATCACTGATTATAAATGTTCACTCAGAAGAAGTGTTGACTATTTTACTTGTGATTTTAGCGTAATGCATGGTAATAAAAACGTCCAGGAATTTAAAAAGGGTAAAACTGTTTACCATGCATACAAATACGATACTATTTTAGATATTATTATTTCAGGTAATTTCAATAACAATCGTACTTTCAATAAAATTCTAAAACAACATTAAAGCTAACTTCACAAGATCATATTTTACAAAATAAGCAAGAATATTTTATTTCAGATCAGTAAATTGTAAGTCAAAAACAGTCGGTATATGACATAAACGCATCTGTAATGTTCTTTTTTTTTTTTGTTTAGTTTTTATTACTTTGCAGCATTCATCTTAATTCTACGAAAAATCATCTCCTCTGATACCACTGAGCTAATTGAAACCAGACTAATATCATCCATATGGATTATCTAGTTTTATAATGTATCAGACAATTCCAACCTTAATGTTGTTATTGCCCTTGAAAGACAAATTTTCACCGAATTTTAGTTTTGCTGTGAAATTAAACGAAAAAGGTAGAACCTTTAATAACAAAACGACCATCAAAGAAATAACTAGAAATGAGTCAACTTGCCTAGTATCCTCGGTCGACTTGTTTCTTGACTAGTTGTCCTTAAATGACGAAGGTCTTTTGTTTTTTGCAGAAATAATAGTTATAAAAGGTACCATGATTATAATTTAATACGCGTTTCGTCTACATAAGACTCATCAGTGACGCTCAAATAAACCCATTCAATACAAAAAATCGTAGTCTTCTTTAGAAATAATCACATATAATAAGCCAAAAATATATGCTGATGTTATTTTTCTTTTTCATTTTATAAATTGATATTCACACGTGTAATAATAAAATAATAGTCAACCAACAGTAAATGAGTGGTCAAACTGGTTTACTGATGTTATGTTTTGAATTGTTTGTCATCATAAATCAATTTGGGTCTGCCAGTATCATTTTATAGTAAAAGAAAAATAACAAATTCCAAGGAAAATTAAAAAAAAATGAAAGTCCCTTACCAAATAGCAAAATCAAACGAAATCATACCCATAAACACATGTTTTGACATCAAACGCACGGTACGTTTAACTTGAGTAAGATCAAAACCGCCGAATTTAGCCAAAATATCTTTTGAAGTAAATATGTAAACCGCGTCAGTTGAGACGACAGTTTAACATATATGGATTCGATTGTATAAAACATGATATTTGTCCATTACGATTTCCTGATTACTTACCGTAATCTTATAACATACAACATAAGGCTGACGAAGCTACTCCTTCTACCCAAAACACAGAATGCTTTTCAATTATTTGATCGCTATTATTTTTATTACAATTTGCAATTGTTTATGGTATTTGTTTAAATTAAATACAAATTTTATGAAATTATGTATTTGCCTATTGTAATTTATTATATTTAATCTCTTTTTGACATGACATGAATAAGGGTGTGATAGTTTATACATTGTATTTACTGTTTGTTTCTACATTCAGTATCTACCATGCTACAACAAGCATTACTGTATACGTAACTTGAACTGATATATTTTTATTATTTTTATAACCTTTTAAATTTGTTTATTATATTTGAATTAAAATGAAAGCTAACTTTTATGAAACCATTTATAAAGCAATAGTTGTAATTTACCTTATTTTATCTTTATTTGACATGCAGTGGTCATGAATGTGGGAATGCATGTTCTGAAACTTTATACGTTTGGACATGTCTGAGTTGGACCAAACATGTGTCCATATAGCATATAAACAAACTTATCATAGATACCAAGATTGAAATTTTATATTTGCGTCAGATGCAAGTTTCGTCTACAAAAGACTCATCAGTGACGCTCGAATAAAAAAATATTAAAAAGGCCAAATAGAGTACGAAGTTGAAGAGCTTGTAGGGTAAAAAATTCCTAAAAGTTTCCCAAATGCTTTATCACATGATATTTTTCACTGACGCATTTTCACAAGATTCAACATTTCCAGCGACAGAAGTATAATAATCCTCATATCTTACAAATCGATTCGTATGAGAACATCATGGAAACAGATTCGGATAAGAACATCATTGAAACAAACAAAAGCCTCGTGGAAATCCTATGAATTCAATAGGTGGGAGAACGATTGCCTTTGCAGGTTAAACATCTCATTTGATGTGTTTGAGTTTTTGATTTTGCCATTTGATAAAGGACTTTCCGTTTTGAATTTTCTCAGAGTTCGGTATTTTTGTTATCTTACATCTGTCATTCTTGCATCATTCACTATGATAATTCACATTTAATAATAATTTTACAATCGGGAATGGGAATGGGACATATGAGGTAAAATTACAAATCAGACGAATATACATGTATCTAAAGTCCAAAAAGACATATATCTAGTGAAATCAGACATCGATATATCGTATCAGTCAAACTATTGGTGATGGTGACTTGTCGATTTAGGTCCATCATCTTTATAACTTTGTTAAAGCAAATTGTTGTGTATTAGGAGCAAGGACAGACAGGATAATAATCCTTGGAAGGAGTTCGTGATACTCAATTATTTGTTTCAAAGTGTAATGTTTTGTGAACTACTCTTTGCTTTTTACGTCTTTTGTTTTATGTCCACAGTGTTAATTGTCTTTCATGTCTTTCACTTTTTATCTATTCTCCCTTTTTATTCGACGCCGAAGAGCAAACATGCATAACACAATATGAAGCAATTAGAAAATGCAATATAAGCGTCACGCACAATTTATGCAAACGTCTAACTAGCTTATAATTAATATTAATCACAAAAGTTTTAGATATATAATGTAATGTTTGTATATGTTAACGTAAAACTGGCGTCAACGTGAAAAATGCAATTATTTTCTTTAGTTATACTGCTACAATAGATATAAGAAAAAACTGGTATGAGTGCCAATGAGAAAACTTTTCATCCAAGTCATTATTTGTAAAAGTAAACCATTATATTTCAAAGTACGGCCTTCAAAACAGAGCATTAGCTCACATTGAACAGCAAGCTATAATAACAAACCTGATAGACACGACAATTATCCGGATTGTTTTTTTTTCCAAAACTATTCCAGTTCCTTCAGAGGGAATGAGTTCTTTCCAACAACGTTGTTGAGAGAAATTTTCAGAGAGAATCTGTATATTAGATATTGTATGTGAGGCTTTTATATTAGGCATATATCTGCGCAATACTTTCGAACTTAAAAAAGATTATATTGACCTTAATTGTTGAAACGAATGAAGTGCATGCCTTTTTATTATTTACCACACTCATAAATGTTCAAAAGTTGTGGCAAAAATGGAAGCTTGTGCTACTATCAATTTATGATGACGACTGTTATTGAAGCCAACCTTGAAAGCTAAGTTAATGATCTAATAGTATGACACTTAAGGTGTATTCATTGTATATAGCCATCTTGGATTGTACAAATGCAGGACAAAATCTGTCTAGTTATTTGCCTAAATCTGATAATTTGGAGACAGATTTGCAATAAATTGGTTAGACTGTTGATCTAAATAAAGAAAACTTGGTAATTTATTGTATTAATCATAATATTAAAACAAATATCAAATTTTGTGTTTTTAGAATCATTTTTTTCAAATAATCCATTTAAAGGGAGATAACTCTTTTGGTAAAAAATATATACATGACTGATGGGGAAATTTTTAATTTTTAATTGTACGAAGAAAACAAGTTTTGTGACACCGTTTTTTTTTTTTTTTTTTTTTTTTTTCTTAAAACATATCATAAAACATCACAATTTATTTTAAAATTATATTTAATAGATTTATTTTTATGCACACATATATGTTGTTTTCATGAACAATCTAACCAAATTTAGGCAATTTTCAACGCCTCATAGCTTGGATAACAGAACGTTGACCAATACATTTTTATAATATTTTTGAAGAAATCATTGTAAAATATTTATATTTTATTTGCAAAGTATAAGAAAGTTCTATCTCAAGAAATATATACCTATGATATACCTCAATGTGAGCTGACGAAAGGATCTTCCGTATGGTTAATTATTACATTTGACTTTAGTTTGACATTAAAGTTTTTACATGTTTGTAAAGAAAGTATATCTGGCCGTCTATTGAGTAGATGTTGCGTTATTAAATGGTTCCAAAATTGTACTTGGGTGAATAATAAAATTTACTAACTATAAAGTTGAAGTTGGCATTTTTCTTGCGAGGACTAAAATATGTGTATAGAGTGCATATGTATGTCTTAGTCCACCTCATTTCGGCGAAAGTTTAAATGACACATGAAAAGAGTATTTTACTTCAGATAAATCAGACTATTTTTTACTATCTAATATCCAAAGAAGTGCTCTTAAATATTATCAATTTAACTGCAGAAAGGTGACAATAATCTAACAGAAACCCGATAAGTCGACTTTACTTTTGGTATTCAATATTAGCTACTATAAAGTGATACTCGAGTTCTTGAGTACTTGTTGACATCCCTTTTCAAAATGCATTGTAATTTGAATTGATAAAGATTATATAATCTTCCTATGAGGATGTTGTAAAAGTTACAAGAAACACAAATAGACCTAGTTGTCTCATTGGTAATCATACCACATCTTCTTTTTTATATACTATCATATACATGATGACGTTCCCTTGTCATCTTATGGTGTTGATATATCTCAACTTGTTCGATTCGTTTATGTTTATAACAACGTTTTTAATTATATCAAAAGAAATCTATGTATTACCAAAATATTATAAGACTAGAGTTTTCGATTTCACAAACTAGTCAAAACATTTACTTAATTTTATGATCATTACAAGGACATTATTCGTAAATATAAGTCAACATGCAGACATCTTATACATTCCGATATTCATTTCATTTTTACTATAAACATTTTTCTTTTCATGGGATTTTGTTAACATATTTCTGATTTATCTGATTTGTTCCCTTCATGTGTACACACAACTTTCATATCTGTTTGTTTGGTTTCATTTCGTGTCACATTATTAGTTTCTTTATGTTCTACCTCTCTAGTACTACACATATGAAATTTTTCTTATTATTAGGAAATTCATTTAAAAGCTGGTTTTCGGATCCCATCAATTATTCAACTGTTATAATGTATCAATGCAAAGTGTATATTTTCTAAGTTGAATTTGATAAGTAAATTATGTTAACCCTAAATAAGATTAAATCGAATGCATTTTGTTTTCGTCATCTGTAAATTCTTAATAACTTTTTTTTTTCAAATTGAAAAAGAATCTACAAACATAACTGTATCAATAGAAATCACGACTCAGAAGAAGGAAATACTAAAAAAGGTAACAGTTCGACTGGGCTTAGAGGGTTTGACCAGTGCTTGTTAAAAAGATTAATGTTCATACTTCTACCGACAATAATGTTGGATTTGCCCGATTTAATTTTGGTTCAAATTTTATCACTGCAATAAATACTTGAAATGTTATTGAATCATATATTTACTATAAAAAGATGTAGTAGTTTTTATGTAAATACTTGACGACATCTTAAGGTTAAAAAACAGTGCAACAAATCAACATACTCAGTACTTCAAAATGCATTGGTCTACTTCTCTTCAATTAAAAAATCTAATGCAATTTTAATCATTCTCATCTTATAAATCAATTCGAAATCAAACATCTAGAGTAGCTTATTTAATTCGTTTTTCTCAAAGAGAACGCCAGCAAATAAGACCTTTATATAAACATCAAAAACGATGTTTTAAGAAAAGCTGTTAACAGTATACAATATTAGATCTACAACAACGTCAAGATGACCGAAATCGTCATTACACTCCTTTTATTAGATCCTGACATGTTGACATTGACTTGTTTACCCGTTTCCTGAGTTTACTTCAGCTAAATGTTGGTCGTGAGAAAATTTAAAAGAAATGACAATATCGATTAGTAGTATAACATGTACAAATAGTTCGACATTGACCAAAATAATCAGTAACAAGTGTTATGAAAATAAACTCATCTCCGAGCCGTATTCGGCACAACTTTTTGGAATTAGTTATCAAAGGTACGAGGATTATAATTTACTACACCAGACGCGCCTTTAGTCTTTTGGAAATTTGGGACCCTCAATGATCTTTAACTTTGAACTTGTTTGGCTTTATAAATATTTTGATATATGCTCTTCAACCTCGTACTTTATTTGGTCTTTTAATTTTTTTTTGATTTGAGCGTCACTGATGAGTGTAGTGTAGACGAAACGCGCGTCTGGCGTACTAATTTATAATCCTGGTACCTTTGATAACTATTAACTATACCAGGATTGCAATTTTATATTTGAGCCAGACGTGCGTTTCGTCTACGAAAGACTCATCAGTGACGGTCAGAAAAAAAACGTTAAAGGTAGCCTTTGCTGAATCATATTTCTAGTTGTTTTAGAGTTTTGAAGGAATTATGGTAGATAAACATTAGCATAATAGAAAAATAATCATAGAACTACAAATATTTAAAAATTTCCAAAAACGACAGCCGATTCTTTGCAGAAGTTGTTGCCCTTTTATAACATTGTTTATTCTATAAAAATATATTGTGTATAGGGAAAAAATATAAATAGAAAATTAGATTATTACAAGAAAATCGAAAAACAATTCAGCATAACGTAAATAAAATCCACAGTAGTATACCGCTGTTTAAAATTCATAAATCGATAGAGAAAAAACAAATCTGGGTTACAAACTAAAACTGAGGGAAACGTATCAAACAAAAGAGAACTACGACACAACAGCGAAATGTAACACCCAAAGAAACGATAATGCAACAATGGCTATTTTCCTGACTTGGTACAGGGCATTTTATGAAAAAAGGATGGGTTGAACCTGTTGTTTTCGTCTTGCCAAACCTCCCGCTTTAATGGCAGTGTTAATTATAACATTAAAATGACAACATTACACGACAGGGTTGTAATAAATAAACATATAAACGGGAGAAAATAAAGGACAGAAAAACGAACGACTTATAGCCATCAAAAGGTAACAGGTTAAAAATATTTTTATACGACAGACGCGCGCTCCGTTCACACAAAACTTTACTCAGATGTAAATAGTTTGACAGTCATAACAACTACAAAGTTGAAGATCGCGGAGGACCAAAAGTTCCAAAAAGTTGTGAAGCCAGGGTAATCCGCCTAGGACAAAAAACATCATTATTATCAAGAATAATACATAGTTTTGCAAACAGTAAATTTTATAAAATGACTCTATAATAGATATACATGATTAAACTGAAGTGGTGACTAGCTGTAGAATAAAAACCGAATACATTACAAAATCACAGCCCTACAAATAGCATTACTTCATACAGGAGTTGATCTCAAACTTAATTACTGCTTACCTTTTTTGGTGACTCTGTCCGTATTTTAAAATAACAAAATGACCAGCAAAGTCAGAAATAAAAATAGGCAAATATGATCAAAATACCATTCGACTTATCATCGTTTTGTTTTCATTGTTAAAAAAATGTCAGAAGAGACTTACAAGCTAGTTGGGTACGTCCATAAAGATAAACATATTCATATGCAGATATATGTTTAAGACCATTTAGGAAATACACAAAACAAATATATACGAACATACTTATTATAGAATACAAAAAATAACAATATTACAAAGTGAACTTTCATCATGTTCATATCTTTTATCAGAAGATATATACGTAGTAAATAAGGAAATACCACTCCATCAACAGTCAACGGTTGGTCAAACTGGTTTATCGAGAAATATAGTTCAAATAGGTGTATGTATTTGGTTTTGATGTTATATTTATTATTCTCAAAGGATTTTGTCTAATGCTTTGTCTGTTTCTGTGTGTGTGTTACATTTTAATGTTGTGTCGTTGTTCTCTTATATTTAATGCGTTTCCCTCAGTTTTAGTTTGTTACCCCGATTTTGTTTTTGTCCATGAATTTATGAGTTTTGAACAGCGGTATACTACTGTTGCCTTTATTTGTCATCGGGGAAGAACATTGTTTTTTCATTTGGATGGAGCATTTTGTATAAACATATGCATTTACATAAATCAACGTTTAACTTTAGTCATATGCAAAACGTCGATTTTCGCTAGGTCTATATATCTTTAAATTGAATATTTAAACAATATCAAATGTGACGACAGTTACACAAGTGTTCAATCGTGTATACTGATCAATTATAGATTCGATGTAGATGTATAAAAAAATGTCCATTAAGTTCTCATATTTCTTACCGTATTACTTTGATATGCAGATAAGATAACGCTGACGATACAATTTCTTTTACTTACTCACTTACTTTACCCAAAACACAAAATATTTTTCTATTATTTTATCGCTATTTATCTTTATTACAGTTTTCAATTGTTTATGGTATTTGATTTAAATCTAATGCAAATTTTACGAAATTATGTATTTGCAAGTCGTAATTTAATATATTTAATCGCTTTTTGACATGACATAAATTAGGGTTTGAAAATTATCATGTACTGTTAATTTCTAAATTCAGTTTTTAGAACATCTACATTGCTGCATAATATGTGCCTGTGCCAAGTCAGGAGCCTGTATTTAAATGGTTGTCGTTTGTTTCTGTGTTACATATTTGTTTTTCGTTCATTTTGTTTTTGTGTTTGGTACATAAATAAGGCCGTTAACGTCTCGTTTGAACTGTTTCACATTTCTCATTACCGGGTCTTTTATAGCTGACTCTGTCGTATGGGCTTTGCTCATTGTTGAAGGCTGTATGATGACCTATAGTTGTTAATTTATGTGTCGTTTTGGTCTCTTGTGGATCGTTTTCTCAATGTAAATCATATCACATCTTCTTTTTTATATATGCAACAAGTATTATCGTATATGTTTCTTATACGGATATATTTTTATTATTTTGTCTCCATGCATTTGTATAAACATTCAAATTTGTTTATGGTCTTTGATTTCAATTGAAAACTTTTTTTTAACCATTTAATCTATCAATTGTAATTTATTATATTGTATCTCCATCTGACATAACGTCGGTCATGAATTAGGGTATACCTATGATGGTAGTTTGTACGTTTGGACATGTCCTTAGAGAAGAATCATTTTTCATCAGTTTAGCATGATGCCTTATCCCTATATCTATTTTTAGCATTTTCATTGGAGTTGGATTAAGGTGCAAGTAGTTTATCGATGCTCATTTCTAACATATTGATAAAGGAAGAGGCAAAACAAGGTAACACACAAAAAACGAGGTACTCGTCTGCACGTTAATAAGGGCAAGACGCGCGTGTCGATAGGGTAAGCATATGCTGATATGTGTGCCTCACCTGCCATGCGAATACATTCTTAAAAGGATCGGACAAAAAAAAACTTATGGTAGAAAAAACATATCGCTAAGTTAGTCGAGACAAACACACATCGTATAGGTAAAAGAGTTGCTGTTACATTTTGTGTAGTGTTAATATCAGTCGAACCTCTTCATAAATCTGTATAAACAGTTTATGTGTCTATGCTTTTCGGAAATGAATATTTTTAAACATGAACTACTGACCATCTAGATGGTCTGCTTTCACACTTTATTTTCGGATCGGGTTCTTGTTTCTCCATCGTTCTTTTTAGTGAACGTTTTAGAATTGTTTTGGCTTTTTCAGTCTGTTGTCTTATTACCGTGATGTTGTTTGGCTTTCACAACTATTTTTTAAAATCTTTTCTGCCTTTAATCCAGTTGTTTTCAATTCTTTTTTTTATGTTTAGGCTTTTAATATTGCCATACGATAAGGGATTTTCGATCTGAAATTTACTTGAAGTTTGGTGTTTTTGTTGTTTCCCTTTATGTTTAATGTTGATCAAATGCGCAGTGTATGTAAACCAGCAAAAAGTCATCGCAAAATTTAACTACAAACACATTTTGTACAAACGACATGTTACCCCGAAATTATCGACGTTCGTTTATATCTATTTAAGAATTGGGAGTGCAATACTTGAATAAATTGTTTATTGAATCTTATAATAATTATTTATAAAATGATTTATCCATTTTTATGTTTATATTATACGACATTGCAATGTCGAAAATTGTGCAACCAATAATCGGTACTTCAATATACATTGGTCTACTTTTAATCAATTAAATAAATAAATTTAGGGCTTATTTAAGAGAGTGTCATAAGTTGAATTCATTTTACTCTTAAAAACAGTCATATAGGCTGGTCACCAATAAGTTCAAGTGGCTATCATTATATTGTTTTCTTCAAATATAACGTTACAGATTTATAACTAAGTCTGAGCCCATTACATTTTAAGTTGAGTCTGTCATATGCAACTTGATTTAAATATATGTATGAGACGGTCTTCGAGGTAAGTTCTTCTTCACAGTATTTTGCAAATGCTGTTTTTAGATTTTTAAAATATAGTTTATTTTTTTCTGAAAAACTCTGAAGTAACATAGTAAGAATCTAATTGGTATTACAATTACTTCTATATTAGAAAAAACTTAACTTCTACAACATATGTAATATATTTACTTAATTGATGAGAAGACAGATATATACTGTCATTGTGTTATTGTTCAATGGTAAATGTGTTTTTTACATATTTGGTTATATTATAGTGATTGGGATACTAACACAATGTTGACTTTTGTACCCATATTTTTGACATTTTTACCTTTTGTGTTTGTTTGTTTTGTTCACAAATCGTTGTCAATATAATGAAATTTTATGCAACAGTCATACAAGTAAGCTAGCTATAAAACTAGGTTTAAGCCACCATTTTCTACATAAGAAAATGCCTGTACCAAGTAATTAATATGACGATTTTCCACTCGTTTGATGTGTTTGAGTTTTTGATTATACCATTTGATTGAGACTTTTCGTTTTGAATTTTTCTCGGAGTTCAATTTTTTGGTGATTTAACGTTTTACTGTCCTTAGTTCACCAAATAGTGTTTCTATAGAATGTAGAATGTTGTGTCTATTTGTCGTGTTCATATTTCTTAGACGGCGTTGTCAGTTTGTCTGCGACTATTTGAATATACAAATGGTGTTTTCCTCTTCTCTTTTATAAACTATAATTGTTATATATGCGTTTCGTGATTTAATCGACAGTTGTTTTATAAGAACAAAATTCCTTCTTTTTTCTGCTTCTTGATATCCTGTCGTGTTTTCCTTTATTTATATCATTATTGGTATGTTAATGACATCTTGTCTTTTGAATTTTAAGTATAAAATATAGACAGATTTAAAAAAAAATGTCGTATGATGGCCTATGAGACAACTCTTTATCCAAGTCACAATTTGTAAAAAAAAAAACCACTATTATATGTCAAAGTACAGTCTTCAACACGGAACCTCGACTCACACCAAACAGCTACATATAAAGGGCCCCAACAATGATTAGTGTAAAACCATTCAAACGAGAAAACCAACGGTCTAATCTAAAAAAAATATACTTATAAACCACATAAAAAAAAAAACGACAATTACTGAATATTAGGTTAATGACTTCCTGACAGCGTGTTTCAAAGAGGGACGAAAGATACCAAAGGGACAGTCAAACTCATAAATCCAAAACAAACTGACAACGCCATGGCCAAAAATGAAAAAGACAAACAAACAACAGCACACATGACACAACATAGAAAACTAAAGAACAAACAACACGAACCCCACCAAAAAACTAGGGGTGATCTCAGGTGCTCCGACAGGGTAAGCAGATCCTGCTCCACATGTGGCACCCGTCGTTTTGCTTATGTGATAACAAATCCAGTAAATAATCTAATTCGGTAGGTCACATTCAAAAACGGGAAGGGGATTGTAGTTACGACGTAAGGAACATATCCGATATAATTTGTGAAACGGTTATTCGTTATGATATGCATATTTAATACCTTGAAAAACTAAATCTCTCCTTGATTAGGGAGTACATATTTTAAAACGATATATATGTTTTCATATATTTTAGTCAGAATTGTTTCAGTAACGGTTATTCCCTTTAAACACCAGAGCACGTCCACTCTGTATAGTATTTATATTTGTATCAATCTGATGAGTTAATGTTTTGATAACTAATTTTTATAGTTCGTTCTTACATTGTACTGTTACACCACTGTCCCATGTTATTGGAGGGTTGGCATCCCTTTAACATGTTTTAACACGGCACATGTATGTGCCTTTCTCAAGTAAGGAGCCTGTAATTCAGTTTGTTGATGTGTAACATATTTGTTTTTCGTTCATTTTTTGTACATGATTTACGCCGTAAGTTTTCTCTTTTGAATTGTTTTACATTTGTCATTTGTCATAGCTGAATCTGCGGTATGGGCTGTGTTCATTACTGAAGGCCTTATGGTGACCTTAAAATATTAATTTTTGTGTCACATGGTCTCTTGTGGGGATTAGTCTCATTGCCAATTATACCACATTTTCTGTTTTATATTTACTTTGACAGATTATTTCCTGTTTTCATACCGATATAACAATATAAAGTGCTGATATACACTGATTTTGTATCTAGCAATTAACTTTTCCGTGTTCTATTGATTGAGTGGCCGCTCATGTGCTTGTTCAAATTCAGGTACATAATCATTTAATTTGTTTATAGTCCTTTATAATGAGGCTATTGTCAAATATGGTGTCAATGGCATATCCTTGATACAAGTCTGTTAATGTGTTTGTATCACATTTTCTGATTTATCTTTACATTTTTTTAGACATTTGTATATTATTAGTTTAGCCCAAATTTTTAAAAAATTTCGTTGCTTTTTTTTAAATAACATAAACATGGTCGTATAGCTTCTTTATACGTTTGGACGTATTTCTAAATCTCTGGTTTCAGATGATGAGTTTTCAGCATTCCTGATGTAGGTACAAACAGAAAAGTGCATCAGATACACCAACTTGATGAGTGTATTTACCATAAAAATTATGAATATTTCTTTTTATTTTATTAAAAAAAAAAAAAAAAAAACTTTTCAAAAAGAAGCTTGTGGGCAGTGTTTCTTATATCATAGTGTCTGTTTTATTGTACAAGATCTTCAAATAAACAGAAACTTTGTTGGTGTAAATACACTTTTTCAACTTTTTAAGGATAAACTACAATTATTTACTAAAACTGAAATAAATGGTTTGAAAATGTAAAAAAAAAAAAAAAAAAAATATCGTGTGCATTTGAAAAGATGCGTTTGATTTTTTTTTTTTTTTTTTTTTTTTGTTTCTCATTTGTGTGATTTACGTTAAAAGTTTATTATTTCAGTATCAATTGTTCACGTATATCGTTTGACAAATAAAAGCTACCAGTATATACCATTGCGTATGATAACCAACCATTTAACTCTTCTAGCCGACGTGTTACGTTATTTGTATGATGCAGATGTCATATGCACTTCAGCTTTGTAACTGTGTTGTATTGAGTGCCACTTATGAATTCTTATGATGGCAATCGCGTATATGGCATGTCCATTCACTGAATAATGCATATGGTATGGCGAATATTTGAAATTAGTTATTTTACAGATACATGTACCTTTATTTCTGTTTTATATCTGAACTTACACTAGAAATATGTTAAAAATAAAGTTTACCAAAAAGTTCCAAAATCCGTGTAAAACATTCCTTTGAAATAATGCTAGTATAATTATCTTTGTTATTAATTGTGGAATAAATCCCAAAAATTTCACCAGACAGACGTTATGTTAAATCCTTCTGTACTAACAAAAAAAATACAATAAATCCTCAATTACATCGTTTAGAGAACGTCATACAAAGACGTTTTCACAAATCCACCATATATATGTGGTAATGCTTTATTTCAATATTTTCTAATTTAGTTCTCTTTATTCATGTTATTCCTTCATTAGTTCATTACATAGTTTTTAAACTCAATAGCGTCTTCTTTTTTATCACCACCACTGATAAGAACATGTCAGAACCTGAGCATACTATACGATGCCTTTCCAAGGAAATACCAATAAATAGCTTATAAAATACCCTATAATGTAACAAAAAAAATAATTATGAGTGTTATGTACAAATTTGAAATAGACATTTTCACGATACTACCCACACTTCGATACGGACTCAAAGTTGTTAAAATTGTATTTGCCTTAACGTTTGTGGATGACAGTTGCATCATCGATGTTGAAGCTAAAGCTGTCGAATGCATACTTTCTGTTAATGACTTAAAGAGTGGCGAAGCTGATGAAATGGACGTATTTGCTGCATTCGCACGTGTTGACGAAGCGGGGGAAACAGTTATAGAAGAGTTTACATCTACAGAGGATGTGGCTAATACAGAGGTAGTGGTTTTTATAAAAGTTGTGACTGTAGCAGAAGATGGGGGTGTAGTTAAAGTGGCAGTTGCTGCTATAGAAGATGCATGATTTACAGAGGAATTTGATGTAATAAAGGATGTGGCATTTGCAGGAAAACTTGTTGTTATAGAGGATATTACATTTACAGAGGATGCGGCTGTAATGGAGGATGTGGCTAATACAGGGGAAGTTGCTGTTATAGAGGCAGTAGCATTTTCAGGGAAAGTTGTTGCTATAGACGATCGTGCATTTTCAGGGAAAGATGCTATAGAGGATGTTTCATTTGTAGGGAAAGTTGTTGTTATTGAGGATGTTTCATTTGCAGAGAAAGTCGTTGTTATTGAGGATGTTGCATTTGCAGAGTAAGCTGTTACTTGTGATGATGTGGAATGTACAGAAGGTGTGGGTGTCAAAAAGGGTGTAGCATTTACATAGACAGTTGCTGTTATATTAGATATGCCATTGACAGAGGATGTCGCTGTTATGTTTGATCTGGCATTTACAGAGGAATATGCTGTTTTAAGGGATGCAGTATTTATAGAGGAGTTTTTTGTTATAGTGTATGTTTCTAACACAGAGGCCGTGACTGCTACAAAGGGTTTGACTTTTACAGACGATGAGGATGTTGCTAATACATGAGATGCCTCTATGATTCTTGCGTTTAATAGTGCACTGTCTGACATCATAGTCAAATCATTTAAAGACGAACGTGTTTTTCCGGTTGACATTAATAACGCTGGAACTGGCTTATCGGTGGAACTGATTTCGGTATTTGATGAGTTTGATGAAACCAATATGGTAGATTGTGTTAAATCCGTCAAAAGTCTCTTCGATAGAATATGTAGAGAAACAGTAGTTGATGTTGCAGGATGGTCTCTTGTTATTGATAAGTGAGATGAGTCTAAGCCCGTCCAATTGTGTGGTACATCTGTACTTGAATGATATGATGTATTCTTGTCACATGTTATTGCTGTAATATAAAATGAACTATATAATGTTACTAATCAATTACTTATAATGTATTTTATACACAAAAAAATTTGAAAGCTGTACAATAATTATTTTCAATTTACAAATATTCATGACGAACTGTGTTTTCTTTCAAAAATGATATTTATGTTAAATAATCTCTAAAATTCTGGTAATAGACATGTTATCATTTCACGCAAGCATAAGCAACTCATAACTTAACTCATCATTTTCCTGTTTTTCCTCAAAAACTTTTCGCTTAAAAGCCGAATTTCTATTGTTAACCCACTACTGCATTTCATGTGCATCCATCATGAAAAGCATACAATTATGTGCACACCAATATAGTTTTGTTCACCTCAATCCAAAATGTTCCAACACAAAACAATATATTACAGATCATCAGTCACAAAGGACATCATAAAAGGAATAATGACCTATTTACATGAAATAACTCAATACTTACCTGCAATTTTCATTATTAAAAGCACACGAAAAAGGGGGAAAATAGAAGTGTCCATCTGTAAGTGTAAAACAAATATTATAATATGAATTATTATAATTATTATATGACATGTATTAGAATTCACGTAATGTAATTTGAATCTCACCCATTTTTGTGAATTTAACTATCATCATATATACTAGTTAACCGGTACGTTTATATGTCATATTATTTACACAGTATTAGTATTTCGCGGTCAACAGAAGATCACAAAAACAAAAATCAGCAGACGTGTGTAGCTTCCGTGTGAGCTGCAACCCTCTATCAAGGAAAAATCATTCTGCTGTTATCCTGCGACTTATTCACTATCATTTTATTTATTTATGCGTTTCTCTGTGTCGTGTGTTTTATGTTTGTTTATATTTTATCCCTGTCACGTAGTATTGTAATTTTTGGGATATTTCTTTAAACATTGCCATATAAGCCGGAGGTTTGGCGGGCCATAAAACCAGGTTCAACCCATCACACCATGTTTTCTTAAAATGACCTATATCAAGTTACATGTACGTATGTGGCAGTTATTAAATAGTCTTTTCCTATATATGTTTGCGTTTGTTGCACTTCTGTCGTTCCGATGTTTTCCTCTTGCTGTTGATGTATTTTCCTAGGTTTTAGCTTGTAACCCGGATTTGTTTTATCTCAATCAATTTATGGTTGATTTTTTAACAGCCGTATGCTACTGTTGCCTTTTTTATTACGTATTTGCAATTTTGGAAAACACTACAATTTCTGTAACCAAAGATTTATATCGATAACGTAAACTAAAGGTAACAACCAACCAAATGAGGTTCTTGTGACATCCAACAAACTATTTTGGATATTTCCGCTCACGTATATGTTCCGAACGGATTTGAACATCGATAAATGAATGTTGCCCTTAATTCGGGATAGCAAGGAAATCAATGAGGTAATAAGTTAGTGTTGACATTGCTAAAATTGAAGTATCTGTAGTATCATCATTTTACAAAGAACGAGCTATAACTTTGCATTTTGAAACGTTACGTTTGAATTAATCGCCTAAATTTTACAGGGCAAATGGATGTTAGCATTCAATAATTGTTATAAAAAGAAAGATAACCTAATTTGTTATTGTAACTTTTGTGTGTTGAATGTTCCGGCTTAATATATTCTACCAAAGGTGACAGTGAAAATATGCAAATTAGATGCATTACTTAACGTAGCTTTTTAAATAACCTATGCAGGAAATGTTGAATACGAGGCTATTTTATATATTACTTTTATAAGTAAAAAAATTTAAACAACACATTTAATAATTTCTTGCGTCCGAAGCGCTTTTCTGGATTTACCTTCATCAGGAACGCTCAAAGCCAAATTGTATTTGTTCCAAATATTACTACCGGTATTATAGGTGTCCATTTATACGAATCTTTGCTAGCTTTAACAAATTTTTACAGTCATGTGGTTATTTTTCCCATGAAATAATAAAAACTAATCCTGTTGAAACATTAATTGTCTTTCTGACACAACAACATTTCATATTGACGATTATGGGTCAAAGATTGATCTCTTGTGATTATTTTGAAATATAATTTCCTTGAAAATCTAGAAGGTTGACAAATATAAATAAATAAAAACTAAATTAAGACTTGAATTATTGATAAATTGTAGCCTAAAAAATTACAGATGTTCCTTATGTAATTATTATTAATAGTTGTTTCAAAGATGTATAAGATAACTTATCTAGTTTGTAATAAATATGGTTAATAGGAATAGGTTTTTGATTTTTATAAATATGTGTATAAAAATTAAAATATAAAATACAAAATATCTGAAGATATTCAAATCGAAAATTATCTCATCAAAAAACAATATAAAAAACTCAAACACAGCAAACGAATAGAAAACAGCTGTCGTATTGCTAACTTGGTACAGATATTTCCTTGTATGAAAATTGCGGATTAAACCTGATTTTATAGCTGGTTAAACCTCTCACGTGTATGACACTCGCATAGAATTTCAATATATCGACAACAATGTGTGAAGAAAAAATAGACATGCATTATATATATATATTATATAAGTTAAAAATGTCATACATAGGGATATAGCAGTCAAATTTGTGTAATAATCTTAATCACTTTAAAAACAAACAAATATGTTAACAAAACAAAATAAAATGGCACAAGTATATCGACGAAGCACATAAGCAAAACTAAAAGACAATAATACACAAAATGACCGCAGCACAACAACGGCGGATTTCATAAGCCGCGAGCCGCGCCTACAGAAAATTACTAAAAATTAACAGTATACGTTTATAATTTTCAAAGACCAATAAAAGAGCACTATAACATTTAAAGCAATTAATAAATTTTCTTGAGACTATTAGATTTTTGATTTCCCGTATGTCTTTATTTTTGGCCCCGTAACAGAAATTCTTGGTATATGATTTTCCTCTTTATTCAAAATTAAACATTTGTTGCAAATTTGCAATTAACATCATGTTTTTCAATTATATGTTTTATGATGTAAGATCTCGGCCTTATCCAAAAGAATTTTTTACTTATTATAAAACTATGCTAAAAAAAATTGTGCTTAATTATCATTTAAAGATGTATTTGAATACCGTTATAAATAATTAATTTTTATATGAGTTTATTTTGACTAATTAAAGTTAAAAATTAAAATTGATAGTATTAAACATGTTTAAGAACAAACCTCATTCATCAGTGTACATTTGACTATACAGTCCACACATTAAGCGCAAACCGTTCTTCTCTCACAAAGCAGTGTAGTCTGGATTTTCCCAAAATGTATAGGAAACATATAAAACATTATAGAATGTTCTAAGAAAAGAGGTTTTGATTTTCTAAAAATGGGTTTGGTAATGGATTTAGAAGTGTTGTGCAAGCAAATATCCATTAATTTGATAGAGACATGAGTTTTTATCTCTAATTCCAATTGATTACTAAGGATTGTTATGAGATAAGACGACAATACCTTTGTTGGTGACTGACATGCTTGATAATGAATTCAATTATGACATGAAAACATTACCGTATCTTTAGATGTAACTACATATCCGAATAAAACCTCCTTTTACCGAGAAAAAAGGTATAGCTAAAAATAGCAATACTCGATTCTCAAAACTGATTAGAGTTTCTGTAAACGCACTGGACAAATTGAAATATGTATGTCGAGTGCTTTAATCAAGTATTATGTGGCTTGCTAATACTACGAGTCCGCTTCATTGATATGAAAGAACAGTTGACATCTTTTTCGTCTGTCTTAACGAATCCAGAAGTGATTTTGGTATTCATAAGAAATTGTTTATACTTTTTTAAAATATGTATTAACTCATAAACCACGCCACTTTTTGTGAAATGCGCATTTTCTGACACAACATATATATGGGCGTTTTTCAATAAAAACGTATTTTCTTGTCCCAGCCACTTTAAAAAAATATGTTTGATCTTTGCAAGTAATTTTTTGTGCAGTCAGTACATTGAATTAGATTTAACATTTTTAAGCAAAGAAACAGTTTATTTTTTAGAGGGATTGATAAGATATTGACTCCTGAATGGTCCAAAACAACCAAAATGGCATGTCCCTAGACCGCCTGTTCAACATTCATACTCTAAAATATCGTAAAAAATGAAGAAATAAATGTTATTTTTAATTTACATAAGTTCTTTAAGAATTCAAAAGTATGTTCAGAGCCAACATATTTTAATAAACAGCTTTCAATATAGGATTTTTAATTTCAGAAGGTGTGTCCCTCACAAAATGTCCACTACGAAACGAAGTCACTAAAATTTGTCAATAAACAGTTTTATAAAATTAAATGTAATTTTTGTTTGAAAGAGATATAAACATTAGGGTCTACCAAAAGAAGTGATGCTTTTATAACGGCAATTAAATTGTTGGTAAGAAAAATTTAGCACATCAAATGGACCAGAGTGATACCGTATTTTTTTTAATGTCCACTACGAAACGGGTCAAATCTCCTTCAGTATCTGGTTTTAAAATTATGAAAAAAATATCAGTGTACAGCTTAATAAATGCTTTGATGAATACAATCAGTCTTGTTACTATTGCAATATAGGGATTGTGGGGGGGGGGGGATAAAACATGCGAATATGTCCCCTACGAAACGGTCCCCTACGAAACAAGTATGGGAGAAAAACGTTTCGTAGTGGACACTACCACTACCATGCAGTCTTTATTTAATCTTTTTTCAATTGTATTCGTGCAAAACAAATAACAAGGGTTAGTTTCATGTAATTTTTATTATGTTTTTATTAACATATAATAGGGTTGTTGATGTCAACTACGAAATTTTTTGTCCACTACGAAACGGTTTTGTCCACTACGTAACGCATCAAAATGTCCACTACGTAACATGAGTTGTACCTTCATATGTGAAGTACTGTCTAATATTTAACGATAAAAATGGTTTTCCAATTCAGAAAAAAGGGAAATTTTTCTAGTATTTAAAGTAAACAAACTGGAATGTCTATAGGAAACATTTAAAATTGCAAAAAATATGTGTGTTTAGAAGAAGTTTCGTACAAATTATGAAAATAATATCATTTTAAAGAATATTTAAGATTGCACTTTTTGTTTACAAACAGGTCTATAATAGAGGTATTCAAAATAACTCTTGAAATTAAATTTTTAGACAAGTTGATTTTCCATTTTTTTTTTAGGTCTGAAAGTTACGCTTTTATTGAAAAACGCCCATATACAAGTTATTTAGTGATGTATCTGGCAAAACCTTTCAGATTTCGGGTTTCTGAGACTCATGTGATTCGAGCTTCAATTATTAAGCCATTTACAGTTTGTTGCTTCGAGCGTGACTGATGATTTGTATGAACATGTAATCGAAACATAAGTCTTGCGTACTCAATTTTTATTCCGATATCTATGATCAGTTTATTGACCATTTGATACTTAAAAAAGAAGATGTGGTCTGATTGCCAATGACACAACTCTCAACAAGAGACGAGTTCACTCTCGATTTTTGGTAGTGTTCGCATTGCTCAATCTTTCTCAAAACATTAATCCTTTGTGAAATAACATTTTCACGTTTTAAGTTCAAGTGGGATGTTTTGAGTGTATGCTAGCAATTAGATGACGATCACACCTTCCAGTGTATGTAAAGTGCGGATCCTAAAATATCATTTTTACTGTATATGCCATAAATGTCTAATGTAGAATGATAAATAAACAGACGAACTTTTTTTTACTTTCGAAGAAAATGAAGAAAATTAGTTAAAATGTATATGTTCAGAAATACATAATACTAATAAAACAAAGTAAGAGATGCGAGCGGGCTTTTATCGCGCCTAAAGCCATCCAGCTTTGAAATATATACCAAAATAGGTGAATATTTATGACATTTCACGAACAGATCGTGCAGGTGCTTTATAACTAACAGGTA
This sequence comes from Mytilus galloprovincialis, assembly GCA_037788925.1. Classification (NCBI taxonomy): domain Eukaryota; kingdom Metazoa; phylum Mollusca; class Bivalvia; order Mytilida; family Mytilidae; genus Mytilus; species Mytilus galloprovincialis. The sequence continues at coordinate 17,481,532 of CM075332.1, forward strand.
AGATGTTGTTGCAGTACAAAATATTCTTTTTAATACAATTAATAAAGTTGTATAACGTAGAATATGTTTTGTCATTCAGTTTCTTCATATTTAACTAAATTCCACTATGATGATTTCGTAATGCTAGTCATGTTTACTGTCGAATAATGATACTATTCTTTCATTTTTACTGTGGAGCGAATCATTAGTACTGTATATGCGGTGCATTTTCACTGTATAATTTTTTATTTATTTTTTTATCTATTACAGCTCATTTTTTTAAGCATGTAGAGCAAGACTTTAGTTGACTTGCTTGTTTTTCTTTTATTGGATAATCGTTATGATAACACCCAATTTAATTCAAATATTAAAAATACAGGTTAAACTATCATATGCCTAATCATATTGTTTAAAAATGTCAATCTTATTTACAAAGTTTGTATAAACAATTAAACAAACAAAGCAAGCAAGCCAACCAAAGTTTTGCTTTGCATGCATTATGAAATTAGCTGTAAGGCCTTAATTTAGCCGACTTGCTCAAACAATAGATAAAGTAAGAGAAAGATTTGATAAAATTTAACTTACGGAGGAAAGTTTGGTTTTAAAACACTCTAATAAATTCAATAGAAATAACATTTATTTCAAATGTATTCCATTTAGTTTCTTATAAAGCGTATAGGGATCTTTATCCTTATTTTTTTTTATCCATTTCCATGACACGTCACCACTAATTACGTACATCTTGATATAGATTGAATCTTTGTTTTCCCGTTTAAAAGGTTTTACACTGGAGCCATTTATAACTTGCTGTTCGGTGTGAGCCAAGACTCCATGTTGAAGACCGTATGTTTACGTATAATGGTCTACTTTTATAAATTGTGACTCGGATGGAGAGTTGTCTCATTGTCACATACGACATCTATATATGGCTCAAAAACGAAACGAGACGGGATAAAAAGGTATAAAAAAATCCACACTACTTTTTTAATATATGTATAATGGGCTTAATATGATTCAGAATAGAGTAAAATGGTGGGTCGCATTTGGGTATAAGCGTGACGCCGGATTGCCGATTTTTTGCAAGCGTGACAGGTGAAAGTCAAATGATTGTGTCGTGAAAAACGAGAAATGAAGTCTAGCGGGACACAGGAATCTGACAAAACAATAAGCGGAATACGGGAATCTGCCAAAACAGTAAGCGGGATCCGGGATCAGAACCCCCCCCCCCCCCAAATGAGACCCCCAGAATAAGATATTTGTGTATATCAATCCTATTGTTACAGTCATGCCTTCAATAACAAATGTATCCGATGCATGCATTTTTTTTTATATTTTTGGTCCCTTTTTCAATTTTGAGGGGTCCAAATTTAAAGACAAAAGTCCTTTAATATAGATATTTGGGATTCCTTGACATGCTGAATCTAACCGTGTATCTAGTTTGGGGATTTTTTGTCTAGTTGCTGAAACAGCCCACATAGAGTTCCAAAGGGTCTAAAATCAACAAAAATGAATTGTAGCAATCATTTCGTGTACAATTCAATAACCCAAATGTGTATGGTTTTACCTCTGCGGTAGTATCCATTCGCGGATCTAGAATTTTTCATTTTTAGAATCGCTTTTGTTACAAGTTTGAAAAGCTATATATTTGATGAAGAATGAATGAGGAGTTTGTATTTCAATTTGAAAATACATGTATCATAAATCCTAAAGTCATCAACTAAGTTTTTTCGTTTGTTGCAAGTGCATTTATCACATAATTCTACAATAAAAATTCCTCGCATCTTTGAAAATTCTACATTAATAATGACTGCACTAACAGTGATAATTCATCGCATCTATAGCTAAAATGGATCGCTTTCAATAATCGATATGCTATATTATGATGCTTTTATAACACTTATTTGAACTTTAATGCTATGTTTGTATATTATAAAGACATATCACAATGAAAATATGTTAAAACTTATCTTCAAATCACTTAACTTGATATTTTCAAAACATAAACAAATACAGTTTTCCCATGATCCTTTATTCTACAATAGGCATACCCGCATATATAACAGTAAAAATGAACTAGCTGGATTCGCACTTTATATGTACACTGACCTTCTGTGTCCTTTTAAACTCTTTAAGTTGCTACTTGTTTTAAATTTCGCTTCTTTCCCACTCTTTCTTTCTGTCTTTTCCGTGTGATCAATCTTTTTTTAAATTTGTGGTCTAATAATTCAATATGATATGGGCACTTAAGTGCCGTCAATTAAGATCAAAAGTGTAATCGAAGTATGTGAAAAAGATTATATAAAGTGTCTTATATTAAAAAATGTGAAATGCAAGTGTAAATCATCTTATCTCTGAATGTTGGTAGATTGTAAACTATTGTTTTCGAAGTTTTTATGTTTTATTACAAGGACGTTTTTAAAGCTGATCAAAGCAATAAAAAAAATAGTTCACTCGAGAAACCGTGAGATCATTTTATTGTTTATTCTGGAATGTATGTATAAATGTCTATACCCCAAAATGGTCACTGTTAGTCGAATACTTGCATTTTCAATAGGTATCAAAATCAACAATTATACGTAAATTCAAATTCGTTTTCAATAGTCAGCAGCTATTTTTCAAAGAAAGTTTTAACCTAACATATTCAGGTAAGATTTGCTTTAAAACAGAACAATTATTTTTGGGATGCAAAGAAAATAGGTAAAACAAAGGAATGAAATCGCATTTTGTTTTGTTACTTATTTTCCTTGTGTCCCTCCCCAAATTTGATCAATTCTATCAAATCTTTAGATAACTCTTCACCCTTTGATACATTGTTACATAAATGCAAAATCTATTGATATCAGATAATTTGAATAAATCAGAGTGCAAATTCAATTATCATTTACATTGGTACATGATTTGAAAGATAACTGTAAGGAATGTGTAAGGATAATATTTTATACAGGTCAAGATTGAACATAGATTGTATATGTGTACGTTTGTTGTTACATGGACTATTCTTCTTCTTCATTTAACAATTTGTGAAATGTTTGACTTCACTATTCCATGATCTTTTTGTATTCGAAAAAAAAACAAATATCATGTAAGTCACCTCTTCGTGAAAAGACCTTTTGATTTTGTTCTGATAAAAAAGATTCGTCACCCATTTATTATCTGAAATGGTCCTTTTGTTTCGCAAGATGTGTGCTGTATAGTTTGTGTATAGCTAGGTTACCGAACAGTTTTTCTGTGTTACGTTTGTGTACTGTTTTGTGTACTTTTTTAATCTTTCGCGGCTTTTCATTTCAGCACTGATATTACTTTTTATTTTGAAAAAGTCAAGAGCTTTAATACACTCTTTGAAAAGCTAACTAGTTCAACCGTTTCAACAAAACGTTTTGTTCTCATAGTGATAAATAATTTCTGCATTGAATTATTTTGAATAATATAGTTTTCAATAGCAACGAAATTGTTAGCTCAACAGACTTCAACAGAAGAAATACAGCTGATCACTAGCATATTAGATTATGTTACCCGTCCGAGGTACCCGGATGTTACATTAGTCTGTGTAGTGTTCCTGCTGCCAAATTTTTAACTGGTTTTCTGTGTGGCATTTTATGAAAAAAATCATATTGTCCTTTCTCTCTAACTATGATGTTGCCGGTTTGGTATATTCTACAATTGTTTGTAAAAGCTTTAATACTACATATGATTGGTAATATTGTAAATAAAACATGCAATAACAAATGTTGAAAAAAATAAAACTTAGATAAACATAGTTATTGTGTTGAACCGGTCCATAAGGAAAAACTTATTGATATATAATCACATTCAGACATGATATCATTTTTGTGTAAAGTCAACTATCGTAAAGGATATATACAATATCAGGAAACCACCTCAAAATATCGATATAGAACACCACATTGTGTATTTCGTTCTGATAAATTAGTTCTTTTTCAAGTGAGTTTTACAGTTTGTTCTTATTTTCATGTGATTGCCTTAGTCAGGAGCCTTTAATTCATTGATTCACTTTGGTTTCTGCATGTTCTTTAGCGGATTCCATTGATTTAGTGCGTGGTTAGCGAAATCCGTTGTATTTTTAAGCGATTGACGAAAAATTGTGTATTGGTACGTGGATCATTCGAGTAAGAGTCAAATGGGTTGCGTTCAGATGTGTGTGTGTGTGTGGTTAGTTTTTTTTTTTTTCTATTTAGAAAGGTAAATCACAATATGAACTGAACAAAATAAATGAAAAAAATTAAACACTCACAGCAGTCTACAAAATTAATTTATAACATATTTTTAAAAAATCGTTATTCAAACAAAGATTGAAAAGTGTTATTTGAAAAAAAATACCGGAAATATTTGTATATGAGAGGGTCTGGTGTTTCTCGTTTCTCATTCTTTTTTTTATATAGATTAGACTGTTTGGTGTCCTCTTTGCATTGTTTTACATTAGTCATATTGGGGCCCTTTATAGTTTGCTGTTTGGTGCGAGTCAAATCTCCGTGATGAAGGCGATACTTTTACCTATAATTGATAACTTCTACATGTAATATATTGTGACATGGATGGAGAGTTGTCTCATTGGCACTCATACCACATCTTCTTATTTATACTGAAAGGGACTAACAGATAAGAAAATGATAGTAATAAAATGTGAAATAAGGGGCATAAAAAAGAAAGAATAATGAAACATAGGATTGGAGTATAAAGAAAATAGAGAAAAAATGGGTTGTTCAAGTTAATGAATAGAAAATAATTTGTCAAAATTGAAAATAAAAAGGAATGAAAAGAATGACGATACAGACACAAAGGATTCCTATTCAAGACCCTCATATAGGGAATAGGGAAACTAGTTTTATCAAAGATATTGTATGCCTTACAATAAACGTGAGGATTAAATACTGCGTGTAACATCTGAATCGTATATACAAAACGTAAGTTATTTTAGTTAAACCTCATATTTCAATCTTGCCTGTAAGTTTTCATTTATATTCCATTCATTATTCATCGCCAATAAAATATAAAAAAATAGAACTGAAATCAGCTTGAAATGTTTCTTTTTGTTAGGTTATTTCAAAGATTCAATGTGAAGAAAGCCTGAGATGCAGGAAATAAAGCTGTCCCAAACAATTATGATGAAGTAAATTAAAAGTATAGATTTTGAGAGTAGTTTTATTATACTGTCTTTAGTAAATGTTAATTGTCTCTATAATTCAATCAGCTCTAAACTGAGTTAAAACGGTTGGTATTAAATCTAAGTTTATAATTCGGGCGTCACCGATGAGACTTTTGTTAACGAAACGCCAGTCTGGCGTACAATTCCCCAAACCCTTAAACAATGTTTACAAATAAAGCCAATAAACAATGAATATTGTTGACTTGCTTTCACTTAGCCATAATTGTGTTATTATGAGCTCTTTTGTTGTTTTAAGTTATTGTGTTGTTATTAGTCTTTGTGTTGTTATAAGTCATTGTGTTGTTATAAGTCATTGTGTTGGTATAAGTTATCTTCTTGTTATAAGTCACTATGTTGTTATGTGTTATTTTGGTGTTATTAGTTATTATGTTGTTATTAGTTGTTTTGTTGTTATAAGTTCTGGTGTTGTTATAAGTCATTGTGTTGATATATGATATTGTTGTGTTATAAAATATTGTGTTGTTATAAGTCATTGTGTTGTTATTAGTTATTGTGTCGTTAAAATTTGTTGTGTTGATATAAGTCTTTGTGTTTTTATATATTATTGTGTTATCATGAGCCATTGTGTTGTTATAAGTCAATAATTTAATTTTGGATGTAACGCGTCTTCTGATTGGCTGACGTTATTTTGTTATGAGCCCATAGATATAATTTAGTCATGTGACCGTGACGTCATCAACGTTTTTTCATCGTTTTCTACGGTTTAAAATGGAATTTAGAATTAAATTATAAGAAATGACTGTAATATTTTTTTCTGTCTATTCGAATTGACATAAAAAAATTGGTGCACACTGTTAATAACCTGATACGCGCGTTATTCAGTGTGCTTCAAATTTTTTATGTTATTTCTTCATAGACAGAAAAAAATATTACAGTCATTTCTTAATTGTGTTTTATATGTTATTGTGTTATTATGAGTCAATGTGTTGGTTTAAATTATCGTGTTGTTATAAGTTATTGTGTTTTTATGTGTTATTAATTTGTTATGTGTTATTGTGTTGTTATTAGTCACTGTGTTGTTATAAGTCATTGTGTTGTTATAAGTCATTGTGTTGTTATAAGTCATTGTGTTATTAAATGTTATATGTTATTGTGTTGATATGTGTTATTGTGTTGTTATAAAACATTGTGTTATTAAATGTTATTTTGTTGTTGTAAGTTATTGTGTTGCTATAAGTCATTGTGTTTTTTTATGTTATTGTGTTTTATGAGTCATTGTGTTGGTATAAATTATCGTGTTGTTATAAGTTATTGTGTTTTTATGTGTTATTGTGTTGTTATTAGTCACTGTGTTGTTATAAGTTATTATGTTAATATTATACAATTACTGTCTGTTGATGAGGTAAATGTGTAGTTTTATTGACTTTTGAAAAACTGATATTCACTGAGGCCAACGGCCGAAGTGAATATCAGTTTTTCAAAAGTCAATTAAACCACATATTTACCGAAACAAAAGACAGTAATTGTTTTATTCCATATTCCGCGAGAAATGTATATAATGACAATTATTAACCAAAACCAATTGTACATCAAACGTTTTTTACCAAAATAGTGCAGGTAAAAGCACGCGACGTTATGCGCGGTGAATATCCTTTTTCCGCAGGTGAATATGCTTATTTATTCAAAATCCCATTCATATAGAAAAACCTACTAAAGTTTTATCAATATGGAATAATAGTCTTTGTGTTGTTATTTGTTATTGTGTTGTTATAAGTTATTGTGTTGTTTTAAGTTATTGTGTTGATATAAGTTATTGTGTTGTTATAAGTTATTGTGTTGTTTTAAGTTATTGTGTTGTTTTTGTTATTGTGTTGTTATTAGTTATTGTGTTAATTATGAGTTATTGTGTTTTATATGTTATTAGTTATGTGTTATTGTGTTGTTATAAAACATTGTGTTGTGATTGTGTTGCTATAAGTCATTGTGTTATTAAATGTTATTGTGGTGGTATAAGTTATTGTGGTGTTATAAGTTATTGTGGTGTTATAAGTTATTGTGGTGTGTTATAAGTTATTGTGGTGTGTTATAAGTTATTGTGGTGTGTTATAAGTTATTGTGTTGTTAGTAGTCATTGTGTTCGTATTAATCATTGTGTATTTTTGTCATAGTGCTGTTATTACTCATATGCGTTGTGTTGCTGTTGATCTGGGTTTTTTTTTAGATTTTGTTTTTAATGTTGTGTTAGTTTGTTTTTTTTTCAAAGTAAAACTGTGTGTCCCTCTGTGTATAAAGTGATTTTGTGTCATGAATTGATATGAAACTGTTTGTCTTTCCCTTTAGATAGAATTCAGGGGTTAAAAAATCCACTAGCCCGACGCCCGGTACTAAATCATTTACGCCTCGGGCAATTAAAATGTGTAATCCGATATGCCGGACGGACTAGTAACAAAAAATTCTTGACGTTTCCAAAATGGAAAGTGAAAAATCCCTTCATCACTATTCTATGTTAGCCATTTCGATTCAATTAAGTCATCCGGGATTCCAAGAATTTGAACTGGTTTGTACAGGTCCTGTTGTACATATTTTTAAAATAGAACAAATAACTTTGGCATTTCTGGGTGGCCTGGTATCATGTGTTGATTGCAATTCTCGTACTTTAAATATCGATTTCTCATACCATGGCTTGGGGTATTGTACATTGCTTATCGTGCCGAGATTTTCAATTAACGGTATTTGGGAGTATGATGTATTGATTGGTATTGACCTGTCTTGTTGCACAGCTCTTGAGCACGAAACCATGCAACAAAATATTTCTTAATATTTAAGTACGGGAACCCCAGGAACTTCGTCAGTTTCAAAACGAAAAACGGTAGATGAAGGGAGTAACGAGGCTGAAAATTCATCCCCCAAAAATGCTAAATACGACAGGGAAAAGCCGCGGAAAAAAAATAATAGTGTCCAGGACAGCAGGGCTGTCAAGTCTTTAGCGCGAGACTCACACATGTTCATGCTTATTTGGCGGCATTTTCCTTTGATCTATTGTTTTTTCTCTTTGATCTTTACAATTTAGCCAAAAAATCAAGCATTCACGTCCTGAAAAGTTGGCAGAACTGGGACACAATGATTCCCCTGGCAAGGTTGGCTGTTGCTGATGAAAAAAACAGACAATGCTCTGTGAATATTGCCGTTAGTTGCCCCAAGCACGCCAATAAAAAGTCTGCTTTGAATGTGGGAACAACTAAGTTAGGTTAAGCACCAAAAGAATAAATAACAGATCAACAAAAATTATCAAATACAGTGTATAATGTCTCCTTCAAAACAAAGGACACCCACTTTGTATTATGCAGCAAACTCTTGATTTTTAAGGCATACAAGGGCTAGCAGGTCAGTTTTGATGGACTAGCAGTTCTTCCAACAGGGCTGGTAAAGTCCTGCTGCCAATAAGTTCTGGGCTAGTTAGCTGTTACAAAATTTTTTAACCCCTGTAGATAAACGAAAATTCATATTCAGGGTCATAGCTTAGACCAGGCACATTGATAACTGGGTTTTGTCAGTTTTTACTTCCCCTCCCATTTTTATCTCAATCAACAGAATAAAAACGGCTACCGACAAGAATAGTTTACAATAACAAAGAATATATTTCATGTATCTTAGAGGAAAGTTACATTGGTAGCATTGATATATCGAAACTAAATAATATCAAATCAAAGAATGATGATTAGCAACAGAAAACGCAACCTATATAATTTAAAAAGGCGTTTAACCATTATATTGCCTAATTGTTAGTTAATAAACGTTCAGTGGCAAATATTTTATGTATATTCAGGAAGATTTAACCATTATAATAAATTAAATGGCCAATAACCATTAAATTAGTGGCCAATATACTTCATAGTTAATTATCATCTACGAAATCCGACGAAACAAGTGAATCAATGTACAAGAGGGGGTCGGAGTGGTCCTGATCCCGAAATCCTGGGCTTAATAAAAGCTGAAATTCCGAGGTCCCGTTTAAAAAAATTTCAATCCCGACTTCCCGAAATTCGGAAAAAGAATTCCCGGTTCCAGAAAGGGTCATACCCGAAATCCCGAGCTTGCAGTGCAAAAAGGTCAATCTGTTTAGTAAACGTTATGTCGTAATATCATCAACGAATTTACATTTTTATCATGCTTCAAATTGTAAATAAGCTAATCGATATAATTTTTTTTTAAAAGAAGGAATAAAAGACGCAAAAAATCAACGATATAAAAACATAATTTAGCAATTCCGCTGTTGTTGATTTACATTAAAAAAATCGCTAAACCCCGTTTTTATCAATTATTTAAATTTAATGCTATGCTAAAATGCTAAACATTTGACAAAATAATATCCATGCTTTGATCAACCTCCAGCTGCACCGAGAGATGACGCCATTTTAATTTATGTTCATCCATATTCATTTGGAATTACCATCAATTTATGTTATTATGCATCTAGTTATTGTGAAATGTTCAGAATGTATCAATTTTATTATTTCCATGCCTTTTTAAACAATGAATACTAGATTAACTAGTTAACTTAAGTATTACTATGTATAAGCCACAAATTTCACCGTTATCAGCAATGTACTTCCTGCAGCAAATTATCTCATGATAAAATCTGATATATTAGTCATATAAGTAAACATATTTACACAATTGCTTACTTTTGTAGAGGACTATATGAAGCTAATAGATAGACTTACACTGTATCGAATAGAAGAGTTAAACGCCCTGGTAATGACGGCTTCCCCTACCCCCAAAAAGTCTTTATCGTGATAACATATATATAAGTTTGAAGAAATACTGCATGGGCGGATTCAAACAATCTGTAAATGCGGGTACTCTTTATATAAGAGTGTTATGAGGTTGAATGTTCCTTTTGTATCCTAGCCTCTCTTTTATAATCAGCAATGTGACAACAATTAACATGATTAACTCGAGAGCCGAGTCAAGAAATAAAACACAATAAAATGTAAATGCAAATAGCTCTTTCACTGGCAAATAGACTGTAAAATACAAAGATATGCATCACAAGTACGAGGACACAATTTAATGCATCTACACAGCATGCGCAACAAACCATGCAGTCATTATAAAAAGACGAAATTATATTTTATGTTAAATCCCAATGTGTGTATATAGAAAGATCAACATACTGACATACATAATGCAGTATCTTTCACCCATAAACGCCTTGCTTTATCAATAAAACAAATAGATAGCTACTGGTTAGATATCAATGCTGATTATTTGAGTACGTCCTTCCCTATTCGGCCATCTGTTTGAATGTACATCTTGTTCAGTCCGTGGAAAAGTATATAGTTTGCATTTAAAAAGTATTTACTTGAGGTAAGATTATGTCTCTAAGCCTTTTTTTATTTTGTCCAGTCCGATTAAAATTATGCCTCTCACTTTCTATTGGTAATTTATAGGACACGACATGTTAGAAAAATGGGAGTGACTAAAGGTTTAATTGATTTTTATAAGACTGTATTTTGTCCGATCATGGTGTATTTCTAATTGTAAATGTTGATAGTAATAGCTTAAACGTGGCTAGAAAAACCATTTGAAAATCGTTTCAAAAACTTATTTAATATGTTTTCTTAATCGAATCGCACAATAAAGACAATGTATGAATCTGAACTGCTATATAGTCTCTACTACTTATGAAGTAAAGGTTGTTGTTTCATGAGCATCTGTGTAGTTAATATATTACCCTAAAATGGAACAAATATACAAGTTTAAAATGAAAACAGGATTTACAAATAAAATGATAGACAAACAGATTGTTATTGTGAAACGTTGAAAAAAGAAATAGCATAGAGTAACACTAGCATCTGTAGAAAATTAAAACAATTATGTGTTCATAGTTCACGAATGCCCCATTCGCACTATCATTTTCTATGTTCAGTGGACAGTGAAGGGTAAATTTCTAATTTGTCATTAAAATAAGAAAGATAATATCAAATGGAACATGTGTACTAAGTTTAAAGTTGATTGAACTCCAACTTCGTCAAAAACTACCTCGACCAAAAACTTTAACCTCATGAATGCTCATGAAAGGTCATTTACCAAAATTTAAGCAGATTCATGATTTCTTTTTTCTTGGTTTGAGACCCAAACATTATCAATGCAAATATAAGGTAAAAGTCTGATTCTGGAAACGTAGCTCTATAACCTATAAATATTTTAACTGATTTTGTTCCTTAAATAATACTCTTTCGACTTAAAGTATCAATTTTAAATTCTTTAATATAATTTTATAATTTCACTTAAGTACATCCTTTTCGTGCACATTTTCTTTAGTATTTCGACGCTTTCATACAAATTATCTTTTTCTTCAAAACTCAACACAATAAGGAATGGGGAAAATATGGAATTAGGTTAGATTACTTTTTTTTTGTCATCTTCTTGACCATAATATTTTTTAATCAAATTTCGGATCAGAAAATATTTCTAGGAAATAATTATAAATCCGACCCTCGATCCTTCCCCTCTTTTTTAAAGAGTTAAATGATCGTTTCTAAAATAACAACCCTCTATCGCACAATTCCAGACAGGAAACACAAGCCTTGAAATGTCATATCAATTAAGAGAATTAAACTCTGTCGGAATAATGCTGCATACACATTCCAAATGGGTTTCCTCTCCAAAATATCAACTCTGATTTTCGAACTCGTCAGATATTTTTTGGGGAAGCCATATATATATTAAAAGAAGATGGAAGAAAAATGTAATTTCCAGGTTGTTTGAATTATTTACTGAGGAATATCAAGATCCGAAAAACCTAGATCCTACTTTATTTCTGAACTGTAAACCATTGATATTTATTTTTATTGAATCTGAAGAGGACCATACGGGTGTGAGATCGCTCACAATGCTGGACGATCGCATAAACGGACATTGGTCCAATTGAAAGAAACAAAATTTCTTCTCTTTTAGGCAGGTTGTCGTGTCTTGGGCAAATATCGCGTTTCCATTATGTTTTAATCTTCTTTATTTAAATAATCGTCCCTGAAAACTTGAATGCAATGTTAAAGGGGAAAAAACATCAGTTTTCAAGCCATCTTACATCTCAATAAATTCGGTTATTTCATTTATTTTCAGGTTTTCCAATTTGATTTAATCATGTATCGAACAACAACATACGTATTGTGTATTGCTTTGATGGCTCAGTGTGGTGAGTATATTGTATATATATACACTTATTTTCATTTTATTTTTGTTACTTCGGTTATGATTTTTTTTGCTTTCTGTCGCATTATCCTCTATATATTGTTTCGATCTGGTTAAAATTTATCGTTGATCGAAATCTCTCCATTCATGAGCAAAGTGAAATCACAGATCAATGTAACAATTAATTTGGATTGTACAATCATACTTCTTATCCCCTTGCTTTTTACCATTATCTACTATTTTAATGTTAATACATTGAAATTTCTTTATTGTCAAGTCTAAAACTACAGTATAGAAAATTACAAACAGAAAGAAAAAAAAATCCACTCAATTGCTTAATATTAAAAAAAAAAAACTCAATTTTAATGTTGGCTAGAAGAATGCATTTAGTCAGATTAAAGTAGATTACAGATTCTTTGATTAGTTTTTGTGTGGTATCTTTTCATAGTCTCCCACTTTCTATATGCATATGGTGTGCCCTTATGTGATATTTACCATAAGTCTTCGGATCTATGGCTATATGTACCCTCTTTGTGAATAATTTCATACTTAACTTTCTTTTAAAGTGTGTTGTTTAAGAAATAGCTGATGCAAGCTATACTTTATTGTAGTTTTAAAATGGGTAGGCATTATATTCGTGATACATTTTTGCCCGAGCGATAGTGAGGGCTAATATACACGAATATAATGCCTACCCATGTTTAAACTACAATAAAGTATAGCGTGCATCAATTATTTCGATTCTGATTAGGACAATTAAGTTAATTTCTAAGTCTGATGTGTATTAGTATAGTGCGCTTGTGTAGGCTCTTACATGAACCCCTCTTTTTTGTTTGTAAAACGAAGCAAACGACTGGCAACGTGATTTTTCAGATGGAGGAGTATTGAACAGCCAGCCAGAACGGTTGTCTTATCAAGGTCAAATATGTCAATTTCGAATTGCAACACATTACAGTCGTGATAAATGAATTGGTAACAACATGTGCATCATTTAAGAGTTTGGAAGTGTTTAAATTAATGAAATATATTAAATGCATGACAATTTTAATAAAATTCAATATTCTGCAGTAGTCAATATACGCATATGCAAACAAATTTTATTGGGTTTAGAGCATGGGTTTATTTACAAATCGAAAGAAGCATGTCATATTAGAATTCTAAGTTTATTACTACTAGACATCACGTAACTTTTGACTGTTGTTTGTCCAACCATATGCATGCTTTATACGTATTATATAAATTTGTTTATATATTTGTTCCTTATTGAAGACATTACTGTCTTCTTGAAACATGATATCTGACCACTTTCTGCAATGTTTCAGTGTCTAGTAGGTCAACTGTGACAATTCAAGCCACAGATACCACTAACCAATCACCGGGAGCTACAACGATGGGTACAGCAGGTACCCCTTCCATGTCACCTACAATCACACCCATGCCAAGTGTTCCCGCGACAAGTGTGGCTACTCAGAATACGACATCGGCAGCAGCAATCTCAATGCCCTGTGGAAGTCAATTTGTGTTTACGACAATCATCACATCTTTTGTCGTTTCCAGAATCTTCCAACTGTTCTAATATTTTTTGACAATAAGTATTTCTGATAAGGTGTTAAAAGACTATTGCCATGACTGTCCGTAAACAAGTTGTTTACTTTGTAATTTATCTAGTGTTTACTATCTAATGTAGGTTTTTAACATCTAGCACAGACGATCATGTTTTATTCTTATAGAATAACAAAATTATTATAAAAAAAAGCCTACTAATGTATGATACACTTACTCTCTGTATCATATTACTCATATCACTTGTAAACGAATACGAGGCAATATCATTCTTTTTTTTGTTTTTGTTGTATATTCTGATGTTCATATCTGTGTTATTTACTATGATCTATCATTCTTACTCAACATATTAATCTAAGACAATGATATAGAATAAGGCGCTTTCACAGCAATGTATTGTATATAAGTATTGTTTTGCTGTTTAAATTATTGAAGGTCAAAAGGCTGTTAATTAGTACAAGCACAGTGCGAGGTCATTTTATCTTAATTCAAAGTCTAAGTGGAAAATATTGAAATGTCTGCTTGTTAAAGCATTTTAACTATTAGTATGCTGTGTGAGTAGAGAAAAATGGGGAGGTGCATGTACACGACAAACAACCCTAGCTTTAATTAAGATAGTGACCAAATACTGTCAACAATTATATGACCATCTATTGCAAGTTAAGCAATAGTAGTTTGTAAGTAAATGTATGTTTATATATACAATTGTATACGAATTCATTGGTTTGAAATAAATTATAAATGTCTCAAAAAGATTTAATACTTTCACACCAATTACTCAATGATTGTTTATATATTTTTCTGAAGTTCAAATAAACCTGACAGATTGTGTTCTTTATTTACTATTGCATTATAATACATTTGTTTAGTTTCTTATAACTGAAGGCGTATATTTCATTCTTAGTAGTAGGTATATCTTGGGTAAGCGCAAGAAACAAAATCCGCAGATGTGGTATGATATCAAACGAGACAATTTTAAGATATATTATAAGTAAATAATAATACCATACACACCATAATGTTCAGAGTTCGCTGACAATGCACCATGCAGAAGTAGCATCACATCCATTACGAAATAAGTATTCATGAGTTTGAATTGCTTGAATTGTTTTACATTGTCATTTCGGGGCCTTTTATAGTTAGCTATGCGGTATGGGCTTTACTCATTGTTGAAGGCCGTACAGTGACCTATAGTTGCTAATTTCTGTGTCAATTTGGTCTCTCGTGGAGAGTTTTCTTATTGTCAATCATACCACATCTTCTTTTTTACATTTATGAAGTAAGGTCGCTCCTCGCTGACTGATGCATATGAACAAATAATGTACAGTAGTTTTGAATATGCAGGAGACATCAAGAGCTGGTGTTTTAAGGACACTGAAGCTGGCTGCAAATAAACATAGAAATAGAAAGTTTTAAAAAGCACTTAAAAATACATGTATGAGCCAATTATCAAATACTAGTATATATATATATTATTACCTTAGTCATCAAGTATACCAAACAATATTATCCAAATAAAGGAGTTATGAACCAAGGACACGTGCTCCAATGTTAAGGATATTTTTGTTATATATAATGTAAAAATGTAATATAAAACTTTTTGTATTAAGATCCAGCCTCTAGCACAACTGATCCCAATGCTCAGAGTGCTCTCAGAGATTGATTTTCTCGCTTGAGCCGGTACGGCGAAAGCGAGAAAAGCAATCGAGTTGAGATGACCAATGATATATACAATATTAGGTCAATGTCAGGAAAATATAAACCTTTTTGTATGAGACTAAGATACTGGGGAAGGAAGAGGTTCTACTGAGCCCTTCCCCAGTTTTGCGCCGAGTGCAAAAAAGTTTGTATTTTCCTGACATTGACCTGATATTGTTTTTATACTGCAACTTAAATTTATAAACTGATTGCTTTTTAAATTGTAACACAAATGTCAAACTTATTTTCATCCCTTAATGAACCCCTGATTGTGGAGAAAGTGTTCCATGATAAAATTGACATTATATATAGGTTTGTTACTATATTTAGGAAATAAACTTAATTAGCTAGTTGCAGTATAAAATCTGTTTTTGCTATTTTACCTATGACGACGTGTCAATTTCATGTCAATTTCATTAGCAACGCCACTGGCCTCCTTAGTTTCTAGCGATAATTTTCCATCTCAAGCGAGTAGCATGATTTAAAACATTATCACAAAAAAGATCAAAGGAAAAATAGCAAAAAAGACTACGAAATAATCTATGATCATTTTTCATTATTGCTTATGAAGGCACACATTTAGTGTGTATAAAGATATCCTTATTTTAAATATTCATTAACACAAATAAATCTATCCTTAGCAGTCAACTTATTAAAGTTAGAACAATATTTTCTAGCACACATGCAGTTATATATGATAGAAAATGAGTATCCATCCATCCATGACACAAATTAAATACATGGACAGCAAAAGTACTAAAACAAACAAAGGAGTATTTTGCCTTTCTCGTCATTGGAGGGAGGGGGAGGTGGACAAGTGTAAGGGTACATGAGAATGGGGGAGCAGGACGCAGGGGGCATGTGGGAATAAGTAGAGTAGAAATAGCAGGGATAACCTGGGAATGTTTTTGAACGACTTTTAATTGGGAATAAGGGCGAAGCTAGGAATAGGAGTAGGTGGATTTGGAATAAGGCTAGAAAAGTATGAATGGAAATTGGAATCGGAGACCCAGCCCTGTCCATCATTTTGTAATTGTGTGAGGTGCATTTTAAGAAGAACATTTAAGTGACTGTTGATTTAATTCGTGTTTCTTAAAAATACACTTCCGGTATAGATTTCATCCACCCCACGGAATAACTTGTTTCAACTAATGAAATATTGAAGGTAGGTAATATTTTATCTTTCAAATAGAGATTTACATTTAAAACGTTGGATAGTTTCGTACGGGTATGGATAATAAAGTTAAAACCCCATGATATTGACAGAAACAACATGTTCAACAATTTAAGTGCCTGCGTTTCTTTCACATCGATCTATAACTTTTTATCGACAAATGATATTTCATTCAGTGGTGGTAGTTGATCACGCAAACTTTCGAGTGAGTTGCCCAAGTTTACCGGATTTCGGTTATGAAAATTACCAGACAAACATGTACAGGAAATATTATTCGTTATAAGTTATTTCCCCTTCGTTTTATAAAATGCGTTATTTCAGCCTATTTTTGCAAATAAATATCAAAATAAGATGTTTAAATAAAATTTGAACATATAAAATTGAAATATTATTTAATTTTTCTTCTGTTTTTATTATAAATAGCAAAATTTTGTAATATAATAATTTAAAATGGACCATAAATAATGATTTATTAAATTACGTATAAATTACAATATCAACTCAAAAATTGGTTAACTTATATACCAAAAATCTATTTCTGCCCTCACGCCCACATCATTACGATAGGGTCAATAACAAATCAATACAAATCAAGTCAATAGCAATGGCAACGAAATAACACTGGCGACCGACCGGATTGAACTAGTTATTGACATGGAAATAGTCAGTGGCGTTGAAATGTTAGTTGACCCGTACCCTCATTTGAACGACAAGGAAAAATATATTATGCTGTTCACGATAAATACCAGTCTTAGGTATCAAATTGTCCGGAAACAGCTTTTAAATGGTTATCATGGTACCAGGATTACAATTTAGTATGCAAGAGCGGCGCTTTTCGTCTACATAAGACTCATCAGTGACGCTCATATAAAAATATTTATAAAGCCAAACAAGAACAAAGTTGAGTTATATATACTTAAGATATTCAATAATCAGGAATTAAGCCTTCCTTTCAAAATTCTAAATCCACCCCTTCTAATTGCCTGTATATTTGTACATGTCTTGTTGTCAGAGATGTACCGACAGATTTCCTACTGATACAGGTACACAAAAAGTACATGTATAGCACGCAATGCTTCCTTTGGTATTTAACATTAGGGGCGAATCCAGGATTTTTGAAAGGGGCGTAATTCCGTAAAAGGGATTTTCTATAGACAAATTTTGGACGCACTACTATATGCTAACAAAACATGTTAATCGTGAAAACATGATATTATTATTATTATTATTATTTGGCGATAAAACGGGGGGCGAAGGCTTTCAACACCCCTTTGTTGTTTATGTCAGTATCACTCGAATATCTAATCATGGTATTTAAAATATAGATATCTTACTTCGTTATGCTTAGAACATGTAGAGGACGAGTGCACGAGTTATGATAGATCTGAATTTTATTACAGTAACAGGCGCTATTCTCGGCGTGTCCTTTTTAATTGGGGGCATATTGTTTTACCCCTTTCCGTCCGTCCCCTTATGAGTATATAGTTATTCTGCATAACTTCTCCTACAGTTTAAATCCTAGGAATTAAGTTTGTACTTTGCTGTCTGTTTGTTCATATTATGAAGGTGTGCATGTGGTCAGGGTTTTGATTCTTCGATGATTAATATTTGCTCTTTTGGGAAATAGTTTAACTTTGTCATTTTTTTGGTGTAAATAGATAAAGGCAGATGTGGTGTGAGTGCCAATGAGACAACTCTCCATCCAAATAACAATTTAAAAAAGTAAACCATTATAGGTTAAAGTACGGCCTTCAACACGGAGCCTTGGCTCACACCGAACAACAAGCTATAAAGGGCCCCAAAATTACTAGTATAAAACCATTCAAACGGGAAAACCAACGGTCTAATCTATATAAACAAAACGAGAAACGAGAAACACGTATATATTACATAAACAAACCGCGACAACTACTGTACATCAGATACATGTACATGTAAGCCTTAAAATTTAACAGTTATAGTTATCAGCTGGTTATTGCACTCTATTGTGCGATACCATTAATTGTGTCTCCCAGACACTATAATGTATCAAAGAAATTCCTACATTGACTTTGTTACAATACAATACGCTACGCGCGTTATTCAGTGTGCACCAAATTTTTTGTTATTTCTTCATAGACAGAAAAAATATTACAGTCATTCCTTAAATAGATGTGACGATATGTGTATATATATATATATCACGGTTACTATGTGTATAATATGTCTCTGCCTCCGTGATGAAGAAGTCTTGTGAAAAGGACGTCGTACGTTTTTACTACTGTACAAAATAGTGAACGACCTAAACATCATATTCAATTTGATACCAAACCGTACCAAGAACTTCAAATAAAAAACAACTGAACATTTGATCAGTGAATACTGACTTTTACAAATTTAAACAATGTTCTCTCTCATTGCAATTAAATGTAATCCGGGATACAAGTTAACTTAAATCGAGGGAAGCATAAACTGTAAATGGAAAACAAGGAAACAACAGAAACACAGAGTTGCAACAAAAAACAAACGACAAGACAATATACATAAAAACAAACTATAATGCAATTTGAAATTGAAATTGAATTTGGCCATTTTTAAAATATTCCACGAAATAAAGAATTTGTAAAAAAAAAAGCTCCTCAGGCGTATTGAAGATAAAATCCATTTTGAACTGCATGTGGAAAATTTAACTCTGCATGCATGATAGGGATGCTCTATGACTTTGTTTTAAGTCCAAAAAAAAAACCAAACAGTTTTCCGTTTACTGAACAATCAGCAAAAAATCATTTATTTATTAAGCTGTAAAGACAACCAGATCCTTATAAATGCTATTTTAAAACTGTAAACCAATATATATATATACATGATATATGAGTTAAAAAAATATTTTTTCACGAAATGATACAACTCCGGTAATCTTGATTGTAGTCACTGTGGCGGATTTGGGATTTCCGAAAAGGGACCCTCTCCTTTTATGCTTGATCAGTTATTTCCTATTTAAGCAACTCAAATGTTTTTGATTATTTATCTGAGAACATTAATGGATCAATGATCAATTTGAGCTATACTTTTAAAACGATTAGAAAAGTAATTTTGATATCAGCTATTGGATGATTCTTTTCATTGTTTTCCTAGACAAATATTGAAATAATGTGAAATAACACCTTTATATTCATCATGGTTTTGTTTCTGTCCAAAATTACGCATTATATCTTATCAAATCTTAATATTTACCGTAGACTAGTGTGGACATTTATATTATCATAATCAGGTCGAAGTTGTAGCCGCACAAACTGATGTTCAGGAAAAATAATTATTCATGAATTATCTCCCTTTTTATATATGAAATTCATTAATAAAGTCTATTTTTGAACATATATCACCAAAAAAATGTTTGAATAGAATTTGAATGTATAATTTTAAAATATTATTTGATTTTTTTTTCTGTATTTATTATAATAAGCAAAAGTTTGTTGTAAAATATTTTAAAATGGACCATAAATAATGATTTATTAAAGACATATATGAGATTATTTAAATTGTAACAAATTTCAAGTACATATCAAATATCAATTTGTGCACTCGCCCACACCGTATCGGTCGGGTCTCAATACTTGCTAGCATGTCTCTTCCCTTGTTCTATATATGCGAAGCAAGTCACTGTCTCAGACAGGGTAGATTATGAGTGGCCGTTCATGTCAAAATAGTGATGGTTCCATCTAGATGCATTTTTCATCTAGATACTTATTGAAAGCATCTAGATACTTCGGTAATATATCTAGATACTTTGTACAAGTATCTAGATACTTCACTCAAGTATCGAGATACTTCGACGAAGCATCTAGATGGTTGTAACATCCATCTAGATACTTTTCCGAACTGACTAAATTAATTTTCTGCATCTAGATACTACCCACTTCTATCTAGATACTTTGCACTACCATCTAGATACTTCGCACTTTCATGTAGATACTTTGCACTTCTATCTAGATACTTCGCATTTCCATCTAGATACTTCATACAACTATCTAGATACTTCGTAAAACTATCTAGATACTTCGCACTTCTATCTAGATACTTCGCACTGTCATCTAGATACTTTGCACTTCCATCTAGATACTTCATACAACTATCTAGATACTTCATACAACTATCTAGATACTTCACACAACTATCTAGATACTTCGAACTTCTATCTAGATGCTTCACATTTCTATCTAGATAGTTTGCACTTCTATCTAGATGCTTCACACTTCTATCTAGATGCTTCACACTTCTATCTAGATGGTTTGCACTTCTATCTAGATGCTTTGCACTTCTATCTAGATGCTTCCCACTTCTATCTAGATGGTTTGAATAAGCATCTAGATACTTCGAAGAATTATTTAGATTGTAATATTGAACTGATATGAAAGATATTAACATTTCAATGCTGCTTTATATTAGTATCTTGCAACTGACATGTTACTACTCGACCAATCAAAAACCCGTTTACAATGGAAAGCTGCATTTATTTTTGAATAAAGATGGCTGAAAGAGTACGAAGTATCGAATCGGACAAAGAACGTTTTCTACGACAGGTGCAGTCAACTATAGATTATTGTGTTCGTATAGGAGCCTCAGATTCGCAGACTCCACAGATTATTGACAATCTGAAACTAAGGTAACAAATAATACTGAAATACAAGTGTTGTTATAAATTTTTGTTCAGACACAACTTTAATAAGCATCATTTTTAAAATCTGTTGTATCAAAGCCTGTTTCGAAAATGACATGAAACGCATTTCTTAAATTTATAAAAATGATGACAAATGTTCATTTTTGTAGGTTCTTCTCTTTCAGCTTAATATATTGCTGGTTTCTGCATTGTAGGCTGAATAATTTATCTAGAGATATAGACAGAGCTGGTAGTTTGTTTATATCTGTTGCTGAGAAAGATGATATCCTATCAATTGTCAAAGATATGAGCGACGAAATTGATACAACTTCAAGAAATAATTCCAACGCAAGCAGTGGTAAGTGCAACTGTTGTAAAGGTTGGACGTGCTCAACTCAGTGAATCTTCATGAGCCTTAGCTTCGACAATCAAATTATGAATTTTCTTCTCATTCAAACATTTAAAAAAAAAGTGAAATAATGATTAATTAGCTATTTCAAATGTAAAAGATTCCAGAGTGTTATTCAAACTCATAAATCAACAAGAATGTGTCCATAGTACACGAATGCCCCACTTGCACTATAATTTTCTATGTTCAGTGGACCGTGAAATTGGGGCCAAAACTGTATTTGTCATTAAAATTAGAAAGATCGTATCATA
Source organism: Mytilus galloprovincialis (assembly GCA_037788925.1). Lineage (NCBI taxonomy): Eukaryota > Metazoa > Mollusca > Bivalvia > Mytilida > Mytilidae > Mytilus > Mytilus galloprovincialis. The sequence continues at coordinate 17,503,564 of CM075332.1, forward strand.
GGGAACATGTGTACCAAGTTTCAAGTTGATTGGACTTCAACTTCATCAAAAACTACCGTGACCAAAAACTTTAACCTGACACGGGACAGACGGACGGACGGACGAACGGACAGACGAACGGACGCACAGACCAGAAAACATAATGCCCCTCTACTATCGTAGGTGGGGCATAAAAATAGACTGACAATGACAGGACTAAAAAGGGAAACAGACCAACATACAAACATTAGTACAAAAAAAAACAACATAATGAAAAATAGAAGAGAGTGTCAATGTCCCCTACGTTGCAAATATTTCAACTGTCAAAGGCATAACTCTTTTTAAAAGTGTCAATCGGCACCCATTTTAAAAATTGTCCTAGATATGAACCTATAGTACAAGTATTTTTCTGGCAAGAATTGTATCCGTGAGAGACCTTACGATACCATTTTCCATAAAATTAATATTTCCAAGGGCACAACTCTTTTTATAAAAATTGAACGGTACCCATTTTAATACTTTCCAAGATATTGTTGATATTAACCTATAGTATAAGTTTTATAAAATTCTGACATGAACGATACCCGTGAGAGCGCTAACAAGACCGGACACACGGACGGACGGATGGACACGCGGTATTTCTACATCCCACCCGCAAAGCGAGCGCAGGAACAACTAAAAACTGTGAAACATGAACCTCACCACTAAAAATTGGGATGATCTCAGGTGCTCTGGAGAAGGCAGATCTTGATCCACCTATTGGAAAATTAACCTTTTTTAATAAAGACGTATTCTTTCAAAAATATTATAAAGTACAAACATACCTGCAATAGAAGCTATTTATTGTCTTTATTCTTGATCGGTGCATATTTATATTTTTAAAGATTTAATTGGATATAAAACAGAGAAGACACACATTGGAACTGTTGGAGCACCAAGGCTGAATATATCGAAAGAGCAATTGGTATTCCTAGTGAAGTACAAATTCACAGCACCATTAATGGCAAAAACACTTCGAATATCAGAATCCACTGTTCACAGAAGACTCAGGTTAGAATAGTATTAATAGAACTGTTTATCGGACTACGTGTGTCCAGACATAATATCTTATCTTTTCTTATGCGTTTGTTTTGAAACCAAAATTTCAACCTACATCCAAGCAACAGCTAAACTGGATGTGCAAGCTGATCAAACAGATGTTCAAGATACATTGTTTTTCAACATATAGAAATTCCTTGTTTTCACATCTTAAATTATCGAATGAAAAAGTATTGAGGATACAATTAAAAAACATTTGAAATTGTGTAACATTCTGTTAAACAAAATAAATATATCATTTTAATATAGCAGACATTTTGTCTTTTTTTGGCCATTATGCATGGTAGAAATACTACCGTTTATGTAGTGATAAGGATGCAGTTATTCATGGGAGAGGCATAAGCTATTCAAAATAATTTAAAACAAGTAAAATCTCTTTGGACTCAACATTTGTTCTTTTTCCTTAATTTTAGACAGTTTGACATAAAGTTGAGGGAAGGAAGGGAGACTTGTATCTCAGACGAAGAATTGGATGATAAAGTCAGGAACATAATTGGAACAAATAAAAGAATAGGTCCGAACACAATACGGGTTCGCCTTTCCATGGACAACATTGATGTTTCACGACAGAGTGTGAGAGATGCCTGCCACAGAGTTGATCCTGTTGGATGTGCTTTGAGGTCGATTGAAAGACGAAATGTGCATAGGAGAACATATAAAGTTGCTGGACCAAATTCCCTGTGGCATATGGATGGGAACCACAAACTGATAAGGTATATTTCAATGGAAATTATACGATTATCATTTGGTTATTTTAGACCGGTCGAGTTTTTCAGTGTCACCAGAGGAGTTTAAGCCATGCATGCAGTTTGCCATGATTTCCATTTTCAAAGACACTTTTGTCAAATCCTAATTTTATAGATTGTTATTTGATAAAAAAAACATAAGGGCTGTCATTTTTATTATACATTTAGCCGTCATTTTTTTATTATACATTTAGCCAAAAACTTCAGTATGACGATCTCTCACCATCAAGTCTTACACTTTTGTTTATCTATAGTAACCTGCTTATTTGGTTGAGATCATTTTAAATGATAAAACTTACAGGAACAGCAATCATGTTATTCATATGCAAAATAAGGATCTGAAAATCAAAATAATTCTTCGTTCAACCAAAGACGTATATTTGGTTTATATATGTAACTTGTTTCTTGTTTAACTTGAGCTCAAGCAGATAAGTTCGCGGAATACATGAACTCAATCGAGCAAGAATAGTTTTCCATGTTGAAAGTAAGGTTGTAATTGCTTTACACAAGAATTCGGACCAATGTCATAAGAAGGTGCTATTGAGGCCATATTGGATATGTTACCTTGCTGGTAGTACTTTAGTGACAAAAGAACAGTGACTATCATGTTTAACCTGATGACTGTTAATGTGCGTTTCCCATTTCTAGTCTTGATTTTCCCGTTATCTGGTTAAACACATTTTCGTAGTTCAATCTTATCTTATGCACGAATCCTGAATCAAGACATGCATAATCATTTAGTAAGTTAAATTCAACTGTAACAAGAAAAAAAAAAAGGCTCTTAAGAACCTGTATCGCTCACCTATAATTTTTTGCTTAAATCTTTAATCAATGATTATTTTTGCTTTTTACTGTATATTTAATAAGTACTTAAAACGCCATTTAACAGTTTTGGTGGTCTTTGTAGACATTGTCAGTCAGGACTCGGGCAGACAAAACAGATAAATTTCATTATCTCAGCATCCCTATTTTAAACATATACTAATAAATTTTATTCTGTTTGTTTCTAAAGCAATTCCTTTTTTCTTTCTTTTTTTTTTAATTTAGATGGAACATTGTTATTCATGGTGGTATTGATGGCTTCAGTCGCCTTGTTACTTTTTTACATGCCAGCAATAATAACCAGTCAACCACAGTTTATGATCTTTTTATTGAGGCCACTACACAACATGGAGTTCCATCACGTATTAGAGTGGACCATGGTGTTGAAAATGTAGACATATGCACCTTCATGGAAGGATACCGTGGTACAAATAGAGGTAGTGCAATCAAAGGCAAAAGTTGCCACAACCAACGAATTGAGAGATTATGGGTCGATCTTTGGGATTCTGTATCTAATGAATATTATGATTTATTTACATTTATGGAAGATGATGAACTATTAGATATAACATCTGCTTGTCACATGTGGGCATTCCAATATGTTTTTTTACCAAGAATCAACAAGTCACTTAAAATGTTTGTGTACCAGTATAATAATCATGGATTGAGTACAGAGGGAAGCATGACTCCTTATCAGTTATTTATAAAAGGAGTTTTACAAACAATAAATTCAAAGAACGTTTCAATCACTGACCTGCTGTTACAGGCCGGTTCTAATGACTCCCTTGAACATGTTACAGATGACTATGGGGTAGAGGAATATAACTCTGATCTAGAAGATGATAGTTTAGATGAAATAGAAATACAAATGATTTATTGCCCTTTAGATGATGATGATAAACACCAGCTAAGAACCAGAATAAATGTAATTGAAGACTATAAAAACTTAGCTCATGGTATGCAATTGTATAAGAATGTATTATCATTCATTAATTCATTAAATTCAGTGGAGAGAGAACTTTCCCCAGCAGTATCTGATTAAATACAATGTATTGTCTTCAATTTTTATTATGATTATCAGTGGTTGCATATCATCATCTAATGAGGTTTGTCAATTCTCAAATTGTCATTTATAGAAATGTGTGTCTCCTAAATATAAACATTTTAAAATCATTTTTGAGTCAATCTCCACATAATACAATAAAGCAATGGTAATGGATGGACGGATAGAATGCCCATATCAATAAACAGCTGCGCCTAGAGCGCATGATACGCCTGTACTGTAGAAATTGGAAAGGAAGGCATGAATAATTTCCCTAAATTCAAATTGTCAAAGTCCTGTAACTCTTAATCAACAAATAAATAATAAAAATTCAAAAGGGAGCTTCATAATATCAATCCCAACAATAATGTAAAGTTTCAAGGGAATCAATATAGGAATAGTAGAGTAAGTGTGCAAAATGTGAAAAATTGCCATAATTCAAATTGTTAAAGTCATATTACTCTGAAATGACATGGCCATTTTTTTTTCTAAATCAAAAGGGAGCTTTCTTTTGTCAATCCTAATGTTGTGTTTTTATAACGTGAGAAAAGGTTAGAAGGAATTTAAGCTATAGTCCGAAAACTGGAAAATCCCCCCTTTTTTTATAGCCAATAAATTCCAAACACATAATATGAAATTAAAAAAAAGCAAAAGGGAGCTTACATCAATAGACATTTTAAAACAATTCACAATTTTTGAGTTGTTGTCCTATGTGTTGAAAATACCCACTTATTTATGAACAAGTGTGGACACAGACCAGCATGGATAGTATCCAGCATTCTGAGAGCATTCTGAGAGTATTGCAATACAAAGTCCCCTACCAGTTAAGATTCATTGTTCCAGAAAATAAAATTTGAACAAGATGTGTAAATTGTCATGTTAAAACTATAGATACCAAATTTCAAATCAATATAAAGGTAGTCAAGCCTGACTAAAAAAAAAGCATAAAATTGATTAATTGTGAGATTTTTCTAGGTCAAATAACTCTACAAAACATCATCAGATCAGAAAAAAAATTAAACTTGATCTGTAACTTGTAATGGTCAAACTATAAACCAAATATCAAATCAAAATCTTTAAGTAAAAAAAAGTGATTCATTAAATTCATTAAATTCAGTGGAGAGAGAACTTTCCCCAGCAGTAACTATGTATTTCTTGCATGAATTTTCTAGGTCCAAGGACCATAACTGAAAAATACATATAATTGTAACAGGATGCTGTTACAAAGTCTGCCAAACAAACCCCTGTGGTACTACCCCTATAATTTTTCCCATAAAATTAGTGAAAGCGTTTTTAAGTTATTGACCAAAGTGTTGACGAAAGATGAACGGACGGACACATGGATGGTAAAATCAATGTCAATCTTGAGTGAATGTCTGGCTGTTTATAATTATTTCTGTGTAATGTTCAACCGCATCAGCTGGTGAGAGTTGCGGCTGAACCTTCAAAGTTAGTGCTAAGGCACAGGTGTTCACAAATGTGCTGGTTCCAAAACATACATCTATCTGTTTGTGGAAGCCTATAGCTGGTATTGATGTTGACCCTGTCAGCCACATCAATACTTCCTTTGGTCCTATTCTTATACCATTTACAACAGTGGATGTTCCTGTTGAAATTAAAAAAAAAAATTACTAGAAATATATTCATGCTCAACAGTAGATTTGAAAATGTTGAAGAACTTAACTCATTTAAAAATTTTTGAACAAGTTGTTAATTTGATATTCATTTACTCCTTAGAATTTAAATTTTATTCAAATATTCATTAAAGCTCTTGGGTCCTCAGTAAGTTCACTTTTTAAACAAAAAACTTCAAAAGAATTTTGTGCTTAACATTTGTGTAAGTATTTTTGGAGTGTGTTTCTAGTGCATTAAACGAGTTTGTATCATGATTGGATACCAAATATCATTTGCTTAAAAAACAAATATTTACCATCTTGAAAACAAACATTATAAAAAGAAACCGCATTGTGATCAATGCTCATGAATATATACCCAAGCCCCTGGCATAGTCCATGTTTCTATTTTGGAAACCCAAAATAATTTTTACAACAATATAAATTATAAGGTTCACAATGGCATTAAATATTTAAGAATAAAAAAAACACTGATTTTTTTTGTTTTCGGGAATTCAGAATGCAGTGTTTAATTTTGCCGTTATCTGGAAAAACACCCCCTCCTACTGCCCCTCACGTAAGCCCAGTATTATATGCTTATATCAAATAATTAATTTGGCACTACATTTCCTCACCTTTGGTGGCCTGAAGAAATGTTAAAAAGCCTTGCCCAGTTGTTCTCTGGTCCAAAGCTTCATTTCCATTTGAATAATTAAATTTTAGATGATTACGGACAGCATTTGCTGTGAGAGGTTTAACTCTCCCGCTAAATAATGTCCTCCCACTGGCTATATTCCTATCTTGTCTCAATAGACTCAATACTTGGTGAGTGTCTAATCCTGTATAAAAAAAAAAATATTTTAATTTTGAATCCTGTACAGCTGGCAGAAAACTTTATTTGTATCAAATATCCTCAATAAATATATATATAACATTCATTGATATTACAAATTTAAAATTAACAACAACATACAGTGTATTACCATATAATCCTCCGTAGTGATTAATTGTATTTTTATTATATTTCTTCTCAGTGTGAGAATATGTCATAGGGAGTCATATATACAGAGATAAGAAAGAGCGTGAAATCCCGTAAATTCCTGCGGCCCAGAAAGTGATTACAGTCGATAGTAATATTATTAGTACAGTATTTACAAAAAAATATTGCGGAAATCTTTCATGACTGATTTGGCTGTATTCTGTTAAAGTTTCTTATCTCGGTATCTACATCTCTGATATAACATACTATATTTAACTGTCAGAATGTCAGAATTTCAATAAATCTTTAAAGCAGTTTTTACCTGTGAAGGCATAATGAAAAGGTGGCTTGCGTGTCTGAAATTAAGTCGATCTTATCTTATATTATATTGTTATCAAACACTCTATATGGAATTCAACCTCACTTGGATCAATGGTAACAAATAATGAGAAAAGGTTCCTATAGATTTTTAGATTTTGAGGTGGATGTAAAAATAAATAAAAATTGACCAAACTTTGTGCAGGGACGTTTTCTGGATGCTGCATAAAAGATTGCTACCTTACATGGCCATGGACATATGGTCAGTAATCATGAAAGGAATACCAATATTTATTTCAATTTCTCAAAAATAAAAGCTAGTTAAACAATATAACAGTTTTAAATCATAGCATAAATGAATCATACTTCTAAGAAGCAGAAAAAAACCTTTGCAATCAGGTCATTTTAAGCTTCTAATGTTCTTCAATATGGTAGAAATATGGTATGTGAGGTTGCTTAAATTAAGCTGGCTGGTTTTAAATATTGACCAAACTTTATTATGTAGTAAACCAATGTCTAGTTACCTTTGATAAACTGTTCAAGTTCATTCTGGCATTTACCTATCTGCCTCTCCAACAATGCAGCTTGAAGGATGTTAACATGATTTTTTTTAAATGCTGTTGTTGGAATAATAAACCCAGCATCAACAGCCTCATCAAACATACCAGAGTATAGGTTCTGGAGAGTAGTATCAGAAGTGCAATCTTGCATCTGAAATACATCCATAATTAACACTTGCAGTTGACTTTAATTTTGATTTTGTTATCAGTAAATTAAAAGCAAACTAAATATCATTGTTACATACATAAAAAAATTATACACATTCATGGATCTACCGTCGATACCTATATCTTGGCATTGCACAAGGTCGTGTTTTTCTCTGACTGTTTATGACGTCTTTACACTAAATCCATTGGTTGTTGGATGTGTAATGATTGATAAGTTAGTCTTAGATGTATGATTTTCTTTTTATTAGTTGTTATTGGCTTTGAACTAGCTGTCAGTAACTGCAAGTACTCTCAGATCTGTACTATAGTTTTTTTGTTGTTGGGATGTATAAGTGCTGAGCCACTTTCACTCTGTTTTTGTTAGATGTATTTCTATTTGTATCCATCTGATGAGTTAAGCCGTTTTCAACTGATTTTTATAGTTCGTTTCTATGTTGTACTGTTACACCACTGTCCCAGGTTAGGGGGAGGGTTGGGATCACGCTAACATGTTTAACCCCGCCACATTATTTATGTATGTGCCTGTCCCAAGTCAGGAGCCTGTAATTCAGTGGTTTTCGTTTGTTGCTGTGTTATATATTTGTTAAAGGTTCATTTATTTGTACATTAATTAGGCCGCAAGTTTTCTTGTTTGAATTGTTTTACATTTGTCATTTCAGGGCCTTTTATAGCTGACTATGCGGTATGGGCTTTGGTCATTGTTGAAGGCTGTATGGAAACCTATAGTTGTTAATTTCTGTGTCATTTGGTCTCTTGTTAAGAGTTGTCTCATTGGCAATTACACCAAATCTTCTTTTTTATATTCACAAGACGAGGGAAAACATGATTTTTAAAGTGCAGTTTGTATATTCAGATATCGGAATAAGGCTTACTTCTACTTTTTGCAGGGTTCTATATGTTTATCGATCATTCGATGTCATGTTTTGTTTTACAGATGTTTCTCTTTTTTAGGGTTGTAGCAGTTTTATTAATTGTGCATGTGAATATATAAAGCAATTTGAAATTAATAATTCTTTAAAGACAAAACAAATCTGGTACATATAAAACTGTAGATACATGAGCACTTTTACTTGTCCTAAATAGCAAGCCTGTATTTCAGTGGTTGTTGCTTGTTGCAGTCGAGCATATTTGTTTTTCATTTTTTTTTATAATTAAATCTGGCCGTTGGTTTGTCCTGTCTAAATTGTTTTATATTAGTAATTTTTGGGGCATCTATAGCTTACATTGGGTATGAGTTACAATTTTCACAAGTCATATTCATTAAAAAAAAAAATTTTTAAGACATACCATGACAATAATATCTTTTAATCCATCTGGCAAATCGTCTACATTTAAAATGCAAGGTTTCCCAAGCAATATATAGTCGGTGACTATATCACTGAAGATAGGCAGACCTGGCCCATCTTGAATTATGGACAAAGCTGTCAGCTGTCCCAAATGGAAAAAAATATTTTTCTTCCTGGCAACAAAGTTTTCCTGAAATGTTTGACGTCCAGGTTTGCCTGAAAGCATATAAAATACCACAATTACACCTGCATACTTTTAGTTGTTTAAAAAAAATACTTATATTATTATCCACTGAATTTCTATAAGTTCTAAGGCAATTGTGATATGGTGGATATATTTATAGGCAGTTAATGCTCAATGAAGTGTTAAGACTTCATGGTAAAACAAAAGCATTAAACCAATAACAAAGCAAAATATTTCAATTATCTCAATTTGCTTCAGAAAAAGGGTATATATTCTTGTCATAAATTGATAATGATGACAATAAGGCTGTTTTATTTCCTTCAGCAAGTTGAATGCATATTCTTGAGAACACATTAATATGATATGTACACAAAGCCTTATTCGGATAATTTTGAACATGACTGCAATGTTTAGTCAGATTTGTTGTGTGCTAGTTCACAAGGTAACAGTGTGCATGTAGCCATATGTCACATAAACTTGACACATGTTTTTGACAGAATGCTGACAAGTCTATTTACTCTCTAACTTTCAAATGATGCTCAACATAGAATCAGCATAAACAAATTTTTAAGTCTTTTGTTTGACTTTACATGGTATCCATTATACATCATTTCATATTTGCCGAAAACATGTCCCATAGAGCCGACTGAGGTGGATATCAAATTATAATATTATCAATTGTTAAAAAAAAATATTATCAAATAACTTTCCTTCCAATATTAAAAATGTTTAACCAAAGTCTTTAGAAACACATAAAAATATGTCAAAATGAAATTTTCCTTCAATTATATTTTACTGATTGCCATTCTTACTTACCTGTAACATATATTGAATTGGTTATCTTGTAGAGAAACAAGCTCCAAAATTCCCTTCTCAGGCCACCAAGATCAACACCTTCTTCTCCACTAAAGGCTATCCTCAATTGGCTGTTGAGGTCCTCTTGGCTGACACTGATGACAGCTAGAGCATCTTCTAATATGGATTCCCTTCTTACCTCCATTAGAAGTGGGTCTTCAGCATCATTTTTTATAAAGGAATCTTTATGATCCTTTAACATTTGGCGGAAGTTTTCTGTACACTCTGTTTGCCTACAATATATTCAATATAATCTTTAAAAATCCATCTTTAAAACTTTCGTCAAAGATTTTATAGCTTGAAAGGTGGTTATATTTTTTATTTGTTACAAAGCTAATTGAACAATTTGGGAGCAATTTTTTGATCCGCAGTGCAGCAACTTCCTTTTGTCAATATTTTGAAACTAAACTACTCACTGTATAACCAAAAACAAATCAACAAAATTCTTTGGCTTCAATGATAGGAATTGTTTCAGATTTGCATTGTGCAAATATATACAGTGACGTAGGTCCAGGAACAGTATTGGTATATCCACACTGATATGTGTCTACACTTAAATTGTTTTCACAAGGAGTTCATTGAATTAGACATCTTTATTATGCAAATTGTGCCATCCAATTAATTGCATGTACCAAGAGGCTAGTTTCATATCTGGCAATTCACAATGCTTGCTATTAAGTCTTTTTCAAGTTAAAGATATAAATATTAGACAAAAATATGTATTTTATTTAAATACAAGATTTGAATGCTGTTTTTTCGAGTTATGAGTACAAAGTTGAGTGGTGAGTTTGGAAAGTCAACTTGCAAGGTTTAAAAATAAATTTTACCCAATATCTCCAAATAGTCCAACTTCTGGGATATCTTCATAAATTGAATTGGTGTTGCTGCCATCAGCAGCCAAATCCCTGAAATCCAAAAAAAAAACATAAATATTTTTTTAAAGTTGCATAAAAAAACATTATCATTATAATAGATATAAACTTGTTGAAGAGAACCTTAAGAGGTTAAAGAGGCAGTATCTACTGATTTCCCTTAAAAGTTATTTCTTAGAATATGATGCATTTGGAATATGAAATATATTTGAACAATATGTTGGTGCCAAATATTGCAGTATGATACTATTGTTTACAAAACTAATTTCGTTTTTTTGTCAGGCTTACAATAATGGAATAAAAATCCATCAATATTTAAACATTCACACTTACCTAGTAAATGGGTAACCTCAGAAAGATGTGTGGGAACTGGAAAACATGCTATGCATGTATTCACAGATGATTTCAATTATTAATATTTAAATGTATATGATGGAAGATGATTTTAACATTCAATATATTCATCACACCATACCATGTTGTGGTATTTGTGCTTTGTCGTGAGATGCGTTGTTCTAGTGTTTGTATTTTGTGTAATTCATATGAATGTTTTTGATAGAGTTAAGCCATTTCAATTAATATTTTATAGTGCGTCATTTATTGTTGTAATGTTGTACTGCTGTATCAGGTCTAGGGTGAAGGTTGGCGCCTGGTAAAACGTTCAAACCCACTGCATATATTATATGCACCTGTCCTAAGTCAGGAACCTGTTGTTCAGTGGGTGTCGTTTGTTGGTATGTTTCATATATATTTCTCATTTCTCGTTTTGTAAATAGATTAGACCATTGTTTTTTCTGTTTGAATTGTGTTACACTGGTTATTTTGGGGCCCTTTATAGCTTCAAGTTACTGTGTGGTGTGAGCTAATGCTCTGTGTTGAAGGCTGTACTTTGACCAATAATTGTTAACTTTTTATACATTGTGACTTTGATGGAGAGTTGTCTCATTGGCACTCATACCACATCTTCTTATTTACATGAAGTATATATTAAATATATAATTAACAAATGTTGGTCAAACAGACAATAACTCTCAAACACGTTCATTGTAGAACCCGTAATTACTGGAAATATATTTTTTCCTTTCTATTTTATAAGTTTTTTTTTAAAGTTTTAAGCAAAACATTTGATTTCCACAGATATTGTGTGTTTAGAATAAACTGCATGATTTTCACAACAATTTTCATAAAATTCAATTTCATAATACCTTGTTATATCCATTAACGACTGGGGAATGAGTGGTGTGGACTGTTGTTGTTCAGTCATGTCTTGTTCTGCAGAAGATGGTTCAGAGCTACTTCTAAACAAAACTGTTGGAGTACCAGCTGTGTGGTAGATTGTGGTTGCAGTTTCCCTAACCTGAAAATGGTGATTTAACTTTATGTAACATGTAATTAGGTCTGATGAGTTAATAGAAAATTAAGGACAATGGAGTAAATGTGCATTGAGTAAATTCACATACAATACATAGAAAAATACAAATTATCAATGACTATACAACAAGGTCAAGATGTTTTTCAAAAGAGTTTTAAATGTTTGTTCTTTCAGTTTAGTTATAACACCACTCTCCAAGATAGGAGGAAGGGTATTATGTAATAATTTTTAACCTACATGTATATATACTATATGTACGTGTCCCAAGTACTGAGCCTGTAATTTAGTGGTTAACACTTGTTGCTATGGAGCATATTTTTTGTCTATGTAAAAATTTGGCCATTGGTTAAAAATGTCCAGTCTGATTTTTTTTACACTAGTCATTTTGAGGCCATTTATAATTCATTTTGCGCTGTGAGTCAGGGCTCCACATTGAAAGCCATGTTGTGACATAATAATTAATTATATTTAATGCTATAGATCTTGGATTGAGTTTTGTCTCATTTGCAATCATACAATCTTTTTATTAGGTGTATATTGTGTAACAGTAGATATATAAAAAAAATCCATATTTTGTTTATAATTATGATAAAGATTGAAAATAATGATTCTACAACAATCTTGACACACTTCTTAACATCCATCTATACCAACATTCAAAAAATAAATTCTATTCGGTTTATGCACATTTTTGATTTTTTAGTTAAAAATGGCTATAAATTTTTTTTTAACTCACATTTGAAGTTGTTGGGTACCTGGCTCTGGCTCTACCTCTACCTCTTCCATGAGATGAAGAATTAGTAGCTTCTGGGGCTACCTGTAAAAGATTTAAAGTTAATTACATTATTAACCATATTTAGTATTAAATTATGAATTATTGGTAGTACACTGATTCATGATCCAAATTATTTGATATAAATTCTGTTTTTTATTTTATTTTCATTTTCATTTTTTTATATGGCTTATCAAATGGCCCACACATGTCCTTTAAACAAATGACTGTCTCAAACCTAATTGCACCTAATCAATTTGCCTTTATGTTTTGTCATTTTTTTTAATTCACCAACTACTATTTAAACATTGTTTAGAAAGTTGACCAAAAATTGTAATGGCTATTTTATTTTAAGTCCCATTTGACATATCTTCTCAGTATCTATTCATCTCCCTGACAATAAAATATCTTGTATTGTGCACTGACATATACTCAACTGCAGAAGAATAAGAAGAATAAGACTTGTGCTTTCTTTTACTATGATCTACTATGACATACCACTGCATGAATAAAATCATTTGCAACTACAGCTGACCTTCTTTGCCTCCTAGAATTTCTGGATAAACTGGATCTGTGTGATGTGCCCTAAAAATGACAACATTTTATATCCTTCTTTAGAGAAAGAAAAAATGGTTGCACAATAAGATTAAAAATCCAATTTTAAGTAAATGTTTGCAGCACTTTCTGATCAAAAATATTTTGTATTGGTCCATGTTTACCCAAATGACAAGTGTTTTCAAAAGAAATCAATTGTGCAAAAGTGTTCAGCAGCTGGCTATAATATACATATACTTTTCAAAGACTTTATTAATTGTATTTTTATCCCAGGATTTACATTATTTTCAAGTTTTATATGATCTTTCCACTCTCATTTGATTGCAAATATATATTCCCGGTTTTAAAAAGATAGATAGAACTTGAAAACAGTTTTAACAAGAGTGGACATAGATGAGCTTGGATAGTATTATGTATTATGAGAGTATTGCATAAAACTGCAACTGTGTAAAGTTTCATTAATATTGCTACAGTCATTTAGGAAAGTTTACAAGACCTATTGCAAAATACTTTGATCTTTAAACTAAGTAATTTCAATTATCTCTCTTGATAAAAATCTGACCAGAAATATCCTCTTTCATGCACATTCACATGTTGCGTACAACAACTGTGTAATGTTTCATCAATATTGATTCTTCCATTTAGGAGTAGTTATGCTTAAAAGACCTGTTGCCATTTATAGCTATATAAAAACTAAGTAAATTTAATTATCTCCCTTGAAATAATTCCAACCAGAAATATTTTCCTTCATGCACATCCTCATGTTGTGTATTACAAATGTGTAAAGTTTAATCAATATTGGTCCATACGTTTAGGAGGAGTTGTGCTTACGAGAAATATGGGCAGACAGACAGACAGACAAACAGACAGGCGGACGGACAGGGTGATTCCTATATACCCCCAAAACTTTGTTTTTGGGGGGTATAATTATTGCCTCAATTAAATTAATTTTGTATTTGACTCAGCTAAGACAAATAAATATTTAAATGAAAAATTAATATTTGGAAATTTAAATGTGATAAGATTACCATTTGATAAATATATTGTAAAGCAAGAGAATATCATAAAAATACATAATTTCATCTTTTGCCAACAAAACACTTTGGAACAAAAGGTCCAACAGGTGTGACCTTAGAAATAATAAATTTGAGTGCTACTATACATTGATTAAAGTCAGATCTACAAATCATTCAGAGTAACTTACAGATGCTAAATTTGAATCTGGTGATGACAGTGTACTGATTCTTTGAGTGGATGAGGAATTTGACATCTCAGAAGTTACAGTTGCCTATGGAAATAAAACTTTGGGTAAATACACATAATATTGCTACTGATATTTACTATTTTTCTATTAACATGATAAAATTTCATTGTTTTTTTAATCTGCATTTTTGTAGCTAAAAAGTAAAGTTGTTGAAAGTGACGGCTGGATCAATTATCTCCCTTAAAATAATTCTGACCAGAAATATTTTCCTTCATGCACATCCGTTTGATGTGTTTGAGCGGCATTGGACCCCCTTTTTTGCCATTTGATTAAGGACTTTCCATTTAGAATTTCCCTTGGAGTTCGGTATTTTTGTTATTTTACTTTTTATCCTCAGGTTGTGTACTACAACTGTGTAAAGTTTCTTCAATATTATGCGTCTATCCGTTAAGGAGAAGTTCCACTTAGGAGAAATATGGACAGACAGACGGACAGACAGATGGAGGGACAGACGGCGTCGGTGATTCCACAGTACACTTATGCCTTATGCACACTATCATTTTAGATTGTTATTGAAGTTGGGGACAAACCCCTAATTAATTAAACATACAATTTAAAAAAATAACTTCCTAACAGTGACCATTAACATAACTTTAACCAGATATGGGATGGACAAACAAACAGATGGACATACTGAAAAACAGATGAAAGCAAACACTAGAAAACAATATGCTCTCTATCATAGGCAAGGCATAACAATAACATGACCTGGTGAACTGAGCAACTTAATCAAACATGATAAAGCAACATTTTGAAGTTTTCATTTATAAAAAAACATACATGCAACATAGCTACACTAATAAACGGATTTCTGTATGAAATGGCTAAAACCATCAATCTTCCAACACATTCATTGTTTTACACTTACACTTGCTCCACTGGTACCTGGTAAAGACAATGTGCTATTTCTCTGAGTTGGTAGAGAATCAGTTGTACTAAATGGGACTGTTGTATCAGATTGGACTGTTGTATCAGATTGGACTGTTGTAGCAGATTGGACTGTTGTAGCAGATTGGACTGTTGTATCAGATGGGACTGTTGTATCAGATGGGACTGTTGTCTACAAAATAACAAAAAAGTGAATTAAATTAATAAATATGGGTAAACGTTTAATAACCAGGTTATTATAACCCATCCTTATTTCATTTACTGTAAAGATAAGTCTTGTTTTTTTACCTGAAATGCATTTTAGGAAATACTTTTCTTAGAAATGGAAAACTGTACCTACCAATTTTTAAACCAATTAACAAATGATGGAGACCTACTATTTCCAATGTGTGACTAATTCAGTACTTTGCATGCTAGAGGATTTCATTAAACTTTGACATTTATATCCTTTACTACATAATGAATACAATTAATGAGTTAAAATTATCTGTTATAAAGATATATTCCGTTATTCTCATATTCCAGAGTCAATTGTAACTTTAAGAAATCATTTACAATATTGTATTTTTTTAGCAACTTATACCAAACACGAACATTATTTATTCTTTCTCTTAATTATACTTTTCTTAAACATCCTCAAATTCCATTCATGTGTGGCGCATGAATACACTTCAACCTTATGTTTCCATAGTCAACATAAGTAGTTTCGGCAACATGGTTTATCAAAGAGTAAACAGACCAATCACATCCAAGTATTTCTGAATATATGCAAATCATATAAGAATTCTACTATATTGTTAGTTTTCTAATTTACTTACATGCTTTCATGCTTTCAACTGAAGTGTATCTGAAACATGCAACTTTTTATCATCATAGGCTTGTCATTAAGTTTAAAAATGAATGGAAATTTTTTTTTTTTTATGCAAGATTTTATCATTTACATTCATTTAAATTATCTATGTATGTTAACTATAAGTTAAGTAATGTTACAGTGTTGGTATGACATTGACATCATCATATCATGCTTTGAAAATATATGAATGCATCACATTTTTAAACATGTTAAGTCCCACATGGCACATTGCTTAAAATAATCAAGAAGCTCACAGGAGCTTCACTTGCTTCCATATAATATTTTGTGTAAATCTGTGGTTATTTTTGCTACTGTAAATTCAGAAATTATTGTGTACATCTATAGCTATTATTGCACTTTTGTCATTAAGACCAAAATGCAAATTTAATATTTGCAATATTTAGAAAATCCTGCTTCATTCATATAAAAAAATACAAAATGCCAGTTCAAATTATTCTGATTAAAACCCTATCACATTTCTTTGCAATTAATTAAAACATCACAATAATTTCTGAATTTATAGTACCGTATAGCGGGTTATTTTCGCAGGTGTAAAATTTCGCGATTTTGGTGTAACAAAGTATACGAAAAATTTTGGCGGTTTTTATTTTGGCGGATTCTTTCATCCCAATTAAATATTTTGGTGGATACTGAAATGGTTGCAGTAAAAAATTTGTAAAAATTGACAACAAGGGTCTATTGTTATTGTTAAATGATTGTATACCTCTGTAAGACGTGTTATTTATTGATTATATTTTGATACAGTTAATCAATAGAACACCGGTACATAGTTATTTGTCACAGGTGAATAAACTTCTTGTAAATGTTATTGCTGATTAGTTACGCAATTAACCGGACCTTTGATGTACTAATTAGATTATGAAATTATCATGAGTGACTTGCAACTCTTATATAAATTGACACTAACTGATAAGGATCAAATACCTGACAGCGTACCTTACACTCTTAAATTATTATTTATTTTATAATGTAACCAATAAACTAATTAACACCTGACAGCCAGTGAACAATGGCCTATGGGAATTATGTTGTTTAAATTAAAATAAACCATTATTGATCCGTCAAACGCGAAAAATAGATAGTTTACAAAACACTTTAGCTATTAGAAAGTATCGAACGTATGCATAAAGTTTCGCGGAATTTATTTTCGCGATTTCCCCTGACCCGCCAAAATAGGCGAAAATGAACACCCCGCGAAAGTAACCCGCTATACGGTATTTGATGATTAAAAACATGCCATTCAAAATTTTCAGCAATCATGTTCACAGTTTATCTATCCGAAATCTGTGGTGGAAACTTGAAGATATACATAGTTAGGTTACAATCTGTCAAGTTTCAGATGAAAAGTTCATTGAAAACTAAAAGACCAATAAAAATAAAAGATGGCGTTAGGTGGCAACATTGTTTATCCAAAAAATATCAATGGTGGATTTTTTATAAAGGACCTTCCATACATCATTTCTTCCAAGTTGGTTACTATCTATCAAGTTTCAGAGGAAAGCCAGCCGATACAAATCATATATATATCCTCTGGTACCCATATTGTTCAACCAAGGGTAGTTGACCTAGATCCAAATATGGATTTTTTGTAAAGATCCTTCCATACTTGATTCAAACAAAGTTTGGTTACAATCTGCCAATTAGTTTCAGAGTAGAAAATTTTTGAAAATAGTTTACGATGGATCCAAGACACAGATCAACATCAAACATAATACAGGCGCAAATTGATTGCCAAATCTTACTTTAAATTATCAATGTATGTTAACTATAAGTTAAGTACATGCTTTATGTTTTCAACTGAAGTGTATCTGAAACATGCAACTTAATATCATCAAAGGCTTGTCATTGAGTTTGAAACTGATTTAAAAAAAGACTTTTTTCATAAAATGGGAAATGACTAAATGCTAAGGTTGTGTACTAATATATACCCTTTGTTCTGTCAAAATGGAACCAGATTGCCTTTCTCTTCGTGAAGAGAAAATGTCTGGTAGTTCATCGTCAGATTCACCTTCAGCATTCTATGAAAAAAATAGTATAACGATATAAACAAGAGTGAACATTGTGACTTGGATGGAAAGTTGTCTCATTGGCACTCATACCACATCTTATTTATAATGCTAATCAACTGCCTACTATTTTTAATTATGATTGAATTGATAAGGAAATTTCTTAGGATACAAGGTACATGATGAATTATCAAATTTAATAATGTAAAGATTCAGATAAAGCCCTTAATGGACATAAACTTAGCCAGAGAAACATGCACAGAGACAATCATACCATACACTTATATAATTTATAAAGCAGAATTCTTTGAAAAAATATCTCAACATAAAATACTTTGCATTGCTTATCATAAACATATTTTCATACATAAATTCGTCAAAATAAGATCATGTGATGTACACTGGTTAGATAAGTAGTCAACTTTTTTCTTTAATTGCTGTATCTGTTGTGCAAAGGTATAAAATTGTTTGGGCACATAATTACAAGTACAGCTGTAATATACAGACATAATTTGCTTTTCAACATTGAAAACTAGATATCAGTGAGATGGGAGCCATCACTATGGGCCCGCTGTCAATAACAGACACAATCTTAACCATAGGACATAGGATTCCCAACTGTAAGATGTTGACCTTTGACCTTTGACCTACAAAATTAATGCTTAATAAGCATGTCAAGTACAAACTTTGTAATCCTAAACTTTGTAATCCTAATGGTTCTCAAGATATGGAGCGGACAGGATCTTTCCCATAGGTTATGGGATTCCATACTAAAACCTAAGTTTTTGACCTTGACCTTTGACCTACAAAGTTGAACATAAATTATGACACACCCTCTGGTATGGGTCAATATACATGTGAAGTATAAACTTTGAAATCATAACAGTTCTGGAGATATGGAGCGGACAGGATCTTTCTCAAAGGTCTATACCAAAACCTAAGTTTTTGACCTTG
Organism: Mytilus galloprovincialis; assembly: GCA_037788925.1. Taxonomy (NCBI): domain Eukaryota; kingdom Metazoa; phylum Mollusca; class Bivalvia; order Mytilida; family Mytilidae; genus Mytilus; species Mytilus galloprovincialis. Next base: position 17,522,771 of record CM075332.1, read on the forward strand.
ACCTTTGACCTACAAAGTTGAACATACATTATGACACACCCTCTAGTGTTGGTCAATACATATGTGAAGTATAAACTTTGAAATCATAACGGTTTTAAAGATATGGAGTGGACAAGATTTTGTAACGGACAGACAGACTGATCACTATAGGGCGAACCGCCTTTGGTGGGGCCCTAATTATATGGATTGGAACATAATACTTCATTGAATTAACATTCATTTACCTATGATCAAGTTGTGTCATTAGTAATTATGTCCAACCACATCTGGCCACATCATATCATTAAAACATATATATTTTACTGTACTCACATTAATAATATCTTGTGCAGGCTTTACATAGAGGGTGAATTTCACTTTTGCCTTTAAGTCTTTAAGTGAATTGAAATTAACAGGTTCCAAGCGATGTCTATCTCGTATCTTTGCTTGGTGAAAATCAAAATTGATATGTTCTAATTTGGGAAAAAGTTCCTTTATCTTTTTCTGGAAATTGATCACAGAGTCATTCCTTGATATTACTATTTTTCTGGATCCTGTAAAGACAAAATTTTATAAGACATTTGGTTTTTGTATTTTCTTTATCAAATTATGTTTTGTTCATGATAAACACTTTCCCAAATCAAATAATAATGATAACTAGACTTGCCATTCCGAGCAATGGTGGATTGATATCTACCCGTTTTCCCATTGCCAGACGATCTGGACGTCGCCAGGGGAACTACAGCCATTTTGAAAAATCAAACGTTGAAGAACATATATTAATGTCTTTTGACATATCTTTAAAGTTTTGGAGCACTTTGAAGTTTTAAGCAATTTGGCCATATCCATGGCGGCCATTTTGAAAATTTCAAAGACAATTGGCACCTCTTTTCATACTCATCCTCCACCATACAATATTTGAAATGTCTAAGACCAATGGAACATAATGTTCTAATGAGTTGTCTCATTGGCACTGATACCGCATCTTCTTATTTATATAGAATGTTCATGAATTTCCCATTAACTCAATGTTTTTATTTAAACAAAACATTTTTGAAAAAAAGGTTTGGTTTTTTTTTAGTTTGATAAAGGAGCCCTGACCAAATTTTGTCAAAAATACCAGTGAATTTTATAACATTTTTCAATTGTGTGGAGTGGGCTCTTAATCCACCTCTGATAACCTATAAAATTGCCTATAGTTCCATTATATATTTTTTTATTCATACAGTACTATGTACCTAAACCACATTTGTTGAGTCTTCTTATTAACATGGGGCTGACGTTAGTATGGTCAGGTCCTCCAAGACATGTTACTTTGAAAGAATAGACAGGATTTGTCCTTCTCCTGTATGCCCCTGCAGCATGTGTTTGCCCAGGTCTGCTGTCATGTCTTGTTCTAAAATTTGCAAATCTAAAGAAAAAATAAATAATTTTCAAAACACATACAACTGAATAACAAATAAGTTAGGATTCTTCTTGAAAAAGTCATTAGAACTGAGGGCAGGGGACTCTTAACAGCTTGTTTGTTTTTATAAATTTTGATGCTATTTTTGTTGTGTATGTTTAATATGTATGTATATATGTTCATTGTGTTAATACATGTTTGTCACAAACTGCATGTAATTTAAAAGTTTATATGACAATAAAATATTTGATTTGATTTGATTTGATTAAAGGCACTGACCATTCATGATTATAGATCTTCTGTGGGGTTAGATACCCTGCATTTATCGCTTTCCCAGATGATGAAATAAAATTGCTAAAAGACCCCCCCTTCTTAAATTATAGAAATCTATCATAAAAATTTACAATGATCATAATATCTGGGGGTGTAAATTCTCTGGCTAACGTACTGTGTGACTGTATTCTTTAGATAATTAGTAAAGTGACAATAAGGAGTTCAAAATATTTGAATTTACTCCTAATGCTCATTAAAAAAGTCTTGTTTCTGTACTGCTATTGAAAAACAAACGAATTGCCTCGATGAAGTAAAGTGACCATTAGGAGGAAAACATATTTGAATTCACTCATTATGTTTCATAAAATGTCAATTTTCTGTAATGCTATTGAAAAACATAGTTTGTTTTTTCTAAAAGGATGAGGAAAAAAATAGTTTGTTCTGAGAAAAAAAACATATGTATCACCTACACCCACAAAAGATGAATGGTCTGTGTCTTAGATGATGTCAATATCATATATCAATATCATTCATGAAATTAATCTGTTGATGACACTTTTTCTGAAAACTCCAAAAAAGTTCAAATTTACATGTTGTTATATTGAGAATCATTTTTCTGAAGTCATGGTGAAAAATTGTTTTGCACTGTTCACTTTTAATAGAGAAAAGAAATCTGTGGTCATACCCCCTTTTCTTCTTGAGCATAAAAAATCACTTATTAAGATGATTGATCGTTTTTTATAGTGTCATTCTTCACATATAAATATTTTCTCTCTTTTTAAACTTTTGTTGACATTCAAATGGCAGGAAATTACAAGTTGTCTGGATATCATAGACTTATATGTTTATATTGATACTACGTCTATAAATAACCACACAGGTAAGTTGGGTTTTCCCAAATTTACACATGTTTTATATGTCTATGTACAATCAAATCGCAGATAATTTACCCAGAAACAAAGTCGTTTTCATCATCATTTTCTTCCTCTCTTCTTTCCCTTTCCCTAATTCTTTGCAAGCTTCTTCTCATCAATTGTTGATATCTATCGAGGCTTGTCATTTTTATTTGTTGGCCACTTGCATGAAATCGTAAGGAAAAGGGAGGGCAACGTCAGATTTCCCTCTCAAAGTCCCGAAGGTGAGAAAAAGCAAATTTCATTGGTTGAAATTACGATAGAGCACGCCCAATTTAAGATCAAATATCAGATTTTAACCATCTAGATGCTTTTGCGATATATCTAGATACTGTTACGAAGCATCTAGATACTTTAACAAAGTATCTAGATACTTGTGCGGTGTATCTAGATACTTCGATGAAGCATCTAGATAGTTTAACCTTGTATCTAGATGCTTCGTTGAAGTACCTAGATGCTTCGTTGAAGTACCTAGATGCTTCGTTGGAGTACCTAGATGCTTCGTTGAAGTATCTAGATACTTTGATGAAGCATCTAGATACATGGTTGAAGTATCTAGGTGCTTCATTGAAGTATCTAGATGCTTTCAACAAGTATCTAGATGGAAAATGCATCTAGATGGAACCATTACTATTTTGACATGAACGGCCACTCATAGTAGATGGCGCCGTACTGTCAGTAGAAAGGCCTACATGAATAAGAAATTATCTTCTGCTTCCACGTTATATATATATATATATATATATATATATATATATATATATATATATATATATATATATATATATATATATATATATATATATATTATGTTAAGTTTTATGTGAAGCTGGATCTGCTTATACTCTCCCGGAGCAGTTATATAGTTTTCCTAAGAATACCCTCTTGAATAAAAACTCAAGCTTAAAACAAAATTTCGAAATTAAATTTACAAATTAAATTCACACTAAAACAATAGTCATAAAGTAGGGCAATAAATGTACAAACTGAGACAAACATGGGAAAGGGACAAAAAATTGACAATTGTCAAAGAAAAAAATTATAATAGCCTTTCAAGACGTCATAATTATTTGGACTATCCATGTTCATGGACACTTTTTCATACATGAGGACATATTTTCATAGAAAATTATGTCCAGGACATATTTAAATAAGTAAAAATTGTCCATGGACAGTATTAACTATGAAAATGTGTCCGGTGGACATTTCAGTGGCGGATCCAGGGGGGGGGGGGGGGGGGGGGGGGTTCCGGGGGTTGGAACCCCCCTTTTTTTTGGCCGATCAATGTATTTGAATGGGAGCATATAGTTGGAACCCCCCCCCCCCTTTACTCTGTGTTGGGAACCCCCCTTTTTAAAATGGCTGGATCCGCCACTGCATTTTTTCATTGGGGACATTATTAACTCCTAGACTCGATACTAACATATCCGGAAACCCGTTGCGTTCCGATATGATTTTCTAAAACAATATTTATATAATTACCTCCCTTGGAATGAATGGTAAACAAACAAAATTATGTTTTCAAAAATTTAACGTTATCCTACGTTCCGATAACAAACTTTAATTATTATTTTTAGAGATTACATGAAAATTTCTAATTAAAATTTCATACTTAATGGTCAAACTTTGAATTTTGATCATGTTAATTGACATATATGTGGATAAGTCTTCACGAGAAAAAAATTGACTTGCAAACACGGAAATCAGTTCACCATAAAATTCTTTATTCTTATAGCTTATGAGGCCTCTTTTTACAAATTACTTTTGTGCTATAGGCCTTGTGTGAAATCGTGGAGGGTTCAATTTCACTGTTTTTTAGGGTCACCCCGATATTCCGACACCCACTAAAAATTATAATAGCCTTTCAAGACGTCATAATTATTTTTTTTCTTTGACGTCTTACTTCTTCAAGACGTCATAATTATTTGGACTAGTCCATGCCCCAATTGGCAATTGTACGAAGCCCGATTAGTTCAACACCCCCTAGTACATTGTATGATGCCCCAATACTCTGACACGCTTTCGGGTCGATCCGGCCCAAGTCGATCCGTCCCATGTCGATCCGGCCAATATGTAAAGTTGATCCGGCCCCAATAAAAAATATATTTATAAGGAATGAAAATAAAGATATATATTAATTGTAATTCATAAATCTTTATGATTTTTATTATAATGTAAAAGGTGTACGGTAAAAAAAAATAAAAAAGGCCTTTGAAAAATATTTTCTTTAGATGAGTAAAAAACAACTAGGTTGATTATGTTTTATTACAAGTTTTCAAGATTATTAGGTATAATTATATTAAAACGTGTATAAAAGAATTCAGACATCAACATTAATCAGCATTTTCTTTCAATTGACTGTGATCGTAACAAGTCTCATCTTGTGTAATAACAATTCTAATGCAACAACGTTTGTAACGTTCATTTTGATTGGATAACGTGACTTTCTTACATGGCATCAATTGACAATTGATGCTATGGGATGTAGGCGCAAGCACAGACGGCATATGACAGACTTAAAATACATGTTTTAACGTTGTTTTCTGTCAGTTTCATTAGAATGGAGATAACAATATTGTATTTTAAGCTCCGACGGCATCAATTTGGGATTTGATGGTCGCAAATACCCGTTTACTGTCTCCCCTAACGCGTTGCCAGTAAACTTGATTTGCGACCATCAAATCCCCAATTGATGCCGTCGGAGCTTAAAATACAATATAGTTATCTCCTAAATAGTTACATACTGACAACGGTACAAGCTGATACATACAAACTTTTTTTTTCTTTTAATAAAAGTTCTTAAAATTTCTCAAATTGAGAAATGTTGTTTGATTTGCCGAATCCTTTCTATAAACGAGAAGACAGAATGCGTTTGTTTTAATATTACAATGGCGTTTATATTGTTGTCATCCATCATCGACACTTTTTGCAAATTCCGTTTAAATTGTTCAAATTTGTCACAAATTCCTCCATATAGTGAATATAGTTTATTCATATTTTATTATGGGGACGGATCGACTTGGGGCCGGATCGACTTGGGGCCGGATCGACGTGGGCCAGATCGACTTGGGCCGGATCGACTTTGGGCCGGATTGACTTGGGGCCAGATCAGTTTGGGGCCGGATCGGTTTGGGGCCGGAACGACCGGATACCCTCTGACACCCCATTGGTTCAGACATCTTCTTAGTTTTACAACCCCTTTGGATCAGACACCCCAATCAGTGGGGGATCTAGGGAGTTGGGGTTCTTTGGGTTGGAACTCCCCCTTTTTTTAAAATAATGAATGCATATGAATGAGGACATATAGTCCCTTTATCCTGGGTTGCCTTAATTTGAAAGTGTAATCTGTAAACTATCCATAACTATCACTTTTAGAAATTTTCAAGCATTATTAAGAAAGTTACAGTTTTTTAAAACTTGGGAGTTGAAGTTATAAAATCTTTGTATTGTGTTACCTTAAATAAAACAGTTCTTCATCATGTTCATACATGTACATGTAATATATATATATATGATTTTTAATGGCTAAAAGTCTATGACAAATAAATGCTAAGCAGGGGTTTTCAGGGAGGCAAACCACCCATTGAAAGTGGAATGATTTTAGTAAATATTTTGAAAGAACATGCTTAAAATGCTACATGTACACTGGTCATTGCTGGTGCTATGCTGTTGATTTTGCAAACTTTACAATAAAATAAAATATCAGATATGAAGGTGCATTTACATTGTTTTATATATAATACATGTATATATATATATGTGCTGCAAATACATAGAAAAAATACAAAGAGAAAATGAAATAAGTTGTTGGTTAATATTATGTTGAAATTATTTGTTAAAGTGTCAAAAATTTACATGATTTAGCACAAATATTTTTTTTTAATTACCACCTTTTTCATTGAATATCAATTATATAAATTTTTAGATTTCTTTGTTGTCCGTGTTGAATAAAAGATTCAATGTTTTAAAAATTATGTTTTTATCATTCATTTTTACATTTATATATATACATATATATATTGTAGAAGATGTTAAAAAAATATTTGAAGCAATGACATGAATCATTAGTTTACATAAAACAACAAAAAATGAGAGAAAAGTAAGCAGCAAAAAAAAAAATCCTAATCATTATATCAAATAAAAGCATACAGCATCATAACTAAAAGACTAAATTACAAATAACAATAACAAAACTCAGAAATCTTATAATTTAACATTGCTCATCAACACAAACCTAACCAAAATTTGTTACACACAGACCAGATTGATTAATTGAATGATGGTGTTTTTACACCTCTTTTGAGTGCCACTTTTGGGCTATTTCGTGGCAGTCAATTTTTATTGGTGGAGGAAGCTGGAGTGCCCTGAGAAAGCACAGACCACTTTTGAAAATGCTAATGGGGAATAGGGAGTTAAGTTTGCGACCAGATTTTTAATGGTTACAAATTACATTTATTGTGGCGTTTCTGTCATTTTTGTCTGTGTTCACTTTTGTATACTCTTACAATAGTTTCATACATTATCTCTATTTTTTTCCTTTGGTTTACTGATGATGAGCTAATAAGCCTTGATTTCTTTAATTTACTATATACAAATGTAATTACATGTATTAAGGGAAGTTATAACCTAAAAATAGAAAAAAAATGGCCTAAATAACAAAGGATACAAAATGAAGACACCCTTTTTTGTCTTCCAAAGACCTTCTGGCTCAAAATACCTAAACTTAAATGTCTTAAAGTTAGAAGTGTGAAAACAGATCTTGAGATTGGCTATAGCTACATGTATCAGTAATGAGAAAATGGATAAATTTGAGTTATCTTATATATGATGCAGTAGGGCCTTAGTGGCCTATAGTCTAAGTAGATCTACTACTATAATCACTAATTGGTCAACGCTAAGCATGTGAGTTTGAACCCCGCTTGTGCAGTGCACTTGACTGCAATCTTTATTTACTAGAATTGTCAGTTTTCCAATCGAAGGTCAGTAGTTTTCTCTAGAACTTCGTTATTCTCCACCTATAATAACTAGGAACCCAAATGTGGTGCTAAAAAGTGGCATTGAAAAGCCAAAAATCAAATCAATCATGATGCAGTATGTATGGTTTAAGTAAAGAGCAACAATACTTCACATCATTTTAATGATAGAACAGACAAGTTTTAAGAAAAGTCCCATGCTGTGAAAACAAAATTTATTCTAATATATATCTACTTCATATACTTTGTTTCTTCAGATAGAACAGTATATGTAGCAGAGCCAACTCAATCAACTCATTCAAACAAAAAGGAAATAAATGTTCCATCCTTTGTACAGAAATATTCATGGGATTGCGGATTAGCATGTGTTTGTATGGTATTACGGTAAGACTCTTGTATATATTGACCAATATCTGACTCTACATGCTCTAGGTTGGCACTTGTGAAATAATGTGTATGTCAAAGTTACACAGTATCAAATTCAAGAACCCGTAGTGTATCCTCTTAGGCCAGAAGAGTAATAAAATGAATGAAAAACAAATATGTAGCACAGAAACAAACCAAAACCACTGAATAACAGATAAAAAATAATAGAAAAAAAAACAATCACTGAATAACAGGCTCCTGACTAGGGACAGGTACATATGTACAGAATGTGTGGGAGTAAACAACCCTCCCCTAACCTAACTAAATCTATTTTGATAGGTTAAGTTTAACATTACACCTTACATTGTAGTTAAAGGACACAGATCCTTTTAAACAAGATGTCAGGTCGCAAGGTTGCCCAATTAATGTTAAAGGTCAAGCGTTGGAGCCAATAGTTCATAAAATACATTATTTTTTTGTTTGTTTCACAGACATTTAGGTATAGATGACAGTAAGATTTACAAAGAAGACCACACAGATTTAGACTGTGGAGATAGGTAAATATACACATACCGGTATTATTCATATATGCTAAACATTTTATTCATCTAGGATATAAACTATGCCTTAACACTTTCAAGGTTCATAACTGGTTAGTCTGTACTTTTTTGTAAATTTTGAGGTTTAAACATGGGGGTGAAAAAGAGACAAAAACCTGACTAAAGAGCAAATTATAGTTTAATACCACCAATGGGTCTTGCACACATCAAGAATGAAAACAGGGAATTTGTCATAGAGACAACAGCCAGACCAAAGAAGCAGATAAAAGCAAAAGGCAATCAATGGGGTTTCATCACATTGAGAATGAAAACAGGGAATTTGTCTACAACAAGCAAGAAAATCCTGTACCCGGAGTATCGATATTTTTTTTTTTTTTTTTTCTCGACCGACCGATCAGACTTTTTTATTGGGAAAATCCGTAAACCAACAAATTAAAAAACTGTGGCCTAACAAAGATTGGTACAAGTTTACTAAGAAATAGGCTCACTAAACTTAGAAACATATAATTAAACTAAAAATATAAAAACATACGAAACTAACAAAGTCCAGAGATATAGCTAACTTTCATATTATAGATGTTTTTTTTTTTAAGGTAGCTGCCTTGTTGATGATTTCTTTTTATTTTTAGTGTATGGATAATTGACTTTTATATAAATATTCTATCTTATTGTGAGGTAGCTGTCTTGTTGATAATTTCTTTTTATATTTAGTGTATGGACAATTGACTTTCATATAGATATTCTATCTTATTGTAAGGTAGCTGTTTTGTTGATAATTTCTTTTTATGTTTAGTGTATGGACAATTCACTTTCAAATAGATATTCTATCTTATTGTGAGGTAGCTGTCTTGTTGATGATTTCTCTTTATATTTAGTGTATGGACAATTGACTTTTATTTAGATATTCTATCTTTAATATTGTGAGGTAGCTGTCTTGTTGATAATTTCTTTTTATTTTTAGTGTATGGACAATTGACTTTCATATAGATATTCTATCTTTTTGTGAGGTAGCTGTCTTGTTGATAATTTCTTTTTATATTTAGTGTATGGACAATTGACTTTCATATAGATATTCTATCTTATTGTGAGGTAGCTGTCTTGTTGATAATTTCTTTTTATATTTAGTGTATGGACAATTGACTTTCATATAGATATTCTATCTTATTGTAAGGTAGCTGTCTTGTTGATAATTTCTTTTTATATTTAGTGTATGGACAATTGACTTTCATATAGATATTCTATCTTATTGTGAGGTAGCTGTCTTGTTGATAATTTCTTTTTATATTTAGTGTATGGACAATTGACTTTCATATAGATATTCTATCTTATTGTAAGGTAGCTGTCTTGTTGATAATTTCTTTTTATATTTAGTGTATGGACAATTGACTTTCATATAGATATTCTATCTTATTGTGAGGTAGCTGTCTTGTTGATAATTTCTTTTTATATTTAGTGTATGGACAATTGACTTTCATATAGATATTCTATCTTATTGTGAGGTAGCTGTCTTGTTGATGATTTCTCTTTATATTTAGTGTATGGACAATTGACTTTTATTTAGATATTCTATCTTTAATATTGTGAGGTAGCTGTCTTGTTGATAATCTCTTTTTATTTTAAGTGTATGAACAATTGACTTTCATATAGATATTCTATCTTTTTGAGAGGTAGCTGTTTTGTTGATAATTTCTTTTTATATTTAGTGTATGGACAATTGACTTTCATATAGATATTCTATCTTATTGTGAGGTAGCTGTCTTGTTGATAATTTCTTTTTATATTTTGTGTATGGACAATTGACTTTTATTTGGATATTCTATCTTATTGTAAGGTAGCTGTCTTGTTGATAATTTCTTTTTATATTTAGTGTATGGACAATTGACTTGGCCTTCCTCCTAGAGAAGTATGGTATTAAGAACAAATTAACAACGACCACACTTGGGGTGGATAAAGGATATGGTACATCTGTAGGTATTTTTATGCTCCAATTAAGATAGTTGAGGGGTATTATGTTTTCTAGTCTGTACATCCATTTTTTCGTCAGTCAGTTTTATTCTTACATCTGTCTGTCACCCCTCAGGTTAAAGTTTTGGGTCAAGTTATTTCTGATGAAGTTGAAGTCCAATCAACTTGAAACTTAGTACACATGTTCCCTATGATATATGATCTTTCTTATTTAAATGTCAAATTGTATTTTTTACCCCAATTTCATGGTCCACTGAATATCAAAAATGATAGTGGGAGTGGGCATCTCTATACTATGGAGACATTTTTGTTTTCTAATAATAAAATGCATAACATCATTTCACAAGAACATAAAAACTTCAATTAACAAATTATAATACTGCACATTAATTTAAGAAACTTATTCTTGTATTTAATTTTACATAACCTTGACCTTACTTTCAACCAAATGCAATATCTGATAAATGATCATAAATAGGATTGCAATTTTTTTTTTTTGTAAAACTGAAAATCATTTTTTAGATCTGTTATTTCTATATGGAAAGGTATTTTTAATTAATGGTTTAGACACATTTAATTTTAGAAAAGCAAATACTGGTACCCTGAGTAGGAATAATGTGTCCAGGTAAGGTGACATAGCTTCCTGCAGACTGTTACCTTGTGAATTTCATTAAAAATCCTGCTCAGCTTGTAGGTCTAGTACAATGAAGGATTCTTATTATTAGAACCACATAAATAGTTTTTTTTTAATCAGCATTTAACTTGCCACTGGGTGTTAAACAGTCATCCATCCATCTATCCATATTTGAAACTGTGGTACATTTTGAGAATTCTTTGAAAAAAAATTCTTTGAATAATTAAAGTTGTATTGGTTGAAAAAAGCTTGTATAAATATGGCTAGTAACAAACATTGATGCTTAATTCAGAATTGATTGAATTTTGTTTGCTTCATTATAACTAAGAACACATTTTCATATCTATTCAGGAAGTATTATCAGGTAGCTTCCAAAAACGAAATTGACAGGAAATTAAGGTAGTGATTTATTAATACTTCACTGACAAAACAAAAAATATCAGGGAAGTGCAGAACATTTTTCTTTCATGCAGGATTGTAATAAGAGTTGTTTAATTCTTAATCACATGTATTTGACATATATATGTTTCGTATGGTAGTGGAGTATGTCATTTTTTTATTATTAAATTCTTGTGTACAACTAAAAAGATTATTTATCAACTAAAAGTACTGATCAGTCAGGGTTAATATTTGTACAATGTACATGATGTATAAGTAAATTTGTAAGATTTTTATTTTATATTCAAGGTTTGAATTATATCCCTTAATGTTCTTCAGATATTTACTTATACAAGTTATATATTTTTAACTGATATATATAATTATTACATTGGTTGCAATGAATTACATCGATTTCCCAGTTAAATAAATACCTATAATTTCACATGTGAATCTCTGACGTCACACAACAATAGGCGTTGATAACAGCGGATCAAAACAAATCGTGAATACGTAGAAAAAAGATATAGTTCCTTACATGTTTTACATTAATCTCTTTAAAAAAAGCCATTTGCCAATGTAATAAAAAGAATAACTAATTAAAGAATTCAAATATCGAAAAATATTCACCTTGTGATTGAACAACACTGATAATTAACTCATGCGCTACGCATAATCTATAACTAATCAGAATTTTTTCTGTTTGCTCAGTAATATATAAATTGAGTTAAAAAATCCTAATGTCGTAAGGGAAATAACCCTACCTCCAAAATAATTTACCTCTACCAGTTAATAAAAAAAACTTCTTAAGTTGTATAAGTATAACCTCTGACTGCTTGTTATATTTAATTAATTGATTGAAGAAAATTTTCTTTTTCAATAGTCATTTTACAAGGCAAGTTTTACAAAAGATGAGAACAGAGTGAACACATTGTTTCAGGAAGCCGAATCAAAAGGAATAGTGGTTGAGAAAGGGTTTGTAATTGATAATGAAAAAATATTTATGACTGTAGGTCACTGTTTGGCTTATTAGCCTTTATTTCAAATCTTCATGTTGTTTTCTGCATGTCTATCATATTTGTATAAATCATGATGTTGGTTTTATTTTAAATTGTTTGTGCAATAAATGTCTGAGCCACATACAGCTTACTTCACTATGTGGGTTTTGTTCATTATTGAAGGCCAAACAATAACCTATAGTTGTATATTCTAAATCACTTGGACGCTGGTAAAGAGTTGTTTCATTGGCAATGATACCAGATTTTCTTATTTTTATATATGAGCCTTCACTTCGATTTTTCATGTAAACCAACTGTAACTAGATACTGTAAATTCAGAAAATAAACTCATCATAGATACCAGGACTAAATTTTATATATACGGCAGACACACGTTTCGTCTACAAAAGACTCATCAGTGACGCCCGAATCCAAAAAAGTAAAAAAAAAATCCAAATAAAGTACGAAGTTGAAGAGCATTGAGATCCAAAATTCCTAAACGTGTTGCCAAATACAGCTAAGGTTTTCTATGCCTGAGGTAGAAAAGCCTTATTATTTCAAAAATATTATTGTGTGCATTTATTATTGGGATAATGTAAAAGGTTTAGTGAAATAATTGTTTTAGTCCTCCATCTCCTGCTTTAGGGTCAATCAGTCCACTATTTAACTTGGTGTAAATGGTTCTTTAATTATACAAAAGTCATGTATATTATTATGGTAAGAGATTGATTTGATATTCAAACAGAAAGTATGTCACCTTAATCTGTTCAGAGAACTTTAACAAATTAGATAATCTGGTATTTTAAACTGTTTTCTATTGTACACTTCTGTGGATTTGTTTATTTTTTTTATGCCCCACCTACAATAGTAGACGGGCATTATGTTTTCTGGTCTGTGCGTCTGTTCGTTCTTTCGATTGTTCATCTGTCCGTTTGTTTGTCCGTCTGTTTCGCTTCAGGTTAAAGTTTTTGGTCAAGGTAGTTTTTGATGAAGTTGAAGTCCAATCAACTTGAAACTTAGTACACATGTGCCCTATGATATGGTCTTTCTAATTTTAATGCCAAATTAGAGTTTTGACCCCAATTTCAAGGTTCATTGAACATAGAAAATGATAGTGCAAATTTCATGTTAAAGTGTTAGGTCAAGGTAGTTTTTGATGAAGTTGAAGTCCAATCAACTTGAAACTTAGTATACATGTTCCCTATGATATGATCTTTCTAATTTAAATGCCAAATTAGAGTTTTTACATCATTTTCAGGGTCCACTAAACATAGAAAATGATAGTGCGAGTGGGGCATCAGTGTACTATATATGGACACATTCTTGTTTCGTGGATATTTCAATGATTTGATTTTCAGGTTTTGGTAAAGTCTGTATACAAAACTATCTAATATTTGTACCTTGTTGAACAACTAACCTTCACCAATGAAATCATTGAAATTTTGAATAATAATGAAACCACAGTAGGAAGAGATAGTTAGAAAAGTTTAAAGCTATTTTCCTAATGCTTGTAGTTTAAAGGTTAGGTTTGTATAAATGTTTGCTCAAGTTTTGTAATAAAGATTGACATACAAGCTGAAGACTCTCCCACCTATTGATTGCAGATGTCAATCTTAATTACAATGCTGTGAGAAAACATACAAACAAAGCTATCAAGCCAACCAAACCTTTAAACTACAAGCTTTGGGAAAATAGCTTTAAGTAGTATAACTCTTATCTACATAAACTGCCTGTGTTTTTTTCCAGAAGTGTACCAGTGGATGAGATTTTGAATCATTTAGAGGGGGATAACCTCGTAATTGCTTTGGTTGACTGGTCATACCTTGAGTGTATATGGTGTGACAAGCTAGTGAGTATTTACATTTGCTCTGACTGATTGGTTTTATCTAGACTGTGTACATTGTGAATAAAGAGAAATTACAATTTGGATATCTGTGTTGAAGACTGCACTTTGACCTATCTTGGTTTACTTTTACAAATTGTGACTTGGATGAAGAGTTGTCTCATTGGAACTCATACCACATCTTTTATATCCATTTGGCCCTATAAATTTTTGATTTTTTTTTTTTAATTCAGAACGAGAAGCAAGGTATGTGTGCTACAATGAAATCATAATTTTCTGTACATATTGTCAAATTAACAGGAGTCATGTGATGAAATAAGTAACAGTGACAAATTTTGCTCAACTAAATAAGTGTTCAGCTTTTGACCAAACAAAACATTCCAAAATTTCTTGAAGTATGTGATCAACTATTGGCCAAAACTTGAATTTTAAAACGGGTAAAGCCATGAAAGGAAAAACTTTTTTTTTTTTTGATAAGAAGATTTCTGCAATGCATGCATAACATGCAATGTTATTGCACTGTATAATAAGAACATCCAGGTCAATTTTTTTATATTATCTATAATTTTGTAACTACCAATTTGTTTTGTATTATTGGAATATAAAAGCTCAGTACAGATGATATTAAAACAAAATTTAAAGGTTGTTTTGCTTTTCAAAAGAAATGATTCAGATGTCAAAAAGGTCAATTTTAACTCAAAATGTACATTCTGCCCAATAGCACATGAGCAGTTAGTCCAATCATTATCTTATTTTTTTTACAGGGAATCAGTTGTTTAACATGTTTAAAACGCTGTACGAAATGCTGCGATAGATATCAGGGTAAGTAGACAATCTGGGTGTTAAGATTGATACAGCTTCAAAAGAGATTTTGTTTTGAATTCCTCAGCTCTCAGATAACATTGTATTACAAAAAAATCAAATTTCTTGAGATTTCATTAAATGAACTTAAAAGTGTATCCCTTATTTCATCTATTGATTTATCTATTTATCATAGGATGAACATAGTTTTCCATTTCATACAACTTTTTTTGTCTCATTCTCCATAGTATAAAAAATGCGCTAAGACTTTGTATAATGTATCCTGCTATCCCTACATTTGTCAAAAGTCACTATTTTTTTATAAGATCAAAGGTGGCATTGATGATTTGAATGCATGTACATTTATCTTCATAATGTATTTTTTCACACATGCTCACTATATATATCCATGTTTATTTTATAGGTCATTACATTGTTTTATGTGGTTTTGACAGGAAGAAAAATCGAATATTTTACAAGAACCCTTCATATAATAAAGGTATATTTATAAAATTATAGTCACATAAAATGTTGGTTGAACGCTGATGCTGAAGAAAAATAATATACATGTATCAGAAACATCTTTTGTTAAAGGTTTCACATAGCCATAAAAATTATAATTGCATTTAATGAACTTTTTTTAGTTGTATGTTTAAAAATACTAAACCTTTTTTTTTTAATTTTAATTCTTAACCTCAATCAGGACAATTCATTTTATGTAACCAATTTGTTTTTCATTTGAATTAAACAAAGAAAGGTTGGTTTAGAACTAATTAAGGCATAAAATCAAATATATATCTCAAATTCCATATTACAGAACTGGAATTAAATGTTGATTGCATATTAAATGGATGATGTGGTATGATTGCCAATGAGATAGCTAACCATTGAAAACAAAGGACACATGTGTATAATTTAATAACATTTTTTTTTATTACTATTTTTTATCAAATCATTAGTTGAGCGAACTGACAGAAAATTGCCTAGATATATTTGTATATGTTTTATGTCAGTTACATTTATGAGGTATATGCAGGGATCTCCATGACCTGTTTAACGATGGCGCCCCGCCATCGTTCAAATGTCTTGCGCCATCGTCAAATGACTTGCGCTATCGTTAAATTGTCTTGCGCCATTGTTAAATTGTCTTCCGCCATCGTTCAAAACTTCCATCGTTTTTTGCAGCCTGACGCCATTTTTTTTTTATCAATTATAATCAAATGCATGTAATTGCATAACCCTTAGGCTTTTTATGTTATAATCCAATACAGTTCTAACGCCTGAGGGATATCCGGATTAAGATCGCTAATCACTTGTACCTGAGCTTGTACAGGTAGATCAACAAACCAGACAGGAGAATACTATCTGAGGATAGACGATCCATTTGTCGAATTAATCAACTACGTTTCAGCAAATGATTATGATAATTTAGATTAAATAAATAAATTAATAATAACAGTTTAAAAAGTCGAACACGTGCTTTATTTTGACTTACGCAATCAGCATCCCCCTTTTTTAAGAAGTACAAAATAAGACGCAAAACAGTAAATATTATTTCATTGCAAATAACTCGAGTACTGCTGTAACGATAATTTAGAATTACTTTAAAAGTTTAAAAGTAAAAACTTAAATATTTCCTGTAAAGAAATATCGTATCGTAATTCCGAATTCATTTCGTATGTTACAATCAAATTGATACATCCGCGTTTCCGGTTTTTATTCAGACTCGAAAGATGCATGTTGCACAGCATCAATTTGCCAGATTAAGTCATTAAAAACCTTTTCATTTGTCAATGTTTTCTTTACAAATCTCTTTAACCTTTTACATAACCCGTCCGAATCGTTTTGTTGTTGCTGCAAATCAGCCATACCGGTAATGGGTTCTGAATTTGACAGTGTCTATGAAAAATAAGCTCCACATCATATGATTTTTAACCCCCATAACAATTACCAAAAATACAAGAAATCTACATGGGGACCTTCATGACAGCTTTTGGTCATTCTCGACTAAGGGGGGACCATGAAGACTTGGCATTTGAATGGTTAAAAACGGCAATAAATGAAAATATTGATACTTCTAATTCTATAATGAAAATTCAAATAAATATAATTTAAATAAGCAATGGTTTAAGCATGTTCACCATTCCTTGTATGGAGGGATAAAATACTTTCGATCGTGCTACACTGTACAGCGTAGACACGGTTTGTAATGGTGAAAGTTCCTCCATCGTTCAATTTTCATCCATGGAGATCCCTGATATGTGTCCTAAACTTGTATGCCACTGTCATATTAGAAAAGTATATTTTTGTCTCACCTTGACGGAGTCAAAAAGCGAGACATAGGTATGCTGTTTCTGGCATCGGTGACGGCGATGGCGTCAACAATGTATTAGTTTGTGATTAGTTCTAGTTTATGGTGAACCACAAGTGGTAGGTCAATCATATTTGGTATACAGTTGTATAAGCATTGGCACATCTCATTTCCATGAATATTATTTGGCCCTGCCCCCTCAGTCATGGTGTATTGACTTTGAAACTTTTGCTTATTTTACATGTATTAGTTTGTGATTAGGTCAGTTTATGGGGAACCACTAGTGGTAGGTCAATGATATTTTGTATGCAGTTATATAAGCAATGGCATATCTCATTTACATGGAGAGAATTTGGCTCTGCCTTCTTAGTCATGGTCTATTGACTTTGAAAATTTTTGTAAGTTATCATGTATTAGTTTGTGATTAGGTCAGTTCAAGGGGAACCATTAGTGGTAGGCCAATGCAATTGGTATTCAGTTGTATAAGCATTTGCACATCTCATTTCCATGGAGAATATTTGGCCTTGCCCCTCATTCACAGTCTAATGACTGAAACTTATCTTAGTTTACATGTATCAGTTTGTGATTAGATCAGTTTAAGATGAACTGCTAATGTTAAATCAATGATATTTGGTATGCAAATTTATTTACATTTTTGCAAGCTATGTTTCCATGGAGATTATATAGCTGCACCCTCTCTTCATACTTCATTGACTTTGAAACTTTTACATAGTTTACAAGTTAATTTTTTACCGGATTTTTGTGACAAAAATGTCGGTTATTGATTTGGGGATGTACGGCGGGCGGCTGGTATACCAAAGCTTTTAAAATTTTAATATGTTGTTACTGACAACTAAATGAAGGTCAAGTTCAATAATGGCGATTTTGACTTTTACCGTTCAGGAGTTATGGTTCTTGAAAGATTGAAAAATGTTTTTTCCAGTCGTGTCTGTGCATTTACGCATGAACTGTTCTACCAAAGCTTCCCAAATTTTAATATGTTGTTACTGATGACAAAATGGAGGTCAAGTTCAATAATGACGATTTTGACTTTTACCGTTCAGGAGTTATGGTTCTTGAAAGATTGAAAAATGGAGTTTCCAGTCTTGTCCGTGTATTTACACATGAACTGTTCTACCAAAGCTTCCCAAATTTTAATATGTTGTTACTGATGACAAAATGGAGGTCAAGTTCAATAATGACGATTTTGACTTTTACCGTTCAGGAGTGATGGTTCTTGAAAGATTGAAAAATGGTGTTTCCAGTCGTGTCCGTGCATTTTCTCATGAACCATTCAACCAAAGCTTTTGAAATTTTTATATGTTGTTACTGAAGACAAAATAGAGGTCAAGTTCAATAATGACGATTTTGACTTTTACCGTTCAGGAGTTATGGTTCTTGAAAGATCGTAAAATGGTGTTTCCATTCACTTTATTGCATTTACTCATGAACCATTCAATCTAAGCTTTTCAAATTTTAATATGTTGATACTGATGACAAAATGGAGGTCAAATTTGATATTGTTGATTTTCACTTTCACCATTCATCAGTAATGGTTCTTGTGATATTGCCAGGACACAAATAAATGTTAACAAATCCAGTTTGCTGTCGTTGTGACAACCTCTTGTTGTATTTAGGTTTGGGAACGACTCACAAACATGTTTAACCCCGCCACATTTTTGCGCCTGTCCCAAGTCAGGAGCCTCTGGCCTTTGTTAGTCTTGTATTATTTTAATTTTAGTTTCTTGTGTACAATTTGGAAATTAGTATGGCGTTCATTATCACTGAACTAGTATATATTTGTTTAGGGGCCAGTTGAAGGACGCCTCCGGGTACGGGAATTTCTCGCTACATTGAAGACCTGTTGGTGACCTTCTGCTGTTGTTTTTATACGACCCAAAAAAAATTTTGGGTTCGTATAATGGTATGATGTCGTCGTCTGCGTCGTCTGCGTCGTCGTCCGAAGACACTTTGGTTTCCGGATAATAACTTTAGTTTAAGTGAATAGATCTTAATGAAATTTTTTCAGAAGGTTCAATACCACAAAAGGAAGGTTGGGATTTATTTTGGGGATGATGGTCCGAACCGTTTAGGAATTAGGGGCCCAAAAGGGGCCAAAACAAGCATTTTTCTAGTTTCAGGATAATAACTTGTTTACCAGTATTTCAATTGCTCTGAAAGTATACTGCAATGTTTAAAATCACAAGTAGAAGGTTTGGATTCATTTAAGGGGTTATGGGGCCAAAGTTTAGGAATTAAGGGCCAAAAAGGGGCCAAACAAGCATTTTTCTAGTTTCCAGACAATACCTTGTGTGTAATTGCATGGATCTCTCTGAAATTGTACCACAATGTACCATATAACAAAGGGGAGGCTGGGATTGAGTTTAAGGGTTATTGCTCCAAGGGGGGGTTTCAATAAATTGGGGGGGTCTCAGTTTACCATTTTTTTAAGGGATTTTTTTTTTTTTCAACATTTTTCAAATTTCAAATTTTGAAAAGTTTCAATAAGAAATATTCAATTGCACAGTATTGTGCAATAGATGTGTTAGATCTTGAACCACATTAATTTTGTGGCAAAAACCTATATTATGTCAAAAATTTCATCACAATCAAAATTCAGAGGGTATCAAGCTTGAATATTGTGACCAAATTTGCCCCAACTGTTCAGGGTTCGACCACTGGGGTCGTATAAAGCTGCGCCCTGTGGAGCACCTGGTTTTTCTATGGTCGGGTTGTTGTCTCTTTGGCACATTCCCCATTTCCATTCTCAATTTTATATAATAAGTCAATAGTATTTGGTATGCAGTTGTTTTAGCATTGGCACATTTCATTTACATGGAGATGTAACTCAGTAACCATGTAACTCAGTCATGGTTCATTGACTTTGAATATTTGCATAACTTGTGTAAGATGTTAACGTATTGCTATTTAGATTTCAACATTTGCATATAATCAAAATTACAAAAAGGTGAGACATATCTCTGTGATAACAGTTTATTCACTTGTACTGATATGTCAAATGTTCAAAGGTAATAAATAAACATTGTTATCTTTCAGATATGTGTTGTAGCAGAATTTCAGAGTTTAACTTGGCAAGAAAGAGTTACGGGACAGATGAGGACACTTTGTTTATATACAATGATACATGAATTATATTTATATTCTAAATAAAGTGTTTTTTGTTTCTTTTGGCCACATTAGTTTGCATCATAGGGTGTGTGACATGAAATTTTCTTGAATAAGCATTAAAACGTTACATATCGCAATTACAGGAGGCCATTAGAAATTAACTTTCTGGTTCTTGTATGTAAATATAGAAAGGTAACATACACTTCCATAGTTATGATTTTAATTTTTATTGTATTGTTAAGTTTAAAACTGAAGTCATATCTAATAACTTATAATGTGGGTGAAGATAGTTATCAAAGGTACCAGGATTATAATTGGTACACCTGACACGCGTTTCGTCTACATAAGACTCATCAGTGACACACATATCAAAATATTTATAAAGCCAATCAAGTACAAAGTTGAAGAGCATTGAGGATCCAAAATTCCCAAAAGTTGGGCCAAGTACGGCAAATATGCCTGGAATAAGAAAATCCTTAGTTTTTCGAAAAATTTAAAGTTTTGTAAACAGGAAATTTATAAAAATGACCACATTATTGATATTCATGTCAAACAGATCAAGGAAGACAGTGTTTCAGCAATTAAACAAGTGCCAACAAATTTCCTAGATAACAAATCACAAGAAGATTGAAATATGAATATGAAGTTAAACATTAGGCTAGAAAAAAGTTTTGCAGAAGAAAGTGGCTATGCATTATAGACATAATCAATAGATGAAATTGGTGTTCAGAGTTTAATTTGCAAGGTTCACAGCATTTGGACCCTTATGTAACTCATTCTGTAGAGATGCTGATAAAATTGTTGTCATGTTAATCTTTAAAAATAGTTTTAGTAAAATGTTATCACATTTACAGTTCATATTTATAAAACGAAATTTTCAGAACATATCAGATACCAAAAAAACATTGTGTTCAGTCAAAAAAAATTGTTTTTTTAGTTTTACCAAAAGAAACTTGATTAATTATGCACATTGATTCATCAAGTGTTATTTTAGATATAAGCTGTAATTGTCTGTATTAAGTTTTGTTTGGAACACATGCAGGACTCTGGTCAGGTGTACAATCATAAGCAGCTCCTTTCTTTTTTCTACAAAAAAATAAATCAATGAAAAACTGAATATGTTAAACAAAGTAGTACTTTGTTATAAAGTAATGTAGAAGTTTTTCAACCATTATTTGTTTTTTTATGTATTGACCTTTTGTATTATGTGACTTCCCTTGGTGGGATTGCTACCTTTAGGTAGGTTGTTTGCATAATTGAATAATGATACTGATTATTAGACCTAATTTATAGCTCCTTACCCTTAAAATCTTTCTCATATCTCATAGTTTATGAATGGTGTTTAAGGTTATCTAACATAGATTCCGAGTTGTGGGGTTTTAACATTAAACTAGAGGCTCCAAGGAGCCAGTGTCACTCACATGATTTTTTTTATTTACAATTGATGCATGAAGTAATGCAACTGTTACACCTTTGCTTTAGTTTCAGAGATATAAGTAAAATACTGCATTTTCACCCCAAGTTTGATTTAAGCTATGTCTGCCATGTTGGTTGGCTGGCAGAGTCATCGGACACACTTTTTTAAACTAGAGACCCTAACGCTGATTGTTATCAAGTTTGGGTGAATTCGTCTCATTTGTTTCAAGAGAAGTCTTTTTGTAGGAGATTACAAAAATTTACCAAAAATATTGAATATGACCTCCTTATGGGGTCAATTGACCAGTTTACTTATTTGTAGATCTTTATTTTCTAAACATTATTGCTGTTTACAGTTCAGCTCTATCTATAATAATAATTAAGATCATAACCAAAAAATGCGAAATTTCCTCAAAATTACGAATTCAGGGGCAGCAACTCAACAATGGCCTGTCTGAGTCGTCTGTAAATTTTACCCTTTCTCAGATTTGCACTAATGCTTTGGATTCAGAGATATAAGCTAAAACCTACATTTTATCCCTGTATTCTGTTTTTAGCATGGCGGCTATTATTGTTGGTTGGTCGGTTCATCGGAAACATTAATTAAACTAGATACCCCAAAGATGATTTTTGCCAAGTTTGGTTAAATTTGGTCAAGTAGTTTCAGAGGAGAAACTTTTGTAAACGTTAACGGACGACAACGACGACGGACGCCAAGTGATGAGAAAAGCTCACTTGGCTCTGTGGGTTAGATGAGATAAAAAGGGGGGATTTTCTAGTTTTCTGATTATTTCTCAAAAATGCTTTCAGCAGTTATCATGAAACTTTATTGAATTGATTATATCTATTGAAGTAAGCTCCCTTCCGATTTTCATAAATTTCTGATATGAAGTTGAGAAGTCATTGAACTTTATTGTTTGAAAATTGGACGGGCGTAGCATGCGCTTATGGCGCAGCTGTTTGTTATTTGTGTTCTAAGGAAAGTCGGTTTGTCTATCTGAATTTATGAATTAGAAATGACATCGACAGAACTTGCCAATTTTGATAATCAATAACAATGGACAAACCAGTTGTTTAGGATATCCATATTGACGTTTAATGTTACCTGAATTTCAATCTTATTTTAGCAACAACTAATGCTAATATGAAGATAGACGCCACTACTCCGAGTCCAACTCCTATTGCCACCAGGTGTTTACTTTCATCCCTTTTGACCTTTGACTTTGAGCCACAGAGGTTGTTAATCAAATCAAAGCACTTCCCCTTTACAATGCAAATGTTATTCTAAAAAGAAATAAGTCTGTTCAAATAATACCGCTGAGAAAAAAACTGCAACTTACATTTTCTTTCAAATTAAAAGTACATAAATGTATTTTTTTAACAAACAAAAATAATTGGTTATGTCCATCCTCAGAAATTATCTGTAATTTATTTGTCGTTTAAGAAATAAAAAAAAACATTAACATTTTGCAGCTCTCAAAAGTATCAAACATTTTTTGGAACAGATCATCCACACTTTAGGGTTGTTTTTTTTTACACAATCTTGCATTGTAACCTTTTTGTGTTCCCTTTTTCATACTGTGATATTAAGACAAGTCATCAACCATTTATCTACATGGGGATAATGATGATTCGAAAATAAGACAAGAACTGTTTTAAGATCTTTAAACAGTTGTTTTTTCACTAACAAGAAACAAATTTGGTTGAACACCTTTTTTATCAATCTGAAACCATTTTATTGGAGATTTCAATGGTATTCAAATTATATTATTTAGTTTTTTCAAACTTTCCTTCCACATGAAAGTTTTTGATCGTTTGAAACCGAGCCGAAAGATACAAAAGGGTCACTGAAACGCGTTAGTCGAAAATAAACTACAACGCAATGGCCAAAAAAAGACAAACACAGTTTACAGCATAAAAAACTAAATATTAAGCAATAAAAAAACACAAAAAAACTAAACTGTGCGTGATAGCAATTTCTCCGAAAGACTTAGTTATATAAAGATGTACAATTATAGACGTTGGTAAGTGGCAGTACGATAGAGATTTAGTCGTGTCTGCTTTACCATTCTTGCCAGTGCTCAATGGGGTAGATTTGTTGACATGTATTTTTACAGATGACGTCAGTGATAGGACGTCATCTTTATAGCGTATCAATAGGTAAAAACTTGATGTTAGTTTCTTTCCATTTTTTGCTTTGTTCTTCTTTAGAAATTTGTGTATGTGCCTTGAAAAAGTTCACATATGGTAGTGTCAGATTCAGCTGAACGACAGCTTCAATTGTGCTGAACCAAAAATAAATATTAGTTATGTTACAATCGAAAGATCCATCATGGTTTGGGTAAACCTTATAGAATTTTATAGAACAAATGTCGACCCGCAAAGTAGCCAAAAGCGAGTATTTCGTTCCTCATTTTACTCACCAGAGAATGCAACAAATTATCCTAAATTACTTGTCTTGAACGGAATGCTGAAGAACTGCTCACCCTTTCCAAGCACATGGCAGGTTTTGTTATTTCAACATATTCTGTGTAGTATTGTCTATACAAATGTTATCTCTTTGTATTTTTTTTCCATTAGCACTGATGTTGTGTTTCCTGTTGTCTAAAATTTTCGTCGGAAGGTACGGAGACCTTGTTGATAAATATTCCGTATCAATTGCACAAATAATACACGATGGGTTTGAAGTAAAGATTATGGGTACTGACGTTGTGTATTATCTTAATCACGTGTTATTTGTTTTTTAATGTTACTTTTACTGTTTAGTCTATTTTTGGTGATATTCATTTGACATGGCTCTACTTGTACATCCCGTCATTGTGTTATTGTAAAACAGAAATGCTTTCTTGCCTTTTATTACATCTATATGCCTTTTTGTGATTTTTGTTACATATTTAAATTGTCTGTGATTCAGATTAAAATACAATGCTGACATTTTTACCCCTAGTTTTGACATTTTAATTTATAATTATGTCTGTTTGTTTTGTTCACACATCGTTGTTAATATAATGGAATTTTATGCGACTGTGTCATACAAGTGAAATGTTTAGCTAGCTATAAAACCAGGTTTAAACCACTATTTTCTAGTCAGAAATATGAATTTCTTATCCATTCGTTTGATTTGTTTTAGCTTTTGATTTTTGCAATTCGACTACGGACTTTCTGTTTTGAATCTACCCGCTGGGATTTCGGTATTTCTATTATTTTACTGTCGAACGCCTTCAAAGTTTTATATCTATGTTTTCATCTAGCGTTTTCATCTTCAAATACTATGGTGGTAATTGTACTGATTATTCCTACACATAACGTAACTAGACAACAAAAAAATAAGAAAAACCTTTTGAGTACAGCTAAAATTTCCATTAACAAGTACACAATCTGTGCATGACGAATCGTAAATGACAACTGGGACTTTGTTGCTGAACAGATTTCCGTTGGTTGTGATCGAGACAAGAAACGATGCCGGTTGTGTCATTGAAATGGCACGTCGTCGCCTGTTTGTTCTACGTGGAAGTTGGCAACGTACTTCTCCAAAAGAAACCAATTCTGCTTCTGTTAAATAGTATTCTCTTGTGTTATCGTTGGTTTCGTTAGTAATCTGGAATGTTTACATATACGTATCAACAAGTATAACAATATATTTTGATGAACAACACCGCTAATATTTTACTACCATTTTGTACCAAGACCCTTTTGCAATTGAGCTAACTGCAAGAAAAAACCAAGTTCTCAACAAAAAAGGGAAAGAAATGAAGGGGTTAACCAGTTTTCTTAATTGAAATAAGATGTTGACTCAGCTAAATTTAATATATTAAATTTGGAAGGTTCTTCCTGCCAACTGCAGATTTGCACATGTATGTTAAAATCGATGAAAATGTCAGTACCAAATATTTTACAAGCTTCTGTTACCGTATTGATTTTACTTAAAATAACTGAATGAAACATTTATTGTATTTTTTTTAAATATTGTCGAAGTTGCAACTTTCATTTGGTATCATTATTTTAAGATCAAAATGTAGATTTAAAATCCTGGCAATAGTATTGCTCATGAGAGGATGCTATCTTAAAAGAATTACAGACCAGCTGCAACTGAAGTTACCAAGCAGAAGAAATGAACATATCAATACAAATGAAAAAAGACGACGTTGAATAATCAATGCTCTCCGATGTTAAAAAGTTGCACTATTTTCCGTAGTATTATTCTTCTTGATTAACACCAGGTCATTAATTCTTGCTAAAATTGCAATTATAAACATAAAAATCATGTTGTAATACCAAGACTACCAACCGGGCACTCAAACTCATAAAATGAAGGAGGACTAACAAACCATGGCAACAATAACAACACACAAATATCTTTTACAATCCGTAACCGAATATAGGGTAGAGGTACGATACGTTTGTCATGTAGAATTGTTAATAAAACTATGCTCATAAAACAACCAGAACATTTTGAAAAGACAAATTGCGTTTGAGATATAAGATTCTGTAAATGTTCGGTATCTCGTAATCGGTTAACGGAGGAGGTCTGAAAAGACCGATTTGTTAACCATGAAATTGCAAAAAGTAGTTTACTCACTCAAGCCTTTCAAACTTATGCCTATTTGTTCGTAAATAAAATGGATAATACTATATATCTGGACACATCAGTTCAGAAAGGTCATTCATAATGCATCTTCATAACATAAACAAATCGTTGAATACATATTTGAAATTATTGGCTATTTTACACATAGTTTTTATGTAAGTTAAATTTGAGAAAGGTTTGCCTACAAATATATTGTATGTTCATTAACAACTCTATGACGTACAACTGGTATCAAACTATCTTTTTGGGTAAACCATTGTCTCATATCTTGATTTTTACAAGTTAGAAAATTAAATGAGGCAATTTCAAAGTTTTGAGGTATGTACCAAAATGTACGATGTTTAAAAACAATGCCAGACAAATTCATACATAAACTCATGTATGTTTTAAGCACTTTGTAGATGTAGTACATTAGATAAAAAAAAATGCTATTTGTTTTCGAATTGAAGAGGACAAAAAGAGACGTTACCATGCCTTCTTTTTTTGGAACATGAACAGTTTGGATCGGTAAAAAACTTGATTGATTAATTAGGAGGTAAATTACTTTTTGCTCCTCAAGACGACATTTAAAATGTGATCCCGTATTAAAGAAATTGTCACCATAAACATTCAAATATGAACAGCCGCTGATAGCTGTATCGCACACACTATCATCGTCGCTTGCTTCAAGCACTGGTGCCTTTTGAGTATCAACTGAACAGTCCTCGCTGGTATAGTGTTGGAAGCACGAACATTGTCCTGCAATGAATTTGTTGTTCTTTGTTAAATGGGATATCAAATACTTTAAACATGAAATGCAGACAGCAGTGACTAAACTATGTGTGCCAATACATGACATGTTTCAAACTCAAGTTTAACGAGGTCTGAAGCTGGCATGTCAGTAACTGCTAGTAGTCCTTTGTTAATTTATGAATCATTATCATTTCTAAAGGTTTTTTCTATTAACTATTCTGACATCGGACTCGGACTTCTTTTAAGTCTCATATTTAGCCTCATATTTAGAAAGCATCTGACAACAGGATGACGAAAACGATGAAAAGACTCCCAAAAATCTAGCCTTTTAAACAAAACATAGAAAAGTTAAATCAAGACTTAACACGAAATCCATTAAAAACCAGAGTTGATATCTGGTGTTTCGAAAGTTTGATAGGCTCCACATGTGGCACAGGTTATATTTCAAATGTATGTACAAGTCTCATTCAGTGAGTCAAATTTGAGTTAATGATATCAGGACTCTGATTACGACTTTAGTAATATATATATTGTAATTATAGACACAGATAATTCAAAACTCATAAAAGCGTCCGTCAAACTTTCGGCAGGGGTGATTTCAGCTTTAATGCCTCTTGGAATCCTTAGTTTCATAGCCCTAGTAAGCAGCAACCTTCATCAAGGAAATATCGATCAATTGGGATATATAAACTCCATAAACAGGCTCTTCTGTTGTTAAATAGAACTAGAGGCTCTAAAGAGCCTGTGTCACTCACCTTGGTCTATGTGCATATACATATGGGCCAGGTAAGCTTAAAAGGAGAGTTTACAATATAACAACTGAAGTCTTCTCGTTTGTCATTAAGTTTTGTTTTCAAACGATCCTTAATGTAAATTTTTATATGAAGTCAAGAAATGATGCTCACTCAAATTTGTCTTTAGTATCATCACACATTTTAATGAGAACTATTTACCATTTTTGCAGGCCCCTCTTATTTCTCCTCCTACTGAACAATCGTTTAGGCAGTTCTTCTCTATGATTGAAGAAGTATAAGAAGTCGTTGGTATACCAGAGGAAGATTCGGAATGATCGTCGGACCACAATGTTGAATTTAAGCGTACAATGTTTTTACAAGCTTCTGTCAAAGGTTTGTCGACTTGATGAGACAATTCTGATGTTCCTAAAAACTGAACATTTGAAAAAGATGATATAGTCAGAATTTGTTTTGTACCTATCAATATTTCATATTTCATCGTTTATGTAAGCACTTGTTAATAAGGAATATGCATAAAGGAATTTTGTCCAGTTACTAAATATAAAGATATGTACATACGTTGAGCACGTCTCATGTTCCATGAAGAAAGCAGAAAAAAAAGAAGATCATTTAGTTTATTTGCACTCAAATTTTTAAAAAATCCATCAACGTTTGAATGACATACCACTGTTTTGTTCTGTATACTCATTATGTTTGCTGATTTGTTTTTAGATTTATCTATATTAGATAAAGCGTTACGAAAATGACAAGGAGGACTTGCCAATAACTTTTACATTAGGCCTAACAAGAAAACAAAATGGATCTACTTTAGGGAGGCAAAGGTCATTATCTTTAAGTTATCCACAATTCTATTTTTTTTAATTTTTTTCAGATATTCGGAATCCTCTGGTTTAATCTAAGAAATGCTATTAAAATTTTTGCTCAAAAACCCCTATTTTTTTTTATTTGATTGCATATATTTTTGAACATCTCATAAAATCCTTGTTTATTTTTTATTGGTTTGGGAAAAAAAATACCAATTTTAAAGGTATGAAAAGTCATTTCCCGCGAAATGTTCGTCTTATATCTATAAAACAAGGACATATACCTATAATTGTTTTCTGCTTTTTAAGTTCCGTTATTTATATACTAAATTTATTGCAGTCTTTTTAAAAACCTTAGTTATTTACAAATATACATTCAATTTCATGAGTTGAACACAAACTTGCAACGCAATGTCGAAAAACGACAAAAGACAAAACGACAAACAACAGACTACAAAGTTCAATGCAGATGAAAAGATGAACAACACAAACCTTTCAAAATATAGGGGGTGATCTAAGATGCTGTATTTCTTGGAGATTATATAATTATAAAATCTCAAATTTCGCTAATGTGTAACAGTTCAAATTAGTCATTAATATCTAAAAATGTATATGATATATATTTTACTTCTTCTTTACAAACGTTAAATTTTTGAGAATGTGTTTGTAAATTTCATAAAAATGTTCTCTAACCTTTATGTCTTCCATACACATTTTGATTGATTGGCTGTCTT
Organism: Mytilus galloprovincialis; assembly: GCA_037788925.1. Taxonomy (NCBI): domain Eukaryota; kingdom Metazoa; phylum Mollusca; class Bivalvia; order Mytilida; family Mytilidae; genus Mytilus; species Mytilus galloprovincialis. Next base: position 17,552,328 of record CM075332.1, read on the forward strand.
TAAAATGTACTATTTCTTTACATTTTGTGTACATTCGGGAATGATGTAACACACTATTGCAATGGTCTCTAGCTTTTGCTTCATTCCATCCGTTCAGCCACGTCTCGCGCTTTAACAAACAAAATTTGTATAATTTCAATGGAAAAATAGCTTTTCCATATGTTTCATATATAAGTGACAGAAACTAGCAAATGAAATTAACTCTTTTATGATTTCATGCGTTCAATGCGTTATTTGTCAATTAACATTCACCAGGAAGGATCAGAATCACTCGTGAAAACCACAAATGTATCATTTAAGAATAGTTAAAAACGGACTCTGTTGTTATAGATGGATTGTCAATTTAAGTATGTACCTTAAGTGAGAAAAGTATTTAGAAACAATAGTTCTATTGCTGATTGTTTTCGTTAAGCATGTTAAGTATAGTGTCATATATTCGATACATAGGTTAAGCAAAACCGTTCAAAGATGCGTTTAATCATTATCTCTCAGTGCAAACAAAGGGGGTTGTTGTTTGTGTTGTCAAGTTTTGTCTTATACAATCTCATAAATAACTGTAATTCAAATGCATACTTGTGGAGGGGCTGGTTTAAAAATTACATAATCTAAAGGTGCGTCTATTTCATCATAATCCCTTGTCTCTCGTTTATGCTTATACTGACATTGTTGTTCCGAATATGTAGGTGTGGTACAAACGGGTGTACTTTCATCCCAATCACAATATGCTTTAGTATACAGATCACCGTTTATAATCTGCGTCTTGTTGCAAGAACAGCCGTACTGTGATCTCTCCAGAACTTCTTTCCTAGCTTTCGCAATGAATAAACTATTCACTGGATTAACACTGAAAAATTACAGCACTTTAAATTTTTATCTGTTATAAATAAAAGTGTTGAACATCAATACACTGAAACGTATTAAAGTTTGCAATAATAATTTTGATATTTAGCGTTTATCCTAATTTACAATATTGAGGGTGTTCATTGAAAACAGTTTTAATTGTTTTGATAATCAATATGTAATAGATTGAACGATTCGCCAATGACGTTTGATAGCCTAGCTGGTATGATGATAAGTATGATTCCTTCTTTGTTTATATTCGTCGATGCATGGAGTTAGATATGTGTCTGTGGATCTATACTTATTTTTTCATGTTTAACGTTTGAATATTTTGTTTTGGAAACAATTGCTATTACAATTTGCCTCAAATATGCAAATATCGGCATTATATTTGTCTAGTAAAATGACTTTCTACTGTTAAACTCACTGCCAGGAAGTTTTAAACGGGATTTCTTCTGAAATTTGTCCTCTTGGATCTGTAAAATCATCGTTTCTATTTCTATTAAATTTTCCACACAAACCACCGGTTAAGTTCACATCTGATGTTGCGGCATATACTTGAATATTTAAAAAGTGATCGTTGGATGTACCCTGCACTTGTATTGATACTCTTGCACCTGTTGGCAAATGGACCTGTCAGATATTATATATATTTATTGAAATGAATTTATAGTGATATTCTGTTCTTTTCATATTTTTCAAGTTAGAAGCGCTGTACACATGTATCTTTACTATGAATATCATTATTCTAGCATTATGATTATCAGCATTTTAATTTTGAATTTACCACTGTTATCATGAAAAGTCTGTTCGTCACCTTTAAGAAAAATATTAAGATGATTCAATAAAACGGCAATGGCCGTAGGAGATTGTGATTGTTGTGAAGATCTTGCTCGTCATGTTATTTGTTTAAACACGTTCGTCGTTCTCTACAGCAATTAAGGTAAACGTCACATTAGTTTTTAAAATGTATGTCCAGTACACACTCTCCTCAAATAAGTTAAAATGCTTTGGACCTACTTTTGGATATTGCAAGTAACTGAATTTTTATTGATTGCTAATCTTTATTAGTAGAGTGGCGAAAGATACTAGATGTACTTTCAAACGCATAAGTAGAAAATTAACTGGAAACGCCATGGCAAAAAAAAAAAAACAAAAAAAAAAAAAACCCCAATAGACCAAAATACAAACAACCTTATACAAACACAACATGTAAAACTAAAAACTGAGCAACACGAAGCAAACCAAAAGCTTCCACAAAGAGGAAATGTCATTAAAACATGTTCTTATTATATTTGATTATCATTCATTTTTGATAAATAAAAAAAATAAAAAAAATAATTATTAGATAATTTAATTATAGTTTATACTATATAATATGACACACATAAAAGTGATCACGACACAAACAATGGTAATAGTTTTTGGTGAAATAGAAATAATAGTTCTTTAATTTATAGAAAATTATGGACAAGTTGTAATTCTTTATTTGAAGGCTGATTTGAGAGGTAATACCATCATTATTTCCCCAATTACTAGTCTTTGTTAATTTCGATTTTGTTTATGTTTTAAATAAAGAAATACTTGGCATGAGTATTGTTTTAACTTGTCCAGTACCACAGTGAACATTTAACATAATAATGTTTCCCCTAGGCTACTAAATTGGAATAATCAAATAAATGTGCAGAATTTATATTTAAAAAAAAAAAGAAATACTTGGCATGAGTAAATTTATCCTGTCAAGTACTACAGTGAAAATAAACAAAGCATTTCATTGCACTTAAGCAGGCATGGGGTAATGCAAATTTGTAATTGTAATACATGGTAATGTAACTTACATTAATAATGGTAATGCATTACATTCTTTTAACCAATTGCATGTAATGTGTAATGCAGCAGTTTTTGGCATAATATGTTATTGTAATTTAATGATTAACTTGAGAATTTAAGATTTATGGATTGAGTAAGAACATAATTTTTTTAATATTGTTTTTTTTTAATTTGAAAAGCATTATTAAAGTGTTTTATTGTTGTCAAAAGATAAATAAATACCTTGTCATGATTACATAACAGAAAATTGACTATTGTTATACATGTTATAAAAAAAGTAAAATCTCTTTTCACCATCTTCACACTTGGTTTGAAATTAAGCTCTTTGTTTATTATTTAATTAGGACAGAAATTCTCAGTAAATATTTTTGATTAAAATTAAAAAAGCAAAAGTATATAAATAACTAGAGGCTCTAAAGAGCCTGTGTCGCTCACCTTGGTCTATGGCATTTTAAACAAAGGACACAGATGGATTCATGACAAACTTGTTATATATGTTATAAAAAAAAAGTAAAATCTCTTTTCACCATTTTGACACTTGGGTTGAAATTAAGCTCTTTGTTTATTATTTAATTAGGACAGAAATTCTCAGTAAATATTTTTGATTAAAATTAAAAAAAGCAAAAGTATATAAATAACTAGAGGCTCTAAAGAGCCTGTGTCGCTCACCTTGGTCTATGACATATTAAACAAAGGACACAGATGGATTCATGACAAACTTGTGTTTTGGTGATGGTGATGTGTTTGTAGATATTACTTTACTGAACGCTCTTGCTATTAACAATATTTCTATCTATAATGCACTTTGCCCAGTAGTTAGAGAGAAAAACATTTTGTAAAAATTTACCAAAATTTACCAAATTTATGAAAATTGTTTGAATTGACTATAAAGGTCAATAACTCCTTAAGGGGTCAATTGACCATTTTGCTCATGTTTGACCTATTTATAGATCTTACTTTGCTGAACAGTATTGCTGTTTTAAGTTTATCTCTATCTTTTTTTTTAATTTTTATTATTTATAACTTCCAATTTACAACATAATATACACAAATATAATAGCAATATATAATATATAAATCTATAGATATTATCTAATCAATACATCTTTCTATTAGGAAGCTTTTTTTTTTAAATATACAAATATAAGATAAAGAGTAAAGCAGTTTGAACACCGGAGAGAGAGAATGAAAGAGAAAGAGAGTGAGAGAGAATAGTGTGGTGAGTTTTCAATATAATTCATCTAGAAATTGAATTCTATATTAGTATAATAAATACAGCATTTTCATTTATTACATGCATAATATTAAATGTAAAGTTTAAACATTTTTGTACTTAACTAATTAATATATCAAAAACATTCCATTCTCTGAGAAACTGATATTCACATTTGTTTTTCATAGCAATATTTTTGTCCATTGCATACACATATTTCATCTTTTCTTTTACTGAGTTTATTGTCAGTTTTTTATTTTTAAACATCTGGAATTATAAATATATTGCTTTATGGTAAGAAAAAGAGTATTTTCTGCATTGCCTTTTGATATTTTTGCAGTGTTACCAAACAAAAAAACTTCTGTTGTAAACAGTACACTAATTCCATTGGTCAGAAACCAATTTTCAATCTGTTCTTATAATAATTGTGTATGTTCACATTCCCAAAATAAATGTTCTAATGTTTCAATTTCTCTATTACAAAATGTACAATTTGGATTATCATGAATCTTAATTTTATGAAGAAATTTGCTTGTAGCTAAGATTCGATGATTGAATCTATACTGTATCCACTGTAACTTAGTATTATTTGTGACAACAAATGGTAGTTTATAAAAAAAAATCCAATGATTTTGTTCAAAGCCAAAAATTTCAGTCCATCTTAACTGACTAGTGGGAACACTTCCATTTTTTATTTAAAACAATATACATATCTTTAGATCCTTTTGAACCTTTAACAAGTCTTTTAATAGCAGATGGAATTAAAGGTAGTTCTAATTTGTGACTTTTTCCCACAAATGGTTTTGATGCTTGGTGTATAGCAGATATAATACTATTATATCTCATAAAATTCACATTTATCTGATACATTTCTTCCATCTTTTGATGAGAGAAAAAGGTCCCATCTTCATTTACAATATCATTTATAAATCTTATACCATTTTCAAACCAATCTTTATAAAAAATAGGTTTATTTGCTACCTTTATATTATTGTTAAGCCAGATTGGACTAGCAAGAAAGCATTCCCAACTGTCATATTCATCTTTTTCTCTAAGAAGTTGCCATATTTTCAGAACATCTTGCCAAAATTTATTTTTGATATGTTGTTGTAATTTTTGGATATAAACACTTCCACAACCATAAAATTTTTCAAGTTCTACATGAACATTTGACAAAAACCCATTCTGCCATTTGTTGTCTGTTTTAAATAATCTCCTTATCCATGTACACTTCAGTGCTGAAATAGTTTATCTCTATCTATTATAATATACAAGATAATAACCAAAAACGGCAAAATTTCCTAAAAATTACCAATTCAGGGGCAACAACCCAACAACAGGTTGTCCTGTTCATCTGAAAATTTCAGGGCAGATAGGTCTTGCCTTGATAAACAATTATTCTCATGTCAGATTTGCTCTAAATGCTTTGGTTTCAGAGTTATACGCAAAAATCTACATTTTACCCCTGTATTCTATTTTTAGCCGTGGCAGCCATCTTTGTTTGCTGGCCGGGTCATCGGACATATTTTTTTAACTAGATACCCAATGATGATTGTGGCCAAGTTTGATTAAATTTGGCCTAGTAGTTTCAGAGGAGAAGATTTTTGTAAAAGAACAAAAATTTAAGAAAAAATGGTAAAATTGACTTTTAAGGGCAATAACTCCTTAAGGGGTCAACTGAATATTTTGGTCATGTTGAATTATTTGTAGATCTTACTTTGCTGAATATTATTGCTGCTCACAGTTTATCTCTATCTATAATAATATTCAAGATAATATCCAAAAACGGAAAAAAATTGTTTAAAATTATGGACGCCAAGTGATGAGAAAAGCTCACTTGGCCCAGTGGGCCAGGTGAGCTAATAAAAGTGAAGTTTACATTTGTTAAAATAAATATTAAACTTGATCGCTTCAATTTCAATTAAGAGAAAACACAGATGTATACCTTTAAACCCTTACGATGTTTAAACGTAATAGTTGTATTGAAGATACTTTTAACTTTATTGTTAAATTCTATATTTATACGGAACAGTTATTGCATATGCTAGAATGTTTTGTGACTTCATTTTTTTCAAAATGATTGATTTTGTTTCACTTTAAGATAACATTTACTGATGTTTTTGTGTAATTCAATGCATTACTTTGAAAAATGCATGTAATTGTAATTAAAATTTAATGCATGGTTTTGTCAACGTAATTGTAATATAATTGATTACATTGCTATGTAATTCGTCCCATGCCTGCATTTAAGATGGTAAACATCACAAAACGTTAAGCAAACAAATTCCCCTCCCCTTATTTCCTGTTTAATCATTTTTAACCATATCACCTCAAGTTTCGTAAATATTAAAATGCAACACCAAATAAAAAAATATTTTGCTGTGAAAAAAAATCAAGATGCATGTTTAAGACTAAGAATATTTTTTTCTGCAATGAATAGTAGTGTTAATTTATCACAACTGTCAAATTCAAATCTTGTTTGCCCCTTTTTCGCATGTAACTGGATTTGATATACTATGTTTTGGGGGTATTACACCTTGAAAGAACTAAGACAATATGGTAGAGTATTATTTATGGATTTTAATTCAGTGATATTCTACATCTCTTTGTAATAATTTGAATAATTGTTCGATATATCCAAACAACTTCAAAAGGGAAGTAAAGCAATGAAGAGGAAGCTCAGTGCCTTTGTAAAAAATCTTTTTGTTTAGGCCTTCACAAAACATACTATCAATAAAACAGATCCCAAATATATAAATATATATAAACTGATTTTTTTTCTAACCGATTAATTTTTTGTTTTTAATTTTATGAGTATAATTATAAAAACCAACATCAAACAAAATTAATTTTAGGCATACTTATGTTCCTTAGTTTAGGATATTGTGGCAGTTGTTTGGAGTTAAACCAAATATTGGTGCTTGTTTTATGTGGTTTAATATACACATATAGAAATATGATTACACTATTTTAAAAGTAAAAAATACTGATAAAAATATGTCTGCAGCTATTCAATAATACTGAACATAATCTTTGTGGAGACAAAACATTGTTATCAAAGGTTTATATAACAGCATGATACATTTATATAAACATTATAGTAAGGGGAATACAAATTTTATAGTTTCAGCAGGGATAAATATATTCGAGCATCCTCTTTTATGTTCCATATGAAATATTTTTTAATACTAAAATACTGTTTACTGTTTGAATAAAAACAATCTTCAACAAAAATAAATGATTTCAATTTTGAAAGAGGTAAACAGTAATATAAAAACATTTATCAACAGAAACGGAGGATTACGAAAAATAGACATCTTGCAATTGGCATTCAGGGTATCAAATGAAATTATGACTTTCTGCATTTTGATTATGCTAAAAATAGATAGTTTAAATAATAGGTTGATTGTTTTACACAAATCAATATGTATTGAAGAAAAAGAATCTGAGATAAAATAAGAAGCTGAGAGCTTTAAGATTAGAAAAAGATGCTCCAATACTTTTCTATATTTAATAGTACGGTACAAATCATAGCAATGGTATTGGTCTGGCCAGTTAAATTATTTTATTGCACTTTCTTTTAAGATATGAGAAAAGAAAAGTCCATAGAAAAGTTTAAAATTGTAGCATTAAATTGAAACCTCATAATTTATCATTTATCAAATTTTATCTTTATTCAGGAAACATAATCAATATTAATAAAACATCTTATCAAAACTGTTCTGTAAACATTTTGAGAAAGGAAGTTGTCTTGCACGAACAAAAGGGATTACAATACAAAGTATAAATTTTTGTTCTAAAGTTTTTGTTCCTAGAGCCTCTTTACTTTTTATAAAAACAATATAAATAAAGTTATCCAAAAAAAAGATATACAGGATTGATGAACTTAAATCCATTTATTATTACTATTATATTGTGAAACGTTTTTCAACCATGCCTTCTTAATAATGAATTTAAAACTTTTCCCAAAGTAGCCATCTTTTTTATTAAAGAACTAAGTTTGCTATGTCATATAAAGTTTAACAAATTAGTATAAGTAAATTACCATAATTTGTGTCTTTGGTTACTTTTATGTAACTAATAATATAGTAAAAGAAACTATATTATATTATCTAAAATTTCTTTCCTACCATTAACAGTACTTATGAAGAATTTCTTATCTGGTTTTTGTTTTATACAAGCCGTATTTGAATAGACCAGATGTTTAAACACTCAGGTGTTAATTGAGCATCATCCATAATGCTTTACTTCCATTTTGTATAGAAGTGGTGTAGATTTGATTCACATCTTAATAAAACCTGATAATGATTGTCACATTAACCGCTGATAAGAGCCTATTTAAAACGCTTCCTCGAAAGAATAAATCTATATTCACTTAATCTTCGAGTAACACGACTTAGTGCGTTAGAAACTGTAAACATGGATTCTTAAATGTTTATCGATATTAGATGAATATGCTGAATATGCATATTTCAATTCAGTTTGTAAAAGAACTATAAATTTACCTCAAAATCCTTTCCCTGATTTCTTTCATAAACATCAAGATATGAGCCGTGTTCTTTGTCACAGAAAGCCCTTCTGTGGCGCCAACGTCTGTCACATCCATAAACAATAAATGTGTCAGCTGCAGCTTGCACTGCAACTGCGCAATTCCAACGTGGGTATGACCCAAGGCTTTTATGAATAACATGCACCTTTAAGAATTTTTTTTCTAGTAGAGATTATAAATATATTATATTTTTCACATGACAAGTAATTCTTTCATAATTATCGTAAAGTGCTGTTTATTTCAATTTATTTGCATACATGACTATTTTTGATGGGTGGGGGTGGGAAGGGCTGGCAAATAAAAAAATGAATGTTCTGGTCCATTAAATCGTTCAAATATTATTTTGCATTCTTAAACATTAAACTATATATGCTAGCCCCATAATACTAAATAATGTATATCTGGACCTTTTCACTCCCCAGATTTATAAAGAAATACAATTGTGACAGAGTATTGACAGTGACAGATTAATGGTGCTACTATATTTGTTTTGCTTTAAATCGTCAAAGGAAATTGCACCAAAATATGTTATTCGGACTTTTTGTCAAGGTGAAAGGCAAATATGCCCGAATCATCCACCCATGATTGTCATGCTCTTATATTTTCATATTTGAATATAACAAAAAATCTAGTCTATATTTACTGAAAAAAAAGTTTCTGTTTGAAGTTGTATGTGCAGCAGACCGAAATCTTGATGTTTATTATTTTAAGGACGACCATTTAATTTTGAGGGTGTAGTTTGGTTTTTTTTGTCGCTCATTGGACGTACGGACAATACATATTCTGTATCTGGTCTGAATGGGAAAAATATGGTCACCTTTAAGTCAGGAATAAATATCCTGACCTCAGCAGATTTGCTAGAACACCCATTTCCTCATTATAACTGTCGCTCCTTAACCAATATTATCATTAATATAGAAAAAGAAGTGGTTAAATATTTCGTAATAATTCTTATATGATTTGCAAATCAGGGAATACGTTGATATGATTGGTTGTGTGTGTTGTTCTTGGCGTCGTTTATTTTTCGATAGATGACGTTGACCGAACTTCTTTTCGTAACCAATGTAAACAAGATTGAGGCGTTAAAAACACAATTCTGATCGACGTAAACAAAATTTATTTTCACTTCGCGTTAAACGTAAAATTAAATAGTAAACACAAACATTCGTTTGAAAGAAAATAAAAGTTATTGTAGTTAATTTTTTATCAGATATAATATTTCATGGAGTACACATTTTTGCGTTATTTAACAAATATATAAATGCGCCGGTCCTATTCAATGAAACAAACATACATTTTACGTGTAGTAGAGTATCATAGTGGTTTCGAGTGTGAAAAAAATATATTCCATATCTCCAATTTTATAGCATTATAAGGATTTTATTGGTGTATAAACTATACCAAATCACTCACAAACCTATAAGACTTTTATTCGTTTAGGAGTGAATTGGTCGAGTTTATACACCAATAAATTCTTTTATAAAGGCGTTTAATCCTATAATATTTTCTTTCAAAACACTATTATCGTCCCTTACTATGACCAAGGTGAATAAAAATAAAATAATAAGTATCTATATAAAAGCATGCAAAACGATCTGGCAAATATGATTGATTCATTTATACTTACTGCAATTGGCTTTTGTAAATGTTTATACAGAACATATTCCCCGGTTTCAAATGTAGTGAAATACCTTAAAAAATGACAAAAGACATTTTATAAAGCCAAGTATATGTACAAATTAATAAATATTTTATTGGCACAGTGTCAACCAAATTTTACAATTTTCACAGCTTTCTAAATATTTTACCTTTAGTTTAACTTCATAGAAACCAGGTATATCCTGAATCATACATGTATCAGCTTTCTACATGCCAATTTTCAACAGATGTTTAAAATCATATAAAAAACAAAAGGTCTTCCGAATAGAGGTACCACTAAAAATAACCCCTGGTTTTCTGGAAATCTGAAATTAGTATACTATGGAGTGCATTAATCCCCAATTTTGAATGCAAACTCATAAACAAGTAAATTTTAGCTCAAAATGGTTTGAATATATTTCTCTTTCAACAAAAGTTTCATTTCTGCCAATTTGTTGGTTAGTTTAAGTAAACAATGACATCAAATGCACTATTTTTGTCCGAGTAGGCCTAATTTCACATACGTTCTAAATTTGAGGGAGTAATTGGTGGTGTGACACCTTTGAAACTTTTTGGTAAAATATAGGCTTTTTAGTTGAGTATTTTTCACAATGTAAACAAATATAATTTTCATTTTCAATTGAACCAGTAGCTCTCATTTCTGGTAATATTTAGATGTCTTTCTCTTTCAATCTCCAGTATATGGGCTCTTATACAGATCTTACATATTGCAGCTTTGTCACTGCTGTTTCTTAACATATCAACATTGGGTGGTCTTCGACCCATTATGAAGTGTGACGCTCTTGACCAAGAACGAACTAGACATAAAAGATACAACAGATACAGTTAAGTCAGTATATTATCTTGACTTACATCTAGAAATTGACAATGAGGGTCGGTTGAAAACAAAACTTTACGACAAAAGAGATGATTTCAGCTTCCCAATTATGAACATTCCATTTCTTAGTAGTAATATTCCAGCAGCGCCTGCATACGGAGAATATATCTCCCAATTGATACGATATTCCCGTGCTTGTATTTCCTATCACGATTTCCTTGATAGAGGGTTGCTGATCGCCATCACGATTTGGTTGAACGTTTTATGGTTTAAGAATAACCGTTTCACAGATGATATCGAATATGTTCCTTACGTCGTAACTACATCCCCTTCCCTTTTCATTAATGTGGCCTACCGAATTAGACTTTTTACCGGGTTTGTAATATTATGAGCGGATTTGTTATCACATAAGCAACACGACGGGTGCCACATATGGAGCAGAACTGCTTACCCTCCCGGAGCACCTGAGATCACCCCTAGGCTTTGGTGGGGTTCGTGTTGCTTTGACTTTAATTTTCTATGTTGTGTCAAGTGTACTATTATTTGTCTGTTTGTCTTTTTTTATTTTTAGCCATGGCGACGTCGGTTTGTTTTCGTTCTATGAGTTTGACTGTCCCTCTGATATCTTTCGCCCCTCTATCTTTAAATCAAGTATACTAGCATTTTAACTTGCAAACATGTATCCGGTACGAATTATATAATTACAAATTTGAAAGGCATTCTAAATGAGGGACGAAAGATACAAAGGAAAGTCAAGTTCGTAAATCGAAAATAAACTGACAACGCCATGGTTGAAAATGAAAAAAAACAAACAGACAAACAATAGTACACATGACAAAACTAAAAAAATAAGCAACACAAACCCCACCAAAGCCTAGGGGTGATCTCATGTGCTCCGGAAGGGTAAGCAGATCCTGCTCCATATGTGGCACCCGTCGTGTTGCTTATGTGATAACAAATCCGGTAAATAGTCTAATTCGGTAGGTCACATTCATAAAAGGGAAGGGGATTGTAGTTACGACGTAAGGAACATATCCGATATCATTTGTGAAACGGTTATTCATAACATGTCGTATGTATGATAGGCTTTTTTCGCTTTGTAAACATCAGCTTGATAAATGTCTCGATACATCTGTATTTAGCGCACACTCACAGACGTAGATAACTATGGCTGTGAAGAGTTATCCTTACACGTAAATCAATATATATCGTAACATATGTGCAAGAAATATGTTGATTTCGCTGTGTTAAAATTCAAATTGAAAAAAATCCTTACAGAGCTGTAACTGCAGACCTATTCTTGTCGAGAAAAGAAATAACAAACTAGACCATGGGAACACATTCATTTCGGAATCCTTTTTTGTCAAATTCTTATCGTAACCATGGTAACGGACATTTTGGATATAATCTATCAAGATATAGCCACAGCTGTTATAGTGTTTGAAAGAAAAAAAAACATTTTACAATAGCATTGTTTATCATCAATGATATTTTTAATCATGTTTGGTCAATGGTTGTAAATACTATGAACGACTAATCCTCAATAACGTGGAGTACATGTTAGGAAATGTATTGATTGTGCATACTTTTATTTTCTTGAAACTAAGGATATGCACTCCGAAGTAACATACACAATTGTTTTCCAATGGTGGTAAACCTTTTCAAACACATAGTTAGGAATCATTGCATGATTCATCCAACACGTTGCACATTTATCTGAAAAGTATGGTGTCGGTACGCATTAGAGCTCGTTATAGTGATGGTCTACCTCCAATGTATGTGTTTCTAAATCTATTTCTTATTGAATGCTACATATAAGTTGGGAAAGATTTTACCTTTAGTTAGCAGTCAAAAAGTTTGTCGTTATCAAAATAGACATATTAGAAAGAATTCAAATACTAGCTGTTGTTATGACTCACATTTAGTGTGTTTCTTGGACGTTTGTGTGTTCGTTGGGCGTTTGTGTGTTTGTTCCCTATTTTTTTTTGTTATTTATCATTTTCTCAATGAAATAAATTTTCAGAAGCTATTCTTTGAATATAATAACGGTGTTGGCCATTGAATTTGCAAATAAGATACTTTCCTCACATTTAGCAATACAAAATCTTTAATATGAAAATAAGAAGATTTGGTATGATTGACAATTTGACACCTCTCCAACAGATACCAAATAAAATAGAAGTTTACATATGTAAGACACCGTACGGAACTCAACAATGAGCAACACTATATGTTCATAGCATTAATGCTTTTCTTTACACTATCTTTTTGAAATGATGTATCTTACTCAATAATCATGCCATTTTCGTCAAGCGCAGCTATGAAAACTTAAACGATAAAATTTAATCCCAATTGATAAAGCGTCAATCATTGATTTAAGGTTTATGTACCCTTCTGTAGCCATTTTTGTACGAACTTTTCAAACTTCAATTGTATCAAAACTACAGATATAATGAATAATAGAGATAGGCCATTGTACATATTCCAAGGGGAAACTTCATGCAAAGCATTATTTTTTACTGTTCCATTGCATTTAATAGAAAAAGAGGACTTTGTGGCAAATAAATCAAGATTTTTATAGAAAATCCACAGCCTTTATCCTTGTACTCTCATATTTGGCAATTTGATGACTGATAGATATAGGATTATTGCATGCAGTGCTAGCATTGATTTCCTTAAAACAAGTTTATAAATGTAGTTATTGGTTAAGAAAAGTATAAATATGGCAAAAATCAAGTACACCTTTTAGGGTGCTCTCGACTTTAGTGACTCAGCACGAGGTGTTTTGGAATTTACAGGTTACTTAGAACTTTTTGTAAAAAATAAACACTAGCACATCATAGAAAATCAAGTCACTTATTTACCTGCCGTCAAATGTAAATACATGAGGGTCGGATACTGATCTGCATGACGCTGGTATAAATGTTTTACCTCTTATTCTGATCTTGAAAAGAAAAAGTATAAATGATATGCTTCTGAAACGAAGAAAAAAATATCAAATGTATAATAACACAAGAATGTGTCCAAAGTACACGGATGCCCCACTCGCACTATCATTTTCAATGTTCAATGGACCGTGAAATTGCGTAAAAAACATAATTTGGCATTAAAATTAGAAAGATTATACCATAGGGAACATGTGTACTAAGTTTCAAGTTGATTGGACTTCAACTTCATCAAAAACTACCTTGACCAAAAACTTTAACCTGAAACTCCCACTTTCATTTTCTATGTTCAGTGGACCATGAAATTGGGGTCCAAAGTCTTATTTGGCTTTAAAAGTAGAAAGGTCATATCATAAGCAACAAGTGTACTAAGTTTCAAGTTGATTGGACTTCAGCTTCATCAAAATCTACCTTGACCAAACACTTTTAACCTGAAGCGGGACGAACGGACGAATGAACGCTAGGACGCACAAACGAACAGACGGACGGACGGACGGACAGACAAGAAAAATAATGCCCCTCTACTATTTTAGGTGGGCATAAAAATAAAATCACAAAAATACTGAACGCCGAGGAAAATTTAAAACGGAAAACCTATTCAAATGGCGAAATCAAAAGATAAAATACATCAAACAATGGACAACAACTGTCATATTCCTGATTTGGTACAGGCATTTTCTTATGTAGAAAATGGTGGATTGAACCGGGTTTCATAGCGTTTAACCTTTCACTTGTATGACAGTCGCATCAAATTCCATTACTGTAAATTGAGAAATTATTGCCATGTTTTTTTATTATTGCAAAAAATGAGAAAGGGTTAAAATCGCATTAATGTAAACTCGCAATTTGAAATTTGTTATATGAACTTAAAACGGTTTTTCTCAATATCGCAAAAATTTAGATCGTATTTAATCTAAATGGCAAATTCACAATAATAAATGCACGCAGTAATATTAGAATTTACAGTATATTGAAACGATGCGTGAACAAAACAGACCTAATGGGTAAAATTGTCAAAATAGAGGTACAGCTTCAAGTTACTCTGAAAATGTTAAACTAAATTATCATATTTCCGACATATTTGATTTTGCTAACTTATACCAGAATTAAGCTTTTCTACTTTAGACAACATTTTGAGGACCCCTGACATGGTCATGCACAGTTTATCAATATTTTAGAGTAAATAAATGCAGATTGTCTAGATATACCAAACATAAGTTATATTTCAATATTTTGACCAAAGCAAATCAAATTTATGGAAGAACCTGGTAGGATAGAAATACCTTTTCACTATTGAATCATTACCAAAAAAAGGATGTTTTAGAAAGTTGCAATTGACTAAAATGGTAATCAATTTAAAACATGAAACCACCGGCCTAATTCATAACAAAAAGAACGACAGCCACTGAACCATAGGCTATGGATCTGGGACCATCAAGTTTGTATATCCAAAATAGGTATCAGATTTCAACGAACTAAGTTAACTACTTTTACATCTTATCTATACTTACTGCAATATCTGGAAGCAAATAATCGTTCCATAGATCATCGCTACTTATTTTACCAGACTTAAGCTTGACTATTGCAGGGTACTCATTTATTATTCTTTGTTCTGATTTTGTAGGAATTGTTAACTTTTGAAAGGTATTCCATTTCCACGCATCAAAATAGACACCGCACAATTGTGTAGATTTTGGTGGTTCATATGTCTTGCAGATTTGGCCATGTCCTGCCTTATACTCTAACATTTGAAATCGAATATGGCAATCGGTTTTGATTCCTTGATAGATCGAACATGTTATTGGAACAGTGGAACGAATTTGTACAAATGCAGTTTCACCAGCGTTCACTATTAACTTTGACGTATCTACCTATAGTAAAAATGAACTTTTCGTTTTAGCATCCCTAACAGGACTAGACACTGTAGACTGTTCTTTTAGTCCTTTTAGTTAAAAATTGAAGTTTTCAGAAATATTACTTCTATTATATTGTTATTCAGGCAATGAACATCTAAAAATGTACAAAACAGTAATGAAATGAGTATTAATGGCATTGCAAAATCCCTAACATTAAGTAAAGAAATCCAAATGTCATGATTTTTGTGTGTAGTTTTTTGTATCCTTACCTTAATATTTGACTGACTATATTTAAGTTTCATATACTTAATAGAATACAAATACAGTTATCAAACTTTAACTTGTTCTTTATCAATCATTAACAAAAATCAATTAATCAGCAATACCATAATTCCTGCAAAGAATTCTTCACTTTCTTGAAAAACTGTAGGCACGGAATTCGGAAACAAACGAGCTCTGACTGAACATTTAAGCTGAAATTAAATAATGGAACAAATATATAATCATTATGAATAAAATGAATGCAATCAAACAGATCAAATGAAAGCTTTTTTTCATAATTATAATAGTAGGTTAAAATCGATGTTTTTACTTTTGTTTGTAACGTATATTCTTCGAGCAAGTAGTCTAGCATCAATTTTATATTAACAAAATTATGTTACGTTAAAATATTACTTAATTTTTAGCTTAGTATTCTTAATATATTGGTATGCAATTAACTGTTTGTATGAAATCCGTAATTAAAAAAAAAATCAGATTGTTTTTTTTTTATTATTATAATTCACTCATCCAGACGGGTTTCCAATATTTTTATTTATTGCACGTCGGATAGATTATGTATTATGATTGGTTTAACGCGCTATGCGTGTCGGGTCATGACCTCACGTTTAACATTGATGGTGTATCAATGTTGTCTTTGAATTTTTCGAAAAACTAAGGATTTTCTTACCCCAGGAGTAGATTACCTTAGCCGTATTTGGCACAACATTTTGGAATTTTGGGTCCTCAATGCTCTTCAACTTCGTATTTATTTGGCTTTTTAACTATTTTGATCTGAGCGTCACTAATGAGTCTTATGTAGACGAAACGCGCGTCTGGCGTATAAAATTTTAATCCTGGTACTTTTGATAACTATTGTATCATAAATCTACAGGAAAAGTCCCGTGTGCGATAAATTCGTTATACGGTTCACTACTGCTCCCTTTCGATACCATAGATATTTACAATAAATCATTGCGGGTATTTGATAGATAACATGTTATACATTATACAAAACTTACTTATTTACAGATAATCTATACTCGTCAATGTTCATTATCATTAAGTTAGAAATTGAAAAGTTTTTAGTTTTTATTGCATGATTTTGAAACAGGATTTTATAAAAACTCTGTAAAGAGAATTCTCTTAAACCTTGGTTATTTGTGTGGGGAAGTAAAGTGTTTAATTGGTTAAATTTTATCGTATAAAGATTAATTGCATTTAAAAGATACAAAAACAAATGTAAGATATTGAGTATTAGAAAGATACTGCATCGCTGGTTAAACACAATTTAACTATTCGAAACAATAATATTTTGTCAGTATTCTGTTTTTTTGTCTATCGACTAGTTAATGGTTTTATTCTCAAACTCCTCGTCATAATTAGCTATATGAAGATGTGGTATGATTGCCAATGAGACATCTCTCCATCCAAGTACTAGTAACAATTTATAAAAGTAAACCATTATAGGTCAAGGTACGGTCTTCAACACGGAGCCTTTACTTACACCGAACAGATAGATATAAAGAGCCTCAAAAAATACTAGTGTAAAACCATTCAAACGGGAAAACCAATGCTCTAATCTATATGAAAACAAGAACGAGAAACACTTATGAACCACATAAACAGACGACAACCACTGAACATCATATTCCTGACTTAGGACAGGTGAAAACAATTGCAGTGGGATTAAACGTTTTAAGTGTAAAAACCTTCCAACTCTGGGTTGTTAACATTCAATCAAATCGACGATGCGATATGTAAAAGATCACAAAAAGGATTAAAGGAAAACTACACAAAATAGCTGTTATATCTTGCTCTTGATCTTGCTGACTGATAATTTTATTTCTCAGCCGAGTCGAATGATATATATTATATATGTAAATTAAAGGACGCACGTGTTCGACGTCATGAAATTAACAACGTCGTCATAGCTAAAATACCGATAAACAGAATATCATTGGTCATCTCAACGATAATCTATAATAACATTTGTAGATTTGTGTTCGCTTCGATGTTAACCACAGCATGATCATAGGCAATTCGTCCGATGATTTTATATATCAGAATGTCGATCGAGAACCGTTTAACAAGTTGTGATACATCACGTCAAATTGTCATATGATGTCTTTTATCTGATCTTCTATATAATCTTTAAGACTATTATTGATGAAAAGTGAGCACTTAATAAAGGAATTTCTGTTTTGAATTTTCCTTGGATTCCGGTATGTTTGCTATTTCTATTTTTCGGGAAACCTGTATATTTTATTTAATGTCAGTGGGCTATAGTCAATTTTATACATTTGTAAAGTGGCTCGTTTTCGTCTCATTTGGAATTTTACTAATCATGTATTAGGTCACAAGTAAATTATGTTACTAAGAATGTTTGAGATCTTTAATAATGTGACCAACAAGTAAAGACATACAAAAATCGGATGACAGATCTTGGGAATCATACTTAAAAGCGTCCTCACATATGGATTTGTATAATCTCCATATTGCATGATTGTGTATTTAAATGTAAGAGAATGTAATCAGCGTACAATTGACAATCAAACGAAAAACAAATATGAAGCTTAGAAATGGAAAAATATTAAATACTAAACTCGTTCAAAGGGTATCTACACGTCTCTATCTTCAAAATCGGTTATCTAAAAATACTACCATCGCTAACATTTTTACCAATAAAAATCGTGGTTACCCTTCTATCGATAAGTGTCATGCCAAATAATTACTTACATGTCCCCGTCTTTCCACCAAAAATAAGATAAGGTCCACGTTTAATGGTCGCACATTTTCTTTAAATTTTGAAACTGATATAACTTGAAAAACAAACAGTATTATTTATTTACTCACATGAAACAAACCGGGATGTGGTATTCAGTACGTAGGTGAAACTGGACGATATTTATCTAAACGCACTCAAGAACATCTGTATCGTTTCAAAAGACCCAATAAATTCAAAAGTATCATTTATCAACACCTTAAGAAGCACAATCATCCTATTAAATATTTAGTAGTTCAACCTTAAAAAGTAGTAAATAAGCAGCCTGATGAATCTCATTCAAAGTTTGTACGATCACGGAAAATAATTGAATTAAATTGGATTAAAAAAATTACAGACAGTCTACCCTCTCGGTCTTAATGATAATATCATGGGAATGGTAATATACCAAGAACCGATTCCGTTAACTATTTAGTTTCTAAAACTGTTCCATGTGTTCGTAAAAACCGTTCTCATGGTCGTAGAAAAAATCGCAATCAATGAAAATTTCGGACCAATCATACCAATATTTAGGACCTAATTTCCATTTCAAAAAACAACGGCAGACATTAACTGTTAACAAAGCTTTGTTCATTACCGGTTAATAAGTTAAATAAAATTTTGGAGGATTGCAACACAATTTCATATAGCAGCCCTAAGTATGAAATTGTTCAAATTATTATAGCATATTGTTATTCTAAACTGTTTCCCAAAATTGATCGCCCTGAAGATCATAAAAAACATTTTATTAAAATAAAGTATGTCAATAAAGGTTTTGATTTTGTAAATATTGCCGGTATTTTTAACGACCATTCTGTTAAAGAACAAAATCCTTGATATTTTGATAATACTGAGCTCCCTCTTATTTGTTATATTTACAAGAAATCTACCCGGAAATTTGTGTTTAATTATAGTCGATTGTGTAAAGATGTTAATATCAGTGAAAATACACCTACTTCATGTAATTTTATTACTTCCGAATGGACCCATTTTCCATGTTATAACAGGAGATTTCAACATCGTTCAAGACCGAGAGTTAAAATCATTCCTCAGTAAAGGACCTAAATATCGTCCCCCGTCAATTATTAATTGAAATGAGTGTCGTAATATCATCCACGACTCACTCCGTACTTACTGTTTGAAATGGATAAAACGTGAAAAAGCTGACAAAAAATCTTTGGACTCTTTTTTTAATTCAATAATGAACATAGTTGATATACGTATTCAACATCCAAGGAATTTGTTTTTGTCCCCGGCGATAAAGCTGCTAATAATATTCTTATTGTTTGACGTAAATTTTACATTGGGGTTCTGTAAAAAAAAAAATCACCAATTCACCAACATTCCAACTGACTCCATTTTCAGAAAACGATATCTGTAACAAACATAAACTTTTAGCTACCGCTTTACAAGCAGAACCAAATACAATGAAAGTCCCAACTATGTATTGGCTTCCGAAGCTACACAAAACACCTTACAAATATAGATTTATTTCGTCTTCAAGCAATTGTTCCACTACTAAATTGTCTATTCTTCTTACCAGTACACTCGGTACAATCAAAAACCTGATAATAAAATGTTCAAATAAGGCCTTCGAAAATAGTGAAATTAATTACTTTTGGAGTGTCAAGAACTCGTTGGAAGTACTTGATAAGTTGCATGCTTATATGTGTGATTTTGAATCTTTTCTAAGTTTAGATTTTTCTACCCTATATATCACATTGCCTCACATTCTCATTAAGAAAAATTCACACACCTAATTAAATGGGCATTTAAAAAGTCAGAATGTGAATATATATGTTCAAACTCTTTTAGGTCATTTTTTAGTAGCAATAAACAAAAAAACTATGTCAATTGGACATGCTTTGATACTATATCTGCCCTTCAAATTTTACTAGAGAACATTTTTGTTCGCTTTGGAGATTTCGTATATCGTCAGGTTATCGAAATTCCAATGGGGACTAACTGTGTACCTCCTATTGGGGACCTGTGTTTGTATTGCTATGAGTTATAATTCATGACAAAAATCAATAAAGACCCATCAAAACAACATCTGATAAACAAATTTAATAATACTTTTAGATATTTGGATGATATTTTGACTCTCAATAATGACGACTTCAGTATGTATATTGAAGAAATTTTTCCTGTTGAACTTACTTTTACCAGGGGTATGTCAAAGAACGTCTCGTCCTTTTTCTAAAAAAGTTCATCGGAAGATACCCAGAACTTGTTGATAAATATTCCGTATCAACTTCAAAAATAATACAAGATGGTCTTGAAGTATAGATTTTGCATACTGACGTTTGTTATCATCTTAATTACGTATTATAGTATTCTTTTATATGTCTTTTTTAGATATTCATTTGAAGTGACTCTGTGGTTACGAAAAACAACATACTTTGAACGGCAAAATTATTTCATTTATTGATATTACTTTTACTTAAGGATCTTGACATACTATGAATGACTAAACTATACATACAAGTGAGAGGTTTAGCTAGCTATAAAACCAGGTTCAATCCACCATTTTCTATATTAGAAAATGCCTGTACCAAGTCAGGAATATGACAGTTGTTATCCATTCGTTTGATGTGTTTGGACTTTTGATTTTGCCTTTTGATTTTTGATTTTCCTTTTTGAATTTTCCTCGGAGTTCAGTATTTTTGTGTTTTTACTTTTTAATAAAGCTAATACTAACAATGACCACTGCCCTTTCCTCGATCTTGATATCTATATCACTAACGGGAAGCTTAATACTAAAATTTATGATAAAAAAGATGATTTTTCATTTCCTATCGTTAATTATCCATTTTTAGATGGTGACGTTCCATTGTCACCATCTTACGGTGTTTATATATCTCAACTTGTACGATTCGCTCGTGTATGTAATAATGTTTTAGATTTCGCTCGTGTATGTAATAATGTTTTAGATTTTAACGAGAGAAATTTATGTATTACTGAAAAATTATTACACCAGGGTTTTCGATATCACAAACTAGTCAAAACATTTACTAAATTTTATCTTTATCATCGGTATAAGGACATCATTCGTAAATATAGCTCAACATGCAGACGTCTTATACGTTCATGTATTTCTCATCCATTTTTTTAATGGAAATATTCTTTATAAAGCACAAAAATGTCAGTATTCACCTCAGAAACTAACAAAACCTTTAAATAGACTTATTAAGAAGGGATATAGTAACGATACGGTTGTCAGGTCATTAAAGATTGCATATTTTGGCGTTAATCTTGATTCACTTATAGGGTCTTTGCATCGGAACTAAACACATTTATTCAAAAACCAGTTGTTGGCATGATACGGGTTATGTTCTTCTCATATATGTTATGATTGTATGATACTAAACCCCTAACGGGAAGAATTGTGCCTGATATTCATATGATGAAATCATAATTTTTCAATCAGTTTAGTTGAAGTGTGGAGCTGGCATGTCAGTTAACTGCTAGTAGTCTGTTATTATTAGTGTATTATTGTCATTTTGTTTATTTTCTTCGGTTACATCTTCTGACATCAGACTCGGACTTCTCTTGAACTGAATTTTAATGTGCGTATTGTTATGCGTTTACTTTTCTACATTGGCTAGAGGTATATATAGGGGAGGGTTGAGATCTCATAAACATGTTTAACCCCACCGCATGTTTGCGCCTGTCCAAGTCGGGAGCCTCTGGCCTTTGTGAGTATTGTATTATTTTTAATTTTAGTTTCTTGTGTATAATTTGGAGTTTAATATGGCGTTCATTATCACTGAACTTGTATATATTTGGTTTGAGGCCAGCAGAACGACGCTTCCGGGTGCGGGAATTTCTCGCTACATTGAAGACCTGATGGTGACCTTTCGCTGTTTTCTTTTCTATGGTCGGGTTGTTGTCTCTTTGACACATTCCCCATTTCCATTCACAATTTTACCTCATTACCCATAATTTTACAGGTTGCTTTTTTATTACATATACCTTGAATCCCATTGTAGTTTGGTTTTCACGTTTTAAATCATCTGCTGTCAGTACAGCTTGTTGAATAAAGTCCTCCTCCTTTATGTTTGTTGTATTTGTATCATTTGCGAGAATTGTTTTTCCATTCAAATCCCACTTCAGGTCAAAGACATGTCCTTTGTTTTCGACTGGAATATTGACTTTGCATCTGAATTTAAGCATGTGCTCATCTTTAGAATAAACATCGTGGTTTGGTTCTATTGGTTGTACTCGAGCAATGCCTTTAAATGTAATATTAATAGCTGTAAAAGAAAAGTAACAGTAAAATATTATTTCTTATATCTACCATCATGTCAAAAATGAAAATTGAAATAAAAAAGGATATTACTTTAACGATCTGTATAAGATTCATCAGAGGCATGTGAATCAGAAAAATCAAAAGTCCAAGTCAAGTGCAAAGTTGTATAGCAGTTTAAAACATCGTTTATGTAAAGGTTTTTAGTATTATGTGCAAAAACTATTTTTCATATAAATATGACTACACGTTTAGTTTTTGTTTTTATCAGTTGTTCAAAGTTTGTATTATGATTTTAATATTTTTGACTCAATGCCAATTTTTAAATTCAGTCAGTTTAATTGAAGTCTGGAGCTGGCATATCAGTTAACTGCTAGTAGTCTGTTGTTATTTATGTATTATTGTCATTTTGTTTATTTTCTTTGGTTACATCTTCTGACATCAGACTCGGACTTCTCTTGAACTGAATTTTAATGTGCATATTGTTATGCGTTTACTTTTCTACATTGGCTAGAGGTATAGGGGGAGGGTTGAGATCTCACAAACATGTTTAACCCCGCCGCATTTTTGCGCCTGTCCCAAGTCAGGAGCCTCTGGCCTTTGTTAGTCTTGTATTATTTTAATTTTAGTTTCTTGTGTACAATTTGGAAATTAGTATGGCGTTCATTATCACTGAACTAGTATATATTTGTTTAGGGGCCAGTTGAAGGACGCCTCCAGGTGCGGGAATTTCTCGCTACATTGAAAACCTGTTGGTGACCTTCTGCTGTTGTTGTTTTTTTCTATGGTCGGGTTGTTGTCTCTTTGGCACATTCCCCATTTCCATTCTCAATTTTATTATTACTTTTTTAGGGGTTTACTTCTTGATCAAACCTTTCCAAACTTGTTTACGATTTGTTCTTATGACTTATGCAGTTACATCAATGTATCAGGTAAGGGAGAGATGGAGGAGAACTTGCATAAGGATTAACCACGTCACCTTATGTATATGTCTTTCCCAAGTCAGGTGACCATCATTCTCCGGTTTTCGATTGTTGTTGTATATCACATTTTATTTTCGTTTATTACAAAAAATCAGACTGTTTGTTTTATCAGTTAATCTGTATAGTTTTTTTTCATTTTTGTAATACCGAGGCATTCTATGAAGTAACTTACGTTCACGTTATTTGGTATCTTGTTGATAGTTGCCTCAATGGTGATTAAACTGCTGGTTTTTTTTCAATTTCACATTAATTTTCTAAATGCGTATCGTTTGTATCGTATACAAAATGGTGAAGGAACAAAAGTTTACTTACGTTGGCAATTTGGCTCATATCCAGTTCTAGAACTTTCACCTAGAGGACAACGTATGCGCTCAGCTAAAATTGAGTTAAATGATGAATTGATAAGAGCAATTCGCATCGGATCAGCATGCAAGAAACCAAATAATATGCCCTGAAGAGCTCACGGTGTGAATTATGAAAAAAGAATCCCGAAACTTCAACTCATATATAAAATATCATAAGCTGCATGGATATCATGTACAAAACGTTAAAAGTATAAGTCAAAACTGCAATCATGAACAACTAACGCAGAACAAGCTATTTCGCCTAATACGTGCAAAAGATATATTTCATGTTACAGATGATGTTCTTAGAAAATTGCCAAAATATCAATATTTGCTTCCTTTAATTCATCATTTGCATTTGACCTATAGCTAGATTTTAAAAGATCTTTTAATTGAATGAGATGGTGAGTATATCTTCTACAACAATACAAAAATTTTAACACCAAATGCATGGACATAAATCAAAACAAATCTGAATATTAAACAAAATTTCCTAGCTTTACTATATTTTGTTCTATTAGGCAATACGAAAACTGTTTGGCGTCCTCTTCAAACATTTTACTCGATATTTCCTGCTTTCTATTTCACATACTTCGCGACAATAACATTTCTTATAAAAATGTTGCTTCGTTGATTGAATTAAAGATGGAAATAAATAGCCTTACCAACACAGTATCTGGCATTGCATGTATCGACAGATTTCAGGAGGTAGACGTTGTATGTTCCACAATTTTTCAACTGAATTTGTGTCCTCTTTTCACAACAATCCATAAATCCTCTATAGCAAACATCCAAGGAAACGACGTCATTCTCTATCTCAGGTAATGTCCCTGTAATTTGTATATATATAGGCGGCTGTAGAAAACGTTTACGATTTCATCATACAGATAAAATTGACAAATGTTTCGCCATTAAAAAACCATTTACACTTGGTCTGTTTCAGGGTGGTTTTTTTACATGTTTTAAGAAACCTTCAATTTTTCCCAAATAATAAAAAATAAGAGAAATTATTTTCTTTTCTTTGACGAAAAAGTTCATGGCAGTATATCAATGTCGATGTATGTGCATTAAACTTAAATGTGTATGCATTTCTCTGCAACATATTTAATTATATATAGTGTTCTATTCCAAAACAAATTATAAATAAAAGAGGAAATCCTGAATAATCATAGGTCTGTCCTATGTTCCTTTAGAATTTCAACCAAAGATGAAGAATTGGATTTCCCATCAGTGAATTGGATACAAAACTACATAAGTGTTCTTACAAAAAACGGTATATTGCTGGCCGGGTTTTCCAAGTGCACCACGAAACCTCTGTCTTAATTATTAACATCAATTTCATCAGCAATCAAACTTCATACAGGAACTAAATAATTCAAAATTTGGGGACTATGTTGAACGCATCTATCCCATCGAACTAGAAATAAAGAATACAACAGATACAGTCAAGCCTATCTCATATCCTGACTTACATCTATAAATTGACAATGAGGGTCGATTTTAAGCAAACTTTACGACAAAAGAGATGAAATCAGCTTCTTAATTGTGAACTTTCCATTTCTATGTAGCAACATTCCAGCAGCACCTGCATACGGAGTATATATCCCCCAATTGATACAATATTCCCGGGCTTGTATTTCATAACATGATTTTCGTGATATAGGCTTGCTTCTAACAAGGAAGCTATCAAACCAAGAGTTCGAAATGGTGAAATTGAAATCATCCACTCGTAAATGTATGTTACAGATGCCATCACCAGTTGGTTGACCGTTACGGGATATAATCCGTTTCATAGATGATATCGGATATGTTCCTTATACCGTTACTACAATCCCCTTCCCTTTTCACGACTATGACCTACCGAATTAGACTTTTTACCGGGTTTGTAATAACATGAGCAACACGACGGGTGCCGCATGTGGAGCAGAATCTGCTGATCCTTCCGGAGCATTTGAGATCACCCCTAGTTTGTGGTGGGGTTCGTGTTGCTAAGTTTTATTTTCGATCTATGAGTTTGAATGTCCCTCTGGTATCTTTAGTCTAACTTTTACTGATAAATGAATATGTCAACATCTTCGAAAATATATTGTATATCAGATTCTTATATCAAATGTCTATTCACAATAAGGAATATATGAAATTTACCTACCATTTAACCATATTGGCATTGACGATCCACACCGGAACACGTCGATGCATGATGTTGGCATGTCTGCATCAGTTTTGTTAATTTTTAATCTAACCCAACCGTGAATTGTCGTATCGCATTTTTCTGCTTCATTAGATCCGAGAAAACGTGAAGCAGATCGTGTAATGTCATCTACAAGTATTGTTGTATTACATGGTTCCAATGCATCCACTGAAGAAATAAGAATAAAATATTAATATTAGAAAAGAACAATTTTCCTATATCACTTTTCAAATAGACACTCAGATTTGTTTTTCTATACCTTTTAATGTTGAAACAAATATGATGATTGCAAAAGCTTTTACAAAAATCCTTTTATTCATTCTCCTATTTTTAAATGATTGCTTTAACGCAGGTTTGATCTTATATATATTTCATTAACTTATTTAAACCAATGGTTTTCAATTTCATATCAATAAGGAATATGTCTTTGAAAAGGTTAAAAAAGCGATAGCCTTTCTTAAAATAAATTATATTTGATAAACTAGAAAGATTTAAAAAAATTAACAAAATACAAGCATCAAGTTTTCAATTGTATATCATTTACTTGATTACAGAAAGGAATAGTTTTGGCACGATAACACACTGCATACTAGTATTTGAAATAAACTTTACCGATAAGAAATTCGAACTCTAAAGTCGCATATTTATTAAATGTAGAAACCGTCAAAGAATATGCTGTTTTAAGGCCTCAGAAGAACTTTATCATTTTATAGATATAGTTAACTAGTTTTTCTGTCAACAAATGTGTAGCTGTATTTTAATAAAATTAACCTATTATCTTTAATCAAGAATGTAAGTCTATTAGTTTGCTTGAATTCCATACATTGAGTGGAATTATTTATGATGTGCAGGAAAGGAATATATATGAATAGAATTTTGAAAAATTGATTATGCTTTCATTTCCGACTTAAAAGTGATGAATATTTCTAAATGCACTTAACATGCTTGAAGATTTTTAGTTCTTTTAGACTATGACTGATACATTTGTTATCGATTTTTCATATTTTGATGTTCCTTCACATTATATACTCATTCACTACTAGAGTTTATTCAAAATCGCTCCGGGCAGTAATCTAAAAAAATAGTTGATCTGCCTTTAAAACTGTCATAAGATTTATAATAAGGCAAACCTGTTTACGCGACTTCATATTCGATTTGTTATATTCAAATCAGCGTCAACAAAAATCCTTTTATTCTTTTCATCTGTTATTTGTCTTCATAAATAATTTCAGAGTAGAATTTAAAATATATTTACACCTCATGTTAGAATCCTGGGTTTTGATTGGTTGATAGCCAGTGTTTTTTCACCAATTTACTGTTATCAAATGAATATCGTTAATTTTTTTAACGCCGCCGGTGTATTTGCAAAAAGGATATGCCTTTTTTACCCTCTCTGCCGTGGTATTTGCCAATAAATACTCTATCATACTGGACGCTTGTAAGGGAGCTACCATTTGATTTTTAGGGGGGGGGGGGGGGGGGGGGGGGCTAGGATGAAAAATTTTGTCCTGCATTTTTTTTAGCTGTAATCTCTGTCCTGCCTTTTTATTTTTCACTCTGTTTGGTCCTGCTTTTTTTTTTTTAGTTTATCCTGACTTTTTTTTACCTAAATTGTCGTCCTGACTTTTTTTTTTGACAATTGTCTCATCCTACCTTTTTTTTTACTCAAAACTCCTGTCCTGCCTATTTTTTTCAAAGTTCATCCCCCCCCCCCCCCCCCATAAAAATCAAATGGTAGCTCCCTAACGTCACGATCATCAATGTGTTTTTGAACGTTAACATTCGGTGAAATCAGAGACATATATACACATGTGTATATATGTCTCTGGTGTAATTAAACATAAATAGCATGTTCTTGAGGGGTATTTGTGAAAAATATCAGTCTTGAGAATGAATTTCCCTCGCCTTACGGCTCGTGAAATTTTACATTCTCTCGACTGGTATTTTTCGCAAATACCCCTCCTTAACATGATATATCTGCTCAAGATATTTGAAGTAAACAATGTATTTTACTAGAAAAAAAGATTACGATTGTTGAGATATGAATGTCCTCGGGTGAATATCATCGATAAATGATAAATATGTGCATATTTACAGGAAAAACATGACCTTGCTGCATTGTAACGTGGTTCATTGCCTATTATTTTTTACCATCAGATACTGTTCGCGATTTTAAAAGTTTAGGCAGTAGGATAGACGGAAAGTGTACACATTGATATGTTTATATTTATAAATTTACTGTTTACAATTTAGAATTTTTTGAAATACTAAGGCTTTTCTACCTGAGGCATAGGTTACCTTAGCTGAATTTGGCAACACTTTTAGGAATTTTGGTCCTCAATGCTCTTCAACTGCGTACTTTATTTGGCCTTTTTAACTTTTTTGGATTCGAGCGTCACTGATGAGTCTTTAGTAGACGAAACGCGCGTCTGGCGTATATACAAAATTTAGGAATGGTATCTATGATGAGTTTATTTGCAAAACGCATAAACAAGATAGAATGTGAAAGTTTGTGTTGTTTATTCCTTAGTTTTCTATGTTGTGCCATGTGTACTATTGTTTGTCTATTTGTCCTTTTTCATTTTTAGCCAGGGCGTTGTCAGTTTATTTTCGATTCATGAGTTTGACTGTCCCTCTGGTATCTTTTTGTCCCTCTTTTCGAAATGAAAGACTTTTCCAGACTCAAGGGAAGGTTCGAATAAATCGTGTATATAAAAACGATACCGATGAAACGAAATAGATGTTCTCAACTGATTAATACAGTTTGTACATGTGCTGTTATACTCAAGAGAAATGTAAGAGGAAGTGCAAACACCCTTTATCTCCCCGTTCCAAGTTGGAAGCCCGTAACTTGGTGATTATTGTTGGTTACTGTCTGTCTTATTATTCAATGATTTTAGTCATATTATCATCGAGGTATATCTTTGATTGATCATCCTTTTTACCATTTACAATTTCTATCCAAGTTGTGTGTGGGTTTTCAGATGATTGGCACAACCAAACATTATACTAAAATCATTGTGCTTTTTTATTTTTCCAATATTTGTGTTGTTTCTACCGTTTTTCTGATAAATTTCAAGTAAAGGGTTCAAAAATTAACCTGACCGATGATTTACAACTTTGCTGATGTCTTATATTGTAAGGCTGATACTCCTTGCTGTTTATCGTTACTACCTATCTGTTATCATTTTCAACTAGGTCGAAATCTCATTTTAGGTAAATTACTACAATCAGGAGTCATCCAATGGTCACTTGATTTGCTGTAATTGTAATAGTTCTGATTTGGTTATGCTTTGACAATCTCTATACTACATTGAATTGACAAAAGCACAAAATGTTGATAACAACGAAAGTATGTAGATCTTTACATTCTCATCATTTTGGCCTTACATATACTTTTAGTATTTAAAATCATGGTTTTCATGATGTAAGACAATTAATTAATTTTGGCCCCATGAGGTAGACGGCAATGTTTTTAGACTGTCCGGGATAAAATATAAACACAAATTATACAAAGTGTTTGGTTGTAATTGGTTCAGTATCTACAGGGGATCTGTATTATCATGATTATAACTGTATGACCCATGACTGACAGATAACTAGCAATGCCACATGACCGAGAATGACGAATGCCATTTTACATGGAACAGACTTAATGATATTTGTATGTTTTATATCAATATCTAGAAAGAAAACACCAAACACGTACTTTACCAATTTGTATGAATATTTTTTCTGCAATTGCATACATGTACGCTCAAAAGTTTGATTCTTTAACAGGCTGACAATAGTCTGATTGTACTGGACTTAGTCTACAAGAACTTCGGACTATTTCTGCGTTTGAAAATGCCTGTAGCAAGTCAGGAATGTGATAATTGTTGAGCTTTTGATTTTGCCATTTGATTAAGGACTTACCTTTTTGAATTTTCCTGGGAGTTCAGTATTTTTATGATTTTACTTTTTGTTTGAGTTAAATAAGCATTCGACATGAAGCCATAACAATGATTGAATGAAGTTTATCAGTATGTTACACAACCAACTGACAACCTTTCCAGATAATAACTAGCAACGACCTAAAAGATAAAGGAGTAGGTCCTTCTGCGTTTGAAAATGCCTGTAGCAAGTCAGGAATGTGATAATTGTTGAGCTTTTGATTTTGCCATTTGATTAAGGACTTACCTTTTTGAATTTTCCTGGGAGTTCAGTATTTTTATGATTTTACTTTTTGTTTGAGTTAAATAAGCATTCGACATGAAGCCATAACAATGATTGAATGAAGTTTATCAGTATGTTACACAACCAACTGACAACCTTTCCAGATAATAACTAGCAACGACCTAAAAGATAAAGGAGTAGGTCCAGTAAGTTTCGATTATGGCCTCAAATTTCAGGTTCATCTGATGAAAGATTTTAAACACTTTTTAAACACTCAAGTGTCTACTACAGTCGATTAAATTATTTTATATAAAAGATTTGAACTGAATTGGTCATTTAAGACGCTCAAATTCAGCTTAAATATGAAAAATCTATCAAATATGCCATAATAAGTCATTTTTCAGATGTTTTTTGTCAAAAATGAAAGTGCCGCATATGTGTTCATCTTAAATTACCAAATCAGTTCAAATCTTTCACATAAACTAATTAAATCGACTGAAGTAGACACTTAAGTGTTTGAAAAGTGTCCAAAATCTTTCATCAGATGAACCTGAAATGTGTGGCCAAAATCAGCCCTAACCAGACCTACTCCTTTGCAAAGTTTGATATTTCAAGAGAAATAACTCCAAATCGGGTCTTCTGATTGATCTGAAAAATCTGCAGAATTGGTGATAATTTTTTCCCAATTAGATTTACTCTTACTTCCTTAGTCATTGAGGTATCAGCCAAAAACTTAGAAATTACCCGGTACTGCATATTTATTTTTATTATCAAGTTTGATTTAATTGGCTTTACAGTTGACCTAAATGTGGAAAGTTTACCAAATGATTGACAAAAGATGTGGAGTAATGGCAATAGCTCTAAAAGTGGTTTTAATTGACCAGATGAGGTAAAAATAACATTGGATGTACAATTTATTCAAAAAACACATTATTCTATCATCTTTCATGAGTTATCTACTTGTTGATGTCTGTAGTAAGTCATTAGCACTTTGGTTTCTTTGATTAAAGTCTAATTTCCAACTTTCTGATTTTTCACCAAATTGTAATGGTTTCGCATCGAGTGAAATGTTCATTAATTTTGACAATGCATCCTTGGCAGCCATTTCTTCTGCTATTGGTAATGTCTCACCTGGTGCTGAAATGAAACAAATTTGATTTATGTATGATAGATATGTGGAATGTTACATTTGAGCTTCTTCAGATAGAAAATCAACCTTATGTAAATGCTTATATACGTGTACAATTAACATTTGGATTATTTAAATAGGAAATGAAAGATGGTTATCGGTCGATTTTGAAGGGTTCATGTATCGCCTAATTTTCAAATACAGATTTTGCAGAGATTTTTTCAACCCAAAATAGGTTAAACAATGTAATGATAATCATTTCCATCTGACGTAGCTCATTTGTTAATTAAAACAGCTGTCATTGTTAACATATATTAATTAACGTTGGTTTTTGAGAAATATGGAACATGTCAAAATAAATACTTTCAATTAATATCTTTCTAAATGTTAAAATACTGCAAACTATTTATATGGAGATTTTTTTTCAGGTACAAATCATGAAAACAAAGTCCTCACAATAAAAAAAAATACAATAAATAAAAAAAATAATAACCATAACAGACATGGTCATGTGGTCTGTGTAAACAATATTAATGGTGAATTTAAATAAGACAGATTTCCTGATCCTAAAAAACTATAAAGCATCATTTTATTTCCAGTCAGGAACCTGATGTTCATTGGTTGTCGTTTATTGATGTGGTTCAAAAAGTGGTTTTCGTTACTGTTTTTCTTTATATAGATTAGACCAATAGTTGTCCTGTTTTTCTTTATATAAATTAGACCAATAGTTTTCCTGTTTGAATAGTTTTACACTTGTCATGTTTTAGGCCCTTTATAGCTTGCTGTTCAGTGTGAGCCAAGGCTCCATGTTGAAGACTGTACTTTGGCCTATAATGGCTTACTTTTACAAATTGTGACTTGGATGGAGAGTTATCTCATTGGTACACCTATTTCAAAACAATCCATTAGCAATACTGTATACACTTACATCTTCCAACCAGCTTTTTATCACTATAGATTCCAACATGATACAAAGACAACATTGTGGCTGAAGCTGACTGCCATAGTAATCTAAAATAACAAAGTATAAATGTAATAGTATGCCAGACATATGATTTAGTTTTATTTATTATCAGTGTTCATTTTCATCTTATTGGTTATACCCAATGGTAATGAAAGAATTATGTAACACCAAATCTCTATATCCTCGTACAAAACATTTATTCTACTATCAGTTTAACCTTTCTTTAATATTAATGATGTATTGTTGAATGTCTTGTATAGTCATGTTTTAATCAAAGAACTTAGGGGTTCCAAGATCCTCAATCTCCTAACTGCCATAATGGCAGACACTTGATGAGCAAGTTTGTTTAAGAGGCAATAATGTATTAATATATATATTGCTGTTTTTTTTTACACATAATGTTTAATTAGACATAAATAGTCAACAGCAGCCTCATGACTGTGCCTTTACTTTAGTATATATGATGATTATAGCTCTTCATCTTTTATATAAGCTTTGGATTTCAAATATTTTGGCCACGAGCATCACTGAAGAGACATGTATTGTCGAAATCGAATCTGGTGCAACAAAATTGGTACCGTTAATTTTATTGCCTTTGTTATCCAATTTTCAGCAAAGTTTATAAAAGAATGTATAACTTTTCAACTCCTAATATAGTGATCAACCAAGATCCCTAAGACATGTTGAAGTTATGCATCTGCTGTTATGTTATTGTTTTAAGGTTTTTCATATTTTTCCAGACTTGGGAACTAAGTTGTTTTACAGCAAAATTACAGTCATAATGTAATATCATTGATAACATTCTACATTGATTAGTCATTATTATTGCAACCTGAGCATTGAGATTTTGACTTATTTTTTTTATGTATAAGCCATTCAAATGGTATACTTTCAATCATTGCTTTCAAACCAAACTGCTAATTTTTAATCAAATTAGACTGAATATATGATTCTAAAAATCAGAAATAAGTTGAAATATATTCAATATTAGGGTCAGTCTTGTCCCAAATTGTATCTTCTCTTTTCTTGTGTTCTTGTTGCTAATGTATAGAAAAGGTTCAGGTTTATATTTGAACTAGAAGTCTATACAGTGATGTATAAAAGCTTTTGAAAATACCTTGGTTCTGGTGGACCTCTGCCCTGCATAGACAATACAGATGACAACAATCCCATAGGATTTGTCACATCCCAGATTTCCATCAAATTTTTACCAGCTAACTGAGAAACTACAAAATCTCTGACAAACAGCCCTGCCCTCTCTTCATTCTAAAAAACACAGAACATCACATTGAACACTGAAGGAAAGACAGTATCTACACTTCAAAGAAACATTATATATTAATTATCAAAAGTGAAATTTAGAAATTAATAGAGATGGGGGCATTTGTCAATGAAACACTTACAGTAGCATACGGACAAATAATCTAGAAGAAATATCTAAGTCAATACATTTCGTTAGTCTATTATGTTTAAAATATGTTAAGCTGTCAATCTCTGCATGTCTCACAGACTATCAACACTAAATTAAAACAGTATAACATGACAAAAGGCATCTCTACATGGAAAAACTAACTAGTCTGATAAGAAACATTACTATTACAATCAGATATATTATAATATTATTAATTCGTATATTTTAACAAATTTGATTCCTTCAGGGATAGTCACATGTTAAACTATATTTTCGAAGGTAGAGAGAAAACGGCGGATAGCAAAAGGCATATTGACCGGCAAAAAGCATACTGCACGGTTATTTTTAGAATATCTAAAAACCGATATACTTTGTGACGTCATGTTATAAATAGCAGGATATTGTTTAATGTTTTGAAACAAATGATATCTGTGATCGATTATTTGACGAAAAAATATCTTCAAATGCATAAGATGTCCAAAAAAAAGTAAATGAAATAACAACTAATATGTTGTTATTGTCAAGGAGACAATGTTATATCTATAAAATTCCAACAAACCTAAATGACAATTTTCATACAAAAATGGTCGGAAATTAATAATATAACAAATATAGCCTTTGTATGAGGTCAATACAGGATACATGTATATCGACCCAAAGAAGTATATCGACCTCGGACTTCGTCCTCAGTCAATATACTTCTTTCAGGTCAATATATCCTTGTATCGACCTCATGCAAGGGCTATATTTGTATAATATACTATTACACGACTTCTATTATCTATCAACGTTACCTGACTTTCAGCAAGAGCACCTATAACTGCTTTAAACGCAGTACAGTATGTGTGGTCTTCTGGTGGGTAATTCTGAAATATAAAGGATATGAAATATATATCCAATTCTATACAATACTGTAATTTTGCTCTTTCTTATACATTGTTCTTATACTACTGTGTTTTGGATTCTGTTTATGAATATTCAATAAAAATTTCAGATCTACACTATAGTTATTTTCAAATCTTGGTCATCTTGTATTTAGGATAAGCACTTAAAACCTAAAAACAGAAACGATACAGTGTGTTTATACAGAAAATATACTGCCTACAATGGTCTTCCCTGTGTCAAATTATATTCCATATTGAAATCAATTTTCATATCAAAATTGTTGTCATTTCTGTCATCACCTGATCAATCATGAACTGGCGGAATCAATGAACATGATTGCAACCTTACTAAACACCCACCTTTTGGGTAACTTCAAATTCAGCCTTTAAACATCCATCCTCTCCAATACAAAGTAACATGTACATGTAATCAAATACAAAAACATTCTAAGGAAAATAACCCAAAATTATAAAACAGTATCTCAAACAAAAACATTTGAAATGCCAACAATATAAATACTAACTGTTGACATAATCAGGTCTGTCAAACCAAAGTTACTGGCTATATGGTATATCATCTGGTCATCCATTAGATAATCATGTACAGCTCTGGAAAATGAATGATATGTAATACATATTGAGGCTTTTTACAATCAAATTACTTTTTATTAGATAAATAAATAAACAAAAAGGATAAAAGGATAAACATATCCCCACTTGCCATTCAAAATATTAAAAAACAGGACACAGGTGACTTACAGAACAAATATCGCTTAAATATTACAACTTATCACTGTTGAGCAATTGAGCCATTATAAAGTCATTCTAAACATAAGTATTGGAGACATGTGTAAAAATATTATTTATTATTATTCAATGGATTGAAAATTCAAAAGTATTGGTAAACAGATAGTATGTATTTCCCAGATTGGGAAATGTGCTTCACATTCCACAAGTGGAAAATGACAAACTCACATGTATGCATTCAATACCTCAAAAATAGATAAAAGAAAACTTAAAGGTACTTTAAAATTGCCTTGTATACTGCAAGGTTTTTATTTTTATGATAATCTGTATCTTGATTGCTTTTTAAGAATTATGTTTCATATAGTTCAACCATTCACTCAATTTACTACCTTTTGCCTCATCTGAATAAATAGGTCCCTCTTTTTTATGACCCTCGACTACCCTTTCCCTCATCTAAATAAATAGGACTGAGACACTCCCCCTTTTTCATGCCCCTCAAATAAATAATCATACTGAATGCCTTCTTCTAACATCATTGGATAGCTATGTCTTAGATAAGCTTTGATGTATCTGGATGCTATTTGTTCACCTAAAAAGACAATATATAAACATTATAAGTCACAATATAGTGGTATCATTCATATCCTCATTTTACTATATTGAATATCCTGAACAGTTTCATAGGTTTACAAGAACTTAAATTTAAATTCAAAAGTAAATACTTGATTTGGGATGAAAATATGGAATTACTCCATATCTTTCAAATTTTCGAAATAATTAAAAAAGAAAAATTTAAGAAGACACAAAACAGGTTTAAAAAAAATATAGATTGTCATATTTCTTTTTTACTTATTGTTTTGCCAAAAATCAGGCAGTAGCATTTCTTATTTGATTTCTTTCACATTTCGTTAATTTTTTTAAAGTTTCAATAAGAGTTTTTCGCATTGTTGAAAGCCATAGAGTGACCTGTAGTTGAATAAATCCAATAGTACCTGGTGAATGATTGTCAAATAACATCCCTTTATTTTCATAAAAAAAAATAGTCCTTCACCTTTCTGTGCTAATTCAGAGTTGTCGACCACGCCTACTGGGACTGATTCAAGATCAATACCAAGCTGTCGTCTGCTCTCTTCTTCAGCCTGACGATAGTCACTAAAACAAATGTAAAAAAAATAATAGATATATCATGTATATACAGATAAGTGAAAAATAATAAGTATCATGTATTAATTTTATAAAATTTGTATTGGGAAAACTTAATTTAGAGAACAGAAATTAATTTTTTGGAAAGTACACACTTAAAATGGGCTTTACTGCAGCTGGGGCATAAAACTCCAAACCCACTTGGAATGTTTCATTACATGATATTTGTTGAACAACATCAGAAAATTAAAACCAGAAATACATTGTATCTCTGACTTACCTGGTTATAAAAGCTTTCCTTAAGAGGTTTTCATCAAAATCTTCACCGTATCTTTTTCCAAAAGCATATACCTCTGAATTGTAATTCCTTAAAAGTAAGATATATATATTGCAAAAAATTGTAAATAGTTAATTCAAAAGTAACATGTGTTAATTGCAACAATGAGTTTCTTCTTATTCAACAAAATATGACATAGCTTGTTGTATTTGCAGAATAAATCATGATTCATTATCTAGAAATTTTATCTGGCCTATTTACCAGCAAACAAACGGTCAACTGCGATTACAGGTTCAACATGAACAATGACTATTTTTAAAACAGTTAATAAAAGACTTTTTATCACTTGTTAAACAAATACCACTTCGATTTTTCATGGACAGAAATATGATAAGTTTGGAAACGGAGGAAATTTCATAAATGTATTGAATATGCAGATAATGATTTTTAAAGTCTTATCATGAAACTTTCCTTGCATAATATTGTTTTCTGTTGGTCACAGTTTTGATTAGTATTTGTCTGCTTGGTTGAAGAACTTGGAGTAGTGACACACCAGTACTAAAGGTGGTAATGGCTATATGATCTGTTTATTCATTAACTTAAGACTTGTTATTTCATGTTGCTCAGTCTTCTATAATGTCATGTCATTGGTTGAATTTCCATTGTTTATGACATTTTCAACCAATCACAACGTGTTGGTGTACACTTTTGAAAATATTACCCAGGATGCATTAGATTCTGAAACGGCGAATTTTATTATTTATAACAGATTGGCAAGAGGTTAAAAAAGTTAAACAAATTAAAAACTCCTATAAATTTATTACCAGCATCCTGATTCTGAGGGATGTAGCTCAGGTTCTGGTCCAGCCTTGATTCGTCTCTTATATAACTCTCTCAGCATAGGTGTATATTTTCTTGAATTGTTTAAGCCCCTTTTTACTATACATCCTAGAATACAAATCATCATTTACATTAAGAAATAATACAGCACTTAATGTATTAACCTTCAGGTTGCTGGGGTGTCTAAATGTTTGAGGGCAGATTTTTCTTTTTTCTTTTTTTTTTCAAACAGAAAAATAGACATGAATAGACAGACTTTTAAAAACACTGAAACAAGTGATTTAAGAATTAAAAATGTAAACACTTCAGTAAGTTAGTCACAGGTACTTCTTGTACAAGTCATCTTTATTTACTTGAAGAAGTAAAAAATATTCTTATGAAAATGAGGTCAAAGGCAATTGAATCAAAGCGCGAAAGCGCTGTAAAGGCAGTTAATTACAGGTTGTGTGTATTTCTAGTCCAGTTATATCATTATCTTCCATAGAACAGAGGTGGTTTGTAGAATTTAAGATTTAGAGTTCTTTTGTACCTAGTTCACCTATAACTATAGTCTACTGTTTACAGTATATTTTCTGTGCCTCGCCATGAAATGCATTTTTAGCCATGGCCTTGTCAGTTTGCTTTAAATTTATGAGTTTGACTGTCCCTTTGGTGTCTTTCGTCCCTCTTCTTTAGACATATAAGAACTTTTCCTTTTCAATATAAATAGACTATTTTTAATTATTGATTGTATACGCATATTCTATGACTCCCATAAAAAATAGTTCACAAAGATTGACTAGTCTCTGTACTGTGTGTATAGCAAGAACATCAAGTAACATAATGGTAAATGTACAAAGTAACACATCAACTTTTTTTATGACCATACCTGCCAACTGTCAGTATTAGCAGAGTATTTCCCCCATCGAGCTCGAGGCTCCCAAATGGAAATTTTGTAAGAGCAATTTTGTCGACTATTTTAAAGAAAACAATTAATTCAACAATGGCAATGAGCTTGTTTATGCACGAAGAAGCCAAAAACCACATTAGAATATATTTGAAGGAAATCCATGACAAATCGCCCCATTAGCAAATTTTTCACTAACTCGCCCCACTTTAAAAAAAAACTGCCCCAACCTGGATAACCAAATCGCCCCACTTGTGAAATGTGTTATATCCCTTAATATTACTCCTGCCAACTTGCCCCACCTAATAGAAAACTATAATATCTAGATAAATATATTATTAACCAGGAAGAATTTACTAATGCCAACTCGCCCCACTCATGTAAAAAGATGTTATCCCGTTGTATATAAGTTAAATTCCGTTAATATTACTCCTGCTAACTGGTCCCACCTAATGGAAATCGGTGAAATCTAGATAAATATATTATTAACCAGGATGAATTTAGTAATGCCAACTCTCCCCACTTATGGAAAAAGATGTTATCCCGTTGAATATAAGTTAAATTCCTTATATTGCATTATGATACAATTAACAGGTTTCTTTTCAATTGTTATGCAAATAACTATAGTCCAGTCAATCTAGCATAAATTTGACCTTAACCCGAAAGTAATTGCAACAGAAGATTTTTAAGTTTTAATCTTTAGCATTATACCCCAAATATACACAGAAAAAAGTCCCATAAAATCTAACTTGAGGAAGACTAAAAAAAATCACCATTTAAAATTCCTATGGAGATATGCATTGAAAAGGGAGATAACTCTTGCAAAAAAGGCAGAAATATCAATAAAAATTGATACCAAATTATAACTTTACCGCTTCTATTCATCAGAATGTATTGATTTTTTATTTTTTAGCGGTCTTAAGAGTATAACGAACACCTCTAAAGGTGTTTTCATATATTTTATCAAGCTATAATCTAGATTTCGTAATTCATTAGTTGACCATTTATTGAATTTTTCAACATGTCAAGGTAAAGAATCTCAAATTTAATAAAAGTAATTAAGAATGTATTCTTCTTTTTGTGGTTTAAAGTTTCTTTAGATAAGTAAGTTGCTGAAAAAATATAATATACAGATATAAACAATACCAAATTTTCACATTATTTTTTCAAAATGGTTACAAAGCTTCAAATTTGCAATTTCTTTAATGAAAAATGCACGAAAAAAATAAAACTACCCATAACACTTCGGTTTTGTACATTTCATGAACAGAAGATTATATAATTTAGTCAAATACAAACTTATAAACCATCAAAGTATCATAGTTTACATCAATTTCAAGAAAAACAACAAAAAACTGACAAAAAAGACTCATTTTTGCAAGAATTATCTCCCCTTCCAATGTTAATTTCCATAGGAAATTAAAAATGCTGATTTTGAGTTTTCCTCAAGTAAGATTTTATGGGACTTTTTTCTGTGTATATAAAGGGCATAATGTTATAGATAAGAACTAAAACATTTTCTGTTGCAATTAGTTTGAGGTTAAATCTGAGTTTGACTGGACTACTAAGCTTCAAAACTTAGTTATTCTTCAACAATACATTTTTTTTTTAGAATTATAATTTCAGTATATCAATAATAGTAATTAAATAAATTTTCGGTTTGTTTGTATTCTGTGTAGATTAGTTTTCATTAAAGTG
The DNA here is from genome assembly GCA_037788925.1 of Mytilus galloprovincialis. NCBI lineage: Eukaryota > Metazoa > Mollusca > Bivalvia > Mytilida > Mytilidae > Mytilus > Mytilus galloprovincialis. Next base: position 17,592,960 of record CM075332.1, read on the forward strand.
GTGCGAGTTTTTATTTTTAATTATATATATATATATATTAATCTAAATATTACCGTTTTTAATAAAGTAGGGCGGGTTGGCAGGAGTAATATTTAACATGATTTAACCAATTTCACATGTGGGGCGATTTGATAAATCAGTTTGTGGCGTTTTTTTTAAAAGTGGGCGATTAGCCAGTGGGGCGACTTGTCCTGCTTCCATTTGAAGGCCCCCTTGAAGGTTTTGTATGACTATATGAACCATCTTTCACGTAAAACCCCCATGTGCATTTTGAAAAGTTGGCAGATATGTTTCTAACTCCAGGCAAAATCTACCGGTATGAATGAAAAAGAAGTTTTCAATTAAGGCTCTGTGGCCATAACAGCTGTCTCATTAGCATTTTAACCACTTCCCATATTTGCAATTAAAACAATAGAAGAAAATTATTCAACGCAAAAACAAAACTTACTTGTAAATATGAAATTCTCTTTACGGTATGAGTTTTTCTCATTGTTTGAGATTGTACAGTAGTACCTGTAACTGCTTATACCTATTTCTTATTCACTTTTGCTTGATAAACTCACTTAATATCATGTATATACATTGTACCACATCTCCTTATTTTTATATGCATTCCAATAACATGAACAATTGTAATTCAATTCTATATACCAAAGCAAAATTAACTGCACCACTTTCATTCACTAGTATGCATCTTTTGGCAAAATACAAGTTCTTAAATGACACAAGATATATTTATTGATAAAAAAATAAAATTTAGTATACAACTCTTTAACAGGTATAAAAAAAAAGCACAGCTGTGTCATAACTTGTGAAATCTGTGCTGAAAACATAGACATTGATGGTATTTGAGTAATTCCATATGTGAAGCTCAACATTAGCTCGTCAGTTGGTGGTGGACAGTTATAGTTCCTTTCTGCAGGCTAGGATGAATGACTTTTCAGGAAAACCAATTTCACAAATCAAAACTTTCCTCTAGATTTCTCCTACAATATTCATCCAGTTTAGTTCTTTTGGTTTAATTGGACACCGTCCTGATTTTTAATTTTGCAAACCATTCAGTCTCTTGCTTGCAAATGGTGCATGAAAATAGGATGGGTATGGCAGTAGACAAGTCTCTTTAAAGTGGGTTTGTGCCCTGAAAAAAAGTTTTATAACTTAAGTTTTTTTGAAACTTGTGCAACACACATACCTAAATAACTATAACATAGAAGAGAGCATCATTCGTGTCAATGTTTTGTTCCTGTTTACATTGTCATTGATATTTTTTCAGAAAGCCTGAGGCATACTTTGTAGCTCATGAATTCCTGTCATTACATCCTAAATTAACATAATTACTGCTAGAATAATTATCAGTATGATATACGTACACTATCATTGTACAACCCAAGTCTTCAGTATATATAATTGTTGCATTCATTCACTCCTGTGTTCAGTCGTTCAAAAATATTTAAACATCAACAAATGAACTTTAATAAGGACAAGAAAACACTAGAAAAGATACGTACATACAACCCGTGTTTAAGTGTATTTGAAAGAGAAATATATCTGGTTAAACGATGTATAAAAGAGGAAAAAATTGTAGATATTGCATTACGATGCTTTCTACCTAATAGCACGTGGATATGTTTACATATTTAGACTTGACCCAGTATGACCCGTACCTTGTAGGTCACCGCCGTCGTTTAAACACTAGACTACAGTCGTGTATAAGACAATAAAATGCTTAAGCCTGTACTATTTGTGTGAAGTAAATGTGTTTTTTCTGTACATTTAAATTGTTTTACCTGATAGCAAGGACGTATATCTATCCGTTTCCTTCTCAATTCACTTTGTCAATTTCTTCGAGCTTCTTCAAAACATACGTATTACTGCGCCCGGAAGTGAAAAAAATATTAGAAATCCTCGTAAAATAATGCTATTTTCAATTTTGTGGAATCCATTTTGTTATATTTATTATATAAAGATAAAAAAAGTTACGATTAATTATGAATTTGCATATCATTAAACGGAACGTTTATGGACTATTTTTCCATAGCTGTAAGTCGGTCATTTTGGCGGGAAATCATGTACACATACACACGTAGATTGGCTGGTACCTGATCGTAATGTTACACATCAGATATATCAAATAGCTAATACCCGGAACGTAGTACCGGGAACCAGGATAATACGTAGACAACATACATAACTAATACCGAAATTGAAAACGCTTTACGGTTTCTCGTTTATAAACCGAATTCCGCTTTGAATTATAGAAGATGCAATATTAATCATGTTCAGTCGACTTTTCATTGTTATATCAACGTCTGAACTAATTAAAAAATCTTTAGATGTCAGATAACACTCGAAATTGACCCGACCTCTTTCCACACGGAATACAAATAATGATAGTTTGTAGTCAGGTTGACTGCTTATAATGCAAAATACACATTAATAACAAGTTCTATAAAACGAACAATACACACTGATCGTTTCTTTAGTCCCCAATGTAAATGAAAGAAACAAAAACCATATCATACCATAAAAAGAAGAGGAGAAATTCGAACATTTCCGGATCTATTTCTGGCCAAAAGACCCCCTGCATAGATTGCGTATGAAAAGATGAACCTCATGACTTGAAAGTCAGGCCTTAAAGCACTGCCTTTAAAAATGAAAGATGAAAACTTCATGACATAAGGCAAATTGGACATATGACAGTTGAAACTTCATAACATAAGGCAGTGTTCTCCCGAGCACCCAGACATTAAAACACCATGGTACCCAAGTCTGTACAGTTAGCTACTAGTCTGATGTCCCAGACTAGTAAAATTTCATTCGGACTAGTGAGTTTTTGCAAAACATTGATTGGACAAATAAGAAAAATGTCTTAATACTGATCTTCGGACTAGTAGTTGAAAAAGTTTTTGGTGCAGACTGGGACTACATTTTTGTACCCTCATGACCCTGGTGCTTTATTTTCTACCATGGTCCTACAAATGTAGCTTGGACAAATGTTGGATGATTTTATAGTAGAATGTTGGGGCCATGGTGCTATTTGTTTTTGGAAAACCAGTGCTGTTAATTTCCATGGTTCTATTTGTTATTCTGGGGAAAACACTGTAAAGGCATCTGGACATATCATATGACAGACAAATGACAGATGGAAAATTCATAATCAGATAACATATACAAAATGATATATGCAATAAACATGATAAAGGCATCTATATACAAAGTATGCGGTATTTATGTCTTTCACATTCTAAAACATAAAGCTTTTAAGTAGTAAATTAACACTGCCGCCTGAATGTTTCCCGAATGTTGAGCTTAGCTTTCAGTGACGGAAGTAGCAGGCCCACCAAAAAATAAAATTATTCTCAAATAAAGCCTTAAAGGGAAATAAAACGACAAGAAAAACATTAGTTGCCAGTTGAACTACCATATGTCGAAATGACTTTAGAAAGGTGCCGATTTGACTTTTCTACAGGTGCCGAATTGACCTGTTGCGATTTGACTTGTTCCGCAGACCCTCCCCCTTTTTCATATAAATCCCCAAAACAGACACTTCCATGTTTAAATGCTCTATTCTGTTACGTGCAAACTGATATATTATAAAAATACAAGAATATGTGAAACCTTGAAAGCTTGTAAGATGAGAAGAAATGCTAATATTATTGCAAAATCGTGATAAAATTCTGCAGTGGCTGATCAATCGAATGGAGGCGGCCATTTTTGTTAAAACTGGTACCAATTTTTTATTCCCAAATGAAGAGCGAAGTGTAACAATCATTCCGGTTTAAGGCAACAGTAGAAAAAGTAGAGGTCGAAGCAAGTATGAAATGAAAGAATAAAATGCAGCTTACTCGAGTTGTATTTCGATTTTTTAAGAGATACAAGAAAGTTCCTGGATTGCTATATGGAGGGTAATAGAACATATAAGATAAGAGACCGATTATTGCACATTTTGCAATGCTTTTTAAAAAGAATTAAAAATAGAAACCAGAGACACATGTTCCTAAACCAAGCTTACCTTTTATCAGTCAGGGGACTTACTTAAATAAGTGATTTTCTAAATCACTGATTCAAGTAACATTATTTCCATAAAGGTTGGAAGTTAGAGTTGTCTTTCTTTAATAATCACCTATTTAAGTAGTACAAATTAATCACTAGAAGAAGTGATTTAATTTTATTGTAGCTTTAAATATAGAATATTAATGATCCAGGGACTAATTATGTTTCCAAACTTATCAGAACCAACATCTGTGTTGTCTAGGATGACCAGGTCATTTCAGGTGATGACCTTGTACTGAATCTAGGATAATGACATAAAAATCACTTGTTTAAGTATCAGACCTCAATTTCCTTCCCAAAAATCACTTCTTTAAGTATCATTCTTTTAGTAACCCCCACTAATTTCAACACCCCGAACAGTGAAATTTTTATCGCGAACAGTAGAATTTTATTACATAATCTGAAAGATGAAACCTTGAACTTCACAGGAAAAATACTCCCACTGCTGGGAAAATTCTTTTAAGAAAGTATCAGTTCATTATGTAAAGCCATTATTATAGCATTTTTTCAACTAAAATAGAATTTTCAGCTAAATGATAGCATCAAAGGCAAAAACCTTGCTACTTAAAAGAAGCAAAAAGTTCATTTTTTTTAAATTTTACTAATTAAAAGATATTAGTTAAACCTATTTGTTTAAAATTTTGAAAAAACTACATAATCCAATTTTGTGACAAAACCTCGAATTTGCTACTCATATAAGTGATTTAAAAATCACTTATTTCAGTAAGTCCCCTGACTGTTTATAAATTAGATGATGTAACTTTATTCCTCATCCTAGATATTATCACCCCACTGGTAAAATATAATATCACTTTATGATTGGTTTAGCACCATCACACATTGTCACATGGTGACCCTTTTGAATCTGTAGGGGGCTAGCAAAATTTCATAGGGAGGTCTAGTCCATATAATTATGACGTCTGGCAAGGCTATTTTAATTTTTTTCTCAGACGCCTTCCTGCGTCAATGTGGGATCCAAAAAAGTCAAAATCGAAAAATACCCACAGCAGACGGCATGATTATATGGACTAAGGAAGTTCATGACGTCACATCCTAGTACTGTTAATGGTGACGTCGTCTATTGATGTTGTTGTATTTCATATTTCTTCTTCTACAAAATGCAGCGGGAAATGCCCTGCGAGCGATAAATTTGTTATACGGTTCACTTCTGACCCCTTACAAATCTGATTTGTCAGAAGTCTCAAATAATTATCGGTACTGTTATTTTTGGATTTTTTTTAACATGATTCATCAAAATCATTTGATTTTTTTATCGTTTCAAAGAAAGTGCATATTTTAACGTCATGCACTAAAAATTACTGTTAACATTATTTGGTAGGAATTTTTACCGTCATTTGTCATGAAGATACCCCCATTAGCATCCTATTTGATTTATAGTTAAACACTATATCACTATTTGGAAATACGTCTGAGATTCTGACAGCAAAACAGCCGTTGCACATCAAGAGTAATCTCAGACTATTTAGAAATCTCCCAAAGGTGGCTTGTTTTTTTTTCTATTTCTAAACATCATTTGTACTGTTATAACGTACAGTAATAAGACTTTCCATCAGGTATATATGTTTTCGTTGGTATCAATTTTCGTGGTTTGAGGACATCTTGCATTTTCGTGGATATTTGATTTCATGGTTTTGTCAAAATTTGCATACAACATTGTCATGATCATGATGATTGTATGTAATGCTGTGGAAAACATGTAATTTGTTGAACATTTGAATTTGTTGATTATCTGTAACCATGAAAACCAAGAAAGTTGGGATCCAAGAAGGAAATATATAGTTTTGAGCACTTAACGTTAACACCTTGCTTAACATGCTTAAATTTTATATATTTTTTACAGCAAAAACAAAATAATACCAAAGATTTACCCTCAACACAAGGAGAGAGCTCTGAAATGGTTCTTGATGAATGAAGAAAATGAAAGGATTTTGTCTGAACCATACCTGACAGAAGTAAGTACCAGTTTTCTCAATCAAATGTGTATTAAACTGAACATGTTTAAAAGAGGGGTACAAGATACATGTACCAGAGGGACATTAAAAACTCCGAGATTGAAAGCAATCTGTCAACGACATGGCTATATAACAAAGAAAATGGCAAATAAACAAAAATTACTACACAAGACACAACATAGAAAAATAAGACTATGCAACACGATCCCTACCAAAAACAGGGGGTGATCTCAGGTGCTGCAGAAGGGTTAGCAGATCCTGCTCTACTTATGGCTTCTGCCATGCTCATATTATTACAAAGCCGGTCAATAGTCTAAATCGGTAGGTCATATTCGTGAACTGAACATTGCTGGATGTAAATTTGAATATTTTAATTAATTGCTGTGTTTCATTTTTCACTCTAAAAGATAACTGTATTGTAGTTTTGCATCCATGGCCTATAAGCAAGATAAGTAAACCACAAATACAAACATTTAGCCAAATGTTATGTTAGTCTCCAATTATGAATACTAGGTTGGTATGCAGTCAGTATTTAAAGAAAATTGTGAAAATACATGTACACAGTCATTGACAGTATGCTGATGAGAAACAATGCATCAAAATTTGAGAACTATACTGTAAAAAGATTTGGACATACCTCCATTTGTTCTATCATATACATCATAGGTCATAAAGTTTGTTTAATTAATGAATGGCTATTATCTATTTTGAATTTATTGAACCATAAAACTAATTTCTGACTCTTCACATTGAATAATCCGCGAAGCGGATTATGTAAAATGTGAAGAGTCAAAAATTAGTTTTATGGTTCAATAAAATCAAAATAAATTATTGCCATTCATTATAAATAAATTTCTATCAAAAATAAGGCTCAAAGAACTTTTTATATTATTTATATTAACAATAACAACGTACACACATGTTGGCGTATGAATACACGTCAGAGTGGGCGTGTCGCCATCAAAATTGACAACATTGAAAATAAAACTAATAATTTTAACCAATCAGAAGACAGTAAAAACACCAAATTTATTTATTGTAGAGTAAGACCATTTTTGAACAGCTTTGCTCATTGTTGAAGGCACTACAGTGACCTGTAGCTGTTGATTTCTATGTCATTTGGTCTCTTATGTAGAGTTTTCTCATTGGCAATCATACCACATCTTTTTTATATTGTCATAAATATCTGTGTCAGATTCACTACCATGATCATCACATTTTTTAAAAAATTTTGGCCATAATTATAAAGTAGGGATATATCTTAAAAATCATCCTAAATTGATACTTTCAGAAAGAGGAAGAGGGCCACATGGAATCATTAGGATTTACAAATGAGGCAAGAATTCTTGGAGAAGTGGAGAAAGCCGCACTAGAAAGATGGAATAAACCAAATGAAAGACGAATTCATTATCTGGAAGAACATTATAAACATTTAAATATAAAAAAATCATGGGAATGAAGATAGTATATATTGATTATTTTCATACAATTGAATAAAAATAATGTGTAACCATTTTTTGGACATTTTTATAATCAATTTGATGAAACTTTGGTATTTAGTTTCAAGTTGATGTGTTTTTGTATGGCTTTAACAGGTCTAGTTAAAACAAGTTCATTACAATGATTGTAAGAGGGTAGAAAGGAAAGTTTCATTCTTGGACATGGACCATTTACACAATGATTTATTGTAGTTTTACTATAACCTACAGATATTGCAAAAAAGTAGGTGTTTGTCTGATTTTGGAAATAATATTAAATCATGTTCGATTGGTCATTTTCATCAAAAGTTTTAAACTCTCATTTCCTCTTTAATATTAAATGTTAGCTGATGAATTTGAAATAAAAGTTGGTCTGAATTGTCTAGTTATAAGACATTCGAAATTCTGTATGAAAATTCTGTTCCTAGTTGGACCAGCATTACTAATATCTGAAAAACTTTTATTATCGAAAAAGAGAACTTAGTACAAAAATGTTTTCTCTCAAAATGATAGAGGTTATTGGACATAAATAGATGAATTTATGAATGTTTTATGTCCAGTTGCAAATATTGCAAACATATAATTTTTATTCAGAAAGTCTAAAACGAGTAATGGAACTGGATTTTTTAACATAAGGAAGATGTGGTGTGAGTGCCAATGAGACAACTCTCCATGCAAATAACAATTTATAAAAGTAAACCATTATAGGTCAATGTACGGCCTTCAACACAGAGCCTTGGCTCACACAGAACAAAAAGCTATAAAGGGCCCCAAAATTACTAGTGTAAAACCATTCAAACAGGAAAACCAAGTCTAATCTATATTAGGATGAAATTTGAAAAAATAGGCAGGACAGGAGTTTTGAGTAAAAAAAAAGGCAGGATGAGACACTTTCTAAAAAAAAAGGCAGGATAACAATTTATGTAAAAAAAAGTCAGGATAAACTAAAAAAAAAAGGCAGGACCAAACAGAGTGAAAAATAAAAAGGCAGGACAGAGATTACAGCTAAAAAAAAATGCAGGACAAAATTTTTCATCCTAGCCCCCCTCCTAAAAATCAAATGGTAGCTTCCTTAGTACATGTACACACCCAGTTACTGTGGATTCATTTATTTTCTATGTTCCAATTTTTATGGTTTGAGGAAAACTTGCATATTTGTGAATGTGTAAATTCATAGTTTTGTCAAAGTCTGCATACATTCCCTTAGGAAATTTGTTATTCATTGAACATTACAATTCGTTTTTCCTATGTACCCACAAAAATTGGTACTCAACAAATATTAATGAATCCACAGTATAAGTCTTAATTCTGTAGATAACCTTTGGGAAGAAATCTTTTAAAACACCAGATATTAATTATGTTGTATGAAGTTCATATATATCAAGCTTTTGTTTTTAATGTTGCCTCAAGCGAGGAGCTTGCTTTCCAATGGTTGTTTGTTTTAAACGTCTTGCAACAAAAAATGCATTCTTCAAGTGACTGCACTTTTTAAGGAGTCTTTTATTCAAATGTTGCTTTTTATGCACTGGGAGTGGCAGAGGGGACATAAAGTGTTACAGTTAGTTGCCCGTCTGTCCCAAAATTAGTTTCTGTTCTCTTTCTTACTTTAGTTTTCCTCAACCAAATGTTATAAAACTTATACACAATGTTATTTATACTACAAAACTCAGATCAAGTTCAATTTCGGGTAGTGTCAATTTTACCATTCATCAACAGGTTATGCCCATTTAATCCACCATTTCCTACATTTGAAAATGCCTGTACCAAGCCAGGAATATGACAGTTCTTGTCCATTCGTTTTTGATGTGTTTTGTCATTTGATTTTGCCATGTGATTATGGACTTTCCGATTAGATTTTCCTCTGAGTTCAGTATTTTTGTGATTTTACTTTTTATAAGCTGAAAGATTGCTGATTTTTTTTTCAGCTCTCTAACTTAAGTAAGCGTCAACCAAATGCCAGTAAACTTATACACAATGCTTATTACCATAAAACATAGAATTCAGGTGGCATCAATTTTACTATTCTCTAGTTATGTCCCTTTATAACATTAAATGCAAGTGGAGCATCACCTGTTTCTCATAGACAAATTGTCCACTTTTTTGTCTTCAACTGAAACACATTATTTATTATGGGTCTGCCACAAGTCAAGAGCCTGTTATACAGTGGTTGTTTGTATTGAATGTGTTGCAAACAAAAACACATTCTCTGTGTGACTGCACCAAGTCAGACGTCTGTTTTCAAATAGGTGAAATTGGATGCTTTTTGCTTTTATTGTTTATAGTTTAATCTTTTAAGCATAATCCAGGCCGTCAGTTTTATAATTTGCATTCTATCACATTTTGTAATGCCAGAGTCTCTTAAACTTACTATATGGTTTGGACTTGGCTCAATGACGAAGGCCATTCAGGTACATGTAGTTGTTAACATCATCATTTTTGGGTCTTCACTGGATAGTTGACTTGTGATCAATAATAACACAACTATTTTTTTTCAAAAAACCTTGAATTGTCTCTCTGCAGATTGTTATCATGTGAGTTAGTTCATCTGACAAATACATTGTAAGGTTCTAACAGCATTAACATGTTTTGTACTGAACATGGTTGAAAGATTTTTTTGCATCCATCCATCAAAGCATTCATCAAAATTTACATCTAATTTGCAACAACTAATGATAATTCTAATGCAACAACATTTGTAACGTTCATTTTGATTGGATAACGTCACTTATTTACATGGCATCAATTACAATTGATGCTATGGCACGTACGCGCAAGCGCAGATGGCATATGCGTCGCCAGTAAACTTAATTTGCGACCATCAAATCTCTAATTGATGCCGTCGGAGCTAAAAATACAATACAGTTATCTCCTAATTAATGGAGTAGAACCCCATGTAAATCCTGTTGTAGATATGACAACAAAAAATAATAAGTTTTGTCATTTTATTTATTCATGTGTAACAAGTATAAATTAACATCTATAAATATGTTATGTCATATCACGTGTACAGAAATGATACAGATGCAGTTTTACAGGAGGTATGTGTATTCTGTGCAGAGTATCATTGAAACATAAATAGGTCTAAGCTACATCATTTATACTAACCAGAAAGTGGATGGACATACTTATATGGGAGGTATTTGTAATCTGTGGATTTCAGACCGGGATCCTTTATGTTAAAAGGGATACTATGGGTTCACTTGATTTAATCATGTTTGTTGACTAAGGAAATGTTTCAAATTTATGGATATTTGATTTTCCAAAGTATGCATTGAAGCCTATATATATGCAGATATTTCAATAATCATTTAAATTTTGGGTTTATCTTTACCCACAAAACAAGTACCCCATGAAATAAACATGAACTACTGGATTACTTTATTGCTTTACCGTTGTAGCAGGTATATAATATTATTAAATAAAGAACAGGGAAAAAAGTTAAAATATAAGAATAACGAGCAAATAAAGAATAGAAAAATTTGGCTTAAAAAATTAAGGATACACAAATCCAGACTCTCATAAATATGAAAAAAGATACTCATTAAGTAATTTGTAGTGTATCTGACAGAAACAACAACAAAGTGACCATGGAACATCAAAAATAAGATTACAAAAGATAAAGGTCAATGAACTTTAAACTATTATTCAACTACTTTAAAATGTGAAATATTCAATATTCAATATTTGGCAGTAATAAAATGAGTACTTCTGATGTGAAAAATAGTTAATGTCTTGCAGTGCGTGCTAATTCCCCTTTTACTACCAATCACACTTAAAAAATAACTCTACTCTAGGTTGTTATCCAGAACTTTAAATATACATTGTGATATAGTTATCTCCCCTTAGCAATAGACAATCAATAGTAAACATCTAGACATCTAATGCTGTGTATACAAAGTTAAAAAAAAACATAGATGCATCTGAAGGATTTTGATTATTTTTAGGGGGTGCTGTACATATTGTTGCTGTCATTTAGTCTAATTCCTATAGAAATATATCAATTCTCACATACATTTATGCTTAATGAATTAATGCAGATCAAGTTTCTTGGCAGCCTTCTGAAATAAAGTATGTGTTAATGTTGGATAAGATTATGGCAGATTACAATTACCGGGGCAATAGAAAATAGTAATAAATAATACCTTTGATATATGGCACTGCTATAATTAATACAAAATATAATGTTGATTTGTTATCGTTACTTAGCATACAGTTATATATATGGAATAACATACAAAAAAATTATTAAATTAATCAAATAAAAAAAAAGTGTGACACTTTCATTTAGATGTTATAAAATTCTTTGAATAGAGTTTTTTAATAGACGACTAACCTAAAAATTTGTTTGAAATTTTGTTAAACTTCTTTAGCATTGTTTTATTTATAGTAAATATGAAACATACTTTTTAAAAATACATATGTAACCAATATGAAGCAATACCCATAAAATCAAAAACTATAAATATGATATGTTTAAAACAATATATATCAGTTAGAAAATAATGAAATCAAATATGGCAGAAAGTGAACATATTCTAGTTTCACTTTAACAAATAGTGAACTAAAAATAACTAACAAAAAATGTGTAAAATTTAAATAGAAGTTTTTAAGACATTGTATCTCTTCAGTGACATTCTGATGGATCCCAGTTCTCTTTCTACTTGATCCAACTTTTCATCAACTCTCTCCTGGGAAAAAAAAATGAGTTAAATAGTGAATAGATGATTTAGTTTCTTTGTCTGATCTAGAGTGATATGGTTATTAATGCTATAATTTTACCCTAATTATATGGTCTACATTATATATGATATGGTTACTTGCTTAAGCAAAATGTAGGTATTTAGTTTCAACATGATTGAAAGATTTCTCATTTTGTCCAATTTGGACCTTTTGTATCTTCATTTATGGTATGTTGACCTATACATTTGCTATAGTTGCTTACAACATATTATGGTGACAATATTATGGAATTTGATGTGACTGTCATACAAGTGAGAGGTTTAGCTAGCTATAAAACCAGGTTCAATCCACCATTTTCTTCATAAGAAAATGCCTGTACCAAGTCAGGAATATGACAGTTGTTATCCGTTCTTTTGATGTGTTTGAACTTTTGATTTTGCCATTTGATTGGAGACTTTCCTTTTAGAATTTTCCTGGGAGTTCAGTATTTTTGTGATTTTACTTTTTACATCCACATCATTTGAACTATGGTGGATAGTTGTCTCATTGGCAATCATATCACATCTCTGTTACTCTTTTTTTTATACTGTATGAAAAACTAATAAGCATTGACCTGAAAGAACATTGAATCATTGAAAAAGCTAATAGATGCTCCCTAAAAATCCAGTTATCCCAGTGTCTCAACACATATATTAAGTATTGATCTTTCTCTGTGTTTGTATCACTTGGATCATTTCTTTATAAAATCACCGTTTCAACTCTATATGAAGATTTCAAGGTAGTTCACAACACTATATCATCAACAAATATCTTAAGATGTTGACTGATATTTGATATTCTACACTATCTATATGCATAAAACCTGATAAAGGTTATTCCATTAAAACCTATGTGTGAGGGTAGGAAGGGATTTTCAAAATATCACTAAAACCAAGAACCATTTTTTAGATAATTTTGCATAATGTTAATAGGCACATACTGTAAAAATAACATGACCCACATTCAATAATTAAACTTCCCTTCCTTCCCTCCATATAAATTAAAATTGAATAGTCATGATTCTTATTTTCCATACCTTCTCCTGTCTGCCTTTACCATGTATAGGTATTCTACTTAATGTGGACTCCAACTGAAAAAAATAAATAAACCAACAGTTATTGGTAGGACATAACTCCTCAGTTTGTTGTTCTTTCTTATCTTGTTTTAAAGATGATACAGGAATTTCAAGAACATTAAAATATTCAACAATTGACCAAACAACACATTATTGTATGAATGTGCATAGTAATATTTTATTGGTATGATGTCAGCGGAGTGAAATTATTGGCTTTTTATTGTACTGGGAAATCTCGGTTATTCAATGCAACCAATTTAATAATCCTATTTATTATTTTAATAAGCATTGAATTTTTATTCTCTTGTATGCAAAGTAGTTCACTCATTAATACCATAACTTAGACAGGTGTAATTTTTCTGTGCGACGACAAGGTGATACCAATATACACCGCAATTTTCTTTTAAGGTTAATATAAAAAGACGACCATGCCTGAGACATCACGTAGAAAAAACACATCATTTTTGCAGGTTGTTCGAAAGATTGTCTGCTTATCATCTAAAATCATTAGAGAAACAGATTCCACTACCAAATCTTGTGTGATACAAAATTTATCCACTCTTGACAGTCAAATTTTAAATATTTAAAATGATTGGCGAGCTTTGCATTTTAAATTTGACTAATAAGGGAAAAATATTTCATAGGTTGGGCCTAAAATAAAATATTGTGTGTTTCCCCAATCCCGACCGACCCTGCAAAATTGGTGCTACTCATAAAATTTTATTGTCAAAACTAAGTGAAATATTATTTTATTCATTTTGGATTTTCAGGCTTGCCGGATCATCCGATAATGTTAAGCTTTTTGGAAAAATAAAATTATTTCCCTACCTACCTACCCACACCTGGCTTGGCAGGGTCGGGATTGGGGAAACAAACAATATTTTAATTTAGGCCTTGAACACTTGTGAAATTTGTGTATTTATTGTAATAATTTTCTATAATTATACAAAAACCCTACTGTTCTCTTTTCTGCACTGAGATCATCGTATCTGTGTTCTAAATCTGTAATATTACTTAATCTGTCTCTAATCTTCTCTTCTCTTGGCTAAAATGATACAAAACAAGTTAGTATTACTGGAGATATATCCCTTATTGGAATAAAGAGATTTAAAACATCAGCAAGACTCAATTTATCAATTTATTTACTCTTCTAAAAATCTTTAGCTTCATGGGAGTGTGCAAAGTGGTTTATTGTCCTCAAATTCAAATTTCACTAAATGTATCTCTCATTACAGTGAACAGGGATCTCCATGACCTGTTTAACGATGGCGCCCCACCATCGTTCAAATGTCTTGCGCCATCGTCAAATGACTTGCACCATCGTTCAAATGTCTTGCGCCATTGTCAAATGACTTGCGCCATCGTTCAAAACTGTGATCGTTTTTATAGTCTGACGCCATTTTTTTAGCAATTATAATCAAATGCATGAAATTGCATAACCTTCAGGCTTTCTTTATAGTATAATCCAGTTCTAACGCCTGAGGGATATCCGGATTAAGATAGCTAATCACTTGTACCTGAGCTTGTACAGGTAGATCAACAAAGCAGACAGGAGAATATTATCTGAAGATAGACGATTCATTTGTCGAATTATTTAATTAAGTTTCCGCAAATGCTTATGATAATTCAGATTAAATAAATAAATTACTAGTCCAGTTACAAAGTTTAACAAGTATAACACTTGCTTTTATTTTGACTTACGCAATCAGCATCGCCCTTTTTAAGAAGTACAAAATAAGACGTAAAACATTAATTATTATTTCATCGCAAATAACTCGAGTACTGCTGTATTGTAACGATAATATAGAAAAGTTAAAAAGTAAAAACTTTTAATATTTCCTGTAAATAAATATCGTATCGTAATTCCGAATTCATTTCGTAGTTTACAATCAAATTGATACATCCGCGTTTCCAGTTTCTATTCAGACTCGAAAGATGCATGTTGCATATAGCATCGATTTGCTAGTTAAAGTCATTAAAAACCTTTTCATTTGACAACGTTCGCTTTACAAATCTTTTTAACCTTTTACATAACCCGTACGACTCGTTTTGTCGTTGCTGCAAACCAGCCATACCCGTAATGGGTTCATGAATTCTGAATTTGACAATTTGACAATGTCCGTGAAAAATAACCTCCACATGAATTTTAACCCCCATTACAATTACCAAAAATAGCAAGAAAACTACATTGGGACCTTCGTGATAGCTATTGGTCATTCTCGACTAAGGGAAAGGGAGGGGGCATGAGGGCTTGGCCTTTGAAGGGTTACAAACGGCAAGTATTGAAAATAAATATACTTTTATATAGTATTTATAATGAAAATTCAAATAAATATAATTTAAATAAGCAATGAATTAGCATGTTCACCTATCCTTATGTGGAGGGATGAAATACTTTCGATCGCGCTACACTGTACGGCGTAGATACGGTTTATGATGGTGAAAGTTCCTCCATCGTTCAATTTTCATCCATGGAGATCCCTGGTGAATCACTCTTTGTAAACAATATCTGTTATCGAAAATACATTTGTACTTGTATTGTTTATGGTTTTTCAAAATTTCTCTAAGTGCTTTTTGTGTACTAGAAACGTTAGATTGTCTTTTTCATGATTTATATATATTTATAAGACATCTTCTTTCTTCACCCTTTGTGTTGTCAAAAGATGTACTGAGGATCATAGAAATGGACAAGAATTTGAATGAATATTGTATATTGATTTTAGAGAGTATAGCAAAATTTCTTTGTCTTTTTACTAGTTTCTTTAATATATCAAAATCATATAAACAAAATTCATACCATTGGCTGGACAGGTTGGTTGTCTGATGGTTTTGCCATAGAGGTATATAGATCCTCCCATTCAGGCCGTGTCACATATTCACCTGATCGTATCCTATTCAAGGTATCTTCAACCTCACTTCTAGAATCTGAAGGAAAATAGGTACATATATATATTAAACCAGACAAAAATACACATATGTCTTCTTTTTCATATATCTTAACTTGCAGTTGAGTATTTTTTGCGATTTTACTTTTTTTCCACACTTCATTAGCTGATTCCATGATGTCTAGAGATAAAACATTTTTAAATAAACAGTCCTAATTTTGTAGTATTAAACATCAACATGATGTGAATTTGTTAGGTTGGTGGCCAATTTAGCAGATCAACTAGGATTTTTTTGTGTGTAGATGTTTAAGGCTCATCATTTATCATCTACAATCTATCTATTTATACAACTTACCATGACTACCATTTAAAACCTTTTTGGATTTCTTGACTTTTGAACTCTGTGCATTTTTTACAAGAGAACTTTTGTTTGATGGCTTGTTTTCATCTCTCTGTGGCTCACCATCCCCAGGATGTCTTCTAGGAATAACACCATTTGATTTATTTTTGTCCGTACTAATATCAAACCTAGTTGGACTTGAATATTCATCTGGATTCACTGATAATTTTGAAGGTGGCCTTTGACCTCTTGCGGAAGAGTTATTCAAAATACCATTACTACTATCCTGAGAACGTCTTGATTGTGTTGATTTTGTTTTCGGTGAACTTGATGGTGATTTTTTCCTGTGAATTTTGGGACTACTTCCAGGAGAAAAATCACCATTTCTAGTCTGAGTCTGAATATCACTTCCGTAAAATTTCTTCTTCAATTTGAATTTTGGAGGTTCATTTGGACTTTGTCCAATTGTTCTCATCATATCCCTGAGTCTGTACAAATCCTGCTCCGCCCTCATCACAGGAGATACTGTGGAAGTGTCAATTTGATCAATACTACTTTCTAGCACACTATCTCCTAATTGTTCATATCCATTTGCACTATTTCTTAGAGGTGATTTGGATCTGGAAGAGCTGTCAAAAGATATACAACAGATTATAAATATTGTCATTATCAACTTTACAGAATATCAAGTTTTATTTTAATTTTATAAATGATAAATTGCACTGTTTAGGTTTGAATCATTGAAGTCATTGTTTTCAAGTTTTCTGAAATCCCTTCATATTTAGAAAATATATTTTTCGGACTCTCAGACTGTGCTCATTTGAAATGTATGGATTATCAGGTTGTCTGTAATATATCAGCTGTGAGTCACAATATGAAGCTTTTTCTAAAGTAGTTCAGGTTTACACAAGAAATTCATGACAACTGGCATCCTACGAAAAAAATAAATCCACTGTACTACTTCATAGCAAGCAAATCTTATTATAATTTACCTTTGAACAGACAAATCTCCTAAAGAACCATTCATTCTCTCCCTTTCTGACATAGAGTTATCTCTCCTAGTATTTGACCTTGAACCTGCTTCACTTCTAGGAGATTTAACTCCCCTTGGAGATTTGACAGTGACTGTAGGTGTCTCTCTTTTTGGAGATGGCACATAATCTGATGTTGGGGATTCAAAAGAATCATGAAAACTCCCATGGAGAATAGAACTGCTGTAAGGGAAAATATATATCAATAAGTTGAAATTCTCAAATCTAAAAATTCATTTTTTTTTGTCTCACATGTGACAATGATAAAAAGAAATAAGACTTTAATACAATGTTTTAAAGCCATTTTTTAAACAAATATAAATTTGTGATGAGATTTTGTATAATGTCACATTGTGTTATGTTGTTGGGTTTTTCAGATTAAAAACATCAAAAAAAGATGTTCTTGTATTTTGTTGATATGAATTTTCATACATAATACCTGATGTTGATATGAGATATTTATGACAGTACTCACTTTCCAGTCTGCATTCTCCTATGTAAGTTGTCATTTTCTCTGGATAATCTTTTATTTTCTAATTCCAACTTTGAAACAGTTCTGAAAATTACAATATTTGATTTTTCTTATAAAGAAATAAACACTTCCAATACTTTTTATGCTTCAAATTCTTATCATCTACTTCTAAAATACAACTGCATATACTGTAAGTGTATAATTTTCCTTGCATCTGGTCATTTCAGATTCAATTCTACATTCAGCTATCTTAATTCATGTACTTGATAGGCAATCAAATTAATACTGCTCCAGTAAAACATCATGTGTATGGTAATTTCTAAAGAGTTTGCAGAAAAAAGTCCATAAAGTGTTTAACAAGAATTGTTTAATTAAATATTTATACATGTAGCTTAATCCTAAAATTACATGAGCTGGCCATGGGCGAACTTAAGAATTGAGATGATAAACCTACATTAATTTACTGATACAAATAAATTATAGCCAACAGTTTTCATTCCTTTCCTAATATTCAAGGTATTTATGTAAATGGCAAATACTCAGTATATTTTGACTTCATTTATAAACCTGTCCTGACTCAGTTTGATTTTTGACCCTTCCTCAGCACCTGGGTATACCCTTATTTTTGGTATTTTTGTTGTTCAATCTTTGGTTTTCTGTGTATTTTTTTGTGGAAAGTTATTAGTCTTTTTATCATTTTTCTCTTTGGTCATAGTTTTGTCTGTTTTTGACAAACATTTTTGATTTCCTCTTTGGTATCTTCTCAACACTAGAGCTAGAGGTACATGATACATGTATGTTGGATTTATGTCTGTCATTGAATATTGACAGAGTAACCTCCCCTTGAAGATGTTTATTTTGGTTTCAATGTATTGTTAAGGTGGTACCTAACACTACAGGGAGATAACTCTGTAAAGTCAGCTAAACGTTTTAATTACATTGTGTTGACAAAGGAATATTAAGCTTCTCAATGATCAAAATTGGTGTTTGACAATTTGCTATATAACCAGTGTAATTTTTCTGACAAAACGGTTGTTTCAAAATTTTTAAAATTTGTATTTTTGTTAAAGTGTCAAAGTAAATACTTTGACAAAATTTTATGAAAATTAAACGAGCCAAATTAATTTTAGTGAAAGTGTTAGGTACCACCTTAAGGTTGCTGTCACATTGTATTCTAGGCAATAATCTCCACTATATACACAAACAAATACCTTTTTAGTTCCACTATTTCTGTTCTTGCATCATACAACTTGTTTTCTGTATTTGATAAAGATTCCTGTGAAATAAAAACCAAACAACTTGTTCAAATTACTGAACATTTATGTGTTATGAAACTGAGCAATGAAAAATGACAGAAAACTATGCATTAGTTTTTGACATACAAATAATAGTTTTCCCACTTTCTAATGCCAATAAACATCTGATTTTTTCACTTCTGACAACATTTTTTTTTTATTACAGCTGGTTAATAGTTACAAAGTGATAATTCTTTTAAATCAAAAAAGATAAAATAATTTAATTTTGGATGTAACGCGTCTTCTGATTGGCTGACGTCATCAACGTTTTTTCAAGGTTTTCTACGGTTTAAAATGGAATTTAGAATTAGATTATAAGAAATGACTGTAATATTTTTCTGTCTATTCGAAATAACATAAAAAATGTGGTGCACACTGTTAAATAACCCGCTACGCACGTTATTCAGTGGGCACCAAATTTTTTATGTTATTTCTTCATAGACAGAAAAAATATTCATACCTGCCAACTTTCACGATTTAGGCGTGTATTACACGATTTTGACCCTTTGTCACGATTGCACGATCGTGATCGTGAAAAACCCTCTAAAACACGATTTTGTGAAAATCTAAACGAATAATATGATTGTTCCCGATTTTGAACTGTGTCCAATAGAATACAATTGTGTTCAGCCAATCAAATTCTATGTTTCTCATGATCAAATTAATCAGCCAATCAAAACAGTTTTCTCTCAAGAATATTCTAACATCCTAGATTTTGAACTTGTGTTGAATTCCTGTGTTTGTTAAAATCGTGACCCTGGCAAATGGTTTTTCAACTGCAAGCAGGTTCTTACACAGAATAAGAATAAAAGCATGACTGATTGACAAACTTCAGTGATGCAGTACTACCATAAAGATAATAAATAGTAGTTTATTCTATTACACTTGCTGTAACAAATGTTATAAATTGATGTATTCAATTAAATTACCAAATTATTTAAAGTACAATATACTATTCTTCATTTTTCACATGGACAAACAAAACCCCCCACATGAGGAATCTCTTAAATGAGGGACTTTCCTTAATCAAGGGGTCATTTTACTCTTGTTAAATAGAAAATAGAAAAATCATTAAATGTAGATTTTTTAACTTAAAAATGGGAAATTCTGACATATTTAGAACAACTTTTCTAAATGAAGGGTCCAATTATTTTGAAAAATAAAGAAGATATAAGGCCAAGAACATATCAAAATTCTTGGACATGTGTTGACCATATAATACCAGATAGATCATAAGATGAATAGTTCTTTGTGAAAAGTTTCTTCAAATAATATAAATATGTGCTCATTTTTACTTAAAATGTGTTTTTTAATGTCCTTACATTGGGGGGTTACCCCTAGGTGTTGTTCACAACCTGATAAAGGTCCTTCTTTGTGCATAATGTTAGATTGGAAAAGTCAACAATTATTTAATATTTTTACACACGAAATTAATTTCTGGTCTTGCAGCCACATGTTCATCTTTTCTACTGATATATAATAACTAGAATCATGCAAATAATCTGAAGAAAAAGGCATGTAAACTAATCTTACAAATATGACACTTTTTCTAGACCAGAAAACAGCACGCGCAAAATAGTCGTCGCAAAGTATTGTAACCTTTGAAATTGTTTTCGCGCACTAAAACCCCCATGGGCACTTTCAAAAGTTGGCAGGTATGAATATTACAGTATTCCTTAAATAAATTCAATGATCACATACTGCTCGTTGAGATTACTATTTGGTTAGATATTTATAAAATACAGCTGGTTGTTTTAGTTGTGTTCCCTTTTCCCTGATTATTGTACATAGATATTACCTTTATCAATTGTTGATCCCTTTCAGCTGCTTCACACTTGTCTGAAATCTTAAATAAGAAAGCAATTTTCTATATTTCAAGATATGAATCAATTGTATATATAAACAATCAATGTTGGTATAAACATGTAAAGGGGAACTTCATTTGTTTTCCCATCCTAATAAAAAAATATGTTCACAATAAAATATTGTACACACTAATATTATCAACTTGGTAATTTGATTGAGCTCAAAAACTTTCTTTTCATAGACATGTATAATATTCTTGTTCCCCCAATTGGTTTATAGGAAAAGATTCTCAAATTTTCAATTTTATCATTCAATCACAAATAAACAGCATAAACATGATAAATTTATAATAAATACAAAACAAATGGTGTTTTCCTAAAGTTTTTTTTACAATTTATTTTAGTATAGAGCCAATACATACATGTATACATTTCTTGTTTCTCGTTTTTTTTAAAATTTTATATAGATTAGACCGTTGGTTTTCCCTTTTGAATGGTTTTACACTAGTAATTTTGGGGCCCTTTATAGCTTGTTGTTTGGTGTGAGCCAAGGCTCCGTGTTGAAGGCCGTACATTGACCTATAATGGTTTACTTTTTTTTAATTGTTATTTGGATGGAGAGTTGTCTCATTGGCACTCACACCACATCTTCCTATATTTATATATCTATTATAAGAGTGAAAATAGCATTTTCTCCTGTACATAAACAAAGTACAGGACATTAACCTCAAGATGTAATTTTTCTCTTTGAGTTGTAGGTTGCTGCCTCATTGATATATACATAAGGTACTGTGGATTCATTTATTTTCGTGGCTACCAATTTTCGTGGATTGAGAAAAATTTACCTGTTCATGGATATTTAATTTCGTGGTTATGCCAAAATCTGCATACAAGCCTATAGAAAATTCGGTGTTCGTTGAACATTTAATTTCGTGGTTCACCTGTTCCCACGAAAACCACGAAAATTGGTATCCAACGAATAATAATAAATCCACAGTAATCTCTTTTATTCAAAAAATAACCCATATGTGTTTCAGGACTCTTGTTTAAATTGCTAAAACTATTCAGCATATCACAAACATCAGGTTCACTATTTTTTTATCTAGCCTGCAATAATTTTAAAAAAGATGGATACATTTGCCCAGTTTGATTATCAACAATGTAATCACTACACTAATCAGACCTTACCTTGTGTAAAACTCCTCTTTCCCTCTGGATTTGGTCAGTAAGGTCCTGATTAGTCTAAAAGGTGAAACACATAAAATTATTTGAAATTGTATGAAATAGCATTAAATTACAGATTCTTTAAATACATTAAATCATTCCATTTTATCTGATTTCCCAAAAATCCGATGTTATGATACGCTACCCTCCACTAACGCAGTGGAGGGTAGCATATCAGAACATCGGATTTTAATGAGATTGCTGATTTCCAGTTTACCAAGAAAAGATGTTTTGATTTCTGGATGTATTAAACAATGACAATCAAATTGAAAATTTCAACTTTATAAACAATAGTGATTTACTGGAAAAACTTATGACATATTATAAATGGTGGCATGCTAAATTTAAAGTAAATTATATATTAACATTATTCATAGGGAAAATTTGCTTGTCAACTTTTAAAAGATGAATCCCAAATGATATAGAATTATATAAAATGATTTCATAGACAAAATGTTTCGTTCTTCTTCAAAGTAAGGAAAATAATCGAAATTTAATGTGATTGGTTTCCATACAAAACTTAGCATAGTTTAGGGCAACATTTGAACCTTTCTTCAATACCTTTTTTTTTCTTCTTTTTTTACATAAATCTTAATCATCCTGCCTTCTTTTTTCAGTAAAGAGAAAGACAAATTAGCATTTTTAATTCTACTGAACTGACCTTTTTGGCTGCTCTAATTTTATCATTAAGATGTTTAACTTGGAATTCTAACTGCTGTGCAGATTCGTCTTTCTCTCTATAATAAAACTGTAATTCTTCCATTTTATTTCTAAAGTTATTCAACTTGGCCTGGGATTCATTCAAATTTTCTGCATATTCTTTCTGTAATGGAAAAAATATTTATATTACATTAGAAAAAAAGGCAACAAATAGAACAAAAATACTAAGTCACAATGGAGAAGTTGTTATCTGTTCGTTGGATGTGTTTAAGCTTTTATTTTGCCATTTGATTAGGAACTTTTCGTTTTGAATTGTTCATGGACTTCAGTCTTTTTGTGATTTTATTTTATACTGTAATACAGCAATTTTGCCATATTGAATGATAAGCAAAAAGATCGTTTTATCAATAAAACTGGTAAATCCAGGGAAATAAATGAATTAACAGTACTATGCAGTCAAAACTACAGGTATATGTAAAATGTACCTGACTAAACATATCTCTGACAAAGTTTGCTTCTCATTTGCATAAAGAAGAGAAGATAAATATAAAATTTCGAATGAATTCAGAGTGCAGATTTAATTTAATTTTAGATACTACCAGTAGATGTCAGACTCGTATTTTGCTTCTACTAATCCACCAGATTTCCTGTTATTTTTAAATGATAGAATACTTTGCTAGGTTATTGAATAAATACTGCATCAGATTTAACATACTTACTGCTCTAATTTCTAGTCCATGATTTATCTGTTCCAATTCTCTGCACTGCCTGTAAAATCAAAAATATCATAATGTTTTAAAAAAAAATTTCATTCAAAATATGATCATAAATATAAAAAAAATTATTAAAATAAACAAATACTTATAAAGATATCTCAAATTAACAATACTATATGTTGATTCTTTACATATAAAATGTTAGTTCTGGTTTAAAACTTATTATAAATTCTAATTATTTATATTTTATTAATTTTTACCTAGTTATAACTGTGGATCCATTTTCCATGTCCTGTATTTTTTCTCTGAGAAGACGATTTTCTATGACTAGATTTTGATTCTCACTAGAAACTCTTTTGTAAGGCGTTTGTTCTGTCATATCTGTAAGTAAAGATCCCCTCAGTTCACGTAACTCTTTCTCATAGTATTCACGTAAGTCTGCCATATGTTTAGCATGCTTCTCCCGTAAACTAACTCTAGTGCTGGAACACAAAATAAAATAAATTACAAGATGGGATAGGAAATGTTGAATCATCTTTTTGAATTTAAAAAAAGTTATAACAGATTCCTGTCCTACATTTTAATGATTATTACTACTTATCAAGTTATTTTTTTTTTTAGTTTCACCTTCTTATATGGTATAGAGTGCAGTAGAATGATTAAGAAGGGTATGGTCATATGAAATTTAGACTTTATAGCAGGGTTCTCACTAAGGCGAGTCCATGAGTCCTGGACTCATCAAAATCTGTCTGGACCCATCATTTTCAAAACTAGTGAGTCCACAGATGCATCAAGACAGAAATATTTTGTATAAACTAAACACAGTTAAATACAAATATCATTTTATAGCAAAAGTTTAAAAATTAATCTGAATCTAATGTCATTTCATTGCTCTGTTAGGCCATGGAGACTTAAATATTACATTATAATATTGCAATAAAATATCTTCTCCTTGCTGTTGGACTCACCATGGCCAAAAATGACGAGTCCCTGGACTCGCCTTCAAAAATCCTTAACGAGAACCCTGTTTAAAGCACAGAATAGTAAACAATTCACCAAAAAAAAAGAAGAAAAAATAGAGAACAATGGAGAGCTAAAGAACAGAAAGAAAGGACATAAAAATTTAGGAATACAAATATGAAGACTGTCAATCAATATCCTCATGCCACTGACTTTGCAGTATGGGCTTTGATCATTGCTGAAGATAGTTGTTAATGTCTGTGTCGTTTGGTCTCTTGTGAAGAGTTGTCTCATTGGCGATCATACAACATCTTTTTTTATGTATTTTCACAATTATCTTTTATTTTTACCTTGCAGATAAAAATACATCATCAGCATTAGTAGGATCTCCAGCCAGCTCCTCATCTCTCTGTGCCTGCTGCTGTAGTCGTTCTTGGTGGTGACTTTCTAACAGACGCTGTAGTGATGAACTCTGTTTCTTCTCACTCATTGAAGGGGAGGTTACTCTGTCACCACTATTAAAATTTCTGTCATCTCTTCTTGGAGGTGTCACTGTTGGTTCTATCTCTTGCTGTTGGATTAACAGAAACAAAAAATGAAAATCGAAAAAATAATTCATTTTATTTTAAAAATGTGCAAATAATTTCATAATTCATATGTATGCGAAATAATGTCATCTGCCAAAATAGTAAAATTTGTATGAATAAAAGAATATATATGTACATATAGAGCTAAAACTAACGAGACATCAATCAACCCAATAACCCAATAACAGTCAATGGTGCTTAAATTCATCCTAATCAACAAAATGAAGTATGTGGATCTGAGAAGATTCAGAACTATGGACAAACATGTTTGATATTGTGATTTCAGGAAATGTTGCATACGAATAATGTTTTCAATACTGTAAACCAACTTATTTTCGCGAGCGATTTATTTTCGCAAGAAGAAAAATAACGGGAATATAAATCGTCGCGAATAAGTAAATCTTTATTAATCTACATCAAGTAAATAACATGAATAAGAAAATAGTGAATTTTAAAAGCCGCGAAATGGACTAGAATTGGTATAACGCGAAATAAAGTATCCGCGAAAATAAGTTGGTTTATAGTAATCTAAAATGTGATTTTACATAATTTTTTTCTGAATTTATTTATTACTTTATCATTGTTTACTTGATTAAAGAAAGGGTTTACATGTATATCACAAAAACTAATTAATTAAGTACCTCAGTGTTGTTTACTTTTCCTCTCAAGATTGGCATAGGGCTGCTATAAACACCAGCTCTTGGTGGTTCTTGATGACTTGACCTCGAAGGTCTTTCCCTTGGTGAATAAGATTGTCTTGTCAAATTATTCTCCTTTTGACCTTGCCCTTCAATGTTTGACCTTGACCTTTCAGGTGAATTGGAAAAATCTCTATCTAGTGACCTTCTAACAGTATCCCTTGGTGAGTGATCTTCATCACAATCACTTGCATCAACGCCACGGATCTCTTTATAAATTTCTCTCCAAGATGGTGAACGATTGCGAAGCAAGGAATTGTGGGTCTGAAATGTTTCTTGATATGATAAAGTACCATCTCTTTTTTGGGGGAGATTTTCAGCTGTACGTGAAATTTGAGAGTCATTCATTCGTGAATAAGATTTACTATGTTCATCATGAACAGAATTTATAGGACTTAATGAGCGATTAAGGGGGTGTGAAAGGGCTTCTTTATGTGTGGTCAGTTTCTGACGGAAGTTTTTCTGTTGGTCAAATAGTTCATTTTCCATATGCTGTTGTAAATTAAACAAAGATTCTTTGTGAAGTCGATTCTGTTGTTGGAGATCAAGTTGATGTTTTTCTTCTAATGTTTTGAACATCTGCATCCATGTGTTCTGAAGAAATAGAGAACATATACAATTGGATTAATTTTGAGATATATGTCAACTAGACAGCAACCAAAGAATAAAAAGAAACAAAATACAGTCTTCAACATTAGACAATTGTGTATGCATATTTATAAGAAGTTTAAGAGATAATGACATTTCTTTTGATCTTCAAATACAGATTTCATAAATTTGCTCTTCATACATTTATATATTAAAGTGTCAATCTTTTCCAAAATTTGTTGACACACAGTCACATACTGATAGATCATCCCTTTTAGCATGTTTAGTTATACATGCATATCAATTTCAGTGTAGTGCAAGGCAATTAATGTACAGACCTGTACTTTGGAAAAAGCTGTAACACCCCAATATGGACATGTTGTAATTTTTATGTTATCAATTAATTATTCATCTAATAATCGCGATATATCTTAACATCCAGACAGGGTTCAATAATTCAATAAAGATACAGTACCTGGTTTGACCTTGAGCTATTTTCAGAAAGGTATTGTAATATATTTGTCTTGATTCATAAAATGTTCTAGCTAATTCTAATTAACTGTAAAAACTTACATGCATGTATATTGATATTAATAAAAGGAAATTTTAACTTTTATATTAGTTGGGTGTTTTTGATGGCATTCTAGTTTTTTTTTTTATCTCCAATAATGTTAAGTTAGACCAAATAAAAATATATGTGTGGTTCCAGTAACCCTACCGTCCCTACTTTTTCGGCTTAAAAATAGCCTACCCTAAAGATTTTATTGTCATTTTTCATTAAGCACTGTTTAAGTCAGAATGTTGCTCCCATAGACTCAAT
This sequence comes from Mytilus galloprovincialis, assembly GCA_037788925.1. NCBI lineage: Eukaryota > Metazoa > Mollusca > Bivalvia > Mytilida > Mytilidae > Mytilus > Mytilus galloprovincialis. The sequence goes on from CM075332.1 coordinate 17,620,339, forward strand.
GTAAAAAAAAAAACATAAAATAAAAAAAAAATCCCTACCTACCTACCCCAACTTTTTTTCTGATGTAACTGGAACCACACATACTTTTTTATTTGGCCTTAGGAGAAAAGTTAATTTGTAAACAAGTTATGATCACATAAGTTCTTTTAAAGTAATTATATTCATAAGCAATACATGTATCTACGATAAGAATAAATTAAACAAAACTTTTTGATTTTAACACTTAATTTTCAAAATATCAAAATAAATTGTTGACACAGATATATGACTCGGTAGGTTCAAACTTGAATCTAATCCTTAAATGATTTTTTTTACATATATTAAATCTGAATGAAAACAACTGAAATAGACTTATCAACCATCACCATTAAAGAATTTCTAAAATATTAAAGTTAGTTTACCATGTTAACCAATGTTAACATTACAAATGTACTTTACAGCTCAGATTTCAGTCAGTATGTAGCTAATGGTAATATCTTTGGTTAGCTTGCTTGTTAGCTGAACCGTGAAGTCATTGTTAGGTTAGGTATACTACCCTCCTTTTAAAGTAGCTTAGTCCTACAGAGATATATATTGGTTATCTGTTGGGCTAGTCTACTATTAAAAGAGGGTAGTTTACCTAACCTAACAATGACTTCACGGTTCAGCTAACAAGCAAGCTAACCAAAGATATTACCTATAGCTTCATACTCACTGAAATCTGCTGTAAGTTATCATGTCTAATTGTTTTACCTGTTGTTCATGTAAGGTTCTATAGCCAGGTACAGGGCCTGATCTTGGAGGGGTCGATACTGCATCTGTTGAGGTTGAGATCTCTCTCTCGTCACTGTAAGAACCAGTCATATTTCTGCTTTGTGAGGACAAGTTTCCATATCTGGCATACAGTTGTGACAATAAAGCTGATTCTGATTCCGACATCCTCAAAGGATCGGTAGAATGGGAATGATCCATACTCACTTCTGGCGCAGAAGCATTGCCTAAATTTTGATGTAAATTTTGTGATAGAATGTTTCTTTGGTATCTTACCATAACACTTGGATCTGATAAATCAATTTCCCCTTGTGTATTGTATAGATTTCTTGACGGTGAGTAGTCCATGTGTGTAATTCTACTTCCTGGCTGCATTCCGTGCCTTAAATCACTTTCATTGTTTAGTTTTTGTAAATTTTCTTCATTTCTTAACTGTCGTCTGCTTGTTTCATAATCATGATCATCATGATGTTTGAATAACACATGCTGGGTTGCTGGAACACTTGACGTTCCAGTATCTTCGTCTGGATTTGATTGTGAAAGATTAACATGAGCATAGCCAATATTTTCTGGCACATTTGGATGACTAGCAGTTTGATCTCTTGCTATATTGTTTGCCTTATACTGGTCCCTTGGAGATGTAACAGGGCTTTGCCTTAAATCGTATGAATTTTTCATTATTCTAAACGAGCTCTCTCCATTTCTTTGTGGAGAACGATTATTTTCAATTCCAAACATTTCCCTAGTGTTGTTCATTGTTTGTTGTGGTGTACTCGAACGATTGCAAACATTCTCACTTAGGTCAGCTTGACCTTGAAGTGTGCCCGTCAGCTCCTGGCTTTTATTCTTACATGTTAATATTTCACCTGTATCAATAATTATACATTCCTTTTCACGGGGAGACAACTTACGACAAACTTTATAATTTCCGTAATTAATTGGGTAGTCTGGATAATTTGGAAGAGGATCAAGTTTGGGCATCCCTTGACTACCACAAGCCTCTTCATCTTCACATGGTTGCTGTTCAAGGAAAATGTTTTTCTTTTGTTGTTCAACTGATGTTTGGTTATCTGCCTCATTTTCAGAAGACAAATGTTCAACTCCGTTTTCGACAGTTCTTGAAACATTTTGTTCCGTTTCGATTGTATCGTTTAAACTAATGTGCTCAGAAATTTCTTTAATGTCTTCCTGGATCTGATCTGTTACCCGAGTTGCTTCTGCTTCTTTTCTATCAATGACCATTGAAACTGCAATATCCATGGCAACTGGATGTGATGTAACTTCAGGCTCCCCTCTTCTGTTCCCATTCTCATCAAATTCAACTTCCTGTCCATCTCCACTTTCAGCACCAGAGGGCAGGCATTCTTCTCTAGTCAATGAATCAATGTCTATTTGTAATTCCAGCTGTTTTTTTCTTTCCTCTCTTTCATTCTCATCTGTGTCATTTTGATGTTTAACTTGATTTCCATCTCCTTCAGTTGTTAGCCTTTCTTTTGATACTGACCCTTCATCATTTTCAAGTCCTTCGTCAGAAGAGAAGGAAGTATCATTATTAAAAGTAGACACAGCTGTATCTAGGACATGTTTGACAATTATATTTGCCAAATTGCTAGTGTCAGTAGCACTGCTTTTATCCTCATCTTCATCCTTCATTGATTCTAAATCTTCTTCATCTTCCTTTTCCTCTGGTTTAAATTCAGTTTCCATGACAACTAGCTCAGTCTCAGGTTTATCTAAATTTGTATCTTTTTCATCTAAAGTATCTTTTTTTATTTCTTCTGTTTTTATATTTTGCACATTGCCCAATGAAGGATCAAAGGACTCAAAATTATCTTCCGATTTAATGCTTAGTCTTTCATCGACCTGATTAGTATCACTTCCAGAATCGCCATGGTCAGTAACAGTATTCTGCTTGACCATCAGAAGTTCTTCTGATATTTCCTGAAAGTTTCCATTTTCATCATCATCTACAATGCTTTCCTCTGAACGTACTTTCTCTTCATTTGATTTAGGTTCATCTACTCCTTCACCAATATCAGATCTTGCTTTAGTTTCATCTTTTCCCGCTCCAACTACTATGCTTGATTTAGTTTCATCTTGTCCTGCACCAATATCAGTTTTTGATTCTGTTTCAGTTGTTGTAATCGTTTCATCTACTTTAAATTCTTTTTTTTCATCGTCCTCATCAGTTGTGATTTCAACATTTTCATATTGATGATATTCTGTGACTGCTTTAGACGATTGCTGACTTTGATCATCCAATTCCATTTCTTCTTTATTCTTACTATCATGACTCTCACTTATTTCATCCACAATTCCTGTCTCATCTTTTTTATTTTCACTTGAGAAAATATTGTGACAAATGTCACCATTGTCTGAGCCTAATGTTTTACTATCACAGCTTTCAGATTCAGATTGAATCTCTTCCTTTATGGATTCAGTTATTTCTGAACCTTCATCTTCAAAAGTGTCATTTTCATAATCATTTTCCTGACTCTCGGTTCTGATGTCTTCAGAAGGCTCAGAGTCTCCTTGAATCTCAGTTTTAATGTCTTTGAACGGCTCAGTGTCTCCTGGAACGTCAGTTCTTATGTCTTTAGGAGACTGACGGTCTTGCTGAATTTCAGTCCTGTCTTTAGAGGAATCAGTGTCTTGTTCTGTTGTTTTTGTTGTCTTGGCAGTGTCTCCGATTGCACCAATATCTTCAACCTGATTTGATTCTTCTGCTGGAGGAGACTCCATTCTTCTGAAAAATAAAAAAAATTGCAATATACTCATGATACTGTAAAAGCTAAAAATTTACAAATGATGATATGTAGATGTTTCACGTCCGGCTATCCTGTCCGGATATTGCGGACTGGAATAACCTATTTTACAGACCGGTGTCTTTTTGTCTTTTGGCCTTCATTTTACTCCGACTGCGTTGGTGTTGCTGGTACAGAGTATCAGGTTGTGCTGCTAGCATGGCTGTTTGTATTGCCTCTTTGGAATCTGCGTTGAGGATGGGCGGTGTGTGTGGTGGTGTGTACAGTAGGTCTGGGTTGTCGATGTCAAACCCTTCTTCGATCCTACTGCGCTTGCCTCTGTCATTTGTGGAGGTGTAGAATACCAGGCGATGGCAGGACTCTTTTTATTTCACAAAGGTAGAAAATTATATTTATATACTAATAAATAACAAACTGGAAATAATGGCAGTGGGTCAAGAAAATATCAACATTTAAATACTTCAAAACACAAGCATTGACAAGATAGATGGTGAACCTTTCTAATGTCAGCCAATTCAAAAACAAATAGAATATCAGAATATCAGAAAAAGCAAGAGGTGTATACATATAATTTTAATATACCATGTATATTGTCCTTGTCCGATTTTTGAAATACAACAAAATATTGAAATTTAAAAGTTGAGGTTTGTAATCTTTCAAAGATATTTTTGTTGCTACATGTATCATGTGTATCATGAACATGTGAAAATCCCCTTTCAAGATACAATTTTGTAATTTGAAATCAACAAAATTTATATAATTTAAGTATGACCAAATGAAAACAATCAAATTTATTTTCTAAACTTTCACTTATACTTGTTCATTGTACCTCAATTTAAAGGGATGATTCTGAGGTGTTTCATAAATTGATTGGTAAAGGTCATATTAGTTTATAATACATTTTGTAATACATGTAAAAATTTTTAACTAATTTTTGGTGAGAAAAAATATTACTTTTTCCATGTTTTCCCTAGACAGTCAAGGGTCTAACTTGAATAAGTTATCACAGAAAAATAACATGCATGTGTTATTAGACACTTCCATGAGTTGTCTACTCTTTTTTTCTAAATCTGTTTATAAATTAAATTATATTAACATATATGTTTGTTATCAGTTTAAATATTTTATCTTTAATTGGCACTTGCGAATTCTTAAAACTTTGCCCAGTAGCTTATTATATTACCTTGATAACTAATTTTCTTATTCCATTAATACAATTTTGATAAAAACATGGTAAATCAATGAGACAAGGCCTTTAAAGGCAAACTAAGCTGTAATAACAAGGTTGGTGACCCTCTGCTGTTGTTTTTTATTTAGTCGGGTTGTTGTCTCTTTGACACATTCCCCATTTCCATTCTCAATTTTATTAGTTATTACAAGCATGTAACTTACTATATGAGAGTAAATTAGACACTTGGAATCTTGTGCAGTGCCTCATTACAAGCTCTGATCATCATTTCTTACAAAGAATTGAAATACATTGTTATGCATGTCAGAGCAAAGCTTCTAAAGAGATATATAGAGAAGCTGTAATAACACCTTTTTGTTATTGCAGGAATATTTTTTCTGTAATTAAAGAACCTTAGTGAGCACGCTCACATACCCCACGTCCCCACATTGTCATTGGAGAAATTAAATAAGTATAAGAAAAAAAAATTGTATAAGAAAAAATATTGAATAATAATTTCCTGTCAATATACATAGTATGTCCTTATTATCTACAAAATTTCATGAAATTCTGTTGTGTTTTCAGAGGAGTTGAGATGACAAACTGTTGCAGAAGTACTTTGAAGCAAATAAGTTCAAAGGGGCATAACTCCTAGAAAAAAAATTGAACCGTAATTTCCTGTTGATATGCACAACTACTTAGTATGTCCTTATTATCTACAAAGTTTCATGAAATTCTGTTGTGTGGTTTGAGAGGAGTTGCGATGACAAACTGTTGCAGTAGTACATTAAAGTAAATAAGTTCAAAGGGGCGTAACTCCTAGAAAAAAAATTGAATCGCAATTTCCCGTCGATATGCACATCTACATAGTATGTCCTTATTATCTGAAAAGGTTTCGTGAAATTCTGTTGTGTGGTTTGAGAGGAGTTGCGATGACAAACTGTTGCAGTAGTACATTAAAGTAAATAAGTTCAAAGGGGCGTGACTCCTAGAAAAAAAATTGAATCGCAGTTTCCCGTCGATATGCACAACTACATATTATGTCCTTATTATCTGAAAAGGTTTCGTGAAATTCTGTTGTGTGTTTTGAGAGGAGTTGCGATGACAAGAAACAGGACTGACGGACGGGTCAAAAACATTATACCCTTCGCAACTTCGTTGCGTGGGGTATAATAACATAGGTGTACTATGCATGATTGGTAAACTATGAGTTATATCTTTGCAAAGATTAGTGTGCATAAAGAAAATTATAATATCAATAGAACTTGAGAAAAAATTAACAAAATAAAGACTGTATATTTTCCTTTTGAATCATGCAACATATATATATCAAAGTTTTTTTGATAATTTAGCCCACAATAACAACATGTATGTTAATTTCTCTCATAACTTAATATTATAGTTTGACCCTTGACTGCCAGATCTTTCCATCCCCCTCTAAATAAGTATCGCTGTAACCATAGCTACAAAACACAGTGCTAAATATCATGGGAATTAGAATATTACATGTTTTAACCTGTGTCTACAAAATTATTATATAATTAGCTTTTTAAATTTTAGAAAAACAAAATGATGCATAAAGCTGTATATTTTTGCAATCAATAACATACATGATATACATGTAAATTGATTATAAAATAAAGATAATATACCGGTATTTGTAGGTTTTGGATTGTCATTTAAATATCTAACATACCTAAGCATGGTAAGCTTGTCGGGTAAAAATGTCAACTTTAAACATGTTAAAGGCAGTTTATCTAACGTTTGTTTTAACGGAACTGATGGCCATTTAAACTCTATCTTTTATCTAGATTAATAAAAGACCAAAGTAATAAATCTTGTTGTTTATAAAGTGATTTCTGGATTTAAATGACAATAAAGTCTACATAAAAGTTCAAACTTAGCTTGACACCTATCAACACCCATCTTGTTATACGCTTATCATGAATATCATTACATGGGGATTAAACTTTAATCTGAACTGACAAAGAATCTAAAACTGTCAATACAAAATATTTATTCTGCTTGAATATTGGTCAGTTAAACATAAAGACTTGAAAAATAACGGAACTATATATACATTGTAAATGTTGTTAAAATTTCGGTCTTCCCCATTGTTCCTGCAGCCTAGGTTACAAACTTTACTGTTCCCCATTTTGTATGTGCCTATATATATATATAAGTCAGTCTAGTAAAATCATCTTTGAAATTCGTCAAATCTATAATTTCCTTTTTTACTTAAATGTACTAAAATACAAAACGATGATCAATTTCAATGTGTTATATGGTCTGGAGACTAAACTGTTCATAAATTAACAACCTAATTCTTACCAAAATACAATGAACAAGTAACCCCCATTCCTAAGTAGTGATGGTTTGGAAACGATAATAACTTGCTAATTACATGAATTAATCATGTTACCGGTAATCAATCAATTCCAATGCCAGCCCATTCAATGATCTAATTCACTTTAACCATCAATTTCTAATTAGCATGATTAATGAATGTAAATCTTGATTTCACAGCATGCACATTCCGTTCAGGAAAGATCAATAACAAAATGTTGTCACTACACAAATGAACTTTTACATGAAAAAAAAAGTTCACAGTCAAACAACTGGCTACATGTACCTAGTATTAATTTTAAAAAAAAATAACTAATTCATTTTCTAAATGTCATTTAAAAAGAGAGATTTTTTTTTATTGCGAGTACTTTATTAAGATGACATGTACAAATTTAAAAGAAAAGAGTAAAAGTCATAAAACTTAATCTGCTAGTAATCTAAAAATGTAAAGTTGTATCATGTGCGTGTTATTCATCCTTTCTTTATACATATGTACATGTTATTATTGTTCATTATCACTGAACTAGTATATATATATTTGTTTAGGGGCCAGCTGAAGGAAGCCACGGGGTGCAGGAATTTCTCGCTGCATTGAAGACCTGTTGGTGACCTTCTGCTGTTTTCTGCTCTGTGGTCGGGTTACTGTCTCTTTGGCACATTCCCCATTTCAAATGATTTCCATTCTCAATTTTATAACTTTTATATATATATATGTTTATAGCAATAAACAAAAAGGTCATGAACATGATGAAGGTGTGATAAATCAGGTTTATACTGTTATAGTGAACACTGTATTCATATTTATATAAAGGTCACATGAGTTACATTTTGTAGGGAGTGCGTCATTACAAATGCATCTGCCTCAGATTTTTACCAATGTCATGAATGTATATAGCTAGTAAAGTTCTACCATTGAACATAAATAAATACATCATCTGATAGTCCTACATTTGTAATTAAACACATGATACAATCAACCTTCTTTATCATGTTTATATTCAATAAATATTGGTCATGTTGGTAGTAATGCCCTTTACTTTTAAGCACTTAACAGTAATTTTTGGCTACCGTTAGCATCAAATTGGTTAAATTTTTCTTATCTTCAAAGGTCTCTTATAATTATTGTTTTAGCATCATTTTCAGAGAGAAAAAAATAATGTGATGCATCAAAATCTAAGAGAAAGTGTACATTTTATGGTCATGCACAAAAAATTACTTTTCATGTCTATTAACAAGAAAATTTTATTGTTATTCTTCATGAAGGTACCCCCCATTCCCAGATTACTATCCTCATAAATAGTCATCATTATTGATCATTTTGACATTTGAACTATTTTCAGATTTTGTTGTAATATTAGTTTTACAATTCAAACATGACCAGGTACAAATGTACATGTATTGACTAAAAATCATAACTATTTGTCAAGATGAAAAATGAAAAATGTGTTGTTTAAAGGTACACATGGCTTGATAATAATGTCTCAAAATTTCATGCATTGACAATTTGTTTGTAAAATGTTGCTTATAATTAAGTTAATGAATTTTTTTGTAAAATCACTAGCATGACTAGTGCAAGCAAGTCAGTTACATGTACATGAATTTAAAAGTATTTATCATGTTTATTTATAAATGAAAACAAACATCACTGTATATTAAGGTACATTTGTATTTGAAATTGGCATGGCACATGAAATTTACTGCTGAGCCATAATATTTGTGTCAAATATTAACTGCTCACAGAATTTATCATCATTAAATGATGTTTCAGCATTCAAAAGTTTAACAAATTGTAATCTGTACATGTCTGTAATCATGGTAATGATATTATAAAAATTTCTATGCAAACAGACATAACCTTTATACTTTCAAATTTAAGGATCATTATGTCGGGCCACACTTAAAAATATTTTGGTTTGCCCATACCCTACCCAAACATCAAGACACAGGTAGGTACATACATGTAGGTAGGCATTTTTTTTTCTTTTTCTTGACAAAGAGAAATTTAAGTATCTGATGTTAATTAGTCTTCATACCTATCTGAATAAAAAAAAATATTTTCACATCAGGAGCAGGGCTGGCTCAAATATTTTTTGGAAGCCTTGATTCAGGACAATAAAATATTTTGAGTAGGCAGATTTTTTCTAGGTAGGTAGGGTTAGGGCAAACAAACCTATTCTTTTTTATGGCCTCAGATACACTAAATTATACCACTTGCTACACAGTCACTAATTACCTGGGATTGTCAAGTTATAATAAATGTATAGCTAAATCTATAATAGGGGGAGGGGGGTAGGAGGGGTCCTGATCCCGTAATCCTGGGCTTAAAACATGAAATCCTGAGACCTGTGCGGAACTCAAATTAATTTAAATCTCGACATCCCGAAATTCAGAAAAAGAATTCCCAGGATCCGGAAAGGGTCAATCCCAAAATCCTGAGTTTAATAAAAACCTGATTTCAAAGTCCCGATAAAGGTCCTATCTCCCCTCTATAATATATATATAATTGTAAGATGTTTTTTTACTTTCACAAAATTTAGTGATGAAATTACTCCATAAACAAGATAAAGACAATAGACAATGTTGATTAGCACAAACACATTTCCATTAAATGGTTATGGCATACAAAATTAAGACAATAAATTGACAATAGTTAAATTAATTTTGTGATACTGAAGAGCGCTGACAAAATCCCTGGCCTGGGGGTGAATACTGTCTGTACCAAAGATATTTGGTTCACATTATGGTTGAGGTTAGGTTAGAGATACATGTAGGTGTTATGGTTAGTTCAGTATACATTTATTTCTTATTGGTTGGACAGTTTAAAATGGCCTTCCAGTTCCAAGACGTCATAATTATTTGGACTAGACATTGAAAAAAACATTGAGTGTGCTTACCATGTAATAATCATGTATTTAAACAATGCATAGAAGAATGATAATTTCCATGGACCAAAATTAAATTAACAACAGTAAGCTGCTTACTTTCTCAAACATAAAATTTTAAAGTTCAGGTCAAAACTTGCGTTTGAAGAGGCGCGTTTACCGTTATTTTTCACCACATATATTAATGAAGCCATACCTACAGAATGGAAAAGGTGTTTTGTCACGTGAAGATCAAGTGTTGTTGATAACTAATTGACAAAACAGTGTAAATGATATCATTTTGTGGTTTATAATCCGTTTTCGTTATCAAAACAAATAATAAACTCGCCTCTAATTCCTCCGACGATCAGGGTCGGACAAACGCTTGCAACAGATAGAAAAGGTGCTGCTTCCCACAAAATCTCATGAAATATTAATTTCTCCATCTGTTATATTTTAATCCAATGTATAATTTCTTTTATTAACATTCAATTGACTTGAGGATGAATCAAAGCATACAAATTGATTGGTATATAATAAATAAACCTTGGAAGGCCCAAAAAAAAAATATTACATTGTGACAAGGGAGATAATTACACAACAAATCAGTGAAATAATACTCAAATTGACAACAACACTTCGAATGGTCTGCAATTTTATTTGCTATGGTCTTCATGTTTCGCTTGCAAGGCAGGCTTCATCAGGACAATTTTTATACAGATATTAATCCCTGAAGTACTCAAAGTGGTGCAATTTGACGTCGTCATGGTGAGAGAACAATCAAAAGTGAAAGTAGCAATACAGAGTTATAAATAGATAAGATAAATATAGAAAATTAAGAAAATTAAGAAAATTAAAGTTTGTTTACAAGGTAACTTGAGTTCGTTTTACTATTATATGATACATGAAATTGTTCTACAGGCTTGGTATCTAATTGGACGAACTTCCCATGGTTCCTACCAATTCGCAAGGCTTCTCTTCCAACCTGGCCATTGTTGGAGGTTATTACTTCTGGCGTGTCGGCAACATTAGGAAGATTATGGTCGCCGCTATGGAAAATAAAATTGTCAAAAAATGCTCCCTTGTTTAAATTATTTGGTGACTCTATATAAATGTTGGATCGTCTGCAGTAGTTGGTCTGTTTAATGGCAAAGTTGTGAATTCCTAGTTCCTTTAAGATCGATGCCCGTGGTACATTTCTTCTACTATCATTTATATCTGCTATCATTTATAGATGTTAAGGTGGTATCAGACATCTTGGTCATCTTGGTTCAGTTGTTATTTCGTCGCAAGTATGTAATATTCTTTGGTCCATGTATATGCTGGTGGCCTGTAGATCGGCGCGTGTAGCAAGGCGGTTCCTTTCGGATGCAGGGGTTCACGCATAAATAATAACAAATTAAACTCCATGTGGTGAACCAACGCCTGTGTGAATCATTTCGTTAGAGTCCCTGAAGTGGATACCTTGGTATGCAGGGTTGTCAAATTATGCAAATAAATGCAACATTAAAATAATACTCAAATTGGCAACAACACTTCGAATGGTCTGCAATTTTATTTGCTATGGTCTACATGTTTCGCCTGCAAGGCAGGCTTCATCAGGACAATTTTTATACAGATATTAATCCCTGAAGTAATTATTTTAATGTTGCATTTATTTGCATAATTTGACAACCCTGCATACCAAGGCATCCACTTCAGGGACTCTAACGAAATGATTCACACAGGCGTTGGTTCACCACATGGAGTTAAATCAGTGAAATATACAAAAAAAAGGTATAGATTGCTGTCTATATAATGACACCAAGTTGTGATATTATTTTTATTGTCAATGAGATAACTCTCTACTAGAGACTAACTTTTACCGTTCTTGAGTTATAGCCTAAATACAAATACAAAATGGCAGTGAGCTTGGTAGACTCCCCTTAAAAGCTAAAATTTTGTTGTCTTCCATGAAATTTTTAGATCATTTAATCTCATCTAACAAAATCTTAGCTCATGACATATTTATTCAAACAAGAGAAAACAACCTATGGACAAGTAATATGAAGAAATGTATCCATAATCTGGGTTTCTCATATTTAACATCTTTTAATGTACCTATTACACCTATGCTTGCTCAAATAAAACAACGAATTCATGACCAAATTTTACAAGAACAGAATTCATATATTACAGAATCATCAAAACTATCATTTTTTCGAAATTTTTGTTTTTCAAATAAACGTGCACACTATGTTGACCAATTGAATATGTTGAAAGATAGGGCACCTTTGGCAAAATTAAGGCTAAGTGCACACAATCTTGAAATTGAAAGAGGTATATACATGCAAGTTAACAGAGAAGAAAGGTTGTGCAAATTATGTCATAATAAAAATATAGAAGACGAAAAATATTTTATCTTGCATTGCACAAAATATGAATCACAAAGAAATGTTCTTATATCAAAATTGTCCAATTTTAAAAATTATGACAAACAATCTAAAACTGAGGATGAATATATCAAACTATTACTTAATAACAAGTGTAGAAAAACACTTAGATTAATATCATCTTTTATTAATCAATCATTTGAATTAAGGAAAAATGTACTTATAAATGAGTAATATGAACAATTTGAAGCTATAACATACAATATACTTATGTCAGTAGTCTATTCTTACAAATTAAACTATATATATTGATATTTATAACTGCACATTTCATTGTTCGAAATGTGCACAATGATATGCTATGTAGTATTGTTTAATTGCTGCATCATTACTATTAGTATACTAGTTGTATGGGCCGTTGCCAATTATTGTAATTGAGTTTGTGCCAATAAAATATTTGTATTTGTATTTGTATAATTTTTTCTATTTTATTAGGATGTTGTTTTGATAAAATCAACAGCACTGTGAGTATTTAAACCTTTTCTACTGCATCAATTAACAGAGGAACTTTCACAAAATAACTAATTACAGTAATGTTTCTTGCTATAACCACACTTAAATTGAATATTTGAGATTCAGAAGAATTACACAAAGAATGTGTGGCTCTCAATATTGTACAAACTACACGACCAAAGAAGAAACTCTGCCCGTTAAGATAGTACTGTAGAATATATATATATATATGTCTGATGATTTGCAAAGATATTGAATGCTGATGTTTCAGAATTGAAAAAAAATGGTGTTATTATCAGAATTTTGTGTACAACTGTTCAGAAGTGTAGCAAACTACAGTCACTTGGCATATAAACAAACTTCTCATCCCATTAGACATTTGAATTCAAACTTATGGACAACAAACAGAATTCAGTTTTATTCTCAACCATGTGGACCAGTATATAAGAATCTCCAACAATGTTTAACAAACTGTAAGTTCTTGGCTTGTGAAATGCAATTTTATCAGACAAGAAGATTAATCTCGCGGAAACAATACAAGTTTCCAGAGCTATTGGAAAGTGATTTTCAAGAACAATTTGTACGAGGTGGAGGACCTGGGGGTCAGGCAGTGGCAAAGACAAATAACTGTTGTGTACTGAAACATTTACCTACTGGAATTGTTGTCAGGGTAAGTTAGATATATTTTATGCTTATTTGATTGTTAGGTTACTGTCTTGTTGATGTATCTATGAAAAGTAAAGCAAACAACAATCAATGCATCTTCCATGTGTCTTCATACCATTGAACATTACACACGCAGAATTCAATCAATCTTTTAACATTAAGCAGACAACAATCAATCAATCTTAAACAGCAGCCAATAACCAATCAATCTTTTTATACCATGACATATTAAACAAATATAAATTGTAATTGGAACAAGTACATATTTTAATTTCATTCATTATCATTTTGAAGCTAATTTATTTTGGTATGAAAATTAATGCTTATCATACGAACATGCATTGCACTTACTCATTAGAAATGTTACACGTGGAAATTGTTCAAACTCCTTGGATATTCATTGCTATCAATCTGGGCTTGTTTTTAATATTTATAACAGTTTCTTTAGAATTTTTTGCCAACTTGAATTTTCCAATTAAATGATTATTTTATTTTTTAATGAAGATGTGGTTTGTTTGTTTTCAGTTCTTTTTTGATAAATATTCTGTTGTGATATCATGAAAAAGCTACATATAAAAATAAGAAGATGTGGTATGATTTCCAATGAGAAAACTCTCCACCAGAAATAGAAGATGTAGACAGCTTGCACACAAAGCAAAAAAAAAAACTATAAAATAAAAGGGCATCCACCACAGACATGGAGACACATTCAACAGCATTCATACAACAAGAACATGTCTGATGACGTATCATAGAATATACTGGTACACATTGGAAGAACATAAAAAAATTTGTAAAATGTGAAATAGGCTATTTGTCAATTCCCATTATTGACCCTGTAATTAGAGATCCCTAAAAAAGTTGTCTCCCTTATGAGGGACATTAATTTTTATTTACGATGGAGAGCTAGCAGAAAGAGAAAATCTATCTGTGCGTAATGTGAGTAATTTATCAGGTTTTTAAATCTTTTAATAACATTAATTTGTTGTTTAACTAAATACTATTGACTTCAGAAATTATTTTCCGTGAAAAATTAGTTAAACTGGCGATACTTCACTTTCAATTCATCATGCTTTGCATTGGCTAAAGCCAATTTTGTCCGGTATGGAACCAGTCTACGATTGTCAAAGGGAAGTAATTTGCTTTAAAAGTGTATAATAACAGAATCAAATCGGTAATTGGCAAATGGACTATTATAACAAATTGAGATGCCACAACTTTTAAGTCTGATAAGTTATTTCTCCGTTAACGAAAGTTACATATTCAATACTCATAATGTGTTGTGTATGTGTTGTGTTTTAAATTTTGAAACTGTGTGGAGATGAATGTAGTGCCCTTTTCTCGATCTTGATATCTATATCACTAATGGAAAGCTGAATACTAAAATTTATGATAAAAGGGATGATTTTTCATTTCCTATCGTTAATTATCCGTTTTTAGATGGTGACGTTCCCTTGTCACCATCTTACGGTGTTTATATATATCTCAACTTGTACGATTCGCTCGTGTATGTAACAATGTTTTAGATTTTAACGAGAGAAATTTATGTATTACTGAAAAATTATTACACCAGGGTTTTCGATATCACAAACTAGTCAAAACATTTACTAAATTTTATCATCGGTATAAAGACATTATTCGTAAATATAGCTCAACATGCAGACTTTTAATACATTCAGGTATTTCACATCCAATTTTTTATGGTAATATTCTTTATAAAGCACAAAGGTATCAGTATTCACCTCAGAAACTTACAAAACCTTTGAATAGACTTATTAAGAAGGGATATAATTACGATACTGTTGTCAAGTCATTAAAGATTGCATATTTTGGCGTTAATATTGAGTCATTGATAAGGTCTTTGCATCGGAACTAAACACATTTATTCTAAAAACAGTTGTTGGCATGACACGGGTTATGTTCTTCTCATATATGTTATGATGGTATGATACTAAACCCCTAACGGGAAGGATTGTGCCTGATGTTCATATGATGAAATCATAATCTTTCAGTCAGTTTAGTTGAAGTCTGGAGCTGGCATGTCAGTTAACTGCTAGTAGTCTGTTGTTATTTATGTATTATTGTCATTTTGTTTATTTTCTTTGGTTATATCTTCTGACATCAGACTCGGATTTCTCTTGAACTGAATTTTAATGTACGTATTGTTATGCGTTTACTTTTCTACATTGGTTAGAGGTATAGGGGGAGGGTTGAGATCTCACAAACATGTTTAACCCCGCCGCATTTTTGCGCCTGTCCCAAGTCAGGAGCCTCTGGCCTTTGTTAGTCTTGTATTATTTTAATTTTAGTTTCTTGTGTACAATTTGGAAATTAGTATGGCGTTCATTATCACTGGACTAGTATATATTTGTTTAGGGGCCAGCTGAAGGACGCCTCCGGGTGCGGGAATTTCTCGCTACATTGAAGACCTGTTGGTGACCCTCTGCTGTTGTTTTTTTATTTGGGCGGGTTGTTGTCTCTTTGACACATTCCCCATTTCCATTCTCAATTTTATCTCATTATATATACTTAGATGCAGAGGTAAATCTATAAATATGTCCAAATAATATACCCAAATTATTTTTACAATATATTGAACTTTTTTTGCAGAGTCATGAAACCAGATCTTTGGAACAAAATAGAAAAATAGCAAGGAGGAAAATGCAGGAAGAGGTAGACCATCATATGCATGGAGAAAATAGTTTTAGATCGCAGGAAGTACAGGAAGGGTTAGAGAATAGACTGGCTAAAAGACAGAGGAATAGAAAAAGACATGAAAGAAAAAAAGCTTTGAAAGAAAAACTGGATTCTTTAAATGGCAATGAAGAATAACTCAAGGACTGTTTTGATAAAATGTTGAAGACAGTTAAATCATGTGTTTACTATAAACTAATATACATTGAACAGGAATGTCTTTGATGGGGTGAACTATGTTATTTCTTGAAATGGTTATAAAGAAGAAAGCATTCAGATGACGGATCAGATAATTCTTGGCATAAAATAACAAAATAACAAAATATAATTTTGTTCTTCCATCCTTTCCATAGAAATAAATGTTAATCATTAGTGTTCTTGCTGAGTAAACCTATTGAAACTGATGTTTTTGCTATTATGTTTTACTATTGCCAAATATGTTTAAAAATATCTGGATAAAAGAAAAGATTTTGTACAAAGTTAATTATGAGTACAATTATCAAAATATAAAAAAAAAAAATGTCCACTTTTGTCAATTCTAAATTCTTTTTTTAAAAATTCCAATAGGGATTATATATTACTTTATTGTATTTATACAATACCTGTCGAACTTCAATAGTTCTAAATTCTTTAAGACTTAGAAGATTGGTTATTTGAAAACTGTGTTGTTAAAGTCTACATTGTTTTATGTTTCTTCATGGGAGATAACTCATGTTTTCTTGATTTTTGTAGCATATGTCTTTTTGTCATATTTGAAAAATCTAAATAATTTTAGATACAGAACTGAATAAATATAAAACATTTATGTGAATATTAGAAGATTATTATCTTTTTATGCAAAATTATTTACATTTTAGATTTATCAATTAATACACTGGCTTTGAAACGATTCAATTTAAAAAAAAATAATCATTTTGATATCTTTGTATAAAAGGGTGTTAAAAAAATAGTTTAAGCTTATATAGAATTGAAATTGAATATTTCATAACCGCTTATTGTGCTTAATGCAAAACAGTGTCAATTAGAGCCCACAGAATAAACAAATTTACTCACACTAGGGGAGATAAATCAAGTTTGTAATCATTCTCAACAGAATTTCCATAATTTATCTCCATATCTTAAGTCATCTGTAAAAGAAAGAGATTGAGACCTTTTGTATATGCATGTTAATGAGACAAAATTAAGGGGCATTAAAAAGGACTAAGAGAAATTAAATATAATGATTTATGTGTCATCTTGGGCTTCATACATGTAGGTACTTTTTAAATTACTTCCCTTTGTTGATGTTTATGGTGTGTGCAAACACTCTTTTTTCTCTCCAACTGTTGTCAAACCTGAGTCTTCCACGTCATGAGTAATGACAATTTCTAGTCAAAATTTAGTCACATAGTGTACAATCTTTGCATAATATTCATATGAAACCAGAAACTTTGATTTGGACAATTGCTGCACCTTCACGTGTGTGTACCTACATATGAACTTCAGTGACAACAACATGTATTTGCCCTCTAATGAACATTTAAATACCCTGTTTGCTCAAATTTAGTGAAAATAAGAATTTTTAATGAACACTAATTTTGTGAAAAAAAAATCTATGGAACATCATTTGTATCCTTATTTGAAAGGTGTACGTAATTTGCTAATTTCTCGAATAGCTTATTTTTATATTTTTCGGTTATTTAACACAGCATGTAATGGTTGGATGTTTAGTTAAAGAACATAGAAACATTCTTCATTATATGTGGTTATCTGGTCTAAATGCTTAAGGCGTTACACTTTTACTTCTACAAATTTTGACTTTGATGGAGAGTAGTCTCATTGGCACTCATACCACATCTTCTTTTATCTATATAAAAAAAAAACTGTAATCCTGTCAAAACACAGAAATTGAAATTGGAGGAGAAGAGCATTTCTCCTTCTTCAATACAAATGGATGAAGTTACAAAAAAATCCAAGTGAATTTATGAATGTTTGATGTAAAAAAAAACCTGAAATCAGTTTTTAAGCAAAAGATTGTGTATTGTTGTTTGCTCAAATAATTGTTCAAGTATCAATCTTAAAATTTACATATTTATAAAAACAAAGAGATGTTGTGGGATATCTTATGAGACAACTATCAACCAGAGTTCCAATGAAAGGGTCACAAGAAATTATAGTCTTCAGCAATGATACAAAAAAATGCTGTATAGTTGACTATTAAATGTACTGACATTTTGATTTTGCACATCTAAACAAAAGCAGACATGTAATATGCAAAGAGACACCAACTAAACCACAAAAAAACAAAAAGTTTAACTCACAACATTCAACAATAGACAAATGACTTCACCCTGAGTCTAGAAAAATATGGAACAGGTCAATTAATATCACACTTGAAGGAAATTAGATTAAATGTAGTTTTAAAGAGTTATTGACAGAAACTGCATGAAGATTCAAGAGGTGAGATATTACAAAAAGTATGAAGAATCTGTGTTGCAAATTTTTTTTTCTATTTGGCATTCTGTTGGTGAAAAATTGACCCCAAATCAAAATGTTTGCCATGTTGCACAATTTTAAATTTTCCTCATATACAGTACATGGCCAAAAGTATTCGTAACCTGCAGTTTTTTGCTATGTTTCATATACAAACAATATTTTTCAATAAATAATTTTGAAGGCATTTATGGTTGGATTTTTATAAAATAGCTTAAAAGACCTTAAAAATGTATAAAGAATATTTGTTTATTTGTTCATAGTTTTGTTTTCTGTTGTTTTTGTATTCTGTTGATATGAACATGGATAATAAAATTTGACAATTTAATTTGGTTGAGCTAATTTCTGAACAGAAAATTATATTTGTGTTTCTCTAATTCTTACACAATTTATCCTTTTCCCAACATTTTTATTATTTTTATTTAATCAATGCGTGGTTCATTTGATCTCAGTTCTTCATTGGTCAAAATTTGATTATGACAAAAGGTGACCATGCCTGATGACGTCACATAGAAAGAACACATCTGTTTGCAGATCATTTGTAAAGAAGAAATAAGTTTGCCTGAATATTGTTTAAAAATCATTAGAGAAACAGATTCCACCACCAAATCTTGTATAATATAATATTTATCCACTCTCGACGGTTAAATTTTAAATATCTAAAACGCTCGGTTTATGTGAATATATAGTGTACACTTAGGATATGATTTCAAATATAGGATACCTGCTAATCAAATTGTTGTGATTAATGATGAAATTGTTATTTCAGGTATTATTTATTCATAATGGTATAGCAGAAAGCCAATAAAAAGAAAAAAAGATGGCTAGTAATGACAAAAACAATTTGGAGTCGGAAGGATTTTCTGTTAGAAAAGACATGCAAGTTTTATATTTTATACATTCAACTATTTAAACAAGTTCAATTTAGTTAACTTTTAAATTATTGTAATCATATTTAATTCAAGCTCTTTGAATATTATCATATACACTTAAAAAACAACCAAAAAACAAAAGTTTTCTAGATGGAACTGGCTACGGTTACATGGAAATGTAACAATAATAAAAATATTAATATTTTTATTATTGTTACATTTCCATGTAACCGTAGCCAGTGCCTTTCTATATTTACCTTCTTCAGGAATACTCAAATAAAATTGAGAATGGAAATGGGGAATGTGCCAAAGAGACAACAACTCAACCATAGAGCAGACAACAGCAGAAGGTCACCAACAGGTCTTCAATGCAACGAGAAATTCTCGCACCCGGAGGCGTCCTTCAGCTGGCCCCTAAACAAATATATACTGGTTCAGTGATAATGAACACCAAACTAAACTCCAAATTGTACACAAGAAACTAAAAGTTAAAATAATACAAGACTAACAAAGGCCAGAGGCTCCTGACTTGGGACAGGCGCAAAAATGCGGCGGGGTTAAACATGTTTGTGAGATCAAAGCCAATTTTGAAAGCCAATGATGTAATAAGAACCAAAACAGTTGGAGAGCTATATTACCAAAATGGACTTAAAAATAGATAATTAGTGGCCAAAAGAGATGAGTAGAATTACACCTAAAAGCCAAACAATTACATCATGTCCAGTGATTTTTATACGCCCTTCAAAATTTTGAAGAGACGTAAATAAATTTTAAGTATTATGAAATTATTCAAACTACTCTTCCAATCTTTCCATGAGTGTTATCCATCACATGTCGCGCCGTATCTCAAAAACAATTTATGATTATTGCTAAAAATTTTACACTTCAGTATTGCGCAATAGCAAGAAATCTTCAATTGCACAGTATTGTGCAATAGCAAATATTTTCAATTGCACAGTATTGTGCAATAGCCAGAAATATCTAATTTTCAATTGATTGGAGTTATCTTTCTTTGTCCAGAATAGTAGTTGAGTCAACTTAAATCATTGTTTTATACAATATACAATGTATATTCACTTTTACTACCAACTGATAAATTAAAACAATCTTTACCATTCAGTGATAACAAGTACCTTTTGTTACATTTTAATATTTTATGATGTATTTAAATGAGTAGTTATTGTTGCAAACTCCATTAGAAATTTGAATTGAGATCAGTTTTGGTAAAAGGGAAAGGGGGATGTGAAAAAAAAATGGGGGGGGGGGGTTAAATTTTTTTCATTTCAGATTTCAGAAATAAAAAGAAAATTTCTTCAAACATTTTTTTGAGAGGATTAATATTCAACAGCATAGTGAATTGCTCAAAGGCAAAAAAAAATTTTTAAGTTCATTAGACCACATTCATTCTGTGTCAGAAACCTATGCTGTGTCAACTATTTAATCACAATCCAAATTTAGAGCTGTATCCAGCTTGAATGTTGTGTCCATACTTGCCCCAACCGTTCAGGGTTCAACCTCTGCGGTCGTATAAAGCTGCACGCTACAGAGCATCTGGTTTGTTATATTAATCTTAAGATCTGTATACTTTTTGGTTTTGATTATAATATGAGGCATATCTGAGAGAATTCCTTTGAAAAATTAAAAAAGTTATTAGCATATTTATTTGGTCCTGTCATTGTCGATGTTGGTCATGTCATTATCAGAGTTGGTCATGTCACGTTTTCTAAAGTTTCTTACAAATTTTTTATTATTTTTTTCTTAAATCTATTTATCAAATGATGAAATCTTATTATATTTCAAATTTCAGAAAAATATTTTGAGAAATAAAAGAGAAATTAGCAATTTCATCTGGTCCGGTCATTGTCGTTGTTGGTCCTGTCAGTCAGCGATGGTCATGTCACGTTTTCGAAAGTTTTTGAAAATAAATCTATATTTTTTATAAAATTTTGGCTTCAAAATATGACATACCATTTTATGTTTCAAATCTGAAATGATTCCTTTGAAAAATAAAAAAGTTATTAGCATTTTTATTTGGTCCTGTCATTCTCGATGTTGGTTCTGTCATTATCAGAGTTGGTCATGTCACGTTTTCTTAAGTTTCTTACAAAACTTTTTTATTTTTTTTCTTAAATCTATTTATCAAATGATGAAATCTTATTATATTTCAAATTTGAGATCAATCCTTTGAGAAACGAAAAAGTTATTAGCATTTTTCATTTGGTCCTGTCATTCAGTCCTGTCATTCGGTCCAGTCATTCCTTCTTCTCTATTCTTTCCTCCACTATCTGGAGTACCACTACTTTTGTAGTGTAGCACGGATTAGCAACTGATTTACTGTAAGCAACTGTGTGCATGTGCACATTAGTGTAACCCGTTTCCAGTCGTGTCCATGCATTTTCTCATGAACCATTCAACCAAAGCTTTTCAAATTTTAATATTGTGTTACTGATGACAAAATAGAGGTCAAGTTCAATAATGACGATTTTGACTTTTACCGTTCAGGAGTTATGGTTCTTGAAAGATCGTAAAATGGTGTTTCCACTCACATTGTTGCATTTACTCACAAACCATTCAATCTTAGCTTTTCAAATTTTAATATGTTGATACTTATGACAAAATGGAGGTCAAATTTGATATTGATGATTTTCACTTTCACCATTCATCAGTAATGGTTCTTGTGATATTGCCAGGACACAAATAAATGTTAATAAATCCCGTTTGCTGTCGTTGTGACAGGCTCTTGTTATGAGCTGTATTGACTAGTAATTGACCTTATGCAAATGAATATCAAATGAATATCAATACATCTGTTAAAATATTTTGGGTTGAAAATATCTCTTTGCCGATTCTTAAACTGTTTACAAACTTAGTGATGTAAAGAACCCTACGACACAGACCAAAGTTCATCTATTATTTTATGTTCCAAACTCTGTCAAGATCTTATTCATGTTCACATAGACGAGAAGGTTGATTTCTACCTGACTCAGCTCATATGTAAGGTTACTTTCATTCAAATGTGCAGATATTCAAATACAGATATGACACTATACAATTATAGCCTTTGTATGAGGTTGATACAAGGATGTATATATTGACCTGAAAGCAGTATATTGACTGAGGACGTAGTCCGAGATCTATATATCCTGTTTTGACCTCAATCATGGGCTATAATTGTTATATAATCTTATATATGTATTTGAAGATTTTTTTTTCTTTCAAATAATCAATCATTGATATTTTTTAATAAAACTTTTAACAATATCATGAAATTCATTACATGACGTCACAAAGTATATCAGTTTTTAGATATTCTGAAAATAACTCTGCAATATGCTTTTTGCTATCCGCCGTTTTCTGTCTACTTTCGAAAATATAGTTAACATGTGACCATCTCTGAACAAATCAAATTAGTTAAAATATACAAATTAATAATATTAGTGTATTTCATCTTTTCACAATTTTTACACAAGTATACTTATTCAAAACAAGACAATTTTTATGCCCCACCTACGATAGTAGAGGGGCATTATGTTTTCTGGTCTGTGTGTCCGTTCGTCCGTCCGTCTGTTCGTTCGTTCGTCTGTTCGTTCGTCCGTCTGTCCCGCTTCAGGTTAAAGTTTTTGGTCAAGGTAGTTTTTGATGAAGTTGAAGTCCAATCAACTTGAAACTTAGTACACATGTTCCTTATGATATGATCTTTTTAATTTTAAAGCCAAATTAAACTTTTGACCCCAATTTCACGGTCCACTGAACATAGAAAATGAAAGTGCATGTTTCAGGTTAAAGTTTTTGGTCAAGGTAGTTTTTGATGAAGTTGAAGTCCAATCAACTTGAAACTTAGTACAAATGTTCCCTATGATATTATCTTTCTAATTTTAATGCCTAATTATATTTTTTATCCAATTTCACGGTCCATTGAACATGGAAAATGATAGTGGGAGTGGGGCATCCGTGTACTTTGGACACATTCTTGTTTTCTGTTACATATGCAGTATCATTTCCTTTATATATTTTTTTTGTATGTTAATTGCTGTCTCTATGACTTGATTTATTATACAAATACCAGAGATTTAATTGTTCTTCCATCATAATGACATTATCATAACATTTTAGGTATAATGGCTATACACTTGATACAAAATACCAAAAATGTGAAAATATAAAGAAAGAATTTGAAGAAAAATTGCAAGGTAAGTATTTTTAATTCATTATATCTTAGATGTTTTTTCCAAATTTATATCTTATGTATTACAATAACTTATTAAAAGCTTAATAATTCCATGCTTCAGAAACAAAATAAAGGCTGTTTTATTCTTCACCACTACAAGACTACTGTTCCTAATTGACCGTTTCATAATTTAAAGAATCATGAGTAATTTCATTGTTCGTACCCCAAAATGTTAAAAACGTCATGTCATTGGTTGAATTTCCATTGTTTATGACTTTTTTCACCAATAAGACGTTTTGGTGTACACTTTTGAAAATATTACCCAGGATGCATTAGATTCTGAAACAGCTAATAACACATAGAGGTACAACCATTATACTGTGGACAACTGCAATACTTATGTTGGTGATAATATTGAATTATTTACCTTTAAAATGTTTGTCATCGGCTATCAATAACAATGAATATACACTCCCTCAGTCTGTCAGAGGCTTTCCAGTGGGGATTTACTAGTAAAAAAAATAGATTAAATGAGTAAAGTTTATGCATGTGCATACAATGAAAAAAAAGAATGTCTAAGTACTCAATATTGAAATCAACACATAAGATTTAGTCCTCTGTTAGTTATTTGTATTATTTGATTTGTGTGTTTAGAACCATTGGATACCTAAAAAGTTTAATATCAATAAAAAGTACAATGTGATAATTCAGCATTACAGAGGAACTGAGCACGTCAAGAAATGGTCTAGTCCACACTGTTATGAAAACAATTCTATTTTGTGGAAGATTCCTCCATGCTTAAAAGAGGGACGAAAGATACCAAAGGGACAGTCAAACTCATAAGGCAGATTTTACAGTATTGTGTTCTGTCTCCTACTTTCATGTTGCTAACGTGACAGAGACAAAAATGAGTAACGTTAGCGACATTTGGACATGTCACATGAGCAACAACATCTTTAAAAGTTAAAATGTATGCACACAGTGATGTTTAATATATGCCTGGAGTAATAAAATTGTACAGTCTGGTTTAGAATTTCTAAATATACAGAATGTCATTTGCAGGTGTACTTTATATCAAATGAATACACAAGAAAGCAAAAAATGAGTAACGTTAGCGACATTTGGACATGTCACATGAGCAACAACATCTTTAAAAGTTAAAATGTATGCACACAGTGATGTTTAATATACGCCTGGAGTAATAAAATTGTACAGTCTGGTTTAGAATTTCTAAATATACAGAATGTCATTTGCAGGTGTACTTTATATCAACTGAATACACAAGAAACCAATTCGTAATAGTAACATTAGCAACATCTACTATCATGACATTACGTTTTGTTGCGAACGTCTTTTTGGTGGACGGAATACATTTAAGGTCCTCTTGTAACGATATTACATACAACTTCCCATCTTTGCTTCCCCATCATGTGAAGGAACTGACTCCGAATCTATTTCTGCAAAGGGCGATATCGTAACTCCTATACAGGAGAGTTACAGATCTAAATATATGTTGCTCACGTGACACTGATTTGGACGGAAACGTCGAGAGTAACGTTCGCAAAAAATAAAACAGCCAATGATATTGATTCCTCAAGTCCTTTGAACCCCTTACGTCATCCAAATTTAATATGATTGCCATTTTCAATTATTTATAAAACCCGGGATAAAAATAACTACAATGGGCTGTCTGAGAACCATCAAGAAAATTGCGATCGTGACATACCACAATGGACGGAAAAGACGTGACGTTAGCAACAATATTATTAAATTACCTTTTTTAGCCTTTACCAATAAAAAACTGCCTTAAAGTTATGATTAAAACACAAAAGAAGACTTTTTATTAAAATATAAGTCCATGTTATTAGGCTCCACTTATAAATAATACTTCAAAATTCCACTCCAAATAAGCTGGATGTCAGTAAAGTAGGTCATGATGTCTATTCCATGTCCAATATTTTGAAATTGAAAACCCTCTAATTCTAACAAAAAACACAAACACAGAGTAATTTTTATTTTTATTTACTCAGAAAGACACATTTTATTCAATAACATAATGCATTACTCCATTACACAGTCGGTTTCACAGTTTCAGCAATTGCTTTTTTGATGGATACAAAAAAACAATATTTCCTTCTTATTGTAAAATCTGCCATAAATCTAAAACAAACTGACAACGCCATGGCTAAAAATGAAAAAGACAAACAAACAACAGCACACACGACACAACATAGAAAACTAAAGAATAAACAACACGAACCCCACCAAAAAACTAGGGGTGATCTCAGGTGCTCTACTCTTATCTTAAAAAGTTGATGAATAAAATGACTTGCATTCATCAATACTGCAAGTTAGTATAATACATGTGACATTCTTGTTGTTTTTTCTTCACAGGAGCTGTTACCAAATGGAAGAGTGAGGGAGTAAAAGCGGTATGGGTAAAAGCTAGAAAGAATCATTCTGAGGTTGTGCCAGTCTGTACTGAGGTTAGTTTATATTTAACCATTTACTTAACAGTCATCTGTTGATACATGTATATACAGTGAAACCTGATTAAACCGAACCCTGAATAAACCGGAAACCTGTCTAATCCAAACTTGTTCTGAAGACCAATCATATCACATGTTATGCATTGTGAACCTGATGAAACCGAATACCTGCCAAAACCGAACGAAATCTCAAGTCCCGAAAGGGTTCGGTTTAGTCAGGTTTCACTGTACCTAGAATTACCAATGATGTTTGATAAGGTCGGACAATATTGATTCTGCTTTTGTTTGGTGAGTATGGTCTATTAAATTTGTCAGGGGTAGATCCAGCCATTTTAAAAGGGGGTTCCACCCATATGTTCCCATTCAAATGCCTTGATTGTCAAAAAAAGGGGTTTCCCAACCCTAGATCAAATACTGGTTGTTAAACATATTTTATTTCTAAGGTTAAGGCAATTTTTGGATACATTAAAAAAAACCATTTTTATTCTATTTAATTTATTTGAAAGAAGAATTACTTGTACTTTAGCTGATGGATGTACATATTTGTTTATTGTATATCTTATCAAAGCTAAAGTACCCTGTAGATTTGAATTTTTTTAGTGGTGGTTACTAATGATAAAACAGTAAATGTTTATGAAAAATACTTTGAAAAAATAGTATAACTTTTTTATTTTTTCATCATCTGGTGATTAATTTGGTCTTTTTAACAGTCTGGTATTTAGACCAGGTTTTTGATGTGTTTTGTTCTTGTAGTTTCATTTTTATTATTTTTTATTTTGGTATTGCTATATACATGATATAACCTTAAAACTACTTTATTTTTTATTTTTTACAGTTACATTTTCAATGCTTGTAGAGTAAATTGTAGTGTAACTATATATTATTTTTGATAGTTAGGTTTTGATTTCCACCATGCTCAGCCTGGTTATGTTATGCTCACTAAATGGTTACCAGATGACATTGAAAACAGAATTCCTGGATTTGCTAACCAATACCTGGGTAAGTATGATAGAAAACCGACAGAATGTGTTTTAAAAAAATACAGAATGTTGTTAAAAAAAATTCATATGTCCGAAGCACTTATCTGGATTTACCTTCATCAGGAACCCTCAAAGCCCAATATGTGAAAGTTGAGCATGTATAAAATTTATCAATGGACAATTTTAGAAATAATGTTTGTACCGAAAAACCGACTTCTGAGCTGAGCTGATTTTAAAAATTGCTAAAGTCAGCATAATATGAAAAAATACAATCTATACACAAACCTAACAAAAAATCTCTAGAACAGTAGACATTGGGTTACTGCCATATTGTCTGATACTTAATGACAGCTCAACAGCTTACAACTGACAAAGTATCTATAACGTAGATTAAAGACAAATCCCTCTATTGTTTATGTGCATATACAAGCGCAACAGTACTATGCCGTCAGCGGTTTATGACGTCGCGGTTTCCGCGAACTGGAAACGTTTATTAAAGTTATTCCTCTTTGAGCCGATGGAGAGAGTGACAATCCTTTTGATAGGTTAATTTGCCGAGAAGAAAATGAAAATTGTTTTTATATAATAGACATGCTACGGAATTGGATAAAATATGTGAATGAAAAGAGAGTCTACTATACAGCAATCTAACAACAAAAATACACAAAAATGACTGTCAAGAAACAGAATCTGGATACTCGACAACAAGATGTGTCAATCAAATTATAATATAATACTGTTTTCTTTAATTTTCTACATGTATAGACTTTCGTAGGTTCTTAATTATATCGATATTTTACAAATCATTAAGAAAGTACGAAAATCATCAATCATTCTGGTAATGTCCTAAAAATTCAATGTATCTTTAGCATTAGGTACATTACATTGCACTCACGTATTTTGAATGTGTACGTCACTTTTATTTGTACACGAATATGAAAATTAGATTTCTGATAAACACCAACAAAACAGTTACCTAACGACGCATACATGTAAAACAAAGTACATCTAGAGAAGTTAACATATATGCTTCTAACATTGTAGGTTTTTTAAATGACCATTCCGAGTTTGTTCCTATTTACCAAGTTTGATATTTATGTACAAGGTGCGCAATTTTTGTATATATAAATAAACATAATCGTGTCTGTGTTTAAAAGTCGGAATGAAGAATTACAAAGGAATGTATATGGAAAAAATCAATTAACAGGAGATTTGGGAACAGAGGTCGGACTCGGTTCTATTCATACTCACGGTGTGACAGCTGTATGAGTATACTTAGACTGAGTTTTTAGCAACATTACGGAATGTTTCGATATTCATAGATGCCTAACTTGAAGGATGAATAATCAAAACAGAAATGGTGCTAATTAGACCCCGTTAACACTTGCACGGAATTGAAATTAAATCGATCTCTGAAGAGCATCTCGCGTTTTTCGAACTTAAAAGTGGTTGCTGTTTACATATGTTACATATGTGTTTTTCATTCATTTTTTTTTGTTATTTTCTAGTTTGAATTGTGTTACATTTGTCCTTTCGGGACCTTTTATAGCTGTATATGCGATATGGGATTTGATCATTGTTGTAGGCCGTACGATGACCCATAGTTAATAATTTCCTGTGTCAATTGGTCATTTGTGGAGAACTGTGTTATTTGCAATCATACCACATCTCCTATCTTATTAATATATTTTCAGAAGAATAACGCAAAAACGTCGAATATATTTATTTGGTTTTTATTATCTCCATGGCACGTTCTGTCAGATCATTTGGGAATAAACACTGAAATCAGCTTTTTTTTTAAACATTTTTAAACTGACCATGCGCAGATTTATTTTCATATCTTCATAAAACGCTTGGAATGTTATATCGATTGATTGATTGAAAAGTCGATCGCGATGTATCTAAAGCGGTTTCACTTGAAGAAAATCGGTCTTTTAAAACTACATCTGGAGATGGAAAGTTTACGTCCGATTGAAGATCGATCTTTCTCATTTTTGCAATACTAAAGATCGGCGATCTCAGAAATGATCGATCTGTATTGTTAGTGGAAACGGAATCTTAGATTTCTAATGATTTTAAGTAATTATCATCAAATTAAAAAGGAACAACATTCTTAAACGAAATTAAAATTAATGATATCGGAAGCAAAATTGTCGTTCAGATATACTTTGATTGAACAATGATGTTATATAAAAATGTCTTCACTATTTTAAAAAGAATTTCTGTTCAACACATAAGCACTATGAATAACCTGAAATGAAATGTTCATAGAAGCATTCGTGTGTACATTTGTACAACGCATTGTTTTCCAACCACCGTCTTTATATTACGTGTCTGTGATACTGACTGAAAACTAAGTACTTTCATGTGTAGATTAATGAGAATTTATTGTAGTTTAAAACAAACAAACAAAAAAACAGCAAATAACGAGAACTGGGTTGTCCCAAATTTGTAAGAATATAGCCTAAACCGGCCGAACGTCTTTCGACGTTGTTTTTAGAATTGGCGCAATGTGTTCCCGCCAATTCAAATTATTAACCCCTTTTTAGAAATATCTCTTTTTCCATTACGGTGACCCCATCTTTTTATTTCCTTATTTTGTTTAGATATAAACAACGCATATTCTATTGAAGACTCATGGAGAAATTATTGGTCAATTTTTTTAAAACTTATTTTTTTATAGGTATTTCACAATAAAAAAAGGCGGGAAAACTATTATAGCAACTTATCGTTATTATTTTCCACTCAGAAAATGGTGATATTATTAAAATAGTTTGTATTAACAACTAGGTTAACAGAAAAGACAAGTTTTTATTGGATACGAACTTTAAAAAAATATTACACTGCTATATATAGATATATTGACTAGAAGTCCCAATTTCCAAATTCCGTGAAAAAGATGGCGTTTTAAATCGAAAACGAGGTCGGTGACCCCATTTTTTTATTTGCTTATTTTAAAGCTGCTACCTAGCCTAAAGTAAAAATAGAATATAAAGAAGATATTATTGGTAGATCTGAATAGAAGGATTTGTCTTTAAGGGAAGCAATCTTTTCACACAGGGTATGTGCATATGTCATAATTTTTATTTTTATTTTTAGGTGTAGCTGGATTTGTAGTAAATGACAAAGGACAGTTACTTGTAATACAAGAAAAATATAACCTTATAAAAAAACATTGGAAACTGCCTGGAGGATTGGCTGATTTAGGTAACTTTATCTATATTTTTTTTAGCTATTTTCATATTTTTTTGAGTGGTTGGAGAAAAATATTTCTCATCATAGTAAAATATCTATTCTCAGCAAATGATTGGTAGAAATTTATTTTCTTGATTTCCTCTAAATTTCCTATTGTGACACCCTGAAAAAAGGTAACCATACTTGATGACGTCACATATAATGAACACAACTTTCTGCAAATATTTAAAAAGGAAGGATAAAAATCATTTTAGAAACAGATTCCACCACTATAACTTGTGTATAACCATAATTCTCCACTCTCAAGTTGAACAGCTTAGCAAGCCTCAGGCTTTAATTATTAAAATTTAACTGTCTCAAGTGGAGCGATATCGTAATACACTTGTTGCAGAGATGGAATCTCAATAATGGTTAGAACATTCTTAATACAAACAGTTTATACTAGTTTTAAGGAGAAGGTCAATTTTTGGGATTACTGTGGATTTGTTATTATTTATTGGACAACAATTCTTATGGATTTTGTGGGTACAAGGAAAAAACAACTTTAAATGTTCAGAGGCGGATTTAGGGGGGTGGCCCAGGTGGCCCGGGTCCCCCCTTTTTGGGAAAAAATTTGGTTGTTTATATAGGGAATCACTGAAGCGTGACTGGAGCGGGCCCCCACTTATGAAAATTTCTGGATCCGCCACTGATGTTCAACTAATTACAAATGTTCCATATAAAAATATGCTGACTATAGCAAAACCACTAAATCTAATATCCATGAAAATGTAAGTTTTTTCTTAATCCACAAAAATTTGGTATCTACAAAAATAGAAAAATCCACAGTATTTTTATTTTAATTCTAAATTTATGGAATATTGTATAAAACTATAAAGAGGACATTTTTGGGATAGGATTGCTTTCAAGCAATCTGTAGACTTATACCATTGGCTCAGAGCCATGCCCTCACGTCAATCGTTTTATTCTAAACATTAAGGAAGATTCTTATGATTGTCTTGGTTTAAAAGGTAAAAACAAACAAATGGATTGAACTTAAACAACTTTCTTATAATGTTCTTTTCATAATCTTCATGTTTGATATTTCCCTTGACTTATATGCGTGTTTTTAACAACAATCAGAATTAAGCAGTATTTATATTTAGTAATTCTATAAATTTAGAAACACGTCAGAGGGAATTCCTCAGTTTTGATAAAAATGCGAGAGTTCTCTGAATTCCGATAAATCTATTTCTGTCATATTAGAACTGAAGTAGAGTTTTTCTTATATATGTCACCGTTTTGACACTGATATTTGATATTGTACTTCCATAAAGAAATAGCGAACCATCTAGGTCGTTTAATTAACATTTAATATACGTTCTTGCTCCAGGGTTTGTTTAGGTAATTATGTGCATGCATATAGTTTTCTTGACTTCAAGGGGTATTATATTGAATGGTTGCTCTGGATTCCCCACTCAATTGATTAATTTAAAATTCATGCGATCCTTTCTAAGTATGTCTGCTATTGAGGGTTATTGTTGTTGCATAATTTTAAATCATATGCATCATTTAAATTAAGATAAATGTAGTCCACATTGTAAAGGTGTAACTACAACACCCCTTCAGGCGAAATGGAGTCTTCCATATTATCGTTTCGAGTTGTCTCCCATCTGGAAGTAACTTACAAAATACAGTACAACACGTGGAGAAAAATTAACTCGTTCTGTCGATAAACGTCGTATTATATTAAAAATTATCGCAATTTAAATCGAGGAATTTGGAAAGGAGTCATGACCACTGACCCAAAGGAAATTAAATATTTAATAAGTTAGGAATGGGGTTCCTCCTAGAATTAACGTAGGAAAATAGGTGATAAGAAACGAAGTGAAATACCTTCTCTCACTCTGAGTCTCAGTGACTGCTGTGGAAAGTTAACTTGGAATTGATAGTACAAAAATAAAACACAATTAAAATGTCAATTGTTCTTGAACAATTGAGAGGTCTTTCCTTTTCGTAATGTAAAATACATGTTCCAATAGTCGTAGAATGCATTAAAAAGCTCTCAAACACACATAAAACCGTTAAAATATGACAAAAACAACAAATTCGCTTTTAGGACATGACCTTGACTTTTGACCTTGTGACCTTTGTAAAGGTCATTGGTCCACAATGTCATTATAAAAGACCCCATGGGTCTAGGACCTTTGGTACAAGAGTTCAAGCTAATTTTGTCTTTTCATAAACCGTTAATGGGGGTTATGCCCCTTAAGGGTATGCCAAAGCTCTTCGGTCAAAATGTAAAAAAGTTGCGCCTTAGTCAACTCAACATTTTTCACTATTTACTATTTCTGTAAGTATAATCGTTTTTGAGATATCCAATAAAAAGTTGAAATGTCAAAGGTCAAGGTCAACCTTAAAAGCTTGAAAACACTAAAAATCCTTTATATAAGGTTAAAAACACTAAATTCGCTATCTAGGACATGACCTTGACCTTTGAACTTTTGACCTTTGTCAAGGTCATTAGTCCCCAATGTGATTGCTGAAGACCCCATGGGTCTAGGACCTTTGGTTATATAGTAAAAGCTGATTTTGTCTTTTCAGAAACCTAAAACAGGGGTTATGCCCCTTACAAAAAGGTCAAATCTCTTCGGTCAAAATGTAAGAAAGTTGCGCCGTAATGACCCAAACATTCTCTACTATTTAAAACTTCTGTAAGTTTAATGGTTGCTGAGATTATCCGGTAACAAGGTGTTAGGTCAAAGGTCAAGGTCAACATACACGTTTGACCTTGAGGTATTTTTCAAAGTCACATGAATTGATGATGAATGGTGAAGATCCTAGGTGTCTACGACTTAGTTTCTGAGTTTGGGTGGCCAACCGATACCGGTTAATTTTAATAGGGGCATAACCCTACCAATGAGTCGTTGAATCCTTTCGATCCAAATGTGACGAAGAACCGGGGTCTGGTCCTGAACAAATTTCACCCTTTGTTTTTTTTCTACCTATTACGGTTACGGTGTTGGAACGGTAACAAGGTTTTTGGGTTTCGGAGGGATTACTCCGAACCGACAAAATATTTCGACTCACAGGGTGAGTTCCAGATAGGTATTCATGACACCGCAGGGCTCACACTACTTCAGAATTATAGGGAGAAGTGATTTCTCTTTTTGAAACTGATAGGGAGAAGTGGTGAGATTTGAAAGAGAAGTGCTCATTCGCGCAGTGCGCTACAATGTTTGGATTTTACAATAGTATAAAGAGCCATATGTAAATAATGTTCTTTTATATTGTTCAATTCATATCTGAGTAAAAAAATCACAATTAAAGTAACATTTGAAATTAAAAGTTGTTTAAGTTTTACTAAGGTTCTTGTGAGAAACTACCAACCAAATATCTAGCACTAAAAAAAAAAATTATTTTAAAAAATGTAAAGAAATTATAATATATCAATTACAATTTAATTAAAAATTATCTTGTGTATGAAATTCAGTGTTTCTCATAAAAAAATATAAAAGTTATTAAGCTGGGCCATAATATATTGATATCAGTATAATAGTCTCAGAGTTAAGCAACTTTAATCAATAGTTTGAAACAATCCATAAAAAATATAGGGAAATATATACACAAATCAATTAGATGTAACCAAAAGTCTCTTAATGCGTGTGGAATGCGTAATTTTTCCCTTTGGGATCAATATTCTTCTTTCGGCTGTTCCATCCGTGGGTCCGAGTCGCCTGGAAGCGTGAGCCCTGCACCAATACAAAGTGTGAACATGAAAGCGACACGTCTTACGGTTATGGCTGCTAACTTCGTCAAAGTTTGGCGGAAGAATAATAATAATAATAAACAGAAGAAATACAGTAAGGTCTTTCTCTTTTGAAAAAGGAAAGACCTTAATAAGTACATTGTTCATACACTTGTATCCGGATTGACTTTTTTGTAATTATTCAGATTATGTAAATTTTATTTTACATGTGCAGTTGAATTAGTTTTGAAAATAATATTATCCAGCTACATGTATACATGTGTCAATGAAAACAATGGCATCGTATCCCTCAGAGCAGTCTGCTCTTTGATTAATCTAATTTTTTTAAAACTTCAGAATAAAATTGTCAAAGAATGGTAAATATTGGCTTAGTTTTTACGGAACAATTTTACTGATATCTCTAAAATGAAGTCTTATTTATTTTTCTCAAAGGGGAGAGTGTAGAAGAAACAGCCAGACGAGAGGTACTTGAAGAGACAGGTGTTGAAGCTGAGTTTATATCTGTGATAGCCTTTAGACACCAACATCAGTTTAGATACGGATGTTCTGATTGGTACTTCATATGTCTGATGAGACCAATCACAGAGGAGATAAAACATTGCCCACATGAGATTGGGGACTGCAAATGGGTGGATGTAAGATTTTATGGATATAGTTTTCTGATTATTGCTAATTCAGAAATTATTGTAAGGTTTTCATTAATGCAAATATGTGACTTGATGAGTATCGCAATAAAAAGAATTTGCATTCTAATATCTGATACATATATAAATATGCAGATATTCTTGAAATTTATACAATAACTACTGTAAATTCAGAAATTATTGCGTGCATTTGTTATTGCAATTTTGTCATTTTAATCTTAAAAAGTTTTTAACTCTGTTGCATTTTTTGCAATAAAAAAAACCTTGCAATAATTTCTGAATTTACAGTAACATCAAATTTTGTTCATTTTCTTCAAATCACAATAATAAATGCACACAATACTTTTTAAATTTACAGTATGTAGAATTTATTTATGAGATTGGAAGGTACTTTGTTAATATTGAGAGGCTCATCTCAAACCTACCGATAATATTTCAAAAGGATGCATTGGTCAGCAAGGCTGTACTGACCTCTTTTTAATTTGACAAGTATTTCCCATTTTACCCAGAAACTCTGCTTTCTCCAACAAAAACAGGATTCCATCATGTCCATAGTAAAGCTATGGGTACTGAAAATGGTGTCAGACACTAACAAATAAATCATATTTTGAACTATTTTTAGACCAATAAAACTCCATTCATTACACAAAAACAGACTAAGAAATATTTAATAAGACCAGATATATTTTGTTTTCTTAAATAAATACTGTGGATTCATTTATTTTTCGTGGGTATCAATTTTTGTGGATTGAGGAACATTTCATGTTCGTGGATATTTGATCTTGTGCTTTTGTCAATATTTAATCACCAAATATTTATTTTTTAATTTCTTAAATCTTGTTACGGAAAAATTACTGTGGATTCATTTATTTTCGTGGGTATCAATTTTCACACATGGATTGAGGAAAGTTTCATTTTCGTGGATATTTAATTTAGTGTTTTTGACACTCTCTGCATACAATAGCTATAGAAAATTTGTAATTTGTGGTTCACCTGTACCAACAAAAGTTGGTATTCAACGAAACTATTGATTAACAAATAATTATTTTTTTTACAGATAGATGAGTATTTATCTGATCCTGATATTGTGGATACTAACAGGTTTATTGTGCAATGTTATAAAGATGGTCAACTTAAACATGGTGGATTACAAATTGCTCCGTCAGAGGTGCTCAATTATTCAAAAAAGAGCCATCATAAAATATATTGTATACAACAGGGAACTAGTAAAGTAAGTAAAATATACTTTTGTAAATATAGCTTAAAAGAATAATGGGAGTTATCTTTCATTAGCTTTAATAAAAATACCTATCTTACCGGTAATTAAAAAAAAATGGTTAAATACAGAAAGACTTGTTCACATGAAAATTTTGTGTCTAGTTTGAGACGCATACATTCTTTGTTTCCATAGATCAAGTAATATGACCATTATACTCCAAAAAATTATTTTAGATTGAAATAACATATCTACTTTTAAACAGGATAAATTTCTTACAAATCAGAACTTCTCTTTTAATTAATACCTTTTTACATGATATTTTTTTTCTTTTAATTCACACATTGGTTACTGAATTTATCTCACAAAATATAAATGCTACAGAAATTTGCATAATTTTGTTTCTATATTCAGATGCAGTTGAATGAATTCAAAATTTAAAATATGACCCAATAATTAAACTTTGCCATAATGTGCTATAAACCACAAGAAAAAAGTTGATATTATTTTTGTCGATATTTATGTTTTATGATGTCTTTTATATTTGTGTTTTTTGTTTGTTTCAGGAATAATGTTGTACTTAAGCTCAAGACTTGTATGTCCCTTGTACTGCCTGACTGTGATTAGTCCCAGGAACTTTATACACCAGTACATGTGCTTTAAACAGATTTTATTTTATATATATACATGATAAGTTTTATATAAACAAGCAGTATTATCTATTGAATATTTTATAAATTGTTAAACAGACCAATCATGTTTTTAGATATTATACAGATATAGATTATCTATCATTTAATGCAAATTTTTTATAAAGATATAGATTATCAATTGTTTT
Organism: Mytilus galloprovincialis; assembly: GCA_037788925.1. Lineage (NCBI taxonomy): Eukaryota > Metazoa > Mollusca > Bivalvia > Mytilida > Mytilidae > Mytilus > Mytilus galloprovincialis. The sequence goes on from CM075332.1 coordinate 17,657,096, forward strand.
ACGCAAATTGTATGCAAAGTTCAGGGTATTTTAGAGGAAATTAAAAATATTAATCATTGGGAAATCTTGTAATTTGTACTCTTATTTTATATGTTTAACAGTAAAATATTAATTCTAATGCAACAACGTTTTAACGTTCATTTTGATTGGATAGCGTCACTTTTTTACATGGCATCAATTGACAATTGATGCTATGGGACGTACGCGCAAGCGCAGACGGCATATGACAGATTTTAATTACATGTTTTAACGTTGTTTTCTGTCAGTTTCATTAGAATGGAGATAACAATATTGTATTTTAAGCTCTGACGCCAGTAAACTTAATTTGCGACCATCAAATCCCCAATTGATGCCGTCGGAGCTTAAAATACAATACAGTTATCTCCTAATTGTGAAAGCTGCACATAAGATAAAGAAAATATTGGGTAAATTTCAATGAGACAGCAACCAAACAACACAAAAAACTAAAACATATGAAGATAAACATAAAGGAGTAGGTTTGGTAAGGACCGATTTTGGCCACTTTTTAAACAGTTAAGTGTCTACTTCAGTCGATTCAAATTGTTTTTGTAAAAGATTTGAAGTGATTAAGTCATAGAAGACACTCAAATGTCAGCTTGAATATGATAAATCTATCAAATATGCCATAAGATGCCACTTTTCAGATGTTTTTTTGTCAAAAATAAACGTGGCCGCATCTGTGTTCACCCTGAACCTTTATATATGATATGCATTATCATCAAATACAACTTACATTTAAATATTAAGAATGAACACAATAGTTATCAAAGGTACCAGGATTATAATTTAATACGCCAGACGTGCGTTTCGTCTTCATAAGACTCATCAGTGAAGCTCAGATCAAAACAGTTAAAAAGCCAAACAGATACAAAGTTGAAGAGCATTGATGCTTTTTCTAGAGGAGCACTGAATTGAATTAAACTAAACAAGGAATAAATGTTCCTCATGAGAAGGTGATGAAGACCTTAATGCATGTTTTTCTTATAGATTGAGATATACTGTAAACAAATGTGGCCAATTCCATTTACGACTGAAACCGTCTAAAATTTAACTCAAATGCTAATATTGTGCAGATTTAAGTACTTTAGCATGACTTGATGATGGTAGTACCCGATATATGTGCATTGAATTGTCAAAAACAGCCTGTATTTGTGTAACAGATGCATTCTACTTTCCAATAAATAGCTGAAAAAATTACATTTTTACAATTTTTTAAAATAGCTATATTTTGGGGCCAAAAAGGGGTCTTACTGGACCTACTCCTTTGTCCACATTTGCAGCGTCTATATAATATGTCTATTTCTAAAACTGCCTGAGTTATTACACATAGATTAAGTGGAAACTTCCTTAAGACCAAAGTATCATGTCAGAAAAGTTATAGCTCATTGAGAGATGATTTTTGTCTCGCCTTGAAGTAGTCGAAAAAGCAAGAGATACTGCAAACCAATTTCTTTCCCTGATACATTTCCATTTCACCCTTTCTAGTCCACTTCAAAGCTATTAAAAATTTTACATATTCGTGACAAATTATATTTGCGTTATTTTGCTACTTGTGAAAGTTGCGAAAATAAATCACTGGCAAAAATAAGTTGGTTTACAGTAGATGTGCTGTTTCCAGTGGCCTTGACAACTGCTGTGTCAATAATGTATTAGTTTGTTATTAGGTCTAATTTATGGTGAACCACTAGTGTTAGTTCAGTGATATTTGTTATTTAGTTGTATCAGCATTGACACATCTCATTTTCATAGAGGTTATTTAGTCCCATCACCTCAGTCATGGTCTATTGACTTGGAAACTTTATTTATTTAAATATATTAGTATGGGATTAAGGTCATTTATTACATTGGTTGCAATGAATTACATTGATTTCCCAGTTAGATAAAAACCGATAATTTCACATGTGAAATAAACGTGGTTATTTCACTCTCTGACGTCATACAACAATAGGCGTTGTCAAGATGTCGATAACGTCGTTGGATCAAAACAAATTGTCAATGCGTAGGAAAAAGATATAGTTCCTTACATTTTCTACATTAATTTCATAAAAAAAAAGCCATTTGCCAATGTAATAAAAAGATTAACTAATCGCCGTATTTGAATATAAAAAATAAGACAACTTGTGACCAAACACCGCTATGGATTAAACTCGTGCTGCGCACTCGTTTAATCAATGCGTCGTTCGGTCACGCGTTGTCTTATTTTTGATATTCAAATACGGCGATTAGTTATACTATAATCAATATGGAACCACATACATGTAGTAATTGTAGGTCAATGATATTTGGTATGCAGTTTTATTAGCATTGGCAAATCTCATTTCCTTGGATTTGTTTTGGCCCTGACCCTCCAGTTATAGTTCAATAACTTTGAAAATTTTGCATTTTGGCTATTTTAATTTCAACATTTGCATATCATATCAAATAACAAACTAGAGGCTCTCAAGATCCTATGTCGCTCACCTGGTTCTACTTTGGTTTTGGTAATCATGTAAAATTAGATTGATTGAAGCCAAATTTGGTTAAATATTGGCCTTGTTAATAAGACTTTTGTAAAATTTACAGAAATTACCAATAACTTAATTGAAAAAGTAGAAAATGACTTTATAAGAACAACAACTCGGACAAGATGCCAATTGACAATTTTGCTTATGTGAAGATATTTATTTTTTTTTTGGGGGGGGGGGGATATTTTTGCAGTTTACAGTATATCTCAATCTATAAAGAAACATGCATTAAGGTCTTCATCAGCTTCTCATGAGGAACATTTATCCCTTGTTTAGTTTAATTCAATTCAGTGCTCCTCTAGAAAAAGGATTTGTATGTATTTTCCATAGGGTCTTATTTAAACTAGGCCTCCTGATTACGGGGCGCCGAATGGGACTCTTGTGGTTTTGTACAAAAGTCAGTTCTGTCAAAACAAAATCATTTTTGTCTTACAAAACTATGTGATACAGACTTGTTTTATGAGAACTTCAATTTTGTGATGACAAACTTCATTTTTGTAGACAAAATTCATTTTTGTAGACAAAATTCATTTTTGTAGACAAAATTCATTTTTGTAGACAAAATTCATTTTTGTCATGACAAAAGTCAATTTAGCCCCAAAAAAAATGACTTTTGTTACCTGATATGGAAATAAAACACAAAAGTCAATTGTGTGAGACAAGATTAAATTGTGTGAAACAAGATTGACTTTAATGAGACAAAATTCAGTTTTGTCTCACAAAAGTCAATTTTGTCTCACAAAAGTCAATTTTGTCTCACAATTTGACTTTAGTGAGACAAAATTGACTTTTGTGAGACAAAACTGACTTTAGTGAGACAAAATTGACTTTTGTGAGACAAAATTGACTTTTGTGAGACAAAATTGACTTTAGTGAGACAAAATTCAATTTGGTCAATTTTGTCTCACAAAAGTCGATTTTGTATGCAAATTAATTCACAGAATCCAAACTAAACTAATTTGCATACAAAATTGATTTGTGTTGCCCAATTTTCAAATTAGGTAACAAAAGTAAAGTCTGTGTTACAAAAATGAATTTTGTTATGACAAAAGTAACTTTTATCCACTGAAAGATAATTTTGTATGAAAGATTTTAAATTTGTAGCATAGTTAAAGTGAACTCATTTTTGTTGAACAAAACTCACTTTTGTCCGTACAAAATTGAATTTCGAGTACAAAATCACAAGAGTCCCATTCGGCGCCCCGTACTGATGGCGTTCATCTAGATGATGGTTTGGCTACAAAACTTGATCAGCGCCTAATAGGAACATTCATGCCATATTTGATTTTATTCTATTCAGTTGTCAGTTCTCAAGAAGAAAACATATGTATATATTTCCCGTAGTTTCATATGTTAAACTTACTCCCCCTGTTGGCAGTCTTCTTGGATGACAAATCAGCTACAAAGTAACAACACTTGGTTAGCACCTCATAAGAAACATTCATGCCATGTTAGGTTTCATTCCTTTCAGTGGCTCTCTTAAATTAAGACCTTTATGAATTTTCCCTAAGGTCCTAAGTTAAACTTAGTGGCAATCTTGGATTATGGATCGTCTTCAAAGTAACTACACTTGGTCAGCACCTCGTAAGGAACATTCATGCCATGTTTGGTTTTATTCCATTCAGTGGTTCTCTAAAAGAAGACTTTGATGGTATGATACTAAACCCCTAACGGGAAGGATTGTGCCTGATACATGTATTCATATGATGAAATCATAATTTTTCAATCAGTTTAATTGAAGTCTGAAGCTGGCATGTCAGTTAACTGCTAGTAGTCTTTTGTTAGTTATATATTATTGTCATTTTGTTTATTTTCTTTGGTTACATCTTCTGACATCAGACTCGGACTTCTCTTGAACTGAATTTTAATGTGCGTATTGTTATGCGTTTGCTTTTCTACATTAGTTAGAGGTATAGGGGGAGGGTTGAGATCTCATAAACATGTTTAACCCGCCGCATTTTTGCGCCTGTCCCAAGTCAGGAGCCTCTGGCCTTTGTTAGTCTTGTATTAATTTATTCTAATTTTAGTTTCCTTTTTAGAAATAAGTATGGCGTCCATTATCACTGAACTAGTATATATTTGTTTAAGGGCCAGCTGAAGGACGCCTCGCTACATTGAAGACCTGTTGGTGACCTTCTGCTGTTGTTTTTTCTATGATCGGGTTGTTGTCTTTTTGACACATTCCCCATTTCCATTCTCAATTTTAATTTGTATGTATTGTCGATAGGCATAGCTGATTGTCAAATTAAGAAATACTTGCATGAGTAAAGTGTTAACATGTCCAGTACTACAGACATTTATTTTACATAACATTTCAGTGCATTCAAGATAATAACCATCACTGGAAGTTAATCAAATTTTCACCCCTTTTTTTCCGGTGTACAAGCTTTAGTAACCAGTTAACCTCTGAGTCAAGTTTTTAAAACATTTTATAGAAATACCAACTAAATAAATAACGGTACACCTGAGATATATCTTTATGGCTTATTATTTTTTCAGTCTGCAATGAAATACAGGTTAAATCCCTATAGCTGTCACATTCAAGGGAATAATTTATTCAACATTTTTTCTTATGAAAACATGTACCCAGTATTGAGATTTTGTTATATTTTACTTTCAGCCATACCAATAAAGTCTTATCAACTTTTTGGCAGCAAAGGTCGAAGCCACAATGCCTAATCTTATTAACAAATCAACTTCCAAAATTGCTTCTGGACACTTAGTTTGACTAGTTTACTAAATCTTAGACGGAGCAATTATACCATGAACAGTGACCGGATTTTGATATTTATCTCAAAGATGCTTCTGAATACAATTTTTAGCCATCTGTGTGATATGGTTAAAAAAGTATGCACTAGACATAAATGAAATAATGTTTTAACTTTTAAGGGGTTAAAGGTTATAGTCAAGGTCAGTATATTGTATAATATGTTTCTGCATACAAATTGGATTTATTTTTTTTCAACTTAGCGTTAAGGTCGAAAAGTTATGCACTGAACACACATCAAGCAATGATTTACTATCATAGGGGTAAAAGGTCAAGTTCAAGGTCAGACTTGTCTGACTTTGAAACATGACAGACCCAATCCCATGATGTACCAGCAAAACATGGTCAAACTTATAAAGTTCTACAGTACAAAAGTTATGCACCGGACAGAATTCAAGTTTTAACTATCATAGAGCTCAAGGTCATAATGACCATACTTTGGTGTATGACACAACCCATTCCATGATGCAACTTCATACCAAGTTTGGATAAACTAAGTTTCACGTTTCTAGACGGGGCGAATTTGACAAGGATTAACTTTAATAGCAATCCAAAGTCAAGGCCAGAGTGTCCTGACATGGGATTATGACACCCCTAGCCTATGATGCATTTGCATACAACGTTGGATCAACCCAGTAAGTTCAATAGTACAAAAGTTATGCACCGGACACTAAGCGAGAATGACCAACACACAGAGACATACGGACAAAGTGATTCCTAAATACCCCAAACTTTGTTTCTGGGGTCAAAAGACAAATAAAACTAATGGTATGCATATTTTTATGCATTTCTGCTTTCTTGTTTTGGTGTGTGTGTTTTGTCCCATATTAAGATAAATCAAGTTTTAGACAAAGAAACCATTTTTTTTTACATATTTTGCTGATTTATCAAATTTATACATTTTGCCTTGTGTGTGACAAAATTTGCATGGTTCTCTCATTGACATGTATCCAATTTTAAACACATTCAATAACAACATCCTGTTTTGAATTTGGAGACTAACCTTTCAGTTAAAATGTTTTATAAAAGTGTCTTATTACTACGGTTAAGATAAAATTGAAGTGTGCATATACTGTTTTCATATTTAAATTCAGAATTATTCTCAATTTCCTGATCACTGGGCCATTTCGAGCATTACCACATGTGACCTGATATCCCAATTATGTGCCGCCTTTAATTTCCTCGTTTATGTTTGTAAACATCCCTTGACTGTTGTGACATTTTTACCTAATTTATCTGATTTTGATGAGTTATCAAATTTATACATTTTGCCTGGTGTGTGACAAAATTTGCATGGTTATCTCATCTGTTTGTTATGTTCACACATCGTTATCAATATAATGGTATTTGATGCGACTGTCATACAATTGAGAGGTTTAGCTAGCTATAAAACCAGGTTTAATCCACCATTTTCTACATAAGAAAATGCCAGTACCGAGTCGGGAATATGACAGTTGTTATCCATTTGTTTGATTGTTTGGGCAGTAGATTTTTCCATTTGATTAGGGAATTTACGTTTTTGATTTTCCTCGGAGTTCAGTATTTTTGTGATTTTTACCTTTTGGTAGCTAGAAAGTTTTTTTTTCTGGTATTGACGTGACACTTCTATTTTATATACTTTTTCTGAGTCACCAAGAAGTGACAATACATAATTTTGTACGAATACACGAAAAAACTTAAGTCTCAAACAAATTGACCTGCTGATATATACATGTAGACACCCCCTTCTTCGTACTTTACTCTTAATCTTTGGCATTCGCCTTTAATGTAACAAACCTTAACGAATGGTTATATGCCAGCTTCATACACGTGGAAATGTAGTCTGTCAAGTTACGGCCACCGATGAGATATCGGTATACATCAATAAAGGAGATGTAATTTTGAATGTCATCAGAATGTAGGCCGCGACATAACCAGTTAGCCGAAATCAAGAATTCCATAGAACTTCATTGTCGTTTTATTGATTGATAACTGCCGAACGAAGTTAACGTCCAGCAACACATATCGCATTCATATTCAAGATCCTTGATAAATGAAATTAGAAAATTGATTTGGAAGACACAAGCATAAAATAATGGAGGATTAAATCAATTTGTTTTACATTGAGTATGTTAAGATTGAAGTTTAGTGTGAATAACCTGTTTTCATATATTCAAATTGATAACTGCTCAACGGAGTTAACGTCCAGCAACACATATCTCATCCATATTTAAGATTAAAAAATCTGAAATCTGATAATGAAATTAGAAATTAAATTGGAAGACCGGCACACGCATAGAATATTTCCTGTTGTAACGAAAGGACCCTTTCGGGCATTACCACATGTTGACCCCGTTTTAAGTGTTTTGCCGTGGTCTTGATATGATAATAGTTGTCTATGTGATACATTCGTTCTCTGTCACCAAGAAGTCACAAAACATATTTTGTAAGAACAGCGAATCCCCTGAAAACTAAGATTGGGAAAATTGACCTGTCAGTATATTAATATATGTAGACAACCTTCTTTTTTGATACTTTTCTCTTTTTTATTCACTACTGTTTGCCTTTACCCAACGAATTGTTATGTGCACGCTCCATACACAAGTAAATGTAGTCTGACATTAGTGACACGAATGAGATATTAATACTGGTACATGCCAAGAAGAAAATAAGAATTTTGAAAGTCATGAGGATGTAAGCTTCATAACAAGCGAGCTCGAAACGAGAATTTCAAAGAAATACATTTCGGTTTATTGATTGATAACTACTTAACTTCCAGCAATAAATGTCGCATCCATATTCATGATCTCTGCATGATAACTTCTTAACGTCCAGCAACAAAGATCGCATCCACATTAATGAAACTATGAAATTAAATTGGAAAACAATCATAAAATTATTTGGAAATCTTCAAAAGAGCCAGTCAAAAATTTAAAGTTTGACAGTTTCTCCCATCTCTCAAACTGAAACACACGTTTATTCTGATGCCATTTGAAAGGGGGAAATGAAACAACTTTTTGTTAATATGGTCTGGTGCAATGCAATTATTATCCTCTTTTAAACAGAAATTGGGCGTTTTTCAAGTGGCAGTTAAATTCTCGATCGTGTAACCGGTTGATTCAAATTGCAAAACCTTGCACATTAATTATTGTTGATATGTACCATCGTCGTCTTGAACATGCATGAAATATTAGCCACTGTGCATAAAGCAATCTACAACTTGAGACTAGTCAATTATAAGTCGAACAATAAATAAATAATGAGACAAATTGTCATGAGAAAACTATCCCCAAACTCAAATTCCAAAGGACAACTAACAACATGTTGAAATTTGAACAGAAACAGTTGACATCCACTCGTCCGCAGTACTTCACCATTGTTCACCATTTTGTCCATTTGCATTTAAAAACGAAGGCCATCACAAAAGAAAATTTCTATCAAGCGAAATCACACTTTCACTATAATACACTATCTTCCGAGACTATCCAGAACACACACGGAGTAGATATTTTGCAGCATAAAAACTTTTAAACATTTCATTTTTATTGCTTAGATGTAAATATATCATATAAGATAAATAAAAAAGCAAATGTTTAAAGATATAAAAATAAAATATAAATATATAACAAGTAAATTTCTGAAATAAAGAAGTTACCTTCGAAACTATATGAATTATTCATCTTTAATAACAAAATACGAAATCGTTTTAAAGTGGTATCGCTATGGTAAGATGCGTTCAAGTTTGTTATCAATACTCATGATAATGCAGTTGTATTTTTCCATATGACCAGAATTTGGAGGGGGGGAATGAAATTTTTCGGGCCTTCGAGCTTAACCCTTTATTTTGTAGCGAATTTTGGAATTATCCTAAATTATCGAGACTCGAGAATTAATGAATAATCTTTCGGGATCTCGGAAATGTTTCTGGCCCCCTCCTTTCGCCCTTAATATAGTTTCAGATTCAGTTAATGAGTTTCAACTAATTGAGATATTTAAGCATGTACACGTGACAAAAGAACTAATTCAAACTAAGTATTAAATCAGAATAATGTATCATGGATTATATACGAGGTGACAATATTTGTGTAACTTTATCTTTTAGTTTTACTACAATAATTTGTATTTCGATGTGATATGCGAGTTTGGGTTCTATAATCTTTAATTTGTGCACATTACTCTATGTATTTAAGGCATCCCAGTATTCTCTATTTCTATTTCCCTAAATACCTGAATGCGAAAAAGTTTTTCCGCCTTTAAAAAACCAGCTAGTACGTGTAATGTAAAATGCATTTGTGAATTTTAAACTCAAACATGGCTTGATGGTGTAGAAAAGTGTTTTTCGGCACTTATATATAATTTCATATTATACGAAAAACATAAATCATCACTCCATTCGTGTTAAGCATGAGGTACTTGCATATTCATTTATGAAACGAAATTGCATATATAATATGCCCGAATGCTATAGTATTCAAATATTGATGATTGGTCTTTTCCATGGTAAAGTTTTATCTACTGTAACTGTTATTTGTTATTCTAGATGATCAATAATACACGAGTTGTGGTTGAGTTGTAGGCTGGTTGTACACGTATTGTGGGTTTGCGATTGACTCTTGTTTCCTGCTCACCAACACGCGTCTGTCGTTTCCGTTGTATCTTTGCCAATCAAAGCACATGACAACCAGAAGAATGATGACGATGATGAAACACAGTGTAGCACCAATCCCGTTGAGGATAAGGCTGTAAGGTATACCCATATCACCCATGACGAAGTACTCAAGCTGAATCCAACGACCTGTGGCTATCCACACCAAAATTCCTGAAATGATACGAAGTGAAATTCAGAAGTTCATATTATTTGGAAATTATTGATTTGAAATAGAAGGCTTCCACTACAGAACAAAGCGTGTCTTTATGTTCTTCATCTTTTGACTTTTTGTTTCAATTGGTTGTTGTCTCATTTTTATGCAATAATAATTTTCAAATTTAGCCTCTACTCTGAAGGTTCTGAACTGTATACTGAACGGGATGTTAGCGGAACATTTGGGCGGTCTTTAAAATGAAGGAATGTCAAATATGTGAAAGAAGTTTTGCCCGTTAAACAGGCCACATACGGACACCTAAGAAATTGATTGCAATTTCTGTAAGTGCAGAGCATTGCACTCTCCCTACATGAGGAATGAAACGTCACCATGATCACAACCGAACATAGCTGGACATATATACACCCCAAATGTCTATACCTCAACAAGCCATTGAGCTCAGAGTTCCGTTTTAGAAGTTTCAAAACTTTCTTGGTATTTCATTTAAAAACACTATTGGAATTTAGTTTGACAATTGGGTCTTGAAATAAAACGTGTACAGGAAATTTGAGTAGTAAAGACGTTTTGTGAATTCGCTGGAAGACTGGATAACTGATAAACATTATGTAAACAATTAAAAAAAACACTCAAGGATCTACTGACTGTTATCTATCCCAAAAACCTAACAAGGAGGAAAAAAGGTACCAAGTTTACAATTGTGTACGCCGTACACGTTTGTATTTTCAATAGACTCATTAGTGACACTCGAGTGAAAAAAAGTGAAGACGGACAAATAGAGTACTAACTGTAAGTTAAATAGTATTTTAAACCCAAGGTTCAGAAAGGGCTTGCCAAGTATAGCAACGGTTACCTAGTCTTAGCGAGACAAAAAAAAAAAAACAAACAAACAAAAAAATAATTAAGAATGCATTAAGCACTTTGTTCGATTCTTACCTGGGATTAACAAAAGTATAACAGGTAGCGTCATATAAGCTGGGTTACTTGTTCGTGAGTAGAAAAAGACTGCACAAACTGCGAACATCATGATAACAATAGCAACTAACATTTCTGCTAAATATTCTTCATATACCTTGTCGGTACCGAACACTGAAAAGAAATATAAAATAGTTCATAAAACTACCAATTGTTTTCCATATTTAAGTTGCAAAATGCTTATTACTATTTAGTATTTATGAACGTTTATGGCAGGTCAGATTTAATGTGGCGTTGTTTTGGTTGTATGTCACATTACGTTACTTCATATGTACTTCTATTGAAACATGCGTCTTTTCCCGTTTTGACTCTTACTCGATTTAACAGATTTAAACACCAGTTTGTCGGTTTGCTAATGTGAGTATTGTCAATCATTTTGACGCTTTGTCAAACTCATCTTCAGTTATTATCGAATTTTAGGTCCGTTCGTCAATGTTTATTATGTCACATTGCTACAGTCATTTTAGGTTTATCGAGTCACTTTGTCACACTCGTTTTAGGTTTATCGAGTCACTTTGACATACTCGTTTTAGGTTTATCGAGTCACTTTGTCACAATCGTTTTGGGTTTATCGAGTCAATTTGTCACACTCGGTTTGGGTCGATCGAATTCGGGTCAGTATTGACAGTCATTTTGCTGATTTATCAGTCTCGTCTTTAGGGATTAAGAGTTCTTGGTCAGTATTGACAGTCATTTTTACGCTTAGTAAAACTCATCTTTTGGATTTATCGATTTATTGAATATTCGGTCCATTTTGTAAATTTGGCATACTCTTCATGTTGTTAATCGAATTCTTAGTGTTGTCCTCCTATGAAATGGTGTATATTGTATTATTTGGAGAGGATTATTTTAAGTTGTTATAACTTGTATCCAATCCTATTGTCATGATTGTATATTTAGACAATAAAATATATTTAAACTAAACTAATAAAGTTAAAATGTATATTCCCACATTGAGAGTAATTTTGTAAACATTATCAAACCAGAGAAAAATAGTAACAGTTGTTTATCTGCAAGAACACTTTCTGTTCATTAGTATGGATTTGGACGAGCATTCATTAACTGCGGGTACTCTCAGATCGGTACTTTGCTTTTTTGTGTCGGGCAGTTGTATTTTGTGTTTCGTACCAATCTGTATAGTTCTACCATTTTCATTTTTTCCTTATTTTGTGTTGTTATACTGTCGGTTAGGGTATGGTTTAGCATTATACATGTGCCTGTTCTAAGTCAGGAGCAAAGGTGCTTTGGGATTTTTTTTTGTTTTCGTGTTTTTCCCCCTCTAACATTGGTGAATAATTTTACGTTATAAACGCGTTTTAATTTTTTTCTTATATTACAATGATATATATAGTAATACATAGCAATATAGCAATATCTATTCTTATATTTAGAAATAAGTACTTACCTGTGGTCAATTGACCTGTTGTCGTAAAGCCTGAAATGAAATACGAAAAATTAAAGACTATGAAAAAAAATAATTTTCGTATCAAATTATTAAACGCATTTAATTATCTAATACTGAAGTTTCCTACACCTCATACATATATTCAAATATTTTGGAATATAGAACAAAACTAAAATAATAATAATAAAAAAACATGTAACATAAGAGAATCACGCAAAAAACAGAAATATGAGCAAGAAAATTAAAACATAAAAAAGGAAGAAGAGCTAAAATGTAAATAAGAGAGAATAAAATGGAAACATAAGTTGAGAGGAAGAAGATCTATAGAGTTTATATAATACAGCTATTACCCCCCCCCCCCCCCCACTCCAGACCCTCAATACTTGTTCCACTTGCTTTGTTTCCTTTACAGAGATAAATAAAGACAGAAGCAAAAGTGTGCATCACAAATAAAACAACAAGGACTTTTGGATTATAAATCAAAATAAACCACACTTTTGATTTTTTACCGCTGAAGATTATTCGTAAACAATATTTATAAAGGACAGATAGTAATACTTTATATTATGTATATTGATTGATGTTGAATGAAGGTGGCGGCCTCTTGTGTCGATATATGCATACACGTTTGATATTGATCGATATATGTTTAATGTCTAGTCTAAGTTGATTCAAGTCAATCAAATCAAAAGTTACACTTGTAGTTGTAGGCAAAATCATTTAAATTTTATTACTAAAGGTACATTTTGTAAATACCTGTTCAAACGAACATAGATTGGATATAGATAAAATAACATATCTTGATGAATGGACCATTATATCTACAGGCGATATTTAGATATTATCTCGTTATGGAATATTGAACACAATTATGAAAATATTTAAATTAAAAAGTCAGAGACACCTGTAAAAGTGAAGGAAGATGATTCATTTGAAAGATACATTATATTTGTATTTTAAACCGGTTTTGGGTTTTTTCAAGGGTGTGCACTGATGTAAAAATTGTATTTTGTATTTGATCAATGTAAACAACTTCTCTTTCATATGCATATAGCCCTTTAAATGGTCGATTTTAAGGATAACATAAAAAGACAAACCATAAATAATAAAAGTTTAACTTCCCTAGATGTTTTACAGCTTAATAATATTATAATGCCAAATAAAATTATATCTATGGTTCCAGTTACCCTATCTACCCATCTTTTTAGTTTTAATAATACCATACCCTAAAGATTTTTTTGTCATTTTTTATAAAGCACTGTTTAAGTCAGAATGTTGCTTCCATAGGCTCAATGTAAAAAAAAACCACAACAACATAAAAGAAAAAATTCCTAACTTCTAACCCTAACATGTTTTTAAGATGTAACTGGAACCATACATACTATTTTAGTTGGCCTAAGAGAGAGAAACAGGGCAAAATAACGCCCTTTCCTAAACAGGAAAAAATATATATAACATAGCCTTGAACATGTCTATTCTCTATCAATGAAACCATTTCATGGTACATTAAATTAAACCAAAATGGCCTTTAAATATTCATTTGAAGATATACAACAAATTCCCCATTAAATTCTCATATTAGTATATGAAAATTATGGTTTGGTTACATGGAAATGGACTGATAATCTTAAAATACTCGACCAAGACCCTATATGATGCAGAACCGCACCATGATAAACTAAAGAGCAACCATTTAAATTAAAAAAGAAAAAAGGGGGGGGGGGTCAATGCTATCAATCAAATTATTTATTTCAAAATGTAACACTATGAGGTATGGGGAAAGTTTAGATTTATTTTTTTCTGTCCTCTGCTTGATTTGGGATCAAATCTTTATTTGAGGCAAAAAACATACCCGTTGACGTTAAATGGTCGTTCTCTGAAAGATTCCCTTCATGTTTCAAAATAATAATTTAAAAGTATAAAAATGGAGGTAAACAAGGATTCTATCAATTATATAAAAAAAGGGGTAAGGGTTATAATTGGATCAATGGTAGGTCCTCACAATTTTTAGCAAACGATAATGGAATCAAAAAGCTAAATCAACCCACATTGTCGTTGCTGTAATCCTGAGGTAATGTAAATGGAGATTGAAAACATGTCTATTGTTGAAGGCTGCCTTTTGAGCTCTAGATATCATATGTTTTTATGGTATCGTTACGCTGTTGTCTCGTTGCTTTTCCCATATCAACCACTGGGATCATGTACGGTGTATGCATAAAACTGTGCTGAAGTTTTCTAATTAATCGAATCGTGTGGTGTTGGTGTTGGCAATTTGTTTTTCAAGTTTTTTTAAAGTTTTTTCGTGCTTGAAGACCATTAATAAACGTGTTTCATGCAATTTGGTAGAAAGCTACTTTAGCAATTTTATTTATTTTTCGTCCAAAACGAATAGTGCATATTTATACCCCCTTTTTTACGACCATCACTATATACTTACCTCCCTTAGTATTTACGACCTCTGGGAAATCACCATAGAAATGTGAAGAACAATATCTCCTCATGTTTGTGCATTCGTTAAAGTAAAATAAACCCATATGTAATTCCAGATCAACGTTGTTAAAGTTACTATAGACAAGCCATCCTGGAGCAAGTAATGAAATGATGAACAAATTCAACGAAATTAGGGCACAGCAGCCCATGCTTATAACAACATAACTCGACTTCATCTTGGGTATGATCGATTAGACTCTGGACTCGAAATTGTCAATGTTCTGGTCTCGCCTGAAAATAAGTTAAATTGTGATAATTACATTCTTACAAGTAAATAGTATTAGATACGATTTGCTGGAAGGAAAATTGGGATAAGAAATACATAAATTCGAAATTATACATAAACAAACTTTGCCATATTAAGAGGTTATGATAATTATTGAAGTACTGAATTCTTAAATTTCTATTGAACACCTGTCTGTATTTGGATTATCACCGGCTGGGATACACATAATGGTCAGTGTAAAACGAAATGCCAGGGTCTGGACATACAACTTACAATAAAAACAGATTAGAATTTCTATAATATTTTGGATAAATATGTATACAAACTATCAAAAAACCTTAATTCATAATGATCTTTAAACAATTTAAGAAGTACACTTATAACCTAAATTGTCCTTGAAAGAAACGAAAATACAAGTAGCTTCGTTTTTAAAATTATGACAAAAAGGTATTCTATTTTCTTTTTAATCTTCAATGATGATATGTAAGTTAGACCAAATGTCAAATATCACAATTCAAATCGAGGTTCGGTTAGGAACAAATTTTTATTCAGAGGTGAAAGACATCATGCATTTTTCCAATTGTGAATTTTCCATTTTGTTTGGGGCAAGAACTGTTCACATTCTAGAGCATATGATTTCAACTTTAGTTTATGTTCCCCAATTTTTGTAGTGCATTGTTGGTCGTTGTCTAAATTTGTCTATTTTTTTTTTCCTTTCCGGCAGTGTTGTTTTTGTCTTTTTTTTCGACTAAAATTTTACGTCTTTTATTTTAGAAATAATTTTGTAACTATTCGGTTTCATTTTCAGAGTGTATTTAAAACCATAATCAAATAGTTAATTTAAAAACTTTAAAGTGCAAACAGAAGATCTCTTCTAATATATATAATGAGGAAGAAGAAAAACGAATTATTTGATAGATCTGGTTTTAAAACACTCTAAATCACGTTATGCAAACAGAGTACACATAATAAATACAATATTAAACAAACAGGCATATTAAAGTTAGTTTTCCATTTAAAAAATATATTCAAAACACGATCACGAATTAAACTTCACGCTAATTCATTCATTCACTCACCTTGAAATTCTTTGTATAAAAGAGTTTTCAACAAGAAATTATTTTATAAATATTTAGTGGTCTAACTCCATTTAAAGACAACGCCCTTAAAATAAAATTGTTACTCAAGCAAAATAAGAACACCCCTACAATCAAACTCACTCCTACACTTATATGAAACATAAATTAAAAATAAATAAATATGTTATATAATTGACATGAAAGAATCTTTAAGAATATAAATGGTTTATGTTAAAAAAAAAATATACATGAACGTTCGGTTTTGCGTCATCGATCGCCCTACATGCACCACTGCACAATTCCATTAAAACACGCCCTGTGGAAGAATTGGGTACATTCATAAAATATAAAGATGCTATCTGATTGTAACACTTCCGAATATGTCATGTCAGAGGTTTATTTCAGTTTTTTCTGGGGGTGTAATTGATTTAAAAAGGGTTTGGTGCATTTTATGAAATAATTTGAACATACTATTTAAAGTTACAAAGAATGGTTTGGTGTAGTTATTATTGATCCATACCTCCTATAAGGACTTCATGAACCAAAAGCAAAAAAATATGCTTTTATTGTAGTTTTTTTCATCAAAATGTTCGATTAAAGTTTTCAATTTGAAATCTTCAATCTTACTGCTACTGAGTACACTACAGCCTTAACGGTTTGAGAAATTATAATTGATAAGAGCCTAATGATACAGATGCTGATCATAATTAATGTACACGTATTTTGTATGTTGTGTTTTGTGTACTCTTGTTTGACTGTTTGTCTTTTTCTTTTTTTAAGCCATGGCGTTGTCAGTTTATTTTCGACTTATGAGTTTGAATGTCCCTTTGTTATCTTTCACCTATCTTGTTTAATGTCACTTCAACCCTATTTATGTTGAAATATAACCATGCAAAAAACGTACATTTTTCAAAATCGACTTTACGAAATCAAAAATGACATCAAAATGACAAGAAAGAAATAGATGTAGGAAAAGTAAAACCGTTGCTGTTTTGGTTCTGACATGTAAACAAATATGACTGCATCTGATTTCATCAAATCAATACTAGATTTTCAAAACACTTATCACACCTACCGTTTCCTTTCGCTCGCAATATAATATCCAAAGTGATTTAATTTCAAAACTCTCTTTACAAAAACATATAGTCATTAAATATACCTTGATATGTTTAATAAACTTGATATCCAATTTCAAAGAAGAAAATATGAAATTTGTCCTACCTTCAGAGTTTCCGCTGAAATGAATGTCGGGTGAGAATTATAGTGCTCACTCAACCACAGAAATATCCCGATCTCCTTTTCCGACTTTACATTCAGGAAAACACACACAGAGTGATAATCTTATTTATACATTAACTATATAGCTATTGGACCGTTGTAGTGTCTTTCTGATTCATTCTGGTGTACTAGTTTTTGGTTTTTAATTTGAAATTCGATAATCTTTAAAATTGGTTAGGTAAGAAAAATCTATTTCGGATAGACGCTGAGGTTCGACAGTTAATGAAGCGATCACGTGAATAAACTCCCAGTTGTGTGAATGAAGTCTTTGACGAAAACCGGTTTTTAAATAAAATTACCAAATTGAATAAATTTTCTCATAAAAAATTCAATACTCTTATTTAGAGTCTAAACGTGATGTCGACAATACAATTACGTTCAAGCTGTAAAAAAAGGAATAAAAATCAATCCTACACAGTATAAGATACAATTGTAGTTGATTAAATATGTGGGAATTAGCATGGTTCCAGTGTTGTTTGCTGAGCATATCAATTATATTGAACATATATTATGTAGATGTGCATGAATAAAAGAAGATAGCCTGGGGGGGGGGGTATATTCAATTAATCAGATATCTATACCCAACAACATACAAAAATAAACTGCAAAAGTCGGGTACAGCTTCTAATTATTGTTATAGTTTGAATTTATGGCATTCGGAAATAAAAAAAAAATGACTAGTCTTCTGTATTCCATTTTATGAACTAAGTTTGGATGCTTGAGTCTGCTTAAAAAGTATGGCATCCTTTCCTGAAGTAAATTTTTAATTCAAAGTCGACATCTTCAGCTCAGGTCATTTGTGAAATCAAAAACGAAAAACGAAAACACTTTTGTTTTTCACTTTGGTTTTTAAGAAAACAAAAACGAAAAATGAAAACTCTTTCGTTTTTTGTTTTTTGTTTTTGATATTTCAAAACGAAAAACGAATGGACGCAGATATACACGGACCCACATCTCCCTATATCCGAGGATTGAAATTTTGTATTTGCGCCAAACGCGCATTTCATCTACAAAAGTACGAAGTTTAAGAGCATAGAGGACCAAAAATTCATAAAAAGCTTTACCAAATACAGCTAAGGTAATCTATTCCTGAAGTAGAAAAACCTTAGTATTATAAAAAAAATCAAAATTTTGCAAACTGAATATTTAATTATATAGTTAATACATATACCATGACAAAATAAATCAAAATAGAAACGTTGACATAAGTATTACTCATGCAGTAGAAGAGAGACAAAATATAACGAAGGGACATTAATTCAA
This sequence comes from Mytilus galloprovincialis, assembly GCA_037788925.1. Lineage (NCBI taxonomy): Eukaryota > Metazoa > Mollusca > Bivalvia > Mytilida > Mytilidae > Mytilus > Mytilus galloprovincialis. The sequence goes on from CM075332.1 coordinate 17,675,903, forward strand.
ACGCTAAAAAAGAAAAAAATACCAATAGACAAGCAAAAGTTCACTAGGCACAACATAGAAAACTAAAGACTGAGCAACACGAAAAACCACCAAAAAAAAGTGGGTGATCTCAGGTGCTCGGGAAGGGTAAGCAGATCCTGAGCAACATGCCACACCCGTCATGTAAGATGCAAATACGTATTTTATAGGTTCAAAATTTAACATGAAAGAATGAATGATATGAAAAACACAGTTTTAAATGTTAACTATATCAAAACGTAAAGGTATTTTTTTTCTTTCGTATATTTGGTTTGGTGTCACCTTCATATTTGTACATGTTTGCGCATTAAACATCTCATTAGCCGAACATGACTTGGTTCTGATTGTATGCCATGGTTTGGTTTTGTTTGTATTTCATGTTTTGGTTTTGTTTATATGTCATGTTTTTTTGTTTTGTTTATATGTCATGTTTTTTGTTTTGTTTATATGTCATGTTTCGGACATGCTTACATTGTACATGTTATATGGTATGTTTTGGTTTTGCTGATTTGTCATGTTTCGGTTTTGCTTATAGGTCATGTTTCGGTTTTGTGATATTTAACGCGTGAAATGAAATAAAATATTTCATGTCATCATTTCAATTACAAATACCGATTACATTTCTTATATAATGTTGAAAAAAACTCTTATAAGAAGACGAACAAACAAATTATACTTTTACCTGAGGTTTAAAAGCACTTTAAGGATATTTGGATTATTGCAACGTTCGTGCAATACGATGGAGAATTTTTATACAAAATAAACAAAATAATAACAGTTATTCATATTACATCATAGTTGAATGATATAGAATTGAATTACATTATGTTTGGTATGTACTATTCAAATACCACGAATATGATCTATTCAATAAATACACACTTTTAAGTTTTCATGCAACTAATTTAAACATCTAAATTTCCAAATTTAAATAAGATATATACACAGTGTGATAAGATGTATGAACGCTCGATCGAACTCTTACAGATTAAACGTAAAGCGAAGTACCAAAAGCGGACGGCCTTAAGCCAAACTTTGCTATTCCTATGATGTCCACTTTTGTTATAAAGCTCATTACTGTTCTTTGTATATATACATCCCTGGCTTTCAAATGATTGGGATTGAGCGTTCAAGATGAAGAAAAGCGCACCGGATGTACGACATTTAAAAAGTATTCTTTTCATTTGATAGAGATAGCAGATTGATGTATAACTGCTTAACATCCAGCGGCAAATATTACATACATATTCAGGTAGACACGATTTTGATCATTTGATATTCAGTGCATTGCACAAACAAGTATTTGATTTGGTTGTTGTCTTTTTGACACATTCCCCAATTTCATTCGCAATTTTAGTTTAAGATGTGCTAGTTCAAAACGTTGTTGTTATCAGGAATACATTTCAATTTAAGCATAAACATTTTTCCAGCTCTTATATAATGGCTAGGATGAAAGCAAGTATTGGTAACCGTATGGACTTCAACAGTGTGCAAAACTCATTGAGTAAAGTCAGCTATAAAAAGCCCCGAAATGATAAGGCTTGTTCTTTATAAAGATGAACACATATATACAATGCGACTTTTGAAACTTGTCAAAAGAACTTTTAATTTTCGCGATTTTTTCTTTTTTTTTTCGATCGAAGTGTCCAATTATATGAACAGGGTGAAAATTTGAATTATGAATAAATTAATGAAAGGACCATATAAATTCTTGAGTCTTTTCTTGTTGTACACAGTATGGATAAATAAAGGTTTATTTTAACAATAAAGATTTTCTACCCCAGGAATATGTTTACTTAGCTGTATTTAGCAAGAGATTTCGAAAGGTTGTGTCCTCAATGCTTTTCAATTTCGTACTTATTTGCCGTTTTAACATTTTTGATTCGAGCGTCACTGATGAGTCTTTTATAGACGACACGCACGTCTGGCGTACACAATTTACACAATTGATACGATATTCCCGAGCTTGTATTTCCTATCATGATTTCCTTGATAGATTGTTGCGGCTCACAAGGAAGCTATTAAACCAAGAGTTCCAAGTGGTGAAGTTGAAATCAACCCTTTTTTACGGACGCTATCATGAGTTGGTTGACCGTTATGGAATATCCGTTTCACAGATGATTTCGAATATGTTCCTTATGTTGTGACAACAATCCTGTTCCCTTTTCACGAATGTAACTTACCAAATTAGAATATTTACCGGGTTTGTAATAACATGAGTAACATGACGGGTGCCACATGTGGAGCAGGATATGCTTACCCTTCCGAAGCACCTGAAATCACCCCCAGCTTTTGGTGGAGTTAGTGTTGCGTAACCTTTAGTTTTCTATGTTGTGTCTTGTGTACTATTATTTTTCTGTTTGTTTTTTTCTTTTTTAGCCATGGCGTTGTCAGTTTATTTGGATCTATGAGTTTGCATAACCCTCTGGTATCTTTCGCAGCTTTTTTACATAAAGGCGTCTATAAGGATTTTATTGAACCACTGATGTGTACTTTTCAATTTTAAGATGAAAAAGCGTGTGAATACAAGAATTGAAAAATTGTGTTATTTTATGAACTAAGCCTTTTATATCTATACACTCTATTCCCACTGATGCATGAAAGTTTTAACTTTTAAAAAACTTCATTAATCGAAGTCACTTAAAATATTTGTATGGTGACTGTAATGAATGGGTATAGCCTCGGACACTTTAATTTTTGTGAAATTAGATATAAACTGCTCCGACTTGTATCAATTTAGACATACCCGATACCACCTCATTACAATCATAACCATTGTATTAGAAATTTTATACCTACACATGTAGTATAATTTGGTTCGATTATCCACTTTACTTATATTTTGTACTCAATGTTCATCCGAAAGCCTCAAAAAGGTTGTTGTTCCTTTAATTATTTCAGTTGAAAGATTCTTGTAATGAACAGTGTATTGTGACTTTACCGGTAAACTATGTAAAAGGCGATCATTGATACTTTAATGCAAAATTATTTCGAGCGACACGATAATACTAAAACAAAATATCGATAAGGTTATGAATATATAAGCATGATTTAATGTTTCATTTCAATGAAGTTTGTGGAGACACGTTATCATAAAAAAGTAAGATGTCAAGTTTTCCAAGGAATAAGTATTTCAAATACACATTGTCCATAACACGTTTTTTTTTTGCGAATTTTTAATTCTTAACAGGACATTGCATCTTTGTGTGATCTTTTTCGTATTTTATAAATTTTAATGCGAACATAACTTGTTTTCAATAAAACGTTGAAAAGCAGAGAGAAATTAAAACAAAGCATGTATAAAAGAAAACAGACATTACAATTGCACACAACACTAAATAGAAACTATAAAAAGATAACTCAATAAATAAATTTTGTGTTTACTGTCTTCTGATTGGTTAAAATTATTAGTTTTATTTTCAATGTTGTCAATTTTGATGGCGACACGCCCACTTTGACGTTGTGTATTCATAAGCCAACATGTGTGAACGTTGTTATTGTTAATATAAATAATATAAAAAGTTCTTTGAGCCTTAGTTTTGATAGAAATTTATTTATAATGAATGGCAATAATCTATTTTGATTTTATTGAACCATAAAACTAATTTTTGACTCTTCACATTTTACATAATCCGCTTCGCGGATTATTCAATGTGAAGAGTCAAAAATTAGTTTTATGGTTCAATAAATTCAAAATAGATAATAGCCATTCATTAAATAAACCGCATTTAAAGGAGCAACTATTTAACTTCAAAGGGGGTTATATTTTTTTGTCTAAATCAAAAATTGTATTGCGCGCAAAAAGATCGAACAGTGTAATATTATATTTTCGACGCTATCCATGAAATTGTTTTTTTTCTTCAAAATTTGACACATGGGAAAAATTGATTCAATATACATTTTTTATCATCTGCATTACAAAGATATTTTTATTCATGCATCAAATTTGGAATCAGATTTTATTTTAAACGTAACCCCTTCCCCCCACCCCACCTCCTACTTAAAGTTAAATGGTCGTTCCCTTTAAGTCGGGATGAACTTAATTTGCTCCCAACATTAGTTTTCCTGTGACATTATTATGCGGGTGTCTTATTCTTTTCTTCTTTTTAACATTAATATATAGATATAGTTTCTGAAAACAAAATTGAACTTGCCCTTTGCTTAAATGCCATTAAAATAACATGAAGGGTGTCATTTCAGTCATATCTTTTTCTGATGTATGTGTTAGATGGTTGAAATTTCATACAGTCTGGTGAATAAAACTGACAAATACAAATAATTCATTGATTGATGGGCCTATACCAATACAGAAAATGTTAAGATTTAAGTGACAGTCTTTATTTGGATCTACATTATTCTTGCTGGTAAGCATATATATATCGTCGTGATTACAAACGAACACCATTAAACAGACCTTAAACGTGTTAAATTTGTGCAAAATACCTGACCATTAAGTTTCGAATAAAGATAGTATATATGGTATACAATAAAATGCAAATATTAATATAAAAAAGAAGCTGTGGTATGATTGCCAATGAGACAACTATCCACAAAAGACCAAAATGACACAGACATTAACAAATATAGGTCACCGTACGGCCTTCAACAATGAGCAAAGCCCATACCGCATAGTCAGCTATATAAGGCTTCTTCAATGCGAGTATTCGACTTTACCCATTTCAGTATCGCAAACTATTAATTTTATTTGTTTGTATCTTAACATCCACATTTCATTTAAGACTTACCGGCGCTAAATTTTCATTTGTATCTTTAGTATTGTTATTGCTTACAATCCCTCATAAGACCGTTTTATAACTAAAGCTTAAGCATAATAAAGGGTATATAGATATGCAAAATATTTGTAATTAAATCATATTTATACATGTCCATGGTTTCCGTGTGCATAGTTTTTTTTTGCGTTGTGCATTTTTGCTAGCAAACTTTTCGATCTTTTTATTTAAAAATAGATTAAAACACAAATATGGCAGGTTATATCAAAAAGCATTTCATTTTCCTCAAAATTTCATCCAATTGAGGATTAGCATTTTTCTAAACCACAACCCCATCACCACCTCTCATGCACTTGAGGTTAATTGGTCGTTCCCCAAAGTTGGGATAAACTTGATTTGCTCCCAAAATTAGTTTTCCTGTGAAAGTATCATATGCGGATGATACGTTTTTTGTTCTCTTATTCTTTTTAATATTGAAACATAAATATAGTTTCTGACAACAAAATTGAACTTGCCCTTTGCTTAAATGCCATTAAAATAACATGAAGGGTGTCATTTCAGTCATATCTTTTTCTGATGTATGTGTTAGATGGTTGAAATTTCATACAGTCTGGTGAATAAAACTGACAAATACAAATAATTCATTGATTGATGGGCCTATACCAATACAGAAAATGTTAAGATTTAAGTGACAGTCTTTATTTGGATCTACATTATTCTTGCTGGTAAGCATATATATATCGTCGTGATTACAAACGAACACCATTAAACAGACCTTAAACGTGTTAAATTTGTGCAAAATACCTGACCATTAAGTTTCGAATAAAGATAGTATATATGGTATACAATAAAATGCAAATATTAATATAAAAAAGAAGCTGTGGTATGATTGCCAATGAGACAACTATCCACAAAAGACCAAAATGACACAGACATTAACAAATATAGGTCACCGTACGGCCTTCAACAATGAGCAAAGCCCATACCGCATAGTCAGCTATATAAGGCTTCTTCAATGCGAGTATTCGACTTTACCCATTTCAGTATCGCAAACTATTAATTTTATTTGTTTGTATCTTAACATCCACATTTCATTTAAGACTTACCGGCGCTAAATTTTCATTTGTATCTTTAGTATTGTTATTGCTTACAATCCCTCATAAGACCGTTTTATAACTAAAGCTTAAGCATAATAAAGGGTATATAGATATGCAAAATATTTGTAATTAAATCATATTTATACATGTCCATGGTTTCCGTGTGCATAGTTTTTTTTTGCGTTGTGCATTTTTGCTAGCAAACTTTTCGATCTTTTTATTTAAAAATAGATTAAAACACAAATATGGCAGGTTATATCAAAAAGCATTTCATTTTCCTCAAAATTTCATCCAATTGAGGATTAGCATTTTTCTAAACCACAACCCCATCACCACCTCTCATGCACTTGAGGTTAATTGGTCGTTCCCCAAAGTTGGGATAAACTTGATTTGCTCCCAAAATTAGTTTTCCTGTGAAAGTATCATATGCGGATGATACGTTTTTTGTTCTCTTATTCTTTTTAATATTGAAACATAAATATAGTTTCTGACAACAAAATTGAACTTGCCCTTTGCTTAAATGCCATTAAAATAACATGAAGGGTGTCATTTCAGTCATATCTTTTTCTGATGTATGTGTTAGATGGTTGAAATTTCATACAGTCTGGTGAATAAAACTGACAAATACAAATAATTCATTGATTGATGGGCCTATACCAATACAGAAAATGTTAAGATTTAAGTGACAGTCTTTATTTGGATCTACATTATTCTTGCTGGTAAGCATATATATATCGTCGTGATTACAAACGAACACCATTAAACAGACCTTAAACGTGTTAAATTTGTGCAAAATACCTGACCATTAAGTTTCGAATAAAGATAGTATATATGGTATACAATAAAATGCAAATATTAATATAAAAAAGAAGCTGTGGTATGATTGCCAATGAGACAACTATCCACAAAAGACCAAAATGACACAGACATTAACAAATATAGGTCACCGTACGGCCTTCAACAATGAGCAAAGCCCATACCGCATAGTCAGCTATATAAGGCTTCTTCAATGCGAGTATTCGACTTTACCCATTTCAGTATCGCAAACTATTAATTTTATTTGTTTGTATCTTAACATCCACATTTCATTTAAGACTTACCGGCGCTAAATTTTCATTTGTATCTTTAGTATTGTTATTGCTTACAATCCCTCATAAGACCGTTTTATAACTAAAGCTTAAGCATAATAAAGGGTATATAGATATGCAAAATATTTGTAATTAAATCATATTTATACATGTCCATGGTTTCCGTGTGCATAGTTTTTTTTTGCGTTGTGCATTTTTGCTAGCAAACTTTTCGATCTTTTTATTTAAAAATAGATTAAAACACAAATATGGCAGGTTATATCAAAAAGCATTTCATTTTCCTCAAAATTTCATCCAATTGAGGATTAGCATTTTTCTAAACCACAACCCCATCACCACCTCTCATGCACTTGAGGTTAATTGGTCGTTCCCCAAAGTTGGGATAAACTTGATTTGCTCCCAACATTAGTTTTCCTGTGAAAGTATCATATGCGGATGATACGTTTTTTGTTCTCTTATTCTTTTAAATATTGAAACATAGATATAGTTTCTGACAACAAAATTGAACTTGCCCTTTTGCTTATACATTGAAATAACAAGAAGGGTATCATTTCACTCATATCTTTAATCTGATGTATGTGTTAGTTGGTTGAAATTTCATACAGTCGGGTGAATAAAACTGACAAATCAAAATAATTTGTTGATTGATGGGTTATACCCCTATAAAAAATGTTTAGATTTAACTGAGAGTCTTTATTTGGATGGACAGTATTCTTGTTAGTACGCACATATCCGTGATTATAAACGAACAGCATTTAAAAGGTATAAAAGTCGTACAAAAATTCATGAACATTAATATTAAAATAAAGATAGTACATGCAATAAAATGCAAATATTAATGCTTCTTTTATGCGAGTATTCGACTTTACGCATTTAAGTATCGCAAACTATGAATTTTATTTGGTTGTATCTTAACATCCATATTTCATTTTAAGACTTACCGGCACTTAACTTTTCATTTGTATCTTTAGTATTGTTATTGCTTACAATCCCTCATAAGAATTTTTTATGACTAAAGGTTTAGCTTTATATATATAAAAAAAATGTAACATCATTGTCATTAAGACATATAAATGGTTTCCTTGTAAATAGAACGTGAATTTTTTCTGCGTTGTACATTTTTTGCCTGCAAAGATTGCGATTGTTAATTTTGCTCTGTGTTAAAAACACAAGTATTGCAAATTCTAACAAAAATATTTAAATCACCTCTCAATTTACAATGTCCTCGATGGCAAGTTTAGAGTTTACCTCTAAGTGAAGCTATCAATTTTTTTTTTTTAATTTTATATATTCTAAACCTCAGAAATAATTTCTGTAATGAGTGCACTGAAGAATACTTAGCTCTCTCTATATTTTTCCATGGACATAAAACAACCAACAATAAATCAATCTTTTTTTTTAAATCGAAAATGAGGTTATCATAATATATTTCATTTTAATGGCATATGCTACACTAGGTTTTTCTTGCCACACCAAATATAAACGGTGACCACAATCACAATGGGTGTCATTTGTGGTACTGGTACTGCTGACCCATCCGAATCCTGTAAGCAAACCTTGTTTATGATAAGAGTTTCTGTTGCTCAATCTTTAATTTTGTACATACTGTATTTTGTACAGCTGTTCTTCTTTTCGTAGTGTTTCCGGAAAATTAAAACACAGTATTTACACAAGAAAATCCTTTAAAAATCGACATATATATTAAAAAATATTTTTAATATCAAGGAAGAAGATTAACCATGTACATCTACTAATATCGAATATTGCAGATTCCTCTATAAAAGAGGGACGAAAGATAATATAGGGACAGTCAAACTCATAAATCGAAAATAAACTGACAACGCCATGGCTTAAAATGAAAAAGACAAACAGACAAACAATAGTCCACAAGACATAACATAGAAAACTAAACTAAAGAATAAACAACACGTATAAGTTGCTACAGAAAAAAAATTATTACTTTGTGTGAAAAATATAATAAAGAGAAGAATATTTCCTGTCAGTCATTTACAGAAAGGTAAAATTCATGAATTAACGAAGTATAAACAAAATTGAGGATGTAAAAATGGTGAACATGAATTTCAGTGTTTATCAATTATAGACGGTTGTCAATACAACAACATTTTACATAAAGTAACAGAACAAAAGAAATATTTGTCAATAATAACAATATGAAATGTAAAACAGCCACAAACGAGTAAATGTTTGACTACTGGAAGTGATTTTGGTACTTGTTCAATGAGATACGAAGAAAATTCTCCTTAAATTTTACTAAAATTCTATGTAATCTATTATCCACAGAAGGACGCTTGTCTGAATTTACTTACGGGTATATACAGGAAAGAGTTTTACGATTATTAGTCACACTCCTACGCTGCAATATATAATTAACACACATCAGTTTTAGATACATTAAAATTTAATATTATGATATTTTGAATTTAGTAATGTAATGCTAAAGATAAATGGATCTCATTTCGTAAAGATTATTCAAGTCGAACAGTCAATGGTTCGATTGTATACGGCAAAACAACAACAGCATGTATACTTTAATAAATGTGTGTTGTCGCTGCCATATAGATGTGTCTATGTCCTTGTTCTATATCACTGAATAGTAGTATCTCATTGTAATTGCATTGGAAAATATTAGCCGTAGTCTGCAGTGCATGCTTTGGCGGCAGTGTATCGGCCAATTCAATTGTAAAGAATACCCGTAACTCACTTACTTGTATTGACAACTCCAACGTACTGTACAGATGTGCAGTATGTTTAAAAATATTGATTAGTTTTTGTGTTGTTTTTTTCTGTTCGTGATTAAAAGTACCTTTATTGCAATTAAATAGCAAATAATTTTAATTGCATACGCTTTACATTCATGTCAACATATATTCCAGCTGTCGTAGTAGCCACAATCCAATTCTTATTTTTCTTAAATAATACGCCATTAAATGCTATTAACAAGATAAGGTCACGGTTATATGATCGCATTTCTGTAAATATCGACAATGAAAATTCCCATAGCAACTCATTTTACGGCTAAAACTGTACCACTTTTACAATGAATTGTTGAAAACAATTATACCCCAGAATGGAAAGTTTATATGCACTACTATGATTTGTAAAGGTCAAAAAATGCACTACTATGATTTGTAAAGGTCAAAAGAAAGGGCTGTGTGTCATCTTTTCAATGTTTAAATGCCCAAACTTCTAAGAGTTTAAACTTACAATAAAATTCTGTACTACCCTATTTTGACTTTAGGTTGTCCACTGATTTCAATTTGGCCGATATGCATATGTATATTAACTGGTCACATTTCAAAGTTATGTTTCTACGAGATGAAACATAGAGACAAAATCTGGGAACCAGTACATAAACAAAATTTATTATATAAATATCATATATCTCCCCAAAAGAGGAATGATTTGAGAAACAACTGTATTCACAAAATGCAACCTACACGTGGAAGAAGAAATGCTTATTCGTCATATAAGTATTGGTAAAAGTGATTTTCTTGTGGATTGGTTTTGCTCAATTATTTTTTTTTGTAGTGTTCTGTATGATATTAATAATTACTACACATACTAGTAGTATACACATGGAGAAATGTATTTCAACACCTGAATATTTCAAACCTCGGAAAATCAACTTCATTTTTTGGAAAGAGTATGTTAAATACTTGTATAATAATATTGAATCATTGTTAATGATATCATTTCCACTAAAATGAATTAAAAAAATGTAAAATCAATACTTCGCATTCACACGGACAACCGTCTATTAACCTCTTCAGATCATGCCTGCCACTAATCGACGAATGTGTTGTTGAGGTGATTGCAACCATTCCTGGTGACGGGAATTGTTATTTCATGAAACATGTGGACTGCAGTGTTCTCTGGCATACTTTACGACGAATAATGACACATATATGCTTAATATGGTTCTCAGCCGGACCACGATTAAGCCAGGGAAGATAAACCGACATTCATTGGACCAATGAATCTTCCTCCAAGATGTTAATTTCAAACGTCGGTGAGTTCTGCACCATTGAATACGGGTCACTGTATGTCTGTTCGTAAGCAAAGATCTCCAAAATAGTCTTCTCGCACGATAACCAGTAGCTATGAATCGATTTCGAACAGTTCTTGTTTAATGTCTCCTGTATAGCAACAACTCCTTTTTTTAAGGATTGTACTGTTTGCAAATGGTGGTTTCTTTTTGCCCTACCTTTACTTGTAGGCTTGGTTTTCCCTAGCTGATGTTTCCTGATCTCGGTAGGTTTTTAATATCATTTGTTGCCTGATTTTTATTCACTAAACGACTCATAGTTGAATGGTGATGACCAACAATATGTGTAATTTAGCGCAGGACATACCTGCTTCTTCCATGCTGATAATCTTTCATCTTGCTGCATTTGAGAGTTGTGGATAACCCGTTACATGGTCTTAATCACTTCACTTTACAAACTTTGTTATTTAAAGTGTTGAAAACGATAAAGATAAAAACACCTGTTTTATGGTTTACGGGTACAGTAGCTGCATGTAGAGATTATAACTTTTCGAGTCGTTATTTCTTGATTTAACTCAGATGAAATAATATTTAACTAGTTCTATATCAATACATTATATCACAAAACATTGAGGGTGTTTTTTTAATTTGAATTTCAATTTGGTGTCGCAATACTTTTTTCCCTGTGCAGAAAAGAAAAGGGCATGTTTAATGTTGTTTTAAGACACCATATCTTAGCATCAATGATCATCAATGTCAAAAGGTCAAATTAAAAAAAACCAAAAAAACATCTACCTTAAATAATAATGTACCAGGAGAAATTCATGAGTCATGAGTTCATTCAACATTCATGATGATTGGCTGTACTCAATATGTTTAGTTTTTCGGTGTAGTAATGGATGGAGATGTTGTGTTTTGTTTTGTTGTTCTCTTTATTCTGTTGACTTTAGGATTCAGATTTCCCAATTTATCTTGAAAAAAAGATAATTTGTTAATTCCATATATAAGTGTTTCAAAATAGACAAGTCTGCAACTGTGAATACATTGGGAATTCGTAAATAACAGCCCATCGTATTAAAAACTTAAATCATTGATCCTCTTCTTTTTTACGGTAAGGTAACTTATCGTCTAATAAGGGGACAATTTTACATCCTGCTAATCTAAAATAGAGGCAAGAAAATTGAGCTATTCCTTACATAAATGTATCTGGTTTGAATTTGTTAATCATCGCTTGACTCTGATTTGTATTAAAACTAAACTCAAATGTTGATAGAATAGTATATTTATAATCAGTTAAGTCACTCAAACATCTAAAGGAATAGAGAGAGTGAGTTACGGGAAATTATCTTTCTGATTACAATGGATATGAAAAAGTAAGGTAGATAATCTGAGCAAGGTATAGAGTTTCAATAGTTGTGATTTCATGTATCTATGATAGTCTCTTGGTTTCGAAGTTTTGGTGTAACTATAGAAAGCTTATTTCAAACGAGACAGAAAAGCGAGATAGTACATCCCTATTTTTACGGAAATGTATCCCATGTATAACTGCAGGAAATAGAGAGTTTGATGGTGATGCATCGCAATTGTGGAATGAATTCCGTGAAATTAAGGCTGTTCTTTCGGAAACAATACTGGACCTACACAATACTAGAACAGAGCTTGGTGTAACTAAAGACGTCTTAGGAAAGGAACTTGTAAAAACGAAACAGGCTCTGATTGAAACAAAATAATTGCTAGACATTACCGGAAAGAAACTTGACAAAACGATGGAAGATCTAGTGCATACACGACAGAATCTTGCAGATAAAGGAAGAGAACTGAACGAGACAAAGCAATGGATAATCGTTGATAAAGGACAATCAAACGTTATACATAAAAGTAGGTTTAACATGTTTGTATCAAATTAGATTTTGATAATAAGCATGGTCAAAACAGTTTTTGTATTTAAAATGTTTTCTTTTATCTAGGTACACATACATATTTAAGCGTATTCTACTGTAAAAATAAAGAAAAATGTTAAGAATGTACTAGGTTTAATCCACCATTTTCTACATTTAAAAATGCCTGTACAAAGTCAGGAATATGACAGTTTTTGCCCATTCGTTTTTGATGCATTTTGTTATTTGATTTTGCCATGTGATTATGGACTTTCCGAATTGATTTTCTTGAAGTTCAGTATTTTTGTGATTTTACTTTTTAGGTGAGGTTTTCGAATTTGTGTCAAATGTTCAAACTCCATGGTGTTTTCCATACAATACAATGTAAAATATTTTGCCCCATAACACCCATTTATTTTTTCATACAAGACTTAATTAATAGCTCATGAAAGGCCATTTACCAAATTTTTAGAAGATTTTTGATTTTTTTCTTTTGTTTTGAGATCCAAATAATACCAATGCAAATATAAGGGAAAAGTCCGAGTCCGAGTCAGCCTTTTCCCGCCATATTTAAACTCTCAAATATCTCGAAAAAGAAAGTCATGACCTATCAATATTTTTAGCTTATCTTTATCCTTAGTTGATGGTCTACCAGCAAATAGTATCAATTTTAATTTCTTAATTTCTTGATTTTTACCTAACCTCACCTAAGTACATCCTAAGTCAAGTCACTATACTTTACAAATGTATTATCAAAATTTTATCTAAGATAACATATAAGATTTGCTAATAGAAACTTTTATACATATATAAGCAGATGTGATATGAGTTCCAATAAGACGACTCACCATCCGACTGACAATATATAACAAATATCTATTGGCTATCATTTTAAGGTTCCTAATGCTCAAATACAACTTTAAGTATTTATGCATGTAACATCGTTTCTTTTAGAAATTTTGCTTTGATTTCTAAATGAAAAAAAAATCAAGAAAACGCGTCAGACGCCTTAATATTTTAAAGAATAATATTCATTTTTTGATCAAATACATTTACATGTATTTTACAGTGATATTATATCAATTTTCCTCGTTTGTAATAATTAGATTGAACAGTTAAACAGAATTCAATCATTGAATGTTTACAAGATAATTTGAATCCACATTCGTTCTGCAATATTTTTAGAACAGTAACAGAAACAATACCAATATTTGAAGAAGCTTTATTGCATTTGTTAACGACATGTATGTTTTATGATGAATTTCTGATATTACTTTGTTTGAAGACAACATGTTTTCTTTTAGCAAACGACCATAAGAGATTACTTGATACTACGGATGAACTTCACCAAGTTCAAGTTGACTTGCAAAATCTAAAAGTCAACATGGTAGCTGTCCAATCACAAGTCAAATCCAGTAAGTCTTATGAATAATTATGTATCACAATTCATCCTATACCGGAAGTGACAGAAATGAGCAATTACATAGAATTTGATATTATAGTATCATGGACCTACTTTACGTCTGCATTTACGTTTTATCAATATTTGTTCAATCGTTACTTTTTCTTGCTATGCATATTTTCAGTGATAGATTATTAAAGGAATGGATTAAACACACTGTATTAATAATAGGCATGTTGTATCAATTTCATTGCATTTAAATTAATGTTGCATTCTATCATAAAGCGCTCTTTTGGGATAAATTGTCTGTCTAGTTGCAAAATCTGGTTTAATTTTTTCGAACCATACCTTTCCCATTTAAAACGTGATATTGAGGCAATAAAAGTACCAAGGAAAGATTATTTTGTTCTAACCAAACAGTTAATCTAAGAAAAATAAAACGCTATTACGACAGCTGAGGTCGAACCATAAACAGTTGTTGTAAGTTTGGACACTATAGTCAAGCTTAAACTGTCTGAATTTGGATTATTTATCAAATTTTTGACATTATAATTATAGGTTTCGGACACAACGTAAACGTGATCAAAGATCTAAAACTGTGAATGGGACATCTTATTTACTTTAAAAAATCTGATATCCAAAATTAAACAACATGGTTAAATACGGTATATAAAAAAAACCATAGATTTAATTTGAAAAAGTTAAATTTTGGACCCTTAAAACCATAGTATGAACTAATTTGAAAACAAGGCACAAACTATAAAATCTTCATGCACAATAAGAGTCATCATATTATACAGCTGCAAAAACTCAGTTTTTATGAATTCAAACAGAGATTAATTTTAAACCCTTTTGACCTGATTGTAAACCAATTTAAAAAATGGGGTCCCTATATCCAAATAGAATTACAAGGTTAGAACCTCCCAAAACTTAAAGACTTTTAATCAATCCCATTTAAATCAGTTGAAAAATTGGTATTTATTTTCAATTGAATATTTCTTGGTATTGCGCAATTCTGTGTTACATTGTAGTAATGTGCTGCTGGGCGCATTGTGCAATTGCGCATAACTGTGCAACTGAAGATTTCTTAATGTTGTGCAATACTGTGCAATTGACGATTGCTTGCTATTGTGAAATATCACAGCGTAATACTGTGCTTTTGTGCAAAACGGTGCCGTTGCGCAATACGGTGCACATGAAGATGTTTTGCTAATGCGCAATATTGTGCTATTAAAGATTTCTTACTATTACGCAATACTGTGAAATTGTGCAATACTGTACTGTGGCACAATACTATGCAATTGAAGATTTCTTGCTAGTATGTCATACATTTCTATTGTACAATACTGTGATGTTGCACACTATGGTGTTGTAATGCAATACTGTGCTACTGCGCAATACTACACGCAATTTTGGATTTCTTGCTATTGTACAATACTGTGTTTTAGCGCCATACTGTTATATGAAGATTTCTTCTTAAATTTGTTACAATACAAATGAAATTTAAAAAAAAAGAGAATAAATATCTCCAATAAATTCAATCCCTGTCTTACCTTTGTGGTTTATAACCTTGTAGTACAATTTGAGAGAAAGTTATTGTCTGGAAACTAGAAAAATGCTAGTTTTGGGCCCTTTTTTTTGTCCCTTATTCTAAACGTTTGGGGCAATTATCGGTAAGCCAATTGGAAACCATATCATATATTTCCTTTGGAAATCTAAATTGTTTTAGATTACCGTTGGTCATCTCAACTTGATTGATTTTTTCAGGTAAGCCGGTACGGCGAAAATGTAAAAATTAATCGAGTTGAGATGACCAGTTATAAATTGTTTATCGCTATTTCACCAATGACGACGTGGTAAATTTCATTGACAACGGGCACGTGCGCTCTTAATTTTAAGCAATAATTTTTCATTGCACTGTACAATGTTGATTAAGGGATTTAGCAGTCATTTGGATCAAAGGAAAATTTCGTAAAATAGCGATAAAAAGTTTTTTTGTCTTGTTGTTTCAGGTCAAGTACCTAGGATAGGATTTACGGCAGTGTTAGGTAAAGACGTTTCCAATCTAGGTGATAATCAAGTTATCCTATTTGATACAGTGTATACAAATGAAGGAAGTGACTACAACCCCGAACGGGTGTATTCACATGTGAAATTCCAGGGTTATACACTTTTTATGTCCATACTTTGGCAGAACCCGGAAAACACCTGGAAACAGAAATAATAAAAAATCTGCAACACATGGCATCCACTTACGCATATGATAAAGATTTTTTTCTTCCGGAAGTAACATGGCAGTTATGTCCCTGCAGATAGGTGATACTGTGTTAGTAAGATCGTATGGCAACGGACATGATCATAATGGATCAGTGATTGACTATAAGTATACATCCTTCTCTGGTTTTCTAATTGCTACTTAGAAAGTTCATTTGAAAAGTACCTTGAATAAAGTAAATAGTTATCAAAAGTACCAGGATTATAATTTAGTACGCCAAACGCGCGTTTAGTCTACATAAGACTCATCAGTGACGCTCATATCAAACTAGTTATAAAGCCAAACAAGTACAAAGTAAATATTTAACTCTTCTTCTTATCTAGAGCAGTCGAAAGTCCGCTCAATTATACGCCCAGTGCATTATTTTGCACAGTGAGTTAGTTATAGTTGATGAGTTATGTATTAAAGTATTAGTTTATAGTAAGTATATTAATCTATATAGATCATTAAAAGTAACAAGAAGGGTGTAATTTCAATCATATCTATCATCAGATGTATTTGTTAGATGGTTGAAATTTGATAAGGTTTCTAATGCTTACAAATGTCGATTAATAGGTCATTACCTGTAAAGAAAATAATTGAAAGGAAATGTAGTCTTTCTTTGATTGACTTTTTTCTTGTTAGTGGACATATAATTTGAAAATCAAATAGGTATGAACGAACTGTTCTCAAAACAAATCCAAAAAAGTTATCTTTAACAACTGGATTTTACGAAAAAAATGAAATAGTACAACAAACCATAACTACAGATATTTTACCTTACACATACTCTTCTTCAAAGCGAATTGCCAATTTCACTAATTTACGCATTAAAGTTAAAAAAATATATATGCATTTGATAGTATTTTATATCACTTAATTCTATATCATCCCATCTGCGTGTAACTGCACGACCTATATGACTTACTGACACTTATCTTATTGAGTTGACTGAATACATATGGTCAATATTACTTAAAATATAGCCAAGGCTGCGTGTTGAAGGCCGTACTTTGACCTAAAATGGTTGTTACAAATTATGACTTGGATGGCGAGTTGTCTCAGTTGCACTCATACCACTTCGTATATCAACTCATTACAGTACTGTTTGACCAAATGTTTAGCTGAGTTTATGTAAAATTTAGAATGGAAATGGGGAATGTGTCAAAGAGACAACGACCCGACCATAGAGCAGACAACAGACGAAGGCCACCAATGGGTCTTCAATGCAGTGAGAAACTACCGCACCCAGAGGAGTCCTTCAGCTGACCCCTAAACAAATATGTTACTAGTTCAGTAATAATGGACGTCATACTAAACTCCAAATTATACACAAGAAACTAAAATTAAAAATCATACAAGACTACAAATGCCAGAGGCTCCTGAATTGGGACATGTGCTAAAATGCGGCGGGGTTAAACATGTTTTCTTAAAAACTCAACCCTCCCCTTTACCTCTAACCAATGTAGAAAAATCAAACGCACAACAATAGGCATAGTAAAACTCAGTTTAAGAGAAGTCCAAGTCCAATTACAAAATAGGTAACAAAAGAAACTAAACAATAATACATAAATTAACAAAGGAATATTGGCACTTACTGACATGCGAGCTCCAGACCTCAATTAAACTGATCGAAGGATTATGTCTTCATCGTATGAATAGCAACACAATATTTCCCGTTAGGAATTTAGTATTATATCATCATAAAATATATGAGAAGAACAGTACCCGTGTCATGCCAACAACTGGTTTTAGAATAAACATATTTAATTCCGATGCAAAGACCATATAAGTGAATCAATATTAAAGCCTGACACCAGTATCGTAACTATATCCTCTCCTTAATAAGTCTGTTTGAAGGTTTTGTTAGCTTTTGAGGTGAATACTGACATTTTTTTGCTTTGTAAAGAATATTACCATAAAAGATTGGATGTGAAATACCTGAATGTATAAGATGTCTACATGTTGAGTTATATTTACGAGTGATAGCTTGTACCGATGATAAAATTTAGTAAATGTTTTGACTAGTTTGTGATAACGGAAACCCTGGTGTAATAATTTTTCAGTAATACATAAATTTCTCTCGCTAAAATCTAATACGTTGTTACATACACGAGCGAATCATACAAGTTGAGATGTATAAAAACCATGAGATGGTGTCAAGGGAAAGTCACCATCTAAAAATGGATAATTAACAATAGGAAATGAAAAATCATCTCCTTTAGCATAAATTTTTGTATTAAGCTTCCCGTTAATAATATAGATATCAAGATCGAGGAAAGGGCAGTGGTCGTTGTTAGTATTAGCTTTATTTAAAGTTAGTTTAACATGATACATTTCTTTAGTATAAATACTAAAGTCGTCATTTTTGAGAGTCAATATATCATCCAAATATCTAAAAGTATTGCTAAATTTTTGTATCAAACGTTGTTTTGATGGGTCCTTGTTGATTTTAGTCATAAATTGTAACTCATACCAATAAAAAAATAAAAAAAAGATGTCCGTAATTAGTGGTGCACAGCTAGTCTCCATTGGAACTCCGATAACTTGACGATACATGGAATCTCCAAAGCGAACAACAATGTTATCTAGAAGAAATTCAACGGCAGATATAGTATCAAAGCATGTCCAATTGACATAGTTCTTTTGTTTGTTGCTACTATAAAAATGAACAAAAAGAGTTTGAACACATGTATTTGTACTCGAACTTTTTAAATGTCAATTTCATTAGATGTGTGATTTTTTTCTTAGCAAGAATATGAGGCAAAGTGGCATATAAGGTCGAAAACTGATGTGTATGCACCATCAGAAAAGGGCGAATTGTTCTTGTTTCTTTCTGTGTTCCAATTTGGTTGTTTGCAAAGCTCGAAATTGTGTAACAAAGCAAATATTGCAGGTCTTTTCTGAAAGAATAAACTTCACCTGGTGCAGTTGTTTGCAGACACAATTTCCTAACTTTCAATGAGAAGAAAAACAACGCTTTTTAAAATAATTAAAAGTGCTCTATTACACATTGAAATTGCATTTTGAAATGAACTCACTGTTTGTTTTTGATATTTGTCCTATTTAAAACAATGTTCTTTTCTTTTTCCCTTTTAAATTGTTATAAGCTATCCCTAAAAAACTATGTATCAATCAATTGTGAAAGGAATATGGACAATTCGAATAATATATCAAAAGAATGGCTTTGCACATACTCTCAATCAATTATATATGGTGGGATACCAAATTTTGATGACATTTAGGTACGTGTGAACAACGCATATACATTTAATATTTTATAAAGGTTTGTATGCAGACATTGCCAAAACCACGAACTCAAATATCGATTTCAAAGCAAGTTTTCCTCTATCTTCGAATATTTGTGACCCACGCAAGAAAAACAAATTCACAGAATTTAGTATGAAAATTCCCCCAAACTCACTTATATCATATATCATTAAACCTATCGATGCATAGTTTTATTTCTGTTGATGGATATGTACAAATTTGGCTGTTATCTGTCTTGTCGTTTGCAATGTTTTTGTAAAGGACCGAACAAGACACTCATACATTGTATGTACTAAAAAAACCCACCAGTAAACAACAGTACAATATAAAAAAAAAGTAACGAAGATTATATAAAAAAGAAGATGTGATATGATTGCCAATGAGACAACTATCCACAAAAGACCAAAATGACACAGACATTAACAACTATAGGTCACCGTTCGGCCTTCAACAATGAGCAAAGCCCATACCGCATAGTAAGGTATAAAAGGCCCCGATAAGACAATGTAAAACAATTCAAACGAGAAAACAAACGGCCTTATTTATGTAAAATAAAAATAAAAAAATGAACGAACGAAAAACAAATATGTAACAAATAAACAAAAAAACAACCATTTAATTACAGGCTCCTGACTTGGGACAGGCACATACATAAATAATGTGGCGGGGTAAATATGTTAGCGGGATCCCAACCCTCCCCCTAACCTGGGACAGTGGTATAACAGTACAACATAAGAACGAACTATGAAAATCAGTTGAAAAAGGCTTAACTCATTAGATGGACAAAAATATTTAGAAAGATGCAGAAATAACTAGTACAAGTCTGAAAAAAAATATGATAAAATACATAAAAGGTGAAGTGAATTTTGGCATTGATTAATATACACAAAACGCAAACGGTTTAATTAATAACCACGACAATATAAATATTAACCTTCAACAACAAAGCGGTGTCACCTCAACAGTAGTTCAACACAGTCATCAATAGATTAAACAGAACACATCATCAATACCATTGATCAAAATAACCAAAAAAGCATTAGCATGCGACATTGACAAGTAAAGATATGAATATAGGGAGGGATTTAAGTACATTAAAAATAAAACCTGGAGAATATTCTCCTTAAATTTTTATTAAAATTTGACTTTAGATGTTATCTTCAATAGGACATTTGTCTGAATTTACTTACCTACTAGTACATTAATGGAAATTGTTATTTTTTTTTACGATTATTAGTCACAGGTGAGGTGCAGTCATACTCCTACACCTAAATATACAATTAAAATCACAGATCATATCATATATACAGATACATAAAAATCTAATGTAATATTTTTTAATTTAGCAACTTAATTTATCGATACAGTAAAATTGATATCATGCATAGATTTCAGGTATGTTATAACTGCTGTATTCGTATTCGACCAATGCCATTAGCAAAATTTGATGGTTAAATTGAGAATGCAAATGCGGAGTATGTTAAAGAGACAACAACTCGACCAAAGTGCAGAAAACAACCGAAATTCAATAATGGGACTTCAACACGCGAAAAAAATTACACATCCGGCAGTTGGCCTCTGCTGGTCCCCAAATACAAATGTGTTCTAGTTCAGTGAAAAGGTGCGTGATACAAAACATATAAATGAATTATTATTGTCTGCATCACCACTTGATCAACGCTTCATACGTATACCTAATGTCCCTCAATAATGGAACATCACACAGAATGATTTATGTATACTAATTAAAGTAGTTGTAGTTACGGTCATTGTACCCTAGCAGGGTAACAAAAATATATGTAAATCTTTAACAATAACAATGAAATATACAATTGTATAATTTGAATATATATATATATATACATATAGTGTTAACAAAGATACATACTTTTCACGCTTTCTCTGTTAGTCCCTTATGTACATATATTTATCTGGTTTTTACATATTACTACAATTATATCAAATTGTTAGTCAAATCCATTTCATTCAACGTAATGCTGAGCTCCAACGTAAATAAAGGTCGGTTGAGACATACTTACACGGACACAACAGAACAAATAAGTTTTCTTAAAGCTGTCTGTTTCTTTCGACGGTGAATATCAACACGTGACTACTGTAATGTGTTTAGTCTTTTTTTTAAACTCAGGAATAGATTACCTTAGTTAGTGGTAATGGCAAAACTTTTCAGAATTATTTTTTGGTCCTCGTTACTCTTTCTGTTACTTAATTTGGCGTCTTTTTCTTCAAGCGTCACTGATGAGTCTTTTGTAGAAGAAAGGCGCGTCTGGGGAAAAACCAGCATTTGAATTTTAGTATCTATGATGATATATTGTTATCCTAACCTGTCGGATAGACTCAGAACATTTCCATGAAACACCTAGTAATAGTTTGGTATCAATACCTAAAATCAACTTGCCAATTCCTATATATTGAACGATTATGATTTCGCTTAAGGATTTTTTACTGACGGCAAACGTTCAAAGGTTGCTTTGCTTGACTATAAAATCAAACAGTTCTGATAAGGGGAAAAAGTCGTTCTTTGATAAATGTATTGGTTCAGAAAAAAGAGAGCGGAGTGGTGTTTTCATCTGAGCGTCACTGGAGAGTCTAATGTAGACAAAACGCGCGTCTGGCGTATCAAATTACAAGCCTTGTACCTGTGATATTTTATGTTCGAAGATATTCAATGGTAAAAATCATCAATCATAAATTGTAAATTCTCAATTCAAAAACCAACAGTCACATTCCCGGAATCGTGTTTTAATTTTCTTGGAAAAAAATGGGAGAAAAAGACGGGGGTAATTTGAAATAACCAAGACCTAATTCATAATAATTCAATGTATACTTTCTACACGTAATACACGATGGTATTGTTTAAAATTTGCAGGTGCTGAAGTGCATCTTTATTTTACTTCACAGTTTTTCCCTTTATTTGTCCTCGTACTATTTTTGTTATCTTGGGTACTTGTATGAATTTTGACGTGACAGGGTTCCACTATCGTGTTTTTTTTTTTAAGTGTACTAGTACCTAATGCAGGTGTGGTTTGACGTTCGATTCAGATGCAAGAGGTTTTTACAGTGTTGTTTCTATATGCGCCTTGCATTTTTTTTACTTAAGTTTTCTTTATCAAGAATGGAAGTACTATATGCTGACTAAATTAAAATTATCGACCATTTTCATAATGGTTTTCAATCTTTATCATGAACAATGGCTATTAATATCGTTTAGTACAAATACCTTTATTGAGCATGTACACTGTCTCGAAATCTGATCACCGCAGTATATCCTTCCAGGAATATCATTTCAGACGTGTTACGTCTGAACTATTATGATATTATCGTATGCATATATAGTTATCAAAGGTACTAGGATTATAATTTTGTACACCAGACGCGCGTGTCGTCTACATAAGACTCATCAGTGACGCTCTTATCGTCCCTCTCTTTCATATCCAAATATATATAAAGCCAAACAAGTACAAAGTTGAAGAGCATTGAAGATCCAAAATTCCAAAAAGTTGTGCCAAATACGGCTAAAGTAATCTATGCCTGGGATAAGAACACCTTTAGTTTTTAGAAAAATTCAAAGTTTTGTAAACAGTAAATTTATAAAAATGACCACATTACTGATATTCATGTTAACACCGAAGTGTCGAAGTGTTGACTACTTGGCTGGTGATACCCTCGGGGACAAAACGTTCACCAGCAATGGCATCGACCCATCGTCCCCAGCAGTGGCATCGACCCAGTGGTGTAAATAGTTATCAAAGGTACCAGGATTATAATTTAGTACGCCAGACAAGCGTTTCGTATACATAAGACTCATCAGTGACGCTCATATCAAAATATTTATAAAGAAAAACAAGTACAAAAATGAAGAGCATTGAGGATCCAAAATTCCAAAAAGTTGTGCCAAATACGGCTAAGGTAATTTATGCCTGGGATAAGAAAATCCCTAGTTTTCGAAAAATTCAAAGTTTTGTAAACAGAAAATTTATAAAATTGACCACATTATTGATATTCATGTCAACACCGAGGTGTCGAAGTGTTGTCTACTGGGCTGGTGATACCCTCGTGTAAACTGTGTCCTGAATGTTTGTTTTAAATTCTGTTTCATGGTGTTTTCAAGGCTCTCCCAATTATGGACACAGAAAACGTGTAACCCTGAAATGTTAAACGTGAAGATAACCGTTATACTATTGTACTCGCTTCTCTCATTTGTATACATCAAAGATTTACGACGTCTTTACTGATGATTAATGTTAATCCATTAAAGGAATTTGACCTGACACAAGAGGACAGATTTTCAATATATTCGTCCTTAAAATGTATTTTGAATTAAACTGCAAAGATCAATTCTAAAAAAAGGGGGGTCTACAAAATCTGAGAAACCTTAATTCTTGACTTTATCCAGTAACCTATAATCATATTCCAGATTTATTCACTTTACATATTTCTCTATAAGGTTCTACTATAATGAATATTTTGGTAATATATGACGTGATAGGTTATTAAAAATTTGGGCGTACCTGGTGCAGGTGGGTTCTAAAAGACGATTGGACGCAATATCTTTTTTTTTTTTTTACAGTTTTCACTCTTTTTGACCACGGACTATTAATTATCTTTTGTTCGTATGACGTTAGACGTGACAGGGTTTATAAAAATTTGGTCGTATCTGCAGGTGAAGATGATTCCGAAAGGACGATTCGGACGCAATATATTTTTTACACTGTTATTTCCATATGGTGTATCCTTCGTTTATATTGTACTGAAATTATTCTTTACAGAGAATTTGTATACTGTATAGCTTGAAATAATTTGAAATTAATTAAAAAACGGGTTATATTCACTTTTATAAACAAAGGCTATCAATATCGTTCAGTGCAAATACCTTTATTGATAAGGCATTTATTACGAGGACATACGTTCTAATATTTTCATAAGAAAAAATGTTTAAAACATTTCTAGACAGAAATTTGCTAAAGATATTGCATTTTAAGATGGCTAAACTTTAAGGTAAACAATTTTCTCATGTTTTAAATGATACAATGATTCTGAATCAAAACTTCTTTAAGTGGACAAGATTGATATATTTTCAACACTATCAGATACTTAATAGACCAAAAACGTCTGATTAAAAAATAATTCATTGGGGCTTGAATATATCGTGATTTTACCACGGGTTGGCCCTGCATGACAAATATTTTACCCTTAGTGTTAGTGATAAAGGGATAACCCGTGGTAAAATCACGATATATTCAAGCCCCATAAATTATTTCGATTCTAATAGGACAAATACGGCAGTTATTTTGGATCGAAGCGCTCTAGGCGGATGACAATATTTGCTGTTCCCATAAATAAACGCACACTTAAATTGACGTAAAAGAACGTAGCAAACTGAAGCAGTGAAATGCTTAATCTATTTTTAATAACGTATTTAGATAGTTTTGGATGAATTTAAATGATAAGTTACTTAAATGTATTATATGTATAAAAATAATTGGCTTGTATCAGATTTGAGCATCGTTTGTTTACGTTTCTTTGTTGTGATGATTTTCGGTTTTAAACAAGCTTGTATTTTCCCGTAAATTGCTTATATTCTTACGTCATCTGTCTATGACGTCGGGTACCTAATTCATAAATAAAGCATATGACATGGGAGTACAATCGGAACAGCATTGGCAATATATTCATGTGTTACCACGGGTTTGTACTCAAAGCGTTTGAAGGACGTCATGTTAGAATGCAACATATACAATTTTCCTAAGTGAGTTTTTATCATGATCATATATTACTAGGAATCAGCTTCCTAAACAAATATAAACAGATTTCAGAAGGTCAACAATAGATAGGTTGTCAACAGTATATAGGAGCCATTATAATATATAACAATAGCACCAAGTAAAAACAAATTATGAACTAGAAAAATGACATGTCCGAAAGGGTGACACTTATACATCTTCCAGTTTCATACAAAAACAAAAAATCCACTCTCATGAACGTAGAGTAATTCAAGTTCATGATTTTCAAAAAATCAAATTCTAACTCTAGGAATTACTGTATCATTCTATTCTATTCACTATAAAATGAATTATTCAGGGTTCGATCTCTAACAATATAGAATGGATTTGGTACCCTTATTTTAGATTTTTTGATATAAAGCACAAAATTCGTTTCTCAAAGATTGTGATTTGAAAATAAGAGTTTTCACCAAATAATAATGTATTGACACAGGAAAATGGAGCCCATAGATTTGTATACTTTAGATTATTCATCTTTAGCTGTACAATATTTAATCATATGCAACCGAAGTCACTGGTACACTCTGTTGAAGCAAACCTTTATAAATGTATGATGACATGTTTTAATAATATCATAACCTCCTTTGAATGTATATAGATTTGCATACCTGTTAACAGTACATCTTGATCAAAATGGCTTATGTACCTTTGAAGTGTACCGATCAAATATTTCTTTATGATATGTAGATCTCAGTTATTTACAGTGAATAAATGTAAAGATACACAGATATTGAAAAATGTGGTATGAGTGCCAATGAGACAACTCTCCATCCAAGTCACAATGAATTAAAGTAAACTGTTGTCAGTCTATGTACGGTCTTTAAAACGGAGCCTGCGCTCACACCGAACAGCAAGATGTCAAGGGCCCCAACAATTTCTAGTGTAAAACCATTCAAACGGTAAAACCAACAGGCTCATCTAAATAAAAAACGAGAAACGAGTAACATTTATGAACCATATAAACAGAAGACAACCACTGATCAACAGATTCCTGATTTGAGACAGGTGCAAACAAATGCAGCGGGATTAAACATTTTAGTGATACCAAACCTTCTCCCTTTTCTGAAGTAATAGCATAACATCACAACATAGAAAGACACACTATAAAATATCAATTGAAATGGCTCAACTCGATCAAAAAAAAAAAAAATAGTAACACAAATTAACACACAATGAACGAATAAATTTGATCTGTGATACAATGTAAATACATCGTTAATAAAAATAAGGGATGGATAATTAAAGTAAAAGTATAAAAACCGCTGTGAAATGTTAAACAATTTTAGAAAAATGTCAACTTAAAAAGAAAATACGTTATATTATACGCAAGAACATGAAAATAATTGTGTTATTACGTTTAACTATATTTCTTTGTCATGCATGTACCGTAGTTAATGAAAACAACGTCGTCCCAGGTAAAATAGCAATAAACATAGTATCATCAGTCATCTCAATTAGATTGCTCTTCGCCGTCTCGGCTAAAACGAAAAATCAATCTCGTTGAAATGCCTGACGATAATCTATAAATTTTGTTTGAGTTTCCATATAAGTATTTGTATGAGGTTTAATCTCGACTTTATGATTTTGCTGCTATTAGAATTTTTCTATTGATTGATTGTTTGCCTGACGTCCAGTGTCAAATAAAGGTATGATAGATACAAGGATGTAAATGAAATGTAACTCTATTATATTATCTCCGTTACAAATAATGACAAAAAAACGTAAACATTTTGAAAGCATATTTATGTCGTTTTTCTCAAGGTGCAATCAGGAACCCAGAGAAGGATGTATACCCGGAGTCGATCACTGATCCATTATGATCATGCTGACTGCCATGAGATCTGACCAGTACAGTATCACCTTTTTGGAGTGTCATCACAGCCATGTTACTGCCGGAGGAATATGCTTCTTTATCCTTTGCATAAGTGTATGCCATTATTTGAAGATTTTTAGTAATTTCTGTTTCAAGGTGTTTTCCAGGTTCGGCCAAAGTATGAACATAAAAAGCGTATAGTCCTGGAATTTCACAGGTGAAAATTCCCGTTAGACTATTGTAGTCGCTCCCTTCGTTTGTATAAACTCTATCAAATCTGATCACCTGATTGTCACCAAGATTAACGACGTCTTGACTTATAGTTGACGTGAAACCTATTCTAGGCGTTTGACCTGGAATGGAAAAAAATGTCATTTTAAAATATTTGAACAGCAACGATGTATATAATGAAAAATAAAGTATTGATTCAATGTTTAAGTAATATGGTACCGTTTGAAAAATATGTTTGATTGATGCTGAAACTGATAATAATCCATAGTTAAATATATTTAGGTCTTTTCAACTATGATTTCAACTTTGTAAACTTTCCATTTCTATAGGAATCAGCGCAGGAGTATCTGCACACAGAATACATGACCAAGTTGATAATATATTCAATTGTTTATATTCCCATTTACGATTTCTTTCGTAGTGGGTTGCTGTTCACAAAGAAGATATCAAAACAAGAGTTCAAAGTGATGAAGTTGAAATCATCGTATTGTAAGTTTTATGGACGCCACCGTTTCCCGTATGTATGTGAAATTACGAATTAGACTTAATACCGGGTTTAAATATATAAGAAGATAAAGTATGAATTCCAATGAGACTATATACTCTTCATCCAAGTTGCA
Source organism: Mytilus galloprovincialis (assembly GCA_037788925.1). Classification (NCBI taxonomy): domain Eukaryota; kingdom Metazoa; phylum Mollusca; class Bivalvia; order Mytilida; family Mytilidae; genus Mytilus; species Mytilus galloprovincialis. The sequence continues at coordinate 17,704,110 of CM075332.1, forward strand.
ATATGTAAATGCAAACCATAGATCAAAGTACGGCCTTCAACACGAATATATTAATACGAGCAAAACGACTCCGGTGTCACATGAGGAGCTCATTCTTATATATGGAACAACTATGAATGCCGACAGTTGTTGTTGGAGATCGTGTTTTTTTTTTTTAGTTTTGTGTTTCGTGAAATTGTGTTTATCTGATTGTATTTTTCTGTTTAGCCATCCATGACGTTGTCCTTTTATTATCGACTTATGAATTTGAACGTCCTTTTGGTATCATCTACTCTCTTTCTTGTCCATACTTTTATACCTTAAAACAATATGTGGTCTAATCAATAGATTTCTTCCGTTGATATGATTTGCACTATATGTACTACGAGTTAATGAATTCACGATATATATTTTGTTCCCAGCTGTCTGTTACCTTAAGACACCAGTAAAGTTATATGATCTTAAACTTTAACGATAATGTTTTAATCCTTATCATGACGGTTTTGACTGTGTCCTTATTTGCATGGGGGATAATACAATCATATATATATAAACATTAGTGTACATTGTCTAATTTATCTTGTTCTCTTTTGAGTGTATGAGACCGGTAAGGTTAACATATTTCAGAATGGATTTAGTGCATCACTAAACTAATGTCATATATGATATTGATGTAATGTAAAAATAATATCATGCATAGGTTGACTTGGTGCCGGCGAACACTGGACATTGCAGCGATGCATACTGATATATACTATCCAAAATCGCCATACATTTATAGAATGCTATTGACCATGTCTGTCACTTACGGTATAGAAACATTTGGATACATACTTATTCATTTTACTTACTGATTTTGACTTGTGATTGGACAGCTGCCATTTTGGCTTTCAGATTCTGTACATCTACTTGTAGCTGATGCATATTCTGCATATCTATTTGAAGTTCATGCAGTTCATTGGCAGTATCAAGAAATCTCTTTTGATCATTTCCTGAAAGGAAATATGTTCCATATAACTGAAGAGATAAAGTGATACGGTCTCAAATATACTTGATGTTGAAACCGAAAAAAATAATAAAGAGTAAATCTATCATAAGATAATTATTTTTTTCTAGCTTGATCTAAAAATATCAGAACGCATTCATTAATTCTTAATGGCTGTTTAACTTATATCTTAGATCTAAATAGTAACACTCTTAAAAATATATTACTTTTTTGTTATGTTCTGATATCACGTTTAGCACTGTAAAATTTATTAGTTATCAGAATTTTAAATCAAATCTTGAATTCCAGGATATTGTTTTGAAAAGTCTACCGATTTTCTTTGAACAAAAAATCTTGTACAATCATTTGATTGGGGACTTTCCTTTTTAAAGTCTCTTCGAAGTTCATTTTTTTTTTGTGATTTTACTTTTTTGTACTTCACACTTTAATAACAAAAAAGGAACGATATGTCTTTCTTAAACAAAACAAGTAACATGAAGTATAGGAATATGGATAGCAGTACCTGCCTTTCAAATTCAATACTATTTTGAAATCGTTAAAACTTACCTTTATGAATTTCGTCAAATTGCGCTTTACTCCTGTATGTCACTTTCTTTATCTCGTTCAGTTCTCTTTTTGTTTCTGCAAGGTCTTGTCTTGTGTCTTTGAGAGTCTGTTTTGTGTTTGCAAGTTCCTGTCCTAGGACCTTCCTCGAATCTGCAAATTCTTTTCTAGTATTTGACAGGTCCAGCCTGGTTTCTAAAAGAACAGTCTTGAGTTCATTAAGTTCTTTCCATATTTGAGAAACATCACCATTGACCCCACTGATGTCTGCATAAATACCTGAAAGACAGTTACAAAGGAAACAGTATATAACTAATTTAAAATCAAAGACCATTTTTATAATGGTTTCTTATCACTGTAAGGAACATAGGTTGTATATTGTTAAATACAACTCAATTATTGATAAGACATGCCTTGTTATATCCTGGACTTATTGTTCAATTCATAGGTGTGGCATGATCGGCATTTACAAAGAATTCGGCTTAAACCAGTATTGTGCCAGTCCTAATTAAAATTACAGTACGTTGAGAGTATTTTGCTCCGTGTTATAGTATGTCCGAGTACACAGTTATCGTCCTTTGATTATCGTAGTCCATAGTCCCTGGTGTAGACAGTGTGTTACTTGCTAATTTTTTTTTATACCTCTTCCAAATGTATTTTTTCATGTTCAATGCCTAAAATAGAAAGTGGGGGGATAAAATTACACTGTAAAAATATGTGGGTCATGAATTTTAAAGTAAAGTCTAGTGAGTTGGTCCAGCTGAAAAAGGTAAGAAAAAATAGCATTTCGGAAGACTTCAAGAACCCCTTAACAAAACATTGTCCATATTTTGAATTAGAGTCGATGACGTTTTGGCTGTGCGTTGAGAAGAAAAAAAGCAATAAAACGCTGTTTCGTAGCTTTTTGTATATTTTTACGTGAATATAATGATCTTATGTTTTTGATCAAATTAAGCAATTTCAGTTGACATTTTATTATAGTGTGTCTTGTAATGTAAAAATGTTACACCACAGTCGCCTGTTAGGGTCAAGGTTGTGACCTGTTTAAACCTTTAAATCCACTGCATTTGTATGCACATATCCTATATCAGAAGCCTGTTGTTCAGTGGTTGTCGTCTGTACGTGTGAATCACATATCCTATATCAGAAGCCTGTTGTTCAGTGATTGTCGTTTGTTAGTGTGGTTCATGGGTGTTTCTCGTTTTTTTTTAATATAAATTAGACCTAGTTTTCCTGTTTAAATCTTTTTACATTCAATTTGGTTATTAAGGGCCTTGTTAGATTGCTGTTCGGTGTAGGCCAAGGTTCTATGTTGAATACCTTACTTATAATTGTTATCTTATTATATATTGAAACTTGGATGGAGAGTTTGACAATAGCAGTACCCATCCTAACAAGTTTTTCTTGTTTATCTCCCGTGTTCTTTTGTGAATTCTAAAATTTATCCCCCATCTTAAACTAAAAATCATCATTTCTTACATGTTGGCGAATATCTCATGAAGAAAACAAAAACAATAAAACAATATGCAAATATTGTTTACACTGATGTTTACTTTGATATTTATTTAAGGCATCGAATGGGTAAAGTAAAGTGTGGCAATAACATAAAACGTTCGCAATTAAAAAACAGATGTTCCAAAATAAAATATTTGGCAATGCGTCCATGAAAATGTCAGTAAGTTTTGCGAAAATATAAAGTAAGACCCGGCTGATTTTTGTTACCCTCATATATATTCGATTGTCTTATAAATCGAATGTAGAAAAATGTTTCAGCTGATATCAAAACTACTTATTTGATGAACATTCAATCATAATAGAAAACGAATTTGAAAATAGAGAAGATAAACAAATTAAAGTTATGAAGCAAATATTCAGTCATTAAACATTGCGTCTACACAAACCCTTGATGAAGAAATACCGAGTCCTTGCATAAAAATGTAATAAATCACTCAGTATGTGTCGTGAGTAATTTCTACTGAATGTCACTGTATCAAGTCAGGAATATGACAGTTGTTTGTCATTCGTTTGATGTGTTTGATCGTTTGATTTTGATATTTGATTAGGGACTCGGTTTTGAAATTTCCTCTGAGTTCGTTTTTTGTTTACTTTTCACTATCATACGTACAAACTACTGTAGTAGACAAATCCGCCACAAAAATCAGTGTTTGTAGTCTTAGAAATAATGAAACAAACATATGTGAGTATATGTGAATGACATAACAACCAAACGGTACAAACAACATAATCATTGAACAATAAGCAGGTGACCATTCAATCTTCCAGAGTATGAAAAAGTTAATAAAACCAGGTTAAATCTACCGTTTTGTACATAAGTAAATGCCTGTACTAAGTCAGGAATAGGAGAGTTGTTATCCATTCCTTTGATGCGTTTAAACTTTTGATATTGCTATTTGGTTATGGACTTTTTAAAATTTCCTCGAGGTTAAGTATTTTTGTTATTTTACTTTTTGAACATAACCGACGTTACATTTTATCATCAGTATATTAATCACACCTTTTAAAAAGCAAATTGACAAATGACGCACTACATGTACTTCCACTAACGGGTGATTGACTAAGCCAACATGTTATATTTAAGATCTATAAAGTCTGAAAATTATCTTGCGGGTATATACATGACGTTCATCAAGTTAACTAGTCACGAATAAGGTGTAGCCATATACCTACACTTTTTACAATTAAGATCACATCATATGTACATTACAATCTAATAAAATATCTTGAAAGTGTGCAATTATACTGTATTGATACAGTAAAAGTGATCTTATGAACTCTTTGTTGTATATTTCAACTTTTTAAATCTATTTCGTATTCGATCCAAGACCATTGAATATGCATTGCTATAAGACGTGTCACGGTATTTTGCCATCCAAAATCCATGTGTTTAGTTTTGATGGTATATTTGTTATTCTCATCGAATATTGTCAAATGTGTTATCGTTTGTTGTTAAAATCTAACTTTATTATTTTTCTGTTATATTTGTTTGTTAGGGTAAAGATAATTAATCACCAAGTTCATTTACAATATTTTAGTTTAGGTCAACTAAACATAGGCCATGCCACAGTGACCTACAATCGGTATTATGTAACTCACTCGTAAACTAACACAATTACGAAATTGTGAGTAAATTCATTACATGTAACCACATGAAAGAAATTAAAAGTGGTTCATATATTCATCCGTATATAAGCGGCACATGTTTTTTTTATCCTTAACCGTATTTTGCACAACATTTTTGAATTTGTGGTCATCAATGCTTTCATCTTTGTTTGGCTACTTTGTACCAAGCCAGGAACATGTTCATTGTTATATTATTGTTCGTTCCTGTATGTGGTGCATTTTAATGTTTCTGATATGTCGTTGTTCTCCCCTAGTATTTGATGTGTTTCCCTCAGTTTTAGTTTGTAAACCGGATTTGTTTTTCTCAATCGATTTTTGAATTTCGAACAGCGGTATGCTACTGTTGCCCTTATTTGGCCAACGCTTCTTAATCAGACCTCTATAAATGTTTGCTGAGCTGTATCAATAATGAATCAGTGGCTTCCTAAACCGGTATATCTATATGTGTAGATTTAAAAATAAATATAGATATGTAGTGTTCATTAAATATTCCAAATGTTCTCTTTTGACCTGAAAATACGGAATACACATATATTTTATATAGGTATAAGAAGATATGGTATGAGAGCCAATGATACGACTCTACATCCAAGTAACAATTTGTGAAAGTAAACATTTATAGGTCACAATACAGTGTCTAACACTGAGCCTTGGCTCACACCGTGTGAAACCAGTCAAAGAAGAAAACTATTTAAAAGGAGAATCAAGTAACACTTATTGTCAGTCTGTTTTCGACTTAATATTTGGACAATCCCTTTAGTATATCTTTTTTGTATTAAAGTATGAACACGAAATACTGACATTATGTATACATGCCGTCATTGTGTGATTGTGCTATGCTAATAATTTTGTTTTCTTGCCTTATGGTTTTGCTTTCGTGCTTTCTCTACATAATGTCTTTATGCAATTTTGTTTTGTTTTAATACGGATTAATATAATAACCTAACGTTGACTAGTATTCCCAATTGCTAGACATTTTTAGTTATTATGTCTGGTTGTTCTACTTACATGTTGTCAGGATAAAGAAATTATATGCGGTGTTTCTTACACATGAGAGATTTAGCTAGCTATAAAACCAGGTTTATTCTATTATTTTACACATACGCAAATGTCTGTACAAAGTAAGGAATAAGACAGTTGTTTTCAATTCGTTTGATGTGTGTGCAGTTTTGATTTGCCATTTGACAAAGGGCTTTCTGTTTTGAATTTTCTTCAGAATTGGTTTGTTTTGAGGAATTTGACTTTTTTTTAAAGCCACGTAAGATACAACTATTACATTGTCTTCTAACGTTAAATCTTTTTAGACGAAAAGAACGAAATTTTATTTCTAAATCGCAATCAAGAGTGAAGTTCAAAGCATTTTTGTATCGAATAGGTGGAAAAGATAACAGGGGCGAATTGAAAAAAAAAAATTGACAAAACACATGACTACAAGAGGTACCAGCAGAAAAAAAAAACAACAGTTACCAAAAACCAACATAAAATACTGAAGATTAACCGACACTAAAAAAACCTGCGTTTAACAGTATATCTGGACATGATGAATGTCTAAAGACAATTTCATGAAGCATATTTAATATGGGGACGAAATCCTAAACTACAGCACAAAAATCAATAAAAAAAAATAAGAAAAAAAAATTAATATCAATCTACTAATGAACTCAAAGGCGTTAACTTTTTATCCCGCATTTGAACAGACAATCTCTTCTTGCAGTCTCGTTTGTCATGAGACTTTGAGTAAAATAGGACAAATATCGGAAACGTTACGGTATTTCCGTTTCTTTTTAAACATTACATTTGTTAGAATTAAAAGAAATTGATACGGACTTCGCCCCCTTTCTCAGGTAACACCTGCCTCATATTAACTTTATAAAGACATATACGTGCAAATATTAACACAGAAACGAATTGAGCTTCAGCTTGATACACAGTAACCATATTCCTGTTTTAGTTGCAATTACTATAAAAAGTTAAATCACAAAAATACTGAACTCCTAGGAAAATTCAATCAGAAAGTCCCTTATCAGATGACAAAACACATCAAACGAATGGACAACAACTGTCATATTCCTGACTTGGTACAGGCATTTTCAAATGTAGAAAAGGGTGGATTGAACCTGGTTTTATAACGCTAAACCTTTCACTCTTACAACAGTCTCATCAAATTCCGTTATATTTACAATGATGCGTGAACAAAACATGATAAAAAAAAATAGTCAAAATATGGGTACAGCACTCATCACTGTGTTACAATCTTAAAAATGTTTTTTTTTTTAGAAAACAAGCACACAAGCATCTATCAAATTAAAAACACAATCTTTGCGTTGCGTGTCTGACATTTAGAAAATGTATTTGTATGAATGAAAACTACGAATCAGTATGCTATCATTTGATTTATTACGAGCAGGTCCACTTTCTTGAAATCTGATCAACCAAGTATCACCTTCCAGGAATATTTTTTCAGCCGTGTAACGTCTGGAGGATTATGATTCTTTACCGTATACATACGTGTAAACTATGTCCTAAATATTTGTTTTAATTTCTGTTCCATGGTGTTTTCCAGGTTCTGCCAAAGTATGGACGCACTAGACCCGTTTCCATTTTGTCCTTCATCGTAAAAAAAACTCGTCAATTTCGCGCGTCTTTTTGACGTCAATTACCAGTAAGAGGGGTCTCGTCTGTATCCCTGCACTATGCAAGTCATGGTGATTTTCAATGTACTGGATAAACTACATTTAATATTTGTTAATGTAGGTATTTAATCACAATTTCCTAAAGACAGCAGTGCTGATTGTCAATTATGGGAATTCAATTTGCCGAATAATGCGAGCAATATAGCATCATAGTTTTCCAACCACTCGCTCAATATAGGAACGGAAGTGACGATGCCCCTAAATACACGAATGATGTTCCCTTAAACATTATTTTTTAACAGAAATACATCGAACTCGAAGGTTGTCTATATGCGTATCGCACTAAATTTTTAAACGGGCAGATACCCGTTAGACTATTGTACTCGCTTCTTTCATTTGTATACAGCAAATATTTACGACGTCTTTACTACTGATTGACGTGAATCTCATTTAAAAAATGTATTTGACCTGGGACAAGAGAACATATTGTCAGTATATTCGTCCTTAAAAATGTATTATGAATAAAACTGCAAGATAAATTCTAAAAATGGGTTGGGGGGAGGGGGGGGGGGGTCTACAAAATCTGAGAAAGCCAAATGCTCGTCTTTATCAACCAACCGTCAAATTATATCGATTTATTCACTTTGCAGGTTTCTTTATTTGACATCGTACTATTAAGATTCGTTTGGTCGGATGATGTTTGACGGAACAGGGTATTTACAATTTGGGCATATCTGGTGCAGGTGAGTCCCAAAGGACGATTAGGACAATATTGTTTTATCGAAAATTTGAACATTGAACTAGTATATTAGCTTGAATCTTGGGAAATTTAAATAATTGTTTACATTCAATATCATGAACAAAGGTTATCCATATCGTTTAGTACAAATACCTCAATTGATAAGGCATGTATTACAAGGACACACGTTCTAATATGATGTAAAAATATAACAGAAATCGTAAAACACCGTGGTCAAACCTAGTCTTCACAATTCAGAAAAAAGGTCAATTGCGCATGTATTATATCGATAAGCCGGAATCTAACTTTTATATTATTGCACAAGATTGATTATAAAATTGCTATTTATCAATAATTTTAGTATCAAACGTCTAATACAGAAGAACAAATATTTCTTAGTGAGCTTTCGTCTTAATATTTATTGCTTTGATACATTTCCCAAAACAAACATTAGCAGACTTCAAAAGGTCAAAATGAAATAGGTTTTCAAAAGCAGATAGGAGCAATAACAATAAAGACGACAAAACCAGGTCCAAGTAAACACAAATGTGACCTAGAAAACTGACATTTAAGAAAGGTTCACATGTGTACATTTTCCACTGGCACAAAAAAAAAAAAAAAAAATAATGCATACTCATTCACGTAGAGTTACACATGTTCATGGTGGCTAATTTTATCCCATACTAACTCTAGGAATTACTGTAATATTCTATTTAATCCAACACAAAAGGAATTAATTCAGGGTTTGATCGCTATCAATATAGAACGGCTTTGTTAACCTAATTATAGATTTGTTGATATGAAGCACAAGAGACGTTTCTCAAAGATTGTGATTAAAAAATAAGAGGTTTCACCAAAACCTTTTCCCCTCACAATTTCACTAACTACGAATTTCACATGAGTAATATGTATATTATTAAAGTTAAGTACACATTTTCTTCATGTACCCTAATATGTCGTCAAGATGATGATAATCTTTGACTTGTAATGACAGAAACTACGTTTTATGGCCAATTTCTTCCTATCAATTTTAACGTAATGCATTTTGTGACTTCAGCAATCGACATTGAAAAGGTGTTTTTAAATTGTAGCACACAACAAATTTCATCTTTTTAGTTTACAAAATTTATAGTTATAAACTATGTCAAACACATAGATCTGATCTTATGACACGTTCTTCCCAAAGAAATTAACTTTCCTATTTAATTATCCATATCGTTTAGTACAAATACCTCAATTGATTTGAGTAATATAGTCTACCGCGTTATCTGTTTTACACACTAAATACTAAGGATTTTCTTATCCCAGGCATTGATAACCGTAGCCGTATTCGGCACCACCACTTTTTTTTTAGAATTTTGAGTCCCGAATAATCTTCGACTTTGTACTTGTTTGGCTTTCTATGCTATTTTGACCCGAGCGTCACTGTTTAGTCTTATGTAGACAAAACGCACTTATGATGTGTTAAATTATAAGCCTGATATCTGTAATGACTATAAGCATGTCGAAAGGTCCTATTGTAATGTTTATTTGTGTATTTCTTTGTTCTGAATGTTCTTTCATTTATTTGTACTACATTTCTGTCATGTAATGTTGTAATTCTCATGTTATATCTAACGTTGCCATTAGAGCGCGAGGTTTGGCTAGCTGTAAAACCAGGTTCAACCAACCATTTGCTTCTTAAGGTAGATCATAAGTAAATATTTTTTGAGACAGAATTTTCTTATACTTGGCCAAAATAAAGATTTTATTATGCTCTTTTCAAAAATATAATAAAAAGTATGGGTCACCGTGCTATTTTTTAAGCTATGAGCCGTTGAAAATTGCCTTAATTTGGTTAGATTGTTCATGGAAAAACACGTTTGTGTGTATAAAAAAAATCTATGAGATAGAATTTTGAAATGATTTGTGAAAAGATAGGTTTTGTAATTTATTTTAAGAAAATAAAAAGAAAAAATGGTATCACCGAACTTGTTTTCTTGCTACAAGTAAAAAGAAATATATTCCCTATCAGTTCAGTGTAATTTTTTACTAAAAGAGTTATCTTCCCTTAAATGGCTCATTTATAAAAAAATGATTCTAAAAGCAAAAAAAAAAAAAAAGATATTTGTTTAAATATTTTATATTATACAATATATTACCAAGTTTTCTTTATATCATTAAACAGTCTATCCTTTAAATTGCAAGTCTGTCTCCAAATTTGCAGATTAAGGCATATAACTAGACCGATTTTTTACTGTGGTTGTACAATCCAAGATGGCGGTATACCGTGTATCCACCGTAAAATATCCTGTATCAAGTCAGGAAAATTACCCTTGTTAACTTATAGTTCGTTTCTGTGTTAGTTATATTTTAGAGTTGTGTTTCTGTTGTGTCGTAGTTCTCGTCTAATATTTGATGTTTTCCCTCAGTTTTAGTTTTTTTAACCTGGATTTGTTTTTTTCTTAATCGAGTTATGAATTTCGAACAGCAGTATACTACTGTTGCCTTCTTTTACGTTATACGTTATATGTTATCTAGTAAAGTATTGAATCAATAACAATGAATAACATAGTCATCCGCGTTATCTCTTATACGTTATCTAGTAAAATATTGACTCGATAACAGAGAATACCGCGTTATCTGTTATACGTTTAACGTTATCTAGTAAGTTTTTGAATCGATAACAGAGGCTACCACGTTATGCACGCATAAGTATTTCAAAAGCGAAAATATATGTTATATTATTTTAGTTATCCCTTTCGTCGTATATAGTCAAAGCGGTAGAGAGCACCTTTTCTCTAAAACAAAACGGGGATTTGGGAGAGAAAAGGTTAAAAAGCAACACTTTATACACAATGAAAAGTTGGTTTAACCTTTAATGTAAACGGTAATGGTAAATCTTATAAAAAAAAAGATATAGTAGTATACCGGAGTTTAGAAATCATAAATCGATTGCGAGGAAACTAATCAAGGTTACAAACTTAAACCGATGGAAACATATGAGGTTGAATCTTGCATTGTAATTTATCGGCTTTCAGAACTATCCATAGACTAATTGTTTGCCTGGCGTCCAGTGTCAATGCAACTCTATTGTGTTTTTTTCTTAACAATCAATAAAAACAAGTACATAAATTTGACACATATCTATGTCTTTTTTCTCAAGGTGCAATTAGGAACCCAGAGAAGGATGTATACCAGTAGTCAATCACTGATCCATTATGAGAATGCGCACTGCCATGAGATCGGACCAGCACAGTATCGCCACTTTTGAGTGTCATTACAGCCATGTTACTGCCGGAAGAAAATGCTTCTTTATCGTATGCATACGTATTTGCCATAGCTCGAAGATTTTTTGTTATTTCTGTTTCAAGATGTTTTCCAGGTTCGGCTAAAGTATGAACATAAAAAGCGTAAAGTCCTGGTATTTCACACGTGAAAATACCCGTATGATTATTATAGTCACCACCTTCGTTTGTATACACTGTATCAAAGCGGATAATTTGATCGTCACCAAGGTTAACGACGTCTTTACTTATGACTGACGTGAATCCTATTCTAGGCGTTTGACCTGCAACAAAAAAAATGTCATTTCAAATTTCAATTAACGCTGATGCCAAATTTCATACGCACTAGATTCGCGGTATTGACCACTTTCCTAACACAATATTAAACAATGTACTAAAAAATAACGAATATGTTTTAAGCAACAAACGATAACACTGAAGAACAGACTTCTGACTGACACATACTAAGTACATAATTTGGAGGGGTAATGTATGTTTTCTATCGCCATACCCTCCTCTTACATTGGACAGATGTGTACCATAACAACATAAGGGAAAACTAGATAGAACAGATGATATGGGCTTAATGCATTAGATCGATTCAACACACAACAGAATCCTAACAAAAACTTTAAAGACAAAGTACAAATATGAGAGTACCTACGGGTACTGAAAGCTAGTTAAAGGCCAATAACAACTAAGCATTTGTCTTAAACTGAAATAGTTAGATAGAATAGTGAAAACGTGTCTGAAGAATATACAATATGTACACGCATACATGTGGAGTGAGTCAACGACACAACCATCTTTATTTTTGAATTTGTAAATCAGTTACATTCAAAATAGCTGAACCTATCACTCATTTAGTTTGTTCAAAAACGTTGTATAATTATGCATAGGACTTACTAGTTTTGACTTGTGATTGGACAGTTGCCAAATTGGCCTTTAGATTCTGTACGTCTACTTGAACTTGATGCAATACATCTGTAGAATCCAGCAACCGTTTTTGGTTGTTTGCTGAAAGAAACTTTTGTTTTTTAATAAATCATATACAAGACAACAACATTCTGTCCTCATAACTGTACATCCAATAAGGGTATGTAGTAAGATTGCCAATGAGACAATTATCCACCAACGACCAAATGAAGAAGTTGTTAGCAATTATATATATCACTGTACGGAATTGAACAAAGACCCAAACATATACCGTAATGTAAGTTATGCATGTGGCCTTTATGGCAAAATGTAAAAAAAAGAAGCAATCGAGGAAAACCATCCTCGTTATTTATGTACGAAACAACAACAAACCAAATATATAATATACAGCAATAATTTAATTTTGGATGTAACGCGTCTTCTGATTGACGTGATTTTGTTATCAGCCCATAGACATAATTTAGTCACGTGACCGCACGTCATCAACGTTTTTGCATGATTTTCTACGGTTTAAAATGGAATTTATAATTACATTATAAGAAATGACTGTAATATTTTTTCTGTCTATTCGAAATAAAATAAAAAATGTGGTGCACACTATTAAATAACCCGCTACGCTCGTTATTCATGTGCACCAATTTTTTTATGTTATTTTTTCATAGACAGAAAAAAATATAACAGTCATTCCTTAAATAAATGACGCCCGCTGAATTACAGCACCCCTCAATATGTTTTATAATGATAAACAAGATAAAAATAAACCTACATTATAAGTGTCAAAATTACTCATTTATAAAGCCCCGACACTTTTGGAGCACATGATTTTTTTCTCCGTTTTTTTGAAGGGTTTAATGAAGATACTCACATGTACTGTGCAGAGATTTTTGCGGATGTATTGTGATGTATTTAACATGTGTAAGAAACAACAAACAAAATATATGATAAACAGCAACAAATGACGCCCGCTGAATTTCAGCTCCTATCAATATGTTTTTAAAACTTCAGGAATTATTCAAAAATTGCATGTATAGTAAACATACGGTTATAAGTAAAGCATAACGATGCAGATACATTGAAATGATAATAAACAATTTAAAAAAAAACATGCATGATAAGTGTCAAGATTAATTGTTTATAAAGCCCTTACTGTTTTGGAGCACATGCATTAATCTCCGCTTTATGTAAGGGTTTTATGTTTATATCTACAAGTTCTGTTCAGAGATTTTTGGTGGAAACTTGCATGTCTGACTGTATGTAGTTGTTCTTTGATTACCCACAAGGATTTTTTTTTAAATGTGTTCGATCAACTCTAAGTTGTTTGATTGTGTTATATATAATGTTGTCATATAAATACAGGTCAAGTACCAATTTTCAGATTTTCTTGTTCATCTCAGACAAAAAAGTTTATATAACGAGATATGATAACGCTGTAATGCTTGATATTTTGGACCTTATCTAGTGTTCTAAAATCTCCTTCATTTCGAACTTTTATTTAATACTGTGGCTAATCTGATTTAATTTTGCCATGCTCAATAGTCGTACAGATAATAAAATGAACGATTAAAACCACCCTGTTTAAAACTTCGGTAAAATGTTAAAAATTTTAGAATGGTTAAAAACTCACTTGTATGTAGAACATCAAATAATCCTTTATTCCGTTCTACCAATTTCTTTGTCTCCATTAAATCTCTTTGTGTTCTAAATAGGTCCCGTCTGGTTTCAATCAGAGTTTCTGTCGATTTTTCCTCTTTCTTTTCCATAATTTCAAGGCGTACCCTTGTTTCCGCCAAAACATCCTTGGTACCTTCAAGTTCTCTCCTGGTATTAAATAGGTCAAGTCTATTTTCCGTAAGGACAGCCTTCAGTTCATTGAGTTCTTTCCATAATTTCGCTACCTCACCATCAGTCTGACTGATTTCTGCATGTACACCTAGATAACAAGTACAAAGTAAAGCGATTATTGCAAAATTTAAATTACTGTTCATATTGTCCTAGTTTTATTTGACATTCGATTACAACAATAAAGTCTATTGATAGTCTCAGTGAAAAGTTTACTGATACGGCACGTATTTAACGGTCAAATGTCTGAAATCTGGCAAAAGAGGTATTCAGAGCACTTTCATGTATTAGTTGTAACCTGTATTTATATTTAAAAAAAAAACTTATCCGTTTATTCCACTGTAAAATGATGAATAAGATTGCATTTCAGATGGGTTTTATTCTCTAGACTGTTTTAGATTATAGTGAAGATTAAATGAACTTTATTCCCTATTAACCAAAAATAACATAGTTATAAGGAATATGCATTTTCACAAATAATTTAATTTTGGATGTAACGTGTCTTCTGATTGGCTGACGTTATTTTGTTATCAGACCATAGACTGAATTTAGTCATGTGACCGTGACGTCATCAACGTTTTTTCAAGGTTTTCTACGGTTTAAAATGGAATTTAATATTAAGTTATAAGAAATGTGGTGCACACTGTTAAATAACCGGGTACGCGCGTTATTCAGTGTGCACCAATTTTTTTTTTGTTATTTCTTCATAGATAGAAAAAAATTTTGATTCATTCCTTAATTAAATAAAATATCTAAACAAATATGAACAATATAGACATGAAGTAAGACCCATTGGTGGCCTTCGTCTGTTATCTGGTCTTTGGTCGGGTTGTTGTCTCTTTGACACATTCCCTATTTACATTTTTATTTACAATTTTATGAATTATTAGAGTTTAGACTAAACGAGAAAATGCGATCATCTGAGCCTATTAACGAAAATACCTTGCCTCGATCCTCCTGATTAGTATTCGATCAATGTAGGTCATTAGTTTACTGCAAGATCGAACAATATCTTCACACAGTAAATGCTTCCATACAAACATTTAGTAATTAAAAAAAGATCAAATAATGTATTACGTTTTAAGGAATTGTCAAATTAAAACATCGTTATCAATATTGTACACAAATCATCCCTGTATGTATTAATCATTTACTTTTGCATAATCGATAGCAAAGTTTGATATCATTGTAACATAAACAAATGACATTCTTAATATTGAGGGATCAAAAGTCAACAACTCGAAATTGGTAATTTCCTGTGTTTAATACTGATTTTGATTTATGAAATCGAAACTTGATTGTATATCTTCCTCTCACTTTCTCTCTGTGTGTTTAGCTACTAAAAAATAAATTTTACACTTCCCTCATACACATAGGCCATTTCGATTCGGAAATAAGATACTACATAACGTAAGCTTCCTCCTAGTAAGAGTTTATAAATACTATTGATTTTATAAATTGGTTATGGTGTGTTAACGAAGGTGTAGGGATACGGTAACTATGATTTTTTTTTAATTTTGTATTTTGATTTAAACTATTAAAAATTAATAATCTAAAAGTTCGTGGACACTTTTGTACAATTCAAAAAATAAATCATTAGGCTTATTTTTGATATGATTAATAAACGTAATCAAAAGTCTACGAAAACCATAGAGCTCAGTTTTATTGATTTTGATCGGATATTTTATGTGATATCATTTTGCCTGCCGTCACCAAAAAATATCAATATATAATTATAAACTTAAAAAAAAGTTAGAACATATTCCAAACATATTGTTAACGAACAGATACTGAGAAAAATAACGCTCGAAAATACAAAGGAATATATCAAATGTAATATGAAATTTTAACATTTAATTAACAAAGATTCTTACACTTTGTATTGAAGAACAAAACAAAATAAAATAAAATAAATATATAAAATTTAATTGTTTTCTTTTAATATATATACAATAGACCAACTGAAGTTCCAGTCATGTCAGGAAGTCAGTGTGCAATATTTAAAAGAAGTACAGAGCACGTGTTTTGTTCTTCACATAAAAAAGAAACTACATTCCTATGCACAGATTGTAGGCAATTTATTTGCGATCGATGCGTGGAATCACTACATGCTAAACACAACTTAAAATCCATTCCAAGAACAAACAACGTTGTACATGTTAATGAAATGCTTAATAATCAAATTCAAGTTTATACGGAAGTATGGCAGGTTGAATTGAAAGAGCAGTTGAACGCGATTGATCATCATGCTGCAAAACTGGTAGAAACTATAAATAAATTGAGAGATTCATACAAAGAAGCGGTTCTCAAGAATAATACAAAGAACAAGTCAATTCTAAAGGAGATCGAAGACGAATCTGACAACAATATACCATCTACATTATCGTTGATACAAACTACTTTTACGCCGTCAAAAATAGATATACTGGGAATAAAGCGAGAATTTGGTGAACTTTGTTCAAACGAAATAAACGTTAGTCTTCAGCCAGGATACAGCTGGCCTAGTCTATATAAAGTTAAAGAACAAGGTTATGTCTATCGTGGAATGTCATTTGATTAATTTCGAGGAAGATAAGGATCGTTGTGATTCAATTCTAGCTTTTGATTACTTTGGTAATAAGCAATATCTGAATTCTGAATTATCAAACGGAATATCGTTTTCAATGTATAAGCTGGTAAGACATGTGTTTAACATAGTAGCTTGTGAAGAGTTCTCAATAGATATTACATATTTATAAAGTTTATAGTCAATGCTGTCTCGTATTTGACAATATCTCTAGGTCTATACACTACAGAAAACTGTATCTAAACACAAAATTTCACAACTCATTAAAATTTTGTAAAGACTATGCGTTGGGCTTTGCTCATTGTTTATGGCCGGATGGTGAACTGTTTTTATTTGTTTATTTCTGTGTCATTTGGTCTCTTGTAGAGAGTTGTCTCATTGACTATAACACTACATGTCCTTTTCATACAAACTGTGCAAAAGTCTAGGAATATATTTTCATCATATAAACCAGCATATTACAACAAGTGGTAACAAACAGTCCAGACTGCGTTATGTAAGTCACGTGTCTTGTCATGTACCTGTTAATAGGCAAAGAAAAACACGACGTTGCGAAGTCAAGAAGTTGAAGTATTTAAGTATTTTAATTCACTAAAAACCACTACTAGTAAAATTATTATATTTGATTTGCATTTGTCACATCTCATTCCAATGGTAATCATTTGGGAACGCCTCCCCAGCTATTATTTATTTACTTTGACACTTTGGCGGTACTTGTCTATCCCAAATTCATGTATTTGGTTTTGATGTTATATTTGTTATTCTCGTGGGATTTTGTCTGATGCTTGGTCCGTTTCTGTGTGTGTTACATTTTAGTGTTGTGTCGTTGTTCTCCTCTTATATTTAATGCGTTTCCCTCGGTTTTAGTTTGTTACCCCGATTTTGTTTTTTGTCCATGGATTTATGAGTTTTGAACAGCGGTATACTACTGTTGCCTTTATTTGGCGAAGTGTTAATGTATTGTTTTAGGATTAAGTGATTTAAGGGGACACCACCGGTCATATGTCGATGATATTTTTTATGCAGATGTTTTATCATTGACACATCCCAAAATTAAAATCAAAGGTGTGTTTATTTAGAGTTGGTGAAAATGCTTAAAATATACCTTGATGAAAATTAATAGAATTATGAATACATATTGAAAAAAATAATGTATGCAAAATTAACATCTCTACCAACCTTCTGAAGATACAACATATGTAACTTTGGATTTTCTTTCTAAGAATATATATTTTTTTCTGAAAAACATGGTCATTCTAAGTTTGGTGTACTTTTATTTAACAAAAATAAGTAAACAGTGGAAAACTGTTAAGTCAATCAATGATCCATGTTGATTATGCGCGCTGCCATTAGATATGATAAACACAGTATCATCATTTGTTTTGAAGTATTTTTATCGCCGTGTTATTTCCGGCGGATTTTTTTTTTTTTATCGTATGCATCCGTGTTAACAATGTGCCAAGATTTTAAGAAGTGTTTTACATGTTTGATCTATGATGAGTTTGAGATTCTTGGTATTTAGGATATAAAGTTTCTAACTTTTCTTTGCTTTTGTACATCCAGGGCTTTCAAATATTAACGCCTGTGCTTTCCTGAGGAAGGTTTTTACAAACATGAACATTTGACGATTGATATAAAATGAATAAAACACTTTTTTCAGATATGGTTTCAGTGCCAATTATCCCTCTCTCCGTCCAAGTCATAATCTGTAAACTTTAAGTAATTCATTATATATAGGTCAAAGTATTGTCTTATAATCTATAAAAAAGGAGAATCGAGCTACACTTAGGACAGATGCACAAAATCGTTTCAATAGATAACTTCAAAACATGACGTTTAAAGCCGACAAATGAGGTTATTTAGATAAATTTGTATGTAGTTAAGTCAATACTAAAAAAGTTTATATATATATTTTATATAAAATGACAAAAAAAATGGAATGCAATATCTAAGCGATTTTTCCTTTTATTTCTGAGAAGAGGAAGAAAGTCCAAAATTCATTTGACCGAAATAGTGGGCGAATGGTAAAAAGTTTATCGTATCCTTAAAAAAATCACAATTCACAATAACCAATACGTCATGATGTTTTAATGAATTTCCAGGAAATTGTGAAATTAACTGATTGTGTAAAAAAAGTATTACTTTTCCTCAAAATTTTCATCGATTTTGTTACGCTGTCAAATTCATGTCCTCCGATTTGTCTCAACTTATTATATTTGATTTATAACCATGCATAAGTCTGAAATAAACAATTTACAGGGCATGGGCTCGATTATATGTAGCTTCGTTTCGTGTGTATTTTAGTCTTAACGCTATCTTATTAACAATCGAGGCGAACTCCGATCACCTCCAATGGTTATATAAGCGGTATAAACATTGATATATATATACAAATAGAAAGTAAAATTGTGCATTGGATTTTTTTGTAGGTTTGTTTAATTTTAAATTATAGATTAAAAATATAAGTTAATCATCGTTTTTACCTGTATTAGATAGATTTTTTTGTGGATCGAATCAGTCAATCAAATGATTTATCTTTGTTTCACTTTCAATGTTGACATTCTTTTCCTTTAAAATACACGCACAATGCATGCATTATCCATCTCTAGCTAATGCGTTAAATTTGAGTTCAACTGAATTCGAATTCAATGAGGTATAGTTATTCTCATGTAAGTGAATAATTCATCATCAATGTTTCTTAACTGAATTTGTCAAAAATTAAACCAGACTTGTTCCTAAAAGGCAATTTTTTTTTCTCACTATTTCACTTTCATTAATGATTGAATAAAAATATCAAACTATAGATTTTTTGTATATATCTCGTAGCTAGTGCCTCTTTAAACACATCTTCGCTAGCAAAGGGCTACGATCCACTCCCGCTCGCTTTAAACACCGACAGCAAACTTTTTGAACACAAACATTTTGTTTTATGTAAGTTTAGATATGAAGCGTGTGACAGCAGAATAACATATTATATGACAGATTACAAATGTGTCGAGTTTTGTGATTGAATAACAACACAGAGATGGCAGCATATATATTCAGTAAACTACCGGGGTACTAGTATATAGAACGTCCCCCTATTCGAACCTCTAAAACGTCATCATAACACTTGTACTATCTGACGTAGTCAAAAACTATACCGAACTCTTAGGAATGTCAGACTCACAGAGGTAAAAATAATGACATGCATTCGCCAATGAACATTTGTTATACAAAATCCCGAAATTTACCTAAGTTTGATGTTTTAAAGTGTTATTATGAATCATTACTTTAACGATAAAATTATTTTTACAGCAACTTACAAAATCCTTTACGTATGCGGAACATATTAAGTTGGGTTTTTCAATATATTTGTCACGTTTGTTGTAAAAAACCAAAGCAACACATACACACATACAAACACAGAATATCACATCAAAAACTTTATTGAAAACATTTTCTTAACAAAAAAAAAGTTAAGATAAAAAAGTGCATTTAGATGGATTACTCAAAATATTAGGAAACAATAGACATGTGAAGAATGTACATGCTGCATGTGAATGTTTAACAAATACCTGCACAGTCAAAAACATTAAGACAGGGGTAGCCCGTAATATATGTGTAATTCAGGTCTCAGACAAGGTATAGTCCGTTTGATTTCTATACATCTTCAGAAATTATTTCTTAAAAATTTATTTTTACTAATAAATATTTTTTTTCTTCATGTGTGTTAATGAATGATATATACAAACTCTGACTGAATATCATAATTTTGAACCAATAATAAAAAAAGTTACTCATTAGGTCTCTATGTTACTTCTAATTTAAAAAAAAATATTTATCTTTAAAAATGAATTTTTAAGAATTAATTTCTGAAGATTTATAGAAGTCAAACGGACTATATATACTGTGAGATTTCCGGCTTATGGGTTATAATACACTTCGCATTTGTCTCAGAGGATTTAAACCCTAAGCTAGAAATATCACAATATATACACTGTCGGAGACCTAAATAACATATATTATTGCATAGCAATATAATTTTCCAACAGAAAGTAACCAAAAGTGTGCGTGCAATAAATTCTATTATTGCATAGCAATATAATATTTCCAACAGAAAGTAACCAAACGTTAGCGTGCAATAAATTCCAATATTGCACGAGTGCAATAAATCTTAAAAATTCATGACGTCATCAACGACAAAATCTTAGTTTAAACCAATTTTTACTTTCAAATATTATATTGCTATACAATAAAAGGGTCATTGCATGAATATTGGGAAATATTGTCCCTCGTAGAACATATATTGCACTCGCAAGTTCGTGCCACAGACCACAGAGCAGACAACAACCGAAGGCCACCAATGGGTTTCAATGCAGCGAGAATCTCGCATCCGGAGTCGTGCTTCAGCTGAACCTTAAACAAAATGTGTACAAGTTCAGAGATAATGGACGTTACACTAAACTCCATTATATACACAAGAAACTGGAATTATAAATTACATGCCAGAGGTTCCTTGCTTGGGACATGCACAAACATGCGACGGGGTTAAAAAACTTTCTCCCTATACCTCTAGCCAATGTAGAAACACACAACACACGCACAGTAAAACTCTGTTAAAAAAAAGTCCGAGTCCGATGTTCGATGTCAAATAAAGGCAACAGTAGTATACCGCTGTTCAAAACTCATAAATCCATGGACAAAAAACAAAATCGGGGCAACAAAATAGGCAACAAAAGAAACTAAACAAAATGACAATGATACATAAATTAACAAAGGACTACTAGCCGTTACTGACATGCCATCTCCAGATCTCAATTAAACTGATTGAATATTATGTCTCCATCATATGAATATCAAGAACAATCTATCCCGTTAGGCTTACATGTAGTATTATACCATCATAACATATATGGGAAGAACACTACCCGTATTAGGTTTACGTTTGACAAATTGTGACTCAAACCGTCTTCTATCTTCGTATATCTTTTAAACAATTCTGTAAATGGCAGTCTAATAAAAATTTAAACATCTCTTGATAACACAAAACACAATCTCATGTTAACAGAAATAAAGAATTGTATACATTTATTGATACCCAAATCCTTTGAACAAATTTACATACATCATTTTGGAAGCACACTTTACAAACAATTTCGATTAGCATTTTGATACATCTTCCTTTTTATTTTTTAAAGATTTTAGTTGGTCTGAATCTATGAGGTCTGAATGTATGATATTTTAGAAACAAGATTGAAATAAAAAAAAAATCAGAATACAACAATGGTTATGATAATAAAAAAAAACACACTTTGTTATATTGGTAAAAAATTAGTGTACCGCTGGTCAATACTAATGCATCAAGTAATGGAAAACAAATTCGGGTCGCAAACCATAACCGAGTGAAAAAATAAAAAAAATAAATAAATGTTTCCAAACCATTATTTTCAAATGGAAAAATAATGTTCTATAATTTCACTCCTAATGTCAAAAACTGTAAATGTTGCCAATATTGTCCAAGGGTTAAATGTCAACAACTGGTAATAGTTTATCCGTCTATCAATCTCTTTATTGATCTAATGTTGAAAGCCACTTGTGAGTTAAGTTTACACTTCCCTCTTCTATATAAGTTATTTCTATTCGGAAGTAGGATACCACATACAATAAGTTTTATTATCATAAAAGTTTATAAATACAAAACAAAACTACAAAATTAATAAATGTAAACCAAATAGGAACAATTAGAAAAATGCAGATTGTTTAGTCTTGTCATATCCCATTTTATATAGGCCATGCGTAAATTTCCAACAATCTATGGATTCCATGAATTATTTCGATTCTAATAGGACAAATACGGTCATTAAAAAACTGAAGCGAAAGTGGGTATGCTGTGTGTGTGTGGCTGTTCTGTTTTACACTCCGTTAGATAAAGCTCAAGCATTCTAATAAATATATAGCTTACATGGATTATTTCGTGAATAACCACTAGAAAAAAATCTGTTTAGTTCTTTCAATTCTCCATCACATAGTTTACATGATTTTTTCTCGTAAGCTTTGTCAAATCAAAAGTTGACATTTCGGAGCTGCCATGTTGACTTGCTGAAATTAGTAATTATGCGAATAATGCAATACAATAGAAAATTCAACAATACTTACCTCAAAAATCAATTTAAATACAATATTATACGAATTTGGATGGCTCACGTAACAGAAACCTTTTAACTCTAGCGTTTTCATTTGTATGACGTCAAGTTTTGAAATGACTTAAATGCGTCAAAATTAGTAATAGACTTTCGCGGAATTTTAATTTACTTTCATTTTGTTGATTTCTTCGAGCTCTTGTGCATTACTTCGTTTTATTATGCATTCGAATATGAATGCAAATTATTTTTCTTTTTTTAATTGCAATTTTTAAAACAATGAATCGACAAAGGATGTGCAAATAGGTTCTTATACATGTGGATTTACGTGGGAAGTATATTGGAACAGCCATTGTTATGTAAATCTATGAGTCTGCTCTAAGTATAGATATATCGAGAATTTTATCACGCTGTTGTTTACAAAGCGAAAAAAAAAACACGTCATATTAGAAAAAAATATATAAATCATGGGCTATTTATTTAATGTGAGCGAAAGTGCTTAGAGAAGCCCCTGTCAAAATCAAAACATAGTTTAATTACTTCGAATATAATAAACACACAATATCTGGTACTTATCGTTTATGATCAATATGAAGGGGAAACTTTGCACTTATATTTTGCATTTACATTTTTTCTTGGTTTGCTCTTATACATGAAAAATAAAGACGCTTTTTTCACCAATCAAGTATTTGATTTTTTTCAAATATTAGTATCTTTTGAACAAAGTAAACAGTCATTTATTTTTTATTTCATCGATGAACGTTACTCACAACATAGCGCATTAATCCATCGGTAAGAACTGTGACGTTCAACTCTGTTCAACGAGGGTAATTTGACAAAGTTGTGTGCAGTCTCAGAAATGTTTCGAATAAATGACACGTAAAACAATGCATCAAGGGTGCAAAGTTTTCTATAAGCTCTGGAAAGAGTAAAGAACGCCTAAATTTTCATTCAAAAGAGGGAGTGGGTGGACAGTGAAAGGTTAGTCGTGTCGTCATAAAAAAGGATAAACCATTTTGGTTTGGGTTCGGATTGGGTAAAAAAATATAACCATATCATCAAATACATTTTTAGGCATAATATCGAGATGCAACTAATTAAATACAAACATTGAGTTTTCACTTACAAATTCTGCAAATATAAAAAGTATTTAAACAGAATATCAAATTGCCATTATAAAAAAAATAATATAAAAATGTATTATTCTTAATAAAATCATGATAAACATAACTTTGGACCTCGTATAAAGACAAGATTATTAAGTTTCTTATTCGATATTTTTGATATCAACTTCATTTTACTATTTGCCTACAACAACCAGTAAAGATATTTCGACATCAGAGTAGTCTTTAGGGACAATAACAATCAAAACCAAGGAGTAAACAAAGACTCACAAAACCAAAGGACATTTACATCAGCAGTTATAAATAATAATTAAGAAACAACACGAACTTCACTAAAAACCGGGATTGAAATCAGGTGCTCCGGAAGGGTAAGCATTTCCTGTACCGTATACGGAACCCGTCTTGTTCTTTCTTTGTTCAGTTCGGTTATGATGGAAGATTATTATGACTGAGGAAGAATATCAGATATGATTTCTGACACACTTTTGTCATAATGGCCAATCAGCTCATAATAGCGACAGTAAAATTTCTTGAGTGATGACCTTAATTTGATTGATTCATAGCCCTGTCTTAGCAACTTTTGAGAAAGCAGTATTCCTCGTTCAACAAAATCAACGTACTTTGAGAAATGGAAAGTTGACTATAGGAAAATTAAAAATCATCTAGTTTGTCATAAATTTTAATATTCAACCTACCATCAGTAGTGATTTCGAGAAAAAGGTCTAAATATGAAGCAGATGTATCTGTGTCGGTAGTATCTTTAGTTTCAAGTTCACTTGGATATATTAAATGTAAGTGATCACTGAATCTATTATTATTAAGAGACAGTACATCATCAATATACCGAAAGGTGAAATTAAAAGACTGGGCTAATTTCTTTTCTCCTTTCTGTACAAGCCCTTGGATAAATTCTGCTTCACAGGATTATAAAAACAAATCTGCAAGTGGAGGAGCGCAATTGGTATCAAATATGATTTCAATAGTCTGTAAGAAGACCAGACCTCCAAATTCAACAAATATGATGTCAATTAAAAAGTCCAGCATAGCAGTGATATCCTCGTCGGTATATTTTTTCCTTGACTCTATAATTTTTCACAAAGCGAGCTGAATCCAGCCCAAAACTAGATATTTAAAACGTGTAGTGCCCTTTTTGTTAAGCAACATAAGCTGAAGAGTTCTTTCAGTCGAGCTTTTAGTTTAGTATGTGGACTAGTGGTAAAAAGAGTTGAACAATCAAAGGTTTTAATGTTGGTACAATGTTTTAATGATTGAGATTGTAAATTCACCAATTACTCTTTTGAATTTTTCAGTATCCACATCTGATAAACACCACTTCTTGAATATATAAAAAAGAAGATGTGGTATGATTGCCAATGAGACAACTATCCACATAAGACCAAAATGACCCAGACATTAACAACTATAGGTCACCGTACGGTTTTCAACAATGAGCAAAGCCCATACCGCATAGTCAGCTATAATAGGCTCCGATAAGACAATGTACAACAATTCAAACGAGAAAACTAACGGCCTCATTTATGTAAAAAAAAAAATGAACGAAAAACAAATATGTAACACATAAACAAACGACAACCACTGAATTACAGGCTCCTGACTTGGGACAGGCCCATACATAATTAATGTGGCTGGGTTAAACATGTTAGCGGGATCCCAACCCTTCCCCTAACCTGGGACAGTGGTATAACAGTACAACATAAGAACGAACTATAAAAATCAGTTGAAAAAGGCTTAACTAATCAGATGGACAAAAATAAGTTTCGGAATATTTCTGAAGTCCTTCTTTGACTGCAGTGATTATGGCAGTAAGCACGTTAGAAAGGGGTTTAGTGGAACACTTGGAAGAACCTGCAATATACCTTTCCTTATAAGGATTCTTGTGAAGCTTAGGAATCCAATATAAGAATGGAAGATCCTGGTCTTCATCCTTTGGATTAACACCAAAGGAGATTAGAACCGATTTGTGGTTTTCCAGGATCTCCTGCTTCGTAAGCGTACTTAGTGTGTATAGGTAGGAATTCCAAGTGTGTTATGTATCCCCAGTTCCTTAATCAGGCAGTCAATGTAGTGTTTCTTGCAAATAAAAACAATATTGTTTGAGGCTTTGTCAGCTGGGGCGACAATATATTTGTCACGGAGGCAAGACAACTCCTCTATGACATGAGGGTCTTTAAAGATTGAAGGAGCTTTGGTGTTCATTGACCCTTTAAGCTTACTTACTCTTAACTGAATCAATGACCTCACTGATTTTACCCACTCCGAAAGAGTGTCCACCTCAACCTTTTCTCTGTTTGCCCAGTCTTTTGCATAACCCTCAACAGAATCCATTAGAAGTTTGAAATTCTGCTTCCAATTGATTGGTTGTGGTTCTCTGTATTTCGAACCCTTGGACAAAAAATGTCTCAATTTGTAGTTATTGACTATGTTTAGGTCTCCAGAAATTACATGGCCAGCAGGATTTTACACGAAATGGGAATGTGAACAGGCACAATCAGGTGGTTTAGTTTTTAAGTCATCAATATTTAGATTCTGCAACATTTTTTTGTGATTAAAATGTCCAGATGCAACAGGGTTGGTGTAGGAAAAGGATACTATAGGAGAAGATTGATCCTTAAAGTCAGAATGAATGTTGCTTTTTACTCTTTTATGGTGAAGAATATTACTTATATTTATAGCATCAATACCCATGTTTGTGAACTTCAAATTGAAGAATGAACGTTTCTGCAGTTCCTCAGAATGTTCGAAAACGGGTTTGAATAATCTATGGTTAGCAATATTCATCACCATGGGAACTATTTTATATTTGTAGATCGACTATCTGTAGTGTGGCATTCTTCACACGCTTTCAATAAAGAGTTCAGTCTAGAAAGCGGAAGTGAGTACAGTTTAGAGCGAATGAGATGAAATCCAAGAGGTTTATTGATATGTTCGACAAGGCCATCTATAGAAACCTCATGAATATCCGGTGGATTATAGCGACGATATTCATGGCTCCTCGGCCGACAAAGAGACCTATTGAATAAATCCATCACATTCACTGAACTACAAATAGGGCTACGCAAGTTACCTACAAATTTGAAAGTGTTTTTTTTTTCCTTTTAGACCCTCATATGAAAATTAGGTTTAATCTCTTTTAATTGAAATATTGAAATGTTTTAATTTAAAAGAAACGTTTCCGTGAGGAATAAGTAAGCGTTTGATTTCAAAAAGGTTGAAATAATGTACCGAACTGACAAAGTTCATAATGAACGAAAATGGTTCAGTGGTCAAAACTGTAAGACATTAGATGTTTTAATAAGTGAACACGTACTGTGCTGGCAAACAAATAAAATAAATATATAGTATTTAATATGGTCCAAGTACAGTTACGAAAAATCAATATGATATGCGCTTGAAATCTAATATTTGTTTAAAATCGATTGAAACTGACAATTTAGTTGTTTAAAGTGCTAGACAGTTTTTTGCAATCTTTTAACATGGAGTATGAATATTGTTAAAGCCAATTTATAAATAAACTATGCATTTACATTTTCTATCTTTATTAATCAAGAGGAAACATGTTTATGTCTAAAATTTAAAATATATAAAGGATGTGATAGCTAACATTTTTTTTAAAAATCTAACCATAGTGAAGACTGGTTTGAAACGGCGAATCAGAGCGAATCCAATGATTAAAGTGTTATTCTGTTTAGTAGCGGTTGGTTCGGTAAAAATAGACAACCCTACTAATTAAGATTGGAGTCGAGCTCACCTTCCAAATTTAGGAATTTCAACTCCGAACCCCAGTATTAACAAGCTTGTGCTTTTGAAAGTGATTAAGATATTATCACAATGTTGGCTGCTGTTCCCTAATCTTACATTTTTACCTATTATATCTGATTGTTTTGTTCACACATCGTTGTCAATATAATGGAATTCTATGCGGTTGTCATACAAGTGAGAGGTTTATCTAGCTATATATCCAGGTTTAATCTACCGTTTTCTACATAATTTGCATATAAAAAAATCGGTACGACGCAGAAACACAAATAAAATAAAGACAATAGACATACAGCGCCGAAATAAGAGTAACTTCAGTAACTGAAAGCTACTTCAAAGCCAATTACAAATTAAAGATAAATTATGCTAACCTTAATAAAAGTATCAATCAGTAGATATCCAATGGAATGGAAGAAAAAAAGAAAAACATACGATCTAGTTTACAGTTACAGTGTCCGGTTCACTCTTATTGGAATTTATGCTTTCATGTTTATTAAATCAACATTTTAAAACTCCACATGTACACTGAAATCACCCAATACATGCTCGTGTCAAACGTTTGCTTTCATTCCTAGTTTTTAATTTTTCTTTAGGTTTTAGCGTTCCTGATCACGGCAAATATAGAAAAGAGATTCGGACAAATGCCTTAGTTACGTTAAAAAAATGAAAACAACACGTTTTATAGTTTCTTGCGTCCGAAGCGCTTTTCTGGATTTACCTTCATCAAGGAGCGCTCAAAGTCAAACAATTGTAATCCGAAGATGTATAAGTACCGAAAATCGTTGAACAGCAATATGTCAAAAATGCCTAAAAATGAATAGTCAAACTCATCTAAAGCCAACTTAGCCTGACGGAGTTGAAACCTTAGTTTCATAATAATTTCTAAATTTCTAAACGGACAATTTTAGTAAAGTTTGTTAAATCATGTCAGTACCGAAGCACTGACTACTGAGCTGATGATACCCTCGGCGACTGATAATCCACCAGCAGAGGTATCGACCCAGTGATATAAAAAATTGAAAACAACACGTTTAATAATTTCTTGCGTTCGAAGCGTTTTTCTGGATTTACCTTCATCAGAAACACTCAAAGCCAAACATTTGAAATCCGAAGATGTATAAGAACCGAAAATCATTGAAGAGCTATATGTCAAAAATACATAAAATAAATAGCCAAATTCATCTAAAGCCAACTTTGCCTGAGGGAGTTGAAACCTTAATTTCATAATAATTTCAAAATTTATAAACGGACAATTTTAGTAAAGTTTGTTAAATCATGTCAGTACCGAAGCACTGACTACTGAGCTGATGATACCCTCGGCGACTGATAATCAACCAGCAGATGTATCGACCCAGTGATGTAAAAAATAATATTGTGGTTTTCCATTGAATGAAAAGCTAATAACTTAATAAATCAGACAATTTCACTCATCTAATAATTCTTATTTATATATTTAAAAACAGATTATTTAAAGTTATGAAATATGGTTTTAATATATTCAAAAGAGTGTAAACCTGCAATGAATTAAAATATATCACATCCAATAACTACCTTTGACAGATTTATTACGTGAACACTTGATTTAGAGGTCAATGGTCAATTGTCAACTACTTGTGAATTTTCATTTTGCTACCAATATTTCATTGTTTATTAAACCGAAACTTGATTTAATATGTGTAGCGAATGATAAGTTAATTGTTCACTTCCCTCCTATTTTCCATCCGCAAGTAGGACAATACATACAATAAGTTTCCTTATCACATTTTATACGTAATATAGCAACATATTTCACATGTTTCATTGATTTACATGATTATACATGTTTTGTGAATTGAGACGTAAGAATATGGTAAATATCAATTATTACTACTTTGTTTTCTTATTTTTTTCTCAGTGATCATGATCATCGTACTTTATTTGACCATTTTAACTTTTTTGATTCGAGCATCACTGATGAGTCTTTTGTAGATCAAACACACGTCTGGCACAAATATAAAATTTAAATCCTCTCATGGGTAAATTTATCTAAACAATTAATACGTACTACGATGACTCTTACCTATAATCATAATGTTTATAAAAGTTTAAGAAAAATAAATGATTAGCTATACTTATTTTGAATGCATTTATTTATGGTTTCGAATTTCCTTGCCGACCCAAAAGGTTTCAAAATAATAAAAACATCCATTTGTATTGTAGAAAAATGCATTGCTCACTAACACATAATCCGTTAAAAACAACACGAAGTAAACGAGAAATGAAATTGTGAATGCATATTTTGATATATTTTTCCAAAATTGCCATATCATATCGATAAAACAGCACTCAAATCCCTTTCGCGTGCGATAAAAAAAATGATGAAAAAGGAAAATATAATCATCAATGTTAATTAAAATGTAACCTTTTTTGTTATTTGTTCAATAGACCAACTGAAGTTCCAGCCATGTCAAAAAGACAATCGGCAGTCTCAGAAAGAAGTACAGAGCACGTGTTTTGTACGTTACATAACAAAGAAACTACATTTCTATGCACGGAATGTAGGCAATTTATTTGTGATGAATGCGTGGAATCATTACACACAAGACATGCATTAAAGTCAATTTCAAGAAGAACTAACAACACACTTTTCATTGAAATGCTTCAGCAACAAATTAACTTATATAAGGAAGTATGGCAGGTTGAATTAGAGGAACACATACAAGCTATAGATCTCCGTGCAGCAAAACTTGTAGAAATTATCAATGAAATAAGTGATTCATACAAAGAGGAGATCCTCCGAAAAGGTACACAGAACAAATCAATTCTAAAGGAGATCGGAGATGAGTCTGACAACAACAATCCACAGGCATTATCGTTGATACACACAACTTTTAAACCGTCAGCAATAGATATACTTGGAATAAAGCGAGAGTTTGGTAAACTGTGTGCAAACGAAACAAATGTTAATATGCAGCCAGGATTCAGCTGGCCAAGTTTATTTCAAGTAAACAATCTGTCTGTAGAAGGCCAAAAAGGTTTAATCTATCGTGGTATGTCATCAAATTCTGAAGACGAATACGATCTTTGTGGTTCATAAAAAGAATTTGTTGTTTTGGTAACAAGTGAGATCTTACTTTGATTTCTAAATTATTTAGATGAATGTTGTTTTGAAATAATGAGTCTGTAGATAATTTTTTTAATTTTGTAACTTCTGAAAATTTATATATACACTTATGTCTATATACTACACAATTAGAAAGTGTATAGTCAATTATGGCACATATGTGTCAATATGTGTAAAAGTTTAGAGACTACATGCAACAATACAATGTATTAATCATTAAAATTCAATGATAAGATATAAAGACTTTAGTATGCAAATGATTATTTTCAACCATTTATTCCTTACATAACATATGTAAAATATGAATTGCTATTTTTCTTATTTAGATATTTATTACAAACACGTGGTTTGATTGCAAATGAGAAATCTTACCATCCAAGCTAAATCTCTTTTTTTTTTAGTTTGATACAAGTCAAAGATTATTTAAATGAATATACTATAATTAACTAGCATACTAACAGTATTACTTGTTTCACACGCTTTTCCTACACCTGTCTATATTTGAAGACGACAGCTTTATTTTAATGTCAGAGTATCAATGTGTTGGTTTTTGTTTATTTGTTTATTGGTTTGGAATCAACTATTGACAATCAATGATATTTGTTATGCAGTTATATTTCCATTGTAATATTTTATTCACATGGATTTTTTTGGACTGCCACCTTAAGTCAGTATGACTAGACTTTATAACGGTTGGCTATTTTTAATGGATTAATTTGTCATAAGTCACTTGAATGGGAACTGTTAGTGGTATATCATTGATATTTTGTAAGCAGATGTATTAGCATTAGCACAACTCTTTCAATATATAAAAACCATCAGGATGTTTTGTTTAGAGCTGGTATTAATGAATAGTGAAGACCTTATGGAATCAGGATCTTGTGTTGTAAGGACCGATTATCGGGTTGTCTGCAATTTGATATCGTGGAATATCAGTGGTGAGTCACAGTATGAAGCTTTTTGTAGAGTGAGCGTATCTAACGAGTTCAAAAAGGTTTTATACTATGTCCAGCAGCTGATATTTTACAATACTAATATACAATATAAATAAAGCTTAGAAATATTTTCAGTCAATTCTGTTTCAATGCATTGTACATGCAGATACTTCGGATTCATTGTTATTCGTTGGATACCAATTTTCGTGGGTTTCGTTGGTATATGTGAACCACGAATTCCAGTGTTCAACAAATTTTAAATTTCATATAGGACAGTATACAGAGATTGCTAAACCACGTAATCAAATATCCACAAAGATGCAAGTTTTCATCGATCCACGAAAATAAATGAATCCATCGTAACACGTGACGATAGTCATAAGACTATTTAAGTCCCCTTTCTTAATTATTAAACATTGTATCAAAGGGGATTCCATAGTTATTGACGTAATCAATTGCCATTCGATTACGGACTCTCCGTTTTGAATTTTCCTCAGAGGTTTGGTATTTTTGTTACTTTACTTTTAACGTTTGCATTGTCTCTTACTCGAATTGTTTCAGCTGTAACTTAAAACTGAAATTTAAATTGATTTTGAGCAGCTAGGACATTTGACAACATTTGAGACCAGTCACAGACAAAATGATAACAGGAATGAATCTAAGACCAAATAATTCTAACCATTCAAATTATTTCACTGATTTAGCATGACACAGAACATTTATTCGTTGAAACGTTCAAACTGTTATCATAATTTACTGTTGATAAATTAAGAAATTATCATAAAATATATTGGGATTTTAATCGCGAAGGCAACGCTGACCTTAGAGGAGCTTTGGATTGAAGGTCATTTGTTCGTACAGTTCGTACAGTTCGAGACGTTTCTGTTTATCTTTGAATACTTGATTCTAAAGAGTTGAATAATTGGATATGCTCTCGCTTGCTCTGATAGTAGTTCCGGCAATAACTTTCATTATGTCAACTGGACTAAAGAGACGAGTGAGCTTTTATCCTCACTTGGCGTCCGTTGTCGTCCGTAACATTTGCAAAAATATCCCTCACTGAAACTACTAGACTAAATTTAATCAAATTTTACAATAATTATCATTTAGGAAGTATTTGAACAAATGTGTCCCACGACCCGACCTTAACATTGTTTTTAAAACCGTTATAAATAGAGAATCTGTTTATCATGTTGAGCTCTATCAATTGTCTATATACGCCAAAACGACTTCTTCTAGGAGTCATTGCCCTTAAATGACAAATTATGCACTTTTTTTCCATTTTTTCCATTTTTGCCTTTTATTTTAAAAACTTTAATAGATAGAGATAAATCTTCAAATGCAAAAAAGAACAGCTCGAGAAGATATTCAATTAAGATTATATTTGAGTTATTGCCCGTTCATTACGAGTTTTATCATATTTTTGTCCAAACTATTTTAAATGCAATAAAAAACAATGCCAAAACTATTTTTTTATTATTCAATAATTAGTGGACTCTACTATTATTGCATACGTGATACCAACATTTAACAATATTACTATGTATACACACACCTTACTCTTATACAGGGATCAAAAGTCAACAACCCGTACTTGTTAAAAGTCAAATTAAGGAAGTTGGCTTCTCAGTTTCAAAATATCTTCTTAACACTAGTATATATTGATAGGGTATAAGGGTATTATTAAAGGAGCTAAAAGAGCGAAAAATAAATATAGGTCAATGTGCTTGTTTTCGAGATTTTGAATTTTGGCTAGAAAAAAATCTCTCTTGATTTTTCATAGCTTCATCAAGAGAAGTTTAAATGTTCTGAATGTAATTGAACATTTTCATCGTTTTATTTTCCAAAGGCATTTTTCACATTATTTGTTTGTAAATGTGTCCCTCATAGAAAAATAATCTTTTGTTTTATAAACTTATAATTATGATTGAATATGGACGGCACGCAGGGTTACATTAACAGTACAATTCCAATCAAAATAAATATATAGATGTCAGAACGTCATTGTTTTAATAGTCTATAACAATTACAATAGTTCATAGTTACCAATTCCTACATCTCGTTTAGATACGAAAACCATCGTTATTTACGTTGTTATTTTGTTATGTACATTCATGATGAGGACATTTATATATGGTATTGACCTACATCCGAATTGATATCGCCTATATAGTAGGAGGAAAGTGTCAAATTGACTTTAAAATAGGTAAACATAAACAGAGAGAGGAAGTTATTGAATCATATTTCAGTTTTATAAATGAATGAAGAGATTTCTACTGAAGGAAGTGGGCTTGTCATGTTTAACTCCCATTTTTCTCTTTATAAATCTTTTACATTCATAATTTTAAGCCATCTGTAAAAGTCTGTATTTATGTACATACATAACATTGATTTTCTGATCTAACATTCTACGTGAACGGAAATATAGGAATATTGTAGATATGAACTATTGTAATGGTTATAGACTATGAAAACAATGACAATCATCTATATTTATTTTTATTGGAATTTTACTATAAATGTAACCCTGCATGCCGTCCATATTCAATCATAATTGTAAGTTAATAAAACATAAGATTTTTTTTTATTAGAGACACATTTACAAACAAATAATGTGAAAAATGACTTTTGAAAATAAAACGATGAAAATGGTCAATTAAATAAAGAATTTGTTTTCTCTTGATAAACATAGTGTGTAAAGTATGGAAGTCGCAAAACCAACCCGAAACATATACTAATATTAAACCAGGGTACAGCTGGCCTAGTTTATGTAAAGTATCCGTCAACAGAACACCATAAAGATTTTGTCGTCTTATTTCATCTGATTGTGAAGACAGAAATGATTATTATAATCTATGAAAGCATTTGGTTATATTATTTGTTTTACTAAAAAGTGATATCTAATTTGATTTTTGAATTATCAAATTGAACATCGTTTTATAATTTAAAGTAAGTAAGAAATTGTTAAGTATATCCATCTCTAAACACGCCTTAATAAATAGACATTACAATCTTTTTTTACAATCAATTATAGCTAATAATCAAATATGCAGATTAAGTAGTATGTAAATAATTTGTATCGTTGATATATCACTCAACGCCTAATGTGACATTCACGAACTATACATTTTGCAATTTTTTCTTGTTTTTTAGCGTGATTCAAACCTTATTAATTTATATAGTATATATTTATTTTCCCTTATTATTATGATTATAAAGCAGCGTATTCCTTTTTATAATTGGAAGAGGAAAGAAGAACTAAACATAATATGCATTTTAATAAATGAGTGGGTAGACGGCAACAAGTCAATCGCGTCCTCCTTCACAAAGACAAAAAAATTATATAATAACCAACACGTCATGATGTGTAATGAATATCCACAAAGTTAACATAGTAAAACATATACGAGTTATGTAAAAAAATTAAAGTATCCATCAAGTGTATTTATCGGCTTTGCTTAATATCTAAATGCAACTCTTTACAAACAAGCAGTTTAAGTTCGGCAAATACATAAAGTATTACAACAGAATATTAAATTACAATTCTACATTAAATGCAATAAAATAGTACAGAATAGAGACTAGAATAGAAATGACTCATTCCTATATAGATCAAAAGAAACATGATAACTTTTCGAAACTTAAATACAATAAGATTTCTTAGTACTTTATTCCTTGAAAAGTTTAGTTGTTACGTGTTTCTTCATTTAAATATTTGCATTTAACATAACAGTTAAGATATGTGTAAGACTGTTAAGGCCAAAATTTGAAACAAACTGAAATTGATTAACCAGAGTAAATGCTAACATTTAAATTAAATAATCGATTAAAAAAGCCAAAATGGAGTGCCTAAAGTAACTAATGGAACCCGTTCGTATTACAACTATAGCGAAATCCATACGTACAGTGTGTGTTGTAATTTAACCAGACATAATTGGCAGCACTTGTGACACAGCCATGAGAAACATGATATCAATATTGTATATATGAAACAGTTGGTATTAAACTACTACCTTTTAGGATTATTCGATGCCTTTTTTAAACCTTAAGATAATAAAGACAGATAATAATGATGGATGATGGATGATGGACGGCTATTACCGCATGTACAGGACAATCATATAACATGATAAAGTGATAGGAAAAATAGTATGATATGTAAAGGCTCAACCGTCCTTTTACCGTGCTCGTGCACAGGGGGACAGTCTGCATCACACAATTAAACATTATTCTCACTTCGAGCCAACAAGTGTATACTCTTCATCCTGAATACCATGTAATTTGCTAAGAAGCAGTAAATATCAGTTTTCAATTTCCCGGTTTGATCGATCCAGTCTGGTTTAAGATTAAAACATCCGCACTCGACTCGAGGAGTGTCTGCAATCATGAGACAACCAAAGTAGTTCTGATTACTAATTATAACCAAAAAAAACAACACTGAACTTTGTTAGATGATTGTGTTTAAAAAATATTGTAACAAAAAGTGATCGAAGTTAAAACTAAAACAATACAAATTATTATAAACAAATATCATTACTATAATGCAAAACAGCATCTTTTAAAATGCATTAAAAACGCACCCATCGTCAAAAATTAACCAATATCACGTTTATTGCATAATCGTCAACATGTTATACATTATTACTACATATACACATGACGTGTAAATAATATCCAGGGATCAAGAGTCAACAACTCGTGATTGTAACTTCCCATCATGACATCAATCACCTTATTGATTTATAAACCGAAACTCGATTTAATATATTCCTCCCAGTTCGTATAGTTCTTTTAACCGAAGCTATTTCAATTCGGAAGTAGAACAATACATAGAATAAGTTTCCGCATCATAAAACTTTATAAATAACTATGTATATAATTGATTTTCTCAGCTGGAGATACGTTGTGAAAGAAGACGTAATGAAGTGGTAAGTATGATCTATTATTATTTCGTATTTTATCAAAGTAGTTAATACTCATTGTTTTTAATCGAGATTTTTTAAAATTAAAATAGTTCTTTCTATACTGATAGTATTGTTATTAAACGTTTTTTTACAGGCTGCGAAAAAAATAGTGATATACATTTTATAGATATTTTTTTTGTGGTTCCCTCTATGTCTTCTGTCCCTAAAAGTATTTTGTAAAGTGATGAAAAGTTAAAAAGAATTATCATTGTATATTAGATACACATTGCATATGATCTTTTTACAAACACACGATATGAAAAATTGCACTCGAATGTAAAACAATTAACAAGATTAATGTTATAATGAAATGATATAAGCTAGTTTTCGATTATTTAACAAAGTGTACCACCCTACCTTAGACAGTTGCATCACACTTTAAAGTACAATTAACAGACCCCCCCCCTGACATTTGTTTTATAGTATTTCTTACCTAACCATTTCATACCGTACATTTCGTACCCTGGCACACATAATTTCGTTTCCTGGCCAATTCTAAGAAAAAATCCATTTCGTACCTTATGGTAGATTTAGGCCGTGTTCACATTGACCTAAACTCGGTGTTGTGTTAGTGTAACTCACATATAAACTATACATAATTACGTTCCCATTGATAAAACTCAATGTTTACTTGTAGTTATAAATCATGTTTTGTCTACATGCAGTCGAAAATCGATGTAGGCCTTGTGTAGGTTAAGTGTACACAAAACTAGACATTCAGAATTTTAATTTTCCCATGTTTATTTAAAAAAGAAACGATTTTTATATAAAATTGCTACTTATAACACTTACTAATAAAGTTCTTTACAGAAATATTTGTCTAAACTTGATATAATTATTTGTTATAAAAACACTTTACGCAGCCTTATTAACCCCATGTCGACTCATCCATTATCATTGCCGAAAACATAATTGATTTGAAAAGGTCTTCATGAATCGACTGAACGTACACACTGACAGAAATATTTGCCACTGGTCTTTACTCCAACAACGATTCACTCATAAATGCATTACTGAGGCTCACGTTAATTGGTTGTTTGTGTAGTATCTCAGATCTCTTAAAATACAAGTAGAAATAAAAATAAAAAATACCCCCTCCCTTTGCCAAATACTCCTTGGAAAAAAATACCATTTGAAACAAACAGAAAAGATAGAAATGTAGTGATCCTTAACATCGCAATTCTTTTTCTTTGTCTGTAAGCACGCTTATGCAGCTTACGTTTTTAATGCGTAATCGAGACATCTTTAAACTACTGCCAATCATCCAAAATGACTTTCTTAAAGGAGCAACCACTTTACTTCAAAAAAGGGGGATGGGTTCTGAGTCAGAATTTTTCAAGCGCAAATGTTTATTTTTAGTTTTTTTTTTCAATGGTACCAATTCAATATTTAACACTATAATGTATGGGAAAACTATATATTTTTTAATTCTAATCATCTGTGTGACCCGATTTTTTTTTAATCAAATTGTGGAAAAAATCCATCCCCCCTTTTTTTAAAAGTCTAATGGTCGTTCCCTTACTGCTAGAAAAGTTGTTTGAAAATTTTAATTTGGTTCTATGTAATGAACATTTAAATGACCTATATTTTACAAGTGTGAACAAATCTTATGTATAGGTAGCTAAACAAGGTGTATAGATGTGAACAAATTTAATGTGAAACTAGTGTATATTACATTAAACCAAATGTAAACATGTTTACTGTACACGGAGTTTGGTGTGAACACGGCCTTATATGTACATGTATGTCATTTCGTACACTTTGGAAGATTTATAGCAATGCCATTATGTTCCTTATTGACGATTAATATCAATGCCACTTCTTGTTTCTTTTAAAAGATGTATGTGTTTAAGATGAAAAATCATCTTGCCAAAAAGGTTTTTTTGTATTTTCTGAAACTAACAAAGAAAAAGAGAGTTTTAATTGGTTACATCACGCACATAAGTTATCATGGCGGTTGCAGACAATTGCTATTGCGTTATTAAACTCATTTAAGTATAATTAAAATATCAATTCAGTATATTTCCCGAACACAAACAAGGTTTATTTTAAACTATTACGTTTCCAAGCATTGCTAGATTTAAAGTCAACAATAATCCTAACCCTAATCATATAGCAAAGCATAAAGCTTAACACATCAAACTAATGGATAACAAGTGTCATACTTTTGGCTTGGTACTGAGATTTCTAATGTAGAACATTAGACATAGTTTTATAGCTAGCTAAACCTCTCATTTGTTTTGCAGTCGCATAAAGTTGACAATAAGTTAGAACATAATTAAACCGATTGTAGGTCTTTATCAAAAGTCTATTGATGGGTACATTGTTTGCCTAACTGTGTTACAATATGTTATTTAACAATTAAGAATTATCTCAAAATGTTTATGCTTACTCTAAAAAGCTTAGATATGTTTACCTAGACGTAAAATAAATAAAAAACAAAAACATTTTAAAACCATTTGTTATGCACTTCGTAGAATCTTTTAAATAATAAAAGAAAAATCTCAAAAATACTGACCTCCGCGGAAATTCAAAACGGAAAGTCCCTAATAAAATGGCTAACTCAAAAGTTCAAACCTATGTTATTCAGAATATCATATACCGTTGCTGGTACATACTTTCAAATGTGTGCA
This sequence comes from Mytilus galloprovincialis, assembly GCA_037788925.1. Classification (NCBI taxonomy): domain Eukaryota; kingdom Metazoa; phylum Mollusca; class Bivalvia; order Mytilida; family Mytilidae; genus Mytilus; species Mytilus galloprovincialis. The sequence continues at coordinate 17,743,416 of CM075332.1, forward strand.
AATATATAATGCGATACAGTAAACATGTTTTAAACCATAAGGACATTACAATAAGTAAAAATGGAAAATGTTTCGAAAAAAATCGATTTTTGGTTACGAAATGGCAAAGGTACGTACTGTCTAAAATATGAAATTACTTAATTTTTGTAATTTTTTTTATTTGTTCAATAGACCAACTGAAATTCCAACCATGTCAGGACGTCAGTATTTAGTCTCAGAAAGAAATACAGAGCACGTGTTTTGTTCCTCACATTACAAAGAAACTACATTTCTATGTACAGAATGTAGGCAATTCATTTGTGATCAATGTGTGGAATCAGTACATGCAAAGCATGCCTTAAAATCCATTCCAAGAACAAACAACATTATACTTAGTAATGAAATACTCGAACAACATATTCAAATATATACAGAAGTATGGAAGGTTCAATTGGAGGAACAGTTGAACGCAGTGGATCTTCATGCATCAAAACTTGTAGAAATTATAAATAAAGTAAAAGATGCCTACAAGGATGAAATTCTACTAAAAAATGCAAAGAACAAGCTAATTCTCAAGCAGATCGAAGAAGAGTCTGACAACAACAATCCATCTATATTATCATTGATACAAACAACTTTTACACCGTCAAAAATAGATTTTCTCCGAATAAAGAGACAATTCGGAGAACTAAGTGCAGTTGAAAAAACTGTTAGTCTTCAGCCTGGATTATTAAACAGTTGGCCCCGTTTACATAATGTTAAACATCTGACAACAGGAAACCAACAAGGTTTTGTCTATCGTGGTATGTCATCTGATATCGAGGACGAATATGATCATTGTGATGTATAACATAATGGTGATTTTTTTGGAAACTAGTGAAGTCTAAAATTGAATTTTAAGATTATTAAACAGAATATCGTTTGGAAATTATAAAAACGCTATTTAGTTCATTTTATTTTTAAACAAACTTAATAAAATGAACTCATTATAGATACCAGGATTGAAATTTGGCACTTGCCCCAGACGCGCGGTTAGTTTACAAAAGACTCACAAGTGACGTTTTTGAAAACCGGTGAACGAAACATTTTACTTTACATTTCGAATAATATAAATTTATAGTCCTAGTAAGGCATTCGCATTGTCCTATGGAAATTATAATTGATTTTCTATTTACAAGTTTTCCACAGGGAAAATCAAGTTATTTAAATAGTTAAGTATAGCAGCCATCGGCGGCGTGAGCTTCCAATACCTGCAGTGCAACAAATTACAATCTTTTTGAGCAATGCTTTTTAAATTTTGATATAATGATACTGATGAAAAAAGAAGGTCAATTTTGATATTGACGATTTTGACGTTTTAGTCCTTGATAAAATTTAAAATTGCACTATATGGCGTTTCAATGCCATTAATAAGACGGCCACAGTAGAATAATTATATAGATTATTAATGGTTTTTCAAACGAAATAAAGTGTTTCACCTACAATCATTTTAAATTGCGATAACACTATTTTGAGGAGTCAAGAAAATTCCTCAGGTTTTAGGAACACTTTTATGGCTTTTCCCCAGAAGAGATTAATTCCGAAAGCTTATGACGTCATGCATACTTCTTCGAATCGAATCAATAAATTCTAGATCACGTAAATAAACTCATCATAGATACCAGTACTAAATTTTGTATTTACGCCAGAGGCGCGTTTCGTCTACAAAAGACTCATCAGTGACATTCGAATCCAAGTTAAAAGGGCCAAATAAGAGTAATATGGAAAATTTTGTTTCTAAAAAGATGTAAAATCCAGAAAAAGAAACGATAGAATGAAACCATTTGACGATGTTGAATCATAAATACACTCTATCATTAAAAAACAATAGCTTATCTTTAGGTAATCAGATTAAAAACAATATATTCCTTTAACCATTAACATCACAGTCATAAGTAAAATAATAATAAATATTATTATTACATTGGTTGCAATGAATTACATTGATTTCCCAGTTAGATAAAAACCGATGATTTCACATGTGAAATAAACGTGGTTATTTCACTCTCTGACGTCATACAACAATAGGCGTTGTCAAGACGTCGATGACGTTCGATCAAAACAAATTGTCAATGCGTAGGAAAAAGATATAGTTCCTTGCATTTTCTACATTAATTTCATAAAAAAAAGCCATTTGCCAATGTAATAAAAAGAATAACTAATCGCCGTATTTGAATATCAAAAATAAGACAACTTGTGACCGAACGCCGCCATGCGTCGTTCGGTCACGCGTTGTCTTATTTTAACTATTTTAGATCAGAACAGATCTTTTGCGGATAAACCAGCTGTACTGACAAATACTGATAGCTTTGCCTTCCAGATGTTTAAACAAGTTTTCCGTAAATCCCATGGCCTATGCATGAAATTCATCTCCGTTTTTTATATCTTTTTAGCCCAAAACAATTTAGGTTGTGTTATGTTGTATTCCATACGTATTTCTCATATTTCAAAATTCTTATGAAACACAAATTTATCAAAATCTGTTCCGCGTTTATTTACATTTCTTAACGGAAACATTACAAAGCTTTTCCCGAGTTGAACTTGAGATTAAAATCTTTTTTGGTTCATTTCCGTCAATCAATTACCAGATCGCAAACGATATATTGATCCTGGTATATATTTTCGATGAGCTTTTTTAGCTCTCGGCTCTCTTTTGTTTGGTGTACTTGTAATGACTAAATCGTATATTTGTAGGATTTGTTTAGTCACACGTGTCCGGCTTTGGCTGCTGGGTCTCAATTATGGTCACATTAACCTAAAACATATGTGACATGCTTGTCAATGAAAAAACATCCACAACAAACCAAAATTGCACAGAACTTTAAAATTATAAGTCACTTTACGGCTTTCAACAATGAGAAAAAAAACCACACCGCATAGTCGGCTTTGAAAGGTCCCTTAAAGAAAATGTATAACAACTCACACGATAAAATTTACGGCCTGATCTATGTAAACAAAACTGAACAAGTATGATATATAGCAACAATCAAGAACAACCGAATAACGAGCTCATGACAAGGGACAGGCACATACTCAATTTTGCGTGGTAATGAATGTCTGTTTTGTGTTGCTCTCCAATTTGTTTTAAAAAATGACAGAACTTTAAACAACTGGTATTCAAGTGTTAGGGTTAGCTAGCTAGATATACAAACAAATTTTATTAAGCCAACACGTTTTTTTCGGAAAAAATGTCTTTACCAAGCCAGTATTATTGTAGTTGGTTTTCACTTGTTCTGTTGATTTATACGGTTAAAAGTTGACTTTGAATTCGGTAATTTTATACCAGGGCAAATACAGAAACCGCTAGTCAATAACACTATGCATTGGATTTTAGCTTGTCATATTCTCATTTCTCAGCCATAACATACTCTTTGATCCATAGTATTGCGTATTTTTAAAAGTAAATACAGAGTTGTATGAAATCTACCCGGAAATTTGTGTTTAATTATAGTCAACTGTGTAAAGATGTTAATATCAGTGAAAATACACCTACTTCATGTAATTGTAGTACCTCCGAATATATTTATGGACCCATTTCCCATGTTATAACAGGAGATCTTAACATCGTTCAAGACCGAGAGTTAAAATCATTCCTCAGTAAAGGACCTAAATATCGTCCCCCGTCAATTATTAATTGGAATGAGTGTCGTAATATCATCCACGACTCATTCCATACTTACTGTATGAAATGGATAAAACGGGAAAAAGCTGACAAAAAATCTTTGGACTCTTTTTTTAATTCAGTAATGAAGATAGTTGATATACGTATTCAACATTTTAAAGAACATTTTACTATTAATAATAACCACAAAAACCCTATTTCTCGTATCAAAAATAAACTAAAAGAACTAGCCAAGAAATTTTTTTTTGTCCCGGCCGATAAAGCTGCTAATAATATTATTATTGTTTGACGTAAATTTTACATTGAGGTTCTGAAACAAGAAATCATCAATTCACCAACATTCCAACTGACTCCATTTTCAGAAAACGACATCTGTAACAAACATAAACTTTAAGCTACCGCTTTACAAGCAGAGCCAAATACAATGACATTCCCAACTATGTACTGGCTTCCGAAGCTACACAAAACACCTTACAAATATAGATTTATTTCGTCTTCAAGCCATTGTTCCACAACTAAATTGTCTATTCTTCTTACCAGCACACTTGGTACCATTAAAAACCTGTTAATAAATTGTTCAAATAAGGCCTTCGAAAATAGTGGAATTAATTACTTTTGGAGTGTCAAGAACTCGTTGGAATTACTTGATAAATTGCATGCTTATATTAGTGATTTTGAATCTGTTCAAAGTTTTGATTTTTCTACCCTGTATACCACATTGCCCCACATTCTCATTAAGAAAAAATTCACACACCTAATGGGCATTTAAAAAGTCAGAATGTGAATATATATGTTCAAACTCTTTTAGGTCATTTTTTAGTAGCAATAAACAAAAATACTATGTCAATTGGACATGCTTTGATACTATATATGCCCTTGCATTTTTACTAGATAACATTTTTGTTCGCTTTGGGGATTCCGTATATCGTCAGATTATCGGAATTCCAATGGGGACATACTGTGCACCACTTATTGCGGACCTGTTTTTGTATTGCTATGAGTTACAATTTATGACAAAAATAAGCAATGACCCATCGAAACAACATCTGATAAACAAATTTAATAATACTTTTAGATATTTGGATGATATTTTGGCTCTCAATAATGACGACTTCAGTATGTATATTAAAGAAATTTATCCTGTTGAACTTACTTTAAATAAAGCTAATACTAACAATGACCACTGCCCTTTCCTCGATCTTGATATCTATATCACTAACGGAAAGCTGAATACTAAAATTTATGATAAAAGAGATGATTTTTCATTTCCTATCGTTAATTATCCATTTTTAGATGGTGACGTTCCCTTGTCACTATCTTACGGTGTTTATATATCTCAACTTGTACGATTCGCTCGTGTATGTAACAATGTTTTAGATTTTAACGAGAGAAATTTATGTATTACTGAAAAATTATAACACCAGGGTTTTCGATATCACAAACTAGTCAAAACATTTACTAAATTTTATCATCGGTATAAGGACATCATTCGTAAATATAGATCAACATGCAGACTTCTTATATGTTCAGGTATTGCACATCCATTTTTTTATGGAAATATTCTTTATAAAGCACAAAGGTGTCAGTATTCACCTCAAAAACTAACAAAACCTTTGAATAGACTTATTAAGAAGGGATATAGTTACGATACTGTTGTCAGGTCATTAAAGATTGCATATTTTGGCGTTAATATTGATTCCCTTATAGGGTCTTTGCATCGGAACTAAACACATTTATTCAAAAACCAGTTGTTGGCATGACACGGGTTATGTTCTTCTCATATATGTTATGATGGTATGATACTAAACCCCTAACGGGAAGGATTGTGCCTGATGTTCATATGATGAAATCATAATCTTTCAGTCAGTTTAATTGAAATCTGGAGCTGGTATGTCAGTTAACTGCTAGTAGTCTGTTGTTATTTATGTATTATTGTCATTTTGTTTATTTTCTTTGGTTACATCTTCTGACATCAGACTCGGACTTCTCTTGAACTGAATTTTAATATGCGTATTGTTATGCGTTTACTTTTCTATATTTGCTAGAGGTATAGGGGGAGGGTTGAGATCTCACAAACATGTTTAACCCCGCCGCATTTTTGCGCCTGTCCGAAGTCAGGAGCCTCTGGCCTTTGTTAGTCTTGTATTATTTTAATTTTAGTACAATTTGGAAATTAGTATGGCGTTCATTATCACTGAACTAGTATATATTTGTTTAGGGGCCAGCTGAAGGACGCCTCCTGGTGCGGGAATTTCTCTCTACATTGAAGACCTGTTGGTGACCTTCTGCTGTTGTTTTTTTCTATGGTCGGGTTGTTGTCTCTTTGGCACATTCCCCATTTCCATTCTCAATTTTATTGTGCATGATTTATGAGAACTTTCTGCATCTGAAGGGAAATACTCCTTACACAAGTATAAGAGTAACGAGGAAGAACAATTATATTGACATAATATAAGTTATAGGTCACCTACTCAATTTGTTTAACCGATATAATTTGTATCTATCTGAAGGTCACTATTGAGTATTTACGCTTTTTTAGATTTTAGATGCCAGTATAAAAACGTGATCAATGATTTGACAAATTGGTTTTTTTTTAGAAATATTTGGATTAGCATAGCAGGAGACGAGTACCCAGAGAACATATTTGGTCTGGCTCTTTATATTGTCCATTCGATTTTCTAAGAATTCCTTTGTTAACTGGATGTGGTTTCTTAACCAATTCATAAATTTGAACATTGGAAAACTACTGCTGTCGTAATTTGTCGATCTTACTGTCAATTAAGCTTGCCTTTGTACTCTACAGTCTAAAAAAAATATTTAACAATCTTCATTTATTCCATGCTTTTTTTTATAAGTTTATTACACCTTTTTATAATTTTGATTATAATTACTGAAAACAACAAACAAATTCTAAAGTTCGTCATTTGAGGTCAATGACTCGTCTATAGAATCGACTGTCGATTTATCTCATCATAGTAATCAATAAATGTTAATTTCCCGATCGTTTTTAATTGGAATTATCTCCCTTTATTCTATCATGATTAAAAAAAAAGACCAACAGAAAAGATTAAACAGCGTCATTTCAGGGCGATGACACAAATAACGCGACTATTTCGGATATATTCTGACACATTTGTAAACTTTATATTTTTAAACCCTTCCGGAGCACCTGAGATCACCCCCAGTTTTTGGTTGGATTCGTTTTGCTTAGTCTTTAGTTTTCTATGTTGTGTCTTCTAAACTATTATTTGTCTGTTTGTCTTTTTATTTTTAGTCATGGCGTTGTCAGTTTATCTATGAGTATGACTTTCTTTCTGGTATCTTTCGTCCCTCTTTTGTAGTTTCGATCTGTTTTTGGTTTCCAATACATTAGCCAAACATTAAACATATGGAAATAATCGTACCTTCTAACGGGAGGGAACTGACTTATCCGGCCATTTGATTTAATAATAGAAATATTTGTTTGATAAATTCTTTCATTCAAGGTTTATCCCATATAATATAAAAAGGTTTGGTTAACTTGATAGCCATATGTTAGTATTGTAAAAATAGCTTTTTAGTGTCAAAACTGCTTTACTGATTTATTTGACCATGTCATATTTTTGTAATTATTTCCATATGAAAGATTTCCATATGAAAAATTGTCGGAAACATAACAGTCAAAAAGTATGTCAACGTCGACCAAGGTCAATAACTCCTATAAGAAGTGAACTGATCAGTTTGGCCTTGCGATGTTTTTGTGTATACATGTATCTCTTCTGCCTTGATATTGTGTAACATTTGATATATTTCCCCATGTATTGTTCAAAATAATTATAAAAGGGGGACAAAAAAAAAACACGAATGATACTAATCGTAAAATAACAATAACTCCTATATATAGTCGTTAAATCAAAAACTTCAAATTTTACGACAAACAAAACCGACCTGATGGACAATCATATGGTTTTTACAAAAGGTCACCACACACAGGAGACTAGACAAGCTATAGTTACATAAAAGAAATGATATTAAAAATCTTAACAAAAGCAATTAACAAAAACAAAATATATAAATAACGCAACAAATTCTGCACTTGAAGATACAATAAAATAGTTTCAGAAACATATTGAGAATCAATGATGGATTCATGTGAGTCGAACGATAAATATATTAATGGAAAATTCAATAATTGATGTTTTTTTTTATTGAGTAACCAGTTTCCTACTTTTTTTATTTGAAAATATCAATATCAAAAGAAGAAAAAAACCAAAGGAATACTTTCCCGAAAGTAATGATCAACATTTTATCATCTAAGAAGGAATATTTTATAGCAATTTTCGTATTAAATGACAAAAAAGTTGAAACAAAAGTAGGTCGTGCTTATTTGATATAAATAAACAACAATAACAGGCATTTGAAAAAAAATACAACAACTCAAATTGTAATTAAAACCACAAAGGATATATGTGTGCAATGTGTAAAAAATATTACACGTTTTGGGGATCTTCGAATGAGTACAAATAAATACAATGCATTGCTGGGAAATAATTTGTCAAAGCTTTTTAACGCTTCAATTGCCATTTTCGTACGGTAGTAATATATTACTATACACAAAAGAATTTTTTTCCGGTTTGTAATCTGATGATTTGTAGATAAGTTTATATTAATACAATATTTTCCTCAAGACAAGAATAGCCTATTACGTATGTGACAAAGCCTAATGTTAGAATTTTTGGTTTTCAGTACTCTTGAGGAGAAAAAAAAACACTTCATAGATGTTATGCGTTAGAAGATTCACATTCACCAAGAACACTTAATACGTGAAAGCAAAAATGAAAGTCAAAAAGATGTTAAACGAATTTAACAAATAAAGAGCTATATTAAGAAAAGAACCATAGAAGGATGAATAAAATTCATACTAATGACATATTGTGTCATAACTGGAAATGTAACAGCTAATTACACGGTATTGGCTTTGGTCATTGTTGAATGTCTAAAAGTAAACGAATATGTAATTACATCCGCGTGTTTTGTTCGTAAATCATCTAACTTGCAATTATACCATTGTCACTCATGTCTTTATTTAAAATATGAAATATTACTAGCTATTAAACAACTAAATGTATGTGTCTATAGATCTTCAAATTGAAATCAAACAATGATATTTTATCTAATCCCCTGAGGATATCAAATGTCAAGATAACTGTTTTATTGTAATTTGGATTTACATTTATTAGCTGGCAGTAGATAATAACGTATTCATATTCAATATGAAGCAGACTTCTCAAAATATCTCCTATTGCATTTTCTATTAAAGTTTTAAAATAGCTTAACCTATCGTTAACAATGTGTATTCCCTTTAGTACGCTTTATCAAGTCATGTTTTGATACAATATCAATGTCTAGTCACATATGAAGCCACGCTGCCTGATTTCCTTCCCTTTGTTTAAAACTAATTATACACAATGTACGTTCTATTTATTCACGTTTCATCTATTATGTTGATTCGTATGTCGTTTATCCGTTTATTTGTTAAAACCCTGGCCACGACGAACCCACGACACATCTATGCAGCGCCATGAATAAAATTGGTCAAACTGCTGGTCATCTGTGATCGTCGTACGACAGTCGCACAATATGTTGAGCCTCGTGGCGCTGTCGTGTGTCATGGGAGGAAAATTGGAGATGAATTTTTTTTGCTCTACGAATTTTTGTCGTGAAACTGTCTTGTGATTTTCGTAAAACTGTATAGCCACAGTCGTGCGACTGTCGTGCGATAAACACATTGTCGTAGGTACCTACATAAACCATTTAAATCAAACAATCGGACAACTCTCGTATGGCACTCTCACGACTGTCGCAAGACACTCGTGATACAGTCGCACGATTGTCTCACAAATACCAAATTTCGTACGATGCTCGCACATGATGGATTGTCTGTCGTACGACAGTGGTACGTTGCAACATATTTTCGTTTTATTTAGAAGAATACAATTCGTTGGGAATGAATGTTTGGAAGTGTCCGAATCGTCATATATTTCAGCTTGTGGTAGGGGATCCTCCGTCTGGTCAACATTATCCACATATAAAAAATAAGATGTGGTATGATATTCAATGAGACAACCTTCCACAGGAGACCAAAATGACACCGAAATTAACATATATAGGTCACCGTACGGCCTTCAACAATGAGCAAAGCCCCAACTGCATAGTCAGCTGTAAAAGGCCCCGAAATGACAATGTAAAACAACCCAAACGAGAAAAAATAACGGCCTTATTTATATAAAAAAATGAACGAAAAACAAATATGTAACACAAAAACAAACGACAACCCCTGAATTACAGGCTCCTGACTTGGAACAGGTACAAACATACATAATGTGGCGGGGTTGAACATGTTAGTGGGATCCCAACCGCCCCCCTAGCCTGGGACAGTGTTTACTTCTACCACCTTTCTTTTGTTATTTTTTTCTTTTCAGGAGCATCTTGGTTTAAATTCAATGAACAATTATAACATAAACTAACACGAAGAACGTCGTTTTCTTGTACCGAGCTTATAATGACACTAAAAAAAATTAAAAGCAAATGGCAAAGAGCACGCAATAAATAGGACCTTCTTTATAAACTAGTGGTACGGAGTCAAACGCGTGTGTGACCCACCTCGACAGTGGCACGACAGTAACGACATGAAAACCTGAAAAATAGCCCAAAACTCACGATTGTCGTACGAATTTTGAGACAAACCCACGACAATACAATTACAATCTCTTTTTTGCGTGTACCCATCGTGGAATCATCATGGACATGTCGTTGCTGATGTGACCACTCGATTTTATTTTGACATTTTGCACGACTGTGTATAGATCTTTCACGACAAAGGAAAATCGTACGATCTGTTGTGAACGGGGCTTTATGTTTGAGAGATATATTAATATGATATTCGATATTACAAACTATGCTTAGTTACAATCGTCATTTGATTAAAGTTTAATGTCCGCTAAGCATTTAAAGTTGAGAAGTGAACGAGTACTTGAGTACTCGAGTATCGCTCGATAGCACCGAAACAAAATTCTGTTTCGGGTATATGAACAAGAGCGATCACTACCCCACCTGTGTACCGTCAGAACATATATTTTCATCACTAGGACTGTTAGTTAATATACAAATTTGACAAATCTATCGTTAAGTTGACAAGACAATATATTCGTAGATTAGAAAAGTTTTTTTCACCTTGTGTTGACCCTCATGAAATGATTAAAGGCAAAAGTAAGTTATAATCATCTATCCTTTTTGATAATTATAATGTGTTTATTTACGGTTCTCAAATACTGTTCTTTGAGTAATAATAATTTGTCTAAACTAACTAATTACTTGATTTGATTATTGCCTGTTTACATAATTAGTACATGAAGTAAATTAGCTACAATAACAATTAACTATGGCATAAAATTCGTCTAGTCCTAGGTTATAATGTTAAGGGTTTTACGACCATAAAAAAAACCCAGCATAATATGTATCCATTTTGTAAATGTTTTACCGAGCGAGTACTCGAGTATCGATCGGTAAATCAAACAAGTAATCGATTGGTAAATCTTCACCGAATTGACATCCCTGATATAAAGCAAGGCTGCTTCAGTTTCTTCTCTTTGTGTATAAGTAAACAGGAAACAGATTTCTCTACAAATGTTTGATATATCCTCTTGTAAATTAAAAGTTTTTTTATAATTTTTTTTTTTTCATCATGAATTTACAAGTACCAACATATATTTATCTTGTTGCATAATAAGCAAGCAAGTGAAATAAATAAGTATAATAAGCATTCTATGAACTAGCACTTAGAAATCTATGGATTAAGTATAGTTATAACATTTTCATTAATGTAGTAATACATGTAATAGTAGTGCAAGAAATATATGGTATAAACAGTATATAAAAGTTCATGATTTAACCTATCGTTAACAATATATATTCCCTTTCGTACATTCTATTTATTCACGTTTGATTTATCATGTTTATTATTTTGGTCGTTTATCCGTTCAGTTGCTATGTTTGAAGTATATATATATATATATTCATATGATACTCGATATCACATACTATTTAGTAGGAACAATCGTCATTTGCTACACCTTTAAATTTGCAAATGAAGCTAGGTTGCACATATCTTCCATTTGTTTAAAACTATTTATACACAGAATATTTATCTCTAACAGTTTGATAAATGCAACATTAGTGAACCGATGTTCAATAGTCATAAATCGATTGTGCGAAAACAAATCCGGGTCAGAAACCAAAGTTTAGAGTTACATATGAACTATAAGGCGAAAAGAATGACATGACAGAAATACTGAAATGCTAGAAAACAAACACTGACATTCATAGAAACGGATAAAAACGGCCACGTTTCTGACTTTGAACAAAACATTTCAAATAATAAGAATCCTGTTCTCATTCTATTTTTTCCCATGTAAATAAGGTATTTCAATACAATAGTCATATACACACATATATGGTTGGCGTTGCATCAATTTACTAAGTTACTTTATATGTTTGTATTTCTTAATGGATTGACTACGACAATTATTCAATAGAATGCACGTACATGTACATAAATGAATTATCGAAACATTAAAAACAGTAAATTGTCGATTCAAACGGAAGGAACTCTTTCCATAGAAATAATTGATTTCATGATTTTATATGGAGAATATGTATGATTTAAGTATAATAATAGCACGTCAATAAAAGCTTTTTTTTATCATAGATATTTCAATAAATTTACTCAGCATTGAAATTTATTAATGATTAACAAATATTAAATAAATCTTGTTTGTTTTCATTGTTTTTCTGAAATGTATATAACAATATGAATAAATAGTATAATTGTCAATGAGAAAACTGACGACAGAAAGACCATAGAAAATCGATTTTAATAAAAACAGAGCACCGTTCCACCTTCATCAATCAGTAGAACACATGTACTTATGTAAAAAATGACAAAAAAATACCTACTAAATAAGATGATACAGTACAAAGTTGTTTGTAATAATTGGAAAAAGATAAAAAGTGATATTTTTAAAATTTTAACCAATATAAAAGTAAAAGTGTGATACAAGCTCCATGACATCTGTTATCATTTTTTTATTTATTAGAAGGCAGTAGATACTAATGCATTCCTATTACATAATAAACAGATTTTTTTCTCAATCTGTCCTCTTCTACTCTCTATTCAAAGGTAATTATTTAACCTATCACAAACAATGAAATTTCCTATTTCGTACATATTACATAGTTATTTTTCATTAACCAGTTCGTCGGTTGTCGTTGATCCATACTTTTCCTATATTATTAGTTACATGGTGTATTAGTGACTTAATACTATATTAATGGGGTTAGTAAATTCCATAAGGGGTGCACAACGTGTAACGAATGTATCTTACCGAATATCTTCACATATGATATTTTGACTAGCAGCCTATAAAAGTGATCAAGTCTTCAATACTTAGTATAAGGATTCTACTTTCTTTTCTCTTTACAGAAAACAAATGCCAACAATAACAACTCTTAAGCTTTAGATTTATTTTATGAATTTCTTTCAATCGTTCATTACATGTATCAATTTCTTCGTCTGTTGAATCCTTTCAGATTTCTGTTTTTGTTTTGAAAGGGAAGTAACTCCTTACTAACCCCATATGGTAAATAACCATGTATGGCAATTAACCCTATATCAAATATACATAGTCCTTTAACCAACCATATCGCTATACATCTATAGGAGGTAAAATAAATTATATGATATCACTTTGTATATATTGGTAGAGATCGTTGATGATACATTGATATGAATTGTCAGGTCACATATACAAATATATTGCGTCATTTCTTATAAAACTAATTAAGTTTTATTCCAAACATTATACATTATGAGAGTCGAACGGATTAAACTCTATTTCTTCAAATGAACATTCCGTTTTGAGAAATTCTAAAAAAAACATGTACCATGTGAAAGTTTTTTTCTCTTTTATTTTGAAACGGGCTAGCGTTTAGTGTATCTCCACATGGACTTTGTATTTAAGAATCTTTGAAATTATTCACCTATGCTGTAATTTTGTGCAGTATCGTGTAATTAAGTGCATAGATGTATTTATATTTCTCCAAGGTATTGCTAAGTACAAACGTACACATATAAATAAATTATCGCAATATGTAAAAAAAAAAATTGTCACTTCAAGACACTTTTACAGGTTATTTCATTTCATGTTTTATATGCAATGATAGAATATTTGATATACGTATCAATATCTACTTTAAACAAAAGCACACACATACAGAAATCTGGCTGTTCCACGTTACGCCCAACTTATTTATACTACCAAGTATACTCAATTTGTGACAGAAAGCTAACGGTCTACGTTGGCCAAGATGCAAACACATAATAGTTATCTTGCTTCTAAAACAAAATAAACAAATCAGTCAATTTCAATTACTTTTTGGGTGTAAAACTTCATTAAATAAAAAATTCCCCGAAGTTATGTTATCGTCTTTGGCAACTAAAGAAGGTGAGGTCATATGTTTGCTTCCGGCATCAAATGTAAACACCGGGCATTTTATAGCTTCTTTGCCTCAGACATCAATACAGTAAAATTTAAAGAACATGGTTAGGTGAAACATGTGAGTTTGTTTAAAATTATTATTGAATAATTATAGATTTTCGTTGGTAATCAACGCAACTGATTTTCTCGCTCGGGCCATTACATCGAAAGTGAGAAAAGCAATCGAGTTGAGATGACATATAATAACCTGTTGATCGCTATTTTACCTATGACGACATTGTTAATTTCATTGACAACAAGCACGTGCGTCCTGAGTTTCTAGCGATAATTTTTTGTATCACTCAATTCCGCTGAGAAACGAATATTATCAGTTAAAAGGGAAATTTTGTAAAATAGCGATAATACAAAATTATTAATATTATTAAAAGCTGTCGTTCCGAATAAATTAATCGAATATAAAAGCCTTATCCATGGTTTAAGGAAAACAAATCGACGGTTTCCGAGAATTATATCTATGTTCGAGCATATTTCATTTACGACTACTTTGTATTAATGGAACCAGTGTCCCTTATGAATTGGAATGGTTGTCGCGATAAAACTAATGTCTGTGTTTCCTGTTTTTTTAATGAAGTTTTAATACAGCTAAGATGATAATATATATATATAATAGATCAAAAAGGAATATTTTTGTGGAATTCCACATATTTACCATTAATAGATAAAATGTGTTTTTAATGTTCTTTAATAATTATTTAATCTATAAAATGATTAAAAATAACTGGCTAACTTTATCATGTAGATATGTAATTAAAATGGTATCAATACAAAAAAAAAAATAACACAATGCGACTATTTCGTCTTTTTAAATATAAAATGCAGATCTCAAAAGGGTTGAAGAGGGTACAAAACACCTTGGGAAGTCAACCTCACTAAATATCTATTGAGCGTTTTAATTGCTTCCACAATGTCTACATATATCAACCATTTCATACATAAGGAAATGCCTGTAGCAAGTCAGAAATATAACAGTTGTTCGCCTATACCAACAAAAATCCACAAAATGATATCCAACGAAAACTAATGAATTCACAGTATTC
Organism: Mytilus galloprovincialis; assembly: GCA_037788925.1. NCBI lineage: Eukaryota > Metazoa > Mollusca > Bivalvia > Mytilida > Mytilidae > Mytilus > Mytilus galloprovincialis. Next base: position 17,758,688 of record CM075332.1, read on the forward strand.
AGGAAGTATCAATGTATTTTTACATATCTATATCGAATATTTTGTTATCACTGTTAGATTCCAGTTCTCTGGTATTTAGGTCAGGCGTATTGTTCAGTCTTTTACTTTGTTTCAAAGTGATGATATTGCTAGCAGGATGAACCTTGCATATCTTTCGAATAGTGTGGAGTTTTTTAAAATCCTCTCTGTTAGCATTTTTCTCATACAAATCATTAAATTTTCCGGCAATTACAGCAATTGGCATAGCGAGAAGTAACAGACCGGAAACTGCGCACAATGATCCTACAATACGCCCAAGAGCAGACTTAGGTACCTCATCACCATATCCTACTGTAGTCATAGTTACGACGGACCACCAAAGACCTTTCACCATATCTGGAAAAGTCGTTGGATCCCGCAATTCGGCGAAATATATGAGGTTAGCAAACAATAAGACAAAAATCAGAAATGTAATACTCAGTAAGCCCAGTTCTTTTATACTAGTTCTCACGGACATCAATAAGATTCTAAGCGCACTGTACTGTTTCGTGATCCTAAAGAATCTAAGAAGTCGGAAAACCGCGAGACAATAACACACAGAATAAAATATCAACAGTTCATAATTTTCAAGTAACTTTTCTTCAAACAATTGATCAATAATGAAAATAGTCCACATAGCGAAGAACAATATTATATCAAGAACATTCAACCAGTCTTTAACGTACTCCTTCTTTCTTGAACAGGAGGCAAATCTTAAAATTTGCTCACAAGAAAAGAAAATCGTTATAAAGAGATCCAAATCCTTTAGCCATTTGGGCGCTACTGTTGTTACAAACATGACTTCCTTTGGATTTTCTTTGTTTATCCATAGATTTAGTCCATTCAGATTTACCCAGTAAATCAATATATCGATATCTACAAATTTCTGTCGCACATCCGGGTATGTAGCCAGCAGCGGTGTTATTGCAGACAACAGTACTATTAACAGGTAGAAGACGCTAAATATCTGAAAAATAGGATATGAAATTTATGTTTCCATCTTCACTACGTGTCATGATTTTATAAAGTTGAAAGAATGTGTATATATACAATAGATGATTAAAGTAACATTTCGGGAAAACTAAAAATCAAAGGATGCATGATCAAAATTTTTTGAACTCTGAGACCGGTTGTTCATCACTTTGTTTAATTTAACCCTCTGTTAAATATAACCCAGGGTTAAATCATTTCAACATGATTTTAACCCTTAGTTATGAAACCGTCGGTTAAAAAAATAATAACCACGGGTTAATTTCAACTGAGGATTTATGTTCCCATAATGCATTATTCCTATGTATTCAATATGGCAGAAACAACCAGCTCAGACAAAAAAGGCAAAAAAAAAACTAATTTTAGCAAAGATGAGGAACTGAAAGTTCAACATTTAACTGAGAATTATTATCATATTTTAGATTCCAAACAAACCAACACAGTTACAAACAAAACAAAAAGGCAGAAATTTGGCAAATAATTGCTCACCAGACCAGTGCCTTCGTGGTTATCTTATCTAGTGCCGGTAGTGGCCTACTATCCGTTGGCTATTTTTCAATAGCTCAAAACTAAAATTGATGTATGGTAAGTTAGCAGCCACTGGTAACTTAACCAGTGGTTAACAGCTACTTTCTACTCATCCTAAGTTAATAATTCCCAAATTATTTGCACAAATAAAAAATAAACCTTGAATATTACATAACCGGTCCATGCAAATTATTATACACTATAAAGTTAGGGTACTGTGTGACTATATATTTTAATAAAGAAAAGCTCATCTAGCATTTGATCATAAACTTACATAGAAAAAGGGTGCTCTCTTACACGACCGCAATTATGTCTAAAAAAGAAACTCTAAACCCGGAAGAAAGTTATCATCACAGATTAAGTTCAGCTCAGCATCAAATCGTATGTTGATCATCAGTCATTTTATGGTATGGTAAATAGATATACATTTTTTTATTTGTTTTACATTTATTTTCGGGGAAGTGGGGCTGTATTTTTAAATTTTTTTTGTGGGGGGGGGGGGGGGGAGGGGTATTAGGAAAATGCTTGATCTGTTTTGAATATTGTTTAAAAATGACAAAATCATTAAAATAAAAGACATTCATAGAATGTAATGTATTCCAAATAATTATGACGTCTTGAAAGGCTATTCAAATTTCCTTTTTTGTGTCGCCTTCCCAGGCGTAACAGAAAAATAAGAATTAGCCTTTCAAGACGTCATAATTATTTGGACTAAATGTAATGTAAAAAAAGGGGACTACCGGCAAGAAAACGTTAATTCATAGTGGGACGTGATACTGGCACAAATAAAGGTGTTTTATATGTGGTTATGTTCCGGACAATATGAGTACTAGGACCACAAGGACATATATTCGTTTGGTTATTTTTTTTCTCAGGAACACAATGTTCTCGTTATCCGAGCCAAAATTTGCACAAGTTTAATGACTGAAATCCCTTATATTTAACGTATTGTCTGAATCTTAGTTCATCCGTCGTTAATATAGTAGGTGAAGCCACAAGTATTTCGGGGATTGTTTTTTTTTTAAATACACGGTTAGATTTGGCATATTAAAGAACCCCAATAATTCATTTTTTAATGAAACCAAATAAAGCTTAATTTGGGATCCTTTGGTCCTCAATGAGGATCGGCGACTGAAAAACAAGGCCAAAAACTAAAATTTAAATACAAGGTTCAGCATATTAAAGAAACCGAAAAAAATTCAAGACTCCTTTGAAATTAGTCAAGAAATAATCAATTTATACAAAGTATTGGTAGTTATTGTCCCGTTTTGGTCTATTATTCCTAACGTAAGGGCCATAATCCCCTAAATCAATCTCGTCCTTGCTTTTTATATGGAACGCTGTGGTACACTTTCATAGAGATCCTAAGACTTAAACTCAAATCATTGTCTGGAAACCTGAAAATCATTGTGTTTATGTCCCTTATTCATTCAAAATAAAGATACGAGGGAATGATTGCCAAAGAGACATTTATCCACCTAAATTCATATAAAGTGGATGTAACAAGAGGCGGATTTAGGGGGGGGGGGGGGCAGGCCAGTGGGAAAAAATTGGTTGAATATATAGGGAATCACTTAAGCATGACTGGATCGGGCCCCCTCTTAGGCAGTCAGTTGGCCCCCTCTTGTGAAAAATTCTGGATCCACCACTGTGTAAGCAATTATAGGCCACCGTACGATCTTCAAAAACGTGAAAAACCAATACCGTGTTGTCGGCTACAAAAACAGTCGGTATAGGTTATAGTTACCAAATTAAAAAGTGTTGAGTATGTGTAGATACACCATAGGAGGGACTAAATTCCACGAGAAAGCTTTGCTTTCGAGTGAAATTTAGTCCATCCTATGGTGTATCTACACATAGCCAATCACTTTTTTTATTTGGTAAATTACATGTGTCAAAGTTCATAACTGATATCACGTGATGAAAAGTGCCTTTCCCGCTGCATTTTCAATCGGTGAGTTTCTGTCGTCTGAAATGGCTGCAAAAATGGGAAGTCAGCGACATTGACTGTCTTAAATTTCTACAATAGTACTCTTTTCGGGCTCAGAGGTATGGGCGAGCTTCGGAATCTATCCGTGGACTAGTTCGAACTTGGAAATGATCAGACGGGAAGCTATATTTTATTCAAGGGCAGAGCCAACAAAACGTACTATGGTAAGTCTATTTTGTTTTTACAATTTTGTAGTATTTGTTCTTTTATCGTGTATTTTAATTCGTTCTTTTGTGTATTTGGGTCATGAACACTTGACTGACGGTTTTCAGAAAATCCAGGTGTCTTCGTCGAGGTCCGCGCTACAACACGTGTTTCTTTAAGGAAAACAATAAGGTAAACACGGGTATATTGTGTCGTGTGTATGCTTATTACATTTTACCCAATTCAGGCCATATAAAATTGTTTTATATTTCAATAATCAGTTTTGTTCAATGTGTGATTTTTATGTCACTGAATGTCAATACTTCATTTTTTTCAGGTGGACTGAAATCAGTGGAACTTAAGTGCCAAAATCTTAAAACACTACCTTCAAAACTCTGTACTTTTCAAGATTTATGAACAGTATTTGAAAATTGTACGTGATCTGAATGGGACTGCCTGTTACAGGAGACATCTAGATTAAGGACGTGCATGTAAATTTTGGTAAACAATCAGTAGCCTATAGACGTTAACAAATTATCTGATATCATGAAAACGGAAAATCGTAAACCATCAAATAGTGCTGGAGGAGGCTTTGGAAGTATGTTGATTGGATGCATGTTCAATTTTAATTATTGAGGTTAATTACATTGTATATATGTGATTAATTCTGTATTCTGTTGAATGGTTTAGTGTCGTTCATTCAAATGCATGTTTGTATAATGGAATTATGTGCACCTTTTTTGGTAGGATCAGAGGATTTATATATGTGGCGTTTAGTCTAACATTTTCTTTTTTAAATAATACAGTTATCAAAATTCAATGTGATACTTATTATATGAAAAAGAAAGTATGCGGGATATTCACCAATGAGATAACTACCCAACACTTTAGTTTTAGGGTTTAAAAATATTTCAGGAAAGAAAATGTGTTACATTGTAGTTTCTTATTGCGTGCTTACCAAAAATTGAACAATGTTATATTTTAAAGATTATTTTCAGTCAAAAGTTACGGGAGCTTCTCTTCACCTTTCTCAAGTTTCATTTAAATCTTGCTATGACTTTATATGCTGTGCTGTATGTATAGATACGCAGCAACGTCATGACGGAAAGGTACGTTAAAATATCTCCTTGTGGTCTGAATGATCGGTAGTCTGTTGCAAGGCTCTTTCAAAAGAGGCAGTTTATATTTGTGCTAACAATTCTCGAATAAATTGCATATTTTGTTTTTCTCCTGAATATGCATGACATACTGCAAGTACATGTGTATTCAACAGGAATCATTCCTTAAAAACGTTCTTTTATGCATAGATACACAAGAGATATATAATACAATTCCATTGTATTTTCGGCATAAAAGCAATTATGACCAGCATGATGTAGGTTAGAAAACATTTATTTAGTCTTTGATGAATGATTTTTTTTTATATTAGATGTTATTGGCTTTGAACTAGCTGTCAGTAACTGCGATACTCTCAGATCTGTATTTAGTGTTTTCTTGTTGTTGGGATGTACAAGTATCTGGTCATGTCCACGTGTTTTTGTTATATGGATTTCTATTTGTATCCATCAGATGAGTTAAACCTTTTTCAACTGGTTTGTATAGAACTTTCATTCCTATGTTGTACTGTAACACCATCGTCCTAAGTTAGGAGGAAGGTTGTGATCCCGCTAACATGTTTAAACCCGCTACATTCTGTATGTATTTGCCTGTTCCAAGCCAGGAGCCTGTACTTCAGTGGTTGTCGTTTGTTGCTCTGTTACATATTTGTTTTTCGTTCATCTTTTTGTACATTAATTAGGCCGTTAGTTTTCTCGTTTGAATTGTTTTACATTTAATATTTCGGGGATTTTTATAGCTGACTATGTGGTATGGGCTTTGCACATTGGTAAAGGTCGTACAGTGACCTATAGCTGGTAATATATGTGTCATTTGGTCTCTTGTGGAGAGTTGTATACCAAATCTTTTTTTTTATATTCACTTATTCTAGTATTTTATGGGAAATATTCATTGGCTCCCTTACATCCAACTAAAAGTAAATTATAGCAATAACTTTGTTTTTAAATGTTGTCAATACACCTGTTTTAATAGGGGAAATCTTGAGATCAAATTTTCATGGGGTTCAAAATACCATATATGACATATATATAGGTAGACGAGTTATAAAACAATGAAATTATCTGAAATTTGAAAATATGAATTTTGAAAACCCATTGTAAATCAATCTGAATGTCATGTTTAACCATATGGCTAAAACTTAACCAGCCAAAAAGCACCGGCTAAATTTATCCAGCGGATAGCACATTTTATCTACTTGATACTTTAACTACATTTTGAGCAATAGAAATAATCCCCAAATAAAACTCAATCCTGAACTCCCAATGCAAAGAGTTAAAGATAAATGGTCAAACTGTAAAAAAGTTGCAAAAAGAATATACACTTATAACAGGAGAGAGTCTGTTAAGTTGGTGAGATTACTTTCTCCCCAAAATACTCGCGGTTTTCTTACATTAGGATTTGGAATATTAAAAATAAGTCGTGCTGCCATTTTGAAACTTTTAACCCTTAATTAGATATTTAACCCATCCTCAAAAGGTGGTTTAAATATATCTGCTTTAACCAAGGATTTAACAGGATGAACAACAGAAAATAACCAACGGTTATGATAACAGATTAAAAATTGGGTCCAATTGTTCCATTTGTTTCTAACCTTTTTATCAATACTTATATAATAAAATGAATTTAAGTCGCGTTTAGACTTACTTGACATTGACCGAGCGTTTTCAGTTACTGAAAGCTAATTCAAAGTCAGTTCCCAATGACCAGTAGATAAAATTCTAATCAGACTAAAGTATCAAACAGTACACAGTGTAAAGACACCATGAAAATGTCAGGAATTTGTATTCCAGTGGTTAGTTCATATCTGTTATATTTGTTTTTCGTAAATTGTTTTGTTATGAAATAGACCGTTAGTTTTCTCATTCCAATTATTTCACATTTTTCATTTCGTGGCCTTTTACAGTTGACTTTACTGTAAGGGTTTTATCATTTTTGAAGGCCCTACGGTTGCCTATAATTGCTAACATCCACTTTATTGGAATAGTTGTCTCATTTAAAATCATACAACATCTATTTACTTTTATATGTTACTAAAACATTATTTCATTTTATTTTCGCCGTAAGGTTGCGTCAGCCAAAAATGACTTTTTGTTAAGCCCTGTGTGTCTAACTATACGTGTTCAGGAAAACTCGATATTCAATACGAAATCAATCTATACAGTATGGCAATAGTACGTTATCGATGTTCAAATCTAATATCGCTTAAGATGACAAATTAAGATAGCAAAACAAAAAATATTAACCATGCTACAATATAAACTGCTGTGTAACAAAATATCATGTGTACAACAATTTTTCCTACAATAAATACTTACCCTTTCTTTTTTAAATTACTCACCTTTGCTGCAATCGAAGATGTCGGTTCTTCCAGGAAAAGCCAAATTCTTTGTTTAATACCTGCTAAACACGATACTTTATGAGTTTGATATTCTGCCGTGCGCACGACAAAAGCATTTTTTATATAATTAACAAGATTCTGATCTTTTTCGTATTTGATGTATGTTGGGTAACAACATTCGGAAATGTCTGTAACGGGAATTCTCCAGAATTTAAGTTCCTGTTTCCAATTCCACCCACAAATATGGGTAGGAAGGTGAATTACTCCATTTCTGTAGAAATCTAGAATGGTGTTGAACAATTCTGGATTTCTGTCAAAGAAAAACTGTTTCTTATCCTTATTATAATATTCTGATGTCGTTGTTAGTGATCCCAATAAAGTATCGCCATGTCTTTGTAATGTTGACCATTTTGTTTCAAAGAGAGTACCACCAACGTTTATATGAATTTCATCAGACATATTCAGACGAAGAAAGCTTACAAAAGTAATTACCGGCGGTTTTCCAATATAAAGTCAGTCTTCAACTGAATGATGCTTGCCCATCCGAGGTAATCATTCTTCAAATGAATGCTCTTTGAAACTGTTATCACTTTGAACGTACTTTAACAATCAGGCTGATAAATGTATAATTTCAGGAAATCAATTTTAATTCAAGGCTTTAATTACAATTTACCTAAACTATAGGTAAAAAATAAACAGACGTTGGTACGTTTGCTACTAAAACAACATGATATTAAAGCGCTGTATTCAAACCAGTGATTTCATATCAATTTTATTTGTTTTAATGTTTAAAAAGTACTAATTTAAAATTAAATAAAGTTTATCGATGTACAAATTACGTGAAGTGATTAAGAGTGATATAAAAGGTACCGATAACAAACAAATTTAAATTCAGTATTTGAAATATAAGTAGCACTATCTCCTTCGGTTCAGATTGGCCAATAAACTCAAATATTTGAAAATTACCAAACAATATATATATTGTTTTATTGATTATTGGTGAGAGAGAAATCGGGTGGTTGCGAAAATAAGCTAAATAATTACAGAAATGATGTATCATTGACTGCAAGGCACATATTCTGGACTTCAACAATGCATATCCATAAATGTCTGGGCTGTAACAGTGTTATAAAAATGATCATACTGTGTGTAAGAGTAGGCATGTGGATTTATGATAAGCATGGATTCAGGAAACAAAACTATTCTTTTTTTATTCATTAGTGTTTTACTTGTTTTATGTGTATGGTTAATTCTTTATCGATACTTGCTAAAAATAATTTTTCGTTGTAAATGTATATATAAGAATTTCCATATATCTAAGATATGTTTGCAAACGCGGTATTTACAAGATTGTGAAAGTCCAAATTGAAGTTTATTCAATTAAATTGAAATCCGGTATCTGTATGCAAGTTTTTTAATTGATTATCCATCGAATTATTGGCTACAATTTCATCAAATCTTAGATTTAAAAATTACCTAATGAATAAATACTACTGAAAAAAAGATTCCAAGGGTCCGAACATTGTTGACTCTGATTTCACCAAATCTGAATTTGAAAATTGAAAATTCTACGTTAAAAAGTTAAAAAAAAAGATTTGAAGGGGTCGTACTTTTTATTTTTATTCTAATCACGTTATTACCGGTGACCTTAACATTGTTAATAACACTTCTCTACGAAATGTGTTATCGAAAGGTCCGAAATATCATGAGCCTAAATCCATCAATTGGAAATACAACTTTAAAATTTTGATGGACTCAGTCGAGGATTATGCCAGGCAATGGGCTAAACGTGAAAAGGAAGACGTAGACACTCTATCCGAATGGATTAAGGCAGTGAGGTCGTTCATGCAAATCAGAATCAAGAAACTGAATGGGTCCATCAATGCCCATGCTACGTCAATCTTTAAAGACCCAAATGTTGCTAAACACTTATCCGACCTCCATGATAAATATGTTGTTGTCCCCGCAGACAAAGCCCTAAATAACATCGTTTTTGTCTGTAAAAGTCACTACATTAATTGCTTAATAAACGAATTAGGTATAGACAATTCACTTGGAAACTCAACATATACCCTCACGACACTTACCAAAGAGGAAATCCTGGATAATCATAGGTCTGTTCTTTGTTCTTTTGGTATTTCAACCAAAGATGAAGAACTGGATCTTCCATCACTGTATTGGATACCTAAACTACATAAGTGTCCTTACAAACAACGGTATATTGCCGGGTCTTCCAAGTGCTCCACGAAACCTCTTTCTAAATTATTAACATCTATTTTATCAGCAATCAAAGACGGGCTTCAAAGTTATTTTGAAACGGCCTATTCTAGAGGTGGCGTGAATCAGATGTGGATACTTAAAAGTTCCAAAGATCTTTTAGAGTACATACAATCTAACTCTCTTTCATCTTGTAACAGTATTAAAACATTTGACTTTTCTACTCTTTACACAAGTATTCCACATTCCAAACTAAAAGACAAATTGAAAGAGTTGGTATTACTTTGCTTCATAAAAAATAATGGCCAACGTAGATACAAGTATCTTGTCTTAGGGAGGGATAAATCATACTTTGTAAAGAATCACTCTGATTCAAACAAAAAATTCTCTGAAACCGATATTATCAAGATGCTTGATTTCTTGATTGACAACATATTTGTAACGTTCGGAGGACGTGTTTTTCAACAGACTGTCGGCATCTCAATGGGAACAAACTGTGCCCCTCTACTTGCCGACTTGTTTCTTTATTATTATGAGGCTGACTTCATGCAGGAACTTCTTAGGAAGAAAGATAAGAAGTTAGCATTATCCTTTAACTCTACTTTCCGCTATATAGATGACGTTCTTTCACTAAACAATTCAAAATTTGGTGACTATGTGGAACGCATCTATCCCATCGAATTGGAGATAAAGGATACTACAGATACAGTTAAGTCGGCTTCATATCTTGACTTACATCTAGAAATTGACAATGAGGGTCGGTTGAAAACAAAACTTTACGACAAAAGAGATGATTTCAACTTTCCAATTGTGAACTTTCCATTTCTAAGTAGCACCATTCCAGCAGCACCTGCATACGGGGTATATATCTCCCAATTGATACGATATTCCCGTGGTTGCATTTCCTATCATGATTTTCTTGATAGAGGGTTACTGCTCACAAGGAAGCTGTTAAACTAAGAGTTCCAAATGGTGAAGTTGAAATCATCCCATCGTAAATTTTACGGACGCCATCACGAGTTGGTTGACCGTTATGGAATAACCGTTTCACAAATGATATCGGATATGTTCATTACGTCGTAACTACAATCCCCTTCCCTTTCATGAATGTGACCTACCGAATTAGACTATTTACCGGATTTGTAATCACATAAGCAACACGACGGGTGCCACATGTGGAGCAGGATCTGCTTACCCTTCCGGAGAACCTGAGATCACCCCTAGTTTTTGGTGGGGTTAGTGTTGTTTATTCTTTAGTTTTCTATGTTGTGTCATGTGTACTATTGTTTTTCTGTTTGTCTTTTTCATTTTTAGCCATGGCGTTGTCAGTTTGTTTTAGATTTATGAGTTTGACTGTCCCTTTGGTATCTTTCGTCCCTCTTTTATTACAATTGCTTTTGTTATACAAATAATATACAACGTTACGATATAGAACCACAAATTCGAGCCTGGTTTAAGAGACCATTAAAATAAATAGTTAAAAAATGAAGAGGTGTGAACAAATATTATTCATTTATGAATTGCTAAATTATATGTGAAGAATAGTTGATGTTATCAATACGTTATTATATTTCATTGTAGGTGTATTTTTTTCGTGAATCTTTTTTTTTTGTATTTTCGTTTGTATTTTCTTTTCTTTTTTCGCATTGATTTTAATAAGACCGCGTCGCAGTCGGAAATGGGTTATCAAACATGTATGACTAAAAGAACATCATTTGTATTGGTCAACAACATTAGACTTAAGCCTAATTGCTACTGACTTATTCACTGTTAAGACGCAGTTTTACTGTAAGATATAAACTATTACACTGAGCCTACTTATCTGGTTTGAGATTTTTAATCCAGAGGACACAATTAAGGAATATTCAGAAATCCTAACGTGAAAGTTCGATAAAGAGCTGCAACACTTTGTTTGAAACCAGCTGTATTGCTTATTTCTGAATTTGTTCTAATACGTTTTTTTTTTCTTTTTGAGTGTAATTTCCTACTTCACTTCTTTTCAAATCCCTCACGTTTTGTATTACTTGTTTCTGCCCTAATATCGATTGAATAATTGAAACTGGACTTCAGAAACCAATCATTTATTCTGTGTTAGAACTTAATGAAAGAAAATAACATCTTTTAGATGAAATAACAAACAGAAACTAATAAAAAATTCCAGGCTTTTAATTTTGCGGACCAGACTATGATACTAGATTAAAAAATTAAAAGGCCACATAAAATACAAAAATGCAGATCATGTGGAAATAAAATGTGTCAAGAGAAATACGGGTCACAAGCCATAAACATGATAAACGAGTGAAAAAATTTAAAAAATAAATATCGATTTTTCCAAACCGATATTTTCACATGGAAAGATAATGTTCTATAATTTCACTCCTAATGTCAAACACATTAAATGTTGTCGAAATTGTCCATTACTTTGCATCACAACGAATTATTTAATGCATAAACTATATATAGTTTGTTGATTTGTTTACTCTATTTCCATATTAGGTTAAAATATATGTAAAGAATTAACTAATACTAAATGCAAGACGGTAAATATTATTGATTGCAATAAACAGTACAGTACTGTCCCAATTTTAAACAAATGATTATTGCATAATCAATAACAACATTTGACATTTTACGACGTATACATATGACTCACTTATCTTAAAAACAGGGTAAATTGTCATTAACTTGTACATGGTTATACTTCTGTCAATCTCTTCATTGATCAAATGTTGAAAGCCACTTGTAAGTTAACTGTACACTTCCCCTTTTATGTCAGTTATTTCTATTCGGAAGTAGGATAAGACATACAATAAGTTTAATTATCATAAAGTCTATAAAAAAAATATCAACTTAATAAATTTATGAAAAATATGATATATATAAAAAATGCAGATGTTTTAACATTGGCACATCCCATTTCCTATATTACATAAACTATATAAATCATGGGCTATGTATTCAGAGTGAGCGTTAATGCTTAAAAACTGCCTGATAAAATCGAAATCTAATTGAATAACTTGGGATAAAATTTAAACCAAATATCTAATACTTATTTAGATATGGTGAAGAACCTTTGCATTAATATTTTTCATTTAAATTTTCTCTTGGTTTGTATACATGAAAAAAACTAGACGCTTATTTTTTCCCAATCAAATGTAATATTTTTTCGAATATAAGAATCTAAAAAAACAAAGTACACAGTCAAATATTTAAAAAAGTCGATATATAGCGCTTTAATCAGTAAGTCTGCAATGAAACAGTAAACTCCATAAACTTCCAAATTCTGCAACTATGGAATGTATTTAAACAGTATATCACATTGCAACTAAACATTTGAAAAATGTTCGACGCAATAAAATGATTATAATGGACTCTAAATAAAAAATTGATTATTTTCAATCAAATCATGATAAACATAACTTTCGACTTCGTATTAACACAGGATAATTCAGTAATTTATTCCTTGAATATTTTTGTTATCCCCTCCATTTTACAATCTGTATCAACAATTAATTTGACCATAGCCATTCTTGTCACTCATTAAAAAGAAGCCACCAATGACCATTGCATATTTATTTGTGACGTGACTATTGTGACTATAGGTTTATAAATAGACTATGTATTCACATTTTCTATCTTTATTTATCAAAACGAAAAGTCCATATCAATAGAAGTTTATCACTAACAACTTTTTAAAACCTGTCCAAAATGAAAACTTGTTTGAAGCGGTAATCAGCGCGACTTCAAAAATAACGTCAGAATAATTTTGAATCGTTGATTGAGTGATTGGTGCTACACGCCACTTTTAACACTAAAGTACTATTTATTGTGGCGGTCAGTTTTAATAAAAAATGACAATACTAGTCATTAAAATTGAAGTCGAGCATACCTACAAATGAACCAAGTGCAGAATTTCAAATAACAGCCCCAGTCTTGACAATCTAGTGATACAGTAGTTTGACTACTTAGACAGCTCAGCCACCTTAACTCAATATAATAGGCTGAAAATATCAAACAGTTTTGGGGAATTTTAAGAATGTCATAAAGAGTGCAAATATGTGTAAAGTTAGTTACGTCCAATTTGCACAAATCTGACGTTTTGCTAACTATTTTGTTAGTTTGTAAAATATAAATTAAGGTGAGATAGATAAATATGAAACATAAGAATTAATGACAACGCTAGGCATATACATGATGTCGCGGGGATAATCATTATGGTTAGCGTTCAATCCTCCTTTATCGTCGACAATAATGGTTTAACTAACCAGCATACAAAACTGTATCAACTTACGTATAAAAATTTCGGTATGACGCATAAACACACATATAATAAATATGATAGACATAAAGCATAGAAATGAGACTCCATCCGTCCTGAAAGCTCAAATCCAATTACAAGTAAAAGATAACCCATGCTATCCTTAACGGTATCAATCAGTAGATATCCAACTGACTTGGAGGTCTGCTTGAAAAATCATATGATCACCTACTGTTACACTTACCTGTTCGCTCTTATTGGAATTTAAGCGATCATGTTTATTAAATTACTGATGAAACGGAAACAATCAATATTGTATTTGCTTATGCTAACAATCGGAAAACCTCTGTAGATTCCGGTACCTTAAAGCTAACTGTTTAAACCCCACTGGTGAACTGAACACCCAATACATTGGTTTCAAACTTAATTTTCAGACTTATTTTATTTTTTAATAACTCAGAATATTTCACTTCTCTAATAATTCTTATTTCTACATTAAACAAAAGATTGTTGATTTAAAAAAAAGTATATGTTTTTGAATGATTCAAAAGAGTGCAAACCCGTCATTAATTTGAACATATCACGCTTATTATATAACAACCTTCGACATTTTTCTTACGTATACACTTGACCTATGGGTCAATGATCATTGTCAACAACTTGTGAATTTTCATTTTGCTACCAATATTTCAGTTTTATTAAACTGAAACTTGATTTAATATGTGAAGCGAGTGATAAGTTAATTGTTCACTTCCTCCTACTTTATAGGGCATTTAAATCCGGAAGTAGGACAATACATACAATAAGTTTCCTTATCATCACATTTAAATGTAATATTACATTACATTTTATTGATTTGCATGAGTATACATGTTTTGTGAATGGAGACGTAGGAATATGATAAATATGAATTATAACTATTTCGTTTTCTTAATTTTTTTTCAATGCTCTTGATCATCGTATTTTATTTCACCTTTTTAACTTTTTGATTCGAGCATCACTGATGAGTCTTTTTCTAGATACAACACACGTCTAACACGCAAATATAAAATTTAAATCCTCTCATGAGTTAATTTATCGAAACAATTAATACGTAATACGATGACTCTTACCTATCATTATAATGTTATAAAAGAGGGACGAAAGGTACCAGAGGGACAGTCAAACTCATAAATCGAAAATAAACTGATAACGCCATGGCTAAATGAAAAAGACAAACAGACAAACCATAGTACACATGACAAAACATAGAAAACTAAAGAATAAGCAACACGAAACCCACCAAAAAAGTTATCAACAGATTAAGAAATCATAAATGATCAGCTATACTCATTTTGAATGCAATTATTTATGGTTTCGAATTTGCTTGTCGACCCAAAAGGTATCAAAATAATAAAAATTTCCATTTATAATGAAACAAAAAAGCAAATGCATAGCTTACTAACAAATAATCCATTGAAAACAACACGAAGTAAATGAAAAAAAAACTAACTTGTGAATGTATATTTTAATGTTTCCCCCTAAAGTTGTCATAGTACTATGAAATCTACAAATCTTATTGAAGCAGTACCCGCCCCTCACCCCCAAAACAAAGTGATTAAAAAGGACAACATGTGAACCATTTAATTCAAAATGTATTTTAGTTTTTGTTATTTGTTCAATAGACCATCTGAAGTTCCAGCCATGTCAGGAAGTAAATCAACAGTCTTGGGAAGAAGTACAGAGCACGTGTTCTGTACGTTACATAACAAAGAAACTACATTTCTATGCACAGAATGTAGGCAATTTATTTGTGACCGTTGCGTAGAATTAGTACACACAACACATGCATTAAAGTCAGTCTCAAGAAGAAATAACAATATACTTTTCAATGAAATGCTTCAGCAACAATTTAAATTATATAAGGAAGTATGGCAGGTTGAATTAGAGGAGCAAATACAAGCTATAGATCTTCATGCAGCAAAACTTGTAGAAATTATAAATAAATTAAGAGATTCATATAAAGAGGAGATCCTCCGAAAAACTACACAGAACAAATCAATTCTTAAGGAGACCGGAAATGAGACTGACAACAACAATCCGACTACATTATTGTTGATACAAACAACTTTTACACCGTCAGCAATAGATTTACTGGGAATAAAACGAGAGTTTGGTAAATTGTGTGCAAATGAAACAAATGTCAATCTGCAGCAAGGATTCAACTGGCCTAGTTTATTTCAAGTAAACAATCTCTCAACGGAAGGCCAACAAGGTTTTGTCTACCGTGGTATGTCATCAGATTCTGAGGAAGAAACTGACCGTTGTGATTCATAAAAGACTTCGTTGATTTGGTAATAAGTGATATCTAAATTATTTAAATGAATGTTGTTTTGAAAGAATTAGTGTGTAAATAATTTGTATATTTTTGAAACTTTAAAAAAAAATTCAATAAATATTATACACTTATATCTATATACTACACAATTAGAAAGTGTATAGTCAATCATGGCACTTATGTGACAATATATGTAAAAGATTATACTCCTTCACAGACTATATGTAACAACACAATGTAGTAATCATTAAAATTCAATGATGAGATATTTAGACTTTAGTGTGTAAATGATAATTTTTCATCGTTAATTCATTACATTACATATAGTAAGATGTGATCTATAAATTGCTCTTTTTTATTTAGATATGTATTACAATTATGTGGTTTGATTGCAAATAAGAAATCTTACCATCCAAGCTTAAGTTCATATTTAAGTTTGATACAAATTAAAGATTAGTTAAATGAATATATTATTATTAACTAGCATACTAAGAGTATCACTTCTTGTTTAACACGCTTCTTCTACACCTGTCTATATTTGAAGACGACAGCTTTATCTTAATGTTAAAGTACCAACGTGTTAGGTGTTTTAAGTTCATTGTTTTTTAAATCGACTAATTTAAATCAATGATATTTAGTATGCAGTTATATTTCCTTTGTTATATCTCATTCACATTGGAATTATTTGGACCGGCCCCTGCAGTCAGTATTAATAGACTTTGTAACTGATGGCTATTTTTAACGGATTAATTTGTGATTAAGTCCCTTGAAGGGGAACTGTTAGTGGTATATCATTGATATTTTGTAAGCAGATGCATTAGCATTAGCACAACTCTTTTCATATATAAAAACCATCTGGCTGTTTTGTTTAGAGCTGGTATTAATCAATAGTTAAGACCTTATGAAATTAGCATCTTGTATAGTAAGGTTGTCTGCTAAGGGATATAAAAAAAACAATGATGAGTCGCAATATGAAGCTTTTTGTCGAGTGAGCGCATCAAAGTAGTTCATAAAGGTTTCGTAATACGCCGAGCAGCTGATATTTTACAATATTAATATACAATATGAATAAATTAAAAAAAAAAAAAAAATCATGCATTTTTGTTTCAATTTGTTTTAACAGATTCTAGTAAAGAATTGACAAATGCCGCGTATAGTAATTGATTACTTTCCAACGTGATGATATCCATAAGAAGTCCCTATTGTTTATTGTTATACATTTTATCAAAGAATTATTGCTGAGATTAATTACGTTGTCATTGTCACGTCATGCAGTTGTTTGACGTGCAACTAACAACTGAAACTTAAGGTAATTTTCAGTAGCTACGATATTTTACAGCATTTACGACGACCCGCAGAGAAAATAAAAACATGAAGGCATCCTTGGCTGAATAATTCGAACCATTGAACTGATTTCAAATACAAAAATGAGTGAGAAATGAATGAGGTTGTTAAATATGCATTTTGCTGCTTCTTTGTTCAATTTTTGCTTGTTTTTATTGTGATTAAGATGATAACATAATGATGACTGCTGTATTACGTTTTACATTTTTACCTAGTATGTCCTTTTGTTTTGTTCACGCATGGTTGTTAATATAATGGAATTTGACGAGACTGTCATCAACATAAGATGATAAGCGCTATAAAACTAGGTTTAATCCATCATTTTCTACATTTGAAAATGCCTATACCAAGTCAGGAATATGACAGTTGTTTATTCGTTTGATGTGTTTGAGGTTTTGATTTTGCCATTTGATTCGGTACTTACTTTTGTGATTTTGATTTTTTGTATCATTTTTACAGTCATCATAATTTACCGTTGATTAATTAAGACATTATTACGAAATATATAGGGATTTGACTCATGAAGGCAATGTTGACATAAGAAAGTTTTGGATTTAAGGGCATTCTACGCGCGTCTGGTGTACTAACTTATAATCCTGGTACCTTTGATAACTATTTCATACTGTTTAAGACGTTTCTTGAATTTCATAAGCGTTAGTTTGAGTGTTTCTGATAAATGTAAATAAAAAAGGTTCGGACGATTGATATGAATTTGCAAAAAGAGGGGCAAAATATACAAGGGGGACAGTAAAACTCATAAATCTAAACCGAACGGACAACGCCATTGCTATAAAGTAAAAAGACAGACAAACACATAATAGTACACAAGACACAATATGGAAAACTAAAGACTAAGCAACGTGTTATTTTCGTTTATGTATTATTTGCTCTCAGCTATCGTATTTGCTTTTTCCCAACCAAACACTGTCACACTTTTATTATTAATTACTTTGTTGGACTATACAATGTTAAAAAAAAAAATCCGAAAAACGAGGCCATTTTTTTTTTTATCTTTGATAAGTTATTTATATTAATGCTTGTAAATGCTTCAGTAAGATAATAGGGAAATGGAATATGCTATGTTTCCTTTCAGTTCCGGTAAAAAATTAGAATATGATAGGAGTAAAAAAAGCCTTTCGATTAGATTTCGTCACGATATTCATAACGTACTGATATGACAAAATTCAAATCGCAAGAAACTCGTTTTATAGACAAAATTATAAAACACTGGATTTGTTCAAAAGCAAAGTCAAACTGAGTAAGAAGACAATACAACAGTATGTTATTGTTTGATAAGGTCTATATACAAATTTTATGAAAGAGAAATCTTGTATGTATTTGTGGCGTTATGTTGTATTCATGAACATCGCAATAGATATTCTTTCAACAATTTGATCGGAAGCCGTTATTGCATATTTACTGTTGTTGTGAAAAGCTTGTTCATAAATTATCTATACAATATTTATTATGCACTTGTTTATCCAAACGAAATGTCATATCGTCTTATATTTACAATTACCATATTAACATAAAAAAAAAACAGTTTTAGCCTTTTCATGAACCCTTATCATAAATAATATTTTTCGTTATAGATAAAAAAGAATTATTCACGAATTCAACAATATTCCAACAAATGCAAATATGCTTCTAAAATAAGTATGTTTTGTTTCTTCTAAAATGCAATAAGCTTACGTTTTGTTAATTATTTTATCGGCGAATTAAGTATCAGGTAAACTCACCTTAATACATACTTAACTTTAAAAGCTTTGGACTTAGATTGAATGCAATTCACTTAATTTTTGTTAAAATGTATACAAAATTTTGCACAATGCCTTACTTCCAAAATATTTTAATGTACACATAACAATTGTGATGTTGGTGGTGATGATTGTTTATTTCATATAATATAGGATGGTTGACTCATATTGTTTATTACAATGACTTTTCAAAGTTTTCGTATAAGTATAATACAGGTTGTTTATTGAATAACTTCATTCAATGTCTTCTTATGCGTATAGTACAGGTTCTCTGAACGTCAATGATGAGTCTGATGCAGATGAAACGCGCGTCTGGCGTATCACATTATAAGCCTGATAGATTTAATAACTATTGTCAATTGAATAACTACATGCAAGGACGTTGATGTATAAAATCGCAATACTAATTAAATAAGGTCACTATAAACATGTTAATACTGAAATGAAATTTCGATGCAGTTTATGAGAGGTTTAGCGCTATACATCCAGGTTAAATCCACCATTTTCTACATTTGAAAATGCATGTACCAAGTCAGGAATATGACAGTTCTTGTCCATTCGTTTTTTATGTGTTTTGTCATTTAATTTTGCCATGGGATAATGGACTTTCCGATTTGAATTTCCTCTGAGTTCAGTATTTTTGTAATTTTACTTTTTATTGTTCGTCATTCACCTATCCTATAATTGAATATGCTATCGCTTGCTCTGATTGTAGTTCCAGCAATCACTTTTACTAGGTTAACTGGACTAAAGAGACGAAAGGGCTTTTTTCACCACTTTGCGTCCGTTGTCGTCCGTAACATTTACAAAAATATTCCTCACTGAAACTACTAGTCTAAATTTAATCAAATAAAATTGAAAAAGGAAATGGGGAATGTGTCAAAGCGACAACAACCGACCATAGAGAAGACAACATCCGAAGGCCACCAATGGGTCTTCAATGTAGCGAGAAACTCCCGCACCCGTAGGCGTCCTTCAGCTGGCCCCTTAAAAAATATGTATACTAGTTCAGTGATAATGGACGTCATATTAAACTCCGAATTATACACAAGAAACTTACATTAAAAATCATACAAGACTAACAAAGGTCAGAGGCTCCTGACTTGGGACAGGCGCAATATTGCGGCGGGGTTAAACATGTATATGAGATCTCAACCCTCCCCCTTTACCTCTAGCCAATGTAGAAAAGTAAACGCATAACAATACGCACATTAGAATTCAGTTCAAGAGAAGTCCGAGTCCGGGGTCAGAAGATGTAACAAAAGGAAATAAATAAAATGACAATAATACATAAATAACAACAAACTACTAGTAGTTAACTGACATGCCAGCTCCAGACCTGAATTAAACTGTTTGAAAGATTATGTCTTCATCATATGAATATCAGGCACAATCACTCCCGATAGGGGTTCAGTATCATACTATCATAAAATATACAAGAAGAACTTAACCCGTGTCATGCCAAGAACTGTTTTTAAAAAATAAATGTGTTTAGTTCCGATGCAAAGACCCTATAAGTGAATCAATATTGAAGCCAAAATATGCAATCTTTATTGACATTACAACAGCATCGTAACTATATCCCTTCTTAATAAGTCTGTTTAAAAGTTTTGTAAGCTTTTGAGGTGAATACTGACATTTTTGTGCTTTGTAAAGATTATTACCATAAAAGATTGAATGTAAACTACCTGAACGTATAAGAAACACATTTTACAATAACTATCATTTAGGAACTATTTAAAAGAGGGACGAAAGATACCAAAGGGACAGTCAAACTCATAAATCGAAAATAAACTGACAACGCCATGGCTAAAAATGAAAAAGACAAACAGACAAACAATAGTACACATGACACAACATAGAAAACTAAAGAATAAACAACACGAACTCCAAATGTGTCCCACGACCCAACCTTAATATTGTTTTTAAAACCGTTATAAAAAGAGAAAATGTTCAGCATGCTCAGCTCTATCAATTATCTATATACGCCAAAACGACTTCTTCTAGTAGTCATTGTCCTTAAATGATAAATTTTATACTTTTCTATTTTTGGCTTTTATCTTAAAAACTTTAATAGATAAAAAGAAATCAAAATGCATAAAAGAACAGCAATACAAGATATTCAATTAAGATAATATTTAAGTTTTGCCGGTTCATTACGAGTTTTATCAAATTTGCAATTAAAAAACCATGCCAAAACTATTTTTTATTATTCAATAATTAGTGGACTTCACTATTATTGCATAAGCGATACACACATTTTACAATATTACTATGCATACACACACCTTACTCTTATAAAGGGCTCAAAAGTCAACAACCCGTACTTGTTAAATTTAAGGAAGTTGGCTTCTCAGTTTCAAAATAATAAGCTTTTCTTAACACTAGTATATATTGATAGGGTGTAAGGGTATTATAAAAGGAACCAAAACAGTGAAAAAAAATATAGGTCAATGTGCTTTTTTAGAGATTTTAATCGTTGAAATTTAGGAGAGAAAATAATCTCTCTTGATCTTTTATAGCTTCACCAAGAGAAGTTTTAATGTTCTGAATGTTAATCGTTTTATTTTCAAAAGGCATTTTTCACATTATTTGTTTGTAAATGTGTCTCTCATAAACAAAATCTTGTCGTCCAAACTCAATCATAATTATAAGTTAATAAAACAAAAGATTTTGTTTATGAGAGACACATTTACAAACAAATAATGTGAAGAATGCCTTTTCGAAATAAAACGATGAAAATGTCCACTACATTCAGAACATTTAAAGTTCTCTTGATGAAGCTAACAAAATTAAAAATAATGTGAAAAATGTCTTATAAAATTAAGCGATAAAAATGTTCAATTACATTCAGAACATGTAAACTTCTCTTGATGAAAAAGGTTTGTAACACCTTGAATTGAAATCACAACAGACATCGACACAGGATCAGTCTACAATGAACAGCAACCCCCCCCCCCCCCCGCTCCCAACATTAGACTTTAAGTGTTCATTTTGAGAGTTCAACTGAAGTTCAAGACATGTCAGGAAGAAGTCAGTCTGCAGTCATTGAAGAAAACATCGGATGACGTGTTCTCTTCGCAACATTTCAAAGAAACTACTTTTTTATGCACAAAATTTAAGCAAATTATTTGTGATCAATGGGTGGAATCAGTACATACTAAGCATGCCTTCAAATTCATCCTACGAACAAACACTGTTATACAGTTGAATTAACTGATTTAAAAATAAATTATTCTATGTAAGGAAGTTTAGCAGGTTGAATTTGAGGATAAGATAAACGATATTGATCTTCGTGCAACAAACGAAATAGACATTATAAACAATAAAAAGTTCAGAAATATTATAAGAACATTAAACATTAAGTGTTCATTTTGAGAGTTCAACTGAAGTTCAAGACATGTCAGGAAGAAGTCAGTCTGCAGTCATAGAAGAAAACAGCGGATGACGTGTTCTCTTCGCAACATTTCAAAGAAACTACTTTTTTATGCACAGAATTTAAGCAAATTATTTGTGATCAATGGGTGAAATCAGTACATACTAAGCATGCCTTCAAATTCATCCTACGAACAAACACTGTTATACAGTTGAATTAACTGATTTAAAAATAAATTATTTTTATGTAAGGAAGTTTAGCAGGTTGATTGAGGATATAAGATAAACGATATTGATCTTCGTGCAACAAATTAAATAGACATTATAAACACTCAAGATATTCATAGAAGGGTGCAGTTCCTAAAGAAATAATGCAAGGAACATATTAAGTCTGAATGAACCAGAAGTCTGACAACAATATTCCATTTACATTATCGTTGATAAAACCAACTTTTACACTTTCAGAAATAGATATACATAGAATAAAATGTTAATCTTCAACCATGATACAGAGTTTATATAAAGTTTTCATCAACAGAACACCAATCAAGGTGTGATTCAAATCTTAGATAATCTATCCTGAATGCTCTTCAACTTCGTATTTTAGTTGGACTGTTAAACTTGTTTGGTTTTGAGCGTCAGTCTTTTGAAGACGAAACGGGTGTCTGGCGGAATTATAAAATTTCATTCCTGGTATCTATGAAGAGTTTGTTTAAAATCACTGGGTTGATGCCACTGCTGCTGGAGTTTTTTTCGAGGATATCACCAGCCCAGTAGTCAACTCTGTGTTGACAACAGTTATTATTGAAAAGGTCATATTATAAATTAACTGTTTACAAAATTTTTTATTTTAGAAAACTATGACTTTTCTAGCTCAGGAATAGATTAGCTGTATTTGGCAAAACCTTTAGGAATTTAGGTCCTCAATGCTCTTCAACTTCATACTTTATTTATCCTTTTGAACTTTTTGGGGCGTCACTGATGAGTCTTTCCAAGACGAAACGCGCGTCTTGCGCAAATTTCAAATTCTAATCCTGGTATCTATGACGAGTTTATCAAATGAATATATTTCTTTTCCGTTATTATTATGATAATATAAGCGTATTACACAACTGTACTACGTCTTTTCTTGCAAAATATTTGAAGACAGCTACAAATGTATGTCAGTCTAGTACAGTTAATTTTTGTTTTGTCGCGCCTCGACGAAGTCTAAGACGCACAAGCTATATGCGTACTATTAAACGGCGGCGGTTCAATAAATTTTTTGATAAGAATATTTTATTGGTTACCACTAGATAAATCAGTGATATATAATATGTAGTTGAATAATCTTTGTCAATTCTCATTCCCATGGAAGGTGTGTGTGATCCACCCCTCAGTCATGGTTCATTGACTTTGTAATTGTTGCCAAGTTTGAATATATAAGTTTGAGAACTACCATAACAAATCAATGATAATTGGTAAATCAGAGGCTTTCAAATGTTTAAGATGTTTCGTTCTAGATATAGATGTGTACTGAAAACAGCTTGGACCGATTGATATAAATTCATAAAGTGTAATTGTCATTTTTTGTTTTGTTCCATTTGCTCTTTATAATCATATGTGAACAATTTATAACAATATTTTCCCAACCAAGTGGCATAGTTTTTCATATATTAGTATCCTTCAAACAAATTACATAGTCGTATTAATATTTGTAATCACTTCGAGTAACATTGCACAAGATATTGCGATTCAATCGATGATGATCAAAATTTGACTTCGAGAAGCGGGGACATTGTCTTTTCTTTCTTTGGCTGTCAATATTTATACTTATACATGTTTAGGTAGAAAACCCAGAGGCATTGAATGCAGTATTCATTTTATTACGGAAAGAGGAAAGAAGATCTAAAACCAATTTGTATTTCAAAGTAAGAGTGGGCGAATGTTTACATGACAAGTGTGTTTGCAGCACTTATGACACAGCCAAGTGACACATGATAGTAGTATCATAGATATGAAACAGTCAGGATGATATTTTTATTCCTTTTTGCATTATTCGATGCATTTTTTACAACCTTTAGATAATAATGATGTAATGAATGATGGATGGCTATATGTCGCATATATAGGACAAGAACATAATACGATAATGTGATTATTATTAGGCATATAAAGTATAATATGGACTATACCAACAGACTAGGTTTAACAAGCGTTTCACCGTGCTAGTACAGAAGGGGACAGTCTACATGACAATTTTATTTGACTTCGAGTCATTTACTTTTAATCCTTAATTCCACTTAAATAGGAAGGCGAAGGTAAAAATCAGTTTTAAATTTGATTTGATCCGATCGGGTTTAAGATCACAACATATCTGCACTCGAGGAGAGACAACAGTGCAAGTTTTGACCACTGAATAGTACCCCAAAAAAAAAAACATCGGTAGTCTACTAAAGTACACACTGAACTGTTTGGTGAATGTTTATTTTAATAAATATTGTAATTAAAAAGGATCGAAGTTAGAACAAAACCATGCCAATGATTATAGAATAATATAATATAACCATGCAACACGGTTTTTCTTTTTTAAATAAATTCAAAATTGCACATACCGACACAAATTATACATCATCACGTTTATTGCATAATTGTTAACATCTTTTTACATTATTTCTACATATACACATGACTTAATAGTCAGGGATCATGAGTCAACAACTCGTGATTGTTACTTCCCATCGTATCATCAATCTCTTTATTGATTTATAAACCGAAACTAGATTTGATATATTCCTCCCTGTAGAGTTCTTCCTACCGAAGCTATTTCAATTCGGAAGTAGAACAAAAAATAGAATAAGTTTCCGCATCATAAGACTTCATGAATAACTTTACGTATAATTGATTTTCTCAGTTGGAGATGCGTTGTGAAAGAAGACGTAATGAAATGGTAACTATGATCTATTACTATTTCGTATTTTAATCAAAGTAGTTAATACTTATTGTTTTAATCGCGATTTTTTACAATTTAAATAGTTCAGTCTTGCTATACTGATTATATTGTTATAAAACGTTTTTATAGGCTGCGAAAAAATAGTGATTTAAATTTTATTGGGATTATTATTTGTGGTTTCCTCTGTTTCTTCCGTCCACAAAAGTATCTTGTAAAGTGATGAAAAGTTAAAAAGTTTTTTGTCATTTTATATTAGAAACACATTACATATGATCTTTTTACAAACACACTATATGAAAAATTGCACTCGAATGTAAAACAGTGAACAAGATTAATGTAATAATGAAATGCTAGTTTTTAATTATTTAAAAAGTGTGCCACCTACCTTAGACAGTTGCATCACACTCTAACGTACAATTAACATCACACACACCGCTCAATTTTTTTTAAAGTATTTTGTTTAACTTACCATTTCATACCGTCCATTTTGTACCCTGGCACATATCATCTCTTTTCCTGACCATTTCTAAGCAAGCATCCATTTGGTACCTTATGGTAGATTTATATGAACATGTATGCCATTTCGTACCTTTTTGAAGATTTATATTAATGCCATTGTGTTCCTTATTGAAGATGAATATCAATGCCACTTCTTGTTTCTTTTAATAGATGTATATGTAAAACATGGACAATCATCTTGCAAAAATGGTTGTTTGTATTGTCTGAAACTAACAAAACCAAAGAGAGCTTTTTAATTGATTACATCCTGCAGATAAGGTTTATTTTTTTTAAACAGTTATTCATGGCAGTTGCAGATAATTACTGTTGCTTTATTAAACTGATTTAAGTATAATTAAAATATCAATTCAGATTATTTCTCGATCACAAACAAAGCTTATTTAAATTATTATGTCTCCATGCACTGCTAGATTAAAAGTCAGCAATAATCCTAACCCTAATCAATTAGCAAAGCATAAAACTCAAAAACATCAAACGAATGGATAACAAGTGTAATATTTTTGGCTTGGTACAGGGATTTCTAATGTAGAACATTGTTGATTAAACCTGGCATTATAATTGCTAAATCTTTCATTTGTTTGGTAGTCGCATAAGCATAAAGTTGACAATATAAAAAAGAAGATGTGGTATGATTGCCAATGAGACAACTATCCACAAAAGACCAAAATAACACAGACATTAACAACTATAGTCACCGTAGGGCCTTCAACAATGAGCAAAGCCAATACCGCATAGTCAGCTATAAAAGGCCCCTATAAGACAATGTAAAACAATTCAAACGAGAAAACTAACGGCCTTATTTATGTAAAAAAATGATGTGAACAACAATGTGTGAACATAATTAACAATTATAGGTTTTTATCAAATGTCTACTGTAGGGGGCATTGTTTGCATAACTTTGTTACAATATGTTATTTTAAGAATTATCTCCAAATGCTTATGCTTACTCCAAAAAGCTTATATATGCTTACCTAGAAATAAAATAAATAAAAACAAAAACATTTTAATACTATTAGCTATGCACTTTGTGGAATCTCTTAAATAATAAAAGTAATATCACAAATATACTGACCTCCGAGGAAATTCAAAACGGAAAGTCCCTAATAAAAGTTCGAACCTATGTTATACAGAATATCAAATACCGTTGCATTCTACATACTTTCGAATGTGTGCAAATATATTATACTAAATAGTGAACATGTTTTTAAACCATATGGACATCTCAATTAGTAAATATGGAAAATGTTTCGAAAAATTCGATTTTTAGTTACGAAATGGCAAAGGTACGTACTGGATAAGTTATGAAATTACTTAATTATGTGATTTTTTATTTGTTCAATAGACCAGCTGAAATTAGAGTCATGTCAGGAAGGCAGTATACGGTCTCAGACAAAAATACAGAGCACGTGTTTTGTTCGTTCCATCACAAAGAAACTACATTTCTTTGCACAGAATGTAGTCAATTCATTTGTGATCAATGTGTGGAATCATTACATGCTAGGCATGCCTTAAAATCAGTTCCAAGAACAAACAACGTTATACTTGGTAATGAAATACTCGAACAACATATTCAAATATATTCAGAAGTATGGAAGGTACAATTGGAGGAACAGTTGAACGCAGTGGATCTTCATGCATCAAAACTTGTAGAAGTTATAAATAAAGTGAAAGATGACTACAAGGATGAAATTCTTCTGAAAAATGAAAATAACAAGTCAATTATCAAGCAGATCGAAGAAGAGTCTGACAACAACAATCCATCTATATTATCATTGGCACAAACAACTTTTACACCATCAAAAATAGATTTTCTTCGTATAAAGCGACAATTTGGAGAACTAAGTGCAGTTGAAAAACACGTTAGTCTTCAGCCTGGATTATTAAACAGTTGGCCCCGTTTACATACAGTTAAACATCAGACAACAGGAAGTCAACATGGTTTTGTCTATCGTGGTATGTCATCTGATATCGAGGACGAATATGATCATTGCGATGTATAACATAATTGTGATTTGTTTGGAAACAAGTGAAGTCTTTACATGTAATTGTAAGATTATCAAACAAAATATCGTTTGGAAATGATTATAACGCTATTTGATTCGCGGTTCGTCTACAACAGACTTATTAAGACTTTTATCAGTGACTCTTATAAAAACCGGTGATGCTAATGTTTTACTTTATATTTCGAATAATATGAATTTATAGTGCTAGTAAAGCATTCGCATTGTCCCATGGAAATTATAGTTGATGTTTTATTTACATATTTTCCATAGGGGAAAATAAGGTTATTTAAATAGTTAAGCATAGCGGACAATTGGCGGCGAGAGCTGCCAATACCTGCAGTGCAACATATTATGAACTTTTTGAGCAATGCTTTTTAAATTTTGATAAAATGATACTGATGAAAAAGGGAGGTCAATTTTAATATGGACGATTTTTACTTTTGCCGTTTAGACGTTTTAGTCCTTGATAAAATAGAAAATGTGCACTCTATTGCGTTTCAATGCCATTAGTAAGTCGGACACAGTCGAATATTAATATAGATTATCAATGGTTTTTCAAATGAATTAGCGTTTCTCACCTACAATCTTACTAAATTACGACAACACTTACTTGAGAAGTCGAAAAAATCCTCAAGATTTTAGGAACAATGCTTATCATCGTTCTGCATTCCCGTAAAAGAGATTAATGTCGAAAGCTTATGACGTCATGTATACTCTTTCGAATTGAATCTAGATCACTTAAATATGGAAAATTTTTGTTCAAAAAGGCAAAATACAAAAGTTAGAAAAAGAAGCGATAGCATAAAACCATTTGAGGATGTTGAAGCAGAGATACACTCTCTCATTTGAAAACCAACAAGCTTACATGTATCTCAAGGTATGAACAAATCAGATTACAAACAATATATTCCTGTTATCATAACCAACACAGTCATAAGTAAATATTATTAAATGCAAAAATCAGAACAGATGTTTTGCGGATAACATACATTGTAGTACTGATACAATACTGATAGCTTTACCTTTACGATGTTTGAACAAGTGTTTCGTCAATCCCATGGCCTATGCATGACATTTACCTCCGGTTGTTTGATCTTTTTGGACCCCCCAAAAAGGGTTGTGTGTTATGTTGTATTCAATACGTATTTCTCATATTTCAAAATTCTTAAAAAACACAAATTCTTAAAATTTGTTCCGCGTTTATTTACATTTTTAACGGAAATATTCCAAAGCTTTTCCGAGTTGAACTTGAGAGATTAAAATCATTTTTGTTTCATTTCCGTCGATCAATTACCAGATCACAAACGATATATTGATCCTGGTATAGATTTTCGATGAGCTTTTTTAGCTCTCGACTCTTTTTTTTTTTGGTGTACTTGTAATCACTAATTCGTATATTTGTAGGATTTGTTTAGTCACACGTGTCTGGCTTTGGCTGCTGGATCTCAATTATGGTCACATTAACCTAAATACATATGTGGCATGATTGTCAATGAAAAAACATTCCACAACAAACCAAAATCCCACAGAAATTTAAAATTATTAGTCACTTTACGGCTTTCAACAATGAGAAAAAACACACCGCATAGCCGGCTTTAAGAGATCCCTTAAGGAAAATGTATAACAACTCACACGATAAAATAACGGCCTGATATATGTATACAAAACTGAACAAATATGATATATAACAAAAATCAAGAACAACCGAATAACGAGCTCATGACAAGGGACAGGCACATACTCAATTTGGCGGGGTAAGGTATGTCTGTTTTGTGTTGCTCTCCAATTTGTTTTAAAAAATGACAGAACGTTATAAAAAAAACTGGCAGTCAAGTGGTAGGGTTAGCTAGCTAGATATACAAACAAATTTTATTAAGCCAACACGTTTTTTCGGAAAAATGTCTTTACCAAGCCAGTATTATTGTAGTTGCTTTTCACTTGTTCTGTTGATTTATACGGTTTAAATTTGACTTTGCATTCGGTAATTTTATACCAGGGCAAATACAGAAACCGCTAGTCAATAACAGTATGCATTGGATTTTAGCTTGTCATATTCTCATTTCTCAGCCATAACATACCCTTTGATCTATAGTTTTGCGTTGAGATTTTTCAAAAGTTAATACATAGTTGTGCATGATTAATGAGAACTTTCTGCATCTGAAGGGGAATACTCCTTACACAAGTAGAAGAGTAACGATGAAGAACAATTATATTGACATAATATAAAAGAAGGACGAACGATACCAAAGGGACAGTCAAACTCATAAATCGAAAATAAACTGACAACGTCATGGCTAAAAATGAAAAAGACAAACAGACAAACAATAGTACACATGACACAACATAGAAAACTAAAGAATAAACAACACGAACCACACCAAAAACTAGGAGTGATCTCAGGTGCTCCGGAAGGGTAAGCAGATCCTGCTCCACATGTGGCACCCGTCGTTTTGCTTATGTAATAACAAATCCGGTAAATAGTATAATTCGGTAGGTCACATTCATGAAAGGGAAGGGTATTGTAGTTACGACGTAAGGAACATATCCGATATCATTTGTGAAACAGTTATTCCATAACGGTCAACCAACTCGTGATGGCGTCCGTAAAAGTTACGAAGGTATGATTTCAACTTCACCATCTGGAACTGTTGGTTTAATAGCTTCCTTGTGAGCAGCAACACTCTATCAAGAAAATCATGATAGGAAATGCAAGCACGGGAATATCGTATCAATTGAGAGATATATATCCCGTATGCAGGTGCTGCTGGAATGTTGCTACTTAGAAATGGAAAGTTCACAATTGGAAAGCTAAAATCATCTCTTTTGTCAGAAAGTTTTGTTTTCAACCGACCCTCATTGTCAATTTATAGATGTAAGTCAAGATATAAGGCTGACTTAACTGTATCTGTAGTATCCTTTATCTCTAGTTCGATGGGATAGATGCGTTCGACATAGTCACCAAATTTTGAATTATTTAGTGAAAGAACCTCATCTATATAGCGGAACGCAGAGTTAAAGGATATCGCTAACTTCTTATCTTTCTTCCTAAGAATTCCTGCATGAAGTCAGCCTCATAATAATAAAGAAACAAGTCGACAAGTAGAGGGGCACAAACTGTTCCCATTGGAATGCCGACACTCTGTTGAAAAACACGTCCTCCGAACGTAACAAATATGTTGTCAATCTTGATAATATCAGTTTCAGAGAATTTTTTGTTTGAATCAGAGTGATCCTTTACAAAGTAGGATTATCCCTTCCTAAGACAAGATACTTGTATCTACGTTGGCCATTCTTTTTTATGAAGCAAGCAATACCAACTCTTTCAATTTGTCTTTTAGTTTGGAATGTTGAATACTTTGGTAAAGAGTAGAAAAGTCAAATGTTTAAATACTGTTACAAGATGAAAGAGAGTTAGATTGTATGTACTCTAAACGATCTTTGGAATTTTTAAGTATCCACATCTGATTTAGCAACCTAGAATAGGCAGTTTAACAATAACTTTGAAGCCCGTCTTTGATTGCTGATAAAATGGATGTTAATAATTTAGAAAGAGGTTTCGTGGAGCACTTAGAAGACCCAGCAATATACCGTTGTTTGTAAGGACACTTGTGAAGTTTAGGTATCCAATACAGTGATGGAAGATCAAGTGATGGCGCCCGTCTTTGATTGCTGATAAAATAGATATTAATAATTTAGAAAGAAGTTTCGTGGAGCACTTGGAAGACCCAGCAATCTAAAGGTCACTATTGAGTATTTACGCCTTCTTAGATTTTAGATGCCAGTATAAAAACGTGATCAATGATTTGACAAATTGTTTTTTTTAAGAAATATTTGGATTAGCATAGCAGGAGACGAGTACCCAGAGAACACATTTGGTCTAGATCTTTATATTGTCCATTCGATTTTGTAAGATTTCGATCCTTTGTTAACTTGATGTGGTGTCGTAACCAATTCATCAATTTGAACATTGGAAGACTACTGCTGTCGTAATTTGTCGATCTTATGGTCAATTAAGCTTGCCTTTGTACTCTACAGATTGGCTTAATCTATTATCACAGTCTAAAAAAAATATTTAACAATCTTCATTTATTCCATGCTTTTTTTTATAAGTTTAATACACATTTTTATTATTTTGATTATAGTTACTGAAAACAACAAACAAATTGTAAAGTTCGTCATTTGAGGTCAATGACTCGTCTATAGACTCGACTGTCGATTTATCTCATCATAGTAATCAATAAATGTTAATTTCCTGATCATTTTTAATTGGAATTATCTCTCTTTATTCTATAATGATTAAAAAAAAAAGACCAACAGAAAAGATTAAACAGCGTCATTTCAGGGCGATAAGACAAATAACGCGACTATTTCGGATATATTCTGACTCATTTGTAAACTTTATGTTTTTGAACCCTTCCGGAGCACCTGAGATCAACCCCAGGTTTTGGTTGGGTTCGTTTTGCTTAGTCTTTAGTTTTCTATGTTGTGTCTTCTGTACTATTATTTATCTGTTTGTCTTTTTATTTTTAGCCATGGCGTTGTCAGTTTATCTATGAGTATGACTCTTTTTCTGCCCGCCTTTCTGGTATCTTTCGTCCCTCTTTTGTAGTTTCGATCTGTTTTTGGTTTCCAATACATTAGCCAAACATTAAACATATTGAAATAATCGTATCTTCTAACGGGAGGGAACTGACTTATCAGGCCATTTGATTTTATAATAGAAATATTTGTTTGATAATTTTTTTCATTTAAGGTTTATCCCATATGAAAAGTTTTGGTTAACTTGATAGCCATATGTTAGTTTTGTAAAAATAGCTTATTAGTGTCATAATTGCTTTACTCATTTATTTTAACATGTCATATTTTTGTAATTATTTCCATATGAAAATTTTCCATATGAAAAAAGTAAAATCACAAAAATACTGAACTCCACGGAAAATTCAAAAAGGAAAGTCCCCAATCAAATGGTAAAATCAAAGTTCAAACACATCAAACGAATGGATAACAACTGTCATATTCCTGACTCGGTACAGGCATTTTCTTATGTAGAATTGGTGGATTGAACCTGGTTTTAAAGCTAGCTTAACCTCTCAAAGATTGTCGGAAACATAACAGTCAAAAAGTATGTCAACGTCGACGAAGGTCAATAACTCCTATAAGAAATGAACTGGTCAGTTTGGCCTTGCGATGTTTTTGTGTACACATGCATCTCTTCTCCCTTGATATTGTGTAAAATTTGATATATTTCCCTATGTCTTGTTCAAAATAATTATAAAAGGGGGACATAAAAAACATGAATGATAATAATCGTAAAAAAGCAATAACTCCAATATATAGTCGTTAAATCAAAAACTTCAAATTTTACGACAAACAAAACCGAGTTGATGGACAATCATATGGTTATTACAAAAGTTCAACACACACAGGAGACTAGACAAGCTATAGTTATATAAAAGAAATGATTTAAAAAACCTTAACAAAAACAATTAACTAAAACAAAATATATAGATAACGCAACAAATTCTGCAATTTAAGATAGAATAAAATAGTTTCAGAAACATATTGAGAATCAATGTTGGATTCATATAAATCGAAAGATAAATATATTAATAGAAAATTCAATAATTGGTGTTTTTTTTTTGAGTAACCAGTTTTCTACTTTTTTATTTAGAAATATCAATATAAAAAGAAGAAAAAACCAAAGGAATACTTTCCCGAAAGTAATGATCACCATTTTATCATCTAAGAAGGACAATTTTATAGCAATTTTCGTATTAAATGACAAAAAAGTTGGAACAAAAGTAAGTCGTGCTTATTTGATAAAAAATAAACAACAATAACAGGCATATGAAAAAAAAAAAACTCAAATTGTAATTAAAACCACAAATGACATATTTGTGCAATGTGTAAATAATATTACACGTTTTGGGGATTTTCGAATGAGTACAAATAAATACAATGCATTGCTGGGAAATGATTTGTCAAAGCTTTTTGACGCTTCAATTGCCATTGTCGTATGGTAGTAATATATTACTTACACAAAAGAATTTTTTCCCGGTTTATAATCTGATGATTTGTAGATAAGTTTATATTAAAACAATATTTTCCTCGAGACAAGAATAGGCTATTACGTATGTGACAAAGCCTAATGTTAGAATTTTTGGTTTTCAGTACTCTTACGGAGAAAAAAAAAAACAGTTCATTGATGTTATGCGTTAGAAGATTCACATTCACCAAGAACACTTAATACGTGAAAGCAAAAATGAAAGCCAAAAAGATGTTAAACGAATTTAACAAATAAAGAGCTATATTAAGAAAAAAAACATACAAGGATGAATACAATCCATACTAATGACATATTGTGTCATAATTGGAAATGTAACAGCTTATTTCACGGTCTTGGCTTTGGTCATTGTTGAATGCCGAAAAATAAACAAATATGTGACTACATCCGCGTGTTTTGTTCGTAAATCATCTAACTTGCAGTTATACCATTGTCACTCATGTCTGTATTTCTAAATATGAAATATTACTAGCTATTAAACAACCAAGTGTATGTATCAATAGATCTTCAAATTGAAATCAAACAATGATATTTTATCTAATCCCTTGAGGATATCAAATGTCAAGATAACTGTTTTATTGTAATTTGGATTTACATTTATTAGCTTGCACTAGATAATAACGTATTCATATTTAATATGAAGCAGATTTCTCAAAATATCTCCTATTGTATTTTCTATTAAAATTTAAAAATAGCTTAATCTATCGTTAACAATATGTATTCCCTTTAGTACGCTTTATTAATTCATGTTTTGATACAATATCAATCTCTAGTCATATATGAAGCCACGCAGCCTGATTTCCTTCCCTTTGTTTAAAACTAGTTATACACAATGTACGTTCTATTTATTCACGTTTCATTTATCATGTTGATTCGTATGTCGTTTATCCGTTTATTTGTTAAAGCCCTGGCCACAACGAACCCACGACTCATCTATGCAGCGCCATGAATGAAATTGGTCAAACTGCTGATCATCTGTGATCGTCGTGCGACAGTCGCACAATATTTTGAGAATCGTGGCGCTGTCGTGTGTCGTGGGACGAAAATTGGAGATGAACTTTTTTTGCTCTACGAATTTTTGTCGTGTAACTGTCTTGTGACTTTCGTAAGAGTGTATAACCACAGTCGTGCGATAAAGACATTGTCGTAGGTACCTACATAAACCATTTAAAACAAACAACCGGACGACTCTCGTATGGCACTCTCACGACTGTCGCAAGACACCCGTGATACAGTCGCACGATTGTCTCACAAATACCAAATTTCGTACGATGCTCGCACATGATTGATTGTCTGTCGTACGACAGTGGTATTTTGCAACATATTTTAGTTTTATTTAGAAGAACACAATTCGTTGGGGATGAATGTTTGAAAGTGTCCAAATCGTCATATATTTCAGCTTGCGGTAGGGGGTCCTCCGTCTGGTCAACATTATCCACATATAAAAATGAAGATGTGGTATGATATCCAATGAGACAACCTTCCACAAGAAACCAAAATGACACAGAAATTAACAACTATAGGTCACCTTACGGCCTTCAACAATAAGCAAAGTCCCAACCGCATAGTCAGCTGTAAAATGCCCCGAAATGACAATGTAAAACGATTCAAACGAGAAAAATAACGGCCTTATTTATATAAAAAATGAACGAAAAACAAATATGTAACACATAAACAAATGACAACCCCTGAATTACAGGCTCCTGACATGGAACAGGTACAAACATACATAATGTGACGGGGTTGAACATGTTAGTGGGATCCCAACCGTCCCCCTAGCCTGGGACAGTGTTTACTTCTACCACCTTTCTTTTGTTATTTTTTTCTTTTCGGGAGCATCTTGGTTTATATTCAATGAACAATTATAACATAAATTAACACGAAGAACGTCGTTTTCTTGTACCGAGCTTATAATGACACTAAAAAAAAATTAAAAGCAAATGGCAAAGAGCACGCAATAAATAGGACCTTCTTTGTATACTATTGGTACGGAGTCAAACGCTTGTGTGACCCACCTCGACAGTGGCACGAGTCAAGCGCATTCAATCACATGAAAACCTGAAAAACAGCCCAAAACTCACGCTTGTCGTACGACTTTTGCGACAAACCCATGACAGTACAATTACAATCTCTTTTTTGGCGTGTACCTATCGTGGAATCGTCATGGAGATGTCGTTGCTGATGTGACCACTCGATTTTTTTTTTTACATTTTGCACGACAGTGCCACGAAATCTATTTTATAGATCTTTCACGACAAAGAAAAACGTACGATCTGTTGTGAACGGGGCTTTATGTTTGAGAGATATATTAATATGATATTCGATATTATAAACTATGCTTAGTTACAATCGTCATTTGATTAAAGTTTAATGTCCGCTAAGCATTCAAAGTTGAGATGTCAACGAGTACTTGAGTACTCGAGTATCGCTCGGTAGCGCCGAGTATCGATTACTAAAATGATACTCGACTAATTTTATGTTGTTGTTTCTGTTGTTTAATCAAAAACAAAATGTTTTTTTTATTGAGAGCGCCTACTGGAAAATTAGATATCAATCATCATTTATAATACTAAAATACGATTATAATGTTTACGTGTAACTGTCATTCAAAATTCTGTTTCGGGTATATGAACAAGAACGATCACTACCCAACCTTTGTACCGTCAGAGCATATATTTTCATCACCAGGACTATTAGTTAATATACAAATTTGACAAATCTACCGTCAAGTTGACAAAACAATATATTCTTAGATTAGAACAATTTTTTTCACCTTGTGTTGACCCTCATGAAATGATTAAAGGCAAAAGTAAGTTATAATCATCTATCCTTTGTTGATAATTATAATGTGTTTATTTACGGTTCTCAAATACTGTTCTTTGAGTAATAATTTTTCTAAACTAACTAATTACTTGATTTGATTATTGCAAGTTTACATAATTAGTACATGTAGTAAATTAGCTACAATGACAATTAATTATGGCATAAAATTCAACTAGTCCTAGGTAATAATGTTAAGGGTTTTACGATCATAAAAAAAGACCACCATAATCTTTAAAATAGGTATAATTTTGTGTATCCATTTTGTAAATGTTTAACCAAGCGAGTACTCGAGTATCGATCGGTAAATAAAACAAGTAATCGATAAGTAAATCTTCACCGAGTTGACATCCCTAATATAAAGCAAGGCTGCTTCAGTTTCTTCTCTTTGTGTATAAGTACACAGGGAACATATTTCTCTACAAATATTTGATAGATCCTCTTGTAAATTAAAAGTTTATTCATAATGTGTTTTTTTTTCATCATTAATTTACAAGAATCCACATATATTTATCTTGTGGCACAATAAGCAAGCAAGTGAAATAAATACGCATAATAAGCATTCTATGAACTAACACTTAGAAATCTATGGATTAAGTATAGTTATAACATTTTCATTAATATAGTAATACAGATAATAGTAGTGCAAGAAATATATGAGCATACACATGTTATGGTATAAACAGTATATATAAGTTAATGCTTTAACCTATCGTTAACAATATATATTCCCTTTCGTACATTCTATTTATTCACGTTTCATTTATCATGTTTATTATTTTGGTCGTTTATCTGTTCATTTGCTATGTTTGAAGTATATATATATATATTGATATGATACTCGATATCACATACTATTAAGTAGGAACAATCATCATTTGCTACACATTTAAATTTGCTAATGAAGCCAGGTTGCACATATCTTCCATTTGTTTCAAATAATACGAATCGTCCTGTTTTCACTCTATTTGTTCCCATGTAAAAAACGAATTTAATAAATATAACGTATTTCAATAAAATAGTCATATACACACATATATGGTTGGCATTGCATCATTTTACTAAGTTACTTTATATGTTTGTATTTCTTAATGGATTGACTACGACAATCATTCAATAGAATGCACGTACATGTACATAAATGAATTATCGAAATATTAAAAACAGTAAATTGTCGATTCAAACGGAAGGAACTCTTTCCATAGAAATAATTGATTTCATGATTTTATATGGAGAATATGTATGATTTAAGTATAATAATAGCACGTCAATAAAAGCTTTTTTTTATCATAGATATTTCAATAAATTTACCCAGCATTGAAATTTATTAATGATTAACAAATATTAAATAAATCTTGTTTGTTTTCATTGTTTTTCTGAAATGTATATAACAATATGGATATATAGTATAATTGCTTATGGGAAAACTGACGACACAAAGACCATAGAAAAGCGATTTTAATAAATACAGAGCACCGTTCCACCTTCATCAATCAGTAGAACACATGTACTTATGTAAAAAATGACAAAAAAAATACCTACTAAATAAGATGATACAGTACAAAGTAGTTTGTAATAATTGAAAAAAGATAAAAAGTAATATAATTAAAATTTTAACCATTAAAAAAGTTAGAGTGTGATACAACTTCCATGACATCTGTTATTATTTTTTTCATT
Source organism: Mytilus galloprovincialis (assembly GCA_037788925.1). Taxonomy (NCBI): domain Eukaryota; kingdom Metazoa; phylum Mollusca; class Bivalvia; order Mytilida; family Mytilidae; genus Mytilus; species Mytilus galloprovincialis. Next base: position 17,797,095 of record CM075332.1, read on the forward strand.
TATTAGAAGGCAGTGGATACTAATGCCTTCCTATTAAATAATAAACATATTTTTTTCTCAATCTATCCTGTTGTACTCTTTATTCAAAGGTAATTATTTAAACTATCACAAACAATGAAATTTCCTATTTCGTACATATTATATAGTTATTTTTCATTAACCAGTTCGTCGGTTGTCGTTGATCCATACTTTTCCTATATTATTAGTTACATGGTGTATTAGTGACTTAATACTATATTAATGGGGTTAGTAAATTCCATAAGGGGTGAGAGCGAAGCACAACGTGTAACGAATGTATCTTACCGAATATCTGCACATATGGTATTTTGACTAGCAGCCTATAAAAGTGATCAAGTCTTCAATACTTAGTATAAAGATTCTACTTCCTTTTCCCTTTACAGAAAACAAATGCCAACAATAACAACTCTTAAGCTTTAGATTTATTTTATGAATTTCTTTCAATCGTTCATTACATGTATCAATTTCTTCGTCTGTTGAATCCTTTCAGATTTCTGTTTTTGTTTTGAAAGGGAAGTAACTCCTTACTAACCCCATATGGTAAATAACCATGTATGGCAATTAACCCTATATCAAATATACATAGTCCTTTAACCAACCATATCGCTATAAATCTATAGGAGGTAAAATAAATTATATGATATCACTTTGTATATATTGGTAGAGATCGTTGATGATACATTGATATAAATTGTCAGGTCACATATACAAATATATTGCGTCATTTCTTATAAAAATAATTAAGTTTTATTCCAAACATTATACATTATGAGAGTCGAACGGATTAAACTCTATTTCTTCAAATGAACATTCCGTTTTGAGAAATTCTAAAAAAAACATGTACCATGTGAAAGTTTTTTTCTCTTTTATTTTGAAACGGGCCAGCGTTTGGTGTATCTCCACATGGACTTTGTATTTAAGAATATTTGAAATTATTTACCTATGATGTAATTTTTTTTCAGTATCGTGTAATCAAGTGCATAGATGTATTTATATTTCTCCAAGGTATTGCTAAGTACAAACGTACACATATAAATAAATTATCGCAATATGTAAAAAAAAATGTCACTACAAGACACTTTTACAGGTTATTTCATTTCATGTTTTATATGCAATGATAGTGTATTTAATATACGTATCAATATCTACTTTAAACAAAAGCACACACATACAGAAATCCGGCTGTTCCACGTTACGCCCAACTTATTTATACTACCAAGTATACTCAATTTGTGACAGAAAGCTCACGGTCTACGTTAGCCAAGATGCAAACACATAATAGTTATCTTGCTTCTAAAACAAAATAAACAAATCAGTCAATTTCAATTACTTTTTGGGTGTAAAACTTCATTAAATAAAAATTCCCCGAAGTTATGTTATCGTCTTTGGCAACTAAAGAAGGTGAGGTCATATGTTTGCTTCCGGCATCAAATGTAAACACCGGGCATTTTATAGCTTTTTTGCCTCAGAAATCAATACAGTAAAATTTAAAGAACATGGTTAGGTGAAACAGGTGAGTTTGTTTAAAATTATTATTGAATAATTATAGATTTTCGTTGGTAATCAACGCAACTGATTTTCTCGCTCGGGCCATTACATCGAAAGTGAAAAAAGCAATCGAGTTGAGATGACATATAATAACCTGTTTATCGCTATTTTACCTATGACGACATTGTTAATTTCATTGACAACAAGCACGTGCATCCTGAGTTTCTAGCGATAATTTTTTGTATCACTCAATTCCGCTGAGAAACGAATATTATCAGTTAAAAGGGAAATTTTGTAAAATAGCGATAATACAAAATTATTAATATTATTAAAAGCTGTCGTTCCGGATAAATTAATCGAAAATAAAAGCCTTATCCATGGTTTAAGGAAAACAAATCGACGGTTTCCGAGAATTATATCTATGTTCGAGCATATTTCATTTACGACTACTTTGTATTAATGGAACCAGTGTCCCTTATGAATTGGAATGGTTGTCGCGTTAAAACTAATGTCTGTGTTTCCTGTTTTTTTAATGAAGTTTTAATACAGCTAAGATGATAATATATATATATATATAATAGATCAAAAAGGAATATTTTTGTGGAATTCCACATATTTACCATGAATAGATAAGATGTGTTTCAAATGTTCTTTAATAATTATTTAATCTATAAAATGATTAAAAAATAACTGGCTAACTTTATCATGTAGATATGTAATTAAAATGGTATCAATACAAAAAAAAAATTAACACAATGCGACTATTTCGTCTTTTTAAATATAAAATGCAGATCTCAAAAGGGTTGAAGAGGGTACAAAACACCTTGGGAAGTCAACCTCACTAAATGTCAATTGAGCGTTTTAATTGCTTCCACAATGTCTACATATATCAACCATTTCATACATAAGGAAATGCCTGTAACAAGTCAGAAATATAACAGTTGTTCACCTGTACCAACAAAAAAATACAAAATGATATCCAACGAAAACTAATGAATTCACAGTATTCAGGAAGTATCAATGTATTTTTACATATCTATATCGAATATTTTGTTATCACTGTTAGATTCCAGTTTTCTGGTATTTAGGTCAGGCGAATTTTTCAGACTTTTACTTTGTTTCAAAGTGGAGATATTGCTAGCAGGATGCACCTTGCATATCTTTCGAAAAGTGTGGAGTTTTTTAAAATCCTCTCTGTTAGCATTTTTCTCATACAAATCATTAAATTTTCCGGCAATTACAGCAATTGGCATAGCGAGAAGTAACAGACCGGAAACTGCGCACAATGATCCTACAGTACGCCCAAGAGCAGACTTAGGTACCTCATCACCATATCCTACTGTAGTCATAGTTACGACGGACCACCAAAGACCAATCACCATATCAGGAAAGGTCCTTGGATCCCGCAATTCGGCAAAATATATGAGATTAGCAAACAATAAGACAAAAATCAAAAATGTAATACTCAGTAAACCCAGTTCTTTTATGCTAGCTCTCACGGACATCAATAGGATTCTAAGCGCACTGTACTGTTTCGTAATTCTAAAGAATCTTAGAAGTCGGAAAACCACGAGACAATAACACACAGAATAAAATATTAACAGTTCATAATTTTCATATAACTTTTCACTAAACGATTGATCAATAATGAAAATAGTCCACATAGCGAAGAACAGTATTATATCAAGAAAATTCAACCAGTCTTTGAAGTACTCCTTCTTTCTTGAACAGGAGGCAAATCTTAAAATTTGTTCACAAGAAAAGAAAATCGTTATGAAGAGGTCCAAATCCTCTAGCCATTTGGGCTGTACAGTTGTTACAAACATGACTTCCTTTGGATTTTGTTTATTTAACCAAAAATTTAGTCCATTCAGATTTACCCAGTAAATCAATACATCGAGATCTACAACTTTCTGTCGCACATTCGGGTGTGTAGCCAGTATCGGTGTTATTGCAGACAACAGTACTATTAACAAGTAGAAGATGCTAAATATCTGAAAAACAAGATATGAATTTTATATTCCCATCTTCACTCCATGCAATGATTTTATAAGGTTGAAAGAATATGTATATACAACATGTACAATAGATGATTAAGGTAAAAAGTAAAATCAGAAAAATACTGAACACCGAGGAAAATTTAAAAGGAAAGTAAGTCCCTAATCAAATGGCAAATTTAAAGCTCAAACATATCAAAAGAAATGGATCTTTCGGGAAAATATAAGGATGATCAAAATATTTTGTGACCTCTGATGAATAATTGTTCCATTTGATTCTTACGTTTTCATGAATATGGATATAATAAAATGAATTTGATTCCAATTTAGACTGACTTGGCATTGACTGAACATTCGCAGTTACTGAAAGCTAGTTCAAAGTCAGTTCCAAATGATAAGTATATAATATTCTCATCAGTCTAAAGTATCAATTAGTACATAGTGTAAAGACACCATGAAAATGTCAGGAACCGGTACACCAGTTGTTAGTTCATGTCTGTAATATTTGTTTTTCGTCAATTGTTTTGTTGTAAAAAAGAACGTTAGTTTTCTTGTTTAAATCATTTGACATTTTTCACTTCGTGGCTTTTTACAGCTGACTTAACTGTAAGGGTTTTATGATTTTTGAAGGCCGGACGGTTGCATATGATTACTTTAATCCACTTTATTTGAATAGTTGTCCCATTTAAAATCATACCACATCTTTTTACTTTTATATGTTACTAAAACATTATTTAATTTTATTTTCTCCGTAGGTTGCTTAAGACTAGAATGACTTATTAAAAGAAACTAATGCTTTTTGTTTAGCCCTGTGCGTCTAACTATACGTGTTCAGGGAAAACTTGATATTCATACCGAAATAAATCTATACAGTATGGCAATAGTACGTTATCGATGTTCAAATCTAATTATCGCTTAAGATGACAAATTATGATAGCAAAACAAAAAATATTAACCATGCTACAATATAAACTGCTGTGGAACAAACTATCATGTGTACAACAATTTTTCCTTCAATAAATACTTACCCTTTCTTTTTTAATTTACTCACCTTTGCTGCAATCGAAGATGTCGGTTCTTCCAGGAAAAGCCAAATTCTTTGTTTAATACCTGCTAAACACGATACTTTATGAGTTTGATATTCTGCCGTGCGCACGACAAAAGCATTTTTTATATAATTAACAAGATTCTGATCTTTTTCGTATTTGATGTATGTTGGGTAACAACATTCGGAAATGTCTGTAACGGAAATTCTCCAGAATTTAAGTTCCTGTTTCCAATTCCACCCACAAATATGGGTAGGAAGGTGAATTACTCCATTTCTGTAGAAATCTAGAATGGTGTTGAACAATTCTGGATTTCTGTCAAAGAAAAACTGTTTCTTATCCTTATTATAATATTCTGATGTCGTTGTTAGTGATCCCAATAAAGTATCGCCATGTCTTTGTAATGTTGACCATTTTGTTTCAAAAAGAGCACCACCAACGTTTATATGAATTTCATCAGACATATTCAGACAAAGAAAGCTTAAAAAAGTAATTACCGGCGGTTTTCCAATATAAAGTCAGTCTTCAACTGAATGATGCTTGCCCAACCGAGGTAACCATTCTTTAAATGAATACACTTTGAAACTGTTATCACTTTGAACGTACTTAAGAATCAGGTTGACAAATGCATAATTTCAGGAAATCGATTTTTATTGTAAGGCTTTAATTACAATTTACCTAAACTATAGGTAAAAAATAAACAGACGTTGGTACGTTTGCTACTAAAACAACATGATATTAAAGCGCTGTATTCAAACCAATGATTTCATATCAATTTTATTTGTTTTAATGTTTAAAAAGTACTAATTTAAAATTAAATAAAGTTTATCGATGTACAAATTACGTGAAGTGATTAAGAGTGATATAAAAGGTACCGATAACAAACAAATTTAAATTCAGTATTTGAAATATAAGTAGCACTATCTCCTTCGGTTCAGATTGCCCAAAAAACTCAAATATTTGAAAATTACCAAACAATATATATATTGTTTTATTGATTATTGGTGAGAGAGAAATCGGGTGGTTGCGAAAATAAGCTAAATAATTACAGAAATGATGTTTCATTGACTGCAAGGCACATATTCTGGACTTCAACAATGCATATCCATAAATGACTGGGCTGTAACAGTGTTATAAAAATGATCATACTGTGTGTAAGAGTAGGCATGTGGATTTATGATAAGTAGGGATTCAGGAAACAAAACTATTCTTTTTTTTATTCATTAGTGTTTTACATGTTTTATGTGTATGGTTAATTCTTTATCAATACTTGCTAAAAATAATTTTTCGTTGTAAATGTATATATAAGAATTTCCATATATCTAAGATGTGTTTGCAAACGCCGTATTTAAAAGGTTGCGAAAGTCCAAATTGACGTTTATTCAATTAAGTCCGATATCTGTATGCAAGTTTTTTAATTGATTATCCATCGAATTGTTGTCTACGATTTCATCCAATCTTAGATATGAAATTAACCTTATTTTCTTATTCGTGCCCTCAAAAGCAAATAAAGTATTTATGAACAAAAACTCAAACACATATCTTTGGGAAACAGCTCGCCTAGACGAGTGCAGCAAAGTTTTATTATAATTTATTCAACTGTCCTCAATCACTTTGCCAGCACACTAAGACCGATGCAGCATACATGTCTAACAAACATATCTACAATGAGAAAAAATGAAATAGAATCTTTCATATCACAAAACCATAATTTCGTAATGTTCTTTTTAACATCTGCAGAAAAAGCATAATGCATTTACAATATTATAAGCTTATACAAAACATGTACACAAGGGGGAGGGGTGGGGGTGGATTTCACTGCACTAAGACTGAGCTTCGAATGGTCAAGCTATGAAAATGTATTTTCAATGTTAACTTTTACCGCGACTGACCAGTCCATGCTATCATACAAAGAACTTTAAACTCTTAACTTTGTTAAGGTGACTTATTGTTATGCTAAAATAATTTAAATATTATTGTAAACATAAACACATGTTTCCAATATAACAACAAACCCATGTGCTATCGATAGTTAATAAATACATTAATGAATAAATACTAATGAAAAAGGATTCGAAGGGTCCGAACATTGTTGACTCTGATTTCACCAAATCTGAATTTGAAAATTGAGAATAAATTCTACGTTAAAAAGTTAAAAAAAGATTTGAAGGGGTCGTACTTTTTATTTTTATTCTAATCTTATTACAATTGCTTTTGTTATACAAATAATATACAACGTTACGATATAGAACCACAAATTCAAGCCTGGTTTAAGAGACCATTCAAATAAATAGTTTAAAAATGAAGAGGTGTGAACAAATATTATTCATTTATGAATTGCTAAATTATATGTGAAGAATAGTTGATGTTATCAATACGTTATTGTATTTCATTGTAGGTTTATTTTTTCGTGTATCTTTTTTTTTTGGTATTTTCGTTGGTATTTTCCTTTCTTTTTTCGCATTGATTTTAATAAGACCGCGTCGCAGTCGGATATAGGTTATCAAACATGTATGACTAAAAGAACATCATTTGTATTGGTCAACAACATTAGACTTAAGCCTAATTGCTACTGACTTATTCACTGTTAAGACGCAGTTTTACTGTAAGATATATACTATTACACTGAGCCTACCTATCTGGTTTGAGATTGTTAATCCAGAGGACACAATTAAGGAATATTCAGAAATCCCAACTTGAAAGTTCGATAAAGAGCTGCAACACTTTGTTTGAAACCAGCCGTATTGCTTATTTCTGAATTTGTTCTAATACGTTTTTTTTCTTTTTTAGTGTAATTTCCTACTTCACTTCTTTTCAAATCCCTCACTTTTTGTATTACTTGTTTCTGCCCTAATATCGATTGAATAATTGCAACTGGACTTCAGAAACCAATCATTTATTCTGTGTTAGAACTTAATGAAAAAAAATAACATCTTTTAGATGAAATAACAAACAGAAACTAATAAAAAATTCCAGGCTTTTAATTTTGCGAACCAGACTATGATACTAGATTAAAAAATTAAAAGGCCACATAAAATACAAAAATGCAGATCATGTGGAAATAAAATGTGTCAAGAGAAATCCGGGTCACAAGCCATAACCGAGTGAAAAAATATAAAAAATAAATATCGATTTTTCCAAACAGATATTTTCACATGGAAAGATAATGTTCTATAATTTCACTCCTAATGTCAAACACATTAAATGTTGTCGAAATTGTTCATTACTTTGCATCACAACGAATTAATGATGCATAAACTATATATAGTTTGTTGATTTGTTTACTTTATTTCCATATTAGGTTAATATATATATAAAGAATTAACTAATACAAAATGCAAGACGGTAAATATTATTAATTGCAATAAACAGTACAGTACTGTCCCAATTTTAAACAAATGATTATTGCATAATCAATAACACACTTTGACATTTTACGACGTATACATATGACTCACTTATCTTAAAAACAGGGTAAATTGTCATTAACTTGTACATGGTTATACTTCTGTCAATCTCTTCATTGATCTAATGTTGAAAGCCACTTGTAAGTTAACTGTACACTTCCCCTTCTATGTCAGTTATTTCTATTCGGAAGTAGGATAAGATATAAAATAAGTTTAATTATCATAAAGTTTATAAAAAAAATATCAACATAATAAATTTATGAAAAATATGATATAAAAAATGCAGATGTTTTAACATTGGCATATCCCATTTCCTATATTACATAAACTATATAAATCATGGGCTATGTATTCAGAGTGAGCGTTAATGCTTAAAAACTGCCTGATAAAATCGAAATCTAATTCAATAACTTGGAATAAAATTTAAACCAAATTAAGAGATTGATACAAAGAAGAAATCCTCCGAAAAAATACACAGAACAAATCAATTCTTAAGGAGACCGGAAATGAGACTGACAACAACAATCCGACTACATTAACGTTGATACAAACAACTTTTTCACCGTCAGCAATAGATTTACCGGGAATAAAGCGAGAGTATGGTAAATTGTGTGCAAATGAAACAAATGTTAATCTGCAGCCAGGATTCAGCTGGCCAAGTTTATTTCAAGTAAACAATCTCTCAACGGAAGGCCAACACCGTGTTGTCTACCGTGGTATGTCATCAGAGGAAAAAACTGACTGTTGGGATTCATAAAAGACTTTGTTGATTAGGTAACAAGTGATATGAAAGAATTAGTGTTTAAATAATTTGTATATTTTTGAAACTTCTAAAAAAAATTCAATAAATATTTAAACTTATATCTATATACTACACAATTAGAAAGTGTATAGTCAATAATGGCACTTTTGTGACAATATATGCAACAGTTTACACTCCATCACAGACTATATGTAACAATACAATGTATTAAAATCATGAAAATTCAATGATAAGATATTTAGACTTTAGTATGTAAATGATTATTTTTCATCGTTTATATTACATTACATAAAGTAAGATGTGATTTATGAATTGCTCTTTTTCTTTTTTAGATATGTATTACACACATGTGGTTTGATTGCAAATAAGAAATCTAACCATCCAAGCTGAAGTTAATATTTAAGTTTGATACAAATCAAAGATTAGTTAAATGAATATATTATTATTAACTAGCATACTAAGAGTATCACTTCTTGTTTAACACTTTTCTCCTACACCTGTCTACATTTGAAGACGACAGCTTTATTTTAATGTTAAAGTACCAATGTGTTAGGTTTGTTTTATAAGTTCATTGTTTTTTAATCGACTAATTTAAATCAATGATATTTGGTATGCAGTTATATTTCCTTTATCATATCTCATTCACATTGGAATTATTTGGACTGGCCCTTGCAGTCAGTATTAATAGACTTTGTAAATAAACTCATCATGGATACCATGACTAAATTTAGTATATACGCTCCAATCCAAAAAAAGTTTAAAAGACCAAAAAAAGTACTGATGGCTATTTTTAACGAATTAATTTGTGATTAAGTCCCTTGAAGGGTTACTGTTAGTGGTATATCATTGATATTTTGTAAGCAGATGTATAATCATTAGCACAACTCTTTTCATATATAACAACCATCAGGCTGTTTTGTTTAGAGCTGGTATTAATGAATAGTTAAGACCTTATGAAATTAGCATCTTGTGTAGTAAGGTTGTCTGCTATTGGATATCGAAAAATATCAATGGTGAGTCGCAATATGAAGCTTTTTGTCGAGTGAGCGTATCTAAGTAGTTCACAAAGATTTCATAATACGTCGACGGCTGATCTTTTACAATATTAATATACAATATGAATAAATTAAAAAAAAAAAAACATTTTCAGTAATTTTTGTTTCAATTGGTTTTTACAGACTTTAGTAAAGAATAGACGTATGCCGCGTATAGTCCTTGATTAATTTCCAACGTGACGATATCCATAAGAAGTCCCCATTGTTTATTGTTATACATTTCGTCAAAGAAGATCCCATTGTTATTGCCGAGATTAATTACGTTTTCACTGGCACGTCATGCAGTTGTTTGACATGCAACTAACAACTGACACTTTAAGGTAATTTTCAGTAGCTACGATATTAAACAGCATTTACGACGACCCGCAGAGAAAATAAAAACATGAAGGCATCCTTGGCTGAATAATTCGAACCATTCAACTGATTTCAAATACAAAAATGAGTGAGCAATACATGAGGTTGTAAAATATGCATTTTTGTGCTTCAATTTGTGTTTGTTTTTATTGTGATTAAGATTATAACACAATGCTGACTGCTGTATCCCTATATTTCTTACATTTTACATGTTTACCTTCTATGTCTGTTTGTTTTGTTCACGCATGGTTGTCAATATAATGGAATTTGATGAGACTGTCATCAAAGTAAGAGGATTAGCGCTATGAAACCAGGTTTAATCCACCATTTTCTACATTTGAAAATGCCTGTACCAAGTCAGGAATATGACAGATGTTCATTCGTCTGATGTGTTTGAGGTTTTGATTTTGCCATTTTATTCGGGACTTACTTTTGTGATTTTACTTTTTTGTATCATTTTTACAGTCATCATAATTTACCGTTGATTAATTAAGACATTATTACGAAATATATAGGGATTTGACTCATTATGGCAATGTTGACCTAAGAAAGTTTGGGATTTAAGGGCATTGTTTCATACAGTTTGAGACGTTTCTGTATAGCTATGAATTCTTGGATTTCATAAGTGTTAGTTTGAGTGTTTCTGATAAATGTAAATAAAAAAAGGTTCGGAAGATTGATATGAATTTGCAAAAGAGGGGCAAAATATACAAGGGGGACAGTCAAACTCATAAATCTAAACCGAACTGACAACGCCATTGCTATAAATTAAAAAGACAAACAAACACATAATAGTACACAAGACACAACATAGAAAACTAAAAACTAAGCAACACGTGTTATTTTCGTTTATGTATTATTTGCTCTTGGCTATCGTATTTGCATTTCCCAACCAAGCAATGTCACATTTTTATCATTAATTACTTTGTTGGACTACTAAGTATACAATGTTTTAAAAAAAATCCGAAAAACGAAGCCATTTTCTTATCTTTGGTAAGTTATTTATATTACTGCTTGTAAATGCTTCAGTAAGATGATAGGGAAATGGAATATGCTATATTTCCTTTCAGTTCCGGTAAGAATTAAAAAAAATTCTTAATTTCTATTAAATCAAAGGAGTGTGCGGACGGCAACAATCGTGTACTTCCTAAAAAGATAGACACCATAAAATAACCACCACGTCATAATTTTTGAAGTAGAATTCAGAAATATACGAATTGTAAGAAAATATTTATAATTATAATAACAGTACTTATTTTATTTAAATAGCTTCAACAGTGTGCACAGAAGATATCTTAGAAATATTTGAAATAATAGAATAGAATATGTTAGGAGTAAAAAAGCCTTTCGATTAGATTACGTCACGATATTCATAACGTACTGATATGACAAAATTCAAATCGCAAGAAACTCGTTTTATAGACAAAATTATAAAACACTGGATTTGTACAAAAGCAATGTCAAACTGAGTAAGAAGACAATACAACAGTATGTTATTGTTTGATAAGGTCTATATACAAATTTTATGAAAGAGAAATCTTGTATGTATTTGTAGCTTTATGTTGCATACATGGACATCGCAATAGATATTCTTTCAACAATTTGATCGGAAGCCGTTATTGCATATTTACTGTTGTGAAAAGCTTGTTCATAAATTATCTATACTATAATCATTATGCATCTAAAAAAAATTTACAATCATGACGTGATTAAATATTTAATATAAAAGCATTGAACTTAAATTAAATGTGCTTTACAAAAATTCTGATAATATGTTAACAATATTATGCCTTATTTCTAACATATCAAATTCACAAATAACAATTTTGATGTAATAAATGATAATTGTTTATTTATATGGTATAATATGGTTGGCCGATCTTATTTGCTGAATGGCTTTATTCAAGGTTTTATAGTGAGTATATATAACACAGGTTGTGTATCACAAACTAGTCAAACATTTACTAAATTGTATCATCGGTATAAGGACATCATTCGTAAATATAGCTCGACATGCAGACTTCTTGTACGTTCAGGTATTTCACATCCAGTATTTAATGGAAATGTTCTTTAGAAAGCACAAAAATGTCAGTATTCACCTCAGAAGCTAACAAAATATTTAAATAGACTTATTAAGAAGGGATATAGTTACGATACTGTTGTCAGGTCATTACATATTGCATAGTTTGGCGTTACTATTGATTAACCTATAGGGTCTTTGCATCAGAACTAAACACATTTATTTTAAAACCAGTTGTTGGCATGACACAGGTTATGTTCTTCTCATATATGTAATGATGGTATGATACTAAACCCCTCACGGGAATGATTGTGCCTGATATTCATATGATGAAGACATTATCTTTCAATCAGTTTAATTGAAGTCTGGATCTGGCATGTCAGTTAATTGCTAGTAGTCTGGTGTTATTTATGTATTATTGTTATTTTGTTTATTTTCTTTTGCTACTTCCTCTGACATCAGACTCGGACTTCTCTTGAACGGAATTTTAATGTGCGTATTGTTATGCGTTTACTTTTCTGCATTGACTAGATGTATAAGGGGAGGGTTGAGATCTCATAAACATGTTTAACCCCGCAGCATTATTGCGACTGTCCCAAGTCAGGAGCCTTTGATCTTTGTTAGTCTTGTAATATTTTTAATTTTCGTTTCTTGTGTACAATTTGAGTTTAGTATGGCGTTCATTATCATTGAATTAGTATATATATTTGTTTAGGGCCAGCTGAAGGACGCCTCCGGGTGCGGGAATTTTTCGCTGCATTGGAGACCTGTTGGTGACCTTCTGCTGTTGTCTTCTCTGTGGTCGGGTTGTTGTCTCTTTGACACATTCCCCATTTCTATTCTCAATTTTACCACCATAAATCAATGATATTAGGTAAATCACTGGCTTCTAACTATTTAAGATTTTTCGTTCTAGATGAAGGTGTGTCCTGAAAACAGCTTGGACCGATTAATATAAATTCATAAAGTGTAATTTTCATTTATTGCTCAGTTGCATTTGCTCTTTATTATCATATGTGAAAATTTTATAATAATATTTGCCCAACCAAGTGGCATAGTTTTTCACACATTAGTAGCACTCAAACAAATTATATAGCCATATTAATATTTGTAATCACTTCGATCAACATTACACAAGATATTGCGATTCAAGCGATGATTTCAAAATTTGACTCCGAGAAGCGGGGACATTGTCTTTCCATTCTTGTCAATATTTGTACTTATACATGTTGAAGTAAAAAAAAACAAAAAACAAAGGCATTGGATGCAATATTCATTTTATAACGGAAAGAGGAAAGAAGATCTAAAACTAATTTGTATTTAAACGAAGGCGTGGGGGGGACGGTTACAAGTCAATCATATTTGCCGCACGTATGACACAGCCAAGTGACATATAATAGTAATATTATATAGATGAAAAATTCAGGTGAAATTTTATTCCTTTTTGCATAATTCGAAGCCTTTTTTCTAACAGTTAGATAATAATGATGTAATGGGTGATGGATGGCTATTGACGCATATTCAGGACAAGAACACAACACGATAATGTGATTATTATTAGGAATATAGAGTATGCTATATATTATACCAACAGGCATAACCGGCTTTTCATCGTGCTAGTGCAGAAGGGGACAGTCTACATGACACCTTTATTTTGACTTCAAGTCGACAAGTATTTACTTTTAATCCTTAATTCCACTTAAATAGCAAGGCGGCGGTAAATATCAATTTTCAAGTTCTTGGTTTGACCCAGTCTGTTTGAACTGACAACTTTTGCACTAGATTCGAGGACGATTCGCGATCTCGAGACCAACGCAGTAGTTCTAACAACTGTATATTAACAAACAAAAAAACACCGGTAATAAACAAAAGTGTTTTTTTTTTTTTAAAATAAAAATTGTAATTAAAAAGGATCGAAGTTAGAACAAAACAATGTCAATAATTATAGAAAAATATCATTACTACGATGCAAAACGGCATCTTTTAAAATGCAATAAAAAACGCACCCGAAGTAAAAAATGAACCCTCATCACGTGTATTACAAAATCGTCCACATACATTTACATTATTACTACAATTAAAAGTGACTTGAATAATATTCAGGAGTCAAGAGTCAACAACTCGTGATTGGTACTTCCCATCATAATATCAATCTCTTAATCGATTAATAAAACGAAACTAGATTTAGATCTTCCTCCCTATATGTGTAGCTTTTTTATCACAGCTATTTCGATTCGGAAGTAGAACAATACATATAATAAGTTTCCGCATCATAAGACTTTATATATAACTATACATATAATTAATTTTCTATACTGGAGACGCTGTGTGAACGAAGACGTAATGAAATGGTAACTATGATCTATTAATTATATCGTATTCTAATGAAAGTAGTTAATACTCATGGTTTTTAATCGAGATGTTTTACAATTGAAATAGTTCAGTCTTGCTATACAGTTGATTATATTGTTATAAAACGTTTTTTACAGGCTGCGATAAAATAGTGATATAAATTTTATTGGGATTTTTTTTGTGGTTTCCTTTGTGTCTTCCGTCCATACAAGTATCTTGTAAAGTGAAGAAAAGATAAAAAGAATTATCATTTTATATTAGATGCACATTGCAAATGATCTTTTTACAAACACGCTATATGAAAAATTGCACTCGAATGTAAAACAATGAACAAGATTAATGTAATGATGAAATGCTAGTTTTCAATTTTTTAACAACGTGTACCACCCTACCTTAGACAGTTGCATCACACTCTAACATGCAATTAACAGCACACACACCGCTCAATTTTTTTATGGTATTTTGTTACCCAACCTTTTCATACCGTCCATGTCGTACCCTAGCACATATCATTTCGTTTCCTGACCATTTCTAAGCAAACATCCATTTCGTACCTTAATTATGGTAGATTTATATGTAAATGTATGTCGTTTCGTACCTTTTCAAATATTTATATCAATGCAATTGTGTTCCTTATTGAAGATTGATATCAATGTCACTTCTTGTTTCTTTTAATAGATGTATATGTATAAGATGGACAGTCATCTTTCAAAAAAGGTTGTTTGTATTCTCAAACTAACTAAACTAAAGAAAGTTTTTTAATTGATTACATCATGCACATAAGGTTTATTTTTTTTAAATTTACTGTCGCTTTATCAAACTCATTTAAGTATAATTAAAATATCAATTCAATTTGTTTCCCAAACACAAACAAAGCTTATTTAAAACTATTATGTGTCCATGCACTGCTAGATTAAAAGTCAAAAATCAAATAGCAAAGCATAAGGCTCAAACACATCAAACGAATAGATAACTAGTGTCACATTTTTGGCTTGGTAGAACATTGTTGATGAGACCTGGTTTCATAGCTAGCTAAACCTTTCATTTGTTTTGCAGTCGTTTAAAGTTGACAGCAATGTGTGAACATAATTAAACCAATTATAGGTCTTTATCAAATGTCTACTGCTGGGGGCAGTGTTTGCCTAACTGTGTAACAATATGTTATTTAACAATCAAGAATGATCTCAAAATGTTTATGTTTAATGGAAAAAGCTTATATATGTTTACCTAGACATAATAGTTATCAAAAGTACCAGGATTATAATTAAGTACGCCAGACGTTTCGTCTACATAAGACTCATCAGTGACGCTCATATCAAAATATTTACAAAGCCAAATAAATACAAAGTTTATGAGTTTGACTATCCCTCTGGTATCTTTCGTCCCTCTTTTGAAGAGCGTTGAGGATCCAAAATTCCAAAAAATTGTGCAAAATACGGCAAACGTAATCTATGCCTGGATTAAGAAAATCCTTAGTTTTTCGAAAAATTCAAAGTTTGTAAACAGGACATTTATGGACTACTGGTTGGTGATACCCGCGGGGATGAAACGTCCACAAGCAGTAGATAAAATAAATAAAAACAAAAACATTTTAAAACTATTAGTTACGCACTTTGTAGAATCTTTTAAATAAGAAAAGTAAAATCTCAAAAATACTGACCTCCGAGAAAATTCAAAACGGAAAGTCCATAAGAAAATAGCTAAATCAAAAGTTCAAACCTATGTTATCCAGAATATCAAAAAACCGTTGCTGGTATATACTTTCAAATGTGTGCAAATATATAATACGAAAGAGTAAACATGTTTTAGGCTAAGTTATGAAATAACTTAATTTATGTAATTTATTTATTCGTTCAATAGACCAGCTGAAATTCGAGCCATGTCAGGAAGTCAGTTTGCAGTCTCAGAAAGAAATACAGAGCACGTGTTTTGTTCTCCACATCACAAAGAAACTACATTTCTATGCACAGAATGTAGTCAGTTTATTTGTGATCAATGTGTAGAATCAGTACATGCAAGGCATGTATTAAAATCAGTTCCAAGAACAAACAACGTTATACTTAGTAATGAGATACTCGAACAACATATTCAAATATATTCAGAAGTATGGAAGGTTCAATTGGAGGAACAGTTGAGCGCAGTGGATATTCACGCAGCAAAACTTGTAGAAATTATAAACAAAGTAAAAGATGCCTACAAGGATGAAATCCTACTAAAAAATGCACAGAACAAGTCAATTCTCAAGCAGATCGAAGAAGAGTCTGACAACAACAATCCATCTATATTATCATTGATACAAACAACTTTTACACCGTCAAAAATAGATTTTCTCCGAATAAAGCGACAATTCGGAGAATTAAGTGCGGTTGAAAAAACTGTTAGTCTTCAGCCTGGATTATTAAACAGTTGGCCTCGTTTACATACAGTTAAACATCTGACAACAGGAAGCCAACATGGTTTTGTTTATCGTGGTATGTCATCTGATATCGATGATGAATATGATCATTGCGATGTATAACATAATTGTGATTTGTTTGGAAACTAGTGATGTCTAAAATTGAACTTTAAGATTATCAAACAGAATATTGGTTAGAAATTATAAATATACTTATGTGTTTGGTTTATTTAGCTGTTACAAAAATGTTTGAAATTATTTGAAATCAATGAATACATCTCATTCACACAAAGCTGTGATTACTTGCCCGGTTTGGGCTATACTTTTTTTTCTCAACTTTTTAGGTTTATAGCACTTCATCCTTTCAATTAGCTTTAGATTTAAAAACAAATTGGCCTCTAGTATCAATGACGAGATGCACAACTGTTGCAGACAAATTGGTGCCGTTAATTTTGTTGATAAACAAGATAGGTAGATATAAAGATTTGCAGTGCAACCATGAGACGTCTATTAAACGTCCTTGTACATACCCGTCAAAAAAGGCCAATTAAAACTCATAAATCGTGTTCAACCGAAAACGCCATAAAATTAACGAAAGATGGCAAAAAGACAAATGCGTTTACAATACTTTTCATAGAACAATAAAGACTATGAAACACAAACTGTAACCAAACAATTGGGGAGGGGGTCTAAGGTGAACTTGGCGGATACGCAGAGAGCAGTATACATTGATCATATGTAGAGAACACGTGTACTAAGTTTCAAGTTGATTTAATCAAATGTTCATGGTAGACTTCTTGAATCTAACAAAAACTCAATTTGATAAATATATTGATAAAATACCATTTGTAAAAATATGATAACATATTTCTTATGTTGTACTGTTATACCACTGTCCCAGGTTAGGGGAGGGTTTGGATCCCGCTAAAATGTTTAACCCTGCCACATTATTTATGTATGTGCCTGTACCTAGTCAGGAGCCTGTAATTCAGTGGTTGTCGTTTGTTTATGTGTTACATATTTATTTTTCGTTCATTTTTTTACATAAATAAGGCCGTTAGTTTTTTCGTTTGAATTGCTTTACATTGTCTTATCGGGCCTATTATAGCTGACTATGCGGTATGGGCTTTGCTCATTGTTGAAGGCCATACGGTGACCTATAAACGAAATAACGTTTCTCAGCTACAATCTTACTGGAGAGGATACCACTTACTTGAGTAGTCCAAGTAGTCCTCAAGATTGTAGGACCCTTGCTTATATATTTATACGTTTTCCCCACAGGAGGAATTAATGACGTAAGCTTATAACGTCATGTATACTCTTTCGAATTGATTTAATAAAACCCAGAACACTCGAGTAGCGTAATATGGTAAATGTACGTTCTAAAGAAATGGAAAATTGAAAGAAAAAACGATAGAATGCATTTGCACTATTTGATGATATTCAACCTCTCGCTTGAAAACCTTTTGCGTATCTTTTAAAGTATGACAAAATCAGAATAAAAACAATATGTTAAGAACAAGCAGAATAATGATAAACATTATTAAATAGGAAGATAAAATTAGATCTTTTGCGGATAAACCAGCATTTAAAATCCTGATAGGTCTGCCTTCTAGATGTTTCAACAAGTTTGCCGTCACATGACATTCATTTGCGATTGTATCTATTCTGATCCCCGTTAAACTTGGTTTATGTTATGATGTATACAATACGCTTTTATCATATTTCAAATTACTTTAAAATAACACAAAAAGTTTTAAATATTTTCCCTGTTTTTTACAATTTTTCAACGGAAATATTCCAAAGCTTTTCCGAGTGGAACTTGAGATTAAAATCATTTTCGTTTTTCGTTTCCGTCGATCGATCACTAACACGGTATACTGACCCTTGTGAAGATTAAGCTGTATTAGCTCTCGACCTATTTTTGTTAGTGTCTTTGTAAGGTTCCCTATGCCCGTGTCTGTTGTGACTTTTTTTTATTTTAACGAAC
Source organism: Mytilus galloprovincialis (assembly GCA_037788925.1). Classification (NCBI taxonomy): domain Eukaryota; kingdom Metazoa; phylum Mollusca; class Bivalvia; order Mytilida; family Mytilidae; genus Mytilus; species Mytilus galloprovincialis. The sequence goes on from CM075332.1 coordinate 17,815,980, forward strand.
GAAATCTATGTATTACTGGCAAATTATAAAACCAGGGATATCGTTACCATAAATTACTTAAAACCTTTACTTAATTTTTCCATAGATAGTGGAAAATATTAGCAAGCAAAATCAATGGAATTGTGCAAATGATGATACAAGCATGAAAATTAGCACGAAGCAACATTATTATATACTTTTTAAGAAAAAAACTGCTGACAATAAGAAAATTTCATTTTTTAAAGATGGCCACCACCTTTTCTAAAATGGCTGATTTTTTCCAGATTGAAATACTTTTTTTTCTGAAAAACGTTTTCTTTGATCTTCTCTGAGTAAAAAATATTACCAGGTTTGGTGGATACCTTCTTTACCTGTGAGGTTTTTACTCGAAATAAATACATGTAATTGACATGTTCTCGGTTTGCGCATGCGTGAAAATGTGACAAAATTCACACACAAACATTTGAATTATTTATTACATGCTTAGCGCTTTTGAATTTTTAATAATGTTATAAATTTGTTTGATGACACTTTTTAAGGTTATGATACACATGCGTTTAACAATTTCGCGGATGCGCAAACTATTTATTAATAAAGAACGAATTACACGCACTACAAGGGCACAATGATGAAAATCGTAGTACATCTAACAGATGAGGTTTTAAATTTCTTAAACATATCTTGATCGTCGTTCATTCCTCTAAGCATCTACGTACTGTTCGAGTATAAAGTGTTACTTTTGATGCCACTGTTTGAAAATACGCCTTTTCAGTTGCAATGATCAAGCATTCGATGTATAAGATTAAAAAGGTGATTAACTTTCTAAATATCGTGCAAACAGTTGTACAAAGAACATACGTTTATCGTCATGTTTGGTGGATTGTACATTTAAATGGCTTGTTTGGCGTATTAAATTATACTCCTGGTGCCTTTGGTGACTAATTAACACCACTGGTCCGATGCCACTGCTGGTGGACGTTTCGTCCCTGAGGGTATCACCAGCTCAGTAGTCAGCACTTCAGTGTTGACATGAACATCAATTATATGGTCATTTAAATAAATTTCCTGTTTACAAAACTTTGAATTTTTCCAAAAATTAAGGATTTTCTTATCCCAAGAGTAGATTACCTTAGCCGTATTTGGCATAACGTTTTAGAATCTTGGTTCCTCAATGCTCTTTAACCTTGTACCTGTTTAACTTGTATATCTGTTTTGATATGAGCGTCCCTGATTAGTCTTATGTAGACGAAACGCGCGTCTGGCGTATTAAATTATAATCCTGGTGCCTTTGGGGACTATTTTAAAATTCTGAGTGAAATATTGCGTGATAATGGATGTGTTCCACTGAAGCCATATTGCAACACTTAGAATAGCAGATGCTTTTCATGTATGTTCAAATGAAATTAGGAATTAGACACGCTTATCAGATAACTACAGATGTGATTTGCTTGAATAGATAAAGCCAGTCGTTATGAAAGCGTTAACACAGTACATATAGTTCATGACTCTGTAACGTTCAAGAATGACTGTGATCAACGGGTGTAGCAAACAAAGTCATATCGACCACGGTTTAATTTCTGGCGTTCAATTATGAATAAAAAACTTCATGTTCCTTCGGTAGTACGTTCATTTTACGAGTCAGATATCGTAATTTACAAACAGTTCATATCAAGCATGATACCAATGTTGGTCTTGATCGTGTAAATCATGCTCGATGGTCACCCATCCATCTCCAAGATATGGTTTCCCTTCAACAACATCACCGCAATGTACGTAAGACCAGCAAGTTGATTTCTTATGTTACAATTGATCAGGCACAAACACAGAATAATAAGTCGTGAATGGCGATGTTGGTACCATACGTTTATTCGAAGATCCCCTTGAGACGATAGATGGTAGCTGGACCAGAAGTCAGTAGACTGGTAGATGAATTTGAAAGATGTAGTGGTTTGAGTCATTCCACAACAGAAGAACGACGTCATGAAGACTCTACGAAAACACAAAAGGATTTCTTCGAAAAACTTTAAAGGCTTTCTAAAGTGACGAACAAGTTTGATAATCCATTTCTAGACGATATTGGGTCCAAACAGCACGATCTTTTGAAGCAAATGCATAACGAAAGAGAATCTGCCTTTTTTCACCAGATGAAAAAGAACATTTTCATATAAGAGCCGTAAAATGAAACTGGAAACTTCTTTGTCAAAAAACAAAGCTAGAGAACCTGATCACTGATTGCGATCTATTTTCTAGATTTTTTATTTCTTATTTAGCCATTAAAACCAAACTGCTCTTCCATCTATGTGGCAGGATGTGGTATTCAATCGCAACACATTGGTATACTTGAAACATTCTGCGATATGCCATCAACTGATCCAAATTCTGACGCATTTATTGTTGGTGGGGAAGCAATGGTTAATTTATTGCCACCACTTGAGGCAACATATTTGATGATTATGTAAATGATATCATACTGACTTACATAAATCTTCCTTCGATAAGTATCCAAGAGTAGACATCGATTTGTTGTTTACTAAATTAATTATTTAAAGGCTGGGACGAAAACAAAAGGCAAAGTACTGGTGCTAGACGGAAAGTTGTTGGTTCTGGTAGAACGCCAAGGGTTTGGAATAGTTTTCTATGTGAATATGATATCAAAATGGAATTGTTCAAGTTTCTCAGTGCCGACATAATTGCTTCTTTAGTGACTAATGAAAATGCTTATGCTATTCAAGTTGAAAATGTACTTTGCAATTTCAATACGGATACTTCCCAGCTATCCCTTGTAATCGTGAAAAAGCTGATACACAAAAGATTGTCAATGATAGGCATGCTGCTGAAAATGGTTGTAAAAAGTAATTTTAAGTAGTACTGACATAGATGTAGTAGTATTAGGAATTGCAGTGCTCGCAAGATTGGGTGTGGACAAATTGTGGACATGTTTTTAAGGAATAAATACTTTCGACTGCTTCCTGTACATGTCATATCAAATGCGTTCGGTCCTCGTGTAGCAGCTTTTCCTTTCTTCCATGCACTTATAGTGGGAATGACACTGAGTCGTAACTTCATCAGAAAGTGAAAAGGTAAGCTTGGCAGACATTGAAAGTATTCTCAGATGCCAAGAACATTTTGCCCGATTTTGTATGAAGACACAGATATGGACATCATAGAAGTACTTGTTTGCATCATGTACGGAAACATCACCGTTTGCTGTTAAGGAGGCACTATTAAAATCGTTTGCAAGAAAGCAGCGGCCTTATTATGCTATTCCGCCTAACACAAAATCATAATGATTACATGTGGTAGGCGGAATACTGTCATAAGGCCACTGCTTCTTCTGCTTCTTTGCAAACGATTTTAATCTTCTGGAGCACATCAAAGGAGAGGCATATATCAAGGTGGACGTGTTGGGCTCGTCCAGATTTATGCATTCGATTAGATATTGGTTAATGTACCAAGTCATGACCACAGGAGTTGGGTTAACGAAATGCATTGGATGTTGGATGTGTACGGATTGATAATTTAGTCTTAGATGCATGATTTTTTTTATTAATTGTTAGGGGCTTTGGACTAGCTGTCAGATAACTGCAAGTACTCTTAGATCTGTTTCTAGTGTCTTTTTGTTGTTGGGGTGTACAATACCCGGTCACGTCTACTTGTATTTTTGTCCATCTGATAAGCCTTATTCAACTGATTTTTATAGTTAGTTCTTATGTTGTTCTGTTATACCACTGTTCCAGGTAAGGGGGAGGGTTGGGATCTCGGTTACATGTTTAACCCCGCCACATTATGTATGTATGTGCCTGTATTAAGTCAGGAGCCTGTAATTCAGTAATTGTCGTTTTGTTTATTTGTTACATATTTGTTTTTTTTTCATTTTTTAAATAAATAAGGCCGTTAGTTTTCTTGTTTGAATTGTTTACACTGTCATTTCGGGACCTTTTATAGCTGACTATGCGGTACGGGCTTTGCTCATCGTGACGGCCGAACGGTGACCTAAAGTTGTTGATTTCTGTGTTAATTTGGTCTCTGGTGGTGAGTTGTCTCATTGGCAATCATATCACATCTTCTTTTTTTATATTAATGTCATTGTTTTAGTGTTGTTTTCAAATGTGTGGTATGTCATGTATGTGTCCAGAATATTTGCTGTTGAATCTCATTTATAGTCACATTAACATATTTTATCTGTTTGATCATGGGTAGACTAATTTGTAGATCTTACCGTTAAGTAATCTTGCTGATCACAGTGCAGTTTATAGTTGCACTAAATCTATTATGACAGTGTGGACAAATGGTTCGCAATCATTGATACTGAATTGGGTTTCTAGCTTCTTTGATCTATTGATAATTGCCAAACACAAAAAAAAAACAATATGCAAGGTTCATCATTTGAGGGACATAACTCCTTTATGGAGTGAACTGAAGAATTGAGACAAAAGAGATACCAGCAGATCTTAGTTCGTTATTTGTTTTTGCTTCGACTGCTGTTTGCTCCTTGGTATGTTTGGTAGGGTTGTAGGGTTGTTGTCTCTTGAACATATTTCCCATTTCCATTTTCAATATAATCTCTCTGTCTTTTATTACAGTTTCCAACAAAAGTACAGAAATTAGTTAATACATTATTCATCGACAATGACTCATATAACGTGACAATTACGGCTACCCAATCTTTAAAGTTTGAGTTTCGATCTGTCTTTTAAAATACCAATATAATAAAAGAAAAAAAAACCAAAACGTCGGTAAAATGTCAAAAGGCAATGCTATTGTTCAGATGTTGGCTGACAAATTCGACTATTTGTTTTTCTGATAGACGGATTGTGTTAATAATAACATAAACTGTACTAATGTGTCTGCATCAGATGCACTGTTTGGCAATCAATGTCTTTTCAAGTTTTTTTCATGCACAATTGTAATATAAGCCATAAATATTAATACATACATAAAGAAGTTAAATAATTATATTGCGAGACAATAATTAAATTTTGTAGTATTCACAAACTCAAATTGCAATAAAAACTACAAAGGATATATTTGTGCATTTTGTAAGAATAATTGATGATGTGATGATTTTAGAATTAATACAAATAAATACAATACAATTCTAGGAAATAGTTTGTCAAAAGAACTTAACGCTTTAAGTGTAGTTGTCAATTAAAATTGGTCACTATTTAAAAAAACCTGTTCTTTCTCTTTTCGGTTGGTAATCTTCATATAACACATTTTCAACAAAAGTAATTAGAAAGTAATGTCCGGTAGGTCCGTTTTCGGGTGGACTGTTATCCTATCTACCTTGATAAAAGCAAATGCGCAGCGTGTCGGTCTAGTACATAGCCGGGTTAATCTTCATAAAGTATTTATACATATTTCTGCCCAAAATAGTTTAACGAATCGTTTATTCAAGAATTCATAGTTTAATTTATGTTCAAAGTCATTCCTGTACTGTAATGTAAGAGATGATATGATTAATTGCTGTTTGACGAATGTACATGTACAGTTGCTCGGAGAGCAACTTAGAGAATGTATTTCAAACATTATTTAGTAATTATGTTAAATGTAAATTGTGAATGCCAACCTTGATAAAACTGCAGACGTTAAAGGAAGCACTCTTCACTTACCGGTTTATGGTAGTGATAACATTCAACTGTGTATCTAGTTTGCTTGAAGGTAAAATTGTATTAAATCTTATTTTTTATACCAATATCGATCTGCTGGATTTTTGTTTTTACGGAGAAAAAAAATTATGGCTTTAATTAATAACTGCCCTTATATCATTTGCAAAGAATAGATTGGCCATTACATAATCTTTTAATGTATAATATTACCTTAAAGAGAACACATTAAATTGTTTGCATTTTCAAAATAATATCAAAATTATCAAATTTCCACCAATAGGGTTGTATTATAATCATAAACCGTTCCATAACATGAACTACGTACTTGTATCTATATTTGTTTAAAAAACTCAATTGGCAGTAGGTGAAGATTTGCAAAATACAGACCTTTTATTCCATTTTTGCTCTTTGTTTGTTTATCTTTTAATTATTGTTGACTTAATTTTCTGTTGTAAGAAGAGATTCAATTATAATCTACATTACTAATATGTGAGGGAAAATAGAAATTGGATATGCGAAGTGACATATCAAAGGTGCTTTCGACATCCATATTTTGGTTGGGACGTACAACAAACATGCGTAAGGCAATTCCAGTACCATACAAACCCTATGACTCCCGAATTCGTACTTATCCCTGTCCAACTCCTCAACTGTTTTATTTCGACTACGCTTAATAATGCCGCAAACAACTTCAAATGGTCAAAATAAGATAAAAAATACTTTTGTTGAGGCATGTGGCCATTGCCAAATTAAACCAAAAGGCGTGAATTGTTGTGAGAATTTTGATATTTTGAGCGTTCCTGGTTGTTTCCAGATATTACAGGAAATACATGATGTCACAAAAATATCCTTTTATACTGCAATAACAAATAACGATATATGTAAACAGGTTTTAGCTTCAAAGGATCCACCTTATTTTTTTTTATTCTTTTTCTTTTTTCTCACTGGGCCAATATCAGCACTTCGTCACAATTATCCTTCAGGCAAAGTTGACCTACAGGAATTTCGCTATTTTATTGATGTTCTTTCTGATCATTTTGTACCTTAAGGAGTGGTGAACAGATGAGAGGTGACAGAAGATGTAGTAAGAGGGGTAGGTAAGCGACTGATAGGTGGGAGAGAAGAATTTTGGAAAAATGATGTCTATGTAAAATTAATTTAGAGCCAGTTTTGTATTATGTAAAGTGATCATACAAAGTAATCGTCGGGATCATAAATTTTCGCAGATGGGAACGAAAAAAAAGAGCAAAAAATACTAGAGGAACAGTCAAACTCATAAATCGAAAATAAACTGATAACGACATAGCTAAAAATGCAAAAGACAAACAAACAATTAATATTACATAAGAAACAACTTAGAAAACTAAAGATTGAGCAACAGAAAGAAACCACCAAAAACTTGGGATGATCTCAGGTGCTCCGGAATGGTTAGCAGGATGGTAAGCAGATCCTGCTCCACATGTTGCTCCTGTCATGTTGCTCATGTTATAACAAAAATTACGAAATATACCAGAGGGCTAATCGATCTCATAGATAAAAAATAAACTGACAACGTACGCAATGCCCAAAAAGGAAAAAGACTAAGACAAAAAACAACAGAAGACTATACACAAAATATATAGGAAACTAAATACTTAATAACAATAACCCCACCAAAAACTGGGGGTGATCCGAGGTGCTCCCTAAGTGTAAGCCGATCCTGATCCACATGTTGCACTAGTCGTGTTGCTCATGTTACTACACATCTGGGAAATAGTCTTATTCGGTAGGTCACATTCATTCGTGGCAAGGGAACAGGATCGTAGTTACAACATACGGAACATATCCGACATCATCTGTGAAATGGATATTCTGTAACGGTTAACCTACTCGTTTTGGCGTCCGTAAAATTTAAGAAGGGATGATTTCTACTTCACCATTTAAATTTCTTTCTTCGATATATAAATGACGTGGCTCTGTACTTTATTGTGATATTAAACTATGGTAAATTTGTGTATTCTTGTCTTTCATTTTTGTTAATAAGGTTGATTTATATGCAATTTTGTGTTCTTTGTCACATATTTGTTCGTTTTTATAGTAATTAAGATTATAACACAACGTTTACTGCTGTACCTCTTATTTTGACATTTATACCTGATTGTTTTGTTCACACATCGTTGCCAATATGATGGCATTTGATACGACTGTCATAGAATTAGAGGTTTATCTAGATTTAAAACCAGGTTTAATCAACCATTTTCTACATATGAAATTGCATGTACCACGTCAGGAATATGACAGTTGATATCCATTCGTTTGATGAGTTTGAGCTTTTGATTTTGCCATTTGACTAGGGACTTTCCTTTTTGAATTTTCCTCGAATTTTTCTGTGATTTTTTTTACAGAAAGTCAAATCATCATGGATGCATTTATTCTATCCATTGTTCTTTGGAGTGCAGTTTATACACGACCATACCCATTACATAGAATCCTAAAAGGAGTATTTAATTTAACTTTATCATGCTGACAGGGACCACTTGGTGTCAAAGCATTTAAAACTGTGAAGTCAATAGAAATATTGCTTTGATTGTTAAAAGAAACCCTGGACACTTTAAACACAGTCAATGTCGATTTTGTATCATATTGGATGTGTCCCGATAGTGTTTTTACACATTCGTTTCAACTGACTATGAGGCACCTACAGTGCTTGAAAGTGTACGTGATTTTGGAACTTATCAAGAAGAAAACAGTATGTCGGTATTCTCCAGTAAAAAAACACAAACAGAGTATGAAAATCCTAGAGATACTCTGTCTTTTTTTTAAATTTAAAAAAAAACCAGAGATCCCAATCACACTTAGTACAGTTACTACCAGAATACAGAGAACGGTATGGAAAAGGTGTTCGTCAGAGGAGTTTAAAAGTTGACACAGTTAACTTTAATGCTGATACATTGACTCTCAATTTTATAATAATAAACCAATGAACCATTACAAATATAAAAAAGAAGATGTGGTTTGATTGTGAATTTAAGGGTCTGAATTTGCTCGCGCTTTATTCATTTTATTCAAAATATTTCTGTGTTGTTGATTTAATTATGCAAATACTTATATGGTTATTATCGAGGACATACTGAATATTGTTTTCAATGATAATAAATCTCACCGGATACCAACTATTGTTCCAAATATTCAATCTAGCATACGGAAATATATTGTTTATTTTATCATTTGATTTCCTAACAGCATGAGTAAGTATTTCATGTATATATGTGTTATCATTCAAATAATTTAGTTTTGCAAATATCTAAACGAATTGTTTAGTGAACAATTATTGTATCATTGGTCATTGATATTGATTAATCCCAAGATTAAAATAGTAAAAGTTTGATAAGTACAATATTCCAAATTATAGATTTTGTTTTAACAACGCCTATGACAAACTATGTATCTTTTTTATTTTGTTATACGTTGTTAGTTCAATTGAATATACAATAGCAATAGTGGAATAATTATTCTGTCTTGTACGAATATGACTCTTACTAATCAAACGTGGTTTACATATCTAACAGAAATTTCACCATTTACAATCTTCGGTTGCATCTGATAAAAAAGGAAGGTGTCGCATGATTGCCATTGATACAACTCTTCACTAAATGAAACAAACATTAACATAAATAGGTCACCGTACTACGTTTTTCAAACAATTAGCAAAACCCATACCGCATAGTAAGCTATGAACGGCCCCGTGTCAACTGTAAAAAATATCAAATAAGAAAACTAACTACCTTATTAATGTAAAATACAAGTTGTGTGGGGCATCTGTAGGCCGATCCACTAAATAACATTATAAATGTATTGAAACAATCAGAATAGTTTATATATATTATTCAATTAGTTATTTGTGCTGTTATTGCAGAATCAGATCAAAGGTAAATAAAACGACTTCATTTTCTTGATCTAAAATAAGCTTCGGATGGATTCAAATTTGGATTTTTTAATAATTCTCTGTTTTTTATGGATTAGACATGTATGTAGAAATGATTTTGAAATACTTTGTTATAGAGTCATGTATGTGTTGCACTTTTGAAAAATAAAAACACCATGTATACATGAATCATGAATATCACATGTAATTTTACACAGAATTCACGACATGTCACATATTTTGCATATTATCAACGTATGTCTTTTTCACCAGGCTGCCAATCTTTGAATCTGTATTTGGATCAAACCCAAAATGACTGAGAAATTCGTCAGATGGATACTTTTATTTTGTTTAATTGAAGGTAAAGCTCGATACAAACTTTATATTACACCAAAACAACACATATAATACATGCAGACAATTAAAAAATAAGAGAACTAAATATCAAAATGTTTTGTTATTTAATTCTTTATTTTAAAAAACTTCTATATTATTAAACGATGGGAACGTGATTTTAAATTGGTTTTTATAGAATAAAACGTTTTAAATAATAAAAGCATTAAAGAAAGAATGCAATACTCAATGTCATTATTTTTTTTTAACTTAAAACGTTGGATGACTGAGAATAAAAATGTATAACGGACCAACATATCTTTTTTTAAGGATTAAACATACATCTCAATTGTGATGTTTATTTTTCTGATATTTTATTTACACTTGATAAGGTCAATTGATCTGTTATCTAAAACACTTGGTTAATTGTTTTCAATTAAAAACAGGAAATTGATAAAATTTAGGATGGTAATGGGGAATGTTTCAAAGAGACAAATAGCAGATATTTACAGCCGAACGTGCTTCAGCTGGCCCCTAAACAAAAATGTGTACTTGTTCAGTGGTTATAGACGTCATACTAAAATCAAACATATAAAAAAAAAGAAACTAAACTTTAAAAATGATACAAGACTAACAAAGGCCAGAGGGTTCTGACTTGGAATGGCACACACATGCGGCGGGGTTAAACCTGTTTTTGAGATCTCAGCCCTCCCCATTACTTCTAGCCAGTGTAGAAAAACCAAACACACAACAATAAGCACAGTAAAACGCAATTTAAAAGATGTACGAGTCCGATGTCAGAATAGATGACAAAAGCAACTAGTCAAAATGACAATGAAACATAAATTAACAAAGGAGTACTAGAAGTTACTGACATGCAAGATCAAGAACTCTGATTATAAGATAATGTCTTCAGCATATGAGTATCAATCACAATCCTTCCCGTTTGTGGTTTAGTATCATACCATCATAACATATACGAGAAGAACATATATATATAACTCGTATAATTCCAACAACTGGTTTTAGAATAAATGTGGTTATGTCCGATGCAAAGACCATATAAGTAAATCAATATAGAAGCCAAAATATGCAATCTTTAATGACCGGAAATTGACACTGTTTAATTAACAAAAAATGTTTAATTTCAGGATGTGTTGCCATGGATTCAATGTATGTCAAGCAAGGATCAAATGTTGTTTTAAAATGTCCGTACACACCTGTGATCTTCTGGAGCGATCCAGCGACTAAAGAAATGTTTGCTATTGGTTTGGTTACCAATAAAAATATGGACATGTCCCCAAGATTAACAATAACTGAGGATTTTTATTTGATAATTCATAACTTTACATCAACAGATGTACGAACCTACCGGTGTACTTGTCAACAAGGGAAACAACAGCCTAAGACTTTTTTTTTCGAGCCTCTCCTTTATCGTAAATATGATTTTTATAAACTAAATGTCAAATAAAAGAGAGAAAAACTCTCCTTTGTGGCTGCCTTACATACAGTGTGAAATACAATTCGATTTAAACATGAATATATTGATGTTGTCACATGCAAATACTTAATTAGGCAATGGTACAAGCATATATATGCATTTAGACTGTATGATTTCGGTTTGTTCAAATTCATATTCTTAATTCAAGCATGTATAACAAAATATGATTGTTATAGTAGTATTTTTAACACTGTAAAGTTATTTTTCATTTACAGTTCACAAAGGAGAAGGTCCGGTAAGGGCTTATTTCGGCCTAAAATTCAAAATACATCTGCATAATGAAGTTTTTAAAATATTTTTCAACACTCAAGTGTCTTCTTCATTCGATCTAAATGGTATGGGTCAAAGATTAAGACTGACTTGTTCATTTAAAACGCACAAATTCAATTGATGTATTATCATTGATTACAACATATATTTAAACATTAGTCTGAACAGAATTGTGGCCACTTCCATTTATGTCAAAAACGTCATAAAATTAGAACAAATGATTAGAATTGCAAAGATATCAATATTTTTGCATGGAATATTGATGCTAGAACCTGATGTATGTCCATTGTATTACAAAAAAAAAAACCCAGTTCATATTTATGTAACAAAAGTATTCTACCTTCCAACAAATAACTAAAAGTTTATGATTTAACAACTTTGTAAACTGTTATATTTTGATGCAAAAAGGGTTTTTTATCGGGCCTTCTTTGCATTTCGCATTAAAGATTAATGTAAAAGGTGTACATATCCCAATAATTCTTATAACTTATTCTTTACTATAATCATTTACGCTTTAAACATATCTTTCATATAGAAAGACCATCAGGTATGAAGATAAACGGAAAAAAAGAAATTAAGTTTCTTGATGTCGATGAAGGAACCAAATTTACATTGAATTGTTCAGTAGATAGTGGCAAACCATCCGGAACACTGGAATGGATACGAAATGATCAGCACTTGTTGTTCGGCGTACATCATGTTTCCTTCACCTTTATTCCCAAAGAATCGGATAATAGCGATAATTACACATGCGCCGCACAAAATCCTGCTACAGATTACCCTCTTACAAAAACAGTACAGTTGTTTGTGAATCGTAAGTTATTTCGAATGCTGTTCTGACATTTTCTCCCAAGCAATTATTCAAAGCATTATTCATTTAAACACTAATTGAATAGTTTTTCAAGTTATTCAGATATTTGAAACTACTTATTTATAAAACTATTTAACAGCAAACAAAACTTTTAATTGCCATGGGCTTAATTTGGTTTTTTACAGTTCGCCCTCGAGTGATTCTCACTGCATACCCTTCAACGAATGTTCACGAAGGACAACTATTGACTTTAACATGCAACTACACAAGCAATATACAATATGGTAAGATACAGTGGCTGAAAAAGATAGAAACAAGTTCAAATACAAGTGAACATATCGAGAGCGGAAATCGCAGTATTTCTTTCGATAAAGTAGGAAGAAATGATATGGGTCAATACATCTGTCAGGTGACGAATAGGATAGGAACTGATTCATCAAAAATTAACATAACTGTCAGTTGTAAGTATACGTGTTTTGAAATTTGTATGAACACGATTGAAAAATAATGATAAAAACAACAACAACAATAGTTATAATAATACAACGATACTACTACTACTACTACTACTACTACTACTACTACTACTACTACTACTACTACTACTACAACTTCTACTACTACTACTACTACTACTACTACTACTACTACTACTACTACTACTACTACTACTACTACTACTACTACTACTACTACAACAACTAATAATAGTATTAATAACAGAAATGATTTAAATAAGCTGTTTTGTAATAGTATTAGAAGATGTGTGGTATGCTTATTACTCATGTTACTGATATACCTCTCAACTGGATACCACATTATACATAGCAAGTAACAAACATAGGTCACTGTACGGACTATGTTTGTTGAGAATACATTAGGCATTATAAAAAAAAAGAAAATTCCATATAGCAGTTATTATTGCGAGGTGTACATTTTCGCTTATTTTCATGGTTAGAACAAAATCGCTAAAATAAATTTCGCCACAGTGCACATACAAAGGTATTGATTAAAGTTTTGAATACGAAAAATGATGACCGCGAAAATATTTCGTATACCTTATTCAATGAAAATCGCAAAATTTTATACCCGCGAAAATAACCCGCTATACGGTATCATACATGTAGTTGATTTTGACCGATGAAGAAATAAGAACTTGCAAATCTGATGTTTACTATAAAAGACATATATTAGTGAGGAAAGATCAAATAGTATGATGCTCTGATTTTGTTTTTCATCGAAAAGACGTTTATTTTACATTTCCCACATGCACAATTATTTTATTGCCTAGGACAGTAACACTGCAGTTTAAAACTAAGATACCGATGATGTGACACCACAGTCAATTGGCAATTAACAACGGAAATTGAAAATTACAAGTAATCCAATCATTATTTAACCATATGGTGTTTTTTTTTTGCGACATGACATCATTCAACTAAAACTTCATACATGCATCAATACCTACAGCTACATACATATTTAAGATAAGAAAAGCTGTTCGGATGCTATATAATTGTTCATATGCTCATATATCGATCAATATCGCAATATGTTTTCGTTTACAAGCACCTTATGTGTTATTTTGAAAATAGGTTAACGTATATAATTAGGTTAAGTCTGGATCGTTTCTCCTTTTCAGTTCCTCCGACAACTTTTAAACAGAAAGTTATCTACAACATACACGGTGAATATGGAAAATTGTCAACAATAATAATAGATATAAATTGCTATCCATCTTTAACGGTATCTTGGGCACAAACAGCCGGAGGAAAACTAGGGATTTGGACAACAAAACCAAATGGAAAAACTATGACACTTTTCAATCACAATTTTAGCCTAGTATCAACCATATTTCCGACGAAAGAAGAACATTTCGGATCATATCACATGATAGTGAGAAATAGCAGAGGAAGTTTACAGCTGATAACACAGTTAATATTGAAAGGTACTATGTAAATTTGAACATTGTATTCCGTAACATAAAAGCTAGTTTCATGTATGACCTTAAATATATTTAAAATTGAGAATGGAAATGGGGAATGTGTCAAAGAGACAACAACCCGACCAAATAAAAAAACAACAGCAGAGGGTCACCAACAGGTCTTCAATGTAGCGAGACATTCCCGCACCCGGAGGCGTCCTTCAGCTGGCCCCTAAACAAATATATACTTGTCCAGTGATAATGAACGCCATACTAATTTCCAAATTGTACACAAGAAACTAAAATTAAAATAATACAAGACTAACAAAGGCCAGAGGCTCCTGACTTGGGACAGGCGAAAAATGCGGCGGGGTTAAACATGTTTGTGAGATCTCAACCCTCCCCCTATACCTCTAACCAATGTAGTAAAGTAAACGCATAACAATACGCATATTAAAATTCAGTTCAAGAGAAATCCGAGTCTGATGTCAGAAGATGTAACCAAAGAAAATAAACAAAATGACAATAATACATAAATAACAACAGACTACTGGCAGTTAACTGACATGCCAGCTCCAGACTTCAATTAAACTGACTGAAAGATTATGATTTCATCATATGAACATCAGGCACAATCCTTCCCGTTAGGGGTTTAGTATCATACCATCATAACATATATGAGAAGAACATAACCCGTGTCATGCCAACAACTGTTTTTAGAATAAATGTGTTTAGTTCCGATGCAAAGACCTTATCAGTGACTCAATATCAACGCCAAAATATGCAATCTTTAATGACTTGACAACAGTATCGTAATTATATTCCTTTTTAATAAGTCTATTCAAAGGTTTTGTAAGTTTCTGAGGTGAATACTGACACCTTTGTGCTTTATAAAGAATATTACCATAAAAAATTGGATGTGAAATACCTGAACGTATTAGAAGTCTGCATGTTGAGCTATATTTACGAATGATGTCTTTATACCGATGATAAAATTTAGTAAATGTATTGACTAGTTTGTGATATCGAAAACCCTGGTGTAATAATTTTTCAGTAATACATAAATTTCTCTCGTTAAAATCTAAAACATTGTTACATACACGAGCGAATCGTACAAGTTGAGATATATAAACACCGTAAGATTGTGACAAGGGAACGTCACCATCTAAAAACGGATAGATGCATTGCTATCTACTATATTCCCATTTTTATTAAATACTAAGCGTAATGACTTAACATCAAGGCACGTTCATTTGTATAAAATAAAGATACAGCTAGGATGTATTTGCTTAAACTAAACACTTTCGGGAAAGAAAAAAAAACCCAATAACTCAGACATTCAGACTACAACATTATGTCTTCAAAACCCAATTATCAACAAACTATGTGTAATTCATCATGTTTATAACGTTTCGGTATGATATTCAGCTAATACAATTTGAAATTTAGTCGTAATAGGAAGAAAGGTAAGAAGTTAGCTGTATCGTCAAAGTTTACGTCCCGCTATAAAGATGATGTTCTCACTAAATAATACAAAAGTTTGTGACTCTGTTTAACGAATATATCCCATAGAACAAGAGATAAAGGATACTACAGTTACAGTTAATTCTGCCTTATATCTTGACTTACATCTATAAATTGACAATGAGGGTCGGTTGAAAACAAAGCGTTTCGACAAAAGAGATGATTACAGCTTTCCAAATGTGACCTTTCCATTTCTATGTAGCAAAATCCCAGCAGCACCTGTATACGGGGTAATTATCTCCAAATTGATACGATGTCCCGGGCTTGTATTTTCTATCATGATTTTCTTAATAGAGGATTACTGCTCACAAAGATTGACGATCATTATATACATTATTGTTTTGTCCAATTGACCTTTTTGTGGCATATATTCATTTACTCCAGACTAGGATGTCCTGCAGTATAGATATATTTTGTGTTCTGTCGTCCATAATATGTAGGCAAAACGCCATTGAAGATAAGTTTTAAAAAACTCGTATTGATGAAAATACAAATAATTAACCCCACTTAGCTTGGGAGTATGAGGTAAGCAAAACATTACCCAAAAATATAGACTTACTTTCTGATTCGTTCTAACTTACGTTATAGAAGAGTCTATAGTAAACGTCTTTCCACACGCACCAGTATGCTCAACGTCAGATGGTGTAAAGTTATTTTGTGATATATCATCTAAAGAATACTTGCATTGGAATGTCATTTGGGAGCATTATTTCAATGGGGTGCATATACGGACATTACAAGCAAAAACAGACCAACAGAACTCTAGCCTTGACATTACCTTTTGCGACTTTAAAGATGAAGGACAGTATATGTGTGTATGGAATGCCCAGAATAGAAGAACTGTTGGAACCACATCACTGACTGTAAATGGTATATTTGATTTTTCTTATAAAAATTATGTGATAAGAAGATGATAGTAAGAAGTAAAATTAATGTAGCAATAAAAAAAAAAAAACATATGTTATATACACAAGCAAAAAAGTTCCAAACATTCACCAACAACTTTTAACTTCAAATACTAAGTTTATATTCATTTTATTGTCACGTGACGGCTTAGGTCAGAGTTTTACGTATGAAGATAGGAACATTTCTTAAAAATAGTGTTCCCGTTGAAACCAACTGCCTCTTCCTTCACCACAAGGTGATCTGTTATTTTTTTTACTATAATTTTAATACAGGACAGTTACGAAATGATTGCAAAACAAAATGGTATATATGCAAAATGACACGAAACAAGGACATAACAGATACAGTTGAGGATGGTTCATATCTTGATTTACAATCAAAATCATCAATTCTGAAATTTTACGTAGCAATCACAAGTTGCTTGACCATTATGGAATATCTGTTTCTCAAATGACAACATACATGTTCCAATTGTTCCCTTTTCCCTTAATGTGACCTTGCTGATAAGACTTTTTTTCATGTTTATACTTGCATGAGCAACATGACGAGCAGTATCAGTTTACCCTATCGAAATAATTGAGATCCCCAAAAAGTTATGCTATTTACTTGTTGCTTGGTCTTTCGTTTTCTATGTTTCTGTGTATTTTGTTTTGTGTACTGTTGTTTGTCTGTTTGTCTGGTTTTTTTTGTCATTTTATTTTCGACGAATGAGTTTGGTATCTGTCGCCTTTCTTTTACAAAGTGGGTGTACACATATCCTCAGTGATTGATATACTCTTGCATCCAGTTCATGTTAAGTTATGGGCATAGAAAACTTTAGAGTAGAAAACCGAATACAAGATAATATCTATACGTTTCAGAAAACAAAATGTGGACTATATATACACAATGCAATAAACAAGAGCTCACTGGATATAGTGCGCAGTTGTTTCTCATATATAACTACTCTGGAGCTCATAAAATGAAGCATTAATTATAATCAACATTATTGTCATCCGAGATACATAATCTTATTTTTATCATTGTAATGAAATAGCAAGCACAAACATACGAATACACTTGCCCTAATTGATCATTCCCTTGAAAATCGATAAAGGGAAGGTTTGTTTAGTCAACATGATCTCATGGTAATCCTTATGTTTTTCTAATGTTGTCTCGTGCTGATGCATTATTTAATTTATTCATATTTAGAAGAAGTTCTATTATTTTAATTGCTTCCTTCCAGGAAGCAATTCCCCCGACATATTTTCCGTATGCAAAGTGACCTCAGTGTGACCCATCTCGTAAAAATCCGGTGATCGCAATAATACGCATGGATGTCCTTAAAATAAATTATTATCTGAATTTACATGTTATACACGTTCTCAATTTCCATGCTTTTTTGTTGATTGTTGACAAACAGGTGACAATCGTTAAACTTCGGCTTCCAAACACGAACTTTAACAACCTGCCATATTTTCAAAACAACAATGACCGATTGAAAAAAAAATTGACGATTATACGAAATTTATGCGAAAAAAATAAAAAAATTCTTGAACAGAAGACTTAGTTTATGATGTTTGTATGCATTGGTTCAAGAATTGGAACATTTTTTTTCACCGGACACTCGTTTCTTATGACTTTAAGGAATAGTATTCCCAATACTCAAAACAAAATATCTTTTTTATTAAATATTATTCCTTAATTATTACTAAACATACATGTACACAGTTCTTTATAAATAGTTTCATAATTCACTAAATTCTCATGAAATTGACCATATACAGACTTTTGAAAGTTGCGTTAAGGCAATGATCTCATATCAAAATGAATATTGTCATTATTTTATTATTTTAAGGAAGCTGGCTTGTCATGTTTTAGATTTTTTGTCAGATTTTCGGAATTCTCTGGTTTTATCCATTTGAATGCCTTGAACAAGTTTGCTTGGTGACCCCCATTTTTCTTTTTGTCAATCTTTTACATGTATAATGATAAGCCATCTGTAAAAGTCTTATAAAATTTTAATTACTTTTTAACAGTTTTTGAGAACTTCAACTTGTCAATGATAAAGCTATGAAAAGTCAAGAGAGAATATTTTCCCGCCAAAATTCCAATGGCTTATATCTTGAAAACAAGCACGGTGACCTATATATTTTTTTTGCTCTTTGGATTCCTTTATTAATTCCCTATCTATATATACTATTGTTTTGAAAAGTTAATTACTTTGAACCTGAGAAGCCAACTCATCTTCAGCATGTGGAAAGCTTGTAAGCAAAGGGACTTCACCTCCAAGTGTAGACTATGCTGACTTGTCTTTTTCTTTAATGTTGTTGAATCAAACACACTTTTTACTTCCTAATCAGGACCATTAAAAATTGTATTTCCACTTGATTCTTCATATGTCTGCTGAAAATATATTAACCAATAACAACTTGTTTGTTTGCACTTAAGACAGCATTTGTCACACTTTGAAAAGGAAAAATTCCTTTGCCTACAATCCACGTGGAAATCCACAAGGAATCAGTGTCCCTCGAAATGTAGACAAAGAAATTTAAATTAAAACAATTAACCATACATAAAATTAGTATACATTTGTACTTGTATACAAAATCATTCAACATGTTTATTAAATAAAACAAAAACAAAAATATTGCAACCATTATTTAATCTCCCGAGAACGATTTGTGTGACATATCTCAACACATCAGTGAAATTATATACACATCCATTAGTAAACATCATGAAATTACGGAAAAATTATTTGAATTACTTTAAAATTGAACATAAAGCTGCTTCCATCAGAGATTTTTTTTAGTACCGTGCCATCTCAACACAGACATACATAATAAGTGTTATATCCATATTTCTCCCATTCATTTTTTTTCTTTTATTATAATTATTATCCTATTTTCAGAAATCAAAACATTACTTAAATAGCAATTTGTTCTCACCAGATTCTGATCGGAAAAAATCCTTTGCTTTTAGGTTGTTCGATTACATTGACATGAATCATCGTGCAATGTCATATTACTTCTCCTTCATTCGTCAGCCTATCAAAGCTGTAGGTAACACCATCTGAAAACAAAAACATTCTATTCAATTCTATGTACAATCAAACAGACCCCTGAACGCGGACCTCGACGAAGACACCTTATAATTCAATACACATCACTCCGGTAAACAACATTTATATCATGTGACATGTCACACTAAATTATTCCACGTTCGCAATATTTCTTTTCTTTTCTAACAAAGTCTTTAAAGAGCATTTTCCATCAGTATGTACGATGTAATAATCAATGAAAAGTCCACAACACTCTTAAGTAACAAAAGAAACTATTTACCCTATAAACAATTTACCATTCTCCTTTCAACTACAGGTCCCCAAAATGGCCATAGCTCCCACTTCCACATAGATTTTATATAGCGATTACACTTTGCCCTGCGTTTAACCGACGCACGGCATAACAAATATCTGACCACCTGGGTTGATAATAACTACCCATGGTCTAAATCTCAAAACATTTTGTCACCAAGGTCAAACATTACCATCTTGTTCTATCAAGAAGCCATCAAGGCGAGTATAAATGACCACAAAGGTCTTAAGGCCCCCAAGGCTAGTATTTCTAATTTAATGTTGCCACCAAGGCAAATACAAAAAAAATATAAAAATGACCACCTAGGTCTATTGCCACCAAGGCATATATAAATGACCACCTAGGTATATTACCACCAAGGTATATATAAATGACCATCTAGGTCTATTGCCACCAAGGCATATATAAATGACCACCTAGGTCTATTGCCACCAAGGCATATATAAATGATCACCAAGGTCTTAAAGCCACTAAGGCAAATGTAAGTAAAAGTTAAAGAATATAGTTACCTTGCCGACAACACGCGGAGCACGACCTTCCCACAGCTTGGATATTGAAAGAATGAGGATGTATCACATGTACTTCCGCCAAAGATATCAACCATTGAGGTTATACTGAAAACCAAACCAATCGACAAGAGGATTAATTTCGATATTCATGTTGCAGACTTAGCGATACTTTAGTAAAGTTTCAGTAGCTCAAACGGAGTATATACTCACAATTGTTATAGATGATCAGGCTTTCATTTACTTTTTATTTCTTGAAAGAAGATTTTTGCTGATAAACCAAAAGTACTGATTGTAATTTCATCTATTCAAAATTGTAACGGGCGCAATAAAGATGCAAGTTGTTTCAAAAACCTGCGTCAAATATAAGAACTGAAGAGATAGACCTATGGTAGCGAACAAATCCAATTATGTTTTCCTCGACTGCGTCATTTTCATTTTGTTTTTTAACTAAATCAAAATGGTTAGTATAAGTTCATAAGCCTCATTACATGTTAGGGTTGGCTAATGTAGGTATTCCAAAGTGATGCACTATTCGACTAAAGGAAGAAAATGATTAGATAAAAGAATGTTTAAACAAATAGTGTGAAATCAATCTAAGCAAAGTAATCAAAGAAAAATAATTCATAGCAAACTATGTTCAAATGAAGTAATATGTTATACTTTAGTTGCATTGTAAAATAAGATAAAAACCCGTTAGGTTTTAGTTGTATTAACCGTTTTAAACGTGAATTTCCATTGCAGATAGGCCTGTCATAACAAAAAAGGAAATCGTTGAAGACGAATGCTGTATAATTTTATCTGTGTACTTTCACGACAACACAAATTCTTCATTAATATCATGGTTTGTCAATGACGAGAAAATAACAGAAAATAGAACGGCATATCAATTAACGGTAAAACAAACTGAAGTTACATTAGTAGTTTATGAAAAGTTAGTGCGTACAAATGGTATTTGCGCAGAACTAGTGTTAACAAAAAGTTTTTTAACTAATGAGATGCTTGTGAATTGTGAAATTCGAAACAGATTCGGGAGCATAGCAGCAGTATTTAGAAAGTCAGAACTGGAAGATTATTTGAGAAATGCAACGTCTATCTTAAACAAATCTTCTGACATAAATATTCCTTTAACATTAGATTACAGTTTAATCCCACAAGACATCACAATTGCAACTAATACACCAGGTAGGTACCATATTTGGTCCTTTACATACAAAAGACAAATTGTTTTATAGTATCATTTTCGATGCACTGCTTTCTCTTTCGAATAAAAATGAACTTAATAGTCTTTATTACTTGATAATGCTGACAATTTAAAGGGAAACATGTTTGAGAACTATATATGAATGTTGAGGTAACCAAGTTTAATTCACCATTTTCAATGAAAAATCCATGCTACAAGTCAGAACAAAAGTCAGTTGTTTTTCACTAGTTTTGTTGATTAATAGCGTTTAGTTTTGTCAGTTTTAATGAATTTCCCTTATTGAATTCGAAGTTCGTTTTGAAGCAAGTTTCGACTACAAGGATTCATCAATGTCAAGTTGGATTATCTTATGAAATACAACGATGAAGACCTTAGAATATGTGGAAAACCTAAGACCTTAAAAAGTTGTACCAACTTCGTCTATCACCTTGCATGCTTCTGGGTAGGGAAAACAAGTCTTTCGAATGATCGAAGGTTTAGAAAAACGACCGAATTAGTGATATTGTGTTTTAACACAGAAAGCTAGCTAATATCAAATAACAGATAATTAAAAATCTTAAAACAAAATAGCAATCACTACACATCAAACATCCAGTGGATTTAGTGTATCGACTTCATTAACAGTGAAGGAAAGTCATGACCTTATATAAAGTAAAACGTTGGTATCGACATATTGCAGAATCACGAACATTACGAATGTGGGTATACGTATAACAATATTAGTGATAATAACTATCAAATCTTAAATGTTTTCCGAAGAATGTTTGAGTTTGAGGAAATCTAATCTTGAACATGATTAATTTTTTCAGAACAGTTTCTATTGAAAACTGGAAGCATTTACATTGCATTTCCTGGACTTTTTGTACTTTTCTTGTGTACTGTAATTTTTACAGTATATAGATTTAAATTAGCAAGAAGTAAGTTTTAAAAATAAATTGTGTTTAAAACCATGTTTTAATAAACTTATAAACATGATGATATCAGGTACATGTATGTTCCTTATATCGTAACTACAATACCCTTCCCTTTTCACGAATGTGACCAACCGAAATAGACTATTTACCGGATTTGTAATAACATAGGTAACCCGACGTGTGCCAAATATGAAGCAGGATCTGCTTACCATAGCACCTGAGATCATCCCCGGGTTTTTGATGAGGTTCGTGTTTCTAAGTCTTTAGTTTTCTATGTTGTGACTTGTGTACTATAATTTTATTTTATTTTTTAGCCATGGCGTTGTCAGTTTATTTTCAATCTATGAGTTTGACTGACCCCCTGGTATCTTTTGCCCCTCTGCCAATAACAATGAAAAAGGATAATACTAAATTAGGCGTTTGCATAATTACAGTATACGGATTTAATAAAGATGTATGGGTTCATAGAGCAAACAATTGAAACAAAGGGTTATGCGGAAGAACGATTTAAACCGAAAATTCACATTTATATGTTGCGATCAACACCATAATTAAATTTACCGATTCGATGTGTCTGTTTTCATCGAGACAAAATCTCTCTTATATCAAATTATGCAAGAATAGTTGTTTAGTTTAATTTACTATCGGAACATTGTGACAAAGAAAGGATTTGAATAGCGACTAAGGTTGCAATACACAGTTAGGAGTGTTACACATTTTGTTTGCATTGACCTCAAGCCTTTTTCTTATGACTTCAAATTTTTATTTTAAAATTGACAAGGAATGCTTTCAAATCTCAAAAAGAATTTAATGCATTTAAACTTGCTACGCATTTTGAATAAAATCCCAACCTTGTAGTACATGTATATCAAAAAATAAAATGTTTATCATTCCTTTCATGTTTGAATTTTCAAGAGGGTAAAGAAAATATAGTAGAATGAATCAGTATTTTTTTACTTTCATGCATGTATACACCATGCATACATGTGACTGAAAATCATTTTTATGTTCTGTTTCAGAGTTTTGTGTCAGACACGTATATGAAATACGTTCGGAGTAAGTGCATATTCAGCCTATTGGGCATAAAAGACGCTTTATAAAAAAACACAATTTACCAAAGTGGTACTCCAACTTATTATTCGAACAAAAATGATAATGACTTGGCAAAAAACTGAAACGAGCAAAACAGTATCAGCAGAAAGAACAAAACATAGAAATCCAAAGACTTCACAGCACGACATAGCTTGTACTTTACCTAGTTTATAGTAATAACATTAACGGTACCAATTTTCCTGCACCAGATGCGCATTTCGACAATACATGTCTCTTCAGAGATGCTCGTAGCCAAATATTTGAAATACAAAGCTTATATAAAAGATGAAGAGCTATAATCCAAAAGGTCCAATAAGTATAGCCAAATCCGTGAAAGTCTGACCTCACTATCATATATGATATGAATGTATTAATTTACAATAATGTTGTAAAAGCTCAGTATTTTTTTTTAAACGTAGATAACTTACGGTGATGTATGGTGCATCCCTTTTTTAAACGCACTTCATATGTTGAGCATAACTCATTTGTAACGTAAAGCAATTATTTGTGTACAGTTTGCTGTAAGATATATTGGTTCAATCAATTCCAAATGCAAACATTACGGCCGAAAAACTAAAAGCTGAATGTGTTTATTCATTCAAATAAAGAGTAAAAGAGGGACGAAAGATACCAGAGGGACAGTCAAACTCATAAATCGAAAATAAACTGACAACGCCATGGCTAAAAATGAAAAAGACAAACAGACAAACAATAGTACACATGACACAACATAGAACACTAACGAATAAGCTACAAAAACCCTAAGGTATATAGTAAACTATATAATATATACTGCTTTAGACGAATAGTTCTTGGTAAAATAAATTACTTTTTGCAGTTAACAAGATACCAATCATTATCTAAACACAACATTTTGAGAACATTGCTTCGTATGAACACTGGCTAATGTTAAGTAAACACTCCACATGAAACAATGACTTTTTAAATCGTCTTTTTGAAATGAAAATCAATTACCTGAAGATATCGCATAATTAATAACCATTTGTTCAAAAATTACATTGACGGTTTCAATTGTAATTTGTCAGATATGCAGGAGGACAACTATTTGCTATGAATCTCGACGATAACAAATTGATCAAAATATAAGAGAACTGAAAAAAAAAACAATCCTCGAATCACAATCTTCAAATACATGTACAAATAATATGAATTTTAACAGGAACAACTCATATGCAAAGGCATTATGATTTATGATATTTAAATATAACTGAAGATCTCGCGTATATCGCTTTGGCGTTTTCTCGATCATTAGAAAAAGTCGTCAAAAGAATAATAGTAAAGTCTTGAACCGAATTACTTTTACTACGCAAAGAGTAGTAAATACAATTTGTTTAGTACATAAGAAAGATTATGATAATAAGCGTTTCGTGCAGTGGTTTTTGAACACAAAACATCTTTTTCAGGGAGGCCACTCAAAACGACCAAATACAAGATGCAGTACATCATGGTGCGATCTATGAGATTATAGAAAATTCCCACTACCTCACTGTTGAATGGCAAAATAATGAAATTTCAAACAGCGAATCTGAAATTGAAGATCGAGGTGATGTGATCTCTTTTTCATATGTCGAACCCGTAAATGGAAATAGCTATGATGAAATAACCAGCATGTATTATGAAGACGTTGATTGGCGAAATAGTATAGTTTCTAGCGAAGAATCCTGCCCCGAACTAGATTTCAGTGGTGTTAACATCGAAACCACCGAGAATGTTGGAAAGGCCCCCGGAACATGCCCGAAAGTGTTATTTACTAAAAGAGAAGAAAATCACGGAGAAACAGAATCTGACATTATACAAAACTATAGCAGAAAAACGTCATCATCAGCAGCACAGTCGCATATATACGTAACCGTTTTATCAAATGAATGATGCGAAACTTTGTTTCACACTGAAAACACAAAAATGTCCATTTTATATATGATAAAACTTTTATTGTTGCAATAAATACTGAATGACCATTTATGAAAACTAGACTTAATAAAGATATCACATGCTACTATTACCAATTATACAAATTAGGGTGTCCATGCAAATTTTTTTTCTACGAAATTTACAGTAGGTAATTTGACCTTGCACACTTAAAGAATGAAAAGAACAATTACCTTATTTAATCTGGTCATTAAGAAAGCTATGAATATTGTCCTGAAAAAAGGCATTGTTTGTCAATATTTTTATAAATATGGTTTTGTTTTGTCCTGCCATTAACGTTTTTGAGGTCAGTTACATACAATATGTTGAAAGGATTTATAACTTTGCTTGTCCGAACTTTTTTTCTGGATTTCATCTATTTTCCAGAACATTTAAACCGCAGAATTGAAAATATTATACAGTATAAAAAAAGTATAGGAGCGATATGACCGAATGTCACATTACAGACAATTGCATAAACGGTCAATTTTTCCTGAGGCAGTTGATATCTTAGTACATAAATAACTTCAGAAGCGGTCAAAAGTACATGTATTATACTGGTATTATTACTCCTCGTATCGTGTTCCACATGAAAAGTTGACATAAGATTTGGCTTTTTATTAGGTCCTTGTTGGTAATATAGCTCATCAGCTCTTTCAATTCGTAAATAGGTTCCAGCATACCAAGTGGACATTACAAACTAATAAGTCTCGAATAATATCTGATAACAAAAACGAAAAAGGTAAGAAAGACAAGAAAATCCGTTAAAAAATACATTATATTACTAAAAACACGACTTCAGTATTCAGTATTCACCTCAGAAACTAACAAAACCTTTAAATAGACTTATTAAAAAGGGGTATAGTTACGATACCGTTGTCGGTCATTAAAGATTGCATATTTTGGCGTTAATATTGATTCACTTATAAGGTCTTTGTATCGGAACTAAACACATTTATTCAAAAACCAGTTGTTGGCATGACACGGGTTATGTTCTTCTCATATATGTTATGATGGTATGATACTAAACACCTAACGGGAAGGATTGTGCCTGATATTCATATGATGAAATCTTAATCTTTCAATCAGTTAAATTGAAGTCTGGAGCTGGCATGTCAGTTAACTGCTAGTAGTCTGTTGTTATTTATGTATTATTGTCATTTTGTTTATTTTCTTTGGTTACATCTTCTGACTTCAGAATCGGACTTCTCTTGAACTGATTTTTAATGTGAGTATTGTTATGCATTTTCTTTTCTACATTGGCTAGAGGTATAGAGGAGGGTTGAAATCTCATAAACATGTTTAACCCCGACGCATTTTAGCGCCTGTCCAAAGTCAGGAGCCTCTGGCCTTTGTTAGTCTTGTATTATTTTGAATTTTAGTTACTTGTGTACAATTTGGAGTTTAGTATGGCGTTTATCATCACTGAACAAGTATATATTTGTTTAGGGACCAGATGAAGGACGCCTCCGGGTGCGGTAATTTCTCGCTACATTGAATACCTGTTGGTGACCTTCTGCGGTTGTCTTTTCTATGATCGGGTTGTTGTCTCTTTGACACATTCCCCATTTCAATTCTCAACCTTATTCAACTATTTTGAATGGTTAAGTTACATAGCCTTACTGACAATCGATGTTTTGTATACCATTGAAACTGAAAATTAATTACACAAACCTTTAAATAGTATTGTTAAAATTAATAAACAGGTCATTGATATATTAAATTACTTGACGCATGACATGTTTATATAACATTTAATATGAAAAATAAATGTGCTGTGTTGTGAAGTAAAACATAGGAAGAAACTATTGATGTCATTGATATAGAGAAGTTGCCTCATTTCGAAACTAGGTGAGTTATAGTTATAAAGTTGTAAACGAAGTTAGAACATATGCGTTTTCTCATTATTACTATCTTTATGTATTTGAAATGACATTTTATGATTTTAAATAAAAAACGTTATACATAAACATAAAATGAGTAATCACTAGGAATATTATAAGTTAACTATGGTGTATATTACATTTCATATGCACAGAAGGCAACTTGCAACTTTCTACTTTCCAACAACGACCTAGTCATATAGCACATACCTTTGTAGAAAATATTTCGCAATAATAAGCACATCGCTACAATTTCTGAATTTAGAGTATTTTTTTTCATTATTCAGTTTGACTTTTATTTAGAAACTTTCAATGAAGATGCTATTTCTATTTTTTTGTTACATAAAATTGTTTTTATTCATGATTATCAATCTCTTTTAATCGAGTGAAAAACTTCACATTTATTATACGCCGACATGTATTTAAAAATTGTAAGCAGATATAACTCTTACTATAACATTTCGTTTGAACCCGATACGATGCATTCCCTTTAACCCTTTTCACGATATAATTGGACGTTTGTTCTGATATGAAAATCAAACATGCATATCAAAACCTTTTAATCTATATGTATGATACATTCTAATTTTGCATTTGAGTGCAACGATACAAAACAGTAGTTCTGGTCATATTAAACTTCAATTCATTGTTCACATTGTAAGGTAAGCGTTCTAATACAAATTAAACATATGTTTAAAGGATTTTTACAGGTTTCGTCTGTCTGGCGATTTTTAAATCTTATTGAAAGATTTCAATTGACAACACAACAATCTTTTGACTTTTAACACCAATACATATATAGATTTTTTGTGACGATACATAAAGAATGCAATAAAGTATTAACTCATTTATCATGTACATTCATCTATTTCCCCTTTATCTTCTATGTTCAGTCAACGAGGGGTGAACAATACTAGAGGTATATCCAAACCTCAAAGTTGAAAATAAACTGATATCACAATGACTTAAAAAGAAAAGAAAAACAGACAAATAAAAGTACACCAAACACAACATAGAAAACCAAAAACGGGGCAACATGAATCGAAGCATACACGGGTGTGATCCAATGTGCCGATGAAGGGTAAGCATAACCTGCTCCACATGTGGTATTCGTCGTGCTGCTCATCAAAGTATAAACCCTGTGAAAGTTCGAGGGTCAGTCGTATATATATTTTGCAATGCAGGTATTTATGATTGGCCTTTACTGCTCATGATGTCTTCACATTTAATTTCTAGAATTTTCATTGATAATTAAATGCTTATCTGTAAAGAAAAAAACGTCTTTTATATCTACTGTCTTTAAAATTCAGCAATGTGTTTTTGTTTTACTTTACTCATCAATTATGCAATATTTGTAGAATATATAAATGAATTTAAAATTTGAAACAGCATCGTCTAACAGAACATTACATTTTTTGAAGTTGAATTGATTACGTCACGTAAGGAATCATAACATACACTGATAAAGCTTTTTGTTTTAATTTTCAAAACCGTCAACGAAAATGACTATTTCTCGCCAACATAAGAGAGGTCAATAAAGAAGTGGAACAACTCTGTCTAAAAGAAATGCGCGATGCACATAATATATTTTGTAAAAGAAATAGCTCGAGAAAAAGAGAAACTTCTACAGGAACAGCGGTGTATAGGCATTTCATGATTTGAACGCTAACTTGTTAAATATGATTTGATACATAAGTAAGGAAAACATAGTAAAGATTTAATGAACACATTTTAATTTCGAAATCTAACTAGTCGAATAAAAATTACAGTAAATATTTGTCCTTCGACAGTGGCTTTTGAAATATAAAGACTACTAGTATACATGTATATACTGCCCTTAAAAGCCATGCTGATTTCTTTGATATCTTTGATTTCTTATGTTTTTCTATTTCTCCTACATAACAACAAACATATCTGTAAAATGCAACTTTTTCGATGAATTATGTGTTGAAAAATAAAAAAAAAAGCTGTATTACGTCTGACTTCATACCTTGAACTTCGCCTCAATGTTGACACAGGTGGCGGACTTCCCACTTAAAAAATATGACAAATGGGATGATGTCCAAATTATCAATTTCCTATTTCCCAGCAGTTACATACCCTATGTTGCGTCGAATGGGGATTACATATCTCAAATGCAACTTTATACTCGTGAATGTTCACAATTTATGGACTTCATATACAGAAGTGTGATTATTACACAGAAACTGCTCCAAAAAGAGTTATGAAGAGGATATGGTAAATGGTAAATTTTAAGGACACCATAACTAATCTAATTGATTAAACTTATCGACATTTCTAGATCTGTGTCTAAACAAACTGACGACATTTTTACCGAACGTGGCCTTTTCCTGAATATGACCATTGGGTGTATAAACTCGTATTGCTATACAACATGTCTCGGTATTTATGTATCCAACAGTCAAGTCTTTAGTTATGATGACAATAATTCTGGATTTTTGGACCTCGTGCGATATGTAATTGTATGAATTTCTGTTTTAATGTTAATGGTTGTTAGTTATCATTTGGAAGGATGGCTTCAGCTTTAAAACAATAAACTAACATTTTACTTGTTTGGTACATGCGTTCTCACTTTTTTTTAATTTCAAACACTCAAAAGATTTAGTTATCTATTTCAATTTCATTTAATACTGAGTTGATATCTAACAAACCAAATCAATGCATGATACACGTATCTGATATAGCCCTTGCGCCTTTGAATTATAAGGTGACAAGCGGAGGGATTCTAACTCTCTATCTAACTAGAACGGAGACGGGTAACTCAACAAATATTCTGAAATTTATTTGATAATTTGCAAACTATTA
Organism: Mytilus galloprovincialis; assembly: GCA_037788925.1. Taxonomy (NCBI): domain Eukaryota; kingdom Metazoa; phylum Mollusca; class Bivalvia; order Mytilida; family Mytilidae; genus Mytilus; species Mytilus galloprovincialis. The sequence goes on from CM075332.1 coordinate 17,846,451, forward strand.
TTTTGTGTCATTTAATACTATATACGGTACAATATTCGCAAGTATATTGTTTTACTATACATTTATCGTTTTATTGCATATTTTTAATTTATATTGTAGAAATAATAGTATCCTAACTTTCCTGCAATTTAAAGTTTTACCGTGACCATTTCAGCATGTTTATGACACTCTATATAATGTTCTTTTTGAACATATGTATATGTGATAGAGGTAAATTATTTCAAAATACATTAAGTCCATAAGTTTATTATTTCAGTAAAAACATGATTGAATTTCGTTTGAACTCGCCATTTTGTTTTTCAGTATACAAATTATATAATTTACCGATAACCGTTAAACTCGAAACATCATATAAGTACCCCTTCTAAAAAAGGCAAAGCTCATTAGTATCCACAACGATTTTTAACAAAAGATATCCCGTTTAACGGGCCTATATTTTTAGTATCTTTATTAAACCATGATACAGGAAAAAGCTCTTTATTTAATGTTACTTGTGTAATTAACTTCTGATCTGCAATAGACATAATAAGAACGAAAATCAAACTGTGTTTTTTTTTCTTACAGATATTGGTCTTAACCCTTTTCTTCTCGCTGCAAATGACATTCTAGATAAGTCCCAGAAGACAGGTAAGAATCGATGTTTTTAGATGTTCAAGTCCAAACGTTTGCTTATCAAACAGTAATACAAAATGGCATTGGAGTTTACTTCATCTATAAGAAACTAACGTAATGATGTAACACAAGTATTCATATATCGAATAACAATAGTATCTAACATAATTTATATAACATAAACCAATATAAAAAATGATGCTATTTAATTCTAGTATAATCTATTAACGATAATGTTCGCCAGCGTAACCGGAATCATTTTTTTTTGTGCGCCTAGGGAAACGAACAACAAAATGTACGATCATATAAACATCGCAATGCGATGGTCATGCTTAATGTGGCGGTCAATGCTACAGTGCGATAATTCTTTCTTTTAAAAACGATAAAATGATAAAAAAAAAACTAAAGTACAATGGTATGACCTGCTAAAGTGCGGCGGTATGACTTGCTAATATGCAATGGTATATCACACTAAACTGCTCTGGTATCAAATGCTAAAATGTAACGATGCAACAAGCCTAATAGCGATAGTTTAACGGGACTGGGGTTCATGCAAAGTGTTTCGTTTATTGCTTATAATAAATCACACCATATTATCTCTCTTTTAATTGTTTTACAACGGTTATTTTTTAGCCCTATATGTCTTGCTCTGCGGGCAATGCAAGGTTCAAAGTTGAGAGCCCTACAGTTTTGATTTTCTCAGATCAAATACATTTAAACCTTTAATTCCTTACCTATGACTGGAGATTCGATGAATACAATCTGTCATAGAGTTTTTATTGGTTCAAACGTATATTGTATATAAGTGTTTTTAATTTGAACCAATGACAACTCTGTTACAGATTTTCGCCATCGAATCACCAACGGGGATTGTTAAAGAAGGCCGAAAATACATTTTATAAATATAAATCGTTTAATAACAGATCAAAATGTTAGATTTGTAAATTTGCGGAAGAAAAGGAGGTAAGTTCGGTAAGGGTCATATTTGAACCCAATTATAAAGTTCAATGCTACAAAGATAAAAAATGTTTTAAGTTGGCGTAAAGACATGGGAGAGAGTTTAGAGAACAATTTCTGTCAGAGTTTTATTCTAAAGCGTTGATTTTTACATCCAAATTATGTAAAAAAAAAGGACTTTGGCGAAATTTGACAAAGTTGGCAGGATTTCAGCCAAATCTTAGACCAGGAAACATAGAGCGTAGCCGTCGACAACATAAATATACATGTAAAATGTCATTACAAACATTATCGTCAAAAATCTTTTTTGTCGAAGTATGCGCTATATTTTACCTGTCCAAATAGTTAATTGAAATCTACCCATTTTCACTGTTTTTTCATAGACAATTCAATTGAATACTATTTGCGACGTCATAAATAGAACGCAGGAAAGTACATTTTCAACAAAAAGACTGATTTCCTTCTGTATTAGCTATCATTTTTTGTGATATTGGTTAAGAAGTCCCAATTTGAAATTTAGGCTAAAAAAGGGGGCCATTTCTACTCCTGTTACGTTTAACAAACTATAACAAACGGCACACAACGTTTACCAAACTTTGGTTAGAAAGAATGCACTCTTGATCTCTTGATAGATATATTTAAAGTTGTAAACTGTTTTTGAAAACGTATCACTCCAGGGGATTGAAATTCTACTTTGGGTCAAATATTTTTGGAATTATGCGACATCTTCGCCCTCTTTTTACAATATTTTTTTGGCAAATACATATAGCAAAAGGAAAATGAATATCTTTAACCATTCAACTACTGAATATCAAACATACTTATTCACATATATTTGCCAAACAGTTCGCTTTTATTTGTAAAAAAGCAAGGAAATTGGGATGGTAAAGTTTATATATACTGCTATCTAACATAGGTACTAAACCAGTGACAAATCTCATTTTGTGGTGTCATTTCCAAACAAAAGCAAGAAAACATATCAGTATCCACTATGAGGAATTTTTTATAACCATTGGGTTCATCTTTATTGAGTAAGTGCAAATCTCTTAAACTGCCCACACAGTGGTCGTCGTGACAGCCACTGCCTATCCTAGATTTATCTGCGCGTGTAGATGTCTACACCATCTTCTTTCTTCGTCTTTTATGCACTCTACAAGCTCCGTCACTATTAACCTGTCTCTCTGAGCTCTAACCACCTTGCCCACAAATCCAACTATTTCAGTAAAAACATGATTGAATTTCGTTTGAACTCGCCATTTTGTTTTTCAGTATACAAATTATATAATTTACCGATAACCGTTAAACTCGAAACATCATATAAGTACCCCTTCTAAAAAAGGCAAAGCTCATTAGTATCCACAACGATTTTTAACAAAAGATATCCCGTTTAACGGGCCTATATTTTTAGTATCTTTATTAAACCATGATACAGGAAAAAGCTCTTTATTTAATGTTACTTGTGTAATTAACTTCTGATCTGCAATAGACATAATAAGAACGAAAATCAAACTGTGTTTTTTTTTCTTACAGATATTGGTCTTAACCCTTTTCTTCTCGCTGCAAATGACATTCTAGATAAGTCCCAGAAGACAGGTAAGAATCGATGTTTTTAGATGTTCAAGTCCAAACGTTTGCTTATCAAACAGTCATACAAAATGGCATTGGAGTTTACTTCATCTATAAGAAACTAACGTAATGATGTAACACAAGTATTCATATATCGAATAACAATACTATCTAACATAATTTATATAACATAAACCAATATAAAAAATGATGCTATTTAATTCTAGTATAATCTATTAACGATGATGTTCGCCAGCGTAACCGGAATCATTTTTTTTTGTGCGCCTAGGGAAACGAACAACAAAATGTACGATCATATAAACATCGCAATGCGATGGTCATGCTTAGTGTGACGGTCAATGCTACAGTGCGATAATTCTTTCTTTTAAAAACGATAAAATGATAAAAAAAAACTAAAGTACAATGGTATGACCTGCTAAAGTGCGGCGGTATGACTTGCTAATATGCAATGGTATATCACACTAAACTGCTCTGGTATCAAATGCTAAAATGTAACGATGCAACAAGCCTAATAGCGATAGTTTAACGGGACTGGGGTTCATGCAAAGTGTTTCGTTTATTGCTTATAATAAATCAAACCATATTATCTCTCTTTTAATTGTTTTACAACGGTTATTTTTTAGCCCTATATGTCTTGCTCTGCGGGCAATGCAAGGTTCAAAGTTGAGAGCCCTACAGTTTTGATTTTCTCAGATCAAATACATTTAAACCTTTAATTCCTTACCTATGACTGGAGATTCGATGAATACAATCTGTCATAGAGTTTTTATTGGTTCAAACGTATATTGTATATAAGTGTTTTTAATTTGAACCAATGACAACTCTGTTACAGATTTTCGCCATCGAATCACCAGCGGGGATTGTTAAAGAAGGCCGAAAATACATTTAATAAATATAAATCGTTTAATAACAGATCAAAATGTTAGATTTGTAAATTTGCCGAAGAAAAGGAGGTAAGTTCGGTAAGGGTCATATTTGACCCCAATTATAAAGTTCAATGCTACAAAGATAAAAAATGTTTTAAGTTGGCGTAAAGACATGGGAGAGAGTTTAGAGAACAATTTCTGTCAGAGTTTTATTCTAAAGCGTTGATTTTTACATCCAAATTATGTAAAAAAAAAAAAGGACTTTGGCGAAATTTGACAAAGTTGGCAGGATTTCAGCCAAATCTAAGATCAGGAAACATAGAGCGTAGCCGTCGACAACATAAATATACATGTAAAATGTCATTACAAACATTATCGTCAAAAATCTTTTTTGTCGAAGTATGCGCTATATTTTACCTGTCCAAATAGTTAATTGAAATCTACCCATTTTCACTGTTTTTTCATAGACAATTCAATTGAATACTATTTGCGACGTCATAAATAGAACGCAGGAAAGTACATTTTCAACAAAAAGACTGATTTCCTTCTGTATTAGCTATCATTTTTTGTGATATTGGTTAAGAAGTCCCAATTTGAAATTTAGGCTAAAAAAGGGGGCCATTTCTACTCCTGTTACGTTTAACAAACTATAACAAACGGCACACAACGTTTACCAAACTTTGGTTAGAAAGAATGCACTCTTGATCTCTTGATAGATATATTTAAAGTTGTAAACTGTTTTTGAAAACGTATCACTCCAGGGGATTGAAATTCTACTTTGGGTCAAATATTTTTGGAATTATGCGACATCTTCGCCCTCTTTTTACAATATTTTTTTGGCAAATACATACAGCAAAAGGAAAATGAATATCTTTAACCATTCAACTACTGAATATCAAACATACTTATTCACATATATTTGCCAAACAGTACGCTTTTATTTGTAAAAAAGCAAGGGAATTGGGATGGTAAAGTTTATGTATACTGCTATCTAACATAGGTACTAAACCAGTGACAAATCTCATTTTGTGGTGTCATTTCCAAACAAAAGCAAGAAAACATATCAGAATCCACTATGAGGAATTTTTTATAACCATTGGGTTCATCTTTATTGAGTAAGTGCAAATCTCTTAAACTGCCCACACAGTGGTCGTCGTGACAGCCACTGCCTATCCTAGATTTATCTGCGCCTGTAGATGTCTACACCATCTTCTTTCTTCGTCTTTTATGCACTCTACAAGCTCCGTCACTATTAACCTGTCTCTCTGAGCTCTAACCACCTTGCCCACAAATCCAACTGCTTTATTTCTATGTAGATATTTTAAATGTATGATTTTACTCGGACCTTCTACTGAATATAACAAAATAAACGGAGAATGTGTCCATGGAACACCAATAATGCCCCAGCATTACATGTATAAAGTCGTGAATTTCGAGTTAAGGTCGTGTACAGCCGGATGGCGGTCGGGTAGAAGTCGTAAACAGGTCCGATTAAGAATTTGGTTGAACTTGGTCGTGGAATTTTGGACGATCGGGATCATCAAATTGATCTGATCGGCAGCTGCAGTGTGAACCTAGCTTTAAATACCAACACGTTTAGTTTTAAATTAATACAATATTTCTGCCTGATTATATTTTGTGAATGTTAATTTGATAACTTGATTGTCCAATATATAATATTTTTCTAATAAGAAATGTTCTTTTCTCTTATTTAAAAGAGAAAAATAGTGAGAGATTAATTTTTCTATCCATGCTTTAAAAAAGTCTACTAAATAGATCTAAATCTTCTATAGATTGTGCACACACTGGACAAGTGTTATTATCAGGCATGTTACATTTCAAATTTTTAACTTTAGTAAATAAAATTCTATGAAGTGCTTACAAATTAAGTTCCTTGCACTCACCAGCCAAGATGTGTAATTTTGGAAATATTACACTTTAAAAGTTCTAATTCTGGATACTTTTCAATCCAATAAGATTCGGATACAGGCCATTTTCCAACAAATTTTATTAAGCGACTATAAAATGTTCGAACACTTTGTGGCAAGGAACTTCTTTATCTTCAACAGAAAAAGAAAACAATCTGCAGTTATTTCAAAATTTTTTGAAGCTCGATTTCCATTTTCATTGATAAAATTAACCGATTGAGGAGGCAAACTGACAATTACATTTTTATAAAATTTGCAGACATCGTCATATTTCAGAGCAGGATCTTTCTCGGATAACATTTCATGGATTGCACTAAATTTCAGAAAACCAGGAATTACTTCATACGTTAAATATGTTTCTGATGATGCTGTTGTTTGATGATGATGATGATGATCTTTATCTAAATATAAACGCCAAAAAAGAAAAACCAACACCAATACTTAAAAAGGGAAAATAAATGTCATTAAATAACAGATATTCTTCATCAGTGTATGTATATGTATATCTATATTGAAATTTAGGTAATAAATCATCACCATTGGTAACTCACGAAGTTCAATCTACAGTTCATACAGTGCATCACCAGTCACAGCGACCGGATGGATGTAAGTCATATTAGATTGTTTATATTTTACCACGCTTGGTCTTTCAATATCTTTAACATTTGAAGAACTTTTAGACAATGTAAATGGTATCAAAAGGATTTCCAAGAATAATGTCATTTCCGATATCTACGAAGGGCTTAAATTGTTACTTTTCAGTTAGTAATCGTCAACAATTTAGATCAATGGGCACAGGGCGATGACAAGACCCCTTGATCTCTCAATCTTCCTTATATTATGAAGATAGTTATTTAATGATACAAACTAAACCAAAATAAATTTCGATAGACTTCTTGTCTGCTAAGGTTGAAACCGCTTAGATAATGACGAGAACCCCCTTGCCTTTCAATGTCCATATATAACATTCTGAAAACTTTTACACAATGTATATGTACATTTGGTATTAAAAGGATTTCCCAGAAAAAAATGGATCTTTGATATCTACGAGGTTCTTAAATTATCCTGTTCCAGTTAAAAATTATCACAAAGTCAGGTCAAAGAGCACAGGGCGATGTCTAGACCAATTGGTCTCTTAATCGTCCTTATATTATGCAGCTTTAGAGTAAATATAGTGATACAAAAGAGACCAACAGGAATTTGGGTAGAATGATTGTCTTCTCTGTTTACGGAGGGCCCAAAGTGCCAGTTTTATATCAAAATATACAGTAAAAAAAATACCTTAGACCGCTTCAATGATGGTGAGACACCTCTTGGTCTTTCGATACCATACAATTCAAAGAACGTAGAGAAATATTTATACATACAGATGGTATGAAAAGGATTTTCCCGAAAAATTTCATTTTTTTTATATTAACGGATGGCTTAAATTGTCACTTTTTCAGATAAAAATCGTCAAAAATTCAGGTGGTCATAGGGCGATGTCTTGACCCCTTGATATCTAAATCTGTCTAGCATTATGCAGATAGTGAGTTAATATATAGATGCACACGCGACCAAAAGGGATTTGAGTAGACTTCTTGTCTCACCATCATTCAAGCGTTCTCCGGTAGATTTTTCACTATACATTTTTTCTTTATTTGGGGAGGGGTTGGAGCTTTCAATAAATATTTATATTTATATATCTGAAGATATTTACATAAAGACAAATATGGAGCTTACATAATGGTTTACATTCGAGGACAACGATAATTTACGACAGCGTGAAGGGGTCATAAAACAGTACCTTCGAATCCTTTTACTCCTTTTAACTATGAAAATCATGCTTTTTATGTAATCAAATATCTAAATGTTTTATAATTTCCATAAATTTGAATGTCGAACTGACTGCTAGCAGCGACTTGGATATTTAATATCTATTAAAAACGAAATGCCCGATAACTTCACATTCATAACTTAATACCGTAATTGTCTTGATTTATTGAATCAATAGCAATTTCAAAAATATTCCACCTTTACTTGACAACAGTATATACAGTATAAACGAGACCCCTTCTAAATTAGCGTGTTAAAAGGCTAGGCTACATATTGAGGTGGATGCCGACATTTTAGTGCATTGTATAGAAAATAACATTTAACAAATTGATTTGAAATACCCGATCGTATAAGGCCATGTTCACACCAAACAGTAAGCATGTTTACAATTAGTTTGATGTAAACTAATGTGCACTGGTTTCACATTCAATGTATTCACATCTATAAACCTTGTTTAATCACCTGTACATAAGATTTGTTCACTTTGTAAACTATATGTCATTTAAATGTTCATTACGAGAACCGAATGCACATTTTTTGGACAACTTTTCTTGCGGTTAGGGAACGACCTTTCGACTTCAAAAAGGAGGGGGATTTTTTTCCTAGACAAAAAAACGTCCCCCTCCCCCTGTTTTAAATGGTAAAACTAATGTTCTAAATGCCTAATTTTGTGTACTCTTAACAACTACACAAAGCCTTCATTGACTATCGATTGCTACATGTAGACAAAACATGATTTAAACTACATGTAGCATATTTACCTGACGATATCAGGAATTTGGTATTTAGTCAAATCTTAACCGGAAATTGTGACATAATTAGTAATCTAAAATTTATTAAATGTAAATAACATGTCGAAATATTTAGGCTTGAAATAAATATATTTTTGGATAAGTTAATGCAAGCACACGAGATGTAAAGTGTCTTATACGATTACAGGTTTGTAATGTTTAACAACCATATTATATCAGTGTGTAAACACGTTAATTATGAGCTTTGAAAGTATAGTAGTTCGAGCATTTTTCTTAGTAAGTGTTAAAAACTTTTAAACAAATATTCTTTACTGTGGTTAGAATTCATTAGTCGTCAGTATCTATAGATTAACAACTTGTGGTTATATTGATAATTTAGAATCTTCCTTGAAGGTGGTGCACAAATTCGCAGCTAAATAACTCGATTGATGTGTCATTTCTATACAAGAGTTATATTCCTTTGAACTATGAGTCTATGTTTAATTTCATAAAGTAATATGTTGATTGTCTACCTTGAACAGGGTTATAATTATATCTTATAAATATAGTTTTTTTTTATTGAATTTAAAATCGTTACAAAATCTGTAACGTACTAGATACTCGTATTTTTCATTAGTTTATCAAAGACATTTATGTATATCTATAATTTCTTTTATTTGTTTTGAAATGTTTAAAATTAATATATACCAATATAAAGAATTATTTTGTTATCTTATAAATATTTTTTTGTTATCTGTAAGTATTCATACCGTGTTTATACGTCAAAAATAAGCAAGGTCAAATCTGCCTTCACCATCACTAACTTTCTTAGAGCGATCAGACAAACTGCTCTAAATCAGAAAAAACTGCTCTAAATCACAGATCACAGGCACTCGTTACAGAATAAAACTTTCCTTTGTTATACTTTAATATACCATTAAGGTATATAGTGGAAAATATTCTGAAACAAGTGACTATGTCACAGAAAAAACATCTTCCCAGTATTCATGAAATTGCTCTCTATTAAAGCCATATCCTGGAAATTATTAAAAAAAACCCACGTTTTTCCTACTTTTAATTTGAGGTACAATATGCCGGTGAAAAACATTAATTGTGCTGTCAAGAAAACACTGTTTCAAGTTGTGGTATGCATCAAAAACTGTCCAACAGCATTCGTCATTCTACTCGTAAAGGCATTTGTTTCTAAGATCGGTATGGTGTATACCATTATGCCAGAACTCAAATGAAGCAGAAAACTGATGTAACTTATCTGCCTTACTTGATTCCTTTAGACAAATACATGAAAGAAGTGTAATAACGCCTCACACAAACACACATACGCACAAACACAAAACAGTACACCGTAGCCACCATTTTATTCCAGAAGCTTCTAACTGATGCCGAATGCTAGAGTGTAAAATTGTAATTGGGACCTACCCAATACAATTAGAACTTTTCTGAAAAAGACTATAAATGAAAACCGAACTATATCATCTTCCCATAATGATTGAATGTTAGGAAAATTGACCAGAGTTATCTTACTTTAATTACAGAGATGGGAAAGCAAACAATTTTTAATTTAAGCCTAATTAACAATTTTCCATTAACAAATAATGTTACCTTATTGAAATAAATATAAGGACTTTGTTAGCTAAATCTATAAATTTTATTAGATATTATGAATTTTTATGACAATAGAGAGAAATGCTACTACATGTAAACATTGTGTTTTATCAATGGGATCGTAATTGTGTTTAGTTTACGTGTGAGTTACACTAACACAACACCGAGTTTAAGTCAATTTGAACACGGTCTAAGATGTCAGCATATTCACGAATGGTGTTCTGAATCCAATGATAATATCTAACAAATGTTCTGACTATTTTGTGATATGAAAAATCTTGGTGTTATATTTTTTCACAGACATGTCTTTCGAAACATCAAATATACGTTAACAGCACATGAATAATGAAAAATTTTAGACAATGGAAATTGAAAATTAATAAAAATGGTTTCAAAAAGTGTAATTTTATAGTAATATTAGTTTCATCCAAGAATGGTCGCACATGTCATGAGGATTCTGTTTAATTGTTATGAATGCCACCAATTTGTCATCTACATTGGTAACCAGTATATAAAGCAGAGATAAACGTCGTAATGTAACTAAACATCAGTGAGTAAAATATATTTGGATGCTCAAATTTAAAAAATAGAAAAAGAATAATATACATTTATTTCCCGTGCCTGAGTGAGATATGAAGATTTGTTCATTGAAACGTTGGATAGTCTCAACCAATCAAGGCTGATTGAAAACGTTTATAATAAATTGATGCATATTCCAGCGGCCAATCCATATCAGGATGTATTGAAGTGACACACCATTCAATAAAATGCAAAGAAAGTCAAAATAAAAATGTTCTTACTAGAGGGATACTGTTGTGCCGTTTTTTTTTTTGTTTTTTTTTACTCAAGAACATCGCAGTCTTAACTTTTTCAATGAAAATATAAACATGTATAAAGGTAGCAAAACTATTACCCTGGCTAAATAACTCTTAACTGACACAATTTTAATTTCCAACCATTAATAGGCTTTATTCCCATAACGTTCACTGAAATGTTGAATTTATCACGTTATATTACAATTATGAAATATTTACTAATATAAATTTATTGTTTAGAACCAAAGTTCTATTTTGTGTCCTTTAAATGATATATAAAATTGTTTGTTTCGCCTTTCATTAAAAAAAGCTATGCGTATAAGCATTAATTATACATACTTGCGCGACGCCTTTTAGTGTTACTGAAAACTGTGCAGACTATGAAGTGTTTTTACAGGTGGAAAATATTCTATGATAGATATTATTTTGTCAGAAACTTTTTTTTATTTTTTATTTGGTTCTTATAATATACCAAAATCTTTATATTTAATAGAGTTTAACATAAAATTGTGCGTTTTACTCTTAACAGACCAAATGGATTAACAGACCAATTGCCCATTTAGCCGCATACTCAATATAGATTAACCGACCAATCTCTCGGTAAGCTGAGTGTCGGCCGTGTACAAACAACGGTATATTGCTGGGTCTTCCAACTGCTCCACGAAACCTCTTTCTAAATTATTAACGTCTATTTAATAAGCAATCAAAGACGGGCTTCAAAGTTATTGTGAAACTGCCTATTCTAGAGGTGGCGTGAATCAGATGTGGAAACTTAAAAATTCCAAAGATTTTTTAGAGTACCTACAATCTAACTCTCTTTCATCTTTTAATAGTTATAAAACATTTGACTTTTTTTACACGGTATACAAGTATTCCACATTCCAAACTATAGGACAAATTGAAAGAGTTTCATAAAAAAAAAGAAGACAAACGAAGATACAAGTATCTTGTCTTAGGAAGGAATAAATCCTACTTTTTTAAGAATCACTCTGATTCAAACAAAAAATTCTCTGAAACTGACATTATCAAGATACTTGATTTCTTGATTTACAATATTTTGTTACGTTCGGAGGACGTGTTTTTCAACAGACTATCGGCATTCCAATGTGAACGAATTGTGCACTCTTCTTGCCGACTTGTTGCTTTATTATTATGAAGCTGACTTCATACAGGAACGTCTTAGGAAGAAAGATCAGAAGTTAGCAATATCCTTTAATTCTACCGTCCGCTATATAGATAACGTTCTTTCATTAAATAAATTTGGTGACTATGTGGAACGCATCTATCACATCGAATTAGAGATAAAGGATAGTAGAGATACAGTTCAGTCGGCATCATATCTAGAAATTGACAATGAGGGTCGATTGAAAACAAAACTTTACGACAAAAGAATGTGACCTACCGAATAAGACTAGTTATCAAAAAAGCAACACGACGGGTGCCACATGTGGAGCAGGATCTGCTTACCCTTCCGGAGCACCTGAAGTAACCTGCAGTTTTTTGTTTGGTTTACTTTTAAATGTTAATTATGTGTCACAAATGTCTATTTTAACGGCAGTTATTTTGTTTACAAATCAAACTGGATGCCGTTATACAAATGTATTATACATCTTTCATGAATTTTTAGTACGATGGTGTATTATAAATTTCAGATTACTTTATCAGGCTCCTTTTAAGCAAGCATTTTTTAAATACCGGACGTAAAAAAAGTTGACCTATGATAATGAACCATGTTTTCTAATTTAACAAACATACTTTTATTCTGCTGTCTAAATTAAGATGCAACATCCCGAAAATATTTCTGGTTAAAGTTGAAACCGGAACTCATTGGATCGATCAACAAATTCATGATGATGACGATGAAACGTTTGTTTTGCCGATATAAGCAATACTACTAGAAGTTTGCCAATGACAAAACCAAAATCAACAGTTAAATGAAGTTGGTATACGACATAATAGGTGACTTTAGGGCCTCAGACAATGAAAAAAGATATTTAAAAGGTCCCGGCAACTAATGGTCTCATTTATCACATAATTACCAACGAAAATACAGGCTTTTGACTTTGGAAAGACACATAGAATGAAGCGAGATTAAACACGTTTGCGTGCGCTCAATCTTCTCCCAATTTGGAAGAGTGATGCTATAACAAAAAATTTCACACCCTATACAATCGGTTTCAAACTTTTGATAAATATTGTTAAGTATGAATTCTTCTTCTTATCTTATGTAATCCAGATCAAGCCAAACATTATGAGGAATTTTAATATGACGTACTTCTTTGCTTTGTAAACAAATCCTTGCTCTAAATCCAATAAAATTTGTTTGCGCATGCGTACATTGACTTCTTTAGAATAATGAATTTTATCAATTTATCATGCACTTAATATATTTCCTTAACTTTAAAACACTTTCTAACTCTTAAATGGTGCACATGATGTTACTAATTAATTCATTATGTAATTTGTTGCATTCCGAAATTGACATATTTGGCCTAAATTCGACAACCGTTCATGCTGGCTGTTCTAACTCCTCCCTCTCAAAAATCACAGCCGTTTGATTTTACAAACAAAATGGGAGGTTCATGGAAGAGCCTACACAAAGGCTTTTACACTTACACTTATCGGACATAGAAATAACCTCAATTGTCTTGTTCAGAATCGAAATAATTGATAAAAGCTATGCTGTATTATAGTTTAACATGGGTAGGCATTATATTTATCAGTTTCGCTCGGGCAAACAAAATCACGAATATAATGCCTACCCATGTTAAAACTACAATGAAGTATATCTTGCATCAATTATTTCGTAATTGATACTTAGGAATATTATGTATTTCGTGGATGATATTATACATAACAAAATAATCAAATTGATTTCAGCACAAGTAGATATGACTGGTTCCATAATGATAAGTGATTTTGGAAGATGTTTTGGAACATTCGAAAAACATTGGAAAATGCACTTCAATGGAACAGCAGATACTTTATCATTAGAAATACTTAGAATGAATAGCAGTGATTTTAGTGAATTCATATGTAAATGTGGTGAAGACGATCAAGGTACATGTTAAAAAAAAAACAATTCTAAATAAAATATGATTATACATTTTAGCTATGTTTCTCAAGCCGTTTTTTCATTCTTCGAATACACGACAGCATAATATACACTTTGTATTATTTTTTATCTGCTAGTCGAACTTGATTTCAATAAACTAAACCAAGATGCAGATTGCCGACTTTCCTCTGTGTTATTATGGTACTAAACAATGCAGCTTCATAGTTAGAATAGGTATTCCTCTTTGTGTTTTAACCGTAAAAAGTACTGTTTTAATTTCATTGTCACAAATCTTTTTTTATATAAGATAAGCTTCAGAACACGAAATCATTCCTTTTCTGAATATTTCATAGAACATTTCACATGTTTTCAATAAATCGTTTCAATAACATTTAAATTAAAGAAAACGTGGTTTCTGTATTCTTGTATGAAGCAACCGTCAATCAATTACTGTATAATCCATTTCAGTGTCTTGGCAACTTACTACTGGGGCTGTTGTAATGCGCAAAAACATAATCTTGACATGTTCATATAGCAAAACGAAATGCACAAATATCGATATAAAAACATGGCGGGTTGGAAAACTTTGTGAACTTTTGTGCCTGAATGGTAAATGTCAGAATATCAACAAATATCAGATGACAATTAATCAAAATGCCATGACTTTTCAATTAGAAATATTCGATGTAAATAGCCTGGACCTGGAACAGTCCTATACCTGCACGTGTGGAAAATTCAAAAAGAAAAATGACATTCATCTCAAAGGTAATGTTTTCATAATATTATGTAGTTAGATAAAACAGCATTTGCATCATTGGATCTATCTGTCACTTTGCAAGTATAAAATACAAATACGTGTGAATTTGTTTAACATGATTAAGCTGACATTTTTTTATTCTGTTGCAAAATTTGACTTTTGTGCAACTGTCATGGAAACACTAAAATGAAATCCCCTACAACGCACACGCATTGAACCAACTGAAAAAGTAACAAACGATTAACGACTTAACTGCATTATTCAAGTACAGAAAATGTAACAGGAAGAGAAAAAATTTGTACACATTAGTATTCTTAGCAATGAGAAAACAATACGTCAAGGCTTTGTTTAAATTTTTATTTTTAAAAAAGTTGATGCAAGCGTAAAATCTGTATTGTAACTTGATCAGTAAAAGTTGAACAAAATTTGGAAAAATATAAAATGTGTAAACACGTTAATCATTAACTATATACATCAGCAAATCTTGGTAAAATTGATAATTTAGAATCTTCAAAGACGCTACAACTTGAATTAAATGTCTTTTGATATGTCAATGGTATTCAGGGGTTTTGTGAATCGCCGCATTTATTGTATCCTTGAATAGATTCACTATTACCTTTTATCATATGATCATTCGATTTCTTTTTACTAAATTCATAGAATATATAGATATTCGTTAATCAAAAGACACATATTTATAACTGCATTTATAATTACTTTTTCAAATGGTAAAAAAGATTATATAACAGTATAAATAGACTTTAATTATTCAAAAAATAATACGTCACTAAACTTGTGGTATTTGTAAAAGAAAATTTACCATCACTATACTGGATACCTATATTACACAAAACTCCATATGAAGAACGATACATAGCTGGGTCTTCAAAATGTTCGACTAAACATCTTATTTAAGTACTGACTACTTATCCTTTTACAGTTAAAGATGGGCTTCAAAAATATTGTTGTATTAACCAGATGTGGATTCTCAAAAATTCAAAAGATCTACTGCTTAATCTTCGATCACAATCTTTGTAATTTTGCAGCAATTTAAAGACTTTTGATTTTTCTACGCTTTACACTACTATTCCCCATGCTCTGTTTAAAGATCGACTTCACCATCTCATTTAACAGAGCTTTTTTTTAAATGGGAATCGTAGATACAAATGTCTTATTTTGGGTTACAATAATTCATATTTTGTGAAGAATCACACTGAATCTACCAGAAAATATACTGAAGATGATATTATCAAAATGTTGGACTTTTTGATCGACAATATATTTGTTGAGTTTGGAGGATTTATATTTCAACAGACAGTCGGTATTCCTATGGATTCTAATTGTGCACCCCTACTGGTCGATTTGTTTATGTACTCGTATGAAACAGAAGTCATTCAGAACCTTCTTAAAGACAAAAAGAAAATGCACCTTTCGAAATTCCATAATTTTACTTTCCGATATCTTAATGATTTTCTATCATTGAATAACCTATATTTCAACCAATACTTAAATCTCATATATCCCAGTGGACTTGAAATTAAGCATAATACTGATACTAGAAGGACTATTTCATACCTTAATCTTTTCCTCAATATTGACGCAGATGGACGACTTCACACAAAAATCTATGATAAACGGGACGATTTCAACTTCCCAAATTATCAATCGTGAGATGATAACAAGGGAACGTCACTATCTAAAAATGGAGAATTAACGATAGGAAATGAAAAATCATCTCTTTTATCAAAATTTTTTGTATTACGATTTCCGTTAATGATATATATATATATATATATATATATATATATATATATATATATATATATATATATATATATATATATATATATATATATATATATATATATATATCAAGATCGAGGAAAGGGCAGTGGTCATTGTCAGTATTAGCTTTATTTATAGTAAGTTCAACAGGATAAATTTCTTTAATATACATACTGAATTCGTCATTATTGAGAGCCAATATATCATCAAAATATCTTAAAGTAGTATCAAACTTTTGTATCAGATGTTTTTTTAATGGGTGTTTTCTGATTTAGTCATCAATTGTAACTCATAGCAGTAAAAACACAGATTCTTAATAAGTGGTGCACAGTTGGTCCCCATTGGACTTAAAATAACTTGACGATATACAGAATCTCCAAAATGAACAAAAATGTTATCTAGTAAAAGTTCAAGGGCAGCTATAGTATCAAAGCATGTCAATAGTCATCAAAGGAACCAGGATTATAATTTAGTTCGCCAGACGCGCGTTTCGTCTACACAAGACTCATCAGTGACACTCATATAAAAATATGTATAAAGCCAAACAAGTTGAAGTTGAAGAGCATTGGGGATCCAAAATTCCAAAAAATTGTGCCAAATACGGCTAACATTTTGAACAGATTCAAATTCAACAAAATAAGCATGCAATTTATCAAGTACTTCTAACGAGTTTTTGACACTCCAAGAGTTATGACATCCACAATTTTTTAAGGCCTTATTTTAACAATATAAGTTGATTTCAGTATTCCTTTATCTACAACGCCATTGATCCTGCTACTTGTAAAACCGTACGTTTGTTTCAACTTTGTATTAAAATATTTATTCCAATTTCAATGAGGCGGACATATTGTCTCAATTTATTTGTTTAACTTGATTTCATAAAAATATGTACCTGTGTTCTTTGTAACCCTTTTCCTCAACCATCATCACCTACACCACACACACAAAATCACAACCATGTGTACATAACACTACAAGATCCACTGTCTTTCCAAACTTAAAATCTATTTCATGTGTTTAAATGAAAAACATATAATTGTATCCAACGATAGTCAAATGAACTTTTTTGATAAATGACTCCAACACGATATATACACCTCGCCATGAGTTAAGCAACACCTGATAATTTTCCAGAATGTTTTTTTTTACTGAATTCATAACTAATCGAAATATCGATACAATAAACGGAATTTGCTTTAATAAGATAACATATAAAATGTTAATTGAACAGTGAAAGTTTGGACTGTTTTTATAATTGAATATTTGAATATTTCATTTTAGGCAAATGGTTGAAAAATGGCAAAATAAATCACAAAATAAAATTTCAACTTACACAAAATTCTTTTCAAAACTCGAAAGTGACAATTTGGGAATACATTAAAGTGCAACTTAGGTCAGTAGCGAGTGTAACCTCCACGCTTCCGGAAAAGATCATCCATTCGTCGAATCATGCTTTGAACTAACAGAAATTCTTTGCCAGTCTTCAATCAAGGCTGCTGGTAATTCCTATTAATTCTTACTTGCTGGTTCCCTGTATTTTTCGACCAATATCATTCCAGACATGCTCATTGAGATTCATATCTGGTGACATGGGTGGACAAGGAATAGTGTCAATTACCTCCTGACGTATATAATCTTAAACATTGCGTTCTCTGTATGGCCTAGCATCATATACAATGAATATTAACATGGTTGCAAGATTGTGATTGTCAAAATGTGGCACAATGATAATCCCATGCAGAACATAAATATTCATTTTGCATTCGAATGAAAAAGCATACCAACTATCAAATCCCACCACCAAACGTTGTAGTTCCAATGATGCGCTGTTTCCTGTATGTTGTTTTCCGAGGACGTCATACGCACATGCTCTCATCAATACGATATAGGAGGAATCTGCTCTCGTCAGACCAATGGACTTAACGCCATTCTCTCAAAGTCAAATTGCGGTGACCATATGTGACCACTGATGTCGAGCTTGACGATGCCTACGAATCAGCAATGATCATTTGACTGGTCTACGGGCAAATAAATTGGCAGACTATAGTCTGCAGTTAAAAGTTACACATTTCATTGCACGAAATTTGTAAGGAAACAACTTGTATATAGATACAGAAAGATGTGGTATGAGTGCCAATATGACAACTCTCCATCCAAATTACAATTTGTAAAGGTAAACCATTATAGGTGAAGGTACGGCCTTTGATATGGATCTGTATAACTGTACATCACGATAACTTGAACTAAAGAACCTGTTTATGAACTTTAGATGAATTACTAGATATGACTTTGTATCAACTACAGATATTTAGTAAATACACGTATTTAATTAATGCTCGAAGCTCTTGAGCAATAATGACAATTGCATAATTTCAAATGTTCACTTATAGCTGGTATCTGCTCTTTGGTCGGGTTGTTGTGCCCTTGGTATACTCACCATTTTCATTCACAATTTAGTTAGTACACGCTTGTCAAATTGATATCAAACACTCTGTTTTAATTTATACAAACACATGATATTCATATGTTATGTATGTCCATATACGTAAACAGTTATTGAATGGTGTTTTGTAAACAAAGCAGTTATTGAATATCAAAACATGTTTTGTTTGCGTTTTTTATATGCTTTTGTTGATGATATTTTCCAAAGGAATTGCCCTTTTCTCTTACATTTTGATATGACTGTTTTCAAATTTATTTCATGCATTCCTTTTTATATATTACAGTAAAATGGAGTGAACAGACTGCCCCGGCTATTTTTGGAGAAACATATTTATTAAACTGTGAATATTCTCGATATTGTGTTTCAACTTGGAGATCGGACAAAACTGACAGAATCCTTTGTTACAACGGTGCTTGTTTTGATAAAAAATACAACAATATTGTTAAAAAGACGCCTAAATATAAAGAAGTATTTACACTCGAAATTAAAAACTTTTCGGTATTGGATATCAAAGAATATACATGTTCTTGTCACTTTGCTTCATTCACTAAACATATAGAAGTATATGAGTATATGAGTAAGTATCAATTTAATAATATATGGAAATCGCGACCTTATGCAAATGAATATCAATACATCGGTTAACCTATTTCGGGTTCACGATTTCTACGATTGCTGCGGATCGATATTGACAACTGAAGGTGGGGGAAAAGGGTAATATTGATTAGAACAAACAGAATATATCAACTTAAATCTCTTGATTTCTTTAAATCTCTCGCGCTGTTCAACTTATTAAACTGATGCTCAAATGTGATTATTTATTAACGTATAATGAAATTTTATTTTACCTGTAGTTTTGACTAATTCAATAAATGGAGTAATTCGAGTTTAAAATTCAACCAAGAACACATGTCATTTGCTGAAATACAACACATTTTTTCATGCATTGCGGGATGATAAAATTTGCTGAGTTGTACATCTGTTGTGTCTTCATTATAATAACCTATGATATAAAGTGTTCATTCGCTGCTCAGATTAAAGAATTGTTGTTTCTATGGGAAGTAAACTAGTGTTTTGATTACCCGACACATAGCCATTTATATTAACGATCGATGAGTAAATGAAGATTTCAGATGCGTGCTTACAAAACAGAAAGAAACTACAGTGAACACAAAATAAATTTCATTAAGGATGTACTTGGTTGAAATTTTACAAATCAAGAAACTACAAGAATGTAATATTAAAACTTAATTTCGAAAGATCCTAAGATGAGGAACAAAATAAGCTAGAAATATTGAGAGGTAATGCAGACCCTTTTTGAGATATTTAAGTTTTCAAAAATAGTGGGAAAAGGCCGAATCAGACATTTACCCTACATTTGCATTGGGTTAATTTGTGTCTCAAATCGAAAGAAACAAATAAAAAATCTGCTAAAGTTTTGGAAAATGACCTTTTATGATCTATTGCAGTCTTTTATGAAAAACATGGGTGTTACGGGGCAACATATTTTACCCTGTATTGTTAGAAAAAACCCAAGGAGTCCGAACAACCTCACCCAAGTACATACTTAAGAAAATTCAAATATGAGTTCTGGAACTTTGAATGGCTTCGTTAAAAGGTGGACTTAGAGTGTGTCAAATAGTAAATGGGGCCAACAAAAAACCCAGCTTTTCAAATAATTGAAGTTTTGACATTGTACCTACTTTTATGATTAAGTCATTAACATCGGAAAGGGTATGCATTTATTACGTTGCCCCTAAGAAACAGAAACAAACACTTCTGGAAGATTGTTTTTTTTTTATTATTTGAAAAGAGATATTTACTGTAGAACTATGAGTTATATTTTTATTTATATTTCATAATTTCATAATTTGACAGTGCAGTATACGCGAACATGTAAAAAAACCTTAAATACTGCAAACTACTATAATTCATCGAAACTGTTAAAAGTATACCTTAATTTATGTCTGGTAATGTAAACACAATAAATTAATTTTTGCTTTTATGCATATTTAAGTTTTTGTGATTTTTTGAGAATGCTGAATGTGCTGAACTGACAGTAAGATTAGAATGTCATGAAAATTCAACACATGCATTGCAGATAAATTTGCGTCTTATGTTTATCGAATTATAGTCATTTCGTACTCCCCCCCCCCCCCCCCCCCCCATTTCGGACCCTGGCAAAAACTATTTCGTACCCTGACCATTTCGTACCGTAACCTGTCGTACCTCATGGAATATTAATATGTATGCCATTTCGTACCTCATGGGAGCTTTATATGTAATACCGTTCCGTACCTCATGGAAGATTTATATGTATGTCATTTCGTACCTCATGCAGGATTAATATGTATGCCATTTCGTATGGCCTATGTAAAGATTTATGAATTAACCATGGTTTTAAAACCAGCTAAACGTCTTACATGTATGCCAGTCATAAATATTCCATTATAATGACACCAATATTGTTATAAACATGTATTTTAATTGTATTGTTTGCAGGCAAGGACAGTTTTATGAGGAAATAATACAATTATATGAAACTATACTTTGAAATGGCATCTAAATTTCTAATAAACTTAGGTAGTTTAAATCTAAATGGTAATAAAAATAAAGATAAAAGAGACAGAGTAATTGAATGGATTAAATGTCAAAATAGTTCTATTTGTTTTTACAAGAAACTCATTTTGATGAAAACATAGAAACAGAAATAAGAAACAATTCAGAATTTAATGTATTTTGCAGTCACGGAACGACCTCTAGTAGGGGTGTGGCTATTCTCATTAAAAAGTCACTGAATGATAAGTTGATAAATAAACATAACGATGTAGATGGACGAATAGTTCTTTTAAATTTAGAAATTGATGAAAGCGTTTTTACATTAATGTGTATATATGCACCGAATTGTAAAAGTAATAGAAATATATATTTTTTTAAAGTAAATAATATAATAAAAGAACAAGGGATAGGTATTACGATAATGGGGGTAGATTTTAATAATACGATGAAAGCGATAGACAGGAAAAATACTCGTTTAGAGGTAAAAAAATGTCCAATCAGTAAAAAGTTTAAAATCTTTAATAAAAATAAATAACTTAACAGACCTTTGGAGATATTCAAATAAAAATAAACAACAATATATTTGGCGAGAAAAGATAAATCTCAGGCAAGTAGGATTTTATGATTCTGATAGGTTCAGATTTCGCACCATTAGTAGAATGTTGTAAAATTAAACCTGCAGTTATTGATTATACGGATCATCAAAGTGTTTTTATGAAGTTTATAATTGGTGCATCAGAAAAGGGAAGAGGGTATTTGAAAATAAATAATTCTATTTTAGAAGATAATGACTACATACAATTAGTTCAAAAAGAAATGGAAAGCTGCTGTTTGGGTAATCGTAATTTAAAAAACCTTGGTTTAGCATGGGCTATATTTAAAATAAAGGTAAGGGAGGCAACTATAGCTTATTGTAAAACTAAAGCAAAATTTACAAGAGAAAACTTACGAACTCTTGAAAAAAAATTAGAAATAAAATTGAAAATAAGAGATGAACAAGAATCTGAGAATAACGTTTTAGATAAAGATATTGAAGAACTTGAAAATAATATTGCCAAAATTTATGAACAAAAGGCTAAAGGGGCTCAAATAAGATCACGAGAGAAATGTGTTGAATTTGGGGAAAAAAATAACTCGTACTTTTTAGGTTTAGAAAAACAGAGGCAGGTAAAAAAGTCAATCAATAGATTAAAAGGCGGAAATGGTGAGATTTTAACGGATCAAAATGAAATACTTTGCAGTATTAAAGAGTACTATAAAAAGTTATACTCGACGCAAAGCCCTGATAAAACATCAAGCGACAAATATATATTTGAGACAAAACTCGATAAAGAAATGGATAAAAATGATAAATCACGCTGCGAAGGGGATATTATAGTAGAAGAATGATCAGATGCTATTTATAAAATGAAACTTAATAAATCCCCTGGATTAGACGGTTTAACCGTTGAATTTTATAGAAAATTTTGTGATAACTTAAAGTTCATAGCAGTAAAATTCTTAATATTGGATATAAAGATCAAGCACTTACATATTCACAGCGTACAAGTGTATGAACACTTTTATTTAAAAAGGGTGATCCATTGTCACTAGATAATTACCTTCCTATTTCTCTTTTAAATATTGACATGAAACTTCTATCGTACGCTCTAGCACAACGATTGAAAAAAATCTTACCATAACTTATTAAAGAAGATCAGACTGGATATGTTAAAAATAGATTTATTGGTTTTAGACCAGATATTATTGATTTTACTGATTTATACAAAATTGAGGGGGCTATAGTCTTTGTTGATTTTTCTAAAGCGTTTGACTCTCTAGAATGGAATTTTATGTTTTCGGTTTTAAAACATTTTGGATTTAATGAATCTTTTATAAGATAGGTTAAGACTTTATATATCGATATTCAAACATGTGTAATGAATAATGCTTGGATATCTGAGGTTTTTTAAAACACAAGGAGTATACGTCAAGGATGTCCTTTATCTGCGTTATTATTTGTTTTATCTGTGGAAATTTTGGCTTCAAGATTAAAAAGCAATACTAATTTTAAAGGTATCAAGGTCAAATTAGATTGCAAAAACCATACTATAAAAATTTCGCAACTGGCAGATGATACTACTTTATTTTGTTGTTCTAAATATTATGTTCAAGTAGCTATGAATGAAATTGAAATTTTTGGTTCTTATTCAGGACTGAAATTAAACAGAAACAAAACAGAGGGGTTATGGATAGGAAAGCTAAAATCTTGTAAAGACAAAATTGAGGGAATCAACTGGAGCAATGGACCAGTTAAAAACTTTTGGCATTTACTTTGAGCATTGAAGAGAGGAATGTGAAAAACTAAATTGGGAAAATAAGATTGAAAAGATGAATAAATTATTTTGTTCTTGGCAAAAAAGAAATCTTACTATTTTGGGAAAAATTTTGATAATTAATTAAAACATTAATTGTGCACATTTCTACTTTTGTGGGATCTGCTCGCAGAGTTCCAGAGAAATTTTTAAAAGAAATAGAAAAAAAGTTGTTTTAAATTTGTTTGGGATAATAAACCACATAAAGTAAAACGAAATTCAATTATTGGTCAATATGAATATGACAGATATCAGAAGTTATATCACTGCTTTAAAAGCTATGTGGGTAAACAGACTAGTAAATGATTGTGAAGGAGGGTGGTAAATATACCTCAACACTATTTTGGGTCAAACTGGTTAGTGTTTCAAACAAACAGTGGAACTAAGACAGACGAAAGCATTGAAAATATCCCAGATTTTTATACAGATATTATTAAATGTTGGAAATTAACTGGTGAAGGTCTAACAAAAAAAAACCAGAAACATTTACAGATATAAGAAAACAAATATTATGGAACAATAAATCTATTAAATTTGAAAATAAAGCTATATTTAAAAAAATGGATTAAAAGCGATCTTATTTACGTAAATGATATCATAGATGAAAAAGGTTGTATTTCTCAAGACATCATTTTAAATAAACTAAAAAATAAATCAAACTGGATAGCTGAAATTAATTTAGTAAAGAAATCTATACCAAAAGACTGGGCAGCAATTTTAAAATCGGAAAATTCTATAAAAAGTATTTTTAATATAAAAAGAAACCAATTCAAATTGGATGGGTTACCTATAAATTTAGAAGCATTAACAAATAAACTTTTATATAAGTCTCTGATAAATAAAAAATTGGAACCAGCTATTGGACCCAAAAATGGATGCGTATATTTGATATAGATGATGTGTTATATCAAAACTATCTATATAAAGTTTTATTCAGTTATTTAAAAGAAATTAAAATTAGGATTTTTAGATGGAAATTCCTACAACATATTCTACCTCCAAAGAAACTTTTATGCAGATGGAAAATTGTAAACAATAGTTCTTGTAATTTTTTTTACACAAGAAGAAGATTATGATCACTTCTTTATACTGTGTCCGTATTTAAAACTTTTTTGGAATAAAATAAATGAAGTTTTAAAGAATAGTAAATAACTTTTAAAATAAAACTAAGACACTTAGTATTTGGATATAAAACTTCTAAAGAAGAATTTTTTGACTATAACTTTTTTTTAACAATTGTGGGTTTTTCAATTTACAAAGCCTTCTACATATCTGATCAAAAGACAAAAAATGTCAACGTTTTCTCAATTTTTCTCAATGAGTTCAATAGAAGAGTATGTTTGAAAATTAAAAGTAATGTTTTAGCAACTATTAGAAAACATATGAATAGTCATATTAAGTGATTAAGTGATATTATCTAATATATATATGATGTAAAAAATGTAATATGTTTTTTACAACTTATCACTACCCTGAGTGATTAGTGGATTGTAACAGGGAACATCAGGAGAAGCTTGGACTCCTGAATGATATTGTAACATGCCAATATTTGACATGAATATAAATTTTATGTTGTTGTTAAAAGGTTAAGGTAACCAAGAAAAATGCCTATAACAAGTCAGGAATATGACAGTTGTAATCCATTCGTTTGATGTGTTTAAACTATTGATTTTGCCACTTGATTATGGACTTTCCGCTCTGATTTTTCCTCGAAGCTAGTATTTTTGGGTTTTTCCTTTTTTAATTTTTATTATGAGTCTAGTTAACAAAAAAAAACGAACGCTATTGTTAGTCTGAAAAAGGGGAAGTCAATGCAAAATGTCAGAATTTTGTATCAACTTATTAAAAGTGTATTGAATTCGTGAATTATGAAACATGCTCCGACCGACATGAAAACGCCACAATTTTTACACTATAGCATCATCGTATTTTAAAACTGTTCATGTACATTGAAATGATCATTAATCATATACTTTATTTTATTCATTTCTATTATCATTTGAAGCTTTTTTGACAAACAGTGACAAAATAAAGAAAATAAAAGCAATACAAATGCTGTTGTACCGTCCCAATGTCAGACCGGATACGTTTCTTTGAAATGAAATATCATTTTGATATTGTACAAGACATTCAGTCGTGTTGACTAATTTACTGGTTTTGGATTTCAGATATGCCAGAAACCTTCAATAGATCTGCTGAGTACACAGCAAAACAAGTCGAGATACATATATCAACTAAGAAGGTCTTTCCCATGCTGAAATGTAATACAACATATTATGAAGTGAGTTCAAATGTTTGTTCTATCAATATGTGATGAAAATAGAACATGTTATTATTAAATATGTATCTAAGGAATAGATTATGAAAATGAACTACCATAAAAGATAACGATCAATTAAAAATTTATTACTGATAAAAGAAGAGAAATTTCCCAAAACAAACACGAATCTCTTCTGGGACTTAGTTTTTAATTGATCTGTTCCTAGTAAGTGAACAGATCAGCGGTGCTCGAATATTTCAGAAAAACAAATGAAGTACGAATTTGGTGAGCACTAAGGACAAACAGTTTTACTTAAGAAATCATTTAAGGGGGATATTTTATAATAATAAAACAAAGGTCGGTTTGTCGTTCTTCAAGTTTACTTCGAGCGATACAATTATAGGTAGGGGAACAATATCAATAGAACAGATCAAACCGTGATACAATATCAAGTCAACCCTGACTTTTTTATTCTAATAGGACTAATGATATTCTTTCGAATCGACGTGCTCTCGATGAAAAAAATATAAGTGTTCCAATAACACTATTAGTATTGACGAAAAAGACAAGGCAAATTGATTTAGTAACATCTTTAACATACGTAGATAGCATCGAAATATTTAACTGAAGTAGGACATGGAGAAGTCATAAATGGATGTGTTTCTATAGCATGTATCGTAAAATACGGGTTTAATCTTTTTTTGTTGCGTAAAGCACTCACAGAAATGTAGCTTACAACCTAAGAATGTGTAACTGAAACAGAGACGAAAAATACCAGAGGAACAGTCAAAATCATAAATCGAAAATAAACTGAGAACGCCATGCTCAAAAACGAAACTGACAAACAGACTAACAACAGTACATAAAATTATTAAAAAGTCGTTTTACTAATGTTAAAGAGACGGTGTCTGTTAATGATTTCTTTGATGTATCTAAAAGTAAAATAACAAAAATACGGAACTCCGAGGAAAATTCAAAACGGAAAGTCCCTAATTAAATGGCAATATCGAAAGCACAAATACATTACACAAATGGATAATACTGTCATATTCATTTGACAACTACAATACGATGTTTGACGTATTCATATTTTTTTTATGTACAATATGTATAAGTTATAACATGCCCTTTTCCATATCAGCCCAATGCTTAAGCCGAGAGTCGTGTGGTCCGAGGGATGATACCAGGGCTTATATGGAAAAGACATGGCGTTGTCAGTTTATTTTCGATTTATGAGTTTGACTGTTCCTCGGGTATCTTTCGTCCCTCTTTTATAATCTATCCATCATATATTTAAGTTTTGAAGAAAAGGAAAAAACTATTAAAATAGACCATAAGAAGTCAAATCTCTAAACTTTTATCACATTTCCATGATTTTCTTTTTCATTTAATATATTTCAATACATAATTATTTTAATATTTCACTTATTTTTAAATATGGTAATAGACAAGAGCGATCATTTGGCAAATTGGGGTTACATCAATAATAGTTGGGAGGACATTGTTGGTTGTGGCCGTTGTAGCAGAATTCTCATAATTCTCAATACAAACATTGTCATTGTTCGCAATGGTCGTTAAGGACGCATTGACGTCACGTCATTCGGTATCGGGGCACAATAACCAACAACCACTTTTTTGTCGGGCAGAAATTGATTAGGACAATTTTGCGGTTATTGCATATCCAAAACCGAATGTTTTCATATTTGATAATAATTGAAATGTCAGTCGTATATATATACCTTCGATTGTAAACAAGTCTAAATTGAAAACAGCGTTTAAACTTATGATAGTGTTAAATAAAAACTGCAAGTATTATACGTTTGCATGTAAAACAAATTTCTAGTAAGAGGGGTCTAAATGCAGCACAAACAACATTTTGCCATAAATAGTTTAACATTTGATTTATACTAACTGTAACAAAGTTTTATTCTATTCATTGCTGACAAATGAACAAATCATTACAGATTATAGAGCAACTATTTTAGTTGAATGATGCAAAAGGGGAACGTTTCGACGCATTTAAAGCGGAATAAACATACCTGTTCTACACATTGGAGGTTCAGCTAGCTATAATACCAGATTTAACCTACCATTTCCTTTGGAGAATTCCTGCACCAAGTAAAGAATAAAGCTTGTCCTTTTTTTTGGCTTACAATTTTAATTTTCATCATTTATTTTTCATTTTTTAAATTTCTGCTCTGTATTTTACTTTTTACATATTCTGAAAAAAGAGTAATTTTTTACTTATCTATTTCAGACATTTTCCAAATGCAACAATTCTATCTTTTGCAATCAAAATAGTTCAACAGGAATAAAGGTAAGCAAAAGACGTAGACACATACATTTTTTCTAATTATAAATTATTTTATGACTGATCGTATCTAGTTTTAATTCTATTTTTTCATTTTTTAGTCGTATGGAAAAGTAAAGATAATAAATGAGCACAGTTCGTAATTCTATTACGCTGCATTTGTGTACCGTCGTAAACAGAATTGATTGTTCGTTGTTACCCAGTGGTTAAAATGTTGAAAACCACTTAATAATATATTATTTATAACCTTTTCCTGAGTGTTTATTGCCTTTATTTGTGATATATTCCTGTTATGTTATGTTGTTATTTTAGCAACATTTTGAACTCTGCTATTAAGCCCACCATTTTTTCTAAAAATGTCCTGTACGAAGTATTCAGCACTGTGTCATTTTTCACTCATATTTCCACTTATTCTTTTTATTTACATTTCAGCATGTAGAGGAAATTCTGCAGCAACACGCGTCGTTTAAAGTGTCAAACTTCACGTTTTATAAAGCAGACAGTGTGTTAATTGTCAATATGAATGATTTAACTTGCAGTGCTATAACATTGCAAGTAAAATGTCAAGTAGGCAGTAAACCGTTTTCTTTTTCAGTATCAGCTGAAGTTGATTGTAACTTTTTCCAAACCATTGGTGAGTCTTCCTTGATCTTCACCTATCAACTATTTGTTCAGTTTTTAATTTGTGGTAGCATTGCTAACTGTTGACCAAAATGCAATGAATGAGTATGGAAACCGGCCGCTTTCAACAATGATAAAAATATATCCGTATAGTAAAAAATAACGGTAGCACTTTCTTGCACCACATTCGCATTTAGATAATAAAGGTCTAAGTTATCATCAAGTTCAGCAAATTAAAAAAAATAAAACCAATGTTGAAGGGCTAACGAACAAAGGGTAACCGTAGTAAAACCAAATTCATAATTTATTTCAAAGGCCCCGCAGAATCAACTCTAAAATAATTCAAAATGGAAACGAAAATGTGTGTGTTTTTTAGTGCTGCTGAAGCAAAGACAATAAGTAATAAATAACATAAATAACTATTTTATTATAGTGTCACATATCTGATCAGACAATATATATATATATATATATACAACAATTCATAATACAAACATAGATCAAATATCCAGCCTTAGAATAGGCGTATGAGACACTTTAAAACACATCAGACAACTGTATATTTGTATAAAAAAATACAGTGAGGATTTCTTTAAATACATAATATTTTATACTTATAAAATTCAAAAATAATTACTGGTTTTTCACATTAATTAAGTAAACTGTTTTAAAAATATTTACTAGTAAAAGTATCAATTAATATAAGATAGACTATATTAATAAAAAGATTACAGATTAAAAACATAAGCAATGGTTAAAAGGTTTTACATGTCTTTAAATAAAAACTAACAAAAAGAAAACATATATTTCTAGGGAAACAAAAAGAATTTAAATGTGATAATATTAAATAAAGGATCAAGCTAAAATATCTGTACTCAAAATTAACAATAATAACAATGTTAATAAAAAGACTTTAAAAATGTAACTATGAAAAATATATGTTAACATTCAAATAAATTTCTTTCTTCTCTGATAAAAATTGAAAAGTGCGTATGATAATGAGGATTGTATTTCTTTACATTTCATAAGACTGATCAATTGTCTGTCAATATCAAGAGTATCGAAGTTTTCTATAAAGTTTTTGGCTCGAGAAAATAAATTATATCTTAAGTCATCATACATAGTGCAGTACATTAAAAAAAATCGTTTTCTATGACGTCATTCGGACAGATGTATAATTTCTTCCATTAACTGGTATTTTCGGTCGTGCGTATCGGCCTGTCTCGATTACCAACGGGAGCGATCCACTTCGGAACAGGGGAACAACTCGTTGGACCGATCTCGGCAACTGAAGTTTCAAATATTTTTTCTGTGTCTGAATGAAAGAGGGACGAAATATACCAGAGGGACAGTCAAACTCAAAAATCTAAAATAAACTGACAACGCCATGGCTAAAATTGAGCAGATCCTGCTCCATATATGGCACCCATCGTGTTGCTCATGCTATACCAAATCCGGTAAATAGTTTAATTCAGTAGGTCAAATTCATGAAAGGGAAGGGTAAATTTTAAACAAATATGTGGCATGTCGAACGGGCACTGACATGGGACCGTGATATCACTCCACCACATAATTGAACGGGGTTGAAATATTAAATTAGAACAAATACAGTTATAGAAAAAGAAGTAAAAAAGTACCGATATGAGGGTATTCAAACTAACTGAATGTGAGTTCACCATCTTTACATCATTCCAGAGAACCTGATATATACCTCTGCTTTTAATTGTGTTCTTGTTGCTAATTCTTCAGTCTAATATGTTGTGTTTTGTTTTTGTTGTTTGTCAGGTGGTTTTTACCTTTTTAGCCATGGTATTGTAAGTTTGTTTTCTACTTATAATATTGAACGTTTCGTATTATCGTCAGGATATAAGAGTAAAAGTATACGTGTTGACATGACGAGAAAGGCAAAATGTTTTGATCTTCCTACTGAATCAGTTTTCAGATTGATTAATCATAATCACAATTTTAACTATGATTCTTTTTAACAGGGATTAACACATTATATATGTATGGAGGATCTGCCATCATGCTTATCGTCTTTATTGTAATATGGCGTAAGTATAAGAGTATAGTTTTCAATATTTTCTATTCATTTGTTCAGTGTTGCTTGCAATGAGACCCGAGGCAGGCAGTTAATTAAATGTTGCTCCTTTCAAACATGATATAGTGGGAAAAAGACTGCTCTGCTTAGTTTTACAGTGTTAGCTTTACATCTAGTGGTTAAGATCATAATCAATGACTGTTATTCCAAACATTGTGCGCTAGGATAAAAACATATGAAAGGTTTAAAGGTCACCGTGTAGAACGCAACTTGCGGGGTGTCGGCTATGTTTGACATGGGGTGGCAATTTTGAAGCGACGAAAAAGTAACAAGGTAAGTTCAAGCATCAAAATTTCTTATTTCTAGAACTCTCAGTACCATATAATGTATTGCACGGAAGGAACCGCAATATAATCTATTTCCTGAAAGCAGAAGCAGTCGTTTTCAGTGCTCAGTTTTCTCAAACACCTCGCCCTAGTTTTCCGTGTTGCAGATTTTGAGGCTTTATATGCAATTTTCGGTATAAAAAAACTACTTTACACAGATACCCTCCGTATCATTTATATAGAATTGTATTCCTCTCATTGACTTATACCAAATACCAGTTTCTTAGTTAAAATTAATTGAATTTAAAACTGTTATTCATCAAAATATAAAGTGTCGCTCGGGGTGTCAGATTTTGCGTCGCAAGGGGTAGAGGCTTGTCATAAAAAAAGAATACATTTTCTTATAAATCGATCTCTATCTGATACTTTTTAATTCAAACACACCTACACAAATATGAACATAAATGTAACAGAAATTCAACCTAGAAAAACACAGGTTACATCAAATTCTTCATATTTTATTCAATTCCGGTTCGTTTAGAGATATGTATATAGTCAGAGTAGACCTTTAAAGTAGATATGATATGATAGATGTGTAACAGAAAACGGATAGTTCTAGCTGGGCGATTACGAACGAAATAACTGTCTTGAATCATTTTTTCTTGTAAACCTGTTCCGTTGTATATTTGTGTACAAGTCGTTGTTTTCTCATTGACAATTGTAGTATCATCGTCTTCAGGATTACTTGAAGTTGTGTTGTCATTCGCTGAAAAAGATGCCGGTGAGTGTTTCATTGGAGAGAGTGTTCTAATTCTTTTTAGGAGTAATGGATTTTTGCGGCGTGCACGAGTGCTTTTTAGATGAACCTGGTGATGAACTATGATGCATTTTGGCTGGTGGAGGCTTCGGGCATATCTTATATTGAGGACTATTTTGTGATGTTTTGGTTTATTGAGCCATAGCCTTTACTTTTTTTTACCATGATAGTGACTGAAAAGGAAAAGAAATCGTTTACCAGCTTGAAAACTTAATATTTTAAGCCATTTTTTTTTTACTATGAATGAAATCAAAAGCACATGTTTTATAAGACCAAAAAGAGGCAAAATGAAAAACCCTTATTTTGTCATGGTAAAGTAGATGTGAATGAAATCAAAAGCATATCTTTTATAAGACCAAAAACAGGCAAAATGAAAAATCCTTGTTTTGTCATGGTAAAGTAGATGTGTTTGAAATAAAATGTATCATATGAAGACTAATTTACAAGCAAAACTGTATTTTTTTATGACAAGCCTCTACCCCTTGCGACGCAAAATCTGACACCCCGAGCGACACTTCATATTTTGAAGAATAACAGTTTTAAAACCAATTAATTTTAACTAAGAAACTGGTATTTGGTATAAGTCAATGAGAGGAATACAATTCTATATAAATGATACGGGGGATGGCTGTGTAAAGTAGTTTTTATACCGAAATTTGCATATAAAGCCTCAAAATCTGCAACACGGAAAACTAGGGCGAGGTGTTTGAGAAAACTGAGCACTGAAAACGACTGCTTCTGCTTTCAGGAAATATATTATGTTGCGGTTCCTTCCGTGCAATACATTATATGGTACTGAGAGTTCTAGAATAAGAAATTTTGATGCTTGAACTTACCTTGTTACTTTTTCGTCGCTTCAAAATTGCCACCCCATGTCAAACATAGCCCACACCCCGCATGTGGCGTTCTACACGGTGAAGGTGTTGTACGATTATTGTAATGATTCTTATTTTATTTTTAGGGAAATTCAAACTAAGAAGAAAATGGAGACCATTATGCAATTTATTTAAACTTATCTGTACATGCTGTAGTAAGTGTTTTATCTACGGTCTCAGATAATAATTAAAAAGCGTTGTATTTGTTTTTATTATTATAATTCGAATTAAACAAATGACATTTGTGTTTTTAATCCTGAATTTAAAGACAGAAAGTTTGTAATATTTTTTCTTATATAAATAAAGTCACCGGACGCGAAAACTTTCATAACTAGTAAATCTAATACCGCAGATACAGTTTAATCTGCCTTATACTTTGACTAGCATTTACTATTTATCATTGTGGCAGAGTATATAACAACACATTTCAGCTTTTTATTTGTACACTTTCAATTTTTACGTAACACTATTGAGCAGTGTATGTAAATAAAACCTACACCTATCATGATTCCCTAAGGATTTATTTACAACATCTTACTGTTGACATGGAGGCTATCGAACCAACGATTCCTAACTCATCACTTCGACATGGTTATAAACAAATTAGGAAGAGATTGCATGAACTCCAAAAGATGGAGATTGTATATATCGATAGAGCAAACGTCTTCTGCAAGTTTTGTGGCACCTTCCATGCAAATCCACATTGACACAAAACGTAGTCACAATCTATATTGGACACAACACGAAAATTATTAGAGTTAAGGTATCAAAATCCTGTTGATACGTATCGGTAAATATTAAGTTCCATTTGCACTACTGGTTGTTTGTTGAATTGTTATTCCACCAAAAGAGTAACAAAGTGTTGGCAACAAAAATCAGCGTTTTTGATGAGGTCATCTTATATATCAGAGTCGTGGAAATCAATGTTAATACTAACACTATCTATAATTTAAGATTGCCTAAAAATAAGACTATTTGTGTTTACCTATACTACTATAATTTTTTAGTTTTCTTTTTAAAAGTCATTATTCAACATTTTATGAAAATATAGTTGCTCTTTCAATTGATCATGTACACTACATGCATTAGTTGTGTTGAGATAGAAAAAAGCGCAGAGTTTGATACAACTATATTATTGTGATTGAGTATTTTGCTGAAGATCCACATCTCCTTGGTTGAGAGTACATAATTATAGTACTTTTGAAAATCATGTTTTACTGAAGTCTAAATGTTTAAAAGATTTGTATGGGAACATAAGGACAAACCTGTTATATGTCGTTCTTCACATTGATCTTGTTAAAGTGTGTATAGTAAATACAAAAAATCTGTTTTCACTCTATTTTATAGTCAAAACAAAAGGCAAAAATTTATGTCACAATTTTTATTTTCTAAAGTCTCTTTTTTTCATGAATATAAAGTAGGATTAAAAAAAAAATACAATTGTTTTAGTCAAATTTATGCCTTCATTCGTTAGGAAGCATGAATATTGAATGAGCTTTGAATGCCTAATTCAACCAATCAGTTGATTACGGTTACTCGTTGCAAAATTTAACTGCAGTTAATAAAGAGCAGTTCAAAATTTCTTTTATTACCGTTTATTTATTCTTTAAAAAATGGTTAAAATCGTTAGACAATAACTTCACTTTCGAAAAACGGATTACTACATTAATTTCAAACTGAACCAAAATAAAAACATTGATAGATTTGTCTCTTTTAAGACATAAGATGTTTTGATGATAAGTTTTTAAACATTTTGTTAAAACAATTTTTTTATAATCTCAATGTGATAAAACACTTTAAAGCTAAAAGATAAACATATTATCCGTATATGTCCATTTAAATGTTTAATTACAACTGAGAAAGTAATTTAATCTAATAAGGATGGTCAAATTATGTGCATAATTAATAATATTTAAAATTAACTAACTTTATTTCAGGTCTGGAAAGAAAGAGAAAGCACAAACGTAACGAAGATGAATATCAATCTCAGGAAATCGAACAATTACGGACATGAGACTATTTTCCGATTGGCGTAAAACAACAAAATTATTAAATCATCTTGGTGATTATGAGGTTACCCATATATGATAGTTCGTTAAGTCCATATTTTTTATATTTGTGAAATTGATGATTCACTTATCGAGTTTTGTTTTTACTTTCCTTCAAGTGGTTACCAATATGGCTTACGTCTTTCAAAAATATATGTCTATGGTAACGGACTGTATTTTGTAGAAGAAAATGAAAAATGTGATTGAGGTTTGTTTATATGACATATTGTTAAATTTGTATTAATAGACCACTTTTGAGTTATGTACTACTTCAACACGGAGACTTGGCTAACACCAAACAGCAAGCTATAAAAGGCCCCCAAAAATACTACTGTTTAACCATTCAAACGGGAAAACCAACGATCTAGTCTATATAGAAACGAGAAACAAGAAACACTTATGAACCACATTAACAGACGACAACCACTGAACGTTATATAAGCCATGTAAAAGCCTATTTTTAATTTCTCTTTTGTTTAAAACTACTGTAACGAGATGATACTTTTTTTATATTTTCGATATAAATTTTCAAAATATATATATTTGGTATCTACCGTCTATCCATTTCGTTTGTCACTAGTGGAGTCAGATTTGCTCATCTGTCCAGTTAAACGAGGACATACTTAGTATCATTTCGATTTGATTTTATATCAAGTTATTCTGTATAATATTTTAAGCAGCATTATTTATTGGACCTACTTTGACATGTGATTTAACATTTATGCACGAAAACTCTCTGTCAATCGATATGAAGGTTAGGTGTGAATTGCCCCGCTGGTTCATTTGTAAGTATGTGTAGCCTCGTGTATTTTCAAACAAGTGATTGATTAAACTAATGATTTTTCTTATGATGTAACTTGACAAAAGGGATAATGACTCAATAATATAACTTGTCTTTCAACACCAATATACAACGTTAGTAAATGGGGTAAATAAAAGTTTGAACCGTTACACTAGGAAATAATTTCAAAAATCGTAGCATGATAACAATCTGTGTTTACTCGTTTGTTAGCAAATCTACTCCTCCAGTTAGAACTGCAACATCAGTCCAGTCAATCTAGCATAAATTTGACCTTCACGCGAAAGTAATTGCAACAGAAGATTTTTAAGTTTTAATCTTTAGCATTATACCCCAAATATACACAGAAAAAAGTCCCATAAAATCTAACTTGAGGAAGACTAAAATAATCACCATTTAAAATTTTTATGGAGATTTGCATTGAAAATGGAGATAACTCTTGCAAAAAACGCAAAATATCAATAACAATTGATACAAAATCATAACTTTATCGCTTCTATTCATCAGAATGTATTGATTCTTTTGTTTTTTAAGCAGTCTTTATAGTATAACAAACAACTCTGAAGGTGTTTTCATATATTTTATCAAGCTATAATCTAGATTTCATAATTCATTAGTTGACCATTTATTAAATTTTTCAACATGTCAAGGTAAAGAATCTTAAATTTAATAAAAACAATTAAGCATGTATTCTTTTTTTTTTTGTGGTTAAAAGTTTCTTTAGATAAGTAAGTTGCTGAAAAAATATAATATACAGATATTAGCAATACCAAAATTTCACATAATTTTTTTCAAAATGGTTACAAAGCTTCAAATTTGCAATTTCTTTAAGGAAAATGCACAAAAAAAATACCCATAACAATTCTGTTTTGTACATTTCATGAGCAGAAGATTATATAATTTAGTCAAATACAAACTTATAACCCCATGAAAGTATCATACTTTACATAAATTTCAAGAAAAACAACCAAAAACTGACTAAAAAAGACTCATTTTTACAAGAGTTATCTCCCCTTCCAATGTTAATTTCCAAAGGAAATTAAAAATGTTGATTTTGAGTTATCCTCAAGTTAGATTTTATGGGACCTTTTTCTGTGTATATAAAAGGCATAATGATATAGATTAGAAATAAAACATTTTCTGTTGCAATTAGTTTGAGGTTAAATCTAAGTTTGACTGGACTACATGGTCAATTTCTGCTTACATGGACAAATGCTCTTGACACATTTCTCTAAATTCTTAGCATATATATTTACTTAAAGAGGAGCGAGTGATACAGAGGGACGATCAAACTCATAGATTGAAAATAAACTGGCAACACCCTTGCTAAAAAAGAGAAACAGACAAATAATAGTACACAATAGTACAAAACATAACATAGAAAACTAAAGACTAAGCAACACGAATCCCATAAAAAAATGGGGTGATATCAGGTGCTTAGGAAGGGAAGCCAGATCCTGTTCCACATTTGATACCCGTCGCGGAACTCATATTATAACAACAGCCTAATTCGGTAGGTCACATTTGTGAAAACGGAAGGAGAGTGTAGTAACGACATAGGGAACATATCTGATATCATCTGTGAAACGGATATTCCATAACGGTCAAGCAACAAGTGATGGCGTCCGTAAAATTTACGATGGGATGATTTCAAAGTCACCATTTGGAACTCTTGGTTTAATAGCTTCCTTGTGAGTAGCAATCCGTTATCAAGAAAATCATAATAGGAAATACAAGCCCGGGAATATCATATCAATTTGGCTGCTTAAATGTTGCTACATGGAAATGGAAAGTTCACAATTTGGAAGCTGAAATCATCTCTTTTGTCGTAAAGTATTGTAGATGTATGTCAAGATATCATATTTTTACAGAAGCATTCTTATTGTGCAACTTATCTGAAGATAAAAGCCCCTTCAACAGATGAAGACTAAAGGAGTTAAAATAATGGTACGCGGTCAAACTCTCCAGATATGTTGCTTGAAAATTAATACAGTTTGAACAAGATATCAAATCTCTGTTTAGCTTTCCTAACTTTAAGGTCACATTGTGTCTGTATTGCTGGTTGTAGACCCTTGCAATAAGTGTATTTAAAGTTTATATCTGAAAGATGTTCTAACTCACGGAAATCCCCAGATGGTAATTTTAACCTTTTGAAACAGCAATTTATATTTCAAACATTTCAACGTTGTTTTACATACAGTAAATGCATAAAAAGCAGGTTAAACTTTAGATATGACTAATCGTGACACACTGCATATATACATTGAGTATTCTACAAATGCATACAGAGAGAAGACTATTACCATTTGTATATTTGGTTATTATTTTTATTGGAAACTATATTTGGTGAGTGTTTTTCATTCACGGGATAGATGTACAATATAAGCTGTATCTAGATACTTGAAAGTCTGCATTTGAACTCACCTTTCAAACGGAAATGTGAGGTGTTGCCATCACTTGTCGTCCTCCGTCGTCCGTCGTCGTCGTTATCGTCATCGTCGTCCAGTGTAGATTATTTCAAACATCCTTTCCTCTGTAAATTTTGAACTAGTTACAACTAAACGCAAGCTGCATGATCCTAAGGGTATACACTATAGTTGATGTTTTATTGTCTGCTTCGTCAAAAACATAGCCACAATTGCTTAAATCAGATCGTAGGGATGAAATGCAGGTTTAGGTTAATATCTCAAAAGCTAAAGCATTTAGAGCAAATACGACATGGGCTAAAATATTTACTAAGTCAAGTTCACTCAGCGCAAAACATTTCAAATGAATCTAACAAACAATTTTTTGGTACTGCCACTAAATTGGTAATTTTGAGGAAATTTGGCATTTTTTAGTTATTATCTTGAGATAATTATAGATAAAGATACAATGTAAACAGCAAAAATGTTCAAGAAAGAAAGATCAATAAATTAGTTTTGTATGAACTAATTAAAGTTCAAATAGACCCCTGAAAGATTGCTAATCATGTTTTCTAACTTTAATTTTTTTTTTCTCTGAAACAAATACCAAATCTAACTAAACTTTAGTTGTATTTTCCTAAGGTTATCTTAAATCAAATTTGTGTTTAATTTTCTGTTTCGTCAAAAAAAAATAGTACTCATTGTCAAGGTGCACCTGCCCTGAAATTATCAGCCAAATCGGGTAAGTAAGTTCTTCAAATAAGTTTTTAATTACCAAAAAACAATTATAATCTGTTTTGTTTACTTAGATAACTCTCTACCTTGAAATTGCTTAAACAATATCAGCCAAACTTGGACCGAACGAGTTTCAGAGTATCTTGTATAAATTTTGTATTTCATTTCCTTATACGTCAAGAAACATAGACACTTTGGCTAAAATTGAACATAAGGGGTCAAATACATTTATTTAGCTTTTGAAGAAAACTACAGAGGTACTACAATCATTTAAATGGCATTTTTAAT
This sequence comes from Mytilus galloprovincialis, assembly GCA_037788925.1. Lineage (NCBI taxonomy): Eukaryota > Metazoa > Mollusca > Bivalvia > Mytilida > Mytilidae > Mytilus > Mytilus galloprovincialis. Next base: position 17,885,864 of record CM075332.1, read on the forward strand.
CCACTCATTAATATATATATCTATAGTATTAATATACATCTCACCATAAGTTAAGCAACACCTTATTATTTTTTAGAATCGTTTGTTTCTGATCTTATACGTAATCGATATATATATCGGTACATCATTTGTACATTGAACTGAATTTGAATTTGTAAAAAAATAACATACATAATGTTAATTAAAAACTGCAAATTTTGGACGGTTTTCATTATTAAATTTTGATTTTAGGCAAATGGTTGTAAAAAGGCACAAAAACAAATCACAAGAAAAAGTTTCAACTTATACTGACGTTTTAGACAAATTTGCTCTACACCAATACAAAATTCTTTTCAAAACACGAGGTTGAAAATTTGTGAACGCATAAAAGTACAATCAATGTCAGTTGCGAATGTATCCTCCACGCTTCTGAAAAGTTAATCCACACGTTGTTTCATCCTTTGAACTAAGCGTCGTAATGTTCTAACAGGAATTCTTTGCCATTCTTCAATTAAAGCTGCTCGTAATTATTGTAAATTATGACAAGCTAGAACCCTGTTGTTGATTTTTCGACCAATATCAACCCAGACATGCTCAATGCGATTCATATCCGGTGACATGGCTAGCCAAGGAATAGTGTCAAATGTCTCCTGACGTAAATAATTTGCATAAGTGCGTGCTCTGTGTGGCCTAGCATTATCGTCCATTAATATTGGTCTAGTTGCTAGATTATGATTGTCAAAATGTGGAACAACAATATCCCGGATGATGTAATCGCGCTGTTTTTGACCCATCATAGTCCCATCCAGAACATAGAGGTCCATTTTGAAGTTATATGAAAAGCATTTTGAAACTGTCAAACCCCAACCACCAAACGCTGTAGTTCCAAGGATGTGTTGTTCCTTGTATGCTGTATTCCGAGGATGCCATACAAGCATGCGCCCATCAATATGATGTAGGAGGAATCTGCTTTCGTCAGACCAATGGACTCGACGCCACTGTCTCAAAGTCCAATTCCAGTGATCCCTGGAACACTGATGTCGAGCTTAGCCTGAAAGTCAGCAATGGTCTTTTGACTGGTGTACGGGTACGTAAATTGGCAAAATTTAGTCTGCGGTTAACAGTTCGTAGACTCACACGACCATTTATTCCAAGTTTTCGCGTAAGCGGCGAGCTATAGTAAATGGATGTCGACGAGCTGATGTGAATCAGCCCTGTCATCTCTTGCAGATGTTTTAAGTGGCCTACCAGAACGTTCGCGCTCAACAACGGTCCCACTTTCTTTATGGCGCTTTGATAATCTCGATATTACATTGTATGGTACACAAAAATGGACAGCTATTCTACGCAGACTCAAAACAGTAGTTATTAATAGATTGGGGGAGGGGGTGTCCCAACGCATCACAGGAACGGAAAACAACTGTCATAACTCCTAACTATGTGGAAAATAGGTGATTAAACCTGTTTTCTAGCTTGCTATATACAGCCTTTTTTCAAATTTGATAACAGTGTTTAAAAATGGTATTTCATAAATGATTTGTGCACCGATCAAAAAGATAACAACTGCCATTTTCTGAGTTGTTACAGGACATTGCAAGACAAAATGGACATTGCAAGACAAAATGGTGGGTTGAACCTCGTTTTATGGCTAGCCAAACCTTGCGTTGTATGACAATGTTAAATATGCTAGTAAAATGACTTCATTACATGCCAGAAATGTAGTACAAATTAATGCAAGAAGCTTCAGGACAGCGAAACACACAGATACATAATATAATATTACATTTCGACACGTTAACCACAGAATAACAACGAATACGTAAAATAATTTAGGGCAGTATACAAAATAGCACAAGAGAGTTACGAACTGTCCGTCACACAAATGTATCAACGCCACAAAAAGTGACGTCGCAGCTTAATTTCTAAAAAATGGATTTAAATCAAGATTATGTTTGTAATTATATTATTTGATTTTTTTTTATATAATTACAAGACTGTTTGTAAAGAACTGTGTTAGTAATTATATAATTAATTGTATTATCTAGTTATGTCGGTATTTCTTCTAAATCAAACTGTTAAAACAAATGAATCATTTACATATAGTTGCATTAAACTAAAACGATATACAGGAACTGGACGACGTATTCAATGACATGAAAACCTGAAAAATAGCCCAAAACTCACGATAGTCGTACAACTGTTGCGACAAACCCACGACAGCAAATTACAATCTTTTTTTTTTGCGTGTGCCAATTGTGGAATCATCGTGGACATGTCGTTGCTGATGTGACAACTCGATTTTATTTTGACATTTTGCACGACTGTGCCACGAAAACTATTTTATAGATCTTTCACGACAACAAAAATCGTACGATCTGTTGTGAACGGAGCTTTATGTTTGAGGGATATATTAATATGATACTCGATATTATAAACTATGCTTAGTTACAATCGTCATTTGATTAAAGTTTAATGTCCGCTAAGCATTTAAAGTTGAGATGTCAACGAGTACTTGAGTACTCGAGTATCGCTCGGTAGCACCGAGTATCGATTACTAAAATGATACTCGACTAATCGGTTCCCTGTTAGAATGTTGTTGTTTCTGTTGCTTAAACAAAAACAAATGTTTTTTTTTTATTGAGAGCCACTACAGGGAAATTAGATATCAATCATCATGTATAATACTAAAATACGATTATAATGTTTACGTGTAACTGTCATTCAAAATACTGTTTCGGGTATATGAACAAGAGCGGTCACTACCCCACCTTTGTATCATCAGAGCATATATTTTCATCACCAGGACTGTTAGTTAATATACAAATTTGACAAATCTACCGTCAAGTTGACAAGACAATATATTCTTAGATTAGAACACTTTTTTCCCCTTGTGTTGACCCTCATTAAATGATTAAAGGCAAAAGTAAGTTATAATCATCTATCCTTTGTTGATAATAACAATGTGTTTATTTATGGTTCTCAAATACTGTTGTTTGAGTAATAATTTTTCTAAACTAACTAATTACTTGATTTGATTATTGCCAGTTTACATAATTAGTACATGTAGTAAATTAGCTACAATAACAATCAATTATTGTATAAAATTCATCTAGTCCTAGGTTATAATGTTAAGGGTTTTACGATCATAAAAAAAACCAGCATAATATATAAAATGGGTATAATTTTGTGTATCCATTTTGTAAATGTTTTACCAAGCGAGTACTCGAGTATCGATCGTTAAATCAAACAAGTAATCGATTAGTAAATCTTCACAGAGTTGTCATCCCTAATATAAAGCAAGGCTGCTTCAGTTTCTTCTCTTTGTGTATAAGTACACAGGAAACAGATTTCTCTACAAATATTTGATAGATCCTCTTGTAAATTAAAAGTTTTTTTATAATTTATTTTTTTCATCATGAATTTACAAGTTCAACATATATTTATCTTGTGGCACAATAAGCAAGCAAGTGGAATAAATAAGCATAATAAGCATTCTATGAACTAACACTTAGAAATATATGGATTAAGTATAGTTATAACATTTTCATTAATATAGTAATAGTAGTGCAAGAAATATATGAGCATACACATGGTATGGTATAACAGTATATAAAAGTTAATGATTTAACCTATCGTTAACAAGATATATTCCCTTTCGTACATTCTATTTATTCACGTTTGATTTATCATGTTGATTATTTTGGTCGTTTATCCGTTCATTTGCTATGTTTGAAGTATACATATATATTGATATGATACTCGATATCACATACTATTTAGTAGGAACAATCGTCATTTGCTACACATTTAAATTGCTTAGGAAGCCAGGTTGCACATATTTTCCATTTGTTTAAAACTATTTATACACCGAATATTTATCTCTAACAGTTTGATAAATGCAACATTAGCATGATTAATAAACCGATGTTCAATAGTCATAAATCGATTGTGCGAAAACAAATCCGGGTCACAAACCAAAGTCTAGAGTAACATTTGAACTATAAGGCGAAAAGAATGATATAACAGAAATACTGAAATGCTAGAAAACAAACACTGACATTCATAGAAACGGATAAACACAGCCACATTTCTGACTTTGAACAAGACATTTCAAACTATAAGAATCGTCCTGTTCTCACTCTTTTTGTTCCCATGTAAAAAAAAAACGAATTTAATAATTAAAACGTATTTCAATAAAATAGTAATATACAAACATATATGGTTGGCATTGTATCGTTTTACTAAGTTACTTTATATGTTTATATTTCTTAATGGATTGACTACGACAGTTATTTAATAGAATGCACGTACATAAATGAATTATCGAAACATTAAAACAGTAAATTGTCGATTCAAAACGGTAGGAACTCTTTCTATAGAAACAATTGATTTCATGATTTTATATAGAGAATATATATGATTCAAGAATAATAATAGCACATCAATTAAAGGTTTTATTTCTTTACCGTAGATATTTCAATAAATTTACTAAGCATTGAAATTCATTAATGTTCATCAAATATTCATAAAATCTTGTTTGTTTTCAATGTTTTTTCAGACATGTATATGTCGTGTACAAGTTGCGATTTTGTACAGGTTATAACATGTACAAAAATATTGTACATGTTATAACTTGTATAATGCAAAAATACAAGTTATAACATGTACACAAGTACCTCATACATGTTATAACCTGTACAAAATATTGCTTAAAAATGGTTTTAACTTGTACAAAATTTAAGATAAATCTTAATGAAGTAAAATATACATTTAAATTCACCAATGCATAAAGGACAACAATAAATAGGCCAGAATGTGTCTTTTCTGTAGAGGACAATGATCACAAAGTTTCAGAAATATATGTTTTATGACTTATGTTGGCAAAATGTGTTTTCATGTAATTGTATGTTTTATGTAGTCCATCATGGCTTAAATAAGTGTGACACTATTTACTAAAAGCTTGCATTTCCTCAATGACAATTACATTAGACATGTTAGATACTAGTAATTTAATTCTTCCAAAAATTTTAAGAACGATGCCTTAAAATTTTGGGTAATACTCCTCCCTCTCGTTCTATAGCATGCAAAGACTAAAAATGTCTTATATGCTTACTCTGTAAAAGCAAGAGAGAGCTGAAATAATTTTCATTGGACCACGCTTCATTATCAATATCTTTGGATCTACTCTTCAACATTTTTGACCTTCAGCATGACTTATGTAAATTTATAATTATTTTTTTTTTTTATATAAACTATAAGATCATTGTATGAGGCGGATGTCATTTTGATGTTTTAAATCTATATCCTCTACTTTGAAAGCATGTATTTGTGTCATTTGGATGTCGTCTGCTCCATGGTCTGGTTGTTGTCTTTTAGACACATACCCCATTTCCATTCCCAATTTTATTTGTAGACACATCTGTCCTGGCTATCCTCTTCTGTCTTTGAGTGTGAACTAGAATGAAAGTATTTTACTATTGCCCCCAAAGTGGACACTCACAATTATAATTCATCAAATAAAGATATGTCCATAGATAGTCATAAGTGGATCATAAGACATGTCCTAAGATATATCTTATGACAAGTCTTAGGAATGCTTCGTAATACCGACCCCTGGACATTAACTATATCAAAAAAGGACAAAACGCACTATCATGAAGGAATAATAAAAGAGTTATGAAAATATTATTGAAGTCAATAACATCTGTTGCAATAATAGATTTTTTGAATAGAAACATATCCCTTATTTTTCGATTTTGTACAAATTAAAACCATTTTTAAGCAATATTTTGTACAGGTTATAACATGTACGAGGTACTTTTGTACATGTTATAACTTGTATTTTTGCATTATACAAGTTATAACATGTACAATATTTTTGTACATGTTATAACCTGTACAAAATCGCAACTTGTACACGACATATATAACAATATGAATAAATAGTATAATTGCCAATGAGAAAACTGACGACAGAAAGACCATAGAAAATCGATTTTAATAAATACAGAGCACCGTTCCACCTTCATCAATCAGTAGAACACATGTTCTTATGTAAAAAATGACTGAAAAATACCTACTAAATACGATGATACAGTACCAAGTAGTTTGTAATAATTGAAAAAAGATAAAAAGTGATATTATTAAAATTTTAACCATTAAAAAAGTAAGAGTGTGATACAACTTCCAGGACATCTGTTATCATTTTTCATTTATTAGTAGGCAGTAGATATTAATGCGATCCTATTAAATAATAAACAGATTTTTTTCTCAATCTATCCTCTTCTACTCTCTATTCAAAGTTAATTATTTAACCTAACACAAACAATGAAATTTCCTATTTTGTACATAAGACATAATTATTTTTCATTAACCAGTTCGTCGTTTGTCGTTAATCCATACATTTCCTATATTAATAGTTACATGGTGTATTAGAGACCTAATACGATATTTATGGGGTTAGTAAAATGCATAAGGGGTGAGAGCGAAGCACATCGTGTAACGAATTTATCGTACCGACTATAGTATTTTGACGAGCAGCCTATCAAAGTGATCAAGTCTTCAATACTTAGTATTAAGATTCTACTTCCTTTTCTCTTTACAAAAAACAAATGCCAACAATAACAACTCTTTAGCTTTAGATTTATTTTATGAATTTCTTTCAATCGTTCATTACATGTATCAATTTCTTCGTCTGTTGAGTCCTTTCAGATTTCTGTTTTTGTTTTGAAAGGGAAGTAACTCCTTACTAACCCGATATGGTAACTTACCATGTATGGTTACTAACCCTATATCAAATATACATAGTCATCACGTGTCGCCCTTTAATCAACCATATCGCTGTAATAATAAATCTATAGGAGGTAAGATAAATTCTATTATATCACTTCACATATATTGGTAGAGATCGTTGATGAATACATTTATACAAATTGTTAGGTCATACATAAAAATATATTGCGTCATGTCTTATAAAAATAATTAAGTTTTATTCAAACATTCTACATCATGCGAGTTGAACAAATTTAACTCTTTTTCTTCAAATGAACATTTCGTTTTGAGAAATTTTAAAAATACATGCACCATGTGAAAGTTTTTTTTTTCTCTTTTATTTTGTAACGGGCCAGCGTTTAGTTTATCTCCATATGGACTTTGTGTTTAAGAATATTTGCAATTATTAACCTATGATGTAATTTTGCTCAATATCATGCAATTAAGTGCATAGATTTATTTATATTTCTCCAAGGTATTGCTAAGTACAAACGTACACTTATAAATAATTTATCGCAATATGTAAAAAAACAAAATTGTCAATACAATACACTTTTACAAGTTATTCCATTTCATGTTTTATATGCAATGAATATATATTTAATTTATATTTATCATATACTTAGGCTAAATAACGTATAAATTTTACCGTATGATAATAGCATTAAATTGACGTAAATTCCATATTTTTCGAATTGGATCTTAATGGGCTGATATGAAAAGTTTATCACATGCTTCGATTGTTATCACATGCCTTTCCGTAACGTTATCACATGGCATTCCGGTAATACTCGGCCAATTCCAGAAAATACACCTCAATGCTACGTTTTCAGTGAAAAACATTACAAAGTAGTGTACAAAACAATTATTTGAATACTGGAAAGTATATTGTTTAAAGGAAAACTTCGCAAAAAAATCAAAAATTGATATAATGTCCATTCTGTATAGAAACGCTCAAATTCATAAATATTAAAGTTTTATTCTGCTAGATAAGAGATCAACATCGATTTTAAATTTCGACTATCAATTCTCTGCGTTCGGCCATCTTGTCACCTTCTCCGATTTGAAACCACGATATGTCTAAGGACCAAAACTGCAGTAACCTGATGTAGTCGTAATTGCGTGTCGATATCTTGTCAATAGTACGGTTGTTTTATCCGACTAGTTAACGAACTTGATACGGAAAATTTTCTTATTTTTTGAAAATAACCATGGTCTGTTATTTTTAAACTGTTAATATTGGAAATAGTTAAAAAGTCAAAGTTCAAATCATAAGTAAGTGTTCCGTGTAAATTGAATTGTTTTCGAAAAATTCATAATTCTTTTATGTAATAAACTTTATTCAAATAAGTTCGGATCTTCTCTCAACTGATCATCCGCATGGCTAAAGGTATTACTCCCAAAGGTATTGTGAGGGGTGTGAGGTGACACGTCCAGGTATTCAAGCGATTTCCTGTCGGGCTTGTAAGTTCATGCATCGTTTCACTTGTAAGGGTATTGATCAGTGTACACGACCGATAACTTATAACTTTCCATTTTGAACTATTAGATGTATAATATACATCTCTGTCTAACTCTTGCGTGTCCGAAAGTGATATAATATACTAGTCATTACTAAACGCATACGCTTGTTTATAAATAACATTTCTGGTGTAAAGAATATTATTTATAAAAATATAAATAATACAAAAAAAAACAAGATTTGATGAAATAAAAATCTATATACATATTTTTTCCAAGGGTAAATTTGGTAAAATGTAATGTATACTCGTTGTCAGTAGTGAAGGACAGATTGGAACATACCAGAAATATTGATTTAAAAAAATTTACGCACTTGTCGACCATTCGTTTATACACCTGGATAATAAGTTACGGAACTATAGCACACATTGAAATATATACATGAATACATTAAACATAAGAAAGAAACATACATTTTGTGTAAATTGGAGTAAAAGTGTTGTAAATACACTAGTCCACGTATGCCAACAGTATGTAATAGACTATTGTATACCAAAAGAAGAAGAAGATAATAAATAAAAATAAAAAAAACAAAACAAATTATTTAATAAATGCATTTTTTAAGTTTTTCTGAAACATAATTTAGAAAGTTTCTTTAAAAAGTTGACTTTTCCAAACAATGATCTGGTTTTTTTTTCTCTCTCTGTTGAGGCATATGATAGGAAGATTTCATTGAATGTATCAAATTTTGGGCCCGACGGCCGTGTACTTTTTTATTCTTTAAACTTCGGGAACCACGTAAAGAATCAATATATGAATCTGTTATTTTTCTCTACTGTTGAAGCATATGATAAAAAGATCATAACATGTCAGTTTTCATATCGCATGTATTATCAGCCCTCGGTCAATACCAGCCCTCGAGCCATGCGGCTCTTGGTCTGATATTGAACCTAGGGCTGATAATACATGCGATATGAAAAATGCCATGTAATAATCTGATAATATTAACTTTAAGCAAAAACACACACATACAGAAATACGGCTATGCCACGTTACGCCCAACTAATTCATACTACCAGTTATACTCAATTTGTGACAGAAAACGCACGGTCTACGTTGGCCAAAATGCAGAAACATAATAGTTATCTTGCTTATAAAACAAAATAAACAAGTCAGTCAATTTCAATTACTTTTCTGGTGTAAAACTTCATTAAAAGAAAATTCCCCGAAGTTATGTTATCGTGTTTGGCAACTAAAGAATGTGAGGTCATATGTTTGCTTCCGGCATCAAATGTAAACACGGGGCATTTTAAAGATTGTTTGCCTCAGAAATCAATAAAATTAAATTAAAAGAACAAGATTAGGTGAAACATGTGAGTTTGTATAAAATAATTATTAAACAATTATAGATTATCGTTGGTATTCAACGCAATTGATTTTTTTCACTTGAGCCAGTACGTCGACAGTGAGAAAAGCAATCAAATTGAGATGACATATGATAAACTTTTTATTGTAATTTTACCTGTGACGACTTTGTTAATTTCATTGACAACAAGCACGTGCGTCCTTAGTTTCATGTGATAATCAACTCCTCTGAGAAACGAAATTATCAGTTAAGACGGAAATTTTGTAAAATAGCGATATTACAAAATAATTAATATTATTATAAACTGTCGTTCCGGATAAATTAATCGAATATAAATGCATAATCCATGGTTTAATGAAAACAAATCAACGGTTTCCGAGAATTATGTCTATGTTCGATGAACCTTGTTGGAAACAAGTGTCCCCTTATAAATTGTAATGACTGTCGCGTCAAAACTAATGTCTATGTTTCCTGTTTTTTAATGAAGTTTTAATACATTTAAGATAATAATATATATATATAATATATCTAAATGGAATATATGTGTGGAATTCTACATGTTAACCATGAATAAATAAAATGTGTTTAAATGTCCTTAGTAATTATTTAATCTATAGAATGATAAAAAAAATTACTCTATCATGTAGATATGTTTAAAAAAAAACAGTTAAAAAATACAGTTAACACGATGCGACTATTTCGTCTTTTTAAAAATAAAATGCAGATCTCAAAAGGGTTGAAGAGGGTACAAAACACCTAAGGAATTCAACCTTCCTTAATGTCAATTGAGCGTTTTTATATATAGCTTCCACCATTTTCTACATAAGGAAATGACTGTAACAAGTCGGTAATATAACAGTTATTCAACCGTACCCACGAAAACCACTAAATGGTATCCAACGAAAAATAATGAATTCACAGTATTTAGGAAATAGCAATGTATTTTTATATATCTATATCGAATATTTTGTTTTCCCTGTTAGATTTCATTTCTCTTGTATTTATTTTCAGACTTTTACTTCGTTTCAATATCATGGTATTGCTAGGATGAACCTTGCACATCTTTTGAATAGTGTGTAGTTTTTTAAAATCCTCTCTGTTTGCATTTTTCTCATACAAGTCATTAAATTTTCCGGCAATTACAGCTATTGGCATTGCGAGAAGTAACAGACCGGAAACTGCGCACAATGATCCAACAGTACGCCCCAGAGCAGACTTAGGTACCTCATCACCATATCCTACTGTAGTCATAGTTACGACGGACCACCAAAGACCTATCACCATATCTGGAAAGGTCGTTGGATCCCGCAATTCGGCGAAATATATGAGGTTAGCAAACAATAAGACAAAAATCAGAAAAGTAATACTGAGTAAACCCAGTTCTTTTATACTAGCTCTCACCGACATCAATAAGATTCTAAGCGCACTGTACTGTTTCGTAATTCTAAAGAATCTAAGAAGTCGGAAAACTACGAGACAATAACACACAGAATAAAAAATTAACAGTTCGTAATTTTCAAGTAACTTTTCACCAAACGATTGATCAATAACGAAAATAGTCCACATAGCGAAGAACAGTATTATATCAAGAACATTCAACCAGTCTTTAAAGAACTCCTTCTTTCTTGGACAGGATGCAAATCTTAAAATTTGTTCACAGGAAAAGAACATCGTTATGAAGAGGTCCAAATCCTTTAGCCACTTGGGCTGTACAGTTGTTGCAAACATGACTTCCTTTGGATTTTCTTTATCTATCCATAGATTTAGTCCATTCAGAGTTACCCAGTAAATCAGTATATCGAGATCGACATGTTTATGTCGCACATCCGGGTGTGTAGCCAGCATCGGTGTGATGGCAGACAACAGTACTATAAACAGGTAGAAGATGCTAAATATCTGAAAAACAATGCAAATAAACTCATCATACATACCAAGATTGAAATTTTATGTTGACGCCAAACGCGCGTTTCGTCAACAAAAGACTCATCAGTGACGCTCGAATCAAATAATGCTAAAGGCCGAAGTTGAAGATCATTGAGGACCAAAAATTGCTTAAAGTTTTGCCCAATTTATATTTCCATCTTCACTACGTGCAATGATTTTATAAGATTAAAAGAATTTGAATATGTAATAGTTGATTAAAGTTTCATTTCGGGAAAACTAAAAATGTAAGGATGATAAAAATTTTGTGACATCTGATGTTTAAAAGAGAGACGGAAGATACCAAAGGGACAGTCAAACTCATAAATCGAAAATAAACTGACAACGCCATGACTAAAAATGAAAAAGACAAACAGACAAACAATATTACACATGACACAACATAGAAAACTACAGAATAAACATCACGAACCCCACTAAAAACTAGGAGTGATCTCAGGTGCTCCGGAAGGGTGAGCAGATCCTGCTCCACATGTGGCACCCGTCGTGTTGCTTATTTGATAAAACATCCGGTAAATAGTATAATTCGGTAGGTCACATTCATGAAAGGTAAGGGGATGGTAGTTACGTCGTAAGGAACATATCCGATATCATTTGTTTAACGGTTATTCCATAACGGTCAACCAACTCGTGATGGCGTCCGTAAAATTTACGAAGAGATGATTTCAACTTCACCATTTAGAATTTTTGATTAATAGCTTCATTGTGAACAGCAACTCTCTGTCAAGAAAATCATGCTAGGAAATGCAAGCACGGGAATATGGTATCAAGTCGAAGATATATACCCCGTATAATTCCATTTGTTTCTTACTTTTAAAAAAAAATTATATATCAAAATTGAATTTGAGTCCATTTTAGACTTACTTAGCATTGACTGAGCATTCTCACTTATTAAAAGCTAGTTCAAAGTCAGTTAGATAAGTAAGTAGATAATGTTCTCAGCAGACTAAAGTATCAACCAGTACACAGACGCCATGAAAATGTCAGGAACCGGTACTCCAGTAGTTAGTTTCTTGTCTGTTATAGTTGTTAACTGTTTAATTATAGAATAGGACGTTAGTTTTTTCGTTTAAATTATTTGAAATTTTCATGTCGTGGACTTTTCGAATGACTGGACTGTAAGGGTGTTATGATTTTTGAAGGCCGTACGGTTGCCTATGACTTTTCACCACTTTATTCAAACATTATTTCATTTTATCTTCTCCGTGGATTGTTCAAGCTTGAAATAAAAATAAACTGACAACGCTATGGATAAAAAATTAAAAGACAAATAGATAAATAATAGTACAGAAAACAACATAGAAAACTAAAAACTAAGTAACACGAACCCCACCAAAACTGAGGTGATCTCATGTGATCCAGAAGGGTAAGTAGATTCTGCTTCTCAAATTACTCACCTTTGCAGCAATCGAAGATGTCGGTTCTTCCAGGAAAAGCCAAATTCTTTGTTTAATACCTGCTAAACACGATACTTTATGAGTTTGATATTCTGCCGTGCGCACGACAAAAGCATTTTTTATATAATTAACAAGATTCTGATCTTTTTCGTATTTGATGTATGTTGGGTAACAACATTCAGATATGTCTGTAACGGGAATTCTCCAGAATTCAAGTTCCTGTTTCCAATTCCACCCACAAATATGAGTAGGAAAGTGAATGACGCCATTTCTGTAGAAATCTAGAATGGTGTTGAACAATTCTGGATTTCTGTCAAAGAAAAACTGTTTCTTATCCTTATTATAATATTCTGATGTCGTTGTTAGTGATCCCAATAAAGTATCGCCATGTCTTTGTAATGTTGACCATTTTGTTTCAAAGAGAGTACCACCAACGTTTATATGAATTTCATCAGACATATTCAGACGAAGAAAGCTTAAAAAAGTAATTACCGGCGGTTTTCCAATATAAAGTCAGTCTTCAACTGAATGATGTTTGCCCATCCGAGGTAATCATTTTTCAAATGAAAGCTCTTTGAAACTGTTATCACTTTGAACGTACTTAACAATCAGGCTGATAATTGTATAATTTCAGGAAATCAATTTTAATGTGAGGCTTTAATTACAATTTACCTAAACTATAGGTAAAAAATAAACAGACGTTGGTACGTTTGCTAATAAAACAACATAATATTAAAGCGCTGTATTCAAGCAAATGATTTCATATCAATTTTGATTTGTTTTAATGTTTAAAAAGTACTAAATTAAATAATGTTTATCGATGATCATATCACGTGATCAAGAATGAATATATTAAAGTACCGATAACAAACAAAAACTGAGTCTGATTAAACCTAGTTATTGAAATATTAGTACAGTGGCACTATCTCCTTCGGTTCAAATTGATTAAAAACGTCATATATTAGAACATTACAAGAGTATATATATATATCTATATATTGTTTTATTGATGATTGGTGAGAGAGAAATCATGTGGGTGCAAATATAAGCTAACTCAAAATTACAGAAAATATATTCTATAGACTGCATGGGACATTTTCTAAACTTTAACAATGCATACCTAAAAAAATCTGAACCGTAACAGTGTTATAAAAATTATCATGCAATGTGTAAAAGAAGCCATGTGAATATATGATAAGCAGGGATCAAGAAAACACAACTATTCTTAATGAATTCATAACCCGGATTTGTTTTCTCTCAATCGATTTATTATGACTTTCAAACAACGGTATACTACTGTTGGCTTTATTTACAAGTTTTATTTGTATGATTAATTCTTTATCGACTGTTGTTAATGTTGATTTTTCGTTGTTTAAATATTTCCTTATATCTACGATGTGTCTCCAACGCGGTATTTACAAGATTGCGAAAGTCAGAATTTAAGTTAACTCTATCAAACATTGTTTAATCAAAGCATGATAACTATATGAAAGTTTTTCAAGTGATTTTCTGTCAAACTGTCTTAAATTTAATAATTACCTCATGAATGAATACTTTGATACAAAGTAAAAACACGATTCGAAAGGGGCGGACTTTGAACTATATTTTAACTCTTATATTATATCACTTACCTTTATCAAACCAGTTCTATACAATGTTATGATATAGAACCACTAGTTCTAGCTTGGTGAAAGAGACAACACAAATAAATACTGTATAATGGGTTATTTTCGCGGGGTGTAAATTTTCGCTTATTTTCGCTGATAGAACAAAATCGTGAAATAAATTCTGCCAATTTAAAAGTGTACATGCAAATATATTAATGAAAGTTTTTAATCCGCCAAAATAATAACCACCAAAACATTTCGTATACCCTATTCAAGGTTAATCGCGAAATTACACCCACGACAATAACCCTCTAAACGGTAGTTTAAAAAATGAAGAGGTGTGGTATGACATGTCTTTTTACATCAAAAGATTTTATTCATTTATGAATTGCATACATATCTTTGAAGAACGATTGGTGTTATCAATACGTTATTGTACTTCATTGTATATAGGTATAGGAAGATGTGGTATGAGTGCCAATGAGACAACTCTCCATCCAAATTACAATTTATAAAAGTTAACAATTATAGGTCATGGTACAGCCGTCAACACAGAGCCTTGGCTCACACCGAACAACAAGATAGAGAGGGCCCCAAAATTACAAGTGTAAAACCATTCAAACGGGAAAAGCAACGGTCTAATCTATATAAAAAAATGTTTATTTTCCGAGTTTTCTTTTTGTATTTGCTTTGGTATCTTCTTTTTCTTTTACATTGCTTTTAAATTGATTGTTTCTCAGTTGGAAATGATTTATCCAACATGTAAGACCAAAAGAACCTCCTTTATATTGGTCAACAAAATAAGATCAAAACCAAATTGCTACAGTACTGAAGTATTCACTGTTAAGACGCAGTTTTACTGTAAGATATATACTATTACACTGACTTAATTGAGGAATAATCAGACATCCCAACGTTAAAGATCGATAATGCAACACTTTGTTTGAAACCAGCCGTATGGTTAATTTCTGATTTTTCCAATACATTGTTTTCTTTATGAGTCACTTCTTTTCTTGTTTTTGATCTAATATTGATTGAATAATTGCAACTGGACTTTCAGAAACCAATCAATTATTCTGTGTTATAACTTAATGAAAGAAAATAACAGATTTTTTATATGAAATAACAAACGGAGACTCATGAAAGGTTCAGGCTTCTGATTTTGTGGGCCAGACTATGACGTTCCAGTCAAAAATTAAAAGACCAAACACAAAATTGGTGATCATGTAGAAATAAAATGTGTCAAGAATATCAATTAGAGTAGTTTGCTGATGTTGAATCTAATTTCATTCATTTGGAAGATACAAATGAAGGTCAAACGACAAAACTGATGGAATCGAATGAACACAAAAAGAGTGAACCTGAGTGCGTCGACAAAGTAAGCTTCCTTGACATGCAATGTCTTCAATCCGCTCTCAAGTTTTAATCCACCATTTTGTGCATGTGAAAATGCCTGTGCCAAGTCAGATATATGACAGTTGCTTTCCATTCGTTTGATGCGTATGACCTTTTGATTGTACAGTTATAATGGACTTTATACTAAACTCCGAATTATACACAAGAAACTAAAATTAAAAATCATACAAGACTAACAAAGGCCAGAGGTTCCTGACATGGGACAGGCGCAAAATTGCGGCGGGGTTAAACATGTTTATGAGATCTCAACCCTCCCCTATACCTCTAGCCATGGCAGAAAAGTAAACGCATAACAATACGAACATTAAAATTCAGTTCAAGAGAAGTCCAATATAAAAAAGAAGATGTGGTATGATTGCCAATGAGACAACTATCCACAAAAGACCAAAATGACACAGACATTAACAACTATAGGTCACATAGGTCAAGTCCGATTTCAGAAGATGTAACTAAAGAAAATAAATAAAATGACAATAATACATAAATAACAACAGACTACTAGCAGTTAACTGACATGCCAGCGCCAGATCTCAATCAAACTGATTAAAAGATTATGTCTTCATCATATGAATATGAATATGAATATCAGGCACAATCCCTCCCGTTAGGGGTTTAGTATCATACTATCATAAAGAACATAACCCGTGTCATGCCAACAACTGTTTTTTTTAAATAAATGTGTTAAGTTCCGATGGAAAGACCCTATAAGTGAATCCATATTAAAGCCAAAATATGCAATCTTTAATGAAAGAGGGACGAAAGATACCAAAGGGACAGTCAAACTCATAAATCTAAAACAAACTGACAACGCCATGGCTAAAAATGAAAAAGACAAACAAACAACAGCACACACGATACAACATAGAAAACTAAAGAATAAACAACACGAACCCCACCAAAAAACTAGGGGTGATCTCAGGTGCTCCGGAAGGGTAAGCAGATCCTGCTCCACATAATGACCTGACAACAGTATCGTAACTATATCCCTTCTTTACAAGTCTGTTAAAAGGTTTTGTAAGCTTATGAGGTGAATACTGACATGTTTGTGCTATGTAAAGAATATTACCATAAAAGATTGGATGTGAAATACCTGAACGTATAAGATGTCTGTATGGTAAGTTATATTTACGAACTATTTCCTTATACCGATGATACAATTTAGTAAATGTTATGACTAGTTTGTGAGATCAAAAACCCTGGTGTAATAATTTTTCAGTAATACATAAATTTCTCTCGCCAAAATTTAATACGTTGTTACAAACACGAGCGAATCGTACAAGTTGAGATATATTAACACCATAAGATGGTGACACGGGAACGTCACCATCTAAAAATGGATAATTAACGATAGGAAATGAAAAATCATCTCTTTTATCATATTTTTTTGTATTAAAACAAGGCAACAGTAGTATACCGCTGTTCAAAACTCGTAAATCTATGGACAAAAAATAAAATTGGGGTAAAAACTAAAACTGAGGGAAACGCATTAAACATAAGAGGAGAACAACGACACAACATTAAAATGTAACATACACAGAAACGGACTAAGCATTAGACAAAATCCGATGAGAATAACAAATATAACATCAAAACCAAATACATGAATTTGGGATAGAAAAGTACCGTGACACGTCTTATAGTAATGTGAATTCACACTCAACTATAAGAGAAAACAACCGACACAACGGAAACACAACGTTAAAATGTTATTAAGCTTCTCGTTAATGATATAGATATCAAGATCGTGGAAAGGGTAGGGGTCATTTTTAGTATTACTTTTATTTAAAGTAAGTTCAACAGGATAAATTTCTTTAGTATACATACTAAAGTCGTCATTATTGAGAGCCAATATATCATCCAAATATCTAAAAGTATTGTTAAATTTTTGTATCAAATGTTGTTTCGATGGGTCTCTGCTAATTTTAATAATAAATTGTAACTCATAACAATACAAAAACAGGTCCGCAAAAAGTGGTGCACAGTTAGTCCCCATTGGAATTCCAATAACTTTAAGATTTACGGAATCTCCAAAGCGAACAAAAATGTTATCAAGTAAAAATTCAAGCGCATATATAGTATCGAATCATGTCCAATTGAAATAGTTCTTTTGTTTATTGCTACTAAAAAAATGACCCAAAAGAGTTTGAACATATGTACTCGCAGTCTGACTTTTTAAATGCCCAGTTAATTAGGGTTGTGATTTTTGTCTTAATGAGAATGAGAATATGAGGCAAAGTGGTATATAAGGTAGAAAAATCAAAACTTTGAACAGATTCAAAATCACCAATATATGCATGCAATTTATCAAGTACTTCCACGAATTTTTGACACTCCAAAAGTTATTAATTCAACTGTTTTCAAAGGCCTTATTTGAACAATTTATTATCAGGTTTATTATTGTACCAAGTGTACTAGTAAGTAGAATAGACAATTTAGTAGATGAACAATGGCTTGAAGATGGAATAACTCTATATTTGTAAGGTTTTTTGTGTAGCTTCGGAAGACAATACATAGTTGGGACTTTCATTGTTTTTGGTTCTGCTTGGTTCTGTAAAGAAGTAGCTAAAAGTGTGTGTGTGTTACAGATGTCGTTTTCTGAAAATGAAGTCAGTTGGAATGTTGGTGAATTCGTGATTTCCTTTTGCAGAACTTCAATATAAAATTTACGTCAAACAATAATGATATTATTAGCAGCTTTATCAGCCGGGACAAAAACAAATCCCTTGGCTAGTTCTTTTAATTTATGTTTGATACGCGAAATAGGGTTTTAATGATTGTTGTTAAGAGTAAAATGGTCTTTAAAATGTTGTATTCGAATATCAACTATCTTCATTACTGAATAAAAAAAAGAGTCCAAAGATTTTTTTGTTAGCTTTTTCCCGTTTTACCCATTTCAAACAGTAGGTACGGAGTGAGTCGTTGATGATATTACGACACTCATTCCAATCAATAATTGACGGGGGACGATATTTAGGTCCTTTACTGAGAAATGATTTTAACATGTTTAACTCTCGGTCGCGAACGATGTTAAGGTCTCCTGTTATGACATGGGAAATGGGTTTTCGCCACTTAAGAATTAATAATATATATATCCCATTTTACACTTTCTCATAAATATCTAAATCACTCATATCTTAAAAACTATATTGTCATGATGATAGATAGTTCATACTTTTTAGACAAACTGAAGGAAGAAATGTTTGGCCAAATGTTTAGAAATTTTGGGTCCTCAATGCTCTTCAACTGCATACTTCATTTGGTCCTTTTAACTTTGAGTTGAGCGCCACTGATGAGTCTTTTGTTGGCGTAACGCGTATTTTGCATACAAATTTTAATCCTGGTATCTATCATTGGTTTAATAAAATTAACGGTATCAATTTTCTTGCACCAGATTTAATTGATGCGCCACCCCCCTGGCCTGGCAGCCTGGGGAAACAAAATCTGTTGTGTTATAAATATAATCTATGAAAGGCTACCGAAGGTCTGTTTGAATTAAAATAAGATTCCAGATCTCGATTATTACAACATGTTGTTGTAGTTCTATTGCGGAAACTATTCAAGAAAAAAAGGTATTTGGTATATACCTACATGACCTAGGTCAAATGCTTGGGAGAGCCAAACAAATAAATTCAATGTACCCACGGAAACAAATAGTGACAGAACATATGTGTTCGATCAACATAAGGTTTTTTGGCAATGTATCAACAAAACCAAATATTGATAATGATAAATTTAATAATATTATACTTTTTTGTTGTATTTGGTACATGTAATAATGAGAACAACACTCATAGTATTAATCAAAGAGCAGATTGCTCTGAGGGATACGATTGCCATTGTTTCATTGACACATGTATGCATGTAGCTGGATAATATTATTTTCAAAACTAATTCAAATGACAAACAGACATGTAAAATAGTTACAAAATAGCCAAACCCGGATAAAAGTGTATGAACAATGTAATTAGGTCTATTGTGGTTTTTTTTGTACTATCAATACCAAGTTTACTTTCCACAGCAGTCACTGACTGACTCAGAGTGTCCGTGTTGTTAAAAACACGCATCGAAGTCAAGGGAATTATCAAACATGAAGATTATGAAAAGAACATTATAGGAAAGTTGTTTAAGTTCAATCCCTTTGTTTGTTTTTACCTTTTAAAGCAAGACAATCATAAGAATCTGAGTGTCACAGAAGGTATTTTATTTCTCTCATTGGTTATTATATTTTATTAACTTGTGTCTGTTAGAGATGCGCCGACGTATAGTCATCAATGTGCTGATGGATCGTAGTATGATGTAGATTTCAATTCGTATCTTATCACCTTTTTTCCTACGTTAATTCTAGGAGGAACCCCATTCCTAACTCTTTAAATATATTTAATTTCCTTTGGGTCAGTCATCATGGCTCCTTTCCGTACACATTTATCGGTTTAAATTGCATTCGTTTTTAATATAATTCGACGTTTATAGACAGAACGAGTTATACTCGACGTCTTGTTTATATTCAGAATTCACGGAAGTTACTTCCGGAAGGGAGACAACTCGAAACGATAATATGGAAGACTCCATTTCGCCTGAAGGGGTGTTCTACGATGTGGAATATATTTATTTTAATCTAAATGATGCATATGATTTAAAATTATGCAACAACAATAACCCTCAATAGCAGACATATATAGAAAAGATCCCATGAGTTATAAATTAATTAATTGAGTGGGGTATCCTGAGCAACCATTCAATCTAAAACCCCTTAAAGTCAAGAAAACTATACGCATGCGCATAATTTCCAAATCAAACCCTGGGGCAAGATATATTAAATGCTTATTAAACGACCTAGATGGTTCTTAATTTCTTTATGGAAGTACAATCTCAAATATCAGTTTCATAACGGTAACATATAAGAAAAACTCCACTTCAGTTCTTATATGACAGAAATAGATTTATCGGTATTCAGAGAACTCTCGCATTTTATCAAAACTGGGAATTCCCTCTGACGTGTTTCTAAATTTATAACTACACTTAATATAAATACTGCTTAATTCTGATTTTCCGTGTTGTTAAAAACACGCATCGAAGTCAAGGGAATTATCAAACATGAAGATTATGAAAAGAACATTATAGGAAAGTTGTTTAAGTTCAATCCCTTTGTTTGTTTTTACCTTTTAAAGCAAGACAATCATAAGAATCTGAGATGTTCCTTAATGTTTAGAATAAAACGATTGACGTGAGGGAAATTGCTCTGAGCCACCGGTATAAGTCTACAGATTGCTTGAAAGCAATCGTATCCCAAAAACGTACAGTTTTTACCAAATCGAAAAGAGATAGGAGTTATGCCGCTTTACCCGACGAATATCTCTATAAACCACTTAAACTGACGAAAAAGAGTAAAAATAAACACCCACCTACTCCCAACATGTCTGTGCAAAATGTAAAGAACTGTTTGAATATTTTTCAACATTTATCCTGAACAGTGCTTCTATTTGTGAGCTACGTAGGAAAACACACTTAAATCGGAAAGAAGTCAGGAAAGGAAAATATTCAAACTCAAAAGTCAATGGAAAACTGACAACACAATTGCAATACATACCCGTTAAATTACAAAAAGACAAACAACAGTTTACAAACCATTGTATACAAGACTGCGTGCCACAGCCAAAACCGAAATCAGAATTACAGGTGCACACGGAATACCCGTAGTGTTGCGCATGGAAGTACGAATGCGATAGCCATGTTTAATTATGTACATGTCCTAAACAAAATACTTCATCTGGTTCATTAGATTGAAATAATCAAAAGGTTCTCAGCAGCCTGTGTCGCTCACTCAGGTTATGTACATAAGCAACAATAGACTCCCCTCTCCAACATTGTAGACAAGAAAACTATTCATTACACAAACTATATTTTTTTTTTAAATTTCTTTCTATCTTCTTGCCTTGAAAAAATCTCTGTTATCTATAGTTGTTTATCTATTTAGATTTATCAAACAAAAGTCAAAACGCATTAAAATATAAAAATCGTCATGAGATGGCAATAACTCCCATATAAAATTGATGAAATTTTTACTTTCTGTTGTCTTAAAAGTGTAGATCTTGTCTAGCTGATCAGGTTTTTGCTTGTATACGTTTCTTTTTATCTATCGATCTATCATCATAACAAAAAGTAAAATCACAAAAATACTGAACTCAGAGGAAAATTCAAAACGGAAAGTCCCTAATCAAATGGCAAAATCAAGTGATAAAACACATCAAACGAATGGACAACAGCTGTTATATTCTTGACTTGGTACAGACATTTTCAAAAGTAGAAAATGGTAGATTGAACCTGGTTTTATAGCGCTAAACCTCTCACTTGTATGACAGTTGCATCAAATTTCATTATATTTACAACGATGTGTGCACAAAAAAACATACTTAAAATGTAAAATAGTCAAAATATTGGTACAGCAGTCATCACTGTCACTGTGTCACAATCTCAAAACAAGCAAAAATTTAACAAAAAAGCACAAAAGCCATCTATCAAATTTAAAAACCATATTCTTTGCTTCGCGTGTTTGACGTCAGAAAATGTAAACGTCACATAGGAAGAAATATTAAATAATTGTGTCGTTCAAAGTATTTAAAAAAAATTCTAACATGACTTCCTTTAAACGCTTTGAGTACACACCCGTGGTAAAATATGAACATATTGTTTGGGCTGTTGCGATCGTACTCCCACGTCATATGCTTTTTTATGAATGACCTACCCTACGTCATAGAATGATAACGGCAGAATATAAGCATTTTACGTGAAAATACACCCTTTGTCAAACCGAAAATCATTACAACAAGGAAACGCAAACAAACGATGCTAACATGTGTTATATAAGCCATGTTTTGTATACACATAAGACATATAAATACACTTATATCAATTCCTCAAAACCCATCTAAATATGTTATTGTAAATAGTTTTAGCTGCCACTTATTCAGTTTGCTCCGTTCTTTTACGTCAATTTAATAGTGCGTTTATTTATGAGAAAGGAAAATAATGCCTTTACCTAGAGCGCTTCGATCCAAAACAATTGCCGTATTTGTCCTATTAGAATCGAAAAAAATCATGGGGGCTTGAATATATCTTGATTTTACCACGGGTTGTCCCTTTATGCCGATATTTTACCCCTCGCTATCGCTCAGGGTAAAATATTTGTCATAAAGGGACAACCCGTGGTAAAATCACGATATATTCAAGCCCCCATGAATTATTTCTTAATTTCACATGGAAAATAGTGGTATACGGGGTTAAAAAAATCAAAATTTATGTTAGATCTAACTTCAGTAACAGACCGAGATTAAAAATTATCAAGATGTTCTTTAGAATTTTTAAGAATCCAGATATGGTTTATTCCACTACGCGAGTAAAATAATTTTGTCGTTCAAAGTATTTTCAAATTTATAATAGAACAATAACACAATGACGGGATCTTTAAAAGTACAGAGTCACGGTATATGAACCACAGAAAATCAAAAAGTAGCACATACAAAACAAACCAGGAAAAATGAAAGATAATACAAACACATTGACGGGATTTAAAGTACCGAGCCACGTCGAATGGATATCACAGAAAACAGACAAAACAGTAAAAGTAATATTGATAATAGAACAAAGACCAATAAAGGAACAATATAGTTTTTAAGGCATGAGGCAACAACTCAAAATGTTGGTAAAAATCGTAATCTAAGGGCAATAACTCTAATTTGGAGTCCCTGACGATTTCGACCATACATACGCATTTGTAGAGCTTGTATCTTGCTGATTATTTTTGTATCAACCAGTTTCTCTTTTTCTGTTAATAGTTTTCACGATGAAAGTCAAAAATAAAAAACATGGTGAAATTTGTCATGTAAGGGCAATAACTCATGTGAAACATCGCCTGACGGGTTCGTACATGTAATGTGCAGATAGTGTGACACTCTCTTTACACACGGTATCGTATTTCACCTTCCCATTCTGACCGCACACTGCTGCTGCACACTTATAAAACCGCACAACCAAACGAACGCCCAACTTTGTGTAAATGGTTTTACTGTCGGTCGAACGGACACCAACACTGGCCACATTTCTGTTCTCTTGTCAAACTTCAGGGTTCAATCAAAGAAATAGACAGCATGGATGTTAAAATTTAAGTTAGCGTTCGGCCTTCTATAATGCCCAAAATAAATAGTTAGTCCAAATAGCAAGTGAATATAAAAAAGAAGATGTGGTATGATTGCCAATGAGACAACTGTCCACAAGAGACCAAAATGACACAAACATTAACAACTATAGGTCACCGTACAGCCTTCAACAATGAGCAAAGCCCATACCGCATAATCAGCTATAAAAGGCCCCGATATGACAATGTAAAACAATTCAAACGAGAAAAGGAACGGCCTAACTTATATAAAAAAATGAATGAAAAACAAATATGTAACACATAAACAAACGACAACCACTGAATTCAGTTTAAGTATAATTATCATTTAAGTATAAGCCAAAAAGATATATACGTATTGAAATGTCTTATTTATTATGAAGCGTGCCTATTCCAACTCGACATGTTTATAAGAATTTTTTAATTTTTTATTTAGAATTTATTGTTGTTTATCATATTTGTTTTTCGTTCATTGCGTTATACATGAATATGGCCATTCAATATCTCGTGCGAATCGCTTCACAGTTTCGGGGCTTTATAGAGCTGAATATTCGATGAAGGTGTTTGCTCATTCTTAAAGCCCGTACGGTGACATAAAGTTGCTTTGTTCTACGTCAGTTGGTCTATAGTGGTGAGTTTTTTCATCGGCAATCATACTCAATCTTCATAATGAAATAAGAACGTAGGTCTAAATAGCAACTGAATAGCTCTTCACTATATCAAAATAGGGGCAAATGATACCAGAGGGACGGCCAAACTCAAAGATCGAAACTAAACTGACAATGTCATGGCTAAAAATTAAAAAAAAGACGAACAATCTATGCATCAATTTTCCGTTTTGAATTTTCCTTGGACTTTTTTCATCACCAAAGGACTTCGTATTGTCACGTGTTTAAAATTTAAAACCCAGATAGTTGTACTTGAATAGCATATGAATCACAAAACTGATCGTGACTAGAGTAGCCTGTTTGCCCTTTTTTTTTTAATAATCAAGAAAATCATGACGAAATGGTTATAAAAGTTTTTGTAAATTTTAAAATCAACAGTTGCTACGCATATGACCTTGTCGGGATGTAATAAGTTTTCAATTAACAATTTTCGTACAAAATAACTGTATAACGATAGTTTTGTTAGTGCCGTCAGGTCATATGTTTATAAACGTATACTCTTAATTTCCTTTTGATATAACCAAAGATTTTCCAAATAGGTATATTAAACATCCATTACCATGCATGGGAACAAAGTTTTAAAGTAGGATTCTAATTTACCTCGTTTGCATTTTTTTTCTCTTTTCAAAGTTAATACACCGGTACAAGCCTTAAATCTTTTATCTTTTTTTTCAAAGTTCATGCCTTAGAGGATATTCGCAGATTGCAGGCGCATGAATCGTACAGCTTCTGCGGTCCCAGTAATATCCGTTATCAGAGTCCCCGGATTCAGCCTTTCCAATACTAGCGCAATGTTCGCCATCAGGTTTAGTTTGGTCATGTGATCCAGGTCTCCAATGAGAGTACGTTTGTCGCCGTAAGATGTCACCTGTGCTCTTCCAGTGCCAGGGGCCGCTGAAACTTGACGAGTTTCTATAGGCATCTTTCCAGTAACGATTAGCTGCAACATTAATATGTATAGATATAAATTAAAGAAATAAGGAAGTTATATTTTATAACAAACTTGTGGCCTACTGTAAAGTCTGTTTCCAAAGTTCCTTTTTAGCCTAAATAGGTGGTTGCAAACTTGCGGCAAATCTTTTCATTTGTGTGCCAAAACGTTACTGCTAGTAACGAACACTAGTGAACAACTTTCCATTCTTCTGGAGAACTAGACAGATTAATGCAAGTTTTCTGCAACCTTAACCCAAGGTTGTAGCAAATTTTCTCTTTTCATAAGGGTATTTTTGCATTCCCAAAAACGACACAAAGTACAGATCTGAGAGAACTGGCAGTAACTGATGGTTAATTAAAATCCAATAACAACAAATACAAATAATCATGTATCTAAGAAAAAAACATATCAAGCAGTACACATACGACATTTAATAGATTAGGTGTCAAGACTTCATAAACATGACCTTGTGCACTGCCAAACTATAGGTATCGACTGAATGAAGTACATGTAGTACCATGAAAGTACATATGTGTAATATTTAGCATGGTTTGAATTACTGATAAAAAAAATTGTGTTCGTTCTTGCTACACATATTTGTGATAAGGGAAAATAAGTATTCATTCAAATCTGACCTTATCTTCCAAAATATGATACTGCTGAACAGTTAATTACCCTGATGTCGCTGCTGATTTAGCATTTGGGATATTGCCAAATTTTCCTGTTTGCTGCTTACATTGACAAGTCTGGAATACAAATATTTACACACATTCTGCAAAAAGAGAGCACACGAAGAAAAGTAATGATAACTCCCAAATCAGACATGATCTGTTACTTTTTTTATTCACAGGTGACAAAACATATTTCAAAGATAATACATTATGAAATTGTCTTTGATGAAACATGTAATTTAGATGTCATATTACCCGAGTTTCTGCCACTTTCGCAACACATATGACGTATGTTGGACTAAATTTTAGTTATCATTATTTAATGTGTGGCACATTTTATTGAAATAAAACGATGTTCAATATTGAGTTTCAGTAAATCTGCACTATTACTGGTATTCATCTCATTATATTTTAACATATTCTGTCAAGGACCAACCAACTCTTTTGTATCGAGATTTAATTGTTACAGATGCAACATGTGGAGCAGGATATGCTAACCCTTATGAGCAACTCAGTTTACCCCCAGTTTTGATGCAGTTCTTAGAAAACATGTATGTCTCAGAATCTCATGTCGCCTATAGTGTCTTTGGTCATAGCATAATCATTTCCACATTAACTTCTCAGACAAAGTAAGATGTATGGTATATGTTACATAGAATGTATCTACTGCTAAATTAATTAGTTTGATTGATTGATTGATTGATTGATTGCATAACTTGAAATGGCAAATGTTTTGATTTTCAGGTACAAAAAAAAAACAGTTAATACAATTGTTTGTTCTGCAAATTCATTTGACCGAATTCCATGGTAGGACATTTTGTCTTGTCACTGGGAAAAAAGGGTATAATGGTTGCGTATAAAATTCTGTCTTGCAACAGGTCACCTCAGAAAGAACCCTCAAAGAGTTGTTGTAACGTTTCTGTGACGTGCAAAGGGTATGGATTGCATCCTAAATACAAAATTCCGACCAAACGTGTCTATGTCATTAAACATCTCGTACATCCATAGGGTTTGACGGCCTACTTTAACAAAGGTTTGCGGCCGCAACAGTAATCATACGAAACTATTGCTAAATTCCGTCTCCCAAAATAATTATCAGACGATGTTTAGTGCAGAATATTTCGAAATGTTTTGCTTGCTGCATAGTTTGGCGCCTCTGGCGTAATTAATAATAGTTTTCAGAAAAAAAATATCCGCCATACTAAGGGAATGCTGAAGGGTTCTGTTATAACTATAGAATACAGTGTAATGAATAACGACTGAATCCAGTTGCGCCTAGTTCATTTATATATTTCGGAGTTTAGTATGGCGTCCATTATCAATAAAATAGTACACGTTTTTGTTTAGGGGCCAGCTGAAGCACGCTTACGTGTGCTGAACTTTCTCGATGTATTTAAGACCAATTGATGTCATTCGGATGTTTTCTGCTCTTTGGCCGGGTTTTTATCTCTTTGACATGTTCCCAATTCCCATTCTATTTTTTTCTTTTGTGAAAGAAGATCCATTCTATAACATATATTTCTTATTTAACCCGACAAAACATAAAATATTAATCGTCCGTGGTATTTTGTTTAATTGTTTAAAAATTTCTTATAAAGGTTTCTGACACAATATATAGAACATTGTTACGGCCAGAAATCGCCTTTAAATTGTAGCCAACAAAAGACACAAATCAATAATAAAATTTAACAATATTTAATATACAAAAGTTTACAAAAGGTATTACACAAATTTTACTGTTAACTTAACTGTCAAAATATGAGTCCAATCAGTTATCTTTATCTGTATCCGGAAATCTTTCGGAATCCAATTTGAATATTACGTTCACTACTAATGTCACAATCCAGTATGATGTTGTTTGTAGAATAAAAGTGTCAATCCAAATGCTGTGAATACTAATGTCTATCAATGTCTATGTCCAAGTTTTAATTATTATGAGAGTTTAACTTTAGTGTCTGTATATATAGTGTTGTCAATAGAAAATTCTAGAACACTCTATAATGGAACATTGTGGAAAATCCTGGAAAGTTACAACGGAAGTTTCTGGAATAACGTAGAAGTTTAAATTACGCATCTTTTATAAGGATCATTCTAGAAAGTTCCAATCATTCTGTGATTGTTCCAGTGATTCCTAAACTGCACAATTATAAGATTATTTGGTAAACAACTATCAGGCCATACAACACAAATTAGGCCAACATAAATAAACATAATAATTACAATATCATAACAACATGTAGATTCGGTTTTTACATTTGACTCAACCTATATAATTGGTTTAAATTCGTTTATGCGTATTTGATAAGCTGTTAAGAAAAATTCTTTAACAACGTACACAGTACTACTGAAACTTATGATACATTAAAAGTGCATACCATTGCGTCATGCCTTATTCTTGCGTGTTGACCAACGAAGTACAAAAATGTAGCAGCTGTTTCCTTTGCGGATAAATTTAGATGAACATTCATCATGTTCACGTTTATAACTAGGTGTACAACCTAAAACAAATTACGAAATAACAGATAACGTGTATAATTCCAAAAACGGTTATAACAAACATATATAAAAGCTTCGAGCCTCAATGCGAGCCTGCAGTTTTGCATGTGGGCGCAGCTTCAAAGTGGGTCAATACAAGCGACTCCTGTAGATATAAGACACATCCGTCATGCTCAAACTTAAAACAAATTTGAAGAGCATTAAAAAACAATTATTTGGAAAGCTGTGCCAAAAACGGTTAAAGCTACATGTACCTACCATTTTGAAGTAAAAAAAAGTAATAGTTCTGCTATTAGTTCGACATTTTGTAAACAGTAAATTCTATGTCAAAACAAAATCACTAGTTAAATGGATTGTGATTCCATCGAGGTCGGAACAACTACCAGCTAAAGCATCGACCTACATGTAGAGATAGTTATTTAGCAGAATGAGTATTTTGACTCCAAAAATTTAGCGAGGAAACCCATACACTCCGGAGAATAAAAGAGTACGTTCGTCTTCACTATAATCATTATTATTTTTTGTCCAAAAATTTTATTAAAAATATACCATCAGCAGCGCGTTTCGTCAACAACAGAACAAAAGACTCATCAGTGACGCTCGAATTAGAGCATTTAGGTCCAAAAAAGTCCTTAATGTTTTGCAAGATATAGCTACGGTAATCTATTCCTGAGGTAGAAAAGCCTCCAAGTCCAAATGTTTGATAAAGAAAGTAACGCATCATTGGATATCTTTTATGGTTCCAAAGGTGAATAAAATACCCTATTTCATTATTGACAAGAGTACTACAATGTGTAATTTGATTTGGATGCTAAAAAGTAGAACTATTCGCTTTGAAAAACTGTAACAAGAGTATATTTTAGTAGTTACACATTTAAAAGCACCACACAAATCCACGATACTAACCATCTTCTAATTCCATGGTTAACACTTTGACAAAAATGTTGATGTCTGTACGCAGCTTGAGAGAAATCATCGAATTTACATACTAAACAAACTTATTTTCGCCCCTGTCGCGGCAATTCATTTCGCGACTTTCAATTTTTTTTTATGTAATTCAATGAGGAAAAATCCAAGTTTTAAATTTTGCAGCTGTTGATATTCAGGTTATTTTTCTACTCGCGAAATTAATTGGCTTATCGTATCTTAGACATAATTGGTCGTTGTGTATTGAAAGAGAAGCGCAAGTTTGACGACTTTGCACCAAACTGTTCAAACTTTTCTATATCAATGTTCAATCCAATTGACCATACTCATCAAATCCTTTTTTTTTTTAATATAAATCCATGTCAGTTGTAAAACAGATATTTGAACATTCATGCGCTTTCGGTTCTCCAAATCTCCTTTTTATTAATTATGCTGTAAACCTGGTTAGTTTTCACTTCTTAAATTGTTTTACAATAGCATTTCTTGATATTTTATAGTTGACATTAGCAAATATAATGATCATGTTTTTACAAAAAATATAACCTGTTTAGCAACACGTCCTAATTTATATCCTTCTTTAAAGTTGAATATGTGACTTTCAACAGCTATACAACTTTCCTGTTAAAGTAGAATATTAAACAATATAAGGACAACAAACACATGTATCTGATATTTGTCATATATTACTGTTTATAATAAAAACTTGAAAGGTGATAGGCTTGCATTTCAGTACAATATACCGGTGTTTCGTGTACACAGGGCCAATCGGAGTCCTTAGAATAAAAACAGGCCGATTCAATGACGAGGTGTAAGAGAAATGTGGGGAAGGGGGGGGGGATCAAAATTCCTGTACGTTTAAATAAATACCTGTTCTAATAAGACGGTTGATAATATTACACTGATTTTTTGTGTGTATAGGTGGACAGGAACTGGCAACGACATGCTTAAAAAACACCGAAAGTATTGCAAGGGGGCTGTCTCGAACTTACAACTACTTGAGATGAAAGATTTGTTGCTCTATGTTGAAAGTTTCAAGATTCTGAGATGAAAAAAAAAAAAACAAGCTACTAGTTCATGTATGTGTGTGTGTGTGTGTGTTTGTGTGTTTGTGTGATATCAATATCCTCTTTTTTTCTCTCTCACAAAACAGTACACAGTTAACATAAAAACAAACAAAAA
Organism: Mytilus galloprovincialis; assembly: GCA_037788925.1. Classification (NCBI taxonomy): domain Eukaryota; kingdom Metazoa; phylum Mollusca; class Bivalvia; order Mytilida; family Mytilidae; genus Mytilus; species Mytilus galloprovincialis. The sequence goes on from CM075332.1 coordinate 17,916,847, forward strand.
CGAACCCTACCAACATCTGATGTTGATTTCAGTTGCATATCCTGCTCCACTATTGACACCCGTTCTGCTTGAAATTGCTCAAGCTTTCAATTCACTTTTTGATTTTATAAATTAAGTTTAGAAAATAAACAGATATTTCCCGATACGTATGACGTTGATGTACAGCTATGTTGCAATTTTCTAATTGCCTGAAATTGAAATCAGCTGCTGATGAGTCTTTATAAATGCTTTATACTACTAAGCCTCATTTTTCGCTGCTCTTTATTTGTCTATTTTGATTATTTTTGTCCATTATATTTTGAATCACTATTTTCAATAAAAAAAAAAAAAAAAAGTTTATAAACCTTTATTCTATTGTAACAGACGTTTATATACCAATGGTGTTAATGCGTGTTTAATTTACACTCGTACATCTATATCGGTATTATTTATGCATAGATCTAATGATTAAATCAAAACAATTTTCTGTTTTGAGTTTAAAGTATAAAATTTACTTTACAGAACTTATTTACCGCCGTTTTGCATTCTATTCCATAAACAAGTGTACAACACAGGTAATTGTTGTATACAGTCATTATTTAGGAAAATAAAACAATTCTGGTGGTAAAAATTAGCCATATACACATGCATACAATTCCTACTTACAACATTTGCCGCAGGTCTGTGGACACAAAGAGGCCACGCAAGTCAGGTTACATGTACACCCATTGTTTTCCGAAAAATATCGACAAACCTGCGAGTCCATCTCGGTACAGGCAGCGCTAAATCCGTTTCTGTTACCTGAAGGTTGGACTTCATTGAGAGATAAAGAAAAAATACATATTTATATAATTAATGTGTCATTCAGATTTTAAGAATAAATGTCAAATTTCAATAATAGCACAAAATGATAGTAAATATGAAAACAAAAATACGTGCAATCTATTTTCAGGTTTTTCACTCTTTCGCAAGTATTTCGCAAGTGTCAAACGAATGTGTGCTCCACTCATAGAAACGACCGTTCGAGGGGTCTCCTCAATAATAACTTTGACAACATTAAAAAGCGAAAAAAAATCAATTTCCGTCTCATGTGAATAAAAGTAGTCCTTAACATGCATGCACTATTTGACACTGAACGTTAACAGCAAGCAAGCAATCGATCAATCACATGAGAAAACTTCTTTGTCCTTTTCTGCCATTTATTGTGAAATGTCCACTATGGTTAAATCGTTTAAGCTCGCGATATAATGTGATAACATGTAATTGTGTGGAGGCTCAATATTTCTTTCTCCTTCGGACAATTTGTTTTCGTATATACCTTTAGTGTATACCTTTCCGGTGGCCGAAACCCTCTTTTTTGGACGATAATGCATTTGAATGGAACCCCCTTTTAATAATTGCTGGATTCGTCCCTGCGGGAAACCTAAATATTTACAATTTTGTACGATACTTGCCAGATTGTCTACACATCCAAGCTGGAACTTTTTCTCAAGAGATGCTGTAACTGTTTGGCTTGTAATACAGGACTTGAAATAAAGGCATATGAAAATTATATACTGTTGTAATGGGAACAATAATTCAATAATACAATAGTATGAAGAGGTAAAGGAGAAATAATATAAATAAAAAAACCGAGAAAAATTGTTAACATGTTCGTGCAGAATAGAACCAAAGAATAGAATAGTAATACATTACATGTAACAGCAAATTTCTTAAGATAATAATTGTCTATGGGACAGATTAAAGGTATTGAAATTATGTATAACGGTTAACCGGAAATATATCATAAAATTATATTTATACCTCCGCTAAAAGTGTAATGGTCTACAGTTACTGTACTCGTTCCCTTGTCACCATCTTACGGTGTTTATATATCTCAACTTGCACGATTCGCTCGTGTATGTAACAATGTTTTAGATTTTAACGAGAGAAATCTATGTATTACTGAAAAATCATTACACCAGGGTTTTCGATATCACAAACTAGTCAAAACATTTACTAAATTTTATCATCGGTATAAGGACATCATTCGTAAATATAGCTCAACATGCAGACTTCTTATACGTTCAGTTATATTTCACATCCAATTTTTTATGGAAATATTCTTTATAAAGCACAAAGGTGTTAGTATTCACCTCAAAAACTAACAAAACCTTTGAATAGACTTATTAAGAAGGGATACAGCTACGATACTGTTGTCAGGTCATTAAAGATTGCATATTTTGGCGTTAATATTGATTCACTTATAGGGTCTTTGCATCGGAACTAAACACATTTATTCAAAAACCAGTTGTTGGCATGACACGGGTTATGTTCGTCTCATATATGTTATGATGGTATAATACTAAACCCCTAACGGGAAGGATTGTGCCTGATGTTCATATGATGAAATCATAATCTTTCAAGCAGTTTAATTGAAGTCTGGAGCTGGCATGTCAGTTAACTGCTAGTAGTCTGTTGTTATTTGTGTATTATTGTCATTTTGTTTATTTTCTTTGGTTACATCTTCTGACATCAGACTCGGACTTCTCTTGGACTGAATTTTAATGTGCGTATTGTTATGCGTTAACTTTTCTACATTGGCTAGAGGTATAGGGGGAGGGTTGAGATCTCACAAACATGTTTAACCCCGCCGCATATTTGCGCCTGTCCCAAGTCAGGAGCCTCTGGCCTTTGTTAGTCTTGTATCATTTTAATTTTAGTTTCTTGTGTACAATTTGGAAATTAGTATGGCGTTCATTATCACTGAACTAGTATATATTTGTTAAGGGGCCAGCTGAAGGACGCCTCCGGGTGCGGGAATTTCTCGCAACATTGAAGACCTGTTGGTGACCTTCTGCTGTTGTATTTTTCTATGGTCGGGTTGTTGTCTCTTTGGCACATTCCCCATTTCCATTCTCAATTTTATTCTTTACATTTGCCCGTAGGTCGGTCTATCAGTCTACTAGTCCTATGTTATTGTTTTAATAGGAACTATAAATCTGAGCTCTAGGAGGTTTGCATAGAGCTTCCATAAAAAGTAATTATTTGTGTTTCAGTAATTTTAATATGTTTACCACATATTAATAGCGGTGTATCTTTGGTTAGCAATAACTCACAATATGTTTTGTGTCTCTTATTACGCAGTTGGTAAGAGGTGAATCTCACAATTTGCACTTACCATGAACATATTACTACAGAGTTCTATCTGATGACAATCTGAGGGATGATCTAAATGATCACAGGAATAGCATTTCAGAGCTGAAATAAAGGAATATGCAGACCAATTAGATTCTATACGAAACAACTAGTGTTATTAAGTTAACGTTTTAGAATAAATTTTTAAACCAAAGAGCATATTATAATTCGTCCTTTCTTTGGAATAAGGTACAAAGTAACTAATATATATAAAATATGACGGCTTAAAGTGATATCAGACACTCAACTTAACATTTAGTCTTAGATGTATATTTGTATGGACCCGCAACGAAGTTGTCGGTGCCTTATAGTATTAACCTTGTCCGAAATTCCGAAGTTCCGTCTTTCCGTCTTTCTGTCTTTCCGTAATTCCGTCATTCCGCAACAAACCATTATACACAGTTTTTTTCTAAACGCCTGCAGATATTGGGCTGATTTTTGGTATGTGAGTTAACCATGATGAGTTACGGATCAAGTTAAAATTTTGTTCCGCTCCACTAATTTTTGCTGAAATTACTGGCTTTGGACTTTGAGTGATTGTTGAAAATCACAGTTATACAGACTTTTTTTCTAAACGCCTTCAGATATTGGGCTGATTTTTAGTATGTCAGTTAACTATGATGCGCTACAGATCAAGTTTAAGTTTCGTTCTGCTCCACTAATTTTTGTCGAAATAACGGACTTTGGTCTTTGAGAAATTGTTAAAAATCACAGTTATACGGACTTTTTTTCTAAACGACTTCAGATATTGGGATGATTTTTTGTATGTAAGTTAACCATGATGAGTAAAAGGTCAAGCTTAAGTTTCGTTCCGATCCGCTTATTTTCGCTGAAATTACGGGCTTTGGACTTTGATAAATTATTGAAAATCACAGTTATACTGATTTTTTCTCTATTCCTCTCCAGATTTTAAGATGATTTTTGATATTTGAGACTACCATCATGTTTGTGTCCACATGTGTTTATATTGAAATTGCAGATTTTCAAATTTTTCGGACGGGGCCATTCGTGTCGCTTTGAAACATCTAGTTTTTAATTTTTGTTAGTGTCTTCGAAAAAGCTGTCAGTACATGTACATTGTAACTGCGAGTACTCTTAGATCTGTACTTAGTGTCTTTTAGTAGTTGTGATTCACAAGTACAAGTCCACACTGCGTTTTTGTTAGATGTAGTTCTATTTGTATTCATGTAATGAGATAAGCCTTTTTCAACTGATTTTTATAGTTCGTTCTTATGTTGTACTGTTACACTACCGTCCAAGGTTAGGGGAAGGGTTGATCCCGCTAACATGTTTAACCACGCCACATTATGTATGTATGTGTCTGTCTCAAGTCAGAAGCATGTAATGCAGTGGTTGTCGTTTGTTTTAATGTGTAACATATTTGGTTTTCGTTATTTTCTATTTTTTTTGTACATGAGGCCGTTTTTTTTTTCGTTTGAATTGCTTTACATTTGTCATTTCGGTGCCTTTTATAGCTGAATATGCGGTATGAGTTTTTATTGTTAAAGGGTGTACGATGACCTATAGTTACTAATGTCTGTGTCATTTGGTGGAGAGTTGTCTCATTGGCATCCATACCACATCTTATATTATTTAGGAATATTTATACGTATTTACATATGTAAAAAAATTCACAGATGTGCTGGTTATACATGTATCATGATAGACTATATATTATATATATATAAAATGAATATACTAACGACACGATTCACAGGTTCTAGGACAGAAAGTTGCCATACAGTTGTATTAACAAATGTCTTGTTTTTATGCCCCATTTAGGGGCATTATGTTTTCTGGTCTGTGCGTCCGTCCGTCCGTCTGTTCGTTCGTCCGTCCGTCCGTCTGTCCCGCTTCAGGTTAAAGTTTTTGGTCGAGGTAGTTTTTGATGAAGTTGAAGTCTAATCAACTTGAAACTTATTATATATGTTCTGTATGATATGATCTTTCCAATTTTAATTCCAAATTACAGATTTAACCCCATTTTCATGGTCCACTGAACATAGAAAATGATAGTGCGGATGGGGCATCCGTGTACTGGGGACACATTCTTGTTATGACAGTTATACTACTTACGACATAATCCACAGGTTCTTGGACAGAAAGTTGCCATACAGTTGTCCTGACACATGTCTTGTTTGATGGCAGCTAGTCTTTGACATCCTTTAATGTTACGATCTTCGCAGATGTCAGCACCACACATCACTAGAACTTAAGTTAAAGTAAGCAATACAGAAAGAAAACAAAACTAGATACACAATTGCACCTATTTAGGACATTTTGAAGTTATTGTGGTTTTCGGTATATTTTTATGTATCGAAACACAGCTTGCTTATAATAATGTCAACTTCACAAATATTACGAATAAGTAAAAAACAATTATCTGTCAAATATACATATCTAATACATAACTGGTTTTGAATGAGAGAAAAAAAACAAGATAAAGTATGAACTTAAGAACTATTTACAAGCAGTTGTATTATGTTATCTTGTTTGATTTTCAAAAGTACGACAAATTTTTATCAGAATGTATTATGTATGTAGCTGTAACACTTGATATTTAAGCTGAAATCAAAATACTAGTAGATAAATAGATAAATGAAAATAATACCGGTGAAATCGTCCTATTTTCTCAATTTGTCCGTGTTATATCTTTACCTATAATTATCCGATGTCAAATTGTTCTGAAGCGGCTTTATCAATAATATATCATTCCAGTACATTTATTAAAATTACCATGAGACTTGCTTTAAATAGACCATCTACAAATATTCCCCAAAAAATCACATTTTCAGTCCGATTCTTCAATAAAGTGTAATTTTACCTAATGTGCTTAATGTAATTCCATAAATTAATTTCATGACCCCACTGAACCTTTAATTTCACTTGTATGCATGTACTTATCTTCGACCAACTTACACATGTATAAACTATTTGTGCTTAATCATTGGTATGGCTTGCGTTGAATTGTTAGTCTTACTGATTTCAAACGAAGTTATTGATCTGTCTCTTTTGTTACAAACTTCAAATTGTTTTCAAAGTTAACTATGACAAAAATGTTTCAAGAATAAAAAAGGCAATTCTCGTACCAAAAGATATATAAGTGAAGAAAGATGTGCGATCAGTCAATGCGTCAATAAACAAAGAGTCTTAAACAGACAACTTTTTATATAGATTAGACCGTTGGTTTTCACGTTTGAATGGTTTTACACTAGTAATTTTAGGGCCCTTTACAGCTTGCTGTTCGGTGTGAGTCAAGGCTCCGTGTTGATGGCCGTACTGTGACCTATAATGGTTTACTTTTATAAATTGTTATTTTAGAGGGAGAGTTGTCTCTCATACAACATCTTCCTATATCTACTTACTAATCTATAAAGCATATGTCAATATCCAAATTGCACTGATTAAGGCATGTTGAGATTAACTGAATAGAAACTGACAATATGAAAAAATACATAAACAGTTTAACTTTAACCGTAGAACATGGAGAAGGCTGGTTTGATGTTCAGTGTCCAGTAGCAAATATTACATAAATATCAGTACGATACCAAGTTGTTCTGATATGATAAAGAATCCTAGAACCCTGGGTCGCGTTCAGAATCGTCTACTGACCGAGTAGCTAGCAAAGCTGCTATCAATATCTATGTAGCAGCTAGGCTAGCCTCACGTTCAATAGTCATAAATCTACGTAGCCCTATGTAGCCGCTACGCCATTGAACACGACCCTATTTAGTACTAGATTTACGCTATGAGCAGGGTTTTTAAATCATTATGGCTTAAAATAATGGCAACAATCTTTATGAAGTTATAGTACCATCAGTCATCATCGTATAACAATTTTAAAAGGGACAATTTAACAGACACAAAAACATCTATCTACAAACACATTAATTGATTTGTGTGTCTGACGTCAGAATTTTTTTTTATACGTCACATAAATTTGTCGTTCAATATGCATGCAAACAATTTTTAAAATTTACATAGGCAATGTTAGCGTGTAGGGTTAATAAATCAAAAGTATGTAAGAATAAATATCAGAAATAGACCGAGATTGAAAATAGTCCAAAAGTTGCGAATAAACCCATATAAGTCGTTCGTTGCATCAAAATCGCTAGTGCAGACAACTTAACGCAAAATAATCTTTTTTGTTTTGGTTTGTTTGTTTGGGTTTTTTTTTAGAGGGGGTCTTTATTTATGTTTCATGTTTGTTTCTGCTATTTGTTTTTTTTTCTGGTGTGTTCCTGGTATATATCTCTTTCTTACTAAGAACATTGTTAAGTTGTCATCACGATTTAGTTGACCATTACTAAAGTTCCCTTGTGTCATGTTCCGTATCCATTTTTTCTGGGTTTTTTTGGCTATCTTTTGACATTTTGACTTGTTAAAGGCAACTTTTTATTCATTAGTCAGATTTGTACTGACTGGTCCTCCATTTGCAGAAATTATACCATAGATGTGAAAACTAATAGATCTAATTTGCCATATTTTATGAAATAAATTTGCACTTGTTTTGGATTCTAAAAAATTGCCATAGATTGAGGATAGCAAGACGTCAAGACGTCATATTTACCATAGATAAAGAATCTGCTAAAGATCTGGAACCCGCCATAGATTTGAGTCGTACACATGTTTTTATTTGCTTGGAACACGATACGTTTATCCTACCAGGTTTTGGATGCAACAGGGGCTACGCAAAAACTGATCCATCAATATCAGATTCAATCACTTTTTTTTTTATCAAATGTGTTTCTAAATTTTTATTTCGGTAGTAATCTTAATCATATATAGTTTTTGGTCAACAAATATCAATCTTAAAAGTGTAAAGTTAACTTGTAAGATCTGTTGCAATTACGTTTGACGGCATTATTTTCTACTTTAAACAACGGTGGTGGTAAAAATGTGATGGTAATGACAATCCAAATTCTAAATTCTGAAAAACTCCGAAGTAACAAATTTTAAATTTTGTGTTAACAGTTGTTTGATTCTTGACAACCAATTAAACCCGTAAAGAAATGAAGTGAAAGGGAGTCCAAAAGGTACAAAAAGGACTTTCCAATTCGTAAGCCAAAAAGAAACCTGTCAAAGACATGGTAAAAAAACTAAGTAAAAAACTGTGATAAGCCATTTTTCAGATTCGTATTTACATTTTTTTTTTATAATAGGTCGGTGACCAGAGTCGGAATATGAAATTTTAATCGTTAAAATGGTACACGGCTATATCACATATCATTGGAATCGGAAATATGTGTTCTGTCAGATTCTTCTGGTAGTCAAAAGAAAATATGGTGCAGTTTTTTCAGAAATCTTGGTCAAAGGTCACATGTCGTTTTCAAGGAAAAACAAAATTGAATATCCAACTCCAATTTAAATACTATTTTTACAGTAGAATGATTGAAAACTTGAATCTATTTTCTTTCTTATTCAATTTTTCATCAAAAAAATAGAAACCCATCATTAAATGAGATTTTCGAACACACGTATGCGACTTTACAAAAAGGGGGTAGCTTTTAGTTTTAAATGATGTATTTTTTCAAGTAATAAGAACAACGTCCGTCATAATTTATCAAAATTTATATAAAATTATGAACAAATATTTGTTTATTAATATAACCACCTAGTATACTTCAATGAAAGTGAAAACTTAAGTTTTAGCCATATACGTTGAATTCGGTACATGCGAAACAAACAACAAAAGTTATTTCAAAACATACCTATAATTGAGTTTTTACAATGTCATGACGATTTCTATGAAACAAATTTGTATTAATAGGAATATAAATAACTTTAAGCAAGAATGAATATAGGTTGACTCCAAGTTAAGGTTTATATAGTGGCTGTATGACAAATTAACATTGAAAAGCCTTTATGTAAATGTTCTGTTTTAGAGAATGAAATTCCTTGTCTTGGTTGTAGTTTTGTTTTACAATGAATGCAAGCATATGAAAGAGAGACATTCAAAGTCTTAAGTCGAAAATAAACTGACAGCGACATGGTCAAATAAAGGAAAACACCAACAGACCAACAAAAGTACACATATCACAACCCTAGATAGCCCTGACTTCGATTTCTGGACTTGGGCCGGCTGCTTTTTTATCTGCATGTCTCAAAGAAACATTAGAGGCAACAATATTTTACCGATGTTTATGTTTTTAAACAAAAGCTAAGGGAATTTCGATTGTGTCAACAAAATGTAGCCTGTGTCATGTAAATTAAAAGTATCAATATGTCACAAATAGGAATGGAACACGCAAATGTTCAGATCTGAGCTGATACATTTTTTTACCTAATATCTAAAAATCTTAAACCGCAAAAAGATATTGCTAGTGAGTTGGTTCATGACAGAGCTTAAATATAACATTATTCGTGATACTGTGATATGAAAACGTATTTTGTGTCTATTTATTCGCCAGTTCCTCTTCATAATTCAGTACATATCACCAAATTTCCACGTTTGACACTCAGGTGTCAAAATTGAAACAGAATCTGCTAAACCTTCCAGGGGCACACGAGATTACCCCTGGTTTTCAGTATGTTTCGTGTTGATCTTGTGTGGTCTATGTAGAGTTTTGTAGAATTTTGTTTGTCATTTACGTCGTTCTTCGACTTTTACCATGCCATTTTGATATTATCGTCGTCAAATAAGTTTGAATATCCCTTTTAAATCTGCGATCTGTTTTAAGTAGTCAGGGGTACACCACTTTCATGAAGTCTGTATTCAATTAATAGACACGAGCGTAGAGTATCAGTTGATAGATGTGCATTTTATACGACGGCGCAAATGAGAATTGTACATTGAGATATTGGAAAGTTGACACTTGGAAAGTTAAAATCGCTCTACAAAAGTTTGTCATAGATTGTTGTTTGTAGTCGTCGATCTGTCTCAAAATCAAAGAAAAGTTCAAGATATGAAGCAAAAATTCTAGTTTCTGTAGTATCCTTTCACCACAAGCTAACTGGGTAAGTACAGACTGACTGATGTGTTGGTAAAAGACAGACAGGAAATCTTCAATATATATGAATTTGAAATCAAAGAACTAAGCAAAATGGTTCTCTTGAGGTCTTTGAAAAAGTTTTGCATTTCAAATTGCAGTACAAACAGTTACTGTAAATACCACTATGTTATGAGACTTATGCATCATTCGTATCCACTTAAATTTTCAAGCGAATAGCATAAACTATTTGGATGCATATTTTTATGGGATTTTGTCGGATCCCTATTAACCAAATAACTTATTTTTCCTCTTATATGAATAACATCATATTAACAAAACCTTAAAAAAGAATTACGGACACCCACATAATTCAACGAAACAATAAAACATCAACACAAACATGAAATATTTAGTCCAAAATATTACAGGAAAACAATGTATTCAGCCCAATTAAGGACGAGACATAACTATCCGGAATATTTTAAAGATAAAAATGGAATTGCATGGATTTGTAAAAGTTTAAAAACTATCGTTTTAAACAATCTTACCTCATAAAAATATGTGTACATGAAAAGAAAAATTGCAGTTTTATTACTTTATAGTAGATACATGTACGATATATTCCATTCATCAGCGCTTTGTTGCATAACGTTGGAATCAGGTAAAACACAAAATCTCCCTGTTAACAGTAGTTTTTACCTTCTTATTTTGTCATCAAAAGGCTTTTATGATTATCTTTTTCGCCTATTGGATAGAGCATTATGTCTGATGTTTGAATAAAACAAACAAGAAAGATATTTGAGGGCAGATTTTGAATAAAAAGCCAAACTGCATGCCACTAATGATTTGTATTTGAAGTCAAATTTGCTGACTAAAAGATTAAATAAAAAAACTTCACCATACGACTTTTTGACGACCAATCTTAAATTCAAGTAAAATCTTTTTTCTATGACTGTGCCAATTTTTAGCTGTGTACCATGAAGTGAAATTAAACCCTTTTAATAATCGACTTTTTCCTATTCCGTCACCGCACTATAAGTTGTGTTGAATGCAATTATACTTTCAGAATTCCTTAATTGGCTTCATCGATAACGGTAAAGAGTATATGAATGTCTTAACGTATAGTGTTCTAACCTTGTTCGGAAACATAAGTAATTATACAAAAGCACGAATAGACGTGACAGGAAGTTAAATATAATGTCAATTTCTTTGTAAAAAAAGTTAATTTACATAAATCCCCTTCTATAAGTGATTGAACCCTCGAAGATCTATTGTTTTTCATTTGACATTGTACGCACAGTCTCATGTATAATGATCCGGGCCTTATTGATACCGAAATTGGATATTGAAATATGATGAATGACTGTTATGAAAATTCATTAAAAACAGATCAACAATTAAAAGTCATACGGAAGTGCAATGTTATTTATTTCAAAGCAAATGAAATTTATTGAATACCGTTCAAGTGCTGATCTAAATATAAAAGAGGTTTCAAGATATTATTCAAGTTCACGTTCGATACTTTATTTATTAAATAAACGCTATAATAACATAAGAAATTAATACCATACGTTATTGGAACACTATTGTATAAGCGAAAACCGATACAATATCTGCACACAATAACACACTATTTACGTGGTTGTTCCAATCAGGAGTCTGTAATATAGTGGTTGTCATTGGTAGCTTTACTTTTATTTGTTTGTGTCTATTGTGTGTCTGGTACATACATCAGGCTAATTAAAATGAATACTAGTGCGGCCACTTCCATTCTAAACAAAAACCGTCTTAAATTTGAACAAATGAATAAATTGTGAAGATCTCAGTATTTTTGAATGAAATATTGATGCTAGTACCTGATGCATGTTGGTCTTATTTCCGTCTGTTACTCATAGTGATATATAATACCTATACATGTTCCATCTATCCTTATATATAGTATTTCATTAGCATGTTTGCTTTTAGCGACGAAGGGTCAACTGCAATTTCACATGGACATCAAATACTGGTTAAAACTGACATAATCGTCAACTGATGACAATGTTTCGGCGAATAAGATAGATATTGTACACACATTAATATTAACGTCTTAATGAAATTACTTTCGTTTATTGGATAAATTATATTTGCTCCTAAGGTTTATCCCAAACTATATGCATTCACTACATTTTACACGAATGCTATTTGAATGAATTATGCTTTACCTCCAAGAATTTAAAAATTTGAGAGTAGCAATTACAATGTTATTTTAGATACTAAACAGTATTTAAATCAAGTTTAGTAACACCTTACTTATTTGCAATTGTATATTTGCACCAAGCCATTGATGTTTGTTACGGCAAAATTGTTACAGCTTTCATTAAACGCGATAGCGAATGGAGTTTTACTCCTCAATACCACATCATGGAAACGCCCATCTGGCAATACACGTAGTATCTCACTTTTATAACATTCACTCACATAAACATGTCCTTGTTTGTCAACAGCTATACCTCCGTCTCCTGGTACTGCATAACTATACACAAGAGTGCCGTCTGACTGAATACGATTTACCATTCCCATTGTTCTATACATTATGCTGTCATCATTATGATTGTAGTGTAAGAAACTAATATAACCAGACAAATCGGCAATTACAATGGTCCTGATGTATTCTCCGTTGGATTTCAATAAGTTGATTTCTGTCTTTTTACCGACTGCAATGTAATCCTCAGTGGTAGTAATACCATAGCAATTTCGACCCACTCTGACGGTTTTATTCAGTTTCAATGTTGTTGTATTGACAATTTGTTCAAATGGCTTTTTAGGTAATGTAACGATTGCTTTGTCGGTTCCAGCTAATGCAGAAATGCAATATGGAGCACCCGAGAGACTTACCGTACGTCTACATGTTAGATTTGGGGGATTGATTTTGAAGACATATAAGTTATCTTTTGTTTTATGGAAGTCACATAAGAATAATGAATTGTCTTCAGTAACAGCTACACCTGTGATGAACTTTCCATGTTCAAACTTTTCTAATATTTCCAACTTGAAAGCTAACATGGATTCAACTCTTGCTGGCTGAACCTGAGCTTGCTTTGGTTTTAATAAACTGTTATGAATAGCACATGCCTCACTGACCTCTTCTATTGATCCAATGTTTTTTATATTGCTTTTGCTTTTGAATTTCAAATCAGCTTTTTGGTATGACAGTGTCATATTCTGCCCCTTTTTAAAAACATCCTGAAGACCTTTTCCTTGTTCTCGAAGAGTTAAGTACAATTGGTTATTGGACCCTTGTTCCTTGAGATCTTCTATGTTTTGTTTTCTCTCCTGTACAATATCATATAGTTCCGATATTTCAGAATTCTCTTTTCTTAATAGATCTAAGGTTTTCTCTTTGGCATTTGAAAGGTCTATCTTTAGTTTCTTTTCTGAAGCTGTGATTTTTGTTATTTATTGGTTTTTCCATTTGCTGATTTCTCCTAAAATGTTTTTTTCTACCGAGTCTAATTCATTTATATTTTCATCTCGAGCCTTTCTTAAACTTTCCAAAGTGGAACCAATATTTTGCCAATCACGTAATGTATCTCCTAAAAGAGAAGATGTTTTGATATCTTTGGAAGCGACCTCTAACGACAGGACATCTTTGCAAGTCTGGTCATTACTGTGTATGCATTTTCTACAATATACTTTGTCGTGTTGCGTGCAGTACAAATCTAGTGATTCGTCTTTATGCACCTCACAATAGTTTTCTGCAATTAGTATTTCGAAATTGACGTCAAGCTCATCAAACAGTGTCTCCTGGTAGCTCTAAATACTTTATGATGATCTGCACAATCTGCACAGAGACTTTCTTCGCAATCTAAACAAAACCTTATAGCCTCTATTGCTTTTCCTTCTTCGGAACAAGGGTCACAATACGAATTGGAAGACATTGTATAACTAGAATAAAAAAAAACAATTTCATTTTCATAACCGATTGTATCGGTGATGTACATTTTTGTAATCAGCACAACATCCCATATTTATGGAAATAGATATCGATTAAAAAATTTCAAATTGACGAAATATTTGTTATCATATTTCATGTTTTCTCGCCTTAAAAACGTATTCCCTAGGAACTTTCGCTTTCAGTAAATTATTTGGATGCATTTTAAATATATATTTCAGAATTTATATAAATTGCTCAGAATTTGAATCTCACTGTGACCGAACAAAGCTTCATATCTATTATTATCATTATTGTAATGTTGTAATATTGTAATGTTGTAATATTGTAATGTTTTTATATTATAATGTTGTAATATTGTAATGTTGTAATAGTATAATCTTGTAATATTGTAATATTGTAATGTTGTAATAGTATAATCTTGTAATATTGTAATGTTGTAAAATTGTATTGTTGTAATATTGTAATGTTGTAATATTGTAATGTTGATATATTGTAACTTAGCCTCATATCTATTTTTGAAACGTACTTTCATTGCTTAAATAAAATTGTACTTTTACATTTGCTAGTTTGTTTTTGATTCTCACAACAATGTGTCATAGATTTTTTAAACCAAAATATACCACAGACTGAAAATATAAATGACAATCATGACAACATGGACAATACCAGATCTTACCGAATACATATTGTTGTACCTGTCCCCAATGTACCTTGTCACGTTTTTATCACAAGGGCCGAGTTCACTTGAAACTCTCGAGTTAACTTTACTAACCCGGGTTTCAACAAAACGATTTACTTGAACCACTCGAGTTAACCCCTCGTACCTTGGTTCCAACCGTCACCAAGCCAGGGTTAAACTCGAGAAACTCTTGAATGACGTCAAACCAATGATAATATTTTATTTTTTATGCTTGGTCAGGGCCTTATCCTAGAGTTGGTTAGAGTTTTTCCGAATATCAACCCTAGTGCGTTCACGTGATAATCTATTAACTCTGAAGTCGATTGAAGAGTTTGAAGTGAACTCGGTCATAGTGATTTCATTAGGTACTTTGCATAGTATCCTTACAAGGACATAATGTTGATCGATTTACCTAATGAAAATTGATACACTGTAAATTTAATACCTCGTGTTTATATTTCATTTGTTTTTACCACAGTGTGTATTGTATAGAAATTGTAATCATAGCAATGCTAAAACTTACCAAAAATATTGTTGTCAGTTCACTGTTTACCTATTGAACGTTTTAATTGTCACATGCTGATTTGATAAGATATGTTGTATGACAGCCTAACAATATAAGTTATATGGTTCGCTACTGACCCCATACGGATCCATAGAGGGTTAGTAAAATCCATAGGGGGTGAGGCCGGAGGCCGAGTCCCCTATGAATTTTATTCACCCTCTATGGATCCGTAGGGGGTCAGTAGTTAACCGTATAACGAATTTATCGGACGCTGGACTTTTTCTGCGGCGTTTTGTTGAAAAATAAACAATGAAACACAACAACATTAATAGATGACGTCGCCATTAACGCGTCATGAACCCCATATGAAACTTACTAACCCCATACGGTCTCATAGGGGGTCACCACGTGACGGCATTTAACCAATCACAACGTGATAATTCATCTGTGGTCCGATAAGGACATATGATCGACTTGCACATTGGACTCATGCTTTTAATAACTACAACATTATGTGATGTTTTCACTTGTTATAAACCGTATTTTTTTTCTTCTGGGTCTCGAAGAAAATATGAGAAGACAAATAACCCGACACGGCTACTTTGGTTTGAAGTATGATTTAGTTATTCATTTTATTGTAGAAAAGACTGCTGTTCATGTGTGTTTGTTATCAGAAAATTGGTGTGATTCTTATTGCTCTAAAGACATGTTTTGAAAACAAACGGAACCTTTAAAAGTAATCGTTAATTCACAATTAATACGCCACTGGAATGCGACTGCAATACACATTATAAGGTCCCGCAGGTTCATACAGTACTTAGTCCGGCAGTGGGCGGAGCTTTATAGCGATATCTATATAGTATACATATACAGCATATCGATATCTGTAGGGCTGTATTTGTTTAGTAGAACACCCACTTGCAAGATAAAAGAACATAATGTAGTTTGGTAACTATAAATTGCGATATAAACCTTTTAAAAGTGTGTGAATGAACCTCTGGAAAACAAAAATAGTAATAAAAAAGTATGTCAGTGTATGTTTAAAAAACATTATATCATAGATGGTTACATGATCAAGGAATATCCGTATTTGTGATGTGTTTATAAGGAATGTAAGCCAGTCAATAAAAGAAAGTATGCAATGCAAAGCAATATATTTTCCATACATAGTGAAATAGGTTACACTGCTTCAAAGTAGATTATTGCCCAACATGTTCTGCTTTTAATTTTGAATGCTTTTGCAGATATTTAAATACTTTATTCTCATTTTCAAAATCAAGTGCTGAATATTGTCATAATTTTTCTGCAAAACCAATTTTACCCCTTTGTTCAATAACATGGTATTTTTTCACTTTCCAGTTGAATTTAGTCACATGTATTTGATTTACACATGATATTTATACATAGGATGAAAGTTTAACAGTTTTTCATATTTATCATATTTTATAAGAAATTGGAGTTAAAACTTGTGTATTTTTACTGTTGTTGACTAGTATATATCAAAATTGAATGACGTATTTCACCTTAATCAGATATATTAAGGAAAACCTAGGAATGCTGACACAGTTCTTATGTGCCACGTTTTGCAAAGTTGATACCATGTTGCTCTACTTAAGAGAGCATTCAATACAAATACATACGTTATTGGCATCTGGCTTCAAGGTCATACAAATTGAATACGACTATCGTACTCAGACTCAGAAATAAACCAATCAGTTACAAGTTTTGGTATTACGAGCACATAATTTGTACTAAGAGTACAGGGTATAGTTTAATGACTGAATATATCCACTTGATCTGTTGCTTTTTTCTGTTATAAAAGTCTTCAAATGATATGTAGCTTTAGAAACGTGTTGATAGCTTTTTTCTAATTTGACAAAAAGCATAAAAACGATGTCTATTTCTTAAAAGATAAGTAATTTTATGTCAATTTAAAAAAAATGTATGCCTATTCTTTCCTATACTGAAGATGTTGCATATTTCTGATTGAGCAATATGTTAAGATTGAAGAGTTGGTATAGCTTTGTTTCATAAAAAAGAATGGCCAACGTAGGTGCAAGTATCTTGCCTTAGGGAGTGATAATTCCTACTTTGTAAAGGAATACTCTGATTCAAACAAAAAATTCTCTGAATCTGGCATTATCAAGATGCTTGATTTCTTGATTGACAACATATTTGTTACGAACGGAGGACGTGTTTTTCGACAGACTGACGGCATTCCAATGAGAACTAATTGTGCCCATCTTCTTGCCGACTTGTGTCTTTATTATTATGAGTCTGGCATCATACAGGAACTTCTTAGGAAGAAAGATAAGAAGTTAGCAATGTCCTTTAACTTTAATTTCTGCTATATAGATGATGTTCTCTCACTAAATAATTCAACATTTGGTGACTATAAATGTTGAACGCATCTATCCAATCGAACTAGAGATAAAGGATACCACAGATACAGTTAGGTCGGCCTTATATCTTGACTTACATCTAGAAAATGAAAAGGAGAGTCGGTTGAAAACAAAACTTTACGACAAAAAAAAAAAGGATTTCAGTTTTCCAATTGTGAACTTTCCATTTCTTAGTAGCAACATTCCAGCAGCACCTGCATACAGGGTAGAAATCATTCCTTCGTAAATTTTACGGACGACATCACGAGTTGATTGATCGTTATGGAATAACCGTTTTACAGGTGATATCGGATATGTTCCTTACGTCGTAACTACAATCCCCTTCCCTTTCATGAATGTGACCTACCGAATTAGACTATTTACCGGATTTGTTATAACATGCGCAACACGATGGGTGCCACGTAGAGCTGGATTTGCTTAACCTTCCGGAGCACCTGCGATGACCCTAGTTTTTGGTGGGGTTCGTGTTGCTCATTCTTTAGTTTTATATGTTGTGTCATGTGTACTATTGTTTGTCTGTTTGTCTTTTTCATTCTTAGCCATGGCGTTGTCAGTTTATTTTCGATGATGAGTTTCACTGTCCCTCTGGTATCTTTCTTCCCTCTTTTAAGCTTTGCTTATCTGTATCTTTATTTAATCAAGAAGATATCTACAAAGTTGAAATCAAAACAGGAATTAGAGTAATATAACAGAAGTTTATGTGAATTATTCACTACTCATTGTTCAATACCGTTCGGTGATATATACCTTTACCTTTCGACGTCATTTGGTCTCATGCGTCTCATAAGAGCATGTAATCATACACTTCATCTACTTATTTTATAGCAATATTGTATTGTTGGTCATATTATAAGTGTTACAAAACTCTAATCTTGTGAATTGTAAGACACATCAGCGGATGAAAGCAGTAAATACATTTTTTTTTATTTTTTCTCAAATCACACAATAACGGTTGAATACCGAAAAGTGAAGAGTTCTCTAAACCTGGTGTTGTCCACGAATATTTTTTGAAAATTGTTTTTTAACATTGGTTTCAGAAACCAAATCTTGTCATTCCCTTGCTGACGACGAGAAATAGTATTTTCATTATCATCATCGAAAACGTATCATAGCTATTTAAATCATTTAATTATTGTGTCTATTCATTTGTCATTTATGACCAGGTGTACTCCGATTCTAATGTCTTTCCTATTTGAATTATCAATATGAAACTGTTGGATCTTTTGCAATAACGAAGAACTCAAAAACATAAAAAAAAAATCAAATTCCTATCGTTTGTATCTGTAAACATTACTATTACAAGTCATTTATAATTGTATCGATAGGTATAAATACAGCTACATAAATGTCTTTATTATTTGCGAACAACACTTACATGTTACAGAATTCAAAGAGTTTGGTCAGTCGAACGGTTTAAACAATGTATCTAAGTTTATGTTGAATATGATCATTTTCCATATTAACGATTATATATCGTAAATAATAGCACGTTCTTCAAAGACAAGACAAAGCGCTGTTCTAAGAATATCAATGTAGAGATGATGCTTAAAAAATCATTTAATGATAAAAGCATACAATGTTTTCCTATTAACTCAATATATACATTCAAAAATGAATTGATAAACAAATGTAATTGTTTTACTAAAATAAATCAGCTTACATTTCATTAGAACATCTTTTAGTTCCATTTGATCATTGATGAAAATAATTTAATAATCAGAAGAAACAATGAGAAAGTATCTCAATAATTAAAAGTTATTGAAGTCATACAATAGCAGTTCTATCATAAAAAAAAATGTCACACTATATTGATTATTGTTTAACGTCCAGCGGCAAATAATGATATTCATATTGAAAAATGTCAACGATTTTGTTATAACTTAGTATTTAGAAGAAAATACAAGTAGATTGTATGTGTCATATGATAAACCACAATCGTGTAGCATCAGTTATCCGTGATGATATCGAAATTAGTCTTGTTTACAAAGGCTTTATCATACCCATAATCTGTATGACGGCTTGTTATCACCATCACTCACTTGAAAACTTGTGTTTTATATGTTAATTGTCAAGTATATATGATAGTTTTCTTTTTCAATATCCCATTCCGTATAAACCTTGAACTAGTATAGTTCTTCGATCATGAAATCCCTTAAAATATGTCGCACAAGCTTTGTAACCCAAAACATAACTGAACTTATAAGCTAGCTATGTTTTTAGTTGTGCAACATATCATGATACAAAAGACCTAACAGAAGGTAACACCGTAGCTATTTATTCATATCTTTTATTATTTTACGGTTTATGTCCCACTGGATATTCACAGAGCGCAGGCGAGTGCAATTTACAGCTTCTATGATCCCAAAAGTATCCATTTTCTGGTTCACTTGACTCGGCCTTTCCCATGGTAGCACAGTGTTCGCCATCCGGTTTTGTGTGACTGTGTGATCCAGGCCTCCAATGGGAGTACACATGTCTGCCTAAAAGGGTACCTGTGCTCATCCACTGCCACGGTCCACTGAAACTTGACGAATTCCTATATGCGTCAATCCAATAATGATTCGCTGCAATAAACTAAACAATTAAAACTAAACGAAGAAATGTCTTGAATGTGAAAAAATGTAAGCAACACGTTATTAATGTCATGTCTCCAAAACGATTTTCTTAATTTACATTCATCAGGAACGCTCGAGACGAATATGTAAAAGCCGAAGATTTTATGAACCGAAACAATTAAAAAGCCTTTCAACAAAGAAATACCCCAAAATAGCCAAAGCCATTGTGAAAATGAGAAAAACAGAAACAGGTATACCAAAGCCATTAACTTTTAAGTTATATAGGAACCAAAAGACGTCAATATAATCAGAGGTGATGGATACTTATAATTGATTAAATATTGATTTCAATAGCCATGTATTATTATTAGTGGCAAAAATCGAATAATATTATCATTGTACAATTCAATTATATATACTACTAGAATTCTTCATTCTATTTTATTTCTTTTAAATGGAAATTTTTAATTTGATTTTTATTTCCTGAAACTGACTATTAGGCACATATAATAAAGAGAGACGAAAATGTCAAAGGTATTGAAACACATACGTTGAAGACAAACTGTTGATGCCATGACAAAAAAAAGAAGAAAAAAAACAACGTATTACCACGAAGCTCAGAAAAAAAACCTATAACAGATAACTATTGGTTTTAATTAATTATTTGAAAAACAAAAATTAAAAGTAATTACAATTCAGGAATATTTTAACGAATCATTTTTCTTATGAATATAAAAAAAGCATATCAAGTATTTTTGTTTGATTAGGGAAAGATTAAGTTTCTTATCAGGCTTTATCGATAGATAATATTTACACCTTTACTGCGAAGTCGCAAGAGGACATTTGATAAGTTTGTTGCAGATATATAAATATAAAAGAAAACATTACAGATTCGGTAATTTCAGTGGATCATTGTTATAATTAATTTGTATTTTAAATATGTCACTACAGTGTACAACTTTTTTCACATGAAAGTATTTCTGAATTTTATTTTGCAAAGAAAGGGGTATCTACAAATCTATGTGACGTATAAAATTTTCTGACGTCAGACACACAAATTAATGAATGTGTTTGTAGATAGAGGTTTTTGTGTTTTGTTAAATTGTTATACGATGATGACTGATGTACCCATATTTTGACTATTGTATTTATTGTTTCTGTTTAGTTAACGCATCAATGTAAATATAACGAAATTTGATGAGACTGTCATCAAAGTGAGAGGGTTAGCGCTATAAAACCAGGTTTAATCCACCATTTTCTACATTTGAAAATGCCTGTACCAAGTCAGGAATATGACAGTTCTTGTCCATTCGTTTTTGATGCGTTTTGTTATTTGATTTTGCCATGTGATTATGGACTTTCCGAATTGATTTTCCTTTAAGTTCAGTATTTTTGTGATTTTACTTTTTACCACTTCCCGTGTTCAAGTTTACCATGCTAAATCGGTAAGATATGTACTGATTGATACCTAAGCCTGAGAGAACATAGGGTATGTACATGTTGTTATTAAATTTGAAGCAGCTTTTAGCAACTGTGAGACTAAGATTGGTACTTTGTGTCTCCCTTGGTTTGATAAATCATAAAGTATTAATCATCTACTAAATTAAATCCCATTAGATACGATTCTAACCGTTACTAGTATTCTATGTTTAAAATTCCGTCCTATTTATACGAGTTATGACTCCGCCCACCTCCTTCAACTTATTTTATATGGTTGCATTTCGTGTACAAAAGTACGACAGCTGGACGCCTGTGACGTCACATGGCCAACAATGATTTCATTCTATAAAAGACATCAAGCGTTAATGACGTTACCCATTTAAGAAACATATCACACGTATGCATCTTTGGATTTTTATTATAAATTGATACAGCAATGATTAAAAGTTTGCATGATTTTTAAGTCGGCACAGCTGGTTTGGACACTTGTGTCCCTCCGACAGCATTAGGCTTAATACTGCAAGATTGCAAATAAAAATGAGAATGGAAATGGGGAATGTGCCAAAGAGACAACAACCCGACCATAGAAAAAAAAACAACAGCAGAAGGTCACCAACAGGTCTTCAATGTATCGAGAAACTCCCGCACCCGGAGGCGTCCTTCAGCTGGCCCCTAAACAAATATATACTAGTTCAGTGATAATGAACGCCATACTAATTTCCAAATTGTACACAAGAAAAATCCCGAGCTTAAAAACTATCTTAATGCCCATAATTTTAGATTTCATCATTGATGTTAGGTATAGGCCATGACGTTACCCCAAAAGAAACAATTTTATTACAAAATGTTATTGTGTGTAAAATATCTATATTGTTTACCAACACTATATAGAAAACTGCAGTATAGTCTAGAACATTAGTTTGAAAATGTTTATGTCATCACAATAGACCTTTCTGTACTTTAGTTTTACCATTATTAAGGAATTATATGGGTAAAATTACGGCTCTTTTCACACTTCCGGTTTTCTCGGAAAAACTCAGCCGTATTTTGTATTTATTATGCACGAAGACAGGTATTTTAAAATGGACATAACATGACTGGAAATTTATATATACCGAGTGGCAATGAAAACGCAACACTTGGTTTTTCAAATATAAAATTTCTATTAGAAATGATAATCTTTCAAAATAAATTGTTCCTGAAAATTAACAATTTAACAATAGATCGATATCAAACAAAAATGTTTCATTGTCATCCTTCGGGCGCAATAGGTAAACGAAACAACCAATCTCGAATCATCAACTCACAGTCCTAACAAAAAATGTTACAACCCCATGGTGCTGCGCAATTTCGACAGCGCCGTGGAATTGATTATCCCGGACGTTTAATGTGATCTCAAGGAATGTTATTCCACTTGTCCCGCAAAGCAAACTCAAGCTGACTTTTTGATATTGATGGTACTTTTCATCGTCTAAACCATGTCAAATCTGATGCAAAATTTGCACGATCGGACCAAAATCCGGCGAAAAGCATGACGTTTGGCCAAGGCGGGTGCCAAATCTCTTTGTAACCACCACTGACGGTTTTTTGATACATAATGAATGATTTTTGGTCTACAGAATTCGATGTTTACGCCAGATGGCCGTTAAGATATCACAAGGAAAGACTGTGGTGCTCTTTAACAATTTTTGCGCAAATGGTGCTTTACTGAAATTGCTCCAAATGTTCTATCATGACCACCATTGAACTCTCGTGACCTTTGGACAGCCATCAGAGTCCATATCCGATATGTTAAAGACCAAATGTATTGTTCTTCCTGAGCATTTCGTGAATTTGTGGATGATTTGGGTTATTGTAGAGGCTACAACTTCAGTCTTCTCGTAATTGTATGCTGTGAAAGCTTCATTGGATCATGCCAAAAACTGCATGTCCCTGGTTGTCATAAAGTCCTGGCATTTACTCAGATGTTTATTGCAGTTTCTTAACAATAAGGGCGGGAAAATGCATGACGTTAGCCAAGCTTTAAATAACAAAATCGTGAAAATGCTGCGTATGTTGAAAAGCGTTGAACTCGGTTAATGTCCGTTCAAAATAACCCTTACTTCGCATTTGTTCAAAAAAACACCCAACCGTAAAGTTGTCGACAATTGCCTTAAAAGTCATTTTCAACCAACTATTCAACGTTCTAATATAAATAAAATAAAAATGATAAGATTTTTTGGGAAAACAAAAGTGTTGCGTTTTCATTGGCACTCAGTATATATAACTAACGGGTATACATTTGTTTTATGTAACATAATCATTGTAACGAGTAATCCCCATTTTTTTGTGTAAAGTCAAACATTGAAAATGTGGCATTCTGGCTGAACATGCCACAATTCCAAATCGATTTACTGTGGATTCATTTATTATCGTGGGTACCAATTTTCGTGAATTGAGGAAAACTTACACTTTAGTGGATATTGGATTTCGTGGTAATGCAAATATCTGCAAACATTATTATTATATCCTGTAATTTGTTGGACATTGAAATCCACGAAAATTGGAATTCAACGAATAATAATGAATCCACAGTTCTTCTTTTTTATTGTTTTTTTTTAACTAACTGTTATCCTAAAATAGTTTGGATACGTTGATCAACTTTCAATGTATGTATATGATATATATTGTATTACCCTTATGTGGTTGCTGATGTTGGTTTAGGAGCTGTGTTATCATAAGATTTTCGTTTTGACTGCTGATTATTGCTAGTCTGCTGCACAATCCTAAACATTCTTTCTGCAGAAAAAAAGAAAAAAAAGCAAAACGATTATTCTTAAATGAGAAACGAAGACATGATGTTTTGTGATGCTAAGTTTTTTCCTTACCAATAATACAAAGTAAACCAAACCATTGTCTCATAGGTTTATTGAGCATGCCTCAAACAAAGCATATTACAAAAAGCAAAATACAACCCCAAAACCAATGGATAGCAGTGATGCCATGATTCCTTCAGATTTATTTTTTACTCTTACCAATGAAGTAGAACTCATCCATGATATATTGCCAAAAAATAAATTCACGGTATTTTCAAGTAAGCTTCCGCTATAAAGATATTTTTACCATTTTGGGTTTCACAACAAGTTTAAATATAATTTTAATAAATTTTCTGAACCTAATATTAGAGACTCTCTTCTGAAACTCCGAGTCTGCTTCATGCATGTTTCACTGATTTCAATAGACAAAATGAAGTGGAAGCAAATACTAAACTTTCTGATGAATGTAATAATTGTTTTTTCTCTAAAAAAAAAGAGTAGCGGTTAACCCAGCTCTTTGAATTAATTATGAGTATACGAGTTTATATTTATTTTATTTTGCTGACCTCACAGAGAGAGCACAATGATTGACACAAACAGTGATCAGTCAAACCTATATGTTATCTGCTCTGTCCAGATTATATGAATATTCAATGTTATATTCTCAGTAAAGGTTATATGATCGGTCTAGGTTATATGCCCTGTCAAAGTTATATGCATAGTCAATTGTGCATGCCCGGGCAATGCCAATTGTCTATTCAAGGTTTCATTCTCAGTCAAGGTTATGTGTTTAATCAAGGTTAAATGCTCAGTCATGGTTAATTATTTAGTCGAGTTTACATCATGATAATGCAAGGTGATATGCTCAAGTTCGGCCTATGAAACATTTCCATTGTAACTAGCCTAGTCAAAGTTAAATGAGTATGTCAATGGCATATCGATATACCCTGATTTATATAAGACATGGACATGTACGCTTGGTCTCATGCATAAGTTCTATTTTCTAACTTCAAAGGAAGAAGTAATACATTAACCAGACCGTGAATATACAAGTATTAAGTTTGATTTTACTCTTTAATACTGTATCCTTGTAAATGAAATTCTGCCTACAAAAAAGTGTGTGACCAACACTGGTGGTAAGCGGATGGTCGTAATAAAAGTTACGACCATCCGAAAATGGAAGACAACTCTAGGGATACATTTTTCTTTTCTGATTTTCGTGCAGTAAAAAAAATATTTTAGCCATACCGCTTGTCTCATACATACTAATCGTCAGTGCGTTGATCATGAAAAATAATTGATACATAAAAACATTCCAATTATCGTAAAATAGGCATTCAATAATTCGATCATGATGGTCGTAACTTAAACAACAAAAGTGTTCAGGATGGTCGTAACTCTTCATTAAATAGGGACAAGAATAAGAATAAGACAAGGCAAGAGTTTTAAACGTGTCTTTTATTATATGAATGAATTATATGATATATTTGTGAAGTTGAAAATTGGAACGAATCGAAAAAAAGGCAATACAAAATGAAACGACCAGTCACTGTTACTTAAAATATAATGTTTAAAATTAACCAAGAGGCAAATAGTTATAAGCGGTTAAATTCAATAACAATGTAAATTTCATAAAGTAGAAAATTTATTTTAAAACAAGAAACACAGCTTTAGTTATGATTTATTTTTTGATACATGTACGAATAAAGAAAAGGAATTTTTAACAAATTGGACATCACATGAAATAACAGTATCCTGATTTTTCTTTAGATTTTGCATCTATTAAAAACTATTATGTACCTACTAGGTGGAATTTAAAAGAAAAATCTACAATTTTATTTGATACTTAAAGTCGGCAGAGCATAAGTAAGGAATCAAAATAATGTAAAGGGGATCGTTATCGAGAATGGACAATACCAGGGAATTCGCAGGTTCGTACTCGAATAAAAGAATATACGCCTTATTCTAAGCCTGTATTTTGAGAAGTCGTATTGTCATTTGGTTTTCAAGATGATTATAAGGTGCAATGTCGAAGGTCAGGTATAATTATTACCCGTGGTTATAAAAAACTCCGAATACGCCTATTGGTACCATGCTATCCGCTATACATCATTGTCTTTCTTGTAAAAAATACCATGAACCCTGGACCATAGGTTATTTATTCCCAATTCATAAAGGGAACGATGCATACCATCTAAATAACTATCGAGGAATTACAATAACTAATTCATTGGGGAAGCTTTTTAATAAGATACTTGATACACGTCTTTGTAAATTCTTAGATAAATATCATATCATTGGTGATAGCGAAATTGGCTTTAGAAAAAAAAAAACCCGACCATTTGCCAATATGTTCATTCTAAAAACTATTATTTATAAGTATTGTTGATGCCTTATGTGTTCAAGAACATGCAGAGGATTAAGTAAGTAAGTCAGTAATACAAAAGAAGGTAAAATGTTTGCCTGCTTTGTTGATTTACAGAAGGCTTTTGATACTGTCTGTAAAGATTGTTGCCAATCTTTAATTTAAAAACAATATCTTTGATTTCTGGATAATAAATAATGACTAAACAACTTTTTAAAGTATAATCAGAGATTATTATTATCAATAATAATAAATACAGGTAAATGAAATACAATATCTTAAAACGTTTGAATGTGTTTTTCGTGTATGCGTTTTTACCTCTTGGAATCTTTCAAGATCAGTTCAAATTCGTTTTGTTATAAGAAAAGTCCGGTTTTTATAGTTCTTAGCACGCCTTATCCTTGCATGTAAGAAAATAGTTCGTTACCGGTCAAGGTTTATCATGTAAATCCCTGTCAGTACATACATAAACATTAAATTAAACAGAAAGCAAGCACGATGTCATAAGTCTCGACAACGATTCAACAATCTAAAGCATGTAATTACAAGTAACTAAAGAAATGTAGGATTCATAACAAGCTAGAAAACAAAGATGTTATTCGAACGCCACATGTTGGCGGAATTTCGTAACGTTAAATCGGCAACTGTCAAATTTGCCGGGAACGACGTAACGTTTACAAAAAGGTACTGCCGTTTATCCAACTTCAGCAAAAGGACATCAGAATAAACTTGATGGATTTAAGTCCTTGTTGTAAAGATTGTCGTTTGAAAATTAATCCCATTAAAACTAAGGTTTCTCCTTGTATTTAACAAGGCAGGCAGACATATCAAATATGATTTCTATTTCAATAACATACTTATTGATTGTGCTCAGCATTGTAAATATTTAGGAATAACTTTTAGTGTATCTGGAATTTTTTCCGTCGCTCAGAGAAAATTGTATTATAAGGCGTTAAAAGACTACCATAAGCTACGCAAAGACGTTCTGTCACTGAATCCAAATTTAAAAAAACAGCCTTCATGTATTGAGCATACAATTAAACCTATTCTCTTAATATATAGTACTAAAATTTGGGGATAATTCAACCCTTTCAAAAAAAAGATCTATGACTACAAGCGTAGATCAGGCTTATCCTAAGCTTATTCCAGAAAGACTACACATTAAATTTTGTAAACATTTACTTGGTGTTACCAAAGGAGCACATGTTGCTACTCTTTCTAAACTCGGTAGATTTCCTCTACATTTTGACATTGCAAAGTCGATGATAAGATACTGGCACTGGCTTGAAAATTTGGGATCATCTTTACACTACTAGAGGAGACATATGTAGAGTCAAAATTTCCTTCATGGTATGGATCCTTAAACTAAAGAATATTATAGTGGGTTGCAATTTACAATGTTTACTATATGCTGATGATAATGTATTTTTTAACTTCAGCAAAGGGTCTTCAGTAAACAATTTCATACATAGCTTGTACCCAGGATAATATTTAAAAGATAGAACTGTATGCGTCTTTTAACTCCGAATACATTCATACAATATAAACATATAACATAAACATTCTTTTTAACCTGCATTTGTATGTGATGGTTGCCGCAGTACATTTAGTTCTACCTTGTTATATTATCCTGTCTACAAGCATAGCTACAAACTACTAATATTTGATCTTACTCTTGAATTCAACGTGTGTAGCAGTGTAAAATATATATCAACAATGTTCATACTTTCTAGGTTAACACAATGTTCATTGTGACACCATGGATTAAGTTTTTATTCCGTACCAATACTTTGAACAAATATCAATGATATACCGCAAAATCGTCATGCAATCGATAAAAATAAAAAGAACACGTTCAAAACACCAGGACTCCGAAGCCATCTGGATTTTCAATAATAATGGACGACCAAAAGCCGAATATTTGAATTGTTTATACAAACTGCAATAGCTGATTACAAATTAAAGATGATTGTTCAATATTGCACGTTCAATAATTTCATCTGAACATGATTGCAGGTAATTAAAAGTCGTGAATAAAAAAAAATCTAAAAGCAAATATGAGGGAATACACGTTTATCAACAATGTGATGTCGTAACATACAGTAAAACATATATTACTACCCAACCCTAACATACTATTTGGCTTAATGCGAGTTGATTAGTTTTCACTGTTACTCCTAAATGATGGTCGTTTGGAATATATCAAAAATGTATGTTTGATAACTCTTTAATTAAATTTCTGCATACAACTATCATAGTAACAGATCAAATAGTAAACTTTATATATCAACTGAGTTTATTAACATGGTAACAGGTTATGTGCACAGAACTATAAAATAATTTGATAAAAGTTCGTCTAAATACTTGAGTTACGGTCATCTTTCAAAGTTACGACCATCTTGTGTCGGTTACGACCATCATCCAAAATACTACAGTTGAAGTTATGACCATCACAATTTAAAGTTACACGACCATCACAATTTAAAGTAACGACCATAGTGCTCGAATTTTTGAATGACTATTTCACGAAAATTGGAATGATTTTATGTTACAAATTTGGTTTCAATAACGCATTCATGATAAGTGTATATGAGACAAACGGTTTGACTCAAGTGAACCTTTTACTGCACGAATATCGGAAAAGAAAAACTTATCCCTAGAGTTGTCTCCCATATTCAGATGGTCGTAACTTTTAGTTATGACCATCCTCTTACCACCAGTGGACCAATGCTTTTACACCACTAACATTACAGAGCATTATTTTCTCAAATAAACGTTAAACCTTTGATAAAGAAAAAAACACATACAATTGCAGTTCCTGCTTTTTATACAACAACAAAACGTTTTTGTCAACGCTTTTACACTATTTACCGGATTTGTTATCACATAAGCAACACGACGGGTGCCGCATGTGGAGCAGGATCTGCTTACCCTTCCGGAGCACCTGAGATCACCCCTAGTTTTTTGGTTGGGTTCGTGTTGTTTATTCTTTAGTTTTATATGTTGTGTCGTGTGTGCTGTTGTTTGTTTGTCTTTTTCATTTTAGCCATGGCGTTGTCAGTTTGTTTTAGATTTATGAGTTTGACTGTCCCTTTGATATCTTTCGTCCCTCTTTTACACCCCAATATAATTTAAGAAAGAAGCATTACCTTCTAAAATAGTCTTTGAACTAATGATATAGATAAAAGACATATATTTTCGTCTTCTCCTCTTCAAATACAAAATGTCCTTTGGTCAACACTTTGAGGCCCCAATTAGATAACAAATCTTATGTAACCTTTGAACCTATGATAAAGATAAAACACATACACTTGCTTCCTCCATTGTTCTTCCGTGTCGACCAAAAAAGTAACAGCTTTCTCCTATTCTTGTAAAATGGTATGGACAGGTGTTCTCCAGATTAGGTCTACAATCTAAAAAATCAACAAAACAAAGAGAGTATGTGGTATCACATTCACATGTATATAACTAGTATAATACGTATAGGAACAAATACAAGTTGAGAATATATGTCAATAAAACATTTAAACAACAGATGGTGATTCAAAGGGCAAAAAAAAAGACAGGCGTCTATACAACATGCTTTTAATCATTTCATCTTCAATATCTTACAGCAACATAATACAATCAGATGTTTCTTTCATTACAATCTGTAAATTTGATTTGCTGACAACAATTGAGTGGCACTTCAATATTATTATATCCTATTTTCGTATGATTCTTTAGATGTATGTTTCATTATAATACTTTATTCTGATTGACTAACTGCACATTACGTCGCGCTTCACACAAAGCGTACTTCGGTCAACGCTTTTACACCCCAATGAAGTTACAAAAAGAAGCAATCAATTCTTAAATACAACAACACGGTTATGCCTGCACGATCTTTTTGTGACAATGATAAAATAATTCATGTAAAACAAATGAAAAGCTTGATATATTTCTTGTTTACAAAGCGAAAGAAGCACGTCATGTTAGATATTTTTCATGATTGAGCATAAACATGTAGTTATAAGAATTGAATGCTGTTTGTATAACTTTGTAGGAATGTCAAAGCGTTGTTTTTTCGAACATTTTTTAGATGAAGCAATTTAGACATTATACGTATAGTGTCTTGAAATATAAAATTTATTTGTATGAGGCTTAGAAACGGGGGAAATGCGAGGTTCTACCGAGCATTTCCCCTGTTTCGTGCCGAATACAAATAAATTTCATATTTCAAGACACTATACGTATATTGTTTTTATACTGAAATCAATAAAAAGAATTTAAAATTTTAAAAATAATATGTAACAAACATTGTTAAAAAAAGTGTTTGGAATTTCCCACTTGGGGTACCATTTTGGGGGTATTTCCCTATGAGCGTAGTCCAGGCGGTAAAACATTGACATTTTAAGGAATTAGAATGGGAAAATGAACTTAATTAATAACATTTAATAAACATGATATATAATTTACCAATTTGAAGACATCACAAGTTTAAATTCATAAAAAGAAACATTAGATTCTCAACTTATCATTAAGAGACTGTGTCCAATATTGATTTCTTTGGTATAGTTTTTTTGAGGTCTCGGATTGAAAGTCAAACAAAAACAAAATTATGTTAAAAATAGACTTCCGGTCATTTATCATATCTGTTGATACACACAGCTAATGCTAAACACAACATTATTATATAAATATGAAAGCTGTTTGCTTTCATAATGACGTATATCCCACATCTCCTTTAGTTGATATTTAGAAATCAATATTTGTAAACATTTTCCTTATTGTTTTGATATGATTCTGGCCTTACAGGCATAAAACTTTGCTCAGTGCACAGAGCACAAATATTACGCTCGAAACATGAAATCCAGCAATCTGATTCGTTGATTTTCGAGTCTAAGTACAAAAATCATGCTCGAAAGTTTTATGACCGTGAGGCCTGTCCTTGCGGTCATAAAATTTTCGAGCATGATTTTTGTACTCAGACCCAAGAATCAACCAATCAAAATACTTGATTTTGTGTTTCGAGCACTTATTTTGTACTCGGAGTACTGAGTAAAGTTTTATGACCGAGAGCCCTGGACTATCTGAAATCCTCATGAATGTGTACTTATCATTACGTGTCTTCTATATCTGATTACGCTTTGATCATTTTTGAAGGTGGCCAGTAGTTGCTAATGTCTGTGTTAGTTTGGTCCCATGTGAAGAGTTGTCTTATTGGCAATCATATCACATCTTCTGAGGCTCCTCGTGGGGGTTTTGGTTATGTGATTACTTGACCGTTTTTAAAGTGATTATTTGATTACCAGACAAAATATTTCATGATTATTTGATTATTTGAAAATCTAGGATTGTATTTTTGAATATTTGATATTTGATAAAAATAAATTAATGCTTATGTGATTATATTTCCAAAAAATGGGTTATTACTTGGACACCCCATGAGGGGCCTCTTCCTATTTTTATATTTACGTACCTGTTGGGAGACCGAGATGGTTATGTGGATGTACTAATGCATTTGTTTTGTGTACAGTTGTGGTTGTTAGATTTGGTGTTGTTAACGGAACCTGTGTTGTTAATTGTACTGGAGTAGTTGTTTGAATAAGAGTTGTGGGTGGAGCATGATTTCCGTTGCAAAAATCGCTATCACAGCACACACCATCTAACTTCCTTGCTAGTAAATTCGTGCAGTTCTGCGTTAATAAAAAGATAAATTAGAAAAGTTGAAATTAATGACATGTGGTCTCTTTTTACTACCACTTATACGTGTATAGAGATTTATAGTATATAACTTCCTGATTTAGTTCGAAGTTGTTCTAAATATATTGGACACACACCTGTTTTTTTTATTACTATCATAATCCCAATCACTTGATCTGACTGTTTAATATTTATCATTTCATCTCAAAACTCATAACGAATAGTAAGTATATAATGTATTACGCCTGAAGGGGTTTTGTTTCATTTTTTACCGTTAATTAGCGACGCATTACATAAAACTTTTCAAAACCAAAATCAGTCAAGAAGTTAAAGAACATTGGAAACATTGTTTCTAGAAGCGTTTGATTTTATGGTGAGATGTTTCTCAACTGAACAAGTTTCAGGGAAAGGTTGAGCGTTCACTGTTTGTGTCTTCTGCATATCACGAACCTGTGTTCTTATTACCTTGTGCATGGAACTTAACCAAAAAACTTACCTGTTTAGCTACACATCCTAATTTATATCCTCCTTTGAAATTAAATGCATGACTCTCGACAGCTATACAACTTTCCTTCAAACGTAAAGCAATCAATCATTATATAATCATTCAGGCCACACACTGTATTAAAATTATCCCGTTATCTAACACATAAAAAACCGGAAGGTTCATGAACATGCATCATCTTCCTAAACAGATGATTTTCATTTTTTTGAAAATATTTAACATGTTTTTTCATCTATTTCATTTCTTACTACATTCAACAATATTGAATAAGTTCACTTTTATATTTTTTCACTTTCCAAGGCAATCAAATAAGATAGAATCATTTTCATAACAGCATGGACAAGACCCTTTCTAGGTGCGCTCAGGTTATCAATCGACTAAATCAGATTAGGCAAATGTTGGTCTGTAGCGTCCACTTGTCATATCGTACATGTAAACTGTATAATCGCAATGACGAATAACTGACAGAGGACTAAACCTTGTGTGTTGATTTAAGTGTTGAATATTCAAACTTTCTTTATTTTTCCTTCTCGTGCACTTGCGTGTACTTCACTCGTTTTTTCTATTAAAATTCACATTTGAAGGCATCTGGCAGACTGTGTGAGCGTAAAATCACTATTATTGGAAGCCGATGACAAACAAGTTCGAGGTACATGATTGAGTAGTATTACCAACATGAGTATTACGGCTGTCTACGCTGTTATGAAAATGAATCTACAAATATTGGAGTACTTTATAAAAACTAACAATGATTATCTACATATTCTTGCATGTGTATATTGGTTATTGACTTCTTTTAAATTGTTGGTTAGATATCATTATACATGTAGTAAAATACATTGATTGATTGTTAGTGTTTTACTAAAATACATTGATTGATTGTTAGTGTTTTACTAAAATACATTGATTGATTGTTAGTGTTTTACTAAAATACATGCATGTGTAGATTGGTTACTGTCGTATATTGTATTGTTTGGTGTGGAGATTATCTATTTGAAATAAACATCAAATCTCCTCCTATGTTTATGCATGGTTCAAAATACAATGTTTTGTACACGTTCCCTACACGTTTTATAAGTGAATGCTTGGTCGAAAGATTAGGTAACAAACGAAGGAGCAAGTGAACAAAAAAAAACTATTCAATCAAGTATTTCTATTTATATTCAAAAAAATATTTCTAATTTATAATACTGAAGAAAAACATAGCCTACTTCATTTCTATTGCACACTATTCTGTTTCTGCAGTTCCCCGGAAGGTCAACACTTGCACACTCATAGCAAGTCAGAGCTTTGTAAAACATTAACAAAATATGATAATGTAAATCTTACGATCAAATAATTAATGTTTTATTATAAGACACATAACTCCTACATAAACTGTTGTGCCTACTGACAAAAGAATGAGACAAAGATATAACTCCTATGTAGCAAAACATCTTAAGACATATCATGACTTATCAAGACAAAAGGAGACATATTAATATTTACAAAGATACATCAAAATAAACAAAGACATACCAAGACGTACCTAGACATGGTAAGAGACACCTAGGTATATTAAACCGATAAAAAAGACATATCAAGTTATACCACATAATATCAAAACGTAGCAAACGATAATAAAAGTCAAGACAAGTCAAGACATATCAAGTCATATCAAGAATACTCAATGCATATTAAGATATAAAAAAAACATGTCATATCCTTTTATATACAATTAAAAAGCATATAACTTTTATTATGAAAACATATCCGGATATAAAGACACACCATGTTATATCAATACTAAGTATTAAGGACTAGTTAAACAAGACATGACAAGACATATCAAGTATACCAAAACATATCTTAATATTCAAAGTAGTCAAGACATATCAAGTCATATTACGTTATATACACTTAAAATTATTAAAATATACCAAGACATTTCAAAACTATCAAAAATATTTGAAATGTAGATAATTCTAGACATATTGAGAAATAACAAATCATACCACGACAGATCAAGATATATGAATTAAAGACGTATAATATATTTTTGGCAATAAAAAAAGAAATATTTGAAATTATACTTACAACATTTGCCACAAGTCTGTGGACACATAGAGGCCACACAAGTCAGGAGACATCCATTGTTTTCCGACAGATATCGACAAACATCCGAGTCCATCTCGGAACAGGCAGCACTAACTCCGTTTGTGTTACCGGAAGGGTGAACTTCATTCAAGAGAAATTAACAAACCTAAATTGGCGTATACATTAAATGATGATGATGATGATGTTGATGGATTGGCGAGTAACGAAAGTACAGACGAGAACATGTCATTGTGATATCAAAATTACGTTGTACTAGACCGGCACACTGAGTTTGATTTTAAAGTGTTATTGCGCTAGGTAACAGTTTTCCAAAAAAAGCTATAATCGCACAATAGTCTGACACTATACTGGTTCCGTTCTTACCATTCTTAAATCTTTCCTCTCAATGCCACCTTTTTAGCCGAAAAGCAGGAAATGCTAATTTCCAAGTTTTTGGTTTAACCCTGTTGAGAAACGACGAACACCATTGAACCGTTGGAATTGATATGATACGCTGATATTACGTTCTCTATCCTCGCTAGAAGCCAGTAATCTTTAATTCTATCTGCCTGTATGTAATGAAATATTAAAACCTGAATGTATGCTTACAGAGATACCAACATAAACCATTGAAAAACAAAAACAAACCTGAACAACATGTCTAGTAATCAAAACCACTGTCAACAAGACATGCCTAATCAAAACCGCGAGTAAACAATTAATAAAAAGAAGCCTTCAAATTAATAGAAATGGTGCCTAATTCATGGACACTGAACGTAAGCATTCGACGATAAAAAGGTAGGGATATTTCATTTTCTAATTTAGTTCCACTTTAGTTTATGATGATCAAAGTCCGATTGTATTTGAAATAAAAATAACTAAAACATTTAGATCAGTTTCATATCTAGAATAAAATTTGAACTGCGAGGATCGGTTCACGATCATGTTCCACTTGTCGTATCCTCAATCCCTTCCTTTAATATGAATAACAGGACGGGAGTAAATAGTGGAATAGGACCTTAGTGGTCTTACTTCTGGATTATGGTTGAATTTGTGAGGGTGTACCTTCAGTTCTCTTTGTGGTGTGTTGTGCACTTTTATTTTACGCGGCGGCGGTCATGGTTATAAACTGGATGGTAGCGACAAAAAGTAATCGATGACTTTAAATGTCTAATACCGGTTTCGTCAGTTCCTATGTGACCTCTTTATGCAATACTAGTGATTTAAATAGGTAGCTTAAACATATACTTTTATCAGACTGTTACATCCCAGCTCCTTTGTTCTAACAGGAGTGATCTGAGCCGGATCACCCCTACCAGATCACCCCCGTTTGAGTTTTTTTGTTATGCATGCTTTCTGTTGTTCTGTAACATTTTGGCGGGAATGTCAAATCCACTGTAAAACTTATAATTAAATATACAATTATACGGAAAAGACTATCTATCAAAATTCACGTAGAAAAAATCCAGTGTATATGCTGGGATTCGAAATCAAGACCTTTAGCATATCAAGCCACGACACAACCACTACACAAGGACGACTGGATACAAACTGTCCGTAATTAATAGTTATCCCACGATGACGCGGTGTGTCAGTGTAAGATCACCCCGATGGCCGGAGTGGGATAACTATTTTACATCCCAGCTGTTTTAGATTAGACGAAAACCCATTTACAATTCATAAAATATAGTTTAGAACGCCACACAACCATTATAATATACTTTATGCATTACTATATGATGTATACCCTTTTTGACCCCCGAACACGATGAGTAGATATCAAACAATGTCAACTCGCCCCGCTGGCCAATCGGCCCAACCCATATCGCCACGTTATGAAAAAAATCGCCCTACTCTTGTTTACCGACTCGCCCTACTTTTGAAAAAGTGTAAAATAAAACTGAACAATCACTGACAACTCACTTATTAACGAAAAGGATTTAACCCCACTGAATAAAGGTCTGCCAACTCGCCCCACTTATAAACATATCTTGCTTCCTTTAAGTATGTTAAATTACTAATAGGTCGTATCCAGTCTTCCTGGTGTAGTGGTTGTGTCGTGGCTTGATATGATAAAGGTCTTGAGTTCGAATCCCAGCATATACACTGGATTTTTTTTCTACGTGAATTTTGATAGATAGTCTTTTCTGTATAATTGTATATTTAATTATAAGTTTTATTGTGGATTTGACATTCCCGCCAAAATGTTACAGAACAACAGAAAGTATGCATAACAAAGAAACTCAAACTGGGGTGATCTGGTAGGGGTGATCCGGCTCAGATCACCCCTGTTAGAACAAAGGAGCTGGAATGTAATTTAACATACTTAAAGGAAGCAAGATATTTTTAAAAGTAGGGCGAGTTGGCAGACCTTTATTCAGTGGGGTTTAAACCCTTTTCGTTAATAAGTGAGTTATCAGTGATTGTTCAGTTTGATTTTACACTCTTTCAAAAGTCGGTAAACAAGAGTGGGGCGATTTTTTTCATAAAGTGGCGATATAGATTGCGCTGATTGGCCAGTGGGGCGAGTTGACATTGTTTGATATCTACTCATCGTGTTCGGGGGTCAAAAAGGGTATTTATCCTATAGTAATGTATAAAGTGTATTATAATGGTTGTGTGGCGTTCTAAACTAGATTTTATGAATTGTAAATAATTTTTCGTCTAATCTAAAACAGCTGGGATGTAAAATAGTTATCCCACTCGGACTTGGTGTGTCAGTGTAAGATCACCCTCTGGCCTCCGGCATCGGGTTGATCTTACACTGACACACCGCGTCATCGTGGGATAACTATTAAATATACAAATATTTTTAATTCATTATCATCCATTAAAAAATTAAACACATACCCGGATTTATCGTTGGAAGAGTTATTTTATCAGGCTCTTCATATTTATTACATAAATCTGAAGAACAACAGCCACCAACCAAATCAACATCTCGTTTGACTTTTGACTGAGTGGTTTGTGGCGGACTGCCGAACAAATCATTACATACCTATTATAACAATTAAAACATAGAATTATAAGATGCGATATACAAGTAACAATGTGTAAAAGCAAAACAACTAAAGATCAAAGTATGAGTTTTAACAGGGAGCGTTGACTCACACCGAACAGTTATCAAGAAAGTCCTATAAAATGACTACTGCAGAACAAGTCAAACTGAACAGGAAAGTTAATGGTCAAATCTTTATCTATATGTGAAAAAAATGTATAAGTTTCATCTGTATGTCATAAAGTGCAATATATAAACACCAAAGTAGCTGTTCTTCCTGCCTTTATAGCTATACAAAACAAGTTGAATAGTTCTAGCAAAGATATCGTACAAAGATAATAAAAGAGTTGAACATTTTAAGTCAAAAATATTCAAGATTAAGTCGACATTTTTAAAAAAAATAACAAATCATCTGTAACAAAATGCTGTTTGCGTCTGAGCAAGCTCTAATATGACTTCAACGTAACAGTTGAAACCCTTGAGTAATGGTATAACCCAAATGTTCAATTTTATGACAAAGGTATTAATAGGGGAGGAGGAATTTTGATATTTTGAAGTGTTGAATAGTTTTAAATTCTACTCCTAATTGCATGGTATATGCATACGAAAAATCAAGACAATAGTCGTTGGAGATATTTATAACAAAAAGAAATTGTCTTTATAAACAGCTGATTTGTAATTAACTAACTCCGATATATGCTGTACTTATATTGTGTTATACAAATAAAACTAATTTATCAAACAATTTCTCTATAATAATAAATTCTTTATTTTTATATTACTAAAGAGACCTAGCTACGTAAGTTTTTGATTCTGAAGAAAATTAATACGATTGATTGTTGGTTGCGTAACGTATTGTGTAATATATCTCATGCATGTTCAAGAAAATTATTTGTATCTACTACTTGATCGCAATACTTCTATCTTGTTTCGTTTACTAATGTGTCTTTTTCTAGTAGCTCTGCGTGTGTCTTTTATAAAACATGTACAACTATATCAAATACTTGCCGTTGTATCTACACATCCAAGCTGGAACTTTTTTTCAAGAGACGTTGTTACTGTTTGACTTACAATGCAGGACTGAAACCAACATTATATTGACATAACAATGAAACAATAAAAATGGGGAAAAAACCTATTAAACCGAAAAAGAGAGATACGAATGTAAAAATGAAACAATCAATTTTGTAAGATAACAAAACATAACTATGACTGTTATCGAAGCGGTTAGGTTCTTTCTGGCTTAAAGTTACAGCAATCATTTTTTATGTCGTTGCAATGTATTGATTTGGTCGTGGCTTATTGTTATCTATTATGCAATTAATTGTAGAGTTTTCTTTTATCTTCTTTTATGTCTTTTTCAATGTTTGTTTTAAAGGTTCATTACAATTAACCCAAATGGGAGGATTCAGATTAAAATAGTATTTTAATTCCGCTTGTTCGCTAATGTATCTTATTTTTTTTTTTTTTTTTTTAGAATTCGATGTTGATGGTGGATCTGAGGATTGGTTTTTTTTCAATTTAGACAAAAATTGACCAAGAATGTTTTACAGCTTGACATAATGTATGGACACAATTAATATTTGTTAATTGGTTAATTGATGTTTAACCCGTACCTGCCACGGACGTGATTCGAAATGACAACCATGGTGTTGAAAGGCGGGTCAAAAAGTAGTTCGGCTACTTAGATCACTGCGACACCCTGTTGAAGACTGTATAATTGCAGTCAATATATGTCTTTTGGTTCGTTTTTGTGATTAGGTTATTGTTTCATTAATATATATCCATAATTTTCTTCATTTGAGTAAAATATACTGTAGTAATTACTGTTTACAGTATAACATATTACATCTTGTCTTAAGGAAATAATATATTATGCATAAAGTACTTTTCAACGTGATTTTCATTTGAAATTGTGGTTGTGAGGGCTACATTGCATTATATATAACATTTTACTTACCGAACTGTTTCTAGCCATCTCAATTGATTTTATTTTGATTTTTCATACACGGTTGACCAATTACATCATAAAAATAATAAAAAAAACTTGTTATTTTAACCGAAAGTTATGCTGTACATATGCCAATGACAATATCATTTGATGTTTATTTACTTTTAAATCTTTAACTACACTTACCATTGACATATTGCTACATTGGACTGTTTGATTACAATCTGACGGATGATCTACATGTTTACAAGAATAACATTTCAGGGCTGAAATAAAAGAAGTGCTATTAGTTCGATCGGACGAAATGCGGTGTTACTTCAACAGTAAAGAAACTAACTAGGCCGACAAAACTGGTATCGATCCGTTTGTTTTCATGGATTTTTTCTTTATCTTTCTGGGTTCGTATTCTCAAAATGCATTTACGAGTCTTAAACTATCTTACTTCATAAATGTACATAAATATTTCATATCATCTGTCAAAGTAGTTATTAGATATCAAACTCGTTTAGTTTAGACGAAAAATATTCAACCTTGAAAGAGAAATCAGTACATTAAGAGTAAATACACATACGATATTACAACTCGGCAATTAGTATATTATAAGTGAACTTTAGGAGTAGGAAATCACAGTAACCTAGACATTATTAAATTCTATCGTAAACAAAAAGTTTAGTTAAATACATACGACACAGTCCACATGTCCGGGGACAGAGAGTTGCCAAACAGTTGTCCTGACACATGTCTTGTTTGGTGGAAGCTAGTCTTTGGCATCCTTTAATGTTACGATCTTCACAGCTGCTTGCACTACACACCACTAGAACTTAGTTTGAGTGACATTTAAGTACAAAAAGGTATCTCAAAATAATATCCTCGCAAATACCGAATAGGTGTTTTGTATTATATTTTTTCCATAATGTTATAGTAAGATAGAGATAAGATAAGATAATATTTATTTTATTAAAGTGTCACCATCCATTACAATATTTATATATATATATATACACATAAAGTCATAAGAACCTAACATTTAAGTAAAAGGATGCCAGCCGAAAACGACTCATGAGACACTATCATTAAAAAGAAAACCTCTAATACAAAAATAAAAGGACAGCTTTGTTAAAATCTTCGTATTTCGTATTTCGTAAATAAAAAAAACATATATAATTTCTAGATGACATGTTTTCTTCGATAAAACATATGATAAAGGGAACTAGCTAAAAGAGGAACCATATTCTCATTACACATAAGATAACGAAGTTTTTCAATATCACATAAATACTCAAAATCAACATTTAAAAGATAGACTTTGGCATATAATTCATGTTTGAAATTAGAGTAAAAACAACAATTAAAAAGAAAGTGTTTTTTCATCTTCAATTTGGCAACTAGTATCCCAAAAAAATATATAAACGGTCTTGCAGAGGTTCTGGTGGTCTAGCATATCGATCTGCTTCAACTTTAAGTTGTAAATAACCAGCTCTAAATAGTGACAAAATACGACGGTGGCATCTATTATTTACTACCTTTACATAAGGCTCCGTACCAATACAAGTTTTAAACAATCTATAAAATCTTAATTTATTACCATTGACTAAAGTGTCATATAATTTAGTAAATACATCAAAATTCATACCAAAATATTCAAAGTTTTGCTTTAATAACACCAAGAGCTCTATTAGCTGATTTATACAATTCTTTTGCAATTATAGAATAATCCGAAAATTCATATAAAAGTACACCAAGATATTTATGACAAAGTTCACCACATTTGAACTGAAACTTACTTCTTTTTTTATATTTTATATAGTTCAAATACTGCAAGTCTAAGAATTATGACCAATTAAATTAAAGTTTCAAGTTTATCGAAACTTTTGAACAATTCACTGGATGTTACATTTTGAATGAATCTCAGCCGACTTTGGCACAACTTTTTGGAATTTTGGGTGCTTAATGCTCTTCAACTTTGTAATTGTTTGGCTTTACAACTATTTTAATCTTGGCGTCAGTGATGAGAACGCGCGTCTGGCGTATTAAATTATAACCCTGGTAACCTTTGATAAATATTTATCAACATACCGAAACACGTATAAAGTAACTATTCAAACATGTTCAGTTCAACCCAAAAAATCTTCGCAGTTAATCTAAAATTAGACAAGATACCTTACCATACTCTATTATAATGTCATTCAGTTGATCAAGTTGCAATGTTATGTAACGGCTAGTGCTTACAATGAAGCATGAACTACTGAAGCTTTCAGAGCACACGAGTTCATCTTGGTATTAAGTGTGGTTCACACAATCTTAATTTTTCTGTTATATGTAGCTTATTTATTGTTTATTATTTCGTCATAGTTTTTTTTTTAAACCTATTGATGATTTCTTTTTCTTGAAACTTAATGCGAAAAGGCAAATTCGGCAAATTTATAAAGGGACAAACCTCCAAAACTATGACAGTGAGGGCATTCAAATTGGGGTTTTATATGTGTTTAGTAACTATAAGCCCCGTGTATGATTTCATTCTATTTGGTTTTGGCAAACTTAAGTTAGGGAACAGTAATAAATTTTAGGACGCAGATACTAAAAATGGTAAAATTAAAATCCCCGTCCCCTAACGGTGTGGGTATAACAGTTCATGTGCAGTTTAAATCTTCCATGAAAATTTCATCTTACCAAATGTGCTTAATGTAATTCCGTAAATTAGTATCATGACTTTACTAAGAGATCGATCCACCTTGTGAACATGTACATGTGTACTTATTTAATACCAAACACACTTTCATAGGTAGATACTAAACTGACATAATCATTTATATAGGTCAAGTTAATGTCATGTCTCCCTTTCAGACTTTATATCAATCTCCCAGCAAGGACTGATAATTCTGCATAAGAGATTGACTTTATCTGGCTTGAAACGATGGTTTTATCTTCTTTGGAATAAGCTTCATATCTTACGGGTTTTTTTTTGGGGGGTATATGTTGTGATAAAAGTATTTTATAGCTTTCTTTCCAGGAAAAGTGAGCATTGTATTTGATACAGTATACTACTACTTATCATTCCATGTTGACTAAGTGGTAGGGGAAATATAACGTCATGGGAAACAGTTCACTTTTAGCTAACCTGGCCCAAAGGGCCAAGTGACCTTTCTCATCACTTGGCGTCCGTCGTCCGTCGTCGTTAACTTTTACAAAAATCTTCTCCTCTGAAACTACTGAGTCAAACTTAACCAAACTTAGCCACAATCATCATTGAGGTATCTTGTTTAAAAGTTGTGTCCGCTGACCCACCAAACCAACCAAGATGGCCACCATGGCTAAAAATAGAACATAGGGGTAAAATGTATATTTTGGAATATAACTCTGAAACCAAAGCATTTAGAGCAAATCTGACATGGTATAAAATTGTTTATTATGGGGTAAAATGTAGATTTTGGCTTATAACTTTGAAACCAAAGCATTTAAAGCAAACCTTACAAAGGTTAACTTGTTTATCTAGTAAATATCTATCTGCCCTGAAAATTTCAGATGAATTGGACAACTGGTTGTTGGGTTGCTGCCCCCCAATTGGTAATTTTTAAAGAAATTTAGCCGGTTTTGGTTATTATCTTGAATACTATTATAGATAGAGATAAACTGCAATAATGTTCTGCAAATTAAAATCAGTTGACCCCTTGAGGAGTTATTGCCCTTTATAGTCAATTTTTAACAATTTTCATTAATTTGGTAAATTTTGGTAAGTTTTTATGCCCCACCTACGATAGTAGAGGGGCATTATGTTTTCTGGTCTGTGCGTCCGTTCGCCCGTCCGTTCGTCCGTCTGTCCCGCTTCAGGTTAAAGTTTTTGGTCAAGGTAGTTTTTGATGAAGTTGAAGTCCAATCAACTTCAAACTTAGTACACATGTTCCCTATGATATGATCTTTCTAATTTTAATGCCAAATTAGAGTTTTTATCCCAATGTCACGGTCCACTGAACATAGAAAATGAAAGTGCGAGTGGGGCATTCGTGTACTGAGGACACATTCTTGTTACAAAATGTTTTCCTTTGTAACTAAAGGGCCAAGTTCATTACAGATAGAGAAAATTGTAAGCAGCAAGAATTATCAGTAAAGTATGATCTACAAACACATCACCATCGACAAAACACAATTTTGTCATGAATCCATCTGTTTTCTTTGTTATATATATGCATATAGACCAAGAGCCGCTAGTTGGGTCTTCTTCCCAATTCGAGTTTCATGCATGTCAATATATTTGAAAATAAGAGACTTTGATTTGGATTTTAACAACCGAAGTTTGAAGTATCGGGTGAAAATTGCAGGATGAAAACAATATAATGTACATTGTCGGAAAATATCAAATGTGTATGTACTCGCTGTTAAGCAGGAGAAAATCTCGGTTAGCCTCGCTTTTTCGTCCTATTTCATAATGTAAAGCTCGTACAAATGTTACTGTATTGTTTAATTGATTGATTATGATTTGTTTTCTTATATTTGACATTTATATGAGCTTGTTGGCTTAATTAACACTTTATTATCGTATTTGAATGTATGTATTACTCAATTTATTTCACTTGACTGGGCGGAGTTTATCCAGTTCGCTCATAATAAACCAGTCCATCTATAGATAGGTGTTTTAGGATACACTCATCAATGCATTGTCCAGTCATTCTTTTGTAAATTCCTTTGAGGTCACTGATAGGTGATTAGAAATCAGTAATAACTATAACGGCAATCGTCGTAATCACACACATTTTCAAATCGGCTGTCCTCATACAAATTAAAACGTAAGCTCCGCCCGATCAGTTGAACTAACATTGGTATTACATTTAATCAACTCTAAATTATACAAATTGCTAAGATTTTCACATATATTATTGTTATGGATATATGTTTGTTTCATGATTCTTACTGTGTTACATGAAAACGAGATCAGAAAACCATTTATCACAAGGAACGAGATAAACAAAAAACACA
Organism: Mytilus galloprovincialis; assembly: GCA_037788925.1. Taxonomy (NCBI): domain Eukaryota; kingdom Metazoa; phylum Mollusca; class Bivalvia; order Mytilida; family Mytilidae; genus Mytilus; species Mytilus galloprovincialis. The sequence goes on from CM075332.1 coordinate 17,961,799, forward strand.
TTTTCCTTTTTTCCATTCAATTATACCTTAATATTTAGATTATACATTTGTATCAAATGTTATATACAAGTATATTCAGTCTTATTTTTCCCTCATTATAAGTTAAGATTTTTATAAATAAAAATTGTGCTTAGAAAATACAAAAATTTTACACATTCTGTAGCAGATTAGCCGTTTCGCACCTTATACATTTTCAAAGCGATATTTTTTTAAGTTTAATATCAGTGACAAATACATTTAAAATTTTCTTTAAAAAAATGGTTACATGAAGTCTGAAAAAAGTCTATCGAATTATTTTTATAGTCTGAACCACTACATGCATGTTAGGGAATATAAAAGTAAAAATACAAAAACAAAAGTGTGAAATACCGAAGAGTGATATAAAAGTGTCAATAAATTTAAATCAAATGTTCTTTACATTAGTTCGACACTAAAAAAGACTGAACCATCGAAGAACTGTTGTCATTATTTTTCGTCGATATACAAATTATGGCACGTATAATGATTATTGTCCTTTTCAAATCGGAAGCTGCTATTACGGTATGATTGATGACTACTGTTTTGGTCCATTCATAACATACTATCAAGTGTAAGTCATACGGAAGTGTGACGCCATTTGTTACAAAACAATAGAAATTTATTGAAATTCGTTCAAGTACTGATGCTAAAATCAACATGAGGATAACACTATTATTCGTACAAACGAAACGATAGCTTAGTATGTATTTGTTTCCTGTTACGTTATTCATCTTTGACATTTGTTTTTGCAACTGCACTTTATGTTAAGGTTTTATTGATCAATACGCTATACAAATGTTATAGATTATCAGATTACCAGGAATCGGTTAAATATATAGTCTTATCATATACATTGGATAAAGTGTTACATACGGAGTACATTTCCCAATTGATACGATAAGCCCGAGCTTGTATTTCCTATCATTATTATCTTGACAGAGGATTGCTACTCACAAGAAAGCTATTAAATCAACAGTTCCAAATGGAAAAGTTGAAATCATCCCTTCGTAAATTCTTCGTACGCAATCACGAGTAGGTTGACCGTTATGGAATAACCGTTTCACAGAGGATATCAAATATGTTCCTTATGTCGTAACTACAAAACCCTTCCCTTTTCACGAATGTGACCTACCGAATAAAACTATTTACCGGATTTGTAATAACATAAGCAACACGACGGTTGCAACATGTGGAGTAGGATCTGCTTATACTTCCGGAGCACCTGAGATCACCCCTAGTTTTTGATGGGGTTTGTGTTGCTAAGTCTTTAGTTTTCTATGTTGTGTCTTCTGTAATATTATTTGTCTGTTTCTATTTTTATTTTTAGCATGGCGTTGTCAGTTTATTTTTAGCCATGGCGTTGTCAGTTTATTTTCTATCTATGAGTTTGACTCTCCTTCTGGTATCTGTCGTCCCTCTTGTTTTTTGGACGCAGCTGACCCTGCAATGTTGACGTCTATTTATTTTCCAAGGGAAACCATAAAATACATATTTCCCTGAGAAACTACAAGTTTTCTGCTGCAAAATATCGGAAATACTTACCATCTTATTTTCTATACCAGTTGAATATGTATAGTTTCCCAGGGAAATTTTTCGTATAATGTTTCTCTGAAAAAATTGTCGAAATCTGTGGTCAGCTGCGTCTTAGACCTGGATTAAAGGATGTAACTGTTGGTAATGACTTTTACATTCCGATAGATAACAATGTATGTGAGGCTTCCAAGTTACACATAATATTTTTGTTTTGTTTCTTATGGATGCTGAAACTACAAATAGTTGCCTCATGCATTTGCTTATGTATGTTGTAAGGGCACTCGATTTGTTAGAATTAAAATATATTGAAGAAAAATAATAAACGAGACCTTCACACAACGACACAAGAAGCAAATACGATATCTAAATGTCAACACACCATTAACAAAAGGCAATTATATCGAGTGGATAACTGACGTTATCAACCTGCTATTATGGAACAGTCTATGATGTGTCAGTTCCTCAATTGAAAAGTGACATGTTTTCTATCTTAGATAAACTCATCATAAATATCAAGACTGTACACAAGACGAGCGTTTCCTCTACAGAGGATTTTTCTGTGATGCTTGAATGAAAATTAAAAAAGTTAAAATAAAATAAAAATTATTGAGGAAACAAAATTCCGAAAGATATCAGAGGTGTAGTGTGGCCTGGAAATTGACGATGTGGTCCTTTTATTTTTGTGACATTGAATTGACATAACGGAGGGTGCATGCATGACAAAAGAACATTACTCTGTCAGTATGCGTAATAACACTCTGTTTAGTGCTCAAGTAATATGCTGAGGTTATTTGCAATCTTGATTTAAATTGCAAAAATTACTCAAAAGTTGTGAATTTCGGTTTGACTCTTATTTTATAAAAATGTTGGGTTACTATATCATTACGACTGCATATCAATGTTTACGGATTCTCTTCTTTTTAAAAACTGATCAAAATCTGGGATGGTGTTATCGATGCTATCTTAGGATTAGGACGTGTCCTAAGACCATCTTACAAGTCGTGTTCTCGAAGCTCTCTTAACTTAGGATATATCACATTTTTCAATTAGGTGTCTTAAGATCAATACATCATATCTTCATCCTGAACTCGAATAAAGAAATTTTGCATGATTTTAAACTTTGAATTTCGAGTTTTACAATATGATGACACTACGAATTTAATATTCTCATTTCAAAACATATTGTCTTCCAGTTTAAATCAAAATCCTTTTTGATATTATTTTATAATTACACATGCAATCATGCATTTAATTAGATACACGTAATTATGAAATTTCGTAAACAATTTTATTTATTGTTTTCGTCTACATCAAATAATTACTTTAACTTTAAATCTGTTGCACATATGATATGTTTAGGACGTCCTTACATAAGATGCGTCTTTGTTAGCTTCGAGACACAACATAGGGTCGGTTGAAAACAAAACTTTACGACAAAAGAGATGATTTCAGCTTTCCAATTGTGAACTTTCCGTTTCTAAGTCGCAACATTCCAGCAGCACCTGCTTACGGGGTATATATCTCCCAATTGATACGATATTCCCGTGCTTGCATTTCCTATCATGATTTTCCTGATAGAGAGTTGCTGCTCACAAAGAAGCTATTAAACCAAGAGTTCCAAATGGCAAAGTTGAAATCATCCCTTCGTAAGTTTTACGGACGCCATTACGAGTTGGTTGACCGTTATGGAATAACCGTTTCACAATGATATCGGATATGTTCCTTTCGTCGTAACTACAAGCCCATTCCCTTTCATGAATGTGACCTACCGAATTAGACTATTTACCTGATTTGTTATCACATAAGCAACACGACGGGTGCCACATGTGGAGCAAGATCTGCTTACCCTTCCGGAGCACCTGAGATCACCCCTAGTTTTTTGATGGGGTTCGTGTTGTTTATTCTTTAGTTTTCTATGTTGTGTCATGTGTGCTGTTGTTTGTTTGTCTTTTTCATTTTTAGCCAGTTGTCAGTTTGTTTTAGATTTATGAGTTTGACTGTTCCTTCGGTATCTTTCGTCCCACTTTTATGAGTGTCCTAAAATGATACTACGTTCATCTTAAAATTGGTCTTATCTATGACTTAGTACGAATCTTAGGATACTTTCGAGAACACCACCACTGTACTGTTTGATATAACGTATTGGATATATCCTACAGTAATATCAAAATACAATTGAATATGAATTTTTTTAATTTCACTTGTAAAGTAATGCAACAAGAAATTCTCGGTTTAATTAGCAGTTTATTATCGTATGAAAACGATTTACATTTAATCAACTATATAAATTCTTTTCAATTGCTGAGATATTCATATATAATATCATTATAGATTTTCAATTTATTTCAAAATTCTTGCTGCGTAACAAGAAAACGATATCAGAAACGATTAGAAAACCATTTTCCTTTTTATTTTTCATTTGATTTAACCTTCTTGCTCAGATTATATTTGATGGATCGTTCTGATTCATTCACAACACATTATCTAGAGTAAATAAAGGCAACAGTAGTATACCGTTGTTCAAAACTCGTAAATCTATGGACAAAAAACAAAATCGGGGTAACAAACTAAAACTGAGGGAAACGCATAAAATATAAGAGGAAAACAACGACACAACATTAAAATGTAACACACACATCAACGGACTAAGCATTAGACAAAATCCGATCAGAATAATAAATATAACATCAAAACCAAAAACATGAATTTGGGATAGAAAAGTACCGTGACACGTCTTATCTACTTAATGTGAATTCACACTCAAATATAGGAGAAAACAAACGACACAACGGAAACGCAACGTAAAAATGTTACACACACAGAAACGAACTATGATATAACAATGGCCATTTTCCTGACTTGGTACAAGAAATTTTTAAAGAAAAAAATGGTGGGTTGAACCTGGTTTTGTGGCATGCCAAACCTCGCACTTTAATGGCAATGTTAAATATAACATTAAAATGACAACATAAAATTTCAGGACTACAATACAAATAAATAGGAGAACGTATTAGGTAAAGAAACACATGAATAATAGATAACAAAATGCATCAGGTTTAAATACGTCTAAAACGCGCCTCGTCCACACAAGACTTACCAGTGACGCTCAGATATAAAAGTTCGAAAGTCAAAAAAAGGTACAAAGTTGTACAGCAGTGAAGATCAAAAGTTAAAAAAGGTTGTGCCAAATACGGCTAGGGTTTTCTGCTTGTGATAAGAACATCCTTATTATTTAGAACAATTTATGCTATTGCAAACAGTAAATTTATGACATAGATATAAAAGATATACATGATAAAACTGACAACTTAACTAATTACAGAAAACAAAACCCGAATACATAATACATTGAAGACCAACACAGAAAATAGACACACCCGACTTAGTCCAGGCCTCAACGCCAAAAAAATAAAAATGACGTCACATACGAAGTGGTGAAAAGGCACAAAAATTACGTCACATTTGAATTTCTGAAACAGCACAAAAACATTTGAAAAACTATATCTCAAAAATAAGATAGAAATAGGATTGATTTAAAGTCATAAGAAACGAGTGACCGGTGAAAAATAATGATCTTCCAATTGTTGAACCAATGCATACAAACATCATAAACTTAGTCTTCTGTGCACGAATTTATCATTTTTTTCGTGTAAATTTCGAATAATCGTCAATTTTTTTTTCAATCGGTCAGTGTTATTGTGAAAATATGGCAGGTAATTAAAGTTCGTGTTTTGAAGCCGAAGTTTAACGATTGTCACCTGTTTGTCAACAATCGACAAAAATCAACAAAAAGCATGGAAATTGAGCACGTGTTTAACATGTAAATTCGGATAATAGTTTATTTCAAGGACATCCATGCGTATTGCGATCACCGGATTTTTACGAGATGGGTCAAACTGAGGTCACTTTGCATACGGAAAATATGTCGGGGGAATTGCTTCCTTGAAGGAAGCAATTAAAATAAAGTAACCTTCTTCTAAATATGAATAAATAAAAGAATTTTCTCCAGAAAAAAGTATATGTACATAAGTGTTATAATGAAAACTATCCATTGAGTTATAAAAAAACATATGCATTATTTTTTTTAAATTTGAGGTTTCTTATGACTTTAAGATTATAATAGAACTAAATGCTGATATTACATTTAAACACAATGTACATTGCAATACTAATTAATAGCAATTAACTATATTATATATATGTCCGGTTTGTTTTGAATCTATCTTCAAACGTAAAATATCGTACAGATTAGTTGAACAAAATCAAATCTAATAAATAAAGGCGGTGATTAATTTTCTTTACCATAACACATGAATATAATAGAAAAGACGTCAACCAATTTGACAAAATCCGATGAGAATTACAAATATAACATCAAACTAAAGACATGAATTTGGGATAGATAAGTACCGTAACACGTCTTATAGTTATGCGAATTCACACTCAGCAAAACAGTCAGTAAAGTCATACAGAAGTGTGATGCAATTTATTTAAACAATAATCGGGTAGTCATGCTAAAATTAGCATAGGAATACCACTGTTATCCAAACAAACGAAACGATTGCTTAAGTGTTCATTTGTTTTCTATTACGTAACAAAGTGATGGCATTTACATTATCAATTGCAGTTTTGTAGTTTATAAATATATGGTGCTAAATTACCTGGTACATCATCATTTGAAAGTTTAATTGATAATTACATGTTCATACAGTTTTAGGATTCACAGGAGTCGGTTGAATTTTTTTCTTGTCATAGTTAACAAATACACAAAGGATATTTTGTTGTAAATCGGGATTTTTGATTTTTAGGATCAATATCCTTTATTCGTGTCTTTTATTTTTGGTAATATAGTTTTTCTATATGCCTTTTGTGTTTCTTTGTTACATGACGTGTCTGTGTACTTACACATCCCGTCGTTGTGTTATTGTGCTATGGATATTTTTTGCAATCTTGTCTTTGCTAATATTTTTTGTCTATATGCCCTTTTGTGCTTCTTTGTTAAATATTTGTTAGTTTCCGTAGTGATTAAGTGACTAGTGAACATGTCACATTAAACAAAATATTCACATTAACTTTTGCTCAATATAGAAGCGGTATAACATGAAACTCCATTTGTACAAGTAAATAAATAATGCAAAGTATTATGTGTGTAACTCTTATTCGTTCAAAAGAAGACTAATTTAGTAATTAGAGGGAAAATCTGTTAAATGTGTAATTCGATAATGGGTTTAAGTTGTTATAAAACCGTAGTGTGTGTTCCAAGAAAGACCAAATTATATGTATCTATGCTTGTATTCAAAATAGGTGAAAGCGAATATAAGAGCATTATATACATGTAGCTATACAATAAGTGTTTTATTTCAAGTCATATGGTGATCTATTAGGAAATTTGTCTGCAGCCAAACGCAACAACATGGTTTATCGCCGCTATCGTGAAATTAACTAACGTCTTTGATATGCTGACATGGTTGAGTTTGTTTTGTTGTGTTTCTGAATTCCAATATGATTGCACCTGACTTATCCGAGGTTAATTAATTAATTTAATTTCATATAGCTGCTGTCATTTGATTGATGGTAGACGTTTTACATTGAAATATTTTCTTTAATGTTTTTGACGTTCTGATACTTAGTGAGGCCCGACAATTGAGTTTCTCCTGGCTTTGACATAAAGACACAGTTTATGGTGTGTATTGATGTTATATGTTTGTGTTTATTTATTGAATAAGCAGCTCAGAAAAAATACAAGCAGCAAGCTAGTCGACAATGTAGGACGGCAGTGTTATTATTTCGTCCGTTTTCTTTTGTAATTGTTTATGGTGTTACTTGGTGGTTTTTTTAATGGTTATTGTGTTATGTTTTTCTTCGAGTTGACCCCCCCACCCTTTACCTACCATCTATATAATATTGCATCATAATAATAGATGTTAATAGAATGCAACTGTATCTTATTTTTTATCATATTTTTGTTGCCATTTGGTTTCCGCGACAAAGTCATTGGCCTGGATAATTTATATCATATCATATCACCTAGAGATTCATATTCAATTGAAAATATGTTTATAGTTTAATTACATTGTAAAACGGGATGGTAGAAATTATTTTAACGTTTTTTTTTTTTTTTTATTAATCTTAATTGATAGAATACAAGCATGAAATAACTGATCAAAAGATAAATAAATTCAAAGGTTAAAATTTGCTGATTTGTTAATGTACATGTATATGACTAAATAAATATCAAATGAATGTTGATGGGAATTTAATATCACCATTAAACAGTTTCGTTTTATCAGACTTTTCTTGGTTTTATTTTTCTTGTGAACAGAAAAAGTAAAACTGTATGTATGATTGGTGACTGTTGTTCTGAATTATACAGAACATATTATCAAGAGTAAGTTATACGGAAGTGATGTGCCATTTACTTCAGAACAAAATAACTTTATTAAAACTTGTTCGAGTAAAATAAACATAGTGAACAAGCAAAGAGTTTATGTGTATAAAAGAGCGTTGTAAGGATAGTAATTCATCACCGAGATTACTCTTAGATAATCAACATATCGCCAGGAAGACAATATGTACTCTAGATCTCATCTCATGATTGTATACTCTGTATAATTGATATTCATTTATTAGTACTTGATATACACAATACACAGTTACTTATACTATTATTTTTTAATGTTTCATGGCATCAATAATATAATTTCAGGTAAACGTTGAAAAAACAGAATTAAAGTATTATCCCTTTCCCTTTTTTTTATTTTTGTTGAACAGTTAAATGCTTGTGAAGATCAACAGGGACTGATCCTGCAATTTTGCACGAGATGAATTTTTCAAAATATTTCATTTATTTTGTTAATATTAAGGTCATTAAAGGGAATAGGTAACACGTGGTTTACAAACTTGTTGCTTATCTTTTTGTATGCTTTTACAGCCTCGTGGTAATTTTGCGGGAAGTAGTTTTTTTCGATCACTTTTAGGGTTAAACCAAAGACTAGGCAATACGTTTTTTCTCTCTACAATAAACACGCGGTATGTAAGAGAAAGAGCACACACTTGTCGACTCGGAATCAGAATAATGTATCTGCGGTAGCCCACATGTCATCCTGTGGACTATTTCTTTGTGAAAAATGGTTTTAAGAATCAAGATAAGACCAAGCAGGGTCTCTATTCTGGTCGTATTGCTTTATGATGATTCCCAAATTGTATTAACTATTGTATCAAGACATAAGTTTGAACATATAGTACGCGTACATCAGTGATAATCCATAAAGTCATATAGTTACATGTAAAACCCGTCAAGTTGATTTTAGGAACATGATCTATTTAAACGCTCTCCGTCAGAAATGGTTTATATCTTGCAGACACTTTAAAGATGACAACGATGCATTTGGATGGTCAAACAACATGCATTCCTAATGCTTTCAGTTGCTAACCTTCAGTTATGTTTCTTTTATGTTCTGTCAGAAGAAAGCCCATTTTTTAACACCAAAAACCAGTCTTAGTTTTCGACGCATAACATGCTAGGTCTACACTCTAGGGAAGTGGGTGTTTTATATAAAATTTGATAAGGGTCGCTTAAACATGTAACTCTTTCTGCTTCATTATATGGATAGGACTGAACATGTGCTTGTGTTCAGGGAGGGGAATTGATTCTATTAAAAAAGTAAAGCAAATTACAATATACATGTAGTCCTAGAGTCCAGAAGTTAGCCAGTGTTGCCCCATGCTTCAATGCCCTTGTAGTTTAGAAGATAGTTAGTTCCAAGTTCTGAATTAAGATAAACCCAGCAAGATTTCTAACAGGCTTGAATTTAAATACCACAAATGTTCAATAGATGTCTTTGAATGTTATTATTGTATGTTAGGTTGCTGACCAACTGACGTTTGTTCGCGCAGCATTGTCAATATAATGGAATTTGATGGGACAGTCGTACAAATGAGAGGTTTAGCACTATAAAACTAGGTATAATTCACCATTTTCTACATTTCAAAATGCCTGTACCAAGTCAGTATATGACAGTTGTTGTCCATTCGTTTGATGTGTTTTATCATTTGATTTTGCCATTTGATTAGGGGCTTTGCGTGTTGATTTTCCCTCGAAATTCCGTATTTTTGTGATTTTACTTTCTTATCTAAATAAAGTATCTCCTTATATATCTTAGATATTAGTTAGTAAGATAGAAGGTTTGTCTCCTTTCTTTATTTTAAAACTTAACAATTCTTTTTTTGTTAATAGTTCCTTGTTCCACTACTACTTAAACTATTACTTTATCAACAAACGATTGCTACTGTATATTAATGATCTTGTTGTTATATTTTATTTTCATTTTGTTATGTTGTGTCACATACTATAAATATGTAGTTTTATGGCAATAAAGATTTGAATTGAATTTTAAACATGGTTGCTCGGTGGTTGTCGTTTGTTGATGTGGTTGATAAGTGTTTGACGTTTCTTGTTATTTATATAGATTATAGTCAAGTGTGACTGAAATTTTATATACTTGATTTGAAAAAAGTATTTTACAGTAGTCTACATTGAGATAGAACGTGTTTTAATGTATGCGCCAGTCATTAGCTTGTTGTTCATCCGTGTAAACAGGATGTCATTATTTTGATTATAGATTAACATGAGTCGTTTCAATATAATGTTCCTGTCCTAGTTTACAAATATACAAAAGATGAAGTCTTTGGACCTGCTTTAATGACAGAACACTTAAGATACCTTGTACATTTCGAAAGCTATTTAAACATTTATTTTAAGCTTCAAAGTAACACAGCATAATATGTGCATTCTGTTTCACACGAATGCTTAAATTGTTCAGTATAAAACAAACGCATATCTGATTTTAGGTTCATTTTACCTTAAAGCTAGGTTCACACTGCCGATCAGATCAACTCGATCAATCTCGATCAAGACAAATTAAGCGATCGGGAGAATGGTCTCTCTTTAATAATCGAAAAGAATGTTCGGGGTGGTCTACCTTGGTCGTCATTGATCTGGCTTTCTACCCGAGAGTTTTTGACATGTCAAAAAAATTGAGTAAGGATCAAGAAGCCAGTCACTCGAAAAGAGATCAAGAATTCGTCGAGTAGCGGTCAAATTGATCGGGAAAGGATCGTGTAGAGATCGAGTTTGGTCGAAATAGTTTACCAATCAGTTCTCGATCATTACGGTCTTTGTGCGACTTATATCAGATCATTTACCAATCAACGACAAGCTGTACGATATGGGGTCAAGATTAGGGACGACATCAAAAGTTCAATGTAGGATAAAAAACTTAATTCACATAGTTTTTCCACTGACCCCCCCCCCACCCCCCCTCTTAACTTAATTTGGTAAAAATTGATTTACCAATAGGGATATATGTAAAAATCGATTTTAGATATACAAAACTTGCAGAATTTTAACCCCCCCCCCCCCCCCCCACCCCCAAACTATTTGATTTAAGTTTTTTATCCTACATCGATCTTTTGATGTCGTCCCTTAACTTGACCAATACTCGATCGAATCATGATCACTGCGACTTCTATATTTTTTTCATCCCAGACCAACTCGACCAATACCCGATCTCTCCGCGACCACATTTCGATCTCTACTCGGCCATACACGAGTAGTCATGACTGCTACACGATTCTTTAAAAATGTGTGCGGCTCTGATTAACTATCATAACTTTGTTTCTGCAAAAATATATTGTCACTATTTATTTTTACTGTACACAAATTCCTCCATATACAGTCGAGATCACTTCTAACCTCTCATTAGAACTGTCAGAATAATCTGTCATAGAACTGTTCTAACCTGTCCTGGAACAGTTCTACCTAGAACTGTTCTAAGTAGAACTGTCAGAATCAGTTCTAGGTAGAACTGTCTAAATCAGTTCTAGGTAGAACTGTCAGGATCAGTTCTAGGTAGAACTGACTAAATCAGTTCTAGGGTAGAACTGTCTAAAACTGTTCTAGGTAGAACTGTCCAAATCAGTTCTAACCGTAGAACTGTCAGCAGAACTGACTAAATCAGCCAGGACCGTAGAACAGTTCTAAATGACTTCACTGCAGTAAGAGCACTTTAGAATTTAGAAGAAAAAAATCAGTTCCACTTACTTTACTATATAATAGCAGATTTTCTATATTGTTTACTGATCAAACGTTTATATACATGTACAAATATCGAAGTGGATAGAAGGTTATCCAACTCATCGGAGAAATATTTTTATAAGATTGCAAATGAAACATCATTGTTTACGTTTCTTCGTTCCCCGTTTTTAACAGTCTCTTCCTAAATATAACTCTGCATTAATTCATGGAATTTTAATCGTAATTTACATTCTTTGCCTTGGATTTACATTCATGATTTAAGATTCTGTTTTGACAAATGTTCAAACGAAAATTGTACAGTGGATGAATTATGGGATATTAATGAAAAAAGTTTTGTATAGCGTGAAAAACTATGTACACTACATTTGCACCATCTCGTCAATTTAGCCATTCTTAGTATCCATAACGACTATAAATGATATCAGTGAGTCTGGAACGTCAGAAAAATATACTCGATCTGAACATGGATGACACATCTGCCCCTGGACGTTAGGCTACAAAAAAAATCAATCATTTTTCTTTGCCTTCTTCAAATTATATTTACATGATAAACAGTATACTATTCCAAAAAGAGAACTTCTCATACATGTACTTTTCATTTTAAAATAAAGTATAAGAATCAGTCATGTGAGTGTTGGATGATGCCGTTAAATAGTTTTGTTTAAAAAACCAAACCATCACTAACTACTGACTGAAAAAGTCACTTTAGTGACGGTTCATTACTATGGATACAGAGAGGAAATAATGGTGCGCTAAATTGATGTGGTATACATTGTGTTCCAAAGTTCAGATGTCATCTTTATCATACGATCCATCCTGACATAGAAATATTATTAGTTTACAATGAAGCCATATATATTTACAAGATAATAAAAGTGTAAATATGTTCAGTTTTGGTTGATGCTGTCATATACATGTATGGTCAGTTTTGGTTGATGCTGTCAAATATGGTCAGTTTTGGTTGATGCAGACAAATAAGTTTGTTATATGAGTCAGTCTGAGATATCAAAACGACTGAAATTAGTTCACGACTCAAAATTTTGAATAAAAAGAGGACATGCTGGCACTATAAACTGATGCGAGCTTTATTTCGTAGTCATTGTTTTCCAATATTGCTTTAATTTATATTAAACAATCCATCCTGATATAAAAATATAAGTGATTTACTTTGCGGCTATTGAGATTTACATCATGTACATATAAATAAAGTGCAAATATGGTCAGTTCTTGTTGATACGGACAAATAACTTTGTTGTACCAGTCAGTCTGGGGTATGAAAACTACTGATATTTTTTTATGATGCAATATTTTGAATAAAAAGAGGACATGCTGGCACTCTAAATTGATGCAAACGAAATCAGGTAGCATTTGTATTACATGTATTATACAATCCATCCTTACATAAAAATATTACAGATTTACTATGCGACTATAAGAGTTACATAAAAAAAGAGTAAATATGGTCAGTTTTGGTTGATGCGGTCAAACATGGTCAGTTTTGGTTCATGCTGTCAAATATGGTCAGTTTTGATTGATGCAAACAAATGATTTTATCATATGAGTCATTGATTTCCAATATTGCAGCTATCTATTTACTACAGTCCCTCTTGACCTAACATTATAACTGAATTACTGTGCAGCTATATAGGTTTACAGAAAAAAAAGCAAATTTTGTAAGTTTTGGTTGATGCGGTCAAAAGATTTTATTACGCGACTCAGTCTGAAGTATGAAAACTACTAATATTTGTTTACGATTCAATATTTTGAATAAAAAGAGTACATGCTGGCACTATAAATTGATGCGAACAAAGTTGTGTGGTCATTGTTTTCCAATATTGCTGTAACTTTAAAAAAGAAGATGTGGTATGATTGCCAATGACACAACTGTCAACAAGAGACCAAAATGACACAGACATTTACAACTATAGGTCACCGTACGGCCTTCAACACTGAGCAAAGCCCATACCGCAGTCCCTCTTGACCTAAAATTATAACTAAATTACTGTGCAGCTATATAGATTTGCAGAAAGAAAGAGCAAATAATGTCAGTTTATATTGATGCGGTCAAAAGATTTTCGTTAAACCATGTAAACAGGTCCGTTCGAGGTATGAAAACTACTTGTTAACAAATATCACATTTTTATACGATTCACTATTTTGAATAAAAAGAGGACAAAGTCATGTTCGTTCTATAAATTGAGGGTAAGCAAAAATTTGAAGTCATTGTTTTCCAATATAACTGCTGTCATTTTTACAATACATCCTTGTCTAAAAATATAACAGGATTACTGCAGTGTGCGGCTAAATGTATATAGATTTACATGATGAAGAGCAAATATGGTCAGTTTAAGTTTAATTTAAAAACATATTTATTTATAATAGTGGATTGGGAAACAAGTTATTACATTTGGTTAATGAGGTCAGATAATTTTGTTATGTGAAACGAGCCATTCCTGACTCCCGAATGACAAATGTAAAACAATTCAATTCAAATAATAATGTTCTCTTGCCGATTAAAAATCTGAAAAAACGGCAAAATAGCAAAACTCTATATATAATATTAATCGCCATTTTGCCGAAGCCTTACAAAGAGTTCTTAAAACTTATAAATCAATTCTAGCCGTAGAATTTATAAATCAATTTTAGCCGTAGAATTTGTAATCAATTCTAATCGCAGAACTGTTCTAGAAGTATAACTGTCTAAAACTGTTCTAGGGTAGAACTGTCAGGATCAGTTCTAGGTAGAACTGTCCAAATCAGTTCTAGGTAGAACTGACCAAATCAGTTCTAGGTTAGAACTGTTCTAGCTAGAACTGACTAAAAGGTGTCAGGCTGACAGTTCTACGTACTGTCCGAGAACAGTTCTCCTGACGGATTCTGACAGATTTTATGAGAGGTTAGAAGTGATCTCCACTGTACCATGTATAGTACGCGTCTGTACTTTTGCAAGGAGATGTACAATTTTAATAGAGAGAACAATCAAACGTAAAGGTCAAACCGACACAGCCATAGAGAAAAACAAAAGCCGACGAGAAGACAAACAGAAGTCTACATAACACAAATTAAAAACTAAAACCACAAATTAAAAACTAAAAACCCAATAAAACCTGGGATGATCTCAAATGTTTCGGAAAGGAAGTAGATTCTTCATTTTGGCCCCAGAGGATTTGTCCAATATGAAAGTAATTGTGCATTAACATTCATTATTAGACAGCTGATGACTAATTTAGCCTTCAAAGTTAATTTTTAGGAGCATCAATATTATATTTTAGCTGTTTAATAGGCTATTTTTGTTTGACTGTCCATATTTTCTGTTTGTCCATAATTTTTTGTAGTATATAAATAAGAAGTTATAGTATAATTGCCAATGAGAAAACTCCATATGCCACCAAATGACACAGAAATAAACAACTATATGTCACCCTACGATCGAATGTTTACAAACACTGTTTTCATACGCTTTTTGATACAATTTTATCAAAAAAACAATGAGACGAAAGACAAATTATTTTTATTTGAATTCGTGATAGATATCTGTAAACAGTTTCAGAAAAGGTATCCTCAAGGGTATTGACATTTTTTTTTTTGACAAATTTTAGGAAAATATGTGACATTTTTACTCCCGCTTTGCAATTTATTAGTAAAAAAACGCCGGTTGTTGCCATGGATACACCAAAAAGAAATATCTTGAACAATTCAACTACTGGGTATCAGATCTATGGAAAATACTGATTACATACATACATGTATACACATATATGACACAAACATGCACGTACAGTAGGCTTAATTTGTAAGTAAGCAAGGAAAAGGGGATAGAAATATTTATGTATATTGCTTTATACTGCAACTCGTTGTCTTCACTTCCTAAATTGTCTATTTCATCATGGAACACTTTCTCCACATTCATACTAGGTTCTTTAAGGGGTGAAAATAAGTTTGACATTTGTGTAACTATTTAAAAAGCTATCAATGTTTTAGTTTAAGTTGCAGTTTAAACACAATATTAGGTCAATGTCATAAAAATATAAACTTTTTTTGTACTCGGCGCAAAACTGGGGAAGGGCTCGGTAAAACCTCGCTCTTCTCCAGTTTCTCAGCCTTATACAAAAAAGATTTCATTTTTCTTTCATTGACCATTGGGGTCCTCATTGTTCAGCTCCTGCAAGTCTCTCGATCATACTTTTGATTGTGCCATTTGATTAGGGACTTTCCATTTTCCTCGGAGTTCAGTATTTTGTGATTACTATTTATACTGCCCACACAGTGGTCGCCTTGTCAGCCACTACATATAATGTTATAAAGAGTCAATACTCAAGAACGGTAAAGGTGACACCACCCAAATTCGCACTTGGTCTGTGTTTTATGGTATTGCGTTTCATAAAATTTGATTGAGGCAAAATAAAATTAGAGAACGGAAACTATACGTACTAACACTCAATACCTCCTCCTGCAGCGGGTGAGATATATATAAAAGAATACAGATGTTTTAAACTGAAATTGTACATACCCGACCAATGCCCGACTATCCTTACGACCCCTATACGATCAAGTCGATCTGGTCAGGCCAAGATCAGGCTGAGATCGAGTATAGTTGAGTTGGTCTAAGTAGTCGAGTAAAGATCGTGATATAGAGATCGTGAATTAGTCGGAATGATCGAATATGTATTCTATTAGTGGTCGGGTGTGAGTCGTGATGGAGTCGTCAAGGAAACGTAAATGGTCGGGTTAATGTCGTGTATAGTCGGATACAAGTCGGTTAGAAGTCGTTAACAGGCCCGATCAAGAATTTGGTCACGCTTGGTCCTGGAAATTTGGACAATCGGGATCATCGAGTTGATCTGATCGGCAGTGTGAACCTAGCCAAGATCTTGTAAATTGTGGCCGGAAATTCAAACTTTTAACTATTCCTTTGGTACCTTCCGCTTATTTTTTAGAGTACATATCGTTCTTTGGCCGCAGACTAATTATGAAATACAAGATTGTTTGATGAGATAATTATCCTGCAAAAACGAGATGAAAGAAGAGCTCTTCACAATTTTATTTGAATTTAATTTGAAACAATACAAGTATGAAATATATAACTGATTAAAAAAAAATCAGCGATTAGATTTTGTTGAATTGTAAATTTGTATGACTTAATAAATAACAAATGAACGTTAACAATGCTTACTGTTTAAAAGTTCCGTTTACTTTAAATTGACATGTTACAACAATATTAAAAGATTGATTAATCTCTTTTCATTTTAACATATATATATTTTTTAATTGTTGTTTGTTTATTCCCTTTACAATATAAATACTAAATAAATGTACAAACTTTTTTCATTTGGTCAAAACTTTGTCTAAATTACAGTTTCTTGTTCTTTCGTTTGAAATGTTGTACATTTTGTAACGTCATATATACAAAAAATCCACGAAAATTTCCAATACGAAAAGCGCTAACTTCGTTTATAAAAAACGATATCTTTTTTTTAAATAAAAAAGTTCCATTTTATAAAACACAAACAGTTGTCTAAGTTGAAACACAATGACACATTATAAAAAGACAAAATGTCTTATAAAAAACTCAAATAAAATTCCATTTTATAAAAGCGAAGGGTCATCTAAGTTGCAACGCAATGAAACGTTGTAAAAGCGCATATTTCCTATCAAAAAACGAAAATATCCTGCAGAGATCTTTGTCAAATTCATATTCAAATTTTGTTGATATTAGCACGTGTTCTACCAGTCATAAGTTGGGCTTCCATATTTCAGCCCTCTGTGTGTCTTTGAGGGGATAAATTGTAATTAACATATACGCAATTTCTGGGGATTTTTTTTTCGCTTTTTTGATATACGTTTAGTGATTTTGTGTCATGAATTGACACATGATATCCTTTCGTTCCTAGACAACAATAAAATAAAATGCAAATAGATTTAATTTAGATGATAGTATGAACAATGAATATACATAATTGTACAAAATGTATTAAATATTAAATAAATTTTACTATATCCATTCATTTCAATTGAATTTTTACTAATTGAAAACTTCCAGTATCTCAGCTTCAAGTGGGAATTTTAGATTCTGGTGTCATAATGTAATACAAAAAATGACATATAATCAAATTCATATATACTTGTATATCCATTTATGATGTAAGTTTATAGATTTTGCCAGATATGATTATATTTATAAAGACTGAATATCATGAACAGCAAAAATAAAATCCAAATTCAATTTAAACAAGTGTCTTTTAGTATCATATTTGTTATTCAATTTAGGGACGTACTTTGGTCAGGTTTAGATTTTTTTGACAGATGTTCGGCCCTTTGATTTTTTTCCGTATGATACAGGGTTACATATTTTATCCCATGATACCTATTTAAGTTTGCTTTCTTATAACACTTTAAAAGCTCATAAAAAGTACATGTACCAAAATGAAAGCAGATTCTAGATTTCTTTTCTTTCGGTCATGGACCCAAATAAAACTAATGCAAATACAAATGTATAAGATTAAAGTCCGAGTCAGTTTTCTCCGCCATTTTGGGGAATTAAATATCTATATTTTCTGAATCATAGCAGCAGTTTTTAATTCTAAATTTTTTTATTTTCAACTGAGTACATCCTTCACATAATTGCATGCAACTTCTTTTTTTTGTTTGTTATAAAAATAGTCTTATTACCATATACATGTAAGGCTAAATGAGATAGCGGTTTTATGGATATTTAGCAAAACATATGGCCTAATCTATTGTTCTATGTAAAGATTCTTGATTCATTAAGCCACAATAATAAAATATTTCCGCAAATGACTAAGAGATACGAATAAAACAAATACATGGTAAAGTGACTTTACCACTGTAACGAATTAATATCTATTATATTCAGCATGACAATAGCATAGCAAATACAAATTAAAAATATTAAGTTCTACAGACAAGTACTCTATGTCATCCTATAGAAAACAAACTTTTGACAGCAAGTCGTGTAAACTCGCCAGTCTCGGACTTACAAGCATTAAGTTTATCATTTTAAATCTAAATTCTGACACTCATTTAAGTTCATACACAAAAAGCATAATTGAAAGTATATAAATATAAAAAATATAGAAACTATGGTACTAACAAATATCTACCACAGACCGAACGACGTAAATGTAATCAACTTTTTTATTTGCTTTTAAGGTGGTACCAAACACCTCGTCTGACTAAAACTAATTGAGCTTGTTTAATATTTATAAAATTTTGTCAAAACATTTTCTTTAACAATTTGTCAAAAACATTTTTTTTTTTTAAACTTGGGCCACACACTTTATCTGGAAAATTTCATTGAATAGAGTAGTTTGACAAAAACTAATTTTGATCATTGAGAAGCTTACTAGATCCTCAACAGTAGGGTGATGATGAAAACGTTCAGACTATTTCAATAAAGTTATCTCCCTGAAGTGTTAGTAAGTTCTTAGTAAAGCGTTCGAACTCGTGCGTCATTATTCTTGCCCCATTGATAAATCTACGATTCTCAAACCGTCCTCGTTGCTGATCCCGTCTTTTTTCATTGATTTAATCTTCTCCCAAGGTTGAATTTGGTTTTCAGCTATTTCATTCTGCTGATGTAGTTTGATAAAATCCTCCCTTTCAGCATTTTTCTCATATAGGTCATTAAATTTCCCAGCTATCACAGCAATTGGCATGGCAAGTATCAGTAAACCGGACATTGCGCAGAAGGATCCAACCAAACACCCAAGAACAGAATGTGGTACCACGTCACCATATCCGACGGTTGTCATAGTAACAACAGACCACCAAAGACCGGTCAGCATATTTGGAAATGTCGATGGCTCGCGTAGCTCAGCAAAATATATGAGATTGGAAAATAGCAGTATAAATACCATAACGGTTATAATGAGCAGACTAAGTTCCTTCAGACTGACCCGAACAGACATCAATAGTATCCGAAGGGCACTGTACTGTCTAGTGATTCGGAAGAATCTTAGCAGACGAAAAACAACGACGCTATAGCAGACTGCATATATGATTAACAGATCTAGACTTTCGAGTATCTTTTCCCGGTGATGTGATATTCCATAACGTACCCACATGGCGATAAACAATAAAATATCTAAAACATTTAACCAGTCTTTGAAAAAATGTAACTTTCTTGGACAACTTATAAATCTTAAAAGCTGTTCAAAGGAAAAGAAGATCATTATGAAAAGATCCAAATTTTGAAGCCAGTCAGGCATTTTTGTTGTAACGAACATTACTTCCTTCGGATTTTCGGTGTTTATCCATAAATTTAAGCCTTTCATGGTCATCACATACACCAATACATCGATGTCTACAATTTGTTCTCTGATGTCAGGATAAGTAACTAACATCGGAGTTATTGCTGACAGGACTACTACCAAAATGTAGATGACACCAAATATCTGGAAAAAATAATACATTTAAAATATTTTTTATAAAGAACTACATTACATTTATAAAATATTAAATATTGCCTTTTTTTTAAATTTTAATTTAATGTCTGGAATAAACTTCAAACATATGTCATTGACTATGTTTTGATGCTTTGAATGCGCTGTATTTTTCGCGCGTGTTACGTCGAGAAGTAACCATGATGATCAGAGGTGAATATTAACACGGTGTTTATTTAGAAGTATTTAGAATGCAATCTATAATTTGCTTTCCGATTTTGGAAACGATAGATACCGAGCGATTTTGTTTACACCAATTTGTTGTTGCCTTGTATTAGATTTTCCATAATTAATCATATAAAGATTTAACAATAGAAGAAAAAAACATCCGCACATGCCAAACTTTCTCAACCAATTGTTTTGAAAACAAATCGATGTATGAGTATAAATACAACATAAAGAATTACAAACGAATTGATCATGTATTTCACCAATTTTCTGAAATCAATGTTCAAAGTTTACTTTGAGATTTAGGAAACGCTAACTAAAAGATTTAAATAGAATAAGCTTAATGGAATATTTTACTAAACATGCTGAAGAATGTTTTCATTGAATCTAAATATAAAGCAATACTACCACATGTGTTGTTAATAGTCATTCTGATTTATAACGGCCATACAGAATCATTTACCGGTTTTTATCAAGTCGTTTAATTATTTGTTCATCATATGCAATATATGTCATCCCTTTATATTCATTTTGCGTCGATGTGATTGTTTGGCGGATTGAATTTTCTATTTATGCACTGATTCGCATGTTATTTTATTGCCGCGCGAAAATCTATTTTCACTTTTCATTCACATTAATTTTGTTTCCTGCATTTAGTGTTGATGGGTATATTTTTTTCCATCCTGTCTCGTGCATAACATCCCAGCTCCTTTGTTCTACCAAGGGGTGATCTGAGGCTGATCATCCCTACCCGCAGATCAGCCCAGCTTGAGTTTCTTTGTTTTTCATGCTTTCTTTTGTTTTGAAACATTTTGACGGGAATGCCTAATCCATATAAAACTTAGAAATATTTATTGAAAAAAGACACACTTTCAAAATTTATATAGAAAAAATCCATTTTCCATGCTTGGATTCGAACTCAAGACCTTTAGCATATCAAACCATAACACATACCCCTACACCAGGACGACTGGATACCAACTGTCAGTAATTTAACATATTTAAAGGAAGCAAGATATTTTCATAAGTTGGCAAGCATTTATTATACTGGGGTTATAACCCTTTTCATAAGTAAGGCGAGTTGTCAGACTGATTGTTCAATAGGGTATCACCCTTTTTCGGAAGTGGTTCGAGTTGGTAAACAAGAGTGGGACGATTTTTTAGAAAGTGGCAATTAAATGTGGGCCGATTGGCCAGTGGGGGCAAGTTGACATGGTTTCATATTAAAACATTTTGTTCTGGGTCATAAAGGGTATTTAAATGGTTGTGTGGCGTTCTAAACTAGATGCTATGAATTGTAAATAGTTTTTCGTCTTATCTAAAACTGTAACAGCTGGGATGTAAAATATTTATCCCATTCGGACTGTGTGTGTCAATGTAAAACTGAGATCACCCTCTGGGCCTCCGGACATCAGGGTGATCTTACACTGAAACACCTCATGGGATAACTATTAAAGAACATTGATTTTTAGTTCTTACCAGACAAGGCGATTTATTTTCAAAGTCCTCCCGGTTCTCATCCAAAAAAACAAATATCCGTTTTATTAGCGAATTTTGATCGTTGTTGAAGGCTGTGTACGGTGAACTATATTTGTTTTAATCGGCTTGATGTGAACGCAATTTGATAGTTTTTTACAAGTATACTTTATATAGAAAAAGTCCCTCATGATTTGTAATATCACCCCTTCACAGTGCTTTTAAGTATAGAACAAACAGTAGCACGATAAACCGCAGAAGAGAACAGGATTTTATGGAGTCCCCTGGGGGTAGGACACTAAATTCCACATTGTCACTTCAATTGGTGTTATTGTTCTATAAATGATCGAATAATTATGGTATTCTTGTTTTATATTAAAATTAAAAAAATCGTTAGAATTTAAATTGCCAATTCAGTGAGTTCTTTATATCCCAGAGTTTACAAAAGGCAGATATGATCTATACTGTATAGGCCAAGTTTATGTTTTGAACATTTTATTTTAATGTATCGATCAGATAAAATAGTTTTCGATAAACAAAAACGAATGCTTTTATACGATTTATATTTCATTTATATTCTGTATGAACAAAGAGAAAAATGTAATTATAGCAGATGTTATCTAAATATAACGATAAAACTTCAGTGTTTATAAACAAACGTTGTATAATGCCATAGCGTTTTATATGAATATTTGATTTTCGGTTCATATAAAAACAGTTTATATTTGAGATAGATAAGTAACGACGGTCAACTATTCCGATGTGATCATGAAAGATATGGTTACGGATCGTAAATTCAATTCATTTGGAAGACTCATGCAATGTCAGCCTTCAATCCAATTTGATGAATTGTCAGAACAAATATTGACGATTTTTTTAAGTACTAGTATGCCAAAATATTATGATCAGTATCAGAAAGAAATAAAAAATTTAACATAACCGTTTCTACAAAAAAAAAAAAGCCTCGTGGTAGCCGTGTTTTCATCACGTGCGAGAGGTTGTTTGTTATAACCGCGGTCAAACCAAAGGCTTTAAATTTTGTACTTTGCTGCTTCTCCACTACAGTCGGATTTATTGAGTAAGACAGAAGACTGGTCGGCTCGGAGTATTGTGGCCGGGTAAGGTAACCTGTCTTCCTGCGGACTGTTACTTTGTGAACACGTTAAAAGTTCAAAGCAGAGTTAAAATTCATATAAAATTAACACGTTTTCGTCCTGAATGTGCATATTATATATAAAAAAGAAGATGTGGTATGACTGCCAATGAGACAACTGTCCACAAGAGACCACAATGACACAGACATTCATTAACAACTATAGGTCACCGTACGGCCTTCAACAATGAGCAAAGCCCATATCGCATAGTCAGCTACAAAAGGCCCCGATAAGACAATGTAAAACAATTCAAACGAGAAAACTAACGGCCTTAAATGTATAAAAAAAAAATGAACCAAAAACAAATATATGTAACACATAAACAAACGACAACCACTGAATCACAGGCTCTGTCGCTGGACGTTAAGCAGCCATCATCTGTGATATATGTACTAGTATATTGGAAATTGGTTATCGCTTATTAATGATATAGTTGAAATGATATTAAAAGATCAGATACTATTTGTCTGTTTTTTTACAAACATCCTTGAAAGTGTGTATGCATCTATATCGTAATCTTTCAATATGATTGCTTATTGAAATCCTGAATTTCGTGATTATTTGACTTTGCTTTTATTTTGAAAGTATTGCTGTGACAGTTCAATTTGTTTTGTTTTTTTTCCCCGTTCGTAAAATGGGACATAAAACTTTATAAAACATCAAAAAAAGTAAAGTTTTAACTTTATTGTAAAATGTATGTACGGCTGACGCTTTTTGAACATGAAAATAAATTAAAGCCCTTGAATATATACTTTTCTTTACGAAAATAATGAAGCTAAATTGTACGGTATTTTTTTTATATAGTTTTGATAAAAAAAGTTATTGTTTAAAATGATCTATAAAAAAAATGAAATCATAAATAATTTAATTTAAACTAGATTTGATCTCTTTGGTATAACTCGTCTCAAATAGTCAAGAAATATCTGACGCTGGACGATCATTTCTGTGATGTGTATATTATTTTATTATTATTTTTATTATTATTATTATTATTCATTTTGTTTGTCTTTCCCCCGCTTCTTTCTCGTAGCTAAATTTGTGTGAAGTAGATCTCGAAAACTGTCAGCCGCATGCCACCAGTACTTCATGGTATTGTAATTCTATGTTTCTAAATGATTCAGCATTATTTCTTCTAAGTTTTCCGAATCCTCATTTTTTACCAAAGAAGTTTTGTTATGTAATTCGGGTATTTCAACAAACTCTTTATTGCATCAAAATACAAAATGTTTCGTTATAAATCATACATTTTAAAGCCGAAAAACATTGTTTTGTCTATTTGACTTGAGCGTTTCACCATTGTATCAAATTTGTTTTTGAGCACATATGCAACTGCATCAATCTGAGCGTGTTCTTTCCATGACAATCGCTCATATTACATCTAATTTTATACTAACTTTCAGATAATTTTCTGACACAAAATCATTTTTAAGCCCTTTCTGATTTTGACATGTAGTATAACGTAATCAGAGATCAATATTTTAATTAGCTTGATGCTTTCGTAGATATTTATGTCTAAATATTTCAAACGTTTTTCATTAACGTTGAAACTCTATAAAACTTAAAAGCAAATTTAGAAAAAATATAACCTTAATGCTATCAGCTAGTTTTGATTATTATAATTACTAAAATTTTGAACAAGTCATGATATAAATAATACGTTACTTAATAATACATACCCGAGCTGCTAGTGACGATGTTGGTTCCTCCAGAAAAAGCCATATTCTTTGTGTGATTCCTGTTAAACAAGACACTGCTTTAGTCTGGTACTCTGCAGTATAGACGATAAAAGCATTTTTGATATACTCAGTAACAGCTCTATTTTTGTCATATTTGACGTAAGTCGGATAACAACATTCGGATATTTCTGTTTCCGGAATTCTCCAAAATTGTAGTTCCTGTTTCCAGATCCATCCACAAACATGAGTTGGAAAATGAATATGTCCATTTCTGTAAAAATCTAAAATGATGTTGAAATAATCTGGGTTCCTATCGAAGTAGAAATACTGTTTCTTCTTGCTGTAGAATTCTGATGTATTTGAGAGTGAACCTAATAACGTGTTTCGATGTTTGTGTAATGTTGACCATTTTGTTATAAACAGAGTCCCTCCAACGTTTATTTGGACCTCTTCTGACATGTCTCCTTAAAAATTTGTTTTACATCCACGTATGTCTGTTTATAACCAAGATCTCTACATTTAACTAATAATTTACAAGGTCTCTGCAACTTATAAACAACAAATCTGTAACGTGTCAATAAATTCCGATAACCTGGTTTAACCAAGGACTGTTACGTACTTCAAAGAAATCCATTACCCAGAAATAGTTCAGTCGAGATGACGATATTGAAAATTTAAACAGTAAATCCTACTCTATAGGAAATCGATTAGTTTGAATATTCATTTATGTATTAATCTATATATGTTTATAGAAGGGATGGTGAAAACAAGTACCTTATTACATTTGACACTTAGTGCCTTTTCAAAAATCTTATGACGTTTCTATGACAATGAAAAACGAAAGAAAAACGTCTGTTGAAATTATTATACAAGTATTTTATTTACAAAAGGCAATAAAAACATTGAAAACCATACATTCATTTTACCCATACAAGATTGTTTTAACAATGAAAATGTACAAAGACTTGAGTGCAACTAATACATGAAAGGAATATATTAACACAGGTTATCATAAAAGAACTATTAAGTTCAAGACTTAACAATTCTTCATTTTTTAGGGGCACAGACAGGTCTTATCTCGGATAAGCATTTTTAATTTGAATTAGTTTCTCATTTCCTCACAGAAACAATATCTATAAGAAAGTATAATAATTATCTAAATTTCTACCTCTCGTAAACAACATGGCACTTGCACATGCTCACCTTTGCAAAGGTGAATGCTCGGGTCTAAAGATCCAAATCTAAATAATAAAACTGGGAATGACATTAGAAGTTAACAGATTTTCATCAGAGGAAAAAAGTTCTAAACATAAAATATATTCCTTACAAAAAATGTCAAAAACGCATTTTGGTTCCTAATTTTAAGAAAAGTTTTCTATCAAACTGAAGAATGCGTGCAATTCTTCATTACTCAGAAACCATAATTTAGATGAAAAATGTGTCCCATGTACTTGTTTTAAAGTTTATATTATCTTAGTACATGCATTGAAATTTGTCTATTATTTTTTTTAAATGTATAATATCAATCTCCGGCGCAGAGTTCATATTCGTTCCATACATGCTCCGCAATACTGCACTTAATATGCAAAAAAAGGTATGGCAGAGGTCATATTGACTGTAGTGTTACAAAGTATTGAACGGAACGGATATGTGATCTCTGCGCCGGAAATTGGTATAATATGTTTCATAGTTATTACAAGACACTGCAGATAGTTATATGATAAATGTAAAAAATCCTTCAGGCTCACAACCATGACATTCACTTTTAACCAGAACATGGCAATATATTGTTTAACTTTAAACATTCATTATAGAAATCCCTTTGAATACAAATACGGTAGATTGGTTCCCTTTCCTTTATCTGTTTGGCTCTGACAGATACATGTAACTTTGACTAAGGATTGTCATGAACAAAGTAGAACTGTTTCAGTTTTCATTCCCATTTGTATCTTGGTTCGCCACGCCTAATAGACATTTTAATATAAATTAAAGGCTTATTAATTGTTAATGTGTTGGCAAGTCGGAAGCACACATTGGAAGAAAAAAACTGTCTGTCTTAAACGAACATTCTGGTTTACTCAACGATGTGTAAAACAGCTAAGTGGTGAATAAATTAAGCAATAAATGTAACCTCTCTCTCTCGGTTTAATTTCAAAGTCAAAAAGAGTGCAACTTATGAACTGTGAACCAAAAACTACTAGAACATTTACAATTTTGTATTTTGTTTGACTCATTAAATCTTATGCATGAATTGAAACGTACCATTAAAACATAGAAAACTTCAAACAAATATTAGAAACACAGTTGCTAACCATTTTAATTTTAATAAAATATTATGACCATTTTCAAGATACACATATATCTTGGTGCATCCGGTTGCAATTGACCATTTACGTATTACCGACTTATCTGATTCCGAGGAAAATATGTTTTCGTCAGGAGGGTATTGTTTTTTTAGGTCCGAGCGAGAAATTTATTTTGTTTTTCGACGCTTTCAAGTTGTCATCATTGGCAATCAAACCACATCTTCTTTTGTTTATTCAAGTGTCCTTCTGTTTTTTTTTTTTTTTCCATTATGATGCTGCCTCATTTACATGGACCTCTCAATTGATTTCCTTTATTTTATTAGTACTTAACACGTGTGTTAAAAAAAAAAAGGTCGAATAGGACATTTGAAATAGCTGTCAGTAATTGCTAGTACTCTCAGATCTGTAATTAACGTCTTTTTGTTTCGGGGATGTATAAGTACCCTTCCACGTTCACTCTATGTTTTTGTTAAAAGTTTTCACTTTCACACGTTAGAGGAGGTTAGGTGCCTTCAAATGAGTGTAACTCCGCCACATAAAGTATGTGCCTGTCCCAAATCAGGAGCCTGTACTTCATTGTCGTTTGTTGATTGGGTACATTATTTTTTTTTCTTGTAACTTTGTAACTTTGTACATACATTATGTTGTAAGTTTTCTCGTTTTAATTTTGTTTGCATTTGCCATTTAGGAACCTTTTATAACTGACTTTTAGGTATTGGCTTTGTTCATAGTTGAAGGCCGTACAGTAACCTATGGTTGTTAATATCATTCTCAATTGGTCTCTTGTGGCGAGTTGTCTCTTTGGGAATCATACCACATCTTCTTATTTTATGTATAAAACTCATGAGTCGGAGTGATACTGACAACACCATACGGCAAAATAACATTAAACTATAAAAAGACAAATTAAAGATCACTAAACTCTACATGAAAAAATTAACACGACCCTTAAACCCTTTAGTGTAATTTCAGATCTACTGGAAGAGAAGCAGATCTTACTCGACTAGAGTCATCAGTTACCAGGAAAAAACAATTAATTAAGGTCCACTTTCATGATTACACTCATGAAATAAAATGCACAAAGTGAAAAGATACCGTTAGCACGTTACGAACCGCTAACAACTATTTTTGTTCAACCAAAAAATGATTAAACTAGTCCAGTAAGATTTTAAATCTGTTTTATGTCAATTAGCCGTTTCAGAATCTAAAGAATCATGGGTAATTTCATTGTCCGTACCCCAAAATGAAAATAACACCACGTCATTGGTTAAATTTCCATTGTTTATGACATTTTTAACCAATCAGGACGTTGTGGTGTACACTTTTGAAAATATTACCCAGGATGCATTAGATTCTGAAACGGCGAATTGTGATTATGCTATTATGAATCCTCTACTTATTTTATGTATCCCTTTACATTTATGATTTAAGAATAACAGTTAAAAAGAAATAAAGATAATCACAGCTGATTTTCAGCTTTTTAACAACTCAATGAACAAAGATGATACATTGTAGATTTAATTTTATTTCAATTTCGATATTGTATGTCTTCTTTTTATTACATGATACCTCATCTTCAAGTTACATGTAAGTGTTCCAGATTTTTGAGGATTTTGTTTCTTCGAAAAGTTCATTAATTTGAAATGTGTATGGTTCAAAACGAACAATTGATCTAAATAAATAGATTGGCCTTTCAAATTGTATATTGCTTTCCCAAAAACAAATACTGGGTAAGTTATATTTGTTTGCTGTTACAGGCTCTTATTTTCTTTTATAAAACATGGATGCAATTCTATTTGTCACTTTCGTGGATAGTTTTGTTCTGTACAATCATTGTTGGTTGTATATCATTTTAATGTTTCGCATTGTTTACCTAGTGATTTCGTATATATATTTAGTTTTCAATTAAGTAACTGAGGATTATTAAGCGAATTGAAAATCATGCTTCAATTAGTTTTCAATTGGAAACATTTCCCATTAAATTTATCTAGCATTTCAATTTCTTTTTGACTTTCATCAATATTTCTGTTTGTTCTATTGGCATCAGTAGCTGTTTTGCTAATTTGTAATAATCGGGTAATTGTATTATTTGTTTC
Source organism: Mytilus galloprovincialis (assembly GCA_037788925.1). Classification (NCBI taxonomy): domain Eukaryota; kingdom Metazoa; phylum Mollusca; class Bivalvia; order Mytilida; family Mytilidae; genus Mytilus; species Mytilus galloprovincialis. The sequence goes on from CM075332.1 coordinate 17,990,784, forward strand.
TCGAATTAAAGAAATAGCTGTTTATATAGAAATAAGGAGATGTGGTATGATCGTCAATGTGATAACTATCCACCAAAATTCAAATCAGGTGGTTGTAAATCATTGTACATGTAGATATCCGTACGGCCAATGAAAAATATGAAACAACAATGGTTCGGTTTTGTGATTCTAAATCGTGAATGAAGGAATTAAAAGTGGCGACCAAAATAAACAGACTGTATATACCAACATGCAATGAAGTATTATGTTATACTAGTACATGTAGTATTATTTCATACTAGTATATATCAAGTACATGCTGTTTAATTGTCAATAAGTACAACTATCCACCCGAGACAAAATGACGTAGATGTTAGCAACTATATATACAATTGTATGTCGCTGTACGGCCTTCAACAATGAACAAATCCATACCTCTTAGTAAGCTATAAAAGGCTCCGTCAAAATTGTATATGTAAAACAAGATTAAATGAGAAACCCCATGTATACAATATTACAAAATTTATTTTTTTTTCGTTCGTAATGATAATTGATAAAAGTGGACATTAAATCGGCTTCAGTGTAGTTCGAAATTGTGATTTTCCATATATTTAAATTCTAAACTTGTATGTGTGTGTGGTTTTTTTTTTTTTTTTTTTTTTTTTTTTTTTTTTTTTTTTTTTAATTAATTTTTCTTATATAAATATTAGGAAGATGTGGTGTGAAGGCCAATGAGACAACTCTCCATCCAAATAACAAATTACAAAAGTAAACCATTAGTTATAGTTTATAAAACAAATACGTTTTAACTGTTGTCCGTGTCACGTGTTAACATTTTGTTTCGTGGTTGGTTAAAGACATATTGTGTACCCTTGATATCGTTTGGTTAGTTTTGTAAGTTGGGATACTATATCATGGGCGTATAACACTACATCTCCATTTATTCATCATAGACTGGTTCAAAATAAAACAACAGATGTATAGTTTACTTAAACAAAATGTAAAACAAAATTTACGTTTTGACTACCTGATACGTTTTGCAACTTTAAGTAGACGTCTTACCTATTTTACAAGTGATGCCTCTCACTATATCCCCGACAGAGTTCTTCATAGACATACGGAAAAAAATCTATGTGAAACAAAAGCTGTGCTTTCTGTTTTTGTAATTATTATCTCAAAAGATAGTTTAAAAGAACAGGGACTAATCAAATTATAAAAAAAAAAACAAAAACAAAAATACGGGACTTCGATGACAATTCTAAACGGAAAGTCCCACATCAAATGGCAAAATCAAAAACTGAAACAGCAAACGAATGGATAATATTCCTGACTATATATAGCTAGGCACAGACATTTTTATATCGAGGCCTTTCATAGCCGACTATCCGGTATATGTTTTGCTCAATGCCATACATATAATAATTGCTTTATACACCCCCTTCATTTAAACTTTGGTGGAAAGTTATCTCATTGGCCATTGCACCACATCTACAAATTTTTATATGTAAAGAAAAAAACACAAAAAAAAAAAACAGTTGGAATGCCATCTACGGCATTCGGCAAACTACGTTCAACGAGCTCCTATGGCTGCTTACGTTTGGGCGAACTTGGCCCAACATCGGCATTTGGAAGAGCCTCAAGTTATAAAATGTAAGAGTTATTGAAAATTCATTGGCTGTACTGTATTTTTTGAAACTTTATTTCAACTGGAATATATTTATTTCATCGAGAATAACGTTGCAAGTCCTATTTTTCAACAGAAAAAAAATCCTGTCAGATGTACTCTAAAAGACTGGTTAAACATTGCAATTTTGGCTTTGGATGATTGAACGAACGATACAGTAAGAGAAAAAAAATAATAAGCATGATGTTGCGCTTATTCTAAGTTCTAGGGGACATTTGAAGACAAGTCGTAATTCAACGTATATAAATATAGTTATTTATTATCATTGCTTTAGGTATAAATACGCAAAAGTTTGTGCACGAAAAGATATTTAGCATTTAACAATGCTCGGCAAGCCTCGCGCTTTAAATAATAAAATTTAATTGTCTCGAGTGGAGAAATATCGTAATACACTTGTTGCAGTTGTGGAATCTAAATGCATAAAATATCAAGATTAATGAAAAACGAAAAAGAAATTATAAAAGAAGAATGCAAAATGGCTAAAAAAAACCAAAAAAATATGGAATTGAAGGACCCCCTATCAAGATCTTCATAGATTTAGTAAAATAATAACGTTCAGATAAAACAATTTGAAGAATACATTTGCACTGTCATTTTACGCCTAAGAATATTAGATGTATTTAATGATATGAAACGATATTTTAATTTTATAATGAAAGTTATCCAATGCAGAACTCAGTACTGATCTGGTGGGATTAACACAAAGTCATGAATGTTTATTTTTTAAATTTGTTTGAATAATTTCGTGTTTGGGTCATTATAAAAAAAACATGTAAAACTATATTATTTGGTATTTTTAAGTCAAAACGCATGAAAATATATCAAAATATATCAAAATAGCACAGTTTAAATAGGTTTGTCGCTTTCGCAAAGTTCTCCAAAGTTCATAACTCCCGGGACAAATGCAATTTGTTTATTTACAGTAGGTGGTAAATCCCTTATCTCAACATCAGATAAAGAAGAGAGTTTCTCCTGGACTTGTTTTTTCAACAAAAGCAGTTCTATGTCTTTACCTTTCAAAACGAGTTCGGTCAAATTACAAGTACTTTTTAAACTATCGATGTTCATCTGCATGTCAGTACGCTTCGAAACATAGTCCATGACGTCACTACCATAAGTCTCGTGAAGATTATCAATCAGTTGTTTTTCCTTTGCTCTGATGTCGCTGATAAACTGAATGGCGGAGTCACGTACACTTTGTTCGGCTGCTTTAATGACAGTATCACATTTAGATAATGCTTCAAGTTGGACGTCGTATCCATTGATCTTTGATTTACAATTGTCTAACAACTGCTGAAGCGTCTCCTTGTATTTAATCACTGCCTCCGAAAATTGGGTTATTTCATGATCTTTATGCTCGTTGAACGTGCAAAGAACGCAAATGCAAGTTTCACATGGTTCACAATAAAATCGAACTACTTCTTCCGAATGCTCTTTGCATACGATATCTTTTTCAATTTCTACATCAAAAATGCTATGACCCTTTGTAACTTTTGTCTCCTTGTGTAATTCTACGCATGACTTGCATAACAATTTATTGCAATCTAAACATTTGGATGTTGCTTCTCTGTGTTTTTGATTGACCAGTTTGCAAAAATCGCAGTACGGGAATTTGGAAGGTTTTTGTCGTCCAACCACTTCTGAAAGACCGGAAACAAGGAAATTATCTGGAAGCTTCTTCGCCCCACCTAGCGGTAGTTGGGTCCTTTTCCTACAGAGTGGGCAGGTAAAATCCCTGTAATCGCTATACTTTTTGTACGAACATTCGGACATGACGCGAGTATCAATACAAGCCTCACAAAATGTATGAGGACAGTCCAAACATTTTGGATTTTTATACACCTCCAGACATATTTTACAGACGAGGAATTCATCTTGTATTTCTTGCGCTAGTTTGTTACCAGTTCCGCCTGTTGTAGATGATGGAGATGCTGATGACGTAATGGTATTCGCCATATTGTTCAGAGTGTTGTAATCTATTGAGGTCGTATGGTAACGTTCGCTTTCTAACCTTCTTTTATACCTGAAAAAGAACAGTAACTATAATTACTTTTCTGTTTTATAACAAGCCATGATACACCCTACAAGAAGCTGACCCATATCTTGGCCAAATACCTCATTTCTAGGTTTTCTCAAGAGGATGTTTTGATATATTCAGATTTTTCTATCATAGTGTTCAGAGAGTTGCCAAAATTGCATAAATAGATGGTTAAGGGAGATAAGCCATAGTATCAGAAAGGCGTTTGTTGTAATGGATGTTTCATTACTTCATTAAAGCATGTATATGAAGCAGAATTAATTAGAAGCAATATGTAAGCTTAGTTTGGCAACAGTACATATTAATTTTAAAAGATTTGTCCTTTAACCTTGTGTCTATTAAAAACGAATGATTGGGTATAATTTTCTTCTTTCAACATAATGAAACATTGATGATCATGTTAAAGATGTATATCTCTGTATCTTTAGATGCCATTGATTATTTCATTTACAATGTAAGTGTGTATACATATACAATCTCGTCAAGGATGATGCTTCTTTACAAGATTGGCTTATGTATGAATGTTCTTGACAGTTTGCCAAAGAATGTGATTACGCCATCCAACTGTGTATAAGAAGAAATGCTTTTATCAGAAAGGAAAGAAATAAATATGTATTAGTTTTCCTGTTTAAATAGTTTTACAATAGTCATTTTGGAATCCTATATAGCTTGCTGTTCTGTGTGAGTCAAGACTCTGTGTAAAAGACCGTACTTTGGCATATAATTTAAACCTTTTATACATTATGACTTGGATGGAGAATTGTCTCATTGGCAACTATACCACATTTTCTTATTTATATAGTCAGTATGGTCATAAACATGTACAGAAATACAAAGATTTTTGTATAAGCCTGACCCCTAAATGAGTTCAATATTTTCGATATCATAAAATTTGAAAACATAAAATAATACTCAGGAAACGTTTCGTTGAAATTAGAAGCATTCTGAATACATATTAATGATAGCATAATTGTGTTTACAGAATATATCTGTAAACTAATACTGTCTTGTTTCTTTTATGGCTTTCTGGTAAACATATTTTGTCTTAACGTGACTAACGCATGTCATTGTGTATTAGTCTTCAATACATGAAGATACATGTATGTCAAAACAACTAATTTTCTGTATTTACATATAAGAATGAAAGTACACATCATGGTATTATCAAGAACTTATACCGCAATGGTTGGACAAAACATCTTTGGTCTTTTAAAAAATATAGCACTGTAGTCTGCAGAAAAGAGTCACAATAACTGTCAGAACAGACGTTTAGACTTCCAGATGGAAACAAGGGCAGATAACGTGTTTGTCATGCCCTGACGTAAAATAATGCATTGACGAATCTAGGTATAGAATACCATATTGCAGTCTGTTATACTTTAAGATAAGACAACATAGATACACCAACAGCGTAATCTAAGGCATCCTTGATACAAGATAGCTAATATTAATCAAATGTACTTCCATACGTCATAATCTTTATGGTTTTTACTTTTTTGCAATATTTTTGTATTGTTTGTTGCCATTGGGCCAATTCAGCATGTTTTGTCTTGCGTAATTGCCATGACAAGTTATTTTATTTATTTCTTTCTTATTTTATATTAAATCAGTGGTACAGGAAATATGCAAAATAACAAGTTTATTTTTAAAATTTTGGCTTAATACTAAAATACATTTTATGCTTTAATACTAGCCTTTAAGTTATCGAAAAGGGAATATTAATCAAACAGCTACAGGGAGTACATTGTAGTGGTACTTTCAATTGTTTAACTCAATTTAAACCAAAGCAAAACACTATCACAGAGCCAAAATGAAAGCCAACTAAGCACGTGACAACAAGGGAGGACCAACTATCAGAAATGTACCAGAAAAAATTAAACACTTTGATGAATTGATTGATATTGTGTTGTTTGCTTAATGTCCGCGGCAAATTTGGTATTGAGGACGAAAACAACATACAAGGAATGTGTCATTTGTCTTTTGATGTAAACAAAACTAGTTTTACCAAAATTACACTCCATACATGGTCAAGGGTTGAGACACCCTTTAGGAGACACCGAAATTGTTTGGTTAAAACTATAATATATTCTTTTTAGCCAATGAAATCAAAATTAAAGATACAGTGAAACCTGATTAAACCGAATCCTGTATAAACCGAAAATCTGTATAAACCAAACAAGTTCGTAAGGTCCGTGTAACACTTATCAATTCAAAGTTTTAAAAAGTTTTAAAATTTTAGATTTTGGAATTTTTATCAAAGTTTCAAAATATCAAAATTCCAAATTGTGTAAAAGTTTGGAAATTTTGAAATTTTAACCAAATAATTAAAATATTAAAATTCTAAACATCGTTTATAAATTTGATAGTTTAGAAATTTGATCAAACTTTTAAAATACTAAACCTAATGTGCAATTTTGATTATTTCACTTTTTGAAAGTTTGATTTTTTAGATTTTTGATTAAAATATCAAAAAGGGAAAAGGGGCAAAAGAGGGGTACCTGTAAACACTGCGCTGATTCTTAGTTTGGAATAAATAGCTCGAAATATATCAAATCACTTTTTATTTAAGAATTGAATGCTTCTTCTTGTAACTTCATTGGGGTGTAAAAGCGTTGACCGAAGTACATTTTGTATGAAGCGCTTTAAAAATGTGCGCACGGTCAACGCTTTTACAACCCTATGAAGTTACAAAAAAGCATTCAATACATATAATTACATTTTTTTTTAGTAATGATCATGAAAACACGAATTTTATTATTGTTTTATTTAATTCACCTATGCACATTATTGTGGGACCACGTGTTATCATCAATAAAAAGTATTATTGAGCAATGCAATTGCTTACGGAATAACTAGTGATGTGCAGTTAGCCAATCAGAATAAAGTACCATAATGAAACATACATCTAATGTAATTATAACAAAATAAACAATTAAAAGAAGAAGTCGTTTTTTTTTATAAAACATATTAGACATCACCTGGGATAACAGCATCCTGAAATTTTAAGGTTGTGCATCTATTATAAAAATATCCTATTTAAACCGGCATCAAATAAATTGATTTAAATATTTGATAGAAAGAAAGCGTTTGAGATAACAAAAAAAGAAATAATAATAAAACAAGAACTATCTTTAAAAAAGATATCCGACGTATTTTACAAACCTATGAAGTTACAAAAAGAAGCATTCAATACTTATAATTACATTTTTCTAGCAATGATCATGAAAACACGAATTTTATTATTGTTTTATTTAATTCACCTGTGCACTTTATTGTGGGACCACGTGTTATCATGAATGAAAAGTTTTATTGAGCAATGCAATTGCTTACGGAATAACATGTGATGTGCAGTTAGCCAATCAGAATACAGTATCATAATGAAACATACATCTAATGTAATTATTTAAATAACGTTTTCTCTGTTTGTGTTCAGTATTCTCGGTCCTCGTATCTTTCTGTTTACATTCACCAAAACCCCGCGGAAATATCACATGCGTAGGTGCGCTCTAAAAGTCATGTACGTTCGTACAACAAAATTTAGAGGTAACAGTGAAACCAACTCGCGGTAGGCAAAATAGTATTTATCGCCTTTTTGACGTTCCTGATGAAGGTGGATCCAGAAAAGCGCTACAGTCGCATGCAACTTTAATATTTTTGTTTTGTTTTTTATTGATTGCATGACGATAGTATATTGCCTTTTATGATTGATTTCAGTTCCAAGTAATGATACGGAAGGAATACTTAATTTATGGTGTCACGATGAACGTTGAGCAACCCCTTGTTAAAAACAGTGTACAGGGTTGCGTTCAATATCGTAGCGGCTAGGTAGTGCTACGTATATTTATGACTTTTGAACGTGTACAGCTAGCCGAGTTTTCTACATAGATATTGATAGCAGCTACGTAGCGGCTACGTAGCTGCTACGGTATTGAACACGACCCTGGTTCAGTGATGGTGCAGTGATGGTTCAGTGATAATATACGTCATACTAACTCAACTACGAAATATAACAATGAACTAAAATTAAAATCATACTCATACAAAACTTATAAGACCAGAGGCTCCTGAATTGGGACAGGCGCACAAACGCGGCGGGATAAACATGTTTCGTGAGATCACAACCCTTCCCCTATACATCTAGCCAATGTAGAAAAAACAAACCCACAGCAATACACACAGTTAAAAGCACTTTAAAAGAAATCCAAGTCCCATGTCAGAAAAGGAAACAAAAGAAACTAATCAAACTAAGGATAATAAATTAACAAAGGACTACTATATATAAAGCTAGCAGTTACTAACAAATGCCAGCTCCAGACCTCAATTAAGTTTATTTAAAGATAATAACTTCATCATATGAATAACAGGCTCGATCCCTGTTGGATTTATTGCTTATTTGTTCCTGAACACTCATGAAATATTTGTCAGCTGCATGGCAACCAAAAACGGATAATTTAAAATAGGTTGTTCCTGAACATTTGATAAATTTAAGTTATTTATAAAGAAAATATTAAATCAAATTATATGATACATATGTAAAAGAGAACTTATAAATAATTCATAAAAAAACAGCTTGTGTTTATCTTTTAAAACAAAAAGGTTGTGCATTTCTGTCGGGAGGAAAAATACGTCCACAAATCAGAATTTCGAGCAAAGATCTGAAATTTCGACCTCGTTTTACTCAAAAAGTAGCACATGAAGGTATATTTTTTTTTATTAAATATTTGTTTAAGCAGGTAAAAATAACCTATATATCTTACAGGGAAGAAAATCTCACCGCCAGAAATAAACTGTTCATGGATATGCCTTTAAAAATGCACAAGTAACAAATACGGAACAATGATATCCCTTCATACAAACAAAATCCATTTCCTTTTATTTTCTATTCGAAAACAGTGGTTGGTCCTTTATTTAGGGCCCCTAATGGATATATTATGGTAAATGTGTATACTTTGTACAAGCATCTGTCCAAACGTTGTCTAAGGTTGCAACCATTTAACTTCAAAATTGGGGATATGGTTGTTTTGTCGAAGTGAAGAAAAAAAACCGCGCTGAGTGCAAACAATTTATAAGTTTTCCATCGCTATTAATCAATTTATTTGGTTCAAAAGTTAATACTATAGGGCATGGGGGAAATTTGGATTCAGAATATTTTTTTTGTCCTCTGCTTGCACAGATTTTGTTTTCTCCAGCAAATTGGAGATCAGAATATTTTTATATACCTGTATTAAAGCCCCTCGTGGAAGTATCCAAGTAAAAAAAAGTGTTACTTTAGTGACTCTATTTATATATCGGATTCCCCAAAAGATAACTATTTATCACTGCATGATATAAACTTTTTAAAATGATTTTCAAACGACGACACTTACAAATTGATAGATGGGCGATTAATGTACAGCGGCAACTATTATATAAATATGAAGGCTGAAAATAATGTTTATTTTATACGTTTATGATATAGATGTATACAGCGTTTACAAAACCAGAACAATTAGTTGGATGTTAACGACTTTATTTGGCCCTTTTAATTTTATTTGACTTTATTGGCCTTTTTAACTTAATTTGATTCGCGCGTCACTGATAAGTATTTTGTAAATGAAACTTGCGTCTGGCGCAACTTCATATTTTACATTCTAGTATCTATCTATGGTGACTTTATGTAGATACCTTATAGCAGTATCCTGGCTCTAAGCTACTAATATTGGTCTTATTCTGAATTTCAGCGTTAAAAAATATCAAAAACTTCCCACATTCCAGACAAGCACAACGTTCATTGCGACACCATGAATTCAGTATTCCTGCTGTACCAATACTTAGATCTGAAATCGTTGATACAAGGCAATATATGATCGTCATGCCTTCGATAAAGAATTAATACAAAACGTTAAAATTTACGACGGAAACGCTTTTCGTGATCTACCTTCTTCGTGAACGCTAAAAGCTGAATATTTAAGGCCAACAATTTATAAAGAACAGAAATAGTTGATAAAAACGGTAAATACGATCGTTCAAAATGTACATGGAATGATTATATTCATCTGCCGAAGTGATTGCAGAGAGTAAGAAGTCGTAAAGCATAACAGAAAAATTTGAAATCAAATGAGATAATACAACGTGTATTGAGCCATTTTATTGCTTAAAGTTCAGTAGAATATATATATATATATATATATATATATATATATATATATATATATATATATATATATATATATATATATATATATATATATATATATATATATATATATATATATATATGCATCTTCTTTTTTATATACCCAACCTTACCATACTATTTGACCTACTGCGATTTGGTCAGTTTTTACTGTTACTCCTAAAATATGGGTGCTGGGAAAACCATCTAGTAAAATGGTCAGTATCAGAGCCGTGGGTTTAAAATGAACTCTCTTCTTTTGAGAAATATTTATTTTTGTCATCCAATTTTTCACCTGTTACAACTGCCTGTCTGTGGCTTTATGTTTTACATTAACTTTTAAGTACCAGTATGTCTTCATTTCGTTTCGTTCCGCTTTTATTTCGTTTCGCAGTTTACAAGTACCCTTCTTTTCGCCCCTTTTCTATATTTGATATTTTAATCAAAAATTTAAAAAATCAAACTTTCAAAAAGTGAAATAATCAAAATTGCACGTTAGGTTTAGTATTTTCAAAGTTTGTTTTAATTTCTAATCAATTAAATTTAAAAACGATATCTAGAATTTTAATATTTTAATTATTTGGTTAAAATTTCAAAATTTCAAAACTTTTACACAATTTGGAATTTTGATATTTTGAAACTTTGATCAAAATTCCAAAAATCTAAAATTTTAAATCTTTTTAAAACTTTGAATTGATAAGTGTCACACGGACCTCGTAAGCACCGTCATATAAAAATAATGCGTTGTGAACCTGATAAAACCGAACATTGGCCATTTTAAAGGTGGTATGGGAGTCTAAACTAAAAATGATAGAATTTGTTCCGACTTTGACAAAACATAGTATCTATTGATATATGTTCAAAAATATAATAAAAATGATAGGTCACCGCGTATTTTCTCAAGCTACATGTACAGGTTATGACAAAATGACACATTTTTTATTGATTATACAAGAAAAAACATCATTATGTGATTAGAAGCTAAACTAAATGATAGAATTGTAAAATAAAATACGAGAAGATAGCTTTTTGAAAATGCTTTTAGAAAACCAAAAGAAAAGATAGGATCACCGTGCGTTTTTACCGGCTAGAATTCAAAATAGCAAAATTCCATGTGGATTCCTTCAGAAAATGCACTAATTCATAGTTACCTCCCCTTAAAATGCCAATTTTTAAGAACCATTCAAAATCAAGCTAAAATAATTTACGCTCATAAAAATATTTATATTTATTAGTTCTAAGCTTATAAATTTGTTCTTTTAAATGCAAATTCACTATTTTTAACCGCATTCCAGGATCAAATTTTGCTAACTTGATTGAAAATCTGGCCCTTATATTCTCTGTTATTCAAAATCCAAGATGGCGAAAGACACGAATACCATTTTAAGGCTTTTGTGTGACTTGTCATTGTTTTTTAAAACAATCAATATATATCAGTTTCCACAAAATAAATCTACAAAATTACTCGATTGAAAAAGGAGGTCCAAAAGAATTTCGTGTTCATCCAAGAAAACTGGAGCTAGATACTTTAAATGGATAAATCTGTATTAAAATTATAATTACAATTTGCATGTGCAGTACTGTGGGGACTTTTATTTATTATAACCGTCTTTTTTTGTCATTTGTAGACAATTGTTTTAAGTTGTTTTATTACAAGTTAATAGTTTCTTTCAAGACAACAACCTACATATCATGTTGTTAGTCGGAAATAAACATAAAAAATAACGACAAACTTACAACGTTAACAGTTCCCTCTTATTATTGCATCAAAATATTCAACTTTAGGGAGCTACCATTTGATTTTTATGGGGGGGGGCTAGGATGAAATTTGAAAAAAATAGGCAGGACAGGAGTTTTGAGTAAAAAAAAAAGGCAGGATGAGCAACTTGGTAAAAAAAAAGGCAGGATGACAATTTGTGTAAAAAAAGTCAGGATAAACTATTAAAAATAAAGGCAGGACCGAAAAGAGTAAAAAATAAAAAGGCAGGACAGAGATTCCAGTAAAAAAAAAAATGCAGGACAAAATTTTTCATCCTAGCCCCCCCCATAAAAATCAAATGGTAGCTCCCTTACCGTTCACCAATACACTAGTATATTGTCTATCTGCTCAAAGGTATCATTAGTATATTTACTTAATATATACTATTTATGATGTCATCTTAATTTAAAAATAAACATCACGATCAGTTAAGAAACGTCCCCACACATTCTCTAATTAGCAGCGCAATGTGTCAAAACATTGCCAGAAATACAAAGAACATGAAGAACTATAAATCACTTCCTCCTTCGAATTATTGATGTCTTACATACTAGAAAGTAACAGCTATGAGATAAACTGATCTCGAGAAACTGATGAGTAAACAAATCATTGTTGTGAACAATACAAAGCAATCAAATATGGTAACTATATACACATGATACATGATGCATCTTCATATTGGAAGAAGATTTTTTTTACTTTATATTTTATAATCTCCGGTTAATTGGAATAAAGAATTGAGAAAACCAAAACTAAAATACTTTCAAATTGACGTTAGATAACATAATCATTTTCGCATATTTTATCTCATTTTTTAACAATTTGTTATTTGATGTTACCACATAAACTTCTATCAAAATAACTATAAATGTAAATTAACGATGAAGAATATGTACACATGTATATACATCTGTGCGTCACTGGGACAGCAATCCAACAACCCAGAAAATCAGCAGGGGGCAACATGCTTTTTTAATAGCCGTGTACAATTTATTGAATGGAACGTTTTTTTGTATAACATTTAATCGTAAATTGCATATAAAAATATTTATGTAAGCTTGGAAAATCTCTCCGGAAAAGAAAAATCACAATAAGCATCAAGTCGACTTGAAAAATAAAATCCTAAAGCAGATTATTACGTTGACCTATAGTTGTTAATGTCTGTGTCATTTTGGTCTTTTGTGGATAATTGTCTCATTGGCAATCATACCACATCTTCTTTTTTATATATTGTTGCAAATGTATACAAATTCAACATCCACACAAGCTTAAAAGTCACAGCAATGTTGATGGAAGCTTAATAGTATGCTACAAAATCTATATTTTGCGGATCGTGTCATCTTTCTAATACACTGGAGTGCAATTTTTAAGTTTCCGCTATGAGAACAAATCCAACCATTTTTGTTAAGCGTAATATCACCAGCGTCTGAATTATATGTGGTTCACTCTAATCGACGAAATGAGTTGTTTATCGGTTCCTTTCTTAAGTTCGTAGTTCCGATCTCCAAGAATAAGTGCGCAGTTCCGATCTTCAAGAATAAGTGCGCAGTTCCGATCTTCAAGAATAAGTGCGCAGTTCCGATCTTCAAGAATAAGTGCGCAGTACCGATCCTCAAGAATAAGTGCTCAGTTCCGATCTTCAAGAATAAGTGCGCAGTTCCGATCTCCAAGAATCCGCAGTTCCGATCTTCAAGAATAGGTGCTCAGTTACGATCTTCAAGAAAAAGTGCGCAGTTCCGACCTTTAAGAATAAGTGCACAGTTCCGACCTTCAAGAATAAGTGCGCAGTTCCGATCTTCAAGAATAAGTGCGCTGTTTCGTCCTTCAAGAATAAGTGCGCAGTTCCGATCTTCAAGAATAAGTGAGCAGTTCCGACCTTCAAGAATAAGTGCGCAGTTTCGAACTTCAAGCATAAAAGCTGCATGTAGCAAAAGTTCATAACAAGCCAAAGCATTTGACACAAAGCAAAATAGTTTTAGACCTTACCATTCAAGTAATATGTTTGTCATTTTTTACTCAACCATGGCTTTTTAAGCAACAACAAAATTATAATGTTTAAACTGCAAGAACAAGCACAACTGTTGTATATATACTTCAAAAGAATGTTTCGTTACTAGGCGTTATGTATGATTCAGTATAGATTATCATCACGGAGGGGTTACATAGCTACCTACGTCTAATATGCTTCGTCCTCAAATCACCGACTGTGTCATAACTGTGATACAACTAGTTTATGCCAGAATATACTACACAACATTATGGAATCTATACATTATATGCAATAGGTACTCATCAATGAGTAACCGTGCTAATTAATTGATTTATGAGTAATTTGCAGACAATATTCCAAACCCTAATTATATTATGCAATTGTTCTGAATATGCATGTTACGTATCAGATGTGAAAAATTAAAAAAAATATGTGGAATTTATAAAAATGTTGGTAAGCCATTAACATTGTTGTTGACTCTTAGTCTAAATATTTTTAGAACTTTATAATAATTGCATCCACAGGATGCTAATGTAAAAAATATTTTCGCATCTGAACAGTTCATTTCTGCAGGTACATTTATGTCGTAAATTTACCTTCAGGACATCAAATAATGAGGGTCATAATGAGGGTACCTTCATGACGAATAACGGTAATTTTTTTGCAAAATGACGTTCACGGTAATTTTAGGTGTATGACAGTAAAATGTACACTTTCCTTCAAACGATAAAAACATCGACTGATTTTAACTAATCACGTTAAATTTTTTTTCAAAAATGACGGTAACGATAATTCTTTGAAACCTCTGACGCTAAGGCTATTTTGACGAATTACGGTAAAATTATAACCAATTTGACGCTAACGGTAGTCAAAAATGACTGATTGACGCTTGACGTTAAAGGGCATTACTACCCTCATTAGTGAAAATATGTAACACGTGTTCATGGTTGAAACCACGTCGTCACTTTTATCATTTTCCTTGACAAAGTAGAATGGAATAAACTTCAAAGTTTTTGAAGGATTTTTGACAGTGATAGCATAACGGTCAAAGAAACTTTAATGAAATAAAAATGCATCCTATATGTGTATCTGAAAACTTAAATGAGCCTTAATTTAGAGTAGCCAATCAGAATTTAGTTGAGGCACTATGCAACTTTGTTTACAAAACACTTTCACATTGTTAAATGATGAGGAATCACAATAACTAAGTAAGACGAATAACTATGCATATTTTACACACCTTGACACATACCTGTTTCACGTGTATAATAAGGTGAAACAAGAGGCGGTCATAGTGACCGCAAACCGGATTTTTCTGCATATGTAAACCTTGAACAGTTGAGCAAGTATGGACACAACATTTAAGCTTAAACTAACTCTGAATAGTGATTGTGACTAAATATTTGATACAGAATAGGTTTGTGACACAAAACAAACATAATAAATGTGGTCAAAGAACTGAAAAAATGAAATTGGACATTTACATATTATGGTCCAATATCAAAAATCAAAGTACTTTGCTAAAATCAGCTTAACTGACTAAGAATGTCTTTTTAAAATCTATTAAAAATGAATTAAGTCCCTTTGTACAGAAATGGATTAATACATCAAAAAATAAATTTTGGGGAAGGTTTATAACTGAACAACGAGAAAAGCTTAAATCGTGAAAGCAACAGGTAAAATATAATAGATACCCCATTGTCAATGTTTACCAGTTTATGAAACTGACTTGATTAGTATACAATTTAATATATTCTAGTAGCTCAATACCAAAAAATCAGAAGCATGGAAAGAACAATTATAAATGAATAAAACATCAAGATATCAATGTTGCTGTAAAAAAAAATCAATACAGACGAGAGCTAGATTCAGTTTGCAGGTAGTAACATCATATGTATGAACTTTTATGTCATAGTTGATATCATATCATGAACTTAAATTTATGAGTTTAATATCTTAAGGATTAATACACATAAGCTTAATATACATACTTACCTCTTACTGATATTCAAAATAAAACAAAGCACACAATACTTTGAAACAAATATTCTATGTGTTTATAAAATGGATATCGGTTGTATATATACTGGTTTTAGGTAAATACAGTTATCTATTTCAAGAAAGAATTTTCACGCACCTTCTCATTTACGTAACGGATCGAACATGAGACGAGATGAAAAAAGAGTTGGCAGGTTTATTATAATATAAGTTATATATCAAGTTCATTTACCCTGCTAGTAACGAAGAAGTTGAATCACTCGCTCGTAATAATAGGTATCTGTTGTACAATAGTTGTCGTTTGTTTATGTAATTTATACGTGTTTCTCGTTTCTCGTTTTTATATAGATTAGACCGTTGATTTTCCCGTTTGAATGGTTTTACACTAGTAATTTGTTGGGCCCTTTATAGCTTGTTGTTTGGTGTAAGCCGAGGCTCCGTGTTGAAGGCCGTACATTGACCTATAATAATTTACTTTTATAGGTTGTTATGTGGATGGAGAGTTGTCTCATTGGCACTCACACCACATCTTCCTATTATATCTATAGCTATATGTAATTGACTGCTAATAAGAAGGGGTATAATAATATTGAAATGTTATGATGATATGTTTGCCTCTTTTTATACATGTAGCTGCTTTTTAGAATTATGGCTAGTAGATGGCTGGTTCCATTACGTCAAGTGGCAAGTATATGAAAGGATTCACTATGGCAAGTATATGAAAGGATTCACTATGGCAAGTAGAAATATGAGTAAGGGATGCTAAATAGAGATATAAAATTGAGAATGGAAATGGGGAATGTGCCAAAGAGACAACAACCCGACCATAGAGCAGACAACAGCAGAAGGTCACCAACAGGTCTTCAATGCAACGAGAAATTCTCGCACCCGGAGGCGTCCTTCAGCTGGCCCCTAAACAAATATAATATACTGGTTCAGTGATAATGAACACCATACTAAACTCCAAATTGTACACAAGAAAATAAAAGTTAAAATGATACAAGACTAACAAAGGCCAGAGGCTCCTGACTTGGGACAGGCGCAAAAATGCGGTGGGGTTAAACATGTTTGTGAGATCTCAACCCTCCCCCTATACCTCTAGCCAATGCAGAAAAGTAAACGCATAACAATACGCACATTAAAATTCAGTTCAAGAGAAGTCCGAGTAAGATGTAACCAAAGAAAATAAACAAAATATGAATGTTTTGTGATACACTACATACAGTTTACAGTATGAATTATTATGAAAAACATCCTTAATGTTTTCTTAAACCCCTGTATATATATATATATATAAAAGCATCCTTAATGTTAAACCCTTGTGTTATTTTTTACTATAAATCTTTTCAGACCTGAAATAGGACTATTATTCATATCATTTGTTATTATCGGATTATCACATGACATTTTTCATATCGCATGTATTATCAGCCCTATGTTCAATATCTGCCTGAGAGCCGTAGAGTGTTTTTAATCAAACTACTTTTTAGTATCAATATTTATCATATACTTAGACTAAATAATATATGATTTTTACTGTATGATAATAGCATTAAATTAACGTAAATTCCATATTTTTCGAATTGGTGCTTAGCGGGCTGATATGAAAAGTTTATCACATGCTTCGATTGTTATCACATGCCTTTCCGTAACGTTATCGCATGGCATTCCGGTGATACTCGGTAAATTCCGGAAAATACACATCAATGCTACGTTTTCAGTGAAAAAACATTACAAAGTAGTTTAAAAAACAATTATTTGAATACTGAAAAGTATATTGTGATAAAATGATAATAAAATAAACAAATAAATAACAAACAAACAAATTATTAAATAAATGCATTTTTAAAAGTTTCAAACATATTTTAGAAAGTGACTTTGAAAAAGTTGACTTTTCCAAACAATGTTCGTAATGTATATTGTTGATTTTTTATTTTTTGCCGATTTGTTCATATTAAAAATAAAATCTCTTAATTGAGGCATTTTAAAATGTTTTTTCTCTGTTGAGGCATATGGTAAAAAGATTTCATATTGTATGTACTAAATTTGGTGTTCGACGTCCGTGAACCTGTCACCCTTTGAACTTCTATTTGCCAACCGCGTAAAAGGATCAAAATATGAATCTGTTATTTTTCTCCATTGTTGAAGCATATGATAAAAAGATCATAACATGTCATTTTTCATATCGCATGTATTATCAGCCCTCGGTCAATATCAGCCCTCCAGCCATGCGGCTCTTGGGCTGATATTGAACCTAGGGCTGATAATACATGCGATATGAAAAATGCCATGTAATAATCTGATAATATTGCACTCAAACACATATATATTAATTTGGATCTAATCCATGACAAACTTTATCAAACCATGGTGAATTTCTAGACACTTAACCGAACCATGTCAAATCTTAATCAAGCCATATCAGTTTGCTTATTCTGCGCTGGTTTCTTGAAAACAACAATTCTAATGTAGATCGTTTGACCATGGAAGTATTATATTGTCAATACTGCTTTGGTTTGACTAACAGAGCAGATTTAAACATATTATTTGCTTTTTATTTGCTCGTTTGAATAGAACAAAATGATTATACTAAACGCTTCTCGGTATAGTGCCTATACATAAAAAAATATGTGGTATGATTGCCAATGAGAAAACTCTCCACAAGAGACCAAAAATGACACAGAAATTAACAACTATAGGTCATCTATGCAGAAAACAAAAAGAAAGAAATATCAATCCAGTACGTATCTTTGTTTCAGACAATCGTTTTTATTTCGTTTGTGTTTGTCTCTCATATTTGGACTATTGTCACCACAACAAACTTAGCTTAATTATTCTTAACTTAAAATTAAAGTAAATATTTACAAAATCACTAGGTGACACATGTGACACATTAACATTGTCAGTTTGTAGGTTTATGAGTTTGAATATCCCTTTGGTATCTTTCGCCTCTCTTTGACAGTATAAATAAACGAATGTTTTTGGTAGGAGTCGTTGAAAAAAATCAGCTTCAATCAAACATTAAGATATGGCCTTCAACCACAAACAAATGTCTATCTATATAGTATCTAAAACTCTTTAATCATCATCAAGCCTATACGACGAATTAATCAATTAATAATAACTGTTACCTTTGGGTTTAATTATAAGATACGGACAGAGAAAAGCTTTTTACAAAATGAATAAATCAAGACAATACTTTGGTTTCCCAATATTATACCTGATGCATACATAAGTACGTTCCATACAATACATAGCAACAATAACTATAAACTAAGATGCTACTCATCTTTGTGGAAGAAAACCATTGTTAAAATGTCAAAAATATATTGATCTTTCCTGCTGCAATTACAAAATAGATAATTTGTATTTACGTGTTATGAAAACAAAGGTTATGTGTGAACCTCCAGATTGCTTTTTGTTGGGTGTTTGCTCCTGTTTTTGAACCATTTGTGAAACTCCCCAGATGTTCTTTTTTGTTTTAAGTCTTTAGCACCCCCTACTAAGCCTTCCCAGGCTAACCGACTTTTTTGGGGCTGCCAGACGAAAAACAAAGTAATGGCTATTTGAAATCGATGACTATCGAACATATTCTAGCATTTGTAAAATAATGTCAAAGGCTGAATTATAATGTAAAACTATATAATTATCAAAACTTAAAAGTAATGATAACAAAACAATTGAATAAATAGGGAGGGGTAGATGGTAGATAATCGTTGCAATTATATTGTCCAGGTGTTTTCATTCTACGTATGTATGGCAACAAAACAATGGTGCCACTTTGTTTGTCATTGTTTACTATTTTGCGTTCTAATCTTATGCGTTCGATAATTTAAAGAACGTAATACCTCGAAAAAGACGACCCTAGCAAACTCAAAAAGATAAAGTTGGTCAACACGGAAGGTACAATATATAATGATAATCGTCTAAAAATCATAGATTCCACCACCGAATCTTGTGTAAAACGTCAGTATAAATACACATACATTCTCTCTAACTCAAACTCTCATTATGATTTTGAATTATTATTGTTTAGCGTGGAGAAATATACTATCGTATTCTATGCAGTGGTATTTTTAATATAATAAAAGTATTTTTTATGTGACGCAAGATAAAAATAAGTTTACTTGATTTAGTTTCTTAATTCAAATATCCTAGTAAAAGAGGCAGTTATACCAAACGGATATTGAAACTCATAATTAGAAAATAATCTGACATTGCAATGGCAAAAAAAGAAAAATACAAACAGACAAACAATAGTTCACAAAACAAAACACACAAAACAAAAGACTAAGCAACATGAACGCCACCAATATTGAGGGTGATTTTATGTGCTCTGGACGAGTAAGCAAATGCTGTAAAGCCAAATAACAGATGAGGTAAAAGAGGATCAGAAAAGGAGAAATGTTTACCAACGCAGAAGGGACTTCCGTTAATGGCGCAATAAATGTAGGAAATTAATTTAAAAAAAATCTATACAGTGCTAGCGCTATTTCAAGCAGGCAATATAGAGAATAACAAACAACATAAAGAAATTTGGGCTTTACTCAAATATTGAAAACCTGAAGTTTAAAATGAAATTCCATCTACCATGACTTTCAGCAATATGAATTATGATACATATCTTGTAAACAACTTTAAAAGATGGACGAAATATACCAGAAGGACAGTGAAACTCATAAATCGCAAATAAATAAACAACGTTATGGCTTTAAAATTAAAAGATAGACAAATAATAGTACAAAAAAACACAACATAGAAAGCAACACGAACCCCACCAAAAGCTTGGGGTGATCTCAGGTGTTCCGGGTGGGTAAGCAGAAATTGCTCCACATGTGGCACCCGTCGTTTTGCTCATGTTTATACAAAAATGTACAAACCCGGTTAATAGTCAGTGTTGGTTACAATCGTGATGAAAATGGAAATGGAGTCTCAGATCATTCAGTGAAAAGGTTCAAGTCAAATCTTTCAGATAGATCACAAAATGAGTGCTCAAGTAATACAGCTTCAGATTCTGATATAATTAAATATGGGGTTCCTCAAGGATCTAAAATCGGTCCCCTACTGTTCGTTTTATTCATAAATGATATAACGTTAGAGGCCTCAAATTCAGTCATTGGCATATATGCTGATGATTCAACACTTTATACCGATGGGATAGATAAGAAAGAGAGAGAAAAAAATAACTAAACCATGATGAAGACACTATAAATAAATGGTGTTTAAACAACAAACTGGTTATAATTTCTTTAAAAACACAACCTATATATGCTGGTTGGAAGTAATTAAAAAAGATATCTAACAGAAACTTAATATATCAATACAAGATGACCCAATAACATCTGTTGAAACACAGTTTGAACTGTTATCAAAAATTTAGAAATATCTAGAGTTTAGAACTAGAAAATTATTTTCTAATGCATATATTCTGCCCATATTTGATTGTTGTTGCTAAATATGAGGAAATTGTATCGCAGATGGATTTCTAAGAATTGTTAAGATGCAGAAAAGAGCTGCCAGGATTAAACTTAACGCACCAATACTAACACTTACTGCAAATAGATTTAAAGAGCTGACATGGTTGAATTTCAAATCTCGGAATTCTTATCATCAATTGATTCTTGTTGATGATTATTCAAAGAACAATGTTGTCTAAATATATAAAACCAACGATTCTAACGGATATTCTTCGTATTGGTTCAATAACATTATCAAACACAGTGTCAGGTCATTAAAATCGATATGATAGGTTTAAATATTCTAACAATGTCAATTTGTTTCACATAATAAAGTATTTAGTATACGAAATAAAAAGAATTAAAGATGATAACATCCCTAATTTCAGCTTTAAACCAACTTAATTACTTTGATTGATAGCTTAAGCAATCATTATCCTTGTCCAATCTCAATCAACTTGTTTTTATAACAAATAAAACTTTAAAAATCAATAATTCAAACTAGGATGAAATTTAAAAAAAATAGGCAGGACAGGAGTTTTGAGTAAAAAAAAAGTCAGGATGAGCAACTTGGTAAAAAAAAAGGCAGGATGACAATTTGTGTAAAAAAAGTCAGGATAAACTAGTTAAAAAAAAAGGCAGGACCGAATAGAGTAAAAAATAAAAAGGCAGGACAGAGATTACAACTAAAAAAAAAAGCAGGACAAAATTTTTCATCCTAGCCCCCCCCATAAAAATCAAATGGTAGCTCCCTTAAGCACTACGGTAATGCAGCACAGTTCAGAAATTAAGCTTTAATCTAATATCTAGTTGGTATGTATAAAACTTATTCGTGTAATATTATATTTATGGATTTTCTTCTGAGACGTTAATACTAGTATTTCAGTATGTAACATATTCCACGTTTTCACGTGTAAATAAGAGTTGCAAAGCAGATTGAAAATAAACCAAATAAATTTTATTACACAACAATGTGTACAGTGTCTGATGCGTACATTATAAATCAAGTCAATTTGATGAAGGTAAATCAAGAAAAGCGCTTCGGATGCAAGAACTTATTAAGCGTCTGTTGCTTTCAATTTTTAACATCACTGGGTCGATACCTCTGCTGGTGGACTATCAGTCCCCGATGGTATCATCAGCTCAGTAGTCAGTATTTCGGTACTGACATGATTTAACAAACTTTACTAAAATTGTACGTGTATAAATTTATAAATTATTAAGAAACTAAGGTTTCAACTCCCTCAGGCAAAGTTGGCTTTAGATGAATTTGGCTATTTATTTTAGGCATTTTTGGCATACAGTTTCGGTACTTATACATTTTCGGATTTCAAATATTGGCTTTGATCGTTCCTTATTAAGGTAAATCCAGAAAAGCGCTTCGGACGCAAGAAATTATTAAATATGTTGTTTTCAATCTTTTTCAATAAAATTGAAAATGGAAATGGGGAATGTGTCAAAGAGACAACAACCCGACCATAGAAAAAACAACAGCAGAAGGTCACCAACAGGTCTTCAATGTAGCGAGAAATTCCCGCACCCGGTGTCTAGATATAAGTTCAGACACAGTATAAAATCCAACGGAAAATTTAAAGTTCAACCTTCATTATTTTATTCATATCTTGAAAATACAAACATTTATCAATGCAAAAAGATGAAGAGTTTCTGTCCATTTGACGAATGAAGTATAACATGAATTTTATAACATTATAGTAAACTCCATACAGAATTATCGTTCGGGTCATACTTCCCTTTCTCTACAAAGACGTGTAGCCAGATGTCACCACTGTTTCGGAGTTAAACATTTTAGGTGTAGAAAAAAATGATATACTGAATGTCCTGTTTTCATGTATTCAACGAAATAAAATCTTAATACATCATTTACAAGTAAATGAGATTTTCTTAATCTCATCATTGAAACCTGGATTCAAATTTTGCTCATCAGACGCAATTTTGGTGTACAAAAGAGTCACTTTATTCTCTAAAATCGAAATATTTTTGAGTCCAAAATAGAGTACGAAGATGCAAAGCATACATGTAAATATCAGAAATATTTCCGCCGAATGCAGCTCATTTTACTTTTTTTTCAAATGCAATTTGTTTGATTATCTGACAAGCTAGAAGTATTATGATCATTTTCGATACCTATTCAAATATGAAAACATTATATACAATCACCAAACTTCTATACAACTGTACAAGTTGCTGCATATCTGATGATAAAAACAAAAATAATCAACAACAAACAAAAAGACAGAGGAAAATAAAAATCAGAAAGTCCCTTACCAGAATTCAAAATCATAAGCTCAAACACATCAAACGAATGGAAAAGAATGCCTGTACCAAGTAAGGAATATTGCAGTTGTTATCGATTTGTCTGAGTTTGAGTTTTTTATTTTGTCATTTGGTTAGGGACTTTCCGTTTTAAATTTTCCTTGTAGTTAAGTATTTTTGTGGTTTTACTTTTTTCATATTCCTGACTTGGCACAAGCATTTTATTATGTAACAAATTGTAGATTAAACATTGTCTTATAGCAAGCTTAACCTCTCACAGTATGACAGTTGTATACAATTCCATTATATTGACATCAATATCCTTGAACGCTTCAAACATACAAACAAGCTTACAATTAAACTCTTCATAGATTCATAGATAGCAGGATAAAACAAATTATATTTACGCCAAAAGCGCGTTTTGTCTACAAAAGACTCATCAGTGGCGCTGGAATCAAAATGTTAAAAAGGCAACACTGTTGAAAACTTTATTACAGGAAAGTTAAGGATCATTCCCTAGGGGAAATTCACAAAGTGCAGCAAATTTTTCATCACAGCTATGATGATCCCAGTAATATCCATGAGAAGAATGATGATTCCATTCCCCTTTACCTATACTGGCACAATGTTCCAAATAATGACTTTGGTGATGGTGCGATCCGTTTCTCCAATGGGAGTAGGTCAAACTAGAATCAATACTGCGCCAATACCATGGGCTGTTACCACCGTGCTTTCTATGAGCATCAATCCAATAGTGATAATCTGAAAAAAGTTACAAACAAACTTCGATTGAATGATTAATTGATTGATTGATAAGTGTAAAACTCCACTTCATGGCGGTCAGTTTTTATTGATTGCGAAAACCCGAGTGCTAAGTGGACCCTACGAACTTAAGTCGGAAATCTGAAACTCCTAGTTAAAGCAGATCTAAGTGTCATTTGCTAGATTAGTACTCACAACCTCGTTAATAGGCTAATTATACAGTCGTTCGACTACTTAGAACACGCCACCACTGAGCCCTCCCACCCTCCACCCCCAGTTATAATAAAAGCAAAGATTGTCGCGATCAAAATAAAATATAGTTTCTCTGAACGATTTTCATAATTTATTGAGCTTCATGCAGAAAACGTGATACACGTACTTGCTGTCTGAGGCGACAAAGGTTAACGAAAGATTTAGAGTTTGAACCCTTATTATCAATTATGTCGTATTAATTAATGAACATCAACGTCGTAGTCTTATCTAGCGTATTTGCAAAAAATAATGCGAGACAAAACAAATAATGTTGCTGTTTAGAACATATCAAAACCTAAAAAACTTCAAAAAAATGTGGTTAAATGGTCAACTATTTTCCAAATATATTGTACCTTCTATTAGAAAACAAAACAAAAAATATAGGTAGTACGCAGGCAGTTCACGTGAATTTTACATGAATTTCACATGAAAAATTTCACGTGAGATTCACCTCAAACGAGCTTATACATGAAGTTCACGTGAAAATTTTCATATGTGAATTTCACGTGAAATTTTAAATAGAAAATAATTGGTATTTATCATGATTTTACTTAAATTTGAAAATTTAGATGTTGTTTGAATTAATTTATTTCATACATTCATGTGAATTTCACGTGAACAAAATTCATGTGATTTTCATGCGAGTTTCACATAAAATGCATGTGAAACTCACATAAACTGAGTTTCACGTAAAAGCTCGTTTGAGGTGAAATTCACGTAAATTTCACATGAGATTTACATGAATTTAAATTCAAGTGAAATTGATGTGATTTTTTCTGCAAAACAATATATTTCATTCAGAAAAATGCATTTGATACCATTTTATAAATATATAAGATATTTTAAGGACAGATAATACAATAGTTAAAGGTACCAGGATTTTAATTTGATACGCCAGACGCGCATTTCGTCTCATAAGTGACGCTCAGATCAAAATAGTTAGAAAGCCAAAAGAAGTACAAAGTTGTAGCGCATTGAGGACCTGAAATTTCAAAAGTTGTGCCAAATACTGGCTTAGGTAATCTAGAGGAGGGGAGGTGATCGGGTCCTAATTAAGAAATCCAGGACTTACAAACATGAAATCCCGTGATCCCGAATTTAAAATAATTTAAATCCCGACAGCCCGAAATTTAAAAAAAAATGAATTCCCGGATTCCGAAAGGATCATTCCCGAAATCCCGAGTTTATAAACACAGGATCCGGAAGTCCCAATAAAGGTCCTTCCCCCTCTCATTTATGCCTGGGATAAGAAAATACAACCTTCATTCACTCCATTGAAAGCATTTGCATGATGTGAAACACGTTGTAAAAAATGTGTAATATCTTCGTTTTCCCTTTCGCTGCTTATAATTGCAAGTCTGCTGCAATTTCTCAAACATTCATTCTACAAAAGAAAATAATTCTAGAAACTTGTTTCCGTTTGAAGCGCAACAATTTGGTCAATAAAAGTTAGCAATATTAACATAAATACGTGAGGCTAATACCCCGGTATAACATCTTGTTCTTGCTTTCTGGTTCCATTGGTTTTTTTTATCTGTTTTTATGATTAAGTATCTATCTTTGTTTTACACTGCTTTATTAATTTGGTGTTTAGTGCATTTTTGCTTTAGAAAGAAATAGGTTGGTGTTCCAGATATGAATTACCAGTATATATAATTCTATTGATAAGGCAATACATAACACAATTATATCAGATATGTGTCTAAAATTGATTGAGGTATACTGCAGTCCTAAATCTTTAAAATATATCAGTCTTTGATTCTATACACTGCCTTTTTTAATTATCCTTTTGGATTACCTGAGTTCCTATAAGGAGTTACTATTTCGAGTAATAATTGAAATTCATGAAGCTTTTGCAGGACATATTCTTGCTACCACCGTCCCTCCGTCCGTTTTTTTCTTCATAAAGTTTTTGAGCGAAAATTTTATAGTATGTTGGTTTACTTTGCCGGTGGGTGAAATAATGTATTCGAGGTACATGGTCCGTCCGGTTGAATGCTCCGATAGTTTCAAGCAAGGAATTGTATATGTTGCAGAAGGTTTATACATAAACTTAAATATCAAAATTTTACTGTAAAATCAGTCATTTAAGTGAGAACTAATATTCGTGGATTGAGGAAAAATTTTCTTTGATAATTTAAATTTCGCTGTTTCCACTGTCAGTATACAAGCTTAAGTCTATAGAAAATGTACAAGTCGTTGAATATTTTAATAACTTGTCACCTGTATGCACGACAATTTGTATCCAATGAATAAAAATGAACCCACAGTAATTTTCCAAACATGATATGTCGAACACTGTATTTAGTTTCCAGATTAAGATATTGTTAAACGTCCTGTATATTGTTATTCTTACTTTGGCGTCTGTCCTAGTTTTCCATTTTCGGCCAATGATGTAGCAACTGTTTCGTTCTCTAGAAAATCCAACAGGGCAACCATTTATTAGATCTGGATGACAACCTGTGTAGACATAAAATATCCCACATATAAAATAATTAAGATTTATTGTATAGCAATATAATATTTACAACAGAAAGTAACCAAAAGTTAGCGTGCAATAAATTCTTTTATTGCACTAGTGCAATAAATCTTCAAAATTCATGACGTCATCAACGACAAAATCTTAGTTTAAACCAATTTTTACTTTCAAATATTATATTGCTATACAATAAAAAGGTTATTGCATGAATATTGGGGAATATTGTCCCTCGTAGAACATATATTGCACTCGCAAGCTCGTGCAATATAAAATTCTACTCGGGACAATATTCCCCAATATTCAGGCAATAACCCTATATTACTATGTTTCATTCGTAAAATATCAACAATATAACAATGCCATAAATATCATGTCATTCACTTATTTATTGTAAAAATGTATGTTTGCATTGTAGTTTGAACACCAAAAAGATCAATAAAAAAAGTAGAAATAAATTAAAATGTCAATTGTTCTTGAACAATTGAGAGGTCTTTCCTTTTGTAATGTAAAATACATGTTCCAATAGACGTAGAATGTATTGAAAAGCTTTAAAACACACTGAATATCTTCTAAATAAGGTAAAAAAAACATAATTTGCTATATGGGACATGACCTTGACCTTTGACCTTTTGACCTTTGTCAAGGTCATTAGTCCCCAATGTCATTGCTGAAGACCCCATGGGTCTAGGACCTTTGGTTATACAGTAAAAGCTGATTTTGCCTTTTCAGAAATCTAAAACAAGGGTTATGCCCCTTATAGAAAGGTCAAATCTCTTCGGTCAAATGTCAAAAAGTTGCGCCTCATCCACCTCAACGCGTTTTTCACTATTTACTTTTTCTGTAAGTACAATCGTTTTTGAGATATCGACTTAAAAGTTTTAAGGTCAAAGGTCAAGGTCAACCTTAAACAGCTTTAAAACACACTGAAAATCTTTAAAACACATTGAAAATCCCTTAAATAAGGTTAAAATCACTAAATTCGCTATCTGGTACATGACCTTGACCTTTGACCTTTTGACCTTTGTCAAGGTCATTGGTCCCCAATGTCATTGCTGAAGACCCCATGGGTCTAGGACCTTTGGTTATATAGTAAAAGCTGATTTTGTCTTTTCAGAAACCTAAAACAGGGGTTATGCCCCTTACAAAAAGGTCAAATCTCTTCGGTCAAAATGTAACAAAGTTGCCCCGTAATGACCCAAACATTTTCCACTATTTAAAACTTCTGTAAGTATAATGGTTTCTGAGTTGTTCTGATAACAAGGTGTTAGGTCAAAGGTCAAGGTCAACATACACATTTGACCTTGAGGTATTTTTCAAAGTCACATGAATTGATGATGAATGGTGAAGATCCTAGGTCTCTACGACTTACGGTTTTTGAGTTTTGGTTGTCCACCGACACCGGTTAATTTTCATAGGGGCATAACCCTACCAATGAGTCGTTGAATCTTTTCGATCCAAATGTAACGAAGAACCGGGGTCTGGTCCTGAACAAATTTCACCCTTCGTTTATTTTCTACCTATTACGGTTACGGTGTTGGAACGATAACAAGGTTTTTTGGTTTCGGAGGAATTACTCCGAACCGACAAAATATTTCGACTAACAGGGTGAGTTCCAGATAGGTATTCATGACACCGATACAAAGTGTGAACATGAAAGCGACACGTCTTACGGTTTAGGCTGCTAACTTCGTCAAAGTTTGGCGGAAAAAGAATAATAATAAACAGAAGAAATACAGTAAGGTCTTTCCCTTTTGTAAAAGGAAAGACCTTAATAATAAGATTGGCGTTTTCATATAATTTCCGCTACTAGTACTAAATTTGATGTATTATCTACAAATACCGATTATTCCACTTAAACCGTGAAAAGTAAACTATAACAAAAAATACTGAACTCTCAGGAAATTTCTAAAAGTAAAGTCCCTTATCAAATGGCAAAATCAAACGATAAAACACATCAAACGAATGGACAAAAACTGTCCTATTCCTGACGTGTTACAGGCATTTTCAAATTTTTCAAAAACTAGGGGTGATTTCAGGTGCTGCTCCACCAGTAGCATCCGTCGTGTTGCTCATGTTATTAAAATAAATAGATTCTCGTCACTCAATTTATGGAGATTTTAAGATTGTAATATGGCATGGGAGCTACATCTTATCTCTCAATGTTTATAGTTGCATTGTTTGTTTGCTTTACATCATATTTACATAGATTTTTTATATTAAGTTATTTTCAGCATTTCAAATTTAATTATGACATCTTAACGATTTATGGGACTATATATGAAGGTGTAAAACAGACTTAACACGTATAAACCTTTCAGAAATAAATATCAAAATGTGCGACTTTGACATTATCAAGCTTAAGTTAAGCGGTTTTTTACCTTTAAACAAATGTCATACCTTAATTTTTCTTGTTGTTTAATATGGCATACATTATTACTGAAGTAGTTCACATTTTAATTTAAGAGCCAGGTGAATAACGCCTTCGGGTGTGGGATTTTCTCGCTGTGTTGAAGACACGCAGGTGGCCTTCGACTCTTGTTTGCTTTTTGGTCCGGTTGGTGTGTCTTTGACACATTCCCGATTTAAATTCTCAATTTAATTAAGCAAATCGTTTATTGAATGTAAGAATGAATAATGGTACCTGTAGGCATTCCGAGATGATTGTCATACACAGTTGAGGTAGAAGGAACCACAGTTGTTGATGGTACATAGTTGCCGTTGCAAAAGTTAGTGTCACAACATATCCCATCTATGCCCCGCGTCAGTAAGTTATTGCATGTCTAAAATGCGTAAAAAAGATATATTAAAGTATTGTAGATTCATTTTTTCTACCATGTCTCGGGAGTGGAAGAGATATGGTATTTTCGTGGATATTTGATTTCGTGGTTTTTCTGTTGGCTTATTTGAATGTCTTTCTAGTATCTTTCGCCCCTCTTTTTCAACATACATGTACAAGCTGAGACAATTATAACGTTAGTATAAAAGTCCCAGATACAAGCCGTTAGATTATTTGAACTCCGTCGAGCATTGAAATTCGTTGTTAACCTATACCCATACGAAATCCACAAAAATTTATACCCCAAAAATAATTAATTCATAGAACCTTTCAATGAAATTTTAAATCATGTGTATGTATGAGTTTATTATCTATATATACGTGTGTTTGTTTCGCTCCTGCAGGACCTACCAATATTTTGTGTGGTTAACAATCCTGGTCTTAAGGATGTTTGCTCTCCATTTTTTGATTTTTTTGTCAGATTTTCGGAATCCTCTTGTTTTATCCATGTATTGTCATTAAAAAAAATTTGCCCACTTACCCTACTTTTCTTTTCATAATATAATTACATAAAGTTTAAAAAGCCATATTTAAAAATTTTCTAAAACTCTTGTTATTTTTTCATAGTTTTTGAAACAAATAAGTGTCGATGTTAAACATATGAAAAATCTACAGAGAATTATTTCCCGCCAATTGTGTATATCACACGGACCCTCCATTGTTTTTTTTTTACTTTTTAAGTTTCTTTATTTATATACTATCAATTCATAATAGTCTTTTAAAAAAGCTTTTTATTTTTTCTACAGAGTAGCAAACATCCTTCATTTAGGGTTTTTCAATATAACCTTAGAATTATATAAACTTAAGGAGTCTTTGATATCAAAAAAATTAATCTTAAGTGAACAGTTTTTAAGTGATATGTTATTTTGACGTAAGGTACAAACGAACTTAAAGGGAGCATGTGTTACACTCTCACGAAAACTCTGGAGGTATATGTTTTATCCGGCAAAACAGCATTTAGAATCATATATATCTTTAAAAATCTAATAATATCGTAAATAAAAAACTCATTTAATACCTGAAAATATAGGAAAATTGATTAATATATATCTATAGGATGTTATAACAAGTCTTGAACAAGGAGGGTCATTTTTATATAGCATCTTGCAAAATTGTGACCAATATTTTTGGCACACCTCCGTAAACCCAATAATAGGAAGTTAAAAGGGAAAACATTAAATTTAATAAGCTAGTTTGTTGTTGTCCTTTTTAAAATGACATTGATTAACATACCTCTTTTGGTGTACATCCAAGCTTGTATCCTCCGTGAAAATCAAATTGATTGGTTTCTATAGCAATGCACACTTCCTATAGCATGAAATTTACTAGTATAACATTTAAGATATTTTTTTTCAAATCTTAACTGGTTTGGTATAAATATCAGGGTTTGAAACAATGCAAATACATATGGCTCAAAGAAAATAAAACTTATTCAGTCTAGTCGTATTTATTTCTGAAAGCTATGCCCATATAGATAGTTTTTCAACCTCCATTTATATAGGCAGCTAAAACAAAACTTTGCTTCCAAACAACAAATCCTAGCTGAAAGGAATTAAATTGCTAAAAAATATAGTATTAGACTGGACGCAACATGTTTCGCATCATTATTTTGTTTATTATTAACGTTTTGTCTTAGTAAGATATTGTATGATGGAAGACTGCAATGCTTCATATTATCAATAAAGGCAACAGTAGGATACCGCTGTTCAAAACTTGTAAATCTAGGGATAAAAAACAAAATCGGGGTAACAAACCAAAACTGAGGGAAACGCATCAAAACATCTCATTGGCATCACAACACTCAAAGATATACAAAACAACAAAAACCACTTGAATATTCAACAAATAAAAGTAAAATAACATTAATACCGAAATCCAAGGAAATTCAAAAAGGAATGTTTATTATCAAATGTCAAATTATAAAGTTGAAATACATCAAACTTATTGAAAACAACTGTCATATTCCTGACTTAGCAACAACATTGTCTTTGAAAATTCTGGATTAAACCTGGTTGTAAAGCAAGCTTAACCTCTTACGTTTATGACAGTCGCATAGAATTCCATAGTAATCCACACATGCAGCAAATGATGAACTAATTTAAAGCTTAGGCAAATCAAACATGACATATGAATGTTCGGGGGTCTTCTGCGAAAGGAAACAAAAGCTTTTGAAACACCTTAAGGTGGTACCTAACACTTCAGGGAGATAACTCTGTAAAGTCGGCTAAACGTTTTAATTACGTTGTGTTGTAAAAGGAATATTAAGCTTCTCAATGATCAAAATTGGTGTTTGTCAAACTGCTATATAACCAGTGTAATTTTTCTGACAAAACGGTTGGTTCAAAATTTTTTGAAATTTTTATATTTTTGTTAAAGGATCAAAGTAAATACTTTGACAAAATTTTATGAAAATTAAACGAGCCAAATTAATTTTAGTGAAAGTGTTGGGTACCACCTTAAATGGATATAATGTATTGAGGTAGAAAAAAATATATAACACGATTTTTATCGTCATGCCAATCTAAAAAAATTTCAATCACAAATCATTTTTAGTTTGGTGTTTTTCATCAAATAAATGAAATGTCGATAATAATTTCTTCAATGCAAATGATGATAATGTTGATGTTGGTAAAAGGAGATTGTATTTGTGATGATGATAAAAGCAATGGAAAGATCCACTGTAGGGTTCGAATTCTGTCAAACAATCTCGATCAATCATTCAAATTTTAATGTACCTCATCACTATTGCAATGGACTCTGCTGGAACAATTCCCTGGGATATTAATCGCCGAACATTGATAACATGTTAGCGCTAAAATGATAAAAGTGCTTTGTTACATAATTATATATATATATATATATATAATATTTGTAAAAATACATCACCCAACAATTTATAATAAAGTCAATTTACACTCAAATGGTTCCAACTCTTCACCGATTATTGCTACAATGTCAATGTCGTTTGACTATTTTACTAATCATCAGTGGGTTACAACACTGTTAAACTTTTTAAGTCTCCAAAAGAACTACTTTACTTAGTAAAAAACTGTATGCTAACCGGCAACATTCGTTTTGATCTTGTAGATGGATAGTTGTTATTCGTATTTCTGCATGGTACAGTATTATACAAAAAAATCTATTTACAATATATGAATCGCCTGTTTTATGTATTTTGATAGGTAAAAACTCGTTGGATTTTTTGTGATCTTTGGACATAATTGGTAAAAAAAAAATGTGTGCTTATTTTGTTATATTCCGGTTGTGTAAATATGTCCTTGAATAACATCTTGTCGATATGTCTTCTTTTCTATGTGTTTGTTTATGTCGTTCTGCATGCTGCCTTTTTTGCGGAGAATTACAACTACTGCATCGGCCGTGATAGTTTTAACCTTTAACATACATGTAAAAACTGATAAAAGCAAAATTAACCAAATATATATATTGATACATACAAACATTAGAAGGGAATTGCAAAGGACGAAGGAACATAATTTACATTATAATATTTTTGTGTTAATTTGCCAGCATAACGACAAATTTAAAACAAAAAGAAAGAATAGAAGACGTGTCGACAGGATGCCTAATTCGGTATACTCAATGTACATATTTACACAACCGGAATATGACAAAAAAGCACACATTTTTCATCAATTATGTACAAAGACCCATGCTATGTAATCCAATACATCAAATGCATATTTATGTGTGATTGATTTGACTCCTAGTAATGCATAATTTTTATCCGAATGTCTTCATATTCGGAATACATGTAAGTGCCTATAAACGAACTTAGTGGTATTATTGGTTAGATGGTTAGATGGTTGACAAAATATTCGTACTGCTCATAATTAACGAAAACTAAAATGCCCCCTTGCAACATGCGTTAGTCTGCTGCAACCTCGTTGTCAAGCTGTCAGAGCCAAGCAGACAAAGGAACTGGGAATTACTAGTTATCACGTTATGCAAAGTATGACATAACTATATCGTCTAGAAATATCAATTGATATATCAAATATGTTGTTACATGGCTTAAGAATTAACTTACAACACTTTCCACAGGTTGTGGGACACAATGTCGACACGCAAGGAAGATGACAACCATTGTTTGTGGCTAAATATTGGCAGACGACTGTGTCTATTACATGACAATGTGTGCTGAGACGAATATTACCGTTAGTGTGAACTGAAATGAATATTACCGTTAGTGTGAACTGAAACGAATATTACCGTTAGTGTGAACTGAAATATATATATTATCTATTACATGGCAATGTGTGCTGAGATGAATATTACCGTTAGTGTGAACTGAAATATATATACTATCTATTACATGGCAATGTGTGCTGAGATGAATATTGCTGTTAGTGTGAACTGAGGTATATATACTATGTATTACAGAATGCTCTCTCCTGTCGAGCGAGATGAATATTACCGTTAGTGTGAACTGAAATATATAGTCTATTACATGACAATATGTGCTGAGATGAATATTACTGTTTGTGTAAACAGAAATATAAATATTGTGTATAATTACTGAATGCTCTCTCCTGTTTGGCGAGATGAATATTACCGTTAGTGTGAACTGAAATATATAGTCTATTAGATAATAATGTGTGCTCAGATGAATATTACCGTTAGTGTTAACTGAAATATATAATATACTATGTATTACAGAATGCTCTCTCCTGTCGGGCGAGATGAATATTACCGTTAGTGTGAAATGAAATATATAGTCTATTACATGACAATGTGTGCTGAGATGAATATTGTCGTTAGTGTGAACTGAAATATATATACTATGTATTACAGAATGCTCTCTCCTGTCGAGCGAGATGAATATTACCGTTAGTGTGAACTGAAATATATAGTCTATTACATGACAATATGTGCTGAGATGAATATTACTGTTTGTGTAAACAGAAATATAAATATTGTGTATAATTACTGAATGCTCTCTCCTGTTTGGCGAGATGAATATTACCGTTAGTGTGAACTGAAATATATAGTCTATTAGATAACAATGTGTGCTCAGATGAATATTACCGTTAGTGTTAACTGAAATATATAATATACTATGTATTACAGAATGCTCTCTCCTGTCGGGCGAGATGAATATTACCGTTAGTGTGAAATGAAATATATAGTCTATTACATGACAATGTGTGCTGAGATGAATATTGTCGTTAGTGTGAACTGAAATATATATACTATGTATTACAGAATGCTCTCTCCTGTCGGGCGAGATGAATATTACCGTTAGTGTGAACTGAAATATATAGTCTATTACATGACAATGTGTGCTGAGATGAATATTACCGTTAATGTGAACTGAAATATATACATACTATGTATTACAGATTTGCTCTCTCCTGTCGGGCGAGATGGATATTACCGTTAGTGTGAAATGAAATATATATACTATGTATTACAGAATGCTCTCTGTCTGTCTGGCGTTGAATAATCATTTTCGATTACCTTTAGCAGAAATTTGGTCTAACTTTTATGGTGATTTGTTAATGATCTCAAATTACCATCTGTTATCTTACTTTTGAAAATAGCTTAATATGATTAATCAAAATTAGTCTATTTCTTACCGTCATCAAGATAAATAATGTTTATTCTTTATGCAAAATGAAATACTGTTAAGCTTATTTAACGAGAATTTCTGATCGTCATTTGCCATGAAGGAGTTACCATTACGACCATCATTTTAATAATTAAATAGTGGATGTAACGCGTCTTATGATTGGCTCGCGTTGTTTTATTTATCAGCTCATAGATATAATTATGTCATGTGACCATGACGTCATCAACTCTTTTTCATGATTTTCTCGGGTTTGAAATGGAATTAGGAATTAAATCATAAGAAATGACTTTAATATTTTGTCTGCCTATTTAAAATAACACGCTAAATGTGATGCACACTTAAAAATAACACGCTAAATGTGATGCACACTTAAAAATAACACGCTAAATGTGATGCACACTTAAAAATAACACGCTAAATGTGATGCACACTTTAAAATAACACGCTAAATGTGATGCACACTTTAAAATAACACGCTAAATGTGATGCACACTTTAAAATAACACGCTAAATGTGATGCACACTTTAAAATAACACGCTAAATGTGATGCACACTTAAAAATAACACGCTAAATGTGATGCACACTTTGAAAATAACACGCTAAATGTGATGCACACTTAAAAATAACACGCTAAATGTGATGCACACTTTAAAATAACACGCTTAATCTGATGCACACTTTAAAATAACACGCTACACGGGTTACTTGAAGTGTGCACCACTTTTTTTTATGTTATTTCTTCATATACAGAAAAAAATATTACATTCATTCCTTAAATATTTGATTATTCGTAGTATTTTTATACATATTAAAAGAGGGAGACAGTGTTCAATATCATAAAAAAGGAATAGAAATTAGGAATGTGTCAAAGAGACAACAACCTAACCACAGAGCGGAAATATCACAACCAAATGGGTCTTCAATACAGCGAATATATCCCGCACCCAGAGTAAATCAAAACAAAAGTCAAAATATGACATCATTAATGACCTGACTATAGTATCAGAACTATATTCCTTCTGTTTAAATGTTTCTTTAGATTGTGAGGTGAATGTCAACATTTTTGTGCTTTGTAAAGAATATTAGCATAAAAGATTGGATTTGAAATACCTAAACGTACAAGATGTTTGCATGTTGATTGTTACGAACAATGTCCTTGTACTGATGATGAAATTTAGTAAATGTTTTGAGTAGTTTGTGATTTCGAAAACACTTGTGTAATGATTTTTCAGTAATACATATATTTCTTTCGCTAAAATCTAATATGTCGTTACATGCAAGAGCGATTCTTACAAGTGGAATATAATACGATAGCATAAAAGGTTCATTCCAAACAATAAAATAGTGTGTCCCACCTCTTTCACGAATAATATGGCATGTTGACGAATTAAAACAAAGCGATACTCATTTTTACACGTACATTTATCAATTATTTTATCTGCCTAGCACCTGAGTTCACCCCAGTTTTTGGTAGGGTTTGTGTTGCTGTAGTTTTATATGTTGTGTATGGTGTAATATTTTTTTGTCTGTGTGTCTTTATCTTTATAAGCTATGACGTTGTAAGTTTATTTTTCATCTATGAGTTTGAATGTCCCTCTGGTATCTTTCACTCCTCTTTTATATACATGTGTCTCGTTTAGTATTATAACGATGAAATGAATAAAACAACATTGTGATATTTCTAGATTTATCATTTGACTAAATCAAATACCTCTTCACAAACTAGATGTGTATACATGAATCACAGATCTATAAGTTTAGAAATTATATCTTTTTCGACGACTTTTTAAACAGTCTGTAAATAATTTAATAAAAAAAGGTGATGCAAACCATGTTGTGCATGCGCAGTAGGCGCAGGTATTTTATCAGGTTCATCATACTTGTTGCAGAGGTCTGTCGCACAGCAACCTCCAAACAAATCAACCTCCCGCCTGACATTCGGAACAGTACGGTTCGGAACAACGCCGTAAAGGTCTGTACATATCTATGCAAAAACAAGAAAGAACCAAAATGAAATTAGATATCTATCTGAATTCTCTTTTAAAGATATCATTCATTAAATACCTCATTACCGGGCGAGTGAGGGCTGTGTGGCCAGTCAAGGTCGTACATGTATAAAACTTTCATCCTCATAATTTGTTGATTACAAAATGATCAGTTTCTTTGTAGAATATAAGAATGTACAACTGTTGACATCGGTATGGTATATAGTATGCTATTTAAAGTTGTAAATTAGAGGCATAATTTTTTCGGTATGTTCGTTTGTTGTACCGTTCATCCGTCTGTTCCGCGTCCGGTTAAAGGTTTCGGTCAAGGTAGATTTTGATGGAGTGCAACTCCAATCAACGTCAAGATAGTACACATGTTCCCTAAAAGGCTATGATATGATTTTTCTAATAATTAATGCTAAATTAGAATTTTTACCCCAATTTCACAGTCCACTGAACATAGAAATGATACAGCCCTGCTCCATGTTAAAGTTTTATGGTGAAGGATGTTTATGATCACGTTGAAGTCCAATCAACTTGAAATTTAGTACACATGTTCCCCATGATATGATCTTTCTAAGTGTATTTCCAAATAGCGTTTCGGTCCAAATTGCACAGTCCACTGAACATAGACAATACAATTGCTAGTGGGTCATATGTGTACTATAGACACAGTCTTGATAAAAAAAAAAAAAACGTTACGACATATGTAAATAAGGAGTCTTGACAAATTCATATATGTTATATACTGTTCACATTTGTACCAGGCGTATATGAATGCAAGAAACCAGCAAACATTAACCATAACAAATTAAAAAAAAATATTTCGAGATCAACACATGTTTTATAAAAATATACAACAGGCAATTAAATGTGTCAAGCCCAACAAATGGTCTTAGACTATATCTACAATAAAAACCAAAGTTGTGTCAAGCTCTAAATCATCCCGAGTAAACGAAAATTGTATTCAACTATATCAAAGTCATTCAACATCAAAACACTTCATTATATAGTAATATACTATCATCGCTATAATAAAATGAGTATATAAACATGTACTTGCTGTATTATCTACACAGTTCAATTGGTACTTTTTCTCGAGCTGTGGTGTTACTGTTTGAGTTGCGATACATGCCTGGAAAGAAATAAAACTGAATTGTGAATATTTTTTTTCTTCAAACCAATCAGTTACATTGTATTTGGTTAAATATTTGCAAGCTGTTGATTATTTTAGATTTTGTAGGGATTTTAAAAAAAAAGATTTGTACAGTGTGGAAGTCAAATTGAAAAAAGAAAACAATGCAAAGTACTACTACTGTTTCATCGTAAGTCATTCGGGATTTTTCATGTCAGTTTTTGTGAAATTGTTCCTTTTAAAATTGTTATACGATGATGACTGGTGTACCCATATTTTGACTATTTTATTTATTGTGTCTTTTTAGTTAACGCATCAATGTAAATATAACGGAATTTGATGAGACTGTCATCAAAGTGTCATTTAGTGAGAGGGTTAGCGCTATAAAACAAGGTTTAATCCACCATTTTCTACATTTGAAAATGCCTGTACCAAGTCAGGAATATGACAGTTCTTGTCCATTCGTTTTTGATGCGTTTTATTATTTGATTTTGCCATGTGATTATGGACTTTCCGAATTGATTTTTCTCTAAGTTCAGTATTTTTGTGATTTTACTTTTTAAATCTAGAAGGTATTGGCAAGAAATTTAAACCACTATCCTACTATATATGAAATTGGAATAACGTTTAGTACATAATGAAAGTTATAACTGACAAGTCAAACGGCTGCAAATTTTTTATAAAATTGAGACGTTTACAAGATACCAGAGGAACATTTTATTTAACATTCCTAAGTAGAAAAATAAACTGACAACATCATGGTTAAGAAAGAAAAAAAAAATCAACGATAAAACATTAATAGAAAAAACACAATATAGAAAATTAAAGACTGTGGAAAAAGAACTCAACAATAAACTGTGGCTGATCTCAGCAACAGCACACATACACTTCATTAGCTAATGTTTCATTGAAGAAAAGCTTTTTTTATTAGTTAAGGTGGTACCAAACACCTTGACTAAAAATAATTTGGCTTGTTTAATTTTCATTAAAGTTTGACAGCATATTTACTTTGGTTCAACCAAAAAATGAAAGTTTCAAAATACTTGAATCACACACTTCATTGGAAAGATTTCATCGGATAAATTATAGCAGTTTGACAAA
The DNA here is from genome assembly GCA_037788925.1 of Mytilus galloprovincialis. Classification (NCBI taxonomy): domain Eukaryota; kingdom Metazoa; phylum Mollusca; class Bivalvia; order Mytilida; family Mytilidae; genus Mytilus; species Mytilus galloprovincialis. The sequence goes on from CM075332.1 coordinate 18,030,261, forward strand.
CACTTATTTTGAGATTTATAATTCCTTAAGGTGGTACCTTACACTACAGGGAGATCATGACTCGGTAAAATCAGCCAAACGTTTTAATAACGTTGTGTTGTAAAGAGAATGTTAAGCTTCTCAATGATCAAAATTGGTGTTTGTCAATCTGCTATATAACTAGTGTAATTTTCTGATAAAATGGTTGGTTCAAAATTTTTGAAATTTATATATTTTGGTTAAAGGGTCAAAGTAAATACTTTGTCAAAATTTTATGAAAATTAAACAAGCCAAATTAATCTTAGTGAAAGTGTTGGGTACCACCTTTTAAAAACAATAGAACGTAATTAAAACGATAAGCTGATATTTACAAAGTTATCTCCCTGTAGTGTTATGTACCACATTAAGTTAAAATTTCAATATTTTACCATAGACATACTACCACATTGGATTGTTTGGTTACACTCTGATGGATGATCGACATTTTCACACGAGAAACATTTCAGAGCTGAAAGGACAAGAACATCTACTACTAAACAATTTGATACACTAATTATAAATTTGCATACATGTAAAAAGCAAACAATTACAGTACAAACTGTTTTAAAAGATTACGTAGGTTAGAGCAAAAATGTGGTCGTATAAGGGAGGTGCATGGTCTTTTAATGCATGTTCAATCTATATCAAATGCACTGAATGGGACATAAAATTAGTGGTCGGTTGTCTCTTTAATAAGCAGATTACGCTGTATTTGCAAAAACAAACATCACAGAAGCCGTTGTATATTTTATTAGAATTTCACTAAAATAACCCTATTATCTAACATTTTCATGTAAATCTTAAAAACAAAACAGTCTGCTTTTTGTTGTATTTTATCTACCATAAACACAATTGGAATACTTGCATCAATATAATCACAAAATCGTGAAATCCATAATACATTGACGAAATTCTCATGGAAAGAAAAATATTTTAAACTTACTTCACTTAAAAACAGTTCATGCAAAATACCCATAAGAGAGTGTTGTGCACGAGTAAGTAGATTGATAGTAACATAACTCATCAAAAATGTTCATTTTTGTTACTACGTTTTTGATTGAGATGAGCCATTCCAATCGATATTTTATAGTGTGTCTTTCTATGGTGTGATGTTACACTATTGTTTTAGATAAGGGAGAAGATTTGGTATCATTAAACAGTCAATCCCGCTGCAATTGTTTCCACCTGTCCTAAGTCAGGAATATCATGTTCCAGTAGTTGTCGTTTGGTGATGTGGTCCATACGTGTGTCGAATTCTCGTTGGTCGTTGTTTATATAGATTCGACCGTTGGTTTTCCGTTTAAAAGATTTTACACTAGAAAAATTTTTGGAGCCCTATTACCTTGCTGTTCGGTGTGAGCCAAAGCTCCGTGTTGAAGACCGTACATTGACCTATATAATGGTTTACTTTTATAAATTGTGACTTGGATGGAGAGTTGTCTCATTGGCACCTATACCACATCTTCCTATATCTATATGCATTTAGTTTGTACGTACGACAGCGACCACATGTTCTGGGACATAGACTTGATGTACAGTTGTCCTGACACATGTCTGGTTTGATGGCAGCTAGTCTCTGACATGCTTTTGTGCTGTGATCTTCACATACACTGGCAGCATAAATTACTGAAACTAAACACATCAGAACAACATAAGTATTATATTCACGTGTGTTTTGGAGTGTCCTTTGGCGGATCCCGAAATTGCATAAGGAAGGCCAGTTGACTGTTCAAGAGTGGGCCCGTTCTAGCAATGCTTCAATTTTTTCCATAAAAGGAGGGTCCCTGTCAACTGACCCTGACCGACCGTGCAAGGGCTGTATAGCCAGTCAAGGTCGTTAAAAACTTCCATTTGTTGCTGACCCTGTGTTTACTTACCCCTCATCACCCCACATTCAATCTGTTTCTGGAGTCGAACAATCTTGTGACAGTGTCATTGTTACTGGTAAAACTACCATTCTTAGACTTATGGTAAATGCCATTGACGATAGACACTATTTTTGTCGAGCCTTCGACTTCAGTCGAAAAAGCGGTGTCGTCGTTGGCGGCGTCCACAAATATTAACTCTGTGGTTAAAGTTTTTGACATTTTAATAACTTTCTTAAACTACCTTTGATTTCTACTAAACTTGGACAGAAGCTTGTTTATGATCATAAGATTGTATCCAAAAGTAAATTATGTAAAAATAAAATTGCATTTTTTCCGTATTTAACTATTAAATGGACTCAGATTTTCTGTCAGGAAACAACAAATTCACTCTGTGGTTAAAGTTTTAAAATTTTAATAACTTTCTTATACTATTTTGGATCTGTACTAAACTCTGTCAGAAGTTTGTTTATGATCAAAAGCTAGTACCTAGAAGGTAATTTTGTTAAAATTTTAAACATGTGTAACTGTAAAAAATGGACTTAGTATTTCTTTCAGTTAACATTACATACAGTTAAAGTTTTTAAAACATTTATTAGATTCATAAACTATCCTGGATTTTTACCAAACTTGGACAGAAGATTCTTACAATAAAACGATAGTTTTAAGAGAAACATTTTATTGATTTTTTCCCTCATTAATGTTAAGCCTGCGATCGACAGCAAAAGTAGGCAAGACACTGGGTTCCGCGGAACATTTACAAATTTTTATGTATGCCGATCTGACTATACAATTTTAGTCCATTTATATGTTTTGGAGTTTAGTGTGATGTCCATTTTCACTGGACTAGTACATATTTGTATTTAGAGACCAGCTGAGGACCACCTCCCGGTGCGGGATTTTCTCACTGTGTTCAAGACCCATTGATGGCCTATGGCTGTTATCTGCCGTTTGGTCGAGTTGTCTCTTTGACATACATATATTCCCCATTTACACTCTCAATTATATGTGGTAGATAGTTTTCTCATTGGCCACCATACCACATCTCCATTCTGTTATATATTGATTTCTTTTATAACTGTTGATAATGAAGTAAATGAGTTCTTACCACAAACAATGAGAGTAAGTCCATAAATCAGTGTCATGATTTCTTTAAGGCATTGAAACTACTATCGTGTTAGAACAATTATCTTGACCTTGAAGAACCTATACACCTACATACAGATTTCATAGAGAATGACCTTCGATTGTATTCATGTAATGCCTAAGTTAACATTGGCACTTACGATTGTCAGTACAATCTGATATCAAAGAAATGTTAATGCCATGTAAGAGAATATATACCAAACAGAGAACATTAAAGGTAACAAACAAAAACAAAACATTCAGTCTCAATATGAATGGGGAAGGAGTATAGGGGATAAGGGAGCTACCATTTGGCCTTTTGGGGGCTAGGATGAAATTTGAAAAAAAGGCAGGAAAGGAGTTTTGGGTAAAAATAATTCCATGTTTCATTTGTCTACATTCAATTAAGTGCTTACGCCTTACTACAAGAAGTAAGTCGATTGCTTTAAGTGAATGGAATGTTTGTAAGATAAGCATGTATTATGTATTGGTTTGTGTGACCTTGTTCTTGTTTTCAACGATCTTGATAAGTTTATATCACATCTCTAGTAAATTAAACCATGATCAAAAATAATGTAACTATAGTATTATCAAATCACAAGGAGAGACATCTCAGCCTTTGCACTCTAGCCTGTTTTGGTGCTGAAATTAAATATTTGTTTTCCTCTTAAATACAGAGATTTCAATCAAATTAATAATGGTTTAAAACGATTTATGTTGAATCAGATTTAAAAAAAGGAACACAAGACTATTCGTTATTAAAGTATTCAATTAGCAGCTTGGAAGCTTGGATATTAATAAGCTGATAAGAATGATGCTTTCAGGAAATGCCAGTATCTGAACGGGAAAGTATTTATAAACTTTGAAAAGTGTTGTTAATTTCTTTTCTCTGGACTTACAAGTTTTGATTGTCGTCTTGGTATCTATAGCTTCTGTTTCTCTTTCATAGGGGCTTCAAAATATAAAAATATAAAAATAATCTACTACATCAGAAATGTAAATGACATTTTTTATAAGGGAGCTAAGATTGGATTTTTATGGGGAGAGGGACTAAAATGCAGGACACAATTTGTCATCCTAACCTCCCCCCCCCCCCCAAAAAAAAAAAAAAACACTATCAAATGTTAGCTCCCTAAGAAAATTATAGATCGATTACAGGTGCTTAGAATGGGTGTGGTGGACCCACTATCTCTATACATTTCAGAAATATATACTGTACATAGATTTTAGGCTTAGAATGAAATTCAAAACAGTGTGGCTGTGGCCATTGATTGACACATTAAATTCATCCATTGACTGGGACAATTTAGGTGAACGTTTGTATGTAACGACCATTGCTCACTGTGTACTTTTTAAAGACACTTAAACTATGGGGTCACCAAAGGTTCTCAACACCTTAATAAAGTAATTCGAAAAAAATAATCAGAAATAACACGATGTTTTGATTTAATATATCAATTTTATAAATCAAAACATAAAGGTTATTCCTGATTATTTTTTCGAATTATTTTATAATTAAAGGCGTTAAGAAACCTTGGTGACCCCACAGTTTAAATGTCTATCGTAGGTACGTCGTGAACAGTGGTCGTTACAGACAAACGTTCACGTAAATTGTCCCAGTCAATGGGTGAATTTAATGTGCCAATCAATGGCCACAGCCACACTGTTTTGAATTTCATTCTATACTAATGTGATATTTGTACTGTTGGTCTCTTGTAAATGAACTGTATGACTATTTACACAGATTTATATATGTGTGCCTTAGCTGATTAAAGTATACTTAAAGTGAAAATGACCTTGATAAATATACATATATAATATAAATGTGTAGAGAGTATTCAAATATAGAATAATTATACTCCCGGACGATGGCTTTTGTCGGTTGGATAATTGTGTTCAATTGTTTGATGTTATGCTCTGTCGTTTATACTCAGAAACAGTACAGAGCAGGAGTCTACGCCCATCGTGTTATCCACCCAAATGGAACACACTCAAGTGTTAGCAGACAGAAGGCGTTAGATAATATGATGAAAAATATAGATATCTATAACAATGTAGCATCAGAAGCAAAGAATCAAGTAGGTTGGTTTTATATTTTATTACTTTATGAATTATTAAGAATCTCAAGTCTCAACGCAAAAAACCAAAGTAAACCTTGGATGGATTAGGCTATTATTTCTATGTCCTTTTTGTCACATAGTTCTTCGGCTATTTCGGTTCTTAAACATTCTTGCCTTACATTTATTCGGCTTTGTTTTGTCCAAGAAGAAGGTAAATAATTTTATATGTTGCTTTAGATTACAAGTATTACAAGTTTGTATTTTTTACAAGTCTTAGAGCAACGTTACATGTACCGACAAACACTTTTTGGGAAAATAGTGATCATGACGTTCCACATTTTTGATTGTGCATTGTGATTGGCACGCTCTGATAATTAGTTTGCAAAAGAATCCTCAGATCAGATATCAATCAGTCTATCAATTACAGTTTACTTTTAAAATATACATAATACCGATTGAGCAAAATTTGTCTTGTGTTTTTTTTTTATTTTTATTAAAAGAATGTATCTCATGCTTCCTTCCCCGCCAATGAAAATGTTTCTCCTTTGCTCTACCGGAAACGACCGCCCGATCTGCCATTCGGCAATCCTCGGTAGAATCCGCTACTCTCCTTCTATGAGGGTACGGAATCGGCCGAGTTGAGACGAATGCCCGATCTGCCTGACATTGCTTCCCCCGCTGATAGCATATACCAATGATTCCTTGTGTGAATCTGTTTAGTATACTTTTGATCCATGTTAGGGTTTATCAGCTCTTCACAGTTTGTATAAGATTTTGGATTTTAAATGGGTTATCCATGCGCATCAACGAAGAGACAGTCATTGTCGAAATGCGCACCTGGTGTAGTAAATCTTGTACTGTTTATGTTATTGCAACCATTTTGTAAAACTTGTACTGTTAATGTTATTGCAACAATTCATTTACTAATATATCTGGTTTTTTTTTGCAGGGTGTTCAAATACTTGTTTTTCCTGATGATGGACTATACGGGAATGACTTTACAAGGCAAGGAATTGAATCGTATCTAGAATATATCCCCGACCCTACAAAAGACGCGTGGAATCCATGTACTAATCCCAAAAAATATAACAATAACAGTGACATTTTGTTGAACTTAAGTTGTATTGCGCAGGCCAATAACATTTACATGGTTGTTAATATGGGAAATTTCCAAGCATGCAGTAAATCAAGTGATTCCAATTGTCCAACTGATGGTCACTATCAATTCAACACAAATGTTGTTTTTGACAACAACGGAACACTGATAGCTAGATATCATAAAACACATTTATACAATGAAGATCAGTTTGATGCACCAGCGGAACCGGAACACATATATTTCGATACTCCATTCGGAAGATTCGGACTTTTTACCAGTTTGGATATGGTTTATGAGACGCCAGCAATCAGTTTAATCGAAGAATACAATATAACAGATGTTGTTTACCCGGCAGTTTGGACTGATACTCCACCTTTATTTTCTTCAATACAGTTCCACTCTGCATTTGCCATTGGAATGGGGATAAACTTGCTTGCAGCCAATCTCCAAGTTCCGGAAGATTCAATCTACGGTTCAGGCATTTATACAGCAAACGGTTACAAAACTTTTTATATTGATAAAAGTTACCAACCTAAACTTCTAGTGGCCGATTTGAATTCAAATTACATAGAAGATGTTCATGACAGAGAGAAAACAGAGATATATCGTAAACAAAACGCAACCTCACATTCAAATCACGATTCGGTTAAAAAGACATCTTCTGAAAACGATGAGCATGATACTTCATCAAAAACATCTGGAACTTTTCAGGGGGAAATGTTCAACGATACCTACACTATGAAAATATTAGAAAACTCTGGCGACGTTGTAACTGTTTGTGATAATAGTTTGTGTTGCGAATTTGACTATCAGATGATGGAAGGATCGGGAACGCTCGTTGCTTTTGGCGCCTTTGATGTTCTTCATACGTATCTACATAGAATGTATTTACAAGTGTGCGTTGTTTTAGAATGTGCCGGAAGTAGTCCACAGACTTGTGGGATACCAACAGAAAAATCGAATTTGTACTTCCGGGAGTTTAGGCTTATGGGTAACTTTTCAACGAAATACGTTTTCCCGGAAGTTCTTGTAAGTGATTCTGGTAGAAAAACCTTGGCATCTGGTGCTCTCTATGATTTTCATGATGGAGTATTAGAAGTTATTAATGGTTTACGATTACCTCTAATTTCAGCGTCTCTTTTATCCCGAGACTATGCAAGAGATTAGGAGTTTGTTCATTCGAACTTTTCGATGCATCTGCATACCCTTGTGTAATAATTTTAAATGTTTTTCAGTATGTTCTTCTAAATTTAATGTTTATACATGCTATATATTCTTTATTATTCAGTTCAAATATCATTTATGACAAAATGTCAGTATTTAGTGTTATGTATGTAAAGTTTGTCAAGCTTGAATGAAATGTAGGTCAAACTTTCCTGGTTTATTACCATATTAACCGAATGGGACTTGGACGTTGGTGTTGGATATATTCAGAATACAAACACCACAACAGCTGCCACTCAATTAAATGAATTATGTATTTATTTTTTGTTATCTTTTCGTGTGTAACTAACAACACAAGTAAATAAAAACACTAAACGCATGATCAAGTTTTTAATACTAATCTATTGTTCCGTAATTCTCTTTTTCGTATCCGGGATTCATAATACTTTGTTTATCTGACTTTTTCTGACTTATGGTAATATCCATTGTGTCTTGCAATGCAGTTTTGTTTGTTTCCGGTAAAGTGACAACTAAAATGGCGGACAAAAACATCATCCCAGCAAACGATAAATATGACAGACCATCAATCTTCTCACTCTGAAATGCAATATAAATTCATTTTGGGAGCTTCTATTGAATTTTTCAATTGGGGGAAAGGGGGGCTATAGGATGAAAAAATTTGTCCTGCCTTATTTTTTGTTGCAATCTCTGTCCTACATTTTTATTTTTCTCTCAATGTTGTCGGCCCTTTTTTATTAGTTTTTCCTGACTTTTTTTACATAAATTGTCTTCCTGTCTTTTTTTATTCACAACTGTTGTCCTCCCTTTTTTCCTCCAAACCCCTCCCCTAAAAATAAAATGATAGCTCCCCTATTTGTATGAAATGAATTAGTCTATCCCATCAATGAACCTTTTCTTACTCAATTCCCGACTCTGACGTATTTATACCGTAAACCTTTTATCTATAGTAGCCACATATATTTTCAGACGGGACTTGTTTTATGTAAATGAGCGCAAGCATAAACGCGAGAAAAAATAGACCAATGCTAACTTTTTTTTATTTTTTTCATTTTTCTATTTGACATCATAAAACGGTTCATTGGGTTTTTGATCCACAATCTATATCTTTGTTCACTGTACGTACATTTGAAGGACTTTGAACGAAACTTCCATTGATTTATCTTAAAAGCTGCAACAGAATCCGAAACGTAAAAATAAAAAAAATAGCATACCGCAAAAACTAACTGTGGTGCCACCATAGCACCCAATCTTGCCACGGCGTTATTTATGCCATATCCAATGTTTCTGTAAAATAACATACATACATGTACATATATAAATATCGATAGATAGATATAGCAGTAGTCTCCATAAGTCTTAAGTCTAAATGATTTAAATGTACCCGTTTTAATTTCTTACTATGGCGAGTTCATATTTCGACCAGACGTTGCTGCGTATTTATGAGGGTGGTAATGGGGGTACCTTCATGACGAATAACGGTAAAAATTCTTGCAAAATGACGTTAACGGTAATTTTTGATGCACGACGATAAAGTGTACACTTTCTTTTAGACGATAAAAACATTGACTGATTTTGACGAGTCACGTTAAATTTTTCCACAAAATAACGAACGATAATTATTTCAGACCTCTGACGAAACATATTTTGACGAATGACGGTAAAATTTTAACCAATTTGACGCTAACGGTAGCCGAAATTGACCGTTTGACGCCTGAAGGTAAAGGGCATTACTACCCTCATTTATACACCCCAACTCATACATATACTCATGGGTTTAATTGACGAATGAAAAAATCCAAGTGACTCAATTTTTATGTCTCGGTCAAATCGTGAGTTAAACATGTGTCTTATGAGGGATTTCTATGAACTTAAACAATTCCAGTAACTTACCTTACTACAGTTGGATATAGTTCAGAGGTCAAAATCATCAGTGCAGACCATCCTGATGACACACAAAGCTTTGATGCTAACGCAAAGCCATTTACCAACTCGTCCTTATCTGATAGGTCTGAAATGAAACAAAAATATTGTACCATAGAATCCTGTTTTACATGAACACATCTACATTTGAATCCAGTTTGATTTAGCGATAGTTAATTCTACATATTTTACGGACAGACAAAGTTTTTGCCACAACACCTTTTTTCAAATTTGATTATAAGGCATTGAATAAAATTTGTACAAATGCGCGAAAAATGTGAGAATGCAATCACTAATAGAATGAAATTCAAAACAGTGTGGCTGTGGCCATTGATTGACACAATAAATTCATCCATTGACTGGGACAATTTAGGTGAACGTTTGTATGTAACGACCACTGCTCACTATGTACTTTTTAAAGACACTTAAACTATGGGGTCACCAAAGGTTATCAACACCTTAATAAAGTAATTCGAAAAATTAATCAGAAATAACACGATGTTTTGATTTATATTAATTATATAAATCAAAACATAAAGGTTATTCCTGATTAATTTTTCGAATTATTTTATAATTAAAGGCGTTGAGAAACCTTTGGTGACCCCACAGTTTAAATGTCTATCGTAGGTAAGTCGTGAACAGTGGTCGTTACAGACAAACGTTCACGTAAATTGTCCCAGTCAATGGATGAATTTAATGTGTCAATCAATGGCCACAGCCACACTGTTTTGAATTTCATTCTATGTTCAGACGATGAAACACGAAAGTTTTCCAAAAACCAGATTAACATAATTAAGGACGTTAGTTTTCTCGTACGAGTTGTTTTCTATTTGTCATTGCTGTTATTGGCTTTGTGCATAGTTAAAGGACATACGATGACATAAAGTTGTTATTTTCTGTTTCATTTTGGTCACTTTTGGAGAGTTGTCTCTTTGGCAATCATACCGTATTTTCCGCCAATTTGCAGCGTGGGACAAAAAGCAAATACAATCGTTTCGTATTTGTTCCTGTTAAATTTTGACAAGCTTTTAAGGTAGATTTTCTTAATAATTTGCCAAAATGTAGTTTATATCCTGCTTGTTTAATTACATTAATAAAATGAATGGGTCACCGGACTTATTTTCACACTACAGGTTGTGCAAAATTGTCAAATTGTGTATATATTATGCATGGAAAACCCCAATTTTCGGTCATAAAACGAAAACTACCCCATAGAATTTTGAGATAAAATATGAGAAGATAGCTCAAATATTATTCTTTCAGATGAGAAGAAGAAAATATGGGGTCACCGAACTCGTTTTCTTGCTACATAATAAAATGGGTAAATTCCTAACACATTCTATTGTAAAAGTAATACTATCTGAATTATCTGCCCTTGCATTTGAGTTGTCTCCCTTTATTTGGCAAAGTTGGGAAAAAAATAAATCAAACAAATGTATTAGTTTTTTTGGTAAAATACAACCATAAATATGATAAAACATGGCATTTTCTATTTCATAATGAAAAATCTAAAACATGAATTACCTACTAATTTCAAAATTTGCACATTTTATCAAAAATCTAGACCTTGTTTTCTGGTATTTCAAAATCCAAAATGGAGGAAGACACCCTATCTACCTTAAGTTATCATGTAAAAGAAAACTTTAAGATCGTAATACTATTGTCAACATCCTATATTCAAATAGTAAAAGCTACTTATATTCATAAATCTAACCTATGAACTGAATTATCCCAACAACAATGCCCATAGATCCACCAATCAGAAATAACATAAAAGTTGTCCACTTCCTACCAAGGCTGAAAATTATAATATTAACAAAGTTGAAACACTAAATAAAAAATAATCTGCCACCATTCATTAATAAATTTTATCACACGTGTCTGGTTTGCTTTCTGTTAATGACTTCGATAATATTGAACTATTTTTTTTTCTTGATTGAATTTTGTTTTATGATATACATGTACATACATAATTTGTCGACATGACCTGTTAATCACTATATCAGATTCTAATATAGGATTGTGGGTAATTTCTTTCTTTGTGAGCTAAAAATTGAAATTACGCTATTGAAAATATCACCTCGAATATAGACGATTCTGCCGGAATCAATGAAACAGATGGAACCAATACAACAATAAGATAAGAACACATCTGATGAGGAAAATACCTTCCGTACTGGAGTACATTTGATGCAAAACACCTTCCGTTTTGAAACACATGCGACGCAGAATATGTCTACCGTACATGAACACATTTGAAGCAGAAAACGCCAACCGTACTGGAACACATGTGATGCTGAATATACCTACCGTATTAGAACACATGTGGAATATGCTTATAGTTCTTGAACACATATGACGTTTACTGTGCCTACATTTCTGGAACACATGTGATGTATGATATGATAGATGATATGCCTACCGTAATTGGAGTATGCGATATTGGATATGCCTATTATACTAAAGCACATGCGATGAGAAATGTGCCCGTACTGTGCCTACCGTACTGGAGCATGGACTGTGCCTACTGTTCTTGAGCACATGTGATGTGGAGGTGCCTTCCGTAATTGAAAACATTTTAATATACAGGATATGCCTATCGTACTGGAATGTATATGATGCGGAAAAGGCCTACGGTGTTTGAACAGCACGTGTGTCTTCCGTACTGAAAACGTGCGGCGCAGTTAATGACTAACGTATTTTCTTTAATATGAATACACATGTACTAAACTGACCAGTTTGCGAGATACCACACCACTATTCCTATGATATCCATAGCATTGATGAGAATCAGATTAACATAGAGATTTCCCGAGAGTTGTTGGACTCCAAATGATATAGCATAATATCCATATCCACAACTTAACCTGTAGCGACAAAAAATTATGACATTATTATGATTCCTTTTTAAAAATATATGTGCTACAAACAGATTACGGAATAAGTTTCCTGAAAGGCGACTTAGCATTCTTGAATGATATTCATTTATCTATAAATGGTACTTTCAATTGCAGAATTACCAACTAAATGAAAATTAATGCTAAGTTGATTAAAAGTACTTAACTTCAATGAACTTATTTGTTTTAATAAGACAGTTATATTCAACGTATATCAACCCAGTTGTATGCCTAACACCGAATCCCTGAAACGATCGCAAAATTTTTGTTTACCCCGCCTTATGTTGATTGGTCAATTCATGAACCCCGTCGGTGGTTTTATCATGGCTATCTTAATGTTTTAAGATATTTTCCTAGAATCGATGTTGATGGCAGATCTTTGATAGCTGTATGAACTATAGTGTCAAAATTATGAAAAGAACAGTAGTTATTAGACAGCAAATTTGCTAATGTCACTAAATGGATAAAACCACGGGATTCCAAATATCTAACAAAAACTATACAAAAACCTACAGATAACACTTAAAAATCACTGGTTTGGGTGTATACAATGTATATGTTTCAATCCATTACATAACAAATATTCAAAGCTTGAAATGTACAAGAATATGACGACAAAGTAAACGTATTTATTATATATAACTTACCATCCAACTGATAATAGAACATTATATCTCAGTAAACGTCTATTTTTAATGACATCTAAAATTGTGTATCTTTTCTCTGTAGATTTCTGCTTCGTTGCTTGCGATGCCATTTCATAAAACGTTTTAAAATCTGGTGGAGGTTTGCCATTAATTTTAGCAATTTTTGCAATGACACTGTGTGCTTTTGCAATTTTTCCGTTCGAAACTAGCCATCTATAACTCTCTGGAACAAAACTTTAAAAATAAAAAAAATGAAGGATATACTTATATCGAATCGTACAGTGAATAGTTTACAAATAAAAAGTAGATATAAGAATACAATAAAAGAATGAATATGAAAAGTAAAAACAATACTTGACTCTGAGGAAAATTCAAAACGGAAAGTCCCTAATCAAATGGCAAAATCAAAAGCTCAAACACATCAAACGAATAGATAACAACTGTCATATTCCTGACTTGGTACAAACACTTTTTTAAGAAAATGGTGTATTACGCTTGGTTTAATAGCTAGCTACATGTATATCTCTCACTTGTATGACAGAGGCATTAATTTCTATATAACAATACGGATGAAGACAACATAAGTAAAGATATAAGAATATATGGTAAATATACTCTCCAACATCCTATTGTATCTGAACTTTTAAACTTTTTTTCGAGTGTCACTATTGAGTCTTAAAGTTTTGTAGACAAAAGTTGCGTCTGGTATACAAAATTTTAATCCGAGAAATACAAAAGGAAGAAAACGTTGTCTTTTATTCCTCTTAATGGGGATACCGGTATAGATAGAGTTTCTTATACTTTAACCGTGTTTTGTTTCAAAAATATAAAAAGAAATGGAATCACAATCGTTGGAGAAAAATCTGCTTTAAAATGTGAATCGAAGTATTTAAATTACAAATAAATCCAACTTACAATATTGCTAAAATGAAAGGTATATTAGTTGCTGCAATAGCTAATTGTATATACTTCCACTCGTGTAACCACCAGCACAGACATGCGTAGATAATACAAAATATTGGCCAAAACGGAAGTGCTACTAACATAGATCTGTATGTCCGAGGTGTAAATTCAATTAAAAAAGTAAAATATACAGTTAAGTAAAACCCACACCCAATGCCAATGAAAAATCTAAAAACCGCAAACATTTCCCATGATGTCGAAAATGCTGCAGCTCCATTGAAGACCAACAAAATGAAAAGCGCCGCAAAGTACGTAAATTTTCTCCCCAGAACGTCTGCTAATTGTCCGGACACAAATCCACCGAATAAAAGCCCTCCCATTTGGATAGTTGTTATTGTGGATGCTATCCAGTCTTTTTCGCAAACCAGATCCCACTGTAATATAAATAAAATGTATGTGAGTAATTATGTTAAACATGTGTGGATTTTGGTATCAAAGCACATTATATACATTAAGGGATTTAGTCGATGAAAATTTTTCAAAAGGATAGAATTTCGGGTATTTTTCTTCTTTTACTAAATACGTTACTACCTTGCCTTTTAAAAAAATCATCCTTACTCTTTCAATCAGAAAATAATAGAATTATATATCATATAGTATTACGTTCTAATCTTAAACGATAATCAGGAGCTCGAAATTGACCCCCGTCTGTAACAAGTCAGAAGCCTGGAGTTAGATGGTTGTCGGTTTTTTTTTTATGTACTATGTCATATTTTTTTTTGTTGCCTACAACTGCTGACACTCACTTCATTTGACCCTTGGTGGATAGGTGTCTCATTGGCAGTAATGCATACCACATCTCCTTGTTTCAAACTGTCAAAGACGTGAAAAACCGAAAAAACGACCAATAAACAAGCAACATTATACAAAACACAAAACGTCAAGCCAAAGACTGTCACGATGAACCAACCAAATTAAAATAGTGATCTCTGATTTCGTTATACTACACATGAATCTCATATGAAGTGTATCACAGATCAATATTTAAATTAGATTAATGATGATTAGCAATGCCCCCCTCAGACTATAAAGGACTATGGGTAATCTTATTGTTCGTACATCAAAATAAAGAATACCGCTCCGTTAATTGGTTGAATGTCCATTTTTTCAAATTTTAAACAACTCACAACGTTTTGTCGTACGCTTTTGAATATTACCCATAATGCATTAAATTCGGAAACTGCTATTCCTGTAAATATAGAAAGCTTACCTCACTGACAACCGTAGCCATGTCAGGATCATAGATCTGAGACTGGCACATTACAGGTTCTGATGTATTGTATAGTTCACATGTCTTCATAAATGTCTGGTTAGTATAGTACTCTGTACCATTTATCGTAGTCCAGAAACAATGCCAGTCAGGTACTGCACCGCCAAAAGTCATCATTAAAGTACTCCATGATACTGATATTTTACTACCTAGGACTATTGTGATTAGAATCCATTGAAAAAGTCCGAGTCCACCAACATCGTCTAGTATATTCTCTAAATATTCATTTACATCTGAAGTCATCTAAAATATATGATTGTGTTGAAAAGATTGAATTGTTTCTTCTCATTTTAATTTAAACATAATTTTTTTTATAGTGGATTGGGAAACAAGTTATTGAGATTTATAATAATCCCTTTCTCATTTTGTTTATAAATAAAGCCTAGTAGTTTTATGTTTTCGTTATATATTACTATTACTTCTTTCTATTGTCCGGTTTGACAGATCTCTAGTGTAGTGCCTCACTCTCTGATTGGTCCGTAACTAAGTTATGCCCTGCCCGACATATCCTCACAAAAGTCCTTCTTGTATACTACAACGTAATTTATGTGTTCTCGTCCTCAAGATGCATAAAATATTTGAGACTTGGTATTACGCAAGGAAATACATTACTGAATTTAGAATAAGTATTATAGACCTCATCTTATATGTTAAATATTTATTGATATACCAGTTAAATTTAAGATATTGTAGGGAATAATTTTCTTCATTAAGTACATCAGGTTATTTTTCATAAATTTGGGTGATAAAAAGAAAACTACACCATAGAAATTTTAAGATAAAATATGAGAATATAGCTCTAATAATCACTTTGGATCACCCCCCCCCCTTTTTTTTCCACCTAGTTTTTAGTGGAGTTTTAGTTGCGTTTTCTATATTTGATTTGTGTACTGTTGTTTGTCTGTTGTTTTGTTGGTGTTTTTTTCCTGTTTACCATAAAGCTTTTAGATTATTTCCTACTTAATAGTTGTTATGTCCCTTTCGTATCTTAAGCTTCTCTTTTTCTATGAATATTCATGTTTTTACGTTCCGATATCATCTGTAGTCCTAGCGGTATTATTTTAATTTTTGCATTTGCAATAATTGTCATTTATCTTTAAAAGAATTGAGCTATTGCAATTTGTCCCATGCATTTATTTACATGTTCATTTTCTGATCACGTTTTTGTTGTAATTTATATTAGTTATACATTCGGTAGATGTGTACTTACATTGATCTAGGTCTCAGACAGTGATAAAGCATAGTACATTTATAACACATGAAAAGCTCTTTTCACGAATAATATTTCTTATCGGTCCTCTAGACGAATGTACATTCCATGAAATATATTTGTTAAGCGTTCCATTCAAGAGAGTTAAGTCACGAGATGGTTAGTTTTAATTTGCATAAATATTTATTTTTATTTATGTTTGTCACCCGTTATGTATTATCACTACACCATTTATCTTTGATATCGTCATAATGTGAACTAAATAGATAGAAATACTGATATTTTAATAATCAAAAGATTGATTGATAGAAGTTATCTTTAGTCCAGTGGAAAATATTTCACGCACATGTATGTTCGGGATAAGAACTAACAAACTGTTATAATTAAAACATTTATTGATGACGCAGCAAAACATCTGTAATCTGATTGACACAAAATTTAAAAAAAAATGTTTTAGAATTAAAAATATTTTTTTCCCAAAATTAAAAAAAACACTCTAAAAAAATCCAAATTTTTAGCGAAAATAGTGGAAAAAAAAGTTTGACAATGCTTAGCAAAATCACTGTCGAAAAATGTTCCACTAAAATCCTTTATTTATAGCATTTTTCAATTTTACATCCCTCTTTAAATATGAGAAAGGAACGCTTCGTAAGAAATGAATTCTAGATGAACAGAAAAACTAGATTGAAGCATTCGGTTAATAGTTACAATACTGCTGTTAGGTCAATAAATATCATAATGGCATATTTTGGCTTTAATATTGATTCAATCTTATGGTCTTTACATAAAAAATAAACCGGTCGTTCTTCTCAAATATTTTTTGATGGTATGATACTGAACCTCTAACAGGGGGATTGTGCTCGACTTTGCATGTGATAAAGGCATACTAGTCTTTAATCAGTTTAATTGAGGTCTGTAGACCTTTGATAATTTATGTATCATTGTCATTTTGCTTATTGTCTTTTGTTACATCTTCTAACATCGGACTCTTAATCAAGTTTTTAATTACTGTGAATGATGCTGGGTTTTTGTTTATTCTACATTGAATAGAGGTATAGGAGAGGGTTAATATGGGGAAATCATGATTAATTCAGGAGCCTCTACCCTTTGTTAATCTTGATTGTTTTTTTTTTAATTTAAGTTCTTTTATCTGTTTCAGAGTTAAGTGTGACGATCATTTTTACTGAACAAGTACACTTTTTGTTCAGCTCGCCTCTGTGTATGATATTTTCTCGCTGTGTTGAAGACACATTGGTGGCCTTGCGGTGTTTTCTGCTTTTAGTCGAGTTGTAACACTTGTTCCTTTGACGTTTTTCCCCATTTCTATTCGCAATTCTAGTCTTTAGGAAGTTGTTTCACAGGGTTCCATACCACAACATGAAAGTTTGATCGAATTTGTGAGTTATGACCTTATTCACTTAGAAATTAGGTCCCAAAAAAGTTACGAAAAACAACCAATGTGTTAAACTTTGTTTAAATTACTTATTTCTGACAAATTTCATCGGGTGTTGAATTATCATGAAATATAGAGGTTCTTTCATATACTGATTTTTACAGTGTAATTAGATTTTGGACCTGGTTTTTTCAGGTTCGTTCAAAGAAGAATGCAACATTAAATTTAGATTTATTTCAATAAATATACTGAGGTCTAAATTAGATTTTGGATTTTGGGCCTGTTTTAAAAGTGGTCTCATCAGGGTCCGAAGGGTCGAAAATCAAACCTTGTTTAATTTCAACTAATTTAAAAAAAAATGAATGGTAAAAGTTTTTGATTTGCTGATTGTTTATATTTGATCAATGTTAACTTTGCTCAAACAGTGTTGTCAATATGATGGAATTCAATGCGACTGTTACATAATTGAGAGGTTTTATAAATGAGCTACCTATAAAACCAATCAGGAACATGCCAGTTGTTTTCCATTCGTAAGATGGGTTTGGGCTTTTGATTTTGCCATGTTATAATTGATATCCGTTTTTAATTTTCCCTTAGAGTTCGTTAGACTTTCTTGTTTGTTGTTTGTTTTGTTTTGTTTTACCTTAGGAGTTACCTCGTTTACAATGTTTAAGCTGATGGACTATGTCTTATATTTGACGTGGTATGCAATTGGTTGCTATTATTTCATTTTAAAATGTTACTAAACATTTTGTTAAATATAGTTATTCTAGTGATTACTAATCTATGGTTGAAATAAAAATATACATTTGTACATGAAGTTATATACTACTTTGCATAAATTCACCAATATAATGCAATGCAATCCCATTAACAAATTCATGTTTTTTCAAGCCACATTTTCCCCCATATTATCATTCTATTAAGCCGAAAACTAATATAAAAACTAAAGTTCATTGTTATATAATCTACTATCGTTTTAACTTACTAGATGTAATTTAATTTTTATTTTGCATTTCATTTCAAGTGCATCATTTTCTCCTAAAATTGCTAAACTATCAATAGTCATTCCTAAATACTATTCCATGAACAATGACAAGAAAAATGAATCCCCCCTTTCCTATGACTCAAAATCGAATTACGTTTTAATATTTAAACAATTGATGACAAATAAACCCCCACCGCTATACACATCAATCTGTACACCACATGTAGCAATATTCAAACACCAAAACATATGAATTATTTCCATAAAAGGCTTCCAACCAGTTACATCTTAAACTAAATTTCTTTCATTGACCATTTAAAAAACATAACTGAGCTAATATTGTCCATTATCAATTGATTTTCCTTATTTATTGGAGTACTTCGATTATCTGAATAAAAACATGCATTTACATTTTAGATATTGAACCATAATAGTCCAATGTCATATTTCCCAAGTCTTTAAACCACACTCGTTCTGTTTCAAATGAAAACTTTAAATATAAGCTCGACAAAAACATGTTTATCGTATGCAAGATTGTCTCATCAAAAACATCACGTTTGTATTAACGTAACTAATAGCTGCCTATACCTATAAGACAAATCTGTTGCGATAAAATTAAAAATGTAACGTGTCGAAGAGGCCTGACCAAAGTGCATATATAACATTGTAAATAAACTAACATCTGAATACTTAAAAACTATTTTTAAAACTGCAACTTACGATCTGTCTCTAATAACGACATATTTAGGGATTTTCCTTTTTAAATTTTCATCGGAGTTCAGAATTTTTGTGATTTTACTTTTTTGCACCATGCAAAATGCTAATTTTATAAGATTTTTTTTTTAATTCTGCAATCAATGCGTGGATGTAAAAAATGTACATAGATAACATTTTTACAAACATTTTCATGAAAATACTATGCAAGATAAATAAAATTTAATGGCATAACTAGTTTTGGTTTGAATGTTAAATCTTTCATAATTGTTGCAGGTACGCGGTATTGTGTTATTGAAAGAGGACAGAAGGAAGGACCTTTTTACGAACGTCGTGAGGGGACCAGTTAATTCGCGGGAATTCGGTTATAGCCAGTTAAATCGTTCGGAATTTATGATATTATGATACGGTGCTTTGTCTGTGCGTCAATTGGCATTTCATTTGCGCCACAACCATATTTTATTTGCAAAAAAAAAAATTATTTTATTGGTGCCAGGCGCGCAGCATCATATACGCTAACACGCAGTTGTGTGCACATCGATTCGGCATGCCAAAAAAAAAAATGGCAAAATAAAAATTTATAAATTGAATGTTAAAGGAAACACCTATGTTGTAACCTTCTAATTGATGGAATATCATTAAATAACGGCATTTGGTTTCCAAATAAAAGTTTTATTGGAGAATATGACAAAATCGAACAGTAACTTATATCTTTTACAAGATTTGAATTTGTAATACTCAGTCTAAAACATGTAGTATTGAGCACATTTTACAGTGTACTGTTCATCAGTTTGGAATGAGATGTACCAATCGGCATTAGAATTATCAAAACCCTTCGATATCTGTCGTTGAAAACATGCCGAGGCGATGTGGTCGACAGACTACCGGAGCTAATCACCCTGCAAACACGCCAAAACAGTATTGGAAAGTCTCATTATATTTTGCGTTCATAGACCTTATGACAAGAAACTGGAGAGTGGAGTCGCGTCTAGTATCATTAGAAAATCGCTTCTTTGCACTGTATCTGCTTCATCGTGTTGTAAGAAGTATAACAAACGAACTAATCTCAACATTGTCTGAGACATACGAAACTGACCTGGCATGTAATTTTGACGAATTCAATTGGGAGGTCGCTCGATGCCGAACACGTACGCTGGTTTATAACATCTCGCGAGTGCTATACCTTGGAGATTTATCAGTGTACTACGTATGTTGAAAACAAATGTACGATCAACAAAGAACAACGACAGTTACTAGCATTACTGCATATTTATCGGGATTTCAGTGTTAATATTGACAAAGTAATAGAGAATTATATTTCTGCCTAGACCCGAAGAGCAGATTTTGGACAATTTTGAGTAAATTCTGTATCACAATATGTGTTGTTTTTCAAAAGATTTATTAATAGTTTTACATTCAAAACTTTTTATAAGTCCTATTGTATTATATGTCTCTGGTTTTATCTGCAGTCTTCCAAACACAGCTGCTTCCTTTGACGTTTGCGTTATTTCACAATTTTTTTTGTTAAAACGCAAATTTTGGCGTTATTTTGCAAAGGCTTGGGTTCTTTCGCAAAAGTTTGCGTTGTTTCGATGAGAAACTGAGATATGTATGACCTTGTGCAATGCTAAAATATAAGTTAACAGTAACGACTGGAATGTGTAGGCTTTGAATGCGGCTTTTTCAATTTGTCAATCAAAATTATCGTATCATTTGTTTTGCTTGTGTGCAGGTATGATACCCAATATTGACTTAATCCTTAAAATCTGACTAAGAATTTATAAAGGCAAACATAACAGCAAACTAGAGTGTTGTATCCACGCCATGAGTCCTGCCGACAAGTCATTTGAACTCATTTAACGGAGTATATTAAATTGACTTCATAAAATTACTAATTACTGTGAATTCATTATTATTCGTTTGCTACCAATTTTCGTGAATTTCGTGGGTAAACGTGAACCACGAAATTAAATATTCAACAAATGAAAAATTAACTACAGGATTGAATGCAGACATCGCCAAATGAACGAATAAGATATCCACGAAAATCCAAGTTTCTCTTCATCTACAAAAATTTGTTACAAAGAAAATAAATGAATCCACAGTATTACATCGCATTAGATGGGATGGTAGGAATTCTACCGAGGATTACACAATCAAAGTAATATTTAAAAGTACTTGTGCTATGCCTTGAATTAAACATAACTCTATTTACAAGTTGGATTTTACTATTACACATTATATTATAGAAATAATATCTGTTTGGAGCATAGAATTTTGAATCAAATACGTTTGCATGCATATATAAAACACAAATCAGCAAAAATAAGTTATTTGGAAAGAACACATGAAAGTTATTTCAATAGCTCAATATTTCTCACAAATGTATCCTCCACGATAGCTTCCATTATCACAATAGACATCATGAAATATGTATCTTTCTGCAGCATAAAAGAACATACAATCTTGTGGAGATGCATTAGATCCATCAGGTTGTCCTGCTCCGAAGGCTTTGTACGCCATTTTTGTCATCTGTCCATTCTTAATCCACCTCCAATCACCCCCAGGTATATATCGATTGATATTCCTTCCTCCAACGTAATAGTGTTTACCTGTTTAACATTGACAAATTTAGAAAACAAACCAACAGAACAAATCTCAATATTTGATAAGATAATTGAAAAAGCACGTGGTTTATTCTTCAGACGTCAGTGAATAATAATGATACAAATGTTACTCATACATTGTATACTAAAAGAATATTGGTATTTCTTATTTTTTCTTTTAAAAAACTAGACCATTTGGTGTTTTTTTCCCTTTGATTTTTAGTATTCTGTATTTCAGATGTGTTAGTTGTAGCTGCATCAACTCGTTTTTTTATATATATTATAGGTACACAACTATTCTTTTTATCTGCAATACCATCTATCAAATTTCACATCTGACAATACTAAAACGGTAATTCGATTATGGAACCGGCCTTAAGAATACACAGCCTTCTATGTTTTATACAACATGGCATTTTCAAGAGATATGGATAAAGGAATTCAAATCTAATTATTAAGTCAAGTATAGCAACTAAAGTTCAAATTATCGTTTATATTTGATGCGCTTCCCTCGGTTTTGGTTTGTAACCCGGATTTGTTTTTTTTTTCTATCGATTTATTAAGTTTTGAACATCGTAATACTACTGTTGCCTTTGTTTATAGTAGTTATACTTATTTTTTTTAGTTGGATATTTGTATGCTTAATGTGTGTAACTGTTTTTTTCCTACCTGATTTTTTTTGCGTAAGTTCCGCTTTCATTATCATGGCTTCCTCAAGGGTTTCAAAATTAGCCAGGTAAGCACCTCTCTTTGCACAGATTGCCTATATACAAGGTAAATGTACAAAAAAGTTTAAGTTTAACATAATTTATAGAACTAGAAAAGAATTAATCATTTCAATCGTGAGCGTTGTTTTCATCGTTGGAGATGAAATTATAAATCTTTCAACTGAATAATTGAACATGTTGAAAGACGCTATAAGAATAACAACAAACGAGGTTCCTCGCTTGTGGCATGCCTATATATTAGTTGCGAGATTAAACTACATCAAGTGCTGTATGTTTGCAGGATTTTCTTGGTAGTGAGTGTCTTTATGATTTGTAAGCCTTGTATATTTTTTTTCATCTATACTAAACCATTTCAGGGGGAAAAATTTTAAAGGTACACATGATGCAAAAAGCGGTTATGTAGACCCTATATGGTAAATATGCACAAACAATCTAGAAAATAAATGGTATGGTGCACATTTAGAAACACGATGTTGATTGGACATCTTTATAATGATTCATAGAAGATGTGCTATTTTTATCAGCGATACAACTTTAAACCAGAGAACACGTGACGTTAAATTTTACAACTCAAGGCCACCGTGTGACAAAAATGACCAATATCTTTGTCTGTATAAATAAAAATGTTACACAACACGTCTTCTAAGAGGTCGATTTTATTAATGTTTGATTATATAAGATATCAAAAAATGTGCTTTTTGTTCTGTATTCTGTATGAGTCGCTGTTGACACTGGATTGTCTCCCTTGAGGTTCTTAATGCACCACATAACGTTTCTTGGCGTATGCCTAAATATAATAGTATTTTAAAGGTATGGTTTATCACATGTCATCCACAAAATTTCCACGTGGACATAAAATCACAGTTGAAAGAAAAAACAATTAAATATAATGGGATTCATATAAACAAAAAATAATCTCCGACTAGTCTAAGACACTAATATTACACATGACCAGCGCATTAATATACTTTTATCTATCCACGATCAATGCTTGTAAAGTTACGTTTGAATTCAACCTTAAAGGTCAGTGTATATGAAAGGAAGATGCATCAGTACCTATCTGTTGGTGAGTTATTTATACGTACAAATGCTTCATCCCCAGACACCATGTCATTACTGATGAAGTAACAACCATCTCCTATCCTCACGTAAGGTGATTTGCAATTATCTGTAAACAGAAATAAACAAAACTTTAATGAACTCTATGGAACGTCGTAACTGCCTTATGTTACTTCATTCTTTATCATGATGAGGTTTTTCTTTATCATGATGAGGTTTTTCTCTATCATGATGAGGTTTTTCTCTATTATGATGAGCTTTTTCTTTATTATGGTGAGCTTTTTCTCTATCATGATGAGCTTTTTCTCTATTATGATGAGCTTTTTCTCTATTATGATGAGTTTTTTTCTTTATTATGAGGTTTTTCTCTATTATGATGAGCTGTTAGAAGGGAATCATGGGAAATTAAGAGAATTAAGATAAACAAAAAGAAAAATGGCAGAATCAGAAACGTTGAAAGTTCTTCGGAAAAAATAACACCAAATATTGTCAGCATGCTTTCAAAACATTCCAGCCCATATGATGACACTGCGAATGGAATGCAACAAGTATGGAAACATGAAACCTGAGAAAACTGATAGTTTGGATGGCCATCCAAAATACCATGTCGACAAAATTGTACTGTAATCGGTGTTGGATTGTGACTTTAAGATATCGGACATTGGAAATCTCTTTCAACTCTCAGAGAGAACAATCTATCGACGGATGGCTCATTTTGGACTACAGAAAAGAGATTTTTTCTGATATTGATGATGACAACCTTGACAATATACTTTCCGGCATTGTGGTAGACTTTTCACGTTGTGTGAAATACTGAAATGACAAGGAATTAAAATACAAAGAGGGAGGTTAAGAGATGCCATTCATAGAATAGACTATGCTGGTACTCAAGAAAGAAAGACCGGTCGACTACACAGGCGTGTATACAACGTAATGGCACCGAACCACTTGTGGCACATAGACAGTAACCATAAATTAGTAAGATGGAGATTCATTATACTGGGTGGAGTTGATGGGTTCAGTAGGCTGGTTATGTTCCTGCATTGTCGTGACAACAACACTTCAGCCACCGTATTGAATAGCTTCCTCTCTGGAGTTGCGAATTTTGGTATACCCTTAAGGGTTCGGTCAGATAAGGGACTAGAAAATGTATCTGTGGCGGATTTCATGTTTTCAAAACATGGTGACGGCAGTATGATTACAGGCCCAAGCACGCACAATCAGAGAATAGAGAGATTATGGAGGGACGTTTACGAGGGTGTTTTGAGCTATTTCTACAACTTATTCTATCATTTGGAAGATCAGGGAATTCTAGATCCACTAAACGAACAGCATTTAGTAGGCCTGCACTACATTTACATGGATGAAATTAACAGAAGACTTGATATTTGGACTCAAGCTTGGGCAAGCCATAGAATGAGAACAACAAAATCATCTCCTATCAACATTTTGATCGCCGGTCAAATACAGAATCCAGTTGGTACATAACCCGAATAATGTCAGTCGTTATATTCCGCTGATCTCCGTCTAATCTCCGATGCCCTCGATAGGCTATAGGCCGCTAGAGGGCGCAGAATTATTCGAGTTAGTTGGTACACAACTCAGTGAAGGAGATTTAGTTGATTATGGATTAGAGGGAAACGTCGATGCGGCTAATCTTATGGACGACGGAAGGCCAATTTTTGAGCCAATGAACATTGCAATTAATGACCAACTTATGAGAGCAGATTTCAATAGGACAGGTACCAACTTTGGCATTGATGACTTTGTGAATTGTGTTGAAATCCTTTCTGTACAAGCCTGATTGAACTTTTCAGTGACTTTTTGCATACAATAACAAGTAATATTTTACATGATCATTGTTTATTTCTTCGCCTGTTTTAGTCTTGTTTTTGTTTTCCGTCATTAAACTCATCTGATACACCTATCTATAAAAGATGATGTTGTATGATTGCCAATGTTAATGGTACAACTCTTTACAAGAGACCAAATGACACAGACATTAACAACTATGCATTGTAGGTCACCTCACGGTATTCAACAATAAGCAAATCACATACCGCATAGACCGCAATAAAAGGCCCTGAAATGACAATGTAAAACCATTCAAACGAGAAAACTAATTTATGTACAAAAAATTAAAGAAAAACAAATATGTAACACATAAACAAATTACAACCACTGAATTACTGGCTCCTTATTTTGGACAGGCACATAAATACAGAATGTCATGGTGTTAAACATGTTGTCTGGATCCCCAACTCTCCCTCTAACCTGGAACAGTGGTGTAGCAGTACAACTTAAGAACGAACTATAAAAAATCAGTTGAAATGGCTAAACTCATCAGATGGATAAACATACAAATACTACTAATACAAGTGGACATGGCCGCGCGAGTACTTGTACATCCTTACAAAAGAAAACGAATAAAAAAAGATCATACATCTAAGACTAAATTATCAATCAGTACACATCAAACATCCAATGGATTTAGTGTAAAGACGTCAATAAAAATTCGGAGAAAAGCATGACCTTGTGTTATGTCAAGATACAGGTATCGCCATATTGCAGATCCATGAGTGTATATGTATATCAAAATAATACTAAGTTTGCTTTACTTGATAACAAAATCAACATCAATACCAATAAAATAATATTAAATGATCTAATTACAGTGTTGAATTGGTAACCTTTAAAAATGACTTTATTCAAAGGATCCATAAGTTTACCAGAATCGTTTCTAAATTTATGGGTACATAAATGTATTTGTGGTAAGGAAATCACTGACTTATGGTAGCACAATACAAAGATTTTTCATCCCCAATCAGACACCTTTAAACTGATGTAATTCCACTCATCTTTCTTTAAATCTTATAAATGAGGTACCAAAAGAAAGAAGAAGGATTAATCTTTCAAATTGGGATAATTTCATAGTGACATGCATTAAGTATTACATAATTAATTGTTATGTAATAAGTTGCCATATTGTGATGTCCATACTTGAATGAATTTAGCTTCTTTGTTATTCATAGCATCCCAAAATATTTTATAGATTCTTGCACAACGCAGATTGACCTCCAAAACTGTGTCTCAGATTTTTCCCATTGCATTTCATTCTCTCATAAATCTTCAATGAAGTTTGCAACATCAATTCATAAGATACCACCAAATTCAATTGGGTATAACATTTGTTCTATTGATGTTTTTGGAAATCTGAGACACGGTTTTGGAGGTCAAGCTGTGTTGTACAAGAATCTATAAAATATTTTGGGATGCTATGAAGAACAAAGACGCTAAATTCATTCAAGTGTGGACATCACAATATAGCAACTAATTACATAATAATTAATTATGTAATAATTATGTCATAATGAAATTATCACAATTTGAAAGATTAATCTTTCTTCTTTCTTTTGGTACCTCATTTATAAAATATAAAGAAGGATGAAATGAATTACATCAGTTTAAAGTTGTCTGATTGGGAGTGAAAAAATCTTTGTATTGTGCTACCTTATGCATAGTTGTGATGAGCATAGTTGGCAGCAGGAGCTGCTTACCCTTACGGAGTACCCGAGGACTTCCCATTTTTTTTCGGGGTTCGTTTTTAGTCCCCTCGCCAATGAATAGGAACGCCTGCATCCGTCGGCAAAAAATCTTGTAAACATCCAAGAACCAACATCCTTTATTGGATTTCAAACAAACTTGATACAATAAATGTCTAGAAAAATCTGAAACGTCATTTTAGACTTAAAATGTACAGCCAATATCCTAGGAAGTACTATAGATTTAACATTGTTAAATGGGTACAATGAATATTCATAACAAGGCCTTGAATCCTATTGATTTTCAAGGTCAATTGGTAAGGACAATTTGGGACTTATCATCCTTGTGAACAACACTTCAGAATGAACATAGCAAAATGGATATCTACATTATTGTTTCAGAAAAGGGCTAAGGTTTGGGACCATTTTTAAACGTTTAATCCCGCTGCAATTGTTTGCGCCTGTCCCAAGTCAGGAATTTGATGTTCAGTAGTTGTCAGTTTCATGTGGTTCATAGGTGTTTCCTGTTTCTCGTTTTTTATATAGATTAAGACATTGGTTTTCTCGTTTGAATGGTTTAACACTAGTAATCTATTGGGACCCTTTATAGCTTGCTGTTTCGGTGTGAGCCAAGGCTCGGTGTTGAAGACCGTATCTTGACCTATAATGGTTTACTTTAATGAATTGTGACTTTGGTGTGGTTGTCTCATTGGTACTAATAACATATTTTCCTATATCTATCAACCAACTAGATACAATGAATATCCATAAAATTACCTTGAACCCTATTTATTTTCAAGGTCATGCGTCAAAGGTCAAGGTCGTTAATGGACTTCAAATTTTCAGCAGAAACCCTTATGAACACAGTCACTCGAGAATCAAAATCTCTCAATGAATGTCAAGCAAGCGTAGAACAATGTATGTGCATAGCAAGACCTTGAACCCTAATGATTTCAAGGTCATTGGTCAATGTCCTTTGAGAATTTTTCATCCAATATCATCCTTGCGAACACTGTAGAATTACTATTGCTAAATGGATATCAACAATTTTGGTACAATGAAAATCCATAATAAAGAAACTAAAGATACCAGAGGGACGGTCAAACTCATAAATCGAAAATAAACTGACAACACCTAGCTACAAATGAAAAAGACAAAACAAAGAAAACTTAAGAATAAGCAACACGAACCCACCAAAAACTAGGGGTGATCTCAGGTGCTCCGGAAGGGTAAACAGATCCTGCTCCACATGTTGCTTATATTAGAAAAAATCCGTTAAATAGCCATAACAAGACCTTGAACCCTACAAGGCCATGCGTCAAAGGTTTATGGCTTTATGGGACTGAAATTTTCAGCAGAAAAGCTGATGAACACTACAATCAAAATATGTCAATTGATTTCAATTAAATGTAGTACAATGGATTTCCATATCAAGACCTTGAACCCTAATTGAATTGATTTTCAAGGTCATTTCAGTACTTAGATTTGATTTTATTTTAGCATTTTGGGTATAGTTAAATATCTGCATAGCTTGACAACTCAGATTACATCAGAATTATTTGATATAGGATAAAAAGAGTTGGTTGAGGAATACAAAACATATAAATACAATATTTTTATTGAACAAATTAAAAGAAAAATGGTAACAAATATGAAGATACTCAATCTTATTTTGTGACTTGATGAACACTAAATATGTCTTTAGTATCTACACGAGAAGTCAAAGGGGCGTATATAGTATCGGGGAGTGCAACGACATGGGCATTGTTTGGATATTAAGCTCATCATAATAAAGAAAAACCTCATCATAATAAAGAAAAGCTCATCATAATAGAGAAAAACCTCATCATGATAGAGAAAAAGCTCATCATAATAAAGAAAAACCTCATCATAGTAAAGAAGAACCTCATCATAATAGAGAAAAACCTCATTATAATAAAGAAATACCTCATCATAATAGAGAAAAAACCTCATCATAATAAAGAAAAACCTCATCATAACAAAGAAAAACCTCATCATGATAGAGAAAAACCTCATCATAATAAAGAAAAACCTCATCATGATAAAGAATGAAGTACCATAAGGCAGTAACGGCGTTCCATAGAACTCAAAGGTGAGAAGATATTTTCGTCGTCTTACTTTTAGAAGACGTTCTATTGGAATGTATACAATCTTATTTTGTTCTTTTTATTTTGTGTAAGTTTGGTTTATATGCTTTTTGTAGTATGCATATACAATTTAAAACATAAATATCAAGTCATAAAAATGTTCTAAAAGAAAACATTTGGTTAAATTGGTTGTGTTGTTGTTGTTTACTATATGTATTATATGTCTCTGTATATATATATCAGCAATCACTAGCTACTACTAGTAATTAAAAATCGAAGTTGTATAAGTAGCACGCACACACACATTATCATCAAACTTTCCAATATACAATATACGTATATTTTCAGACAATGTACATATATTGTGTTTATCCTGAAATTTCTCTCAACACTTGAAACTTTAGTTATTAAATCAAAATCATTGTCTCTAATTTCTCAGAGAAACCGACATAGTTGAAACACGGACCGCGAAGAGGACCCCAAAATGAACTGGTTATGAAACAGAAATATTTATATTACCACTTGCTCAACGTGGAAGTTGGGTAACAGGAGACTTTATCTGTACAAGTACAAATAAAGCAAAACATTATTTGTAAACCTATTATTTGTACAATAGTTGGCTAATTGCAGGATAATCCATTATACATGTATTAAACCGTTATTTTATTATATATATTAGGTCAGAAGAAAAACAGCAAACTCTTTATAAAGCCATATTCAATTGAAGTAATGCCAATGTAATCATTATTTTATTTAGACATTTTCAGAAATGATGTAATCATTAATTTAATTTAATCGTACAAATGACAAAGTAATTGTACTTTTATCAATTACAATAAAGTAATTGGACCCATCTCTGCATGTGAATAATTTATAACAAGCAGTCTTACATACAATTGCCCCATTATGTATCATCTGTTTAAAATCATATTCAAATTTCAAATATTGTGTTAACTTTATTAAATTGAAAAAATAAATGATAAGGGGTTATAATTACCTGCTAAAACAGTGTTCAATGCCATAGCAATGCAGAACAACAGAATTGTAATTTCCATTCTAAAGTCAGTATGAAGAATAACTTTCTACGGTAAAACTGAAAAACAAAATAATATACAACTAACTTCAAGACACAAAATTCAAGTTATAAGTATAATAAATGCTTCGATTTTGTTTGTTCAAAGTATTTGAATTAAAACAGACTCATCTTTTTAGTTTGTGTAAACTTGATCTCGATAGTTTTAACCTCGATATTTTAAAGTATATTTTGTGTTACTTGCCTGATCCAAATAGTGCTTTACCGTGTTTTACTTTCCAGCCGATAAGTACCGACTATTTATCAAGCTTATTCAGGCAGGAAATACGCACAAAATATTTTAAACCACATTCATCAAGAACACTTCATATAGTTTTTTTTATGCTAACAGTAACAAAATTAGTAAAAACTATATTCTAAACATGTCAAACAAAATAAGACGCATTAAAGTAACATTGGAAAAAGGTCAATAACCAAAGGACGTCGCTTTACTAATATACATCCTGTAAAAATGTCGTTATTTATTTTTATCAAATTATAATAAATTTTCGTACGTAAAAAATAATGTTATACATGTTAAAAAATTGAGGATACTTTCTTAAATTCAATATTTTGCAACACTGTTTTTTTTTAACTGAAAAGACTTAATATTTCTCAAGGACATTTTTAGTGCAAAAAAGAAACCTTCCAGGACCAAAGAAGGATGATGTAAACAAATTATATAGGAACGTATGGCCTTTATCAATAAACAATTATAGATTGAAATAAACAATTAATTTCCCCATAGGCGACAATGGTAGCCTTTTTCGAGACACAGACTTTAGGAAGTTGATTTTTTTTAACGAAACCTTGCTAGAATCAAATAAAAGTTATTAGGACAGTATTTTTTGGTCCAAAAAATATAGGTTCGCGTTGCTTTTCTTAGCGTATTTTGTACTTATCTCCCATGCCTATCAATTTTGCCCTTAAAAATACGTGTCTTGTCCTAGCGTTGAAAAGTCATCTCAGTGCCTTTAGGGCTACGGAATAATTTTTATTTTGCCTTTTGTATAAAGCAGAGTGCACGAAGTCTCTAATAATAAAAAATTACGGGCGCACATATCGACCAATCAGGATTCGCCATACTCTTAATTCTGAATACCATGTTATGCTCATAAAATGGCTGCGCCCATAAAATCTAATGGTGTATTGTAACCTATACGGTATTTAATACTTTCTTGTATCGTGCAATTCATAGTGCGTTAGATGCACAAATATATATGCCACAAATAAATCATCTTCAAACCGTTCTGGCTTTACTCTCTGAATTTTCACAATTTTTTATCGGAGGTGACCCCAGTCGAAAAATGTGAAGAATTTTTTTTTGTTTTTTTGAGTAAATGCGGTACTGTTAAAAAGGGACTGAAGATAATGCCCACTTTCTCCAATGATTCTTT
Source organism: Mytilus galloprovincialis (assembly GCA_037788925.1). Classification (NCBI taxonomy): domain Eukaryota; kingdom Metazoa; phylum Mollusca; class Bivalvia; order Mytilida; family Mytilidae; genus Mytilus; species Mytilus galloprovincialis. The sequence continues at coordinate 18,062,127 of CM075332.1, forward strand.
ATACATCATCAAGTACTGATTATATTGATACCAAAACCAATCCAATATATAACTACTACGGTGAATTTTGAACAACAGTTTTAAATGAAACCATTTTCGTATAAAAGTACATTTTTGAAACAGACTATAGCATTTCAAAATATGAAATATGTGTAAATATTTGTGTTTTGACATCGATAACTGTTTGTTAACTACAAAATGGCATGCTTATTCTAATTCTTTTAGTTTGTTATTCGTGTGAACATTTCAATGTTCGAAGGGGATCATTTCCGTACATTTTCGCTGAATTTGGTAATTTCGATAACAGCACTTGGGTCGAGATTGTTATGTTTAAAAATCGATTTATATTCACAAACTCTAGACGTGTACTTGCTCTATTCGAACAAATCAACAGAACTTCAGAAAATGACATATTCGTTCCACAGTAAGTCAAAAGTCGAGCCCACCCATGTTTCTAAGGTAAAACGCAATACAAATATGAAACAGACTATAGCTTAAAAACTAGATAATCAATATTTCATTTGTCACCAAAAAATACGGTTTCACATCAAATGTCAAGTAAAATGACTGTTTTTGACACTTTTTGAGCACTATGATAAAGAAATGTCGATGCTGTATACGGTATTTAATACTTTCTTGTATCGTGCAATTCATAGTGCGTTAGATGCACAAATATATATGCCACAAATAAATCATCTTCAAACCGTTCTGGCTTTACTCTCTGAATTTTCACAATTTTTTATCGGAGGTGACCCCAGTCGAAAAATGTGAAGAATTTTTTTTTGTTTTTTTGAGTAAATGCGGTACTGTTAAAAAGGGACTGAAGATAATGCCCACTTTCTCCAATGATTCTTTATACATCATCAAGTACTGATTATATTGATACCAAAACCAATCCAATATATAACTACTACGGTGAATTTTGAACAACAGTTTTAAATGAAACCATTTTCGTATAAAAGTACATTTTTGAAACAGACTATAGCATTTCAAAATATGAAATATGTGTAAATATTTGTGTTTTGACATCGATAACTGTTTGTTAACTACAAAATGGCATGCTTATTCTAATTCTTTTAGTTTGTTATTCGTGTGAACATTTCAATGTTCGAAGGGGATCATTTCCGTACATTTTCGCTGAATTTGGTAATTTCGATAACAGCACTTGGGTCGAGATTGTTATGTTTAAAAATCGATTTATATTCACAAACTCTAGACGTGTACTTGCTCTATTCGAACAAATCAACAGAACTTCAGAAAATGACATATTCGTTCCACAGTAAGTCAAAAGTCGAGCCCACCCATGTTTCTAAGGTAAAACGCAATACAAATATGAAACAGACTATAGCTTAAAAACTAGATAATCAATATTTCATTTGTCACCAAAAAATACGGTTTCACATCAAATGTCAAGTAAAATGACTGTTTTTGACACTTTTTGAGCACTATGATAAAGAAATGTCGATGCTGTATACGGTATTTAATACTTTCTTGTATCGTGCAATTCATAGTGCGTTAGATGCACAAATATATATGCCACAAATAAATCATCTTCAAACCGTTCTGGCTTTACTCTCTGAATTTTCACAATTTTTTATCGGAGGTGACCCCAGTCGAAAAATGTGAAGAATTTTTTTTTGTTTTTTTGAGTAAATGCGGTACTGTTAAAAAGGGACTGAAGATAATGCCCACTTTCTCCAATGATTCTTTATACATCATCAAGTACTGATTATATTGATACCAAAACCAATCCAATATATAACTACTACGGTGAATTTTGAACAACAGTTTTAAATGAAACCATTTTCGTATAAAAGTACATTTTTGAAACAGACTATAGCATTTCAAAATATGAAATATGTGTAAATATTTGTGTTTTGACATCGATAACTGTTTGTTAACTACAAAAATGGCATGCTTATTCTAATTCTTTTAGTTTGTTATTCGTGTGAACATTTCAATGTTCGAAGGGGATCATTTCCGTACATTTTCGCTGAATTTGGTAATTTCGATAACAGCACTTGGGTCGAGATTGTTATGTTTAAAAATCGATTTATATTCACAAACTCTAGACGTGTACTTGCTCTATTCGAACAAATCAACAGAACTTCAGAAAATGACATATTCGTTCCACAGTAAGTCAAAAGTCGAGCCCACCCATGTTTCTAAGGTAAAACGCAATACAAATATGAAACAGACTATAGCTTAAAAACTAGATAATCAATATTTCATTTGTCACCAAAAAATACGGTTTCACATCAAATGTCAAGTAAAATGACTGTTTTTGACACTTTTTGAGCACTATGATAAAGAAATGTCGATGCTGTATACGGTATTTAATACTTTCTTGTATCGTGCAATTCATAGTGCGTTAGATGCACAAATATATATGCCACAAATAAATCATCTTCAAACCGTTCTGGCTTTACTCTCTGAATTTTCACAATTTTTTATCGGAGGTGACCCCAGTCGAAAAATGTGAAGAATTTTTTTTTGTTTTTTTGAGTAAATGCGGTACTGTTAAAAAGGGACTGAAGATAATGCCCACTTTCTCCAATGATTCTTTATACATCATCAAGTACTGATTATATTGATACCAAAACCAATCCAATATATAACTACTACGGTGAATTTTGAACAACAGTTTTAAATGAAACCATTTTCGTATAAAAGTACATTTTTGAAACAGACTATAGCATTTCAAAATATGAAATATGTGTAAATATTTGTGTTTTGACATCGATAACTGTTTGTTAACTACAAAATGGCATGCTTATTCTAATTCTTTTAGTTTGTTATTCGTGTGAACATTTCAATGTTCGAAGGGGATCATTTCCGTACATTTTCGCTGAATTTGGTAATTTCGATAACAGCACTTGGGTCGAGATTGTTATGTTTAAAAATCGATTTATATTCACAAACTCTAGACGTGTACTTGCTCTATTCGAACAAATCAACAGAACTTCAGAAAATGACATATTCGTTCCACAGTAAGTCAAAAGTCGAGCCCACCCATGTTTCTAAGGTAAAACGCAATACAAATATGAAACAGACTATAGCTTAAAAACTAGATAATCAATATTTCATTTGTCACCAAAAAATACGGTTTCACATCAAATGTCAAGTAAAATGACTGTTTTTGACACTTTTTGAGCACTATGATAAAGAAATGTCGATGCTGTATACGGTATTTAATACTTTCTTGTATCGTGCAATTCATAGTGCGTTAGATGCACAAATATATATGCCACAAATAAATCATCTTCAAACCGTTCTGGCTTTACTCTCTGAATTTTCACAATTTTTTATCGGAGGTGACCCCAGTCGAAAAATGTGAAGAATTTTTTTTTGTTTTTTTGAGTAAATGCGGTACTGTTAAAAAGGGACTGAAGATAATGCCCACTTTCTCCAATGATTCTTTATACATCATCAAGTACTGATTATATTGATACCAAAACCAATCCAATATATAACTACTACGGTGAATTTTGAACAACAGTTTTAAATGAAACCATTTTCGTATAAAAGTACATTTTTGAAACAGACTATAGCATTTCAAAATATGAAATATGTGTAAATATTTGTGTTTGACATCGATAACTGTTTGTTAACTACAAAAATGGCATGCTTATTCTAATTCTTTTAGTTTGTTATTCGTGTGAACATTTCAATGTTCGAAGGGGATCATTTCCGTACATTTTCGCTGAATTTGGTAATTTCGATAACAGCACTTGGGTCGAGATTGTTATGTTTAAAAATCGATTTATATTCACAAACTCTAGACGTGTACTTGCTCTATTCGAACAAATCAACAGAACTTCAGAAAATGACATATTCGTTCCACAGTAAGTCAAAAGTCGAGCCCACCCATGTTTCTAAGGTAAAACGCAATACAAATATGAAACAGACTATAGCTTAAAAACTAGATAATCAATATTTCATTTGTCACCAAAAAATACGGTTTCACATCAAATGTCAAGTAAAATGACTGTTTTTGACACTTTTTGAGCACTATGATAAAGAAATGTCGATGCTGTATACGGTATTTAATACTTTCTTGTATCGTGCAATTCATAGTGCGTTAGATGCACAAATATATATGCCACAAATAAATCATCTTCAAACCGTTCTGGCTTTACTCTCTGAATTTTCACAATTTTTTATCGGAGGTGACCCCAGTCGAAAAATGTGAAGAATTTTTTTTTGTTTTTTTGAGTAAATGCGGTACTGTTAAAAAGGGACTGAAGATAATGCCCACTTTCTCCAATGATTCTTTATACATCATCAAGTACTGATTATATTGATACCAAAACCAATCCAATATATAACTACTACGGTGAATTTTGAACAACAGTTTTAAATGAAACCATTTTCGTATAAAAGTACATTTTTGAAACAGACTATAGCATTTCAAAATATGAAATATGTGTAAATATTTGTGTTTTGACATCGATAACTGTTTGTTAACTACAAAAATGGCATGCTTATTCTAATTCTTTTAGTTTGTTATTCGTGTGAACATTTCAATGTTCGAAGGGGATCATTTCCGTACATTTTCGCTGAATTTGGTAATTTCGATAACAGCACTTGGGTCGAGATTGTTATGTTTAAAAATCGATTTATATTCACAAACTCTAGACGTGTACTTGCTCTATTCGAACAAATCAACAGAACTTCAGAAAATGACATATTCGTTCCACAGTAAGTCAAAAGTCGAGCCCACCCATGTTTCTAAGGTAAAACGCAATACAAATATGAAACAGACTATAGCTTAAAAACTAGATAATCAATATTTCATTTGTCACCAAAAAATACGGTTTCACATCAAATGTCAAGTAAAATGACTGTTTTTGACACTTTTTGAGCACTATGATAAAGAAATGTCGATGCTGTATACGGTATTTAATACTTTCTTGTATCGTGCAATTCATAGTGCGTTAGATGCACAAATATATATGCCACAAATAAATCATCTTCAAACCGTTCTGGCTTTACTCTCTGAATTTTCACAATTTTTTATCGGAGGTGACCCCAGTCGAAAAATGTGAAGAATTTTTTTTTGTTTTTTTGAGTAAATGCGGTACTGTTAAAAAGGGACTGAAGATAATGCCCACTTTCTCCAATGATTCTTTATACATCATCAAGTACTGATTATATTGATACCAAAACCAATCCAATATATAACTACTACGGTGAATTTTGAACAACAGTTTTAAATGAAACCATTTTCGTATAAAAGTACATTTTTGAAACAGACTATAGCATTTCAAAATATGAAATATGTGTAAATATTTGTGTTTTGACATCGATAACTGTTTGTTAACTACAAAATGGCATGCTTATTCTAATTCTTTTAGTTTGTTATTCGTGTGAACATTTCAATGTTCGAAGGGGATCATTTCCGTACATTTTCGCTGAATTTGGTAATTTCGATAACAGCACTTGGGTCGAGATTGTTATGTTTAAAAATCGATTTATATTCACAAACTCTAGACGTGTACTTGCTCTATTCGAACAAATCAACAGAACTTCAGAAAATGACATATTCGTTCCACAGTAAGTCAAAAGTCGAGCCCACCCATGTTTCTAAGGTAAAACGCAATACAAATATGAAACAGACTATAGCTTAAAAACTAGATAATCAATATTTCATTTGTCACCAAAAAATACGGTTTCACATCAAATGTCAAGTAAAATGACTGTTTTTGACACTTTTTGAGCACTATGATAAAGAAATGTCGATGCTGTATACGGTATTTAATACTTTCTTGTATCGTGCAATTCATAGTGCGTTAGATGCACAAATATATATGCCACAAATAAATCATCTTCAAACCGTTCTGGCTTTACTCTCTGAATTTTCACAATTTTTTATCGGAGGTGACCCCAGTCGAAAAATGTGAAGAATTTTTTTTTGTTTTTTTGAGTAAATGCGGTACTGTTAAAAAGGGACTGAAGATAATGCCCACTTTCTCCAATGATTCTTTATACATCATCAAGTACTGATTATATTGATACCAAAACCAATCCAATATATAACTACTACGGTGAATTTTGAACAACAGTTTTAAATGAAACCATTTTCGTATAAAAGTACATTTTTGAAACAGACTATAGCATTTCAAAATATGAAATATGTGTAAATATTTGTGTTTGACATCGATAACTGTTTGTTAACTACAAAAATGGCATGCTTATTCTAATTCTTTTAGTTTGTTATTCGTGTGAACATTTCAATGTTCGAAGGGGATCATTTCCGTACATTTTCGCTGAATTTGGTAATTTCGATAACAGCACTTGGGTCGAGATTGTTATGTTTAAAAATCGATTTATATTCACAAACTCTAGACGTGTACTTGCTCTATTCGAACAAATCAACAGAACTTCAGAAAATGACATATTCGTTCCACAGTAAGTCAAAAGTCGAGCCCACCCATGTTTCTAAGGTAAAACGCAATACAAATATGAAACAGACTATAGCTTAAAAACTAGATAATCAATATTTCATTTGTCACCAAAAAATACGGTTTCACATCAAATGTCAAGTAAAATGACTGTTTTTGACACTTTTTGAGCACTATGATAAAGAAATGTCGATGCTGTATACGGTATTTAATACTTTCTTGTATCGTGCAATTCATAGTGCGTTAGATGCACAAATATATATGCCACAAATAAATCATCTTCAAACCGTTCTGGCTTTACTCTCTGAATTTTCACAATTTTTTATCGGAGGTGACCCCAGTCGAAAAATGTGAAGAATTTTTTTTTGTTTTTTTGAGTAAATGCGGTACTGTTAAAAAGGGACTGAAGATAATGCCCACTTTCTCCAATGATTCTTTATACATCATCAAGTACTGATTATATTGATACCAAAACCAATCCAATATATAACTACTACGGTGAATTTTGAACAACAGTTTTAAATGAAACCATTTTCGTATAAAAGTACATTTTTGAAACAGACTATAGCATTTCAAAATATGAAATATGTGTAAATATTTGTGTTTTGACATCGATAACTGTTTGTTAACTACAAAAATGGCATGCTTATTCTAATTCTTTTAGTTTGTTATTCGTGTGAACATTTCAATGTTCGAAGGGGATCATTTCCGTACATTTTCGCTGAATTTGGTAATTTCGATAACAGCACTTGGGTCGAGATTGTTATGTTTAAAAATCGATTTATATTCACAAACTCTAGACGTGTACTTGCTCTATTCGAACAAATCAACAGAACTTCAGAAAATGACATATTCGTTCCACAGTAAGTCAAAAGTCGAGCCCACCCATGTTTCTAAGGTAAAACGCAATACAAATATGAAACAGACTATAGCTTAAAAACTAGATAATCAATATTTCATTTGTCACCAAAAAATACGGTTTCACATCAAATGTCAAGTAAAATGACTGTTTTTGACACTTTTTGAGCACTATGATAAAGAAATGTCGATGCTGTATACGGTATTTAATACTTTCTTGTATCGTGCAATTCATAGTGCGTTAGATGCACAAATATATATGCCACAAATAAATCATCTTCAAACCGTTCTGGCTTTACTCTCTGAATTTTCACAATTTTTTATCGGAGGTGACCCCAGTCGAAAAATGTGAAGAATTTTTTTTTGTTTTTTTGAGTAAATGCGGTACTGTTAAAAAGGGACTGAAGATAATGCCCACTTTCTCCAATGATTCTTTATACATCATCAAGTACTGATTATATTGATACCAAAACCAATCCAATATATAACTACTACGGTGAATTTTGAACAACAGTTTTAAATGAAACCATTTTCGTATAAAAGTACATTTTTGAAACAGACTATAGCATTTCAAAATATGAAATATGTGTAAATATTTGTGTTTTGACATCGATAACTGTTTGTTAACTACAAAATGGCATGCTTATTCTAATTCTTTTAGTTTGTTATTCGTGTGAACATTTCAATGTTCGAAGGGGATCATTTCCGTACATTTTCGCTGAATTTGGTAATTTCGATAACAGCACTTGGGTCGAGATTGTTATGTTTAAAAATCGATTTATATTCACAAACTCTAGACGTGTACTTGCTCTATTCGAACAAATCAACAGAACTTCAGAAAATGACATATTCGTTCCACAGTAAGTCAAAAGTCGAGCCCACCCATGTTTCTAAGGTAAAACGCAATACAAATATGAAACAGACTATAGCTTAAAAACTAGATAATCAATATTTCATTTGTCACCAAAAAATACGGTTTCACATCAAATGTCAAGTAAAATGACTGTTTTTGACACTTTTTGAGCACTATGATAAAGAAATGTCGATGCTGTATACGGTATTTAATACTTTCTTGTATCGTGCAATTCATAGTGCGTTAGATGCACAAATATATATGCCACAAATAAATCATCTTCAAACCGTTCTGGCTTTACTCTCTGAATTTTCACAATTTTTTATCGGAGGTGACCCCAGTCGAAAAATGTGAAGAATTTTTTTTTGTTTTTTTGAGTAAATGCGGTACTGTTAAAAAGGGACTGAAGATAATGCCCACTTTCTCCAATGATTCTTTATACATCATCAAGTACTGATTATATTGATACCAAAACCAATCCAATATATAACTACTACGGTGAATTTTGAACAACAGTTTTAAATGAAACCATTTTCGTATAAAAGTACATTTTTGAAACAGACTATAGCATTTCAAAATATGAAATATGTGTAAATATTTGTGTTTGACATCGATAACTGTTTGTTAACTACAAAAATGGCATGCTTATTCTAATTCTTTTAGTTTGTTATTCGTGTGAACATTTCAATGTTCGAAGGGGATCATTTCCGTACATTTTCGCTGAATTTGGTAATTTCGATAACAGCACTTGGGTCGAGATTGTTATGTTTAAAAATCGATTTATATTCACAAACTCTAGACGTGTACTTGCTCTATTCGAACAAATCAACAGAACTTCAGAAAATGACATATTCGTTCCACAGTAAGTCAAAAGTCGAGCCCACCCATGTTTCTAAGGTAAAACGCAATACAAATATGAAACAGACTATAGCTTAAAAACTAGATAATCAATATTTCATTTGTCACCAAAAAATACGGTTTCACATCAAATGTCAAGTAAAATGACTGTTTTTGACACTTTTTGAGCACTATGATAAAGAAATGTCGATGCTGTATACGGTATTTAATACTTTCTTGTATCGTGCAATTCATAGTGCGTTAGATGCACAAATATATATGCCACAAATAAATCATCTTCAAACCGTTCTGGCTTTACTCTCTGAATTTTCACAATTTTTTATCGGAGGTGACCCCAGTCGAAAAATGTGAAGAATTTTTTTTTGTTTTTTTGAGTAAATGCGGTACTGTTAAAAAGGGACTGAAGATAATGCCCACTTTCTCCAATGATTCTTTATACATCATCAAGTACTGATTATATTGATACCAAAACCAATCCAATATATAACTACTACGGTGAATTTTGAACAACAGTTTTAAATGAAACCATTTTCGTATAAAAGTACATTTTTGAAACAGACTATAGCATTTCAAAATATGAAATATGTGTAAATATTTGTGTTTTGACATCGATAACTGTTTGTTAACTACAAAAATGGCATGCTTATTCTAATTCTTTTAGTTTGTTATTCGTGTGAACATTTCAATGTTCGAAGGGGATCATTTCCGTACATTTTCGCTGAATTTGGTAATTTCGATAACAGCACTTGGGTCGAGATTGTTATGTTTAAAAATCGATTTATATTCACAAACTCTAGACGTGTACTTGCTCTATTCGAACAAATCAACAGAACTTCAGAAAATGACATATTCGTTCCACAGTAAGTCAAAAGTCGAGCCCACCCATGTTTCTAAGGTAAAACGCAATACAAATATGAAACAGACTATAGCTTAAAAACTAGATAATCAATATTTCATTTGTCACCAAAAAATACGGTTTCACATCAAATGTCAAGTAAAATGACTGTTTTTGACACTTTTTGAGCACTATGATAAAGAAATGTCGATGCTGTATACGGTATTTAATACTTTCTTGTATCGTGCAATTCATAGTGCGTTAGATGCACAAATATATATGCCACAAATAAATCATCTTCAAACCGTTCTGGCTTTACTCTCTGAATTTTCACAATTTTTTATCGGAGGTGACCCCAGTCGAAAAATGTGAAGAATTTTTTTTTGTTTTTTTGAGTAAATGCGGTACTGTTAAAAAGGGACTGAAGATAATGCCCACTTTCTCCAATGATTCTTTATACATCATCAAGTACTGATTATATTGATACCAAAACCAATCCAATATATAACTACTACGGTGAATTTTGAACAACAGTTTTAAATGAAACCATTTTCGTATAAAAGTACATTTTTGAAACAGACTATAGCATTTCAAAATATGAAATATGTGTAAATATTTGTGTTTTGACATCGATAACTGTTTGTTAACTACAAAATGGCATGCTTATTCTAATTCTTTTAGTTTGTTATTCGTGTGAACATTTCAATGTTCGAAGGGGATCATTTCCGTACATTTTCGCTGAATTTGGTAATTTCGATAACAGCACTTGGGTCGAGATTGTTATGTTTAAAAATCGATTTATATTCACAAACTCTAGACGTGTACTTGCTCTATTCGAACAAATCAACAGAACTTCAGAAAATGACATATTCGTTCCACAGTAAGTCAAAAGTCGAGCCCACCCATGTTTCTAAGGTAAAACGCAATACAAATATGAAACAGACTATAGCTTAAAAACTAGATAATCAATATTTCATTTGTCACCAAAAAATACGGTTTCACATCAAATGTCAAGTAAAATGACTGTTTTTGACACTTTTTGAGCACTATGATAAAGAAATGTCGATGCTGTATAGATTGAAATAAACAATTAATTTCCCCATAGGCGACAATGGTAGCCTTTTTCGAGACACAGACTTTAGGAAGTTGATTTTTTTAACGAAACCTTGCTAGAATCAAAGAAAAGTTATTAGGACAGTATTTTTTGGTCCAAAAAATATAGGTTCGCGTTGCTTTTCTTAGCGTATTTTGTACTTATCTCCCATGCCTATCAATTTTGCCCTTAAAAATACGTGTCTTGTCCTAGCGTTGAAAAGTCATCTCAGTGCCTTTAGGGCTACGGAATAATTTTTGTTTTGCCTTTTGTATAAAGCAGAGTGCACGAAGTCTCTAATAATAAAAAATTACGGGCGCACATATCGACCAATCAGGATTCGCCATACTCTTAATTCTGAATACCATGTTATGCTCATAAAATGGCTGCGCCCATAAAATCTAATGGTGTATTGTAACCTTTAATCCATATTGTACAGTTTTAATAGAAACAAAACATTTACAGTCAAAGATATACTCATGTCAGCATATAATTGCACCCTACAGTACTCTTAAGTATAGTGAAGGTGTATATAATAATATCTCGACTTGTTCGATTCGATTGTTTATGTAACAACGTATTTGATTTTAACGAAATTGTACTACAAGCTTAACCAAAGGAAGGTTTGATCGAATTAAGGGGATGTGAACGTATCTACATAGGAATAAGGTGCTTAGAATTGGTAAAACCAACCAACGTGTTATACTCATTTCAGTCTTGTATTACAACTCCAGTTTCCAGTGCTAACATGGAGAGAAACAGAATAGTCCATTTATTTCTGATTTTATTTTACTGGACTCAATTATTTCTGTTTGATTATAGGTTAGTGCTGAATTGAAACATATATATAGATTTTAAAAAAATCATCTTTTTGGGGATATCAATCCAGGAAAATGGAAGGATATCATGTTTACCGAAAGTGGTGCGGCCTAGTTTAAACAGCATACAGAAAGTAGAAACAAATGTTTTGACTTCAGGGTTACGTAACTTTGTATTCTTCGTGGCATGACCCACTTTTTTTCGATTAAATTCCAATTTCACATTTGTACATACATGATATGAACATGATTTTTTTTTTCTATGTGGCATTTTTTATTTTTTTTATTTTCTAAGATGAGCTGTTTTGCATGTGAGCCTATGGAGCAGTCAATTACCAGACTGCAACCTTAACCCTACCGTGTAATTAGACCTTTGATTTTAGACCGTGTTTTAAAGTGCGTCCGAAGAAAGATGCAAAATTAAAATTATATTGATTCCATATACTGAAATGTAAATTAGATTTTTGATTTTGGGCCTATTTTGAAACTGGCCCAAAGGTGAAAAAAATCATTCTGATTTGAATAAAATTAAAAACTGAATGATAGAAGTGTTTGCTTTGCTGAATGATTATATTTTATCACTGTTTAATTGCTCACACATTGTTGTCAATATAATGGAATTCAATGCGACTGTCACACAAGTAGGAGGTTTAGCTCGCTATAAAATCAGGTGTAATCTACAATTTTCTGCACAGTGAAATGCCTGTATCAAGGGGTGATATCTTTTTGTGCAAAAAATGAACTCATTTGCGCCACAACTTATTTTAGCCAATGCCACTTCTGAGCCACCTTATTTTAAAATCTATAGGTATAAAAGAGGGACGAAAGATACCAGAGGGACAGTCAAACTCATAAATTGAAAATAAACTGACAACGCCATGGCTAAAACTAAAAGGACAAACAGACAAAAAATATTACACATGGCTCAATATCTTTAATTGTTTTTACATAGGCGGTAATGGTAACGTTTTTTCCTGTAGCTCAGTCCATATCGTAAACTTGGATATGTATGATAGCTCGTTTCGAAGCTGTGACATTTTCACATATGTGGTTAAATTTTCGGGGTACGAAGTGAGATTACTTTTTCCGTAAATTAGCAAACCCCGAACATCCTTTTGTGATGCGGCTCCTTGTGGTCAAATATCCCCTTTTTAACACAATAAGTTCTTTGAAAATTTAATACTTTGAACACATTCAATAGCTCCATAGTTTTTACACATTTATTCTATGTTCCTCTACTTTCCTAATCACCACAAATAATTAAGTTCAGTCATTTGTTAAAAATAGAAACATGTCCAATATCACTACACAGAGATTTTTTCTTTACACGTGACTTTTGAGTTCCTCATTTCGAGGCGCATTAGGGATGTTGTCCCACATGACACAACATAGAAAACTTAAGAATAAACAACACGAACCCCACCTAAAACTAGGGATGATCTCAGAAGGGTAAGCAGATCCTGCTCCACATGTGGCACCGTCGTGTTGCTTATGAGATAACAAATCCGGTAAATAGTCTAATTAGGAAGGTCACATTTATGAAAGAGAAGGGGGTTGTAGTTACGAGGAACATATCCGATATCATTTGTGAAACGGTTATTCCATAACGGTCAACCAACTCGTGATGGCGTCCGTAAAATTTGGAACTTTTGATTTAATAGCTTCCTTGTGAGCAACAACCCTCTATCAAGAAAATCATGATAGGAAATGCAAGCACGGGAATATTGAATCAATTGGGAGATATATACATCGTATGGAGGTGCTGCTGGAATGTTGCTACTTAGAAATGGAAAGTTCACAATTGAAAAGCTGAAATCATCTCTTTTGTGGTAAAGTTTTGTTTCAATCGACCCTCATTGTCAATTTCTAGATGTAAGTCAAGATATGAGGCCGACTTAACTGTATCTGTTGTATTCTTTATCTCTAGTTCAATGGAATAGATGCGTTCGACATAGTCACCAAGGTTTTAATTATTTAGTGAAAGAACATCATCTCTATAGCGGAAAGTAGAGTTAAAGGATATTGATAACTTCTTATCTTTCTTCCTAAGAAGTTCCTGTATGAAGTCAGCCTCATAATAATAAAAAAAACAAGTTGGCAAGAAGAGGGGCATAATTCGTTCCCATTGGAATGCTGATAGGCTGTTGAAAAACACGTCCTCCGAACGGAACAAAAATGTTGTCAATCAAGAAATCAAGCATCTTGATAATGTCAGTTTCAGAGAATTTTTTGTTTGAATCAGAGTGATCCTTTATATAAAGTAGGATTTATGCCTTCCTAAGACAAGATACTTGTATCTTCGTTGGCCATTCTTTTTTATGAAACAAAGCAATACTAACACCTTCAATTAGTCTTTTAGTTTGGAATTTGGAATACTTGTATAAAGTGTAGAAAAATCAAATGTTTTAATACTATTACAAGATGAAAGAGAGTTAGATTGTTTGTACTCTAAAAGATCTTTGGAATTTTAAGTATCAACATCTGATTCACGCCACCTCTAGAATAGGCAGTTTCACAATAACTTTGAAGCCCGTCTTTGATTGCTGATAAAATAGATGTTAATAATTTAAAAAGAGGGTTCGCGGAGCACTTGGAAGACAATATACCGTTGTTTGTAAGGACTCTTATGCAGTTTGGGTATCCAATGCAGTGATGGAAGATCCAGTTCATCATGTTTGGTTGAAATTCCAAAGGAACATAGAACAGACCTATGATTATCCAGGATTTCCTCTTTGGTAAGTGTCGTGAGGTTATATGTTGGGTTTCCAAGTGAATTGTCAAAACCTAATTCGTTTATCAAGCAGTTAATGTAACGAGTTTTACACACAAAAACGATGTTGTTTGTGGCTTTATCTGCGGGGACAACAACATATTTGTCATGAAGGTAGGATAAGTGTTTTGCAACATTAGGGTCTTTAAAGATTGACGTAGCATGGGCATTGATAGACCCATTCAGTTTCTTAATTCTTATTTGTATCAACGACATCACTGCCTTGATCCATTCAGAAAGAGTGTCTACGTCTTCCTTCTCACGCTTAGCCCATTGCCTGGCATAATCCTCGACTGAATCCATCAAATTTTAAAGTTGTATTACCAATTGATGGATTTCGGCTCACGATATTTTGGACCTTTCGATAACACAATTCGTAGGGTAGTGCTATTAACAATGTTGAGGTCACCGGTAAAAAAGTGGCTAGCCGGATTATATGTGAATTGGGAAATAGCCAGGGGCGTAGCTAGAATGAAACGATGTGCAAGCAACTACCGCCTTTTGGAACCCTTTTTTCCGGTTTTCGGTCATAGGACGGTTAAAAGAGGAGCTATATGTAGCAGAGACATATAATACAAGTATATGTCTCTGTATGTAGATAGGACTTATAAAAAAATTATGAATGTAAAACTAATAATTATATTTCTGAATTGAGTAATTAATACATAAACAACACATATTTGTGATACAGAATTTACTCAAAATTGTCCAAAATCTGCTCTTCGGGTCTAGGCAGAAACAAACTACTCTATTACTGTCAATATTCACAATGAAATCCCGATGAATATGCAGTAATGCAAGTAACTGTCGTTGTTCATTGTTGATCGAAAATTTGTTTTCAACATACGTAGTACACTGATAGATCTCCATGGCAGCACTCGTGAGATGTTATAAACCAGCGTACGTGTTCGGCATCAGGCGACCTGCCAATTGAATTCGTCAAAATTACATGCCGCTAGGTTTCGTTTGTCTCAGACAATGTTGAGATTTGTTCATTGTTATATTTCCTACAACACAATGAAGCAGATACCGTGCAAAGAAGCTATTTTTCTGATAATACTAGACGCGACTCCACTGTCCAATTCCCTTATCATATGGTTTATGAACGCTAAAAAATAATGAGACTTTCCCAAACTGTTTTGGCATGTTTGCAGCTAGGGTGATTGGCTGCGGTAGTCTGCCTGGCGACCACATCGCCTCTGCATATTCTCAACGATATCGAAGGGTTCTGATAATTCTAATGCCGATTGGTACATCTCAGTCCAAACTGATGAACCGTACACTGTAAAATGTGCCCCAAAACTACATGTCTTAGACTGAGTATTACAAATGATATTTCATCAATTAAAAAGTGACAACATAGGTGTTTCCTTTAACATTCGATTTATATTTTTTTATTTTGCCATTTTTTTTTTTGCATGCCGAATCGATGTGCACGCAACTGCGTGTTAGCGTATAAGGAGCTACGCGCCTGATAGCACAAGTGCAATCAGGAGGTTTAGACTTGAAGTAGTCCATCCTGAGATTCTGCAAAACGTGTTTGTATTTGAAAATTTTAGTTGCAATAGGTTTGGTATAGATATAAGAAATGATTGGTACAGACTGGTTTTTGAAATAAGGAGGTATTTTCGATTGAACTAATTGATAATGAAGGATTTTGCCTAAGTTGACGCCATCGAGAACCTTTGTTGGCAAAGGCAATATTAGGGAAAGATCTTTTCTCTTTTTCATCTTTTCCAATGCGGACTGGCTTGAAAATTCTGTGACTTGGAATATCCGAAATTATAGTTGTAAGGTTGTATTGGTTTGAATGAGGGTTTGTAACAATGGTTTCCAAACATAAACTGAACAGAGAATGAAGTTTTGAAAGAGGTAATGAATAAAGCTTCGTGCGAATGTGATGAATACCTAACAGCTTTTGTATAAATGGCAGCAAGTCATTAATAGAGACATCATGCAGAGTAGGTGATGTATAATGACGATGACCATGACTGTGTCTACGTCGAAGAGTAGAGTTAAAAATATTCATCACATTCACCAAGCTACACGAAGGACTAGATAGAATACCTACACCATAAATTTTGTCATTGCAACCATATGGTGTCGCAGTTTCCAATTTTCTAATCCAGTAGTCCTCTTTTTGTCTACAGAGAGGAGTTGCAAGATTAGGACTGTTAGAACTATGGTATATTTTTTCGATAATGCGTACTGTCATAGAAACGATGGAATGATCGGGCTGATTGAATTGCTGGTAAAGAATGTCGTTAGCATTGAGGTTAATTAATGTCTGATCTATGACCGCACATAAGTTTGTTTAGCCTTCCTTTCGTTTCATCGACTTATACCAATCCGCAAAGGTTGCGTAAATAATCCGTAGACGACATTAATCGATTTACAATTCAGATCATCGTAACTTCTGGTAAAATATGACTTCTTGGTCAAATTGCTAGTGAATTCAGCATCTGTTATTAAAATTTCACAAGTTTTGCAGCCCTTGGTCTCACATTTCAAAATGTGTTGTTCTGAGTCATCAAAATCCAAAATGTATGTAAGGAGAACTGAACATGGCTGTATATGTGTAATATTGCTATTTTCACTAGAACAATGATCTGAATGAGTCATGTTTGAGATATTTGTCATGTCTGGTAATGAGGTTACACCTGCCATATCAGACGACACCGTGTCCATGGTGACGTCTGTTTCGGACCTTTTTATACTGGGCGACGTCCGAACCAGTTTCCTGTTTGATCTTCGTAAGTTCATGCAATTTAAGTTTTGCTATTTGCGCGAATTGAATAAATTCATCATAGATACCAGGACTAAATTTTGTATATTCACCAGACGCGTGTTTCGTCTACAAAAGACTTAACAGTGACGCTCGAATCCAAAAAAGTTAAAAAGGCCAAATAAAGTACGAAGTTGAAGAGCATTGAGAACCAAAATTCCTAAAAGTTTTGAAAAGTCTTCTTATTGCACCAAATTATGAATTTATTTATTTCTATTTATTTTTACCCAAAACAAAGTTATCATCTTCGTTTATTAGTAACATCCCGCCTTAGTTGGTTATTAGTAACATATCGTGAAGAGTTCTGTGAAATTCGGCTTGATTTTTTTAATGAGATGGGTACAGTTTCCTTCTTTCTCTGTACTTGGATTGAGATATTTCAAATAATTCTAAATTTTCATCGTCAATGTTGAGGAATTCAGAATAATTATTAACATATTAGTTGCTTTTCGTTTGCATGTTGTACCAAGTCAGGAGTATAACAGTTATTTTCCATTGGTTAGATGTGTTAGAGCTTTTCATTTGCCAAGGATTTTCCGTTTTGAATTTTACCTAAGAGTTCGGTATTTGTGTTATTTTATTTGTTGTTTGGGTTTTTTTTAACATTAGGAGTTACCTCGCTTACAATGTTTTATCTTACAGTAATAGGCAGTTGGTTGCTATCATTTCATTTAAAATGTTACTAAGAATTTTGCTAGTATGGTAATTGTTATAAGTGATTTTTAATTTAGATTATAAGTCTGGATAAAATTTAATTTGTAACTGAAATAGAAATAGCATTCTCTTTACAATATATCACTTCATCAAATAATAATTTTTCAAACTTTATCCACTTAAATTGAAAAACAATTTTCTCCATATTGACATTTCTCTTCACACACAACAATAATGTCACCTTTTGATGTCACTTTTCAGAATAATTCTAACTAAAAATTTACCAACCTAATAAAAATAACATCCAAACCACTTGGAATTACAACACATACAACACAATTTTAATTGCATGTCACAACTTCATTCCATATTTTTATCCTATTTTGCCAAAACTTCAGTGCATTATAATATAAATATGAAGTTGTTTTTATTCAGATATATAATTGTATTCTGCATTTTATTTCTACTACATCATTTTTGTCTAAAATTGCTAAATTATTAATCATCATTCCAGATTCCT
Organism: Mytilus galloprovincialis; assembly: GCA_037788925.1. Taxonomy (NCBI): domain Eukaryota; kingdom Metazoa; phylum Mollusca; class Bivalvia; order Mytilida; family Mytilidae; genus Mytilus; species Mytilus galloprovincialis. The sequence goes on from CM075332.1 coordinate 18,080,575, forward strand.
TTATGCTAACAGGTGAACTATATCAAGAAAATGAGTTTCCTACCTTTTCCTATCACCGAAAGTCACAAAATGTTTGAAAAATTTAATCATAATTTACCTGATGAAAAATACATCCACACTATCATTCACATCTATATGTACCCCACTTGTACAATGTAGCGATATTCAACCACAAAAACATGTAAGTTAAGGTAATGGAAGGTTTCCTATCAATTAAAGCTTTTAAAGCTTAATTCCTTTATGGAACATTTTTAAAACCTGAGCTAACATTGTCCATTAGTAAATTATTAAATTAAATTAGATTAGCTAAATCCCACCATGTATATACATTTTTGATATTGGACCTTAATAGCCCAATTTCTATTTATTCTATTCATTGACCACATTCGGTCTGTATCATACCATGCAGACATCTTGTACTCTTAGGCATTTCACATTCAATATGTTATGGCAATATTCTTTACAAAGCACAAAAATGACAGCATTCACCCCAAAAGCTAACCAATTTGAAACCTCTAAACAGACTTATTCGGAAAGGATATATAGTTACGATACAGTTGTCATGTAATTTAGGATTGAATATTTTGGTATTAACATTGATTCACTAATAGGGTCGATCTTTGCTTCGGAAAAAAAACACTATTATTCTAAAACCGGTTGTTGGTATGACACGTGTTTTAATATGTTCACCCCATATACGTTATGATAGTATGATACTGAACCCCTAATTGGTGAGATTGTACTTGATATTCATATGATGAAGACATAATCTTTCAATCCGCTTAATAAGGTCTGGAGATGGCATGTCAGTAACTGCTAGTAGTCTTTGTTAATTTATGTACCATTGTTGTTTTGCTTAGGTTAACAGTGCGTATTGCTTTGTGTTTCTTTTTTCTACATTGAGGTATAGGGGAGGGTTAAGATCTAACAAAACATGTTTAACCCCGCCGTATGTTTGTGTCTGTCCAAAGTCAGGAGCCTCTGACTTTTGTCCGTCTTCTATGTTTTTTAATAATTTCAGTTCATTTATATGTTTTGGAGTTTAGTGTGACGTCGATTTTCACTGAACTAGTACACATTTTTATTTATGGTTCAGCTGAGGATCACCCTAGGTGCAGTATTATCTTGCTGCGTTGAAGACCCTTTGGTTGCCTGCGGCTGTTGTCGGCTCTTTTGTCGGGTTGATGTCTATTTGACATATTCCCCATTTCCATTCTCAATTTTATGTGTCAATTATTCAACCATAGAACTCGGAGCATTATTCAAAGTTTGACTGTATTGTCCATACTTGCCCCACTGTTGAGAGTTCGACCTCTGTGTTGGAATCAAGATTTGCCATCTTGGACATTGGACCTTAATAATCTAATTCCAATTGTTTCAATTCTTTTACAATATAATGTTTTGTAGACTCGATAAGTAAGTGTTGTCAAAGGAAAGGTCATACATGTATGTACTAAATTATATTTAATACATATAAATAATTTACCACTTCATGTTAAGCAATTCAACATAGATTTATATGCTGATAATTCAACATTACAATTCCATGTTACGCAAACTGAAAATTAAAACAGCACTTTGCAGAATGCTATACTGTAACATACAATCATGGTTTATGCAACTTTTGTATAAGCTTAAATAACCGATGCCTATACCTATCAAAGACAACTCTTTTATGAAAGAATTAATAATGGAAACGGGGAACGTGTCGAAGATACAACAACGCGACCAAAGCGCAAATAAAAATGTAAATAGACATAATTGTTATTTGGATGGAGTGTTGTCTCATTGGCACTCACACCACATCTTCCTAAATCTATATAATATCTAATATTCTAATAACTTTGAATATATTCAGAACTGCAACTTAAAATGATCTGTCTCTAATAACGGCATATGTGTATCAAGACAAAATACTTATTTTATAAGAAATAATTTCCTAATTCTGCAATCACGGCGATGATACAAAAAAAAAATATAAATCGATAATATTTTTTAACACGTTTTCTTTGAAATACTATGTTTCTCATCTTTTAAACAACTTTTTCATTAAGAGTAGAACTTCTAATTGTCCTTCATAGAAGTACAATGTATAACCGTACTGTAAGAATAACACAAACGTGTGAAAATTTGAAAAAAACTGTTGTAAATATTACTTGTATATTTTAAACAGACAAAACATTTGTGCGTATATCATGCCTAAGCAGTTTTCGTCACTTTTGAACAAAAACGCATGCTACAAGACATTACGCGACGGAAGCAAATACCAAATATCTACAGACAATCAGGCACGTGTTGACAAACACAACGATAATCTCGCGTTAATTCATATATAAGAATAAAATTGAGAAAGGAAATGGTGAATATGTCAAAGCGACAACCACCCGACCATAGAGCAAACAACAGCCGAAGGCAACCAATGGGTCTTCAATGTAGCGAGAATTCCCGCACCCGTAGGTGTCCTTCAGCTGGCCCCTAAAATATGCATAATAGTACAGTGATAATGGACGTCATACTAAACTCCGAATTATACACAAGAAACTAAAATTTAAAATCATACAAGACTAACAAAGGCCAGAGGCTCCTGACTTGGGACAGGCGCAAAATTGCGGCGGGGTTAAACATGTTTATGAGATCTCAACCCTCCCCCTATACCTCTAGCCAATGTAGAAAAGTAAAAGAATAACAATACGCACATTAAAATTCAGTTCAAGAGAAGTCCGAGTCTGATGTCAAAAGATGTAACAAAAGAAAATAAATAAAATGACAATAATACATAAATAACAACAGACTACTAGCAGTTAACTGACATGCCAGCTCCAGACCTCAATTAAACTGATTGAAAGATTATGTCTTCATCATATGAATATCAGGTACAATCCCTCCCGTTAGGGGTTTAGTATCATACTATCATAAAATATATGAGAAGAACATAACCCGTGTCATGCCAACAACTGTTTTTTTAGAAATAAATGTGTTTAGTTCCGATGCAAAGACCCTATCAGTGAATCAATGTTAAGGCCAAAATATGCAATCTTTAATGACCTGACAACAGTATCGTAACTATATCCCCTTTTAATAAGTCTATTTAAAGGTTTTGTTAGTTTCTGAGGAGAATACTGACATTTTTGTGCTTTATAAAGAATATTTCCATAAAATTTTGGATGTGAAATACCTGAACGTATAAGATGTCTGCATGTTGAGTTATATTTACGAATTATTTCCTTATACCGGTGATAAAATTTAGTAAATGTTTTGACCAGTTTGTGATATCGAAAACCCTGGTGTAATAATTTTTCAGTAATACATAAATTTCTCTCGCTAAAATCTAATACATTGTTACATACACGAGCGAATCGTACAAGTTGAGATATATAAACACCATAAGATGGTGACAAGGGAACGTCACCATCTAAAAATGGATAATTAACAATAGGAAATGAAAAATCATCTCTTTTATCATAAATTTTTGTATTAAGCTTCCCGTTTATGATATAGATATCAAGATCGAGGAAAGGGCAGTGGTCATTGTTATCATTAGCTTTATTTAAAGTAAGTTCTACAGGATAAATTTCTTTAGTATACATACTGAAGTCGTCATTATTTAGAGCCAATATATCATCCAAATATCTAAAAGTATTGTTAAATTTTTGTATCAAATGTTGTTTTGATGGGTCTTTGCTAATTTTAGTCATAAATTGTAACTCATAACAATACAAAAACAGGTCCGCAATAAGTGGTGCACAGTTAGTCCCCATTGGAATTCCAATAACTTGACGATATACGGAATCTCCAAAGCGAACAAAAATGTTATCAAGTAAAAATTCAAGTGCATAAATAGTATCAAAGCATGTCCAATTGACATAGTTCTTTTGTTTATTGCTACTAAAAAATGATCTAAAAGAGTTTGAACATATGTACTCGCATTCCGACTTTTTAAATGCCCAGTTAATTAGGGATGTGAATTTTTTCTTAATAAGAATATGAGGCAAAGTGGTATATAGGGTAGAAAAATCAAAACTTTGAACAGATTCAAAATCACCAATATATGCATGCAATTTATCAAGTACTTCCAACGAGTTTTTGACACTCCAAAAGTAATTAATTCCACTATTTTCAAAGGCCTTATTTGAACAATTTATTATCAGGTTTTTTATTGTACCAAGTGTACTAGTAAGTAAAACAGACAATTTAGTAGTTGAACAATGGCTGGAAGATGAAATAAATCTATATTTGTAAGGTTTTTTGTGCAGCTTCGGAAGCCAGTACATAGTTGGGACTTTCATTGTGTTTGGTTCTGCTTGTAAAGAAGTAGCTAAAAGTTTATGTTTGTTACAGATGTCGTTTTCTGAAAATGAAGTCAGTTGGAATGTTGGTGAATTCGTGATTTCCTTTTGCAGAACTTCTATATAAAATTTACGTCAAACAATAATGATATTATTCGCAGCTTTATCAGCCGGGACAAAAACAAATTCCTTGGCTAGTTCTGTTAGTTTATTTTTGATACGCGAAATAGGGTTTTTATAGTTTTTGTTGAGGGTAAAATGTTCTTTAAAATGTAGTATTCGAATATCAACTATCTTCATTACTGAATTAAAAAAAGAGTCCAAAGATTTTTTGTCAGCTTTTTCCCGTTTTACCCATTTCAAACAGTAGGCGCGGAGTGAGTCGTTGATGATATTACGACACTCATTCCAGTTAATAGTTGACGGGGGACGATATTTAGGTCCTTTACTGAGGAATGATTTTAACTCTCGGTCGCGAACGATGTTAAGGTCTCCTGTTATAACATGGGAAATTGGTCCATAGGTGTATTCTGAATTACTGCAATTACACGACATAGGTGTATTTTCAGTGATATTTACATCTTTACACAATTGGCTATAATTAAACACATATTTTCGGGTGGATTTCTTGTAAATATAACAAATGAGAGGGAGTTCAGTATTATCAAAATATCCAGGAATTTGGTCTTTAACAGAATGGTCGTTAAAAATACCGGCAATATTTACAAAATCAAAACCTTTATTGACATACTTTATTTTAATAAAATGTTTTTTATGATCTTCAGGGCGATCAATTTTTGGAAACAGTTTAGAATAACAATATGCCATTATAATTTGGACAATTTCATACTTAGGACTGTAATATGAAATTGTGTTGCAATCCTCTAAAATTTTATTTAATTTATTTATAGGTAAAGAACAAAGCTTGGTTAACAGATAATGTCTGCCGTTGTTTTTTGAAATGGAAATTAGGTCCGAAATATTTGTATGGTTGGTCCGAAATTTTCTTTGATTGCGATTTTTTCTGCGTCCATGAGAACGATTTTTACGAACAGTTTTAGAAACTATATCCAAAATGTTAACAGAATCGGTTCTTGATATATTGCCAATTCCCATGATATTATCATTAAGACCGAGAGGGTAGACTGTCTGTAATTTTTTAATCCAATTTAATTCATTTATTTTTCGTGATCGTACAAACTTGGAATGAGATTCACCAGGCTGCTTATTTACTACTTCTAAAGGTTGAACTGTTAAATATTTAATAGGATGACTGTGCTTCTTAAGATGTTGATAAATGATACTTTTGAATTTATTGGGTCTTTTAAAACGATACAGGTGTTCTTGCGTGCGTTTAGATAAATATCGCCCAGTTTCACCTACGTACTGAATACCGCATCCCGGTTTGTTTCATGTGAGTAAATAAATAATACTGTTTGTTTTTCAAGTAATATCAGTTTCAAAATTTAGAGAAAATGTGCGACCATTAAATGTGGACCTTACTGTATTGTTGGTGGAAAGACGGGGACACGTAAGTCATTTTTTGGCATGACACTTATCGATAGAAGGGTAACCACGATTTTTATTGTTAAAAACGTTAGCTATTGTAGTATTTTTAGATGAGCGATTCTGAAGATTGAGACGTGTAGATACCCTTTGAACGAGTTTAGTATTTAATATTTTTCCATTTCTAAGCTTCATATTTGTTTTTTGGTATGTAGATTTATTACAAAGGAGCAAAGACTGGCGTCCAGAATATGAACCATCACACAGTAGATTAAATTGTGTACAAATGATAAAACTGTTCGGCTCAAGACGTCAAATGCTTATTGTCATAAGTTACCCGACAAATTTAACAAAAGATAGGGTATATCAAGGTAGCGACTGACGTCTGACTAAATAGATGAATGGGGCTGAATATTAAAATACTACTTTTTGATAGATATTACTAAAGTAATGAACATAGAGAAGTTCTCGCTCGGACACACACTCCATAATCTAGTATAATATAAGAGCATAAACCTTAAGCACGGGGAGGCACTCTACTGTCTCCACACGGCACTAAAGACAAACTCTGTAAAAAATAAAATTGAGAAAGGAAATGGTGAATATGTCAAAGCGACAACCACCCGACCATAGAGCAAACAACAGCCGAAGGCAACCAATGGGTCTTCAATGTAGCGAGAATTCCCGCACCCGTAGGTGTCCTTCAGCTGGCCCCTAAAATATGCATAATAGTACAGTGATAATGGACGTCATACTAAACTCCGAATTATACACAAGAAACTAAAATTTAAAATCATACAAGACTAACAAAGGCCAGAGGCTCCTGACTTGGGACAGGCGCAAAATTGCGGCGGGGTTAAACATGTTTATGAGATCTCAACCCTCCCCCTATAAGAAGCATTTATCTTATACTAATTTTCTCAGCAATTTCATTTGTCATGTTTCTCTGACATAGATTTATACATTTACATTGTACAAGAAAAATCAATCATGGATGTATTTTTTGGGGATGTTGCATTACTAAATTTGTGTAAACAAAATATTTTATTGTATAAAGATAGTGGTATACTTTATTTTTTGGGTATCTTGATAGATGTTGGACTATCACTTTTTTCAAACTTGGAATCATATATATAGAATTATTCTCTTCCTAGTTTTAATTGTATATAAAGGTAACTTTGTTGGAATATGATTTTTTGTTGGTATATTACAAAGTTTGAAACCTGAAATTAATATTTAATTGTTATCGTTTGGGTCTATTTTTTATTTTTGTTAGTTGTATTCTACAAATCTAAGAAAAGAAAAGAAATAAAAAGCAAGAAATATTAATGTTGGTGCAATATGTGTATTTTCTATGCATTAATTTTAATTTCCGTTTGAATTTCATTTTGCGATCAATAAACGTTGAAAGTCCTTTATTTCAATATATATTTTAAAGTAAAAATTGAACATAATAAAATAAAGAGTTATGTCTGGTATCATTGTCGTTTCTTGTTTACAAAAAAAATATACGGTGTTAATATCCTTGACCAACATGTTTCATTTACTTCCCCATTATTACCACATAAAAGCCTACAAAACACAAATTCAAAAAGACTTAATTATTTCGACAATTACAAATATTTCGTCAAAAGAATATTTCAAGTAAATTGAAGATGTAAAAACTTCTCTATTACCGTTTTCCAATTTCTTGGCTTTTGAATTTACACTAACGCAAATCTTTCACATTCTTACGTTTTAAATTTCATAGGTTCTTCGACAATAACATGTCATGGACTATTATTCTTTCAAATGAAGCGGAAATGTTTAACTTGTAAAATGTTTTTTCAAGTCCCAATATCTCATATTGTAAAACGATAACTGTATAAAACGGCGGGAATCTGTCAGCGCTCCACGTGCTAAATATGTCTGTTGCAGTCGACCATTTATGACCGCGGTACTTCATTTCAAAAACAGCATTGCAAAACTACTTAATAATATTTCTTTAAAACGTAATTATTATTTTTTTTCAAAATTTAAACTTTTTAACTGATGTTTCACAGAAAAAATAACTATTGAGAAAAAATTTATTTTTTTGTGGGAATCAATATTGGAGTTTTTTTTTCGTTACTGGTAATAAAAAAAATATGAAAGGAACTTCATGCGGTCGTTGTCTGGAAATATATTGCCCTTACCTAAAATTAAACCTCACACAGCATAAGTTGTTGTTTAATTATGATATCATAAACCGAACGATGTCTTTTGACAAAACCAGGAATATTTATTTAGATACAAACATCGTAATCTTGTATCAGAGACCTTAATTGTTGACTCAGTAAACAGTACAAATGTTTCGTACCAGACAATAATCACAAAACAGAGTCGGGTTTCATTTTAATGAAGGACGATATCTTGTGCGTCGTGTCGCTCTGCTTCTGAAGAGAATTATCTTGACTGGTTCCCTGTTGTTTACTAAACTGTTGACAGGACTGTCAAGTTCTGTAGAACCAAATTATGTAAAACGTACAAATGATTGGAACGAGACATTAAATGTAAAGTGAAAAGCGTCAGATGAACTTCCTTGTCTTCATGAGGAAAGTTTAAAAGCTTAATCTTATCTGATAAAGAAATGTACGTAGTTCATTATGTTTATAAATCCTTCATAATACTCTTACTTGTGTCGAAAGTTATATATCAACCTCTTTACTAACCATTATCAAAATGTCTGAGGTATTTTTACCCTGGACAAATCAGGTAGAAATATCTAAAAAAAAAAAATATCAATATTTTGCGTTTATTTATATTGATCAATGTGCACATCATTTTTATAACAAATTTATATATACATCTGACAACATGTCGTATACCAAACTCTGTGCTTGCCAACTGAATGTCTGCTTGATATGATATGAATTGTTGTTAATAAAAATAAAAATTGAGAATTGAAATGGTGAAAAAGAGACAACAACCCGACCATAGAGCAGACAACAGACGAAGGCGACCAATATATTTTCAATGTTATCGTCTGTTTGGTCTCATTTTAGGTTATTTCACAGTTGACCGTACACTATCGTCTGTTCTGTCACATTTTAGTCTATTTTACAATTGACTGTACACTATCGTCTGTTTGGTCTCATTTTAGATTATTTCACAATTGACTGTACACTATCGTCTGTTCTGTCACATTTTAGTCTATTTTACAATTGACTGTTAACTATCGTCTGTTTGGTCTCATTTTAGGCTATTTTACAATTGACTGTAAACTATCGTCTGTTTGGTCTCATTTTATGCTATTTCACAATTGACTGTACACTATCGTCTGTTCTGTCACATTTAAGTCTATTTTACAATTGACTGTACACTATCGTCTGTTTTGTCACATTTTAGTCTATTTCACAGTTGACTATACACTATCGTCTGTTTGGTCTCATTTTAGACTTTTTCACAATTGACTGTACACTATCGTCTATTTGTTCTCATTTTAGGTTATTTCACAATTGACTGTACATTATCGTCTGGTCTGTCTCATTTTATGCTATTTCAGAATTGACTGTACACTTTCGTCTATTTGTTCTCATTTTAGATTATTTCACAATTGACTGTTCACTATCGTTTGTTTGGTCCATTTTAGTCTATTTCACAATTGACTGTAAACTATCGTCTGTTTGGTCTCATTTTATGCTATTTCACAATTGACTGTACACTATCGTCTGTTCTGTCACATTTAAGTCTATTTTACAATTGACTGTACACTATCGTCTGTTTGGTCTCATTTTAGATTATTTCACAATTGACTGTTCACTATCGTCTGTTTGGTCTCATTTTAGTCTATTTCACAATTGACTGTACACTATCGTCTGTTTGTTCTCATTTTAGGTTATTTCACAATTGACTGCACATTATCGTCTGGTCTGTCTCATTTTATGCTATTTTAGAATTGACTGTACACTATCGTCTGGTCTGTCTCATTTTATGCTATTTTAGAATTGACTGTATACTATCGTCTATGTGTTCTCATTTATACTATTTCACATTTGACTGTGCACTATCGTCTGTTTAGTCTCGTTCAAGGCTTTTTCACAATTCACCGAACACTATCGTCTGTATGTCTCATTTTAGGCTATTTCACAATTGACCGTACACTATCGTCTATTTGTTCTCATTTTATACTATTTCACAATTGACTGTACATTATCGTCTGTTCTGTTACATTTTGGTCTTTTTCACAATTGACTGTAAAATATCGTCTACTTGGTCCCATCAGATTACCAATTGTCTGTACACTTTCGTAATACTATGTTTGATCTCATTTAAGGCTATTGGATGAAGGAAAGGAATATGATTTATGCGTTTCAAAGATATGATAGCTTTCATTAATTTCTAATTTGTGTCATTAGTGGACATGTAGGTGAAGTAACTTTATATCTAATTCTTTTGTTGGTCATATTATTAATATTAATCCACAGTATGTAAATATCAAAAGCAAAATTAATCTTTGATTGGTTGAGACTATTCCACGTGATGTTGAACAAAACTTCATATTCCCTTCTGAGTATATTATTCCCCTTTGGAGTTAGGGAGCTACCATTTGATTTTTATGGGGGGGGGGGGCTAGGATGAAAAATTTTGTCCTGCATTTTTTTTTTAGCTGTAAACTCTGTCCTGCCTTTTTATTTTTCACTCTAATCGGTCCTGCCTTTTTTTTTTAGTTTTATATCCTGACTTTTTTTTACCTAAATTGTCGTCCTGACCATTTTTTTCAAATTTCATCCTAGCCCCCCCATAAAAATCAAATGGTAGCTCCCTTAGGACTTGCAACGTTGTGTGACGTTACGCGCGGTTAATGTATAGTGAGCTTTTCTTCGACTTGTTTGTTTTTGTTCCCTCTATTCCCCTTTATACCATTAAACATTAGTCTATACGATGATTGAATTGAGGCGCAAATATTTTGATTTCATCGCTTATGGCAGTGATCGTGTATTTGGAACAACAGTGGTGTAGGTATATAAATTAATGACAGAGCAACCCATCATCATAGATAAAACAATAACAACACAAAGAACATGGAGAGGGTAAAAATGCAGTCACAGAAAATAGAGATATTGATTCCAGCACTGCAACCAGTGTGTTCCGATATTTTACCACTCGAGACAAATACATTTTAGTATCCAAAGCGCGAGGCTTGCCGAGCTTTTTAAATAATAAAATTTAACTGTTGAGAGTGAAGAAATAGATCTCCAAAAATAAACATCACTGTTTAGAAATTCATTTCTTCAAATAATATCAAACTTTTAGTGTTGTTTTTTTATATCAACTATGAATAAGCGAATTCCAAGAAATATTAGACGCAACGATTTTTTATAAGCATCAACCACTCAATCAATATACTACTTGACGTGTGTTTAATAAGCTTATCAAATGAATGATGAGTACATGTTAACTACGATGACCTATAGTTGTTAATTTCTGTGTCATTTGGTCTTTTGTGGACAGTTGTCTCATTGGCAAGCATACCACATCTGCTTTTTTATCTGTATATAGAACTGGTTTTATTTACAGTGACACCGCCAGTTTATTCGAGAAAATGGAAAATCCTTACAGAAAAATGATATTTGTGATTCCAAAAATAAGTATCATGTATGCTCCGATATAAGATTCTGGAGCCGAAATAGCCATCTCCAATATTCAAATGCATCTTTTATTCTCATTCCCGATGGCACAGTTTCCTTGCAAATTGTAAATACAAATAGCTTATGTTTGTGAGATTTCCTTATCAACTGCCAGTGACGTTTACGTTGACTTATAATTACATAATAATTTTAAACACATATAAATAAAACAAAAAAACAAGGTTCAAATTAGTACACGATGAACAAAATTGAGAATGGAGCTGGGGAATGTGTCAAAAACACAACAACCCGACCATAGAGCAGACAACAGCCGAAGACCATCAATGGGTCTTCAATGCAGCGAGAAACTCCCGCACCCATAGGCGTCCTTCAGATGACTCCTAAACAAATATATATAATAGTTCAATGATGAATGTTTACTTGTTTTACGATCAATGGTTGCTCTAAAATTATTTGCAGATTAAAAAGGTGAGCCCATAGAGTACCATGGTATAAAGATATTGTTATAAGTTTCTCCGTCTTGAGAATGTGAATCCATCCGAAAGTGAACGCGTCCTATCGGTTATTCGGGATGTATAAATACGTAGCCACGTCCGTTTCCTCGTATATAGGCAAACAATCATGCAGCCCAGCACTGAGTCAGCCGTAGTGACTTTAAGTATCATTGATATGGTCATATGGTTTACAAAACTTCAAATTTTTCGAATGGTAAGGATGTAATACCTGAGTCCTATTTGACAAAATCTTTCGAAATTTTGAGTCCTCAATGCTCTTAAACTTCGTATCTTATTTGGTCTTTTTAACTGCTTTTATTCGAGACTCAGGCGAGTGTCAATGAAAGATGAGTCTTTCCTCTGGCGTACACAGTTTAAATCTATGATGAATTTATCTGCCCGATAAGGAATTCTTGTCAAAACTCTGTACACGAATCTGTGTCTTGCTAGTAGTAGAAAGAAACACAAAACATCTTTCCAATGTGTCACTATTTTCTGCCAACCAAATTGTAAACGGTTTAATGCCACTTTTAAATTATCCCACAACTATACATACAGACTGAATGGTTTAATGTACAAATTATGTGTGTCATAATAAAATAAAATAAAACTACTTAAAACTTGTAAACTGATCAAAATAATAAAACTGTGTGTTTATTTCAGGTCTAGAGAGAGAGAGTCTATTTTTGTTTCAAAAATACCTTGAAATATTTCTATTCTTATTATTTATTATAAAATATGATAAACATGATACATAAATTGCCATGTTTCTCTTTGCCATGCATATGAAGTAATGGTTTGTCATAGGAAATTATGTACATTATTGAAATATAATTTTATATATATTCTCTCAATCTGCCTTTACTATATAATTCGGTTAAAACTTTTCATCTTTTTTTCCCAAATATTTAAACTTAACTTAATTATAAATATTTCATTTTTTAAAACCTATCAACATTTCGAAAATCAGGTCAACAAAACCTACAAACGTGACAATTTTGTCACCGATAAAACTAACTACATCTAAATATTTATGTGTCTTTAAGATTTGATGTAAACTCTTGACACATCCACCATATATTTTCTGTTTCCCGTTGATGCCACCAAGGTTGTAATGACTTGGGTCAGGAAACCAGTCTCTAGTCTAGGATTATTTATAAGTATCACTGCCTCCTTCTTACTTGGTGATCATTTCAGGGGTCAGAAACAAAATGTGATTAATGTATTGATATTAATAACTTGAAAATATTCTGTTTAATAATATAGCGGAGAAAGTTTTAAAAGCAATTACTTGATTTATATCAGAAAATTTTGAAATTTTATTTATTTTCCATGCAAGCAAATATGTTTTTCAGCTTCAATATTTTTGACATTAAGTTAATTGGCATAACTTTTTGAAATTTTGGTTCTCAATGCTCTTCAACTTCGTACTTTATTTGGCATTTTTTACTTTTTATGATTCGAGCGTCACTGATGAGTCTTTTTTAGACGAAACGCGCGTCTGGCGTAAATACAAAATTGCATCCTGGTATCTATGATGAGTATATTTGTCTATAATTTTTAGGTCCCTTTAGGTCATATACAGCTCCTAACGACGCTGCCAGTCTATACATCTCTTGTCCCGTATGCGTAAAACTTACTTAAGTTAGAAATCCAATCTTAGTACTACTTTATCGTTGAATATGGAGAAAAATATGTCCGTTCTGAAGTAGCATTATGTATACGGGCCCTCGCTTTCAAATGCTAAGGTTTGAGTGTTCCTGGTGAAGGTAGAAGCGATTCGGACAAACGAAATGTTTAAACTTTTATCCCAAAGTACTATATATATATCCCGAAACCGGCGTAAGTTTTTGAAATTACTTTTACTTATTAAGATTCCATATTAGATTTAATTTCCAACATATCAATAGGAAACTGTATTAGCCTAACGGAGGTAAACATCTTTTTTCTTCAAAGATGTTTTTCCTTTATTTATTTCCATTTGGGTTTCTTTTTGTAACAATTTAAATAAGTATTGCTTCTCAGATTATTTAAGGTCGTGCGGCAAATATTAGAACTAAGCAATTGTATGTTTAAATCACTTCAATATTTAAAAAAAAAAAGTTTATGTCAAAGTTGTGCGGCAAATAGTAGAGTCAAGTAATACTTCTGTTTTTAATTTATAAGTTCAACTCACGCGGAAGAATTGAAAAAAAACATCTAGAAGTATATATTAATAACGTAATAAAAAAGAATGTTAATAGCTTTTTTTTTGTGAATTTCAAGATGTCTTCACATAAAAATTATAGTGTGGTTTATTAGAAATATTTGTTCGCCACAAATTATTTATTTTCTAGCTTCTATCGTTAAAAAGCTGGTGACATTTAATGATTGAATTAATGCAAAAATATAATTCATCAATTTTCAACGGTATCTTATCAGAACTTAGGGTGAAAATTTGTGAAAATTCACAGAAAATGGAAGTGTTTATTATTACTGACTGCTCTGTGTATCAGGGAGGGTTCATTGTGGGGGTTGGCCAGTGTAAGCTGTCAGAATTGACACTTCTAAATGATTAATTACTTATCAACATGCATTAACGTGAAATTGCACTGCTCTCCAACGCTGTTCTCGTTACTAGTTGCTATTAAAAGTTGCAAGATAAAAACTTTTAAAAATTAGAAATTTTGTGATGCATTTGTTCATCTGCGAATTACCAGAGAAACGCACTCAAAATATAGAGTGAAAAACTTTAAATATTCATTTAGAGCAGTTGTAGAAGTGAAACTTTTCAACCAATCAAAATCGAGGATTCCATCCCTTTTCATAGAAGGATGGAAAAATTGTCAATTTAGAATCTATTATTTATAGTTTTATTATCAGTAAATACGTAAAACTATAGAAAGTTGTTTTTAACTGATTTTATTGCAAGAAAACCTCTATGGATGTAAATGTACCGTTTTCGACCAGAGCAAACGCCTTCAGTATAGCTTCACTTATGTCGGGTCAGCTTTCGGACACTTTTGGATATTCAAATCTACAGAATGGAAATGAATATTTCTTTGATTGGAATAATCCTGGATATGGCATGAAAAATATGGAAGGTATGCAAATTTTATTTTATATATCTGTTTATATTTAATTTATACCTACGAAATTAATATATTTAATCCACAGGCGCTTGGGTGTATGATACAGATTTTTTTTTGGATTTTTTTTTTTGCTGATTAAAATATTCAATTTTCTATATTTATAATACATATCTATCACTTCTGTGCATGTCTCACCTAGTTTCGAGTGGTCGTTTAAAAGTAAAATTGGGTATTTTCTCTGGGTCGTTTAAATCACTCGAAACTAGGTGAGACATGCACAGAAGTGATAGATATGTATTATAAATATAGAAAATTGAATATTTTAATCAGCAAAAAAAAAAATAAAAAAAAAAAAATCTGTATCATACACCCAAGCGCCTGTGATTTAATCATGAATTTTATGAATGGGACATATATTGATTTTCACTATTTAAATATCATATTAACTATGACCAAGAGTGAATTTTTAAACATTTGTTTTATCTAATAGATGTCCACATACGATAATATTTATTTATGTAAATTTCTTTCAATGATGAAAAGAAAACAAACAGAAACAAACAACAACAGGTTATGAATGCATGATAAAATAATAGAAATAAGTGCACGAGAATTAAAATTTCACCATTTACATTCCTTAATCAATTCAAAACGTTTTATATTATTTTAATTTAGATACCAGAAAAATATAGAACATTTGATTTAGAAATAATTAAAACTATTTCCAATATACGCTGAAATAATTTTAAAAACTTATTTATTTGCCGGATCGTTTTTAATTGCCTTCTGATGAACCATACATGTAATTCAGTTTGCTAGTCTTATAATCATTTTTGTAAAAAAGTAAAAAACAATGTTGAGGTCAGTAAAATATATGTCGGTCCTTAACGATTGTTTTTCATCTGTCAGAAATAGCGGAAACCATACATATGAATGCTTCATGCAATACGTTTTTAACATTATGCATAATATTTTACAATTTTTAAAACAATTCAATATTTTACAAATGTATCTTTGTGTGTAAAAATCCGTTGGATTTGTCATAAATAAATAGAGAGATGTATATGAATTCTGGATTAAATATTTGCATCAATTATATAATTTGCGGGTGGCAAACAACTTAATCTAGTTAAAAACCGCTTAAAACTTCTAGTTCAACGCAAATTACTTAACCATACTAAACAGATGAGGAATTCGCTACTATTAATAACTAATAGTATAAATTATTTTATAATTATTACAGATTAAAGTAACATTATATATATACGTAAATTATTGCACACACAGAGTTATCTGAAAATAAAGATTTCATTTTGCAACAAGTGTTTTCCTTCGGAGACTGCAAAAACATTTTGGAAAAATTAACCTTTCAAACTTCTTTTGATCTTTATAATGAGATCTATGTTGACTGCACGTGCTTTCTGAAGATTCTATTACTGAACATTATAATTTGTACATTTTTAATGTTTTAGTTAACATTTTACTGTTTACAAACAGCGTAAATATGTTGACATAACCTTAAAATAAATGTATAATAAAGAGTGTGTAAAAGATTTAGTGTACAGTAAAACTTTTAAAGTTAGATATACCTATCTGACTTTAAAACCGATATTTCTATGTCAGTAAAAAAACCAACGAAAGACCAGGCACGTGTTATTGTAACCCTTCTTCGGGGGTTTCATGCAAATGGAATATTGTCCTTTTTTTATTGTATGCGTGAAATAAATTGAGCTCGTCCTTTCAAAAAACATTTGTGAGAAACTCATGCAAAATATTGAAATGTATCTACAAGTAGTTATACAAATGTATATACGGCCGATATTCATTATATTAGGATTTTAAATTTCAAAAATGATATTGTTCCAATTGTTTAATTTCATAATGGGTTACGTGACGACACATTGAAATTAAATAACATTTTATATTAAAGTATACAGAATAAAATTGAGAATGGAAATGGGGGACAACAACCCGACCATAGAGTAGACAGCAGCCGAAGGCCACAAATGGGTCTTCAATGCAGCGAGAAACTCCCGCACCCGGCCCCTAAACAAATATGTATTCTAGTTCAGTGATAATGGACGCCATACTAAACTCCGATTTATACACAAGAAACTAAAATTAAAAAGCATACAAGACTAACAAAGGCCAGAGGCTCCTGACTTGGGACAGGCGCAAAAATGCAGCGGGGTTAAACATGTTGTTTTAGAAAACTACATTAGATTCAACTCGTAATAAAAACAAATTCTACAAGAGTTTATTTATTATATATATATTTATATATATACAGAATGCATATATTGTTTATTTTCAACTTGTTTAACACTGTATTTATTTACGCCCAGTTTTTTATGGGGTTCGTGTTACTCAGTCTTTAGTTTCCTAAGTTGTATTTTGTGTATTAATGTTTGTCTGTGTGTCTTTTTCTCTTTTCTTTACATTTCAGTAATAGATTTAAATCTAGGGTATTAAAGTATACCATCGTCAATTTGCTTTAATTCGGTTGCTTTCACATTGATGAATTGAATTCGCAAAGAAAAAAGCGCTCCATGAAAATTTGAATGCAAAACATTAATACAAAAGTTTATATAATTTGGTTCTTAAATTTATTTAAAAAAAATAGTTTTCATGAAGTAAAAAGTCAAAATAAACTTTACTCGATTTACGCAAAACTTCAAATATTTGAGTGAAATAAACGTAATCCTCACCACCAAGTTAAAATTACTGCTGAAAATTTATTTCAAAAAGTCATGTCCCCAACAGGCTCAATAATAAATATTCTTGCGTCTCTTTATAGATAAAAAAAATATTGATTTTCATTTAATTTCATTTACAACAGTAAACATGCTTTTCATAGTATTGAACATGTCGAAATATTGTACTTGTGCGATACATTCATTTCATTGACCTTATTTCATTTCAGCGTGTCTTCTTCATGCCGGAACCGGAAGACCGTTTTATGAACCATTGAGATACGAAGGGTTTACGGACAGTTGTACAAGGGTACCAGATACAGATTGTGAGAAAACACTCCCATCAGACTGTATAAATTCGTGTAAATCTGACAATGAAAGTTTAGGAATTGAAAACGATGGGAAAGAGCCAAAGAAACCAATCCATTTAAAATTAGCAAGTGTACAAGTACAACTTGAAATGAAGTCATTGTGGGACGAATTCGATGAACTCGGCACGGAGATGATCGTCACCAAAGCAGGAAGGTAATATTTAGTCAAATCTTAGTATTTTGTCAATCACGAATCATGCTATTTATATGAGCAAAAGAGAAATTAAATGCACAGAAAACACATATTTTCAAATGGAATTTGTAAAGAACAAGGATTTTCCCTTCCCTTTAAAAGATATGCAAATTTTTCTTCGAAAACTGTTGAAGATGAGATTCACTTTCTTTTTTACAGCAACAAATTTGGAGAGGATATATGTTATATGCATGCAGCTCTGCATTCAAATGAGCAAAATTATCTGTAGACAAATCAAAACTAAGGGACTATTTTTTTACTGAGGAAAATGTAAATTTTCATAAAATAACTAACAATTTTATGAAGCTTGTATTGACCAATTACTTTGGAAATTTTAAAATTACTGCAAATTCAGAAATTATTGCGAGGTGTGTTATGAATACGAATAATGCGACTGGGTGAATATAGTAATGATAAGAACTGGCATTCTGATATCGGACGCATACATGAAGTTTTTACCTGAAATTGCAATGCTTAAACTCGCATTATAGTTCAGCCTTCAAAAATCGCAATAATGAATGCACACAATAAATTCTGAATTTACAGTATGTTTAAATCTAGGAAAATTGGTTAAGTATTGGTTTTGTCGTCGTTTAAATATATTAATTTCTATGAGATGCCTGTATTTTTAAATACGAAACAGTTTTTTTTTCTGTATCATTACCATAAAATTGAGAAAGAACGGGGAATATGTTAAAGAGACAACAACCCGACCAAAGAGCAAAAATCAGCCTAAGGCCACCATTAGGTCTAAAATGCAGCGAGAAAATCCCGCACCCGGGAGTGTACCTTATCAGGCCCCTAAATAAAATTGTGCATAAATTTGATGCTGATCTTTATGAAAAATAACAGAAAACAAAACAAAAACAAAAAAGAAAAATATCAAGCTAACATCACTTAACATCGAGCTGGTAATTATCGAAATATTCTTTCAGAAAGCAAATGATGCAGTTTTGATTGACGTCGAAAATCAAACAAACGTTGCCTGACCTTTCCTCTCGCCACGAGATACGTGCGAGTGTTGACAAGGAAAGATAACTATTCAATCACAAGCATGATAACATGTGCAAACTTAATTACATGTGGTCAGTTACTACACCTTAAGCTAGCGAAAGTGACCAAAGGTGTAGAAACCCTGTAGTGAGGTCGTGTGATCGCTGGATTTCCAGTGTTCTAATCTTTTCAGAAAAAGAAAACAAATGTTTTGTCTTAGAAAACGTTCCCTCGTAACTTAAAAAACGTAGCTTATTTTTGACAGAGAATTCAAAATAGCACAGAGGGGCTAAGCTATCTATAACACAAGGTTCTATCATTTTCTAAACGGGAAAGCCCGTACCAAGTCAGGAATAGTTATGACAGTTGTTTCGGTTGATGTGTTTAAGGTTTTGAATATGCCATTTGATAAAAGACGTTCCACTTTGAGGTTTCCTTGGAATCCGTTTGTTTACCTTTTTCAGTATAAAGTGTATATTCTACCGAGCAAATTAAACTAGACCGGCTAGCAAGTACACGGAAAATACTTTCTTTATTTTATTCTAACAGATTTTTTCTTGAGTTAATGTATACAAATGTGCATTCAATATACAGATATTAAAATAAATATGAACATACATTACCAGACAAATGGACGGATATTGGTTAAGTAATTGAATGTGAAGTGTTTAACACTACTAACAGCACTACTGTGAGATTACTATTACATTGAAGTTTTGGGAGGTGGGTTTCCTGGTATAGAACTTGCGCCTTCTGGCTATTTCGTGGCGAACTGTATTTATTGGTGGTGAAATTACAACAATATATCTCCCTCGTGCAATACTCTGATTCCTAGTCCAAATTTGGCTCGGACATTTTTATTTTATTTTAACAGCTCTTCATGTGTCATGTGTACTATTGTTTGTCTGTTTGTCTCTTTCATTTTCAGCCATGGCGTTGTCAGTTTATTTTCGATTTATGAGTGTAACTATCCCTTTGGTATCTTTCGTCCCTCTTTCAATGTTTGTGTAAGTTTTTAGGATTTCCAGATATTATGGCATCAGGCACTACTGCATGAAGACACATTAATTGTCGAAATGTGCATTTAGTGCAGTAAATAAGTACCGTTTATGTTATTGTAAGCTAGCAGATGCCCAATAAATCGCTTGCAATTGGTCAAGCGTTGAAACAAAGAGTTTTTAAATTTCGCGGGCAGTAAGTCGACTGAGCATACCGTTAATGTTATTGGAAATGATTGTACTGTTTTATGTTTTTAACAGGTATTTCTTTCTTAGTATAGTTTTAATCCCCTTATATTCTGCTTCCTATTTCAACAAATAATTACTGTCAATCACCGACAGTAACTACCCATATCATATTCAGAAACCCGCAAATCCTCGTGGTCAAGTACCAGAGACAAATATAACAGACA
Organism: Mytilus galloprovincialis; assembly: GCA_037788925.1. Lineage (NCBI taxonomy): Eukaryota > Metazoa > Mollusca > Bivalvia > Mytilida > Mytilidae > Mytilus > Mytilus galloprovincialis. Next base: position 18,101,202 of record CM075332.1, read on the forward strand.
AATGTCGGATTTGTGTTTTTGACTTCATTATCTAATTTATATAATTGTTTCTGACAGTTGACGCTTTAACAAGATTTGACACGTCATATAAGTTTCCCAAACAATTTTGATGGATCTATAAATCCAATATAGTACAAATTACTGGTTTATCTTATCAAATTTAAAACCTCTAATTCTCAGCTCCCCGCTGTGTACTTACATACATCAAACCTAGACACGATGTAAACGGCTTCGTTGGAGGAATATTATCATGTCAAAATACAACTTCTGAAAATACGTTAAGTTTAATTCGAATCTATGGCGAGTATTCAATTTTGAAACTTATCTAAATAGTCTGTATTTATACGTTGGACGTAAAGTCAGAGCTTAAAAGGGAAAATATACGAATTTCCTTTTGTATGAATCTACATCAATTAAGTTCGTTTTGTTTTTGTTTATTTTGTTGAGAGTTTGGGAGCATAAAGGACATGGTGTATGGAAAAAAGGGGGTATATAAAACTATATTTATTTGTTTTACCATACCATCTTTATACTAGTGTGAATCTCATGAATGTTAACGCCGGCTAGCTTCACACTAGTCATCTTTATTATAGTCCATATTTTATACATAATATAATGAAATGAGTAATAAGTTCTAAGGCTTCTAATGTTCGAAGTGCTGAACTTATATTAGAATTTAAATATAAATTGAGGGTACTACAGCCAAACGAGAAGATGAATTGAGAACCTTACAATTAAACGTGTACAGACTAAAACAATAAACTTTGGTTTTATAAAATATATTAAATTTAAATATATTAAGTGTCCAAAAAGTTATATATAAACCTTATGAGAATCATGTACATTTTATATGACCAGAACTGAAAACTAATTATTGTTATTAAGTATATTAATTCACATTTTGTTTAATATCTACGCATTTAATTATATAGTTTCCTATATACTTTAGTACAGACAATTTTTATACGACCCCAAAAAAATTTTGGGATCGTATAATGGTATGATGTCGTCGTCTGCGTCGTCGTCGTCCGAAGACACATTGGTTTCCAGATAATAACTTTAGTTTAAGTAAATTGATCTTTATGAAATTTTTTCATACAAAGAAATTAAGACAGTATCAAGATTGAATATTGTGACCAAATTTGCCCCCACTGTTCATGGTAACGGGTTCAACCACTGGGGTCGTATAAAGCTGCGCCCTGCGGAGCACCTAGTTTATTAGTAAATAACTATAAACAAATCTTTCCTTATTTGAGCGATCTGGAAAGTTATGACAAAGAGAAACAAAACACGAATGTTCAATACAAAACAAAGAAAATTTTACAAAGTAAATATTTTGTCTTTTGGTCTTTTGTGAAGAGTTGTCTCATTGGCAATCATACCACATCTTTTTTTTTTTATATATAAACAAAAAAGGGGGCGTATATGTAACGTCCAAGATATCCACTTTGCCATTTGTCATAACAGTTTCTGCTCAGTCTCAGAAGTAAACAGTTTCTCTCGCGAGAATTTAATTGTTACTAATTGAGGCATTATGAAGTCAAAAGTCACAAGAGGCTGCGATAACCTCCAAGTAATTGAGTGTCAAAACTGCAGTAAATTCAGAAGTTATGACCAACAAATTACGGTACGGTGTAATAAATATACATCGGCTAGTGCCACTGTCAAGAAGACGGTGAAAGATGAAAATTTAGTGGTGTATTATTGTACATTGTATACCTGGTGTTTAAAAGTGGCAATCTCGGCATCAACATATTTTACCGAGCCTCCAATCAAATACAAAATCATGCACACAGAGAAAAAAAAATACATGTTAAAAACTGGCTAATCTTATTCAATTTACCATTTCGTTTTTGCAATAGAGCAATTTCAATATCCTATAAATTGTCTGATTCTTTTACTAATTAAAACTCAATACTTTCTGCATTTGTTTATGCCCCGCTGTGTCGGAAGGGGTATTCAGTTTTACCCTTGTCCATCCGTACGTCTCAAAATTAATTTACCGTGAGTCTCTAAACTTACAGTTTTCCTCAATCAGATGTTACGAAACTTATAATACAATGCTTATTACTATCAAATACAGACCAAGTTCGAATTTCGATGGCGTTACTTTCACAATTCTAGAGATATTCTTTTGTAACTTGAAAAAAATGCTAATTCTGACATTTCCACAATCTGACTATAACACACTAGTTTGCCTCAACCAAATGTCACGAAACTCTTATACAATGCTCTTTTCCTACAAACACAGACCAAGTTCGATTTTGGGTGACTCACTTTCACCGTTATCAAATTATGTCCTTATGTAGTTTCTGATCTTTGCCCGGTATATTTATAAGCGGGGGCATCTGTGTACCATGAACACATTCTTCATTTATTTATATCATATCTCTGAATTTAGTTTCCGTTTCAATAAATTCTGGAATTTATACAGGGACAGAAGGCACATTTTGAAAATAAGCATTACTTTATTTTTTACTTGTGCTTGAAATCTACCCGTGTGAAACGATGTCTTAGTTTTTCTTTTGTTCTTTCTCATCTTTACCCCTAATGATCCTTCATTTGTCATTTCTCAAAACAGATGTTTTCTCTCCTTTCATTTTTTTTTTTCTTTCCAAGAACTTGTCATAGAAAATTTTAAAAGGTGCATGATTTCCACCCAGGATTTGTTTTAACTCAATTTTAAATGTTTGTACAAGCATATGCGCTAATGCAGAAATCCGTCTTTCAAAATCTCTATATTGTCCCCTTCATATTATGATTTTTGTTGGTTTATTAAATGTTGTATCCTATACATTTTGTAGTTCCATCAAACTATTATGCAACTTTTCCGTCTAGCATATTTCTGTCTTTCATATCTTTTAGTTAATTTTTTGCCGAAATAAAGTTTAAAAAGGATCGAAAGTAGCATCATAATAAAGTAAAAATTAATATTTGTAAAAGGATATCAACAAAATCTTTAATATTTGTTTAGATTTTTGAAGAATCAGTATGGAATTAAATATTTGTTTTCGAATATCACCTTCTAAAAAATTACTCTAAAATGCGACAAGTCAAATCACTCTCAAAACTTGTTAGAAACAGCAAACGTAGAGAAAATTAATATTTGTGCGGAATTATTTGAAAACGTTTTAGAATATATAACGTCTATTTCATTAGGATAATTTTTTTCATAGATTAAAATGAATATGATTTTATTAATGCGTGTCGCTTCATAAGAATTTTAACAATATTTTCATTTGCTTTTAAGATAAAATTGTATAAAACTATTTGTTTGAATAGAAAAAAATATGTATAGTCTGAAATCGAGTTTGGCGACAAGAAGGGTTGAATACCAAATGGCTCTATTCTATTTTGAAATTTTATTTTGCGTTTATTACGATTTAACCACCAATTTCTCAAATGCGCATTTGAAAATGAAGTAAAACAATGTAAATACGTAATAAAATAGATAATTATATAGAAAATTACTGCATGTGAAAAATTAATGAGATACTTGAAAAAATAAAAAATACAATTTAGACTTTAAATACCAAGTTGTAATATTTCAAATTGACTTTAAAACCATGTTCCATGTATGATAACAAACAAAAAATACGGTAAATCGCTGGATGTAAGAGTTAAAGAATTTGAAAATCTTGATTAGGGGAAAGATTTAGACATATCAACGTCTCGTGTCAAACGAGATTCAACCATCTATCCTTAGAGAAAGTTGTGTTTTATTTAGAAGATTAAACTGATATAATTAATTATGGGAGACGTTTCAACTGATTAATGGCGATCTTTGAGCAAGATAACCTTACCCCACAAAGATGGAGTTTTTTTCACGAACGAGGCGCACGAAGATAATATCAGTGGCACCGGAACATCTACTATAATCTGATGGCAAAATATTCAGTGCATTCTTATTTTTGAAAATAAGCCTGTTAGTATAAACGCTTTGTTACATATAGTAGAAGGGAAATATACATTATAATAAAAAAAATATAAATGAACGTTTATGGAACGCCATAGCTGTCTTCCGTTGTTCATATTTAGTATATGCTGTGATTATTTAATTATTTTCAACTTTATCTATTATATATTTGATAATAAACGTAACATCTTGGTACGAATGAAGAAATTACTGATTTGTTGTACGTTAGCAAATCTTTTAGAAAGAAAATATTTATGCTAGGCTTTAGTTTTATAAGTTTTCAGTTCGTATTCGATTTAAACTAGTTGTTTGACAGAACGCCGCTTCGATTGACATTATTGTCTTGCTTTTTTGATAAATTCTGATATTTACAATTGTTTCTTGTACTATGTTCGTTTTTTGTTTATAGCAAGAATAGACTTGTGTTGCCAAATTGCTGTTCTCAGATTTATCTTATATAAATACTTATATATTTTGTCAACTTGAATATCATAGCCAATTGTTATAATTCCGATGAGGAACAAAAAAGATCCATCCAATCTGTTACTGAGTAATAACTCCACAAATTTAATGAAAACCGATGAGATGATTGCATTGCAAGCTAGGTGTAAAAACGAACCCGTTTTGAGCCTCACTATTATTATATCGGTTTCAATATGCATCGAGCTGGTAACAGAATGTGTTATCATTTGATAAGGATATACAAAATTTTAAATGATAAAAATTCTAATTTGTTTGAAAGAGATCGTGCTTTCTCGTAGAAGCGCTTGATTTTTTCGTTACACTGAGTGCATATTTAGACCCCCTACATATTCATATCTTTATTTATACAAACATTTATATTTATTTATAAAATATCTTACAACTAGATATCACAGTGCAGTATTTCCCAAATGTTATGAAAATGTTAAGTTTAGTAAGTATGTTTGATTTGATTTGATTTTTGCAGAATTGACTACTACTTTATAACAAATGCCAAATTGAAGAACAAATTATACATATTGGCCATCTTTTCAATTCATTTTAATTCAATATTAAGCACAAAGTGCACATATATATCAAAACGTATGCTGCATATACAACCAATGTTTATGCTACTTTTTATTTAAGAATTGAATACTCTTTTTTGTAAATTTATTGGGGTGTAAAAGATTTGACCGAAGTACATTTTGTATGAAGCGCGGAAGCGCTTCATACTTAAAATGTGCGCACGGTCAACGCTTTTACAACCCTATAAAGTTACAAAAAAAGCATTCAATACTTATAATTACATTTTTACCTATAGAATCATGAAAACACGCCTTTTATCAAGTTTTTACTTTATTTACCTGTGCACTTTATTGTGGGACCTCGTGTCATCATGAATGAGAAGTTTTATTGAGTGATACAACTGCTTAAGGAATAACACATGATGTGCAGTTAGCCAATCAGATTAACGTATTGTAATGAAACATACATCTAATGTAATTATTATAAAATGAATAAAACCTCATGTAAGTGGTCGACAGATTAATAGAAATATGATCACCTAAATTTGGACGCTAAACACTCTAACTGGTCCTTGGGTGTTTTAGATGTTATAATGATATTTTCCCTATCCAAAAACATGGGTCGTTTGAAATACCACACCCTTCACCTGCATTCCTCGACCCGCTCTGAATAACCTTTCTTGTATGCAAGACTTCAGTAGTTATATGTTCTCTTCCTAAATATTTATGAAATACATGTCAATGAACGTTAAACCAGCAATATCCAGTCAGTCTGTAAGATATAAGGAGGAGATATATTGAACGTCATGACATTGTTTATAGATGTACAATGCATCACTGCATTTATATTAAAGCGACCGCCATAAGATCCCATGTGTTTGCATCTGCCTATTCATGATTGCATGCACAGTTTATTCCGCAGTTTATATTAAGTTTCTATGGTGACATGTATCACCTGTCTTGTCCTTTGTTGTCAAATCTTTATCTGTTTCGTCAGTTTGATCAATATATATTTGAATATATGCATATTTTTGGGTATACGATAATGAAACAACAATCCAACGACGAATATAACCAATTGAAGTTTTGTTGTGTCCTGTAATTTATTGATGACGGTCGTCTGTTTACCCATGTTCGTCTGTAGCGGATCTAGTATTTTTGAAAGCGGTCGTAATAAATAAAAAAAGTGACAGTATACATGTGTGAGGCAAAACCAAATTTTGACAATATTACGCTTACAGTTTAATAAAACGTCAAATAACATTTATTTTTATATTGATCAAACGTCCTGTACGCCATCTTCACGCTATATCCTTGATCCGCCACTGGTGTCGTTCTTCTCTCCTATTTATAGTCTTTTATAAGCATTGTTGGTTTCTTTATTTTTTATTTTTGTCAGTTAAAAAATAACTATGTCATAAAAATTATTTAATTTATATTTTTTATATTTTATTTTTAGGCGAATGTTTCCCACATTTCAAGTACGATTATATGGGTTGGACCCTATGGCAGAATATATGCTGATGATGGACTTCATACCGGTTGACGACAAAAGATACAGATATTCATTTCACAGTTCTAGCTGGGTAGTGGCGGGAAAAGCTGATCCAAATATGCCCGGACGAATTCACGTGCATCCTGACTCGCCCGGCAAAGGAGCTCAATGGATGAAACAAATTGTATCATTTGATAAATTGAAATTAACAAATAATCTGCTGGACGACAATGGCCACGTGAGTATAGCAAGTTTATGACTTGTCATTTTAGCACCCACTATATGTAATGAGCAACTTTTTGAGCTGCATGTATCATAAATTCGGCATAGATTCACAAAATCATATGAATATAAAAAAAACCTAAACTCTATCAATATGGTATAATAATATATGTTATTCAGGTCTCAGACAGGGTATATACTGTGACATTCCCGGCTTAGAGTTTATATTCCCTGAGCCGAAGGCGAAGGGGATATAAGCTCTAAGCCGGGAATGTCACAGTATATACCCTTTCTGAGACCTGAATTACACATATATTACGGATTACCCCTGACTTAATGTTATTTTCCAGTGCAGGTATTTGTTGACAACACATATATATTGAAAAACCCAACCTGATATGTTCGTCATACGTGAAGGATTTTCTAATTTGCTGTGAACATAATTTTATCGTGTATTTGATAATTTATAATAACACTTTTAACATCAAATTAAAGTATTAAAAGTGTTAATTGCGTAATTGTGTATCAAAAATGTATTATTGACTGAAGCACGTCATTATTTTCCCTCTGTGAACCTCTGACAGTCTGATAGCTTATGACTACGTCACATAATAACCGGTGTTATGATGACGTTTTTGAGGTACCAATTGGGGATAAAAACGTCGCATATACCCCGGCATTTTCCTGAATATATACTGACATCTCTGTGTTGTTATCCAATCAGAAACCTCGACACATTTGTAATCCGTAATATTAAATAATATAGAAGTGGCAATTTCGGGAAATCTAGGTACACAAAAATAAGCATAATTATCAGTGATATCACCTCCCGAAGATATTCACCGCTGAAAACGTCGCGTGCTTTTACGTGTATGTATAATTATTTTAAAATCGTTTGGTGCACATGCAGTTGATTTTGGTAAATAATATTTCTTATACATACATCGGTACTTTATGTATCTCGGTATATCAAATATAACAATTATTGACTTTTGTTTTGGTAAATATTTGATTTAGTTGACTTTTGAAAAAAACTTGTATTCACTTCGGCCTTTGACCTCAGTGAAAATCAGATTTTCCAAAGTCAATCAAACCACATAATGTTATTTACAACGTACCCCACCAAAAGACAGTAATTGTATATAATATAGAAGTGGTAATTCACAAGAAAATTGGTTGATAATATTTTCAATAATAAAGCAGCTTTGTATTTTTCTCAACTCATTACGTAATAAAATTAACTAAATAGAGTGAAACATCTGTAACAGCAGACGTCAATTTTTAAATCGGAATGTTAGTTCCGTAAGGTTCCGAAAGGTTACAGACATCTGTCATGTTTGTCAGGATATTTGTAGAATGAAAATGTCAACAAGTGTTTGAAATTTTACTAGTTAATGATGTGTTATTTCAACATAGGTATTGAAAGTGTTATATAACATGTAAGAGAAAGAGGAAAAACAGCAAATAAACAAAGTATCTTTATTTTAAAGTCATTTACTATTTTATAAATATCTTGCTCTTGCGTCTAATTTTAAAATTCGGGGACTTATTATTTATTACTTTAGATCTACTAGTAAATTTAATATTAAGTTAACACTTGTGAAAGATACTACTAGGCTTACAACTAGGTACTTGAGACACCCGTTTAATTCTTTCACTAAAGACTCATTAGTGACACTTGAATCAAAACAGTTGGACACCGATGGCAGAATGAAAAGTTTACTTGAAAAATATAAAAGACCAAATTCCTATATTCCTTATACGAATAAACAAACGTGCAAGGCTTGGGGATAGACATGTAGCCTTTGAAATAAGAAAAGGAAAATAATTGAAATTGATTCAAATTTAAGCGTAAAATAAGTCTTTGTTGGAGAGAATTAAAATAAGCAAAAACATTTAAGAAAAAAATCGATAAACGATCTAACTTGCATGTGTATTACTAAAAATGACTGAGTTGCAGTATCAAGTCAGTGCTTTAAATCTTGACATATTTTAATAATTTGTGAAACCAACATTAGCAATAGTTCTTAATTATAATAACTTCCCGACCTTAGAACCAAAAACAAACATGACCACCGCGTTTTTTTGGTTGTGTTTTTGTTTCTTGTAGATTTTACTAATTGACATGTTTTTATATGCATTGCTGTGTAAATCATTACAGTTGTCATGCCCAGGCCCTTAAATACGTTTACCATATATCTTTTATTTGACACGAAAAGCATTTTCACAAACAAGACGAAAACAAAACTCGGAAATACAATTCTATCCTCATTTAATGAAAGTGGATTCAAGAGAGTGATTATTATACATTTCAAACTTTTATTTTGAAACCTGCGATCATGAATCAAGCAAGCAATAGTTAAAAAGAAAAAAAGGAAGAACAATGCATAAATTCACGTGATATATATATATATAAATTTATACTATGTATAAAATCGACTGCAATTTAAAAAAGAACGCTACGTTTTCAAAGCGTTGATCTGCGCCCTGGTATTAAGAATGTAATCTTAGGGTTTTGCATACCATCGAGCACGATGTTAGAACACATTACCACAAGTAGACTGTATGCTGTCAACCACTTTTAGTTAGGCTAGTTCAGGGGTTTAGAAATAAAATTACAGAATTTTCATATAGTTTCGTCGTTCAAAATTGTTCATGCAAAAACACATTATTGGGCATGAAAAGAAACCTATGCGACAGAATTTTGAAATAAAATGTGAGAAGATAGGTTTTATAATATATTTTAAGAAAATAGAAAGAAAAAGTAGTGTCATCGAACTTATTTTTTGCTACAAGTAAAAAAAGAGAATTTTCCTATTATACGACCACTATAAATTTGGTACTAAAAGAGTTATCTCCCCCGAAAAGGCTTATTTGAAAAATTAACCCTAAAGGCACTTCGATAATGCAACGAATAAGTAAGTATTCTTTATATAAATAAACAGTGTAACCAATAAATTGCTATTCTGTCTCCAAATTTGCAAATTGGGGCAAGGACTAGACTGATTATTTACTGTTAATGTACAATTCAATATGTCGGTATACCCCTGAACTACCTCAAATACAAGAAAATGAGTGTGATCATCCAATATTCGATTTAAATAACATTATAATTGTAGACCATCTTCCAAATTTCTGTATATCTTGTTTTCAAATCAATACTCAATATAAGCTAAAACGATATATATTCAAGAAAGAAAGAAAAAGTACACCATATATCTTTCAAACCTGTTTTCAGTTTTGAGAACACCCCCTCATTTAACAGTGAGAGGTGTATATTATCATTAACAAGCCCTTTACGTGATCCCAATTAAATTGATGTAAATAAATCGAGACGAATATGATGTGCACGTTGTTCTGAATGACAAGTTGTTAATGGATAATTAAATCTGTACGCTGCAGTTAAAATAAATTTTGTGTTCGGAGAAAATAAGTTATGATACTTTTTACGGGGTGAATGCACTTAATTTGTAACATGCTGGAGTTAAGTTGCGCTATAAAATTGCATAAATTTCAGTGCATTTCCTTTAAATTAGATTGCATGTTAACAAATGATTTAAATTTACAACACGTGATGTTTGCTTTTTCTCTCTCTTTTTATTTCTTTAAACAAACAAATCCAGGAGATGCCATAAATGTTTCGTTTTCGGAAAAAATTGTGCCACATAAAGATAAGCTAATATTATAATTAGTTTGTAATGGGTAATGGAATAAAAAAGAAATGTTTTAACCTGAACGTTTTTCCCCTTTGCAGATCATTTTGAATTCGATGCACAAATACCAGCCTCGATTTCATGTAGTTTATGTAAATCCAAAATCAGAAGATTGTTCAAACACAGAATGTTTTAAGACGTATACCTTCCAGGAAACTAAGTTCACTGCAGTCACTGCTTATCAGAACCACAGGGTGAGTAAAACACAGTCTTTTCACTGAACTAGTACACAAATTTATTAAGGGGATTTATTATTTATCGCTGCGTTAAAGACCAACTGATGGCTTTCGGCTATTGTCTGCTCTTTGGTTGGGTTCTTTTCTGCTCTTTGGTCGGGTTGTTGTCTCTTTGGTATATTCCCCATTTCAATTCTCAAGTTTATCTTGTTCAAATAAGAGTCGTGCAAAACTTTTTTTGTGAGTAAAATTAATGGTGACGGCTATATCCACTGATTTGGAAGAAAATACATTGTCTTTTTGGTTACCGTATTGGTTGTGTGATTATATAGATACACAGTCACATCGGATTGAAAACTTTATTAAAGAGTTGTTTACCTTTGTAACATTATCTTAAATTGTAAACGGTGTCTTCAATTGAATAAACGAGAACAGTATAGTTCATATCTTTGCTTTGGAGGGTTTTACGACTACCGAAACCTTGGTCAATTCTAGTTAGGGCCCCGCCAAAGGCGGGTCGCCCTATAGTGATCCGTCCGTCCGTCCGTAACACTTTGTAATAACTGTGTGTCCGCTCCATATCTAGAGAACCATTATGATTTCATACTTTATACTTTACATGTTTATTAACCACCACCAGAGGGCGTGTCATGATGTATGTACAACTTCCTAGGTCAAAGGTCAAGGTAAAAAAACTTTGGTTTCAGTTGACAACCCTGTGTCCTGTGGTGAAGATCGTGTCCGCTCTATATCTTGAGAACCGTTATGATTTCAAAGTTTATACTTCACATGTATATGAACCAACACCAGAGGGTGTGTCATAATTTATGAACGACTGCCTAGGGCAAAGTTCAAGGTCAAAAACTTTGGTTTCAGTTGACAACCCCATGTCCTATGGTAAAGATTGTGTCCGCTCTATATCTTGAGAACCGTTATCATTTTAAAGTTTATACCTGAAATGTATATAAACCAATATCAGAGGGTATGTCATAATTTATGTACAACTTCCTAGGTCAAAGGTCAAGGTCAAAAACTTTGGTTTCAGTTGACAACTCCATGTCCTATGGTAAAGATCGTGTCCGCTCTACATCTTGAGAACCGTTATCATTTCAAAGTTTATACTTGACATGTATATAAACCAACACCAAAGGGTGTGTCATAATTTATGTGCAACTTCCTAGGTCAAAGGTCAAGGTCAAAAACTTTGATTTCAGTTGACAAACCCATGTCCTATGGTAAAGATACAATTTTTTAATGCACAGTATTCACAGCGGGGCCGACAGAGATGGCTCCCATCTCAATGATATCTAGTTACCTAGTACCTTAGTTTATCAACATTGGTTCCAAAAAATAAATGCCTTGCCTTACAGGGTGTACTGTTATGTTGTTCTCTTTGCTGTTTGTAGTGCGTACAGTAAAATGAACCAATGAGAGCAACAATAGGACAAAAGACATGATTTAGACATAGAAAGAAAGAAAACAAGAGATTTATAGTTTGAATTTTCAGCAAGATCTAGACAATCAATAAGACCAATTGTAGATGGGTATATAGATATAAGAAAATGAGGTATGATTGCCAATGAGACAACTCTCCATCCAAGTCATAATTTGTAAAAGAAAAACCATTATAGGTCAAAATACAGTCTTCAACACGGAGCCTTGGCTCACACCGAGCAGGAAGCTATAAAGGGCCACAAAAAATTACTAGTGTAAAACCAATCAAACGGGAAAACCAACGGTCTAATCTGTATAAAAAACGAGAAATGAGAAACATTTATGGACCAATCAACAAACGACAACTACTGAACATCAGATAGTCTGCCTCTAATGGTATGTGCACTTTAACAGAAACGAGTCTTAGTTGAGGAACTACTTGTTGATATTATTAAATGAATTTTGCCTCGAGTAACTATTTGAAAAATTGTACAGAATATAGTTCCTGTATTTTGTAAGCATATAATTTCTTTTTTCTAGATAACCCAGCTCAAGATAGCCAGTAACCCATTTGCAAAGGGCTTTCGGGATGTCGACCCAAATGAATGGTAAGGAATGTGTATTTGGTTTTTTTTTTTAGGATTTGCCTACGTTAATATTGCGATTGACACTAAGCAGCTTTTGCTTTGATGTTCGAATTTCTAATCGAATCAAATATATTGAATGGCGAGTCCTTTGCATGGCAGTACATGCATTAGCGTCCAAAGACACGAAGTAAATGATAAATGTATTCATACATATATTTATGTACTGCACCAAGTAAACCGAAAACGAATCAATGAAATATACCCAAAGTAAATTCTAAATGAATCAAGACAATGCACCAAGTAAATGAATCGTTACACTTCAACATCAGATGAATACAACGCACTGTCTCCCGCGCCCGTTATGACTTGCAAAATGTTTGCCACGTTATTGTTATAAGGAAGCGGGTGGCTGATGTTACTCGGAATAGGAAGACTTGTTCATATAGCGTAGATACTGAGAAATATTAGAACGCATGGCTCGATACAAACTTAAGACAAGTAAAGCGAAAAAGTACAATGTAAAAAGTACAAAATATGAAGAAAATTTTATCTTATCGCAGAATCATTACCAAGCAAAAGATAATTGTATATTTATTCTTCTTTAATCTTATAAACTTCAACTTCATGAAATAACATACACACGTCATCTTTTTTGTAGTATGGTAGATGTCATTTCACATCTGAATCCATGCGGAAGACCTCGGAATCATCATAGACCTTCGAGTATGTCACAGAACCCGGATGGTACATCAAGAAAACGCCAATGTGATAAATGTAAGAAGATTGTATATTTTATTTTACTAGATAAAAAATAGTTGCAAGAAAACACACGAGTATTATTCAATGAAGACAAATTAATAACATCATCAAAAACACACATGATGAAAATATTTCACAAGACATGCCTAAAGTCATTCATTCTAAATCCAAAAGTATCAAAATGATTCACATAAGTCAGTTCTAAAAAAATTCGCTACAGATTACCGTGCTCCTACATAGTAATATTCGAATTGAAAAATAGCCACATTTTAACGTAAACTTAAAAGTTTCAATGTACTGGACCAGTATATGAAACTACAGTTAATGTGTGAGGTCATAACAGATCGCGAAAAAATATTAAAACAGTTCTAAGTGAATTAAACGCTACAAATGTACTGATACTAAAAGTTGTAAAAATGTATGTTCAACAGACAGTCTGTCCTGTCCTACATTTTGTACTTGACTCGGAATTGTCACTATTTACTAAAACGTAAAATTGGAGTTGAAGGTGGTAACTCGGAAATAAGCCATTGATCTCCAGGACCTGATCAATGACTTTCCCGTTACCTCTAAAATTCGTCCCAAAATACTATTTATTTATTTTCCAGCTTCATCCGAGTCCGACGAATCACAGCTATCACCAGCCAGTATGAACAATTCAAATTTGTCAATGACATTACGACTTCCTACACGGACAACTTATCCTGATCCGTACAATTATATGTCCTACCCACATGACACATATATGATGGCAGCAAAGACTCGCCCCTCTCCGTATCCACGGAACATGGACTATACTTCATATCATCATGCTCGGATGTCTATGAAGGAAATATATCAAGGAACGCCCGGTTCTTGTGGATACAATTATTGATTCTCTCTGTGATTTTCTGTTAGTGTAAATATCAATAATATTTTGTGCCATGACCATGCGGATGAATGTTTTATGGAGATGTGCGGCATGTAAAAAGTGTGAATCTGATTTGTAATTGTTTTTATTTGTAATAAAAAAAGTTTATGCTTCTGAATTATATTTGTCAAAAAATGAAGGCAACAGTTGTATATATTCTGTTCGAAATTTATAAATCGATAGAGAAAAAACAAATCCGAGTTACAAACTAAAACTGAGGGAAACGCATCAAATATAAGAGAACTACGACACAACAGAAACACAACATTAAAATGTAACACCCACAGAGACAAACTATAATATAACAATGACCATTTCCCTGACTTGGTACAGGGCATTTTAAGATAAAAATGGTGGGTTGAACCTGGTTTTGTGGCATGCCAAACCTTCCGCTTTAATGGCAATGTTAATTATTACATTAAAAATTACTATATTACATGACAGGACTACAATACAAATAAATGGGAGAAAATATAGGACAGAGAAACGTGTGTTGACCTATAGATATGTATATTTCATTTTTATTTCGATTGAATTATATCAACTTCTCAATAACCAAAACGAGGAATACGTAATTACTCCGAGCTACCACACTATTAATAGCCAACAACAGGTACCTGGTTAAAAATTATACCACGTGCTCATCATATATATATATATAGATACACTGATTTTAATCTTTGTACGCCATACGCGCGTTTCGTTTACAAAAGACTCACCAGTAACGCTCAAATCAAAAAAAGTTAGAAAGTAAAGTACGAAGTTATAGAGCAATTGAGGACACAAATTTCCGATAGGTTGTGCCACATACATCTAAGATCTTCTATACCCGGGGTAGATAATCCTTAGTATTTCGTGAACAGGTAATTTATAACAGTTACCATAGCAATGATAATTCATTGATGCAAACACAAAACTGCTGACTACTCAGTCTTATACTTGTTCTCACGTTCTCAGTTAATCTCTTGAAATATGCAAATTTCACAATCTTTTTGTTAAGAAAATATCATAATCTCATTACACGACACTAAGAAAAGTATTTGGGTGATCTGTGAACTACCAAACATATTAGACATGCAGTAAAAAAGACCGAACTAACAATTTACACAATACTCCTTTGAAAAACATACAGGCAAAGACAAATTACACGAAACAACAGGCCAAACAACACATTGTCTAGATGACGAGCGCACATCACCACTTATAGTTTAGTAACTCTCTATATCATGAGACCATAAGTTATAAAAGTTAAATACACAATTGATAAAAACATGCGCTATGGTGACTACCTCTTACTTGTAAATAAAAAAAAAAGATGGCACATAATTTGTAAAGGAGAGAAACTATGGTCTCGCCACTACAAAACGTTAGTAAAAGTAGTCGAAGCTATTTTTGGTTTAAAACTCACGCCCAAGAATACAAAAATGCCAAAAATTTCATTTGAGTTGTTTTCTAGTGGACGTATTCGAAATTATACACTACATCTCTATGGAACGCCATGACTGTCTTCTGATGTTGATTGTTTAATATGTTCGGTGCTTTATGCATTATGTTCAGTAGTATGTATATTATGTTCAGTAGTATGTATATTATGTTCAGTAGTATGTATATTATGTTCAGTAGTTATTACATTATCTTAAGTACTTATTACATTATGTTCAGTAGTTATTACATTATGTTCAGTAGTTTTGACATTATGTTCGGTGCTTTGGTTATTATGTTCAGTAGTTTCATTATTATATGCAGTGGTATTTAAATTATGTTCGGTACTTCTGACGTTATATTCAGTACATTTTTCATTATGTTCAGTACTTTCGACACTTATGTTCAGTAGATTCAATATTATTTGCAGTACATTATGTAATACCTTCAGTAGTCCCGCTTTCTTTATATTCAGTAGATTATTCATTATGTTCAGTAAAAGCATTGGTATTATATTCGGTTCGTTCAACTTTATGTTCAGTGGTTTTATCATTATGATGATTTAGTAAAAGTCGGGAAGTCAATAACGGAAATTGTCGGAAAAAAACGAACGCGGATATTTTTGACGGACGTTTTATTCAAAAACACCTTTACGTGATTAAATGAAAATGTAAAAAATGGAAGCAGTTTTGAATCGGTGTGGTTTACGTGTCCAAGTTGGCATTTTTCACCAGGAAAAATAACTCCTGACTTAATTTGTAAGTTGTCGCTACAAGATTTCGCATATTTAGGTATGATCGACAGGAGAAAAATAATGGAATAAAGAATAGCTTGTGTTCATTTCAGCAGCAAAATTTTGACTTAGAGTAATAACAAGTTTTTCATTCTCAAAGAAGCACTGGA
Organism: Mytilus galloprovincialis; assembly: GCA_037788925.1. NCBI lineage: Eukaryota > Metazoa > Mollusca > Bivalvia > Mytilida > Mytilidae > Mytilus > Mytilus galloprovincialis. Next base: position 18,117,728 of record CM075332.1, read on the forward strand.
ATCCCTGCTTGAAATCGATTTAACTGTTTAAAAAACATTCCCTGTGGACTACCCCCCCCCCCCCCTTTTTGTGCTCTCTATTTTCAACCCTCGAATTAAGCTTTCCAATCTAATTAAAATTAAAACCTTGCTTTCTAACCAATCTGTTCATGCACCGGACCGGCAACTTTCTTTATTTAATACGAAAATCTAAAGTGCCGTTATACACATGCACGTTGTTTGCTTGGAGTATACGCCCGCAAAGAAAGAAATAGCCTAAGTCCGAAGGCACAAATAAGAAAAAGAAAGTTTTACGGCAAAGGGTGCCGGGGTAATTCTCTCTGTGTTCAAAATATACATGAAATATTTGCCACTGCCCCTTTTTTGTTCTATGAATTTTAATCCTAAGTTTTCTATCTGTTACATGCCAAGAAATCCGAGCTAAAAATTCCGGTAGACCTCCTACGGCACCCATTAGTATTTAAAGATTTGATTTCATTCAACAAATTAATTTAGGACCTTCGTGTACGTATCATTTAGAACACAGCTATATACATGTTCCAAATGGTCAATATTAATCATCCATGTAATTTGCTCTATGGGATGTTTGCAGAATTTCAACGGAGGCAATTTCTTGGCATGATCAATTGTGTGTTTACCCTCCCCTTTTCTCCTTTGATATAAAGCGTTCCAATGAATAACAAAATAAAATAAGACAATTACGCAAGAGACTTCTCATTTTTTTACCGGTTAAAGGTGATGGGTGCTTTGCGGCTCCTCATTTCTTTTCATGAAAACTTAAACTTTTGTATCCTCCTCTAAATTTAAGCCAATTAAGGTTTTTGATTTGTTCTTCAATATACCACTAAAGGGCAGTGTCTTGCCTGAATAAGAGCTGCTTGATAGTGAAGACGTGCCCTTACTCTAAGATCGATTATGAATAGAATGAAATTCAAAACAGTGTGGCTGTGGCCATTGATTGACACATTAAATTCATCCATTGACTGGGACAATTTAGTGAACGTTTGTATGTAACAACTACTGCTCACTATGTACTTTTTAAAGACACCTAAACTATGGGGTCACCAAAGGTTCTCAACACCTTAATAAAGTAATTCGAAAAACTAATCAGAAATAACACGATGTTTTGATTTATATCAATTATATAAATCAAAACATAAAGGTTATTCCTGATTAATTTTTTGAATTATTTTATAATTAAAGGCGTTAAGAAACCTTTGGTGACCCCACAGTTTAAATGTTTATCGTAGGTACGTCGTGAACAGTGGTCGTATACAGACAAACGTTCACGTAAATTGTTCAAGTCAATGGATGAATTTAATGTGTCAATCAATGGCCACAGCCACACTGTTTTGAATTTCATTCTAATAAGAATTCATGAATCTTAAGAAAGGCTAATTGGCATTTCAGACGCGAAATTTTCAATTGGAATTTATCCGTTTAATATGGGTTCATCATCCGTTTAATCCGTTATACGTCCGGTAGAAGTCCGTTTCACATTCGTTCAACATCCGTTTTATCCGTTTGACGTCCGTTAGAAGTCCGTTGGTTAATTTGTCTGCCAGACCTCAAACGGATGTATAACGGACACGTTACGAATACAAAACGGAAGCGAAACGGACGAGTACCGTACAAAACAGACGCATACCGGACGTTCAACGGACATTTCATCCAATGGACGTCAGTTCAAAGTTTTGAACATGCTCAAAATTTTCTACCAGACAGAACGGACGTCGACGGATTACACGTAAACTTACATGCAACGGATATGGACGGACGTCTAGCGGACATGAACGGATTGAAAAAAAAAGTAATCCGTTAGGCATTTGTTCGAACTATCTTAGTCAAAATATTGCTGCTAAAATGAACACAAGCTATTCTTTATTCCATTATTTTTCTCCTGTCGATCATACCTAAATATGCGAAATCTTGTAGCGACAACTTACAAATTAAGTCAGGAGTTATTTTTCCTGGTGAAAAATGCCAACTTGGACACGTAAACCACACCGATTCAAAACTGCTTCCATTTCTTACATTTTCATTTAATCACGTAAAGGTGTTTTTGAATAAAACGTCCGTCAAAAATATCCGCGTTCGTTTTTTTCCGACAATTTCCGTTATTGACTTCCCGACTTTTACTACATCATCATAATGATACAACCACTGAACATAAAGTTGAACGAACCGAATATAATACCGATGCTTTTACTGAACATAATGAATAATCCACTGAATATAAAGAAACCGGGACTACTGATGGTATTACATAATGTACTGCATATAATATTGAATCTACTGAACATAATGTCGAAAGTACTGAACATAATGAAAAATGTACTGAATATAACGTCAGAAGTACCGAACATAATTTAAATACCACTGCATATAATAATGAAACTACTGAACATAATAACCAAAGCACCGAATATAATGTAAAAACTACTAAACATAATGTAATAACTACTGAACATAATAGGAAATCTACTGAACATAATATACATACTACTGAAAATAATGCATCAAGCACCGAACATATTAAACAATCAACATCAGAAGACAGTCATGGCGTTCCATACATCTCCGTCATTCTAATTATATGCATTATATATAATCTTATAAGAATAATAACAAAAAGTTATTTTCTCTACATATACTAGTTAATCTGATCCTAGTACTAGTATTCTGATAGATTATTTTTTGAGTAATTATACGTATTCCTGGTTTTGGTTATTGAGAAGATGTTATAATTCAATCAAAATAAAAATAAAATATACAGATCTACAGGTCAGCACACGTTTCTTAAAAAGATTAGTCTTCCTATATATAAAGCTCTAAATCGCTCTTCTCTCGAAAAGTTGGGAATACATTTTAAAACAGGTCTACCGTAAACAGTCTAAAACCCCGTTTTATCGGAATCAGTTATCGTTTGTATATGGTTAAGTTTTTCAGTTTACTAACATTGATATGTAAGCTGGACACTTCAGTCGACAGACTCTTTTGTAAACTTAAATGACTCTTGTATATGTTAACTGTTAGATTACAGATTGAAATGAATCTTATGTTACATTTTCGAATGCGTACTAACATGATCAACACGATGGTTGCCACGTGTGGATCAGAATATGCCTACTCTCTACTAAGTTCACTCCCAGTGTATGTTAGGCTTCATGTTGCTCAGCATTTTCTTTCTATGTTGTGTTTTGTAGACTGTCCTTTTGACATGTTTTGTTTCTTACCGTACCGTTGCCATTATCGGTCGACCTATGCGTCTGTGTCTGTCTTTCTCTTTTTCATCCGTTTAAATTGATCAACAATGATGTTTTGGACTTCTTTTTGTTGTCTTCGGCGGTTGCAAAGTTCATAGTGTCAGCTTGAATACTAATTATGTTTTTTATGTTTAAAAAAATATAGAACCATTTTCATAACAACGTGGACAAGACCATTTTATGGCGCGCTCAGTTTATCAATTGACTGTGTCAGATTAGGTGAACGTTCGTCTGTAACGCCCACTTGTCATATCGTACGTGTTATAGACATTTAAACTGTGGGGATGCCAAAGGATCTAAACGTGTAAATAAAATATTACGAATAACTAGCAGAGGACAGAACATTGTGTGTTATTTTAAATGTTTAATACTTACACTTTCTTTTTTTCTTCTCGTTCACTTGCACGTACTTAACACTTTTATTCTATAAAAATCCCCATTGGAGGCCTCTGACAGACTGAGTGAGCGTAAACTCACTGTTATCGATAGTCGATGACGTTAAAGGTAAATGATTCAGTATTATTACCAACATAAGTATTGCGGTTGTCCATGCTGTTATGAAAAAGATTCTATGTGCACATTGAAATTCCAGCGTTTATTCATCACGATAAATTTTGAAATGACTAATAGGTGGTCTGTATTGACGCCCAGTGGCAAATATTATAATAAATGCACGTTCAGAGCGTTAACATACAATGTCAATTGAATATAGTTATTGCTTTGTAGACGGACACGGTGAATGTTCGCAAGAATCTACATGTCATATTCAGAAACCCTATACTGGATTGTTAACGATGACGAAGTGCTATAACTGAAAAGTATAGCCATTCGCAAGCCTTGACAATGAATCTGCAATGCGCAAGGGAGATTATTTCTTTGATTTCAGTATGTTTTTATATCAGTAAAACACTATGCCTGGGTTTTTATTATGACATTATCAAAGTATTGGCAACCCATGGGAGTAATCATCTTTTACATTTGTTTGGTTTCGAATTCCTTTTATTTTAAGACATAAATGATATTGTTGAATATTTAGGGGCCTCCGTATTTTAAATAGTTCACCTACTGTGTCACTGAGAACTTTGAACACCGCACGTGGCTTTTGCGTTCGACTAAAATGTTAATTGAATTTGATTGCCAGTTTGCTTCATGTCAAAGATTGGTGGGTGTCTCCGGGTACTCTGGATTCCTCCTCCAATACATATTGGCTATCACGTAACAGCCAATATTACTAGATATAACATTAAACACCAAATCAATCGATTATGTTATTTCTGTTTTTTGGTCGGTTGTTGTCTCTTTGCAACAAAAGTAATTCCCTATTTCCATTCGTCTCTTTATCACTAAAGTTGTGAGAACTTCGATCCCCGCACATGGCAGGTGCGTTTGACTCAAATCCTAATTGAATTTGATTGCAAAATAAAATCATTCCCCATTTCATAACTCAATTTTATAGTGTGGAATCACTTTATAATGCCTATTAGGCAAAGCTTGATGTTTTAGTAACTTTTACCACCCGTATAGGAATGTGCTGCAGTACAAATGACAAACGGACAAATAAACGACCAGGCGCCATCGACGGGAGACCACACTCTATGAAGAGACAAGTTATGAATATATGCATCAATATGTTTCAACTCTTCTTACGTGACACGTAGATACTAATGAACCCCACAAAATGATTTCTAACATAATTTATGTCTGTTAACTATTATGTAAACATCCCGACGCTTTTAAATACCTTACGTAATAGAAACGGACATCCATTGATTAAAACATAACAACGCCAAGATGTCAGAAGCATAGACGTATTTATAATATGGACGACATCTATCAGAAACACGCCATTCAAAAACAACCATTCTGCAAATTAAAAGGAAGAAACACATTCCATGCCAGTCTTGAAGTACAAAAATATTTATATAAACGGTGAATATGATGGGATTTAAAGAAAAATGACGAATGACGGAAGGTGTCGAGGGTTAATTTCATGATGAGCTACGAACCGCTTTACGGCAGAAATAAAACCCATTTACGGCAGTTAACAAGGAACGTGATGAGTTTATTCTGCCGTTTCCTCTAACAAATTAACAGTAGGTGTAAACAGAAGATGTGGAATATAAACAATCAATTCGCTTCAAAATGTGCTCATGGCTATGATTTAAAATGAGAAATGTTTCTTTCCCATCCAGATGTAACGATTCCGGGATCTGTTTTCTGTGATAAGAACAATGTTTATATTTTATACGTATCAATTTCAAATCATAAACACCTTGATCAACGGTAAAGGATGCGTTTACTAAACATTCTAAGCAGCTGGTGCTAAACTTACTTTATATATAGTATAGCACTTAGAAAAAGTGAATTGAAAAGTTTACTGTAAGCATTGTACAATATTTAAGCAAGAACTGATATTACTTGAAAATCTACTTAGCAATTGTATACTTTCGACATAAGGGCACTATTACAAGATCTAAGATACAAAAACTGATGTACGAAAACTGATATATGTGTATACATTCATTACATGTTACAACTTCGGCAGTTCTTATGTCGGAGTAACCATCGTGTTGCTTCATATTTATTTCTCAATAGAAAAAGATCGACTTTCAAATTGAAATATTTGTTTAATTTCCAAACTGGCAAAATTTCATGATTGTTTAGAAACAAACAAAATAATAAGTTATAATGCAATAACAAGGGAATTTTAATATTTATGCATTGTTATTTTGAAAAATCCATGCATATGGCATACTACAATGTAAATTATGGATTTTGCAAAAAAAAAAAAGTCGTCTTGTCTTTTATGAAAAAATATAAGAAATCATATGCAATCGATACTGCTACTTACTGTAAAAAAAAAATACATCGGCGTAAACATACTAATAAAATAATAATAATTTAACTTGTAGTATCAAATTAAGGGTCGAATTCAACAGTAAGATGAGCATCGAGTGGATTTAGAAATTGAAGATAAAAAGCATGTATGACTAAAAATTAATTTGTTTAATCAAATACTCTGACAAATTATAAATACGTATGTTATTTTAGTAGCGTTTATTGCTGGTTTGAATCGAGTGCCACTAGTTAGTCTTGTGTAGACGAGACGCGCGTTTGACGTACTTTTTTTTTTATAAACATTGCATTTTGTCTAAACCCGGGTGACCAATATTGCAAACCTGATCCTAGGATAAAGTTTGATTTTAGTAAATATAGTCAGTCAAACTTGTTAGACTTTTCTGTAATTTTGTTATAATGTGTCCGAAAAGTAGTGCACTTCGCCGTTCTCATTGGGATAGAGCAGGTGCGTTTGGTTTTTTAATTTGTATTTATTGTCTAAAAGATATGCACTCAGAAATAACCCTGTATTTAATATTAATTTATTATAGTACTGGAAAACCACAAATGTTTGCCACTGGACATTAATCAAACAACAATGAATCCATCTTAATAAGAAAATAATGAGTTATTATATTATTCCGTTTTAAGAGTCTATGTTAATATGAGAGAGGAAGAACAGCAATAAAAGCAGTTGCGGATCCAGAAATTTTCATAAGTGGGGGCCCACTGACTGACATAAGAGGGGGGCCCGCTCCAGTCACGCTTCAATGATTCCCTATATAAGCAACCAATTTTTTTCTCAAAAAGGGGGGGCCGGGCCCCCTGCCCTCCCATAAATCCGCCTCTGAAAAGCGCTGTTCCTTTGCATTCTGTTTGTTTGGTTGTAGATATACTGATTTTGTGTTATGGATGAATACCCCTTATCCTTTCTTATCTATTATATTATAGTAATTTTCAATAAAACTATAAATAAAACTAAATAATTAAACAAACAATAAAAGTCCATTTGAGGTGGGACCTGGAAACAGGAGTTACTGTATCTTGGTATGCCTTGTAAGTTTAAACAAATTATGTGCCATGAAATAAATAGACAAAATTAATCTTCACAACCTTGCGATATCGTCAGTCGCTTCTTGTGAATTTGTTTTTTATTTTTCGTAATATGGCAACACACCACAGAAGTTAAATAACACTAGCTGCCATTGCTACATGACAATATAGAAACAATAATAGTTTAAATGATATTGTTTTTATTTTTCGCAATAGAACACCACAGAAGTTAAATAAAACCAGCTACAATTTCTTCACGGCAATATAGAAGCAATAATAGCTTCAATGATTTTATTTTTATGTTGCGCAATGGAACACCACAACAAAGAAGTTAAATAAACCAGCTGCAATTGGTACATGGCAATATAGAAGCAATAATAGCTTCAATGATTTTATTTTTATGTTGCGCAATGGAACACCACAACAAAGAAGTTAAATAAACCAGCTGCAATTGCTACATGACAATATAGAAGCAATAATAGCTTCAATGATTTTATTTTATTTTTCGAAATATGGAACCACAATACAGAACTGAGTTAAACAAAACAGCTACAATTGCTACATGACAATATAAAAACAATAATAGCTTCAATGATTTTATTTTTATTTTTCGCAATATGGAACCACAATACAGAACTGAGTTAAAACAAAACAGCTACAATTGCTACATGACAATATAAAAACAATAATAGCTTCAATAATATTGTTTTTATTTTTCGTAATATGGCACCACAATATAGAAGTAAAATAAAACCAGCTGCAATTGCTACATGACAATATAGAAGCAATAATAGCTTCAATGATTTTATTTTTATTTTTCGCAATATGGCACCATGCATAACACAGAAGTTAGATAAAACCAGCTGCAATTGCTACATGACAATATAGAGGCAACAATAGCTTCAATGATTTTTTTTTAATTTTTCGCAATATGGCACCACAACACAGGAGTTAAATAAAACCAGTTCCAATTGCTACATGACAATAAAGAGACAATAATAGATTCAATAATTTTGTTTTTATTTTTCGCAATATGGAACCACAATAGAGAAGTTAAATAAAACCAGCTGCAATTGCTACATGACAATATAGAAGCAATAATAGTTATACAATGGAGCACCACAACGCAGAAGTTAAATAAAACCAGCTGCAATTGCTACATGACAATATAGAAGCAATAATAGCACTACAATGATAGGTATGTACACTTCGGCCATCTGTTGATCTGTAATGACAACTCGGACAGGTCGAGATAGCAGGTTAACCCTGGACAGTGCAGTGGTTATCTCTGTTGTAATTATTCAGTGAGAATCTTTAATAGATTTGTGCAGGCAGATACATTCTTGATGTGCTAATTATCTCGCCGGTGTCAATCATTTTTTTACATTTGATTGACAGGGGTTTAAGATGGATGGGCTTACTATTTATATAATTGCACCAAAGCAAGTTTTCAACACGCACATATAGATTCCACAGAACTAAACGTATTACTTATTTCAATGAATGATTTCATTGTATTCTGGGTACTGTTGTTTGTCTTTTGGTCTTTTTCTTGTTTTACTATGTCATTGTAAGTTTGTTTTCTTGTTTTACTATGTCATTGTAAGTTTGTTTTCTTGTTTTACTATGTCATTGTCAGTTTGTTTTCTTGTTTTACTATGTCATTGTAAGTTTGTTTTGTTTTTTACTATGTCATTGTAAGTTTGTTTTCTTGTTTTACTATGTCATTGTAAGTTTGTTTTCTTGTTTTACTATGTCATTGTCAGTTTGTTTTCTTGTTTTACTATGTCATTGTAAGTTTGTTTTGTTTTTTACTATGTCATTGTCAGTTTGTTTTCTTGTTTTACTATGTCATTGTAAGTTTGTTTTCTTGTTTTACTATGTCATTGTCAGTTTGTTTTCTTGTTTTACTATGTCATTGTAAGTTTGTTTTCTTGTTTTACTATGTCATTGTAAGTTTGTTTTCTTGTTTTACTATGTCATTGTCAGTTTGTTTTCTTGTTTTACTATGTCATTGTAAGTTTGTTTTGTTTTTTACTATGTCATTGTCAGTTTGTTTTCTTGTTTTACTATGTCATTGTCAGTTTGTTTTCTTGTTTTACTATGTCATTGTAAGTTTGTTTTCTTGTTTTACTATGTCATTGTAAGTTTGTTTTCTTGTTTTACTATGTCATTGTAAGTTTGTTTTGTTTTTTACTATGTCATTGTCAGTTTGTTTTCTTGTTTTACTATGTCATTGTCAGTTTGTTTTCTTGTTTTACTATGTCATTGTAAGTTTGTTTTCTTGTTTTACTATGTCATTGTAAGTTTGTTTTCTTGTTTTACTATGTCATTGTAAGTTTGTTTTGTTTTTTACTATGTCATTGTCAGTTTGTTTTGTTTTTTACTATTCATTGTCAGTTTGTTTTGTTTTTTACTATTCATTGTCAGTTTGTTTTGTTTTTTACTATTCATTGTCAGTTTGTTTTTTTACTATGTCATTGTAAGTTTGTTTTTTACTATGTCATTGTAAGTTTGTTTTGTTTTTTACTATTCACTGTCAGTTTGTTTTTTACTATGTCATTGTAAGTTTGTTTTTAACTATGTCATTGTAAGTTTGTTTTTTATGTCATTGTAAGTTCGATTTTACTATGTCCAGTTTGTTTTTTACTATGTTATTGTTAATTTTTTTTTTACTATGTCCAGTTTGTATTTTACTATGTTATTGTAAGTTTGTTTTTTACTATGTTATTGTGAGTTTGTTTTTACCATGTCATTGTACTAAGTTTGTTTTAACCATGACTTGTCAGTTTGTTTTAACCATGACTTGTCAGTTTGTTTTGACCATGACTTGTCATTGTTAGTTTGTTTTAACCATAACTTGTCAGTTTGTTTTAACCATGACTTGTCAGTTTGTTTTAACCATGACTTGTCATTGTTAGTTTGTTTTAACCATAACTTGTCAGTTTGTTTTAACCATGACTTGTCAGTTTGTTTTAACCATGACTTGTCATTGTTAGTTTGTTTTAACCATGACTTGTCAGTTTCGGTTTGCTATCGACTTATGATTTTGAATCACCCTTTAGTATCTATTGTTTCTCTTTAGAGTTGTTCATGTTGACTTAATATTTCCCCGTGTGATATAGCTTGTAATTTTGACCTTGGCATATATGTTTGATTTATCGGAAACATTCAATATATTTTATGTGGCAAAAAGTATAAAAACCCCAAAGTGTCATAAAAAAGAAAATGCGGTATGATTGCCAATGAGACAACTCTCTACACGAGACCAAAATGACACAGAAATTAACATCTGTAGGTCACCGTACGGCTTTCAACAATGAGCTAAACCCATACCGCATAGTCAGCTATAAAGGGCCATGAAATGAAAATGTATAACAATTCAAACGAGAAAACTAACGGCCTTATTTATATATATAAAAAAAAAATGAACGAAAAACAAATATGTAACACATAAACAAACGACAACCACTGAATAACCGGATCATGACTTGGGACAGGCACATACATAAATTATGAACGGGGTTAAAATATTTGTTTTAAATTTTATCTGTTTCTGTTTCGAAGGTTTATTTACAGAATTTAGAGCCAATGTAATGTGTATTTTCCCTTTCAAAATGTTACAAAGTACATATAGTGTTGAAACGATCGTTTATAATTATTAATTTCTAAGTTTCCTTTAATCCTTCAGTTGGACAGCAATATGTAAAATATAAATTTGGAAAAGTCTTTTAGATCTTAATTCCATGAACAATCAGTTAAATATCGCCGCATGTTTTATTTTGAAGCATGTTATAAACTAAGATTTTTGAACAAAATGAGTTAAGAATTGAATATTATGGCCATGAATTCCTAAGATTATTTGTGCCCTCCCTTTTCTATGTGCACATGCTTACTTCATAGTGTCGTTATAACTATTATACAAAAACGCTTGGGTCACAGTCAATAATTGTTTTTTCTTTTCTGTGAATTATCTTAAAAGTATATATGTTTTTTTTCAATCACTGTATTTTTTTTTCTATTTTTCTAAATTAAATATAACAAGACCAAAATATTTGAAACTTCCCGATGTAAAAAGTCATAATGTTTTTGTGTTATGATTGTTAATTTTCATTATTTTGTTTATTTTTGGACGGAACTGTTTGACATACGAAAGTATGGTTACACTATAAAGGATATTAGGAACCAGAGAAGAAGGGTTCCTTACTCATAATCCCTTGAACCAAATACCATAACATTTTTTTCTAGTTTACCAGGTATCAGTTATTTTCATTCAATATTCAGTTATTTTCTAAATCAATTATAATTGTTTAACTTTCGCAATTTAGAAGAAAAGATCTTGTTTTATTACATGTATTCATGATCATATACACAATACTGTGATAAGATTAAAAACTATTTAAATTTGCCCACTACTTCATGGAATTAATTGTTTCATAGATGCAATACCCATTTTGATTGTTTAAAGTGTACTGCCTACTTTTCATAATAAATTCTTTAAAATAACAGAGCAGCAATACATTATTTTAGATAGTTTAAACATATTTTATTTTCAAAAGTAGCAAAAGGGATTGGACACAAGCTATAATAACATAAGTTAGGTAACAGTACAGCAGTAAATTTTATCAAAAGATTCAACGATTCATTAGAGGTTTGTGATTTACAATAAAATCACCATGACATTTCAATTTTATGGTAAATAATGACCACTGTCCAATAATTACGCGTCTATTTATTACAGCCATTCCTAAAATAATGATACATGTCATTACAAAATCTGTAATTAATCTTAATTAACATGGCAAACCAAATAAACAAATTGGTCTAATAGCAGACGACTATGACGTGGCACCGATCAGTTTCTGCACGGCAGCAGGTCCGCAGAGAATCGAAATTATTATCTCAGGCACATTTGGATGCCTAAAAAAGTTTTATGCTTTGTGTTAACGAGTATATTGTGAAATGTACCGAAGAAAAGTGAACACAATCAATTTAACTAGTTCATGAAATTGAGAATTATCTTCACTGCCGGAGAAATATATTTTATAAACTAATTACTAATGCCTGAGACATATATTCTCTGCTAATGCCAAAATCTAAATTATGAACAAATCCATTCGTTTTTAATACAACATTTTATAAATAATAATAAAAACTATAATAATAATTTGAAAAATATTGATAACTTAAGTAAAAAAAAATTATATTTTCCTTGTATATCATATACTAGTATTATATTGATACATTTTATTATGATTATGAAAAACACAAAAATAAATTAATTTATTCATGAAAAAATAACCTCTTATACAACAAAGAAAATCAGCCAGTTTATATCAACAAACTTAACACATTTTTCATCTTATTTTTAATGCGAAAAGCTACGTCACTATTATAATGAACAAATACTTCTTTTATATTTTTCTACTCAAAATCGTATTCATTAATAGAATTTATGTTTATTGCAAAAACACAAAAAGACATTTCTGCTTACTTAATATTAACAAAATTTCTAAACAACAACGTGCCGATGACAGAAAAGAACTCTGGCAATGAATGCGGAAAATTGAATAAAAACAATAACCAAAATGTAACAGGCTCGCTTCAATAACCTCCTCTTTTCGTATGAAATTAACCGTACAATTTTACTATCATTTGGGAAACAGTAGTAAACTTGTGTTACACTTGTTGAATGATGAGCAGTTAATAACTAACAGGGATACATTAACGTAGACTGGTACCGCCAATTATTGTCAAAAACCTCTTATAATCGTGTTAACTTTCATATTCCTGTCATATATAATTGTTAAACATTGCTGTGTGTGCACAATCTTATTAGAAGAAAACTGTTCCCGTTGACAGATATTACTACTAATGTAATTTGCCAGAAATTGTGAATGTAATTGTTTTACGACATTGTTTTACGACAACATAAGTAAGGGAGAATTTTTTATACATTTTTAGTGAGAAAATTTTCTACGTCTTTACATATATATTTGTAATATATATACCTGTAATATCTGATATTTGACAGAGCATAATTAAAACAATATAAATGATATAATTTATTTTGTAATTTTTATAAGCATTAGCAATTTTCGAGAAGTTTTTTTAGTTTCTAGGTAAACATGATGCGCATAAAAATCCATAAACAATATGCTGTTTTGTCTTTTAACTTTAAACAGGGACATAATTATTAAAATTGTGTTGCAAAAATGTTGCTGTAAAAGAAATAAAAAAATCTGACGCTAGAGAGAACGCAAGGTCAAATGTAATCATTACTATTAAATCATGCCGGAAAAACACAAACTTGACAGATGAAAAAGATATATGTATTGTTTATATTTGTTTTAACCTGTCTTTTACAGATAAAGCAAGAAATATTTGATACTAACAAAATACTATTACGATTTTAGATGAGATTGTAAGGCAGAACATATTCTAAAATTAAGTTTCATTCGCTATGCCCGTTTTTTTTCTTTAGTGAAAAGTAAAAAATTAATTCACAAAAATACCGATTTCAGAGGAAAATTCAAAACGGAAAGTCCCCACTGAAATGGCAAATTGAAAACATAACGCTCTAACACATTAAACAAATGGATAACAGCTGTCATATTCCTGATTTAGTACAGGCATTTTATTATGTAGAAAATGGTGGATTTAACCCTGTTTTATAGCTAGCCAAACCACTCAATTGTATGACGGTCGCAGTAAATCATAGCAATTAATTCAGTTCCAATCTACACAACAGGACCGAACAGTCGAATACACTGCATCAGTCTAAAACTTTTTTCGAATTGATCGAATTTTGGATCTACTATATTATTAATAATTTGTTTATATACCAGTAAATGTGCACTATATTAAAAAGAATGCACAAGGAAAGTTTAACAAATTTATTTACAATGTGAAATCTCCATGTTCAATGCAAATTTCCGTGCATAAAAGTAGGATTGTTCACGATCTGAAAATTTGAAATTAATATGGTGATTTTTATGTTATATCTCTGGATAAATACCGAATATGTTATTACCCCCACGAATACAAGGGTCATTCTGTTTATTATCGATATTGTACTATCTATAATACTAAAATTACGAGGTCCAATTTGTCAGCCGTCATCACGTAAAAACGACGAATCACAGAATTCAACTTTATATATAACTAATATAGTACAAAGGTGTAGATTGAAAATTACACCACTCCAGGCCCTTTTGTTTTCCAGGTAATTAATATTGCCAATAATTAAGAAGTTCAGGGTCGAGTCCGCTACCGATACCAATAGTATATTCACCTGTTACCTATTACCTTATCTGTACGTTCCGCATCTGACAGGCGCACCACCAAACGTTGTATTCAGGATTAATATGCTATATACACGGGTCATAACCACAGGGTTGACACTACTAAATTGTCAAATTGTTACCTATTGTAGTATTTTAATCAGTAAGACTTTCTAAGATAACAATACGAATACTAAAAATCTGGACTAAAAATAAGGCGTATAGGTACAGTTTTCAATTTTTTAGTGGGCATGACGTTAAACAGCGAAGCAAAGAATTCAACTTTATTTATACCTTATATAGGACAATGCTGTTGATTAAAAAATTAATACTCCATTTTAGGACCTTTTGTTTTCCAAATAATTAATATTATTGTTTCAGTTCGACGGGTTCAAACAGAAAGACTTGAAAGCAGAGAAAAAACTGTATCTTATAATCGGCATGACTTTATCAGATGACAATACTAATACTAAAATAAGGCTTGCGCATAGTTATATACTTTAATTCAGTCACGGACCCGGGATATCACGGGTGTGTTCTAGTTTTATCTAGTTTAGTAGATGCATCTTTTAATTTTGCCAGACATAATTCTACGAGCAGCCGTATCCATTCGGTTAAATATTTGCAACGAGTTATAAGACCATAGTTCGATCGCAAGCTGTGTAAAAGAAAATAATTTGCTCTCCCCAACACCCAGCCTTTACGAGTAACCGAAAAGACTGGTCGACTCGGAATCAGAATTATGTATTTAAGTAAAGGGGTAGTCTTTCCTGCATGTGTTGTTTCAACTTAATTGCCAGCTCGAACATTTAAGGTAATATGCTCATATCTCATTGACGTGTTATTGTCCTGAGTATATTATACATGTATGATATTTATTGTTGGACATTAATTATTGATGAACACTTCTGTGAGAACTTCTCTGTCTATACCTTTAGGTAGCAGTCTTGTAATTGACTGCTCCATATGCTTACATGGAAAGCAGCTGATCTTTGAAATTTTTTAAAACGTTTTTGTTAATGTGCATATCATGTATGATAATATAAATAAATGTTTCAATTCAGCATAAACTAAATCAAACAAACAATTGAGTCCAGAAAACAAAATCAGAAAAAAGGACTTATTTTATTTCACTTCATGTTTTGCACTGGAAACTGGAGTTGTAATACAAGACTGGTACCTTTTATCTGATAGCAAAGTCTTTTTACGTTCCTAATGGGAAACACATACTCAAACAAGGCACTACTTGTTGTTTGTTTCTATTGTACGTGCATAAATCAATGTGTTTATTATTTTTTTCTCTATTGTCCAGTCACAAATATGTAACGCCTATTACAGAAGTTATTACGTACACACTTTAGTCGTTAGTAAAATTTTCAATATTTAGGGCACTGTAGAATGTATATTGATATTTTTACTGTCAATGGAAAACTTGAGTTAGAAAGGAAACTTACATCATAAAAGTATATAGCCAACTTTTCAGATTTGTAACCCGAATTTCCTTACGTTCTGAAATCAAGGAATTTACTAAATGTGTTTTCATATATTCACCTCATAAAGTCTAAATTCAACAATTAACAATGCAAAGACTCAATAAATTGTTTTTAGGAGATTTGTGTTTTTTTGTGTAGACTTCATCTAATAAACCTTTGAGACTACCACAGAAGACTGCAGACGGTTATACAACCCGATATAATCGATCATAGATACATATATAAATAGATAGCGACCACGTGCAATTGGTTTTTCTAGGTCTGTTTGATTTCATATTGTAGATTAAAGCTTATGTTTATCATTGGTTTTACCTGAATAAGTAAGTTATTTTATTTGTGGATCGAATCAGTCAACCAAATGATTATTAAGGACAATGATACGAACCTATTGACTGGTTTATACAGATCTGTATGAAGGGAACAACAATTGTGTTGTCCTACATGTTGCTCGAGGCGAAGACGAGGACAATAACTTGTATCAAAGGGTAAAAAATATTGTTATCACACTCATAACCAGTCATTAAGTACGTGTTTTATTATTCTGAACAAAACAACTTTCTAAAACGTCTACATACACCACTTGTAGAAGAAAAAGTCGCATAAGTATACACAAGATGAAAAGTAAAATCACAAAAATACTGAACTCAGAGGAAAATCCAATCGGAAAGTCCATTATCACATGGCAAAATCAAATAACAAAACACATCACAAACGAATGGACAAGAACTATCATATTCCTGACTTGGTACAGGCATTTTCAAATCTAGAAAATGGTGGATTAAACGATGAACCATCAGATTTTTGTCCGGTGTGTTATTTGTCAATACTTTATTACTGTTATCAAGACCAGAAAAATATGCATGAAATAAAAAGTAAATGATTTATTAATAAATAAATGTTGCAAATTTTGAAAAATGTTGCGTTGGAACTTATTCCCGGAATTTCCACCTTCGGCGGGACGTTCATATCTTAAATGTTTCTAAAAGCAACAGAAAAGTATCAAATAAACTAGAGCTACAAACCAACATTTATTTGATTCATCAACAGTTTAAAATATTACAGAATCAAGAATATTAAGGAAATCCTGAAATCTACTTTGGTATAATTATGTTGTGTGTAACTAATTTCCTCTCTAATTGAGACGATGTTGAAGTTCCACATTAACGAGTTTGCAGTTGTGAAAATACACGGCAGTGTCATTATTTATATACTGCTAAACCTGATATCAATAACTTTGTAACAACTATGTCAAACATTTCAACGTCTGTTTTACTCACGTATGAAACGTGGTTTCCATGTTGTTTTCTGTAACGCCATGTTTAGCGCGCATGCGTAACTGTAGTTCTCGGTGGTAGTTGTCTTCTGTTTCCGCATTCAGTAACGGTTCATTGGCTTCCGATATGCCGTATCGATAGCGTTTGGGTGGTGTGGAAGGTAATCTAACTTCACTGTTATGATATTCTTTTCAACTGCAGAAACTGATTAATAAAACAGATATGATTGTGCATATTCAACGAAATGTTCTCAATATTTTAAACAAAAATGTCAAATTGACGAATTTTCACACATTTGTCATTCTCTCTGCGATACGTTAAGTAAAGAATTGGTTTTGAAAATGTTGAGAATTTTTAAATCACAGCGGGGAAATTTCTGTTAACAACATAATTTGGTACGTGTGACTTCGCTTAATCTAAAAAATACAGGAATAGTTGAGAAAATTACATTAGTTATATTATGTTAATTGTTTTAAAGCCTTCATGTATGCAAATCTGTATAAAGGCCATTTGTAAATAATTTATGTCCTGCATTTTCGATTTTTTTTTCTCATAGGAAAATATTAAAATTCTAGTAATGAAGGTAACTGTTGATCTGAATTTCTGTGTCATTTTAGTCTCTTGTGGAGAGTTGTCTCATTGGCAATCATACCACATCTTCTTTTTTATATTATCTGATTTCATTTGATATAGGATATAACACGTGGACAGTTGTCGGAGTTGATGTTTTCTATTTACACATACAGTCCACAAATGTTCTAACGTTATTCCTTTCAACTTATTTTATATCATTTGAACAATTATTTTATTGATAACTTTAATGACTTCTATTATATACCAGAGTATGACTTTTTTCACTGTGTTTGTGTTGGTAGGACAAGTTTCAAACCATGAATTCTTTTGAAACCATTAATGCCGCAGGGGGATACAGCATTCAAAACTTTTAAAAATGGGGGTGCGTAATTCCATAACACGGATTATATACGACAGAGCGAAACGAGCCAAACAATTTTACACGATTTTATGCTACAATATCATATCAATGGTCAATTACAATAATTGTGTTTGGGTATCAAAGGATTCGCCTTCTACATACCCCCTTTTTTCATCCGCCGCATGACCGTCTTAAGATAAAAGTATATACACGTTTTATACCAGTAATAATTATATATAAATGAATAATTAAGTAAGTAAGTATAACATGTAACAGCACAGAAACAATGTTAAGTCAACATGCTTTTTGTCGGATTGAGAGAAATTAGCAGCTATAAGACTTAAGCACCAAACATTGACTTGCATGCGCATATATCGTCCAATTATTACATGTGCGTTGTACAAAGTATTTATATCAGCAAATTGTAATAACAAGTTGAATTTTTAACATGTTTATGTCAATTTTTTTACTCTCATTGATGATGAAATATTACCGTATATTAAAAGGGTTTAAAAAAACAGATTTTGATAATTTTTGATAATTTAACAAATAATGAGTCAATACATATGTTCTTTGAAGCAACCTTTTGCAAAAAACATTTAAGACCTGCTTCAACAGTAACACGTTGATCGGATGACGATTTCATTTATGGCATATATTATACATTTGGAAAATTGTTAAGTTTTAAGCACATTATAAAAACCGTTAATATCCAAATCCTGATAGATTTTAACTTTCAGATTTTGCCCATGTCATTTAACTTCTGGAAAAATTGGTTGTACGCATATTGGTACCAAATATCATTAGATTTTAAAAATTATATAAAATAGCAATTTGTATTTGAGCGTTCGTAAAACTGCCTAGAATGAATATTTCTGTCTTCTTGATTGCTGAATTGATTGTCAAGTGTTTAAAGCCACTTTCAGCACTCTTGGTTGGATTGTTAGATGTCCCTGATCGCCCAGGTTTATTTTTGGTGGAGGAAATCCAGAGATCCAACAAATTCCGACAGGTAAACTGGCAAACAAAGTTCGGACAGTGCGTATGCATAAAAAAAAAACAGAAGAAGAAAATATTAGATCGTGCATGGGACTTAATTAGATTATTTATCAGTGTGTGAAACAGTACTTCGTGCATGGAGGTTTATGTAGCGTTAATTGAAAATTATAAATGATTATTTTGTACTACTTGCCAAAATAATTAGATAATAAATAAAAAAAATAATAAATTTTAAAGTAATTCGCATGTGAAAATTTAAGAATATTTAAGTGGCTTAATTTATCTAGGTGTAAATTGAGACACATTGGAGACAGTCACGGCAAAATCTGAAACGAGGCTCGTGAAGATCAAAGAACCAAACGCGTAACTGTCAGTTTCCATATGAAATACACATCATTGCCTTCAGGGGTTATCTAATCTTTATGCAACATGTACTAATGTCTTTTTATGCAGCAAACTTTTAAACGCATCAAATGGAGGTAAAAGATCTCCCAGGTGATAAAATAAATGTTTTATAAACGAGTCTCATGTCCTTGGTTTCATATATTCTATTAATTATTTTTTTTTAATTTAAATTTGAAAAGTTGTAGTATTTTGATGTGAAAATTGGTAAGTCTAGGATGTTTGGTGCTTTTTCTCTGTCTTTTATAAGATGATGTTTATATATTTAGAAGAAAGGTCAATGTCCTTAGTTTGTATGTTTGGATGTTTGTTTTTGTTTTTTTCTTTCTTTAAGTAATATTTAACAGGCCCAGAAAATGAAGCTGTTATTTTCTTTTCTTTCCCTTTTAATTTTATTTCTGGCAGTGTAACGTCATATTGTCCCCAGTGGAGTAATACGAAGTAAGTAGTAATCATTTACTTGCACTTTTGACTTCTCTTTTTGACCCAAAAGTGTGAACTATCGATTACGCTACTGGTTCCATTGCTGTCATACATATTACAAAGTTCAAATCTTTGGAGATTTATCATAAAAACTAATTTAACGTCCTCATTCCTTGACATAATATGTCAAAGATCATATTCCGAACATTTTTGAGGCTATATTTCGAAAAGAAATTTACGTATCATGTCAAGAGTCACGCATTACCGGTACTTATGACTAACTTTAAACTGTCATATTCGATAACCGTTTCATAGATAATATCGGATAGGTTCCATATGTCGAAACTACAATCCACTCCCCTTTTCACCACGAATGTGACCTACCGAATTTTACTATTTACGGGGTTTGTAATAACATGAGCAACACGACGGGTGCCACATGTGGAGCAGAATCTGCTTGCCCTTCCGGAACATGCACCTGCGATAACCCCCAGTTTTTGGTGGGATTTGCTTTGCTTAGTCTTTCGTTTTCTATGTTGTGTCTTCAGTTTATTTTTCGGTCTATGAGATTGACTGTGCCTGTGGTATCTTTCACCCCTCTTGTTTCAGCTAGGCCAGAGAGCAAGATAACTGGACTCGTAGACAACTCTGAATAGAAATAAAGAATGTTGTGGTATCTCATCGATATGAGAAATATATTAAAGACAACTTTTACTGTTCTATGGACACATCTGAGACTTTCAACAGAGTCAATCAGACTGTAAAACCTCTCGGTCTTTAACAATGAGAAAAACACAATCATGATAAAATGTGAACGAATTCAAGCGATCAAACTAGATACTAGTAATTTATATATGCTATAACTATAAAACAAAAGCAATTAGTGCATGCAGCAACCACAAAATCCTGACAGGTACAAAAAGTATGTGGTGAAGTTAAAAAAATAATCCGTGTGCATAACCTTCTCCATTACAAGAAACAGTGATGTAACAGCTACACAGACGCGATTTCAGTTGGAAACAGCTTGCCTCATCTGATGGACACGAAGAACAGAAACCAATGACACAAAACCAAAATAAGCAAAACATGGTGCTCATCGATCCCATCTCTTATTTAATAAAGCAAGAAAACGTACTTACATTTATTTTTGTAAGTGCAATTGTGTGGGTTCGTTTACTAGTGGTCAAGAACTATGGCTACAGTGCTGAAGGTCTAATGTTTCAATTGTGACTCGGGGCGCTGGAAATTACACAAGAAAGGTTATTTTCACCCACCCACACACATCTCTGGTATGTAGACTGAAGTTTAAACTATAATGGGTACTTTCGGGGACTCGGTTGGTCAAAGTTGCCCCCGGTTTCTCTTTGGTTAGTGTATTCCCGCCGACTAATCCGGGGTTCTCTCCAAGTATTCCAGCTTCCTCCACTACAAAAACAAACTTTAACCGGTCCTTGCACTCCCTTTGTGTTTTGAAGTCCTTGTGAACATTGTGTTAAACAAAATAGTGTCACATCGCCATTAATCCGGATAGGCAGTGTACACGGATTCCACTGTACCCTTGCAGCTCTCGAGGATTGTTCCAAAATTGGTGGGATCTAAGTACATACATAATTCTAAAATAAGAACCTTTTTTGATTTTGCAGTGACTGAACGCTGCGATTAAACTGATTCTCCATGTTTATTTATTGATTGATTGATTTTTTGTTTTTAACGCCACTGACTTCCAGGGAGGCAAGGATTGGTTAACGTATGAAGCCACAGCGAACCAAAGACAATCGACAAGAAAATTGGCAGCCATGTCAACTAAAATCGCATATACACGGGACTTAATCACAGGGTTGACAATACTAAATTCAATCATTGTCAAATTGTTCCCTATTGTAGTATTTTAATCAGTAAGACTTTCTAAGATAACAATACGAATACTAAAAATCTGGACTTAAAATAAGGCGTATAGGTACAGTTTTCAATTTGTTAGCGGGCATGACTTAAAGCAGCGAATCAAATAATTCAACTTTATTTATAACTAATATAAGTAAAGACAATGCTGTTGATTAAAAATACGCCTCCGGGTGCGGGAATTTCTCGCTACATTGAAGACCTGTTGGTGACCCTCTGCTGTTGTTTTTTATTTGGTCGGGTTTTTGTCTCTTTGACACATTCCATATTTCCATTCTCAATTTTATCCATTACAGGACCTTTTGTTTTCCAAATAATTAATATTACCATGCAATAATTGATAAGTTCCAGGTCGACGGGTTCACACAGAAAGAGTTTGAAAGCAGAGAAAACTGTGTATCTTATAATCGGCATGACTTTATCAAATACTAAAATAAGGCTTACGCATAGTTTTATACTTGAATTCAGTCACGTTCCCGCGATATCCCGGGTGTGTTCTAGTGTACCATAATGAAGGAAGTGCCGTTCATTTACTGTATTTGGAAGAATAAATGTTTTATATATGTTTTGTTACATGTTTCCTTAGTACAGGTCTAATTTCTAATTCGCCATTTCATTAGAAAAATCTACTACACGGTCACATAACTAACATTTCATCAATTCGTTTTGTTTTATTCGATTTTTCTTTAAACAAATATATATGCTTACGTACTTATAACCATGTGTTACATAACATCAAACACACAACAATATGTACACAAACGTCATGAAAAGTTATTGAACAAGCAAATCGGTATATTTCATTTAATTTGAACGGCTCGGGTGACCCTTCTTGACCCGAACGACGTAGAGGGTCGGGTAAAAGGCTCACCGGACCCTGTAGATTATGTAATAACAAACCGATTTGTTTTAATTCAATATATTTTTTAACACATGACACAATCCATTGACCTGAACGTTTTGAAATATTCTGACAATATGAAATCCACGACTCATGAAGATGTTTGCTCGTATGATAAACATAGGTGGAAATACATCTATAAGTAGTAAAAGGTTGGTAGCTTAAACATTATTTACTGTTTTGATATTCAGGCTTTCTCCAATCTTCGCTAGCATATGGTTACGATCCACTCCCTCTCCTCTGCACAGGAGGGGGTTGGTAGAAACCCATAGCTAGCGAAGATGGCTTTGAATTCTCCTAAGTGGTTACACTATTTGGAGAATTGAGATTTAAAGGCACATTTTTTATCGTTTTTGATAATTTTTTTCATATTATTATATCAATTCGTGACAATTTAGAACGTGACATATTGATTGTATATATGTTGCCCTCTATATTTTCTTATTGTTTTCGCGTTTGGTTCCTGTCTTATTGACGTTCATCACACTTCTAAAAGTTCCATTTGATGTACTTTTAAATCAGTTTATGACATATGACTGAGAGGGTTATTGAGTTTAGATTATAATTGCTTATCTTTCTGTCAAGAATTACCCACGGGAAGATTAATCGTAGCTACATGTAGATGTACTTTTATTTATATTGCAAAGTAAACTAAAACAAAAACGTTTCCATTTTCAATCTTCATTCCCCACGGTACCCCCACCCCTTTTTTCACCTGTATTAACTTTGAAGACATGTAGTACTTGGTTGATCTCAAACTTACTAATAGATCTCTTACTATATTGTTTTCCCTGTATTGCCGTATACATTTATTTAATTTAATAGATATACAAAGATGTGGTATGATTACCAACGAAACAACTCCCTATCCAAGTCACAGTATGTAAAAAGGGTTTACTATACATCAGGGTGAGACAGGACAGTCTTAAAAAACAAAAATTGCTTTAATGTTTCAATCTTTATTGGAAGATTATTTAGTTAATTCATAGTAAGACGTTAAAAATGATAAAACATACAGCAAGAAAAAATATTGTAATGTACTAAATTAAAATATAGTAGATGTACTAGTATTGGCATAAAGCCTCGTGTTGTTTGTCTTTTTGTCTTTTTTTTTTTCAAAGTCATTTGAATAATTCTGCAGAATTTCATTTTTCAATATCATCCGGGTCCCTATAGGAAAAAAGATGCAGAAATATCTTACTTTTAGGGGGCGTCCGTATGGTTGTACGGAATGTATAAATACGAAGCCACGTAAGGTCTGTATAGGGAGTTCAAATCTTAGCATGCCTTGTGTACCACGTATTCTATGCATTGAACATCCATTGCAATAACACTTTCAGGAATAAATACTAGTAGGTGAAGTACTAAACGTTTAAGGCAACATTTCTGTCAATATCCAAAATCTTTCTTTTCTACTGGGCCTTATAAGTATTATTTTACTTCGTTAAACCTTTTTTACGAAGCCTACATTGGATCTACACTTTAATTGTTCTGCACATGAAAAGCAATAGTTATTTGAAAGTGTACGTAAAGTAATTGACAAACACTACATTGATCAGTCGCTTTTGACTCTGGTATAATTTAATTAAAACGATTTTACAGGCCACCGGAGATAATTCAATATACATTTTCATTTTCTGTCTCGAAAATTTTCCATAATTTATGGTTTACGGATTAGATTTCAATTGATAAATTTGTTTTTCTGTGTTTTATCGCCACTTTTGGGATATTCGTGGTGGGCAGTTTTTGTTGGGGATGAAGCCGGAGTGCACAGTCAATTAAGATTGGAGTCGAGTTCACCAGTACTAGCGGGGTTCGAACTCGCATCCTCAGTGTAACTGTTGACTGGCTAGTGAGACCCGATTCGTGAGTTAATATTTTAGGATAACGTCTAAGAAAACAACATTGTTAGATTGTTAGTTACTATATTTACAATAATTATTACACAATATTCAAAACGCTTAAAGATATAAGTATACTTGACATAGTACTGATCGAAAACAGCAAATCCCGCACCTGTTCTCGGACTTCAGTTGGCCCCGTAACACAATGTTGTACTAGTTAGATGTTATTCTGCATTGTATCATACAAAAAAAAATATCCCTTTTTCAACTGAATTTATAGTAAGTTTTTTATTTGTCGTACTGTGACACCACTGTCTCATGCATGTTAGAGGGAGGATTGACCGTTTCTTTATGTGTCTACCCCAAGTCAGGAGCCTGTAATTCAATCTGTAGTTCATGTCCGTCATATATTTGGTTTATATTTATTTCTATGTTTGGGCCGCTAATAACCGACTATACGGTATGAATTTTTGATATTGGTTGAATGGAGTATGGTTTGCCTACAATAGCTTAAATCTACTGCATTTGAACTTTGGTAAATAGTTGTCTCATTGGATAAAATAACAGTAAACACCCACAAAACGCAACTTTGCATGAGAGAGTTGAAACCTAAGTTCGATTTTTTGCATGTGGGTAAATCGATATCAATCGATCGAAATATTAAACAGACAAGCCATAGAAGGCTTAAAGTTACATTATGCAAAAAAAAAAAAAACAACAAACGAAAGTGTTTGTAATCAGAATACAACAGTCATGCATGTTGAGAATAAAACGTGTAAAAGATACCACGAAAGCAGCTTAGAACAGTAATTACAGTTACGCTCGAAATGCAATGCAAAATCCATTTTATAACTAGTTTGTCTGTCTTTTTTTTTAAATTTAACTTCATATCATTTCAATGATTTTCATCAAACCTTAAGTGGGACAAGTTGCAGGGGATTTAGAAATTGATTACAATTGATTTATTATCCGTTTCTTCAGTGATCTATTTCACCATCTAAGAAGATGAGTTTTGGAAATGTAAATCTGTACAGGTAAGAAAATTTAATAAAAAAAAAACAATTATCATTTGTCTTTGCTGTCAGCGGTATATCCGGTAAAAAAACCCACCTTTTGTTGGCGATTAATGCACTTTAATGAGGGGAATTTATAATGGCTTGGACCAGCACCCTTTTAAGAAATGTCTTGATCCACCGCTAGTTGTTAAGTCGCTTTACAATTAAAATCTATAATATTGTTTTATTGTTATAATAACTGGTCTCGATTTATCGAGTCAAAATGTCGATATGTAATGACATTGTTTTACAATTGTATATAAATTTTAGTCACATTACATTTTGTAATTATACAATTATACTTCGGTTGCAATTTCCTCAAATGAAAATAAACTCATGAATAGTTTGTTGGTCTGTTTTAGCCCATTGAAATTTGATTTAATACCCTAAAACATGATATGAATATGTCTTTCCAAAAAGTTTTTCAAAAGACGCATGTTTTCCGCATTGGCAAGCTGTATGATATCATTTAGATATACAACTCATCAAACTCTCTTCTGAAAAAAAAACCTTGTGTTTCTTTCCTTTTCTCATATTAAAAACACCTTTATATATATATATATATATAAAAGATGTGGTATGATTGCTAATGAGACAACTCTCCACAAGAGACAAAAATGACACGGCAATTAACAACTATAGGTCACCGTACGACCTTCAACAATGCGGAGCAAAGTCAATACCGCATAGTCAGCTATAAAAGGCCCCGATAAGACATTGTATTATCATGTCTGACCAATTTATAGATGACATACAAGTTCCTAAAATGGAATATTTTGCTTTGGAAAGCCGTTATTTTATGAAATAACTTCACTTAAAATAAAAAATAACTTCTCTTAGTGGATATCCTGACCTGTATTCAAAAAATTCGATCGTTACAAGTAGTGAAGCACTGCGTGATCAGATCAAATGGCCGAATTGTTTCATAATTTGATTTTTTCTTACCAAAAAAATAAAGTATAAGGGGCTATGTGTCTTCTTATACCAATGAGTGTTACAAGCTGGTATTTAGTATTAGTCAATGTCAGCAGCTGCCTTCATTCACTACCTGAATTTTCTTCAATTTTCCAACAGGATTTTTAATTTTAAGGGAATAATTTTCAAATGCTTTGAATTCAGTTTCAATTATTGCATTTACAGGTATCAGATAACACATATTGTATTTGCCTGCTATACATTTTCTTTGATTGTTGTTTTGGCATACATAGGGCCGTTGTTTTTATGTCACATTTATGGGAATTATGTTTTCTGGTCTATGCGTCCGTTCGTCCTTTCGTTCGTCCCTCCGTTCGTCCGTCCCGCTTCAGGTTAAGTTTTGGTTAAAGTTTTTGGTCGAGGAAGTTTTTGATGAAGTTGAATTCCAATCAACTTGAAACTAAGTACACATGATTTTTCCTTATGATAATATGATCTTTCTAATTTTAATGCCAAATTAGAGATTTCCCCCCATTTTTCTCGGTCTACTGAACATAGAAAATGATAGTGCCGATGAGGCATCTGTGTACTGGGGACACTTTCTTGTTCTCTTTTGACTTGTTTTACATCTTGTGACCCTGGGTTGTGCTGATTGCTGAAAGCTGTACGGTGACCTGTATTTGATAACATCCCTGTCTCTTGATCTATAACGGAGTGGTGGTCTCACTAGAAATCGTACCATGTGTGTTTACACTTGTATTGTACAAAAGCTGGATATTTATCGAAATTGATACGAATGAAAACGAATGTTTCCACTGGACTCATATTTACAATTAATTCCGGAAATGCTGCATGAATCAATACAAGAATGTTACACATCTGTAAAAGAAGCAAACATATTTTTTTGTTTGTTTTGGTTTGAATCACACGTGTTTTTTTTAGAAATCTGCTATCAGCTTTAATACCCTTCCCGATCACATGAGATCACTCTCACTTTGGCGGGGTTCGTGTTGTTTAGTCTTACTTTGGTATGTTGTGTTATGTGTACTGTTGTTTGTCTTTTGAAAGTTTTTCTCTATATTTTTGCCATGGCATTGTCAATGTTTGTTTTCAACTTCCATATGAGTTTGAATATCCTTTTGGTATCGTTTGCCTGTCGTGTTTACAATACGTCGAATCTTCTTCAAAAAGTACTGACAAACGCTGAGCTTTATTTTGGGGGGATTTTTCAACAGTACAAATTTAGGAGGATACCTACTCTTTTTTTTTATTTTTGTATGAAGAAAGCATGCATAATCATGTAAACTTGTCGCTCCTTTAAATAAACTTATTCTAAAAAGTTACCTATTAAACACTGTAATAAGATCATTGAATGTTGTTTTTATTGGTATAAATATTGATTTTGTTATCAGTAAATTGAAAACTAACTATATATTACTAGTATGTTATATACATATATATATTCATGGATCTACAATCTGTCGATACCTGTAACTTGGAATTGCACAAGGTCATGTTTTTCTCTGGCTGTTTATGACGTCTTTACACTAAATCCATTGGATGTTGGATGTGTACGGATTGATAGTTTAGTCTTAGATGCATGATTTTTTTATTAGTTGTGTGTGCCTTTGAACTAGCTGTCAGATAACTGCGAGTACTCTCAGATCTGTTCATTCTGTCTTTTTGTGTCGGGTTGTATAAGTACCCGGCCACGTCCACTTGTATTTTTGTCCATCTGATGAGTTGAGCCTTTTTCAACTGATTTTTATAGTTCGTTCTTATGTTGTACTGTTTTACCGCTGTCCCGGGTTAGGGGAAGGGTTGGGATCCCGCTAACATGTTCAACCTCGCCACATTATTTATGCATGTGCCTGTCCCAAGTCAGGAGCCTGTAATTCAGTGGTTTTCGTTTGTTTATGTGCTACATATTTGTTTTTCGTTCATTTTTTTTATATAAATAAGGCCGTTAGTTTTCTTGTTTGAATTGTTTTACATTGTCTCATCGGGGCCTTAAATAGCTGACTATGCGGTATGGGCTTTGCTCATTTTTGAAGGCCATACGGTGACCTATAGTTGTTAATGTCTGTGTCATTTTATGGACATCTTGTGGACAGTTGTCTCATTGGCAGTCATACCACATCTTCTTTTTTATATAATCAAATTGATAGCAAAGTCATTGATCGACAACATTAGACAAGATAAAAGATAGATAATGAGTCTCGAAAATAATCCCTTAACCGATATAAGTGGTAAATAATCATTAGAATTAAACTGAGATATTGACAATATTTTAGATCTCCATGTACTGTTCACAGAATTTGCACTAACAGTCTGAAACATACCGGAAATAACCAGTGTTGCTCAATTCCGGAATCAGTGCTGATAATTTATCTTTTAAAGTAAATTTGCATAAAATATTGAGTTGTTTTTCAATTTAAATGGAACTATCGTGCATCAACTAATTTGATGACATCAAATTAGATATTCGGGTGATGTTTTTGAAGAATAGATTAATTATTTGAGTAAATCTGTGTTGGGTTAATTATTGTAAAATTTCATGTTAAAAATTAAGCAGGCATAAAAATCCAATTGCAATATCAATTATTTCTTTTCAAAAGAGAGAAAATGACATGTAGTTAGTAGGAATTATTGAAATTCTTGAAAAAAAGATGTGCTTTTATAAATAAGATTTTAAATACTGCAAAACATCGATAAATACTGGTTTTTTTTGCGTGCATATGTAGAATAAATATCAGTTGTTTAATTCTGTGTAATATTTTGTAAGTTATATCAAATTCCAATAATAATACTTGTAGTCTAACCATTCAATATAATAGAGAACTCTTTTTGTCAGAAAATACTGTCACACATCCAAACAAACTATCCACACTTGTAGTATAATAAAAATTTAAATTCAAAATTGATCAGGAAAAAATAGATTATTTATTTAACTTTATGGACGTATTGTAGAAGCAACACATGTGTTGTGAAATAGTTTAAGGTTTAACTTTTAATACAAAAAAAATATTGATTTGAAGTTCTTAAAAATTCAGATAAAGCGGATTAGACAGCTACACTTATTCATAAATTCTTTTCAAATAAGTAGTGATCGAGTGGAATGATTAAATGTTTAATATATAAACAATTTGTATATTAAATTAACAAGTTTTTATGAATATATGTTTGTAAATTTCCCATAGAAAAAGGATACTGTTTTATCTGGAAAAAATACTTAATGCATTGAATACCTATGTAAGTATTTATTTTATTGCATGTTTCTTCTTTCTCCTTTCTCGTTTTTTTTTTGGATAGATTAGACCGTTGATTCCTTTTTTAATATGTTTTGCACTGGTTATGTTGGACCCTTTAATTATAATTTGCTGTGCGGATTAGCCAAGGCTCCGTGTTAAAGACCGTGCTTTGACCTATAGAAATTGTTTACTTTGATAGTAGTTGACCTATCTAAACAATCTATCTACATTGGTATAAATTCTTTTACAATTTTCCGATTAAAAATTTTGAAACTATACAGAAACTAAGGTTTCATAACCATCAGGCAAAGTTAGCCTTACATGGATTTGGCTATTGTCTAAGTCCTTTTTTGTTTATACTTTATAGCCCTTTATGACAGTTTTCAATTCTTAAATATTTGTTTGTTTGTCATTATTTCATCCCATCAAACTGAGCAAGCCTGTGTTGACAAAAATGCTAATTTTATTCAAAATGATTTTTTGGCAAACTAGGCGGTACTATGGAAAGCGGCATAACTCTTTGTCCTTATTCGGGAGAGAAACGCAAATACCAAGTTATTCCTTCCCCTGATCATGTTATGTAATATCAGAAGGCGCTTCAGTTGCAGTTAGAAGTGGCAGGAAAATTTTAGAACTAAAAATTATACTTACCATCCCTCCCTGGATAGCTAATTCGGATTTTTCATTATTTTTTAACCAATTTAAATTTAAATATTTTAATTTTGTTTAATAATGGGTATTGAGTATTCATGTTTTATTTGGTTAAACAATATGTCAGTGTTTATATTCGAATGTAACACCAACTCTGATGGGCGAATGTAACCCCATCTTTGATGGGATGGGTCAATAAGGTTTTGTTATTATAACCATATATGTTGTTTATAAATATGATTTATTGATTTCATTATACATGTTTTTATTGTGTTGCTTCTTCGTCATTTTAATAATAAATGACAGTTTTCAATTCTTAAATATTTGTTTGTTTGTCATTATTTCATCCCATCAGACCGAGCAAGCCTGTGTTGACAAAAAGCCCTTTAACGTGTTCGGTCGTTATGCATCATTGGTTATCAAATATTCGGCTTTGAGCGTTTCTAATGAAGGCAAATCCAAAAAAGCGCTTCGGACGCATGAAATTACAACGTATTGATTTCATTTTTTTTACTTTTTACACATTGTGACTTGGATGGAGACTTGTTTCATTGGCACCCATTACACATCTTCTTATTTCTATCATTTCCTCTATACGAATTAACAAGAGAATACGGTATTACCTGAAATTAAGATATACTTTATCAAACATTGAATTAAATTTATTATAAGACAATTTCATTTCTCTGAATTATGTTTTGTTAATATTTCATAAATAAATGTCATTGTTATTGCTATTTTTTAAGGTATAAATCATGGATATATAGAAATCTAATATGAAACTCCATTACATTATACAAGTAAGCTGACATCCCGGGTAATTTTACATTTGCGAAAGTAAGTACATAATTTTCTGACACCTGTGAAACTAAGTACAGTCGTGTATATCTGATATATACGATACTACACACACGTGTGCCTGACATCTGCTAAACTACCTACATCTCTATCTGATATCTGTGAACCTAAGTACATGTATAAATGTAGTTGATATCTGTTAAACTAAGTATATGTATATCTGATTTCTGTGATATTAGTTACATGTATATCTGACATCTGGGATACTTAGTACATGTATATATCCGATGTCTGTTAAACTAAATACATGTATATATGATATCTGTAATACAAATTACATGTTCATCAGACATCTGAGATATACTTAGTACATATATCAATCTCACATGCGTCTTTCGAAACTAAGTACAAGTATATCTGACATTTACGTGACTAAGAACGTCTATATAGCTGAAAATTGCTTAACTTTAGTACATGAACATGTATACTAGTATTTGATATCTGTGATAAAAAGTATAAGTATATATCTGTTGTCTGTTCTATGGTCGAGTTGTTGTCTCTTTGACACATTCCCCATTTCCATTTTCATTTTTATCTGACATATGTGATATTTAGTACATGTAAATCTGATATCTGTGGTACTGAGAACATGTATATTTGACATCTGCGAAACTACGTACAAGTATATCGGATACCTGTAAAGCTAAGTACATGTATAGCTTAAACCTGCCAAGCGATGTACATGTATTTTGTATGATATTTGTGAAGCTAGTTACATGTAAATTAAAATACCTTTTTTTGTGTGAAATCAATAGTTTTTCAATAGTATATGAAATACGTTCATACTAGTTAAAGACATCATTTGTAGCCTTTGTAGTTGTTATTTAAAATTTCTTTTTTTCCAGAAGAAAGGCATCTTTATATCAACCTTAATGAGTCAATGATCTACCAAAATGGAGAAAGACGTACTTGTTGTGTTAATCATGGGAATAACAGTCATAATTGTGGCTGTATGGATTTCTGCTGATTTTTGTGTATACCGGAAGCGGAAACGTGATGGACGTGAAAAGAAAATTTATAAATTTTATCATTATGGGCGACGTAAAAGACTGGCGTTTCCTCAAATAAAAAACACAGACACTATTAAAAAACAAGAACCTATTAGAGAAACGAAGAAACGTCCTTGGAAAAATTTGATGAGTCTTTTTCGTCAGCAGAAAACTCTTAATGCGTCAACGAAAGTTGGTCATTCGACGTCACTACACAAGACCAGTACATCAGACATGACGTCATCTGGTGTAAGTGACTGTTTATCTGAAAACAATCATTCTGTTAGTCTTGATACCATTTCTGAGGGAATGAACCAGCAAAATGAGACAAAAGTTTTTAAAATATCAGAACCTATTTTAAAAGGAAACTCTATAACCCCATCGGACATACTAACTCCGAACAGAATGGCTCTTTCTCCAATAGAAATGCAGTCGGTTTTCAGTGTAAAGGAGGATGTTTCTTTGTACTCCTCGGATTTTGACGAACACAGTTTGTCAAGTAAGGTTTCTAATTCGAGTGGTTCCTCGGTGGTTGGTTCGATTACAACAATGAATGAATTGGAAACAGAAATATTGACAGAAAATAAATCCTAACGATGTGTGTGTTCGTATGATATAAGAAAAGGTTTCTAAATGTAAAGAATGATAGGGAAATATCAAAAGAAAGATAATACTTTTTCTTAATCTGTAATGTAAATGACATTTCCTGTGCTATTAGGAATGGTACGGGAGTTCTCGCTGCATTGAATACCTATTGGTGGCCTTCGGCTATTGTCTTTGTTTTGGTCGAGTTGTTGTCTCTTTGACACATTCCCCGTTTCCATTCTCAATTTTAATTTCTACACATTAATGGAGTTTATTTATGTCACAACGTTCGACCATTTATCAAAGAAACTCTGTTTACTGTATAAAAAAACATTATTGCATTTATAAGAAAAAAGTTATTAAACATGAATAGCAGAATAGCAGTCCGCTATGTTCAAGTTTGCAGTTGAAATATCGACAAAGGTTGTGACAATTGAAAAAAAAGACGATCCTTCATTAAAATAATATTTTGTTGTTCTCAGATACCTATCGAAACAGAACTGATTTCCGTACGACTTTTCAATTGTATTCGTCATAATGACTATACTCGA
This sequence comes from Mytilus galloprovincialis, assembly GCA_037788925.1. Classification (NCBI taxonomy): domain Eukaryota; kingdom Metazoa; phylum Mollusca; class Bivalvia; order Mytilida; family Mytilidae; genus Mytilus; species Mytilus galloprovincialis. The sequence continues at coordinate 18,151,192 of CM075332.1, forward strand.
GCTGGCAGCCATTTTTAGCAGCCAATCAAGATAGCAGCCAGCTTGAGTTTCGTATCCTAACGACCATTAGATTTGGATAACAAAGACATATACAATAAACTCATCAGAGATGTATAACAGGATTAAAATATTATATTCCAGGCGAGCGTTTTGTAAGCAAATGAATCATCAGTGACGGCTCGAATCAAAAAGTTAAGAAGTCAAATAAAACGCAAAGTACTAGTGGGGCGGTACTTTAATAGCATATGTTTTTTAAAAAAATAGAAAAAAAACCAAATTCGAGACTTTCAAAGCTACATGTATGATACATAAATTGATAAAAAGATAGGTCTTTAAAAAGGTGCTGTAATTTTTCACTATGGTGACATAAACATGTTTAAATTAATATCTTTGTCCTAAATAGTTCTTAACACAACAGGAATGTGAACAAAGGTCTTACCACAAAATGTGTCACATTCACATCTTTGTAAACACTTATAGAAGCAAAATAAATTGTGTTGGTAAAACTTTCGCTCATACGATATGTTCAAAATGAGGCTTTTTCAAGATAGCAGTTCTTTTTGGTTTTGCACTAATTACGTTTATTTTGAACCACTAATATGTTTGGAAAACAAACCGAATATACAAATTGAGAATAGAAATGGGGAACGTGTCAAAGAAATGACAACCCGACCAAAGAGCAGAAAACTGAACAAAGCCACCAATGGGTATTCAGCACAGCGTGAAAATCCTGCGCCTGGAGGCGGGTTTCAGCTGGCTCCTAAGCAAAAATGTGTGCTAGTTCAGTGAAAATGGACGTAATACTAAACACCAAAAACATTTCTTCTGTTAAAATCAAATACGTTGTAACATACACGAGCGAATCAAGTAACATCATAAGACAAGGGAACGTCACCGTCTAAAATAGATAATTTTAACGTATAGAAAAGGAAAAATTCATTTCTTTTATTATACATTTTGTTATTCAGCTTCTTGTTCAAGATAAAGACATGAAGATTCAGGAAAGATCTCTAGTCATTGTTAGTACTAGCTTTATTTAAAGTCATTTCAGCAGGATAAATCTCTTTAGTAAAAATACTGAGGTCGTCATTATTGAGAGCCAAAATATCATCGAAATATCTGAAAGTGTAATTTGTTTTTGTATCAGATGTTTATAGATGCGTCTTTGCTAATTGTAACCATAAATTGTAACTACTAAGTTTAACAATACATAAACAGGTCCACAATAAGTAGTGCACTGTTAGTTCTCATTGGAATTCCGACAACTTGACGGTATACAGAATCTCCAAAGCGAACAAAAGTTCGGATATATACTTCTTAATCTTTGTGTTGGGTTTTAATGTTGTTTTGCTTTATCTACTTATCCGCTTTTGCTCAGAGTTTAAACAATGAAGGAACAAACTGAACGAAAATAAAGTTGTATTTCATTTTCCCGGCTTTTAATTTGGCCTTTTGTAGGTGAATAAAGTCAAATTAGAATTTAGCGCTCAAATTGAATGAAAGGGTAATATATAAATATATATTGTTTTTTTTTTAAATTTATTTATAAATAACTGCAACTGTGAATATTAACAATATATATTTTGAGAAGACTTCAAACTCCTCATAAATTTCATGTAAATTGACTATGGACTTAGAATACCATTAATAAGCTCCATTGGAAGATGGTCGTGTTAGAATTTGACTTCAAGTTCTAAACTGGAATACTAAAGTAATAATACCACTCAAAACTGTTTTGTACAGGTTTGTATTATAAAAAGTAGTTAGTCTAGAAAATGTTAGAATTGTCGCACGGTCGCTTTGGGAGAATAAATACTACCGTTTTACCTGTAGTGCAAGTCCATCACAGCAAAATTTGAAATTTAACCTTAACTTATCAACCAAAATTTACTGATCCAGAGTTTTTAAGTACATTTTAATAATTTTCTTACCAGAACGAAATTTGTAATGTCTTCTAAATAATAATTTGAAAAATGCGACAACCATGTTTAGGTGCTATAGTATTGTCATTATTTAACTAAAAAGCTATTTATTTTCTTACTTTTAGTACAGGATATTGCTGATGCAATAGTATTTTCAATTGTATATGTTAATTCGATTCGTATCGTTGCTTTTAATGAAAATAATTAATAAAAAAGAATATTGATAAAAATTTGAAATCAAATAGGTACATTTAAATATAAATGTAATTTAATACGATATCTTTGGAGTACCATGTTTGAAATTGTCACGCGATCTGGATAAATATTTAGTTTTACAGGTTTATGCTGAATATTTTGGCTTTGAATTAAGATGCAAATCTTGTCAATTTCTTTTGTTTTGGTACTTGTACAGTCGGCTTCTTTAAATGGACGACGCCATGACCGTGATGTGCCTAGTAATGTTAATAACAACCCTATGTTTTGGATGATTATCAAACAGTTGGACAGACTGGAAACGGCTCAAATGAAGCTCAAGGAAAAGATCTCTAGTCTTGAAAGTGGTCAAGAAAAACTATTAAGTAAAAGTTTAAAGAAAATCGCAGGACTACAAAACGAACTGAGAACTAAGATTCATAAAAATAAAGATAAGATCAAAAGTTTGAATTCCGAATCAGACAAACAGAAAACAATGGTGACGTCATACAGGAATAAGATGAATAAAGAACTTTCTGCTCTGAAGAAGGACTTGGCAAAGATTAGTGTAACGTGTAAGTAAACAATGGTCGATATATTCCTGCTGAAAAACGAATGTATGATAATGGATTTTTGTTTTTCTATAACACCGAGGGTAGGGGAACGTTATACATGAGTAAATCTGTGCATCGCCTTTAAACGTTTCCGCCATTTTCCAAAGACAACAAAACATACATGTCATTGGGATTTTATTTTAAAAGTTTGTATTCTGTAATGTAAGTGATTTTAGTGATTACATAATTTTTATTCATGTATTTATTTTGGTAGAATGACACCAATTTCTATTATGTTATTCATAAGTATTGATATATCATGTTACCATGAGTATGAATCAGAAAGATACATTATAGACACAATCAAATAGTCGTGTAACAGTATAGCAAAAGACTATAAAAATCAGTTGAAAAGGGCTTAACTCATCAGATCGATACAAAGCAGAACAGATCTAAAACGAAAACACAGACTGGCAGAGAATTTATACATCCAACAACAAAAGAGACACCAAGTAAAGATCTGAGATTACTCGTTTTTACTAACAGTTAGTTCGAAGCAAATTACGCTCATTGAAATTTTAAAATAACGTCACTTCAGGCACGGACACAAAGAATGAGTTGTGATATATAAACCCTAACACCATGCATCCAGAATTCAGTTATTGTTAGGTTGTTGGAAGTCGAAATCATTGAAATCACCATGCGGTATTTATCAGCTTTCCATTCAAAGCACAATGAGTACTTACGAAAAATTCTTATTTTAGGGTTGATGTTTTACTATTATACACAACATTCTGTTTATACATTCTAGCTCTCCATCGTATGGCACAATAAATGACTTTAATATTCTTTTAATATTTATAGCCAAAGGACCTGTATTCAGTGGTGCCTTCAGGAACGGTGGAATTTTAAGACTTTACAGCGACGAAGTAATTAAATTCACTGCAGTGGACATAAACAGAGGCGGCGGTTATGATCCAAATACGGGATTGTTCACCGTACCCAGACCCGGAGTTTAATTATATTATTTCTAGTACTTTGAGATCATACAATGGAATACGATTTCATTGCTATCTATGGAAAAACAACGAAAAACTAGCCTTTCTTTACGGAAGTAATATGAATACTGGTACCGTGCATATAGTCAAAAAGCTGAAGAAAGGGGACCAGCTGTATATCAAACATATGTACCGCAGAGGTGAAAATGAGGCTGTACAAAAAGGACGTGCATCTATGTTTACTGTTGCGTTTTTATCTGATGATTAAAGATACAATTTGTCTTATGGTATTTTTTTTAAAACATAAGATCTAGAAGATGTGTTATGGTTGACAATGAAATAATTCTCCACCAGAGACCAAATTGACCTAGAAGTTAGCTCCACACGGTCTTCCACAATGATCAACACCCATACCAAATAGTAGGAAAAGAAAGGCGACAAAATGAAAAATGTAAAACATTCCCCGAGGGTATCACAAGCCCAGTAGTCAGCACTTTTTGTGCTGACATGAATTATCATTGATATTGTTATATTCATAAATTAACTGTTTACAAAGTTTTGAATTTTTTGAAATACTAAGGCTTTTCTACCTCAGGCATAGATTACCTTAGCTGTATTTGCCAACACTTTTAGGAATTTGGGATCTCAATGCTCTTCAACTTCGTACTTTTTTGGCTTTTTTTAAAAACTTTTTTGGATTCGAGCGTCACTGATGAGTCTATTATAGACGAAACGCGCGTCTGGCGTATTTGTAAAATTTAGTCCTGGTATCTATGATGAGTTTATTTACAACCACTGGGTCCATGCCACTGCTGGTGAAGATTTATTTCCCCGAGGGTATCACTAGCCCAGTAGTCAGCACTTTTTGTGCTGACATGAATTATCATTGATATTGTTATATTTATAAATTAACTGTTTACACAATTTTGAATTTTTTGAAATACTAAGGCTTTTCTACCTCAGGCATAGATTACCTTAGCTGTATGTATTTGGCAACATTTTTAGAAATTTGGGATCTTAATGCTCTTAAACTTCGTACTTTATTTGGCTTTTTTTTTTTTTTTAACTTTTTTGGATTCGAGTGTCACTGATGAGTCTATTGTAGACGAAACGCGCGTCTGGCGTATTTATAAAACTTAGTCCTGGTATCTATGATGACTTTATTTAAAACGAGAAAATTAGCAGCCTCATTAGAATACAAACTAATAAACACGAACGAAAAACAAATAAGAAAATACAACAATTTATAATCACTGCATAATCCTGTCTATTTTCCATAAACCTAAGACAGGGGTGAATCTCTAAGACAAAAGCACAAACTATAAGAATCAGTTAAAAAGTGCTTAATTCTTGAGATCGACACAAAGCAGCATCAACACAAAAGATACACTTACAGAATTGAGCGTACTCGCAGTTACTCAAAGCTAGTTCAAAACCAATAAGAATATGTGTATTACAACTAATTAAAATCACGTATCTAAATCTACAATATCAATCAGTATACATCCAACATCCAATGAATTTTGTGTAAAGACGTCTCCATCAACATACAGAGAGAAATATGACCTTGTTCAATGCCAACATATAGGTATTGAAATGTTGCAGGACAGTTACTGCTAGTAATCCTTTGTTTAATTATATATATCATTGTCATTTTGCTGCTCAAAGGAGGCTACACAACCAAGTGTCCAAGTGATAAAGTTGAAATATTCCCTTATGAATTATTCGGAGTTGGTTGACCGTTATGGAATATCCGTTTAACATACTATGATAGCGGATATATTATTAATGTTGATACTAAATCCCGTCCTCTTTTTTGGAATGTGACCTACAGAATTAGACTTATTACCGGGTTTGAACCTAACATGAGCAATATCACGGGTGCCACATGTGGAGAAAAATCTGCGTACATGTACACCCTTCACGAGCATCTGTGATCATCCCTAGTCTTTGTCGGGATTCGTGTGACTAGTCTTTAGTTTATTAGTAGCGTTTTGTGTACTTACTGTATGTTTCTATGTTTGTCTGTTGGTCTCTTTTTTTTTCGTTTAAGCCATGTCATTGTCAGTTGATTTTCGACTTTCGATCTCATTTGCCTCTCTTCAAAATTAAAACGTCATCATGGTCATAACTCAAAGGTTTACGTTTTTTTTTTATTTTTGTGGTATTTATTTCGTAAAGATTTGCGCTATAAGACCTATAATACTAGAAATGCAAATTTAGGATGACATATAAAAAAGTGTTTGACGATTGAATAGTGTATTAATTGTGTGTAATTGAATTCGTTTATTAAAATCTAAAAAGAAAATCGATACTCATGTCAGTTCTGTTTCCAATATAAAAAAAAAGTCGAAAAAGGGGATGTGAGATTATTGCAAATGGGCCACTATCCACCACAGTTCAAAAGTAAAATCGGAAAAATGCTGAACTGCAAGGAAAATTTAAAACTGAGAGTCCCTAATTAAACGGCAAAATCAAAAGCTCAAACACACGATAGGATAACAACAATAGACAATGGACAATAGACAATAGACAATACTTTATTTATAAACCTCAGACACATAGGCACATGTACAAGAGGACATCATATATACACGTATACACATTTTTATACTCAATACATTCACTTTAAACATAATAATGCTACATACATGCATGGTAAAATATAGCAAATGTCAATTTACAATTTAAAAATTACCATAACATTCAACTTAAAAATGACTAACATAAATCACAAGTATCGTGTAAGAATTTTAAAGATATTGCTAAGTTTTTGTAAAGTTCTACATGACAAAATATCAAAAGTATTAAAAATATCAGACAAAACAGGGACTTTTATACTAACGTTAGTATAGAAAGTCCTTGGATAAAACAATGCTTATTCCCTTATCTTATATATTTAGCCATGCCGACGATCTTACTTAGCAGGCGGGGTTACCGGACACACTTTTAACTTATATAACCCGATTATAATATTGGTCAAGTTACGTCATTTAGCCCAATAGTTTCAGAGGGTTAGAATTTTGTAATATTTAACAAACGACGACGACGGATCAGATGAGCTAAATATTTAAGCAACACGATAAATAGTTCCATGCGTCCGAAGCGCTTCGCTGCATGGATTTACGTTCATATGAAGAACGCTAAAAGTCGAATATTTGAAATTCGAACATGTTTCCGTCACTTATTATATCAGTTCATATTGAACAATCCTTTGCTTTTAGAAGCATAACAATGCAGTCTCTGTAAATACCTAACTTTTGTCATTTTTTAAACTTTAAAAAATTATATAAGCGTTGATTGGTTTTTATTGTATAGCTGTAAAAATTATCATGGTTAAATCCGATTCTAATATGACGTGCCCCTTTCGCTTTGAGATTAAACCCATGCTCTAAATTCAATAAAATTTGTTTGCACATGCGTATATTGACTAATGCAGAATAACGAATGTTATCAAATTGGCATGCATTTAATATATTTCATTAAATTAAAACACTTCCAAACTCTTTAATGATGCACATGTTACAAATTCATGTATTATGGATACCATGTGTTGCAATTCGAAACTGACATATTTGACCTAGATGCGACAACCGTTCATGCTGGCTGTTCAAAACTCCTCCCACTGAAAAATCGCATTGCCAATCGTTTGCTGATATACAAACGAAAAAAGAAGGTTTATGGAAGAACCTACACAAACGATCTACACTTATACACATCGGACATCGAAATTATATTAAGATATTAACAACTTTAGGTCACCGTAAGGCCTTCAACAATGACAACAGCCCATACCTCATAGTCAGCTATAAAAAGCCCCGAAATGACTATGTAAAACAATTTAGGACTAGGACGTGTCCTAAGACTTTCAATCAGTTTAATTGAGGTCTGGAGCTGGCATGTCAGTTAACTGCTAGTAGTCTGTTGTTATTTATGTATTATTGTCATTTTATTTATTTTCTTTTGTTACATCTTTTGACATCAGACTCGGACTTCTCTTGAACTGAATTTTAATGTGCGTATTGTTATTCTTTTACTTTTCTACATTGGCTAGAGGTATAGGGGGAGGGTTGAGATCTCATAAACATGTTTAACCCCGCCGCAATTTTGCGCCTGTCCCAAGTCAGGAGCCCCTGGCCTTTGTTAGTCTTGTATGATTTTAAATTTTAGTTTCTTGTGTATAATTCGGAGTTTAGTATGACGTCCATTATCACTGTACTATTATGCATATTTTAGGGGCCAGCTGAAGGACACCTACGGGTGCGGGAATTCTCGCTACATTGAAGACCCATTGGTTGCCTTCGGCTGTTGTTTGCTCTATGGTCGGGTGGTTGTCGCTTTGACATATTCACCATTTCCTTTCTCAATTTTATTAAACGAAAAAACCTAACCCTAATTTATGTACAAAATATGAACGAAAAACAAATATGTGACACATACACAAACGACAATTACTGAATTACAGGCTCCTGAATTAGACCAGATACATATACAGAATGTGGCGGGGTTAAACATGTTAGCGGATATGTTCTTTTTCTATTGTAACAGTACAAATACTATAAAGATGCCTTAGCCATTGACACTATGTGTTACAGCACAACATACTGTATGATTTATTTATCTATTTCGTGTTTATTTGAATAAATAAAAAAAATATATCGGTGTTTGAGGGACACTCGCAGACTTTATATATATAATGACACAGAAAAAACTACTGCGGGGTGATTGTGTTACGGAACAATTATTGTTGGGTAGGGTTTCGCACGAATTCTGAAAGTAATTTCTTATGCCCTGAGTGCACGTTTTTTTTTTTGAATACGACATACTGTGTTGGTTAATTATCGGTTAGTCCATCATAACATATTTCCCCGCTGTATACTTAATTTATATGAGAAATAAATACTTCTAACTCATATTGACTTGAATAAATTTTCCAACAGCATCAAAAACCAGGGGTGATGTTCTCGAAGCTATCTTAGGACTAGGACGTGTCCTAAGACCAACTTATGTCAAGTCTTTGTCCTAAGTCGTGTTCTCGAAGCGCTCTTAACTTAGGATATATCGTATTATTCGTCCTAACCTTAGGACACCTATTTAGGTGTCCTAAGATCATCTTATCTTTATCCTAACTTTGGGACACGTCTCAGACAAATATGGCTGCGACTTATGTGTACATGAGAAGAAGACACCAGAATATTCGTAGAAATAGACTAATAATTATTAATTTATGCAGAAGATTCGACAATGACTTACACAAACTAATAATGAGGTTCCGTGCATTGCCTGTTTCTTTGCAGCAATCCCGTCAATTGGTATATCTCCGATGATTACCACAACCTTGTTTTTCAGGGGTGTCAAACCATCTGGAGGCGGGCCCCCACCAGTCTTTTTTGCCTCTCGTCTTACAAATGATGCCTACTTCTTCACGGTACTTGTGTAGGTCGACCATTTCTTTTTTATTTCTTCGGCTGTCCGTTTATGGTTCAAGTTACAAGCATTTACCTTACTGCAAATGGACTGCCATGCTCTTTTTTAGCGGCGTTTGTGGCTATAGTGCTGTGTTTGCTGAATAAAATGCCCCTCAGGCCCTCCACTTGATCCAAAAGAATGTTTAACTCTGCCTCTGTAAAGTTTGGGTTTCGTTTTTGCTCATTCTGGTACGTGAGTATGAACATCAAATGAAACGCACCATCGGTTATAAACTCGTATATATTATAATTTATCTACGTTCATATCCGTAGATATGAATATTTTAACACCCTGAAGTACCCAAGTACACCATGAGGCGTAGGCGAATTTATCCCCGGTCTTAGTCCGGTGTTGATTCAGGCTATTCCCCACTGATTTTTTTTGGGGTTCCGGGCCCGTCTGGCCACCACAGAGGTTCAAAGTACCACTTAACGTAATTTTCCGTATTAACCACACATTCGGTACTCCTCATCATATCACTACGGCAAAGTTCCAAACCGAACCTAGTTCATTTAAAAGGTATTGACCCAAGCTATTCCCCACTTAAATATGTTTCTGGGATCCGGTCCCGTCTGACCCCCACAGAGGTTCAAAGTTGCCCATTTACGTATTTTCCATATCAACCACACATTCGATACTCTTCGGTATATCCCTATGGCAAAGTTCCGAACCGGACCTAGCTCATTTCAAAGGTGTTGACCCAGGCTGTTTCCCACTTAAATATTTTTCTCGGATCTGGGCCCGTCTGACCACCACAGAGGTTCAAAGTTGCCCATTTATGTATTTTCCATATCAACCACACATTCGGTACTCTTCGTTATATCCCTACGCCAAAGTTCAGAACCGGACCTAGCTCATTTCAAAGGTGTTGACCCAGGCTATTCCCCACTTAAATATTTTTCTGGGATCCGGGCCCGTCTGACCACCAAAGAGGTTCAAAGATGCCCATTGATGTATTTTCCATATCAACCACACATTCGGTACTCTTCGGCATATCCCTACGACAAAGTTCCGAACCGGACCTAGCACATTTTAAAGGTATTGACTTAAGCTATGCCCCACTTAAATATTTTTCTGTGATCCGGGCCCGTCTGGCTACCACAGAGGTTCAAAGTTGCCCATTTACGTATTTTCCATATCAACCACACATTCGGTACACTTCGGTATATCCCTACGGCAAAGCTCCGAACCGGACCTAGCTCATTTCAAAGGTGTTGACCCAGGCTATTTCCCACTTAAATATGTTTCTAAGATCCGGGCTGTCTGACCACCACAGAGGTTCAAAGTTATCCATTTATGTATTTTCCATATCAACCACACATTCGTTACTCTTTGGCATATCCCTACGGCAAAGCTCCGAATTGGACCTAGCTCATTTTAAAAGTATTGACCGAAGCTATTCCCCACTTAAATATTTTTCTGGGATCCGGGCCCGTCTGGCCACCACAGAGGTTAAAAGTTGTCCATTTACGTATTTTTGATATCAACCACACATTCGGTACTCTTCGGTATATCCCTACGGCAAAATTCCAAACCGGACCTAGCTCATTTTAAAGGTATTGACCCAATTCAAGCTATTCCCCACTTAAATATTTTTCTGGGATCCGGGCCCGTCTGACCACCAAAGAGGTTCAAAGATGCCCATTGATGTATTTTCCATATCAACCACACATTCGGTACTCTTCGGCATATCCCTACGACAAAGTTCCGAACCGGACCTAGCACATTTTAAAGGTATTGACTTAACCTATGCCCCACTTAAATATTTTTCTGTGATCCGGGCCCGTCTGGCCACCACAGAGGTTCAAAGTTGCCCATTTACGTATTTTCCATATCAACCACACATTCGGTACACTTCGGTATATCCCTACGGCAAAGCTCCGAACCGGACCTAGCTCATTTCAAAGGTGTTGACCCAGGCTATTTCCCACTTAAATATGTTTCTGGGATCCGGGCTGTCTGACCACCACAGAGGTTCAAAGTTATCCATTTATGTATTTTCCATATCAACCACACATTCGGTACTCTTCGGCATATCCCTACGACAAAGTTCCGAACCGGACCTAGCACATTTTAAAGGTATTGACTTAAGCTATGCCCCACTTAAATATTTTTCTGTGATCCGGGCCCGTCTGGCAACCACAGAGGTTCAAAGTTGCCCATTTACGTATCTTCCATATCCACCACACATTCGATACTCTTTGGTATATCCCTACGGCAAAGTTCCGAACCGAACCTAGCTCATTTCAAAGGTGTTGACCCAGGCTGTTCCCTACTTAAATATTTTTCTGGGATCCGGTCCCGTCTGACCACCACAGAGGTTCAAAGTTACCAATTTATGTATTTTCCATATCAACCACACATTCGGTACTCTTCGGTATATCCCTACGGCAAAGCTCCGAACCGGACCTAGCTCATTTCAAAGGTATTGACCCAGGCTATTTTCAACTTAAATATTTTTCTGGGATCCGGGCCGTCTGACCACCACAGAGGTTCAAAGTTATCCATTTATGTATTTTCCATATCAACCACACATTCGTTACTCTTTGGCATATCCCTACGGCAAAGCTCCGAATTGGACCTAGCTCATTTTAAAAGTATTGACCGAAGCTATTCCCCACTTAAATATTTTTCTGGGATCCGGGCCCGTCTGGCCACCACAGAGGTTAAAAGTTGTCCATTTACGTATTTTTGATATCAACCACACATTCGGTACTCTTCGGTATATCCCTACGGCAAAATTCCAAACCGGACCTAGCTCATTTTAAAGGTATTGACCCAATTCAAGCTTTTCCCCACTTAAATATTTTTCTGTGATCCGAGCCCGTCTGGCCATAACAGAGGTTCAAAGTTGCCCATTTATGTATTTTCGTTATCAACCACACATTCGGTACTCTTTGGCATATCCCTACGGCAAAGTTCCGAACTGGACCTAGCTCATTTTAAAGGTATTGACCCAAGCTATTCCCCACTTAAATATTTTTCTGGGATCCGGGCCCGTCTGGCCACCACAGAGGTTCAAAGTTGCCCATTTACGTATCTTCCATATCCACCACACATTCGGTACTCTTTGGTATATCCCTACGACAAAGTTCCGAACCGAACCTAGCTCATTTCAAAGGTGTTGACCCAGGCTGTTCCCCACTTAAATATTTTTCTGGGATCCGGTCCCGTCTGACCACCACAGAGGTTCAAGGTTACCAATTTATGTATTTTTCCATATCAACCACACATTCCGTACTCTTCGGTATATCACTACGGCAAAGTTCTGAACCGGACCTAGCTCATTTAAAAAGTATTGACCCAAACTATTCCCCTCTTAAATATTTTTCTGGGATCCGGGCCCGTGTGGCCACCACAGAGGTTCAAAGTTGTCCATTTACGTATTTTTGATATCAACCACACATTCGGTACTCTTCGGTATATCCCTACGGCAAAATGCCGAGCCGGAACTAGCTCATTCAAAAGGTATAGACCCAAGCTATTCCCCACTTAAATATTTTATCTGAGATCTGGGGCCGTCTGACCACCACAGAGGTTCAACGTTGCCCATTTATGTATTTTCCATATCAACCACACATTCGGTACTCTTCGGCATATCCCTACGGCAAAATTCCAAACCGGACCTTGCTCATTTTAAAAGTATTAACCAAAGCTATTCCCCACTTAAATATTTTGCTGGGATCCGGGCCCGTCTGGCCACCACAGAGGTTCAAAGTTGCCCATTTACGTATTTTTGATATCAACCACACATTCGGTACTCTTCGGTATATTCCTACGGCAAAGTTCCGAACCGGACCTAGCTCATTTCAAAAGATTGACCCAGGCTATTCCCCACTTAAATATTTTTCTGGGATCCGGGCCCGTCTGACCACAACAGAGGTTCAAAGATGCCCATTGATGGATTTTCCATATCAACCACACATTCGGTACTTCTCGACAAATCCCTACGGCAAAGTTCCGAACCGGACGTAGCCCATTTTAAAGGTATTGACCCAAGCTATTCCCCACTTAAATATTTTTCTGGGATCCGGGCCCGTGTGGCCACCACAGAGGTTCAAAGTTGTCCATTTACGTATTTTTGATATCAACCACACATTCGGTACTCTTCGGTATATCTCTACGGCAAAATGCCGAGCCGGAACTAGCTCATTTCAAAAGATTGACCCAGGCTATTCCCCACTTAAATATTTTTCTGGGATCCGGGCCCGTCTGACCACTTTAGAGGTTCAAAGATGCCTATTGATGGATTTTCCATATCGACCACACCTTCGGTACTCTTCGGCATATCCCTACGGCAAAGTTCCGAAACGGACCTAGCTCATTTTGAAGGTATTGACCCAAGCTATTCCCCACTTAAATATTTTTCTGGGATCCGGGCTCGTCTGGCCACCACAGAGGTTCAAAGTTGCTGATTTCCGTATTTTTGATATCACACACACATTCGGTACTCTTCGGTATATTCCTACGGCAAAGTTCCGAACCGGACCTAGCTCATTTCGAAAGATTGACCAAGGCTATTCCCCACTTAAATATTTTTCTGGGATCCGGGCCCGTCTGACCACCACAGAGGTTCAACGTTGTCCATTTATGTATTTTCCATATCAATCACACATTCGGTACTCTTCGGTATATTCCTACGGCAAAGTTCCGAACCGGACCTAGCTCATTTTAAAAGATTGACCCAGGCTATTCCCCACTTAAATATTTTTCTGGGATCCGGGCCCGTCTGGCCAGCACAGAGGTTCAAAGTTGCCCATTTACGTATTTTTGATATCAACCACACATTCGGTACTCTTCGGTATATTCCTACGGCAAAGTTCCAAACCGGACCTAGCTCATTTCGAAAGATTGACCCAGGCTATTTCCCACTTAAATATTTTTCTGGGATCCGGGCCCGTCTGACCACCACAGAGGTTCAAAGATGCCCATTGATGGATTTTCCATATCAACCACACATTCGGTACTCTTCATCATATCCCTACGGCAAAGTTCCGAACCGGACCTAGCTCATTTTAAAGGTATTTACCCAAGCTATTCCCCTCTTAAATACTTTTCTGGGATCCGGGTCCGTCTGGCCAACACAGAGGTTCAAAGTTGCCCATTTACGTATTTTTGATATCAACCACACATTCGGTACTCTTCGGTATATTCCTACGGCAAAGTTCCGAACCGGACCTAGCTCATTTCAAAAGATTGACCAAGGCTATTCCCCACTTAAATATTTTTCTGGGATCCGGGCCCGTCTGACCAACACAGAGGTTCAAAGATGCCCATTGATGGATTTTCCATATCAACCACACATTCGGTACTCTTCGGCATATCCCTACGGCAAAGTTCCGAACCGGACTTAGCTCATTTTAAAGGTATTGACCGAAGCTTTTCCCCACTTAAATATTTTTCTGGGATACGGGCCCGTCTGGCCACTGAAAGATCGGAGCAAGACTTGATGGTTCAGACAGTAATTTGATAATGGCTACAAAATATACAATTGATATCGCCGTAGCGACGTTACGTAACAAGTAAATACCCCGAAGGTTTGTGCGTGACGTTCCCGGAATAATCGCAGATATTACATTCCTCCTTAACTTTGAATTAGAAAATGACTTTATAAATGTAAATCAAAATGTGTAAAATAAAGTTTGATTACATTAAGTAAAGTATCACAGTCTCTGTATTGTTCACTAATGTTTTTGTAATAAAAATAAAATAAAAAATAGATGTTCACTTTCTCAATTTGTATAAATTATAATAGTCTCTATTGTTCACTAAATTGCATAGGTGTCCTGGTTCTTCTGCTTTATGTTTCAGTTTTGGTTTCCTGACTTTTCCAAAGTTCTCTTTATCCGCCCCCTCCCGCGCCTGTCTTGCGGGGGCCCATAATTTTGTATGTCCAATGCCCCCTCCCGCGCATGTCTTGCGGGGGGGGGGGGGCATTTTCTTCATCTTGTTTCTATTTTCAACATACCCTTTGATTTTCTCCTTGGGTTGTCTGTCTCTTTTATTTATCTCCTGAAATAAGTTTGAGTGATATCTTCTACGAATCTCCTGCTCCTTAGATGTTTTTGTATTTTTCTTTTTTAACTCTGTTATTTGCAATTGCTGTGTTTTGTTGATGGGTTTTCTTAATAGGTTAACTTCTTTATTGGCTATTTGGCATCCTGGTGTGATTTGGTAATGTTTCTCAGAGTTGAAAATTGGTCCACTGTCTTGTATTCATAATTGGTTCTTCTTTACAAAAGAACCATCAGTTCTTATCTGTATCATCCCTAGCTCAGTCAGAGTGGATTTACTAATTAATGGTGGAGAATTGATTTTTCCTTTTACAACAACGAATTTTGTCTCTGTGCCACACGTTTTGTTTCTTATGATAGTTTTAAATTCTCCCTTGATTGGTAATGAATTTTGCAGAGTGCTCAACTTGATTTTACTCTTTTCTAATACTGGATTACCGTATGTTTTACTCTGAAATTTTAGAAATTGATTTTCATCCATTACGTTTACATCAGCTCCACTATCAGGTTCCACCTTCACATCTACGTCGTCTATTCTTACCGTCACTGTTTTGTCCATGTCTCTTATGCCTTGTACGGTCTTTATCTTTAGTATTTTCATTATATGTTTGATCGTTTCTCCAAAATAATCTTCATCTTCATCATAATCTGATATATCTGTATTCGAATCGGTCTCAAATTTTTCTTCTGTTGTTTTCTTCACACTTCTTCCTTCTCGTCTAAAATTGCCAGCTCTGTACTGTTGTTTTTTCTTTTCAGCTTTTAAATTTAACGTGTTGAATTGACCAGTACACAATTCGAAATGACCAGGGAATATTTGTATGAAAATTTACCCGAAGTGAACAGGTATTTCTATTAACCAATCAAATGCGATTAAATTACGAACAATAAATTTTGTACAAACAGGTAACGAGTAATAACGAAAGGTAACGAGTAAAGTCGAAAGCATCCGAGATAAAATTAAGTATTTTTAATTTATTAAAAATTTACCAATTCCCTCCACTCCCATTTCGATGTAATAAAACAAAACTCAACACATAAGTAATGATAATCATATTTTGGCATAAATAAAAAAATTACAATCATACATATGTCATAAATAATTTCTCATTTTAAGTCCATATTCTTGATAATTATTAATTTCCAAAATATTAGTGTTGTCAACGGTTAACCGGTTAACCGGTTAATCGGTCGAACGACCGAATACCGTATACAAAAAACGCTAACCGGTTAACCGGACTTTTTTCAATTTCGATAAATTTGATATAAATTTGTGTTGAAAATTAAATCATTAATAAGTTATGTTTTATTTAAAAATTTTCGTCGTGGTAATTAGTTTGACAGATCAATAATTGTCCAGTATGTTGATGGCTATTGTTAATCCTAAAATCATACAATTAATTAGAGTTCGGGGCAGGATGTTTAAGAAACATAATTAGTACACGTGTTTGTTTAACAGTAACTTTAAATCAGTAATGAGATTTAATTTTACCAATTACTTCATTATTTCGTTTTCGATCTAATATTGTGCAAACCTACATTTAAATGTACAACCTCCGTAGTGCAAGGGTTAGTCTTACTTTAAATTCAAAAATTGTGAAATGTAAACCAATGTGAATGTACTCAATGTATACGTGAAAGAGAAAAGGAAAGAATAATCGGTTTCAGACATATGACATATTCAATTTTACGAGATTAAGATTTTTTTTGGTATGTTTTAATCTGAAGTTGGTACAAACGCCATAGTTGATACGGTGTATTTGATTATTAAAAGTCAAACTTCGCCAGAAACCCTCACAGACAAGCCTTATAATGCTAGAGGAAAAACTTCAATTCTAAAAGCATATTTATGACTTGGATGAAAGGTTGTCAAATTGACACTCATACCACATCTTATATCTATGTGGTTCTATTGATAAGGCTTTCAAGCACCAACTTAAATTATCGGTTAACCGGTTAATCGGTCGAACGATTATCCGAGTAACCGGTTAGGCAAAAGTGTACGATTTGACAACACTACAAAATATATAAATGCACTAAACCAACGGCCACTATAAAGTGTTCAGTGTTAAAGAAAAAACTACATTATAATATAAACATACCTGATAATACAAACAACAACTACTGGAATCCTGCAAACTAATATAGGTTCACAGGTAAACCAGATGTAGAAGTAATGGTCTAGCCCAGCTTTCTTGACCATCATCTTCTGAAAAATAAAATTAAAAACCACAAAGTATCTTGACCAAAATACATGTAAATACAATATTCTATAATTACAAATGATTAACTACACCTTTAAAAAAGTTCATTAAAACTGAAACACCAAAATAACTTAAATGTAATCTATCTTTACAAAAACATTTACTTTTATAAATTGATCCTGGTTGCTGAACAAATTGCTTATAAGTTTTGACAAATAAAATATTTTTCTTCAAAGATAACTTAGCTAAAGCTTTATTACAGTCTATTACAGTTTGTTTTGTGTCATCAAAATCTATAGGTCTTGGCAAAATTGCTGAAACTATTATTTTTAAAGAAGGAAAAACATTGCAAATAAAATCAATTAAATTATTATAATATTGAATAATCAATTTACTAGATAAACCATTCCCAACATCGTTTGTGCCTACATGCAATAACAAATGTGTATATTTTCTTAAAAGTGATTTGTTGTCTTTTACAAATTGTTGAAGAGTGTATATATTAGCACCAGATATAGCATTGCAATCCAGCCAGGAATCTGACAGCAACAAAACCTTATTTTTTGATACAAAGTCTACAAAAAATAAAATAAGATAAGGTAAACAAACAATATTAATTCAGAATTTCATCAGCCATAGCTCGTGAAATAGACAATTTGTCCTGTAAGTCAAACTCTAAATAAACTTTATATGCGTCACTACGCCAATCCCCGTGAAATTGTATCAACTCGGAAGGAACTTTACTGTGAAAAGCCCATGTAGCCCCTCCTCTGCGAAAAGAATGAGAGGAAAATTTGGAAGAATTTAAACCACACATTTCTAAAATGTCCCTTAGTCTTTTCTGAAAAAATGAATAACATAAAGTTTTATATCCTTTAGATTGTGGAATTAAAAAGGCGGGTTTATCACCATCGGCTGGTATTAGAGTGCACATACGATTGTACGCATTGTACGGACAAAGCGGAGACTCTTTTATCTTGATCAATGGTAACTCCAGTTTCCTATTACCAAATTGAATGGTTTTTGACCATTCCATTCTAACCAACAAATAATCACTAAAACAATAACGTTATTTCTGCATAATTGTTTGTGCGGATCAAAGTTCTTTGCCGAAGTTGGAACTAAATTTGACTTTCTAACCATAAGAAAGAAAAAAAAAACAGAAAACAGCACCAGATAGTGACATCTGACGGATTAGACATATCTAAAAATTCATATATTTAAAAAAAGAATCTGTGGAGTAATAGGCAGAGCTCTGCGAGGCATATGATGATTTTGACGAGACAAACCTCTAAACAATAACTTTATGGAAAACCAATCTTCCGTTGGAAACTCAACTCCTAATAGCAAATGTAAAGTCTTGACACCACTAATATAAATTTGAATAAAAGCTACACTCTTAAAACTCCTACTCAAAAATTTCCCATATAGACAAAGAGTATTTACAGAAGTAGGCAAAGGTGACATACATGTATTAAAATATGTGCAAAATAAAAAATAAGAAACAAATTGCACTTTCAAATTCTTGTAAGTTCCTTCTGCAAGAGCAGATTTTTTACACAACTCCGTGTCTTTCTGTAACTTACATAACTCAGTATCTACAATCAACAATATCAAAGAAAAATTCACCAAGGTGACGTAAAATGAAACAAATCATCATCCAATTCAATTTCTTTCCACGCATTGACACGAGCCAGCTTTAAAAACTCTGTGCTCACACTGGGACCCATATCCCACCTAGAAAGCATGTCAGCAATTCTATTTGCTTCACCACTCAAATGCCGTCCTTTTACTTGAAACTCATGACTAGCTGTCAGAAAACAGATTTCTCTGAGACAAGATTGCATGAACGTGTTTCTGCAAGCACCAGAATTTAGTACAGTGACAGATGAAGAATTATCACAATAAATAACAATCCTACAACCTTTAATTACACTTGCCCAAACTTTCAGACACACCATAACACAAAGTAGTTCCAGAGCATTTATATGCAACTGTTGCCTGCGAATAAATGCTGGAAAGACTGTATGAAAATACCTCCCATTACAAATACCTCCACAACCAATCAAAGTTGAATCGCAAGAAAGCACACAATCTGGACTAGACCAGTCAATAAGAAACATCATAGAAACTCCATTATATATGTCTAGAAACTTGCTCCAACAAACTAAATCCAACTTAATATACTTGGGTACACGTTTTGTAATATTTTGACCACCGAAAGTCCGCAACCAAACCAATAACCTTGAAACAGAAAGTCGCCCAGGGCGAACACATAAACTCACGAAATGAAGTTTACCGAGTAAATATTGTAAATCTCTTAAAGAGCATCTCTCCTTTTGCAACCAACTTTTAACCAAGTAAAGTATTTCCTCCAACCTATCCTTAGTAATAGATAGAGTACAACTTACTTTATCAAAGAGTATACCAAGAAAAACCATAGATGTAGAAGGAGGAGCGGCCTTTTCTACCGATTCCTCTAAAACACAGTTGTCCAATACTTCACCCAAAAATAGCATAAGCGTCAAATGCCTTCTCTTGTACATCACAACCCGCTAGATCATCAAGATAGTTAACAATTTGTAAATCATAGTGAGCGTCCAATATAAAACTAACAGCATTAGTCGCCCTTTGACAAATATATGCCACTGACCTTAATCCCATGGACAATACCCGATCAAAAAAGATATGATTTTCCCATGAAAATCCAACCAAATGCCAGTCACCAGGACAGATTGGAATTTGTCTATAAGCCCGCTTTAAGTCCCTCTTAAAACATAACGAACCAGAACCTTTTCTCCTTATTAACTCCACCAAAGAGTCAACTGAAGGATAAGAAACCTTGATAGGATTACCCAAATACAAATCTTTAGAAATATGACTGTTTACTGAGTCCTCACCATCAACACCAAAAATCAAATCTAAAATCACCCTACGATCTAGAGTATCCTTCTTCGGCACAGAATTTAATGGAGAAATAACCAGGTCCGTATTAAAGGGATTACTAAAAAAAGGCCCAATTATGCTACCGTAAGTGCACTCTTTTTTCAAATATTTTCTCATACCATCTGGATGACTTCTGGCTCCAGCATGATTCTTTTCTTCAGATAAACCTGAACATGAACCTTCACAACTGAATGGGAACCCATACTCTAAAAAAATAGCTATATCTGAATCATGATACATAGATAACATAGACCTAAAAAAATTGACATTCAGCTTTGAGTAAACAGGAATTTTACAACCAAATACATTTGGCACGCCTGAACTCTTAACTTGATTATGAAAATGCACATGATTTTCAATACCATGCTCACCAAAAATATGTTTTAAACATGTTGAACCTTCACATATATTGCAACAATCTAGAGCACAAACATTATCAATTTTACTGCCATGTAGTCATGACTCATGATGAGGACACGATAGATCTAACTCAGCATGTGGCAATTGCTTGTTATCCTTCAATAGACAAGACGCACAAACATGAGGTTCAAAGTTGCCCATTTACGTATTTTTGATATCAACCACACATTCGGTACTCTTCGGTATATTCCTACGGCAAAGTTCCGAACCGGACCTAGCTCATTTCAAAAGATTGACCCAGGCTATTCCCCACTTAAATATTTTTCTGGGATCCGGGCCCGTCTGACCACCACAGAGGTTCAAAGTTACCAATTTATGTATTTTCCATATTAACCAGACATTCGGTACTCTTCGGTATATCCCTACGGCAAAGTTCCGAACCGGACCGAGCTCATTTCAAAGGTATTGACCCAAGCTATTCCCCACTTAAATATTTTTCTCGGATCCGGGCCCGTCTGGCCACCACAAAGGTTCAAAGTTGCCCATTTACGTATTTTTGATATCAACCACACATTCGTTACTCTTCGGTATATTCCTACGGCAAAGTTCCGGACCGGACCTAGCTCATTTCAAAAGATTGACCCAAGCTATATATTCCCCACTTAAATATTTTTTCTGGGATCCGGGCCTGTCTGGACACCACAGAGGTTCAAAGTTGCCCATTTACGTATTTTTGATATCAACCACACATTCGATACTCTTCGGTATATTCATACGGCAAAGTTCCGAACCGGACCTAGCTCATTTCAAAAGATTGATCCAGGCTATTCCCCACTTAAATATTTTTCTGGGATCCGGGCCCGTCTGACAGAGGTTCAAAGATGCCCATTAATCGATTTTTCATATCAACCACACATTCGGTACTCTTCGGCATATCCCTACGGCAAAGTTCCGAAACGGACCTAGCTCATTTTAACGGTATTGACCCAAAATATTCTCCACTTAAATATTTTTCTGGGATCCGGTCCCGTCTGGCCACCACAGAGGTTCAAAGTTGCCCATTTACGTATTTTTGATATCAACCACACATTCGGTACTCTTCGGTATATTCCTACGGCAAAGTTCCGAACCAGACCTAGCTCATTTCAAGAGATTGACCCAGGCTATTCCCCACTTAAATATTTTTCTGGGATCCGGGCCCGTCTGACCACCACAGAGTTTCAAAGATGCCCATTGATGGATTTTCCATATCAACCACACATTCGGTACTCTTCGGCATATCCCTACGGCAAAGTTCCGAACCGGACCTAGCTCATTTTAAAGGTATAGACCCAAGCTATTCCCCACTTAAATATTTTTCTGGGATCCGGGCCCGTCTGGCCACTACAGAGGTTCAAAGATGCCCATTGATGGATTTTCCATATCAACCACACATTCGGTACTCTTCGGCATATCCCTACGGCAAAGTTCCGAACCGGACCTAGCTCATTTCAAAAGATTGACCCAGGCTATTCCCCACTTAAATATTTTTCTGGGATCCGGGCCCGTCTGACCACCACAGAGGTTCAAAGATGCCCATTGATGGATTTTCCATATCAACCACACATTCGGTACTCTTCGGCATATCCCTACGGCAAAGTTCCGAACCGGACCTAGCTCATTTCAAAAGATTGACCCAGGCTATTCCCCACTTAAATATTTTTCTGGGATCCGGGCCCGTCTGACCACCACAGAGGTTCAAAGATGCCCATTGATGGATTTTCCATATCAACCACACATTCGGTACTCTTCGGCATTTCCCTACGGCAAAGTTCCGAACCGGAGCTAGCTCATTTTAAAGGTATTGACCCAAGCTATTCCCCACTTAAATATTTTTTCTGGGATCCAGGCCCGTCTGGCCACCACAAAGGTTCAAAGTTGCCCATTTACGTATTTTTGATATCAACCACACATTCGTTACTCTTCGGTATATTCCTACGGCAAAGTTCCGGACCGGACCTAGCTCATTTCAAAAGATTGACCCAAGCTATTCCCCACTTAAATATTTTTTCTGGGATCCGGGCCTGTCTGGACACCACAGAGGTTCAAAGTTGCCCATTTACGTATTATTGATATCAAACACACATTCGATACTCTTCGGTATATTCATACGGCAAAGTTTCGAACCGGACCTAGCTCATTTCAAAAGATTGATCCAGGCTATTCCCCACTTAAATATTTTTCTGGGATCCGGGCCCGTCTGACAGAGGTTCAAAGATGCCCATTAATCGATTTTTCATATCAACCACACATTCGGTACTCTTCGGCATATCCCTACGGCAAAGTTCCGAAACGGACCTAGCTCATTTTAACGGTATTGACCCAAGATATTCTCCACTTAAATATTTTTCTGGGATCCGGTCCCGTCTGGCCACCACAGAGGTTCAAAGTTGCCCATTTACGTATTTTTGATATCAACCACACATTCGGTACTCTTCGGTATATTCCTACGGCAAAGTTCCGAAACAGACCTAGCTCATTTCAAGAGATTGACCCAGGCTATTCCCCACTTAAATATTTTTCTGGGATCCGGGCCCGTCTGACCACCACAGAGTTTCAAAGATGCCCATTGATGGATTTTCCATATCAACCACACATTCGGTACTCTTCGGCATATCCCTACGGCAAAGTTCCGAACCAGACCTAGCTCATTTTAAAGGTATTGACCCAAGCTATTCCCCACTTAAATATTTTTCTGGGATCCGGGCCCGTCTGGCCACTACAGAGGTTCAAAGTTGCCCATTTACGTATTTTTGATATCAACCACACATTCGGTACTCTTCGGTATATTCATACGGCAAAGTTCCGAACCGGACCTAGCTCATTTCAAAAGATTGACCCAGGCTATTCCCCACTTAAATATTTTTCTGGGATCCGGGCCCGTCTGACCACCACAGAGGTTCAAAGATGCCCATTGATGGATTTTCCATATCAACCACACATTCGGTACTCTTCGGCATATCCCTACGGCAAAGTTCCGAACCGGACCTAGCTCATTTTAAAAGTATTGACCCAAGCTATTCTCCACTTAAATATTTCTCTGGGATCCGGGCCCGTCTGGCCACCACAGAGGTTCAAAGTTGCCCATTTACGTATTTTTGATATCTACTACACATTCGGTACTCTTCGGTATATTCCTACGGCAAAGTTCCGAACCGGACCTAGCTCATTTCAAGAGATTGACCCAGGCTATTCCCCACTTAAATATTTTTCTGGGATCCAGGCCCGTCTGACCACCACAGAGGTTCAAAGATGCCCATTGATGGATTTTCCATATCAACCACACATTCGGTACTCTTCGGCATATCCCTACGGCAAAGTTCCGAACCGGACCTAGCTCATTTCAAAAGATTGACCCAGGCTATTCCCCACTTAAATATTTTTCTGGGATCCGGGCCCGTCTTACCACCACAGAGGTTCAAAGATGCCCATTGATGGATTTTCCATATCAACCACACATTTGGTACTCTTCGGCATATCCGTACGGCAAAGTTCCGAACCGGACCGAGCTCATTTTGAAGGTATTGACCCAAGCTATTCCACACTTAAATATTTTTCTGGGATCCGGGCCCGTCTGGCCACCACAGAGGTTCAAAGTTGCCCATTTACGTATTTTTGATATCTACAACACATTCGGTACTCTTCGGTATATTCCTACGGCAAAGTTCCGAACCGGACCTAGCTCATTTCAAGAGATTGACCCAGGCTATTCCCCACTTAAATATTTTTCTGGGATCCAGGCCCGTCTGACCACCACAGAGGTTCAAAGATGCCCATTGATGGATTTTCCATATCAACCACACATTCGGTACTCTTCGGCATATCCCTACGGCAAAGTTCCGAACCGGACCTAGCTCATTTCAAAAGATTGACCCAGGCTATTCCCCACTTAAATATTTTTCTGGGATCCGGGCCCGTCTGACCACCACAGAGGTTCAAAGATGCCCATTGATGGATTTTCCATATCAACCACACATTCGGTACTCTTCGGCATATCCCTACGGCAAAGTTCCGAACCGGACCTAGCTCATTTCAAAAGATTGACCCAGGCTATTCCCCACTTAAATATTTTTCTGGGATCCGGGCCCGTCTGACCACCACAGAGGTTCAAAGATGCCCATTGATGGATTTTCCATATCAACCACACATTCGGTACTCTTCGGCATTTCCCTACGGCAAAGTTCCGAACCGGAGCTAGCTCATTTTAAAGGTATTGACCCAAGCTATTCCCCACTTAAATATTTTTTCTGGGATCCAGGCCCGTCTGGCCACCACAAAGGTTCAAAGTTGCCCATTTACGTATTTTTGATATCAACCACACATTCGTTACTCTTCGGTATATTCCTACGGCAAAGTTCCGGACCGGACCTAGCTCATTTCAAAAGATTGACCCAAGCTATTCCCCACTTAAATATTTTTTCTGGGATCCGGGCCTGTCTGGACACCACAGAGGTTCAAAGTTGCCCATTTACGTATTATTGATATCAAACACACATTCGATACTCTTCGGTATATTCATACGGCAAAGTTCCGAACCGGACCTAGCTCATTTCAAAAGATTGATCCAGGCTATTCCCCACTTAAATATTTTTCTGGGATCCGGGCCCGTCTGACAGAGGTTCAAAGATGCCCATTAATCGATTTTTCATATCAACCACACATTCGGTACTCTTCGGCATATCCCTACGGCAAAGTTCCGAAACGAACCTAGCTCATTTTAACGGTATTGACCCAAAATATTCTCCACTTAAATATTTTTCTGGGATCCGGTCCCGTCTGGCCACCACAGAGGTTCAAAGTTGCCCATTTACGTATTTTAGATATCAACCACACATTCGGTACTCTTCGGTATATTCCTACGGCAAAGTTCCGAAACAGACCTAGCTCATTTCAAGAGATTGACCCAGGCTATTCCCCACTTAAATATTTTTCTGGGATCCGGGCCCGTCTGACCACCAAAGAGTTTCAAAGATGCCCATTGATGGATTTTCCATATCAACCACACATTCGGTACTCTTCGGCATATCCCTACGGCAAAGTTCCGAACCGGACCTAGCTCATTTTAAAGGTATTGACCCAAGCTATTCCCCACTTAAATATTTTTCTGGGATCCGGGCCCGTCTGGCCACTACAGAGGTTCAAAGTTGCCCATTTACGTATTTTTGATATCAACCACACATTCGGTACTCTTAGGTATATTCATACGGCAAAGTTCCGAACCGGACCTAGCTCATTTCAAAAGATTGACCCAGGCTATTCCCCACTTAAATATTTTTCTGGGATCCGGGCCCGTCTGACCACCACAGAGGTTCAAAGATGCCCATTGATGGATTTTCCATATCAACCACACATTCGGTACTCTTCGGCATATCCCTACGGCAAAGTTCCGAACCGGACCTAGCTCATTTTAAAAGTATTGACCCAAGCTATTCTCCACTTAAATATTTTTCTGGGATCCGGGCCCGTCTGGCCACCACAGAGGTTCAAAGTTGCCCATTTACGTATTTTTGATATCTACTACACATTCGGTACTCTTCGGTATATTCCTACGGCAAAGTTCCGAACCGGACCTAGCTCATTTCAAGAGATTGACCCAGGCTATTCCCCACTTAAATATTTTTCTGGGATCCAGGCCCGTCTGACCACCACAGAGGTTCAAAGATGCCCATTGATGGATTTTCCATATCAACCACACATTCGGTACTCTTCGGCATATCCCTACGGCAAAGTTCCGAACCGGACCTAGCTCATTTCAAAAGATTGACCCAGGCTATTCCCCACTTAAATATTTTTCTGGGATCCGGGCCCGTCTTACCACCACAGAGGTTCAAAGATGCCCATTGATGGATTTTCCATATCAACCACACATTTGGTACTCTTCGGCATATCCGTACGGCAAAGTTCCGAACCGGACCGAGCTCATTTTGAAGGTATTGACCCAAGCTATTCCCCACTTAAATATTTTTCGGGGATCCGGGCCCGTCTGGCCACCACAGAGGTTCAAAGTTGCCCATTTACGTATTTTTGATATCTACCACACATTCGGTACTCTTCGGTATATTCCTACGGCAAAGTTCCGAACCGGACCTAGCTCATTTCAAGAGATTGACCCAGGCTATTCCCCACTTAAATATTTTTCTGGGATCCAGGCCCGTCTGACCACCACAGAGGTTCAAAGATGCCCATTGATGGATTTTCCATATCAACCACACATTCGGTACTCTTCGGCATATCCCTACGGCAAAGTTCCGAACCGGACCTAGCTCATTTCAAAAGATTGACCCAGGCTATTCCCAACTTAAATATTTTTCTGGGATCCGGGCCCGTCTGACCACCACAGAGGTTCAAAGATGCCCATTGATGGATTTTCCATATCAACCACACATTCGGTACTCTTCGGCATATCCCTACGGCAAAGTTCCGAACCGGACCTAGCTCATTTCAAAAGATTGACCCAGGCTATTCCCAACTTAAATATTTTTCTGGGATCCGGGCCCGTCTGACCACCACAGAGGTTCAAAGATGCCCATTGATGGATTTTCCATATCAACCACACATTCGGTACTCTTCGGCATATCCCTACGGCAAAGTTCCGAAACGGACCTAGCTCATTTCAAAAGATTGACCCAGGCTATTCCCAACTTAAATATTTTTCTGGGATCCGGGCCCGTCTGACCACCACAGAGGTTCAAAGATGCCCATTGATGGATTTTCCATATCAACCACACATTCGGTACTCTTCGGCATATTCCTACGGCAAAGTTCCGAACCGGACCTAGCTCATTTCAAGAGATTGACCCAGGCTATTCCCCACTTAAATATTTTTCTGGGATCCAGGCCCGTCTGACCACCACAGAGGTTCAAAGATGCCCATTGATGGATTTTCCATATCAACCACACATTCGGTACTCTTCGGCATATCCCTACGGCAAAGTTCCGAACCGGACCTAGCTCATTTCAAAAGATTGACCCAGGCTATTCCCCACTTAAATATTTTTCTGGGATCCGGGCCCGTCTTACCACCACAGAGGTTCAAAGATGCCCATTGATGGATTTTCCATATCAACCACACATTTGGTACTCTTCGGCATATCCGTACGGCAAAGTTCCGAACCGGACCGAGCTCATTTTGAAGGTATTGACCCAAGCTATTCCCCACTTAAATATTTTTCGGGGATCCGGGCCCGTCTGGCCACCACAGAGGTTCAAAGTTGCCCATTTACGTATTTTTGATATCTACCACACATTCGGTACTCTTCGGTATATTCCTACGGCAAAGTTCCGAACCGGACCTAGCTCATTTCAAGAGATTGACCCAGGCTATTCCCCACTTAAATATTTTTCTGGGATCCAGGCCCGTCTGACCACCACAGAGGTTCAAAGATGCCCATTGATGGATTTTCCATATCAACCACACATTCGGTACTCTTCGGCATATCCCTACGGCAAAGTTCCGAACCGGACCTAGCTCATTTCAAAAGATTGACCCAGGCTATTCCCCACTTAAATATTTTTCTGGGATCCGGGCCCGTCTGACCACCACAGAGGTTCAAAGATGCCCATTGATGGATTTTCCATATCAACCACACATTCGGTACTCTTCGGCATATCCCTACGGCAAAGTTCCGAACCGGACCTAGCTCATTTCAAAAGATTGACCCAGGCTATTCCCCACTTAAATATTTTTCTGGGATCCGGGCCCGTCTGACCACCACAGAGGTTCAAAGATGCCCATTGATGGATTTTCCATATCAACCACACATTCGGTACTCTTCGGCATTTCCCTACGGCAAAGTTCCGAACCGGAGCTAGCTCATTTTAAAGGTATTGACCCAAGCTATTCCCCACTTAAATATTTTTCGGGGATCCGGGCCCGTCTGGCCACCACAGAGGTTCAAAGTTGCCCATTTACGTATTTTTGATATCAACCACACATTCGTTACTCTTCGGTATATTCCTACGGCAAAGTTCCGGACCGGACCTAGCTCATTTCAAAAGATTGACCCAAGCTATTCCCCACTTAAATATTTTTTCTGGGATCCGGGCCTGTCTGGACACCACAGAGGTTCAAAGTTGCCCATTTACGTATTTTTGATATCAACCACACATTCGATACTCTTCGGTATATTCATACGGCAAAGTTCCGAACCGGACCTAGCTCATTTCAAAAGATTGATCCAGGCTATTCCCCACTTAAATATTTTTCTGGGATCCGGGCCCGTCTGACAGAGGTTCAAAGATGCCCATTAATCGATTTTTCATATCAACCACACATTCGGTACTCTTCGGCATATCCCTACGGCAAAGTTCCGAAACGGACCTAGCTCATTTTAACGGTATTGACCCAAAATATTCTCCACTTAAATATTTTTCTGGGATCCGGTCCCGTCTGGCCACCACAGAGGTTCAAAGTTGCCCATTTACGTATTTTTGATATCAACCACACATTCGGTACTCTTCGGTATATTCCTACGGCAAAGTTCCGAAACAGACCTAGCTCATTTCAAGAGATTGACCCAGGCTATTCCCCACTTAAATATTTTTCTGGGATCCGGGCCCGTCTGACCACCACAGAGTTTCAAAGATGCCCATTGATGGATTTTCCATATCAACCACACATTCGGTACTCTTCGGCATATCCCTACGGCAAAGTTCCGAACCGGACCTAGCTCATTTTAAAGGTATTGACCCAAGCTATTCCCCACTTAAATATTTTTCTGGGATCCGGGCCCGTCTGGCCACTACAGAGGTTCAAAGTTGCCCATTTACGTATTTTTGATATCAACCACACATTCGGTACTCTTCGGTATATTCATACGGCAAAGTTCCGAACCGGACCTAGCTCATTTCAAAAGATTGACCCAGGCTATTCCCCACTTAAATATTTTTCTGGGATCCGGGCCCGTCTGACCACCACAGAGGTTCAAAGATGCCCATTGATGGATTTTCCATATCAACCACACATTCGGTACTCTTCGGCATATCCCTACGGCAAAGTTCCGAACCGGACCTAGCTCATTTTAAAAGTATTGACCCAAGCTATTCTCCACTTAAATATTTTTCTGGGATCCGGGCCCGTCTGGCCACCACAGAGGTTCAAAGTTGCCCATTTACGTATTTTTGATATCTACTACACATTCGGTACTCTTCGGTATATTCCTACGGCAAAGATCCGAACCGGACCTAGCTCATTTCAAGAGATTGACCCAGGCTATTCCCCACTTAAATATTTTTCTGGGATCCAGGCCCGTCTGACCACCACAGAGGTTCAAAGATGCCCATTGATGGATTTTCCATATCAACCACACATTCGGTACTCTTCGGCATATCCCTACGGCAAAGTTCCGAACCGGACCTAGCTCATTTCAAAAGATTGACCCAGGCTATTCCCCACTTAAATATTTTTCTGGGATCCGGGCCCGTCTTACCACCACAGAGGTTCAAAGATGCCCATTGATGGATTTTCCATATCAACCACACATTTGGTACTCTTCGGCATATCCGTACGGCAAAGTTCCGAACCGGACCGAGCTCATTTTGAAGGTATTGACCCAAGCTATTCCCCACTTAAATATTTTTCTGGGATCCGGGCCCGTCTGGCCACCACAGAGGTTCAAAGTTGCCCATTTACGTATTTTTGATATCTACCACACATTCGGTACTCTTCGGTATATGCCTACGGCAAAGTTCCGAACCGGACCTAGCTCATTTCAAGAGATTGACCAAGGCTATTCCCCACTTAAATATTTTTCTGGGATCCAGGCCCGTCTGACCACCACAGAGGTTCAAAGATGCCCATTGATGGATTTTCCATATCAACCACACATTCGGTACTCTTCGGCATATCCCTACGGCAAAGTTCCGAACCGGACCTAGCTCATTTCAAAAGATTGACCCAGGCTATTCCCCACTTAAATATTTTTCTGGGATCCGGGCCCGTCTGACCACCACAGAGGTTCAAAGATGCCCATTGATGGATTTTCCATATCAACCACACATTCGGTACTCTTCGGCATATCCCTACGGCAAAGTTCCGAACCGGACCTAGCTCATTTCAAAAGATTGACCCAGGCTATTCCCCACTTAAATATTTTTCTGGGATCCGGGCCCGTCTGACCACCACAGAGGTTCAAAGATGCCCATTGATGGATTTTCCATATCAACCACACATTCGGTACTCTTCGGCATATCCCTACGGCAAAGTTCCGAACCGGACCTAGCTCATTTCAAAAGATTGACCCAAGCTATTCCCCACTTAAATATTTTTCTGGGATCCGGGCCTATCTGGACACCACAGAGGTTCAAAGTTGCCCATTTACGTATTTTTGATATCAACCACACATTCGATATTCTTCGGTATATTCATACGGCAAAGTTCCGAACCGGACCTAGCTCGTTTCAAAAGATTGATCCAGGCTATTCCCCACTTAAATATTTTTCTGGGATCCGGTTCCGTCTGACAACCACAGAGGTTCAAAGATGCCCATTAATGGATTTTCCATATCAACCACACATTCGGTACTCTTCGGCATATCCCTACGGCAAAGTTCCGAACCGGACCTAGCTCATTTTAACGGTATTGACCCAAGATATTCTCCACTTAAATATTTTTCTGGGATCCGGTCCCGTCTGGCCACCACAGAGGTTCAAAGTTGCCCATTTACGTATTTTTGATATCAACCACACATTCGGTACTCTTCGGTATATTCATACGGCAAAGTTCCGAACCGGACCTAGCTCATTTCAAGAGATTGACCCAGGCTTTTCCCCACTTAAATATTTTTCTGGGATCCAGGCCCGTCTGACCATCACAGAGGTTCAAAGATGCCCATTGATGGATTTTCCATATCAACCACACAGTCGGTACTCTTCGGCATATCCCTACGGCAAAGTTCCGAACCGGACCTAGCTCATTTCAAAAGATTGACCCAGGCTATTCCCCACTTAAATATGTTTCTGGGATCCGGGCCCGTCTGACCACCACAGAGGTTCAAAGATGCCCATTGATGGATTTTCCATATCAACCACACATTCGGTACTCTTCTGCATATCCCTACGGCAAAGTTCCGAACCGGACCTAGCTCATTTTAAAGGTATTGACGCAAGCTATTCCCCACTTAAATATTTTTCTGGGATCCGGGCCCGTCTGGCCACTACAGAGGTTCAAAGTTGCCCATTTACGTATTTTTGATATCAACCACACATTCGGTACTCTTCGGTATATTCATACGGCAAAGTTCCGAACCGGACCTAACTCATTTCAAAAGATTGACCCAGGCTATTCCCCACTTAAATATTTTTCTGGGATCCGGGCCCGTCTGACCACCACAGAGGTTCAAAGATGCCCATTGATGGATTTTCCATATCAACCACACATTCGGTACTCTTCGGCATATCCCTACGGCAAAGTTCCGAACCGGACCTAGCTCATTTTAAAAGTATTGACCCAAGCTATTCTCCACTTAAATATTTTTCTGGGATCCGGGCCCGTCTGACCACCACAGAGGTTCAAAGTTGCCCATTTACGTATTTTTGATATCTACCACACATTCGGTACTCTTCGGTATATTCCTACGGCAAAGTTCCGAACCGGACCTAGCTCATTTCAAGAGATTGACCCAGGCTATTCCCCACTTAAATATTTTTCTGGGATCCGGGCCCGTCTGACCACCACAGAGGTTCAAAGATGCCCATTGATGGATTTTCCATATCAACCACACATTCGGTACTCTTCGGCATATCCCTACGGCAAAGTTCCGAACCGGACCTAGCTCATTTCAAAAGATTGACCCAGGCTATTCCCCACTTAAATATTTTTCTGGGATCCGGGCCCGTCTGACCACCATAGAGGTTCAAAGATGCCCATTGATGGATTTTCCATATCAACCACACATTTGGTACTCTTCGGCATATCCCTACGGCAAAGTTCCGAACCGGACCTAGCTCATTTTAAAGGTATTGACGCAAGCTATTCCCCACTTAAATATTTTTTCTGGGATCCGGGCCCGTCTGGCCACCACAAAGGTTCAAAGTTGCCCATTTACGTATTTTTGATATCAACCACACATTCGTTACTCTTCGGTATATTCCTACGGCAAAGTTCCGAACCGAACCTAGCTCATTTCAAAAGATTGGCCCAAGCTATTCCCCACTTAAATATTTTTCTGGGATCCGGTTCCGTCTGACCACCACAGAGGTTCAAAGATGTCCATTGATGGATTTTCCATATCAACCACACATTCGGTACTCTTCGGCATATCCCTACGGCAAAGTTCCGAAACGGACCTAGCTCATTTTGAAGGTATTGACCCAAGGTAGCAATACACAGTTAGGAAAAAAACTTAAAATTGACACTCATAATTTTTAAACATCTTTTTTCCCCTCCTGTCTAACAAAGAAGGCTTTATATGTGTGTTATGCATGTATATACTTATAGAAAGATAATCTTCCATAGATTTCATTTCTAATGGTCATAAGGGTGAAATATAATCCCTCTTGGGTGTAACCATAGCAACAATCTGCATTTCTTGGATACAAAATATAGCAAAAAAGGGGGGTGAACATGTCACAAAAGTCTCCAAAATTTGGTCTAAAGGAAAATTTCAATCAATTACAGTGATACCTTTCCTGAATCCATAGGTTTATATCTATCAAGTGGTCCAAAAAAAATCATATGCTTATCTGCTCGTTTTTCCATAAAATTGAATTGAAAAGATCGAGCGCAAAATCTTTGTTGATAAACACTACAATAATTTATGGACCTATGAACGGTACGGATAGGAAAATACGGACTGTCAATCATATAAATGGCCTATAAAACATGTTAAAAATAATCAAAATGTTCATATAAACCCACTAAGAAGGCTATATTATTCTTCAATTATCTAAAAATCAATTTTATTGTACAAAAACTTTCATATTTAAAAAATTCACAGGGGCCATAATGCGAAACTAAACTTCTAACTGTGTATTGCTACCTTAAGGATTAACAATTTTTTTCCCAATTCCACTTTAAATGGATTTCTGTTTTCTACTAGCTAAAACGAGCAAATTGGCCTGCTAGTTTTGAAAATCGGTTCAGAAATAAATATTTTATGAAGGTTAGCAGTTGACACTGAAATGCAACAAAAAAGTGATTTTATGAAACATGCCATGTCAAAGTGCATTTTCTCCTTTTTTTGTCAAATTTCTAAAACTATACCTTCTAAGCCTGTCTTTTCTAGTTTAAAAACTTAAATTAACCTTAACAGTAGACAAATTATACAAGTTAAAGCTATTTTAAAGCTCTATAATGTCAATTTTGTTGTGTATTACCATACCAAAGCCTTGGTTAAAATTAAGTAAATACTGAATTCATTTATAACAGCGGAAAAAAAAATTAGGCTTAATTCATGCTAAATTGTGACTTTATACTTGCTAAAATAATAAATTTGATTTAGTCGCATGAAAAAATATAAAGCGTTCCCTTCTAAGGTTTCTACATAACGCGCAATCTTCTTTTCCAAGGGGTAGCCAATAAAGTATCAATTTATGACGGAACCAAGTCTTTGTGTCAAAATGTCTATATTGGTTGCTAAGGACAATAAACAACAAAACTAACATATATTGTCATTCTAAAGGTTGTTTCTCCCTCAGCATTGTATCTATAACCTAATTATCAATAGATTTGTGGTATGATTTGTCTTAAAAAAAGCAATTCTTTGCTTTGCCAAATGCCATAATTATGGTAGCAATACACAGTTAGGAAAAAAACTTAAAATTGACACTCATAATTTTTAAACATCTTCTTTCCCCTCCTGTCTAACAAAGAAAGCTTTATATGTGTGTTATGCATGTATATACTTATAGAAAGAGAATCTTCCATAGATTTCATTTCTAATGGTCATAAGGGTGAAATATAATCCCTCTTGGGTGTAACCATAGCAACAATCTGCATTTCTTGGATACAAAATATAGCAAAAAAGGGGGGTGAACATGTCACAAAAGTCTCCAAAATTTGGTCTAAAGGAAAATTTCAATCAATTACAGTGATACCTTTCCTGAATCCATAGGTTTATATCTATCAAGTGGTCCAAAAAAAATCATATGCTTATCTGCTCGTTTTTCCATAAAATTGAATTGAAAAGATCGAGCGCAAAATCTTTGTTGATAAACACTACAATAATTTATGGACCTATGAACGGTACGGATAGGAAAATACGGACTGTCAATCATATAAATGGCCTATAAAACATGTTAAAAATAATCAAAATGTTCATATAAACCCACTAAGAAGGCTATATTATTCTTCAATTATCTAAAAATCAATTTTATTGTACAAAAACTTTCATATTTAAAAAATTCACAGGGGCCATAATGCGAAACTAAACTTCTAACTGTGTATTGCTACCTTAAGGATTAACAATTTTTTTCCCAATTCCACTTTAAATGGATTTCTGTTTTCTACTAGCTAAAACGAGCAAATTGGCCTGCTAGTTTTGAAAATCGGTTCAGAAATAAATATTTTATGAAGGTTAGCAGTTGACACTGAAATGCAACAAAAAAGTGATTTTATGAAACATGCCATGTCAAAGTGCATTTTCTCCTTTTTTTGTCAAATTTCTAAAACTATACCTTCTAAGCCTGTCTTTTCTAGTTTAAAAACTTAAATTAACCTTAACAGTAGACAAATTATACAAGTTAAAGCTATTTTAAAGCTCTATAATGTCAATTTTGTTGTGTATTACCATACCAAAGCCTTGGTTAAAATTTAGTAAATACTGAATTCATTTATAACAGCGGAAAAAAAATTAGGCTTAATTCATGCTAAATTGTGACTTTATACTTGCTAAAATAATAAATTTGATTTAGTCGCATGAAAAAATATAAAGCGTTCCCTTCTAAGGTTTCTACATAACGCGCAATCTTTTTTTCCAAGGGGTAGCCAATAAAGTATCAATTTATGACGGAACCAAGTCTTTGTGTCAAAATGTCTATATTGGTTGCTAAGGACAATAAACAACAAAACTAACATATATTGTCATTCTAAAGGTTGTTTCTCCCTCAGCATTGTATCTATAACCTAATTATCAATAGATTTGTGGTATGATTTGTCTTAAAAAAAGCAATTCTTTGCTTTGCCAAATGCCATAATTATGGTAGCAATACACAGTTAGGAAAAAAACTTAAAATTGACACTCATAATTTTTAAACATCTTCTTTCCCCTCCTGTCTAACAAAGAAGGCTTTATATGTGTGTTATGCATGTATATACTTATAGAAAGAGAATCTTCCATAGATTTCATTTCTAATGGTCATAAGGGTGAAATATAATCCCTCTTGGGTGTAACCATAGCAACAATCTGCATTTCTTGGATACAAAATATAGCAAAAAAGGGGGGTGAACATGTCACAAAAGTCTCCAAAATTTGGTCTAAAGGAAAATTTCAATCAATTACAGTGATACCTTTCCTGAATCCATAGGTTTATATCTATCAAGTGGTCCAAAAAAAATCATATGCTTATCTGCTCGTTTTTCCATAAAATTGAATTGAAAAGATCGAGCGCAAAATCTTTGTTGATAAACACTACAATAATTTATGGACCTATGAACGGTACGGATAGGAAAATACGGACTGTCAATCATATAAATGGCCTATAAAACATGTTAAAAATAATCAAAATGTTCATATAAACCCACTAAGAAGGCTATATTATTCTTCAATTATCTAAAAATCAATTTTATTGTACAAAAACTTTCATATTTAAAAAATTCACAGGGGCCATAATGCGAAACTAAACTTCTAACTGTGTATTGCTACAGTACAGCCTGTGACTTCCTCTTAGTTATGTCCACCCTCTTGCATGGTCAACATCCAATGGTGAACATTTATTGGGGTATTCAATCTTGAGATGTTGGCCATTTATTGGGGGTCATAAATCATGGGCAGATTTTTTATCTAATTATGTTACCTTTTAAAATCAATCAGGGTTGAAGTTTTTAGCTGGTATGTTTCATTAAAATTGACCTGTACAGGTAACTTGGGTTTCTTTTAAAATTGACATTTCACCTTTTTTTGAAAATGTACAATAAAGTATTGTTTTACTCTGTTAATTTATTATTATTTTTTGTCTTTAATGTTATTTAAATTTTTTATTTTTTAATTGTTTTTTTTTTCATTTTTGTTTGTTTTGTTTCTTACTGTTTTGTTTCTTATTCTTTTAATTTCTTCTTAGTAAGAATCTTGAGTCGAAATGTCAAAAAGTCAAAGCCAAAGTTATTGACTAGCATTTGAAATAAACATGATAAACAGACTTTTAATAATTGTTTTTTAAATAAAAGGTTTATATAAATGTACATGATGTACATTGTATTCAATTGTTTGTTAATATTATTAAATGAGTTATTACTATTAATAATAACTAATAATCATGCAAGTGATATTTTAAATAAAAAAAATGAAAGTAATTAAACAATTTGGTTTCTTAACAAAATAAGATGATTCAATATCAATCCTTTTACAATAGATTTTGATAACATCTAATATTATTCAGGAAAACTACAAGTACCATTATATGGTTTAGGAAAAAACTAATTTTGTTTATCTAAATTTTCTTCAAATCTCAAAACAAGAGTTGTGCACAAACAATCATCGAAAAGACTTATTTTCCAAATGTCCACCTAGTTATCATAAAATTTTGATAAATGTTCATTAAAAATGCTAATCATAATGAAAAATGTTCTTATATATCTGAATCAAGTGAATCTTATGAAAAGAAATTGTTTAAAGAAATTGTCTTGAAACTTATTATATATGTTATCTTCAGTTTGGTTAATTTCTTTCAAAATTTGTCGGACTCTCCAGAAAAAAATAAAGTGCACTTCTAAAGATGGTGACACTTTAATGGTCTATTAATTAAATCATTTTTTTTCAGTGTATTATATTGTCGATAGTGCTGGACTGGCATGATACATATTCTTGATATACATTTACAAAGAATATTTCAATCAACCTAGGCCTTTTAGATAAAGTTAATAATTGCAGTGACTTGAATGAATTAAGACTTTTAAAGTCCTTAATAAAAAATGAATTTAAAGAAAAATCTAAAAATAATAACTTATGATAAAAACTGTAAAGTTAACTTGATTGTGTCAATTAAGGTAGAGAATTTTTGGTCATAATTTAGAAATAAAAAATAGTGGACAATATAAAATTCCTAGAAAGGATAGAATGTGTAAACTGTGCCTCTTGTAGGTCAATGAAGAACACCTATTCCTTGATTGTAAAATTAACAAAACAACTTTGAGATATAAATCTATTTGAAAATCATTTACCTTCTCATTAAAAAATGTCTCTAACCCAAGAACAAAAAGTAAAAGAAATGCTTAACCTCTAAACCATGGATCATGTTTAAAATATCATATGACAATAAAAACATTATCAAATTTTGCTGTACTGAATATTTCTAATACTTATAAATATTTTATTCAATAAAGAAATAATGAATTGTGTAAATTTTATTTAGCGTAAGTCCTAAAGACAATATTAATCATATGTTAAGATCAGTCTATCTACAATAATAAACCATTTTGATTTTAGAAAATTAGTTTGAGAAACACCTTGTCAATAGAAAAAGGCAGGCATTGTAAATGTTTGCAGTATATAAATTTGAAAATGAGATTCATTTATTCTTCACTACCAAAAAATAGACTTAATATAAAAAATAACTTAAATTGATTTTTTAATTAAGCTGTTTGTTCAATTAGTTTTATTGTTTCATTTTATTTTTGAATTTCTAATAATCACAGTTATTAAATTTGACGAACACATACATGCATATTTTACCTGAGACACCTGACCTGTAAGTTATATAATTTTAACACTTCAATGCATTCAAGATTTCCCTTTATCCTTGACTAGTTTTTGAGTAATACCTTGTGTATTAAAAAAGCAACAGGGGGTATGATGATGAACATATAGGGCCACCATGGTGAACATATTTTTTATGGCCACCATTAATAAGATAAAGTCACAGGTAGTACTGTACCTTAAGGATTAACAATTTTTTTCCCAATTCCACTTTAAATGGATTTCTGTTTTCTACTAGCTAAAACGAGCAAATTGGCCTGCTAGTTTTGAAAATCGGTTCAGAAATAAATATTTTATGAAGGTTAGCAGTTGACACTGAAATGCAACAAAAAAGTGATTTTATGAAACATGCCATGTCAAAGTGCATTTTCTCCTTTTTTTGTCAAATTTCTAAAACTATACCTTCTAAGCCTGTCTTTTCTAGTTTAAAAACTTAAATTAACCTTAACAGTAGACAAATTATACAAGTTAAAGCTATTTTAAAGCT
The DNA here is from genome assembly GCA_037788925.1 of Mytilus galloprovincialis. NCBI lineage: Eukaryota > Metazoa > Mollusca > Bivalvia > Mytilida > Mytilidae > Mytilus > Mytilus galloprovincialis. The sequence continues at coordinate 18,190,226 of CM075332.1, forward strand.
CTATAATGTCAATTTTGTTGTGTATTACCATACCAAAGCCTTGGTTAAAATTTAGTAAATACTGAATTCATTTATAACAGCGGGAAAAAAATTAGGCTTAATTCATGCTAAATTGTGACTTTATACTTGCTAAAATAATAAATTTGATTTAGTCGCATGAAAAAATATAAAGCGTTCCCTTCTAAGGTTTCTACATAACGCGCAATCTTCTTTTCCAAGGGGTAGCCAATAAAGTATCAATTTATGACGGAACCAAGTCTTTGTGTCAAAATGTCTATATTGGTTGCTAAGGACAATAAACAACAAAACTAACATATATTGTCATTCTAAAGGTTGTTTCTCCCTCAGCATTGTATCTATAACCTAATTATCAATAGATTTGTGGTATGATTTGTCTTAAAAAAAGGAATTCTTTGCTTTGCCAAATGCAATAATTATGGTAGCAATACACAGTTAGGAAAAACACTTAAAATTGACACTCATAATTTTTAAACATCTTCTTTCCCCTCCTGTCTAACAAAGAAGGCTTTATATGTGTGTTATGCATGTATATACTTATAGAAAGAGAATCTTCCATAGATTTCATTTCTAATGGTCATAAGGGTGAAATATAATCCCTCTTGGGTGTAACCATAGCAACAATCTGCATTTCTTGGATACAAAATATAGCAAAAAAGGGGGGTGAACATGTCACAAAAGTCTCCAAAATTTGGTCTAAAGCAAAATTTCAATCAATTACAGTGATACCTTTCCTGAATCCATAGGTTTATATCTATCAAGTGGTCCAAAAAAAATCATATGCTTATCTGCTCGTTTTTCCATAAAATTGAATTGAAAAGATCGAGCGCAAAATCTTTGTTGATAAACACTACAATAATTTATGGACCTATGAACGGTACGGATAGGAAAATACGGACTGTCAATCATATAAATGGCCTATAAAACATGTTAAAAATAATCAAAATGTTCATATAAACCCACTAAGAAGGCTATATTATTCTTCAATTATCTAAAAATCAATTTTATTGTACAAAAACTTTCATATTTAAAAAATTCAGAGGGGCCATAATGCGAAACTAAACTTCTAACTGTGTATTGCTACCTTAAGGATTAACAATTTTTTTCCCAATTCCACTTTAAATGGATTTCTGTTTTCTACTAGCTAAAACGAGCAAATTGGCCTGCTAGTTTTGAAAATCGGTTCAGAAATAAATATTTTATGAAGGTTAGCAGTTGACACTGAAATGCAACAAAAAAGTGATTTTATGAAACATGCCATGTCAAAGTGCATTTTCTCCTTTTTTTGTCAAATTTCTAAAACTATACCTTCTAAGCCTGTCTTTTCTAGTTTAAAAACTTAAATTAACCTTAACAGTAGACAAAATATACAAGTTAAAGCTATTTTAAAGCTCTATAATGTCAATTTTGTTGTGTATTACCATACCAAAGCCTTGGTTAAAATTTAGTAAATACTGAATTCATTTATAACAGCGGGAAAAAAATTAGGCTTAATTCATGCTAAATTGTGACTTTATACTTGCTAAAATAATAAATTTGATTTAGTCGCATGAAAAAATATAAAGCGTTCCCTTCTAAGGTTTCTACATAACGCGCAATCTTCTTTTCCAAGGGGTAGCCAATAAAGTATCAATTTATGACGGAACCAAGTCTTTGTGTCAAAATGTCTATATTGGTTGCTAAGGACAATAAACAACAAAACTAACATATATTGTCATTCTAAAGGTTGTTTCTCCCTCAGCATTGTATCTATAACCTAATTATCAATAGATTTGTGGTATGATTTGTCTTAAAAAAAGCAATTCTTTGCTTTGCCAAATGCCATAATTATGGTAGCAATACACAGTTAGGAAAAAAACTTAAAATTGACACTCATAATTTTTAAACATCTTCTTTCCCCTCCTGTCTAACAAAGAAGGCTTTATATGTGTGTTATGCATGTATATACTTATAGAAAGAGAATCTTCCATACATTTCATTTCTAATGGTCATAAGGGTGAAATATAATCCCTCTTGGGTGTAACCATAGCAACAATCTGCATTTCTTGGATACAAAATATAGCAAAAAAGGGGGGTGAACATGTCACAAAAGTCTCCAAAATTTGGTCTAAAGGAAAATTTCAATCAATTACAGTGATACCTTTCCTGAATCCATAGGTTTATATCTATCAAGTGGTCCAAAAAAAAATCATATGCTTATCTGCTCGTTTTTCCATAAAATTGAATTGAAAAGATCGAGCGCAAAATCTTTGTTGATAAACACTACAATAATTTATGGACCTATGAACGGTACGGATAGGAAAATACGGACTGTCAATCATATAAATGGCCTATAAAACATGTTAAAAATAATCAAAATGTTCATATAAACCCACTAAGAAGGCTAAATTATTCTTCAATTATCTAAAAATCAATTTTATTGTACAAAAACTTTCATATTTAAAAAATTCAGAGGGGCCATAATGCGAAACTAAACTTCTAACTGTGTATTGCTACCTTAAGGATTAACAATTTTTTTCCCAATTCCACTTTAAATGGATTTCTGTTTTCTACTAGCTAAAACGAGCAAATTGGCCTGCTAGTTTTGAAAATCGGTTCAGAAATAAATATTTTATGAAGGTTAGCAGTTGACACTGAAATGCAACAAAAAAGTGATTTTATGAAACATGCCATGTCAAAGTGCATTTTCTCCTTTTTTTGTCAAATTTCTAAAACTATACCTTCTTAGCCTGTCTTTTCTAGTTTAAAAACTTAAATTAACCTTAACAGTAGACAAATTATACAAGTTAAAGCTATTTTAAAGCTCTATAATGTCAATTTTGTTGTGTATTACCATACCAAAGCCTTGGTTAAAATTTAGTAAATACTGAATTCATTTATAACAGCGGGAAAAAAATTAGGCTTAATTCATGCTAAATTGTGACTTTATACTTGCTAAAATAATAAATTTGATTTAGTCGCATGAAAAAATATAAAGCGTTCCCTTCTAAGGTTTCTACATAACGCGCAATCTTCTTTTCCAAGGGGTAGCCAATAAAGTATCAATTTATGACGGAACCAAGTCTTTGTGTCAAAATGTCTATATTGGTTGCTAAGGACAATAAACAACAAAACTAACATATATTGTCATTCTAAAGGTTGTTTCTCCCTCAGCATTGTATCTATAACCTAATTATCAATAGATTTGTGGTATGATTTGTCTTAAAAAAAGCAATTCTTTGCTTTGCCAAATGCCATAATTATGGTAGCAATACACAGTTAGGAAAAAAACTTAAAATTGACACTCATAATTTTTAAACATCTTCTTTCCCCTCCTGTCTAACAAAGAAGGCTTTATATGTGTGTTATGCATGTATATACTTATAGAAAGAGAATCTTCCATAGATTTCATTTCTAATGGTCATAAGGGTGAAATATAATCCCTCTTGGGTGTAACCATAGCAACAATCTGCATTTCTTGGATACAAAATATAGCAAAAAAGGGGGGTGAACATGTCACAAAAGTCTCCAAAATTTGGTCTAAAGGAAAATTTCAATCAATTACAGTGATACCTTTCCTGAATCCATAGGTTTATATCTATCAAGTGGTCCAAAAAAAATCATATGCTTATCTGCTCGTTTTTCCATAAAATTGAATTGAAAAGATCGAGCGCAAAACCTTTGTTGATAAACACTACAATAATTTATGGACCTATGAACGGTACGGATAGGAAAATACGGACTGTCAATCATATAAATGGCCTATAAAACATGTTAATATAATCAAAATGTTCATATAAACCCACTAAGAAGGCTATATTATTCTTCAATTATCTAAAAAACAATTTTATTGTACAAAAACTTTCATATTTAAAAAATTCACAGGGGCCATAATGCGAAACTAAACTTCTAACTGTGTATTGCTACCTTAAGGATTAACAATTTTTTTCCCAATTCCACTTTAAATGGATTTCTGTTTTCTACTAGCTAAAACGAGCAAATTGGCCTGCTAGTTTTGAAAATCGGTTCAGAAATAAATATTTTATGAAGGTTAGCAGTTGACACTGAAATGCAACAAAAAAGTGATTTTATGAAACATGCCATGTCAAAGTGCATTTTCTCCTTTTTTTGTCAAATTTCTAAAACTATACCTTCTAAGCCTGTCTTTTCTAGTTTAAAAACTTAAATTAACCTTAACAGTAGACAAAATATACAAGTTAAAGCTATTTTAAAGCTCTATAATGTCAATTTTGTTGTGTATTACCATACCAAAGCCTTGGTTAAAATTTAGTAAATACTGAATTCATTTATAACAGCGGGAAAAAAATTAGGCTTAATTCATGCTAAATTGTGACTTTATACTTGCTAAAATAATAAATTTGATTTAGTCGCATGAAAAAATATAAAGCGTTCCCTTCTAAGGTTTCTACATAACGCGCAATCTTCTTTTCCAAGGGGTAGCCAATAAAGTATCAATTTATGACGGAACCAAGTCTTTGTGTCAAAATGTCTATATTGGTTGCTAAGGACAATAAACAACAAAACTAACATATATTGTCATTCTAAAGGTTGTTTCTCCCTCAGCATTGTATCTATAACCTAATTATCAATAGATTTGTGGTATGATTTGTCTTAAAAAAAGCAATTCTTTGCTTTGCCAAATGCCATAATTATGGTAGCAATACACAGTTAGGAAAAAAACTTAAAATTGACACTCATAATTTTTAAACATCTTCTTTCCCCTCCTGTCTAACAAAGAAGGCTTTATATGTGTGTTATGCATGTATATACTTATAGAAAGAGAATCTTCCATACATTTCATTTCTAATGGTCATAAGGGTGAAATATAATCCCTCTTGGGTGTAACCATAGCAACAATCTGCATTTCTTGGATACAAAATATAGCAAAAAAGGGGGGTGAACATGTCACAAAAGTCTCCAAAATTTGGTCTAAAGGAAAATTTCAATCAATTACAGTGATACCTTTCCTGAATCCATAGGTTTATATCTATCAAGTGGTCCAAAAAAAATCATATGCTTATCTGCTCGTTTTTCCATAAAATTGAATTGAAAAGATCGAGCGCAAAATCTTTGTTGATAAACACTACAATAATTTATGGACCTATGAACGGTACGGATAGGAAAATACGGACTGTCAATCATATAAATGGCCTATAAAACATGTTAAAAATAATCAAAATGTTCATATAAACCCACTAAGAAGGCTAAATTATTCTTCAATTATCTAAAAATCAATTTTATTGTACAAAAACTTTCATATTTAAAAAATTCAGAGGGGCCATAATGCGAAACTAAACTTCTAACTGTGTATTGCTACCTTAAGGATTAACAATTTTTTTCCCAATTCCACTTTAAATGGATTTCTGTTTTCTACTAGCTAAAACGAGCAAATTGGCCTGCTAGTTTTGAAAATCGGTTCAGAAATAAATATTTTATGAAGGTTAGCAGTTGACACTGAAATGCAACAAAAAAGTGATTTTATGAAACATGCCATGTCAAAGTGCATTTTCTCCTTTTTTTGTCAAATTTCTAAAACTATACCTTCTTAGCCTGTCTTTTCTAGTTTAAAAACTTAAATTAACCTTAACAGTAGACAAATTATACAAGTTAAAGCTATTTTAAAGCTCTATAATGTCAATTTTGTTGTGTATTACCATACCAAAGCCTTGGTTAAAATTTAGTAAATACTGAATTCATTTATAACAGCGGGAAAAAAATTAGGCTTAATTCATGCTAAATTGTGACTTTATACTTGCTAAAATAATAAATTTGATTTAGTCGCATGAAAAAATATAAAGCGTTCCCTTCTAAGGTTTCTACATAACGCGCAATCTTCTTTTCCAAGGGGTAGCCAATAAAGTATCAATTTATGACGGAACCAAGTCTTTGTGTCAAAATGTCTATATTGGTTGCTAAGGACAATAAACAACAAAACTAACATATATTGTCATTCTAAAGGTTGTTTCTCCCTCAGCATTGTATCTATAACCTAATTATCAATAGATTTGTGGTATGATTTGTCTTAAAAAAAGCAATTCTTTGCTTTGCCAAATGCCATAATTATGGTAGCAATACACAGTTAGGAAAAAAACTTAAAATTGACACTCATAATTTTTAAACATCTTCTTTCCCCTCCTGTCTAACAAAGAAGGCTTTATATGTGTGTTATGCATGTATATACTTATAGAAAGAGAATCTTCCATAGATTTCATTTCTAATGGTCATAAGGGTGAAATATAATCCCTCTTGGGTGTAACCATAGCAACAATCTGCATTTCTTGGATACAAAATATAGCAAAAAAGGGGGGTGAACATGTCACAAAAGTCTCCAAAATTTGGTCTAAAGGAAAATTTCAATCAATTACAGTGATACCTTTCCTGAATCCATAGGTTTATATCTATCAAGTGGTCCAAAAAAAATCATATGCTTATCTGCTCGTTTTTCCATAAAATTGAATTGAAAAGATCGAGCGCAAAACCTTTGTTGATAAACACTACAATAATTTATGGACCTATGAACGGTACGGATAGGAAAATACGGACTGTCAATCATATAAATGGCCTATAAAACATGTTAATATAATCAAAATGTTCATATAAACCCACTAAGAAGGCTATATTATTCTTCAATTATCTAAAAAACAATTTTATTGTACAAAAACTTTCATATTTAAAAAATTCACAGGGGCCATAATGCGAAACTAAACTTCTAACTGTGTATTGCTACCTTAAGGATTAACAATTTTTTTCCCAATTCCACTTTAAATGGATTTCTGTTTTCTACTAGCTAAAACGAGCAAATTGGCCTGCTAGTTTTGAAAATCGGTTCAGAAATAAATATTTTATGAAGGTTAGCAGTTGACACTGAAATGCAACAAAAAAGTGATTTTATGAAACATGCCATGTCAAAGTGCATTTTCTCCTTTTTTTGTCAAATTTCTAAAACTATACCTTCTAAGCCTGTCTTTTCTAGTTTAAAAACTTAAATTAACCTTAACAGTAGACAAATTATACAAGTTAAAGCTATTTTAAAGCTCTATAATGTCAATTTTGTTGTGTATTACCATACCAAAGCCTTGGTTAAAATTTAGTAAATACTGAATTCATTTATAACAGCGGGAAAAAAATTAGGCTTAATTCATGCTAAATTGTGACTTTATACTTGCTAAAATAATAAATTTGATTTAGTCGCATGAAAAAATATAAAGCGTTCCCTTCTAAGGTTTCTACATAACGTGCAATCTTCTTTTCCAAGGGGTAGCCAATAAAGTATCAATTTATGACGGAACCAAGTCTTTGTGTCAAAATGTCTATATTGGTTGCTAAGGACAATAAACAACAAAACTAACATATATTGTCATTCTAAAGGTTGTTTCTCCCTCAGCATTGTATCTATAACCTAATTATCAATAGATTTGTGGTATGATTTGTCTTAAAAAAAGCAATTCTTTGCTTTGCCAAATGCCATAATTATGGTAGCAATACACAGTTAGGAAAAAAACTTAAAATTGACACTCATAATTTTTAAACATCTTCTTTCCCCTCCTGTCTAACAAAGAAGGCTTTATATGTGTGTTATGCATGTATATACTTATAGAAAGAGAATCTTCCATACATTTCATTTCTAATGGTCATAAGGGTGAAATATAATCCCTCTTGGGTGTAACCATAGCAACAATCTGCATTTCTTGGATACAAAATATAGCAAAAAAGGGGGGTGAACATGTCACAAAAGTCTCCAAAATTTGGTCTAAAGGAAAATTTCAATCAATTACAGTGATACCTTTCCTGAATCCATAGGTTTATATCTATCAAGTGGTCCAAAAAAAATCATATGCTTATCTGCTCGTTTTTCCATAAAATTGAATTGAAAAGATCGAGCGCAAAATCTTTGTTGATAAACACTACAATAATTTATGGACCTATGAACGGTACGGATAGGAAAATACGGACTGTCAATCATATAAATGGCCTATAAAACATGTTAAAAATAATCAAAATGTTCATATAAACCCACTAAGAAGGCTAAATTATTCTTCAATTATCTAAAAATCAATTTTATTGTACAAAAACTTTCATATTTAAAAAATTCAGAGGGGCCATAATGCGAAACTAAACTTCTAACTGTGTATTGCTACCTTAAGGATTAACAATTTTTTTCCCAATTCCACTTTAAATGGATTTCTGTTTTCTACTAGCTAAAACGAGCAAATTGGCCTGCTAGTTTTGAAAATCGGTTCAGAAATAAATATTTTATGAAGGTTAGCAGTTGACACTGAAATGCAACAAAAAAGTGATTTTATGAAACATGCCATGTCAAAGTGCATTTTCTCCTTTTTTTGTCAAATTTCTAAAACTATACCTTCTTAGCCTGTCTTTTCTAGTTTAAAAACTTAAATTAACCTTAACAGTAGACAAATTATACAAGTTAAAGCTATTTTAAAGCTCTATAATGTCAATTTTGTTGTGTATTACCATACCAAAGCCTTGGTTAAAATTTAGTAAATACTGAATTCATTTATAACAGCGGGAAAAAAATTAGGCTTAATTCATGCTAAATTGTGACTTTATACTTGCTAAAATAATAAATTTGATTTAGTCGCATGAAAAAATATAAAGCGTTCCCTTCTAAGGTTTCTACATAACGCGCAATCTTCTTTTCCAAGGGGTAGCCAATAAAGTATCAATTTATGACGGAACCAAGTCTTTGTGTCAAAATGTCTATATTGGTTGCTAAGGACAATAAACAACAAAACTAACATATATTGTCATTCTAAAGGTTGTTTCTCCCTCAGCATTGTATCTATAACCTAATTATCAATAGATTTGTGGTATGATTTGTCTTAAAAAAAGCAATTCTTTGCTTTGCCAAATGCCATAATTATGGTAGCAATACACAGTTAGGAAAAAAACTTAAAATTGACACTCATAATTTTTAAACATCTTCTTTCCCCTCCTGTCTAACAAAGAAGGCTTTATATGTGTGTTATGCATGTATATACTTATAGAAAGAGAATCTTCCATAGATTTCATTTCTAATGGTCATAAGGGTGAAATATAATCCCTCTTGGGTGTAACCATAGCAACAATCTGCATTTCTTGGATACAAAATATAGCAAAAAAGGGGGGTGAACATGTCACAAAAGTCTCCAAAATTTGGTCTAAAGGAAAATTTCAATCAATTACAGTGATACCTTTCCTGAATCCATAGGTTTATATCTATCAAGTGGTCCAAAAAAAATCATATGCTTATCTGCTCGTTTTTCCATAAAATTGAATTGAAAAGATCGAGCGCAAAACCTTTGTTGATAAACACTACAATAATTTATGGACCTATGAACGGTACGGATAGGAAAATACGGACTGTCAATCATATAAATGGCCTATAAAACATGTTAATATAATCAAAATGTTCATATAAACCCACTAAGAAGGCTATATTATTCTTCAATTATCTAAAAAACAATTTTATTGTACAAAAACTTTCATATTTAAAAAATTCACAGGGGCCATAATGCGAAACTAAACTTCTAACTGTGTATTGCTACCTTAAGGATTAACAATTTTTTTCCCAATTCCACTTTAAATGGATTTCTGTTTTCTACTAGCTAAAACGAGCAAATTGGCCTGCTAGTTTTGAAAATCGGTTCAGAAATAAATATTTTATGAAGGTTAGCAGTTGACACTGAAATGCAACAAAAAAGTGATTTTATGAAACATGCCATGTCAAAGTGCATTTTCTCCTTTTTTTGTCAAATTTCTAAAACTATACCTTCTAAGCCTGTCTTTTCTAGTTTAAAAACTTAAATTAACCTTAACAGTAGACAAATTATACAAGTTAAAGCTATTTTAAAGCTCTATAATGTCAATTTTGTTGTGTATTACCATACCAAAGCCTTGGTTAAAATTTAGTAAATACTGAATTCATTTATAACAGCGGGAAAAAAATTAGGCTTAATTCATGCTAAATTGTGACTTTATACTTGCTAAAATAATAAATTTGATTTAGTCGCATGAAAAAATATAAAGCGTTCCCTTCTAAGGTTTCTACATAACGTGCAATCTTCTTTTCCAAGGGGTAGCCAATAAAGTATCAATTTATGACGGAACCAAGTCTTTGTGTCAAAATGTCTATATTGGTTGCTAAGGACAATAAACAACAAAACTAACATATATTGTCATTCTAAAGGTTGTTTCTCCCTCAGCATTGTATCTATAACCTAATTATCAATAGATTTGTGGTATGATTTGTCTTAAAAAAAGCAATTCTTTGCTTTGCCAAATGCCATAGTTATGGTAGCAATACACAGTTAGGAAAAAAACTTAAAATTGACACTCATAATTTTTAAACATCTTCTTTCCCCTCCTGTCTAACAAAGAAGGCTTTATATGTGTGTTATGCATGTATATACTTATAGAAAGAGAATCTTCCATAGATTTCATTTCTAATGGTCATAAGGGTGAAATATAATCCCTCTTGGGTGTAACCATAGCAACAATCTGCATTTCTTGGATACAAAATATAGCAAAAAAGGGGGGTGAACATGTCACAAAAGTCTCCAAAATTTGGTCTAAAGGAAAATTTCAATCAATTACAGTGATACCTTTCCTGAATCCATAGGTTTATATCTATCAAGTGGTCCAAAAAAAATCATATGCTTATCTGCTCGTTTTTCCATAAAATTGAATTGAAAAGATCGAGCGCAAAATCTTTGTTGATAAACACTACAATAATTTATGGACCTATGAACGGTACGGATAGGAAAATACGGACTGTCAATCATATAAATGGCCTATAAAACATGTTAATATAATCAAAATGTTCATATAAACCCACTAAGAAGGCTATATTATTCTTCAATTATCTAAAAATCAATTTTATTGTACAAAAACTTTCATATTTAAAAAATTCACAGGGGCCATAATGCGAAACTAAACTTCTAACTGTGTATTGCTACCCAAGCTATTCCCCACTTAAATATTTTTCTGGGATCCGGGCCCGTCTGACCACCACAGAGGTTCAAAGATGCCCATTGATGGATTTTCCATATCAACCACACATTTGGTACTCTTCGGCATATCCCTACGGCAAAGTTCCGAACCGGACCTAGCTCATTTTAAAGGTATTGACCCAAGCTATTCCCCACTTAAATATTTTTCTGGGATCCGGGCCCGTCTGGCCACCACAGAGGTTCAAAGTTGCCCATTTACGTATTTTTGATATCAACCACACATTCGGTACTCTTCGGTATATTCCTACGGCAAAGTTTCGAACCGGACCTAGCTCATTTCAAAAGATTGACCCAGGCTATTCCCCACTTAAATATTTTTCTGGAATCCGGGCCCGTCTGACCACCACAGAGGTTCAAAGATGCCCATTGATGGATTTTCCATATCAACCACACATTCGGTACTCTTCGTCATATCCCTACGGCAAAGTTCCCAACCGGACCTGGCTCATTTAAAAGGTATTGACCCAAGCTATTCCCCACTTAAATATTTTTCTGGGATCCGGGCCCGTCTGGCCACCACAGAGGTTCAAAGTTGCCCATTTACGTATTTTTGATATCAACCACACATTCGATACTCTTCGGTATATTCATACGGCAAAGTTCCGAACCGGACCTAGCTCATTTCAAAAGATTGATCCAGGCTATTCCCCACTTAAATATTTTTCTGGGATCCGGGCCCGTCTGACCACCACTGAGGTTCAAAGATGCCCATTGATGGATTTTCCATATCAACCACACATTCGGTACTCTTCGGCATATCCCTACGGCAAAGTTCCGAACCGGACCTAGCTCATTTTAAAGGTATTGACCCAAGCTATTCCCCATTTAAATATTTTTCTGGGATCCGGGCCCGTCTGGCCACCACAGAGGTTCAAAGTTGCCCATTTACGTATTTTTGATATCAACCACACATTCGGTACTCTTCGGTATATTCCTACGGCAAAGTTCCGAACCGGACCTAGCTCATTTTAAAGGTATTGACCCAAGCTATTCCCCACTTAAATATTTATCTGGGATCCGGGCCCGTCTGGCCACCACAGAGGTTCAAAGTTGCCCATTTACGTATTTTTGATATCAACCACACATTCGGTACTTTTCGGTATATTCCTACGGCAAAGTTCCGAACCGGACCTAGCTCATTTCTAAAGATTGACCCAGGCTATTCCCCACTTAAAAAAAATTCTGGGATCCGGGCCCGTCTGACCACCACAGAGATTCAAAGATGCCTATTGAACAAAGATTTATTCCAAATGGACTAATACCAAGACATAACATTTTTACATTCAACAAACTGTTTAATTCCAAAAAACCAGACACTAAGAAACCTCTGCAATTTTATAAGATGTATTAATAGTAAGCTCACTCCTTCTTAACAACCATAATTTATTTAACATACTTATAGAAAGTATTTCTTTATACAATTTTAGCTTTTACATTTGACTATACAAGTCTATATATATATTCTTTTATATGTTATCTCATCCGAAATTTTGAATTTTATGCATTTTTAATGCATTTTTTATTTTTATGTATACTTTTTTTTTTTAACTTCTCTGTAACCTTTGTACTTGCATGGTTTTATGAGAATAAACTATCTATCTATCAAAGATGCCCATTGATGGATTTTCCATATCAACCACACATTCGGTACTCTTCGGCATATCCCTACGGCAAAGTTCCGAACCGGACCTAGCTCATTTTAAAAGGTATTGACCCAAGCTATTCCCCACTTAAATATTTTTCTGGGATCCGGGCCCGTCTGGCCACCACAGAGGTTCAAAGTTGCCCATTTACGTATTTTTTATATCAACCACACATTCGGTACTCTTCGGTATATTCCTACGGCAAAGTTCCGAACCGGACCTAGCTCATTTCAAAAGATTGACCCAGGCTATTCCCCACTTAAATATTTTTCTGGGATCCGGGCCCGTCTGACCACCACAGAGGTTCAAAGATGCCCATTGATGGATTTTCCATATCAACCACACATTCGGTACTCTTCGGCATATCCCTACGGCAAAGTTCCGAACCGGACCTAGCTCATTTTAAAGGTATTGACCCAAGCTATTCCCCACTTAAATATTTTTCTGGGATCCGGGCCCGTCTGGCCACCACAGAGGTTCAAAGTTGCCCATTTACGTATTTTTAATACTCATAACCCAAGATCCTTTTAGTCACGTTTATATCTACACCCAATTTTATACAGAGTCTATAATATCGTCATCTGAGCGGTCTCCCGTAGGTTTTCACAATATATTTTTTCTTTTTTTGGCTTTCCATAGATATTTCTATTGATATTACTGAATGTTTTTAGAGTGGCCGGCTTTAGTTTTAATTTTATATATTATATATTAAATTAAATCTTTGATGAATCTTTGGTGTCGTTTTATTAATAAAAATCTATATTACATAATTAAAAGACAAATATGCAACTTATATAAGGGTTTATATTCGAGGACAACGAGAATTTATGACAGCTTGAATGGGTCATAAAACTATTTGCGGCGTAATTTTTCACTCCTGTTAACTATGAAAATCATTCTTTTTAATGATTTTCAACTAAATTTTAATATTTAACCGACTGCTAGCAACCGGTTGGATATTGAATATCGAATAGCAAACCGGCAGCTAACTTCACATACATATTTAAAACGTAATAAAATGCTTTTAAAATCAGTACTAGTCGCGAAATTGTCGAATTCCGGTGTTAAATTTTAGTTAACTAAGATTTAGCGGTTTTTGGAACGTTTGAGTCTCATGCAGTTTTTTGGTTTTTTAGACATATCGTCAAAATAGGCTGCTGGAAAAAAGTGGCTGCTATCTTGATTGGCCGATAAAAGTGGTTGCCAGCTAGAGTCTGGTGTGGCCGGGTCAATAAAAGTATCATAGGATATGTCCTAAGATTGTCTTATGAAATTATTTAGGATGGTCTTAGGACGTGTCTGAGACATGTCTTAGGATGTAAAACAAAGCTGTCTTAGGACAGTCCTAACTACGATGGTCATAGGATCATCCTAACACATTTATTGAATTGAAAAATTTGTAGAGCTTTCTATGTCATAGATTTAATGGTACTATGTTAGTATCTACTTTTATATGGAAACAATTAACGCAAAATAAAAGTAAAAGTTTTAACGTAATACTAATAAATACGGAATTTAATACGAAAACAAAAGCAAATAGTCACAAAACTGTGTTAAATGCGATATTTGTGCCGCAATTTTAGTACATACAACTCGTTTTGTTCTTAGGTCCACTCGATTTCATTACATGTCTCAATCAGGATCAGTTAAAAAAAGAGGTCAACTTTTTCCCATATTCAAATTAATATCGCACCGTTTTGGCTAGTCGCAAAAAATGTTGCTTATAATGATAGTATTTTTAAGGCTTCAAAATAAAGAGCACAATATTAATTTAATGTAATACAATATGATCTTTAACAAATATTGAAATTTTTTTGATTTATCAATTCAATTCTAATAACAGTATGATAGTTTAATATTGTAGTAGTATTTTAAGTTTTGAGTTTGTGCTATATTTGTTGTTTTTATTACGTTTAGGACATTGTAACCTTTAGGACTATCCTAAGACACCTATTTGTATATTCTAACTTTTGGACCAAAGGAGTAGGTCCAGTAAGACCCCTTTTTGGCCCCCAAAATATAGCAGTTTTATAAAATTGTTAAAATGTAAACTTTTAGTTATTTATTGAAAAGTAGAATGATTCTGCTACTTAAACATGGGCTGTTTTTGACAATACAATGCACATATATCGGGTACTACCATCATTAAGTCATGCTAAATAACTGAAATCTTCACAATTTTACGATTTTAGTTAAACATTTTAGACGGTTTACGTCTTAAATGAAAGTGGCCGCATTCGTGTTCATTCTTAATACTGAAATGTAAGTTGTATTTGATGACAATACATAACATATATACTTTGTGCATGCTTTTTTTCTCATTCTTTTACTTGACGATGAACGTGAAAAGAAACTCGTATAAAGAAATTGTGCATGATTTTAAACTTTGAACTTCGTGTTTTTACGATACGATGACAATACGAATTTAATATTCTCATTTAAAAACAAACTGTTTTACAGTTTATATCAAAGTCCTATTTGATATTATTTTATAATTACATTTGAAATCATGCATTTAATGAACTACTGTAACATGTTATTACCAAATTATGTAAACAATATTAATTGGTTTCGTCTCAAATAAATGTTTTATCCAGTTATCAAACAATTACTTTAACTATTTAGAATTTCGCACATACTAGGATATGTTTAGGACGTCCTAACTAACTTAGAACTAATTAAGACGTGTCCTAAGACCATCCTAAGACATGTCCTAGTCCTCGGACAGCTTCGTTGACACGGCCCCTGATTGTATTCTGTTCGTTTAATGAGTTTGATCTGGTTTTCCCCACTTATATTTAACATGTTTAAATATATAAATAGAATCGGTATTTCCGTTTATTTTTAAGACATTAACACTACTTATTCCTTAGAAAACATACTGGAGATACGGTAGGTAAACACTTTTTCATTGACTATTTTACTAAATTCAGCCCTGGTATGCTTTTCAATATTACGACTAGAACACACTTCATATTTAAAAGTTGAGAAAAATCAGTTATACATGTAAATAGTAAAAAACAATGTTGGTGATGAGATAATGTTTTAAAAAATGTTATTTGTTGACATCAGTCGAACATTTAACATGTTTAAATAGATATGTTACGAAAAGGTATTTATACTGCACTCGTTCTATTTGAGCAGTCAAAATGCGTTGACTGTATATTTCTATGCCATATACGGTCACTGACCTGATATAACTTTTCCTCATGAATATTTAAATAGAAATTGTCGAAATTATATTTAATTATTCATACGACCTCTTCAACCTGTTCTTGTTTCCAATGTAAACAACGATGCGTTTAACGACTCAAACTTGTTTCTTTTGCAATTGTTGGGAAAACATATTTCACTTATTAATAGAATGAAATTCAAAACAGTGTAGCTGTGGCCATTGATTGACACATTAAAATCATCCATTGACTGGGACAATTTAGGTGAACGTTTGTATGTAACGACCAATGCTCACTATGTACTTTTTAAAGACATTTAAACTATGGGGTCACCAAAGGTTCTCAACACCTAAATATAGTAATTCGAAAATTAATCAGAAATAACACGATATTTTGATTTATATCAATTATATAAATCAAAACACAAAGGTTATTCCTGATTAATTTTTCGAATTATTTTATAATTAAAGGCGTTAAGAAACCTTTGGTGACCCCACAGTTTAAATGTCTATCGTAGGTACGTCCTGAACAGTGGTCGTTACAGACAAACGTTCACGTAAATTGTCCCAGTCAATGGATGATTTTAATGTGTCAATCAATGGCCACAGCTACACTGTTTTGAATTTCATTCTATTTGTTTGTTTGCAACCTATAAATCATTATGTTTTATGTTTATTGATGATATTTAGTCTGCAACGAATTCGTTCATCATTGATTGCGGTAATGATGTACATTTCATCGTGTTTTATATTTCTCCGTCTGTGTGATATGAGGCCTTTTTAAAGGGGGATTTTTCCCAATATTTAAATCAAATAAATAACATTAACACAATAAACAACAATTGAAAATATTTTTTTAGATTGCAGTATAAAGACAATAATAGTGCATTGACTTGACATACTTGGCACAGCCTCGCATTTCCCCGTTTCTAAGCCTCATCCTTATATCGTTGATATGTCAAGTCAATGCACTATTATTGTCTATATTCACGACGCTGAGTTGACAAATTACACTTTAATGGGGACTGTGTCACAACACCAAAGAGATTACCTGTGTATACATTGGATTTATTTAAAAACTGCATTGATCCTTTCTAGGATCCTTTCGCAGGCAATTCCGTATGGAACGAATATTCAATAACATTTATACGATAAGAAATATAAGAAATAGATACATGTATTAATAATTTCCATTATAGTTTTAAGAAACTATAATAATACTGCAAAAAATGGGGGACGTTCATGTTAATGCAGTAGATGTGCGGGGCAACGAAGACACGGGGTACATACGTACATGTACGTGTGTGAATTCTTTGGCGAGCCCGTAATACATGTATACCTTGCAAATAATCTTAAGTATTATAATCTATTGTATACCTACTCGTGAATATATATGTAACGATCATTTTTATATAGTTTAAAAAAAACAGTGTATGTATTGTGATCCAGTTGTTTGCCACCTAAATTTTTATCTTACGGGGTCTGTTTTAAAACAACTATAACACGATTTCAACTTGAGGCATGTTGCACTATATAGTTTTAGAACATTTTCGCCCGGTCATATAGTTTCGAAGGCATGTATTTTCTTTCTTTATTTCCTTCCAACTTTGTCTCAATTTCAAAAGTGACAGCTCATTTTGTATTTTCTGTATAATAGTTTGTGATTGATTGATTGATGGTTGCTTAACGTTCAGTTGCAAATATTTCATGTATGTTCAGAACGAGAAGAGGTTTGTGTAAAATATCACTCGCTACTCATCGGTTGAACAACCCTGCAGAGTTTCAAAAGCATTGCATAATGACTTAATAGATATAGGAAGATGTGGTGTGAGTGCCAATGAGACAACTCTTCATCCAAATAACAACTTAAAAAAAGTAAACCATTATAGGTCAATGTACGGCTTTCAACACGGAGCCTTGGCTCACACCGAACAACAAGCTATAAAGGGCCCAAAATTACAAGTGTTAAACCATTAAGTTTGCATTTACATCTTAAAACCACCTTATGCAGATATTTTGTATTTCATAAATTCCTGAAACATTTGTGGAAATTCGCCAACCGTTTCATAAGAAAATGAGAATATGAAAAAAGTAACACCGATGACCGATGGGTCTTTCCTGGTAGGAGTTTCTCTAAAACAAATATGTTTTTTTTAATTAAATCTGTTGGATGTGTAACTATTACTTCCGTACCAGGTGTTTTTTTTCAGGGAAAGGGGGGGGGGGGGACTAGGATTAAATTTGAAAAAAGGCAGGACGGGAGTTTTGAGTTGAAAAAAGGCAGAATGAGTAACTTGGCCAAAAAAATCCTAAAATCTAACTTGCTTTCTATGTATAATATATGATTATCAATCTAGAATTGAATGAACTTGTATAACCCTTAGCCCCTCTTTTTCTAGACCACCCACTCCTACGCGCGTATACCTTTTATGTCTTATGCCAGGTTTTAGCCAGCAATGATATCACAAAAGCAATTGTATAAGATGTAAAATACATAATGATGTTCTAGATAAATGTAATTTGAATTAACCAAGACGCACAGGATTTAAAGAGATTTTACCTATCTAAATCTATAATCCATGTTTTGACACCGTCCCCAAATTTAAAGTCTAATTTGTCAATCTCAGCGTCGAGAATATACCTTTTCGTACCATGTCTTTATTAGTTATCCCACGAGGACGCGGTGTGTCAGTGTAAGATCACCCCGATGGCCGGAGGCCAGAGGGTGATCTAACACACACCAAGTCCGAATTACATCCCAGCTGTTTTAGATTAGACGAAAAACCATTTACAATTCATAAAATCTAGTTTTGAACGCCATTCAACCATTATAATATACTTTATATATTACTATATGATGTATACCCTTTCTGACCCCCGAACACGATGAGTAGATATCAAACAATGTCAACTCGTCCCACTGGCCAATCGGCCCACACTCTATCGCCACTTTATAAAAAAAATCGCCCCACTCTTGTTTACCGACTCGCCCAACTTTTGAAAAAGTGTAAAATCAAATTTAACAATCAGTCTGACAACTCACTTATTAACGAAAAAGGTTTGAACCCCACTGAATAAAGGTCTGCCAACTCGCCCCACTTATAAAAATATCTTTCTTCCTTTAAGGTAGATTCATGGTATACCGCCATCTTGGATTGTACAATCACAGTACAAAATCGGTCTAGTTATTTTCCCAAATCAGCAAATTTGGAAACAGATTTGCAATTTAATGGTTAGACTGTTTATTTATATAAGGAAAACTTGCTAATTTATTGTATTATTCAAAATATTTTAACAAATATCAACCTTTTTGGTTTTTAAAACCATTTTTTTTTCAAATGAGCCATTTAAGGGGAGATAACTCTTTTAGCATAAAGTTTATACTGGGCTAATAGGAAATTTTTTTATTTTTACTTGTGGCAAAAAAAACAAGTTCGGTGACACCATGTTTTCTTTTTATTTTCTTAAAACATATTATAAAACCTATCTTTTCACAATTAATTTTATTAAAAAATTCTATCTCATAGAATTTTTTTATGCACTGTTATGTGCTTTTTCATGAACAAACTAACCAAATTTAGGCAATTTTC
Source organism: Mytilus galloprovincialis (assembly GCA_037788925.1). Taxonomy (NCBI): domain Eukaryota; kingdom Metazoa; phylum Mollusca; class Bivalvia; order Mytilida; family Mytilidae; genus Mytilus; species Mytilus galloprovincialis. Next base: position 18,209,661 of record CM075332.1, read on the forward strand.
AACGACTCATAGCTTGAAAAATAGCACGGTGACCCATACTTTTTATTATGTTTTTGTAAAAAGCATAGGAAAATCTTCATTTTGTCAAATTATAAGAAAATTCTGTCTCAAAAAACATTTACTTATGATCTACCTTAAGAATGTTAAATTACTGATAATTCGTATCCAGTCGTCCTAGTGTAGTGGTATGTGCCGTGGCTTGGTTAAAGATAAAAAAAAATGTGCCGTGGCTTGGTATGCTAAAGGTCTTGAGTTCGAATCCCAGCATATACATTGGTTTTTTTTCAACGTGAATTGAGATAGATAGTCTTTTCCGTATAATTAATTATAAGTTTTATAGTGGATTTGACATTCCCGCCAAAATGTTACAGAACAAAGGAAAGCATGCATAACAAAGAAACTCAAACTGGGGTGATATGGTAGGGGTGATCCGGCTCAGATCACCCCTGTTAGAACAAAGGAGCTGGGATGTAAAATAAAATAGTTAAACTGTGTTATTAGAATAATGTATGCATTACAAATATTTTTATTGGCACATACTCATAATATTAAAACAATAAATGGTTAAGATCTATTGCATACATATAATTATAATATTAATTGACGTGGTAGAATAAAAAGTTACACGATTATTGATGTATCATATTAGTTCACTTTTTCTTATATACACATGGAAAAAAATATTGCAACACCTTGATTTTCTAAAACTTGAAAAATCAGCCTCTTATTTTGGATGGAATATGATAAAATATTTGTAAAATAATATTGAAACATAGTTTATGATAACAATGGCATTTAAACGAACAAAAAAATGTTTAAAAAAAAAGATTTATCTAGCCACAATTTTAATAACAAAATGAAGTGTTTTTGTACAAAAAAATGCATCTTACAACTTTTACTGTAGTCTAACTTTACAATGTTCGACATTTCAAAATTAATCTAATAAGATGATTTTTCACATAATTGTTGATCGTTATACGCCAAAGAATTAGTACTTTGTGCGCAGCCACCATTCCAACGGATAACCGCCTCTTAACGTCTTCTGATTCCTGCCATAAATCGACTAATTTATTGCTAAGGTAGCAGCAACCCTTTCTGATGAAGGGCATTGTTTATTTCATGACGTGTTTGAACTGGGATGTCCTTTCGCACACTTTACGCCCAATAGTGTCCCATATATGCTCGATATGGTTCAAATCCGGGCTACGATCGGGCCAATGAAGATGAACCGAATTAAATTGGAACAATGGATCTTCCTCCACGATTCTTATTTCGAACTTTGGCGAGCTCTGCACTACATTGGATACGGACAACTGTGTGTCTGTTCGTAAGCAAAGGTCCCCGAAAAAAGTCTTATCGCACGAATTCCAGTAGCGATGAGTGGATCTCGAACAGTTCTTGTTAAAAGGCCATCACTCTCTTTTAAGGATTGTATTGTTACGTATGAAATGGGTTTTCTTCTGACCAACCTTCATTATGCTTGATTTTCCCTTGCAGATGGTATAGGGGGTCCTTTTGATCTCGGAAGGTCTCTAATATCATTCATTGCCTGATTTTTATTCTCAAAACGACTTATAGTGGAATGGTGATGACCAACAATACGTGCGGTTGTTACAGCGACATTCCTGTTTCTCTCATGCTGATAATCTGCCATCTTGCTGTAGTAATGAGTTGTGGAGGACCCTTTACAAGGTGTCAATCACATAACTTTATAAACTTGGTTATTTAAAGTGTTGAAAACAATGAGGATAAAAACATCTGTTTTGCTGTTTACGGGTACGTACAGTAGCTGCATGTACAGTAGCTGCATGTGCAGATAAGAACTTTTCGAGTCGGTATTTATTGATTAAACTCAGGTGATATTTAAAAAATGTTTAACTACATGTAGTTCTGTTTTAACAAATTATATCACAAACAAATAAAGAGTGTTTTTTTAATTTCAATTTCAATTTGGTGTTGCAATACTTTTTTCCATGTGTATATGTAGACACTCTGAAATGAAAAAGGAAGACAGTCTAAGTAATAATGCTGAGCTATGCCATGGTTAACCAATAGAGATATTTTTTCATCAGTTGTAATGTTACGCTGTATTTTAAATATAACATTAAATAATGAGCATTAGAAGCTGGTGAAACTGAAATTCCATAAGTGTTAATTATTTGCTGAATATTGATAAAAAGAAATAGTCATTAGAAAGTTACAATTCCCCAAAATATAACTAATTTTGCATCTCTGCTTTTTTTCTTCAGTATACCGGTCTGTGCTTGTCTCATGAACTTTAAATATAAAAGTAATGATTTTCCTATAAAATATAACATTTAAATAGTTGTGTCTGTACATGTTTAAAAAATAAGGATCAATAGTTTTTTAACCGTTAAAATATTTTTTACTACTTTATTTTAAAATGTATAAAAAAGAGTCGTCTCGATTTCTGTACATGTATTAGCGATCTGTCGATCTATAATTCACATTCGAAGTTTACGTTGGGATATGGTCCGTTTGAATTTACTTTAAAAATTCAGGAGTATTAATCCTTGCTGCTTATCCATTTGGAATTTCACTCTGAACTTCTCTCATCTAGCTGCATAAATTAATAATTGGCATTTTACGAAGAGGTCACCATCTTATAGCAAGCAAACAAAAAATTTAAAGTTGGTACTCCATGAATTTATCACATTTGCAAATTTAAACCAATCAAACAGGAATAAACACTAAAAATGTAAAGTTGCTAGTGATTACCATGTTAACAACTTGATATCTATATCATAAACTGTAAGTTTAATACCACAATTTATGATAAAAGAGATGATTTTTCATTTTCTATTGTTAAGTGTTCATTTTTAGATGGTGATAGTTCCTTATCACCATCTTATGGTGTTTATGTATCTCAATTTGTACGATTCGCTCGTGTATGTAAATACGTATTAGATTTCAAAATTTTTGTAATACTAACTAGCAGCAAAATGTATCCAAAATCAAAGATGTGGAACATATTCTATCATAATCATTTGGTAATTTAATGCACTAAGTGTCTCAGTTAACACAATTAATTACACCATATAGGAAAAACATAGAACTCTTTTTGTCATATAAAACACTGTCAAACATTTAAACATACTATCCACACTCATCTGTGTCCACACTTGTACTAAAAAAAAAAATTTCCAGGGTTTTCGATATCACAAACTACATGTAATTTAAACAATTACTACATTTTATAATCGGTACGATGACATCATTTAAGAATTGAATGCTTCTATTTGTAACTTCATTGGGGTGTAAAAGCGTTGACCGAAGTACATTTGTGTATGAAGCGCGGAAGCGCTTCATTCTAAACATGTGCGCACGGTCAACGCTTTTACAACCCTATTAAGTTACAAAAAGAAGCATTCAATACTTATAATTAATTTTTTTAGCTATGATCATGAAAACACGAATTTTATATTTTTTTTAAATTTAACTCACCTGTGCACTTTATTGTGGGACCACGTGTTATCACGAATGATAAGTTTTATTGAGTAATGCAATTGCTTATGGAATAACACGTGATGTGCAGTTAGCCAATCAGAATAAAGTATTATAATGAAACATATATCTAATGTAATTATTCGTAAATATAAATCAATATGCAGAAATCTTATACGTTCGGGTACTTTACATCCAATCTTTTATGGTATTAGTCTTTAGAGAGCACAAAAATGTCGACATTCACCTCAAAGACTAACAAAACCATTAAACGTACTTATAATGAAGGGATATAGTTACGATACTGCCGTTGACAGGACATTAAAGATGGCATATTTTGTCTTAAATATTGATTCAATTACAGGGTCTTTGCATCGGAAATAAACACATGTATGCTAAAACCAGTTGTTGGCATGATACGGGTTATTTTCTTCTCATATATTATATGATGCTATGATAATAAACCCCTAACGGGAGGGATTTTGTTTGATATTCATATGATGAAGACATAATCTCTAGATCAGTTTAATTGGGGTCAGCTGAAACTGACATGCCAGTAACTACTAGAAGTCATGTGTAAATAGACCACTTTCGAGTTCATCCGTCACCGGAAAAAAATCGTCAATTATGTACGCCTTTGTGACGTCATTTACCAGATAGAGGGGATTTAATACACTATGAGGATGTTCCATGTTGTTTATAAACAAGTTTTGATGAAATTTATATTTTATCATTTTTTACTCTGACGTTGGGCGCTTTAACGGAGAACCAGTGTGTTAACGTAAAATGTTATTTTCGCGACGTCAAACTGTGACATATCGGGAAAAGATGCATTTTTCGACTGATTTTTATCATTCAAACTGATTTAATTTGAAAACGAGTTCATGGACCCCTATTTTTTAAAATGACATTTTGTTTCATTTTGCAGGAAGATTATGTGGACCAAATTTTATAAAACTGTAAATAGTGCATTCTTTTTAATTTTGATAAACATACAGCAAAAAATGACGTTTTTTTTCTCAATTCATGACCATTTGATAAATATATATTATTTCTGAATAAAAAATACATAAATTTTTAAGATACTTATAAAATACAGAAATTACAAATTATTTAACAAAAAACAATTTGTGTTTATCTTTAAAAACAAAAATGTTATGGCTTTCTTTCGAAAGAGAAAATACGGCCACAAATCCGAATTTTGAGCAAATATACAAAATTTCGACCTCGTTTAACTCAAAAAGTAGCACATGAAGGTATATTTTTTATTACATAATTGATTTAATCAGGTAAAAAATAGTCTATATGCAAATTTTCATCAACTTGTAAATACAGGATCAAAACTATATCGTATGCCCTTAACGTTCACCAAGCGTCTTATGATCGCCATTAAGCAGGATAAACTACAAATAATATTTGTTTTGTTTTAGGAATGACTGTAATATTTTTTCTGTCTATGATGAAGAAATAACATAAAAAAATTGGAGCACACTGAATAACGCGCGTAGCCGCGGGCTATTTAACAGTGTGCACCACATTTTTTTTTATGTTATTTCGAATAGACAGAAAAAATATTACAGTCATTTCGTATAATTCAATTCTAAATTCCATTTTAAACCGTAGAAAACCATGAAAAAACGTTGACGACGTGACGGTCACATGACTAAATTATGTGTAAGGGCTGATAACAAAATGACGTCAGCCAATCAGAAGACGTGTTACATCCAAAATTAAATTATAAGTACTTAACTACAATTCCCATACGGCAGCAGTGCTGATTGTCAATTATGAAAATTTAATTTGCCGAATAATTCGTGCAATATAATATTATAGTTTCTCAACCACCTGCTCAACATTGGAACGGCACTGACGATGCCCTTAAACGCACGAATGATGTTTACTAAAACCAGTGTTTTTGAAGGAAATGCATCGAACTCGAAAGTTGTCTACATAGGTAGTATTGTCGTTTTGTTTAGTTTCTTGTGTTACCTCTTCTGACATCGGACTCGGAACTCTTTTCAACTGAGTTTTACTATTATTTTTTTTAAATTGTCTAGAGGCATAGGGGAGGTTAAGATCTCCAAAAAACATGTTAACCCCGCAACATTTTTGCGCCTGTCCCAAGTCATTAGCCTCTGGCCTTTGTTAGTCTTGAATGATTTTTGGAGTTTAGTATGACGTCCATAATCACCGAACTAGCTCATTTTTTTGGGGTTTTCTTTACACCTCCGGTTGCGGGGTTTTCTCGCTGTATTGAAAACCGATTGGTGGTCTTCGTCATTTTTCAGCTCTTTGGTCGGGTTGCTGTCTCTTTATCGTTACAGAGTGGTTAATATTTTTCACTAGATTTTCCGATGTTGATACAAAAAGGGAATATATCCATTAAATAAATATACCTGATCTTGCAAGCACCTCCAACTTGGAGGAAAGTTCTGGATAACGCTGAAATCCTGTGGTTCATTGCTTGGTAGGTAATTTTGATTAACAAAATATACTTCAACACTTTAATGTATGCTATATGAAAGATAAATCAGATATAAATTAAATATTTGAGATAAGTTTGCATTATGACAGTGGCCTGGGAATATTCTTTATTGATATTCTTTAAAGATACCAAAAGAAGCCAGATCAGACAGGAATAGGAGCGTTTAATGAGATACTTCGTTTTTAGAGACGTAATTATAACCTTAAGATGAGTTCAAACAAAGAAATATTTCATTCGTTTTGTACCTAAATGTTAAGATAAAAAGATTAACGACGTTTTTGTCTACAATAGCCTATCCTGTTACTGTAGCCATAGCAACCATAGTAACAGGATAGACATAACAGGATAGACAAATTTCTTCGTTTTTGATTGCTGTTGTGAAATAACTACTCCCTTTGGTGAAGTGATGATGGTTTTCTATTGTGAATTTGGTTTCCAACACGTTAATGCACTTTTTACAAGTACAGTGAAACCTGTCCAAACCGAACACCCACGGGACTTTGAGTTTTGTTCAGTTTTTACAGGTGTTCGGATTGAAGAGGTAAACGGAAGTCGGCACCAAAATAATTTTAGCACTTGCTGACAAGGGACGATAGGTGACACAGCAGACGGCAATTTATTTTCATGATGATTTAGATGTAAATGTAAAAATCTACGCCACTCTGTCAATCACGCTCCTCGTTGTGTAAATGTATTAATCGTTCAATGATTTCCGACTTTTTGCGATTTTGCTTTTTATAATTTTTTTTATCTCATCCGTTAATTTACTGACCAATTCAGATTCTCAGTCACTGCCAAATGACGTTTCCGTAGTTGAATCGATATCGTCATTTTCAATTATCTGTACACACGAGTTCGCGGACTAAACTGGCCACCCGCTGATTGATACTTTGCCACAAGATAAAAGCGAAACAACAGCAGGGGTCCAGTTTATTCTCGGACTTTATCGTTGATAAATAGCCAACGGAAGTCTGGAGGAGCATCTGAAATATATATTGGGGCTCTAAAGGGAATCGGGCATCCCGTAAATATAATTCGAAAGACATTGGCCTTGTTGTGTTGCACGACTTCTTAATCCAGTGAAGCGCTTAAAACTATTATTTAATTTAATGCACGTTAATCAAATATTTACGGTCACACATTCGTTACTGGCATTCAGTAGCGAAACCGTTTAATTGATCCAAGGGAAAGTTCAATTCTTGTCCTTTTCGGCGACTAGGGCAGCGGGCCAGTTTAACGTGTCTTTACAAAATAAAGTCATTTGATCACTAAATACTTAGACACAAACATGCTAATTAGTTTGTGATAACAACTCACCAGTTCATTAAACCTTAAATACCCTCGGGGATACTCTGTCATCCTGTGTTTGTTTAATTAAATCATGCAAATAATTAAATATACTTTTTTGTTTTGATTGTAATCGATCGATTTTGACAGGTAATTTTTAAATACCTATTTACTAACGAGCCTTCAAAAAGCGTTCGAAATTCGGTGTTGACAGGGTTCGTTTTTTTCAGGTTAGATTAACATTAATTGATAGGGAAATTTTGTGGGACTTTGAAAATTGTTCGGTTTAAAAAAAACAAATCTATACTGTTGGTGTAATTAATCAAAATTGTTGGTAACAGCATAGACATGAAAAAAAGTACACTATTTTTTTTTACTAAACGTCTTGAAATTTCTTTTCTCTACACTGTCGTTGAAGAAACGAGACGTTTTAAATGTAAAATTACTTTGCACTTTTGAAATCAACACTGACTGATTCAATAGGGAGATAATAATGTAACGGCTGATTTAAGTAGCGGTAACAGGATAGACATGAACCTCCAGTACGCTGATTGAATTTAGTTTGTAGATAATATGTTACATACAATGATAAAGAAGCTACGATTTTTCCTTAGAGTAATAATTAACATTCTTAAAAAGTGCCTTTTCCAGATATCAAAGCGATCAGAAAATCTGATGAAAATCATTGGAAATGTGTTTTTCTGACACTGTACGCACACAAATACCCCCAAATCGACCTTAAATGCATTTAAAACTTATCAAAATAGATGTAAGGTGTGTTTATTATTAATGTTTTGAATCACAAATCCGACAAGCTTTCATTTAAACCATTACAACTGAAATTTCCATTAGCAATAACAAATTTAGGGGTGTACTGAAAATTCGACATTTTTTTAAAATGTCCATTGACCCTGTTACTGAAAACTGTTTAAACATATTACTATTCATAAACTAATCATGTTTCAAGACTTAAAATTAAATTGGTACGCTTCGAACCGATTCAGTGTAAAGATGTATAATTATTCTTCGAAAATCATTACTTTGACATTAAAATGGATTTGACGGTAAATTATACATTAACCTATTCAGGCATGCAAACAATAATTAAGGAAAATGGCGTTGATTTTACTACTTGAAAATGAATCTTTAACGACATTGTAAAAGAACCTTGGTACACTGAGGCTGAGGCGCCAAATCCCATGTTTTTTTTTATTGACTACACTCTCAGACCGACATCCCACAGACTCAACAATCTTAAAAAAAATGTCAGATGTCAGATAATCTCGGACATTCACAAAATAATGATTGACGTACAAAATGATAAATAACTTGGACTTATATTGTTGATATATATTTTCAAATTCCAGCTAAATAAACACGATATCAATATTACGTTATATTAGGTTGGGACGCCCTGAAGAATTTCCCTTTGGACATTTGCCAGAAAAGCTGTAGGTAATATTCTTTCATTCTTTGAACGAAGGGAAATTCCAATTTCTATTTTTACATTTACCTTGACTATGCTTGATTCATTTTATTCGACAAATTTAAATGAAATAATGATAATAGTATGTAATAAAATGCATCAATAGGTTGAATAAAAACATGGTTAACAACTAGTCTAGTAAATAGTACAGTTAATATTAATATGAACAAGACCAGGAAGACATCCTCAAATTACATAAAGCCAATTAGTTTAGATCAATGTATACTGGACATCGATCAACAAATCACAATTTGGAGTGCAGGTTTTCTTTAACATACATTGTACTTCTTTTCTCATGTAGAGGAACGCATTTGTTATTACAAACTTCCTAATTTAAAATTTAAAATAAGAGACTAGGTTCAGAATTGAGTCTAAAAGTCTTAGTGCCGATTTGATACATACAAGGACATAAATTTTGATTTTGGAAAATGGCTGACACATTTCTTTGGTTTGGCTTTCTAGAGGAAAAGGAGGAGATGGACTTCCTTGTTGAACAAAACACAAAACTTGTAAACGGTGTAGACTTTGTACGACGTGTTGGCTACAATAATTTTGCCAGAAATATTTCATGAATTCATGTGAAGATATCATATTAGTGCTGACTTTTAAACATACGTTTTAAGTCATTTTAATGATGAATTTTACTTGCATGTTATGTTATATTACGATGCTAGATTAAAACTGAGGTAAGGTAACACCCAGCCACTGAAAGCTTTATTAACGTAGTGCCTATGTGGTCGAGTGGTCTAAGGCGATTTGGTAGTTATTTCGACGAATTATGTGTACAGAATGTGTTTCAGCCTTGTATCAGAAACATTGGTCTTTCGATGGATGAAATGTGTCGGGGTGTTGTCACTGGTTCAGGCAGACTTATATAGTTCGTCTAAACATCAACCTATCAATGTTAGATCTGTAAATTTTGGGAAGCATTTTGTTTTGTTCTTCCCTCGCCGGTATTCGAACTCATTCTACTGAGATATTGTGGCACCAAATCGTCTTACACTTTGCCCGACGCGCTAGACAACTCGACGACATTGGCTCTACAATAATATGATTGAATTTAAAGTTTTTAATTGTTTGAGGTTTTACCGTTATAGCTATATGAGATATCTGGACATTTTAAAATTGGGCTACGTTGAGGTACAAATGGTCCAAAATTAGAATTTGTTTGATTTCATCAAAAACTGGTAGTCCTAAATTCTGAAACTGTATTCTGGTGATTTTTGTATATGCTGAATCTAACTGTGCATTCAGCTTTTTTTAATTTTTTGGCCTGTTTTTTCAAATTATTCCATATAATGGTTAAAAGAGTCTCAAATTAAACTTTGTTTGAATTTATGTTTTTTACATGCCGAATATAACGATGGAATTTGGGATATCGGAACCAAATTCAGAGTTGTTTCAAGCTGAAATAGTGTGTTCATACTTGCCCAAACAATTTAAAGTTCGACCTCTGCGGTCGTATCCTGTTGCTCAGACGGAGAGCATTTTTCTAATTGCATGAGGGAGTTGGGTTTCAAATGGTATACAAATTAAGTCATCTCTTCTAGATTGATGAGTGTTGGGTCGTTACGTATAATTATAAATTAAAGAATGCATTTAAAAATATAAGCTCATGCTTTATATGTTGGAAACAGTAAATTGAAACCAAGTAGAAAACCGAACATTTACAGCCTTCTTTTAGTTACACGTAAAAGAAAGACAAACAATTCACTATGAAAAGATGAAACATTACAAAACATATGTTACATCAGTACTCAAACACTACACACAAACCAAGAATGCGGGTTGAAAAATAAACCTCACTCCGATAGTAATCTCAGAATACAAGTGAAAGCTTCATTCATCCTGATTTCTCGATCGTCTTTATGTAAATTATTATATAAATTATGAGTAATGGGTGAATTGTTTAAAACGGAAACTGACATTACACATGTATGTTAATAATAGAAGATAACATTGCGTTTGATTATGGCATGGTATTGGTTGCAAACATTTGATATTTTTCCTTTAATGCAATATTTCATATTTAATTGGTATAATTTTTCATTATATATGCTATATTTCTTTATTTGTATGGTATATTTTTCATTTAAATGCAATCTTTTTTATTCAAATGGTATAATTTTTTATTCAAATAGTTTATGTTTTCATTCAAATGGTATAATTTTTCATTTTAATGGTATAATTTTCATTCAAATGCAATATTTTTTATTCAATGGGTATAAAAAGTCATTTGAATGCGATGATTTTTTATTCAATTGGTATAACAGTTTTTTTTTATTTATATGCAATAATTGCATTCTTTGTATCTTTGACGTCTTAAGGTCAAATTTGCAACAAGGTTTGTGATTGGTCGATAATTGTTTGGGGTTCTCCCCCTTCTTTCTAAACATGGGTGACCAATAATTAAAAAAAACGCGTCGGAATATCGCCCCTCTAACTAAATCTGGCGTTCGTGCGAGTCCTGCATTGGCTGTTTTATTAAAATCTTGTGGTCCTAACTAGTATTTCTTTTGCAAAATTTCGATGGTCCACTTTTCAAAAACTTCCATGATTGTATATGGATTTATATGCTAGTATAACGTTTTTTTTTAAATAGATTAGACTGTAAATGGTTTTACACTAGTCGTTTTTTAGCTCACCTGGCCCGAAGGGCCAAGTGAGCTTTTCTCACCACTTGGCGTCCGTCGTCCGTCGTCGTCGTCGTTAACAATTTACATTTTGAACTTCTTCTAGAGAACCACTGAATGGAATGGAACCAAACATGGCATGAATGTTCCTTATGAGGTGCTGACCAAGTGTTGTTACTTTGTAGCCGATCCATCATCCAAGATGGCCGCCAGCGGGGGACTTAGTTTAACATAGGACGCTATGGGAAATGCATACAAATGACTTCTTTTAGAGAACCACTGAATGGAATTAAACCAAACATGGCATGAATGTTCCTTATGAGGTGCTGACCAAGTGTTGTTACTTTGTTGCTGATCCATCATCCAAGATGGCCACCAGCCGGGGACTTAGTTTAACATAGGACCCTATGGGAAATGCATACAAATGACTTCTTTTAGAGAACCACTGAATGGAATAAAACCAAACATAGCATGAATGTTCCTTATGGGGTGCTGACCAAGTGTTGTTACTTTGTAATCGATCCATCATCCAAGATGGCCGCCAGCGGGGGACTTAGTTTAACATAGGACCCTATGGGAAATGCATACACATGACTTCTTCTAGAGAACCACTAAATGGAATTAAACCAAACATAGCATGAATGTTCCTTATGGAGTGCTGACCAAGTGTTGTTACTTTGTAGCTGATCCATTATCCAAGATGGCCGCCAGCGGGGGACTTAGTTTAACATAGGACCCTATTGGAAATGCATACAAATCACTTCTTCTAGTGAACCACTGAATGGAATGAAACCAAACATGGCATGAATGTTCCTTATGTGGTGCTGACCAAGTGTTGTTACTTTGTAGCCGATCCATCATCCAAGACGGCCGCCAGCGTGGGACTTAGTTTAACATAGGACCCTATGGGAAATGCATACAAATGACTTCTTTTAGAGAACCACTGAATGGAATGAAATCAAACATGGCATGAATGTTTCTAATGTGGTGCTGACCAAGTGTTGTTACTTTGTAGCTGATCCCTTATCCAAGATTGCCGCCAGCGGGGGACTTAGTTTAACATAGGACCCTATGGGAAATGCATACAAATTACTTCTTTTAGAGAACCACTGAATGGAATAAAACCAAACATGGCATGAATGTTCCTTATGAGGTGCTGACCAAGTGTTGTTACTTTGTAGACGATCCATCATCCAAGATGACCGCCAGTGGGGGACTTTTGAATGAAATTAAACATGTTCCTTTCCTTATAAATGAGGTTGTGTTGTCACTTTTAGCCAAATTTTATATTTTTTTATATGATTTCAAAACCCCAAGTAGAATCAGGTGAGCGATACAGGCTCTTGAGAGCCTCTAGTTGGGACCCTTATAGCTTTCTGTTCGGTTTGAGCCAAGGCTCGGTGTTGAAGACCGTACTTTGACCTATAATGGTTTACATTTACAAATTATGACTTGGATGAAGAGTTGTCTCATCGGCACTCAAACCGTGACATCTTCTTACATCTATATACAACGTAAATTAGACGTTTCTCATACTGTTGGTTTTCTTATTTTTAAATCTTTTGCCGCGCGTTGTGTACTGATTGATAACTCAATCTGGAAGAACAAGATTTATTTCAGTTCTAGTTGTTATTAGCTTTGAGCAAATTTCCAGTAATTGCAAATACTCTTAATATGTCGGTGCTTTGTGTCTATTGTCTTAAAAATTAGTTTTTTTTTGTGTGTGTCTCGCTCCGATCTTTTCAGTTAATCTAATCGCAACTGATTGTGCAGGTTGTTATTTTACTGTACTGTCCCAGCTGTGGGATGGATTGAGTGCTCACAAACATGTTGTTGTACTGTTATACTGCTGTCCCAGATTAGGGGAGGAATTAGGATCCCGCTAAAATGTTTAACACAGCCACAGTATGTATGGATGTGCATGTCCCAAGTCAGGAGCCTGTAATTCAGTGGTTGCCGTTTGTTGCTTTGTTATACATATTTGTGTTCGTTCATTATTTATACATTAATTCGTCCGTGAGTTTTCTCGATTGAATTGTTTTACATTTGTAATTTCGGGACCTTTTATAGTTGACTATGCGGTATGGGCTTTGCTTATTGTTGAAAGCCGTACGGTGACTTATAACTGTTGATTTCTGTGTCATTTGGTCTCTTGTGGAGAGTTGGCTCATTTGCAATCATACAAAATCTTCGTTTCTATATCAACCTTGCGACATTCTTTATTCGCCTGTCCCAGGTCAGGAGCTTGTAGTTTAGTTGTTTTTCGTTGGTTCATGTCTCGACTCATATTTGATATTTTGTAAATTGTTTTGTTCTGTATAATTAGGCTGTTAGTTTTTTCGTTTGAATTGTTTACAGTTTTCATGTCGGGCCTTTTATAGACGACTTTACAGTATCAGGTTTTTGTCATTGTTGAAGGCCTTACGATTGTCTATAATTGCTTACATCCACTTCATATTTGAACTCCGGTGGACAGTTGCCACATTATCAATTACATTCCATCTCTTCGTTTTTATATTATATACCTGTCTTCAAAAATCGGTGTTTTCATCAACAAGCATCAAATATTTGTCACTTGGTGTTAAAAATAACAACATACAATTAATCAATTTGTGTTTAATAAGAGCCATTTTATATTTATGTATTTGTTGGGGTGGGAGACAGAAGGATTTTATATATGAATATGGTTGCCTGGTTAGAGCTGAAAATAGGCATGATTAGCGACAGATTGAAATGAATAATAATGCCCTTTCTTCCCTTCCCCATCCTTCATTTGTAAATTTAAAGTGACCACCACGGAATAGCCCAATACTGTTGACAGTAGCGTTAAACACTAATCAATCAAAATCCCTTCCCTAGTAGAATATCAAATAATTGTCCCTTAACAGTTATTGTCCGTGTAGTTCTTATATTTATCCAGCTTATCGTCCTACTGTCATACCATTTATAACGTTTATAAAACTGCTCACATTCTAATTTATCTAAGGGGCAGGACCAGACCTATAGATAAGATAATAAAGAAATGATGAAATATACAGAATAAGTTGATTGATTTTTGGTTGCCTTATGTCCAGTGGCAAATATGTCACGCATGTTTAGGACAAATATAATAGAGATCAAGGATAAAAAAAATAGAGTGAAATGGTAAAAACTAAAAGATATAGAATTATAGAAACGATCTTTGATTTGAAACCCTCCCCTTACACACACACCATAACCATTACTGCCAATACTCGCATATATACATCTCTCTACTTAAGGGATTCGGAGATGAGAACAATAAAAAAAGCTCAGCAACGAATCCTAAATGTAAAATTATTTGCATCATGAGACATGAGAGCACATATTATAGATAGTATTAAGTATGAAGTTCACGCCTCATACAGTGAAGTCCTATGTATTGTTGTAACATGGGTTAGTAACTGGTTCCAATTCATCCTGAATTGTCGATGTTTTATTTTTTATTTCAATGTGTAGACTGTAGGGGAGTTTCTTCAGAAAGGGTTTTAATTGGAGATGTTTTTGCAATGCACGCAAGCATCTGTTTCTATCCACGAACAGGTTGTGTGTCAAATTAATTATTATTACTGGTCACTCGCATTTTTTGCTCTACCTGGCCATTATTGGCATTAATTGCCAGTGCACGAACTCGCACAAACGCCAAATTTAGTTAGAGGGGCAAATTTGACCTTAAGGCGTCAAAAAATTTCCAATGATGCAATTATTGCATATAAATAAATAAAACTATTATACCAATTGAATAAAAAATATTGCATTCAAATGACATTTTATACCAATTGAATAACAAATATTGCATTTGAATGAAAATTATACCATTTGAATGAAAAATTAAACCATTTGAATGAAAAATTATACAATTTGAATGAAAAATTATACCATTTAAATAAAAAATATTGCATTTAAATGAAAAAATATACCATTTAAATGAAAAATTATACCATTTGAATAAAAAAATATTGCATCTAAATGAAAAAATATTGCATCTAAATGAAAAAATATTGCATTTAAATATAAAATATTGCATTTAAATGAATTTTTGAATTTTTGCAACCTATATTATGCCATAAAGGGTAGCGAAAACTACCTCCATTGTTTGATCCTAATTTTCAATTTTATTAATAAGATAACTTTCAAACAGTGTTTCAAAGTAAGCTTGCACTTGTTTACCCTTCAATGCAAATTCAGAGTTGGAAATTTATATATTTGGTGGAATGAGCTGTGAAATTAGTTTTGGATACTGGACCATAAAAGGTAAGTGTCCAATTTCTAATTTTTCAGTTCTTTGATCACATTTTTTTTCACCAACCCATGCTGTATCACATATTCAATCACATTCCAAATTCAGAGTTGTTTTAAGCTTAAATGGTGTGTCCATACTTGCTCAACTGTCGACCGCTCCATGAAAATCCGGTTTACCGTCTCTTTGACAGCTCAGCTTCTTGTTTAAAGTCAATTTCTTTGACAAAAGTAAACATTCTTCATGTATCAATAATGTATCAATGGATATATAGTTAAGCATAGGTTAATAGCCATATTATGAAATATAATTTTATTTCCTTTAAAAAAATTAATTATAGGTCACAAATGATAAATAAAAATATAGAGGATCAAACTAAGTTGCTACTCCCATTCGGATTACTAGCTTATGTGTGTTTATCTGGGTATTTTTTTTTTTTAGTTTTTGATGTTGCCTTTTCGCCGGCATCTTTTTCTGTTTTTGATTTTGTGCTTTCAATTTTTTTCAAATGGTGACTTTTTTCAAATTTATATTTTCTAATTTACATTTTGCTTGATTTGCCTTTTATTAACAACCAAGGGTCTAACTTAAATAAGTTATTAGAGAAAAATAACAATAATGTCGTTATTGTGGGCTAAACTATCAGAATACTGTAATAACATTTGTATGTTACATGTTTCAAAGGGACATTATACAATTTTTATTTTGTTAAATTTTTAACAAGTTCTATTGATATTATAATTTTCTTTATGTATACTAAACTTTGCAAAGATATAATAGCAGTTCATAGTTTACCAACCATGCATAGTACACCTATGTTATTACAGAAAATATATTCCTGCAATAACAAAAGGGTGTTATTACAGCTTCTCTACGTCTCTTTTATGCCTTTGCTCAAACATATATCACAATGTTTTTCAATTCATTGTAAGAAATGATGATCAGAACTTGTAATGATGCACTGCGCAAGATTCCAAGTAATTTCTAAGTCACTTGGGCCAACTTGCAAGTGTCTCATTTACTCTCATATAACAAGTTGCATGCCTGCTTAATTTCCCCTTAAAGGCCTTGTAGCATTGATTTATGATGATTGATTAAAATTATATTAATGGAATTAGAAAATTAGTTATCAACTGAAGGTAATATTTTACTAATATAAAGCTACTGAGCAATTCCCAAGTGCCCGCAAAAGATAAAATATTTATGATATATTTAACTGATAACAAACATATGTTACTACAGATTAAGGAAAAAAGAGTTACTGTAGACAACTCATGAAAGTGTCTATAATAACACATGCATGTTATTTTCTCTTATAACGGATTTGGCTATACCTTTTGGACCTTTTGGATTATAGCTCTTCATCTTTTATATAAGTTTTGGATTTCAAATATTTTGGCCACGAGCATCACTGAAGAGACATGTATTGTCGAAATGCGCATCTGGTGCAAGAAAATTGATACCGTTAATTTTATTACTATCACTGGGTCGATGCCTCTGCTGGTGGACTATTAGTCCCCGAGGGTATCACCAGCCCAGTAGCCAGTACTTCGGCACTGGCATGAAAATACGGATTTGTTTTGTGTTATTAAAATTTGCTGTTACAAAATGATAGAAATTATTATAAATTAAGGAATGTATCTCCCTCATGCAAAGCTCTGATTCCTTTCACGGATTTGGCTATACTTTTTGGACCTTTTGGATTATAGTTCTTCATCTTTTATATAAGTTTTGGATTTCAAATATTTTGGCCACGAGCATCACTGAAGAGACATGTATTGTCGAAATGCGCATCTGGTGCAAGAAAATTGATACCGTTAATTTTATTACTATCACTGGGTCGATGCCTCTGCTGGTGGACTATTAGTCCCCGAGGGTATCACCAGCCCAGTAGCCAGTACTTCGGCATCTTCGCTAGCCAAGGGTTACGATCCACTCCCGCTCTCTTCATCCTTGGCGGATTGAGATAATATTTCAGAGACACAAGGTAAGGATTTTTATTGGTTGCAGTAGAAACTCGGTGCATCCAATCAAAAAGCGCCTATAACATGATCACGTGTAAATGTAGAAAGTGTTTGTAAACAATTGCCACGTGTTTATTGTGCAACAAGTCTTTACATCACTAAACATACGACTATATTTAGTGACAACTTGAATGTTTTTAATCAACAAATAGAAGTTCCTGTGTATGTTTCATGCACAAATGCATGGATGTTGACGTATATTTTCGTTTCCGGCTTTACCAAGTGGGTAGAATCTAGACACTACCGTGTTTTTACCTCCAAATTAAAGAGTTCAAGTGCCACCATTGGTCAAGAATAATGAATTCGGAATGGGCGTGACTTTAATCTTCCGATAGATGGCGCGACATTGATATCACAAATGTTGGCTCAATCTGCCAAGGGTGAAGAGAGCGGGAGTGGATCGTTACCCTTGGCTAGCGAAGATGGTACTTCGGCACTGGCATGAAATTACGGATTTGTTTTGTGTTATTAAAATTTGCTGTTACAAAATGATAGAAATTATTATAAATCAAGGAATGTATCTCCCTCATGCAAAGCTCTGATTCCTTTCACGGATTTGGCTATACTTTTTGGACCTTTTGGATTATAGCTCTTCATCTTTTATATAAGTTTTGGATTTCAAATATTTTGGCCACGAGCATCACTGAAGAGACATGTATTGTCGAAATGCGCATCTGGTGCAAGAAAATTGATACCGTTAATTTTATTGTTAAAGTTGCATCCTTGACTGATTAATGAAACTGTATTTATTTATTGAATTTTTGATAAAAAAAAGCGCATTAGTATTCTTACCCCAGACATAGATAACCTTAGCCGTATTTGGGACAATTTTTATACGACCGCAAAAATTGAAAATTTTTTGGTCGTATATTGGTATCACGTTGGTGTCGTCGTCTGCGTCGTCGTCGTCGTCCGAATACTTTTAGTTTTCGCACTCTAACTTTAGTAAAAGTAAATAGAAATCTATGAAATTTTAACACAAAGTTTATGACCACAAAAGGAAGGTTGGGATTGATTTTGGGAGTTTTGGTCCCAACATTTTAGGAATTAGGGGCCAAAAAGGGCCCAAATAAGCATTTTTAAAATTAAACTTTGTTTGATTTCATCAAAAAAATTGAATAATTGGGGTTCTTTGATATGCCGAATCTAACTGTATGTAGATTCTTAATTATGGTCCCGTTTTCAAATTGGTCTACATTAAAGTCCGAAGGGTCCAAAATTAAACTAAGTTTGATTTTAACAAAAATTGAATTCTTGGGCTTCTTTGATATGCTGAATCTAAACATGAACTTAGATTTTTGATTATTGGCCCAGTTTTCAAGTTGGTCCAAATCAGAATCCAAAATTATTATATTAAGTATTGTGCAATAGCAAGAAATTTCCAATTGCACAATACTCAGCAATAGCAAGAAATCTTCAATTGCACAGTATTGTGTAATAGCAAGAAATTTTCAATTGCACAGTATTGCGCAATAGCACGAAATCTTCAATTGCGCAGTATTGTGCGATAGCAAGTATTTTCACAGTATTGCGCAATAGCAAGAAATATCTAATTGCACAATATTGTGCAATAGCAAGAAATTTCAATTAGAGTTATCTTTCTTTGTCCAGAATAGTAGTTGAATCAACTTAAATCATTATTTTATACAATATACAATGTATATTCACTTTTACTACCAACTGATAAATAAAAACAATCTTTACCATTCAGTGCACTTTTTTTACATTTTAATATTTTATGATGTATTTAAATGAGTAGCTAATGTTGCAAACTCCATTAGAAATTTGAATTGAGATTGGTTTTGGAATAAAGGAAAGGGGGATGTGAAAAAAAATTAGGGGGGGGGGTTAAATTTTTCTCATTTCAGATTTCATTAATAAAAAGGAAATTTCTTCAAACATTTTTTTGAGAGGATTAATATTCAACAGCATAGTGAATTGCTCAAAGGCAAAACAAAATTTTAAGTTCATAAGACCACATTCATTCTGTGTCAGAAACCTATGCTGTGTCTACTATTTAATCACAATCCAAATTTAGAGCTGAATCCAGCTTGAATGTTGTGTCATACTTGCCCCCACCGTTCAGGGTTCAACCTATGCGGTCGTACAAAGCTGCGCCCTGCGGAGCATCTGGTTGAAATTTTGGGTCATCAGTGCTCATCAACTTTGTATTATCTGGCTTTCTAACCATTTTGATCTGAACGTCACTGATGAGTCATATGTAGACGTCTGGCGTATTAAATTATAATCCTGGTACCTTTAATGACTATTATTATACTATATTTTGCTGTAATTAAACAGTAAAAGTCTTCATGCATATGGTTTTTGATTTCCAGATAATTTTGGTACTGGACAATGAAGTTGATTTGATTTAAGCAGTAAAAATGTCAATGCTAAACGGATACAGATTACTAATAAAAGTACTACTACAACTGCTACTGGCTTGTAATTTTGTACACAGCTCAGGTATATTTTATGCATATATTTTCATGCTTTTAATTTGAGTTAATCGTCTTGGTGTTTCTCTCCTTATTTTTTTTTCTTAATAGTAGCTTGTGATGTTTGATAAGGGTCAAATAAATCGTTCATGAGAACCTGCACGAATATCACATTTAGCGTCTTATAATGATGGAATAAGATTCCTTTAGCATGAACAATGACCACCACATAGCCCTTGCTATGAATTTTTGCCAAAAAAAAAATAACTGTTAATCTGACAGGTTTCTCATAAGCAGATAAGGTAGAAGGAGAGTTAGTTCGTCCTTTAGTTTGTTCAGGTAAAATTCCTCATTCATCCATTCATTTGTTTTAACCTTTTACAGAATATTATAATTGTATGTCATCTGGAATTTTAGTTTTCAATAAGGTTTTTATGGTTTCTGCTACGAAAGTTCCATATTGACTATAACAACCACAACTCTTTACAATTTATATTCGGCTTTTACTACGCAAGGAACCTCAATGTAAGTTTCAATGTAAACATAAAATTAGATTGCAAAAAGTAAATGAATATTTTAAGTGTTTCTATCTGTTTTTAGTTACCTGGTATACCGCTACGAAACAAGTTGTATTTGGAAAAGATGTAATACTTACCTGCTATACAGGACATGCGTTACTAAATTCAAAAGACTGCCCTGTACGTCAGTGGTCAGGAGGACCTGATCATAATGGATTGATGTATAATGGCTATTCTTCAAACGAAGAAAAATACGAGGAAGAGGCAAACTTGTCGACAAATCAGTTTTCTCTTAAAATTAAGACCTTTTCAGAATCAGATGTGAACGTGAACTATACATGTTCATGTGGATTTAGCACATTTACACAGAAGCTGATATTAAATAATACCCACTACCATTGTAAGTTTTCATTTATAAAACGTAATCTCATTTCCCGACTAGGATATGATTTACTTGATGACTCAATACCAAACATTATTTGCAATTATTGTAACGGTATCAAAGAGTCATTTTTGATCACATCGAAAATGTTTATTATAAGAAGAAAATTGAAGAATCCAATCAGATAGACGAACATTTAGATATCAAAATCTTATTATTAAAAAAAGAACAACTTCCATATTCCTTGTTACAGGATATTTTAAGAAACAATGGTGGGTTGAACCTGGTTTTATGTCTAGCCAAACCTACCACACTGCTAAAATTATCACGCAATTGACAACAATACGGGACAGAAATATAGCTAAAACAACAGCACACAAAGTAATATATTAGTTGTTACAACATATTACCCACCGGACAACAACTAATATCTTCCATAAACGACAGACAGCACAGGACATCACAAACAGTGACGTGTTTTGTAACGAAAATATAATCTTGAAATTCATGCAATTATTTGCACAATACTAGTCCAACCATTGATTACGGGATTAACATGCTTTTTTTAAAATAAATGCTGTGACGACGTAATAATTATTTTGACTAACACAATACTTTATCCATAGAAAATGAATATTATCTCGACTGACAAATAAGATTTAAGTGAAATGCATAAGAAATACAGAATTCTAACCACAAACGATAAGACATAACCAATTATCCAACCGAAACCACAACAAAAACATAATAAATAAATACATAAATTTTGGATGTATAAAATATTGAGACACGTCGTAAAGCAAACAATGCAATGCAAATTCACTCTTGGCTCAATTACAGTGATGTCGAGGGTCCAGAACTGCAATATTATTAACGACGAAAATAAAAATATTGAAGTCTTGTTGTCATGTTAATGTGTGATTTGTTAAAGTTTAACTACTTTATTTGCCAGCGTGAATGCTTAACTATATATCTTGTGCATATTTTAAACAATACAGAAATATAATATTTACCATTACATGAAATACGGTTGCAGCAAAGTGATTGAAACTACGTATAAATTGTTATGTTTAGATTTACCAACTGCATTAAACATAACCATTGATACTAAAGACCATTCTGTAAAAGTCAAGATTGAATGCAATAAAATATATCCTCTACCAACATGTTCTGTCAATATAGGGGTAAGTATTATTAGTAAAACTGAATACTGAATATAAAAAAATACATTTTATATAATGAAAAGTGAATAATAATTAATATGAAAAATGCATCTTTTAAGTTCATGGTTTTATTGTTAACTTTGTTGCCCAAAATGATTGTTTCTTTCTTAAAGTCCAGTCGCAACTGGTCCATGCATACTCAGAACGAAATATGACCGCAAAACCCTTGGGATGTATAAAACACTCAATCATAGTTCATTGACACAACATTAAGTATGCTTTCTGTTGGCATTGCATTGTCTGTGTGATTTATATTATTTCATCCTTTCAAAAAGTAGCAACATCCAATATTGTCCGTTTTTATTTAGAATCGTTTAGTTTTTAAAGAGGAGTTACCAGCTTCCAAAAAGAACGGACTTTTTTACAGTTTAAAGTTCGAAAACGAATTTGCACTCTCTGCTGATGATTGTAACAAGATACCAGTAGTTAAATGCGAATTCTGCAAGAAATGCGCGGAACTGAAATTAATTGAATATTCAGGAAAACAAACACAAGAATGTGAAGGTATGTTACAATAAGAATCTTTCAAATCAAATACGTATACCGCACCTCATGGTATCCTAATCTTAATCCCTGTTAATAAGGTACTCTCAGTGAAAGCGGCAGGGGATTTTTTTTAATACCCGGTCAAGACAAATAGCGTTGTTTTACGTTAATATATATGGGATGATGTGGTATGGATGCCAATGAGACAACTTTCAATCCAAGTAACAATTTATAAAAGTAAACCATTATAGGCAAAGGTACGGTCTTCAACACGGAACCTTGGCTCACACCGAACAGCAAGCTATAAAGGGCCCCAGAAAATTCTAGTGTAAACTATTTAAACGGGAAAAGCAACAGTCTAATCTATATAAAAACGGGAAACGAGTTCAGCATGAATTTCTTTCTAGGAATAAGCGCGAATATTTTCACGCTTAGAGTTAGAACAATGGGTATTGTGACATGTATTAATGTAGACTGTAACCACCTTGTGAAGTGGAACTTTAAATATCAGGGTCCTTATTCTCATCATAACATTTTCAGCTCCTGATATTCATGTAATATTTGTCCTTTGAGGTTAAACATAGTTATCCATCGATTCAATTTCAAAGTCATTGATAAAACCAGGGAGGAATCAATGCCGTATATCATTAGATGCATGCACGCTATTAAATGACAATCTAATCAGTTCAAATACAATTTATATTATGCAATAGATTGTAAAAAAGCATATACCATTAAGGTATTTTATTTTTCAGAAATTCAAATCAAAAGTACTCTTTATGAAGATGTTACAATTTTCGATGTGGAATCAACCAATGAAACGTCAAAGATGAACACCACTGTAGTTATTATAGCTATTATCACAGCTGTTTCTGGTTTAGTTGTGGTCACTGGTAGTATAATTGTCATCCGTCGTGGTGAGTATGTTTTTAAACTTCGTTCAAAATTTATATTTAACATCAACAATAGCCTTTATAATAAAAGTGGAAATTCATTCTTTATAAGCAATGATTGACCTGCGGTGCCATCCTTAGCCTTGTGTGATATCGTTTTCCACTCCCCTTTGTCATCTTTTGTTTTCTTGAATTTATTTTATTCACTTATTTAACTTGTTTTTGTAACAGAAAAATTCTCCATATAGTTCATAATTACATAGTTTGTGAATGCCAAATCGTTCATAAATGATAAACGCAATTTGTCCTATTTGAATATAGTCAAATGCAATTGGCATTATATTGAACTTTTATTATGTCCAATGAATCAAATGTTAACTACTTTGACAGTTGTAAATCATGTTTGTAAAATTTATCAAATTAATTTTATCATCTTGAAAAAGTAATACGATATCTTAGTAGCAAACAAAAATCACAGGACAGGCATCACTCTAATACAAATAGAAACGAAAGATTAAACAACACACACTGTAAAGAATACAATGAGTGAACTCAGTTGTTTTAAAGGGTTACAAGTTTCTTCTTTACTAATGCTGTCGTCAGATAGCTAATGTCCATTTCAAACGATAATTTATAAATGATTGAGTATAAAGACCATACAAAGCAGGTACATATACTAAGCATAACTTTAAGTCATTAAAAGATGGACGAAAGATGCCAGTGGGACAGTCAAACGCATAAATCGAAAATAAACTGCATGACAACACCATGGCTTAAAATAAAAAAGACAATCAGAATAAAACAATATTACACTTGACACAACATATAAAACTAAGGAATAAGCGAGACGAACCCCTCCAAAAACTGAGGGTGATCTCAGTCATTCAAACATTGACCAATCATCTGTACACATGAATTCTTTAGTTTTTATATTTTCAGGGGTTTGTTGCTAGGTCATTTCTTTGTGGTTTTATTATTATTCCATTTTGTGTTTTGTTATTAATGACGAGGACTAACAGTGGGCATTTTAGACAATTTTTTTTTTCTTTTCTGATGTATTGACATATTGAATCTAAAACAAAAATTATTGCTAGATAAAAAAAATATACAAGATAAAATAGAAAATAACAAATATAATAACACAAATTAATGAACAATTCACACTCAATAGGAAAAACCTCGACGAATTAATGCAGTCCACAACAATCATTAGGCTGTTGTGCATATACATGTATTAATATTCTATTAATATTGTGTCGTTAATCCCTTTGATACTGAGATGTAGAATATATATGTACATACATCGATGGGAATGTCAATATTAGCTGTTAGACATTAAAACTAATAATCGACAGTAATAATGCTATGATATATGTCTGTATTATTCAAATGTATGTTTTATATTTACACAAAACAGCACTACAAAAACGGAAAAGGGATATGATATGCAAACAACCTAGCAAGATGGTTGAACAGGATGCTTCAGACACCCTCATTGAAGTGAACATTAACAACAATTAAGTCTGTAGTTAACAACATGTTATATGTTATCAACCAGATTCATCAATGTGAAAAAAATACAGAAAGTCCTCATTTTGTTCTTGAAAAAGAAAAAGAACAATTTATATAAGATTATATATTTTTGAAAGCCATTGTCCAATAATTATGATGCAAAATTGACAACTTAAGAGAATTTGTAAATACAGAGAACGTGTATTTCGTCTAAACTTAATTTGTCATGTTAATTGTTTTAGTAATATATTTTATCGTACTAGTGTAAGCGTTGTAATATAAACTATATAATGATCAGTTATCAAAATATGTTAAACAATTACATACCATGTAGTTGGGTAAGAATTTTATTATTTGTATTGAAAATTTTCATTAACATCCCTGTAGTGGGAATAGGTAACAGACATTTTCTAGTGAGCGGAAACGGTGCTTTTTCATCAATCCAGCAACAACACAAGATCTCTATCTTGATCGATTTACACTTTCAAAATATTAAAAAGATCCTTAAAAGTAAGTAAACTGTAAAGAATATTATCAAACAAAAACAGAATAATATAATACAAGAGACATACAAAAACATTTAGAGACATCACAAATCTATTGAACAGAGTCATGACTTTCAATGACTAAAATTAACCTTGGTAGGACTTACAATAACTATGTCATTGGAAACAATTAAATTGAATATAAAAAAATAAATAAAAATAATCTAACAAGCAAAACGTTTATTAGGGGTTTGGTTGTTTATGAGACCAGTTTCAATCCACCATTTTCTACACGAGAAAATGCGTGTGGCGGGTTGGGAATGTGACAGTTGTTATCAACTCGTTTGATGTGTTTGCGCTTTTGATTTTGCCATTATTTTAAGAACTTTCCATGTTTTCTCTTGAGTTCAGTATTTTTGTGATTTCACTTTTATTAATAATTCTATGAATTCGTACTCAAGATTGTTCAAAGTTGCTAAGAGCAATATCACATCCTAAAATAACTTGATTTCAAAAGCACTCCCTTTCCGTTGTAACATAGGCTACTGCACTGTTATTCATTTAAGTCTTTATTCACAAAACAATTCTATTTAGATTGAAAGACTGATTATTACACTACGAATCTCGAATTTACAACGGTAATATTTTATGTTTTTCCATTTATTACAATTTGTTAACTTGTATTTTTCACTCAATTTTGTCAATACATTTGTATAACAGATCTTTAAACAACTGCCAGTTAAGTTTAGATTTCTAAAACCAGATTTAAAGCCACGATTTTCTGCAGGAATTGCATAAAAAAGACAGGAATATGACAGTTGTTTTTCCATTCGTCCGTTTGGTTGAAATAGTAAAATATTTAATTTTGTCGCTTTCGACGGACTTTTTCAATTCACCTAGGACTTCGGTATTTTTTCAAATATACTATACATGCAAATATTAGAAGTATCCCTTACGTCATAGTTGATGTGCTTTAAATATTTGGTAAAAGTTTTTTCTAGATAAGATCTTTTATATATACCTTTTATTTTAAAATCGATTGATTGGTCCTTTTAAGGTAAAAGCATAAAACTTTGCACAGTGATAGTCTTGATGCTAAAAAAACATTTTTGGTTATAGGGCCCTCTAACAAATTTCCATAATGGCCACAAACACAAAATGGCCGCCAATAGTCAAAAACTTATTCAATATATTGGTATAATTAATCATTCTATAGTGAAAGCATACACCTTTCTGTTTACATCGTTCACATCGTATACATCGCGATGGTTTGACAATATTGTGTCAACATCGTGTATAAATAGAGTCTATACCTTTCTGTTTACATCGTTCACATCGTATACATCGCGATGCTGACAATATCGTGTCAACATCGTGTTTATATTGTATTTATATATATAAAGTCTATACCTTTCTGTTTACATCGTTCACATCGTATACATCGTGATGTTGACAATATTGTGTCAACATCGTATTTATATTGTATATATAGTGTCTATACCTTTCTGTTTACATCGTTCACATCGTATACATCGCGATGTTGACAATATTGTATCAACATCGTGTTTATATTGTATATATATATATATATAAAGTCTATACCTTTCTGTTTACATCGTTCACATCGTATACATCGCGATGTTGACAATATTGTGTCAACATCGTGCATATATAGAGTCTATACCTTTCTGTTTACATCGTTCACATCGTATACATCGTGATGTTGACAATATTGTGTCAACATCGTGTTTATATTGTATATATAGTGTCTACACCTTTCTGTGTATCTATAGATGTGCCAGTTAGTATGTATGTACTGGAAATTTTACTTATTTGCAATCATACTACTTCTTTTTTTATAAATACCTTTCTGTTTAAATTGTTCACATAACAATGCTAACATTATTGTGTCAAAATCGTGTTTATATTTGATATTGAGTCTATGGTACGTATATAAACGTTAAACTAACTGCATTTGTTTGCACCTGTCCTTAGTCAGGAATCTGTCGTTCAGTAGTTGTCGTTTGTTGAATTATTCATACGTGTTTCTGGTTTCATGTTTTTTTTTACATTAGATCTTTATTTTTCCTGTTCAAATAGTTTTACACTAGTGTTTTTTTGTGACTTTCATAGCTTGCTACTCGATAAAAACCAAAACTCCGTATTAATGTCAAACCTATAGGGGTATACTTATAAAAAGATGTAACTTAAATAAAAAGTTGTCTCATTTGAACATATACCGCATCTTTTTATATGTATACATCGCTATGTTAACGATGTAAACAATATATAAGAGTTCAAACAATGTTAACAAAGTTGACTAGATATCAGTTTAATATTGTGTACATCGCGATGTTAACGATGTCAACGATGTAAACAATATATAAGAGTTTAAACAATGTCAACGATTTTCACACGACATCGTTTTAACCTTGTAAACATCACGATGTTAACGATGTCAACGATGTAAACAATATATAAAAGTTCAAACAATGTCAACAATGTTGACACGACATCGTGTTTACATTGTATACATCGCAATGTTAACGATGTCAACGATGTAAACAATATATAAGGGATCAAACAATGTCAACGATTTTCACACGACATCGTGTTAACATTGTAAACATCGCGATGTTAACGATGTCAACGATGTAAACAATATATAAGAGTTCAAACAATGTCAACGTTGGTGACACGACATCGTGTTTACATTGTATACATCGCAATGTTAACGGTGTCAACGATGTAAACAATATATAAGGGTTCAAACAATGTAAACGATGTTAACACAACATCGTTTTAACATTGTATACATCGCGATGTCAACGATGTATACATTATATAAGGGTTCAAACAATGAAAACAATGTTGTCACTATATCGTGTTAACATTGTAGATATCGCGATGTCGACAATATTGAATAAACATCCTTCACTGGACATGATAGTGATTACGATAATTTAAACTCTTTAATTGTCACGAATCAAATGTCTAGTAAAACTTTTCAATCAATTATTATATAGATATAGGAAGATGTGGTATGAGTGCTAATGAGACAACTCTCCATCCGAAAAACAATTTATAAAAGTATTTATATTTTTAACTTTTTAGTATTTTTAAAATACGAAATTGTACTTAGCTCTTGTACCTGTATTTATAACGGTAAACAAAGTTAATTTGATAAATATGAAAATTGATAATCTGGTGAAATATAAATTTTGTATTGATGCATCATTTGCCCTCACGAAAAATCTGAAACGGCAATACAATAAGCAACTTTACTTTTGCCACTCGTCTAATGTGTTTGAGCGTTTGCTTTTGTTATTTCTGTTTTGAATTTATCATGGAGTTCGGTATCTTTGTTATTTTACTTTTCATTGTAAATAAACTCATAATAGATACCAGTTCTAAAAATTTATATGTAACAGCATATTCAATATGACATGCAACTATTTATTCATTTTGAGCAAACTTTTTATTTTAAGTATTATTTTCTAAACGTGGGTTATGATTTGTTTACATAGCTGTACATAATGTGACTTTATTGGATTATACATTTTTATTTATTTGTTTATATGTGTTGATCTATTTGTTTATATTGATAAATTTTAAGATGTGTTACTTTTATTACTATTGTTTCTCGCCTGGTAAAGTCTCAATCGATTGCCGAATAGAAGCTTTAAACCGATTATAAAAATCGTATTATTATGAAGATGTGAACTGATTGCTTTTTGAGTCTGGAGTATATGTTTAACCCCGCTACATTATTTATGTATGTGCCTGTCCCAAGTCAGGAGCCCGTAATTCAGTGGTTGTCGTATGTTTATGTGTTACATATTTGTTTTTCGTTCATTCTTTTATATAAATAAGGCCGTTAGTTTTCTCATTTAAATTGTTTTACATTGTCATATCAAGGCCTTTTATAGCTGACAATGCGGTATGGGCTTTGCTCATTGTTGAAGGCCATACGGTGACCTAGAGTTGTTAATGTCTGTGTCATTTTGGTCTTTTCTGGACAGTTGTCTCATTGGCAATCATACCACATCTTCTTTTTTATATGATTATAAAACATTGACTTTGACTAACAAAATACAGAATGAAAGTTGAACATTGATTAAATAATTCCATTGGAACCATATCCGACTTTTCAAGGCGATAACGTCTTTTCGAACTTCACGGTGAAAATTTTTGTAAAATTTACACAACGCAAAGTCGAGATATAAGATTAACTTTACAAACAATAGGGTTTTCATGGATTATTCTATGTTAATCGATCGGTCCTAACAGGTAAAGAATGATCAAGTATCACGAAATTCATTCCCTATCGGTTATAATACTTGTATCACAGTCATTAACCAAATATAAGAGAGGCAATTTCTAACTAAAAACATAACAAAGACTTGTCTTCTCTTCAACAAAAGAGATCAACCATCAGCTTACTAGTATATATTTAACATAGACCATTATATATACGGACTTTAGAAACGCAAAACATGTTTTTGTAATTCTTTTTACCATCTCATGATCGATCAATCATAGAAGTTAATGTTAATACTTCCCATGTGTATGCCCCACCGTTGCGGAGGGATCATTATGTTTTACCCTGGTACATCTGTATGTCTGTCTGTTCGTCCGTCCGTCCGTATGTCTCAAAGTTTGTTTCCACTCTCTAACTCAGTTTGCCTCAATTAAACGTTATGACACGTACACATACACTGCTTATTACCTCAACATACAGATCAAGTTTGAATTTTACCGTTTTAGAGTTAAGCCTTTGACGAATAGAAAAATTGCAAAATTTTTAGTTTCCGTTCACTTCCTTAAGTTTGCCTCACCTAAATGTTATGTGACTTATACACAATGCTAAATACAATATACAGATCAGTTTTGAATTTTGATACTGTCAATTTTAATCTTCTAGAGTTATGTCTTTTACAATTTGAAAAAAAATGCTAATATTTTCATTTTTTTATTCTTAACATATCAATCAACTTACTTTAAACATTTGAGTTATCTTCCTTTGTCCATGATTATAGTTGAATCAATTATAATCAATGAATTTTAAAATGCAATGTTTAATTAAGCCTTCCACTGATAAATTAAAGCAGTTTTTACCCTTCATTTTTAGAAAATATTTTAACGTCTTCTTTGAAAATTGGAGTGATCTTTCTTTGTCGAGAATTGTAGTTGAATCAACTACAACCAATGCTTATGTAATACACTATTCAATTTTACTTCCCATTGATAAATTAAAGCAATCTAAACCATTCAGTGCTTTCAAGCTTTATATTACCGTTCTAGGGTTATTCCCCTTTACAAATGAAACAAAGGCTGAACTTTTTCGTTTCGGTTTTTTTTAGTTTGTCTCAACTGAATAAAATGAAATGAATGTATTATGCTTTTTATCACAAAACTCAGTTTAAGGGCAATTTTTGCAATTGTCACTTTTACAGTTCTTGAGTTATGTCCCTTTATATCATTATATGCTAGCGGGGCATCTGTGTCCCTATGGGCACATACCCATTTATTCTTAATTTTTCGAAAAATTCAATTTTCCATCACCTGAGATTATTGAACATTTCAAATAATTTAACTCGCAAAGTTCTTAATTCGAAATTTGAAACCCGAAAATGGTTTTGTAAAGGGTTCTTTCCTTCACGAAACAACAATTGATTTAAACCACACGTGAAAAATTAGAAAAGAATTGTAACTCTCTATTACTGAGACTAAGCATTGACAATATGAACCGTGCCATGAAAATATTGCAAGATTACAAGATAAAGTGAACGTGCTATTTCCAGGTAATTTCACGTTAGAACTATTAGTACTGTTTTAACAATAACGGTACATGCTTACGGGATTTGTCGGATACCACCCGGCCTCACCCCTTATGGATTTTACTAACCCTCTATGGATCCGTAGGGGTTAGTAGCGAACCATATATCTTAAAATATGGATCCAAAACCTCACGTAAATAAAAGCTGTTTTGTTAACGTAATTTTGAAACAAGCTTACGTACGCGTCGTCAACTGGTAATTTAGTCGCCGACTACCATATGGTGGCTGAAAGATTCACGCCAAATGTTTTCATATTCTGAAATGCCACAAAATCGACTGCAGAAAGGCAGTTTGAACCTTAAAGTCTAAACTGCTTAACACATTGTAATGCATGGGACAGAAGCAAATTCAGAAGGTACAAAAGAGGGACGAAAGATACCAGAGGGACAGTCAAAATCATAAATCGAAAATAAACTGACAACGCCATGGCTAAAAATAAAA
Source organism: Mytilus galloprovincialis (assembly GCA_037788925.1). Lineage (NCBI taxonomy): Eukaryota > Metazoa > Mollusca > Bivalvia > Mytilida > Mytilidae > Mytilus > Mytilus galloprovincialis. The sequence goes on from CM075332.1 coordinate 18,241,517, forward strand.
AAGACAAACAGGAAATTATTAGTACAGAAGACACAACATAGAAAGCTAAAGACTAAGCAACACAAACCCCACCAAAACACAACTCAAAACATGCCCAAGAGAATTGGTTAACATTTCTGACAATTTCTACATTGGTACATGTAACAGGCAGTCAGTCATTGCCCTCGACCACAAGTAAACTATTCATAGATACTAGGATAACACATAAATTGAAAAGGAAAAACCAGGGTTTCAGTGCATACCATATGATATGAACGTTTAAAATTACGTTATCAATTCAACTTTAGAACTGCAATCTTTTTTGGACGATTAAGGAAATGATATTAGGAATAGAAAATAGTGTTAGTATAGTGTTGTGTATTTGTGTACAAGTATACCTGGTTTCGATTACATTCAAATAAAACTTAACCTCAAACATTTTATCATGTTACCACCTTTTAAATACAGAATAAAGTTGTGAAGGTTTTGAATGGACTATATAAGATTTTTGTTTCAGTTATTTAACTTATAACATTTAAGAGGTACAAAGTAACCATATACGTTAACGCTTGTCAATACCTTAGTCATGTAGAATGCACCTTATCAAAGACAATGTATTATATATGCACCCTATACCAAATATAAATAGTCAGCACGTGTTGTCCATTAATCAATAATATCATATCTCTATAAATCTAAAGGAGGTAAGATTACGTGTATATTATATGCTCAGGACTGGGTTGCACAAACGTCTATTAAAGTTAATAGTCTATTAAAAGTACACTTAAATTTAATAGTCTATTATTTGCGTTGCACAAAATTTAATTAACGTTAATTAATAGTCTATTAACTCACTATTAAATTTAATTGAACGAAGGAGCGCTATTAAGTCCTTAATTGTACATTTAAAATGGATGCCATGCAAGTGCTTGGATTACTTGTACCTCAAAATCAGCCGAAGAATACCGTGACAGGATTCTCAACTCGATGATTTGACGGACTGAGAGCCTCGCACAGCCGGTGATATCCCACATTGTATGATTTCGCCACAAAAAGAATTGTTTTTGTTATTATTAAATTATAATAATAGAAAGAAAAGATAAAAAAGTGTTTGAAGCATAAATGAAGATATTATTGTAATTCTATGATTAACCATTGTCATTATGAATCTATTAGGGAAACAATGGTTTTATTTTCAATACGGCAAGTGTCATTAAACTGAAGAAAAAAACTTTTGCCCTCATCCTTGGAAGTATGCTTTGTTCAAACTGAAATATATTTCTTAATATAAAATCCATTCTCCAAAATTAACAATTTTTAAAAGTCATGCATGGACGAAAGCATTGGACATTTGAAAACCTTTTATAACAGGGGTGAAGAATGTGCAATCTCCGTTGACGCTTTGATAAAGAGTGCTTTCTTTCACGTCCGCATTTCTATTAAATATGGCATGCCGGGTTAACATTTTAATGATTACTACAGATTGGAGAAATGAATAACAGAACAGTGCACAATAACGTACAATAGAATACATTTTTAGATGGTGACGTTCCCTTGTCACCATCTTATGGTGTTTATATATCTCAACTTGTACGATTCGCTCGTGTATGTAACAATGTATTAGATTTTAGCGAGAGAAATTTATGTATTACTGAAAAATTATTACACCAGGGTTTTCGATATCACAAACTGGTCAAAACATTTACTAAATTTTATCACCGGTATAAGGAAATAATTCGTAAATATAACTCAACATGCAGACATCTTATACGTTCAGGTATTTCACATCCAAAATTTTATGGAAATATTCTTTATAAAGCACAAAAATGTCAGTATTCTCCTCAGAAACTAACAAAACCTTTAAATAGACTTATAAAAAGGGGATATAGTTACGATACTGTTGTCAGGTCATTAAAGATTGCATATTTTGGCTTTAACATTGATTCACTGATAGGGTCTTTGCATCGGAACTAAACACATTTATTTCTAAAAAAAACAGTTGTTGGCATGACACGGGTTATGTTCTTCTCATATATTTTATGATAGTATGATACTAAACCCCTAACGGGCGGGATTGTACCTGATATTCATATGATGAAGACATAATCTTTCAATCAGTTTAATTGAGGTCTGTAGCTGGCATGTCAGTTAACTGCTAGTAGTCTGTTGTTATTTATGTATTATTGTCATTTTATTTATTTTCTTTTGTTACATCTTTTGACATCAGACTCGGACTTCTCTTGAACTGAATTTTAATGTGCGTATTGTTATTCTTTTACTTTTCTACATTGGCTAGAGCACAGTGTAGATACTATTCTGTACGCTTTCCGGAAGTCGCGATTTTCGAAGCGAGAACTTTTTGGATCACATTTTAAATTTGTCGGATATACTATATTAAACGGTAAGATGTTCATCTGTACATTGCTTAATGATTAATTCAGCTGACATCGATACTCACAAATGGTTTATAATTAAATTTAGCACATTAATTATTCGTATCTTTGCCTTAATTAAGAGATTTTCAAGTGCATCACTAAGGAAAATCAGTTGGTGAACCTAAAACAATCTTTTTGCACTCTTACTGTACAAATTAACGTAAAATCCAGACTTAATTTACTAGATAAAGTGTATTTTAAGTGGTGGTAAAAGTTTCAGCCAGATCTTTGAAGCCAGAAATAAGAAAATTACACTTGTTTGAATTTCTCACTGTACGATCAGTCTCGCTTGTATATTTTGAAACTGTATGATCAGTCGTTATTTCACTGTATTCTAGTAGTGATTTCAAAGTTATTTACGATACATTAGAAGATGGCATTTTTCTAAATAACACAAATATATTTTAATAAATTCACATCCTGTAAACTTTTCAAACATATTTTAGCTTGATAGGGTGTACTCGACTTACTACATTGTGTATAAGGATGTTTGAATGTGGCTGAAATAAGAAAAAGGTTTGTTTGTTTATAGAAGTTTCAGAAATGTCCTCCGTTTTACTTAAAATTGTACAAACACACAGATTTAATAGTTACTTTATAAAAATGCATGAATTTACAAACATTCGAGGCCGTACTGTAGCCTATAATTGATCACAGTTCCTTCACTTTGTTTTGGATGTAGATCTGTCTCTTTCACACTCAATTGTACACCACTTTGTGAGGCGATGGTTTATGGTGATAATGAAGTCCGTCTTTCCGTTCGTCCGTTGGACCGGTACAACATGTTTCGCCGGTTTTGCAAGCGCATCTCCACATACACCACTTAATATACATTGGTGTTTCCAGACATTTTTAAATGGAGATGGGGTCCAATCCAGGAGAAAAGAGGATTCCAAATATATGTTCCCATACAAATGCATTGAAAGTTAAAAAAAAAAAAAGAGTTTCAAACCGCCGGATCCCAATTTTCTTGAATCCGTCAATGGTATAACTATTAATTATTTTTTTCTCGGATTCCGTATCATAAATATAAAAAATATAAAAAAGAAGATGCGGTATGATTGCCAATGAGACAACCGTTCACAAGAGATCAAACTGACACAGATATTAACAAATGTAGGTCACCGTATGGCCTTCAACAATAAGCAAAGCCAATACCACAGAGTCGGCTATAAAAAGCCCCGAAATGACAATGTAAAACAATTCAAACGAGAAAATTAACGGCCTTATTTATATAAAAAAAGGAATGTATTTCTGATTTTATTAAGAATATTTTATGGGGTCTCTTTATATAAGATACGGACTTGAACATTGCATTATATGGGGGCACCCATCAGATATTTCCAACCGTGACCTCCAAAACCAATTGTTAAACTTTTCTAAAATTGCTCCATTTGTAATCTATTAATGTATGTATGGACCTTCTATTTCGAATATTTTGTAAAAATATTTTTGATGTTTCTCTATCGTAAATACGGACTTTGTCATAACCTTATATTGGGCGTACCTATTTTATATCCACAACTTCCTTCAGACACTTGTCATAACTTAATGAATCTTTTTTTTTCAGATTCCTTATCATTTAATTCAATTGTGTACCTCTTATTTTGGTTTTTCGAAAAATCATCAGTTTTTTATTTCCATGATATGGACTTTTCCATTACCTTATTGGGTGGTACCCGCTTACTATACGCAACTTTCAAAAACTTACCATATACTAGTATTAATAAAACTTTCTCATATTCGTTATTAAATGATGCCCCTGTGCACCTATAATTTAGTTTTTCTGGTGGTTTATTTTTTTCCAAAACATGGACTATAGAAGTGGCGGGGTATAATTTCGTTAATTCTTTCCTCAATACCTAAAGTTTTTTAACAAAGCTTTCTCTATCTATTTTTTTGTCATTTTAAAAGAGACAGGCTTGATGTATGTAATCACCAATTGATCAACGGTAGACGGTGTAAATAGTCTTTAAAAATGTAATAGTTAAACAGATAACTGCAACGACACACTAATACAGTCCACAAGCGAATCATGTATTGCTTTTTAGGCATTTGATTTTAAGTAAGACTGACGGAACAAAAATTAATTTGCCGTCTACAAAATCATCAGAAATATATTTGTATTGTCTGATGAAAGAAATTACACGTTATAGTTCCATGGACACAATCATAATATCACATAGACACGTATATACCTTCAAATTGCCGTTGTTTTTCAGTCAAGGTCGTTAAAAACATCCATTTGTTGTTGTTTTTTTCTTCAAAATCACGACTGGTCATACAGACAAAAAATCTGAAATCGCTACTAGAATACAGTCAGTTTTAGACTGATCGTACAGTAATTTATTTTGGGTTCCTCAAGGAAAGCATATTTTTTTATTTGAAATACGAACATTCTACTTAAATACGGTAGGAATATTGAAACAGTATATATTTTACTGTAAACTGATGCAAATATTCGCAATAAAAGATTATCTGCTTTGTACTACGAGAGCAAAATTGTCAATCGATTTCACTTTTTTCTATGAAGTTGGTGTGATGCACGCGAATATTTTATATTCTACTGCATGTTTTTGTTACAGTTACTCATATTTATGATGTTATACATACATTTAAGATGTGCAAAGCACTTTATAGATATAGGAGTAAACAAATGATGAGAAAAAGCACCAAAACAAAACCGTTCTGTTAGCCAGTTTGAAATCCTCGCTTCGAAAATCGCGACTTCCGGATAGCGTACAGAATAGTATCTACACTGTGTAGAGGTATAGGGGGAGGGTTGAGATCTCATAAACATGTTTAACCCCGCCGCAATTTTGCGCCTGTCCCAAGTCAGGAGCCTCTGGCCTTTGTTAGTCTTGTATGATTTTAAATTTTAGTTTCTTGTGTATAATTCGGAGTTTAGTATGACGTCCATTATCACTGTACTATTATGCATATTTTAGGGGCCAGCTGAAGGACACCTACGGGTGCGGGAATTCTCGCTACATTGAAGACCCATTGGTTGCCTTCGGCTGTTGTTTGCTCTGTGGTCGGGTGGTTGTCGCTTTGACATATTCACCATTTCCTTTCTCAATTTTATTAGTCGTAGGAGATAAGAGAAACTACGTGATACTTTTGATCTTTTTTTTTATTTAAGATGGCATGGTGTATATTGTCCATAATATTTATATCCAATACATATTTTTAAAACAATTTTTTTTTGCAACCGAAAACTGTAATGAAGAAGAAACAAAACTATCCGACACTTTGGTATATGTAAGGGATATAAGCCGATAACAGTCCATTCTGTAAAATATTGGACAGGTCTGAGGCCGCAGGCCGAAGACCTGTCCAATATTTTACAGAATGGACTGTTAGAGGCTTATATCTTACTTAAAACATTGTTTTACTTGTTATGGACCATAAAAAAGCATACAAAAATAGTGTTTTTGCAAATTTTTTCACATCAAGTGTTTAAATAGTTTTGCAAAAACTTTATTAGTACTATCCTATATCTTGGCCCCTTTAAACACTAGCTCAAACTCAAACAATAGAGAGAGAAAAAGAATGTATGTAGTTGAAGGTAAACTACATGTAAAGGTACATGCAAAAACAGTGCATGCGTATCACGAATTTTACGTGCTCTAGGCCTACATATAAACTCCCCGTGAGTACTTTCAATGCATTTAATGTTTGGAAATGGATATAGACGACGATGAAAGTATTTTTATAACGCAGAATACTTTCCAACAAGAAGAAAGCGACGTTGACGAAAGTGATGATATTGTTTCCAACTTTGTGTTAAAATCGGATCTTTATTCTGATATATCCAGTGCGGACAACGACGAAGAATTAGTAATGGCAGCTAATAATGGCAAGTTTTTTATTTATCTTAACATGGGCGGAATCCAGTAATTTAAAAAAATGGGGTCCCACACCAGAGTAAAAAAAGGGGGGTATTCCGACAACTTTTCACCATTCAAATGTATTGATCGGCCAATAAAAAGGGGGTTCCGGACCCCCCCCCCCCCACACCTGGATACACCAATGCTCAAAATGTAATCCTATTATTAACTGATTCCTCAGTTCCTTTTAAAACGCAGTGGCGGATTCATGTATTTTTGTAAGGGTTTCCGCTGACTGACATAAGAAGAGGTCGATCCAGTCATGCTTCAGTGATTCCCCAAAAATATTAATTGAAATTTTCCTCGACTAATTAGAGGATGGCCCAAGGTCCCCCTTGGTCCGCCTTTGAATAACATTATACGTTTAAAGACGACCGGGTTCAAGTTGAAGAAAAAGGTTCAATTATATCAAATGCACCGCGTTCAATTTTATTTACAATGCAACACCATATATACATGTAGAATATAATAAAAAGCAAAAGTAAAAGAGATAATATGCATGCAAGCAATTTTAATTATTTAGATGTTCTTATCTTCTAAGTTTCTGCATACTAGTATTATATCATACCAATCAAGTTAAAATTTATGAGTCCTTCTGTAAGTCTTTGCTGTACGAATTTTGTACTGTGCAAACATATTACATCAGAAATACTGAATAATAGAGACATGTCATAGTGTACATATACTGAAATAAATTTTCTTTTATTTCAAACTTGTCATAGAAAAATCGATTGTTGTTGTTGCAAAAGATCTGACCCAAAAGAAAAGGCAAAAAAGAAAAAAATACAACAACAAACAAACGAACAAAACATAAAAAAAAACTCGCACACATTCACTTTTCGATTTTTATACAAGGTTTATGTGGCTCTTTTTATCCGATTATGTTTGTGTTACTCTTTTCAGTGTTTACCGAAATATATCGTCCCTCGATCCCACTTGGCAAATGACAAAAAAACAAAACAAAACATTTTTGTTTACATATAAAAAAAGAAGATATTGTATCCTTCTTGTGTTTTCGTAATATACATTGTATACACTCAATATGACCTTTTAGGTGAAGACTGTTTGAAACTGTTGTTACATTTCAACGAAACATTTATTGATCATAGTATGGCGTTTTAAAATAAAATGCATTCATTAAGACCCCCCTTTTTTAATCAATAAAATGCAGAAACGGTTTTAATTTTTGACTTAATTATATAACACAATTGCAAACTGCTTAAAATTTGATTTTACAAACATAATATGATTAAATTTGTCAAAATAAAATGACTATACTTTAAGATATATCCGTTTTTAAACAGTCACTTGGAACAACGTGCGAATCAAAAACTTTTTGATCTCTTTAAACTGCTGTAAAGGTGTTTCTTTTTTCTGATTTATTTTTAAGTTTGTCATATTCCAATACAGGCAATACTATCCGATATTTAGATAAAAACAAATCTGAAAACAAACGCCCAAATCTGTGAATTAAGAAAAAAATGATGTCCTTGATTGATTAAGCAAGTGTCCGATTTGCATTTTTTACACAGTAGGAGGTGCACATCAAATGAGCAAATTTCTCTTAATTTTAACCAAAATATTTTACTGAAGGTCTTCGAATTTCTGTTCCTATCCAAGATACCCTCATTTTTCAGTGGCAATCCAAATTTCTCCGATCGTCATCCCAGATGGCCTCTATCGTATCAACCTACCAATTTTATTTATTGTGAACTTGTTCTCGTCCTGAATATGCATGAAATATTTGCCACTGGATGTTAAGCAACCAACAATCAATCAATCGAATTGTGTCATTGTCTATAAAGCGTTAATTGTTTTCATTTTTTTTTTATTGTAGCTGAAAATGATGGTCAACAGAAAGAGATTAACAACAACAAAAGCGGAAGATTTGTATATCCGAAGACCGATGACGACATAAAACAGCTTGTGCAAAAAGAAATCCCCAAAAGCACGAAAAACAAAACTGATTGGGCTGTGAAACTGTTCGAAAATTGGCTAGAGCATAGAAATGAAATAGCGAAAACTGATAATGAGATTTCTATAATTGAAGTTAGATTAGTTATTATGACAAATGATCAACTCAACACAGTTCTTGGGTATTTTATTACTGAAGTGCGCAATAAGAAAGGACTTGAATACTATCCAAATACACTGTATGAACTAATAATTTGCATCCAGCGTTTTTTAAGACAAAATGACCGGTCCATAAGTATTTTAGATGACAGAGATTTTAGTGCCTTGCGCAGTGTTCTAGATTCTAAAATGAAAGAACTAAGTAGAAACGGAATTGGTCTTAAAACAAAGAAGGCGGATGTGATAAGCGCTGACCAGGAAACATACATGTGGAGTAACAATATTTTAGGAACTGATACGCCAAAAAAACTCTGTGACACCTTATTGTACTGTATCGGGTTAAACTTTGCCTTGCGTGCCGGACAAGAACACAGAAATCTACGTGTTGGTACTAATTCACAAATATCTTTGAAAATATCTCCTACTGATGGAAGAAAGTATTTAGAATATACAGAGGATGTTTCAAAAACGAATTGCGGGGGCTTAGAGCATCGAAAAATCCAATCAAAAGTAGTGAGAGCATACCAGAATACTGACTGTCCTGAAAGATGCATTATAAATATGTACCAAAAGTACATGTCACTGAGGTAAATATTGATTACTTTATATAAGAATAATATTGGTATAAATTATTAACTATCTCGGCAACTATTAAGGATGTACTTAGATGATAAGGTTTAGGAATTTTGTCAATTGATTGGACTCTTTTTTTCTCCCTATAATGCAGGGTAAAATATTTTGCTTTATAAAATTAATTCTTCTTTTATATAAGACTCCAATAGCTCATAAAAGGTTCTTACCAAACATTTAAGCAGACTGAATATTTCTTTTCTTTCGATTAGAAACATTAAATAAATCCAATGCAAAAAAAAAAGAAGTCCAAGACAGCCTTTTACCGCCGTTTTTTTCAAACTTAAGTTTTACGATCTTTAACCTTTCAATACTTGTAACTCATTTCTTTGCTGGAACAGTGCTCTTCTGACTTGTAGTATCGATTCTATATTTTAGATTTTTTCATCCGAGTACATCCTTAAGCTCATACTTTCGCTTTTCTTTGTTAATGATTTATCCCCATTTTAGTTTACATGTAAACAGTATCAAAATAATATAAAATATGTAGATGTGATACGATTGACGATGAGACGATTATCCAACAAAGTTTAAATGAAGTTGATACTCGCAATTATGAACAACCGTTCAGCCTTTAACAATGAGAAAAAAAAACTTGTTTTTCTTTTCTTTTTTTTTAAACGCATATCATTGTGACAATACAAATTTCGAAATAGATTTGATGCAATAAACATTTGTTAACAGTTTTGTGCAATACATGTAAACTATAATTCTTGCGCTGAAAATAATATTTGACGACACAATTCATCTTTTTTTCACTTTGATTGTTCAACAATTGTCAAATGGTAAGATTGCGGAGCATCAATACCCGGATGACGTTTTACACAGATTTTTGGAGCATGCCTTAAATTAAAAAAAAGATATCCCTCCCCCAACTCCTCTCTTTAGGTTGATTGGTCGTTTCATTATTTAACTTTACACTTTTTTCAAAATGAGGTGCTATGTAGAGTTTAATTTTGATATTTGCATTTCATTTCAGACCAAATGAGGGAAAATGTCAGGCGTTTTACTTGAGATCAAAGAAATATCCAACAAGTGATGAATGGTACGACGATTGTCCAATCGGGGTCCACCAGCTGCAAAAAACGGTGTCGGATTTGTGTAAAGGTGCTCAATTTTCTGGTAACTTCACAAATCATTCTCTACGTGCGACGGCAGCGACAAGGCTATACGCGGCAGGTGTAGATGAGCAGCTAATTTCAGAAAAAACTGGTCATCGTTCATCGGCAGTGCGTGGGTATAAAAGGACATGTGAAGATCAGCTTATAATGGTCGACAGCGTTGTTAACGCAAAAGTTCACAAGACGCAAGACTCCACACTTACAAAGAGCATTGTCGACAAAGTCGACGTCAAGGGAGACGACCCGAAAAATGAGAATGGCCGTGAAATAAGCATTGACGCTGGAAGTGTTAAAATAAATTTGAAGTTCTAAAAAACTGTCCACAAAATAACTGATTAGGAAAGTTACCTTAATAAAAATGTGTTTGTCAAATTGCCGTCATGTTTTCTTTCGCTGTAAATTTACAGGAGACAGATGTTTAATGTTTAGTGAGTGGACAATCATTTACTTGTAAGAAACTATTATGTTAACTTAAACTGTCCAATGTTTTTAAGAAAAGAGAGATCTATAATTCTTAAAAATATTGGACAGTTTAAGGTAACATATTGGTTTCTTACAGGTAAATGATAGTCCAATCACTGAAATAAAGAACAGGTAGAACAATAGAATTACGTCACAACAATGTTTTAACTTGGGTATAAACTTCAAACAAATATCTGATATTGACATTGGATAGGGTTCATAATAACATAAACAATTATTGGACTTTTGGGGATCGCCCAGATATTCAGACACCCCACTGGTCCAACACCCCAATAGTCCGATAAAGGTTAATAAGTGTCGTAATAGAAAATATACTTCATGAGTAGAGCTTCATGAGGGTGTTGATGTGGATTTACAGAATAGAGAATATTTTAAAGAATAGAGAAAAATGAGGTCCTAAAATAATGGGCAAAAGTATAAAAAATAGAGAAAATGGCAAACATTTTAAAGAATACAGATATCAGTGTATATAAAGTGCGGATCCTAAAATACCATTTTCACTGTATATGCCATGCATTTCTGATGTGGAATGGTAAATAAACAGACGAAAAAATTATGATATTTGAAGAAAATGAAGAAAAATAGTTCACATGTAAATGTTTAGTAATAAATAATACAAGTTAGACAAAGTACGAGATGGGAACGGGTTTTTATCGCGCCGAGAGCCATCCATACGTGAAATATATACCGAAATAGGTGAATATTTAGGACGTTTTACGAACAAAATCGTGCAGGTGATTAAAAACTAGCAGGAAAGATGTAGTTGAAGAAAAATATTCATTTCAACACAATTATTAATGCTGTATAACGTAGAATAGCTTTTGTTATTCAGTTTGTCCATATTGTATTGAATTCCACTATGATGCTATCTTTATGCGAGTCATGTTTACTGTTGAATAATGATACATTACTTTCATTTTCACTGTAGAGCGATTCATTAGTATTGTATATGCGGTGCATTTTCACTGTATGCATTTTATTCATTTTTATGCAATAAATTCCTAATTCAGCCGACTTGCTCAAACAATGATTAAAGTAAGAAAAGGGTTTGATAGTACTGACTTTGAGATGGAAAGTTTTATTGAACAATCCATTAAATTAAATAGAATTAATATTTATTTTAAATATAATACATTGTAGTCATAATATAACAATATGTGGATCATTTAAGAGTTGAAAGTGTAACTGTTTTAGATTAAAGAAATATATTTTAAAATGCATGCCAATTTGATAAAATTCATGTTTCTGCAGTAGTCATTATACGCATGTGCAAACAAATTTTATCATTGGATTTTGAGTATGGGTCTATTTACAAAGCAGAAGCATGTCATCGTTTTTTTTTATAATTAATCAGCATCTTTATTTAAAGTGCAGTTCTATTTATACAATGCAATGACACTTCATCACTGAATACGTACATCTATCATGTCTATCGAAATAGAATGGGATAAAAAAGGGATAAAAAAAAAACAATGCTTTTCTAATATTTTTTTATAAATCTCTTCTTGACCAATTTCAACGAGGTTTTGACGTAAGATTTTTGATTTTTGGTCCGGTTTTAAATTGGCCCACAGGGTCCAAAATAAAACTTGAGGTTCTTTGGTAGGCTGAATCCATACATGATTGTGTTTTTTTTGTTTTTTTTGGTCCATTTAACAAGTTTGTGGGATCCTAACTGTCAAGAAATATATTCTTTTGAATTTCAACAATAATTGAATATTTGGGGTACTTTGGCATGCTGAATTTTACCGTGTTTTTAATTTTGGGATTTTGGTATTTTGGGCCAAATTATCGAAATGGTTTGGGAGAGATACATAGCTGTGTATCGTCATGTAAGTTATTCGATAAAGCTTGACAAAGCTTATTTAGTTTGACAAAATGTTCGCTACACCGCGTCTCATTCATTCTTTATTTTTAGGGGTGAATATATCCGACCACTTTCACTAATACATATCTACCGATCAACTGTGATAAATTGTCTGAGCCTTCTGCAATCAAAATTCCCGGCGTTTCCTATTCAATACTAGTATGTACTTTCATTGTCTAGTGGCAGTTCAAGTGTCATTGACCCTTTTTTCATGCCGGATGGCAACTATTACAGGGTCTATCTAATTTTTTTTACTGTCAAATGATTGTTCTCGGCCTGAACATGCATGTCAATAATATTTGCCACTGGACATCACGCAAAATTGAAATATTGATTGTAAGTACTTTATGATATGTTACTTGTATTATTATTATACCCCCGCTTTGAAAAAAGGGGGGTATACTGTTTTACCTCTGTCTGTCCTTCCGTCAGTCCGTCAGTCTGTCAGTCAGTTCGTCCGTCCCATGAATATTTTTCGTCACATTTTTCTCAGGAACGACACTTCCAGAATTTCTGAAATTTGGTTTCAGGCTTGATATAAGTCAGCTTTACTGTGTGATGCGTTTTCAGATTCATCACTCGACAACTTCCTGTTTACCGAACACTTGTATCATTTTTACACCTGATAGCAAATGCATATTTGGACGGGGGTATCATCAGTGAGCAGAAGCTCACAGTTTTACTTGTTTTTAGGACTATCAGGAGGAATGTAGGTTTAACTGATTGGATTATTCTTTTGAAATCAAAAGTATTTATTCAAAAAAGTTGTTGAATTATTCCATGTCAGACTATTTGGGGTATTGGACTATCATGGGGTGTCGGACTAATGGGACGTCGGACTATTGGGTTGTCGCACCAATGTGGTGTCGGACTAATGAAACATCTGAATAACGGGGCTGCCCCGATTTATGATACTTAATTTCTTCCCTCGTTTATTTTTTCCGAGAATTTTCAATCCCTTGCAATGGCAACACAAGCAATTTATTGTATCTTGTTTGAAATAAATTAGCGGCTAAATTTTTCTCATGGGAGATTAAAAATTTCTGATTTTACCACGATTGTGCCAAATACTATAGTAATTTATTCGAGTTCCCAACCTTCCATAAACGAAGTGAAAAATGGACTTAGATTGAGTCAGACTCTCAAAATGGAAGATATAAATATAGCAGGCTGCAGTTGGCAATTTTCTTTTGTAGACGTCGACTATAAACTTTACATTTAAATTAGTAACATAATGGAATTTAAGACTAATGCTTTTTTATTCCCCTATTCCCCTCGTTTTTCGAGACTTTTCCATCTTTTTCAATACAACATATGCAATTTCTTGTATTTTGGTCATGTTTTGGTGTCAATTGAAAGTAGACCCAGGGTTGCGTTCAATATATTAGCGGCTACGTAGATGTATGACTATTGAACGTGTAGCTAGCCTAGCAGCTACGTAGATATTAATAGCAGCTAGGCTAGCTACACGTTCAATAGTCATAAATCTACGTAGCACTATGTAGCATTATTTAGCTGCTTCGATGTTGAACACAACCCCGTTGAAAAATGCTGAAATCGCTGAAATTGTGTTGACGTCATGAAAAATTGATGAAAATCGCCGAAATTGTGTTGACGTCATGGAAAATTGATGAAAATCGTGAAAATCATGATGACGTCGTGAAAACGATGAAAATCGTAATGATGTTGTGAAAAAATGATGAAACTCGCAGAATTAAATGGAGCTTAATTGACTATTAAAATGTTAATAGTCACTTAGTTGTCTATTAGTTAATAGTATCCTTAAAAGTGATTCGTGCAACGCTATTAAATCACTCTATTAACTAATTGTCAATTAGATATTTAATAGTCTATTAGAAGTTAATAGTCTATTAACTTAATAGACGTTTGTGCAACCCAGTCCTGATGTTATTAACTAATTGATATTCATATTTTGTTGATGTTTTGGTTTTTCGTCTAAGACGTAAACTATATCCGTACATTTGTAATTTATTCGTACTGATAAGAAAAAATAGCCATCTAAAAATAAATAAAGATCTACATTTCAGTGCTGAAATATGTTGATGGTGTTTGAAACATGTAATGTGTAGGTGTTCAGTATTTTCGGAGTTAAACATAGTAAATATTATGTTTGAAGAAGTCAATTTGAAATTTATTAACTAGTTGATGCATTTTAAATAAATAAAACCATCTTTTGTATTGTATACATTCAATTATTTGAAAACTCCAACAACAACAAAAAAAACTTGAAATTATTGTCTTGAAAAAAAATGAAGGTATTTATACCTATAGTTGATGCATTTTGATAATTTTTCAAATGATCAAATTTTGCATAATTGTATGTATTTTAACTTTATAAAAAACTGCTGTGTAATACAGAAAATGTTATGTGTTCACAACATGATATTGGTTGATTGTATAATACATGTAATATATGTCGTTCCTCCAAGTTTGCCAAACACACGCAGGAGAAATATTTGCGAATTGAAAGATACATGTTTGCATCAAGTCTGCAGCGAACGCTCATTTGTCTAGTGAATTGTTTGCAGCAGACCTGCGGCACACCTGCGGCACACCTGCAGCAAATTATATGTCGCAAATACAGGCTCAATGTTCACTGTAGTCTTGCACTAAATATTTGGAGGAGGCTTTTTTCAGGAGGGGAATCTCGTCGAAACCGGGGATGAACTCATCCATTTCATGTAATATGGACAGATAAGCAGATCCTGTTCTGAAATAATATGCATGCACGAATTGTCATTATGAATACAGGAAATTAACGTTTTTGCAGAGGAATGCATTATGTCTCATGGTAATTGTAAGTGTTTCAAGTTTCAAGTTTGAGACAGTAGTTTCGTATAATTTCATTATTTATAAGGACTTATGTACCTGTAATAGAAAGCATGAAAATAATTCAGGGAATTACATGTTCTAAATATATATCCTGATATAAATAGATCATTGCTAGTTAGTAAAGGTGAAGCGTGTATTTTGTGACTTCAGAAATGCATGTACTTGCAACAAATATTATATACAAAGGAATTTGATACATTAACTATATTTCATAAGTCATTGATGTCGATAAAAGTCCAACTGGTAGGATTGTTTGAAGTTTTGTTATTTGTAATTGTTGATGTCCTAATTCATAGCCATGACGTCTACAACTTTCCGCGTCTAAATATATCACTGAACATTTATTTATAGATCGATGTAATGCAGAGGTATATTATATCATACATGTGTGAAGTTAAGGAAATAATCCTGTGAATTCATGGTAAACATATGTTATCTTATAATTTGTTATCCCTATATATCGGTACAAACGTTAGTTAATCACAAATATGGATATTAGCTTAATTTCAAATATATATAAAAATTGCATAATATCATTATAATTATACATATTCATGCTGTAATCGTTTATTATACGTGTCACGGTACTTGTCTATCCCAAATTCATGTATTTTGTTTTGATGTTATATTTGTTATTCTCGTGGGATTTTGTCTGATGCTTGGTCCGTTTCTGTGTGTGTTACATTTTAGTGTTGTGTCGTTGTTCTCCTCATACATTTAATGCGTTTCCCTCGGTTTTAGGTTGTTACCCCGATTTTGTTTTTATACGACCGCAAAAATTGAAAATTTTTTCGTCGTATATTGCTATCACGTTGGCGTCGTCGTCTGCGCCGTCGTCGTCGTCCGAATACTTTTAGTTTTTGCACTCTAACTTTAGTAAAAGGGAATAGAAACATATGAAATTTTAACACAAGGTTTATGACCACAAAAGTAAGGTTGGGATTGATTTTGGGAGTTTTGGTCTCAATATTTTAGGAATTAGGGGTCAAAAAGGGCCCAAATAAGCATTTTCTTGGTTTTCGCACAATAACTTTAGTTTAAGTGAATAGAAATCAATGAAATTTAAACACAAGGTTTATGACCACAAAAGGAAGGTTGGTATTGATTTTGGGAGTTGAGGTCACAACAGTTTAGGAATTAGGGGCCAAAAAGGGGCCCAAATAAGCATTTTGTTTGGTTTTCGCACCATAACTTTAGTATAAGTAAATGGAAATCTATGAAATTTAAACACAAAGTTTATGACCACAAAAGGAAGGTTGGTATTGATTTTGGGAGTTTTGGTCCCAATAGTTTAGGAATAAGGGGCCCAAAGGGTCCAAAATTAAACTTTGTTTGATTTCATCAGAAATTGAATAATTGGGGTTCTTTGATATGCCGAATCTAACTGTGTATGTAGATTCTTAATTTTTGGTCCCGTTTTCAAATTGGTCTACATTAAGGTCCAAAGGGTCCAAAATAAAACTTAGTTTGATTTTGACAAAAATTGAATCCTTGGGGTTATTTGATATGCTGAATCTAAAAATGTACTTAGATTTTTTTATTATTGGTCCAGTTTTCAAGGTGGTCCAAATCGGGGTCCAAAATTAAACTTTGTTTGATATCATCAAAAATTGAATAAATGGGGTTCTTTGATATGCCAAATCTAGCTGTGTATGCAGATTCTTAATATTTGGCCCTGTTTTCAAATTGGTATACATTAAAGTCCAAAGGGTCCAAAATTAAACTTAGTTTGATTTTAACAAACGTTGAATTCTTAGGATTCTTTGATATGCTGAATCCAAACATGTACCTATTTTTTTTGATTATGGGCCCAGTTTTCAAGTTGGTTCAAATCAGGATCCAAAATTATTATATTAATTATTGTGCAATACCAAGAAATGTTCAATTGCACAGTACTCAGCAATAACAAGAAATCTTCAATTGCACAGTATTGTGCAATAGCAAGCAATTTTCAATTGCACAGTCTTGCGCAATAGCAAGAAATCTTCAATTGCACAGTATTGTGCAATAGCAAATATTTTCAATTGCACAGTATTGCGCAATAGCAAGAAATATCTAATTGCACAATATTGTGCAATAGCAAGAAATTTTCATTGGAGTTATCTTTCTTTGCCCAGAATAGTAGTTGAATCAACTTAAATCATTGTTTTATACAATATACAATGTATTTTCACTTTTACAACCAACTGATAAATTAAAAAAATCTTTACCATTCAGGGATAACAAGCTCTTTTTTTACATTTTAATATTTCATGATGTATTTGAATGAGTAATTATTGTTGCAAACTCCATTAGAAATTTGCATTGAGATCGGTTTTGGAATAAAGGAAAAGGGGATGTGAAAAAAAAATGAAGGGGGGGGGGGTTCAATTTTTCTCATTTGAAATTTCATAAATAAAAAGAAAATTTCTTCAAACATTTTTTGAGAGGATTAATATTCAACAGCATAGTGAATTGCTCAAAGGCAAAACAAAAATTTTAAGTTTATTAGACCACATTCATTCTGTGTCAGAAACCTATGCTGTGTCAACTATTTAATCACAATCCAAATTTAGAGCTGAATCCAGCTTGAATGTTGTGTCCGTACTTGCCCTAACCGTTCAGGGTTCAACCTCTGCAGTCGTATAAAGCTGCGCCCTGCGGAGCATCTGGTTTGTCCATGGATTTATGAGTTTTGAACAGCGGTATACTACTGTTGCCTTTATTGAAGTCAGTAATGTTTTTATTAAGAAAAGAAGATATTAAACAGCAGCTTACCATTAGCTGATTCAGAGGACCCTTGGGGGCGGCAACCCCCCCCCCCCACCCTTTTGTTGGAAAATTTGGTTGATTATATGGAATCACTGAAGCATGACTGGAGCCCCCCCCCCCCCCCCCTGTTTTTTTTTAGGTCAGTCAGTGCCCCCTTACAAAAAAGTTCTTAAGCCACCACTGCTTCCGACACGAATACATAGCTAGAGATTAATGTTTGTATATGGTCTTCAAAACAATACTCTGAATGAATTTTGATTTCAATTTTTGTTTTACATAAATAATGAATAAATTGGCCAGTTACCAACTTAAAACGCACATGAACATGTAGCGGGGTTTAATAAAATTCTAGCACATATGTCCTACACATCAAGTCTTATTCAAATGAAAGAAATGAAACTGTAAAAAGGGAACCGAACATAACTGTACTATTTACAATGATAAATAAGTTCAAAGCTTTTAAAAACAAAGTTATATGTAACAATATTGCCATTCAATGAAAATCCGCATGCATTCGATGCTAAAGATGAATAGGTATTTTTTTATTAAGTAACATTTTTTTTTGATTTTTTTTTGTTTAAATGAATTTTCTGCGATTGAATTTTTGTCTAATACCCGTAGTGAAGCTATTAATGACAGTGATAAAAACAATGTCAAACGTCAACATATTAAAACAAATAATGAAAAGTTGGAAAACTTGACGAAGGAGACTTGAAAATATGTCTCCTACAGAACGTCACTTGCACTTAGAAAGGAATCTATGACTACTCAAAGCCTCCCTGAAATAATTTTGAACTAGACAATATAATTAGACAATTGCAGAAGAAAACTTATAGGAAATGTGATCATATCCATGAGGTTTTGTTGTAATAAAACCCACTATAATGTAAAACGCAAATACCGAAGGCAAAGTCCTTCACTAAGGAAGAATTGTGGAATCAGTCCTTGCCTTCAATGTCACGTAAGTAATGCATGTTGTATATGTCATGTGGGTCATGAAGGTAGATGTCACAATGGTAATGTGATATTTGATTTTTGTTGTGTGTGTTTTTGTTTAATTTTTACATGATCCTGTTTGGAGTTCAGATTTGCAAATATCTTTTTAATAATTAATTAGATGATAATCTATTTTAAGTATTTAATCAAAAACAATATACAGAGCTGTTTAAAGCTTCAATGTTGTGTCCATACTTACTCAAATGTTCAGGGTTCGACCTTTGCAGGGAAATCTGGTTTGCTGTCGCTTTACAGTCTCTTCTCGAATAATCTTTTGAACCTATCACAATATATACCATATAGTCTTTGATGCATGATTTTTTTAATAGTTGTTAGCTGCTTTTAACTAGTAGTCCGTAACTGTGATTACTCTCAGATCTGTACTAAGTATCTTTTTGTTGTTGGGATGTACAAGTACCCGGTAACGTCCACTTGTATTTGAAGTATTTGTATTTTTGTCCAACTGATGAGTTAAGTCTTTTTCAACTGATTTTTATAGTTCGTTCTTATATTGTACTTTTATACCACGGTCCCAGCATAGGGGGAGGGTTGGGATCCAGCTAACATGTTTAACCCCGCCACATTCTGTATGTATGTGGCTGTAACAAATCAAGAGCCTGTAATGCAGTGGTTGTCGTTTGTTAATGTTCTACATATTTGTTTTTTGATCATTCTTTGTACATATATAAGGCCGTTAGTTTTCTCGTTTGAATTGCTTTGCATTGTCATTTCGGAGCCTGTTATAGCTGACTATGCGGTATGAGTTTTGCTCATTGTTGAAGGCCGTACAGTGATCTATAGTTGTTAATTTCTGTGTATTGGTCTCCTGTGGAGAGTTGTCTCATTGGCAATTTTCTTTTTTATACAAATTCGGTAAAGTATGAAACAAATTTCATTTTAATTTATTTTCCAGTACACATTAATATCCAAAAGAGTTTAACAAGATCATATTTTTTGGCTTTTTATTTTATCCCAAGCCCATACATAAGATATTTTTGCGCGTTGATTTGATTTGTGCTTTGAAGCATCGACAAAATAACACTGATGAATATATTTTTTCTATACATATTTCTGATGTATTTTTCACAGTAACAAAAAAATACAATTGTATTCAATACACGTTTGAAAAGTAAAAGACAACAATTGACAAGAAGACATCTTACCGAACAAAAATTAACGTTGTTCGTGTTTTACCTACAACTTTTGTAAGATAGCTCTAACTTGAAATTTACTAAACATATTCGATCGATTGGAAATCTATTGTTTTATCAATTAAAATCTCCAGTACAAATATTTTCCTACACCTTTCGAATTCATGATTGGAATTGATGAAGGTAATTTGAGCAGTTATATCGTTATAAAATTTTATATATTGCCGTGTAAAAACAAAAAGCACTGTTTTTTTTTTGGTTCGTTAGAGTATTGATGAAATAGTTTCACAGATACATGTATGTGGAAATAAAATACAAAAACAGGTTCAATCTACCATTTTGTACATTTGAAAAGATATGTTCCACGTCAGGAATATAGCAATTGTTGTCCATTCGTTTGATGTGTTTATCATTTGATTTTGATAGGGACTTTCCGTTTTGAAATTTCCTCGGAGTTCAGTATTTTTGTGATTTTACTTCTTTTTTTTTACACTCACACACATAATTTATAACCTAGCTTTCTACAGACTCAACCAAGGAGATCGTCTAGAACTCAGACAGCCTGTATTAATTCTGCGATATTTACGTTTTTTTGTTATTCTATTTAATTTACTTGTACAAACTCAACTAACAATTTTGGAAACGGAATATATTTTATCTAATATGACTGTGGTGTCTAAAATTTATGGTATATTGTATTCTTATACTCTTGAAAATATCGATTTATTGAAAAGTTAATTATTATCAGTGTACCTGAGGAATCATTTCACCTTTATATTTATATATATTTTAATTGTTGCAAACTAATTTTGAAATATCAAAGTCCTTTTTCAAATTGAGGTATGAAATCATGATAAGAATATGTCAAATCTAACTTTCTGTCAAACATGTCAAATAAAAAAATTTTAACAGAAAAAAAAACCAGTTTTCAAATCCCCTAAAATGAATTCACCTCTTATCAAATATTGTATATGGCGTGTTTATGCCGTATTCAGAATATTTTCTACAGTTAAATTTGATTATGAATAACAAAACGAAACAATGCACTCATTATAACCGATATTCATTATACGAGAAGTCATATGAATTTTTGACAATTATAGACTAAATATGATCTGTGTCAAAATATTTAAATAATTCTAATTGGCAAACTTATTAAATCATTATTGAATTAACAATAGCAAACCTGTTGGCACAAAAAACATTCAAAAATATTGGATATATTATTATAAATGATGCAACAACAGTGTACTATTACAGCATCTATATAGAAAAGACAAAATGGTGGCTTTTGTGTTGATTGCATTGTTTAATCTATTTTTATTTCTAATGTAAAAAAACAGTCCATAGTAATACAATGAAAAATTCAGTTCAAATTTTACTGTGTGAATGTTAAGAGATGAACAATAAGTGCTAGATTTCGACCTGTTTCCGAATACAAAAATTAATACGACAGGTAAGTTACAGGGCTTTTCTCAAGGTAATGAACACATTAACTTTAGTGAATTCATATCTTTTGGGGTATCAGTTCTCATGGATTTAGAAAAAAAACATTTTCATTTTCAAAAATGATGAATCGAAGATTGAGATCTAGTGGCAAGTAAAATGCATATTTTGGACAGGAGAATTACTTGTATAAGGCCAACATACTGAGCCAGAATTGTAAGTTTGGTTTTATAAGACTCCTATGAACTCGTACGTCAGATACCAGTTTTGTTTTACCTTTTTCCTATAAAAAATGCTTTCAAATTTTGAAAATTTCCAAAATTATTTACACTGGACGCAAACATATCTTGATTTGTCAGTTACATTTAACAATTGAACAAGGCTACTGTCGGTACTGTCTGGAAGAAAAGGTACAGATCTTTGACCTTTGTCTTGATAGAAATATGTTGTGTTTTCTTCTTAATCAAATCTGTCTTCTGCAAAAAGTGACACTTGTCGATTTACTTTATAAAGTGTTTGTGTAATACACATATAGTACTTTTTTTCTTCAAATAATTTATATTTTCAACAGTTTGGGACTCTCCCAATATACATTATAAAAAATAAGATTAAACTATCATAAAAATGTGCCCTATTTTCAGACGTAATTAAGGTCTTTCCTCTTCGCGAGGAAAGGCCTTATTGTTTTTCTAATGTTTTTCTTTTTGACATGCCCTCGTTTCTATTGAAGTCATCAAGACTAAATATTGACCATCGATAGACCTCATTATGACCTTTTACCGGATAAGGCTGTGTAGGATTTCATCATCCCCTTTGATAGTTACATCCCCTTGAAGCAATTTCTTTTATTTGCAATTTTCTTAAAAAGTGTTACAGATAGAATAAGATTTGAAAATGGCAGAATGTACAAGAACAGATGGCAATGTAAATAAACATAAATTATAAGGAGGTTATTTGCCCTGATAAGGAGTTATTTCCCTTGCATTTTTCGAAAAATTCTATTTCGAGAACCGGACGTCGTAAAGACTTGGACTCTTCACCAATAATCTTTAATTCATTTGACCTTTAATTGGCACCCAAGATCAAAGGTCACCGAGTGCAAAAACATTTACGCTGAAATTTCAAGCTTACATATAAAGAAAACGATAAGCGTTTGCTGCATACATACTGTGTATAAATGTTCCTCTCTGCGTGATCTACATTTTATACAATAAGCCCAAAAATGTCCGACCGTCTGTTGAAAAATTACAACGGGATGATTCTTAAAAGTATAGTATTGTGTGTATATCTTTTTAAAGGTAACAGATATCAACCTACTATAAACTGCAAAGATGATCAGTAATTCAAGACCTTCAATTTGAGGTCAATGTCAGGTCATGATGAAATTTAACCTTGACGTTATCAGTATACTATGACCTTTAACTTGAGTTCTTTGAAGTGGTCTTAAGTTGAATGGTGATAGTCTCATGTCGCTACGACTACCGGTTCTCAAGTTTAGTATTGCATCATATATTTGATGATTCATTGTGACCTTGATGAACATTGGAATTGTCCCAACTTTTATCACTTAACAAATTTGAGATATCTGCTGTCGTTTCAGAGATAATTCAGTTTTAAGTTTGGCGAGCGGAGTCATGTATTTCTGAATCAACAACAGCTTACCACCTGAACGTTTATGAAATTGAAGGGTTTAACATGGTTTCATGTTTGAACAAATACCAAAAACATTCAATGAACAATATACCCAAAAAATTCATTTGAAATTTTCATGTTTTGCATTGACTTTGTAAGTTTCATAAGTTCTATTAATATAATTGATATTGCATCATTTTTGGCACGTTGCCGAATGGGGTCATCTGATATATCAAATTGAAGGTCTTAATGAGCTCTACTCAAATATGAAATTTTAAACCCTTTTTTCTTCCCAATGATGACAACTTTCCTGTACCTTCCATGAATTACATGTCAGTCAAATAGTGCCTTCTATAAAATAAAACGTTTAGTTTTTTTTCAGAAAATTAACTTATAGGTCGGATTTTGTACGAGCAATTGTTTAAATGATAGTTTACCTGTAAACTCCAGCCTAAAACCCCCTCATCCTTGCAAAAATTCATAAGGGGATAAATGCAAAATCGTGTTAGATGTAAACCATGATGTCTGCTTTCAAAACCAATAAAACGTGTACTTTTATTAGAGGTTAAAGTAGGCAACGTATATTAAGCAGTGTAATTGTGAAAGTATTTTCAGTTTCACAACATCATGAATATGATCTATCAAATGATGGGCTGATGATTTGAAAAGGTCAAGAGATAAATTATTAGCACAGTTTAGGGTAAGGTTTACAAGTTTGGCTAGTGTAAGAATAAGCCCCTCTTTTTAATACTTTTATAGAGTGATGTGTATGCCGTTTGTTTAAATTTAACAGGACGTTATAGGTGACATACCACAAATTAAAAGTCCCTATCTGTTCAACCAAATTTTGCAATTTTCACTGCTTTCTAAATATTTTACCTTAAGTTTAACTTCATAGAAACCAGGTTAATCCTGAATTGTACATGTATCATCTTTCTACATGCCAATTTTCAACAGATGTTTAAAATCATATAAAAACGAAAAGGTCTTCCGAATAGAGGTGCCACTAAAATAACCCCTGGTTTTCTGGAAATCTTAAATTAGTATACTATGGAGTGCATTACTCCCCAATTTTGAATGTAAACTCATAAACAAGTAAATTTTAGCTCAAAATGGTCTTAATATATTTATCTTTCACCAAAAGTTTCATTTCATTAGATTTTATGTTGGATTCGCGCTTCTCAAACTTTAGATTTCTGTGTAATTTATTGTTACTCTTGTTTGTCCCTTTAAGTATATAATTACATGTGTATTTCTTTTTCCTGAGTGACATGTTTGACATGTGAATTTCAAGGTATAATAGGTAAACATATCCAAGGTTTATTAATTCTCCGGATTATATGCATTCATGTTTGCAATCCAGTGACAAATATGTGCATATAGAAAAAGAACCCTTCTTGAATTTGATTTAAACCCTTTGTTAGATTTTAAACGAGCTAGTTCATTAGTTTTAAATGCCTCAAGAAGGAAGTCACAACACCAACATACATTAATATTCTGCCTAGAGTCGATAGCATTTGCTCCTTCTTTTAGATGTTTCCCGATTTGCTACGTATCAGGTATGGTTGTTACGTAATGCGGGGTTCACACATTGCCGATTATTGCTCACGTTTGAGATCAGACAGCGATACGAAACGAAAAGTGAAAAAGTCGGATTACTATCCTCAATTATCTGGAATGTCCTATCATTGTCTGAACGCAGTCGATTAAGTTCGCAACAGATTCCTACGTGTCGGCAAGGGTTCAAATAGTTCGGCAAAGCACCCCGACAGTTAGGTGCGGCCCGTAACTTTCGGGGAAACTCAGTCAATTTTGTCTTGTCGGATTGCAATCGTGCCTTTGTCGTGACAGGTTCTGCTGTATAGGATCAAAATCCTAACAATGTTCTGTGTATTCTGAACGGTGTCCTGTGGAGCGTGAATGATCTGGAAACTTTTCTTATTGCTGTTTTTCTGCCGATTGTGTCCAGATTACATCCAGATCTTATCGATTGCGAACCGTTTTTGCCGCGACCATCCCGGAACAGTCCCGCTATTAATACGAGATTCGTCAATAATACCCACTATAGAGTCCCGACAATTACAGAATACAATACGACAGAGACCAGACACATCCGTTCACAATGCGATAGAGCGGACTTTGATAGGATTATTTTCCGACAGTACGTGATCATCCAAAGTATGCCGAATTTTTTCGAACAGATAACTTCCAACAGCGTCGGAAATTTGAATTTCCATCTACAGTTCACAGGATCATGATCAGCCTTTTGACAAATTTTAATCCGGACAGGTCCTGTTAATGACGGCAGTAAAAATCGTGAATGTGTGACCCCAGCTTAAAGCAACCGTAAGTGCTGTTTTGGAGGTATCATTTTAAGCATGAAATTATTGTATCCATCACGATAAAATCAAAAGAATTGAAATGCGTATCACCAAAAAACTAGCTTAATTATTTATTTGAAAACGATTTACAACGTTTCAAGAACTCTTTGTTTATGATAATTTATGGGATGACTTAGTTATGTACAAGTGCAAGAATCAAACAGGCCTTTTAACGAACTGGGTTAACACGGACTTATAGATTCTAAATATAGATTTGCTTTTCTCTTAAAGATTGTTTTCTTACAGAGTGAGGCTTTGGAATAATTAACATAATAACAATAGACTACCTTCTAAAACACATGATAATGGTGTTGGTTATACATTTGTATTTGTTAACGTGTAAAATTTGCATATCATAATTAGTTCTTGCATGATTTTGAAATAAGTTTTATTATTCAATAAATCTATTTCGATCATTGCAGCAGAAGGTTTTTTATGATAGAATAAGGGAGCTGAGATTTCATATTGAGTGATAATTAGGAATGTTCCGTCATATTTTTTTTTCTAGAAATGCATTCAACAAAGTTTTTTTTCAGTTCCATTTTGTTGTTGTCTGGCGTACTAAATTATAATCCTGGTACCTTTGATAACTTCTTACACCACTGGGTCGATGCCACTGCTGGTGGACGTTTCGTCCCCGAGGGTATCACCAGCCCAGTAGTCAACACTTTGGTGTTGACATGAATATCATTAATTTGGTCATTTTTATCAATTTCCTGTTTACAAAACTCTGAATTTTTCGAAAAACAAAGGATTTTCTTATCCCAGGAATAGATTACCTTAACCGTATTTGGCACAACTTCATTTTTCCACTTGTTTGGCTTTATAAATATTTTGATATGAGCGTCACTGATGAGTCTTGTGTAGACAAAACGCGCGTCTGGCGTACTAAATTATAATCCTGGTACCTTTGATAACTATCTTATACGAAGAAACATGGTTTGTATTTGCTGCCAAATATAAATTTTCGGAAACGTTGAAATTCCTGAATAAGATTTCTTGTAATCAATAGTTATAAAAGATTGTGATTAAAACAATCAATAGCTTCATTATAGCTTTATTTACCAAAACTACGTTCACGTCTGTAAGACGAATGTTTCTTTTGCAATTTCGAATTGATCCTGATGACCATTTGCAAAGTTATGTCTTTATAATATTAACATGATTAACTAAAAGGACTCGTGTTACAAATGTCCATATGTTTTATTTTCCATGTAAAGAAAATGGTTCACTTCTGTAAATAAGGATATAAATATACAAAAAATAAAATGTGTGTTCTATATGTACTAAGGTAATATACTTCTGTGTATACAATCTGTTTTTGGAAGACCTTACATTTGTAATTACTTCCTTTATCCATAATGTATACTTAGAAATAGCATTGAGCAAGGTAAGCTGTTTTTGTTGTTTGTATCAAAAGGGCTTAATTACGTTAAACGTTCCCTCAAACATTTTTTGTCAAATATAAATTTTTAATTAATGAAAATTTTCATGGATTTTTCTTAATATCTAAAAAAACAAAACAACGAACTATCATAATAAATAGAAACGTAGAGGAATTATTACCAAGTCAAAATTAACAAACAAGTTATATATTGTTTAAATCATCTAAAGATTACTATGTAAACAGAAAAATTATAAGCAATGCCAGATCAACAAAAAAAAATATTATTTCATGATTTTTCTATTCTTGTTCACAATTTTGTTCCATCATTACCGAACTGAACAAAGAAATAACACGATGTGTGCCGTATACGGTGCAGGAAATGCTTTCCCTTCCGGAGCACCTGATTTCACTCCCGGTTTTTAGTGGAGTTCGTGTTATTTCTTAATTATTATTTATAACTGTTGATGAAAATGTCCTTTGGTTTTGTGAGTCTTTGTTTACTCGTTGGTTTTGATAATAATTGTCTTATATTGGCTCTAGTTTAAAATGTGTGTTGTTTGTACTTTATTAACGCTATTTTACATATGTTCTATCGAGAGGTTCCTCCAGTTCAACATACTCTCAGACAGTCTCTAAAACAAAAGTCTTGTTTAGACATCTTTTTACCAGATGTATTTTCATTTTTCTGCAAGCAGGCTATTGAATGAGTTACTATTCACCTTGACCGGTAAACATATTTCGTAACGTTGAATAAATGATAAGAACATCATTTGCGTTACAATACTTTATAAGACAATTAGATTTTTTTTACAATATGACTACTTTCTTAAGTGTTGCTTTTTTGATTGTTTTTATATGAGTGTATGTTGTTGAATGTGTATGGCTTGCATTCATTGAGGTCATCAATAATACATCTTTCAATGGTTTTTATTATTATTTTAATTTTTAACAGCACAGAAAAAAAAATCCAAGATAATTTCATTAAAAAATCAATTTAGATTGCAATGAACAAATTCGTTGTAATCGATGCCAAGTTTTTTGCTCAATTAAACCAATACTTTTCCACCATATTTAGTTCAATTTAGATTCAATTAGATAAAATATTCCGAAACCAAACTTAATATTTGCTGTTTACAAATCCTTCAGGCCATTTCAATAACCTTATATAAAGGTTATTAGACAACACAAAGACAGGAAAATGTTTAGTTTATAAGTTTAGATTTCAGATTATAAAAAATTAATAACCTAAGTATTTTCGAAAAACAATCTATATTTACATGAAAACGAAAGTACGACATGTACAATGAAAGCAAAATTAAAATGAAAGCGAAAACGAAAATAGATGTAGATGTTTTGTTGGACTTCATTCTTATTTAGAAAAACATTAAAACCAGTAACATATAAATTTAGGTATGTTTTATTTGTTTGGTAATATCAGTCCTGGTGGTCTTTTTTATACATTGATCGGGAAAATATATTATAATGAATTTAAAATATATATTTCAGTTTTGAATTATGGGCATGTAATTTCACTTTCGTTTTAAACGATTGAATATTCCTTGCTTAATAACCAGTTACAGGACTAAAATGATTAATAAATGATACAAATTGGAAGTTTCTGCAAGAATGTTTTACGAGTACTGCTTTAGATTGAATTACATTTAATTTAGGATATTTTTAAAAGCTGAGTATATGTCAACGGTGCCAACTCTTTAATACAATATATCTTATCACTAGTTAAAAATATAGTTATAAATAATAAAAATTCGTCAAGATTTTACAAATCCCATATCGATTTAATTATTTTACTTTTCCAATTTAAATTTCCATTTCTCTAGATCTGTTTAGGCAGTTTTGTTTAATTCATTTAAGCTGGGGTCACACATTCACGATTTTTACTGCCGTCCTTGACAGGACCATTCCTGATTAAAATTTGTCAAAAGTCTGATCAAGATCCTGTGAATCGTGGTTGGAAATTCAAACTTTAATTGAAATTTGTAAAACAAATAATTTAATCACGACAACCATCAGATATTGTTCAGGAAGCGTCAATATTCAACCGTTTCCAAGCGAATTTATCCCGATAATCCCGTTCTCAATCGCTTCTAATCCAATTTGTATCTTTCGCAAGGTAAATTTCGACCGAGTCTGTTACGACTGCGTCCCCATTCTACCTAATGTAATCCGACAGAGATCAGACAGTGACCAGACAGTGAACCGACGCTGACGGAAGTTATCCGTTCGAAAACTGTCGGCATAATCGGGATCAGCAGGTACTGTCGGAACGTAATCCTATCATGGTCCGCTCTATCGCATTGCAAACGGATTTGTCTGGTCTCAGTCGTATTGTATTCTGTAATTGTCGGGACTCTGACGTGGGTATTATTGACGAATGTCGTATTAATAACGGGACCGTTCCGGAACGGTTTCGGTAAAAACGGTTCGCAATCGACAAGATCTGGATGCAATGCAATAAAAAGCAATGAAAAATTTCTCCAGATCATTCCCGTTCCACAGGACACCGTCCAGAATACACAGAACATGGTTAGGATTGTGATCCGATACAGCAGAATCTCTATTGTAATCCGACTATACTAAATCGAATGTTACGGACGCACCTAACTTTCGAGGTGCTTCACCGAACTATTCGGACCCTTCCCGACCCGTAGGAATCTGTTCCGAACTTAAACGACTGCGATCAGACAATGATAGGACATTCCAGATAATTGAGGATAGTAATCCGACTTTTTCACTTTTCGTTTCGTATCGCTGTCTGATCTCAAACGGGAGCAATAGTTGGCAATGTGTGAACCCCGCATTTAACGCCCTGCAGTAGCAGTTGCATCTTTGGTCAGGTGGAAGAACCCTTTGATACAATATTATCAGTACGTTACCTATATGTGGCAGTATGTTTAATTGTTAAACATTTACAACTACATTTGTACATGTATATGATCATCTGAATTCCTCATAGTAGATTGACGTCAAGATCAGTTCGTGACACAGTGTTCTAGTTCTTGTCCTATATAGAATAAATATTGACCGTACCACACTTTAACACTAATGAGATAAGTTAGTTACTTGTATATGGCAGTGTGTGTAAAAATGTTTTTTGTTATATATACCGAAAACCTTTGATTTTCAAATGGAAAAAAATGTTATAATTATGTTTTCCACTGCATGGAGATATACAAGAGTATTTTTTCCTGTCAAAACAAAAGGTTGAGGAGATTTGTTCAACCAAGAACAGTCGATTTATTAAGCGTTGATTATAATGTTACAAAGTGTTCAAAGGAACTTCTGTTATGATAAATAAATATGATTTTACAAGCATTTTATTGCTGAACAATTGAAGACGCAACGCTGTTAACGATTTTGCATTCTTCGTAACAACTGAACGAACTTATGGTTTTGATCATTTGCAATAATTTAATCAATATCATTCACAGTTTCAAAAAATTAAAATGTTCATTGAAATTAAAAGTGAAAATAGAAACTTCTAAAAGTAGGTTCTTATTCTTATTTCATGACGATAATTCATTTAAAGGTATATAGATTTACACATTTTCTGCAAAATAAATGTTACCTCTGTGTTCAATCACTCGGTACTTTCCGATTTGGTCAGATCCTTTCAACCATATGCATTTGCTTTGTAAATGAATGTTTTCTCATTGGTTAATTTACATATTTTCTCATTTATCATAGTTTATGATAAAGGAGTAAGTTCAGTAAGACCCTTTTTGGCCCCAGAATACAGCAGTTTTACAAAATTGTGAAACTATGAAATTTGAGGCCAAAATCGGCCCTTACCGGACCTAATCCTTTAAGTTTAACTTGTGTATCGTTTCTTTAGTTGACTAGTAAACAGATAAATGCATGACTATTGTCGAAAAAATTCTATTGTATATAAATATTAGAATTGTTTAATGTGTCACTCTACATTTCTAAAACTTTTTCATGTATTATTATATTCGAAATAAATACAGAATTATTCCATTCTAAATACTTTCCAGAAGATAACTTGTTTACATAGAATCCCTGAACCATTTGTCATATATATTTATATAAAGGATCTCCCGTAAACTTTCTCAAAATGAATATCTCTTATGTATACTACGCAGTCTTTTTATCCAAACAAGTACGGAACAAATCTATGTTCATATCTTTTAGGAAATTTGTTATTTTACAGATTCACATTTCTTAGTGTATGTGGAAAGTGTCATGCGTGTGAGTGTATCTGTAATTCTATATCAAGTATATATGTTGATGTCACAGTTTGTCAGATGTAATGGTAAGTAATCAATTTAAACTTTGTTCCAAATCATAACTTATATATCAAGTGGAGATATAACTGTAGTCTAGAGTGAAAATTTCAAAATCATATTTCTCCTTAATGGACACTTCTTAACTGACTTCATTATTTCAAGAGAAGGCTGAACAGTCACCTATATGTTATTTCAACTCTGGTGAAAGTTGCATCACTGGCAATCATACCACATATTCTTATTTTTCTATGTCGTTAACTGTAAAACAAAGCATATATCTAAATAATGCCTAATAATAAGTCGTGTATGCATTTTCAGAACAAGTTATCAATTAATAAAAGGAGAGTTCAGCAAGTTCAGACAACCGCGATGAAAGACAAGACATTTGTTTGCCACTGCAAATCAGATTATGTTGAATATACATATATACATGTACAATAGGCCAGTAATGATTCCTTAAAAGATTATTGCAATTATTCGTTAAAAAAAATGTTTCACATGTAGTCAGATAGCGTGGAACTCTATCTACATGAGTCATTGGATTTAACATTATGTTTTTTACCAGACGTGGCTTCATATATGTATTGCATTTATGTTTCATTACGATACGCGATACGTTATTTTGATTGGCTAACAGCATCTCTCGACCTTCTTAAATAAACATTTTCACATTGAATTTAACTGTCGTGATGACTAGATTTTTTATTGTAATTTCATAGGGTTGTAAAAGCGTTGAACGTGCTCAAATGTTTTTAATTAAGCGTTACTTCATTTCATACAAAATGTACTTTCTGTCAACATTTTTACATTCTAATGAATTTACAAAAAGAAGCATTCATTTATCAAATACATCATTTGTTTGTTTTGTATACATCATTTGTTTGTTTTGTATACATCATTGATTTGTTTTGTATATGCGACTTTTTGTATTTCTTTTGTTCTTATAACGTGACTCTGTACTTTAAAAGATCCCGTCAGTATGATATTGTTCTATTATATGTCATTATGATATATTTCTATTATGAATTACAATATACGTTGAACCACAAACGTCAAAATCATTCAATCGCGTAGTGGAATTAACTATTTTTGGATTCTTATAAACTCTATATATAACTTTTGGACTAGTTTAAATCTCGGTCTTTTTCTGAAATTTATTCTTACAAACTTTTGATTTTTTAACCCTGTATGCTAACATTCCTATGTAAAATTTTTTAAATTGTTTGTATGCACATTGAACGGCAAATTTATGTGACGAATAAAATTTTCTGACGTCAGACACACAAATCAAGGAATGTGTTCGTAGATAGTAGATGTTTTTGTGTTCTGTTAAATTGTTCCTTTTAAAATTGTTATACGATGATGACTGATGTACCCATATTTTGATTATTTTATTTATTGTGTCTGTTTATTTAACGCATCAATGTAAATATATCGGAAATTGATGAGACTGTCATTAAAGTGAGAGGGTTAGAGCTATAGAACCAGGTTTAATCCACCATTTTCTACATTTGAAAATGCCTGTACCAAGTCAGGAATATGACAGTTCTTGTCCATTCGTTTTTGATACGTTTTGTTATTTGATTTTGCCCTGTGATTATGGACTTTCCGAGTTGATTTTCCTCTAAGTTCAGTATTTTTGTGATTTTACTTTTTCCCAGCCAAACATACGTTCTACTTTTAATTTAGTAAGAATTTACTCCCGGCACTTTTGGAGTACAAACTGTGTTACCTTTATTATCTTCTATTGCCGGACAACAATCGATTAGATACAATCACATTTACAAATTATTTGTGTGATTGGTCGAAAGGCGTAAAGTACGTACTTCTAAATGTGTTTGACGGAATCTAAAATTAAAGTAAAAACAACGTCAACATATTTATTTAATCCGCAATTTAAAAAAAAAACGACATACAAGGGTCGTTAAAGTTCGCTCTTAGAATTTTTTCGAAAAAAAGAGGAGAAAAAGGGGAAAGAAGGGAGGTTAAGTCCATCAAGATTCCTACTATAAATTCATATATAAAATCTTTTCTTGATTTTTTTTCACAATATAATAATGATTAAAGTAAATAATTAACATACAGAAACTTTATAATAATATATATTTCTGTGACTGTATCTTGCATCAATTTGTAGGAACCTTTACTATAGATAATTCAGCTGAGCTGTAACTGTTACAACACCATCTTCATGCCTTGTACAGTGGAGATCACTTCTAACCTCTCATTAATCTGTCAGGAGAACTGTTCTAGGAAAGTACATAAAACTGTCAGCCTGACACCTTTTAGTAAGTTCTAGCTAGAACAGTTCTAACCTAGATCAGATTTGGTCAGTTCTACCTAGAACTGATTTGGACAGTTCTACCTAGAACTGATTCTGACAGTTCTACCCTAGAACAGTTTTAGACAGTTCTACCCTAGAACAGTTTTAGACAGTTCTAGCTAGAACTGACCAAATATTTGGTCAGTTCTACTTCTAGAACAGTTCTACGGTTGGAATTGATTTCTAATTCTACGGCTAGAATTGATTTTTATAAATTCTACGGCCAGAATTGATTTATACATTCTACGGCTAGAGTTGATTTATAAGTTTTAAAAAACTGTTTGCCTTAAGGGACTGTTCAATATTTATCAGATGGATGGGCCGGTGCAAGATGGGGCGGGGCAAGCACTTTTTTGGTGGAAATATTTGGGTGGGCGAGAACTTTTTTTAATATATATAGTGGATGGGCTAGAACTTATTTTATTTGAAAAAAATTTGCTTTCAATTTTATCGGTGTTAAGGAAATTCCTTTTGCAGGCACAAAAAACATAAGGGACATGGTCTCAACAATAATTTTCAGTTTAGGCCAAATCCAGATAGTCATCTTTAATTTTTTTCTTAACTTTTTCAAATCAACTGTCATTTTCATAAAACTCTACAATTATTTCATTTATATATTGATCTTACAGAATACCAGGTTGTTTGGTAGTTTGGTGAATTGCTGTCATTCTATGGATTTAATAGAAAGGTTGAAAAAGCTAAAATTTTCAGTCTAGGCTAAATCCAGAAAGTCATCTTTAATTTTTTTATAACTTTTTCAAATTAACATGGATTTCCATAAAACTCTATAGTTATTTCATTTATATATTGATCTTACAGAATACCAGGTTGTTTGATAGTTTGGCGAATTGGTGTCATTCTTATGGATTTAATAAAAAGGTTAAAAAAAGCTTAAATTTTCAGTTTAGGCCAAATCATTGGATAGTCGATCATCTTTAAACTTTTTTATAACTTTTTCAAATCAATTTAGATCTTCATATAACTCTACAGCTATCTCATTTATATATTAATCTTACAGAATGCCAGGTTGTTTGGTGTTTTACTGTCAAATGTTCGGATTTAATTAATAGGTGAAAAAGGTTGCATCAAAGTCAAAAATATTTCTGCCTAAATCGCTTAAAAAGACCATAATTTCTTTTTTGAAAGATTAGATAAAGGGACATTGGTATTTGAACTATATTTAACATGCTGTGTTATTAAGACAATAATTAGTAATTCAGCATATGATAATATTTTTACTAGTCCAAGAGTTATTGTCCCTTAGTTTAAATTATTTCCTTTATTTTAAATCAATATTGTATATATCTGAGGCTGCAAACATAAAATCAAATATATACATGTATATTCATGCTGGTTTTAAAAACAATAAAATGTATGGTTCTGATACACACATAAATATTTATATATAAATGGAATTAACTAGCACATTTTAAATTTTGTATTTACACCAAAGTCTATTCTTTGATTTCAAGACATAAACCTGCAAACTTTCAAATAGAAAAAGAACTTTAATGTTTTTTTATTGTTTTAAGCTTTAGAGGGGCAAGGACTTTTTTTATAGATTTTTTTAGATGGGCGAGGACTTTTTTTCAGAATTTAAAAGGATGGGCATTAACTTTTTTAATGAATCAATATTAAGAATGCACCGGCCCATCCATCTGATAAATATTGAACGGTCCCTAATATAAAGGCTTGAGTAAATAGCGATTTAAATTATATAGAGTTTTGCTATTTTGTCCAATATATATGCTCCCATTCAAATGCATTGATCGTAAAAAAAAAGTGGGGTTCCAACCCCTGGACCCCTCCCCTTGATCCTCCAATGAGCATGTCCTCTTTTTATTCAAAATATTGAATCATAAACAAATATCAGTAGTTTTTATACTTCAGACTGAGTCGTGTAATAAAATCTTTTGACTGCATCAACCAAAACTTACAATATTTGCTTTTTTTTATATGTAAATCTATTTAACTGCACAGAAATTCAGTAATAATTTTAGGTCAAGAGGGACTGTGGTATATAAATAACTGCAATATTGGATATCAATGAACACAATTTTTTTTCTTCGCATCAATTGAGAGTGCCAGCATTTCCTATTTTTATTCAAAATATCGCATTAGAAACAAATATCAGTAGTTTTCATACCTCAGACTGACTCATGTAACAAAATTATTTGTCTGCATCAATCAAAACTGACCATGTTTGACAGCATCAACCAAAACTGACCATATTTGATCACATCAACCAAAAATGACCATATTTGCTCTTTTTTATGTAACTCTTATGGTTGCATAGTAAATCTGTAATATTTCTATGTAAGGATGGATTGTATAATCATGCTAATACAAATGGTAGAAATATTGGAACACAATGCTACTTAATTTCGTTTGCATCAATTTACAGTGCCAGCATGTCCTGTTTTTATTCAAAATATTGAATCATAATCAAATATCAGTAGTTTTCATACCTCAGACTGACTGGTATATATAACAAAATTATTTGTCTGCATCAACCAAAACCTACCATATTTGCACTATATTATGTACATGATGTCAATCTCAATAGCCGCGAAGTAAATCACTTATATTTTTATATCAGGATGGATTGTTTCATATAAATGAAAGCAATATTGGAAAACAAAATTATGCTCGCATCAGTTTATAGTGCCAGCTTGTCCTCTTTTTGATCAAAATTTTGAATCGTAAACTTATTGCAGTAGTTTTAATTTGATATCTCAGACCTGGGAACAGTATATCTAATATATATCAATATATATGTTCCTTCTCAGACTGACTCATGGATATAAGAAAATTATTTGTCCGCATCAACCAAAACCATGAAAACTGA
The DNA here is from genome assembly GCA_037788925.1 of Mytilus galloprovincialis. NCBI lineage: Eukaryota > Metazoa > Mollusca > Bivalvia > Mytilida > Mytilidae > Mytilus > Mytilus galloprovincialis. Next base: position 18,278,028 of record CM075332.1, read on the forward strand.
CCATATTTGACAGCATCAACCAAAACTGACCATATGTGACAGCATCAACCAAAACTGACCATATTTACACTTTATTATGTAAATATATATATATATATATAGCCACATAGTAAATCACTTATAGTTACATATCACGATGGATTGTATAATTCAAATGTCAGCAATATTGGAACACATTGGCTACAAAAAAAAATTCCACATCAATTTAGAATACCAGCAAGTCCTCTTTTTATTCAAAATATTGAATTAAAAACAAATTTCAGTAGTTTCGATATACATGTATCAGACTGAGTCGTCTAAACAAAATTATTTGACCACATCAACCAAGACTGAAAGTATTTACACTTTATCATGTAAATATATATGGCCTCATTGTAAACCAATAATATTTCTATGTCAGGACGGATCGTATGATAAAAATGACACCAACTTTGGAACAAAATACACCTTATTGCTTATCCTGGCTGACCCGGCCTCTTGAACTTTTGAAGCATACAACAATCACTTTTCCATTGTGGCGTCAGATATTTTGTTTTATGACGTCAAAATTTTACGGGAACCTGTGTGATATCCAGTTATGGCAGACAAACAGCGATAAGGTGTATTTATACCATATCTAAAAATTTAGCGCGCTGTTATTTCCTCTCTGTATCAATAATAATGAACCGTCACTTTAGTGACGTTTTAAATAAACTCATCAAAGATACCAGGACTAAATTTTATATATACGTCAGACGCACGTTTCGTCTACAAAAGACTCATCAGTGACGCTCGAATCCAAAAAAGTTAAAAATACCAAAAAAGTACGAAGTCAGTAGTTTGTGATGTTTTTTTAAAAAAAACAAAACTATATTACGGCATCATCCAACACTCACATGACTGATTCATATAGTACTCATATAGTACTCTATTTTAAAATAAAAAGTACATGTATGGGAAGTTCTCTTCTTGGAAAAATATACTGTTAATATAATTTGAATAAGGCAAAGAAAAATGAATGATTTTGTTTGTAGCCGAACGTCCAGGGGAAAATATTTCATTCATGTTCAAATCGAGTATATTTTTCTGAGTTCCAGACTCCCAGATATAATTTATAATTGTTATGGATAAGTCTGGCTAAATTTTACGTTATACACAGATACAATTATACAACACTTTTTTCCATTAATATCCCATAATTCATCCACTGTACAATTTTCGTTTGAACATTTGTCAAAACAGAATCTTAAATGAATGTAAATCCAAGGCAAACAAGGTAAATTACGATTAAAATTCCATGAATAATGGTTCCAGTAGGTTTACACTATTAGGAATAAACTTTTCTGTCAATTTTCAAAAAATGGAAACTTTGAATTATTTTCCTAAAATAAAAGAAATTGAAAATATAATCTATATTTGGTCTAGACAAACACTTACTCCAGTGGGAAAGATACCAATTATCAAGACACTAATTATTTCAAAATTAAATCATCTGTTTTTAACATAACCAACACCATGCAATACTACTCTTAAACAACTTATTCGTACAATCTATTCATTTATTTGGGAAAACAAGCCTGACAAGATTAAAAGAGAAATATTATGTCTGGAACATAAATTTGGGGGGCTGAAAATGTTAGATATTGAAGAATATATAAAAGGGTTAAAATTAACGTGGGTCCGACGGTTGCTAAAAAACAATACAAAACTCAAAAAGCTTATAGAAAGCACAGAAAATATTGATATTGAAAAACTAGTATTTCTAGGCCCACCAAACAAATGTAAAAAACCCTTTTGGAAAGAGATTTTTAAAGCATGGACAGAAATGCTAAATAAACTTCAACCAAAAAATGAAGAAGAATTTTTAACAGATTCACTTTGGAATAATGGAAATATTAAAACCGGTAGCAGAAGTGTGTTCTATATTGACTGGGCTGATAACGGTATTTTATTGATTAATGATCTGGTAGATAATGAGCGCAAATTAATGTCTTTTGAGCAATGCAAACATATTTATGAAATTAAATCTAACTTTCTAGTTTATAATGGAGTTATCTCAGCAATAAAATCATATCAAAATTCTCTTAAACATAATATCTCTATAGAAAATCTTAATAAAGTTCATGGACCAATTCTACCAAATAATATTAGAACATTTGTTTTGTCAAATAAAGGGTCAAAAGATATGTATAATGTTTTCTTAGAAAAAAGTAGTACAAGGCCTAGTTGTGAAGATAAATGGTCTCTAAGATTAAATAAAATTTTGATTGGAACAAAGTGCATAATATGTCTTTCTACACCACAAAAAGCTCTAAACTTCATTGGTTCCAGTACAGAATAGTGCACAGAATCATAGGCACAAATGAATTTTTATTCAAAATTAAGATAAAACAATCAGATAAATGTACTTTCTGTAATGAAGCTATTGAAGATATTGAGCACATATTTTGGACATGCCATAAAATTGCAGATTTATGGATTGAACTTGGTGATTGGATTTATAACCAAACACAAATATTGATTCCATTTGATATAGATATTATTTTATTTGGAAATTTAGGTAACAACGGAAATAATATGATAAAAAAAAGCCTAATAATACTCCTGACAAAATTCGATATTTACAGAACAAAACTATGTGAAAAAAAGGTAAATTTTACAAGACTTAAAAACTACCTCAAAGAATCTCTGGCACTAGAAAAGAATTTATTTTTTAAAAGAAAACCTTTGCATATGGCCAATATCTGCTGGGACCCCTGGCTTCCAATTTTAGAAGACTAGGTTGATTATCAAAATATTGGTACATCATGTACCGGAATTATTTTTATGTACATTTCTTTCCTTATCCACATCACCACCTATGTTATGATTTGATACTGTTATATGTTGGTTTATATATATGCTTGATGTTTTAGTCTATGTTTATAACTACATGTATGTTCCTCTAAGTTATTGCCTGTACGCGAATATTTGAATAAATAAATCCTGCAAGCTACATTATGAATGCTGTAAGTAAAATATATTTATTATTTTTATTTTTGCTTTTTCCAAAATTCCAAATTTCTGTGATTTTTATTTATTTATTCTTTATATTTTTTAATATATATTCAGATTTATTGATCATTCTGTATTGATAATGTTTTAGTTGGATATATTATAATTTACAATGATTTATAAATGTATATATTACAGTTAAAAAAACTAACAAATACTAACCAAATTGACTATATGCTACTAACGGTTAACGAGGCCGGGATAAGGTACCGGTATTTGATGTATCCACTAACAAATGCCAAAGTATCAATAAAGTATGATCAAATTTAAAAAAAAAAAAAGTTATATTTTATGTATTTAGGAAGAGACTGTTAAAAACGGGGAACGAAGAAACGTAAACAATGATGTTTCCGTATGCAATCTTATAAAAATATTTCTCCGATGAGTTGGATAACCTTCTATTCACTTCGATATTTGTACATGTAACGTTTGATCAGTAAAAAAATATAGAAAATCTGCTAGTATATAGCAAAGTAATTGGAAGTGATTTATTTCTTCTAAAATCTAGAGTACCCTTACTGCAGTGACGTCATTTAGAACTGTTCTACAGTCCTGACTGATTTAGTCAGTTCTGCTGACATTTCTACGATTAGAACTGGTTTGGACAGTTCTACCTAGAACTGATTTAGACAGTTCTACCTTAGAACTGATCCTGACAGTTCTACCTTAGAACTGATCCTGATAGTTCTACCTAGAACTGATTTAGTCAGTTCTACATAGAACTGATTCTGACAGTTCTACTTAGAACAGTTCTAGGGTAGAACTGTACTAGGTAAAAATGTTCTAGGACAGGTTAGAAAAATTCTATGACAGATATTCTGACAGTTTTAATGAGAGGTTAGAAGTGATCTCCACTGTTTATCATGTACTGTATTACGACTCTAAATTAAAACTGATGAGGAAAGGTAACACCCGGCCACCAAAAGCTTTATTATAATGGTATCGAGTGGTCTATCGTGCCGGATACAGTGTAGGCGATTTGGTGTCACGAAATCTCAGAAGCATGAGTTCAAATCCCGGCGAGGGAAGAACTAAAAATTTGCGAAAGCAAATTTACAGATCCAACATTGTTTGCCTGATGCTTAGACGAGTTATATATAACCAAGAATAACAACAAAAATTACCAAAATAAATATTAAAAAAACTAATTAGAAACAAATAGTTCAGAGAACAATTAAAGGTCTTTCCACAATAAAACAGGTATTTTGAAGATACCAAAACATATCGGTTTAAAATGTCACTAGCAGCGTAAAATGATAGCTTATAGTACGCTGAATCCGAAAATATATGGTTTCTATATAATATTTTTTTAAATAAGGGAGATAATTTGTTACTTCCAGTTTGAAAAATGATACTTCGGTAATATTCAAAATTCAGTTGACACTGATACCAAATATATCTAGTTCTATACATTTTTTATTAATGAAGTATCAACAAGCTACTTCCGGTTCATACAAGGTCACTTCCAGTTGGCTTTTCTTAAGTTTAATGGCTTGAAACCTAATGTAAGAAGTCCAATGGCTTTTTCATGAAAACATATGAGGTAAAAGCAAAGGTCAAAATCTAAAACGTCAATTTAACCTATGACCTTGAAAACTTTTATTTGATGTAAGCCCACCCTTGAAACCAATATGTATGTGTCACGACATGTCGCAAATTATATTAAAGTAAACATATGTTGTCGATATCGTATATTGTGTTTGAAAAGAGATGAAAATAAGCCAAAATCAAAATTTAGAAATTACTTTGACCTTTGACCTTGACCCTATTTTCTTTTGTTTGGACCAAGGACCTCAAATCAAAGACCCTAGGTCTCTATAAATTATGGTTTACTAATTACATTTACATTTTACCTATTTTTAATACAGAAGGTGAAATAACTATCATATGAAGTGTTCGGACCGCTTCGCTCAAAATTATTGTTATGATCCTTAGGATATAACGAACAAATTGATGAAATAATTTTGTCGTAATCGTTAACGGCTGCGAAGGAGATTTGTACACACGAAAAACAGTGTTTGGGGTGATTACTCTACAATAAAAAGTGTTCGGCTTAACAGGGTCAGTTTCAAAATCGTAATAACTGTTCGATATCATATGCAAAAAAATCTAAGCCACATCTTGCGATACTAAAAAGCACCGTCAGAAAAAAGTGGCGGAAAAAGAAAAAAATAATAAGAAGAAGACGAAAACCAATAGATCGTTCCACAGTAAAGTGGAAAGACCTAATAATAATCAGAAGAAAACCAATATGTCTTTCCATAGACTAACAAACTAAGACAGTCGATGTGGTCTATACCGTAGATTATATGTTGATTTCATCACACGACCTCAAACATTGCCTGTTTTACAAACAAAAGAATAAAATAGTATTATAACTTGTATTAAAATTTTAAGAAATTCAAAATGAAGATGGCAATTAAATAGTCGAGGATCATATAGTACTTTACCTAAACCAACTTGTGCATCTTCTTTCTTATGTTAGGATAAGTAAAGATTCTACTAATGAAGTTACAAATTAATTTGCTGCTACACTTCAAAAAATTTCAATTGCATACATTGTTTAGAGGTGGTAATAATAACCCTGTCCTTCCTGCATTCTGTTTCAAACATATGCTAGTATATTCTTAGATACATGATTTCTTTTTGGCGTGGAACTAGCTGTCAGAACTGAGGGCCTGTTTGTTGCCTAGATGTACATTTACCCAGCCACGTACACATGACTTACCCAAGTCAGGAGCCTGGAAATCAGCTGTTGTCCTTTGCTGCTGTGTTATGTGTTTCTATTTCGTTGATTGTTTTGAACTAAAATGAAGCCGTCAGTTTTCTCGTTTGAATTGTTTTACATTTGTCATATTGGGGCCTTACAATGTATTTAGATGACTATGTGGTTTAATATTTGCTCATTGGTGAAAGCTGTAAGGCGACCTATAGTTGTTTCACCTTTTCTTTTTAAATAAAAACACCAACAAAAATGGATAAACAGTTTCCAAACAAATTAGCTCGAAAGAACCTATTAACTACAAGATTCGTGATCATCATTTAATCTTAAAAGAGTCTAGGTGAGATTTATGGAAAAGAGAATTTTAGACCAAATTTACCGCAATAAAGGACCAAAATCATATAAATATATAAAACAAGGCAAAAACTGTATAGAATAGAGAACAAAGAACAATGGGGAGCTTAAATATACAGAATAAAAAAGTATTACCAAAACAGGACAGTTGTTTAAAAGAGTAAAAAAAAAAGAAAAAAATGACACACACCCTAATAATACGAAATTCTTGAAATTCATCTATTTATATGTCAAGCGCTATTTCAGTGTTTTGGACTTTAGACACACACCCTGCAACTTTTGGACAGAATATTCGATTAACATGCGACACAGGATACAACTTTACAGATTCAAAGGACTGTCCAGTTCGTCAGTGGTCAGGTGGACCTCAACATAAAGGACTTGTGTACAATGGGTATTCATCTGATAATCATAAATATGAAGAATATTTAAATTCACAACCAAATAAATTTTCATTAATTATAAAGAATTTAACAGAATCAGATGTAGATGCTAATTACACCTGTGCATGCGGCTTCAATACATTCACAAAGACTTTGATGCTGGAAGGCAATTTGTTTTATTGTAAGTATAAAAGAGTTTTATCTCTGTAAATATGTTTCATTGTAATAGAATATAAAAGGTGATTGATTACAAGCTGTTGAGTAATTCTAGGCAAAATTGTTCAAGTTAGTTCGAAACTACATTAAACCATGTTGGGCATTATGTCAAGACAGATTGTTGACGACACCATACGTAGTCTGTGAATTAAACGGGAATTGCAATGATATATTTGCCGTTATACTTTATATCATAAAAGTCAATCTAATTACAAGTAATATGAAGATAAATACGAATGGACAGATAGATGCTCTAACCCGTAAATGGGTTGTCTGATAATTGCAATCATAAGCTTTAATGCACAATTGTTTGTTGTACAAAAGCTAACAATGAAAAACAGTACCAAATGAGATATTTAAAAAATCAGTTTGAAGAAAATAACCAATCCAAGATCTTGCTTAAATATTAACACCCATCGTAATATAAATCTTTGTTTCGTTACATAAAAATTGAAGAAAAGGCTCCATATATATGTCTGCTGTCTGAAAAGATTGTTAAATTCATAAACCATCGATAAATGGTAATTTCCATCTTAAACGAGACTGAGCGTAAAGTTTCAAATTATTTTTATATAAAGAACACCAAGACAAATAGGAAAAACAGAGTTTGAAAAATGAAATATCAAATACGCCTTAGAAAACGTGAACGCAAATCGGCACTCTAAACAAATTTCTGTTGGTCCTGGTAGGTGTAATGAGTGGACAGTCCTTTTCTCGAATTCGCTGTTATGTTTTTAATGATAAATAAATAAGTACACATCCGTGATAATGTTTAGTTGCGGATAAGAGATCATGATTGTAGCAAGAACTAACTGAACATATTATGTATCATATGAACACTGATAAATTTTATTGGTTATTATATAAACGACCACAACAATATTTTAACCGTACCATATAATTGTAATGTTGTCGGACACCCTCCATTGAGGAAGTTCTGACAGGGAAATACATGCCATGGAAAGTCAAATAATAATATACGCTTTAAATATTTTTTTAGCCGAGTATATATATATATATCCATTTATTTTATCTTTAGATCCTCCAACTGGCATTGATGCCCTATTTACTGTTGCCAATCGCAAGTTGCGAATACGTCTAGAGATTGACAAAGTGTACCCCTTACCAAACTGTTCCCTTCTAATAGGAGCACGTAGAAAAGACGTAATTGATTTACTTTTTTATATCCACATAAGAATTCATATATAATGAGCATTTATTCAATATTGTTAACAAGAAAAAAACAACCCTTACAAATCGATGAATGGTCAATGACACCCTGCCGAACGACAAAAGAAATACGACAAAAAAATACATGATTCTTAAGAGTCATAAATAGTTAGTGAAAGAAAATATATCGAAGACTATCAGATTACAAAACATGGCATCAAATTTAGATTAAGAAAAAAAAAAACACCAGAAGAATAGATAGAACGAACTAAGTTCTCAAAAGGGATTCCTTTTCTTGTGCCGCTGTCGACACCCGCCTTGTTACTCGTGATCAATTACGTTTGCTTGAATGTGAACTCTAGTGGTATGCACGATACAAGTTTATGCAATTTTAATACTTTATTGATACTTGTTTTTTCACCCATCTAAAATGTATGGGTCATATATATTGAGATATTATATAGAGGCTATAATTGGTCGATACATAGAAAGAAGAAGGTGTTATAGGTGCCAATGAGACAACTCTCCATCCAAGTCACAATGTGTAAAGTGTACGGCCTCTTACACGAAGCCTTTGCTTACATCGAATAGCAAGCTTTAATGGGCCACAAAATGACTTGTGTAACACAATTCAAACAGGAAACGTAACTATCAAATCTGTATAATGGAACGAGAAACGAGAAACACTTATAAACACATGTTTTAGTAGTAGTAGAACCAATAACAGTATTTCACATGAGTTTGCAAATTTTCTACCATTCAATAAAAAAATCTTTTCATCTCATCAATTACTGATTATTGTCCTTTATCTATGGAAATGATTTGTCTTGTATAGGCCATTGCTATATAACATGTACTTAATCTTAAAAAGGAAAACAACATTTTATAAAATTTATGCGACCGATGCATGTCTTACTTGTATTGAACTCATTAGTGTGATTTTTTTCAATTTTTTATTAATGATTAATGTATTGTTTGAACGAAATATAAATATCATTATATGCAAGACATACACAAAATGTAATGAGGTTATCTAGGACTAAACACTTTATTAAAATGATCAACAAAACATGTTTAAATTCAATGGTACTTTTTTCCTATTCTATATATTTCCTTTTATTTTAGAACAGTCTTATTTCAAGGACAATAGCCAACACGTATAACAGACACTTTATTTACAGCGTCAAGTACCTGTATGAAACAGATTACACATTTGAAAATGTGGACTGTGATAAGCTTCCAATGATAAATTGTTCATTTGGTGAAGTAGCAGAACCGATGGTTTTTAAGGGAAACGGGTCTTATAAATGTTCAGGTATGTTGTTTATTCTAGATCTGAATAATATCGAAAAATTAAGAAAGAAAAAAATACAATTTAAATTGCAGACAACAAACCTACATATCGACAACTTTCTCATCTTTGAATAAAGTTATAAGTTTTTCTATTTTTTATTTCTTCAGTACTTTTGTTATCGCAACATTTTAATACAATATTTGGGATATGATATCATGTTGCGCTTTTACACGTTTTCTTTGCCATCGAACCCTTTCAATATAGAAGTCAATTCCCGTATGCTGTATTTTCGTATTATCGCTTTTGGGAAAAACCATAAAACATGTTGCTTATTGTAATAAATTTGCTTTAAAATGATTGTTTCGCCCTCTAAATATCTGTTAAATTTATATCGAAGTGATTTAGTTATATAAAAAAAACGAGTTATTTCCCTTTTTTTGTTTTTCGATATAAATAATATCGCGTTATTCCTTAATATAAGTCCTAAAAACCTAAAATATGTTGATATGCGGTAATTGGTCCATCGGCGAGTCACTGAGGCAAAGTTCATGTTTAACATTTGAACATTAATTGTTATGAGTAACATTAAACGTTATTGACATAAGGTTGTGGCCAAACTCATATATAAAAAAGCTGAGTGGTAGGAAGTCTTCTTGTAAAAGTCTAGTTGTCTTTTGATTGAAAAGATACGACCTTACATCTAGAAAATTGCGTCTAGGACAAATAAAAATTATAAGTTGGATATTTTGACCTTTAAATGCTTGTTATACTCAATTCAAGATAACTGAAAGACAGGAAATAAAAAGAAATGTGACTTAATGTTTTAAACATTATATCAAAGATTTTATAAATCCGTTAACACCAATCAGTTAACGTTAATATAAGTTATTGTCCTTTTGATACTTTAATTTATGTGTTATAGTTTATAACTTCATATTAGTACATGATAAAACCTCACATGTTTGTTTCTTCGTTAGTTTTATTTAAAAGACACATGATTTATTATAAAAAAAAATCACTTATTTCAAACGGAAGTTTCTTGGAGCGCTAGTACTGTTTATCTGTGTGGAATCGGCACAGGTCAACCAATCATACGACACAAGTGCAAAACTATCTCCCCTGGTTCGTGCAGTGGTGTATAGCATGAGGGTTCCCAACCTCTTTTGAAATTGTTTCTCCTACGTTCATTTTGGATCCAGAAAAAGGTCTCCATTATGTGTTTATTTGATAGATGTATCATTACTTACTATATACACCAATTTGAATTTGTGATTCATATTTAGTTGTTATAGAAAAATGTGTTTGAACCAACCTCTAAACGACCCATGAGTTCGTAATGAGGTGTACTCAAAATACATCTATGCTAACAGTCACATCTATAAAAATCAAATTAGAGATGTTTTATTTTATTTCTTCAAATATTTAGAACAATTTAACATTAGTAAAGTTGAGATTTGAAATAGGATATGTGTCAAAAAGACAACAAACCGACCACATAGCAGATAACTACCGAAGGCCACCAATTGATCGTTTGGTCAAACGTCACATTAACTCCGAAATCTATAAATGATCTAATGTTAAAAAAAAAAAACAAGACCAACAAAGACTATAGACTCCTAAATTGTCAACGGGCAAAAATGCAGTGGGGTTAAACATGTTTTGTGAAATCTGAACCCTTCCTATATACCTCAAGCCAATGTAGAATAAACAAACACAGCAATACACAAAGTAACTTCCAGTTTTGAAGAAGTTCAAGTACGATGTCAGAATTGGTAACAGAAGAAACTAAGCTTAATGACAATATGCTACAGAAATTAACAAAGGAATGCTAGCAGTTACTTACATGCCAGCTCCAGATCTTAAATCAAACTTAGAATCATATCATCACAAAGGAGTGACGAAAGATACCTTAAGGACAGTCAAACTCATAAATCGAAAATAAACTGACAACACTATAAACTATATGAGAAGAACAAAACTATAATTCGTGCAAACATCTGGTTTTAGAATAAATGTGTTTATTTTCGATACAAAGGCCCTATGAGTGAATCCATATTAATTCCAAAATATGACATCTTTAATTACCTGACATCAGTGTACTTCTGAATAAGTCTGTCTAAAGATTTGGTCCATGCTTACTTTTCATTTTTTTAAATGGATGCTTGTAACATATTATTTTTGCATATTCTAAAAGATGACTTTTGTGTAAAAAGCATGGTGACGTTTCCGTTGATTTATTTTCCCAGTACTTTAAACGTTTTGTGTATATCAAAACATATTTCCATATGTTGAAACGTCATAAAAATACGAATTATTTAGTCTAAAAAAAATGTCAGATTTCCGTTGCTATTTTTGCTGAATAGGTGCAATATGGGAACTGTTACGTTAGAGGCTATATGTTTTGAAATCAATTTTCTCTTGAAAAATTGTAATGAAAGTTATCATTTGCCACAGGAATGACTTTCTTAAAATAAAGTAGTTAATCTACTTTCCTTTTTTAGTAAGATATTATATAAAACCTTAATATTTTCTAACTATTCAATCGGATTTAACTGATCATTTGCCTTTTTGATAAAAGTGTAAGCTAAGTTTTCAAATTCGCTTTAATTATTCTCTTAATGTCTACAGCGATAGTTACTTTTACACAAGTTCAAAGTTGAAAGAGTTCAAATTACCGTACGTCCTTCAACAATGACAAACACTCGCACAACTCCAGCAAGTTACAATAGGACTGAGATAACGAATTTGAAACTATTGATTTAATCATTGTTAACGTTAATGAAATTAAATTAATACAATTACGACAGACGATAAACAACGACAACCAGTTGAATTTAGACTTCTGGGTTTGTCTGACGACATCAGGGATAATGCATTGCTTTTTTTTCCTTTGGACATGCAGGTGTAATAATTTTGAGTAGGGAAATATTAAACTTAAAACAGAAATGGAATAATGATTCATTTGTATCCACTGTTAGCTAAAGACTAAAGATTTTATTAAAGTTTCGAACACATCCGTCTGATCAGATAATTATATGTGCAATCCTGTTATTGATATCTAATTTTTACAGGTGACAAAGGCAAGATAAAGGTCTCGGATAATATACCGTATGACTTCAGTAATGACGTTCAAACTAAGGAAGCAGCTTCAGTGACAGTTGAAATCATTCTTATCGTATGTGCTTTTTTGGCTATTTTGATATTCATTATAGTTCTTTTTTTAAGTAAGTATACTAGATTAATAGTTTATATGAATATATATTCTAATATAATGCACTTCGGAATTAACATTTGGCCGGATGGAAACACCGTACATTGAACTGTTAAGAGCAGGTATTGCAGGTTAAAGAAGTCCTGTGAAGTATTCGCCCGATTCGTTGGTTTATTTTTTTTCCGACTTGTTAGAAAATATCTGTACTGCATATGCTTTGAAAGAAAAACGAAGTAACTTCAACATATTAATTCCATTCATTCAGTGTCTGGAAAATGTTGCTGAAAAAGGAACTGCAGTTTAAATTTTTTGGAATTTTGGGTCCTCAAAGCTCTTCAACTTTGTACTAGTTTGGCTTTTGAACTGTTTTTATATGAGCGTTACTGATGAGTCTTATGTAGACGAAACGCGCGTTTGGTGTATTTTATTAAACCCTTGTACCTATTAAACAAACTGCGCACCAAAAATAACTAACTTTTGCAAAACCCGACAAAAGCGATTGGGCAACGATGTCTACTTGCTGTATACCTGAAGAGCGGGTAAAAAAGTCCGTGCGTATTCTATGTTCTTCTTTTTTTCGAAGTTGTTCAATTGAACGAAGTTTGTTTTAAACAAATTAGTATGTGTGGTGCAGTTGTTTTGATGTTATTTTTCTCGTAAGAATCTTCAATAAATTATATGATCGGTTGTTACACAGGATTTTATTTTCTTACCGACAAGTTATATAGCTTACATGTATTCAATAGATAAAGATGAGCATTTTCATTATTATGACAAATATACTACTTATATATATACACACTTGCAGGTTAAATACAAACTATTATTTAGTGTATCTGTTGTCTTATTACTAGTATCATATTGTGAATATAATTATCTTTTTATAAGCTAAAATTGAGTAATCTGTCTAAAAGACAACAATTCGACTGACGGACCGAATGCCATCAATGGGTCTTCAATACAGCGAGAAAATCCCGCACCCAGAGGCGAGCTTAGCTGGCTCCTTAAAATGTGTACTGGTTTAGTGAAAAGAACACTGAACATATATTTACTCTGATATTAACATAACACAAGTTCAAAAGTCATACTGTACATACGTGTGCTTCACAAACTGAGAACTGTACTGTTTAAAAACAAATATTTATAGTTTTGTGATCTTTACAATAGCCAAATGTTTCAAAAATTAAAACAATATCGCGTAAGGGACGACATCAAAAGTTCAATGAAGGATAAAAAACTTAATTCAAATAGTTTGTTCACTGACCCCCCCTACCCCCCTATTAACTTAATTTGGGAAAAATTGATTGACCTATATGGATATATGTAAAAATCAATGTCGGATAACCAAATCTTGCAGCAGTTCAACCCCCCACTCCAAAACTATTTGAATTAAGTTTTTTTTTATCTTACATTGATCTTTTGATGTCGTCCCTAAATAATTCAATATTTAGATCAATTTTAAATTTTACAGTATCTGGAAATGACAATTCTAAAAATGAAACTCATATGGTTTATAGTAATTAAGTAACGTTTAAGCTTTAAAGTCAGAAATTGTATTCTATTGTCTTGCTTTGTATAATTGTAGATCGACAATCTATACGACGAAGATGCTCAAGCAACCACCAAGAGTCGAGTGAAAATGGCACAACTGACGCTCTAGTTCATGAAGCAGATATTGTTTTAAATACTTTACAGACTTGATATCCTAAAAAAACATATTGTCTAAACAGAATTTAAACAACTTGATTTTTTTGCGTTGTCATTGCAACCTGAAATTACAAGGTTTGGAATTTTGATTACCTGTGAAAATTGCAAAAATAAACTGACATAAAAATATCTATTGACAAAATTATTTTGTCCTTTTGTGTATTCTTTTAAGCATTGACGAAAGCTCATTTGTAAAATATGAAATAGATAGGCAATACTGAACATAGTTTTTGGTATCTATAAAAACCATTTTCTTTTGACAAGTTTTGTATACGCCATTAATAAGCACTCATGTAGTCCCACATACAAAAACATATCCTTTGGCAATTATTTTGGCGAATCATATTTCCTTCATGACTTCAATGAATATTGCAGTCAACAACAAATAGGGAGATTTACCTTGTTTTTATATTGTCCACAGTGAAGGAAGGTCTCCAGAGACTATTAACTCGCGTAGTGATATTAAGTTATTACCCATGTGTGGATTCTAGAAAAATCTCTAAAGAAATTCTGGATAATTTTAAATCTCGATCTCTTCCTGAAATAAGTTCTATCAAAACTTTGATATTTTTCACCCTGTTTACCACCTTTTCTAATGTAAAATTGAAAATCATCTAAAAGAAATCCATGATGCACATAATAGTTTTATATACGCTATAAATTTATTACTATTGGATACCATACGGCATGTTTTTGTTAACAGTGAACAAAAAGGTAAAATATGATACACAGAGGAAAATGTGAGCAGTATGATGAAGTTTCCTACTGACAACATAATTTTAATTTTGAGGTAGACTTATTTAACATTTTTTTTGCATTCCTAATGGAACGAACTGTACGCCTCTCCTTGCCAACACTTCTTATTATTTTCTGAATCGGATTTCGTTGAGACGTTTATCAAAAAACAAGAAGATAAAAGAAACCAGGTGATTTGATTTCACGTTCAGATAAATTGATGATGTTTCTTTCCATTAACAATCTAAAATTTTCTGATTTCGTTCCATGGATATACTCCCCAGAACTATAAATTCAAGAAACAACAGACACAGATTCCTCTGCTTCATTTTTATACGACCGCAAATTTTGAAAAAATTTTCGTCGTATATTGCTATCACGTTGGCGTCTGCGTCGTCGTCGTCGTCGTCGTCGTCGTCCGGCGTCCGAATACTTTTAGTTTTCGCACTCTAACTTTAGTAAAAGTGAATGGAAATCTATGAAATTTTAACACAAGGTTTATGACCACAAAAGGAAGGTTGGTATTGATTTTGGGAGTTTTGGTCCCAACATTTTAGGAATTAGGGGCCAAAAAGGGCCCAAATAAGCATTTTCTTGGTTTTCGCACTATAACTTTAGTTTAAGTTAATAGAAATCTATGAAATTTTTACACAAGGTTTATGACCACAAAAGAACGGTTGGGATTGATTTTGGGAGTTTTGGTCTCAACAGTTTAGGAATTAGGGGCCAAAAAAGGGCCCAAATAAGCATTATTCTTGGTTTTCGCACAATAACATTAGTTTAAGTAAATAGAAATCAATGAAATTTAAACACAATGTTAATGACTACAAAAGGAAGGTTGGTATTGATTTTGGGAGTTTAGGTCCCAACAGTTTAGGAATTAGGGGCCAAAAAGGGACCCAAATAAGCATTTTTCTTGGTTTTCGCACCATAACGTTAGTATAAGTAAATAGAAATCTATGAAATTTAAACACAAGGTTTATGACCATAAAAGAAAGGTTGGGTTTGATTTTGGGAGTTTTGGTCCCAACATAATAAGGGGCCCAAAGGGTCCAAAATTAAACTTTTGTTTGATTTCATCAAAATTGAATAATTGGGGTTCTTTGATATGCTGAATCTAACTGTCATGACTGTGTATGTAGATTCTTAACTTTTGGTCCCGTTTTCAAATTGGTCTACATTAAGGTCCAAAGGGTCCAAAATTAAACTTAGTTTGATTTTGACAAAAAATGAATCAGTTAGGTTCTTTGATATGCTGAATCTAAAAATGTACTTAGATTCTTGATTATTGGCCCAGTTTTCAAGTTGGTCCAAATCGGGGTCCAAAATTAAACTTTGTTTGATTTCATCAAAAATTGAATAAATGGGGTTCTTTGATATTCCAAATCTAACTGTGTATGTAGATTCTTCATTTTTGGTCCTGTTTTCAAATTGGTCTACACTAAAGTCCAAAGGGTCCAAAATTAAACTTAGTCTGATTTTAACAAAAATTGAAATCTTGAAGTTCTTTGATATGCTGAATCCAAAAATGTACTTAGATTTTTTATTATGGGCCCAGTTTTCAAGTTGGTCCAAATCAGGATCTAAAATTATTATATTAAGTATTGTGTAATAGCAAGTCTTTTCAATTGCACAGTATTGCGCAATGGCAAGAAATATCTAATTGCACAATATTGTGAAATATCAAATTTTTTTTTAATTAGAGTTATCTTTCTTTGTCCAGAATAGTAAGCAAGAAATATCTAATTGCAAAATATTGTGCAATAGCAAGATTTTTTTTTAATTGGAGTTATCTTTCTTTGTCCAGAATCAACTTAAATCTTTGTTATATACAATATACAATGTATATTCACTTTTTACTACCAACTGATAAATTAAAATAATCTTTACCATTCAGTGATAACAAGCAGTTTTTTTACATCTTAATATTTTATGATGTATTTAAATGAGTAGTTATTGTTGCAAACTCCATTAGAAATTTTAATTGAGATTAGTTTTGGAATAAGGGAAAGGGGGATGTGATTAAAAAAATTGGGTTCAATTTTTCTCATTTGAAATTTCATAAATAAAAAAGAAAATTTCTTCAAACATTTTTTTGAGAGGATTAATATTCAACAGCATAGTGAATTGCTCTAAGAGAAACAAAAATTTTAAGTTCATTAGAACACATTCATTCTGTGTCAGAAACCTATGCTGTGTCAACTATTTAATCACAATCCAAATTTAGAGCTGAATCCAGCTTGAATGTTGTGTCCATACTTGCCCTAACCGTTCAGGGTTCAACCTCTGCGGTCGTATAAAGCTACGCCCTGCGGAGCATCTGGTTTACTTTAACCTCGCATCTGATATACACGAGACGATTTTACTTTTAGAAATTATGAATTTCTCCAATCTTAGTTGCAATATACCAATTTCACCTGCATATGGGATATATATTTTCAAACTTATTCGGTTTTCGAGATACTGCAGCTTCTACTAAGACTTAAACGTAGCCATTGTCTGAGTAAAAAGTTTATGAACTAGGAATATGTCAAAGAAAATCTAGTCCTTTTTCAAAAAAAAATCATTGGAAGGTACCTTCTTGATATATATTTCGTTTGATCCTCACATCTTTCTAACGTATTCTTTTATATGCATGTTACTTTTTTTTGTTAAGTTTGTTTTTGGTGATATTATTTGATCTTTCTCTGTACTTATACATCCCGTTATTGTGTTATTGTTCAATGACAATTTTTGCATTCTTGTCTTTCGTTTTTGCTAAAGTTCTTTGTTTACATAACTTTTCGTGTTTTTGTGGTACATTTGTACATGTTCATATGACGTTGCTCTGTACTAATACATCTCATCGTTGTGTTATTGTGCCATGTGTGTATCCTTGTCTTTCAGTTTTGATAATGTGATTTGTCTTTATGTCTTTTTGCGTTCTGTTGATACATATAATGTTGCTCTGTAATTGTGTCATTGTTTTATTGTACTATGGTAAATTTTCTTGTTTTTAATATGTGCTAAATTGGTTTTTTTTAGTGGTTAAGATTATGATACGATGTTGATTTCTGTACCCCTATTATCATTTTGACATTTTTACCCATTATGTCAGTTTGCTTTTTTCACACATCGGTATCAATATAATGTAGTTTGAGGGAGTTTCTGCTCATTTTCAAAATAAATAACATTCCATAAAACTAGTTTATATTGATAGGGGATTAATTAAGGTATCAAAAAAGCAAAAACAAAATATAGGGGTCAATGTTCTTGTTTTCGAGATATTAGCCATTGGAATTTTGGTAGGAAAATGTTCTCTCTTGATTTTTCATAGCTTTATCATTGACCAGTTAACGTTCTCAAAAACTATTAAAAAATTAATAAGATTTAATAAGACTTTTACAAATGGCTTATTATTTTACATGTCAAAGATTTATAAAAAGAAAATGGGGGTCCAAGGGCAACTTTTTTAAGGCATTTAAAAATTCAAATGGATAAAACCAGAGGATTTCAAAAATCTGCCAAAAATTCCAAAACATGACTAGCTAACATCCTTAATGCGACTGTCATGCAAGATTTAGCTAGCTATAAAACCAGGGTTAACCTTTACTGTTTTTTACATAAGAAAACACAAAAAACAGGGCATTTGTTATCCATTCGTTTGATCTTTTGAGTTTGCCTTTTGATTAGGAACTTTTCGGAATTAAGTAATTTTGTGATTTTACTCTTTTCCGGCGGTCTAATAGTCCAATGTATTGGAAACTTTATACATTAAGTTGTTCTATACTAATAGAAAAATAAACTGGGAGAATATGTTGAAATTCGTTTAACATGTTGTGACAAGTATATAATGTCGAACCCCTGTTTTAATGATTTGTCACTTAAACAGAGATTTCATTCCTTGAATGCAAATACGTTGTTTAGAAACCTGATTTTTAGTGGTTGTCATTTGATGATGTAGTTCATAAGTGTTTCTCGATTTTTTAAAATAGATTAGACTGTTGGTTTTCCAGTTTGAATGGTTGTACACTAGTCATTGTTGGGGCTGATTATCGCTTGTTGTTTGGTGTGAGTCAAGACTCCGTGTTGAAGACCATTCTTTGAACTATAATGGTTTACTTTCACGAATTGTGACTTGGATGGAGAGTTATCTCATTCGCACTAATAACAAAAATATTCATATGTGTATTTGCATACACGCGCGAATCAAATCAAGATGTATAAACACCATAGGATCAATGGTGACATTGAAAATGAATACAATCCCCCTCTCGTTACATAATACTGAACTCCGAGAAAATTTAAAAAAGGTGATATCAATAAAAACTGAAAAAGTCAAACCCTTTCAATCAACGGAACAAGTAAAAATAACTGCAACATTCCTGACTTACTATAAACAGTTCCTGAAGAAAATGTAGGTACAACTTGGTTTTATTGCTAGGATAGCTATAACTTGAACAATTGTCAACATCTACAGCTGAGAACAACTACGACATGGGACATGTGAGGGGTCGTTTCAAAAATGATATTGAAAAAATATATTATAAATATAATTGTTCTGATTGCCGATAAGAAAATTACACAGCCTGACATGTATCGAAAATCAATTGTTATGTATCATACTTTTTTTTTCCATTTGATGATTAAATCAAAACTCATTTGTGAATTGATTATGAAGAAAAGGAAGGGGTTCAGTTTTTCATTTCTTCAAAAAAAAAATAATTTATTTTTAAGCAGATATTCAATGTTTTATGTTTGTTGACTAAGGTGGAATATGTTACCATAAAATCAGATAATTTTGAGTCGGACGCCTCAATATACTCATAATTTTATATATTTTATTAATCACAAACATGAATATTCAACGACCATGCAATTTTTTTCATTTAAATTTTCGCCTACATGTAACTATGCCGTCAATGAACCTGTTTCCAGTCAATCAGATGCCGGAGCTGACCAAAAAGAGGATGCAACCAGTGAATTGCCTCGTTCTTCTGTTGTACGACCAAAATAAACTTACAGCAAATTAGCGCCCAAAAATGTTCCTTCTTTGCGAGAATCAACTGGAATGCAGTACATTCATAAAAATAATATAGTGTTAGAGATGTTTGGTGTCTATTATGATTTAGATTCCGATTTATATTCAAATCGTAAGCTTTTTTTCATTATTATAAAATAATAAAATAAGAAATTACATACGATAATTATATAAGGTATGATAAATTCAAAGTGCATGTTGTGAAATAATTAGTTGTCAAAGGTACCAGGATTATAATTTATTACGCCAGACGCGCGTTTCGTCTATATAAGACTCATCAGTGACGCTCATATCATCCCTAGAATGGAGAGAGATGTTAATATATGTTTAAAATATGTTCGTTTGTCAAAATAGAGTAAAATCGAAGATAAGAACAACCTAATACTATTCATGAATGATGTTTAATTGTTAGACGACCCCTTCATTTTACGAGTAAACTGTAGGTGTAATTAGTCGGTGTCGAGAGTTGTTGATAATGTTTACTTCTATAGTTTCGAAAAAATTGGGTAAGCAAGCAAAACAGACATTCTAGATTAATGTGACAATAATTAGTTCAGAAGTTATTAGTAATGTTTGGATAGTTGTTGCAAAGAGCATCATTAATATACCTGTGTGTGAAATCAAACAATCTAGCTTGTATATATGATTGTTTTGCAAGTGATTGAAGGTACTCAGATTCATATACAAAATAAGAAAAGATTGGCAAGGAGAGGGTTGAAAATGCCGACAACCTGATTGAAAAATTCTACTTCCAATTCCAACAAACATGTTTTCAATGAGAACCGCTAGCGTTTCCTAACTTGTTTTCGGTGTAGCATGTTTTATTATTTGTCTCACGTCTACAAAATATGCAGAACTACATGTATATGCGAAATCATTTATAGAGCATAGTATCCTTTTTATGACGGGCAGCATTGTGGTCTATATCTTTAATACGGTATTTATCTGTGGAATGCTGGTGTAAAGAGACACAAAAAAGAATTTATTTAAGAAAATGTTCCAGATTTACAATTTTCGAAAAAATTCTTGTGAGTTCTAAGATATCAAAATATAATAATGCCACTATGCGGGTATGTCATAGTATTTCTGTAATCCCTCTTTCAGCGGAGACAATACTCTATAATCTAGCTGACGGACAATTCCTTTGTAGAACATGCAGATAATATGCGCCAATACTACGCACCGTTGTTTTTACGGAGCCTTGTAAATATTGGGTATCAAATACAAACAAGATAAGTCCTAAGATTGGTTGTCCATTGACATATTAAATGAGACCATGGAGGATTTGGGGTTTGCCAAGTTCAATCCTTTTTATGGTTACGTTTTGGCACGTTGGATTTCCCATGTGTATATATTTCTAACCTTTTGATATGACGCTCGTAGGGATAGGATTGGCATACAAAACATGTGTTATGAGAAGCTTTTTTCCGCAGGAACAACAACATATTTGTTGCGAAGAGACTTCAGACATTCCACAGTCTCTTTGTCTCTGAACACAAATTAAAGTAGAAATTTTACATTGTTTATTCAACTTGTGGACTTCGTTTTATCAATGACCTTATTGTTTTAATTTATTCTGACAGAGTTTCTAGTATAAATTTTTCTCGTTTCATCATTCTCCCAGTTTTATCCTCAATTGAATCCCAAATTATTTTAAAGTTATGATTCTAATTGTAGTATTAAGCTATTTATTCATTCGGCTAAGATTAAAACTATGATCGATGATACTGGAACAATACACGAAACGTCAATGTGTCGGTAACGTATGGAAACAAAAAAAAGGACATGTATATTTTACCATTGATAATTCATTATTGCATACATAAAATAAATTTAAACTTCGAATTATTTAATGTTTCATATTCTTTATTTACAAAATATATACGAAGGCTGTGTACAAAATAGTTAACTTTTTATACAGGTTCTCTTAGTTTTTGAATGTCATTGAGGGTCAAAAATTCATCGTTATGATTGGTTTCATCATCATCACTTGAGTCACTTTCTGGTTGTGGATCAGCCTTGATTGTCAAATCAATATCAGCATATGGCGTTTTGTCGGTTGATCCATGGATAACAAATTTTGGTCCTGCAGTGACAGAGTTAAACTGCAAGTCGATATAGTTCAGGATAGGTGCTTCTGTATTCTACAATATTGAAACACACATTCATTTAGTAATGCACGTGAATCAAAGAAATAGACAATAACACATTAACGTCTATAATCACTATGGATTTAGTCTGACAAAAATAGACTAAAAATTGTGTAACTAATATTACAATTAGAACAAAAATTGGTTCACCTATACATTGAATTAGGCATATTCCAAATCGAACATGCAAATCAGGATCTACTTACATTTCAGGAGCACCTTAAATTACCTCCAGTGATTTTCTGGGTTTTGTGTTGTCAGTTTACTTTGGACTTGTGAGTTTAAATATCACAAACCAACATATGGTCATTCTACTCTTTTAACACGCATGGTATATTCAAATTGTAGATCATTGAATCCAATCCATATTTGGATTTGTCATATCGGCATTGAGCCTAATTTGTGTTCAACATGCATGTTTTTTTTTCTTCTTAAAAAAAAGGGTTTGCGCACTGATATAATCTTGAATATACATGTGCTTTCACAAGTATATGCATTCCTTGGTCTGGTTTCAGTGATTTGACACCTAATAATAGATACGCATCTAATCCGAAATATATGTGCACTCAAACCTGTATTGTAGTAAAGTTTTATTGTGTCAATTGCAAATTATGTTATCCTTCGTTTTTTCATGAGGCTTGTATAAACTATTACAATTTGCACCACACTCTCAAGATAAACACTGCACTATATATACTTGAATATAAAATTGTTGAATAAGTTCCTTAAAATGGGGGGTGGGGGTGAAGACGCAGATGCAAATGTAACTCTCAAATAGTATGCTTATATTGAAAAGACAATTGTATATATATATATATATATGTGTAAATTTAAAGTGAGAGAAATTATTTAGTAAGCAAATAACAGGTGAAAAAGTACACATAAATTCGATACTAATGTATACTATAAATTCCAACCTGAATTTTAATAGGTTGTTTTTGATTGCAGGTTGTTGGCAGAAAACATGGAAAATTCAGCTCGTTATAATTTAACTTTGATTTGACTGCTTTAAAATAGGTTGCGTTCAATGTGAAAAAAATATTTGACAAACGTTTGAAATAAAATTTCCAAAAAAGTTAGGTGTATTGTTTTATTGTTACATGTACAAGTTTTTGTTTTATTTACTCGTGATTGTATGATAAACGTGTTGGATATGGCGTATATGCTTTAAAAATAAACTTACACATTCAGCAGTAGTGTTCATTTCTTCTACTCGCAACCTGTCAGCACTCCTTGTCTGTTCAAAGTTTTGATTGTTGGTAGAATGTCGAAACATCACTGTTTAAAACATAAATGCAACGGAAAAATATTTATTTAAAATGACAATTTTTCTGATATTGTTTGCTAGAAAAGTTGTTACGGTTTTTTAAACCATTTAAATGTGTGTAATAAATTAGATATCAGAACTGTATGTATAACTAGAAACCAATAAAGATATAAATTTCGTCATCAGTATTTCACGAAACAATTATTTAACCTTTGTTTAGATACACATATTTGGAAGCGTTTTGAAGCTTCTCTGTACAATCTGTTCTAAAAACGGAATATCATATTTATTTTTTATAATACCATAAAACTTACAAATGCAAACTTATTGATACTTTGATCAAGTATCGAAGAGATATCAATACAAAACAGTACTGAAATATTTGAATATTGATTTCATTAGTACTAATTATAACTTTTATAGTGTTATAACAGAACTACTCTAAAATATTACTTGATATAATATAAACTAATTGTTCTACATGCGGTAGATATTGTGCACTTATGATTCGACATTGCACAAGTAATTTTATTTTTCCAGCTATTTATGACACATTTTCCTAAACGCTGTTGGATTGAACTAATGCTTTTGTCTGGGAAACATGATTTGTTTATTGTTTGTTATTAGCTTTGGAATTGCTTTTTATCGTCACGGTTCTTTACGTCTTTTGTCTTTATGCATCGACTAATCTGATGAGTAAATAGATTTCAACACTGATTTTTTTCAATTCCTTCGCATGTAATGTGTACTGTTCAGTTGCACTATTGCCCCAGGTTAGTGGGATTGGTTGATCGTTCAAAAATATGTTTGACTCTGCCACATTTTATTTGTGCCTGTCCTGGTTTTCATATTTTTTTTAAAGGCTATTAGGTTAAGTATAGCGCACCATTTCGACGTTATTGAATAGTTGTGTCATTGATAATCACATCACATCTCTGAGATTAGATTGAACGTACGATTAGGGAAATGGTGTGTTTCGATAATACATTTGAAAAACAAATCTATGCAGTTAAGAAGAGACCTTCGTCGAATTCGATATTACTTTAGGTCCTCCATTTTCCTTAGTTATGAGATATATTCGTCGGACATCGGAATAGTAATGCCAGTTACGCTTTTGGAAATGCATGTACTGAGTCAGGAAGTCAGATGACAGAAACACTCCATTGTCTTTGTTATTTCAAACTAACGTTTGATTTTCCATCATTTTAATATTGTTCGTTAGCCGCGATCGTTCAATTCGTCGTATGTTTTGTTGGCAAGGAATAAAGAATAAATTGCACATTTCGTACCACAAGAAAGAAAGCTAGTCATTTCATAGAGATTTATATGCATTAATGAATAAACATATAAAAGAAAGTATACAAGTAATTACTTACATGATCCATTTCCTCTTTCATCAGTTATACTCGCCTTTGAAGCTCGATTAGCTTTATACGAAATTGCTTGTCCAATTTCAATTCTACGTCTTCTGTCAATAGAAGAGTATCCTTCTACCGGCAAATCATGCGGTTCATTATGTCTTGCAATGTTATCTGCATTCTAGAATTTTGAAATGCATTTCTTGTCGTAAGTCATACATAAAACATGTTTATTTTTTTCCAAAGCATAAACGATAAATGTACAGCAATTTATAATGTGTATAGCATAAACTATAAAGAAACACTTGCTACATAGAATAGCATGTAGTACAGAGTACAGGTTTATCAATATAAATCGTAACATGACGAGGACCACAAATAGGGTAAGATAGACTGACCATACTGGATCATTTCCAAATTTCAATGGGTTTCATATTACTAACTTTTGTATACAGTGTTTCGTGATTTTGTTCGTTTTTTCGTTTGTATTTCTGTTTTATTTGGCATGAAGTCCTCAGGTTGACTTATGAACCCGTAATTTTCTTTTGGTATTTCCTGTCTCTTTTGATAGCCTTTGACGAATACATACAAAATTGCAGAGTTCTCATTTCCTATCATAGAATCCCGGCTATGTTATCAAATCTTAATTATTGTAACCTGTGAATCATCAGTAATAATTGATACATATTACCTTATTTTAACACGATAAAAAATGGTAAAAATGGAGGATCTTAAAAAATCAACTATACGTGTTTTTGTAATTAACACGCTGACAAAAAAACTAACTGCATATGTATAATAACATAAATAACTTAAATTTAGACTTGCGCTCACTGTTTGAATTCTTAAATATTTCGATTCTCAGGCATATGCTATTTTTATATTATTCTACTTACCTCTTTGAAATGAGTGAATGCTGCAATATACGTTAAACGGATTCACATATTTATGAAGTATATAATATCTGTATAAATAACGTTTTTATATTAGTGCATTATGAACAATAATCATGATAATAATAAAAGAACGATTTTTATAACGCAACATTCCCTTCTACTTTTAATAAGGCAATATTCCGATTTCCACATGGAATAAATCTGAAAACTATTACATGAATAGACTTTCAAAAATCAATATCAGGAAGTTGTTTATAAATAAAGGTAAAGAAAACTGTTCACGCCCTCGAATGTGTGTTGTCCCACTATTGCAGGATTGAAATATTCGATATCACGGCCGACACTCGGTTAACCGAGAGATTGGTCGGTTAATCTATATTGAGTATGCGGCTATATGGGCGATTGGTCTGTTAATCGGGTTGGTTATACGTCTGTTAAGAGTAAAACGCACAATTTTATGTTAAACTCTATTAAATATACAAATTTTTTGCATATTATAAGAACCAAATCAAAAAAAGGAAAGTGTCTGACAAAATGATATCTATCATAGAATATTTTCCACCTGTAAAAACATTTCATAGTCTGCGCAGTTTTCAGTAAAACTAAAAGGCGTCGCGCAAGTATGTATAATTTATGCTGATACGCATAGTAATTTTTTTAATAAAAGGCGAAACAAACAATTATAGATATCATTTAAAGGACACAAAATAGTACTTTGGTTCTAAAAAATAAATTGACATTAGTAAATATTTCATAATTGTAATATAACGAGAATAATACCACGTTTTAGTGAAAATTATGGGAATAAAGTCTGTTAATGGGTTGGACAATTGAAATTGTGTCAGTTAAGAGTCATTTAGCCACTGCAATAGTTTTGCTTCATTTATATTTTCCCATTGAAAAAGTAAAGAATGAGATGTTTTTGAGTTAAAAAAAAAATGACAATACGGTGCAACAGTATCGTTCTAGTAAGAGCATTTTTATTTTGACTTTCTTTGCATTTTATTGAAGGGTATGTCACTTCAATATAGCATGATATGGATTGGCCGCTGGAATATGCATGAATTAAATATCAACGTTTTCAATCAGCCTTAATTTTTGAATCTGTTCAAAGTAGCACGTTCTCAAAGAACGTGTCTTTCTAATACAACACAGGGGTACATATAACGTGTTGTCGTTCTCATATGCTCATGATATTTGTCACTGGACGTTAACCCCTAATTCGTCAGCATCATCCAATTGGTTCTTTTCTTCTATTACTTAATCTTATGTTGTTTTCTAATCATTCTAAAGAAGTAAATGGAAAGGAGCGAATGCAGCTACATTTTGTTAACTTAAGTTTTAATTCATTTTATTCCGTTTAGTTACTTTCTACATAAGTGCAGAGGAGAACTGCAGTTGACCGCATGTAAACTTCTAGCATTTGACACCAATATGAGTACATCGCAATCTGTTACTGTTTCAACACCCAGGGGTGTTTCATGTCTGTATTCTTAAACAATTATTATTTTTCTCTCTTTTTTAGCAATGCATCAATCTCTACTGTCCTTATCTACTATTCTATATTCTGCGTCTCCATCCAGATTCTCGTGTATACCATGAGGGTCCGGATTGGGGGTGGTGTTTATTTCTGTATTCTTTAAATTGTTATGTCACTTTTCTCTACATTTTATCTATTTTACTCAGTATTATTAATTTGTATATTTGAACTTATTTGATTCGTTCAAGGATAGTCACATGTTAAACTATATTTTCGAAGGTGATCCGGCAAAAACGGCAGATAGCAAAATGTATATTGCGCAGCAAAAAGCATATTGCACGGTTTATTTATATGTCGTTAATATATGGGAGACAATATGATATCTATAAAATTCAAACAAAATCAAATGACGATTTCAATACGAATATGGTTGGAAATTTAACAATTTAACAATTATATCAGGAGCCTGTAATTCAGTGGTTGTCGTTTGTTTAGGTGTTACATATTTGTTTTCGTTCATTTTTTTACATAAATAAGGCCGTTAGTTTTCTCGTTTGAATTGTTTTACATTGTCTTATCGGGGCCGTTTATAGCTGACTATGCGGTATGGGCTTTGCTCGTTGTTGAAGGCGGTACGGTGACCTATAGTTGTTAATGTCTGTGTCATTTTGGTCTTTTGTGGATAGTTGTCTCATTGGCAATCATACCACATCTTCTTTTTTATATAGCCTATTTATGAGGTCAATACAGGATATATCGACCCAAAGAAGTATTTCGTCCTCAGTCAATATACTTCTTTCAGGTCAATATATTCTTGTATTGCCCTCATACAAAGGCTATAATTGTATATTATTCCACTGTTTATATACATTCAATTTGATAGTTTAATCAATATCTGATTGGTTGAGACTATCCCACGTGTCATTGAACATATCTCCCTGAGGACGGGAAATAAATGTATTTTATTCTTTCTCTATTCTTTATATTTTAGCATCCCAATATATTTTTCTTACTGATGTTTAGTTACATTACGACGTTTATCTCTGATTTATATACTGGTTACCAATGAAGATGACAAATTGGTGTCATTCATTATGTAAACAGAATCCATACGATATATGATACCATTCTTGAATGAAATTAATATTACTTTAATATAACACTTTTTGAAACCATTTTTATCAATTTTCAAATTCCATTGTCTAAATTGTTTATTGTTCATGTGTTGCTATCGTATATTTTATGTTTCATTGCTCATGTGTTAATTCCGTATATTTTAGCTGCTCGTCTTGAGCCTACCCATTTGATCCGATAACACCCCATATAGCAATAAAATTATATTTTTATTGCTATTCATAACTCTTAACAGACCAATTAACAGACCGGGTTTTAAACACCCGACCCATTAACAGACCAGGTTTTAAATAAAGATTGATTTATGTCAACAAAATACAGATTTTCGTGTAGATTTTTCACACAAAGATATCAATATGGTTAACAAACATAATGCTCGTCTTTTTTCGATGTTCAAAATATTGCATGCAAGTAAAATCCACCAACGTGTCATTTTGTGTACATTTTGTGTGTGTAAAATGTGTATAAATTTATTCATGGGTAACCCGCCTTTTCATTTTATAGATCGTACATCGAAACTAGATAAATGATAATTACACCACTGGATTCAGTATATTGAATTGTTTTGTTAGACATGAATAATGTTTATAATAAAAATATATTTAAAAAGTTATATAATGAAACATGCTAAACTTTCAATGATTTTCTCGATAACACCTGATTAACAGACTTTAGCCAACCCGATTAACAGACCAACCGCCGATATAGCCGCATACTCAATATAGATTAACCGACCAATCTCTCGGTTAGCCGAGTGTCGGCCGTGGATATACAAGTATTTGATTTATGAAATATATATCCCATTTGAGGTTTAGTTATAAAAGAGGTTTGCACGCGGACGCTTTTATCCAATCATATTCCTGGAAATGTATAGGAGGCAATATAATAATATAAGTTATTAGTAAGTAGAATCAATCAATATTCAACCTTTTAAAAGTCTTAGACAGATATTTGTATTGCTAAGAATTGTGAAGTTAAAAAATATTTTATGTAACATGAATATTAAACCATTATTCAAAAAATGGTTGTTTTCAGGTAGCGAATATATGACTATGAAATTAAATGATCTGGGTTTTTTAACTTCTAGTTTTTGACAAGTGTCTGAAGTAAAATGTTTCAAAAGATTATAATTACTACAAATGCATATGATAAGTTTCATACTTGATCGATCGTAAATAAGAATATGACGGATTAAAAAAAGGAATACAAATTGTTCTCGTAATTATTTAAAACATGTGTTCCAACACTAGAAACCTTGGTAGTGCTAGACTACATCCTTTCACTACAGAGCCAGATAAAAAGAGTCATTTCTTTTCCAAATAATAAGGTTGCATTTATGAATATATATTCACTGTAATTTCATAATTTTTTGTGTCATATTGTTTTCAAGTCATGCCGATGATAACATAACTTCCAAACTAGGGAGATGGCTAAAGACTGCGTTATTGATTGTTGTGGTAGTTTGTTTTTGAGCATAACGGGGCATATTTGATGATTATACGGCTTTGGTTTTTATTAATGAAGGCCTGATAGTGACACGTGTTGTTCTAAGAAATTAATACAAAAATTTATGATAAAAGAAATCATTTTTCATTTCCTATCATTAATTATCCATTTTTAGATGGTGACGTTCCCTTGTCACCATCTTAAGGTGTTTATATATCTCAACTTGTACGATTCGCTCGTGTATGTAACAGCGTATTAGATTTTAGCGAGATAAATTTATGTATTACTGACAAAATATTACACCAGGGTTTTCGATATCACAAACTAGTCAAAACATTTACTAGATTTTATCATCGGTATAAGAAAATAATTCGTAAATATAACTCAACATGCAGACATCTTATACGTTCAGGTATTTCACATCCATTCTTTTTAGGTAATATTCTTTACAAAGCACAAACATGTCAGTATTCACCTCAAAAGCTTACAAAACCTTTAAACATACTTACTAAGAAGGGATCTAGTTACGATACTGTTGTCAGGTAATTAAAGATTTCATATTTTGGCTTTAATATTGATTGACTTTTCGGGTATTTGCATCGGAACTAAACACATTTATTTAAAAAAAAACAGTTGTTTGCATGACACGGGTTATGTTTTTCTCGTATATTTTATGATAGTATGATACTAAACCCTAACGGGAGGGATTGTGCCTGATATTCATATGACGAAGACATAATCTTTCGTTAATTGAGGTCTGAAGCTGGCATGTCAGTTAACTGCTAGTAGTATTTTGTTATTTATGTATTATTGTCATTTTATTCATTTTCTTTTGTTACATCTTTTGACATCGGACTCGGACTTCTTTTGAACTGAATTTTAATGTGCGTATTGTTATGCGTTTACTTTTCTACATTGGCTAGAGGTATAGGGGAGGGTTGAGTTCTCATAAACATGTTTAACCCCGCCGCAATTTTGCGCCTATCCCAGGACATGAGCCTCTGGCCTTTGGTAGTCTTGTATGATTTTTAATTTTAGTTTCTTGTGTATAATTAGGAGTTTTGTATGACGTACTATTATACATATTTTTTCGGGGCCAGCTGGAGGACACCTACGGGTGCGGGAATTTTCGCTACATTGAAGACCCATTGGTGGCCTTCGGCTGTTGTCTGCTCTATGGTCGGGTTGTTGTCGCTTTGACACATTCCCCATTTCCTTTCTCAACTTTATTCTAATCTCTCTATGTTGTTAAATTAAAAATCATATGTTTTCTAATTTTTTGTTTATTGTATGCAATAATAGAGAATAGGAAAATTACAAATTAGGATGTAGAATTGAAAATGATGTTTATCAAAAACGCATTTAGCATGATTTAAAAGGAATATCAACATTACTTGAATTAAATGTTCCATGCATTTCAATGTTTTTTGCGATTATCCATATTCATTACCAATTTTCAGTTTCCGAAAAAGAGATGAGCTATTATTGCCAATGAGACAAATTGCCACCAACGACCAAATCAGAGATAAGACACTATAGGTCACTGTATATGATAAAACAATGATCAAAACACGCACCACAAAGCAAGCTACAACAGGCAATGCCATACAAATATGGAGATCATTTCAAACAAGAACACTTGCGGCATGAATAATGAGCAAAACAATAAACGAAATACAAATATGACTTACAGCAAAGTCATCTTATTTACAGGCTCTTGAATTTGCAAAATGTTGTACAAAGTGAGGCGGCGTATACTTTGCTTTTTCATTTACGTAAATATTGATTTATACAAATTTGTTTTACTCAAAAACAATTTACGCGTATTTTTTATACACATAGTTTTACGTAAGTTATACAGATCGAATATATGCACACCGTACTGATATATTTGTTTCACCCAATGTTTAGCTTTTTGTTTCGCATAAGAAAGATATTTATGCAGTGAAAGTTTTAAGCTATGTTTCATACTAATTAAAAGGGTTGCATGAACATTAAATATAACAATAATATACATACCTCTCCTTATACACCAAATAAGTATACTGACCAAGGTTATTCCACATACAAAGGAAATGCTCATAAGTAAATAAGCTAGATACCATGCTAAAATTGATATTGAAATCGAAAGTTTAATTTAGTTCGTAGCTAGTTTCACTAGATCATGACTTATGACAAAACGTAATACGTTAATCAGGTATACAGTTATGAATGTTTACACGAATGCATTTACTGTTAAGCTTAACATCGTCAATACATATCTAAAGCAAACCTAACATTCTATATTTGCATGGCAATAATGATGGTTTAATTGGTGGTAAACGCAACCCCGGCATTACTATATTTTGCGTGCCGATGAGTTTTTATTTTTAAGGAAACCGAAGTGGCCAGACAGAACTACCGACTTTCGGTAGGAAAACTGTCGATTCTAGTCAATTAAATCTTGTGTAGAACGCATCTGTCACGAATAAGACTCGAACTCACAACATGTAAGTGATACAGTAGTTGAAATACTCAGACCACTCGGCCTCTTTGGCCACTCAACCATAAGGAGGAAGAAGGTATTTTTGTATATTTCGACAGTTCAAATTGTACACAAAAGATAACTATAAGATCATGTCTATCATATTTGAATGATAAAATATCTTTTTTGTCATATCCAATTCAATATCTATGAGCAACAATCTTATAAAATATAAATTCGTTTCAGATATCTTTCAAAGCTGGATTAAAGTCATTCATTATCATTATCAATAATATCAAAACGCATCAACATTTCCAAGCTTAAAATTTGATATGCAATTCTGGCTTAAGGTTCATATAATACTACGTTTATTATTGATATGTTGTGCCAAATATTTGTCTTTATCTGTACATACATTGAGATAGAAATCTATTAGTGTTATAAGACATAAAGAACAATACATTGTCTAAATACCAGAAATTGGTAAAGGCATACATTAAGTTGGGTGAGACCAGTCAAACATGCTCATAAACCTCATCTTAACAACCCTGACAGAGTGCAATCAGCCTCCAACATAGTGGTCATCAACGTATACAAATAAATTGGAAACAACATTTGTAAAGTTTGGTTCAAATATGCCTGTCATCAAAGTAATTTTATGTAAGTTATATAAAAAGGGGGGATTTCAACAACAACACTTACGTTTTGATTCATTGTCAGAAGATGGTATTGGAATTTTAAGCATGTCGCGTGAATCAGTTTCACATTCGTATAAGGCATCAGAAGAGTTTTTTAAATCTAGGAGGAACATAGTCCTACTAGAAAAGTATGCATACACTGTGCCATTACAGTTCAAGTTTTCAGCCATATTTGATGAGTTACATTTACATGTATATGTATCTTCAATATCTGTAGTCTCCCTGGTATATTCTTCCTCGTCACTCAAAATCCCTGGAAATGAGTAAACGAAAATTATTAAAGTAACTTAAGGGAGATTATTTTTTTGTTTTTACTAATAATTACTTGGTATTTCTATTCTAACTCGATGTACGAGATTTTTATAAATTATAAAAACAATTGTTTAATTGTTTATTTAACAGGTGTATTTAAAAGTATGACAGTTAGGTAATTTTTCTCGACCTTATTGAATATTGCATGATTATCAGCTTGATTATTTCAACTATGGTGACTACTTTACATGTGCATTGATACTATGCTCCATCAACAGATATAAACATTGATAAATGGGATTATTTCCAATGATTAGATCAAAGTAATAATACCTTGTGTGGCTAAAACCCAATTGCATATATTTCTTGGTTACTGGCAATGGAAACACAAGTTGAGAGTGTGTAAGTCAATAGGAATGGGGGAATTAGGATAAGTACTTTGACAAACAAGTATTTTTTTTTTGTATTTGCAATGCAAGTGTTAGTGTTAGACGGAATAGTTTGCAATAACGTTTCATAACACAAATATATATGTTTGTTTTTTTGTACTCACATTCTACCTGTAATTGAAATGTATGATTTGTTGTTTCACACTGCTCGTTGTTGATTGCCAAACATGTGTACTTCTTAAATATTTCCTTTTCTGTCTTCTTTTCCTTTCTATCAATAACTATCCCGCTGTATTCAGAGGTAGGACGTGTAACACTCTTCATTAATGTTTTCAAGTCATCCAACTTGGTAGTATTGTCTTTTGTGCAAATAATGTTTGTCTCATGAACATAATTAATATTTGTACTGTTGTCTGCAACAAAGGAAGAGTAGCTTATTTATTTGGTGCTGCTTCAGGAAACATAACCAATAGCCAGTTAATCTATGTCAGTTAGAAACATCGATTCAAATCAATTATAGAAACATAATATTATAATATATCTTATGCAGTACAAACTAATCATTCCGTTTTGGGATATAATAATGTCTAAAGCAAAATTCTTTATCATTTTGTTTCTTTTTCCATTAAAAAAAATGCATGTATCTTGAAAAAAATATACGGAATTTTCGATCCTTATAATTTTTCTTTTGAAACCGTTTGCATATTCAAATGACATTTAATTTATCACTTACTGCACAATTTCAGCACAACTGTACATTGTTGGTATTTTCCACCAGAAACTCCTTGACACATGTAACGTCCTTGATCAGCCTCAGTAAAATTTAAAATTTGAAGCTTTAAATTGCCGTTGATTTTGAATTTTGACTTCAATTCAGGATTGACGTCCTTTCGGATAGCAATTAATGTTGACTCTTCAAAATACCAAGACACATTATCATTTTCATTTGTCGTAAATTGGCAACCAATTTCAACAGTCGAATATTTCTTCACAGATAGCTTATACGAATTTGAAAAGCCTGAAATATATATATATATATATATATATATATGTATGTATCAATTGATTGCATCGTAATAAATGATGGGTTTTACGTGAGCTCATATTTCCTTAGGTTTGATAGCTTTAGACAGACATTTTTAGTCATATGATACACTTAAAAAGGCAAATACTTACTCAAAGTTCCTACAAAATATGCATCCAATTTTTTTAATGCATCAAATGGTGTCTTATCGATAAAGTTAATCTCAAATATGTTATCAAGTTCAATATCTTTCACAATTAACCAAAACATACGTATTTGTTCAAAATTCTAAATTTACATTAGAAAAACATAATACCTTCATTGTAAAACTTACGTACTTATAAGAATACAGAAAATCAAACATGCACTCATTTTTCGCCAACGTTTATTCCTGAAAAAAAGTTTGTTATATATAAACGATATATACTTTTACCCTCAACTGTTAAGACGATACAATTTTATCATGTACACACTTTTTTCCACAAAGAAAATGAGATGGATTGAAAGGAACATTCAAGCTCATTAGTCGATTACAACCTCACAAACCCATGGCAATAAAACTTGAACCCTCCCCCTCCAATAATGAAACAAATTAACAAAACACAAAATAAAACCTATAGTCTGAGCAATACGAATCCCATAAAAATACCACTTTGGTGAAACAGTCATGACAGAGTTTATTGTGTATATGTTAATAAGTGCACCTGTTTATTTCAACAACAAACACAGCTTCGATGTTCTACACATATATCTATTTATTAGTAATTGTTAAAACGAAAAAGTTGATATAATGTGGCCTAGCTATGACGCGACTTATATTGATAAGTATGAAGCATGTTATATATACAACGAGCATGTACAGGAATGTATTTGATACAAAAACACTGTTTGGCCACTTGACATTTGTCACATACAATACATGTATACTGATCAATTTTAAAACGGGGATTGTCGGAACCCAAAGAAATAAATCAACTCAGGAACTTCGTTTCTGGTATTGTTGGTGTTAACTTAATACTGTTGTCATTAAGAAAATCAGATATTGATAGTCAATCATCTAACCAATGTAATGCTAACCTTTAGTTGGCTTTATATATTCAAAGATTTGCATATAAAATTTTATATGGACACTATAATGTCCATTGTGGAACAAAAAATATTGACTTGATTCATTTCTTGTTTTATGTTGTTTGGTTGCTTTCAAGTTGGTATTACTTAAATTTGACAGTAATTCAAATGTACGCCTTAACTGATTTAAAAAAAAACACATACTCATGGATGTTGTGCGGTTTAAAAAAACCATGTCCACCAATTTGCATTGATATGTGGACAAATATTCGTATTTTAAGTCATGTGTATAATTTAGGTACAGGTCTTTCATACAACAATGTATTAGGTTTTTCAACTCATATCTTAAAAGGAATTTAGAGGTATAAAACTCTTTTATATCTATTTGACCATTACATATACAAATCAAAATTGTAGATTGCACAGAATGCAAATGATATTGCTGACAAATGAAATATGCATAAAGATTACATTGATAAGTTATATTTACTCACATCCCCATTCAAATTTTTCTTTGTTGTAATGACTAAATATGATCAACACACGCGGAAATTAAAATATACTTGAAGTTGATTTTATGGATATATAGTGGTTCATATAGAATAGGTTTAATCATTTCCGTTCTCAATGATCGAAAATACCCTTGCAATCATTATATGTAAAATTTCCGCAATTTTTATAATATTCAAATATATATATATACAAAACCATACATTTGTAAAATTGGTATATCAGCTCATATGTTAAGCATAGAAACAGGCAGATATTATAATGTTGATAACAATAATAGACTGTGTACAAATTGTTATACTAGCTCTATTATATCATTTTATACTTGAATGTAAAAAACATAGTCGAATTTGAGAAAAGTATATAAAAAAGAATAACTTAGGTATATTTTTTAAATCAGCAGAAAAACGTAGAATTAATTTGCATTTGATAGTATATTTGTTCTCACTTTATTTAAGTATTATATCATTCTCTGCTCGTATTTCGTATTTTGTGTTTTGTATTATGTATTATATCTTCTTTCATGCACACATATTATATTTATAGATCTAATATATATCTCTTGTAAAATCATGTCTATGGATCCTATAAGCTGTATTGCTTTTGTAATAAATTAATTTAATTTTGTCAAAGTTTGAACAAACATGACTTCCACAAATAGGGAAATTTATCCATTTTGATTTTAGGGGAATCAATTGATTCATAATGATGACCTGTATATCCTGAATGATTAATTTCCATTGTTTTATTGACTGATAGTTGTGATAGAAAGTATATATTTATTTCCGTAATTTTGGCACATGACAAAGAGATTAAAGAGGAAAATTTCGAATAAACATGATTTATCGGACGTGTGGCTTCAATCTAGTTTTAGAAACAATAGAAATAAAACACAGAAGAAAGATGCCATTTAAAATGCCAAAACAAAATATAAAGTCATATAAAAATTAATTGATTAATGTTCAGTATCATACATTTTACTACCTTATGAATAGGTTACCTTAACTGTATTTGGCAGATCTTTTAGGAAGTTACGTTTCTCCATGCTCTTCAACCCCGTACTTTTTAAGATTCGAGCGTCACTGATGACTCTTTTGAAGGCAAAATGCGCTTATGGCGCAAATATATAAAATTTAAATCCTCGTATCTTTGATAAGTCTAATGACAATAACTTGGTCGATGTCACTGCTGGTGGAGTTTGTATTCCCTTATGGTATCAATTGTCCAGCAGTCTGTCTGTCACCATTTCTGCGTTGACCGATATGGTCATAATAATACATTTACTGTTTACAATCTTTAATTTTATGAAATACAAAGAATATCCTATCACAGAAATATGTTACTTTAGCTGTATTGGACAAACCTTTTTGATTTGTTTTGTGCTTCATGCTCTTCAACTCGTTCTTTATTCGACCTTTTTAACTTGTTCTTATTAGAGCGTCCCTAATGAGTCTTTTATAGACGAAACACGCGTCTGGTACAAATACAAACTTTAACTCCTTGTATCAATGATGAGTTTGTTTACATGTTCATGTTGTGGAGAAATATAAATTGGTGTTGCAAAGTTGGTTCACCGGACAAAGGATTGACAAAGGATTGAAAACGACTAGAAAATGGTTATAGGTTTGATACGTGAGTGATTTTTGTTTTTCCAGTTCACATACACACTTTTGTAGAAAGTAGGTAATTCGCCGTACAAGAGGCGTGGTTGCATTTGTGTTTACAACCACAGTCCCAAATGGCAAGCATAATTTTCATAGGTTGCACTAGGGAACTATTTTTATTTACACAAGTAAAATTTGAGGGAATCTTAATAAATATAGCCAAACGCTGTATATTTAAGAATATTAAATATATTTCAAAAGTATAATAGTTGAAGAATGTAAACATCAACAAAGAAATAAACAGATGACAGGTTTTATGTTTTGTTGCCAATTTACCCTACAAATGTCTTTGTATGACCATCAATGCAAGCACAAAAGAGTTATTGACATCAATACAAAGTTTAAAAAAACACCATTAAAACTCCAAATGAGAACCTCTATACGTCGATTAAATAAAAATTGTAAGAATCTAACATCAAGACAATAGTTTTAAATGTAACATTGTCAAGTTTTAACTTGTCTCGAGTACAAAAACAATAATGAAATGTTTTGACCGATACCAATCTACTTAAATCAACAAACAACATAAAATTACAGTACTCGTAGGACTTTTTACTTGTTGATTTAAAAAAAAACATTAACACAAGCGCAATCCAGGCTCCTCATTTACTGGAACATTGACATAAGATTTCTATTGAAAAGCGGTAAACTACTATTGACTTTGTTTGTTAGATTTAAGACCCTTTTTCATATCGACCTTGTTTTCTCATTTACGCAGTTTTGATCAATCGAGAAAGGTCCGTTATAATTATACTAATAACAATACAAGAAAAATATCAACTAGTACTCATTAGTAAAACAAAACAAAATTATTTACATGAATTTCATGAATTTGAGAAGAGTAATCTATCATTAATCGGAACATTGGTTCTATAGATCAAAGCTTGATAAAATACACCCAACTTGTCTTAGCATCAGTTCAGTTGTTAATCAGGATGACAGAGTCACAAAAGAATATATAGTAAATAC
The DNA here is from genome assembly GCA_037788925.1 of Mytilus galloprovincialis. Taxonomy (NCBI): domain Eukaryota; kingdom Metazoa; phylum Mollusca; class Bivalvia; order Mytilida; family Mytilidae; genus Mytilus; species Mytilus galloprovincialis. Next base: position 18,316,642 of record CM075332.1, read on the forward strand.
TATTGCAATGTTCTGAGACAACGTCATAAAACTATGACAATGTCATTTACACTGTTCAAATAGAAATGCTGATTGGAAATTGGTGACAATTTATCATCTCAACGGTTCATTAAAATAATGTTGAGATCAGATAAGTCCTACAAGACGGACTTAACAATATTTCTATTCACCAATTACAACGTTGATCAATGAACGATTCAAATGAGGACACCGTCAGATGACCCTTGGCAGACAGATAATTACACCTGCAAATCATTATATAAGCAAACACAACTAACATATTGCAGGTATTGCTTAAAATATCATTCAAGTCAAAAATGTACACCCTAATTACCAACAATAAAATTGAGAAATGAAACGGGGAACCTGGCAAACAGACAACAACCCGACCAAAGAGAAGAAAACAGCACAAGATCAACAATGGATCAACATAACGAGAAAATACAACATCCGGAGACGGGCTTCAGCTGGCCCCTAAAAAATACAGTTGTCATATTACTCAATCTAACCGGGATATTTACGTCCAAACAATTATAAATTGTTTATTCTTAAACATATGTAAGCAGTCGCTGAACCACGACATACAAATGCCTGTTTAGATCGTTCATACACCATAGGCAGTATCTAGGTGTTTTACCTTCTGAAATATAAACTTAATACAAATAGTTTACACCCCGTTGCAGCGTTATAATCATTCTTGTATTTCACATTCTGTCAGGAGACACACAAGTTTATTACTTTAAAAAGTTCTTTCTTTTCATCTTTCCTGATGATGCATGTGTCATGTGTATATGTAAAAATTAAAATTAAAAGGCAAACGAATGGATTATAACTGTCATATTCCTGAATTGGTAAAAGCATATTTATATGTAAAAAATGGGGAATTTAATCTGGTTTTATAGCTTGTATAATCTCTCATTTTTATCAAAACTTTCACGTTAGCAGTATATCGTTGTTTTCGAATTGTTTGTTTTGTACGTTCATTTACTAACGTGTTCTCTAAGACGCAGGACGATTAAGAGTTTTACATGTTGTATAGTCATATCTCAATTGTAAACGACTGTGTATTGCTATTCATATGTAATCTAATAGGAAAATCAAGAAATTCTCAGCAAGAGTCATGATCAACAAAGAAACAACTTGGAACGAATTCGTATTTCCTTTGCAGTTTCCACTTTGTTTTCTAACCATCTGAAGAAAGATTGTCGTATGTGTGTGTATCGCCATTTTGGTGATTCAAATCTTCATACTCATTTGGGAAGTTGGAGATGTTCATGTATTGATTTACTTGAAGTGTACCACTTTCAGAAGTGTTATTGCTATAGCTATTATTAGTCCAAATATCGCAATCGCCCAGTTGACTTGCATGATTGAAATCATTTTCGTAACTTGCTGGAATATTGAGCGTACTGCCATTAGATGTGTTTATGTAGAAATGAACCGATGTTAGAGAACTTCTACTACTACTAGAAATAGATCTATCATCAGAAACTCGTTCTCTTTCGGAATTCATTCGGTTGGTGTTTCCAAAATCGGAATTACTTAAGTTTACTAAATGATATGAAACAATGTCAATTTCTTCGTAATCGTGATCAACAAACCCATTTTCTTGGTCATCAGGTTCTCCAGAGTGTAAACTAAATTAAAAAGAAATAATCAATAAATACCAATGATACTGAACTCACTTTTTTCTCTCGGTATTATTTGTAATCTCATGATAAGTACTGAGAATATAAAATGAAATGCTCAAACTGTATGTACACCTTGTTGAAATATTTGTCGAGTACAACATGTATAAAAGTACATAACGATTGTTCATAAAAATTGTAGATTAAGCAAAAAAAGGTGCAAAATGGGTTGACATGTAGGACAAAATGATTGCATTTTTTACAGATTGCAGATCTCACAAACATGTTTAACCCCGCCACATTTTTGCGCCTGTCCCAAGTCAGGAGCCTCTGGCCTTTGTAAGTCTTGTATTATTTTAATTTCAGTTTCTTGTGTACAATTTGGAAATTAGTATGGCGTTCATTATCACTGAACTAGTGTATATTTGTTTAGGGGCCAGCTGAAGGACGCCTACGGGTGCGGGAATTTCTCGCTGCATTAAAGACCTGTTGGTGACCTACTGCTGTTGGTTTTTTTTTTCTATGGTCGGGTTGTTGTCTCTTTGGCACATTCCCCATTTCCATTCGCAATTTTATTGAATATGCTAGATTTTTTCTAGAGTTTTGGCGACTAACCAAAATAATGCTACTTGTAGTTAGTGACACACCTGTTACACCTAGTAGAGCAGGAACTGCTAACTATTCCGAAAAAAAAATTAAACCATTTCAACCCCTGTTGCTGGTGGGATTCGATCTATTTCTGTAAAGTGTGTCTTTTTTGTCTTTTTACTTTGAAAGACGTGATGTTGTCTGTTTCTGCTTGATTTAAGCAATTTTGATTATATCCTTGGTACCATTTCTGTGTTACAACCTTATATACATCTGCACGTGCTATTGTTTTCACGTGGTTATATGTTTGTTTAAATGCGATTACAATTAGTAATCTCAATTATCTCAATATTGTTTTATTGTTTTTAGCTTTCTGATGAAACAATGTTTAATGCAATGATATGTTTTCTTAAAAGAATATATTAATAAGTCACAAAAATGTCAAATGAATAAATAAACGCATGAAAGAAACCAGGACTCAAATGTGTGTACACCAGACGCACGTGTCGTCTTCAAAAAATAATCAGTGACGCTGGTAGAGTTATTGATTTTAATATAAAGATGTTATAAGACGCATCTGGTTTAACTCCGTTTTGCGTTCAGTCGATTCCATCAGTTGTTTGTTTGTAACTTTGGATGTTTTTTCTCTAAATATGTAATGTAAAGACATAAATTTGATAAATCATATTAATTCAATCCATATCTAAAAACAAAAGAAGACAGACAATTTGAAACACAACAAACTACAAAATATTACACTGTAAACTAAAAAGTGCAATCAAATGAACCCTATTAAAAATCTGTACAACTAAGGTCTACTTGATCATTGATTTTCGTCGTGTGCAAGTTTGTCATGAAACAAGGATATGTGTTGTGCAAGATTCTTTAACCAAGTTAACTGGTTAGAATTTGAATTTCTATAAATATCTGTATTGATATGAAGCTATTTTTATATTAAATCACGTGCATCATAAGAGCAATATATTGTAACTATACCTTTCGGGTGGATCTATTATATTTGGGTGGTCATCCACATTATACAGACCTAAAATAGAACCGATTTTCTACATATTTATTAACATGCAATTAAATTATCATCTTATGAGGTAACTAGCATAGTTGAGAATATCGGTCGGATATTGCCATGAATAAAGGTAACAGCAGAAAAAAATCCGGGTAACAAACTAAAACTGAGAGAAACACACCAAAAATAAGAGGAGAACTACGACACAACAGAAACACGACATTAAAATGTAACACAAAATGTAACACAAAATGTAACACAAAATGTAACACAAAATGTAACACACAGAAAAACAAACTATAAAATAACAATGTCCATTTACCTGACTTGGTACATGAACGACTGCATATGAAGACAATCAGGCATAGCAAACACTAAAGAAACACACTAGTTTTTGAAAACCATCATAGTGTTATTTAAACAAAAGTCATAATGTACCCGATTTGTAACAAAATATAAGAAAAAATACAACAGACATGTGAACAATTTTTGTCATCATTTTCTTGTCTTTTTAAGAAGAGGTCATACTCTCATGAATAAGGATATATCTTTTCGGTAATATTTTTCATCTATTAGCAATTTAGGATGTATTTTTTCCCAACAAAAGCACAGAGTTTATCAATGATTGGTCAAGATATGAATTGAAATACCGAAAAACTGTTTCTTCTATTGTTACAACAATCTTTATGATATGAAGTCTCTTATAATTAATTCAGTTTAATGATATCTCTTTACCAATGTTGTGAGATATGTTAATAACTACTGATATGATAATCAAGTTTGACTACGTGGTAACTCGTCTAAAATAATATATATGAGGGTAAATCCAGTCTTCAATAATAACAAAGTGTTATTCCTCAACATTTAAAATGGCAGTTTTAACGTTATCATTATCAAACATTTAAAACGACTTAGTGAGTGAAAACTAATTATTTGTGACAAAAGATAATTTGAGACTTGATATAAAGTTAATAACATAATCTCGGATAGGAACTTAATTAAAATAGAAAAAAAATCATACAAACCTCTCCTGATGGCCCAGATAAGCACACCGACTAGAACCATACCACATAAAACGGAGGCACCAATCAGAAGATATTCTGAAGTTGAATTCAACATTGAATAAATAAGCCGAGGTGTTCACACTTAGAATGTATATGTAAAAGTATTTAGAAGAGTATATCTATTTTTTGAAATATGGACAAATGTTTAAATGTTAAGTTTATTTAAACATAATGAACTACTGACAAAATGTGTTGTTGTTGAAAATTGTCGTCTATTTTAATTATTTTTGGTATATTTTAGTTATCATGAATTGAAGCATTTAAACGTCCGTTTCTGGCAAAAAATGCTGTAACAATGTATTGCTGCTTTTAAAGACCAACAATTAAAAGTTAAGAGAATATTGTTGTAGTCCGCGTCGAGTAGCTATCAAACAATTTTAAAAATACGACATTCTTTTTATTTCTCTAGTAAAGTGACGTGAATATTCCTTCACAGATATCAAATAAGTAATTAATGTTCAACATTAATGTCGAATATGTTTTTTACCCAATTTCAGTAATCTGGTGTTAGTTCTCGGGTGGTCTGTTTCATTCTGTGCAAGGGAACAGTGGTACGTGCCACTGTTGCTTATTTCTAAATCCTTAAACAATAGAGCTTTGTTTAGATAGTATGCATGTATCCTGTCTTTGTGGCTAACATTTTCCTCCTCATTTGATAGATTGCAGATACATGTGTAGATATACAATTCATTATTGTCAAGTCTTCGATGTTCTCTTTCTCCTCTTAAAACCCCTAAATAGTAGAACAATTACATAATAGGAATAACACAGGTTGCACAAAATTTAATAATCAGATTGTAACAAAAGTTTGTTACCTTTTTAATTTAGAAAAAATCAAATTAAATTTCATCACTCATATAACTTGCACCACAATTGATCCCGTGATATATATCTCGATTTCAAACTATAATACAATATTTCGAGACAAGTTCTAATTAATTTGTATTTGCCATCTGTATGCACGCGTTACGGCGGCAAAAGTTTACAATTAGTGTTGCAACATATCGTAATGTGTATATCTTCTATTCAACTTTTACTTTCACAAATTTGTACTCTAGAACTTGTCTATAGACCGGGGTAAACGAAACACTGTGGAAACTTTATTTGCAAGTTAGTGTAATTGCTAAATGGCTTTTTAAACATATATCGAGATTTCTTGAAAAAGGACAAATATAAAACAAATTCTTGTAAATATTTGAATAGATTTGGATTTGCGGTGCATTAAAACTGAAATCACCTAATTTGTAAGACAACTGAACGTTTTCTAAAACCTTAACAGTGTTAAAGTTGAATATACATTTTGCAAAGCATTTTCATTCTACAAGAATCACAAAAACTCTTAAATAGGAGTTATGAGGGCAGATATGCACGTATTCAATTTACCGCATAGAATAAAACATTAGCTTTTTATAGGTATAATAAAAATCTTGACAAATCGGTAGCAACCTATTCACTTACATTCAACCTTTATATAAAATTCTGAATCTGTTATTATGCATTGGTCCTCATTCACCGTGAAACAGATATACGTTTCTGTTTGTCCTCTTAGTTTGTCCTTTGTTGTCTCCATCATCATTGTGAGCTGAATGGAATATGTCAGTTTGAAAAGATTGCTGAATGATTCATTAATATCAGATCTATTGGAGAATATGTTTGAACCATCTAAGCACCAAGCAAGTCTTTGTTGAACCGCATTACTCCATACATTAACGTTAAGATACTGAGTGAAAGTACTTAGTAGGTCCGACATCCCTAAAACAAACCAGAATTCAGATCATCGCTTTGTATTTGTTTTGGTTTTGATAAAGATTATTGGACGCCGCTGCAAAGCGACATGTTTTTTGTGGCATTTTTAACATATTTTTGTAATTCATTTTAAAATTCATGATTTGTGAAGTGGTTATAATTGTGTAAACTAGTAGTACAATATGTGTGCATAAATTTCTGAAAGTTGAAGTCTTACTACAATTACCAGCAGTCAATATTAAATAATGAATAGACAACGAATTAATACCAGGAAAAGAATTGAGTATGGAAATGTAATATGTGTACAAGACAACAACCACACCAAAGAGCAAACAACAGCAAATTGCCACAAATGAATTTCAAGGAGGATAAAAAAATCCCGCGATTGGATGCTGGCTTTAGCTGTGCCGGAAGTATATATAATGGACGTTATAATAAATTGGGAAACATATAAATGAAAAAAATACATAATCAATATTAACAAAGACTTGGAACAGTCTCGCGGCGAAGTTAAACATAATTGTAGGATCGCAATCATCGCTCTTTAACTTAACAAATGTTGTAAATTTACCTGAAACTATTCAATCTTTTTTGAAAATATGAAAATGTTTGGTAATGTAACCACAGTAGAGACTATTGACTTTGTCTTTATTAAACAATATATAAAACTGGGTTTCTCTTTTTAATCAAATATGTACCACTAGCTTATGTTTGACATAAAGGTCATTAAGATGTCACCTCTTCGATTAACATATTTTTCATCTCAGCATTACATTTTCATAAGGTAAAAAGGAAAAAGGAAAAATAAAAGTACACAAGACACAACATAGAAAACTAAAGACTAAGCAACACGAACCCCACCTACAACTGGGGGATGATCTCGGGTGGTCGGGAAGGGTACGCAGAACCTTCTCCACATGTGACACCTGTTGTGTTGCTCATTTTATTACAAACCCAGGTCAATAGTCTAATTCGGTAGGTCACATTCGTGAAAAGGAAACGGGATTATAGTAACAACATACGGAACATATCCTATATCATCTGTGAAACGGATATTTAATAGCGGTCAACCAACTCGTAATGGCGTCCGTAAAATTTTCGAAGGGATGATTTCAACTTCATCATTTAAAACTCTTGGTCTTAAAGCTTACTTGTAAGAAGCAACCCTCTGTTAAGGAAATCAAGATGGGCAATACAAGCCCGCGAATATCGTATCAATTGGGAGATATGTACTTTGTATGCTGGCGCTAATTGAAAATTGCTACATATAGATAGAGAGTTCACAATTGGGTAGATGAAATCATCTCTTTTTGTCGTAAAGTTTTGTTTCCAACTGACCCGCAATGCCAATTTCTAAATGTAAGTCAAGATATGAGGCCGACGTAACTGTATCTGTTGTATACGTTATCTCTAGTTCCATTAGACGGGTGGATACCTTTTCTATAATTTTAATATAACTTATACAAAAATGTTTTACTTACTGCATAGTAACACAGTAACTATCCACTCCTTGTGTTCACCACCAACAATTCCTTGACAACTATACTTTCCTTCATCATTCTCAGTGAAATTGTAAACGTTTATGCTGAGTTCTTCTTTATTTAAATCGATATTTATACTATACTTGAGTAGGAATTCGGGGTTTATAACATTCATTAGAGCTATTGGCTTTGTTTCTTCATAATACAATGAAACATTTTCGTAATTAGTCAGTTTCCAAGGACATATAATTTTACCTGTGGTGTATTCTTTTACAAAAATCATATTACCATTTGTCATATCTGAAAACATAATATATGTAGCAGAAAATAATGAGATTCTTCTGCTCGACTTTGTTGTATATGATATGTCAGTTTTTCAAATACATACATGGACAAAGTTCAAACAAATCCGAAATGTCTGTGACAATATCTTCATTTTTCAATTTCACATGAAGGATTGGCTTTTTCTACAATCTATTGCAGTAATGTCATGTCACAAGAAGAGAACAATTTAGTTGCATATGCAACATGCTCGTTTGGTAATAGATTTATCGAGATTAGAATGACATATGTAGACTGCAAATAGACTAAAAAGGAAATTTACTTTGCAAACTACGGACTCCTAAAAAAAGCGCCGCAAGGATTCTTTAATGTGGAATGATATAGTGGGGCTAGATTTAATTTTATAATCCCAATCAGACGTGACTGAGCAGTAATATATTCAGCACTGGAAAAGAAACGCACTTCTCGTCGCGTTTTTAATATCTCGATAGGAAAAATTAGACTAAACAAAATACTGAACTCCAAGGAAAATTAAAAACGGAAAGTCCCTAATCAAATGCCAAAATCAAAAGACAAAACACATCAAACGATTAAATGTAGAGGTGACCATTACTGTTAACTCATATTTTACCGTTATGGTTGGCTGACGTCGTTTTGTTAATCATATCATAGACACAAGTTTGTCATGTGACGTAATCAACGTTTTTTCATGATTTACGTTGGTTTAAAATATAATTTAGAATTAAATTATAAGAAATGACTGTAATATTTTGTCATAACATGAAAAATGTGTGGAACACTGTTTAATAACCCGCTACGCGCGTTATTCAGTGTGCACCACATGTTTTATGTTATTTCGTCATAGACAGAAAACATATTACCGTCATTCCTTAAATGATTGAAAATTGAATTATTCGAAACTTTAATTTAAGCAATCCCACTTGTGAAAAGACAAATCAAGATAAATTAAAAATCATTATTGTCCGCCATACCATAGTTATTTGTTTTTGCAATTCATTTTACACTCGACATTGTTTATTTTAAATAAATTAGAAATATTGAAGAACCAATAAAGGTAAATGATACGCTTGTAGTTTCTGTAGTTTTGCATTCATAACAATGAATTAGATTTCTTTATGACTACTTTGTTTCAGTATGAACCTTACGTATTGGTTTTCCATTGTATTTTCTGAAGACTGCTGTTCGTCTTTTTGTCATTGGATTTTATTTATTTTTTGCAATGACAGTGTTTCTTTTTCTCAGACATTTAGGGGGCGGAAAATTATTCAAATTAGTATTTCAATTTCAATTATGTTATTTATAGTCTAAACTTTAAAAATGGAGGTATATTGAAAGCGTCAATCCTGATTCACATACTTATATGTAACCACTCAATATACAATAAGGGTTTTGATGTGGACTATATAAAACATTTGAAGAATGTCAGAATTTTACACTATATTTAACTATTCAACAGAGTATGCCAAACATATAAACAACGCAATAACAAATTTAAATTGACTTACGAAGTAATAAACACATCAAAAGTTCAAACTGCATTTCTATAAGCATAATGACATCCGGTGCTGAAAAATATTTTTCCTTTTACTGCAGTGAAAAAAAGAAAATGAATAACTAGTATATAAAATTCATGCGTTGACTATAATTTGTCTACACTTTTAGGTTCCATGTTTTATTTCATGAGAAATAAAACAGTTGTGATTTATTCGTTCCGTTGTTTAATATAGTTGAGTGTATGCTTTTGTAAAGTTGTATGGACTTCCCTGCTTTAATCTATCTAGGATTTTGATAGTTTAATAAATGATTTTGGCTTTAACTATATTTTTACTTTCAGGTATTATAGAGTGACTTATGAAGGTATATCCAGACAAATGCTCCGTCCTGCTGAAATGTTTACACTTTTAATATGAATGTTGTTGGTAAATTTATCAGTTCGTATTTAAATAAAGGAAGATGTGGTATTTGTTTATTTTGTAATGGACATATTATTTCCTGCCTTTATTGGATTCAGAATAATGACTTTCCGGGAATAATTTGTCCTCCTTTTGCGACTGTTCGCTTAAGATCATTATGTGTTTAGATATATAGAACCTACCTGAAGTCAGTGTATTTAATGATACTGTGATACTAATAATGAGGAAATGTTTCATAGTAGAATTTTGAATTAGGACAAAAGGAAATTACAATGAATATTATTGAAATAATTAAGTACGAAACATTTCCGATCATCTAAAAATTTCCTCAATTTAACTATGTGACATATGCTAAATTCGGTCATTTGAAGATATTTGTGCTTAGTTGGTTTGAGAATTATTGACCTTACAATAAATTCTATATCAGAGTTAAATCGTTGTCATTTTCAATGTAGGTGACAATAGTTTATAGGGGTTAAAATTTCCTATTTCGATGAACGTGAGACCACTAAATAAAACAAACAACAATTTAGTGAATCAAATGTACTCCAAAAGAAGAGACACCTGATTAATAGGGTATAATAGAGGCAAAAGATACCAAAGGGATGATCAAACTCAGAAGTCCAAAAAGAAATTATAAATGCCATGGCGAAAAAACGAAAATTTAGTAAACAAAATACAACAAAGAACGGGGCAACACGAAATCAACACAAAAGCGTTACATAATAAGGTTTGCAAGGTTATTGTCTTGAAACTTGACTGTGTAAACAATTGAACCCTACCAAAAACAATAGTGATTTTAGTACTAATTAACTTGTTTTAGAAAGATTTTACCTCTATTCACAAATCGTTTTAATCTGTCGTTCATATCATTGACTATAAATAGATTTCAAGGATGTCAAAGTTTTATAAACCAAGTAAAATTTTACGGACGCCATCACGAGTTGGTTGACCGTTATGGAATAACCGTTTCACAAATGATATCGGATATGTTCCTTACGTCGTAACTACAATCCCCTTCCCTTTCATGAATATGACCTACCGAATTAGACTATTTACCGGATTTGTAATCACTTAAGCAACACGACGGGTGCCACATGTGGAGCAGAATCTGCTTACCCTTCCGGAGCACCTGAGATCACCCCTAGTTTTTGGTGGGGTTCGTGTTGTTTATTCTTTAGTTTTCTATGTTGTGTCGTGTGTACTATTGTTTTTCTTTTTTATTTTTAGCCATGGCGTTGTCAGTTTGTTTTAGATTAATGAGTTTGACTGTCCCTTTGGTATCTTTCGTCCCTCTTTTAAATATGGCTTTAAAAAAAATTGAAATTTGGATTTTGAGGTTTTAATCATGTTTATATTCGCACCAAGTTGTCAAAATACAATGCGTATTTTTGATGATAAATTCAAGTCAATTAAAATTGTTCTGCAACCAAGATAATTCTTGTAAAGGGAAAAAAACAGCCGTAATACATGCAACCAAATCAACACCTTTTGCGTGGATTACGGGTGCATTCTTGGGATGGCAATACTATATTTTCCTTATACGGATAGGACTGAAAGTAAGCCTGCCGTAATAAATTGTTTGTGTATTTATTAGTAATAAAAACAAGTTAGTTTTATATATAAGCAATCAGTGGCAATCTTTGTGTATCAGCCATTCTTTTTAATAGCAATGTGTAAACATTGTTTATCAAACTTCCTGAAAACTCATCATTAAGAAATACCTTTTTAATTTTTTTATTGATCTTTTTAAATATCTAACTACAGCGAATACATACATTGTCACAAGACTTTAGCGAATTAAATTATATGACATTGTTATTATGCGAATAAAAATACATTAAAAATTTTAAGTATGTTAAAAAAAATGTGAATATACAATATATAATACTATATTAAGAATAATATGCAGTCCATTTCTTATGCAATCATATTCACAATAAATTAAACAAATTTCATAACTTTCTCCTATCTGTCGAGGAACGGCTCAGATTTGTCTTTACAAAGATATAAATATTTAAAATTTAAGGTAGGCTTGCACAACTATCATCTGACCCTTCAAATTTCAACTGCAAGGTCTGTATTTGTTTTATCTTGGGTGTTTTGGCATAGAGTCTATACGAACTGTAAAATTCCCCGGGGTTTTTTTATGATTTTGTTTTAAACAGATTTTAAATATCATATAAAAAACATTCTTTATTATTTTTGCTTTATGTTTTCATATTGGATATATGTAATGAAGAGAACAACCATAGTACACTATGTAGTGAACACATAATTTACAGCGTTTCAAATATATATGAGTTATGTAGCTTTGCATGACGAATATCACTTAAGAACAACTAAAAATGAGGAAATAATGCTAGACACACAATTTCCAAAATTTTGTTGATTAAAATCGACTCGCTATATCTTTATAAAACTTATAAACAGTAAGACGATACTCTTAAGACTGAAAATTTACTTTGGCCATATTATTAATTTGTTTATATATATATATATATATATATATATATATATAAGTCTGAAAATTACTCCAAACAGTGTTAGAGTTAGATTTTCTACTGACAATTTTTTGTTCGTCCCTCAGCGTATATATGTAAGGAAAAGTTACTGAATACAGAACTCTTTAATGGAGTTAATCAAATTTACTATATAGATGATGTTCTATTAATTTTTAATAAAAAAAAAAATATTGGGTGACTATGTTAAACGAATCTATTCTTTCCAGCTTGAGAAAAGAGATACACCAGATACACTTCAGTCTGTTTCGTTTCTTAACTTAAATCAAGAAGCAGACAATTAGGGTTGATTGAAAAACTAAAAACTTAACGATATAAGAGATGATTTCGGCTTCCAAGTGATGAATATTCAACTTTTAGGTAACAAAATTCTAGCAACGTATATGGAGCATATATCTCACAATTGAAACTATATTCGCGGGATTGTATTTCTTTCATGAATCCTTTGATAGAGGGCTGCTGCTCACGAGGAAGTCGAAGCTATTTAAAGCAAGAGTTTCAAACGGTGAAGTTGAAATCATCCCATAGAAAATTATACGGACTTCATCACGAGTTTGTTGACCGTTATTGAATATCTGTTTCATAGATGAAACTTATATGAATGACAACCCATTCCACAGATCACATATGATACAAAACCAAATGAAATGATTCTTTTAATTTAAATTTAAAATGGGAAACAAATACTTGTAACTACAGTTTTGATATATTTGACTACACTGTACCGAAACATTGTAAAATGTAAGAATAATTGTGCACATATGATTACCTTTGAACATTAAATGCTTCATACCAATTGATACACTAGCACCATATCCTGAATACAGCAGGTGATATAATGATTTTACAATATTTATGTTTATCGTCCTTCCCTCCGCCTATATCACCCTGCTCTGTTGCTCCGTAATTTTCGTATCAAGACTTCAAAACGAGACCAGGCATTATCAGCGACGTCACAATGTGAGAGGAGAAGTTATCAGCGACGTCACAATGCGAGAGGAGACGTTATTAAGCTTGCTTTTGTCAAGCGTAAAACTGTCTTAGGGAGAAAGAAACGACCAGTAATACAACGATAAAAAGATAATCTGGTTTTCTTCGTGTAGATATCGTAAAATATCAGACGCTCGACACAATGTGAAAGTTTTTAGCTCGTTTGCTACGCTCACTCGCCAAAGAGGTTCACATTGTGGCTCGCAGCTGATATTTTACGATATCAATGTGTAGAAAACCCGATAATCTATACACATTATATGAAACTGTGTGTCAAAGCAACTACGACAAAATAATCACTAAATTTTTACATAAAAATCAACATGAGACGTAGTTTTGTTTTAACGTTATGCATATATTGGGAAAGTGTAAAACTACATAAAGAACTTAAAAAACAGTGAACTGAACTAAAACTGATCATACTCTTCAACTTTCTTTTTATTACATTTCATTGCCAAACATCTTGCTTGAACTTTTTATCGAGAAATTTATCTACAAAAAAAAAAAATAGAAACACAGAATATTACTTTCTTATCACAGTAATAATTCATTGATAAAACGTTGATCTCATTATTCTTGATCATTCTTGTATATGAAATTTTGTCAATTACAACTAGCGTACTAATTTATTTCATTACAATATAAACTAATGATCATAACTAAAATCTTCATATGTTTGAATATCAGTCGTGTTATTTTTTTCGAGTTGTTCGTATGTATTCGTCACATTTGTATTTACGTAAAGGTCACCGGTTGAATATATGTCATTTTCAAAGCAATTGTTAAAATAGTTATCAGTATTGTTCACACTTTCAGTCTTTTGTTCGTTGATTGCCTCGGTATGGCTATTTCCAGAAACGTCAAATTGATAATAAGAGCTTGCATTTCCACTTAAGGAAAGGTTTGATGTACTATTTCTACCAGGGCTGCAATTTCCTAAATCTAACGATTGAAGGTTTACACTATCTGTTGTTGCTACATTATGAGGTACCACATCTTCATCATTCTTGTGTTCATCTTCAATAGACTGTTTCCTAAAAAATAGTAAACACTCCTATCACAAATAAGATACTTAATGTCAAAAATGTAATATAAATAAAGCACTGCAAGGAAAATTTAAAACGGGAAATCCTTTATTGCATGGCATACTGGTTAAATATCTCTCGACCAACCCTGAGCTTATATGAGAACAAGAAAAAAATCAAAAGTAATATTAACCGCTTTACAAAACTACATTTTGTAAATATGGATTCCGTAGTTCTAGACGGCCAGCTTTTTCTGCTCAACTAATGGTAACCGTCGTGTCGCTTTTTTTAATTACTATATATCTCAAAATATTACAGTATCATTTGTTAAAGCACTCATATTTTATCTCTTTCGAGGATTTTGCAAACTTTTACTTACTGGTGAAGGTTGTTCTGGTGACACGTGATATGTGCACGAACAGATTTAAAATCAATCATGTAGGTTATGCAATTAGGCACCTACACACTCTTTAAATATTTACAGCAAGTATTTGTTTTACTTGCAGTGATTTTGGCACTATTTAAAAAAAAAAAAACATCCCATTGATTAATTGCTAGGATATATGTACTTATTTTAGTAACAAATAGCAAAGAAAAAAGATACCAAGAGGGTTATCAAATTTAAGAGGGACAAACAACAGTATGCGTAAAGACAAAAAGGAATATATGAAAAACTTAATAAACAAAAAAAGACTAAATATTAGCCGCAGAAATCATATTATATGGTAAATTTTACCTAAATGGGTAGCAATTTCTTCTCCACTTCCCAATTGGTTTTCTATTTGGTAATAGAAATAAATTTAAATGTTTACAATCGGTGCTAGTAATTGTTGGAATAGAATAGCAGAAGTATATTTAACTTAACTACAACTAATGATATGTTCTTACCGCTTGATTGACATTGGTAAATCATCCGTTCCTGATATACCTGGAAATAAAAATAATTTCTCCAATCAACATGTATTTCTCTACAATGTCTGTGTTTGATTTTACAGATTTTAAAGATTGCAAAAAGATATTGATTAAATGTACCAGAACTAAGAAAAATAACGAACTCAAATGAAACTACAAAACAAAAGTTCCTGATCAAATGGCAAAATTAAAAGTTCAAACACATCAATTGAATAGAAAACGACTGTCATATTCCTGACTAGGTACACACATTTCCCTATGTAAGAAATTGTGGATAAAACCTGGTTTCACAATAATGTTTTTCAAGCAACAGTGTTTTTGCTGTTCGACTTTGAAGCATTCATCTAAAGGCACATCCATGAAATACAGTTTTGAGGAGTCATTACTAGTACTAGTATAAGAATACATAGGTAGGGCTCGTATTTAGAAAATATCGGATAACATAAATAAAGGTAACAATAGTATACCGCTGATCGAAATTCATAAATTGATTGAGAAAAAAAAATCCGGATTTCAAACTAAAACTGATAGGAACACATCAAATATAAGACGAGAATAACGATACAACAGAAACACTAAAATGCAAC
The DNA here is from genome assembly GCA_037788925.1 of Mytilus galloprovincialis. Lineage (NCBI taxonomy): Eukaryota > Metazoa > Mollusca > Bivalvia > Mytilida > Mytilidae > Mytilus > Mytilus galloprovincialis. The sequence continues at coordinate 18,332,425 of CM075332.1, forward strand.
ACACACAGAAGCGAACTAATAAGATAACAATATACATTTTTCCTGACTTGGTACAGGACATTTTCATGTAGGCATTATAGCTCTAACAGAACAAGACAGAAATAGATAGTATGCATGCATGTCATGTAAATATTTAGATTTTACTTTACGCATTGCAGTGAAACACGTTTGTCTGTGATTATGCTTAACTGATAAAACGACAAATATATCAATACATAATCATAATTTGTGTAAAACCATATGAATTGAAACTGGGATTAAGGAGGCTCGCGGGTATAAGATTTAAAAAAAAAAAAAATAAACATTAATTTTTCATTACAAATTTTTTTTATTACTTTCAGTAGTTATTACTTTATCATATGGTACAAACATCATTTAAAAAAAAACAATTCCTGTTATCCCCAGGTGACTTTTAAAATGTAGATATCATTGAAAAAGCTCCAAATTATCTCCCTTTGGTGCAAAAATGACATTTTTTGGCATTAACATTGATATCTTTTTTCACTCATCGGTAACCTATATTTTTTTTTATTATTGTTTTCGAATAAGCTGAACATAAACTAAATAATTGTAAAATTAAAGCGATTTCTGTAATTTAGTTCGATATTACCGCTATTTCTCCTATAACTTCAACAGAAAAAAGGACATTTTGAAAGCAGATTGTGAGCGTAAATGAACGGTGACCCCATTATTTTTTTATATTAAGCATAAGATAAAGTTCATTTATAGAAAAATATAGAGAAATCCTATATTGAATATAAAAAAATGATATAGACCCGTGAGTCCCCTTAAGTATTCAACAGCTGAATTGTTTTGTCCAACTTTCAAACATGCATTGTAAAAATTTGAGTAACCTTTTTAAGTGATTCTTGGAGAAAGGCAAACAGCGATATTTATACATTTCAACAAAATCTTAAACGATTAATCAGGAAATGACAAACTAGTGTTGATTAAAGCATAATGTATAATAAACAGACTATACAAGAGGTATAATTATAATACTCGTCACAGAATTAAAGTTTCATAAATACAAAATTTTCAGTTTTGCTTCACGTTTTTATATTAGGTTCCTAGTACAAAGGGAACCAACAAAGAAATAAGACACACACAGAGTTATGTCGCCCTTTCTGACCTAAACCAATTCAAACATCTTAATCTACATAAACGTTGACAATCACACAATGTTTGAAATATTATAAGCCTCTTCTAGCCTCGGCATATAAAATAAAAATCTTATAAAACTGCAAAAATAACATGCTACATTTACAAGGAACCTCATCTCGATTCAGCTTTATTGAAAAATTTTGAAATTTGAAACAAAGGGATACACATCGGTTAAAGTTAAGATAAAATTTTCTATTGGAATATGTACCAGATGTAATGACACGATGCTAAACGCCATCAATTAATCAAACAGTCGTTAAACAAAATTTAACACAAATATGTACAATATACAAATACTTACGATTTACTTTCAAAGCCATAGTTTTGATTACTGCTCCAGTAAAAATGAGAAGAACAATAAGAACAGCAGTGATTCCACCAAAGGCATACGTCAACTGCTTGGAATAGATGTCTAAAATACGATTAGCCACACTTATTATTTTCTCAATTGATGTCATTTAACAAATTATAAGTTGCAAACTTTATTTGAGCACTAAATATAGATTTTATGTTGCTTCCATTCAATTCATTTAGTCTTCGGTAATAATTTTTTATCATTGCTAATAATGCCTTATCTTTTATGTTTCATTCTTTTGAATTCAAAAACTTACCGAGTTTGTAATAACATGAGCAACACGATGGGTGCCACTTTTGTATCAGGATCTGCTTACTCTTTCGGAGCACCTGAGATCAACCCCACTTTTTGGTAGGGCTCTTGCTGCTAAGTCTTTAGTTTTCTATGTAGCGTTTAGTGTGCTATATTAATTAGTTGTCTGTTTATTTTCTTCTTTTTAGCCATGGCGTTGTCGGTTTCGTTTCGATTTAGGATTTTGACTGCCCCTCTGGTATTTTTCATCCCTATCATCGACGAGATAAACATCTTCAGTTACCCATGCACCACTCATCAAACAAAATCATTATGGACAAAAGAAAACTTTTAGTAAAAAAAATATAGAATAAAAATAAGGGTTTTCTCTATATAAAATATCAAATGAGAGAAAGAATTTTGTTGGCAAATAAAGACACTAGCCTGCAGGAACAAACTTTGATGCCCTTATAATTTCATCCGGATTATCATCTCTGTAAATATGGCATAGAAACGTTTCAGTGGTTGTCTTGATAAAGTTGTTCAAGTAGAGGACGTCATTTGTTAGATAAATCTTAATGTTGCCATCGCAGTTTGAGTTGGTCTTTATGTTTAATGAAGCACAATCACCGGTATAGACGTCCACGGGTTGCTGCAACAATCTTTTACTTTTCTTTGTAAATGATCTCTCTTCCTTTGATATCCCTTAAATTAGTGAAATTGATTACAATAACAAAATTAAATTTTGAACTGTTCTTTGTTTAACATTCTACAATAAAAAGTTATAATGGTAAAAATAAAAAGAAAAGATCATTAAAGCATTTTCTTTTTAAAAATGTATTTCTTCTGTCTTTTTATTATTCCACTGGACGTTTATCAGACATACATTTATCAACGCATATGTCTATTAGAAATGCACATTATTGTATAAAACCATTAACTAGAGTTCATTTGTAGAGGTGTTGCAGCATTACTTTTACTGGACAATCTATTTAGAAAACAAATTGCCGCGCAATAGGGATTCAACCAATTTATGATTCCCTCTGGAAATCTTGTTAGTAGTTTGTAATACGTTATTAAAACTAGTAACGTTGAAATTTGTTTGCCTCCTTTCCATTAGTAATTAACTAATGTCGTCACTACCATCTCGTTACATTACTAGAATGTGACCTACCGAATTAGACTTATTTTTGGTTTTTTTATTCTTTCATTAAGAATTTGACAAATGTCTCATGTGGAGCATGATCTACTAATCCTTCAGTAGCACCTGAGATCAACTTCATTGTTTACGGAGTTCTTGTTGCTTATTTTCTATGTTGTGCTTTTGTGCGGTATTTTTAGTCTGTTGGTCTTTTTCTTTATTTAGCCCTGGCATTGTTAGTTTACTTTCGACTGACTTTTAAAATTTTTGGTTTTCAATGATCTTCGACTTAATACCTTATGTGGCCTTAAATTTTAATTTATTCGACCGTTCCTGATAGGTCTTTGGTAGACGAAACGAACATCTGATGTAAATTATGTTATTCGTGGTATCCATGCATGATGAGTTTATTAAATAGAAATATACATCAAAAGAAGATATGGCATTATTGCCAACGAGACAACTTTTCACATGAGTCCAAATTACACACTAAAGGCCACCGTACGGCATTGATTAAATTCCACAATGTCAGCTATGATGGCTCAGAAATACAACCTCAAATTAAAAAAAAAACGGCCTAAATAATCTACAAAAAAATGAATGAAAAACAAATGTGTTACACAGCAACGAACGACATCCAATTTATTACAGATTCTTGACATGGAACAGGCATATTTTTACAATTATAATAACCAGTTTGTTAAACCTTCATATAGTTTAAATGAACGCTGGAAAGGCTGGACAAATGCATTGAACATATACATGATATACACACAGTAAGTAGTTATATTTTATAACATCATAATATATCACAAAGTATATGAAATTCGACTTACACTCTACATTTACCATAATTGTTTCGTTGGACGCCACACACTGGTCTTCGTTCAATGTCAAGCACGTATGGTTCCATATAGTTGCTTTTTTGTGATTTCCCCTGCCCTTATCCAAATTGCATTGACGTGATATATGCAATTTCAAAGTTGCGCGAAGTAAATAATTCCCCTCGTTGTCGTTAAACATTTTGCCACTTTCTACGATCATATCTTGAGTACATAGGACATTTGTTTGATGTGATATCCCTTCACTGCTTCCTTCTAATACAGAGAAAAGGCTGCTTATTTCTTTTGGTACGTCTGAAAAAGAACATATGCCGATTTCAATTCGAGAGAAATAAGTTAGGAAGGAAAACAAATATCAAAGATAAATAATATTTTACATAAACTTAGATACTATTTGTCTACATTTTTTTCGTTAACATACACACTGACAATTGTTTTTGAATTATGCTTAAAGATATTCATTGTATGCAAATGAGACAAATAATCTTTCAAAAAGAATGAGATTTTTGTTATTTTTGCTGTGAAAATTTTGTAAATCGGATTTACAAACATACTGCCTTTGATACTAGAACAAAAATTGATACAAGATTTGTTAGAAATCAGATGCAAGTTGTATGCCAAGGTATAAGTAGTTTGTAACGTAATTGACGTGCAAGACCAATATCAAAAATACAAGATACAGAGTTGTTAACATTTACGTCGTTAGGTGGCTGATAGACAGTTGACTCATTTGCAATCATACAACAATCTGTTTTACCATATTTTAAACAACCATGTAAACAATAAGAATTTTGACCCACACTATATACTTGAGAAACTTTCGACAAAAACAAAACAAATCTCAATCTGTTTTTATTGATTATTGCATATTTTTTAAATGCTAATACTTGTTCCTTGGCTGTATGAATGTTTGCCTTAAATACTACAGTACTATGAATAACTCACGGCAAACTGCCACGATGACTGTATCTTCACGGATTTCTTTGTAACTTAATTCTTCACACGTGTATTTTCCTTCATCGCCGTAAGTAAAATTAACAATCTGAAGATTCCTAGTATTAGTTACTCTATATTTATTCTTAAACTTAGGGTTAACATTCTTTCCATCAGAAATTGTCGATTGTTTGAAATGCCAAATCACATAATCGTTTCCGGTCGCAATAGTTGGACATACTATTTCAACAGTGGTGTCTCTCTGCACAAAAATCTTTTTGCAATACCACAAACCTGAAATATAACCATGATAACGATATGTTTATGCAAATACAATCTATTTTTATTTTAATTAAGAAAGGTTTCTCTGTTCGGATTTGTGTTTACATTTGTATATTTTGTTTTTTATGTTCTTCAAATATGTTGATCTCGGGTATCATTGAACACAACAACAAGATGAAAAGATATAAATTGTCGAAATGCGCATCGTTTGCACTATAATGGCAACTTTTTTTTTTGTTACTATTCGTTTAAAATTTTCGAGGCAGTTCTGTGTTGTTCATAGATTCTCATTAAATACATTATTTGAATTGGTTTGAAATAAATCTCCCACAGCCAGCCCCTTTTGTAATACTTTTGAATACATGTTATACATCTTTTCAATTCAATTTAAATCATAGAAAGTTTCGCTGCAGGAAAAAATTTGTCGGTGACGAAAGCTGAAATCTGATTTTGATCTGTATATTATCTGAACTCTTCCAATCAGATGTTAACATGTGTAGGGTAAATAATGTCAAATTTAAAATTTATGTTTTTGTACTTAAATTGATTAGTTTAACAGTTTATTCTATTTTATATTTAACAATAATGATGATGGGTATGATTGCCCATGATAAAACTATCAAACTATGTTCACTGATGCTAAGCTTTCATCCGGTTGTGTGACATACCAAGATAAATCTTGATATTGGATGACCAATCTTTTTAGGAGAAACTCAATTTGCAGTATTTTTAGGAGTAGATTACCTTAGCCGTATTTGGCACAACTTTTTGGAATTTTGGGTCCTCATTGATCTTGAACATTGTACTTTTTAGCTTTATAACTATTTGATCTGAGCGTCATGATGGGTCTTTGTATGCGAAACGTGCGTCTTGCGTATTAAATTATAATCCTGGTACCTTGATTACTATTCACTTACTCAGATATTTAAGATGAAAGTCCTTCAGGTAAAAGTAGTTGTATAAATGCCTTAAACTTATCAATAATTGCAGAAACGACAAAATTTACAATTGGTAACGAACTTACGGAATAGAATGCAGATCATACATATATAAACTGTATTCATTTCTAGTCAAAACTAAATCCTGAAATGTGATAATTTTAATTCTTGATAAATTGCACTATTACAAACAACTATCAAGTTAAACAACAATGATGAAACGTTTTTGGTTTTATGATTTGAAATTGGTTTTTCTCATGTATATTTACATTTTTCTCTTGTCATGTTTTTTAATATTTGAGATCTGTTAGTGCATAAAATATTTCCTTACTGAAATATCTTTCTTGTACCAGCTGGTCTTATCTGACTAAAAGAATGGTTCAGAGAGCACATGCAGGTTTATAAAATAAAGTCATCATAGATGCCAGATTACATCAAGTTATAATTTCACAATCAAGATCTGCAATCATCACAAATTTATAAAAATTTAGAAGTAGTTTATTAATATACTATCTGGTTGACATATATTGAAAACGATGTTTTATATGATACTAACTATATCAATTAAAGCAATATTTTACCAGCAACCATTGATAATCGATAATTTTTATGTAATTAATATTTATGAATTTACTTACAGTTATAAATCATGAAATGTAAGATTGATTGCTCAGGTCTAAGCTTGATAAACCATTGCATAAATATATTCAAAAATATTCAAAACATAATCAACGAACAACATTTATTATATATACTCACGTCGAAGTTGAATTTGGTGTAAAGGTAAATATATAATTTATAACTCAGGATTTTATAAGTTTGATTTGAGAAGATTTAATGATTCATATTGGATAATTTAAGATGAAGAATAAAGAATTCTATTGTCCTGTTAATTGTATATTGTTATTGTTAATTGTTTGTTTCCTCTATTCATGCACATGACTATGATCCCTAAATCTGCAAATGCAAATTCAATTGAAATAATATGCACTTAACAAATACGAATATTCTTTGAACATTGATCTTTGATGATGTAACAATATTGTGGTGTTTCCCTTGATATATCTTATGTTTCTAAGGCATAATAAACATGACGTAAATGTATTGAAGAAACGTGACTATGCCAATCTGAAAGTATGAATAATTGTCATTTTGACACAATTATCTGTAGAACAAATACTCGTGTTTTTGTTTGTACGCTTGAACGTAGCTTCTTCTGGCAAATCATTATATACATATAATAAAATGATTCTGTGCTTTTCAAATTGTTGTTAAAGGGAAATGGATGGGGTTTTTTATCTACTGCCTATACTTTCATTTTACTTCTGACTTACATAATTGATTTATTATAACTAATTATATAAATAGGTACAAAATAATAAACAGCACCGATTAAAAGTTAATTATGTATTCATTTCTGTTTGTTTTTAGATCTGCGCACAAGGCCAACCCAACGTTTACAGGGAACATGATACTCCGAAGGGAATTTGCAGTTTTGTTAAACGTCACGTGTAATAGCTTCAACCAATCAAATATTGATTTTGCAATCAAAATAATTATACAGTGGTATAAAATGAAATATGTCTGTACTCTACAATTTGTTGTTAAAATTGTACTATTTGGTCTCCATGCCCATTGACGTGTAATTTTGCTTATTTAGCTAGATGGTCATTTTAAGTTCAGAAATATAGAATGACATGTTAAAGAGTGTATCGTCCTATTTAATGATGGATTCGTTTCGTAACAGGATAAAATGAACGAAGGCAATACAAGTATGTTTTATTTCGACAGTAGATGAATAACATCATAATATTTTAGAATATTACTCCTGTTATATTTACTACTTTGATCATATTACCCTTTACATTTGTTGGTACTTTCAGTTGTAACCGGAGAGCATGATTCTTCTTTCAAAATCGTATTTCTTCACCGGGATTGAACCCGGGACCTCTGTGTTACAAGGCAGCGTGTTAACCGACTAAGCTAAAGAAGTACTTCCTTAGCTTAACCGGTAACGGCTGACTGAGTATCTACCACATATTCTAAGGGAAGCAATCCAGTCACACAGTCATAGGAAAACAAGACAGTAAGGGAAGTATGTGAATCTTATGAACTACTAATATGTAATAATGTGTGTCTAATGGTATACCATCCAAGGATTTTGATTAGAGCTCCCCCATTACAATTATCCCTTAAAACAGATTGCTTCTGACAAGAATAATTAAGACTGATGTAACAGATTTAATAAGTTGAACTATATTTCATATTGAAGACAAGTGCAAGGCGTATATACCCTAATCAATGCAATATATTATTACCTAAGTACCGACATAATATACACAATTGAGGAATTAATTAAAAATTATGATATGGAAATTTCATTATTCAGAACAAAAATAAATGACGTATGAATCATTTCCTTTTGAATTGATAGTCAATTTGATTCATTAATTGAAATATTTCCGCAATTGTGTCAGATGACACAGAAAAAAAATAAATAAATGGTCATTTGTAATATTGTTTTTCCTCTTTTACATTTATGACTAAGATATATTATAGTTGTTTTGCTCTGGATATATCCATTATGTTTTACCAAACTCAAATTGTGAAAAGTCTATAAACCTCCACAATTTCAAGAATCGAGCATTACTTAGTAAAAAGCAAATGTCATGTGTGTGTGTCTTGCAAAGAAGACACTTACATGTCTTGTTCGCTTTATAAAGTCTTCTTATTTTAAAAATTGTGAAAGTAGTCAAAATAATTGTTCATAGTTTATATAAGTTCACAATAGCTTTGTATATAACCAAAATCAAACATATTAGATTATGTTAGAAATTACATTTACCAAACCAACTATTCAATATTGTCATATTAATGTATTGATGAAAATTGAAAAAAATGGTAAAAATAGAAAAAGTAAAAAAAAAAACACCAAGCGTGATTCGTGTGTATAACATAAACGTATATATCCATACAGTTGTATTTGATTTTTTTGGTTTACAGTAAGGTACATTTCAATTGTTGTTTTCCTGAAGACCCGTATAAATGTTTTAACTGTCGTATTCGTAGTCAATAAACATTTTTGTGGTTAATCTAAGGCATTTATTAATGGTGTAATTTTAATTTTAAAGCTTTTAATCAAATGTATTAGACTTTTGGATATGCCTCGGACCAATTCATCTTACATCAAACATATATGATGGCCGTCAAGTTGGTTACTTATTCCCTATTCCCTATTCGTTACCTATTCGTAACTTATTCCCTATTCCCTATTCCTTACCTATTCGCTACTTATTCCCTATTCCCTATTCGTTATCTATTCGTAACTTATTCCTTATTCCCTATTCGTTACTTATTCGTTACTTATTCCCTATTCCCTATTCGTTACCTATTCGTTACTTATTCCCTATTCCCTATTCGTTACCTATTCGTTACTTATTCTTTATTTCCTATTCGTTACCTTTTTGTTACTTATTCCTTTTTCCCTATTCGTTACCTATTCGTTACTTATTCCTTATTCGTTTCCTATTCGTTACCTATTCGTTACTTATTCCTTATTCTCTATTCATTACGTATTCCTAATTCCTTATTCGTTACCTATTCGTTACTTATTCCTTATTACCTATTCGTTACTTATTCGTTATTTATTACTTATTCCTTATTCGTTACCTATTCGATTTATGATATCCTTCCCCCTTTTTAATTGTTTATATTCTTATCTCTGGTTATAGTTCTAAATTTGTTGAGGTAAAATGACCTTGTTATGACCTATTTATATGTGTTTGTGCTCAACCGATCCTGTTGCTTTATGTTCGATACTTTTTTGTTTCTTATTTGATTTTCATACGTTCTTTTAAATGTTTTATATTCGTATGTTTGAAGATCTGGTTCTTGGTTCGAAGAGGTGAAATCACCTTTTAGCGCTTGAATAAAAATGAAGATGTGATACGATCGCCAATGAGACAACTCCCCGCAATAGACCAAAATGACACAGAAATTAACAACTATAGGTCACGATACGGCCTTCAACAATAAGCAAAGTCCATACCGCATGGTCAGCTATAAAACATGTTAGCGGGGTGTACATCGTTTCGGAGCTTGACTAATACCTTGTTTATAACACGCGCATTATACGTTGAAATGAATTTCAATTGTGTTCTTGTCACTGGTGGTACATTTGGGTTCAAAGGAATGATTTAACCCTATAAGCGCGTATGTACCTGTTTTAGCGCTCGACTGTTACCCTGTTACTTATTCGTTTCTTATTCGCGTCTCATACGTTTGTTATATGTTGCACCTTTTAAAAAATGTTTTCAATGGTTTTCTTGTCTCTGGTGGTACCTATGTGTTCTAACAGGGGGAAAACCCTATTAGCACCTATGTACCCGTTTCAGCGCTACATTGTTATCCTGTTACTTATTCGTTCCTTATTCGCTTTTAAAACGTGTGTTATACGTTCCAATTTTAAAAAGAAATATTTTCGTGTCTCTGGTGGTTACTGCCGGTTCTTAGAGGTGAAATAACCCTAATACAACATATGTACTCGTTCCAGCGCTCGACTGATACCCTGTTACTAATTCGTTACTTATTCGCTTTTAATTTGTGTGGTATACAATGCACCTTGAAAAAAAATCGATTACCGATTGTTTCATGTCACTGACGGTAATTATGTGTTCTCTGAGGTGACAAACCTATTAGCGCATATGTACCCGTTTCAGCGCTACACTGATACCCTGTTACTTATTCGTTCCTTATTCGCTTATAAAACGTGTGTTATGTGTTACACTTTAAAAATGAAATATTTTTGTGTCTCTGGTGATAACTGTCGGTTCTTAGAGGTGAAATGACCCTAATAGAACATATGTACCCGTTTCAGCGCTCGACTGATACCCTGTTACTTATTCGTTACTTATTCGCTTTTAATACGCGTGGTATACGTTGCAACTTGAAATAAATCGATTATCGATTGCTTTCATGTCTCTGGCGGTAATTATGTGTTCTCTGAGGTGAAAAAAAACCCTATCATCGCATATGTGCCCGTTTCAGCGCTACACTGATACCCTGATACTTATTCGTTCCTTATTCGCGTATAAAACGTGTGTTATGCGTTGCTCTTTAAAAAAGAAATGTTTTGTGTCTCTGGTGGTAACTGGCGGTTCCAAGAGGTGAAATAACACTAATAGAACATATGTACCCGTTTCAGCGCTCGACTGATACCCTGTTACTTATTGGTTCCTTATTCGCTTATAAAGCGTGTGTTATGCGTTGCACTTTCAAAAAGAAATATTTTTGTGTCTCTGGTGGTTACTGCCGATTCTGAGAGGTGAAATAACCCTAATACAACATATGTACCCGTTCCAGCGCTCGACTGATAGCCTGTTACTTATTCGTTCCTTCTTCTCTTTTAATATGCGTGGTATACGTTGCACCTTGAAAAAAATAGATTATCGATTGTTTTCATGTCACTGGCGGTAATTATGTGTTCTCTGAGGTGGAAAAAAACCTATTAGCGCATATGTACCCGTTTCATCGTTCTATTGATACCCTGTTACTTATTTGTTCCTTATTCGCTTATAAAACGTGTGTTATGTGTTACACTTTAAAAAAGAAATATGTTTGTGTCTCTGGTGGTAACTGTCGGTTCTTAGAGGTGAAATAATCCTAATAGAACATATGTACCTGTTTCAGCGCTCGACTGATACCCTGTTACTAATTCGTTACTTACTCGCTTTTAATGCGCGTGGTATACGTTGCACCTTGAAATAAATCGATTATCGATTGCCGTCATGTCTCTGGCGGTAATTATGTGTTCTCTGAGGTGAAAAAACACTATTAGCGCATATGTACCCGTTTCAACGCTACACTGATACCCTGTTACTTTTTCGTTCCTTATTCGCTTATAAAACGTGTGCTCTGCGTTGCACTTTAAAAAAGAAATATTTTTTTGTCTCTGGTGGTAATTGTCGGTTCCTAGAAGTGAGATAACCCTCATCGAACATATGTACCCGTTTCAGCGCTCGACTGATACCCTGTTACTTATTCGTTCCTTTTTCGCTTTTAATACGCGTGGTAATTGTGTGTTTTAATACGCGCGGTAATTGTGTGTTCTCTGAGGCGAAAAAAACCTATTAGCGCATATGTACCCGTTTCAGCGCTACACTGATACCCTGTTACTTATTCGCTTATAAAATGTGTGTTATACGTTACACTTTAAAAAAGAAATATTTTCGTTTGTCTGGTGGTAACTGTCAGTTCTTAGAGGTGAAATTACCCTAATAGAACATATGTACCCGTTTCAGCGCTCGACTGAAACCTGTTACTTATTCGTTCCTTATTCGCTTTTTAATACGCGTGGTATACGTTGCACCTTGAAATAAATCGATTATCGTTTGCTTTCATGTCTCTGGCGGTAATTATGTGTTCTCTGGGGTGAAAAAAACCTATTAGCGCATATGTACCCATTTCAGCGCTACACTGATACCCTAATACTTATTTGTTCCTTATTCGCTTATAAAACGTGTGTTATGCTTGCACTTTAAAAAAAAGAAATATTTGTGTGTTCTTGGTGGTAACTGTCGGTTCTTAGAAGTGAAATAACCGCAATAAAACATATGTACCCGTTTCACTGCTACACTGATACCCTGTTACTTATTCGTTCCTTTTTCTTTTTAATACGCATGGTATACGTTGCACATTGAAATAAATCGATTATCGATTGCTTTCATGTCTCTGGCGGTAATTATGTAATCTCTGAAGTGAAAAAAACCTATTAACGCATATGTACCCGTTTCAGCGCTACACTGATACCAGGTAACTTATTCGTTCCTTATTCGCTTATAAAATGTGTGTTATACGTTGCACTTTAAAAAAGAGAAATATTTTTGTGTCTCTGGTGGTAACTGTCGGTTCTTAGAGGTGAAATAATCCTAATAGAACATATGTACCCGTTTCAGCGCTCGACTGATACCCTGTTACTAATTCGTTCCTTATTCGCTTTTAATACGCGTGGTTAACGTTGCACCTTAAAATAAATCGATTATTGATTACTTTCATGTCTCTGGCGGTAATAATGTGTTCTCCGAGGTAAAATAACCATATTAGCGCATATGTACCCGTTCAAGCACTCGGTTACTACCTGTTACTTATTTGTTCCTTATTCTCTTTTAATACGCAGGGTTTACGTTGCACCTTTTAGAAAAGGTTTTTCAATTGTTTTTATGTCTCTGGTGGTAATAATGTGTTCTTTTTGTTGAAATAACCCTATAAGCGCATATGTACCCGTTCCGGCGCTCAGATAATACCATGTTACTTATTCGATACTTATTCGCTTTTAATTCGCGGGATAAACGTTGCACCTTGAAATAAATCCTTTTTACAATTACGTTCATGTCTCGAGTAGTAAAAATGTGCTCTTAGAGATAAATTTACCCTTTTAGCGCGTATGTATCCGTTCCAGCGCTCGGTAAATACCCTGTTACTTATTCGTTACTTGTTCGCTTATATTACGTTTGTTATACGTAGCACCTTTTAGAAAAGGATTTTCAATTGTGTTCATGTCTCTAGTGATAACAATGTGTTCTTAGAGATGAAGTAACCATATTAGCGCATATGCACCCGTTCCAGCGCTCGGTTAATACCCTGTTACTTATTCTTTCCTTATTCGCTTTTAATACGCAGGGTTTACGTTGCACCTTGAAATAAAATGATTTTGAATTGTGTTCATGTCTCTGGTGGTAACAATGTGTTCTTAAGATGAAATAACCCTATAAGCGTGAATGCACCCGTTCCAGCGCTCGGTTAATACCCTGTTACTTATTCGTTCCTTATTCGCTTTTAATACGCAGGGTTTACGTTGCACCTTCAAATAAAATGATTTTGAATTGTGTTCATGTCTCTGGTGGTAACAATGTGTTCTTAAGATGAAATAACCCTATAAGCGTGTATGTATCTGTTCCAGCGGTCGGTTAATACCCTGTTACTTATTTGTTCCTTATTGGCTTTAAATACGTTTGTTATACGTTGCACCTTTAAATAAGTCGTTTTTCAATTGTGTTTATGTCTCTTTTAGTAATAATGTGTTCTTAGAGATGAAATAATTCTGTTAGCGCGTATGCACCCGTTCAAACGCTCGGTTAATACCCTGTTACTTATTCGTTCCTTATTCGCTTTTAATACGTTTGTTATACATTGCACCTTTTAAAAAAAGGTTTTTCAATTGTGTTCATGTCTCTAGTGGTAACAATGTGTTCTTGGAGTTGAAATAACCCTAATAGCGCGTATGTACCCGTTCCAGTGCTCGGATAATACCATGTTACCTATTCATTACTTATTCGCTTTTAATACGCGGGATAACGTTGCACCTTGAAATAAATCCGTTTTACAATTGTGTTCATGTCTCTAGTGGTAACAATGTGCTCTTAGAGATGAAATAACTCTTTGAGCGCGTATGTATCCGTTCCAGCGCTCGGTAAATACCCTGTTACTTATTCGCTTTTAATACGTTTGTTATACGTTGCACCTTTTAGAACATATAGTTACCACCAGAGACATGAAAATATTTGAAAATCGATGTATATGGGAGGTGCAACGTATACCACGCGTATTAAAAGCGAATAAGTAACGAATAAGTAACAGGGTATTAACAAAGCGCTGGAACGAGTAAATACGCGCTAACAGTGTTGATGTAATCTCTATGAACACATTATTAACACCAGAGACATGATCACAATTGAAAATCGATTTATTTCAAGGTGCAACGTATACCACGCTTATTAAAAGCGAACGGGTATAAACGCGCTAATAGGGTTATTTCATCATTCAGAACACATTATTACCACCAGAGACATGAACACAATTGAAAATCCTTTTCTAAAAGGTGCAACGTATAACAAACATATTATAAGAGAATAAGTAACGAATAAGTAACATGGTAATTACCGAGCGCTGGAACGGATACATACGCGCTAACAGGGTTATTTCATCTCTAAGAGTACATTGTTTATCAGTCGAGCGCTGGAATGGGTACATATGTTCTATTAGGGTTATTTCACCTCTAAGAACCGGCAGTAACCACCAGAGACACGAAAATATTTCTTTATAAAATTGGAACGTATAACACACGTTTTATAAGCGAATAAGGAACGAATAAGCAACAGGGTAACAGTCAAACGTTAAAACAGGTACATACGCGCCTATAGGGTAAAATCACCCCTTAGAATCCAAATTTACCACAAGTGACAAGAACACAATTGAAATTCATTTTCTAAAAGGTGCAACGTATAATACGCGTGTTATAAACAAGGTATTAGTCAAGCTCCGAAACGATGTACACCCGCTAACATGTTTTATAGCTGACCATGCGGTATGGGATTTGCTCATTGTTGAAGGTCTTATCGTGACCTATAGTTGTTAATTTCTGTGTCATTTTGGTCTGTTGTGGGGAGTTGTCTCATTGGCGATCAACCACATCTTCATTTTTATATAAGCGCTAAAAGGTGATTTTACCTCTTCGAAAGAATAACCATATCTTCAAACATACGAATATAAAACATTTAAAAGGTAGAACATGTAAAAATCACATAAGAAACAAATAAGTATCGAACATAAAGCAACAGGATTGGTTGAGCACAAACACATATAAATAGGTCATAACAAGGTCATTTTACCTCAACAAATTTAGAACTATAATCAGAGATAAGAATATAAACAATTAAAAAGGGGGAAGGATATCAAAAATCGAATAAGTAACGAATAAGGAATAAGTAATAAGTAACGAATAGGTAACGAATAGGTAACGAATAAGGAATAAGGAATAAGTAACGAATAGAGAATAAGGAATAAGTAATGAATAGGTAACGAATAAGGAATCAAACGTTTTCCATCAACGCTACATTTAAAACAACTTCAACATTCCTGACTTTGTTCAGGCCTTTTCTCGAATTTTTTTTTATTGGTTACACCTGAATTGAAAAACACTTTGGTGTAAAAAAAAACAAAGAACATTTACACTGGCTGCCTCAATTCATCCAAATTCTAAAATCTATAATAACTCGACAACAATGACCTTATAATTTGACTATCGGAAATGAGAAAATCACTGAGATCCAATGAAACTGTACCTAAACAACACAACCGGTTTAACATGTGGAGCACTCGAGATCATCCCGTTTTTTGGTGGGGTTCGTGTTGCTCAGGAATTAATTTTCTAGGTTGTGCTTTGTATTATGTTGATATCTGATCAACCGATTCCTGGAATTCGCCTAGTTTATGTTCAGTTCGTATGCTGTATGCTTCGTTTTTCTTTTTAGTTTATTTTTTCTTAGCCATAATGCATATGGTGATTTTTTGTTTCTTTTCTACTTAGAAAATTTTATTTTCCCTTTGTATTATTTGCCTCTTTTTGTCATCCATAAACATTAAAATATAGGGATTATTAACTAACTTGCTAACCTTACTATTTTCTCCTAAAGTCCAACTTTATTCCATTCTTCTTGTGTATAACTTGGATATATAAAAACGGGTATATAATATGTAACGGCCAGAACGCAACTTTAAATTGTAGCCAACAAAAGACACAGATCAATAATTAAATTTAACAATGATTTGTTATACAAAAGATAACAAGTGTATTACACAAATATTACTATCAACTTAACTGTCAAAATATGAGTCCAATCTTTTATCTCTTTATCTGTATCTGGAAATCTTCTCGGAATCCAATCTGAATATTACGTTTACTATTTAGGTCGCAATCCATTATGAAGAATTAAAGTGTCAATCCAAATGCTGTGAATACTAATGTCTATCGATGTCTAAGTCTTGAAGTTTAACTTTAGTGTCTGTATATATATAGTTGTCACGGAAATGTCTAGAACACTTTAGAAACGGAATGTCATATTAAACTACAACGGAAGTTTCTGGAAAAATGTAAAAGTTTAAATAACTCATCTTTTATTACGATCATTCTCGAATCGTTTTGTTAGTCAAATGGAAAGTTACAATAAGTCCATCTGTATCTGTGATTTGTCCAGTGATTTCTAAACTGCACAGTTATAAGATTATTTTGTAAACAACATCAGGCCACACAACACAAATTATGCCAACATAAATAATTATAATAATTACAATATTTTATCAAAAGATCTTTGAGATTTTGATCCCGTTATTCTAAATAAATGTTTCTTTCAACGTTTTAATATGTCATTCCACTGATTTTCTTGATTTAAATTACATTTTTTGTAATTGATATATTGTATATCAAAAACATTTGTACAGAAATTATAAGCAGTATTAATGAGAATTTGATTTTGTTTTTAGTACTAGTATACATGTGTTAAGAGCATGAAAACAGAACAATTGGTGAGTCTCTCCGCACCGTAGCATTATTCAAATTTCATCACTTTTTAAACTTTTTTGATATAAGTGTCACTGATGAGTCTTATGGAGACAAAACGCGCATTTTGCGTATCAAATGATTAGCCAAGTACCTTTCTTCTACTTCTACTTCTACCGGATAATGTCCACAATCAACTAACTGAATATTTTGCCATGACTTCGGTGCGCATATGGACCCCCCCTTCCTCACATATTGTTTGAATTTAGTTCAGCTTTGTCACCGAGGCTTTAAAAGACTCGACTGACGGCGCTGGCACAACCCCAGGAGGGAGACTGTTCCAATCTTTGATGGTACGTTGAAAAAAAAAGAAAATTTCCGGTAATCTTTTGATGCTGCTGGAATTTGGAAGCTTCTGTCATGCATATTTCTTGACAATCTTTCAGGTGAAATCAAACGATCTTCCTTTGTTACAGCAACTTTTTCGTTTACTATTTTAATGAGCATGTTTTCGTCTATGTTCGAGTGATCTCCATTCTAGGTGGTTATAAGCATCTTGCTTACTCTCGAGTGATTTTGGTGTTTATTTGTCACATAACGTGCAAAAGTGTGACCATGTAGTTTGTATGATGTTGCAATAGTGTTGTTTTTTCGGCTGATGGTTAGTACATTACACTTGTCTAGGTGGAAGGCCATTTTACACTTGGTTTCCCATTGTTTCGATTTATCTGGATCTTTTTGTAGGTCGTTGGAACCTTTGTCTTTCGATATTGTATGGTATGCTGTGGTGTCATCAGCAAATAGGCGAATATTAGATTTAATTCCATCAGGCATGTCGTTGATTTAGAACAGGAATAGTGAAGGCCCAAGGACTGAGCCTTGGGGTACCCCAGATTTTACATCAATATGTGATGAGCTATCTCCATCCACTACTACTGCTTGTGTCCGATGTGATAGGAAGCTAGCAATCCACCTATTGACCTTTCCTCTGATTCCGTAGATAACTATTGTAAGCGTTTCTCTGTTTGAAGCATTTACAATTCTATTGTAACGAATTTATCAATACAGAAAATCACATGCATATACAAAGATAAAAACGTTAAAAACGTAAAGAAAATTAACCGAGCTATAAAAAATGATCGTTGGAAGATTAAAAGGAGATTTTCCTGTTTCACTATTGACACACTATTGCAATTAGAATAATGGAATGCAAGATAAACTATTCTTTTATCAGTCATAAAAAAATATCAAGATTCTAATTAGTTTGATTTGTCTAATTGTCTTATAATTCATTATCGAAAACTGTACGATAAAAATTTCCATGGTTTGTTTTTCACTATTTCGAAATAAAGATCAACTAGACAAACATTGCACTCCTAAAACCCATCATTAAGATCTTTATACGTGTGGATATCTCTGGTTCGACTTTGCAGCTGTTCATAAGTATTCATAATATTTGTATTAACGTATTGATGAGTATCTGGAGTTATGCCCCTCTCGAAACTGTTGTTTGGGCTGCTATTTGAACTGTCGACAATAACAACTTCTTGTTCGTGTGATGTGTCAGTGTTTCCACTCCTAGAATCGATGGATTCGTAATCAGAGCCCACACTTCCACTATATGTAGAGTTTGTTATATGAGTTGTATCAAGGCTGTAGTTTGTCATCTCGACTGAGTGAGGATTGTCTATATCAATGATGTCTAAATAATCAGGTACAACAGGCTCTCTATACTGAGTATTATCTTCTACTGACAATATGCTGAAAAGAATCTCTTGTGTTATAAATTCATACATGTTTATATGTTCATGTAATACAATATTGACGAAATCAATCGAGTGATGGCCCTTGATAAAACCTTATATGTCCTTTTTATGTAAGTTTTATGTCTTTTTCATTTTCAAGTAAGGTACGACATATTGCCAGTAAAATGGTAACACTTATTAACATTCTAGGTTTACCGAACTGTAATTCGGACGTAAACATTAGATATCAAATAAGGATAACCAGCGCGAATGTTCTTTATCAACTGAATGAATGCAGTATTTGAAATAAATAAACGGGCTATCTTCAACACAAGAAAAAAACACATGATCCATTGTCTTTCCATTACACTTTGTCTTTAAATCCTCCTAATGTAAAAAGTCTGTAACCCCGGTAGCAAACAAATATGCCAGTGATGGATCAGAAAGTACATTTCTTATAAAATAGTTTTGAAATATGTTCCTTTTTTATTTTAATTTTTTGTTGTTTTTTTTTAATGCAGGCTTTATATGCAAAATCCTTCATGGAAATATAAAACTGAAATATTAAGTAAGTTATGTTGTTCTTACTGTTCAAATATACTTGGAACACTGACCGTCCCCAATTGACCTGAAAATAAAAATCCTACTTCATTTACCGGTTGCCTTAAGCATGTGTTTAGTTTTGAGAGTTTAATATAACTCCAAGAAAATATCAGGTTAAAGTTCCTAGTAAAACACAGGCCTCAATCTATCAGTGTCTTTTGTTGTCTTTGTTTTGTTTCTTAAATATTGTAGTAAATCAAAAACAGTTTGTCAAACTAAGAAGGAGTGTCAATTTTCTTATATATAAAAGAAAAACAAGAGATATTACTAGGCATATCCAAACTGAAAAATAAAAGCACAACGCAATGGCAACAAATTAAGACAAAATTACATAAAGACAAAAAAGGTACACCAAAATTTGTAAATGCCGTTTTTGTTTTAGAGATAGGAGCTTTTTAAAATTCATAACATGATACAGCAAAATACATATCAATAAACAAAAGTTTACAAATAATGACAGACAGTGACACTAACGAAAGCTATTTGTGACCTCACCAGTCATTCTTTTTTATCTTCTTATTTTCATTTAAAGTGAACATGCAAGGCTAAACAGTATTCACATAGTTTTTTGTATCCTTTATGTAACATGGATTTTAGAGAAAATGAAAAAGATACGGAACAAAATCACATAATCATGATAATTGCAAAACAAATATTGCTTTCAAGTTTTAAAGGTAATTTAATTCAGGTATCACTTCTATCGTTCATTGTAATTAAACATTTGATATACAAAACAATATAACTCTTTTCATTTTAAACATTTCTAAATATGTTGCTAAAGACGAAAGAAGGACATTCAAACTAATAAGTCAAAACTAAATGACAACCACCTGGTTACAAAAGAAAAGGACAAACAGACAGACAATAGTACACCAAACACAGCACATGACACTTATGTCTAATGAATGAGCACTTATTTCATAATTCTGTCGTAACTTATTATGAGCCTCCTATCTTTGATACGTGTGTCAAAGATATGAGATTTTGTCTACTTCAAGACAGTTCAGGGCATGCAACACATTTGTTTAATTAAAAATAATTATAATTATCATTATAAAACAATATGCTAACTAAGACCAACTTATTCTATCAAGACCATTCCCTTGAAAATATTCGATATTAACAGATTATTGTTAAAGTAATATTTCGTGTTATATTTTTCTGTTAAAAATTTAAGTTTGGGTGCAATCATGAATCATAATCCGATCTTTAATAAAACAAAAATTGCGGATGAGAAGCAGGATTGAATTTCTATATCAATTCACATTTAAAAAGTAGAATACAATGTAGGAATTTCCATACAATTTTTTTAAAATTAGGAATGAGAATAACTAAAAAGTCAGTTGTGTATCAATTAATAAAACAAGTAAAAAATAACATACAGCATTTATCACACATTTCATAAAAGTTAGAATATTTTATGCATAAACTCAAATGGTTTATACTAGTTTTGGAGTGTACAAAATACTTTGGTGTCAAGAAAATGACAATTGTTATCCATTCGTTTGATGTGTTTGAGCTTTTGATTTTGCCATCTAATTAGGGACTTTCCTTTTTGAATTTTCGTCATTTTGCTTTATTTTTATGTTCTAGATAAATTATGTGCTTTTGATGTTCTTTTTTATTCTGTAGACAGCTTTGAGATTTTAACTCTGTATACTTCACTTTCACACAATCTTAACATACAGACGTTTTCCTTTTTAATCAAATGGGTGTTTGGTAAAACTTAATGCAAATATATTTGCTGCAACTTATTTAAAGCCTTCTTCTCTTATGAGAAAGGTAAATATGCTATATATACCTACTGGAAGTGCGATGGGATGATTTAATCTGTTTATTTTGTCCTTGATAATATTTATGTACGTTTTGACAACACAGTTAATTGATAGATTGTAGGTATTCCTATGGACAGAAAAAGCGCCCCTATATTAGCAGACTATTGTTGTACGACGTAAGGGAAGAATGTTTTGTTCTCTGTTGTTAATTTTCCCTTTTTGTAGGACGATTTTCCATTGGCGCCATCTTACGATGTTTATATACAGCACAACTCGCTATTCCCATGTTTGTTGTGAGGATAAGGATTATAATAATCGAAATATATGTATTACTGGTAAATGTTTGAGTCAGGGATTTCGATTCCACAAATTAATTTACTTCTTTACTGAAATCTTTCCTACTAAATCTATAGACCATTTTTTTGGTCAAAACGTGTAACTGAAGAAAGCTTCAAGTCAAACTTATATTTAACAGATGATATTGTATATGTTCCTTATGTCGTTACTACAATACCCTTCCCTTTTCACGAATGTGACCTACCGAATTAGAATATTTGCCGGATTTGTAATAACATAAGCAGCACGACGGGTACCACATGTGGAGCAGGATCTTCTTACCATTTTCCGGGGCACCCGATATAACTTCCAGTTTTTGGTGGGGTTCTAGTTGCTTAGTCTTTGGTTTCCTATGTTGTGTCTTCTGTACTATTATTTGTCTGTTTGTCTTTTTATTATTAGCCATGACGTTTTCAGTTTATTTTCTATCTATGAGTGTGATTCTTCCTCTGGTATCTTTCGTCCCTCTTTTATATAAGAGTATTTATACGAGAAAGGGTATATTTTCCTATTACATCGAATACTGTTTCAAACATTAAGTTATTAGGCAAATTATGATGTTCCAGAACTATCCGATTGTATTTCTTTTGGTCATGCCATTATATGTCCCATATTGCCATACAAGCGTGAGGTTTGACTAGCCGCAAAACCAGGTTCAACCCCCTATTTTTTCTTAAAATGTCCTGCACCAAATCGGAAAAAAATGGCCATTGTTATATTATAGTTCGTGTCTGTGTGTGTTACATTTTAGTGTTGTGTTTCTGTTGCCTCGTAGTTCTCCTCTTATATTTGATGTGTTTCCCTAAGTTTTAGTTTGTAACCCCGATTTGGGGTTTTTTCTCATTCGATTTATGAATTTCGATCAGCGGTATACTACTGTTGCAATTAATTACATATTATCTCAACTGTACGTTCGACATCTGTCAGGCGCATCACCAAACGGTGTATTTGTAATTTACTATATACAGGGGTCATAATCACAGGGTTGACACTACTAAATTCAATCATCGTCACACTGTTTCCTATTGTAGTATTTGTAATCAGCATGACTTAATAGAATTACAATACGAATACTAAATATCTCAGTGGACATAAAATAAGGCGTATGTTCAGTTTCCAATTGGTTAGCCGACAATGACGTAAAAACGGTGAATCGAAGAATTCAACTTTATTTAAAACTAATATAGGACAATGCTGTTGATAAAAAAAGCTACTCCATTCCAGGCCCTTTTATCTTCCTAATAAATTAATATTACCAATAATTGATAAGATTTAGGTCCACGAGTTCAAACAGAAAGATAAACTGTGTTCATATAACCAACATAACTTTATCAGATGACGATACCATAACTAAAAATCAAGGCTAAAACTAGGCTAACATATAATTTAATACTTTAATTCGGTCACGGATCCGCGACTTGGTGTGATCTAGTCTTTCATATATGTATAGATTTGGTTTTGAAGTTTGGTTGAACCTGAATTAGTTAGCCTTTTTCAAACGGGATAGCACATCCTCATGTCTAGGAGGATTTTATTGACTATGCCTAGACACTTACGAACGTTCCTAGTAAAGAAAGTCAACAGTAGTATACCGCTGTTCAAAATTCATAAATCAATTGAGAAAAAAAACCAAATCCGGGCTACAAACTTAAACTGAGGGAACCCATCAAATATAAGAGGAGAACTACGACAGAACAGAAACACAACACTAAAATATAACACACACAGAAACGAACTGTAAACTTATCGACCCTTAGAAAAACTTAGTTTAAAGGTCACCAATTCAACACTGTAATTAGATGTATGAATAGTTTTTTTTGTATTAATATTGATTTTTTACCAGTAAATTAAAAGAAAACTAAACGTTATTGTTATAAACATACGCTCATTAATCTACAATTTGTCGGCACACAAAATGTTTTTGTACCTGTATTTTGGCATTGCATGCACAATGTCATATTTTTCTGTGACTGTTTTTGACATCTTTACACTGAATCCATTGAATGTTGGATGTGTAATGATTGATAATATAGTCTTAGTTGCATAACTATGTTTAGTAGTTGTTATGTGCTCTGAACTGTCAGCAACTGTGATTACCATCAAACTGCACTTAGTGTCTTTTTTTGTTGTTTGCATGAACAAGTTCCCAGCAAAGTCTAGTCTGTTCTTTTTTGTTAAATGTACTATAATTTGTATCCATCTGATAAGGTTTTTTTTTCACTGATTTTTATAGTTCGTTTTTAGGTTGTAACGTTACACCATTGTCCCAAGTTTGTTGAGTGTTGGATCTCGATAGCATCTTTAACCCCGCCACATTTTGTGTGCAGTTGTATATTCAAATGCAAGTAAGGAGCCTGTAATTTGGTCTTTGTGAAGAGTTGTCATTTTGGCAACCATACCACAACGTCTTTTTTTTTTATATTTACATACGTTTGTTTCTTGACACCATGGTTATTATAACTGCACCAGCAAAAAGGAGAATAACAACAAGAACAGCAGCTATCCCACCAAATGTATATGTCAATTGCATGAAATTAATGTCTAGAATAAGAAGAAAACGAAAACAGATATATGTACAATCGCTGAAATCTAACAAGACAAGGTACATACACGCCAACAGAGCAAAGACGAAAGCAAACTGGTCACTCGATTAAGCTAGTTAGTATGTTATTAATATATTACCTTTTATTCCGAAAGGGTAATGAATAGTATGTATCAAAGCATGGAAGCTCTACGTTTTACTCAAATATACATGTATATTGATGATAAATCTTGTGACTCTTTTCAGAAATCGTAGGATTATCGTCACATTCATTTAAACATATTAAGAAGATGTGGTATGAGTGCCCATGAGACAACTCTCAAGTAACAATTTGTAAAAGTAAATTGTATATACCGAACACCTATAAAAACGAAAGGGTTTTAAATCATAAATGGATCTTCGAACTTATGAACGTAAGTTCCATTTATCTACCTTTTTGTTCGGCTGATCGGTGAATGTTTGATAATAAGACCTCCAAATTTGGCATGGTAGTACTTCTTTGTGTTTCAAACAATATTAGATATAGACCCACTTTCAAATTTCAAAATGGCGGCTTTTGATGATGGCCGCCATAAAATATTAAAATCAGTACACATCAGCTGTATAAGATTAAAACAATTACCAAAACGGCATGATAGTAGTGTGGGGTATTAAGAAAAATATAAGCTATTAACCAACCTTACAATTTCAATATGTCGTCTTTTTTTCCAAAATAGCCATCTCTAAATATCAAAATCGGCAAATATTACTTAATAACAATGAAAAAGTTCAAATTGTAAAGGTTAGACTTGCTGGATACTTCGAACAATATAACCTATGGACCCCAGTTGAAATATCTAAATGGCGGCTTTTTCTAAGATGGCCGCTATAAGATATCAAAATCAACAAATATCCATAAGTTAGGGTAACAAAGTGTTGTGTATTGAAGTACCTTAAAAAAAACAAAGTGACTTTGATACCAACTGTATGCCACATTTTTATACTAAAGCCAAACATCTAAAGATTTTTTAGGAGAGTATAGAAAAATCGTAACTACGGTACCATTTTTGCAAAAATGTAGTCTACAACGAAGAATCAAGTATTGATACTGGTATTATTCCAATATTTAAGCAATAATTAACTACATGTAGAATGAAAACAGTTTGTTTTACCTCAGGTGGGAACAGGACATAGTAACGATTTAAACAAAATTGCAGTAATCTGAGGCTTGCCATGCTATTAACAATGGTTATAATGGTGCTGCAATTAAACAGGATACCGCAACATCTGTTTGTACGACAACGATACATGATCGATTTGCACATAAAGGTAGTTCAAAAATACAAGATGTAGGCAAAACTCTTTTTCACAAATTTCAAAAATATTAGGCCGTGTTCACATTGACCTAAACTCGGTGTTGTGTTAGTGTAACTCACACATAAACTAAACATAATTACGTTCTCATTGACAAAATGCAATGTTTACATGTAGTTTAAACCAAGTTTTGTCTACATGCAGTCGATAGTCGATGTATGCCTTGTGTAGGTTTAGTGTACACAAAACTAGGCATTCAGAACTTTAATTTTTCCATGTATATTTAAAAATGAAACGATTTCTGTATAAAATTGATTCTTATAACACTTATTCATAAAGTTCTTCACAGAAATATTTGTCTAAACTTGATATATTTACGTAGCCGTATTAACCCCTTATCAAGACTAATCCATTAACATTGCCGAACACATAATTCATTTGAAAAGGTCTTCCCGAATCGACTAGACGTACACACTGTCAGAAATATTTGCCATTGGTCTTTACCCAAACAAAGATTTTCTAATAAATGGATTACTGAAAAAGGGTGAGGTTAATTGTTTGTTTGTGTGGTATCTCAGGTCCGTTATCAAAAATACAATTAGAAATAAAAAAAAAAAACATTACCCCCTCAATTTGCCAAGTACCCCTTGGAGACAAAACACCATTTGGAACAAACAGTAAAGATAGAAATGAAGTTATCCTTAACATCGTAATTCTTTTTCTTAGTGTGTAAGCACGCTTTTTATCGATGCTAACAATTCAATATTTAACACTATATATATAGGGAAACTTTGGATTCAAATATTTGTTTATTCTAATCATCTGTATGACACGATTTTTTTTAATCAAATTGTGGAAAAAGTCAAATGGTCGTTCCCTAACTGCTAGAAAAGTTGTCTGAACATTTGAATTCGGTTTTACGTAATGAACATTTAAATGACATATTGTTTACATATGTGAAAAAATAGTATGTACAGGTAACTAAACAAAGGTGTATAGATGTGAGCAAACTTAATGTGAAACTAGTGGACATTACATTTAACCAAATGTAAACATGTTTACTGTACAAGGCGTTTGGTGTGAACACGGCCTTAGTTGACTATCGTTTGGGCAAATAGTCAGATGCAGCCTCATTATTCAGAGGTACAGGAATCCAATGTGTTCCCCCACCGAAGCTTACGGTCCACAGCAAACTCCTGTAAGTGCAGAAGATGATAAGACATCGTATGAAGATGTCAGGTCGACTGATAACAATAAGGTTGCAACAATCTAGAAATCAGTTGTACACACACTGCAGAAGAAACAGAAATGCGTTAATAAACATCTTGAAGCAGCCGTCTGCTTGATATTCTCGAATCTCTCAAAGTTGTGAAAGCCACAAACATTAGTAGAATAAAAGTAGAAGAGTAACGGGAGCGAGAATTTTTAGCAGACATTGATTTTATAAATAAACTTTAATGCATTGGAAAGGTAAAAGATCATCAACTGGAAGAAAAGGACATTTAGGAAAATGGAAACAGAAGAAAAGAAAAAAAACACAAATAAAGGCAACAGCAGTATACTCAAAACTCATAAATCTATGGACAAAAACAAAATCGTGGTAACAAACTAAAACTGAGGGAAACACATTAAATATTAGAGAAGAAAAACGACACAACATTAAAATGTAACACACACAGCAACGGACTAAGCTTTAGACAAAATCCGATGAGAATAACCAATATAACATCAAAACCAAATACATGAATTTAGCATGTTTAGGATAGAAAAGTACCGTGACACGTCTTATAGTAATGTGAATTCACACTCAAATATAGGAGAAAACAATGAGATGAATGAGTTGCAGAAACAAATATTTAAATACAAAAATAAAAAACAAAAAAAAAAATACAAAAGTCGGGCACATTTCGCAATCAGACAAAACAGTCAGCTGACTCTCAAGTGATTTATGCTGCTCATGTTGTAAAGGCAATTATAATGATGATGATTTTGATGATGAGGAATGGATAAAACGTGATGATTGGTACCATGAATTTTATACCGGGAAATGTGGACGTGAATTGATAGAGTTTGTTGGTGGCAAAATTTCTGTCACATTTTAAAGCTATATTAAATGTTTTTTTTTTTTTTTTTTTTTAAATATTAAATATTTAATGTATGTTGATTCATATTGTCTTTATTTATATTCGGTTAATATTTGCAATCACTCTTCATATCATATATAGACACATGAATTCAAAGTTTGCACATTTAATATGTCAGTACAGGAAGTCAAGGTCATTTATGATGTACGGCTTAATTAATCTTCTGATTTTGTTCAAAAAAGAGTTAATGAAATATTAAAGAAAATGACAATTTCATGAAATACAAGGCCGGATATATTACTTCGTGTCGATGTTTCCACATTTTTATTCCAAGGTGAACATCTTATATATCGAAAGACATTAGCTAGCTATACATGTATACACAGGTTACAACTTGCCCTGAGAATTTGGGTGTGTGGTCACTTTTGTTTGTTTTATGTCATATATATATATACTGGAAAAACAGCCGTGTTTTAATAGCCCAAACTATGTTTGACACATGCACACAAACTTATGATACATTCTTGTTTTTCGCATTTGTACAAAGTTGACTTTAGATGAATTTGGCTATATATTTTAGGTAGTTTTGGTATATAGCTCTTCAACGGTTTCAGTACTAATACATCCTCGAATTTCAAATGTTTGGCTTTGAGCGTTCCCGATGAAGGTAAATCTAGAAAAGCGCTTCGGACGCATGAAATTATAAAACATGTTGTTTTCAATATTTCACATCACTGGTATGATACATCTGCTGGTGGACTATCAGTCCCCGAGGGTATCATCAGCTTAGTAGTCAGTACCTCGCTATTGTATTATTTAAAAAACCTTTTTAAAATTGTCCGTTTATAAATTTAATTATTAAGAAACGAAGGTTTCAACTCCCTCAGGCAAAGTTGACTTTAGATGAATTTGACTATTTATTTTAGGCATTTTCGACATATAGCTTTTGAACGGTTTCGGTACTTATACATTCACGGATTTCCAATGTTTAGATTTGAGCATTCATGATGACGGTAAATCCAGAAAAGCTTCGGACGCATGAAATTATTAAACGTTTTGTTTTCAATTTTTAACATCACTGGTATGATACATCTGCTGGTGGACTATCAATCCCCGAGGGTATCATCAGCTCAGTAGTCAATACCTCGGTATTGACATGATTTACCAAACCTTTCTAACATTTTCCGTTTATAAATTTTAAATTTATTAAGAAACTCCCTCAGGCAAAGTTGACTTTAGATGAATATGGCTATTTATTTTAGGTATTGTTGACATATAGCTCTTCAACGGTTTCGGTACTTATACATTTTCGGATTTCAAACGTTTGGCTTTGGGTGTTCCTGATGAAGGAAAATCCAGAAAAAGCGCTTCTGACGCATGAAATTATTAAACTTGTTGTTTTCATTTTTTTTTTTTTTTTGTATCCCTAAGCTAACCAGATATATACGTTTTAGCTGCTTGCATAAAATGTATTGTATACTGTTCAAACAACATAAAGTGACCCTGCAATTAATTTTCAAAGTTATCAAATGGGAAAACGAAATGTACATACAGCATTGGGAGGAACAGTAATAGCCAGACAATTGAAAGGTTTTTTAGGTGCTTTTGACCTATGACGTTTTTGTCATCTTAGAATCGATATAAGGAATTATGTCTGTAATATTCACCAATAAACTGTTTAGTACTTACCATTTGGTTTATCATCAGATAATGTCGCTGTCTCCAGACCATTAATTTTGTCAAATAGGCAGTGATAATACCCAGCATAGTCAATATTGAGGTTTTGGAAATACAAAGTTGTATTTGCGCGATACACCTTTATTTTGTTGGGGTATTGTGTATCATCTACAACATTGGATTTGTTGAAGTAACAAACATATATCTCTAGGTCTAATCTTACATTGTGTCTGGAATTTTCAACAGCACCAGTATTTTCATGACTTGATCTCCCTTTAAACATTAAAAAACAAATCTTTATCATATTGCACACATTTTTGTCAATTAAAATTGATAATCATGTATTGCATATAATTATATATATATATATATGTTACAGTGAATTTGTATAATCAGTGATTATGTAGAATCCCTGAAATTTTCAGGGATTACGTATAATCACTGGCTAGTTTAGGAATTATATATAATCACTAACATTTTCAGGGATTATGTATAATCACTAGAAAAAACGTTAGGGATTATACATAATAACTGAAATGAAGAAATAGTTTTATTTATGAAGAAAATGAATAAAAGTCAAATAATTTATTCTATAAAATCATATTAAAACATCATCATAAACATAAATTGTAAAATGTTTAGCACAATATATCAAAATGATAACCCCATTTTTTAAATGTTGGGCACAATATATTAAAATGATATGCTTCACATCTGTTTCTATCACAATATCCACATTTTACATTCACATATCAAATCAAATTTTTCGACACGCCTACGAAAAATAGTGTTCAGTATAAAACCATCTCAAGGTATCCAGAAAAAAGGGAATTAGCAATCTCGAACCTGTTCGAGCAAAATACCATGTTTTGTGGCCAGGCAATATTTTTTTTTTCAGACTTTTTGTGAACAATTGCCAATGATTATTATTTTTGGGTTTCCCTTTCCTTTTTTGCCCTGGGGAACTGCTATGAGAATATTACACCAAATGCCAGCTTCCTCTAAAATTTTGTTCTATTCATCAATCCTTAGTTCTACCTGTTTTATCATCATGACATATAAATGCATAAGTTCTCTCAGTTTGAATTTTCTTGTTCATTTGACAAAAAAAAAAAGACCAAAAAAAAAACTACTACACAAAACAGATGTTCCATAATCTTCTTTACCACAAATAATAAGCTCTGTGGATTTACAAATAGAACATGAATATCCATTTTACGCTGGCTTTTAAGCGACAAACAAAACATGTATTTCAGTTATCGCTATAAAGGGAATGTTGATTATTATTAATTTCTATCTCGAAACCTTGTGTTGGTTATATCTTTAAGATTATCCTATGTGTTTAAAATCAAAATTATTTCATCTGGCAAGAAATATGAAAGAAAAAAATGTTAATTTGTCTATACTATTTATTTTTTTAACAAACAAAGGATCCTTGATTAACTGATAATCCCTAAAATCATATTAGGGAATATGTAGAATAATTATTAAAGTGTTCAGTGATTATGTAAAATCACTGGTCATTTTCAGGGATTATATATAATTACTAATGATTTCAGTGATTCTACATATTCCCTAAAAAATCCGGGATTCTACATAATCCCTGATTATACAAATTCACTGTAACATATATATATATATATCTTTTTTTTTTGAGAGCCCAGGTGGTCATGTGGTCTAGCGGGACGGCTGCAGTGTCACGATATCACAGTAGCATGGGTTCGAATCCCGGCGAGGGAAGAACCAAAAATTTGCGAAAGCAAATTTACAGATCTAACATTGTTGGGTTGATGTTTAGACGAGTTGTATATACATTATGTACACAGCCATGTATCACCATCATTGATGGCGATCCGATGGATACATCTGTTGTAGGGTTGTCACTGACTCAGACGTACTTATAAATATAATTATTTTCTGTGACTGTATCTTACATTCATTTGTAGGATCCTTTACTATAGATAATTTAGCTGATCTGTAACAATAACATCTTCATGCCTTATATATCATGTACTGCAGTACGCTGCTAGATTAAAACTGACGTGGAAAGGTAACACACCGCCAGCGAAAGCTCTTTTTTTTTTAGAGCCCAGGTGGTCGTGTGGTCTAGCGGGACGGCTGCAGTGCAGGCGATTTGGTGTCACGATATCACAGTAGCATGGGTTCGAATCCCGGCGAGGGAAGAACCAAATATTTGCGAAAGCAAATTTACAGATCTAACATTGTTGGGTTGATGTTTAGACGAGTTGTATATACATTATGTACACAGCCATGTATCACCATCATTGATGGCGATCCGATGGATACATCTGTTGTAGGGTTGTCACTGACTCAGACGTATATATATATATATATATATATATAAGTCTGAAAATTACACCAAACAGTGTTAGAGTTAGATTTTATACTGACAAATTTTTGTCCGTCCCTCAGCGGGATTCGAACTCACAGCTTTGATACACTTCAGCACCAATCGCTTAGCCTCATGTCCAGCGCTCTAGACCACTCGACCACATCCGCTATATAAAAAATATAACTTCAATAGTCGTAGTGTTACCTTGTCACGGAAGGTGAATCTAGAGATAGACATGAAACACGTGTTTTTTTATATATATATATATATACAATGTATAAAGCAGAAATTCAGTTCAGGATTTGTCTGCAGAAACTGCCGATCTTTTTTGGGGTAAAATGACTCTCGTTACTTGTTTCTTTGATTGGAGGGGATCGTCGCGAAGCTAAATTATTAATTTTTAAATATGTATCGGTGACAGTTTGTTCGGTTCGTTCTTTTGTCTTTGTCATTTTACATTTTGGCCATGGTGTTGTCTCTCCTCTTAGACTTTTAGTTTGTAATATTTTTTCTAGATAATTTTATAAGTACATTACCGAATTTGTATCAGATTAAAACATTTGCCAATGTGGTTTTTTTATGATTTAAGGTATATTGGTGTACTCTCCGCTGCAGGAAAGAGATTCTACAAAAATCATCTGCTGAAACAGTCAACGAGGCGTTGCTCAAATCTTTGGTTTAGTTGATAGTTGTTTGGATGTCTATTTCTATCGTCCATACACTGTTTTATTATTTCGAATTGGGTCTCATCATTATAATTTTGAGTGTACATTCATATCTTAGCAAAGCTTTTTCCTCTTATTCGTATCAAATTCAAAAATGTATATCGACCTTAATGTGAATATAATCAAAAAGGATGCGATTTTCTTTTTGAAATTGAAGATTACAAGATATACAAGTGTATCATTTAGATGCAAACACCTTTTCCTGTTCCTGAATCACAACCCACAAGTTAATCAACCACTGTGTTGTAAACTATGATTTTATGCATGTCTTTGGTTTATTGTAACTTCAGACTAAATGAGGAAATTCGTTTGGTAGTTTTTTGCACTTGTATATTGAACTCAAGACGTTTGCTGTACTCAGGCAAAAAAAGAAAATATAATTAAAAATATATTTTTCCGGCAGACTTATGTCGAATGATCAACATATACTGGATAGGTTTATAATGGTTTTTTTTATATATATTTGAGGGGCAAAAACATACCTTATCGTACTATCTCATCTGGCTTTTGTATATTTGAAAAATTAAAATCCTGTTCTTCATCAAATTACTTACATTCTACATTCAGAGGGAATGAACAATTTGATGTCAAACAGCTTTCATAGTTCGTTTGTAGACAAGCATATGTTTGCAAAACTATTTGGTTTCCTTCTCTATTATTCAAAATTACAGAGGTCTGATTTGATGCAGCTGCCTTTAACATGGTTATAGTTGGTACTTTTTCGGAGGAAGTTGTTTGAAGTTTATATAAGATGACATCCTCATAACACACATAGTTCATTTTATAGATTTCCTTTTGCCCAGGGTGTAGGTTTAGTGCAGTTTTGAAGGCGCTTATTCCATCTGGTAATTCTTAAACAATAATAAAAACTTAATAAACAATCCATCAGAATAATAGTTATTTGTGTGTGTAATCAATCAAAACATGTTAGTATATCTGCATTTTTTTTTACATGAAAGCCCCCCTTGGAAATGTAAAAAAATAAAATTTTGAAAGTTAGACAAACCTGATTCACAGCTGCTTGATTCACATTATCACGATTCAATTATGCTGCGCCAGATTAGCATTTCAACTTATGATATATATTTGCTGATTCTCAAGACCAACACTTTTGAAAATCAAAACATATTAGAAATGTTGAGGAGTGTGTATGATCTAAACCACCAAAACGTATTACAAAACCCAAGAATTCAAGACTGTTTATGAGATATATACATTCTGTACTTACATTAAAACTTATTTAAAAGCTTTAAAACAGCGAATTTCAATATATCAAGCCGTTAGTTTATTCTCCTGATTTTTCTTACATTTGTTTTATTTCGAGGTTAATTTTAGCTTACGATACGACAATTATTTTTGCTTTTTGAAGAAGGTCGTACAGTGCTCTATTTGTCGTCATTTTAATCCGTTTGAGAGTTGTCTGATGAGCAATTATATCACATTTTCTTACTAATATGTGAATACCTCACATTTTGTTGCATACCATAATTTTACTTACCACAAATTTTAACAGTAACTTTGTGTTGTTTGTATTTCCCACCATAATCTCCTTGACATCTGTATCTTCCCTGATCCGCGTCGGTGAAATTAATAATTTGAAGGTTGTAGTTTTTTCCTATGTAGTTTCTAGAGATGCTGAATCTTTGTCCAAATTCACTAGGATTTATTTTGTTCCCAATAGCTAGAAATGTCTTCTCATAAAACCATGACATGTTGTCAGTTGTAGTAAGCGGACATTCAATTTCAACAGTCGTATTTTGTAAAACAAATATTTCCACACCATTTGAAAGGCCTGGAAAAGAAACACACTATTTAAAAAACGTTTAATTCAACGATTACATAAATATATATTGTTAGACCAAAATTAAGTTAAGTTCAAAAGCAGACTTAGTCCTATAATTGTTTTCTTTACTGCCAAAAACGTTAACTATAAACAGTCCACCAGTGAATTTACTTCCAACCCGGTCATCATTGTGTTTACTCCGATCTTGTCATTAGAGATTGGTCCAGACCTAATTTAAGTTAACGTTTGACATATCTGCTCAACTCTAAGTAAAAATGTGACCAAGTCCTCTTCAAATCGTTTGATGTATAAAACTTGGTTGGAATAAAATTTATGCTTGTTCTACCTTTTAACAAATCGAAAACAATATTGTTTCTGTGATGCATAATTTTCAGTTTGGTGAAGGATAAGATTAAAACACAATGTTGACTACGATATCCCTATTTTTTACATTTGTTACCTATTATGTCTGTTTGTTTTGTTTGTTTTGTATACAAATCGTTGTCACTATTTTCTACAAAAAAAAAGGGGGCGAAAGGTATCAGAGGGACAGTCAAACTCATAGAACGAAAACAAACGGACAACGCGATGGCCAAAAAAATATCTGACAACGCCATTGCCAAAATTAAAAGACAAACAGACAAATAACAGAACTGTTTGTACCAAGACAGGAATATTGCAGTTGTTATCCAATCATTTGATGTGTTTGAGCTTTTGTCATTTTGGTTACGGACTTTACGTTTTGAATTTTTCTTTTTACTTGTTGGTTACCCAGTAAAAACAAACAGCTGATAAACATTGCATACATCAATACAATGTAATATCCATGTTTTGAAGTCATATATATTCTATATAAAATGTTTAAATTCTGATTAAATTGTAGCAGACCGTGTACATTTAAAATCGTAAAAAATATGTTATCAGATAGCATCACTTGGTCGATGTCTCTGATGGTGGACTAATAGCCCCCGAAGGTTTCACCAAACCAGCAACTTGTATTTCGGATTTTGTGTTTTTATAACTTAGTGTTACAAAAATCTTCCTCATGCAAAGCTCTGATTCCTTGTTCGGGTTTGACTATACTTTTTTGTCCTTTTTGGTTTATAGCTCTTCATCCATTTAATATGCAATGGATTTTTAAATATTTTGGCCTCGAGCATCTACGAAGAGGCATTGATTGACGAAATGTGCATCTGATAGTAAATTATATATAAATATACTAAATAAATAAATTATTTGGAAAATACGTTGAATGTATAAAAAGTCAAGAGAATTCTGAATGCAATTAGGTTCTATCCGGGTACTCTGGTTCTAAACCTTGGTTCCATCTGGGTTTTTTGGTTCTAAACCTTGGTTATTTGGTTCGAAACCATGGTAACTGGTTCAACATCCGGGTTGTTATCGACTCCTAGGAGTCGATATTAAGAATTGAACGATGGACACTTAGGGCGTGAATTTTTCTTGCTACCTGATTGGAAGATATTACGAGACGTGAATAATCAAAATTTATTGATTGGTTAGGACAATCCAAACCTAGTAAATGTCCTTCAATCCCGTAGAGTATCGGATTTGTCGTCTCTATTTTAGCATTTAGATTTTACACAGGTAACTTTTATCTATAAATAGACGAACCTTCTGGAGTAAACAACAACGTTAAACGATACTACAAGTTGATAACGTGTGACCTCACGTGTGTGGTAAAATTTGTTGATTGATGCACGTGGCTATTCTAGTAAATGAATTAATCTACAAAGCGAGAGCTCTTTCCATTTTCGTCAGCTAAGAGTCGAATATAGCACTTTTTGAAAGGCTATCGCTTGTTTGGTTATAGCAACCCAACATCTTGGTTCCATCTGGGATAATTTCTAGATCATTCTAATGTTCCCGTTGAACTTGGATAAGATAACCGCAAGTATCCGAATAAAAAGATAAAGTAGGTCAAAGACGCTAAAATTGTTTTATAACATTAAACATTTCAGCATCGGCGGTAAAGGAAGCTGTAGGGTATTTATCTTTTCTTTTAATTATTTTCATTAGGAAACTAGATACAAAATAAAGCATCGTATAAATTTAAAAAAAAACACGAAATATACAGTATATCGAACATCCTTTTATTTAATTCAGTCGTTCTGTTTTCATTTATTTTCCTTTACTTATCCCTTATTTCCGTTAATACTTCTAGAAGTTTTAAAACGACATGTCGTTCAATTGGCCGACGATATATGCATCTTACCTCTTGACCAGTTAACGACTTGCATATATATTTGAATGATTGTATATCTATTTTCAAGTTCGACTGAATTTTATTTAATTGGCTTTGTAATAATGCCAGATTTGATAGAAATACATGTGAAGTATGTGTAACAAATCGCTTTGTTCAAAATTAAATATTAAAAGACATATGAAAAGAAAGAGATGATCGATTTAAGTTTCTAAGCTTCAATTAGTTGAAAAATAAGCTATAAGATATTACAAAAATGTAAATGTACAATAAAGGAGTAGGTCCTGTATGGACCGATTTTGGCCTCAAATTTCAGGTTCATCAAACGAAAGATTTTGGACAAGTTTTAATCACTTTAAAAGTGTCTATTTCAATTGATTCAATAAGTTTGTGTGAAAGATTTTAACTGATTCAGTTATTACAAACGCTCCGATTCAATCTCAAATATGAAAAATCTATCAATATGCCCAAAAACGTCACTTTTCAGTTGGTTTTTGTCAAAAATAAAAGTAGCCGCATCCGTGTTCACCCTCAATCTTTATATATGTTATGTATTATCATAAAATACAACTTACATCTCAATATTATGAATGAACACGATTGCGGCCACTTTCATATAAGATGGAAACCGTCTAAAATTTAACTGAAATGCTGAAATTGTGAAGATTTATGTAGCAGAAGCATTCTTCTTTCCAATAAATAGCTAAAAGATTACATTTTCACAATTTTGTAAAACTGCTCTATTTTGGGGCCAAAAAAGGGGTCTTACTCATGTGTTGCTGAACCTTTTCCTTTGTCAAATTTGAGACTCCTTGTGAAGGGGATGGATATAATCATTCGGCCCAACAAAAAAAGAAATCAAAATTAAGATTAAATGTTTTTATAATTAAATTGTGAGTGTGTGTGTGTGTGTGTGTTAATGACAGTGCTAGTGGGATGAGTATATTACCAGGACAATAGTCAGAACTTCTGTGTTCGTGCCATAGTGGAAAGGCATAAGGTGTTACCCTAGTCCGTTCTTCCCGAACATCCCAAAAAATGAGTCCCGTTCTCCTAACTTTAGTTTGCCTCAACCAATATTGGGAAATACTACAAAACTTATTAACATACTATATAGTAAAATATTATTTCTATCGATCATCGCGGTGGGAAGTAGTCAAGAACACAGTATTATTTTATTTAGGGGGTTCACTCTATACACGCAAATTGTTATTAGTCTTCACTTCAAGGTTAATCGAGCAAATTTGAGCAAATTTGATTAAATAATGCTTTTTACAGTTTTTTTTACTTTACTACGGGCTCATGAGGATCTTAAAATCTGATCTTATTGCTGTGTCCACAACTATTATTCTACGTATTTCACCTGTATAGGTTTGGACAATTCCATGGACTATTGCATACACCATTATACTTAACATGCTTAAGGGGTTTTCATATGTCATGTCAAGATAATGTATGCTATTTAATGTTGTCTGCGACAAATATTTTTTTTCTGATAAAGACACTTTTCTGAAAACCAATAAAATATAGTTAACATATATATATATATATATTTTATCTAACTGTATTCATTGGCCAGGATGTTAATGACAACACACACCTAAAATTCGTTTTGGTCTATCCCTTTTAACACATGGACATTTCCGCGGGAAATTTTCTATTGAGACGTAATTAAGGGGCGTAAATTTGGAATAATGCCTATTTAATGTGAAAATATATTGTTTTATGTGTTTATATTTTTCATGAATTCAAAGGATTGAATGTGATTACATTTTCTACATCTTAATTTGACGTCATGTTTGTACACATTTACAGATTTAGTCTCCTCTCTATCTGGGAACAGTATATCTATCATATATGTTCCTGTCTCTATGTAGTCTATAATCAAAAGTTAAACTGAAGCCGTGGCATAACAAAAAACTATTGAATATACTTTTATCAGCTGTTTATAGACATATCTATATTTATTTAACTGTTTATAGACATATCTATATTTATTTCATCTAAACTGACATATCAGCGGAAACCGTGTATTCGCGAATTCTATATTAGGCTGTAAGGGGTTGTTTACATTGTGGACGATTCCATATAACATTGTATTTTAGGGGTTGTTTACATTTTGAGTCGTATACATGATAAACGTTTGTTTGTATGTGTTTGTTAAAGAAAACAGCTCTATTTCATGATACTTTATTATACAGAAACATGTCACACAGTTTATTTACACTTTGGTGTGTCTAAATGACCTACACTATAGCCATAAAAATGGTATATCCCAATTGCAATTTACTCATGTTATTTAGTGTGAATTAATGAAATACCATACTGCCATATCGAATTTACCAACTATTAAAAATATACATGATACTGCGATACATCTACAGCATTGGCGGATCCAGGGGAGGGTTCCGGGGGTTGGAACCCCCTTTTTTGGACGATCAATGCATCTTGAATGAGGACATATACACCTTATCGCTATTTGTCCGCCATTACTAGATATCACACAGGTTCCCGTAAATTTTTTGACATCACAAAACAAAATATCTGACGCCACAATGGAAAAGTGATTGTTGTATGCGTCAAAAGTTCAAGCGGCCGGGTCAACTGGGATTAGCGATAAGGTGTATTGTAAGAACCCCCCCCCCCCTCTTGTCCTGGGTTGGGACCCCCTCCTTTTTAAATGGCTGGATGTCCATGTATAGTGTTTTATTTTACAAAACCAATAGATATAGTCCCAGGAGTTTGAATCCAAACAATGACGGTGTAAAAATATGCCAAACTCAACTATCACAGTAGATTCGAGAAATGGGGAGGTAGGCCCCCAACTCCATCCTTATTTTTATCAAGAAAAGGATGCGGATTGTAAGGTCCTTCAAGTCCTTCTACCTATTCATATTGATAAATGACGTGAGTATACACTGTATGTCAATGAGGACCGAACGACAAAGAAAACAACACGACATATACAGACGGCAACAATCAGTCCTCAACAATGGACAAAATAAAGAAGTAAAGCTAACTGTTTTGAGAGTATTATAATTTAGACTCAGTTAGATATTTTTCAACAAATTTATAGTTTTAAACATGCAGTGAAAATTTTATCAAGAAAAGGACGCGATTTGTAAGGTCCTTCAAGTCATTCTACGCTGACGAATTTGATTCCTATTCATATTGATAAATAACATGTGAGTACATGTCAATGAGGACCAACGACAAAGAAAACAAAACTCAGTCTTCAACAAAGGACAAAAAAAAAAAGAAGTAAAGCCAACTGTTTTGAGAGTATTATAATTTGGACTCAGATATTTTTCAACAAATTTATAGTTTTAAACATGCAGTGAAAATTAAAATATATATATATAAATACAAAATAAATTGGCATTATGTTTTTATGTTGTGCTGTTACCCAACTGTTCCAAAGGGTTACACGCTCAAAACAGGCCAAATATCTTAGTGCCTGTAGTTTAGTGGTCGGTGGTTTATGTCTGTCATTTCTGTTTTTGAAATTGTTATGTTATAAGCCAGACGGGTAGTTTTCAGTTCCCATTGTTTTTAATGCTGACATCACTGCATAGTTGTCCCATTTAAAATCACACCACATCTCATTGTTTTGTTTTTCAATAATCTCTTAAACTACTTAAAAATTGATGTGACAACCTGTAAACATCGGTAATAAATTTAGAAAAATAATACATATATTTTATATTAACATACAGTAAATGTTTGTTTTTGTTGTGAAAATATTGACCTAGAACTGTCTTTACATCTCTCTGGACAATCAAAGTTTCAGTTCTGTTATCACATGTTTAACCCTTTTCGGTCCAAGTTTGCAGTGTTGTTCATTTGTTTTGGACATTTCCATATAATGCAGCATGTCAGGCCAAATATCTCAGCGCTTCTTTGATCTTTGCATATGGCCATAAACCATGTAAACCGGACGGCAATTCGAGAAGCTAAAAATTGGACATCGATAAGAGAGGCCAAATAATCGATGTCGAGTGACCCTAAACGAAAATGTATAGATGTACCGATTCAATACAATAGTCTGTTCCTATGAGATGCCTGAGATACACTTCAATATTTATTATTCATTGAAAATAAGTGGAATCATCTTTTAGAAAAGTTGTTCCTATGGTAATGACCCCCCCCCCCCCCCCCCCCCCCACACACACACACACTACCTTTATAAATTTAAAAGGCTACATCTTTTAATTATTTTAAAGCCTTAAAAAATCTCATTTTTATGGGAGGAGTATTTTTCATATCGGGACAGTTTTCCTCATTTTTGAAGGCTGTATACTAATGTATGGTTGCTTATACTTAGTATGTCATCTGAACCTCTGTGGATAGTTATCTCATCATGCGTATTGGTAATCATATTATTCATGTATATTACACATTGTAATTTATATATGTATCCATCCTTAAGAAAAGTTTTTTGAATGTACTGAATCCCCTCCAGATCCCCCTTTATAAGTTGAAAAAGCTTCATCTTCTTATCTTTTTTAGAACATTGTTTGGTGGTTTTTTTTTTTAGGGGGTGTCAAACCTGTTGTTTATAAGTTGAAAATCAGGCCATTTCTTTTTCTAAATTTAATTGTTGCGTATTTAAATGTCTGGACTGGTTTTTTTTCTCTTTTATGAAGGCTGTATAGTTGCCTACATTTACTTTGTTATTTTAACCTCTGTGGATAGTCGTTTCAATGGCAATTATACCACATACCGGTATACTGATTTTTATATGGATTGCAGACCTCTAAAAGAAGTCAAAGTTGAATATGCTGCAAACTTCAAACAGCATACTACAACTTATTTACCATAAAACTGTTGATCAGAACTATAAAGATGTATAATTGATTTCGTCCCAGTCCTCATGTACAGTTGTACATGTACCACTATACATGTAGCTACCAATCAACAGAACAAATGCAAATACTTAATAGTTTTGATGTCATGAAAGGTTTTTTTAATAAATCTTGAATCTTTATATCAGTATATAAACTGTTTCCTAATATGAACATGTTGGGCTCTTTTACAGCAGAATATACATGTACATGATATACAGTATAAGGTTTTCTCATTTATATAACCTGTTTACCGGAAGTATAATGGTATATAGCGTTGTCAGACTGTCTGTCTGTCCATTGTCAACATGTCAGACATTAACTTAAAAAGGCTTTAATAAAACTGCATAAAACTTTGGTGAATAGTTTATATCTATCGATGTGAGCTCCCTTTCTTTCTTTTTTTTAAATTTTATTTTATGTTTCAGAGCCCTAAAAAAGGGGGGATATTCCAGTATTCAGACTATAACTCAAAAATGCTTTCAGCAATTCTCATGAAACATTGGTGAATTGTTAATATCTAGTGATGTAAGCTACTGCCTTAAGAATCTTATAAATTTTACATTTCCAAGTTATGGGGTTTTATATATTAAAAAGGGGGAATTTTCAAGTTTCTGATAATGTTATCAACAATTCTCATTAAACTTTGTAGAATTGTTTTTTTCTATTGGTGTAAACTCTATGTTTGATTTTCATAAATTTCTAATATGGCATTGAGAAGTAATTGATTATACAATTTGTTTGCATACAAAATGATAAATTCGTACACAAAAGACTAAATTTATGATAAATACATGAATTGGTTCAAGAATTGGATAAACCTTTTTTTTTACCAGTCACTCGTTTCATATGATTTTAAAATATTTATCAAAACTCAAGTGTACGCCCAGGCGTTATGACGTAAACGTAGCTACGCTCCTGGGAATGCATATGGATGACTTTTAATTTCTTACATCCATTTTTTTTTTTAATTTAAGGAATAGTTGTTATTTCTGTAAACAAATCTAACATTGATGTATAACATGTACAATAATCAGACATCAACCCAAGCCAAACTGGATGTAATTGAAAGACATCTAGAGGTCAATATACAGTCTTAAACAAAAGACAAAATAAGGAAAAATATAGGAGATTTTTTAGAAGAATTATTATGAAATGTATTAGCAATATTTATAATATATCGTTTAAAATTTAGGTTCCACCAATCATTTTAGAAAACTGGCGATTTCGTTGCTACTTGTCTATCAGAGAGATATGTTATCAGTTGAAATATGGAATCTTAATTATTTTATCATGAAGTCAGATTTGAACATCGACTTGGGAAATATTAATGAAGGTGGAATAAAGCCCGAAT
Organism: Mytilus galloprovincialis; assembly: GCA_037788925.1. Taxonomy (NCBI): domain Eukaryota; kingdom Metazoa; phylum Mollusca; class Bivalvia; order Mytilida; family Mytilidae; genus Mytilus; species Mytilus galloprovincialis. The sequence goes on from CM075332.1 coordinate 18,374,978, forward strand.
GTCAGTTTTAGTCTTAAATATGTATGTCAATTTTACTCTTATATATGTTTACATATATTATTGATTCAGTGGTTTTAGAATGGAAACAAAAAAAAAACAGATTTTTTTTTCAATTCAATAAAGGGCATAACTCTAGAAAGGTATACCGGGTAATAGGGAGATAATAACTTTTTATTTAGATTTGAATCAAACAATTTTTGTCCGTTAGCCAAATTTAAAAAAAAAAAAAAAAAAAAAATTTACGAAGCAACGCTACTCTTGCCACTAGCAATATGATACTAGATTGTTATGGTACACTTTCTTTCTTTTATACATCTATACTGCCTACATGACACCTTAGTTCTGAGTGTAAATGGTCATTCAGTATGTTAAAAAAGACCAAAATTCATAAGGCCTGTTTGGCCTAATTGAATTCTTAAACTACATTTTATTGTACATGTTCAACATTTACCATTCATTTGTTTATTTCTTAATTTGAGTGAATCAACAGCAAATATTATTTACTACAATACACTTTCATACCACAACAAAACTGCCTTTATACTGTATTGGTATTACTTATATTTGTATCAATATAACAAAATAAATTGTACAAAATATAAAAAAGAAAATGTGGCATGAGTGTCACTGAGAACTCTTTACAAGAGATATGATGACACAGGAATTAACAACTATAGGTCACAAAACGGTCTTCAACAATGAGCAAAGGTTATACTTCATAGTCACCTATAAAAGGCACCGAAATGACAATGAAAAATAATTCAAACGAGAATAGAAATGGACAAATTTATGAACAAAAAATTAACGAAAAACAAATATGTAACACATAAACAAACGACAAACACTAAATTACAGGTTCCTGACATGCGACATGCACATACATACCGAAAAAGGCGGGATCCCCACCATTTCCCTAACCTGGGACAATGCTTATTACCAAACACAACATAATAAAATTTGAAATTTGGTAGCTTCACTTTTACCGTTTATTTCGTGTCCCTATAAAAACATAGAAAATGCTGAATTTTTCGTTTCCGTTCTCTTAAATAAGTTTGACTCAATCAAACGTTATAAAACTTATCGCGAAATGCTTATTATCCCATAACACAGATCTATGAAGTTCAATATTAGGTGGCGTCACTTTTACTGTTCATGAGTCATTAGATGTAAGAAGATGTGGTACGAGTACCAATGAAACAAATGCCAACACAGAGCCTTAAGATAGGAAAAATGTTAAATCTTCAACTTCAGTTTGCCATAGCCAAATATTTTGAAACTGTCTAAGTGTACCTTAAAGGTTCTTTGCATTGAGTTCAGTTTATTGATATGCGTATACCTTCTGTGTGAATTTTTAAGATGTAAAAACAGACTATCCATATCTACATGTCCATGAAATGAAATGAAATCTAGGGTAAAATGATTAAAACATTTTGCATTATCTATCACAACTGGCAGCACAAGTTGCTACTAAAGCAGTAAATGTTCTCTCTAATGGGGGTCTCGTTGGGGGTTCTGATCCCGGATCCCGGATCCCGCTTACACTATGTACGTAAGCAATTCTCATTTTTTTTGTAATTTCCCGTGTCCCGCTAGACTTCAATTCCCGTTTTCACGGCATGTAATAATTTGACTTTCACATCTAACGCTTACAAAAAGACAGCAATCCCGCGTCACGCTTAAACCCCAATGAGACCCACTCAAATGTTTCACGGAAATTAAAGGATTTAGTTTTCATTTGAACCTAACATTCTTAAAAATTGAGACTGTAAATGTGGAATGTGCAAAAGAGACAGTAACATGACAAAAGAGCAAAAGCAGTCGAAGGCCACCAATGGGTCTTCAACAAAGCGTGAAAATCCCTCGACCGGAGGAGGGCTTCAGATGGCCTCTAACCAAAGTGTGTACTAGTTCAAACTCCACAACATAAAACTGAACTTACAATTAAAAACATACAAGATCAACAAAAAACAGACTCCTGACTTGTCGTCAAGGTAATCATACCAAGAGACACACCCAATATACAGAGGTCAAGAGTCAAAAATTCATAGTCTGGTCAAGGGTTCCTTAATTATAAAAAAAAACACAGAGCAGATTTTGAGGAAAGGGTTATCGTGCTACACAAAACTAACAAATACATCTTTATATCTTTATGAGTGCCAATCAGACAATTCCTCGTGTAATTCAAACAAAATATACAAGTTGTACATTGAGGCCAAAGGTCAAGCTCACATGAAGTTTCTATTGTTACTAGACTCACCATCTTTTGACAATGCATCTACATGCCATATATTCAGAAGCAAGGTCAATTGAAAATTATATTTTGAGGTCAAAGTAATATACACACTGTATCCCGATGACACACCCAGCGTGCATAGGTCAAGAGTCAACAATTCATTTTCTTGTCAATAATTCCATGTCAAAAATATACACAGCAGTCATGCACGAAAGTTCATCATGGTACAGGTAACAATGTCTTATGTCTGATGCACTACACATGCCAAATACAGAAAACCTAGGTCAGAGACAGAAACACAAGACATATAACTAAACTCAATGGAACGGTACTTGTATTGCAGGTCACTACAATTGCCTTCAAAATAAAACATAAACTCTCGCAACACTGCAAAATTAAAACCATCTTTCACAAAAGTTTAGCAGGATTCTTTGCAATGGTTATCTTACCACTATCAATTGAGAATCAAGTCGTGCAGTTATTTCAATAAATTAAAACGGTAAGCACTAAAAACTAGGGTTTACCATTAATTTCATGTGATAGTTCTATGATAAACTGATGGAAACACATGATACAGTCATGAGATTTAATATTTACAATAGTACGACCAGAACAATACAAGACAGAGTTGTAAACAAATGAAAGTAATGATACATACGAATTTTTAATCACAATGCACAAATAAGGAACCGTAGTTTTCATTCAATTTATTTATCTAAAATGTATGCTTGCGTTAAACAATGGAAACTAACACTGTATATTTATATAAACGATCAATCTTGTGAATAATAAATAAAAATACTTCAGTTCTGTTATTAAAAGCAAAAATTTACAAATGCTAACACGCAGGAAACTTATAGAGTATACATTAAACAAGATAAAGGCAGCAATATTTGGGGAGAGTAACTCAAGGCTATGACCAACTTTCATTCAGAGTGCCTACGTTGCTACTGCTAATTTTTCTGTACCAATTTAGAGGGCCAGCTTGTTTTTGTTTGATTAAAATAAATTGAACAGTCACCTGTAATCGATAGTCTTCATATTTGAGTTTGGTTTATTTTCTACAATTACTCGACAGCCTCAACCAAAGCTGAACATATTTATTAAAATAACGTGATTTATTATGTAACAAGACATAGTTGATCTATTCGAACCATATGTCATGCTTGTATCACACATCAAAAATCATCTGAGGCTATTTATGGGGCCTTTTTATCTTGCTCTTCTGTATGATCACAAGCTCCGTGTGGAAGGTCTTTTTTTTTTACAAATTGTGACTTGGGTGGAGATTTTTCTCAATGACATTCATACCATATCTTTTAATATCTATAAGCATAGTTTACGGTACTCTCCCCCTACTCCAACCCAAGATTGAATGTGTCCAAAAACAGTCCTAACTTTTTGCTTGAGGGATATGTATAGAACAAAAAATCATTTGCATTATTTTCAGATACTTTTGGACTGATATCACTGAACAAATAATTCTGTTTTATATGTCCAAACAACCTTTGAGAAATTGTCAACATGCAGGATAATTCGTGTTACTGAAACAATTTTTTCCTCTTCTCCTGTGATGATTGATCCATTAATGTACCTTTCCAACGCAAGAAACTTCAATTTTAAAAAACTATAAAAAAAATCTGTTTGTGTTCCTATAATATGATATCAATGCTGCTGACTGTTTGCCACATTTTAAAGGTTTGTTACATATCTGGTGTAACAGTTGTGATGTAGTGAATGTCATTATTCAAATGAATAGCTCTGTTTTTATATAATATTTATATAATCTTTTCTCACGTTTGATATAATATTTATTGATTTCTCTCACGTTTGATATGATATTTTTCCCCGTTTGACTAGTTTTACACTAGTTATTTTTAGGGCCCTTTATAGTTTGTTGTTCGGTGTGAGCCAAGGTTCCGTATTGAAAGCCGTACCTTGACCTCTGATTGTTTTCTTTTATAAATTGTGACTCGGATGGAAGGTTGTCTCGTTGGCACTCATACCACATCTTCCTATATCTATCCCTCGGTTAAATTTAGTTACCAAAATGTGTATATGTTTACTCTTATTGACTATTGAATAGCCGTATACTGTTGTTGCCTTTATTTGATATGACATTTATTGATTTCTCTCACGTTTGATATAATGCATGTTTATTGATTGATTCTTTGATTTTTTTTTTTGATTTTTAATTGGTTGTCAGCAACTGTATAAATTCGTACATTCTAATTCCTTAAATCAAACGAATTTTCTTTTTTTTCACCACTGCCGGGAAATTTGACTCAAATTTGCCTCTACGCCGTAGTTTTTGACGTTTTTTGGATATTCATATTTTACCCTCGAGATATTCTTCCCGCCAAAATTATTGGAAATCTTGTTCAATTTTTCCCGATTATTTAAAAAAAAAAACAGCACAGTAAAGCAATATTAATTGAGTTAAACCCGATATAAATTTAAAATAGGAAAAAGACGTCTATACAAATGAACTATAGAATAACAATGATGTTTACACATGGGTAACATGCTGTTACAAAAAGACAGCACTTACGCGTATTATAAGTTCATGCATAATTTCCGTAGTACTACGATTTCCATTCACCTATACAGTGAGTTACAATCAAGTCTATTCGGTGTAATTAAACTGATATATCATGTAATGGAGGGCTATTAGCGAAAAATACCAGTCTCTGGACCAAATATTCCTTGACAGGTGTTTTTCGCAGATACCCCTCCATTGCATGTTATATCTGTTTATTATTGTATATACTTCTAGTATGACAAAGTATGAAATAAAAATAATTCTCGTAAAAGAACTCATAAAATAACATACCAACATGAGAGAATTATGAAAATGTCATATTTAACGTAAGAGAAATCAATAAGTATCATAGCCTTATGATCGTCGGTAAAGATATTTTACCTTCGCTTTTCCTATTAATGATTTGTATAATCTTTTGAAGGTAGTATTGTATTAGTTTTTTTCCCTGATTTCACAAAGCTATTTTGATTATGATTTGAAAATATGTAAACAAAATATTTTCTCAGTCCTTTTATCAATATAACAATAAAGACCAACATATACATTACTAACACTTTTTCATATTTCATAGATTAATAAATTTTTACGGGTACTAATTTTCGTAAATTGAAAACCACTTGCTTTTTCGAAGATATTTGATTTTGTGGATTTGCCAATGTCTGCCTACAACCTTATACAATATGTGTTATTCGTTGAATATTTAAAATCATTGTTAACCTGTGCCAATGAAATCCATTAAATTTGGTAACCAACAAAGAACAATGAATCTATAGTACCATGTGTTTCGTCTTCCCCGAATTATTTGGCAGAGCAAAATTATATTGTGCTGACAAAGATTTATATAAAATATAATTGTCGAAAATGTCAATAATTTCCTGAATTGATAAAAAATCCTATCGTGAGTTATGTCTTAAAATATAAACTTACTGAAAAGCAATACCATTATGCCAATGGCCCTCATTTTGTGTTTCTGAAATACATTAAATTGATTACTTAAGCAACCGTATAACTGAAAGTAATCGTTAGACAATGGCGGTGGCATGTGTTATATTATAACCTACATGTAACTGGCTCCTGGAGCATACATTTACCTCACCACAGTTTAATATTTTTGCTAATTTACCACTGCATGAATTTCTGCAAATTTGTTCTAGTTGTATGTTGTACGAAATCGTGTTACAACAACAAACCGATAAATTGTTAGTTTATCAACAGTTTATGTATTTTATGTGATCTTACTGCATCACATCGCTTCTTTGTCATGGCCTTTGATCGAACCTTACACTTGAACATATTAGACAATGTCGTCACGTAACAGTGCACCAACCTCACGTGTTCATGTATATTTATGTCAATTTATCAATGAAATGCAAATGAATTCTGCTTGCAACTGTACAACTATCACGTTTATATGGGTAAAAATTAGGTTTACTTATTATTTCATTTCATATCGTTAAACAAACAAAAAATTGTTCTGACGTCATCAGCTCGAATTAACCTGATCGCTATTTAAAAATCTTCGACACTTGACCTGAAAACTTGTAACACTTTAACTTATGATTTTAATTACTTCCAAAACTAAGTTTCTACTTTGTTCCGTGTAAAATGAACTGATTAAAAACAAAAAGTTAATGTTTCAAAGAGATATTCAAGATTCATATGTCATAACAGAAGAGCGTTTCGATCTCTAAAACTAGTGCAGTTTTATATATTTGCATTTTTCATACTTGATTGTTAATTCTAAATACATATAGACTATACCACTGCATCGAGTTCAAGACGATATTTATCCACTCGAGACAGTTAAATTTTCATATTCAAAACGCGAGGCTCGCTCGAACAGCCCGCAAAAGATATGTTCTTTCTATTCGACGTCATCAGGCATGATCGCCTTTTTTCATGACGTCACAATAGGAGTTTCAGAGAAAAGCCAGAAATTTGACGTTATAATCGAGTTTTGACCAATGAAGAACTGAGATCGAACGAACCACACGTTGATTAAATAAAAATAATCAACAGATCAGGCAAAGGATGAATCGAGGAAGAATTAGAGAAATCTTAATATAGATTAATCGCGTTGTGGTAGGTGAATCTGATGGTTGTTTCTAAATTTTATTAAACCAATTTCCCACAATGTGAACCATTATAAACCATCATCCCATTGTAAAAGGTCATTTATTGCATATTCATTGAAAAGACAAGTTTTAAATTTTTCGAAAAACTAAGGATTTTCTTATCCTAGGCATAGATTACCTTAGCCGTATTTGGCACAACTTTTGGGAATTTTGGTTCCTCAATACTCTTCAACTTTGTACTTGTTTGGCTTTATAAATATTTTGATATGAGCGTCACTGATGAGTCTTATGTAGACAAAACGCGCGTCTGGTGTACTAAATTATATCCTGGTACCTTGGATAAATATTTCAAATATTCTTACTTCATAACGAACCTGATCGTTGCAGTGTCTTTCAAAGAGTAAAATAACATCTTGGTCTATGTGCATTTTAAACAAATTACACAGATGGATTCATGACAAAATTCTGTTTTGGTGATGGTGATGTGTTTGCAGATCTTTATTTACTGAAATTCTTGCTTCTTACAACATGTACAATTTTGTAAAAATTTACAAAAATTTACAAAATAAATGAAAATTGTTATAAATTGACTGTAAAGGGAAATAACTCCTTAAGGGATCAACTGACCATTTTGGTCATGTTGACTTATTTGTAGATCGTATCTTGCTAAACATTATTGATGTTTATAGCTTATCTCTATCTATAATAGTATTCAAGATAATAAACAAAAATGGCAAAATTTCTATAAAAATTACCAATGGGGGATAGCACTCCAACAACAAGTTGTCCATTTCATCTGAACATTTCAGGGCAGATATATATTAATTCGATAAACAATTATACTGCTTGTCATATTTGCTTTAAATGCTTTGGTTTCAAAGTTATAAGCCAAAATCTACAGTTTACCCCTATGTTCATTTTTTATCATGGTGACCATCTTGGTGGGTTGGCCGGGTCAATGCACACATTTTTTAAACAAGATACCCTAGGAATGATTGTGGCTACGTTAGATCAAATTTGGCCCAGTAGTTTCAGAGGAGAAGATTTTTGTAGAAGAATACACAAATTTACGAAAAATTGGTAAAAAATTACGATAAACGGCAATAACTACTTAAGGAACTGACCATTTTGATCATGTTGCCTTATTTGTAGATCATACTTTCCTGAACGTTATGATGTTTACAGTTTATCTCTTTCTATACTAATATTCAAAATAATAATCAAAAACTGCAAAGTTTTCTGTAAAAATTACCAATTCAGTGGCAGCAACCCAACAACAGGTTCTCCGATTTATCTGAAAATTTCAGGGCAGATAGATCTTGACCTGATAAACTATTTTATTCATGTCAGATTTGCTCTAAATGCTTTGGTTTCAGAGATATAAACCAAAATCAACATTTTACCCGTATGTTCTATTTTTAGCCATTGCGGCCATCTTGGTTGGTTGGCCGGGTCACTGGACACATTGTTTTTAACTAGATATCCCAATTCAATGATGATTGTGGCCAAGTTTGGTTGAATTTGACCCAGTACTTTTAGAGGAGAAGATTTTTGTAAGAGTTAACAGACAACGACGACGACGACGGACGCAAAGTGATGAGAAAAGCTCACTTAGCCCTTCGGGACAGGTGAGCTAAAAAAAACAATAATATCAAAAATTACATACACGAATTCCATTATAAGGAAGTTATTTTAAATTCAGCATGACATTTGAGAGACAAGTGAGATTGACATATATTTAACTCATATGAATAAGGGTGGATTTCTGTTGACCTATTACTTACTGTATTATTTCCACAATTTTACTATTAACAATCGACCATAACAATTTACACATTATATTCAAAGTGTTTAAGTATAAACAACACTAATATTTAACAAACCATAAACGTTATTCTCTAATTCTTAGTCAATTTACTCGTTATTCAACAAATTGATAATTTGTATGTTCAAATTGTGGTGTGCCTGATTTTAGGTCGGTAGATGTCAAAATTCAGTGATGAAGTTACATTATTTTTTTCATCTGATTTCGTTACTGTGATCCGGCGATCATTTCTAACAGAGGCCAACATCATTGATGGAAGCAACCACGGGTTTTTGTACGGTTTTTAACAGCGTAAAAACTCATACCGTATGTAGTAAGTATAAACAACTAGAGGCTCTAAAAAGCCTGTGTCGCTCACCTTGGTCTTGTGCATATTAAACAATTGACACAGATAAATTCATGACATAATTATGTTTTGGTGATGGTGATGTGTTGGTAGATCTTACTTTACTGAACATTCTTGTTGCTACAATTATCTCTATCAATAATGAACTTGGCCCACTGGCAGTAATTACAGTGGAAAATATTTTCTAAAAATTTACAAAAATTTATGAAATATGTTAAAAATTAACTATAAAGGGCAATTACTCCTTAAGGGGTCCACTGACTATTTTGGTCATGTAAACTTATTTGTAGATCTTATTTTGCTGAACGCTATTGCTGTATACAGTTTATCTCTATCTATAATAATATTCAAGATAATAAAAAACGGCAAAATTTCCTTAAAATTACCAATTCAGGACAGTAACCTAACAACAGGTTGTCCGATCCATGTGAAAATATCAGGGCAGATAGATCTTGACCTGATAAACAATTAAACCCTGTCAGATTTTCTCTTAATGCTTCGGTTTTTGAGTTATAAGCAAAAAACTGCATGTTCCCCTATGTTCTATTATTAGCCGTGGCAGCCATTTTGGTTGAGTGGCCGAGTCAACGGACATATTTCTTAATCTAGATACCCCAAAGATGATTGTGGCCATGTTTGGATTGGTTTGGCCCAGTAGTTTCAGAGGAGAAGATTTTTGTAAAAGATTACTAAAATTTACGAAAAATGGTTAACAAATTAACTATAAAGGGCAATAACTCCTAAAGGGGTCCACTGATCATTTCGGTCGTGTTGACTTATTTGTAGATCTTACTTTGCTGAACATTATTGCTGTTACAGTTTATCTCTATCTATAATAATATTCAAGATAATAACCAAAAACAGCAAAATTTCCTATAAATTACCAATTCAGGGGCAGCAACCCAACAATGGCTTGTGTGATTCATCTGAAAATTTCAGGACAGATAGATCTTGACCTGATTAACAATTTTATCCTGTCAGATTTGCTGTAAATGCTTCAGTTTTTGAGTTATAAGCCAAAATCTGCATTTTACCCCTATGTTCTTTTTTTAGCCATGGCGGCCATGTTTTTTTATGAAATGTTAATTAAAACACAAACTTTATTCTAGATACCCTAGGAATCAATCAGATGAAGTTTGGTTTGAATTAGTTTAGTAGTTTCAGAGGAGAAGATCTTTGAAATAGTTTACGACGACGACGACGACGGATGCCAAGTGATGGCAAAAGCTTACGTTTCCTTTTAGGAAAGGTGAGCTAAAAACGGCATAAAATAGTATGAAAATGTACAATGACCTGATTTCAATCATTCAATAAAGGGAAATAAATATATTGCATACACCAACTTATTTTAACGTCTGAATTATAGGCTCCTGACTATGGACTGGAACAAAGTAAAAGTATCTGAGTCAAACAAGTTAGTAAACCGCAACCTCTCTTAACCCAGGCTATTGGTGTAACAATCCAAAATGAAAACACTATGATGAAAAAAGAACAATAAGAGAAAATAAGTCAAAGTAGCAACCTAAAACTACTCAAAGTTTATGATAACATGTTCAAAACCTACTACAATTTTTTATTTTGTATTTCCATTCACTGTTGACGTCTTAGAAATATATGATCTTTTTTAAAGATGAGTCGGTAATACGCCATTCTCGACATTTAAGGATGTACACCTCTGAGGAGACGAAAATTTCTAGAATTAAACTTTTTTTCTAAACCTGATTTTTGGGTTTATAAGACTGTTACAAAATAATTGGTGAAGAAAAAATCATATGGTGGTGCACTTTTATTTTGCTACGGCCCTTTGAAAATGCCCAATTTTGATGATTTTCCCATTTTTCATCGATTTTTACCTATTTTTGGGCTATTGTGAAAAAAATCACAGTTCCACAATTAAACGTTTTTTCATACTTTCTATAAAGATGAAGCGGACCAATCTGAATAAATTTTACTTAAAAAAAAACTATAGGTAGGTGTTAATATAAGAAAGTTTTATCATATTTTGACGCTTTTTATTGTAAAATTAACCATGCTGCCAATTTTCTATTTTTGTGATTTTTCTCAGTTTTAAGAACAGAATGCATATTATTTCAACTTTTTTGTTATAAATAATTGAAAAAATACATATCTAAGAAATTTGAAAAGACCAAAATGATATGGGATGTACATGATTCTTGTAAAATCATTTTTTTGTATCCCTTACCCAAAATTTTGGCTAAAAATACTGACTTGATAAGTCGTAAAATTTGAAAACTTAATTACTCAAAAACCGTTCGTTGTAAATACACAAGTTATGTTTGATTATAATATTTTTAAAATTCATTGATATTTTCCACTTGTATCACATGTTTTGGAAATAAATCGAGAACGAGATTTCAACGAGACTAAACGAGACTTAAATGTCAGAAGAATATATCCTTAAGCTAAAAGGGTAAAATATGTACCACGGTTTCAGAATCGAATATTATCCATGTTCGATTATTGATTATAGCACAACAAGGATTTTATTCAGAACACTGTGGTATTCATCAAAGAAAAAATTACAAAATGTCAAAGGAATAATGCTTAAAAAACGGCCTTTTCAAAAATCAAAGTTTCACGTGCGACTGTATCTCCTAGAGTCGTATATGCGCAAAAGTCGATTATTTGTGTACTCCTATGTCGTTTTTCCCCCCAATGATTTGTTCAACGTTTGATGATTTTCTTTTCTGCTTTTTGGTTTCAAGCACAATTATAATAAAAATTAAATACAAGTATGAGTATGTTTTTTTTAAAAAGGTTTGGTTCCTTGCATTATTGTGGAAGCACTAGCTCGTTAACAAATGTTTTACTAGTATGAATATAATTATAAGCAGTTGTGTTAAGATTACAAATGAGACAACTTTCCACCAAAGATCAAATGACGTAGATGTACTCAATAATGGTCAATCATACAACCAGACGGCTGTTACTTTAATAAGTTTTTGTAATAATAATATGACAGTAAGATATAAATAATTATGGTTCTCGTAATATTCATATGCATTTGATGATTCTTTTGTAGACGAAACGCGCGTCTGGCGTATATACAAAATTAAGTCCTGGTATCTATGATGAGTTTATAGACCTTAAAATTAAGGACCGTTGGACGTATTTTGTTAGTTGAAGATTATCAAATAGCACTTTCATAGAATATGTACACATATCAACATGATAACATAAGATCACTTGATTTCTCTCTATTGAAAAGTATCCGCATTTTAATCAGCAAGTCATGCATGGTTATCAAATGTGTTTTTTAAAATAATTTCAGTTTACCAGCTCGATGACATATTCGAATGTAGATGAGAATAATACCGAATCAAAATTAGTTTTACCAGTAGTTATGCCTTCGACATTGTACAATACTTAGTGATCTGCGTAATGTTGTTTAGCTACTGTTTGTTTTTGTTACTTCTTTCATGGTTTTGTCTGCTTTTCTTCGAAGGATCAGATTGATAATGTCTGCGTTTGTATAACATTTAAAAAACAGTAGTATACCGGTATTCAATAAAGAAAAAAGTTTCCGGTTAAATACGAACACCGAGGAATTAAAACGCATCTTGTATCAAATTAAAACAACGAAACAACAACATAAAAGACTGACCTACCACAACAACGAACGCCAACATACATAGAAACCGACTATTAATATGAACAGGACATTTTATGAAAACATTGTGGGTTGAACATAATCTAAGGCTAGCCAAACATCCCGTTAATATTGATAAAAATGTTTAAATTTGTTGAAATGCGTGAACCTTACCTAGTACATGTACGTTCAATGGAAAAAATGACAACTGCGATTAGGTCTACAGTGAATTATTAAGGAAATTATTCGAATTGAAATTTTTAAATAGGACAAACGGAAATGATAGTGATTAATACTCATGTTATCAATAAACTGATATTTCGATTTCTCTAGTATTTATAATTGCATAGGGTTTTTTTAGTCTGCTTTAAACAATATATTATCAAATTAACACAATCTACACATAAAAGGATTGTTATCATTAAACTTATGAAATTAAGTCATTCGTTGTAGTCAATAACAATGTCAAACAATTTATAATTGACGAACACCACATTTTGAACTTTACTATCGAATGTATCGATAAACAACATTTTCTTATTAAGAGAAATTAAAAATTATTTTATTTCTGTGCTGTATTATTTTCCCTGTGAAATATGTCACATCATTTATAAATGATATTCAGGAACTGATACGTAGCAAAAAGAAATAACAGTAGTGGTGTAGCAATGCAACTTAAAGGCAAAGTGTAAAAAAAAAATGGTATGAAATTATCAAAGATAAAAATGTATTTGCTTCTCATATATGTAATGATGATATAATACTGAATCCCTAACGGGCGGGATTGTGCTTGATATGTATATGATGAAAAAATAATCTTTCAATCAGTTTAATTGAGGTCTGGAGCTGGCATGTCAGTAACTGCTAGTAGCCCTTAAGTTCTCTCAAACTGGGTTTTATTGTGCGTATTGTTGTGTGTTCGTTTTTTCTACATTAGATAGATGTATAGGGAAAGATTTGGATCCCTAAAGACATGTTACACCTGTCGCATCTGTGCGCCTTTCCAAGGTCAGGAGCCTCTGGCCTTTATTAGTCGTGTATGATTTTTAATATTTAGATTCATGTGTATAATTCAGAGCTTAGTATGACGTTCATTATCACTTTCTTTTTTTTTCAACTTCAGATACTTTATTTTACTACATAGTTGTTAACAAAGCCCCTTAATGTTACAACAATGGCACTAAGCCAGTAAGGTTCTGCCCTGTATGGTTAACTACCAATAAGACCAAGGGATTTCATTGGCAAACTTTTTATAATTTTTAGTACATGTAGTATTGCGTGTTAGTTACAATTTACAGAGTAATAGCTGTCTACAACATGTACTTTACTTTACAATGAAAACGAAAACGGCTCTTTGACCGTCTTTTGTTAAGCTTTTAATTTTGTATTAATCGAAAGTGAAAGAGCATGGTTTCTGATCGGACCAAGGGGTCAGTATAATTGAATTATGATAGTTTTTAGATAGTATATTAGCATTCAAGTACACTAAACATTTAATAATATACTATATTTGATATTCAAACAAAACAATAAAAAGCAATGTTGTTTAAACATTCCAGCGATACAGATTATGGTTAATAGCTAAAATATTATGCAGTAGTTTCCATCTAAACAGTTTTAATCTATTATCTTTTAAAAAAAGAAAGGTAAAAGATAAATTTTTCTTAATGAAATATATAACATTTTCACCTGATAGTTGTTTTTTCCATGAGCAAAAACCTACTGGAAGCTCTTTATTTGACCTGATTATAATATTATAAATTTCTTTAAACTTTATTTTGTCTAGATTGTAATAAAAATCCATTACAAAACATTTTAATGTCTTGTGTTATGTTGATTTTAGTATGTTTTGATATATTGCTCTTTAATTTTTGGATCAAACTTTTGGGTATAGCTTTTCGAAGAGAACATATTTCAGCGATCAATTTTGTTTCTTTTTAAGTTTATCTAATATTTTATGAGAAATTTCTCCTTTATCATCAATTACATCCTTAACAAAAATTATGTTTTCCTTTACCCAATGACTATAATATAAACTTTTACCATATGTTTTTATATATTGGTTTCCCCAATAACTTGCTTTCTTATATCCCTATAATTATCAGGTACTTTTGTCTTCCCTCCTCCATTTTTAATCCAACATTTCAAAATTTCAAAGTAAAATGTAGGTGAGATTCTAAGGTTTTCTAGTGACTTATGAGTATTAAGATTCATTTTAAATATTAAATTATTTTCCCCAAACTCTCTTAAATAAAAAGTAGGTATGATTTTCTAGTTAGCGCAACTTTCATCAGTTAATCTTTTAACCCAATTTATTTTAAAAGCCTCAATGTATGCATCAATATCTGTCATTTTTAATCCCCCTTCAATATAATCTTTTCTTAACACTGAGCTTTTAACTTTTTCGCTGCCACGCTCCCACAAAAAATAAAATAATTTTTTTTTAAATTGACTTATAATTTCACTGCTTAGATTTATCAATGAAGCAACATATATTATATTGGGAATAACTAGCGTTTTAATTATAGTAATGTTTCCTATCATACTCAATTTTCTTTTCTTCCAATCATTTAGTATCCTTTCTGATTTTTCAAACTGTCTATCTATATTTAGTGTTTCACATTCTTTTTTGTTTAGGCCAAAATAAATGCCAAGACTTTTCACCTTATCTTTCCAATTGATACATTCAAATTTGTCATTGTAGTGTTTTAGTTTACCTAACCATATACCTTCTGTTTTGTTTCTATTGAGTTTAAGTCCCGAAAAAGATCCAAAATTTTTTATGAAATTAAGTGCATGTTTTATTTCATTTTTGGATCTTAAAAAGAGAGTTGTATCATCTGCTAGCTGTGAGATTTTTAGGCTGTGAGTTTTTTTTTATCAATTTTTATTTGTATCCCTTTCAGCTCATTATTATCATTTATTCTACAAGCCAGTATTTCAACAGATAAAACAAACAATAACGCGCTTAAAGTGCATCCTTGTCGAATTCCCCGTTGAATCCCAAAGGTTTCAGAAATCCACCCGTTATTTAAAATACATCCTTTTATATCATGATAAGGTGTTTTGACCCACTTTTGAAAAGACTTATTAAATCCAATTTTTTTAAATGATTCCAGCATGAAGTCCCATTCGAGTGAATCGAACGCTTTAAAAAAGTCAATAAATAGTATAGCTCCATCAATATTAAAGTTTTCAGCATAATCTATAATGTCTTAAATTTGGCGTACGTTGAATCCTATATATCGATTTTTAATGTAATCATTTTGATCTCTATGTATAATTAGGGATAATTATTTTTTTAGTCTTTGTGCTAAGGTATATGTCATAAGTTTTACATCAGTATGCTACAAAGTAATTGGACGGTAATTATCTAATGACAAAGTGAAATTTGTTTTGAAAATCAATGATATTATCTCAATCTTTTGGGTCTCAGATAAAGTTTCATTATTATAACATGTGTTAGAAACATTCAATACAATATGCTTTAAATTTCGCCAAAATTGTCGATAAAACTCAACTGTTAAGCCATCTTTGCCTGGAGTCTTATTTAGTTTTATATTATAAATAGAGGATATTAGCTCTTCAAAGGTTAATTTACCATCCACTTGTTTGCTTTCCCAAGGATTTAAAGAATGATCAATGGGGGTATTTTCTACGTATGTCTTTAAAATTTCAGTTGCGGGACATGTACTTTTGTACAGAGACTTATAATACTATTTACTTAAATCTAAAATTTCACTTTGATCAACAGTAACCTCACCGGTTTTGGTAATTAATTTATTAATATATATTTTAGCCTGTCTATTATTTTCTAGGGATAAAAAGTACTTAATATGTTTTCCCCCTTCCTCTACCCATTTAATTCTTGATCTTACTTTGGCTCCTTTGGCTTTAAAAGAGTATATCTCTTCTGAATCTTTTTCTAAATTTTTTATTTGATTAAAAAGTTCATTATTTTTCCTAACAAAAGTTGTTGACCTTGAACTTTAACCTAGGAAGTAGTACAAACATTATGCCACACCCTCTGGTTTTGGTTAATATACATGTCAAGTCTAAACTTTAAATTTTTATAGTTCTCTAGATATAGAGCGGACACAATTTGTAATGAACGGACAGACAGACCTGAAACCAAAGTTATTGACCTTGAACTGTGACCTAGGAAGTTGTACAAACATTATGACACACCCTGTGGTGTTGGTTAATATACATGTCAAGTATAAAGTATTAAATTATAACGTTTCTATAGATATAGAGCGGACACAGTTTGTTACCGACAGACGGATATAACTGAAACGAAACTTTAAAGGGGGGGGCAAGGGGTTTAACTGTTATGCTGTTATGGGGCAATTTAATTCTTTGTTATCTGTTATTCTGAAAATATATTTGCTGTTAGCTGTTATTGTCTTATTCATTGTTAGCTGTTATTGGGCATTTAGTTTTTTTGTTATCTGTTATTGTGATAATGTATTTACTGTTAACTGTTATTGAAAATTGGAATGTTAGCATTTTTTTGACAGCCAATATTCGGTAGAAATTGAAGATCATTGGACATGGGGGTCTACCACTAGTAATATGTTGGTCCCGTATTCGGAGAAGGATTCCATTAACCTATACCCATTACAGAAGTGAGGTCGAGGACAATTCCAGTATATCTTATGATTATCCTTTGAAATAAATTCCATTTTTTTTGGAACATGTATTTAGAATTGTCTTACTCTTTTGTATGAGGATAATGTTCCTTCTTTCCCGTACCAACATATTAATTCAGAACAATTATTAATATGACAAAAAGGAAAACATATGGCCAGGAATATCTGACAAGAATCTCAATTAGGGACTAGGTCCTTACAACCAGTTAACCTTTTATATAATATGGTACATTGGCTCAGCTCTGTGATTCTTTTTAAAGCAGAACCAAACACATTGTACAATGAAAGTTCCAACCATGTACTGGGTCCCGAAGCAGCACATAGCTCATTACAAACAAAGATTCATTTCGTCTTCAAGCCATTGCTCTCCTACTAAACTATGTATTCTACTTACTAGTACTCTTGGTCCAATCAATAGCCTGATAAAAAATTGTTCAAATTGAGCCTTTGAAAATAATGGAATAAATCACTTTTGGAGTGTAAAAGTTTGTTCGAGGTACTTGATAAATTGCATGCTTATAATTGGTGCTTTTGATTTTTCTACCCTATATACTGACCACTTTGCCTCATAGTCTTATTGAGAAAAATTCACACACCTCATTAAATGGGCATTTAGAAAAATTCAGAATGCAAAAAATATATATTCAAACTCTATTAGGTAATTTTTTAGTAGCAACAAACACAAGAACTATGTGAATTGAATACCATAACAGCCCTTGTTGTCTCTCTGACATATTCCTCATTTCCATTCACATTTTTATTACACACTATTCAAATTACAAGCATGTGTGAGTTTCTATAACTGTATAAAAATAAATGCTGAAAAAAAGCATTCTATAACAAATAAACAGCTACACCATGAGCGCATGATACGCCCGTCGCCCTTTTTGAAATATTCGATAACTTCTTTACGTCATATCAGATATTTATAAAAATTGAAAGGGAGCTTCAGTCAACATATATAAACAATACACCACAAAGTTTTATGCGAACTGCCGAAAACTTTTTTGAGTTATTGACCGAAAACTGGAAAATACCACCTTTTTCAATGAATGAAACCCCTTAACTCAATAACATAAAATCTAGAATTAATGAAAATAGAAAGGGCGCTTACAACAATAGCTATAAACAATTCAGCAAAGTTTCATGAGAACTGCTGAAAACGTTTTTGTGTTAATGTCCGAAAACTTGAAAATCCCCCCTTTTTAATTAACAAAACCCTCAACTCGGAAACGTAAAATCTAAAATTTATAAAAATTGAAAGGGAGCTCATGTCAATAGATAGTAACAATTCACCAAAATTCCTTGCAAATTTGTGAAAGGATTTTTGAGATATTATCAGAAAACTGAAGAAAAAAACACCATTTTTTATTGAATAAAACCCCATTACTCAGAAACTTAAAATCTGAAATTTATGAAATACGAAGGGGAGCTCACGTCAATAGATATACACAATTTCCAAAAGTGTTATGCAAATTGGTTATAGAGTGTTGGAGTTAATATTCGACATGTTGACGACAGACGGACAACAGTATTCCATAATACGTCCTGTAAACGAGCGTATAAAAATATATTGAGTAGTAAACACATTCTTGATACATAATTTTAATAACATGTTCATAGAAAATGGAATTCATTACAAAGGATTATACCCTTAACAAGAATTACTGGATTTGTGAAGGTCCCGACTTATTTTAATATTTCATTTACTGTTATCTGTTTTTGTCCATTTTGATTCCTTGTTATCTGTTATAAGCCAAATCAGTTTGCTGTTTTGCTGTTATTGGAACCCCCCTTGCCCCCCCCCTCTTTAAAAACCTGGTCTTTGACTTACAAAATTGTACAAACTTAATGACACACCCTCTGGTGTTTATTATTATACATGTCAAGTATAAAGTATGAAATTATATCGGTTCTGTAAATATAGTGCGGACACAATGTGTTAGGGACGGACGGACAGGCCCCAAAGCAAAGTTTTTCTACCTTGAACTTCGACCTAGGAAGTTGTACAAACATAATGACACACCCTCTGGTGTTGGTTAATATACATGTCAATTATAAAGTAAGAAACTATAACGGTTCTTTAGATATTGAGCGGACACAATTCCTTAAAGACGGACGGACATGGGATTGTCAACTGAAACCAAAGTTTTTGACCTTGAACTTTGATCTAGGAAGCTGTACAAACAATATAACACACCCCCTGGTGTTGGTTAATATACACGTCAAGTATAAAGTATGAAATTTTAACGGTTCTCTTTGATATAGAGGACACAATTTATTACGGACGGACGGACATGAGGTTGTCAACTGAAACCAAAGTTTTTGACCTTGACATTTGACCTAGGAAGTTGTACATACTTTATGAAACACTTATAAGTGTTGGTTAATGTACATTTCAAGTATACACTTTAATTGAAATCATAACGGTTCTCAAGATATAAAGCGGACACGATCTTTACCATAGGACTAGGGGTTTCTAACTGAAACAAAAGTTGTTGACCTTTAACTTTAACCTAGGAAGTTGTACTTTATGCCACACCCTTTGGTTTTGGTTAATATACATGTCAAGTATAAACTATAAAATTTTAATAGTTCTCTAGATATAGAGCGGACACAATTTATTATGAACGGACAGACAGACCTGAAACCAAAGTTTTTGACATTGAACTGTGATCTATGAAGTTGTACAAACATTATGACACACCCTGTGGTGTTGGTTAATATACATGCCAAGTATAAAGTATGAAATTATAACGTTTCTATAGATATAGAGCGGGCACAGTTTGTTACCGACGGACGGACAGACTTGGTCATAGACTTACAAAATTGTACAAACATAATGACACACCCTCTGGTGTTTGTTATTACACATGTCAAGTATAAAGTATGAAATTGTAACGGTTCTGTAAATATAGTGCGGGCACAATGTGTTACGGACGGACGGACAGACCTGAAAGCAAAGTTTTTCTACCTTGAACTTTGACCTAGGAAGTTGTACAAACATAATGACACACCCTCTGGTGTTGGTTAATATACATGCATGTCAAGTATAAAGTATGAAATTTTAACGGTTCTCTTTGATATAGAGGACACAATTTTTTACGGAAGGACGGACATCCGGTTGTCAACTGAAACCAAAGTTTTTGACCTCGACCTTTGACCTAGGAAGTTGTACATACATTATCACACACTCCCTGGTGTTGCTTCATATACATGTCATGTATAAACTTTGAAAACATAACGGTAGTCAAGATATAGAGCGGACACGATCTCTAACATAGAACCAGGGGTTTCCAAATGAAACAAAAGTTTTTGACCTTAAACTTTGACCTAGGAAGTTGTACAATTATTATGCCACACCCTCTTCTGTTGATTAATATGCATGTCAAGTATAAAGTATGAAATTTTAATAGTTCTCTAGATATAGAGGGGACACAATTTGTTACGAAAGAACGGAGAGACCCAAAACCAAAGATTTTGACCTTGAAATGTGACCTAGGAAGTTATACAAACATTATGACACACCCTCTGATGTTGGTTAATATACATGTCAAGTATAAAGTATGACATGATAACGGGTCTGTAGATATAGAGTTGACACAATTTGTTACGGATGGACGGACAGGCGTATAATAAGCACTTTGTTTTTTCAAATGTTTTGTTTATATCTTGAGAGAAACGAAGGCTTCAGAGCAAATGCAATGTGATTTCCATTATGATTCATATTTCAAAGGGGCATAATTAGAAATAAAAAATAAAAAAATATTTGCTTAGAACTCATTTTCGAAAGTGTCAATAAATTGCTTCGCCAAGTGTCGCTGGATACGACCGCAGAGGTCCATTCCTAAACAGTTTCGCACTTGTTACAGGTCTGAATTTGGATTGTAATTAAATATTTGACACATAATAGTTTTCTGACACATATTAACTGTAGTCAATGTGGTTATATGATTTTATATTGGTTATATGATTTGAATTTATATTAAATTTTGCTTTTGTGCAATACACTAGCTGTTACGAATTGACCCCCCCCCCCCAACAAAAAACAAATATCCCCTTTTGGGGGGCTTTTGTGCAATACATTATGCTGTTGTGTATTGACTCGACTCCCCCACCCCCCCCCCCCCCCAACAAAATAATATTAAAAGATTTTTTTTTAATTTGTGAAATCTGAAATGAGAAAAAATTTACCCCCCCCCCCCTTACAATTTCGTGTTTACCCCCTCCTTTTTTTCCAAAAAAAAAATCTTTCCCTATAGATATGGTCATAATCTCAATTAAAATTTCCAACAGAGTTTGCATTCATAATTACCCATTTAAATACATCATAAAAGTCTTAAAATAGAAAATGACATACATAATCATGGCTTAAATTAATAAACCTTAATCAGCATTTTAATAGTAACTTCTAAAACTAAATTGACAGCTAATCACCTCAAAAAAATACAACATTTCTTTATACATAATTTAAGAGCAGTGTAAGGAAGGTAATCCAAAATGTTGTGTTTGGATTGCCTACCTTACACTGCTTTTAAATTTTCTTAAGTAATTGTCCATTAACTAGGAAACCCTTGTTTTCCCCCTTTTTTGCCCCTCATTTTTAAACGGTTTGAGCCATAACCCCCAAAAGCCAATCCTAACCATCTATTTGTGGTAAGAAAACTTGAGGTATAATTTCAGAGAGGTCCATACACCGTTTCATAAGTTATTGTCTGGAAACTAGTAAAATGCTTATTCGGGCCTTTGTTTGGCCCCTTATTCCTAAACTGTTAGGACCATAACCCTAAAAATAAATCCCTACCTTCCTTTTGTGGTTATTCTAGATTAAGAATTGAACGATGGACAGTTAGTGCGTGAATTTTTCTTGCTACCTGATTGGAAGATATTACGAGACGTGAATAATCAAAGTTTATTGATTGGTTAGGACAATCCAAACCAAGTAAATGTCCTTCAATCCCGTAGAGTATCGGATTTGTCCTCTCTATTTTAGCAATTAGATTTTACACAGGTAACCTTTATCTATAAATAGTCGAATCTTCTGGAGTAAACAAAAACGTTAAACAATACTACTTCATAGCGTGTGACCTCACGTGTGTGGTAAAATTAGTTGATTGATGCACGTGGCTATTCTAGTAAATGAATTAATCTACAAAGTGAGAGCACTTTCCATTTTCATCAGCTAAGAGTTGAATAGCCTTTTTGAAAGGCTAACGCTTGTGAACCTTGTGTTTAAATTTCATAGATTTCTATTGACTTATACTAAAGTTATTGTCCGGAAACCAAATGTCTTCGGACGACGCTGACGACGACGACGTGATACCAATATATGACCGCAAATATTTTTTTGCGGTCGTATAAAGACATTGCTGATATAAACCGATGATAAAAGTTTCATAAAATTTAGGCAACACAAGAGCGATAACATTTCAATTTTCCATATAAACAATATTTCAGGGGGAATAACTCTTTTAAACATAATTAATCAGCACCGATTTTTAAAATCTTCCAAGTACATTGATGATATAAACCTATGTTATAAATTTCATAAAAAAATCCTGGCGAGAATTTAAGGCAATTTTCAATAAAATTGATATTTCCATGGGGCATAACTCTTTTAAAAATTATTGATCGGCAACGATTTTTAATATCTTAAAACATTGATAATATAAACCTATAATATAAATTGCAGAAAAATCTGGCAAGAATTGTACACATCTAATATAATTAATATTTCCAAGGGGCATACATCTTTTAAAAATGATTGATCGGCACTGATTTATGGAACTCGTCCAAGACATTGCTGATATAAACCTATGTTATCAAGTATCATAAAAAATATGTCGAGTATTGAACACACGAGAGCGCTAACGATGCAACTTTCCAGAAAATTTATGTTTCCAAGGGGCTTTAATTACTCTTTTAAAAAAAACGATGGGTATTGCTTTTTTATCTTTTTCCAGGCGCGTAGCTACGTTTACGTCAAAACGCCCGGGCGTACACTTAAATTGAAGTTTGAGAAAATGATAATTTAATCTAAAGAAAATATAAAGAACTGGTAAGAAGCACATCAGCTTTATTCTAGGAGTCGATATTAAGAATTGAACGATGGACAGTCAGTGCGTGAATTTTTCTTGCTACCTGATTTGAAGATATTACGAGACGTGAATAATCAAAGTTTATTGATTGGTTAGGACAATCCAAACCTAGTAAATGTCCTTCAATCCCGTAGAGTATCGGATTTGTCCTCTCTATTTTAGCAATTAGATTTTGCCTGGTCATTAATCATGCATATTCATGATATTGGTACACAGGTAACTTTTATCTATAAATAGTCGAATCTTCTGGAGTTTCGTAAACAACAACGTTAAAACGATATATACTACTTCATAACGTGTGACCTCACGTGTGTGGTAAAATTTGTTGATTGATGCACGTGGCTATTCTAGTAAATGAATAAATCTACAAAGCAAGAGCACTTTCCATTTTCATCAGCTAAGAGTCGACTAGCCCTTTTTGAAAGGCTAATGCTTGTAATTCTTTCTTCATTAGCTTGTAATTGCGGAAATTTACTTTTCAGCCAATGGTATACATCAGATAGTATATTTGTTCATTTTCGAATGACAGCATGATGTTGAAACTATATGCAGTTCAGTTTACTGTGTTTTACGAAAAAAATGACAGCTACTAATAGTGATAGGCTGGGGATAACATTTTTTGCACAACAAATTCTCTGTCAAAACTTCATCTAATTAAATGAAACTTTAGCAGAATCCAAGATTTTTTTACAAATTTTGTTTTAATCAAAGTTTTGAAAGTAAATTTGCTTATTCATTTTTCAGTATTATACTGACAGACTGTATGGCTTTTTAAATTCATGAATGCATAACACTGCATAGACAGTAAGGAAACTTGGGCCAAAACTAATATTCCAGATAAAAAAAAAATATCTAAAGAAAATGATTCTTTTAAAATCCTGTAATGGACTGATAAATGGATTCACTTTTGCGAGGAATATCACAGACGAGAACCAGGGTTCTACAAAACCTTTACCATATCTAATAGTGCACCTGAACATCTCTGAATAGATTAATTATTACATGTTCATTTACGAAAGTTTGACATAAAATAGGTGTGTTTGTTGGTTGAGTGATTTATCCCAACGGTTCTTTTTAAGCATAATTTATTTTAAAAGTTACTGGTTTTGACATTTTCTCTAAATCCAATGACCATTATATTTCCAATTAACAAAAATGAATAATTTAACATAACAAATAATCCATTTAGATTATAAAGTATGTTGCTACTGATGAGCTTTTGATGACAGGAATGGTATCAATTCTCGATTACTCTTTAGATTACAGGGGCTTCGCTTCCTAGCTCTAACCCACTACAGCGATTGTTTGACATGGACCCGTTTTGGGATCCTTGGATTCCTCGCAAAGTTCGGGCGTACACGTCAAAATGACCTAGCTACGCCACTGTTTTCCAAGACATTGCTGATATATACCTATGATATGAATTATAAATAAATGGGGAATGTATCCATGGGACACAGATGATGCCACCGCTTGCATTTAACGTTATAAAGGGACATAACTCAAGAACTGTAAAAGTCACGCTACCCAAATTTTTACTTGATCTGAGTTTTGTGGTAATTAGCATTGTTTATAAGTTAAATAACGTTTAGTTGGGGCAAACTTGTTAGAAAACGGAAACGAAAAATTCAGCAATTTTTCCATTTGTAAAGGGCATAACTCTAGAATGGTAAAAATGACGCCACCAAAATTCAAACTTGATATGTGTTATGTGGTAATAAGCATTAAGTATAAGTTTCATAACATTTCGTTGAGACAAACTAAAGTTAAAGAAGGGAAACGTAAAATTCAGCATTTTTTCCATTTGTAAAGGGGCATAACTCTAGAATGGTAAAAGTGACGTCACCAAAATTTTAGCATGATCTGTGCGTAGTAGTATTACGCATTAAGTATAAGTTTCATAACATTTCGTTGAGACAAACTAAAGTTAAAGAAGGGAAACAAAAAATTAAGCAATTTTTCCATTTGTAAAGGGGCATAACTCTAGAACAGTAAAAGATACATCACCCAAATTCAAACTTGATCTGTGGTTTGTGGTATTTGTGTATAAGTTTCATAACATGTGTTCGAGGCAAACTAAAGATAGAGTACGGAAACCAATTTTGGGACGTACTTACAAACAAGGGTAAACTTAATGCACTCTCCGCTACGGTGGGGGCATAAAAATCTGGCAAGAGTTGTACACATGAGAGGGCTTACGAGACCAGACGAACGGACGGATGAACACCTGGTATTTCCTTGTCCCCTGTAAGGTGTTACACAGGCAAATTTTATTCACATCAATTTCACGTGAATTTAAATTCATGTGAATCTCACGTGAATTTCACCTCAAACGAGCTTATACGTGAAACTCACGTGAAATCAGTTTATGTGAGTTTCACATAAATCTCATGTTAAATTCACGTGAAATTCACATGAAAATTACACGAAATTTGTTCACGTGAAATTCACATGAATTTTCAAAATAAAGTTATTCAAACAACATCTAAATTTTAAAATTCAAGTAAAATCATAAAAAAAATACCAATTATTTTTTTAAAAGTTCACGTGAAATTCATGTGAAATTTTTCACGTGAGAATCATGTGAATCTCAATTCACGTGAAATTCACATGAAAATTATCACGTGAGTTTCATGTATAAGCTCGTTTGAGGTGAATCTAACATGAAATTTTTCACGTGAATTTCATGTGAGATTCATGTGAAATTCACGGGAGCAAATTTTGCCTGTGTACAAGGGGGACAACAATAAAAAAAAAACACTAAAACTTTTTTCAATCTACAAATATTTGGTCTTTGATGGATAATTGTCTTAATGGCAATTATACAACATATATTGATTCTGATAATAATACAATGATTATCGAAAAGTGCATCATTTGTTAAAAAAAATTGTAAGGGTTCCGCGTACCCCATGGTCTCGCCTACTTTTCTACTTTTGCTGTCAGTCGCAGGCTAAACAAAAATGGGGAAAAATTAATAAAAAAATTCCTCTAGATACTATCTTATAATTGTAAAAAGCTTCGTCCAAGTTTGGTAAAAATCCAGAATGGTTTGAGAATCTATAACTTTAACTGCAGACTATATGTAATGTTAACTGAAAAAATAAACACATCCCCGTTTCCCTTTTTCCAAAACTGATATCAAGTCAAATTTCTAATGGAGTTTGCAACAATAACTACTCTTTTAAATACATCATAAAATATTAAAATGTAAAATAAAGTGCTTGTTATCACTGAATGGTAAAGATTGGTTGGTAGTAAAAGTAAATATACATTGTTTATTGTATAAAACAATAAAAAAAACTTCATCAACAACATTTTATATTGACAAATTTCCAATGAAGTTATTTACATACAGTTATTGGCAAATAAAAATAGAAAATGACATCATAGTCATGTCTGGCAAATGTCCAACATACATTATCTAAAAACATTTTAGATAAGATAAGGAAGAAAAGCTTCATCAGCAACATTTTATATTGGCAAATTTCCAATGAAGTTATTTACATCAAGTTATTGGCAAATAAAAATAGAAAATGACATCATAGTCATGTCTGGCAAACTTCCAACATATATTATCAACTACTATTCTATACAAAGAAAGATAACTCCAATTGAAAATTAATTGCTATTGCACAATATTGTGCAATTAGATATTTCTTGCTATTGTGCAATACTGTGCAATTGAAAATTTCTTGCTATTGCACAATACTTGATATGGAATCCTGATTTGGACCAACTTGAAAACTGGGCCCATAATCAAAAATCAAAGTACATGTTTAGATAAAGCATATCAAATAAGCCCAAGAATTTAATTTTTGTTAAAATCAAACTTAGTTTAATTTTGGACCCTTTGGACCTTAATGTAGACCAATTTAAAAACTGGACCAAAAATTAAGAATCTACATACACAGTTAGATTTGGCATATCAAAGAACCCATTTATTCCATTTTTGATGAAATCAAACAAAGTTTAATTTTGGACCCCCATTTGGACCACCTTGAAAACTAGGCCAATAATTAAAAATCTAAGTACATTTTTAAATTCAGCATATCAAAGAACCCCAAGGATTCAATTTTTGTTAAAATCAAACTAAGTTTAATTTTGGACCCTTTGGACCTTAATGTAGACCAATTTGAAAACGGGACCAAAAATTAAGAATCTACATACATAGTTAGATTCGGCATATCAAAGAACCCCAATTATTCAATTTTTTATGAAATCACACAAAGTTCAATTTTGGACCCTTTGGGCCTCTTATTCCTAAACTGTTGGGACCAAAACTCCCAAAATCAAACCCAACCTTCCTTTTTTGGTCATAAACCTTGTGTTTAAATTTCATAGATTTCTATAAACTTATACTAAAGTTATGGTGCAAAAACCATAAATAATGCTTATTTGGGCCCCTTTTTGGCCCCTAATTCATAAACTGTTGTGACCTCAACTCCAAAAATCAATCCCAACCTTCCTTTTGTGGTCATAAACCTTGTGTTTAAATTTCATTGATTTCTATTTACTTATACTAAAGTTATTGTGCGAAAACCAAGAATAATGCTTATTTGGGCCCTTTTTTGGCCCTTAATTCCTAAACTGTTGGAACCAAAACTCCCAAAATCCCAACCTTCCTTTTGTGGTCATAAACCTTGTGTCAAAATTTCATAGATTTCTATTAACTTAAACTAAAGTTATAGTGCGAAAACCAAGAAAATGCTTATTTGGGCCCTTTTTGGCCCCTAATTCCTAAAATGTTGGGACCAAAACTCCCAAAATCAATCCCAACCTTCCTTTCGTGGTCATAAACCTTGTGTTAAAATTTCATTGATTTCTATTCACGTTTACTGAAGTTAGAGTGCGAAAACTAAAAGTATTCGGACGACGACGACGACGACGACGACGACGCAGGACGACGACGCCAACGTGATAGCAATATACGACCAAAAAATTAAAATTTTTGCGGTCGTATAAAAATCAATCCCAACCTTCCTTTTGTGGTCATACACCTTGTGATAAAATTTCATTGATTTCTATTTACTTATACTAAAGTTATTGTGCGAAAACCAAGAATAATGCTTATTTGGGCCCTTTTTTGGCCCTTAATTCCTAAACTGTTGGAACCAAAACTCCCAAAATCAATCCCAACCTTCCTTTTGTGGTCATAAACCTTGTGTCAAAATTTCATAGATTTCTTTTCACTTAAACTAAAGTTATAGTGCGAAAACCAAGGAAATGCTTATTTGGGCCCTTTTTGGCCCCTAATTCCTAAAATATTGGGACCAAAACTCCCGAAATCAATCCCAACCTTCCTTTTGTGGTCATAAACCTTGTGTTAAAATTTCATTGATTTCTATTCACGTTTACTAAAGTTAGAGAGCGAAAACTAAAAGTGTTCGGACGACGACGACGACGACGACGACGACGCCAACGTGATAGCAATATACGACCAAAAAATTAAAATTTTTGCGGTCGTATAAAAATCAATCCCAACCTTCCTTTTGTGGTCATACACCTTGTGATAAAATTTCATTGATTTCTATTTACTTATACTAAAGTTATTGTGCGAAAACCAAGAATAATTCTTATTTGGGCCTTTTTTGGCCCTTAATTCCTAAACTGTTGGAACCAAAACTCCCAAAATCAATCCCAACCTTCCTTTTGTGGTCATAAACCTTGTGTCAAAATTTCATAGATTTCTTTTCACTTAAACTAAAGTTATAGTGCGAAAACCAAGGAAATGCTTATTTGGGCCCTTTTTGGCCCCTAATTCCTAAAATATTGGAACCAAAACTCCCGAAATCAATCCCAACCTTCCTTTTGTGGTCATAAACCTTGTGTTAAAATTTCATTGATTTCTATTCACGTTTACTAAAGTTAGAGAGCGAAAACTAAAAGTGTTCGGACGACGACGACGACGCCAACGTGATAGCAATATACGACCAAAAAATTAAAATTTTGGCGGTCGTATAAAAATCAATCCCAACCTTCCTTTTGTGGTCATACACCTTGTGATAAAATTTCATTGATTTCTATTTACTTATACTAAAGTTATTGTGCGAAAACCAAGAATAATGCTTATTTGGGCCTTTTTTGGCCCCTAATTCCTAAATTGTTGGAACCAAAACTCCCAAAATCAATCCCAACCTTCCTTTTGTGGTCATAAACCTTGTGTCAAAATTTCATAGATTTCTTTTCACTTAAACTAAAGTTATAGTGCGAAAACCAAGGAAATGCTTATTTGGGCCCTTTTTGGCCCCTAATTCCTAAAATATTGGGACCAAAACTCCCGAAATCAATCCCAACCTTCCTTTTGTGGTCATAAACCTTGTGTTAAAATTTCATTGATTTCTATTCACGTTTACTAAAGTTAGAGAGCGAAAACTAAAAGTGTTCGGACGACGACGACGACGACGACGACGCCAACGTGATAGCAATATACGACCAAAAAATTAAAATTTTATAAAAACGAAAACGATTTTTCCATTTGTAAAGGGGCATAACTCTAGAACGGTTGAAGTGACGCCACCAAAATTCAAACTTGATCTGTGTTTTGTGGTGGTTAGCATTGTTTGTAAGTTTCATAACATTTGGTTGAGGCAAACTATTGTTAGAGAACGGAAACCAACTTTGGGACGTACTGACGGACAAGGGTAAAACTTAATGCGCCCTTAACACTACGGGGAACATACAAATACATTTCAACTAAACTTGTTATATTCAGGAAATATTGGGTGCAAATAACCAATTGCCAGTCAAGGTTATGGATTATTCTCACCTTTTGAAATATTAAATTTCATACAAAAAAGGTTTACGCCAATGACATTTGTTGCAAGACGAAAAGAATCTATGCATGCTTTGGTTAATTTAATAAGAAATATCAAAACTGACCAAAAATAACTTACACCAAATTGCAAGTCTAACCGTCTAATGAGCTAATAGACAGAATTTTATATCAAAATCCAAAACTAAGCAACATGGTTTTATTACATAGAATGTTTTTTACAATGCGTAACAAAATTAAGTATTTTGAGAGTTATTTTACATTTAGTAATGTTTATGGTCAATAAGTTAAATGTGCTGTGAAATCATAATGCTGTTAAGTATACACATCACATTTTATAATATAATTAGTCTCTTTAATTAACAAACAACATTGGTATGATTTTCTCTTCTAGCTAGCAATTATATCTAATGATGGCAGTTTTTTTTGTTTAATTATATAATAAGCAGAATAGTTTTG
Organism: Mytilus galloprovincialis; assembly: GCA_037788925.1. Taxonomy (NCBI): domain Eukaryota; kingdom Metazoa; phylum Mollusca; class Bivalvia; order Mytilida; family Mytilidae; genus Mytilus; species Mytilus galloprovincialis. The sequence goes on from CM075332.1 coordinate 18,405,593, forward strand.
TTGATTTATAATGTTCGCCGAACTTTTAATGTGAATTATTTCTATCCTTTGTAACAAATGTACAATATATTGGTATGATTTTCTCTGCTTGCAATATCTAGTGGTGTTAGTCCTCTCCATTTAATGTTACAATCTGCTTCATGTTTTAACAACAATTCAACAATCTCTACAAGACCTTTATAACAAGCTATAAATATGGGGGATTCTCCTGTTCTAATACACTTATTAATATCAGCCTTATTGTTTATTAACATCTGTACTACTTCAGTATGTCCTTTCTCACAAGCAATGTACAGAGGTGATACTCCGATATCTCTACACTTATTAATATCAGCCTTATTGTTTATTAACATCTGTACTACTTCAGTATGTCCTTTCTCACAAGCAATGTACAGAGGTGATACTCCACCATCCATACACTTATTAATATCAGCCTTATTGTTTATTAACATCTGTACTACTTCAGTATGTCCTTTCTCACAAGCAATGTACAGAGGTGACACTCCATCATCTCTACACTTATTAATGTCAGCCTTATTGTTTATTAAGACCTTTCCTACTTCAGTATGTCCTTCATGACAAGCAATGAACAGAGGTGATGCTCCATCATCTCTACACTTATTAATGTCAGCCTTATTGTTTATTAACATCTGTACAACTTCAGTATGTCCTTCATGACAAGCAATGAACAGAGGTGATGCTCCATCATCTCTACACTTATTAATGTCAGCCTTGTTGTTTATTAACATCTGTACTACTTCAGTATGTCCTTCATGACAAGCAATGAACAGAGGTGATGCTCCATTATCTCTACACTTATTAATGTCAGTCTTGTTGTTTATTAACATCTGTACTACTTCAGTATGTCCTTCATGACAAGAAATGAACAGAGGTGATGCTCCATCATCTCAAAACTTATTAATGTCAGCCTTATTGTTTATTAACATCTGTACTACTTCAGTATGTCCTTCATGACAAGCAATGAACAGAGGTGATGCTCCATCATCTCTACACTTATTAATGTCAGCCTTATTGTTTATTAACATCTGTACTACTTCAGTATGTCATTTCTCACAAGTAATGTACAGAGGTGATACTCCACCATCCATACACTTATTAATGTCAGCCTTATTGTTTATTAACATCTGTACTACTTCAGTATGTCCTTCCTAACAAACAATGTACAGAGGTGATGATTCATCATCTACAAACTTATTAATGTCAGCCTTATTGTTTATTAACATCTGTACTACTTCAGTATGTCCTTTCTGACTAGCAATGTACAGAGGTGATGCTCCATCATTATCTTTACACTTATTAATGTCAGCCTTATTGTTTATTAACATCTGTACTACTTCAGTATGTCCATTCTGACAAGCAATGTACAGAGGTGATACTCCATCAATATCACACTTATTAATGTCAGCCTTACTGTTTATTATCATCTGTACTACTTCAGTATGTCCTTTCTGACAAGCAATGTACAGAGGTGATGCTCCAGTATCGCTACACTTATTAATGTCAGCCTTATTGTTTATTAACATTTGTACTACTTCAGTATGTCCTTCCTGACAAGCAATGAACAGAGGTGGTGCTCCAGTATCGCTACACTTATTAATGTCAGCCTTATTGTTTATTAACATCTGTACTAATTCAGTATGTCCTTCCTGACAAGCAATGAACAGAGGTGATGCTCCTGTATCTCTACACTTATTAATGTCAGCCTTGTTGTTTATTAACATCTGTACTACTTCAGTATGTCCTTCATGACAAGCAATGAACAGAGGTGATGCTCCATCATCTCTACACTTATTAATGTCAGCCTTATTGTTTATTAACATCTGTACTACTTCAGTATGTCCTTCATGACAAGCAATGAACAGAGGTGATGCTCCATCATCTCTACACTTATTAATGTCAGCCTTATTGTTTATTAACATCTGTACTACTTCAGTATGTCCTTTCTCACAAGTAATGTACAGAGGTGATACTCCACCATCCATACACTTATTAATGTCAGCCTTATTGTTTAACATCTGTACTACTTCAGTATGTCCTTCCTGACAAGCAATGTACAGAGATGATGATTCATCATCTCTACACTTATTAATGTCAGCCTTATTGTTTATTAACATCTGTACTACTTCAGTATGTCCTTTCTGACAAGAAATGTACAGAGGTGATGCTCCATCATTATCTTTACACTTATTAATGTCAGCCTTATTGTTTATTAACATCTGTACTACTTCAGTATGTCCATTCTGACAAGCAATGTACAGAGGTGATACTCCATCATAATCACACTTATTAATGTCAGCCTTATTGTTTATTAACATCTGTACTACTTCAGTATGTCCTTTCTGACAAGCAATGTACAGAGGTGATGCTCCAGTATCGCTACACTTATAAATGTCAGCCTTATTGTTTATTAACATCTGTACTACTTCAGTATGCCCTTCCTGACAAGCAATGAACAGAGGTGATGCGCTACACTTATTAATGTCAGCCTTATTGATTATTAACATCTGTACTAATTCAGTATGTCCTTCCTGACAAGCAATGAACAGAGGTGATGCTCCAGTATCTCTACACTTATTAATGTCAGCCTTATTGTTTATTAACATCTGTACTACTTCAGTATGTCCTTTCTGACAAGCAATGTACAGAGGTGATGCTCCAGTATCGCTACACTTATTAATGTCAGCCTTATTGTTTATTAACATCTGTACTACTTCAGTATGTCCTTCCTGACAAGCAAAGAACGTTGGTGATATTCCATCATTACGACAATGGTTTACATTACTGTTACAATGATATAAGCACCATGCAACCAGACCAATATCTCCTACATAACAACACTGTATTAATGGTATGCTATTGTTTTGTGTGTCATATAGACTAGCTAATTGGTTTTGTTTTGATATTTCTAAACCTTTTAAATACACAGAGATTCTTTGTCTGAAGATTTGATCATCCATATTGATGTTACAGAAGACATCTACTATATTTTCTCTAAACCAGTCATCTATCAATCTATTTATATACATTTGCTGATATCTTTCTGATACATCTATTAAAAATTCATCTCTGTTGCCTTTATCTTCAAAAACAAATCTTTCACAAATAAACTGACTTGACGCATTATTAATTAAACAATAAATCATAACACTGCCAAAGTAAAAAGCAAGAAAGTCAAACAGCTTGTCATGAATAGTTCTGTACACTTTACCATCTTTTCTGATAAACGTATGAGTGAGTGAATCCAGCGCATCACGAAGTACCAATCGTGAAGTACCTTTCACCACTTTACAAGCTTCAAATGTGTTCTTTATAATTGTTTTGATATCTTTATTGACATCCTCTGTGAGCCATTCTTCTTTGAAACGATTGTTAAACATGACACATAGAGCGAGTGCACAGTATTTAAAATGTCCTCCCTCTGTTTGTAATTTATCTATCTCTTCTTTGTAAACTGTATATGGATTCTTAAAGAAATCTACCATTCTGAGATTTGTGTTTTTGCTGTATAATTGACATAAAAGAGGAAAACAGTCAAACAAGTCACAAAATTCACTGATCTTAGAGGCGTTTGTTTTCAAGTAAAGTTCAGCAATAGATTGTTTTTCTTTTTTCGATAAACGTATATCTTCAGACAAAAGATTGCATTCACAGGATTGACAAAATGATAAAGATTTCATTTTTTCATCCTTAAAAACCTGAAGTCTACAAGACATGATTAATTTGACAGGTTTCTTTTCTATTAATGTTTTGATTTTTTCCATTAGATTTTTCCAGCTTTCCAACTTCGTAGGATTTATGGTATATGTTCCACAAAAGTCATCCACAACAAAAAGGATTTTCTTACTTGGATTGTACCACTTGATAATTTCTTCAGGGCTTGTTACCGGTAAAATATCATAGCCGCCTTCTTGCATTTGTAGAGCAACATGACGCACATATGATGATTTTCCTGTTCCCGAACTTCCGGTAACAACAACACAGCCATTTTCTTTAATACATTTTAGTACACTCTTTGCTCCATTTGTTTCTATAAACATTTTGTCATCTTCTGTCCAAGTTTCCAATTCCTCTTTAATTTGAACTAAAAAGAAAGGATATGATATTTCTTTAATATTTATATTTATTATGAGACGGACTACTGTTACCTTGCTATACTGATATGTACTTGTACTTTATAAAAATATTTAACTTTTGGTCTTGAGCTTACCTTATGAAAGTTATTCCTCAATAAAAGAAATGATCAAGACAAAATCTTTTAATAGAAAAAACTTCATCAGCAATGCACAAGACCTAAAATTTGGAAAAATCAAACGTATAAGAGCTAAACAAATCAAAAAGTCGATTTCTATTTATTGTTGTGTATTTTGTTTTTGTGTTTTTGTGTTGCACCACTGATTGAAGTTTAGGGGAGAGTTATGTGGTAACCGACATGTTTAACCCATCTACATTCTGTATGTTCCTGTCCCAAGTCAGGAGCCTGCAATTCAGTGGTTGTCCTTTGTTACTGTTTTATCGTATTTTTTTTCGTTTGCAGTGTGTGCATATTACAGGCCAGGCTTTTGGTTTCTTCATTGGAGCTTGTATTGGTTTTGCCATTGTTAAAGGCGGTACAGACGGTCTCTGATTGATAGTTGTCTCATTGGCAACCATACCACATCTCCTTATTTTATATATACAAATCATCAGGGTTAACTATGCCCAAGGGAGTTAGAACTTGGCGGCCATCTTGGTAGATTGGCCAGGTCACCGGACACATTTTTTAAACTAAATACCCCAAAGATGATTGTGGCCAAGTTTGGATTAATTTGGCCCAGTAGTTTCAGAGGAGAAGATTGTTTTAAAAGATTACTAAGATTTACGAAAAATGGTTAAAAATTGACTATAAAGGGCAATAACTCCTAAAGAGGTCAACTGACCATTTCGGTCATGTTGACCTGTTTGTAAATCTTACTTTGCTGAACATTATTGCAGTTTACAGTTTATCTCTATCTATAATAATATTCAAGATAAAAACCAAAAACAGCAAAATTTACTTTAAATTACCAATTCAGGGGCAGCAACCAAACAACAGGTTGTCCGATTCATCTGAAAATTTCGGGCAGATAGATCTTGACCTGTTCAACATTTTTACTCAGGTCAGATTTGCTCTAAATGCTTTGGTTTTTGAGTTATAAGCCAAAAACTGCATTTTACCCCTATGTTCTATTTTTAGCCATGGCGGCCATCTTGGTTGGTTGGCCGGGTCACCAGACACATTTTTCATGTTTTTAAAACTAAATATCCAAATGATGATTATGGTTAAGTTTGGTTAAATTTGGCCCAGTAGTTTCAGAGGAGAAGATTTTTCTAAAAGATAACTAAGATTTACGAAAAATGGTTAAAAATTGACTATAAAGGGCAATAACTCCTAAAGTGGTCAAATGACCATTTTGGTCATGTTGACTTATTTGTAGATCTTACTTTGCTGAACATTATTGCTGTTTACAGTTTATCTCTATCTATAATAATATTCAAGATAATAACCAAAAACAGCATAATTTCCTTAAAATTACCAATTTAGGGGCAGCAACCCAACAACAGACTATCCGATTCATCTGAAAATTTCAGGGCAGATAGATCTTGACCTGATGAACAATTAAACCCAGTCAGATTTGCTCTAAATGCTATGGTTTTTGAGTTATAAGCCAAAAACTGCATTTTACCCCTATGTTCTATTTTTAGCCATGGCGGCCATCTTGGATGGTTGGCCGGGTCACCGGACACATTTTTAAACTAGATACCCCAATGATGATTGTGGCCAAGTTTGGTTAAATTTGGCCCAGTAGTTTCAGAGGAGAAGATTTTTGTAAAAGTTAACGACCACGACGGACGACGGACGACGACGGACGCCGGACGCCAAGTGATGAGAAAAGCTCACTTGGCCTTTTAGGCCAGGTGAGCTAAAAAGCAAAAAATACTAGGAATACATTCATGACATTAAATGTTTAACCTAAATTCCCTTGTTTCACATCCTTAGCTATATAACTTTACAACCTTTTCTATATGAGAATAACATACCTCTGATGTTCCACGGTATTGGGTCTTTCAATAGTTCTGTGACTTCCGTATGTTCAGTCTGTAAAGTACTGTGGGAATCTTGTAACTTCCTCAGATTTCCTGTCACATCCGTATGCTCAGTCTGTAAAGTACTGTGGGAAACTTGTAACTTCCTCAGATTTTCCGTCACTTCTGAGTGCTCCGTCCCCAAAATATCCACTGTTTGACTAAGTTCTTTTATCTTTTCCTGTGATTGTTTGATTTCCAGCATAATTTCCTGATTTGACTGATCTAAAATTTTAACCTTTAACTCTTGGCACTCTTGATTCATTGGCTGACCACCCAGTCTACTTACTGCCTACAAAAATATTTTGAAAAAGAAAAGTATTTAATCAAAACTCCATATAACTCAAAATTAATGTTAACAGACTTTTTCATTAATGAATTTCACACCCATCTTATTAGAAAAAAATAACATTTGAAGTCACTGAGGCATGAGATAGGGAAAGCTCATACACTGCATCCCTATATCTTGTTCATTGAAAATTGTGAGGAAAAACAAATACATGTTGGATCAATGATTTTGAAAGAAGGCAACCATTAACATTTTCACTTGCGGTAGATCCCCTGGGCCCTTCATAACCTGTAAGTGATATATACAAAATCACTGATACTTAAGTTATGTAACACTTACATCAGATATATTACTCCATGCTGTATTGAAATCACCAGTGGCCATTTTGTTACTATCATGATGGGCTAATATATTCCTGTACCATTTAATCCTTGCTAGATCAGGTCCTGGAGTTGTCTCCACTGGTAGTGGTAAACTGTCAAAGCCATTGATTGGCCGAGTAACAGATGTCAAGTTTCTGATCAAGCAAATCATTAAAGTTACATCAAATGTTGTGGAAACGGGTACACCTATAACATTGAAAGAATTATAATTAATAACATCTATAACATCAAAAGACAAACCCGTCAAAGCTTTAGGCATTTATTTTGGTCACGATAGACTTCAATGTGAAAAGTTAAATTGGGAAGCTAAAACAGATAACATGAAATTATTAATTAAAACATGGGAGAAAAGAAAATTAACAATGGTTGGGAAAATATTGATCATAAAATCTTTAATATTACCAAAATTTACATTTTTGGCTACTTCGTGCAAAGTTCCAGATATTTACTTGAAAGAAATTGAAAGCTGCTGTTTCAAATATATTTGGGAAGGAAAAAATGACCAAAATAAAAGAAACACACTTATTGCCGAATTACCAAAAAGGGGGGTTAGGAATGATCGATTTTGAGTTATTTTACAGCACTGAAAGCCTCATGGGTCTCCAAATTAACAACAATAAAAAAATAACCGCTTTTATTTACAAGTAATTTCAAGTTGAGTTAAAACAGGAGGAGGTTTATCAACATTTTCTAATCACTTTTCTAATATTAGAAAACAGATTATTTGGGGAAATAAATATATTAAATATCGCAACAATTAAATGCTTGTTTTTCTCAAACTTGGTTAAAAGTGGATAGGTTAACATTAATGACATATTGGATCGTGAAGGAAATTTATCTGAAAATTTTATTTTAAAAAAGTTAATTAATAAAACAAAATAGATTGCAGAGTTTAAGATGTTAAAATCCTGGGTCCCAAAAGAATGGATGCAAGTTTCAAACTAGAGGCTCTAAAGAGCCTGTGTCGCTCACCTTGGTATATGTGAATATTAAACAAAAGAAGCAGATAGATTCATGACAAAATTGTGTTTTGGTGATGGTGATGTGTTTGTACATCTAACTTTACTGAACATTCTTGCTGCTTACAATTATCTCTATCTATAAAGAACTTGATCCAGTAGTTTCAGTGGAAAATGTAAGTACAAATTTACAAATTTTATGAAAATTGTTAAAAATTGACTATAAAGGACAATAAATCCTTAGGGGGTCAATTGACCATTTCAGTCATGTTGACTTATTTGTAGTGTTGTCAAATCGTACACTTTTGCCTAACCGGTTACTCGTATAATCGTTCGACCGATTAACCGGTTAACCGGTAGTTTAAGTTAATGTTTGAAGGCCTTATTAAAAGTACCCTACACATCGATGTAAGAAGATGTGCAAGGTATGAGTGTCAATGTGACTACATTCCATCCAAGTCATACATTTACGTTTTTATAATACGATGAATGGAAGTTTGGCCTTTGGTTTTATATTAAGGCTTGTTTGTGATGATTCCTGTCGAAGTTTGACTTTTAATAATCAAATACACAGTATCAATTATGGCGTTTGTACTAACTTCAAATTGAAAAATTAAAAAAAAACGTCTTGATCTCGTAAATTGAATATGCCTGAAACCCATGATTCTTCCATTTTGTCTTGTTGTCTCCAAAAATAATGTGAGGTGTTTCAATTAAAATTGATTAATCCTGATATTCATACCATCAAGTATACATTGATTACATTCACGTTGGTTTGCTTTTTACAGTTTTTGATTTAGTATTTAGTTATGACAAAGACTTGCACGACGCATATTCAGATGTAGGTCTACACAATATAAGATCAAAAGTGAAATAATGAAGTAAATCGTAAAATTTAATCGTATTACTGGTTAAAAATTATTGTTAAAAAAACATGAAACTAATTATGTTTCCTTAAGATCTTGCCCCGAGCTGAGAGACAAGTTTTAATTAATTTTATATTTTTGGATTAACAATACCAATCAGAATACTGGACAGTTGATCCGTCAAATTAATTACCACGACAACATTTTTTAAAGAAAACACAACTATCTAATGATTTCAATACAAATTTATATGAAATCTATTTAAATTGAAAAAATAGTCCGGTTAACCGGTTAGCTGTTTTGGTATTCGGTATTCGATCGTTCGAACGGTTAACCGGTTAACCGTTGACAACACTACTTATTTGTAAATCTTACTTTTCTGAACATTATTGCTGTTTACAGGTTATATCTATCTATAATAGTATTCAAGATAATAACCAAAAACAGCAAAATTTCCTTAAACTTGCCAATTTAGGGGCAGCAACCCAACAACGGGTTGTTCGATTCATCTGAAAATTTAAGGGCTGATAGATCTTGAGCTGATAAACAATTTTACCCAATCAGAGTTGCTCTAAATGCTTTGGTTTTTGAGTTATAAGCCAATTACTGCATTTTACCCCTATGTTCTATTTTTAGCCATGGCGGCCATCTTGGTTGGATGGCCAGGTCACCGGACACATTTTTTAAACTAAATACCTCAAAAATGATTGTGGCCAAGTTTGGATTAATTTAACCCAGTAGTTTCAGAGGAGAAGATTTTTTGTAAAAGATTACTACATTGTACTAAGATTTACGAAAAATGGTTAAAAATTGACTATAAAGGGCAATAACACCTAAAGGGGTCAACTGACCATTTCTGTCATGTTTGACTTATTTGTAAATCTTAACTTTGCTGAACATTATTGCTGTTTACAGTTTATCTCTATCTATAATAATATTCAAGATAAAAACCCAAAACAGTAAAATTTCCATAAAATTACCAATTCAGGGGCAACAACCCAACAACGGGTTGTCCGATATATCTGAAAATTTAAGGGCAAATAGATTTTGACCTGATGAACAATTTTACTCTGTTAGATTTGCTCTAAATGCTTTGGTTTTTGAGTTATAAGCCAAAAACTGCAGTTTACCCCTATGTTCTATTTTTAGCTATGGCGGCCATCTCGGTTGGTTGACTGGGTCACCGGACACATTTTTTTAACTAAATACCCAAATGATGATTGTGGCCAATTTGGATTAATTTGGCCCAGTAGTTTCAGAGGAGAAGATTTTTCTAAAAGATTACTAAGATTTACGAAAAATGGTTAAAAATTGACTATAAAGGGCAATAACTCCTAAAGGGGTCAACTGACCATTTTGGTCATGTGACTTATTTGTAAATCTTACTTTGCTGAACATTATTGCTGTTTACAGTTTATCTCTATCTATGATAATATTCAAGATAATAAACCAAAACAGTAAAATGTCCTTAGAATTACCAATTCAGGGGCAGCAACCAAACAACAGGTTGTCCAATTCATCTGAAAATTTCAGGACAGATAGATCTTGACATGATCAACACTTTTATCCCATGTAAGATTTGCTCTTAATGCTTTGGTTTTTTAGTTATAAGCCAAAAACTGCATTTTACCCCTATGTTCTATTTTTAGCCATGGCGGCCATCTTGGTTGGTTGGCCGGGTCACCGGACACATTTTTAAAACTAAATACCCCAAAAAATACCCCTATGTTCTATTTTTAGCCATGGCGGCCATCTTGGTTGGTTGGCCGGGTCACCGGACACATTTTTAAAACTAAATACCCCAAAAAAGGTTGTGGCCAAGTTTGGTTTAATTTGGCCCAGTAGTTTCAGAGGAGAAGATTTTTGTAAAAGATTACTAAGATTTACGAAAAATGGTTAAAAATGGACTATAAAGGGCAATAACTCCTAAAGGGGTCAACTGACCATTTCGGTCATGTTGACTTATTTGTAAATCTTACTTTGCTGAACATTATTGCTGTTTACAGTTTACCTCTATCTATAATAATATTCAAGATACATGTAATAACCAAAAACAGCAAAGTTTCCTTAAAATTATCAATTCAGGGGCAGCAACCCAACAACGGGTTGTTAGATTCATCTGAAAATTTGAGGGCAGATAGATCTTGACCTGATATACAATTTTACTCCATGTCAGATTTGCTCTAAATGCTTTGGTTTTTGAGTTATAAGCCAAAAACTGCATTTTACCCCTATGTTCTATTTTTAACCATGGCGGCCATCTTGGTTGGTTGGCCGGGTCACACCACACATTTTTTAAACTAGATACCCCAATGATGATTGTGGCCAAGTTTGGTTTAATTTGGCCCAGTAGTTTCAGAGGAGAAGATTTTTGTAAAAGTTAACAGGCGACGACGGACGCAAAGTGATGAGAAAAGCTCACTTGGCCCTTTGGGCCAGGTGAGCTAAAAAAGAAAACTCCGTTAAGAGTATAATCAATATATGTAAGGTTAAATTAAGATGGCAAAATAAACAAATTGAAACAAAAGATATCAACAATAAAATACTCTATAAAACTTTGGTAGATAAAAAGTATACAAAGCCAATAGGTATCAACATTTGGACAAGATATTTAAAATTAGAATACGTACCACAGATGTCATTTGTATACAATTTTATATTTAAAATTTTAAAGGAAAATAAGTTAAAAATTTTCAGATGGAAACTGCTTTAATATATTATTCCTACAAAGCAGCTACTATTAAAGTGGAAAATATCTGAGAACGAAAAATGCAATTTTTGTAAAACAAAAGAAGATTATTTGCATTTCTTTATTTCATGTATTACGTACATGTTCATTTTTGAAAGATTTTTGGGAGAAAGTACATTATCTTCTAGCAAAAATGAATTTTCAAAACAAGATATTAGCAAAACATATAGTATTTGGATACAAAATATCAGATCAAGGGTATAAAGCATTTAATTATTTCTTGACAATTATAGGTTTTTGTATCTACAAGTCGTACTATGTATTCGAGGAAAAACTGAAATTTTTAGATGTGTATGCTATGTTTATAAAGGAGCTACAAAGGTTTATGAATGAGAACAAAACAGTATCTCAAAATGATTTTTCATCAAGTTAAAAAGATTGATATAATTGATGGAAAAAAAATAATGTTTATATTTTATTATATTCTGTGTATTTTCCTGGATACTCAGAAAGTAATTCACAAGGATACTTTATTGGAGCTTGGACAATGAAGTAAAGTTGTAACAAGCAATTTGAAGAATAAAGAATATTTATTTGTTGTTAAAAAAAACAAAAAAAACATCAAAAGTAATAAAATCGGATACACTGATAACATCAAAAATATTTGAATTAAGTTCGCCTGTAACATCAGAAGTAATAGAATCAGGTACATCTATATAACATCAAAAATATTGAAATTAAAAAGTAAAATCACAAAAATACTGAACTCATATTGGAAAATCCCTAATCACATGGCAAAATCAAATGACAATTATTAAAACACATCAAAAACGAATGGACAACTGTCGTATTCCTGACTTGGTACAGGCATTTTCAAATGTAGAAAATGTTGGATTATTTTCATTGCACTAGATAATGATTTTGTTTAAACTGAGATAACATTTTTAATTAAATATACCATATATACAACAGTATGTTACCATAGGATGTTGATGGTTTATTTTACAACCAAAGAAGATGAAGAAGAAGTAAGGAGCAACTTTTTGAGGTGAATTTAATCAATCACACATATATCTCATGTATATATATATACTCTACATATTAAACATGTTAAACTTAAATTTCTTGCTTTGGGGTTTACTTAGCCATGTAACATGTATAAACATACCATTTCTTGGAAACAAAAGATTCCATTGAGCCTGGTTCAAAATTCTCTTTAATTTCAAGTCACAAAGAGTGTTGTAGTTTGTATTCAGTGTTGACGGTAGATAAGTAGGTGGGAATTCTCTGTCAAAGTACGTACGGACTGCTCTTGGTGCCACTCCTTTCAATAACAAAGCTAATCGTATATAATTCTCTTCTTCTTCCAAGAGGGGTGCCATCATTCTTATAATCCTTCTATTTACAGTTGAAACCTATATATACCATTCTTAATTAATGGTTCATTTGGTCATGTTGGTCCTGAAAAATAAAAAAAATTTCAATATATAATATATATAACAATATTGTGCAATTAGATATTTCTTGCTATTGTGCAATACTGTGCAATTGAAAATTTCTTGCTATTGCACAATACTTGATATATGGAATCCTGATTTGGACCAACTTGAAAACTGGACCCATAATCAAAAATCAAAGTACATGTTTAGATAAAGTATATCAAATAAGCCCAAAGAATTTAATTTTTGTTAAAATCAAACTTAGTTTAATTTTGGACCCTTTGGACCTTAATGTAGACCAATTTGAAAACTGGACCAAAAATTAAGAATCTACATACACAGTTAGATTTGGCATATCAAAGAACCCATTTATTCAATTTTTTATGAAATCAAACAAAGTTTAATTTTGGACCTCCATTTGGACCAACTTGAAAACTAGGCCAATAATTAAAAATCTAAGTGCATTTTTAAATTCAGCATATCAAAGAACCCCAAGGATTTAATTTTTGTTAAAATCAAACTAAGTTTAATTTTGGACCCTTTGGACCTTAATGTAGACCAATTTGAAAACGGGACCAAAAATTAAGAATCTACATACATAGTTAGATTCGGCATATCAAAGAACCCCAATTATTCAATTTTTTATGAAATCACACAAAGTTCAATTTTGGAAAGTTTGGGCCGCTTATTCCTAAACTGTTAAGACCAAAACTCCCAAAATCAAACCCAACCTTCCTTTTATGGTCATAAACCTTGTGTTTATATTTCATAGATTTCTATTTACTTATACTAAAGTTATGGTGCAAAAACCAAAAATAATGCTTATTTAAGCCCCTTTTTGGCCCCAAATTCATAAACTGTTGTGACCTCAACTCCAAAAATCAATCCCAACCTTCCTTTTGTGGTCATAAACCTTGTGTTTAAATTTCATAGATTTCTATTAACTTAAACTAAAGTTATAGTGCGAAAACCAAGAAAATGCTTATTTGGGCCCTTTTTGGCCCCTAATTCCTAAAATGTTGGGACCAAAACTCCCAAAATCAATCCCAACCTTCCATTTGTGGTCATAAACCTTGTGTTAAAATTTCATTGATTTCTATTCACTTTTACTAAAGTTAGAGTGCGAAAACTAAAAGTATTTGGACGACAACGACGACGCAGGACGACGATGACGACGCCAACGTGATAGCAATATACGACCAAAAAATTAAAATTTTTGCGGTCGTATAAAAATGAAGAATCAGAGATGTTTGGGAACAGGGATGTTTGAATAACCAGACTACACTAGTAAATACCAGTATACAACAATGTACAACATGTACATGTACAAGTGTCAACATAAAGCATTGCAACACATAAACATTGTGTAAAAAAATGGGAGTTAATTCTGTCAAAATATTTGCATTTTTTCAACTTATTTTAATCATTTCTACTTTAAACAGAAACAATCATATCCAAAAATTATTTTTATAATTTCATCTAACATCATTATTCATCAAAACATTCACAGGTTATCTTTCAAATAAAAGTAATTACTATTTTTATCTATTTATTCATTTTGACAAGACATTTCCATTTCTTACATGGAATCTGCCTTAAGAGCCTGTGTCACTCACCTTGGTCTATGTACATGCATGTATAAAACAAAGGACACAGATGGATTCATGACAAAATTGTGTTCTGGTGATGGTAATGTGTGTTTATCCCCGGCTTAGTATATATCTAGGATTTTGATTGGTTAACGCTCGTCGTTACAAAACCCATAGCCCCTGGGTGTTGTTAACCCATATCCCCGGACATTGCTAACCATAATCCCGGGGAACTTCACGCAAGTTTTCCTTAGTTCCATTATTGCTCCTTGTGGAATATTGAATTCTGTAGATTATCCATGATTTTTGTAATTAAATATTTAATTCATTAACGATTGTGTCCTATTTTGCCGATCATTTACACTCATTTCATTAAATTCAGTTTGACTGCCACATTGTCAAACATTGGGACTACTGGCCTAGCTATGCAAATGACCCACGTTCACGTCATGGCTTCTTCATACTTTTAAAAGCCTTTAGTAATTATGAAACTACTGTTTCGTTAAAACTGTAGACAAAAATGCTCTTACAAAATTTCCATTTGAGAGCTTCCATGGGGGAAATTCCCCACAAATAGTGACAGTTGGCAGGTATGATAACTTATATATAGTATATCTTACTTTACTGAACATTCTTGCTACTTACAATTTTCTTTATCTATAATAAACTTGGCCCTTTTAAGTTACAGAGGAAAATATTTTGTAAAAATTTACCATATTAATGAAAAATTAAAAATTGACTATAAAGGGCAATAACTCCTTAAGGGGTCAACTGACCATGTTGGTCATGTTGACTTATTTGCAGATCTTACTTTGCTGAACATTATTGCTGGTTACAATTTATCTCTATCTATAATAGTATTCAAGATAATAACCAAAAATAGCAAAATTTCTTTAAAATTTACCAATTGGGGGCAGCAACCCAACAACCATTTTTCCAATTCATCTGAAAATTTCAGGGCAGATAGATATTGACTTGATAAACAATTTCACCCTCGTCAGATTTGCTCTAAATGCTTTGGTTTCAGAGTTATAAGCCAAAATCTACATTTTACCCCTATGTTCTATTTTTAGCCATGGCACCCATCTTGGTTGGTTGGCTGGGTCACCCCACACAATTTTTATACAAGATACCCTAATAAAGATTGTGGCCAAGTTTGGTATAATTTGGCTTATTAGTTTAAGAGGAGAAGATTTTTGTAAAAGATTACAAAATTTATGAACTAGAGGCTCTAAAGAGCCTGTGTCGCTCACCTTGGTGTATGTGAATATTAAACAAAGGACACATAACAAAATTGTGTTTTGATGATGGTGATGTGTTTGTAGATCTTACTTTACTAAACATTCTTGCTGCTTACAATTATCTCTATCTTTAATGAACTTGGCCCAGTAGTTTCAGTGAAAATGCTAGGAAAATTTACAAATTTTATGAAAATTGTTAAAACTTGTCTATAAAGGGCAATAAAATTGTGTTTTGGTGATGGTGATGTGTTTGTAGATCTTACTTTACTAAACATTCTTGCTGCTTACAATTATCTCTATCTTTAATGAACTTGGCCCAGTAGTTTCAGTGAAAATGCTAGTGAAAATTTACAAATTTTATGAAAGTTGTTAAAAATTGACTATAAAGGGCAATAACTCCTTAGGGGGTCAATTGACCATTTTGGTCACGTTAACTTTTTTTTGGGTCTTACTTTGCTGTACATTATTGCTGTTTACAGTTTATCTCTAACTATAATAATATTCAAAATAATAACCAAAAAAACGGCAAAATTTCCTTAAAATTACCAATTCAGGGGTAGCAACTTAACAATCAATTATCCGATTCATCTTAAAATTTTAGGGCAGACAGATCTACACCTAAGAAACAATTTCATCTCAGGTCAAATTTGCTCTAAATGCTTTGGTTTTTGAGTTATAAGCCAAAACCTGCATTTTACCCCTATGTTCTATTTTATTTTTAGCCATAGTAGCCATCTTGATTGGTTGGCCAAGTCACGCCACACATTTTTTAAACAAGATACCCAAATGATGATTGTGGCCAAGTTTGGTTTAATTTGGCCCAGTAGTTTCAGAGGAGAAGATTTTTCTAAAAGATTACTAAGATTTACGAAAAATGGTTAAAAATTGACTATAATGGGCAATAACTCCTAAAGGGGTCAACTGACCATTTTGGTCATGTTGACTTATTTGTAAATCTTACTTTGCTGAACATTATTGCTATTTACAATTTATCTTGATCTATAATAATTTTCAAGATAAAAACTAAAAACAGCAAAATTTCCTTAAAATTACCAATTCAGGGGCAGAAGCCTAACAAGGGGTTGTCTCATTCATCTTAAAATTTGAGGGCAGATAGATCTTGACCTGATATACAATTCTACTTATGTCAGATTTGCTCTAAATGCTTTGGTTTTTGAGTTATAAGCCAAAAACTGCATTTTACCCCTATGTTCTATTTTTAGCCATGGCGGCCATCTTGGTTGGTTGGCTGGGTCATGCCACACATTTTTAAAACTAGATACCCCAATGATTATTGTGGCCAAGTTTGGTTAAATTTGGCCCAGTAGTTTCAGAGGAGAAGATTTTTGTAAAAGTTAACGACGCTGGACGACGCTGGACGCCAAGTGATGAGAAAAGCTCACTTGGCCCTTTGGGCCAGGTGAGCTAAAAATGTGAACTAATCTTAATTGTTAATTAATTATAGATGAATATTGGAAATTTATCAAGTAAATTATAGGCCTTACTTGAATACCTTTTTATATATTCATTCATATTTATATTCATATTTCCTTTATTTTAAGAGATCTTTTTAATCCTTAATTAATCATTTATCTTTTAGATAAAATTTACAGAATCACTTTAAGTAATGTAGATCAAAAGTAATAGGCAATAAAAAAAATCATCCTTATATATATATATCAAACATCTAATATATACATTTGTTTCTCTAATTCTTAGCCGATTTATCGTTTTCCTAACCTGTTTATTATTTTTATTTAATCAACGTGTGGTTCGTTTGATATCAGCTATTCATTGGTCAAAAATCGATTATGACGTCAAATTTTCTTGCTTTTCTTCGAAATTTCCTATTGTGACGTCATGAAAAAAGGCGACCATGCCTGATGACGTCACATAAAAAAAACACATCTTTTCAGAAGAAGGAATAAGTTTGCCTGCATACTGCATACAAATCATTAGAGAAACTGATTCTACCACCAAATCTCTTGTAATACGATATTTATCCACTCTCGACAGTTAAATTTTAAATATTTAAAACGCTCGGGCAAGCCTTGTGTTTTAAATTTGAAAATTTAACTGTCTCGAGTGGATAAATATTGTATCACACTTGATGCAGTGGTAGAATCTATATGTATTCAGTTATGAGGTCTAATATTTGTTTATTGAGATGTTTTATATTGTACACTCAGTGTATATTGCATTAGGTCTGTATAATTATGTAAGACTTAGGTTGATAGGTAATGTGGTCAATTTGATTGACAGTTTAGGAGGTGGGGCATTGTAATTAAAGGTCCACCTTGTCTCTGATTGTTTAGTGGTAATGACAGTTGTCAATCAAACTATTATTGTATCAATACTCAATTACTTAATCAAACTAATTAATAAACAGTCTGCAAATGAACACACCTTAATGACATACATTCTTAAATGAACTGCTCCAATAATAAATCCATTTTTCAGTTTATATGAGTATTATGTGCACATACATGAAAACCATAGGGAACTATATTTCAGTGTGAATACATTTAGTAACAGTAGCTAACCTGTCGTGTTGTTAGGGAGGCCGGTGCCTTAGTAAAGATTCAGAACAAGTTCTAATCTTTCCAAAAAACCTAATTTGGCATTAAAATTAGAAAGATCATATCATAAGGAACATGTAAACTAAGTTTCAAGTTGATTGGACTTCAACTTCATCAAAAACTACCTTGACCAAAACCTTTAACCCTTTCACCGATGAGTCCCGGTTTACCGGAATTCACGCTTCAGACAGCTGACGACGAGTCCCGTTTTACCGGGATCAGAATACATCTTTTATATTTCCCGCTCAAAACAGTGCAAACATGAGTTATCTTTCTTTGATGAATACCTGTATGAAAGTGTAAACATGGCGCTTCCGTTTGTTGAAAACCGTGTCAAAATCAGAGGAACTTTACGGAATTTACGAGAATTTGAAATGAGGGAACATTTTTTTTGAAAGAATATGGAAGAATTGAAGCCAAACTAGTATACTTTTTTGACATAAAATGTCGTTTTATGTACAAAACACTTGGAATGGACATCGTTCAGTGTGAGGAATTTGTACAGTCTCATAAAAATTTTCAAAATTTTGACGTTTTGGGTTAAAAAAATTACGATTTGGGGTCAAAGAGCAGAATTTTGAGAATTTCACCTCTATAATGACGAAAATTAGAAAATTTGAATATTTTATGAAGAAAAAATTATCAAAACATAAACAAAACTGTGAACATGGTGAACATTGTGTTAGTGAATGAAATAAATACACAAATAACTACAAACAAGTTTTTATTGACATTTAGTATGAAGATCTCCCACTTGAGTAAAAGTAGCCAGGGAAGCCATCGTCTCAGAGTAGCTTCTGTCTGGGCAGCAATCGGTGAAAGGGTTAACCTGAAACTGGCACTTCCTTTTTCTAATAATTTTACTCTACATCTGATAGGTCTTAATTTATAGATCTGATAGGTAGTTTTTCATGATGTTTTTTTCTGATAGGTATGAAAAAAAAATCTCCCCATCCATCCCCACCTGTTAGAAATTAACTGGAATGGCCCAATTGAAAAGGACGAGTTGGCGAAGGTACGAGTTGACATCAATTCGAGGACGAAGACATGTGAAATCGAAAGTAGACTTAATTTTTACTGTGTTTTATGTATTATGTATACCTTATCATCTGTTTCAGTCTTGTTAAATTACATTATTAACAGCTGCTGCTGTAAATCTTTACTTTGACTGAACACACTGTTAAAAACAACAAACAAATCTGCGCCCTCTAGCGGTCTACTTCTTTTACTGGTACTCGGTCGTTATTGACAAGTAGCCATACTCATTGGTTTGTTACGCATGGAACCAACACAAGGATTTTACATGTGTGAATGTGGAATCCTCCGTTATTCAGAGCACCCCTCAAGGGCATAAACAATAACCTCCTTCTTTGAGCTTTGTTGTAACACTTGTATGATTGAATATAACTGTGTATCATCGTCACCGGAAATTGGGCACAAACGTGGCGGAGAGAAAGTCGAAATATAATAAACAAGGTACACAACTGTCCTAAGGTTAAGGGAGGGTTGCGCTGTCACATTTATTACATTTAACCCCGCAGCATTGTTTATATGTAAGTCCTAAGTCACGAGTCTGTGTCCGTACGCAAAAGCTAATTAAGTTACGAGTTTCCTTAGTAAACACTCGAGAGTAAACACTAAAGTTGAGGAAACTCCACCCTTTTTTCTAAGGTACTGGCTACGGTTACATGGAAATGTAACAATAATAAAAATATTATTGTTACATTGGAGACTAAATGCCGGAATGCATGGTTGGGTAAGGACCTGTTTAATTACGAATGTAACAATAATTATTGAGGCCACGGTTACATTGCGTTATTGTCACATGAAAAAAAGCAATGTACGATGGGACTAGTAATATGTACTAAATAATAAAAGTTGAGGACATTTATTACATACATTTATAACATACAATTTATTTACAGTATTGTTGTATTTACAATGACAATTTCTACAAATCCAGTAAGTTGTTTTTAAAGTCCGACACATTTTTGATGAACGAAATTACGTCCTCCACGGATACGTGTACATACAGAATTTCTTAGTATATATTTAAGTTACAGTTAGCAAACTTTGCTTTTGATTATCAATTTGCGTCAAGTTATAAAGCTGTATGAAATGTATGTCTTGATATTGTTTCAGTTTCGTTTAAAACGCATTCCAAGTTTATTTTTTTTTCACCATAAACAAAATTGGTCCAAAGTATAATGACAGTAATAAGAGTATAGGTGTGCAGTTAAATACTTTAAAAAAGTGAAACCATTGAACTATATTTTTCGCCTTTGACAGTCACACTCCTAATCTTGAGTAGTATCTTTAAGAACATCAAAACCATTAATACGTAGTAAAACTTACTATTCAAGTTGTACACCATTTGTTGAATAATAATATTTTATTATTTATCAGTATTAAATTACAAGTATTGTTTAGTACATATGAAAGAATGAAGCAATACAACTATAGAAGATTTAAGTTTAATCAATCTAGCGTACATTGCTGTCCTTCATGTAACAATAACGTAACTCCAATGTAACCGTAGCATCAGTAATTATTGTTACATTTGAAATTAATCGTTTCCTCACCCAACTCTGCATTCCGGCAATTAGTCTCCAATGTAACAATAATATTTTTATTATTGTTACATTTCCATGTAACCGTAGCCAGTGCCTTTTTCTAACTAAGTGGTATGCATAAAAAATCTTAAACTTATATGATATGCCTTTAATAGTAAAACTACGTTGTTTAAAGTCACGCCCGCAAAACTCAAGTGGTATGCATAAAACCCCCGGGCGCTTCTTCTGTTCCCTGGGCGCTACATTTTCTTCTCCGGGCGCTTTTTCTTTTCCCCGGGCGCTTTTTCTTCACCCGGGCGCTCCCGGGCGCATTTTAGTAGGACCCCCTGATACCGTTAGAAAACGCCTAAGATTTCACTTATTAGTAAGTTATAATAGAGCTACTAAAAGTACCTTAAATGTTCAAAAATAGGTAAAACCAGTCGATGCTTTTTTCACGATGCTTTTTTCACGCGGCAAAACATAGATAGATTATATAGCTATCAGATGCATCATGACCATTTAATTGATTAATAATTATAACTCATATAATAGTTCGTTTGTTTAAAATTGCTAAATATTAGCAACCAATGTAATTTTCTTAAAATCATGAGGTCACAATGGGAATTTCAGAGGAAAAATTTAAAGATTTGTAGAAAAAAATCCTTTTAAAATCAAGGACAGAGAATTATACTAAATTTGATGGGACAAAAATACCGAACTCCAGGGAAATTTCAAACGGAAAGTTCTTTATGAAAAGGCGAAATCAAAAGCTCAAACACATCTATAACGACTGAAAAACAACTGTCATATTCCTGACTTGGTACAGGTATTTACTTATCATGCTTATCATGCTTATGTACAATGAAATGGTGGTTTATAGCTAGCTAAACCTCCACGTGTATGACAGTCGCATAGAATTCCATTATACTGACAACAATGTGTGAGCAAAACTAACAGGCATAATATTAGGTAAAAACGTAAAAAATTGGGGTCCAACAGTCAACATTGTTGTATAATCTTAATCAATATAAAAACAAATAACTGATTCAGCAAAGAATTAAACACAAAATGCCATATAGACAAAGTACAATGTACATAAGCAAAAATGAAAGACAAGAAAATAGATCATAGCACAGTAACACAATGGCGGGATGTATAAGTACCGATACACCATGTACACGTCATAAGTATATAATCAAATATAGATAAACAGTAAACTTTAAGGTTAATAATACACAAGGACAAGAGAGGGAATTTAACACGTAATTAAGATGACATGTATGACACGCCTGAACCACTTTTATAGATAATCCTAGATTATCTCAGATAAACTAGGATTTTCTCAGACTGTACGAGGTACTCTAAGATTGTACACACTATAACATGTAAATAAAAAAATGCAATTTTTACACGACATATACCTCAAGTAGATGTTTTATGTAATATGAAGTCATTTACTATAGAATAGAGGTTTGACTTGGCATCATACAGTTAAATGGTTTGATAATGCTTTGCAACACTGACTAACATCGATGACGTGATGTAGAAAAATCCGAGTTACAAACTAAAAGTGAGAGAAACGCATCAAATATAAGAAAACATCGACACAACAGAAACACAACATTAAAATATAACACACACAGAAACGAACTATTATATACAATGCCCATTTCCCTGACTTGATTTTCGTTCATTTTTTTTAATTTGAATAAGGCCGTTAGTTTTCTCGTTTGAATCGTTTTACATTGTCATATCTTTGTCTTTTATAGCTGACTATGTGGTATGGGCTTTGCTCATTGTTGAAGGCCGTACGGTGACCTATAGTTGTTAATGTCTGTGTCATCTTGGTCTCTCGGGACAGTTGTCTCATTGGCAATCATACCAATCTTCTTTTTTATATTGGTACACGCATTTTAAGATAAAAATGGTGGGTTGAACCTGATTTTGTTGCATGTCAAACCTCCCGCTTTAATGGCAATGTAAATTATATCATTAAAATGACAATATTACATCACAGGACTCAATAAAAATAAATGAGAGAAAATATAGGACAGAGAAACAAATGATTTATAGCCAACAACAGGTACCTGGTTAAAAATTTAGTACACCAGACGCGCGCCACATCCACACAAGACTAACCAGCGACGTCCAGAGGAAAAAAGGTCCGAAAGCAAAAACAAGTACAAAGCCGAAAAGCACCGAGAACCAAAAGTTCTAAAACGTTGTGACCAAAACGGCCAGGTTTACCTGGGACCGGCACTTCCTTATTATTTAGAATAATACATTCTTTTGCAAACAGTAAATTTTGTAAAAATGACTATGTAATAGATAAACATGATTAAAATGAAGTGGTGACTAGCTACAGAAAAAAACCCGGGAAAATTCACAGCGTTGTTAGCCATAACCAGTGTTACGCTCGAAATGACGTCACATTTAAATTTCTAAAAAGAGTTCCCAAAATTAAGAAAGAATTTAGATGAAGTTCAAGATTAGATTTGTATGACTTCTCTTATGTTTATTATAAACAGTGAAAATTACAATACTAATTAATATCAAATTGCAGTTACTGTACAGTAGTAAATACCAGACTCAAGCTAGCGACCAATTCTATCGACCAATCAAGCTAGCGACCAATTCCATCGACCACTTAAGTTAACACTGAGCATAAACACGTAACAGAACCATTTCGAGATATGTCTGAAAATCACAAAACGACATTGTACTACAACGTTCTACTAATATTAATACGTGATGTATCGCTATTGATATCAATTTTGAATTCCAACAAATAAACATGAGTAGCGTGCTTGCTTGCTTGCTGGAGTCTAATAATCTAAATCAGTTATTCAGTTTTTGAAGACTTTATATTACATGGTATTATTATACATTTATTTCAAATCGAGATTTTTGGTTTAACTAGATCTACTGTTTCCAGATTGGATATTTAAAAAAAAACCTTATGGTCCAAATACCTCATATGGTCCGGCCCGTTGATAATAAAACGAGTATAATACTGATATGGTCCAATCATACGCGTACGGTCAGACCATATGAGTATATGTATATGGTCATGGCCGCACGCATATTGTACAAATATTGATATGGTTCGGAACATATTCGTAAGTATTGTAAAACAGAATATAAAAAATCTAAGTACAGCCGTTCAAATGTCAACTTACGGTGAGATAAATAAAATGTTTAAGTGAACAAGGAACTAGAATAATCATGTAAAGGTTTCTATATCCGCGGCATTGTCAAATATCGAGTATTTCCTCAAAACCGTTTAGGTTTGAGGGGAGTGGTTCTCGAAACAGTATATATAGGGTATAGTCCAAGGCACTTCAGATAATACTGAAAGCAGTAAAACAAATAAAAATATAATAAGAAAGAAAAAACAAAATGTATTCAATGCAACATTCATCAAGTCAAAACATTTAAACTACGTTCAGCCAGATGCATTTTTTTAAAATCTTTAATTCAACGTTTATATACAACAGACATCTTACATATTACTTAAAAATATCACAAGAATGTTTTAAGTATAATGACATAAATAATCAACACGAAAATTAGAAAATGAATGTTATGAATCCTTCGGTTTCTAGTACAACAATGTTGTTCTTTAAAAAGTGTTTCTCAAAAATATTTCTTATACATCTTGCATCACACAAGTATTCATACAGAATAGTCATATAATGTTTTATAAGGTCAACTTTACTGTTTAAAAACTCTTAAGTAAATTCCTTCTGTGAAGATACAACTTTCATTTTTTTCAACCTTTATTCAGACATTATGTAGCATGTTATTAATAAAGTGACCGATAAAGACAAAAGAGTAATAAGTTGTCTAACAGATAACATTTTATACATTATTCCTTATTCAATACATTCTTTTTAGATAAATTATTCGTATTTTTTGTTATCAATCACACAATGCAATGTAAAGAAAAAAATACTGATTTAATGACAAAAACTTATGTTGTGTGAATATTCTTTCTTATCTTCTCAAATGTAATCAGAGTAAGTTTCAAATATATCTCGTTCATTTTGTGCATCAACTTGTTTTTATTTTACCTTTATTCAATCATTCAACATCTATATTCATAATAAAATTATTATATATTACGCAAAAAGATACTGTTACATTAACATTTTTTTTTATCTGCAATCTTTCCGTATACAAATCAGTATTTAACTGAGACAATGAAATATTATTATTATTTCATCTAAATAAGTATTAAAAAAATTGTAAGCAAAAGTAAATAACATTACAAAATTATAACAAACGTCAAATAAATAAAGGAGCTGGAATGTCAGTCTTGTTCAATTATTAAATATCAATTAGAATGAATAAAATGAAAATATTATATGATAAGCAAATAAAAAAAAAACAGTCGAAAATAATTGATAACTGTAAAGGGAAACAATCTAGTCCTATTACATTTATAAAAATTACTATATCGGCCCGATCAAGAGAACATACAAATAAAGTAGTACATTATATCAAACAAAATAGTTACTATGCATATTTATAAATCTTTGTCAATAAGTATAATCTTTAGTTCATTTGGTATCAAATGAAAGCGTATTCACTTAGGATCACTAAAGACCCGTGTTGAATAATAATCAGAAAAAAATTAATAAAAAACAGGGCAAATTTCCCCCGTTGTATAATTGGCTTAGTACCGGTTTTTTATTCTGGAATTTCTGGGAACCAGAAGACAGCAATACACAGTTAGGAGTTTGGTTTCGCATTTTGGCCCCTGTGGATTTTTTATATATGAAAGTTGTTGTGCAATAAAATTCATTTTCAGACAGCTGACTACTAATTTAGCCTTCAAAGATGGTTTTAAAAAACATCAATATTATTTTTACATGTTTAATGGGCTATTTTCTGTTTGACTTTCCGTATTTTCATAGCTATACCAGCCATAGTTCCAGAAATTAATGTAATATTTCTGGTGCACTTTCCCACCCAGGCATTTTCATGAATAAAAGGGTCTAGGACAAGCTTTCAATCCCACTAGGTGTGGGTAAAAACTTTGCCGTAGGGAACTGTACAGAAAGAGTGAGAAAATGAGCCCATACCCATTACTGTATAGGTACATCAGACTTTGGAAGGACAGTGACGTCTTCAGGTGCACTTTCCCACCCTGGAATTGATACGAGTTGAAGATATGGATAAAAGCTATCAATCTAACTACCTGCGGTCAAGAACTTTGCCGTAGGGGGGTAGCAGTAAAGCCACTGCTGCCACCACCCGTAATGGACAAAAATGAAAAATTTGGTATGGGGTTGTCAGCTTCTGGTGCACTTTCCCACCCAGGCATTTTCATGAATAAAAGGGTATAGGACAAGCTTTCAATCCCACTAGGTGTGGGTAAAAACTTTGCCGTAGGGAACTGTACAGAAAGAGTGAGAAAATGAGCCCATACCCATTACTGTATAGGTACATCAGACTTTGGAAGGACAGTGACGTCTTCAGGTGCACTTTCCCACCCTGGAATTGATACGAGTTGAAGATATGGATAAAAGCTATCAATCTAACTACCTGCGGTCAAGAACTTTGCCGTAGGGGGGTAGCAGTAAAGCCACTGCTGCCACCACCCGTAATGGACAAAAATGAAAAATTTGGTATGGGGTTGTCAGCTTCTGGTGCACTTTCCCACCCAGGCATTTTCATGAATAAAAGGGTCTAGGACAAGCTTTCAATCCCACTAGGTGTGGGTAAAAACTTTGCCGTAGGGAACTGTACAGAAAGAGTGAGAAAATGAGCCCATACCCATTACTGTATAGGTACATCAGACTTTGGAAGGACAGTGACGTCTTCAGGTGCACTTTCCCACCCTGGAATTGATACGAGTTGAAGATATGGATAAAAGCTATCAATCTAACTACCTGCGGTCAAGAACTTTGCCGTAGGGGGGTAGCAGTAAAGCCACTGCTGCCACCACCCGTAATGGACAAAAATGAAAAATTTGGTATGGGGTTGTCAGCTTCTGGTGCACTTTCCCACCCAGGCATTTTCATGAATAAAAGGGTCTAGGACAAGCTTTCAATCCCACTAGGTGTGGGTAAAAACTTTGCCGTAGGGAACTGTACAGAAAGAGTGAGAAAATGAGCCCATACCCATTACTGTATAGGTACATCAGACTTTGGAAGGACAGTGACGTCTTCAGGTGCACTTTCCCACCCTGGAATTGATACGAGTTGAAGATATGGATAAAAGCTATCAATCTAACTACCTGCGGTCAAGAACTTTGCCGTAGGGGGGTAGCAGTAAAGCCACTGCTGCCACCACCCGTAATGGACAAAAATGAAAAATTTGGTATGGGGTTGTCAGCTTCTGGTGCACTTTCCCACCCAGGCATTTTCATGAATAAAAGGGTCTAGGACAAGCTTTCAATCCCACTAGGTGTGGGTAAAAACTTTGCCGTAGGGAACTGTACAGAAAGAGTGAGAAAATGAGCCCATACCCATTACTGTATAGGTACATCAGACTTTGGAAGGACAGTGACGTCTTCAGGTGCACTTTCCCACCCTGGAATTGATACGAGTTGAAGATATGGATAAAAGCTATCAATCTAACTACCTGCGGTCAAGAACTTTGCCGTAGGGGGGTAGCAGTAAAGCCACTGCTGCCACCACCCGTAATGGACAAAAATGAAAAATTTGGTATGGGGTTGTCAGCTTCTGGTGCACTTTCCCACCCAGGCATTTTCATGAATAAAAGGGTCTAGGACAAGCTTTCAATCCCACTAGGTGTGGGTAAAAACTTTGCCGTAGGGAACTGTACAGAAAGAGTGAGAAAATGAGCCCATACCCATTACTGTATAGGTACATCAGACTTTGGAAGGACAGTGACGTCTTCAGGTGCACTTTCCCACCCTGGAATTGATACGAGTTGAAGATATGGATAAAAGCTATCAATCTAACTACCTGCGGTCAAGAACTTTGCCGTAGGGGGGTAGCAGTAAAGCCACTGCTGCCACCACCCGTAATGGACAAAAATGAAAAATTTGGTATGGGGTTGTCAGCTTCTGGTGCACTTTCCCACCCAGGCATTTTCATGAATAAAAGGGTCTAGGACAAGCTTTCAATCCCACTAGGTGTGGGTAAAAACTTTGCCGTAGGGAACTGTACAGAAAGAGTGAGAAAATGAGCCCATACCCATTACTGTATAGGTACATCAGACTTTGGAAGGACAGTGACGTCTTCAGGTGCACTTTCCCACCCTGGAATTGATACGAGTTGAAGATATGGATAAAAGCTATCAATCTAACTACCTGCGGTCAAGAACTTTGCCGTAGGGGGGTAGCAGTAAAGCCACTGCTGCCACCACCCGTAATGGACAAAAATGAAAAATTTGGTATGGGGTTGTCAGCTTCTGGTGCACTTTCCCACCCAGGCATTTTCATGAATAAAAGGGTCTAGGACAAGCTTTCAATCCCACTAGGTGTGGGTAAAAACTTTGCCGTAGGGAACTGTACAGAAAGAGTGAGAAAATGAGCCCATACCCATTACTGTATAGGTACATCAGACTTTGGAAGGACAGTGACGTCTTCAGGTGCACTTTCCCACCCTGGAATTGATACGAGTTGAAGATATGGATAAAAGCTATCAATCTAACTACCTGCGGTCAAGAACTTTGCCGTAGGGGGGTAGCAGTAAAGCCACTGCTGCCACCACCCGTAATGGACAAAAATGAAAAATTTGGTATGGGGTTGTCAGCTTCTGGTGCACTTTCCCACCCAGGCATTTTCATGAATAAAAGGGTCTAGGACAAGCTTTCAATCCCACTAGGTGTGGGTAAAAACTTTGCCGTAGGGAACTGTACAGAAAGAGTGAGAAAATGAGCCCATACCCATTACTGTATAGGTACATCAGACTTTGGAAGGACAGTGACGTCTTCAGGTGCACTTTCCCACCCTGGAATTGATACGAGTTGAAGATATGGATAAAAGCTATCAATCTAACTACCTGCGGTCAAGAACTTTGCCGTAGGGGGGTAGCAGTAAAGCCACTGCTGCCACCACCCGTAATGGACAAAAATGAAAAATTTGGTATGGGGTTGTCAGCTTCTGGTGCACTTTCCCACCCAGGCATTTTCATGAATAAAAGGGTCTAGGACAAGCTTTCAATCCCACTAGGTGTGGGTAAAAACTTTGCCGTAGGGAACTGTACAGAAAGAGTGAGAAAATGAGCCCATACCCATTACTGTATAGGTACATCAGACTTTGGAAGGACAGTGACGTCTTCAGGTGCACTTTCCCACCCTGGAATTGATACGAGTTGAAGATATGGATAAAAGCTATCAATCTAACTACCTGCGGTCAAGAACTTTGCCGTAGGGGGGTAGCAGTAAAGCCACTGCTGCCACCACCCGTAATGGACAAAAATGAAAAATTTGGTATGGGGTTGTCAGCTTCTGGTGCACTTTCCCACCCAGGCATTTTCATGAATAAAAGGGTCTAGGACAAGCTTTCAATCCCACTAGGTGTGGGTAAAAACTTTGCCGTAGGGAACTGTACAGAAAGAGTGAGAAAATGAGCCCATACCCATTACTGTATAGGTACATCAGACTTTGGAAGGACAGTGACGTCTTCAGGTGCACTTTCCCACCCTGGAATTGATACGAGTTGAAGATATGGATAAAAGCTATCAATCTAACTACCTGCGGTCAAGAACTTTGCCGTAGGGGGGTAGCAGTAAAGCCACTGCTGCCACCACCCGTAATGGACAAAAATGAAAAATTTGGTATGGGGTTGTCAGCTTCTGGTGCACTTTCCCACCCAGGCATTTTCATGAATAAAAGGGTCTAGGACAAGCTTTCAATCCCACTAGGTGTGGGTAAAAACTTTGCCGTAGGGAACTGTACAGAAAGAGTGAGAAAATGAGCCCATACCCATTACTGTATAGGTACATCAGACTTTGGAAGGACAGTGACGTCTTCAGGTGCACTTTCCCACCCTGGAATTGATACGAGTTGAAGATATGGATAAAAGCTATCAATCTAACTACCTGCGGTCAAGAACTTTGCCGTAGGGGGGTAGCAGTAAAGCCACTGCTGCCACCACCCGTAATGGACAAAAATGAAAAATTTGGTATGGGGTTGTCAGCTTCTGGTGCACTTTCCCACCCAGGCATTTTCATGAATAAAAGGGTCTAGGACAAGCTTTCAATCCCACTAGGTGTGGGTAAAAACTTTGCCGTAGGGAACTGTACAGAAAGAGTGAGAAAATGAGCCCATACCCATTACTGTATAGGTACATCAGACTTTGGAAGGACAGTGACGTCTTCAGGTGCACTTTCCCACCCTGGAATTGATACGAGTTGAAGATATGGATAAAAGCTATCAATCTAACTACCTGCGGTCAAGAACTTTGCCGTAGGGGGGTAGCAGTAAAGCCACTGCTGCCACCACCCGTAATGGACAAAAATGAAAAATTTGGTATGGGGTTGTCAGCTTCTGGTGCACTTTCCCACCCAGGCATTTTCATGAATAAAAGGGTCTAGGACAAGCTTTCAATCCCACTAGGTGTGGGTAAAAACTTTGCCGTAGGGAACTGTACAGAAAGAGTGAGAAAATGAGCCCATACCCATTACTGTATAGGTACATCAGACTTTGGAAGGACAGTGACGTCTTCAGGTGCACTTTCCCACCCTGGAATTGATACGAGTTGAAGATATGGATAAAAGCTATCAATCTAACTACCTGCGGTCAAGAACTTTGCCGTAGGGGGGTAGCAGTAAAGCCACTGCTGCCACCACCCGTAATGGACAAAAATGAAAAATTTGGTATGGGGTTGTCAGCTTCTGGTGCACTTTCCCACCCAGGCATTTTCATGAATAAAAGGGTCTAGGACAAGCTTTCAATCCCACTAGGTGTGGGTAAAAACTTTGCCGTAGGGAACTGTACAGAAAGAGTGAGAAAATGAGCCCATACCCATTACTGTATAGGTACATCAGACTTTGGAAGGACAGTGACGTCTTCAGGTGCACTTTCCCACCCTGGAATTGATACGAGTTGAAGATATGGATAAAAGCTATCAATCTAACTACCTGCGGTCAAGAACTTTGCCGTAGGGGGGTAGCAGTAAAGCCACTGCTGCCACCACCCGTAATGGACAAAAATGAAAAATTTGGTATGGGGTTGTCAGCTTCTGGTGCACTTTCCCACCCAGGCATTTTCATGAATAAAAGGGTCTAGGACAAGCTTTCAATCCCACTAGGTGTGGGTAAAAACTTTGCCGTAGGGAACTGTACAGAAAGAGTGAGAAAATGAGCCCATACCCATTACTGTATAGGTACATCAGACTTTGGAAGGACAGTGACGTCTTCAGGTGCACTTTCCCACCCTGGAATTGATACGAGTTGAAGATATGGATAAAAGCTATCAATCTAACTACCTGCGGTCAAGAACTTTGCCGTAGGGGGGTAGCAGTAAAGCCACTGCTGCCACCACCCGTAATGGACAAAAATGAAAAATTTGGTATGGGGTTGTCAGCTTCTGGTGCACTTTCCCACCCAGGCATTTTCATGAATAAAAGGGTCTAGGACAAGCTTTCAATCCCACTAGGTGTGGGTAAAAACTTTGCCGTAGGGAACTGTACAGAAAGAGTGAGAAAATGAGCCCATACCCATTACTGTATAGGTACATCAGACTTTGGAAGGACAGTGACGTCTTCAGGTGCACTTTCCCACCCTGGAATTGATACGAGTTGAAGATATGGATAAAAGCTATCAATCTAACTACCTGCGGTCAAGAACTTTGCCGTAGGGGGGTAGCAGTAAAGCCACTGCTGCCACCACCCGTAATGGACAAAAATGAAAAATTTGGTATGGGGTTGTCAGCTTCTGGTGCACTTTCCCACCCAGGCATTTTCATGAATAAAAGGGTCTAGGACAAGCTTTCAATCCCACTAGGTGTGGGTAAAAACTTTGCCGTAGGGAACTGTACAGAAAGAGTGAGAAAATGAGCCCATACCCATTACTGTATAGGTACATCAGACTTTGGAAGGACAGTGACGTCTTCAGGTGCACTTTCCCACCCTGGAATTGATACGAGTTGAAGATATGGATAAAAGCTATCAATCTAACTACCTGCGGTCAAGAACTTTGCCGTAGGGGGGTAGCAGTAAAGCCACTGCTGCCACCACCCGTAATGGACAAAAATGAAAAATTTGGTATGGGGTTGTCAGCTTCTGGTGCACTTTCCCACCCAGGCATTTTCATGAATAAAAGGGTCTAGGACAAGCTTTCAATCCCACTAGGTGTGGGTAAAAACTTTGCCGTAGGGAACTGTACAGAAAGAGTGAGAAAATGAGCCCATACCCATTACTGTATAGGTACATCAGACTTTGGAAGGACAGTGACGTCTTCAGGTGCACTTTCCCACCCTGGAATTGATACGAGTTGAAGATATGGATAAAAGCTATCAATCTAACTACCTGCGGTCAAGAACTTTGCCGTAGGGGGGTAGCAGTAAAGCCACTGCTGCCACCACCCGTAATGGACAAAAATGAAAAATTTGGTATGGGGTTGTCAGCTTCTGGTGCACTTTCCCACCCAGGCATTTTCATGAATAAAAGGGTCTAGGACAAGCTTTCAATCCCACTAGGTGTGGGTAAAAACTTTGCCGTAGGGAACTGTACAGAAAGAGTGAGAAAATGAGCCCATACCCATTACTGTATAGGTACATCAGACTTTGGAAGGACAGTGACGTCTTCAGGTGCACTTTCCCACCCTGGAATTGATACGAGTTGAAGATATGGATAAAAGCTATCAATCTAACTACCTGCGGTCAAGAACTTTGCCGTAGGGGGGTAGCAGTAAAGCCACTGCTGCCACCACCCGTAATGGACAAAAATGAAAAATTTGGTATGGGGTTGTCAGCTTCTGGTGCACTTTCCCACCCAGGCATTTTCATGAATAAAAGGGTCTAGGACAAGCTTTCAATCCCACTAGGTGTGGGTAAAAACTTTGCCGTAGGGAACTGTACAGAAAGAGTGAGAAAATGAGCCCATACCCATTACTGTATAGGTACATCAGACTTTGGAAGGACAGTGACGTCTTCAGGTGCACTTTCCCACCCTGGAATTGATACGAGTTGAAGATATGGATAAAAGCTATCAATCTAACTACCTGCGGTCAAGAACTTTGCCGTAGGGGGGTAGCAGTAAAGCCACTGCTGCCACCACCCGTAATGGACAAAAATGAAAAATTTGGTATGGGGTTGTCAGCTTCTGGTGCACTTTCCCACCCAGGCATTTTCATGAATAAAAGGGTCTAGGACAAGCTTTCAATCCCACTAGGTGTGGGTAAAAACTTTGCCGTAGGGAACTGTACAGAAAGAGTGAGAAAATGAGCCCATACCCATTACTGTATAGGTACATCAGACTTTGGAAGGACAGTGACGTCTTCAGGTGCACTTTCCCACCCTGGAATTGATACGAGTTGAAGATATGGATAAAAGCTATCAATCTAACTACCTGCGGTCAAGAACTTTGCCGTAGGGGGGTAGCAGTAAAGCCACTGCTGCCACCACCCGTAATGGACAAAAATGAAAAATTTGGTATGGGGTTGTCAGCTTCTGGTGCACTTTCCCACCCAGGCATTTTCATGAATAAAAGGGTCTAGGACAAGCTTTCAATCCCACTAGGTGTGGGTAAAAACTTTGCCGTAGGGAACTGTACAGAAAGAGTGAGAAAATGAGCCCATACCCATTACTGTATAGGTACATCAGACTTTGGAAGGACAGTGACGTCTTCAGGTGCACTTTCCCACCCTGGAATTGATACGAGTTGAAGATATGGATAAAAGCTATCAATCTAACTACCTGCGGTCAAGAACTTTGCCGTAGGGGGGTAGCAGTAAAGCCACTGCTGCCACCACCCGTAATGGACAAAAATGAAAAATTTGGTATGGGGTTGTCAGCTTCTGGTGCACTTTCCCACCCAGGCATTTTCATGAATAAAAGGGTCTAGGACAAGCTTTCAATCCCACTAGGTGTGGGTAAAAACTTTGCCGTAGGGAACTGTACAGAAAGAGTGAGAAAATGAGCCCATACCCATTACTGTATAGGTACATCAGACTTTGGAAGGACAGTGACGTCTTCAGGTGCACTTTCCCACCCTGGAATTGATACGAGTTGAAGATATGGATAAAAGCTATCAATCTAACTACCTGCGGTCAAGAACTTTGCCGTAGGGGGGTAGCAGTAAAGCCACTGCTGCCACCACCCGTAATGGACAAAAATGAAAAATTTGGTATGGGGTTGTCAGCTTCTGGTGCACTTTCCCACCCAGGCATTTTCATGAATAAAAGGGTCTAGGACAAGCTTTCAATCCCACTAGGTGTGGGTAAAAACTTTGCCGTAGGGAACTGTACAGAAAGAGTGAGAAAATGAGCCCATACCCATTACTGTATAGGTACATCAGACTTTGGAAGGACAGTGACGTCTTCAGGTGCACTTTCCCACCCTGGAATTGATACGAGTTGAAGATATGGATAAAAGCTATCAATCTAACTACCTGCGGTCAAGAACTTTGCCGTAGGGGGGTAGCAGTAAAGCCACTGCTGCCACCACCCGTAATGGACAAAAATGAAAAATTTGGTATGGGGTTGTCAGCTTCTGGTGCACTTTCCCACCCAGGCATTTTCATGAATAAAAGGGTCTAGGACAAGCTTTCAATCCCACTAGGTGTGGGTAAAAACTTTGCCGTAGGGAACTGTACAGAAAGAGTGAGAAAATGAGCCCATACCCATTACTGTATAGGTACATCAGACTTTGGAAGGACAGTGACGTCTTCAGGTGCACTTTCCCACCCTGGAATTGATACGAGTTGAAGATATGGATAAAAGCTATCAATCTAACTACCTGCGGTCAAGAACTTTGCCGTAGGGGGGTAGCAGTAAAGCCACTGCTGCCACCACCCGTAATGGACAAAAATGAAAAATTTGGTATGGGGTTGTCAGCTTCTGGTGCACTTTCCCACCCAGGCATTTTCATGAATAAAAGGGTCTAGGACAAGCTTTCAATCCCACTAGGTGTGGGTAAAAACTTTGCCGTAGGGAACTGTACAGAAAGAGTGAGAAAATGAGCCCATACCCATTACTGTATAGGTACATCAGACTTTGGAAGGACAGTGACGTCTTCAGGTGCACTTTCCCACCCTGGAATTGATACGAGTTGAAGATATGGATAAAAGCTATCAATCTAACTACCTGCGGTCAAGAACTTTGCCGTAGGGGGGTAGCAGTAAAGCCACTGCTGCCACCACCCGTAATGGACAAAAATGAAAAATTTGGTATGGGGTTGTCAGCTTCTGGTGCACTTTCCCACCCAGGCATTTTCATGAATAAAAGGGTCTAGGACAAGCTTTCAATCCCACTAGGTGTGGGTAAAAACTTTGCCGTAGGGAACTGTACAGAAAGAGTGAGAAAATGAGCCCATACCCATTACTGTATAGGTACATCAGACTTTGGAAGGACAGTGACGTCTTCAGGTGCACTTTCCCACCCTGGAATTGATACGAGTTGAAGATATGGATAAAAGCTATCAATCTAACTACCTGCGGTCAAGAACTTTGCCGTAGGGGGGTAGCAGTAAAGCCACTGCTGCCACCACCCGTAATGGACAAAAATGAAAAATTTGGTATGGGGTTGTCAGCTTCTGGTGCACTTTCCCACCCAGGCATTTTCATGAATAAAAGGGTCTAGGACAAGCTTTCAATCCCACTAGGTGTGGGTAAAAACTTTGCCGTAGGGAACTGTACAGAAAGAGTGAGAAAATGAGCCCATACCCATTACTGTATAGGTACATCAGACTTTGGAAGGACAGTGACGTCTTCAGGTGCACTTTCCCACCCTGGAATTGATACGAGTTGAAGATATGGATAAAAGCTATCAATCTAACTACCTGCGGTCAAGAACTTTGCCGTAGGGGGGTAGCAGTAAAGCCACTGCTGCCACCACCCGTAATGGACAAAAATGAAAAATTTGGTATGGGGTTGTCAGCTTCTGGTGCACTTTCCCACCCAGGCATTTTCATGAATAAAAGGGTCTAGGACAAGCTTTCAATCCCACTAGGTGTGGGTAAAAACTTTGCCGTAGGGAACTGTACAGAAAGAGTGAGAAAATGAGCCCATACCCATTACTGTATAGGTACATCAGACTTTGGAAGGACAGTGACGTCTTCAGGTGCACTTTCCCACCCTGGAATTGATACGAGTTGAAGATATGGATAAAAGCTATCAATCTAACTACCTGCGGTCAAGAACTTTGCCGTAGGGGGGTAGCAGTAAAGCCACTGCTGCCACCACCCGTAATGGACAAAAATGAAAAATTTGGTATGGGGTTGTCAGCTTCTGGTGCACTTTCCCACCCAGGCATTTTCATGAATAAAAGGGTCTAGGACAAGCTTTCAATCCCACTAGGTGTGGGTAAAAACTTTGCCGTAGGGAACTGTACAGAAAGAGTGAGAAAATGAGCCCATACCCATTACTGTATAGGTACATCAGACTTTGGAAGGACAGTGACGTCTTCAGGTGCACTTTCCCACCCTGGAATTGATACGAGTTGAAGATATGGATAAAAGCTATCAATCTAACTACCTGCGGTCAAGAACTTTGCCGTAGGGGGGTAGCAGTAAAGCCACTGCTGCCACCACCCGTAATGGACAAAAATGAAAAATTTGGTATGGGGTTGTCAGCTTCTGGTGCACTTTCCCACCCAGGCATTTTCATGAATAAAAGGGTCTAGGACAAGCTTTCAATCCCACTAGGTGTGGGTAAAAACTTTGCCGTAGGGAACTGTACAGAAAGAGTGAGAAAATGAGCCCATACCCATTACTGTATAGGTACATCAGACTTTGGAAGGACAGTGACGTCTTCAGGTGCACTTTCCCACCCTGGAATTGATACGAGTTGAAGATATGGATAAAAGCTATCAATCTAACTACCTGCGGTCAAGAACTTTGCCGTAGGGGGGTAGCAGTAAAGCCACTGCTGCCACCACCCGTAATGGACAAAAATGAAAAATTTGGTATGGGGTTGTCAGCTTCTGGTGCACTTTCCCACCCAGGCATTTTCATGAATAAAAGGGTCTAGGACAAGCTTTCAATCCCACTAGGTGTGGGTAAAAACTTTGCCGTAGGGAACTGTACAGAAAGAGTGAGAAAATGAGCCCATACCCATTACTGTATAGGTACATCAGACTTTGGAAGGACAGTGACGTCTTCAGGTGCACTTTCCCACCCTGGAATTGATACGAGTTGAAGATATGGATAAAAGCTATCAATCTAACTACCTGCGGTCAAGAACTTTGCCGTAGGGGGGTAGCAGTAAAGCCACTGCTGCCACCACCCGTAATGGACAAAAATGAAAAATTTGGTATGGGGTTGTCAGCTTCTGGTGCACTTTCCCACCCAGGCATTTTCATGAATAAAAGGGTCTAGGACAAGCTTTCAATCCCACTAGGTGTGGGTAAAAACTTTGCCGTAGGGAACTGTACAGAAAGAGTGAGAAAATGAGCCCATACCCATTACTGTATAGGTACATCAGACTTTGGAAGGACAGTGACGTCTTCAGGTGCACTTTCCCACCCTGGAATTGATACGAGTTGAAGATATGGATAAAAGCTATCAATCTAACTACCTGCGGTCAAGAACTTTGCCGTAGGGGGGTAGCAGTAAAGCCACTGCTGCCACCACCCGTAATGGACAAAAATGAAAAATTTGGTATGGGGTTGTCAGCTTCTGGTGCACTTTCCCACCCAGGCATTTTCATGAATAAAAGGGTCTAGGACAAGCTTTCAATCCCACTAGGTGTGGGTAAAAACTTTGCCGTAGGGAACTGTACAGAAAGAGTGAGAAAATGAGCCCATACCCATTACTGTATAGGTACATCAGACTTTGGAAGGACAGTGACGTCTTCAGGTGCACTTTCCCACCCTGGAATTGATACGAGTTGAAGATATGGATAAAAGCTATCAATCTAACTACCTGCGGTCAAGAACTTTGCCGTAGGGGGGTAGCAGTAAAGCCACTGCTGCCACCACCCGTAATGGACAAAAATGAAAAATTTGGTATGGGGTTGTCAGCTTCTGGTGCACTTTCCCACCCAGGCATTTTCATGAATAAAAGGGTCTAGGACAAGCTTTCAATCCCACTAGGTGTGGGTAAAAACTTTGCCGTAGGGAACTGTACAGAAAGAGTGAGAAAATGAGCCCATACCCATTACTGTATAGGTACATCAGACTTTGGAAGGACAGTGACGTCTTCAGGTGCACTTTCCCACCCTGGAATTGATACGAGTTGAAGATATGGATAAAAGCTATCAATCTAACTACCTGCGGTCAAGAACTTTGCCGTAGGGGGGTAGCAGTAAAGCCACTGCTGCCACCACCCGTAATGGACAAAAATGAAAAATTTGGTATGGGGTTGTCAGCTTCTGGTGCACTTTCCCACCCAGGCATTTTCATGAATAAAAGGGTCTAGGACAAGCTTTCAATCCCACTAGGTGTGGGTAAAAACTTTGCCGTAGGGAACTGTACAGAAAGAGTGAGAAAATGAGCCCATACCCATTACTGTATAGGTACATCAGACTTTGGAAGGACAGTGACGTCTTCAGGTGCACTTTCCCACCCTGGAATTGATACGAGTTGAAGATATGGATAAAAGCTATCAATCTAACTACCTGCGGTCAAGAACTTTGCCGTAGGGGGGTAGCAGTAAAGCCACTGCTGCCACCACCCGTAATGGACAAAAATGAAAAATTTGGTATGGGGTTGTCAGCTTCTGGTGCACTTTCCCACCCAGGCATTTTCATGAATAAAAGGGTCTAGGACAAGCTTTCAATCCCACTAGGTGTGGGTAAAAACTTTGCCGTAGGGAACTGTACAGAAAGAGTGAGAAAATGAGCCCATACCCATTACTGTATAGGTACATCAGACTTTGGAAGGACAGTGACGTCTTCAGGTGCACTTTCCCACCCTGGAATTGATACGAGTTGAAGATATGGATAAAAGCTATCAATCTAACTACCTGCGGTCAAGAACTTTGCCGTAGGGGGGTAGCAGTAAAGCCACTGCTGCCACCACCCGTAATGGACAAAAATGAAAAATTTGGTATGGGGTTGTCAGCTTCTGGTGCACTTTCCCACCCAGGCATTTTCATGAATAAAAGGGTCTAGGACA
Organism: Mytilus galloprovincialis; assembly: GCA_037788925.1. Lineage (NCBI taxonomy): Eukaryota > Metazoa > Mollusca > Bivalvia > Mytilida > Mytilidae > Mytilus > Mytilus galloprovincialis. Next base: position 18,444,499 of record CM075332.1, read on the forward strand.
AGCTTTCAATCCCACTAGGTGTGGGTAAAAACTTTGCCGTAGGGAACTGTACAGAAAGAGTGAGAAAATGAGCCCATACCCATTACTGTATAGGTACATCAGACTTTGGAAGGACAGTGACGTCTTCAGGTGCACTTTCCCACCCTGGAATTGATACGAGTTGAAGATATGGATAAAAGCTATCAATCTAACTACCTGCGGTCAAGAACTTTGCCGTAGGGGGGTAGCAGTAAAGCCACTGCTGCCACCACCCGTAATGGACAAAAATGAAAAATTTGGTATGGGGTTGTCAGCTTCTGGTGCACTTTCCCACCCAGGCATTTTCATGAATAAAAGGGTCTAGGACAAGCTTTCAATCCCACTAGGTGTGGGTAAAAACTTTGCCGTAGGGAACTGTACAGAAAGAGTGAGAAAATGAGCCCATACCCATTACTGTATAGGTACATCAGACTTTGGAAGGACAGTGACGTCTTCAGGTGCACTTTCCCACCCTGGAATTGATACGAGTTGAAGATATGGATAAAAGCTATCAATCTAACTACCTGCGGTCAAGAACTTTGCCGTAGGGGGGTAGCAGTAAAGCCACTGCTGCCACCACCCGTAATGGACAAAAATGAAAAATTTGGTATGGGGTTGTCAGCTTCTGGTGCACTTTCCCACCCAGGCATTTTCATGAATAAAAGGGTCTAGGACAAGCTTTCAATCCCACTAGGTGTAGGTAAAAACTTTGCCGTAGGGAACTGTACAGAAAGAGTGAGAAAATGAGCCCATACCCATTACTGTATAGGTACATCAGACTTTGGAAGGACAGTGACGTCTTCAGGTGCACTTTCCCACCCTGGAATTGATACGAGTTGAAGATATGGATAAAAGCTATCAATCTAACTACCTGCGGTCAAGAACTTTGCCGTAGGGGGGTAGCAGTAAAGCCACTGCTGCCACCACCCGTAATGGACAAAAATGAAAAATTTGGTATGGGGTTGTCAGCTTCTGGTGCACTTTCCCACCCAGGCATTTTCATGAATAAAAGGGTCTAGGACAAGCTTTCAATCCCACTAGGTGTGGGTAAAAACTTTGCCGTAGGGAACTGTACAGAAAGAGTGAGAAAATGAGCCCATACCCATTACTGTATAGGTACATCAGACTTTGGAAGGACAGTGACGTCTTCAGGTGCACTTTCCCACCCTGGAATTGATACGAGTTGAAGATATGGATAAAAGCTATCAATCTAACTACCTGCGGTCAAGAACTTTGCCGTAGGGGGGTAGCAGTAAAGCCACTGCTGCCACCACCCGTAATGGACAAAAATGAAAAATTTGGTATGGGGTTGTCAGCTTCTGGTGCACTTTCCCACCCAGGCATTTTCATGAATAAAAGGGTCTAGGACAAGCTTTCAATCCCACTAGGTGTGGGTAAAAACTTTGCCGTAGGGAACTGTACAGAAAGAGTGAGAAAATGAGCCCATACCCATTACTGTATAGGTACATCAGACTTTGGAAGGACAGTGACGTCTTCAGGTGCACTTTCCCACCCTGGAATTGATACGAGTTGAAGATATGGATAAAAGCTATCAATCTAACTACCTGCGGTCAAGAACTTTGCCGTAGGGGGGTAGCAGTAAAGCCACTGCTGCCACCACCCGTAATGGACAAAAATGAAAAATTTGGTATGGGGTTGTCAGCTTCTGGTGCACTTTCCCACCCAGGCATTTTCATGAATAAAAGGGTCTAGGACAAGCTTTCAATCCCACTAGGTGTGGGTAAAAACTTTGCCGTAGGGAACTGTACAGAAAGAGTGAGAAAATGAGCCCATACCCATTACTGTATAGGTACATCAGACTTTGGAAGGACAGTGACGTCTTCAGGTGCACTTTCCCACCCTGGAATTGATACGAGTTGAAGATATGGATAAAAGCTATCAATCTAACTACCTGCGGTCAAGAACTTTGCCGTAGGGGGGTAGCAGTAAAGCCACTGCTGCCACCACCCGTAATGGACAAAAATGAAAAATTTGGTATGGGGTTGTCAGCTTCTGGTGCACTTTCCCACCCAGGCATTTTCATGAATAAAAGGGTCTAGGACAAGCTTTCAATCCCACTAGGTGTGGGTAAAAACTTTGCCGTAGGGAACTGTACAGAAAGAGTGAGAAAATGAGCCCATACCCATTACTGTATAGGTACATCAGACTTTGGAAGGACAGTGACGTCTTCAGGTGCACTTTCCCACCCTGGAATTGATACGAGTTGAAGATATGGATAAAAGCTATCAATCTAACTACCTGCGGTCAAGAACTTTGCCGTAGGGGGTAGCAGTAAAGCCACTGCTGCCACCACCCGTAATGGACAAAAATGAAAAATTTGGTATGGGGTTGTCAGCTTCTGGTGCACTTTCCCACCCAGGCATTTTCATGAATAAAAGGGTCTAGGACAAGCTTTCAATCCCACTAGGTGTGGGTAAAAACTTTGCCGTAGGGAACTGTACAGAAAGAGTGAGAAAATGAGCCCATACCCATTACTGTATAGGTACATCAGACTTTGGAAGGACAGTGACGTCTTCAGGTGCACTTTCCCACCCTGGAATTGATACGAGTTGAAGATATGGATAAAAGCTATCAATCTAACTACCTGCGGTCAAGAACTTTGCCGTAGGGGGGTAGCAGTAAAGCCACTGCTGCCACCACCCGTAATGGACAAAAATGAAAAATTTGGTATGGGGTTGTCAGCTTCTGGTGCACTTTCCCACCCAGGCATTTTCATGAATAAAAGGGTCTAGGACAAGCTTTCAATCCCACTAGGTGTGGGTAAAAACTTTGCCGTAGGGAACTGTACAGAAAGAGTGAGAAAATGAGCCCATACCCATTACTGTATAGGTACATCAGACTTTGGAAGGACAGTGACGTCTTCAGGTGCACTTTCCCACCCTGGAATTGATACGAGTTGAAGATATGGATAAAAGCTATCAATCTAACTACCTGCGGTCAAGAACTTTGCCGTAGGGGGGTAGCAGTAAAGCCACTGCTGCCACCACCCGTAATGGACAAAAATGAAAAATTTGGTATGGGGTTGTCAGCTTCTGGTGCACTTTCCCACCCAGGCATTTTCATGAATAAAAGGGTCTAGGACAAGCTTTCAATCCCACTAGGTGTGGGTAAAAACTTTGCCGTAGGGAACTGTACAGAAAGAGTGAGAAAATGAGCCCATACCCATTACTGTATAGGTACATCAGACTTTGGAAGGACAGTGACGTCTTCAGGTGCACTTTCCCACCCTGGAATTGATACGAGTTGAAGATATGGATAAAAGCTATCAATCTAACTACCTGCGGTCAAGAACTTTGCCGTAGGGGGGTAGCAGTAAAGCCACTGCTGCCACCACCCGTAATGGACAAAAATGAAAAATTTGGTATGGGGTTGTCAGCTTCTGGTGCACTTTCCCACCCAGGCATTTTCATGAATAAAAGGGTCTAGGACAAGCTTTCAATCCCACTAGGTGTGGGTAAAAACTTTGCCGTAGGGAACTGTACAGAAAGAGTGAGAAAATGAGCCCATACCCATTACTGTATAGGTACATCAGACTTTGGAAGGACAGTGACGTCTTCAGGTGCACTTTCCCACCCTGGAATTGATACGAGTTGAAGATATGGATAAAAGCTATCAATCTAACTACCTGCGGTCAAGAACTTTGCCGTAGGGGGGTAGCAGTAAAGCCACTGCTGCCACCACCCGTAATGGACAAAAATGAAAAATTTGGTATGGGGTTGTCAGCTTCTGGTGCACTTTCCCACCCAGGCATTTTCATGAATAAAAGGGTCTAGGACAAGCTTTCAATCCCACTAGGTGTGGGTAAAAACTTTGCCGTAGGGAACTGTACAGAAAGAGTGAGAAAATGAGCCCATACCCATTACTGTATAGGTACATCAGACTTTGGAAGGACAGTGACGTCTTCAGGTGCACTTTCCCACCCTGGAATTGATACGAGTTGAAGATATGGATAAAAGCTATCAATCTAACTACCTGCGGTCAAGAACTTTGCCGTAGGGGGTAGCAGTAAAGCCACTGCTGCCACCACCCGTAATGGACAAAAATGAAAAATTTGGTATGGGGTTGTCAGCTTCTGGTGCACTTTCCCACCCAGGCATTTTCATGAATAAAAGGGTCTAGGACAAGCTTTCAATCCCACTAGGTGTGGGTAAAAACTTTGCCGTAGGGAACTGTACAGAAAGAGTGAAAACATGAGCCCATACCCATTACTGTATAGGTACCTCAGACTTTGGATGGACAGTGACGTCTTCAGGTGCACTTTCCCACCCTGGAATTGATACGAGTTGAAGATATGGATAAAATCTATCGATCTAACCACCTGCGGTCAAAAACTTTGCCGTAGGGGGGTGGCAGTAAAGCCACTGCTGCCAACACCCGTAATGGACAAAAATGAGAAATTGGGTATGGGGTTGTCAGCTTCTGATGCACTTTCCCACCCGGGCATTTTCATGAATAAAAGGGTCTGGGACAAGCTTTCAATCCCACTAGGTGTGGGTAAAAACTTTGCCGTAGGGAACTGTACAGAAAGAGTGAAAACATGAGCCCATACCAATTACTGTATAGGTACCTCAGACTTTGGATGGACAGTGAAGTCTTCAGGTGCACTTTCCCACCCTGGAATTGATACGAGTTGAAGATATGGATAAAATCTATCGATCCAACCACCTGCGGTCAAAAACTTTGCCGTCGGGGGGTGGCAGTAATGCCACTGCTGCCACCACCCGTAATGGACAAAAATGAGAAATTGGGTATGGGGTTGTCAGCTTCTGGTGCACTTTCCCACCCGGGTATTTTCATGAATAAAAGGGTCTGGGACAAGCTTTCAATCCCACTAGGTGTGGGTAAAAACTTTGCCGTAGGGAACTGTACAGAATGACTGTGGCTTTCCTGCTACCCCCCCCCCCCCCCTAACGGCAAATTTCTTGACAGCAGGTGGTTAGATTGAAAGCTATTATCCATATCTTCAACTCGTATCAATCCCTGGGTGGGAAAGTGCACCTGAAGACTTGACTGGCCATCCAAAGTCTGAGGTACCTATACAGTTATGGGTATGGGCTTATTTTTCAGTCTTTCTGTACAGTTCCCTACTGCAAAGTTTTTTCCCACACCTAGTGGAATTAAAAGCTTGTCCCAGACCCTTTTATTCATGAAAATTCCCAGGTGGGAAAGTGCACCGGAAGCTGACAACAACATACTCAATTTCTCATTTTGGTCCATTATGGGTGGTGGCAGCAGTCGCTTTACTCCCATCCCCCTACGGCAAAGTTCTTTACCGCAGGTAGTTAGATTAAAAGCTATTATCCATATCTTCAACTCGTATCAATCCCTGGGTGGGAAAGTGCACCTGAAGACTTCACTCTCCATCCAAAGTCTGAGGTACCTATACAGTTATAGGTATGGGCTCATTTTTCAGTCCATACCCATAACTGTATTTTTCAGTCTTTCTGTACAGTTCCATACGGCAAAGTTTTTTCCCACACCTAGTGGAATTAAAAGCTTGTCCCAGACCCTTTTATTCATGAAAATCCCCAGGTGGGAAAGTGCACCGGAAGCTGACAACAACATACTCAATTTCTCATTTTGGTCCATTATGGGTGGTGGCAGCAGTCGCTTTACTCCCATCCCCCTACGGCAAAGTTCTTTACCGCAGGTAGTTAGATTGAAAGCTATTATCCATATCTTCAACTCGTATCAATCCCTGGGTGGGAAAGTGCACCTGAAGACTTCACTGGCCATCCAAAGTCTGAGGTACCTATACAGTTATGGGTATGGGCTCATTTTTCAGTCTTTCTGTACAGTTCCCTACGGCAAAGTTTTTTCCCACACCTAGTGGAATTAAAAGCTTGTCCCAGACCCTTTTATTCATGAAAATCCCCAGGTGGGAAAGTGCACCGGAAGCTGACAACAACATACTCAATTTCTCATTTTGGTCCATTATGGGTGGTGGCAGCAGTCGCTTTACTCCCATCCCCCTACGGCAAAGTTCTTTACCGCAGGTAGTTAGATTGAAAGCTATTATCCATATCTTCAACTCGTATCAATCCCTGGGTGGGAAAGTGCACCTGAAGACTTGACTGGCCATCCAAAGTCTGAGGTACCTATACAGTTATGGGTATGGGCTCATTTTTCAGTCTTTCTGTACAGTTCCCTACGGCAAAGTTTTTTCCCACACCTAGTGGAATTAAAAGCTTGTCCCAGACCCTTTTATTCATGAAAATCTCCAGGTGGGAAAGTGCACCGGAAGCTGACAACAACATACTCAATTTCTCATTTTGGTCCATTATGGGTGGTGGCAGCAGTCGCTTTACTCCCATCCCCCTACGGCAAAGTTCTTTACCGCAGGTAGTTAGATTGAAAGCTATTATCCATATCTTCAACTCGTATCAATCCCTGGGTGGGAAAGTGCACCTGAAGACTTCACTGGCCATCCAAAGTCTGAGGTACCTATACAGTTATGGGTATGGGCTCATTTTTCAGTCTTTCTGTACAGTTCCCTACTGCAAAGTTTTTTCCCACACCTAGTGGAATTAAAAGCTTGTCCCAGACCCTTTTATTCATGAAAATTCCCAGGTGGGAAAGTGCACCGGAAGCTGACAACAACATACTCAATTTCTCATTTTGGTCCATTATGGGTGGTGGCAGCAGTCGCTTTACTCCCATCCCCCTACGGCAAAGTTCTTTACCGCAGGTAGTTAGATTGAAAGCTATTATCCATATCTTCAACTCGTATCAATCCCTGGGTGGGAAAGTGCACCTGAAGACTTCACTCTCCATCCAAAGTCTGAGGTACCTATACAGTTATGGGTATGGGCTCATTTTTCAGTCTTTCTGTACAGTTCCCTACGGCAAAGTTTTTTCCCACACCTAGTGGAATTAAAAGCTTGTCCCAGACCCTTTTATTCATGAAAATCCCCAGGTGGGAAAGTGCACCGGAAGCTGACAACAACATACTCAATTTCTCATTTTGGTCCATTATGGGTGGTGGCAGCAGTCGCTTTACTCCCATCCCCCTACGGCAAAGTTCTTTACCGCAGGTAGTTAGATTGAAAGCTATTATCCATATCTTCAACTCGTATCAATCCCTGGGTGGGAAAGTGCACCTGAAGACTTCACTGGCCATCCAAAGTCTGAGGTTACCTATACAGTTATAGGTATGGGCTCATTTTTCAGTCCATACCCATAACTGTATTTTTCAGTCTTTCTGTACAGTTCCATACGGCAAAGTTTTTTCCCACACCTAGTGGAATTAAAAGCTTGTCCCAGACCCTTTTATTCATGAAAATCCCCAGGTGGGAAAGTGCACCGGAAGCTGACAACAACATACTCAATTTCTCATTTTGGTCCATTATGGGTGGTGGCAGCAGTCGCTTTACTCCCATCCCCCTACGGCAAAGTTCTTTACCGCAGGTAGTTAGATTGAAAGCTATTATCCATATCTTCAACTCGTATCAATCCCTGGGTGGGAAAGTGCACCTGAAGACTTCACTGGCCATCCAAAGTCTGAGGTACCTATACAGTTATGGGTATGGGCTCATTTTTCAGTCGTTCTGTACAGTTCCCTACGGCAAAGTTTTTCCCCACACGTGGTGATGTTTTTTTTTTTTTCGTGTCCAACGTACATTCTTTCGAAAGGCCTCGCAAGCTTCATACGGTAAAGTTCGCCACCGGACATGGCTCAACTGGAAGGTAATAAATCAGAGCAGGGACCACTGAAATGATGTTTTTGGGGTTAAAACCTTCTGGGAATTGAATCCCACCTACACTTTATCAATAGCACCCAAATATCAAAGAAAAATTCCTTGGCTCTAACTCCAAATACGGACAATTTTATGTTAAGGGGGTCCTGAAATCTTTCGAAAGCTTCCGATGTGCTATCTTTTAACCTTTTCTAATTAACCGGACCAAATCACTACTTTCCTTTAAAATTCATGACCCAATTTTTTTTTTACAATGTGCTTTAATCCCCCTTACTTGCTATTTGAGGCATAAAACATGAAGAAATACATTTGGAAGGGGTATAAAACTAGAGGCTCTAAAGAGCCTGTGTCGCTCACCTTGGTCTATGTGAATATTAAAGGAAGCAGATGGATTCATGACAAAATTGTGTTTTGGTGATGGTGATGTGTTTGTACATCTTACTTTACTGAACATTCTTGCTGCTTAAAATTATCTCTATCTATAATGAACTTGGCCCATTAGTTTCAGTGGAAAATGTTAGTAAAAATTTACAAATTTTATGAAAATTGTTAAAAATTGACTATAAAGAACAATAACTCCTAAGGGGGTCAATTGACCATTTCAGTCATGTTGACTTATTTGTAAATCTTACTTTGCTGAACATTATTGTTGTTTACAGTTTATCTCTATCAATAATAATATTCAAGATAATGACCAAAAACAGCAAAATTTCCTTAAAACTAACAATCCAGGGTCAGCAACCCAACAACGGGTTGTCCGATTCATCTAAAAATTTCAGAGCAGATAAATGTTGACCTGATAAACAATTTTACTCCATGTCAGATTTGCTCTAAATGCTTTGGGTTTTGAGTTATAAGCCAACAAGAGGCTGTCACAACGACAGCAAACCGGATTTATTAACATTTATTTGTGTCCTGGCAATATCACAAGAACCATTACTGATGAATGGTGAAAGTGAAAATTGTCAATATCAAATTTGACCTCCATTTTGTCATCAGTATCAACATATTAAAATTTGAAAAGCTTAGATTGAATGGTTCATGAGTAAATGCAACAACCTGAATGGAAACGCCATTTTACGATCTTTCAAGAACCATAACTCCTGAGCGGTAAAAGTCAAAATCGTCATTATTGAACTTGACCTCTATTTTGTCATCAGTAACAACATATTAAAATTTCAAAAGCTTTGGTTGAATGGTTCATGAGAAAATGCACGGACACGACGGGAAAAACCATTTTTCAATCTTTCAAGAACCATAACTCCTGAACGGTAAAAGTAAAAATCGTCATTATTGAACTTGACTTCCATTTTGTCATCAGTAACAGCATATTAAAATTTCGGAAGCTTTGGTAGAACAGTTCATGCATAAATGCACGGACACGACTGGAAACTCCATTTTTCAATCTTTCAAGAACCATAACTCCTGAACGGTAAAAGTCAAATTCGTCATTATTGAACTTGACCTCCATTCTTGCATTAGTAACAACATATTAAAATTTGGGAAGCTTTGGTAGAACAGTTCATGCGTAAATGCACGGACAACTCCATTTTTCAATCTTTCAAGAACCATAACTCCTGAACGGTAAAAGTCAAAATCGCCATTATTGAACTTGACCTTCGTATAGTTGTCAGGAATAACATATTAAAATTTTAAAAGCTTTGGTTGAACGGTTCATGAGTTAATGCACGGACAACATTTGATTGCCGCCCGCCCGCCCGCCCGGCCGCCCGGCCGCCCGCCGTACATCCCCAATTCAATAACCGACATTTTTGTCACAAAAATCCGGTTAAAAACTGCATTTTACCCCATGTTCTATTTTTAGCCATGGCGGCCATCTTGGTTGGATGGCCGGGTCACCGGACACATTTTTCAAACTACTAACCCAAAAGATGATTGTGGCCAAGTTTGGATTAATTTGGCCAAGTAGTTTCAGAGGAGAAGATTTTTGTAAAAGATTACTAAGATTTACGAAAAATGGTTAAAAATTGACTATAAAGGGCAATAACTCCTAAAGGGGTCAACTGAACATTTCAGTCATGTTGACTTATTTGTAAATCTTACTTTGGTGAACATTATTGCTGTTTATAGTTTATCTCTATCTATAATAATATTCAAGATAATAACCAAAAAGAGCAAAATTTCCTTAAAATTACTAATTCAGGGCCAGCAACCCAACAACAGGTTGTCCGATTCATCTGAAAATTTCAGGGCAGATAGATCTTGAACTGATAAACAATTTTACCCAATGTCAGATTTGCTCTAAATGCTTTGGGTTTTGAGTTATAAGCCAAAAACTGCATTTTACCCCATGTTCTATTTTTAGCCATGGCGGCCATCTTGGTTTGATGGCCGGGTCACCGGACACATTTTTCAAACTACTAACCTAAAAGATGATTGTGGCCAAGTTTGGATTAATTTGGCCCAGTAGTTTCAGAGGAGAAGATTTTTGTAAAATATTACTAAGATTTACGAAAAATGGTTAAAAATTGATTATAAAGGGCAATAACTCCTAAAGGGGTCAACTGACCATTTCAGTCATGTTGACTTATTTGTAAATCTTACTTTGCTGAACATTATTGCTGTTTACTGTTTATCTCTATCTATAATAATATTCAAGATAATAACCAAAAACAGCAAAATTTCCTTAAAATTACTAATTCAGGGGCAGTAACCCAACAACGGGTTATCCGATTCATCTGAAAATTTCAGGGCAGATAGATCTTCACCTGTTTAACAATTCTATCCCATGTCAGATTTGCTCTAAATGCTTTGGTTTTTGAGTTATAAGCCAAAAACTGCATTTTACCCCTATGTTCTATTTTTAGCCATGGCGGCCATCTTGGATGGTTGGCCGGGTCACCGGACACATTTTTTAAACTAGATACCCCAATGATGATTGTGGCCAAGTTTGGTTTAATTTGGCCCAGTAGTTTCAGAGGAGAAGATTTTTGTAAAAGTTAACGACGACGACGGACGACGGACGACGACGGACGACGGACGACGACGGACGCCGGACGCCAAGTGATGAGAAAAGCTCACTTGGCCTTTTAGGCCAGGTGAGCTAAAAAAATGACAAATAACACACTGTCCACACTAAGGACTATATTCGTGGACAACGAAAAATCAAAGGACGATAACTGTGTACTCGGACCATTTGAGGATGCCGATTGTATAGAAAACCAGTATATAATAATTCTTTCGAACATAAGATATTTCTTATTTCGTTTATTTGAAAGCTTATACATTTTACACAGGAACGAGTTTAAGTCAACTCACATTAAATAGTTATTCTATGCTACGCATACAACAGTAAAGACCGTAAGGCAGCAACCATTTGATTTTCTGGGGGGGGGGGGGGGGATTTTTTTTCTGTACAAATTTTTTTTTTTTTGGCGAGAAGTCGAAAACAATTTTTTTTCTTTCAATTTTAGCATTACATATAGTGGCAGCTGAGGGTGAAACAAACAATTTTTTTTTCTCAGGATCAGAAACAAATTATTTTTTTCTCCCAAAACTGGAAACAAACTTTTTTTCCCAAAAAAATCCATAGCCACCCCCCCCCCCCCCCCCCCCCCCCAGAAAATCAAATTGTTGCTGCCTAATGTTATCTGATGTGTAGGTTTGTTCGTTCGTTCGTTTTTCCGTGTATCCATTGATTTAGATTGAATCTAAGACGACATTGTAGTCAGATCAAGTTGAAACTAGGTACACATGTTTATTAAAATATGTTCTTTTTAAAATTATTTACGGTTCTCTGAACATGGAAAATAATTATGCGAGCAAATCATCGTAGACAAACACTGTTGTTTTTTTCTAATTTAATTCGTTTACTTTTTATTCTCATTTCGTATCCGTAAATTACTCGTATATAACGATTATGTGATTGGGGGATATACGATCCGTTTTTAATAGTTTATTTGCAATCCATGATTTTTGTTTACCATCTCGGTTAAGAGTTTGGAAAACCGAGAAAACGTAAAGAAGACCTCAAAATATAGTATATGTCCTTCTCTATAGAGTAAAATACGTAGAAGAGCGCACTTTCCATTCTATAAATACATATATAATAACATAAAGTATGTGTTTATGTAGGGGAATAAAAATAGTTCGCTAAAAAGATTGTTCCTTTGCTTTTTGTGTATTTTTCGCTGTGCATTTGCTGATTAAAGATACCCTATCTCCTTTGTTTTTCTATAGAATTACGATATTTTGACTTTTTACGATTTTCTGGGACGTTCTCCCTTTACTGATTTATATTGATGCAGACATTTAGCAAGCAAACTAGTCAGTACATTAGGCTACAGACGACATTGATGTTGTAGTGTCCCTTCTGACTTGATATGATGGATATCTCTAGTTATTTAAAGGTAAAAAACAATATAAACCGTAATGGTAGCCATATTCTATTTTTAACAGAACGTTGTTTCATTATGTCGTTTTGTGGTTTTCTCATATACCACATTATGATTCTTTGACAAGTTGATTCTCATTGTGTTCTTTAGTGGTCGCTAGAATTGGTCGCTAGCTTGATTGGTCGCTAGGATTGGTCGCTAGCTTGAGTCTGGTGTAGTAAATAGATAATTAATTGTATTATTCAGCTATGTCGATGTTCTGAATCAAACTGTAAAACAAATATATTGTTTGACAAATATATGTTGTCTGCTCTATGGTCGGGTTGTTGTCGCTTTGACACATTCCCCATTTCCTTTCTCAACTTTAATATAGTGTAAATTTCGTTGATCAAAACTAAAATCTAATAAATGAAGTGAATACTCAATTGTCTTTACCATAACACACGAATACAACAGAAAAAATAAGATGTATAACCACAAACGTTAAGACATTTGAAAAATTCCGATGACAATAACATCAAAACTAAATAAATGAATATGGGATTGAAAAGTACCGTTGCACGTCTTACGGCAATGTGAATTCACACTCAGCAAAACAGTCACAATTGGGAATAAGTCAAGTTCGGTAATAAAAAGATCAGACGACGAAATAACAAACCGCAATCTAACACGTGGTAAAAATGACCATAGTTAGTTTGTACAAAGATACATTGTATGGATCAACCAATTCGTGATGGTGTCCATAAAATTTACGGAGTGTCATTTTTAATCTGTCCTCATAACTTTGTTGGGGCAGTTTCTGCGTTAGGAGCACACTCCTGTATATGAAGACGGTATAGTGTGAATATGCACGCGAATAACGTATCAATTGAAATACGCGAACACCACGGGATGATACGAAGGGGCAGAGGGTATGCTACTGCTGAGAAATTGGAAATTGATAATTCGGAAGATGAAATCGTCCCGTTTATCATAGATTTTTGTGTGAAGTCATATTGAGTAAAAGATCAAGGTATGAAGCAGTCCTTCTAGTATCAAAGTCTTTCCAACCTGACTAATATTAATATACCTGATATAGCACAATTGCTGTTGACCGTATTAAGCTTACACTTTATCTGTATTTATAACAAAGTATATATAACAAACTATACAAGAAAAGTTAGAAAAAAAAACATACTTACTACATAAATTTACCATAACTGCATGTTGTTCGAATTCCTCATCAACAATTCTATTACACATGTACCGTCCTTGATCAGTATCAGTAAAATTGAAAATCGTAAGATCTAAATTATCGCTTAAATAATATTTAGATGTAAACTAGGGTTGACGTCTCTTCCAAAAGAAATCCTTATTGATTGGTCGTTATACCAATACCTAACTTTAAACGGGCATGACATTTCAACGGTGGTAAATTTCTCCACAAACAATTTTTCGCAGGATATAACACCTGAAATAGGAGCTTTCGGGTCGATCCGGCCCCACGTCGATCCGGCCCAAGTCGATCCGTCCCACGTCGATCCGGCCCCACGTCGATCCGGCCCATATGTAAAGTCGATCCGGCCCCAATAAAAAAAAATATTTCTAAGGAATAAAAATAAATATATATTAATTGTAATTCATAAATGTTTATTATTTTTATTATAATGTTAAAGGTGTACGGTAAAAAAAGTAAAAAAGGCCTTTGAAAAATATTTTCTTTAGATGAGTATAAAACAACTAGGTTGATTATGTCTTTATTACAAGTTTTCAAGATTATTGGGTATAATTATATTAAAACGTATATAAAAGAATTCAGACATCAACATTAATCAGCAGTAATTAGCATTTTCTTTCAATTGACTGTGATCCTAACAAGTCTTTCATCTTGTGTAACATATAATAACAAATAGTTACATACATGAACGGTACAAGCCGATCCCCAAGCTGATACATATAAACTTTGTTTTTCTTTTTAAGTTCTTAAAATTTCTAAAATTGAGAAATGTTGTTTGATTTGCCGGATCCTTTCTATAAAAGAGTGCTGATATTATATTTTAGAGAGTGAAAACGTGCATTAAATGTCATTGTTTTGTTGTTTTCTTGCAATAAAGAATAATGGATACTCATATGACTTTTTTTTTATCTACACTATTCAAAATATTGTCAAAATAAGAAAAATATGTTGACTATATCCGATGTTACAAAAAAGTGTTATAGAATAGAATATTTTTATATGTTATAGAAGCCTATGATGTAACCTGCAAAAAAAATACAAATAATTATTATAATATACACCAACCAGAAGATTAAACTATAAAGACCTTGTTGAAAAACAGATTACGTACATGTAACTTTAATTAATCAGCATTGGATTAAATTAAGTGATTACGAGTGGCATTACCTTAGTTCACAATCATCAGACAATTGTTGAATAAACAAACCAATTATAGACTAATGATTTGATTAAATAAGTCATTATTATGCGTTAAATTTTATAGGTCCTTTGGACTGTAAATATTTATTTAGCTATTCTGTGTGTGAACTGAATAAAATAAAAATCGCCATGAAATTCAAAGTAAAAGTTATCATGGAAAATAACTTCATAATTTAAAAATGTAGAAACTGCGATACAAATAGACACAATAACACTTATTTTCGTATGGATTTAAAATAGTTCGTTAACTGGTACTCCAATACTTCACTGACCTGTTGTCATCCATCATCGATCGGGCACTTTTTTCAAATTCCATTTATACTGTTAAAGTTTGTGACAAATTCCTCCAAAATCTAGTTAATTCATGTTTTATCATGGGGCCGGATCGACTTGGGGCCGGATCGACGTGGGCCGGATCGACTTGGGCCGGATCGACTTTGGGCCGGATTGACTTGGGGCCGGATCGGTTCGGGGCCGGAACGACCGGATACCAATTAGGATTTATATATGACATATATTAACATAATTGTCCTGTTTCTTTATATTTATTCCTCTCATTGTTGTTACATCATTTGGTATGTCTCCTATGCGTGCCATACACAATCGGAATATCTTGTGACAAGAAAAAAACAACAGCTCAGGCTTTCAGGAATAATTATATTATTTATTACATTTTAATGTTGTCGTGAATGAGTTTTTTTAAGTATCATAATTATATTGTTGTCTTTGGATTATTGCGATTTGTATTTTTTTGGATAACTGTCAATGCGAATATTTGTAGTCAACAACAATATGTTGTCGCCGTATTTTGTAAGGGTTTTTTTCAATTCGTAGCACAGTTGGTTTGTTCACAGCATAATATCGTGTCTATCGACACTGGATTTTGAAAGTATGAACTTATCATAAGTTATAAAGACTCGGATGGTTTAAGTGCTTGACATGAACTATTGATATTTGTATGTTTTTTATGATAGTAGGTTAAAGTTCAGATAACTTGGTAGTTGATTTTCTCCCTGGTGAGTAGTATAGTGTGAGCAGTATGAGCCTTAAACCTCGGACACGGGACGCGAGCTGCGCGCATGCGCTGACGCTATATTTGGGCCTTAGCGTGGACGCCGTAGTTGACTCTGAAATCTAAGGGTATGACTCACAGGCCGACGCCATATTTGAGCCTTCGCGCGGACGCGAGCGCTATAGTTGGACCTGAGCGCGGACGCGAACACTATATTTGGGCCTTGTGATATTGTTGTGATCCTATAGAAAACCTCTAAAATCTACCGTATTTTGGATGTGGTATAGTTTACTTAGTCTTTGGTTTACTTTACTGTGCATTTTAGATCACGGGTTTTTAATTGCTTTTGTATCTTCAATGCTGCGAGATATGACTCCATATACATTAAGCATGCGTTACACATGCAGGGAATTGCAATTTATAATCTCAGCGTTGTCAATTTGGTATTCGATATGTTTCATTAATTATCTTGTACTGATTTTGATTAGCTGTTTTGTCATGTACGTTTGATCAACCCATTGTACTTATACAATGGTACATGGTAGAGCTGCGATAAAAAAAAAAGTGTATACCCGACCCATTTGTATGTGCCTGTATCAAAAGGGAAACTCGTTATCAGTCGTCTCGAGTCATTTTTTTCGTATTTAGAGAATTCATGCTTTTGTCATAAATTTGATTATTTCTGTTCAACTGATAACTTTTATATGCTGGGATTCATTTACATCTTTGTAATGCACAGTGAAGCTTAATGCAAAAAAACTGTTTTAAAAAGTCTGAATCGCTTGAGTACAACAAACCGAGAAAAAGAAGTAAGCGGCCTCAAGCTTATCCAAGGAGAATTTTGAGCTCTTACCAAATCTACGAAATAATCGTAAATACAAGACTTCGAACGACTGTTTTTCGACAAAACAAACCTATGAAAGTGTAGTGACGTGCATATACTATTTAATTAGTTAAATTGAACTTGTAATTCATACAAAAATACGTTGAAAAAAAAAACATCCAGTAAATTCAATATGGCTACTGCAGGTAAACCACAAAATGACAGTGATGTTAGCCATAACACGAATTCATCCAAAACTTACAATGATGCAGTTAAACTAGGTCTTATACCTAAAGATTATCTGAATGGTGAACCTCATGTCAATATTCACGAAACTCTTAGCTCTGTAAAACCTGTATTTATTCTGGAAACTGACCTCTTTGGTGAGGTGAAACCCAGCCCAGATCAATTCCTTACACACCTCGAACTCTACAACTCCATTGACTCATGTATACCAAAGAGCCATCTGAAAGGCCTACAACGAGTAAGAGGTATGTGGCGCATCTACCCAGATTCTGATAATGACAGAGTAACTCTCATTACCAAAAAGATAATTGTACGTAACAAGCCAATTAACGTGTATAGTACAAACCCTAAATCAAGTGAATACTCATCACTCTTGTACCTACGTGTCAGAGTCAAAGACGTTCCGTGTTCTGCAGACGATGGTCAGATTTTGAGGGCCATTGAAAATGAAGGCAAATGTACCGTTCACAAATTAAACAGAGAACGACTCCGAGTAGATGGGTTGCTGACAGAATGCCAAACGGGTGACCGCATTCTTTTTTGCGACCCGTTAGAAAAACCCCTACCAAGATTTATCAGAATAGGAAAGTATAGAGCTACGGTCTTCCACAAAGATCAAATGCCATCAACAAACGAAAACTTAGTATGTAATAAATGTTTTCAAAATGGTCACAGATTTCGAGACTGTCAAAATGACTGGGTCTGTAAACAATGCAAACTTCCAGGGCATAAGCAGGCTGACTGTCCAAGTTTTGAAGCTCAAAACAAGGAGAGTAACAGCATGCCTCATGAAAATGAGCCAAAAAGCAGCAGCTCTTCTCAAAGTGATACTGACAGTGACGAATCTAACACTGAGTCAATTGATGATACACCAGAAGAAAACATGCATGTAGCAGTTTCAAAATCAGCAACAAAAGTCAATCCGAAAAAGTTATCAAATGTACTCGGAAAGGCCTCGAAGAAAATCACCAAAGAGACATTTTCATTCGAAAATAAAACCAATGATATTTTGGAGGAAGTGGAAAACCCCAAAAAGAAAAAAAAGAAAACAACAAAACGAAGGAAAAAATCAGGAGACGCTACAGCTAAAAAATCAAATATTCAGACAACAATGTTTCAATTTGGCACGGGAACACCAGACTCTCGCAGTGAAAAGCGTCCAGCAACAACACCGACTGATGAAGTCCATGAACGATCCGTCCCTATTCAAAAACCAAAAGGGCATTAACTCATTTGAAGACGATATAATTCAGGTCAATGTATTATGATTAAAGAACAAATTGTATTTTTAATTCCCCCTTTTTTTTGTGTGGCCAACACCCAAATATTTCTTTGTAAATATTCATGTGTGTATGTAAATTTATCTATGTTATTTTTGTCTCTTTTGTTGTTTTTATCTATATTATAAAAAATGAACAAAAAAACGGATATGGTATAATAGTAGATTATACATATTCCCATGAAAGAGTAATTCCAAAATATATGTATACATGTAATTTATTTTGATATTGAACATGTTGAAAAGCACTCATCTTTTAAAAATTCACAATCTATTTAACGGCAAACAAATTTCTATATATCTATCAACTAAATGTCATAATAAAAGCTGGATCACAACTATCAAATGTTTTGTAAACGTTATCCGCCAAAAAAACATTATGCATAAAAAGAGTTATGATACATGTACATCAGCAGTTCCTTATGCTAAGACACTCAGATTAGATCAGGAAAATTCTAGAATCACATTTTCACACAGACATAATCCAAATACTATCACAAATCCAATACTTTTATGCTTGTTAAATCCAATCAAATGTACATTATACACTGCACAAATATTTAATTTTCTTGTACACTTCCTTCTCAATATTCATAGGATATTCAAAATCAAAATAAAATTGTTGAGCAAAGAGAACAGGAAAATCCAGTCATTATGGTTCAGTTGCCATATCATTATGCTTCTACTTTATATCCAAAATCACAGTCTTCATAACGCTGTGAGAAAAATACTCCTATTTGTGTATCATGAAAATCCCAAAAGTAAATTTGCGCAAAATACAAAATCTCTTCTACATGTTCTATGCAACAGACACATCAACCTGAAAAAGAAAATAAACGTAATAATGATTTCTTTTTTCTTTTTCTTAAACAAACATGTGAACAAGTATATGATTATCACACACAACATAAAATTCATCATCATGATTAATGTTGGTTTTAAACACATGATACTATGTAATTTAGAAATAAAATTCAACTGTTATCTATATTATTTATATGTGTATAATTTATATGTGTATAATTTATATGTGTTTGTAAACAATTTCAGTGTGTATATTAACAATATGATATCAACTTATTTACTTTTTAAGCTCAACCTTCTGTCTCTATTGTATAATTCTGAAGATACGTGTATGACGTGTAATATAAAAATAATTAATCTCTATAATGAGTGAAAAACTAAATATATGTTCCTTAAACTGTCAAGGCTTAGGGCAAAAAGAAAAGAGAGAAAGATTAAACCTATGGTGCAAAAACCAAAAATGTAATATTTTATTCATACAAGAATCACACTTTATTGAAAAACATGAAAATGTCATAAACAATGAGATAAAAGGGAAACTTTACCATAGTTTCGGAAATTCACAATCAAGAGGCGTAACAATTCTTATAAAAGATAACATAAAATATAAAACTATTAATGAAACTAGAGATAATGATGGAAGAATAATACTCATTAACATAGAACTTGATGGTAATATTTTTACGCTATTGAATGTATATGCTCCGAACATTCGTCGAAATAGAAACTCTTTTTTCAAAAAAGTAAACAATATCATTAACAATAACCGCTTAGGAATATTAATATTGGGGGGTGATATGAATGAAAGTTTAACTTCATTTGATAGAAAAAGTATTAGCCCTAATAATCAAAATAAACCTGTTAACAGTTTCGGACGCAATAGATTATTAAACGTGTTGTTTTTTATTTTTAATTTTAAAGCAACTTATAAAAAAATATAAACTTATTGATATTTGGAGAGAACTAAATCCAAACAGCAGTCAATTTACATGGAGAAGAAAAAACAATAGAAGTGTTGCAAGCAGAATTGATTTCTTTCTAATAAGCCCAGATATAAGACCTCACATAATATCAGCAGACATAAGACCTGCACTAATATCACATACAGATCATCAAGCAATCTCTGTACAAATAAGACTTAAAGCTCAAAATAAAGGCAAAGGATTCTTTAAGATAAATAACAGCATACTGAATGATACAAAATACAAAGAAATAATAATTAAACTAATTGATACTCATCAAGAAAAAATACTCACCAAAAATAATGATCCTCGAGTTACTTGGGACATTTTCAAAACTGAAGTAAGGGAGGTAACCATTGCATACTGCAAACAAAAGGCTGCTGAAAGTAAAAATGAAATTAAACATTTAGAAAATAAGTTAAAATTCTTAAATGAAAAATCAAGTAATTCTCAACATCTTAAAAAAGAAATAAATAATGTAGAAAACAATTTACAAAATTTATATGTAAAAGAAACTAGAGGTGCACAAATTAGATCCCGAGTCAGATGGGCAGAGGAAGGGGAAAAAAACACAAAATATTTTTTGGGTCTTGAAAAATCAAGACAAACCAAGAAAACCATTTCCGCCCTTAGAAATGACCATGGTAATATTGTTACAGACGCGTCGGATATTCTTATTCTAGGGAAAAATTACTACCAAAATTTGTATAAAAGTACTAAACCGGACCCTTCAGAAATAAAAAATTATATAAGTCAAACAAAGATAGATCACTCACTATCCAATAGTGACAGTGAACTATTGGGGGGCAACCTAACATTAGAAGAATGTACAAATGCTATATTTAACATGAAACTAAATAAATCCCCTGGACTAGATGGTCTCAGTGTAGAATTTTATCGAACATTTTGGTCATACCTAAAAGAATCTGCAGTGAAGGTATTTAATACATGTTATGAAAAAGAAGAAATGACAACTCTCCAAAAAATAGGTGTTATCTCCTTATTATATAAAAAAAATGATCCATTATCATTAGATAACTACAGGCCAATCACTTTATTAAATGTAGACACTAAGCTTATGGCCTATGCCTTAGCGCAAAGATTAAAGATGGTGTTGTCCAAAATTATTCATA
Organism: Mytilus galloprovincialis; assembly: GCA_037788925.1. Classification (NCBI taxonomy): domain Eukaryota; kingdom Metazoa; phylum Mollusca; class Bivalvia; order Mytilida; family Mytilidae; genus Mytilus; species Mytilus galloprovincialis. The sequence goes on from CM075332.1 coordinate 18,465,265, forward strand.
GCGATCAGAATGGATATATAAAAAATCGGTACATAGATTTTAACATTCGCCAGATTCAAGATATTATAGACTACTCAGAAAAATTTAATATAAATGGGGTTTAATTGTTCATAGACTTTTCCAAAGCCTTTGATTCTTTAGAATGGCCCTTCATGTATGAATCTCTACTAAAATTTGGAATACCACACTCCTTCTTAAAATGGGTTAAAACGTTATACAATGATACTAAAGGATGCCTGTCTAATAACGGCTGGATTTCAGAAACCTACAGTCTTCACCGTGGTGTAAAACAAGGATGTCCGTTAAGTTCTCTTATTTTTGTTATGGCAGTTGAAATCCTGGCCTGTAGAGTAAGACAAGATTCAAACATTAAAGGGTTTCAAATTAAACTTGATGAAAAAACGCACAGTTTAAAAATTTCCCAATTGGCTGATGACACAACACTCTTTCTCAGTTCAAAAAATGAAATACACCAAGCATTAAACCTAATAGAAATATTTGGAACACTTTCTGGTTTGAAACTGAATAAATCTAAAACAGAAGGTATATGGTTAGGTAGACTTAAACATTGTAAAGAAAAAATTGAAAATATACACTGGAGCAAAGAACCAATTAAAAGTCTAGGTGTTTACTTTGGATTAGATAAAAGTGAATGTGACAAATTAAATATTGAAAAAACAATGAAACAGACAAAAAAATTAATACTTGATTGGGAAAAAAGAAATTTAACCATGATAGGAAGAATAACAGTTGTTAAGTCGCTTATTTTACCTAATCTTACTTTTTTGGCTTCGGTTGTTTCAATACCCCAAATGTACATAAAAGATTTTAAAAAACTTGTTTATAATTTTATATGGAATAATAAACAAGAAAAGGTAAAACGTTCAACACTTACCAAAGATTACACAAATGGAGGTCTAAAAATGACAGACATTGATTGCTTCTTAAATGCACTAAATATTTCATGGGTTAAACGATTAACGGCAAAAGAATTTGCTAATTGGAAAGTCATTCCAACATATTATTTCAATAAATTTGGTAAAAACAACCTTATATTTCATATGATGCCTGACAACATAAAATCATTACCTAATTTAAGTAATGTTCTACCCACATTTTACTTGAACATATTAAAGAGCTGGTATGAAGCATATAATACACCAACAAGTAATACACCTATCATAAATTTTAGAAATATTAGGCAGCAAATGTTGTGGGGTAATAAAAATATAAAATTTAAAGGAAAATGTTTAGTTTACCCAAATTGGATAAAAGATGGTATTATTTTCATTAATGATATAATTGACCAAAAAGGGCACATATCACAAAAACTTATATTGGAGAAACTAACCTCAAAAACCAATTGGATCTCAGAACTTTTAAAATTGAAAAATTGTATTCCAAAAGAATGGGTTAGTACATTAAAATCTGACAAATCTTTGAAAACTTCTGTAAAAACAAAATTAAACTTGTCCTTGATTGTTAACAAAAAAACAGAACTAATTGAAAACATGTCATCCAAAGATATATATAACTATTTAAATAACAAAAATGAGGAGAGACCACTAGGGTTCTCCAAATGGAAAAACATCTTCAATCTAGAATCAATCACTCCAATAAATAATGTGCTTCAATTTACTTTTACCTATTTAATTAATAACAAATATAAAATGTTAAGATGGAAATTACTCCATTTCATCCTACCATGTAAACAATTTATTACTACAATGGCACATACAAGACACAAGTATGTGTGACTTGTGTAATGTGACTGAAGATTACGAACACTTTTTTCTCAAATGTCAATTCTTTCATGAATTTTGGAAGAAAATATATGTACTTGTAAGCAAAATCAAAATTGGGTCACATATTTTTAATTTTAAAACTTTAGTACTGGGCTATAAAATACATGATCCTATGTATAATGATATAAATCTCTTCCTTACTGTCTTATTATATTCAATTCATAAAAGCACTCATATATCAAATTATAAACAAAAAGACATAGACGCTTATACAGTTTTCAGAAATGAATTTTTAAACACATACGAAATTAACATATATATTAATGCTAAAAACAGCAAATTTTTAAATGATGTAAAAAGATACATATGATCATGAATAGCTAGATACAATATTTTTTTTATGTATAGAATTTGTGTAGCAAAAGTTGACAATATATCCGAGCACGTGGTAATATACCAAAACAGCATGCTTTGTGAAAATGTACAGAATTTTGTCTCAAAATACTTTTATACACACTTTATCACTTAATCAAATGAATTTCCAACTACAACGTCGAAACTTACCACATGTAATTTTTAACCAAAGTTTAAGTTGTTCGTGTGTATCAATAAAACATATAAATTAATCCGGACAATTGTTGATCAACAAGCTTCAACGGTTTTCATCAATAAGGTTAAAGGTCAACGATCATAAAGTTTTAATCTTTAGAAACAAAACCGGACAAAACTGTACACTTTCCGTAATTATGAAACAATATAGTTTGTAAAATGTATGTAATAACCATGAACTGTAAAACTAACAAACTATGATCTTATATATTAATTCACTGAATAAATTCCCTGGTTATCCAGTGACTAATTCACAGGGATACTCGGCCAACTGCTGTAGGTCGAGTAATTTGTTACAACAGCAAAGAAAAGTGCAATAAAGACATTATTTTATTAAGAAAAAAAAAAAACAAAAAAAAAACAACAAACCGAGAAAACAAAATATTCAATTTTTGTTTGTTCAGCAGCAATATTTCTTTCTTGGTGAGACGTATGTGCTATTACATACATTGGTTCAATGATGTACACTTTGTTTTCTTTCTCTATATTAGTATAACCACATGTATACAAGCTCTATACTGAAATAAACAGTTATGTTACTATTTATAACGAATTTATTGCAATCTGTTGAACAAGGCCTCTCATAATATTGTCAAAATAGAAAAATGTTAAACTAGAAAAAAAATTAAAATGTTACTCATAAAAAGTTTGAGTGTAGTTTACTTTCAATTTACAATAGAAATAGAATCTGCAAAAAGAAAAAAAATGTAGACATCAGTTATTTTGATGATTTCTTTGTCATATTATATAAGTATATGCATCCCTGATTTCTGCACGATTCGGCAGTAAAACCCTTTCAAACATCGGTACAAATAAACAGGATTAGATGTGCAGAATGTTTAAATACGCATCTATGTCTTTGGTGATTTTTTTTCGATTTCTCGTGTTTTCTAACTTGAAAGAACCCTTGCAACAACTCAATGCGGGGTACATTGGTGACATGCAACAATTCAAAATGTCTGTACCCTATCAAAAATACCTAGTAATTGTAAATTTATTCTCGTCATAAATATGCATGATATCATTCATTATAACATAAACGGTACAAGTGTTTCTGTACAAAATACGCATTTCGACAATCGATGTCTATTCAGTGATGCCCGAGGTCATAATATTTGAAAATCCAAATCATATTGAAAGGATGATAGCTTTATACCAAAAAAGAACAAAAAAGTTTAGCCAAAGCAGGTCAATGAATCAGAGCTTTGCGTAGGGGAGATACATGTACATACCTAAATTTTAGATCATTTGCTTAAATTTGTAACAGCAAATTTTAATTACACACCATACGTATTTCCATGCCAGCATTATACTAATATACTTTCCTGTTTCAAATGTTACCCTCTGGCACTAACAGTGTTTGTCTGCTTCCAAATTATTATATTAAGAATGTTTAAACAATTTATTAATAAAAAAGGGCATTTTGCCGTACATTGATATACATGTAGAATATATTATAGTATATTATATTTCATTAACATACAAATGTAGTAAACAGTGGTCAGAATCATGAAATACAATTTGCAAACGAATTGTTATCTGTAACAGACCCGTACTGTGTACATTTCCTTTAAGTTCTATATATATATATATATCTGGCAACGTGTTTCTTATATCTCAATACATGGCACATCACGACAAATGAGCATCTTAGTTTTTCATGTAACTATTTGTTAACTATAAGTCTATCAAATAACATTAACCTTATGAATGGTTCCGTCTTGCTTGATTTATTCCAGTAGACCAATGCCAACCAGCGAATTTCTCTCCGTGATAAGCTTTCCAATTATTATCACTTAACATTTGGTAGTTTTTCAACATTCCGAACCATTTATAATCAGAGCTGGTTACAACAGATGCAGATACAGTGTACTAGGTAAAGGTCTTCTATCTCGCAAATAAGTTACGGTCGGACAGGAATTTATTCAAACTAATGATCAAAAATCGATCCATATGGCAGAAGGTTATTACGTGACCTCTTAATACTTCACCATCTTTGCTCCTCAAATATAAAGCCATTGTCATTCATACATTTTAGAAATATAATTTTTGAGGACTTTAACTTGTCAATAATAAAGCTATGAAAAGTCAAGAGAGAACATTTTCCCACCAAAATTTCAATGGCTAATATATCGAAAACGAGCACGGTGACCTATATATTTTTTTTGCTCTTTGGATTCCTTTATTAGTCCTTAATAGTAGCCCCTTCCCTTCAAACGGGTTTCGAGTTGATTTAGTCGTTTTTTAGTTGTTTCTGTGTTGGAACAAATTCGCTTGACTCTGAGTGTCTGACTGTACGGGTTGCTCTTAGTACAATGAACAGGATGGTAACTTTTAGGGGACAGATATTAGTAGGTATCAGTAGATTAAGAATATATATCTGTGGATATAATGCCATCTGTGAGCGAGCTGGAAGTATCGAGGAAGGTGATTTTGGATTTAGATTTTTCAGGAGTAAATTTGATGCTTCAAGTTGGATGTATGTTGTTGGCATGAGTGATGAATGTATCTAAATCGTCGTAACTTTTATTATATTTCATATCCACATTATAAATCTAAACCAGGAAAGCGGTTTTTCGATAGAAGATTCAAAGAGTTGTTTTTCTAATTTGCCCATAAATTTGTTGGCATATGATGGAGCCATTTTGTTGCCCATAACAGTTCCATTAACTTACAGATAATGATCGCCATCAAAAGTGAAGTTGTTGTTCTTTAGTATCAGCCCAAACATTTTGACCAGGCATTCAGTAGGTGGATATTTTACTGGTCGAGAATTCCAAACTTCTTTACATGCATCGATGCCATCTGCATGTGAAATATTCGTGTAGAGGGATGTGACTTCTATAGAGACAAGTGTCGTGTCGGAAGAAGTGGATTTAAGGCCTGCATTTTTCTAAGATAATCGGTTGTGTCTTTGATATGGTAAGTCTTCAACATGTTGACGAAGATTGAATTCAACGAATTCCGATACTTTTTTTCCGTCGGATGACCGTTCGCTTAAACAATAGGTCTTCCTGGATTATTGGCCTTATGATTTTTAGGTAAAAGATAAAATCTGCCCAGTTTTGGATTTTCTGGTTTCAAATACTCAAGAGTTTTTTCATCGACGTAACAATCGTCGTGCATTTCTACCAAACTATCGGTTGCCTTCAAAACACATATGACTTAAAGAATGTTTTGACAACTCCTGACTTAAATCAATTGAACGGATACAATCATTGATAGACTATCTATACATAAGTTTTTTAATTACACCATTTCTGTTCCAAGGAAAATAAGTCAATCATATAATAAATATCACTTCGAGAAAAGCTAAAATCGTGAAAATTGAACTTAACCTCCATATAGTCACTGGAAACAACATATCTAAATTTGAATAAAAATTCGTCAAAGCGTTTTTACGTTAATGAACGGACACTGTTTGGCCACCGGTCGCTCGAAACCCACCCACTTGTCCGCCAGCTCTCTCGCTCGCTCGACACCAACCTGCTTTCCCGCACGCCGTACATCCCCAAATCAACTAGGCCCCGCTGTGAATCACGTGTGAAAAAAAGAGTAAGTGATTATATTCTATGTTTTTAGTTAAAGTGTTATATTGGCAATTCAATTAAACTGATAAATATCCTGAACTTACATTTATAGAATAAAAGTGATATGACTGCATGGTGCGAATTCATTGTTGACCACTAGGTGACTTCTGGATATATGGGTTGATGTACAAACAATATAACACACCCTCTGATGTTGTTTAATATGTATACACGTCAAGTATAAAGTATGAAATTATAACTGTTCTCTTGATATAGAGGACTTAATTTCTTACGGACGGACGGACACGGTGTTGTCAACTGAAACCAAAGTTTTTGACCTTGACCTTTGATCTAGCAAGTTGTACATACATTATGAAACACTCTCTGGCGTTGGTTAATATACATTTCAAGTATAAACTTTGAAATCATTACGGTTCTCAAGATATAGAGCAGACACGATCTTTACCTTAGGACAAGAGGTTTCCAACTAAAACAAAAGTTTTTGACCTTGAACTGTGACCTAGGAAGTTGTACAAACATTATGCCATACCCTCTCGTATTGGTTAATAAACATGTCAAGTATAAAGTATAAAATTATAACGGTTCACTAGATATAGAGCGGACACAATTTCGTACAGACAGACGGACATGGAGTTGTCAACTGAAACCAAAGTTTTTGACCTGGTCCTTTGACCTATGAAGTTGTACATACATAATGAAACACTTTCTGGTTTTGGTTAATATACATATCAAGTATAAACTTTAATTCAAATCATAACGGTTCTCAAGATATAGAGCGGACACGAACTTTAACATAGGACAAGGGGTTTCAAACTGAAACAAAAGTTGTTTACCTAGAACTTTAACCTAGGAAGTTGTACAAACATTATAACACAACCTCTGGTTTTGGTTAATAAACATGTCAAGTATAAAGTATGAAATTTGAATAGTTCTCTATATATAGAGCGGACACAATTTGTTATGAACGGACAGACAGACCTGAAACCAAAGTTTTTGACCTTGAACTGTGACCTAGGAAGTTGTACAAACATTATGACACACCCTGTGGTGTTTGTTAATATACATGCTAAGTACAAAGTATCAAATTATAACGTTTCTATAGATATAGAGCGGACACAGTTTGTTACCGACGGACGGACATAACTGAAATGAAACTTTTAAAACTTGGTCATTGACTTACAAAATTGTACAAACATAATGACACACCCTCTGGTGTTGGTTAATATACATGTCAAGTATAAAGTATGAAACTATAACGCTTCTCTAGATATTGAGCGGACACAATTCCTAACAGACGGACGGACATGGGATTGTCAACTGAAACCAAAGTTTTTGACCTTGAACTTTGATCTAGGAAGCTGTACAAACAATATAACACACCCTCTGGTGTTGGTTGATATACACGTCAAGTATAAAGTATAAAATTTTAACGGTTCTCCTTGATATAGAGGACACAATTTATTACGGACGGACGGATATGAGGTTGTCAACTGAAACCAAAGTTTTTGACCTTGACATTTGACCTAGGAAGTTGTACATACTTTATGAAACACTCTCAGGTGTTGGTTAATGTACATTTCAAGTATAAACTTTAATTGAAATCATAACGGTTCTCAAGATATAAAGCGGACACGATCTTTACCATAGGACAAGAGGTTTCTAACTGAAACAAAAGTTGTTGACCTTTAACTTTAACCTAGGAAGTTGTACAAACATTATGCCACACCCTCTGGTTTTGGTTAATATACATGTCAAGTATAAACTATAACATTTTAATAGTTCCCTAGATATAGAGCGGACACAATTTGTTATGAACGGACAGACAGACCTGAAACCAAAGTTTTTGACCTTGAACTGTGACCTATGAAGTTGTACAAACATTATGACACACCCTGTGGTGTTGGTTAATATACATGCCAAGTATAAAGTATGAAATTATAACGTTTCTATAGATATAGAGCGAACACAGTTTGTTACCGACGGACGGACAGACTTGGTCATAGACTTACAAAATTGTACAAACATAATGACACACCCTCAGGTGTTTGTTATTATACATGTCAAGTATAAAGTATGAAATTATATCGGTTCTGTAAATATAGTGCGGACACAATGTGTTACGGACGGACGGACAGACCCGAAAGCAAAATTTTTCTACCTTGAACTTAGACCTAGGAAGTTGTACAAACATAATGACACACCCTCTGGTGTTGGTTAATATACATGTCAAGTATAAAGTATGAAACTATAACGGTTCTCTAGATATTGAGCGGACACAATTCCTTAAAGACGGACGGACATTGGATTGTTAACTGAAACCAAAGTTTTTGACCTTGAACTTTGATCTAGGAAGCTGAACAAACAATATAACAGTTACACACCCTCTGGTGTTGGTTAATATACACGTCAAGTATAAATATGTAATTTTAACGGTTCTCTTTGATATAGAGGACACTATTTATTACGGACGGACGGACATGAGGTTGGCATTTGACCTAGAAAGTTGTTTATACTTTATGAAACACTCTCTGGTGTTGGTTAATGTATATTTCAAGTATACACTTCAATTAAAATCATAACGGTTCTCAAGATATAAAGCGGACACGATCTTTACCATAGGACAAGGGGTTTCTAACTGAAACAAAAGTTGTTGACCTTGAACTTTAACCTAGGAAGTTGTACAAACATTATGCCACACCCTCTGGTTTTGGATAATATACATGTCAAGTATAAACTATCAAATTTTAATAGTTCTCTAGATATAGAGCGGACACAATTTGTTATGAACGGACAGACAGACCTGAAACCAAAGTTTTTGACCTTGAACTGTGACCTATGAAGTTGTACAAACTTAATGACACACCCTGTGGTGTTGGTTAATATACATGCCAAGTATAAAGTATGAAATTATAACGGTTCTGTAAATATAGTGCGGACACAATGTGTTACGGACGGACGGACAGACCTGAAAGCAAAGTTTTTCTACCTTGAACTTTGACCTAGGAAGTTGTACAAACATAATGACACACCCTCTGGTGCTGTTTAATATACATGTCAAGTATAAAGTATGAAATTTTAACGGTTTTCTTTGATATAGAGGACACAATTTCTTACGGAAGGACGGACATCCGGTTGTCAGATGAAACCAAAGTTTTTGACCTCGACCTTTGACCTAGGAAGTTGAACATACATTATCACACACTCCCTGGTGTTGCTTCATATACATGTCATGTATAAACTTTGAAAACATAACGGCAGTCAAGATATAGAGCGGACACGATCTCTAACATGGAACCAGGGGTTTCCAAATGAAACAAAAGTTTTTGACCTTAAACTTTTACCTAGGAAGTTGTACAATTATTATGCCACACCCTCTTCTGTTGATTAATATGCATGTCAAGTATAAAGTATGAAATTTTAATAGTTCTCTAGATATAGAGAGGACACAATTTGTTACGAACGAACGGAGAGACCCAAAACCAAAGTTTTTGACCTCAAAATGTGACCTAGGAAGTTATACAAACATTATGACACACCCTCTGTGTTGGTTAATATACATGTCAAGTATAAAGTATGACATGATAACGGGTCTGTAGATATAGAGTTGACACAATTTGTTACGGATGGACGGACAGGCGTATAATGAGCACTTTGTTTTTTTCAAACGCAGAGGTCCAATCCTGAACCGTTTAGGCAAAAATGGACACAATATTCGCGCTTGTTACAGGTCTGAATTTGGATTGTAATTAAATATTTGACACATAATAGGTTTCTGACACAGAACAACTGTAGTCAATTTGATTATATGAATTTATATTGGTTATATGATTTGAAATTATATTAAATGTTTGCTTTTGTGCAATACACTAGATGTTACGAATTGACCCCCCCCCCCCAAAAAAAAATACCCCCCTTTTTGGGGGGGCTTTTGTGCAATACATTATGCTGTTGTGTATTGACTCGACTCCCCCACCCCCACCCCCCCCCCAAAAAAAAATAATATTAAAATTTTTTTTTTTAATTTGTGAAATCTGAAATGAGAAAAAATTTACCCCCCCCCCTTACAATTTCGTGTTTACCTTCTCCTTTTTTTCCAAAAAAAATCTTTCCCTATAGATATGGTCATAATCTCAATAAAAATTTCCAATAGAGTTTGCAATCATAATTACCCATTTAAATACATCATAAAAGTCTTAAAATAGGAAATGACATACATAATCATGGCTTAAATTAACATACCTTAATCAGCATTTTAATAGTAACTTCTAAAAATAAATTGACAGCTAATCATCTGAAGACAATACAACATTTCTTTATACATAATTTAAAAGCAGTGTAAGGAAGGTAATCCAAAATTTTGTGTTTGGATTGCCTACCTTACACTGCTTTTAAATTTTCTTAAGTAATTGTCCATTAACTAGGAAACCCTTGTTTTCCCCCTTTTTTGCCCCTCATCCTTAAACGGTTTGAGCCATAACCCTCAAAAGCCAATCCTTACCATCCCTTTGTGGTATGAAAACTGGTGGTGTAATTTCAGAGAGGTCCATACACCGTTTCATAAGTTATTGTCTGGAAACTAGAAAAATGCTTATTCGGGCCCCTTTTGGGCCCCTTATTTCTAAACTGTTAGGACCATAACCCTAAAAATAAATCCCAACCTTCCTTTTGTGGTTATGAACCTTGTGTTTAAATTTCTATTGACTTATACTAAAGTTATTGTCCGGAAACCAAATGTCTTCTGACGACGACGACGTGATACCAATATACGACCGTAATTTTTTTTTTTCGGTCGTTTAAAGACATTGCTGATATAAACCGATGATAAAAGTTTCATAAAATTTAGGCAACACAAGAGCGATAACATTTCAATTTTCCATATAAACAATATTTCAGGGGGAATAACTCTTTTGAAAATAATTAATCAGCACCGATTTTTAAAATCTTCCAAGTACATTGATGATATAAACCTATATTATAAATTTCATAAAAAAATACTGGCGAGAATTTAAGGCAATTTTCAATAAAATCAATATTTCCATGGGACATAACTCTTTTAAAAGTTATTGATCGGCAACGATTTTTAATATCTTAAAACATTGATAACATAAACCTATAATATAAATTGCAGGAAAATCTGGCAAGAATTGTACACATCTAATATAATTAATATTTCCAAGGGGCATACATCTTTTAAAAATGATTGATCGGCACTGATTATGGAAGACATTGCTGATATAAACCTATATTATCAAGTATCATAAAAAATATGCCGAGTATTGAACACACGAGAGCGCTTACGATGCAACTTTCCAGAAAATTTATGTTTCCAAGGGGCTTTAATTACTCTTTAAAACCAGATGCTCAGCAGGGCGCAGCTTTATACGACCGCAGAGGTTGAACCCTGAACGGTTGGGGCAAGTATGGACACAACATTCAAGCTGGATTCAGCTCTAAATTTGGATTGTGATTAAATAGTTGACACAGCATAGGTTTTGGACACAGAATGAATGTGGTCTAATGAACTTAAAATAATTTTTTTGCCTTTGAGCAATTCACTATGCTGTTGAATATTAATCCTCTCAAAAAAATGTTTGAAGAAATTTTCTCTTTATTTATGAAATCTGAAATGAGAAAAATTTACCCCCCCCCCTCCCCCAACCACCATTTGTTTCACATCCCCCTTTCCCTTTTTCAAAACTGATCTCAATTCAAATTTCTAATGGAGTTTGCAACAATAACTACTCATTTAAATACATCATAAAATATTAAAATGTAACAAAAAGTGCTTGTTATCACTGAATGGTAAAGATTGTTTTTATTTATCAGTTGGTAGTAAAAGTGAATATACATTGTGTATTGTATAAAACAATGATTTAAGTTGATTCAACTACTATTCTGGACAAAGAAAGATTACTCCAATCAATTGAAAATTTCTTGCTATTGCACAATATTGTGCAATTAGATATTTCTTGCTATTGTGCAATACTGTGCAATTGAAAATATTTGCTATTGCACAATACTGTGCAATTGAAGATTTCTTGCTATTGCGCAATACTGTGCAATTGAAAATTTCTTGCTATTGCACAATACTGTGCAATTGAAGATTTCTTGCTATTGCTGAATACTGTGCAATTGAAAATTTCTTGCTATTGCACAATACTTAATATAATAATTTTGGATCCTGATTTGAACCAACTTGAAAACTGGGCCCATAATCAAAAATCTAAGTACATGATTAAATTCAGCATATCAAAAAAGCCAAAGAATTCAATTTTTGTTAAAATCAAACTTAGTTTAATTTTGGACCCTTTCGTATTTAATGTAGACCAATTTGAAAACGGGACTAAAATTTAAGAATCTACATACACAGTTAGATTTGGCATATCAAAGAACCCCAATTATTCAATTTTTGATGAAATCAAACAAAGTTTAATTTTGGACCCCGATTTGGACCAACTTGAAAACTGGGCCAATAATCAAAAATCTAAGTACATTTTTAGATTCAGCATATCAAAAAAACCCAAGGATTCAATTTTTGTTAAAATCAAACTAAGTTTAATTTTGGACCCTTTGGACCTTCATGTAGACCAATTGGAAAACGGGACCAAAAATTAAAAATCTACATACACAGTTAGATCTGGCATATCAAAGAACTCCAATTATTCAATTTTTGATGAAATCAAACAAAGTTCAATTTTGGACCCTTTGGGCCCCTTATTCCTAAACTGTTGAGACCAAAACTCCCAAAATCAAACCCAACCTTCCTTTTATGGTCATAAACCTTGTGTTTAAATTTCAAAGATTTCTATTTACTTATACTAAAGTAATGGTGCGAAACCCAAGAATAATGCTTACTTGGGCCCCTTTTTGGTCCCTTATTCCTAAACTATTTGAACTAAAACTCCCAAAATCAATCCCAACCTTCCTTTTGTGGTCCTGAACCTTGTGTCAAAATTTAATAGATTTCTATTTACTTAAACTAAAGTTATAGTGCGAAAACCAAGAAAATGCTTATTTGGGCCCTTTTTGCCCCCTAATTCCTAAAATTTTGAACCAAAACTCCCAAAATCAATCCCAACCTTCCTTTTGTGGTTATGTTCCAGACCTTCGAGTATTTGGACCGTACGCGTACTGTCCGGACCGTATACGTATACCCGTACGGTCCGACCATACGCGTACGGTCGGACCGTATGAGTATACGCGTATGGTCCTGTACGAGCTGACCATACATGTTATTAGATCATATGGGTTAACTTTAAAAAAATAACATTAATCACAATCTTTATTTTCAGATTTACTAATTTAATATTATTACAATTACACGGATAAAATGAACAAATGAACAATTGAAATTAATTATTTGTTTAATTGTATATCTTGATCCTAATTTTGGTACTCTCAACCAATGTTACACTAGCTACCACACGTAACGTACTAATATTTTTTACATTTACATTTTTGAAGTTCGTGTATGTTCCTTAGCAAAAATATTTGTTGCTAAAGTTGCAAAATATTCTAAAACAATTGTCCTCCCACATTTTATTTACTTCCGATATTTTCAATTTTAGTGATCATATTTCAATTATTTTACTGAGTGATCGACATGTTAAATACAAGAGATTAACAGATTTAATTAGCGTGAATTTTTTAAATCATTAAAATATATAGTTGGTTTTTTTTTTCAATTACAATTAAACTTTTTTTATATCTATTTGAGAGTTAAGTTATATTGATCTGTTATATGGATCTAATTAACTTTGACAACTTCTTAATATTAGTCAGACCGTACGCGTACGGTCCGACCGTATGAGTATTTTGAAAAAAAATTTGAATACGGTCCAGACCGTACGCGTACGGTCCAAATACTCATACGGTCTGGAACAGTTATAAACCTTGTGTTAAAATTTCATAGATTTCTATTCACTTTTACTAAAGTTAGAGTGCGAAAACTAAAAGTATTCGGACGACGACGACGCAAGACGAAGCAAGACGACGACGACGACGACGCCAACGTGATAGCAATATACGACGAAAAATTAAAATTTTTGCGATCGTATAAAAAAACGATGGGTACTGCTTTTTTATCTTTTCCAAGACATTGCTGATATATACCTATGATATGAATTATAAATAAATGGGGAATGTATCCATGGGACACAGATGATGCCACCGCTTGCATGTAACGTTATAAAGGGACATAACTCAAGAACTGTAAAAGTCACGCTACCCAATTTTTTACTTGATCTGAGTTTTGTGGTAATTAGCATTGTTTATAAGTTAAATAACATTTAGTTGGGGCAAACTTGTTAGAAAACGGAAACGAAAAATTCAGCAATTTTTCCATTTGTAAAGGGGCATAACTCTAGAATGGTAAAAATGACGCCACCAAAATTCAAACTTGATCTGTGGTTTGTGGTAATTAGCATTAAGTATAAGTTTCATAACATTTGGTTGAAACAAACTAAAGTTAAAGAAGGGAAACGAAAACATTCAGCATTTTTTCCATTTGTAAAGGGACATATCTCTAGAATGGTAAAAGTGACGTCACCAAAATTTTAGCATGATCTGTGCGTAGTAGTATTACGCATTGTGTATAAGTTTCATAACATTTGGTTTAGTCAAACTAATGTTAAAGAACAGAAACAAAAAATTAAGCAATTTTTCCATTTGTAAAGGGGCATAACTCTAGAACGGAAAAAGATACATCACCCAAATTCAAACTTGATCTGTGGTTTGTGGTATTCAGCATTGTGTATAAGTTTCATAACATGTGGTTGAGGCAAACTAAAGATAGAGAACGGAAACCAATTGTGGGACGTACTTGGTCATTTAGAAAAAGTCTAATACACGCCTACTTTTCTACTTTTGCTGTCAGTCGCAGACTCAACAAAAATGGGGAAAAATTAATAAAAATTTTCCTCTAGATACTATCTTATGATTGGAAAAAGCTTCGTCCAAGTTTGGTAAAAATCCAGGATAGTTTGAGAATCTAAATTTTTTTTTAATAATTTTAACTGCAGACTGTATGTAATGTTAACTGAAGGAATAAACAGCTGCGCCATGAGCGCATGATATGCCGTCACGTTTCAAAGAATAAACTTCTCAATGTCATATCCAAAATTTATAAAAAAAAACTTAAGGGAGGTTATCTTTACAGATACAAATCAGTCACCAAAGTTTAATGAAGATTGCTCAAAGCACTTTCAGGATATTGTCCGAAAACTGGAAAATCCCCCTTTTTTAATGAATAAAACCCCATAACTAGTAAATGTAAAATCTGAAATTTATAAAAATCGAAAGGGAGCTCATGTCAATATATATAAACAATTCACAAAATTTACTTGCAAATTGGTGAACATGTTTTTGAGTTATTGTCCGAAAACTGTAAAATCCCCCTTTTTGTAATGAATAAATCCCCAAAACTCAGAAACATCAAATCTAAAATTTATATAAACAAGAGTGCACACGCTGAAATGTCTCGCCTTCTATACTAATCATTGATATTATGTTGATAGTCCTAAGTATAAAGTTAAGCATTATAACAACTGTCACATAAACTTAACATTAACCAAGATAACTAAACAAAGACCAATGAACCTTGAAAATGAGGTCAAGGTCAGATGAACCATGCCAGGCAGACATGTACAGCTAACAATGCTTCTATACAACATATATAGTTGACCTATTACTAATAGTTTAAGAAAAATAGACCAAAACACAAAAACTTAACATTGTGCAATGAACCTTGAAAATGAGGTCATGGTCAAATAAAACCTGCACGACTGACATAAAGATCATAAAATATTTCCATACACCAAATATAGTTGACCTATAGCATAGAGTATTAGATAAAAAGACCAAAACTCAAAAACTTAACATTGACCACTGAACCATGAAAATGAGGTCAAGGTCACATGACATCTGCCCGCTAGACATGTACACCTTACAATCATTCCATACAACAAATATAGTAGACCTATTGCATATAGTATGAGAAAAACAGACCAAAACACAAAAATTTAACTTTAACCACTGAACCATGAAAATGAGGTCAAGGTCAGATGACACCTGCCAGTTGGACATGTACACCTTACAGTCCTTCCATACACCGAATATACTAGCCCTATTGCGTATAGTATCTGAGATATGGACTTGACCACCAAAACTTAACCTTGTTCACTGATCCATGAAATGAGGTCGAGGTCAAGTGAAAACTGTCTGACAGACATGAGGACCTTGCAAGGTACGCACATATGAAATATAGTTATCCTATTACTTATAATAAGAGAGAATTCAACATTACAAAAAATTTGAACTTTTTTTTCAAGTGGTCACTGAACCATGAAAATGAGGTCAAGGACATTGGACATGTGACTGATGGAAACTTCGTAACATGAGGCATCTATATACAAAGTATGAAGCATCCAGGTCTTACACCTTCTAAAATATAAAGCTTTTAAGAAGTTAGCTAACACCGCCGCCGCCGGATCACTATCCCTATGTCGAGCTTTCTGCAACAAAAGTTGCAGGCTCGACAAAAAATGAAAGGGACCTCACGCCAATAGATATAAACAATTCATGAAAGTTTCATGCAAATTGGTTAAAGCGTTTTTGAGTTAATATCTGACATGTTGATGACAGACGTACAGACAGACGGACGGAGGGACAACTGTATACCATAATACGTATAAACAGACCTATAAAAACTTAGGCCACTTATAAGTAATATACAGGAAAACAGGAAATAAATTTTTACAAAATTTCCTTCTAGATACTAGCTATTCATCATAAACAAGCTTCGTATAAGAAAGTAATTAAATCTGTTAAACTTAACCACAGAGTAAATGTAATGTTAACTGGCAGAAAATCTAAGTGCATTTAAAAGTAAAATACGGATAAACAGATTTTTTTTTTTTTTTTACAAAAATCTTATTTCTGGATACTATTTTATGATCATTAACAAGCTTCTGTCCAAGTTTGGTAGAAATTCAGAATATTTTAAGACAGTTACAAAAATATTAACCAGGTGCTCCGCAGGGCGCAGCTTTATACAACCGCAGAGGTCGAACCCTGAACAGTTGGGGCAAGTATGGACAAAACATTCAAGCGTGATACAGCTCTGAATTTGGATTGTGATCAAATTTTTTTACATTACATGTTTTTTTTTACACAAAACAAATGTCAAGATTTTACAAATCAATTAAAGATTTCTTCTTCAAACTTATGTAAATCTAAAATTAAATAGATGACACAGCATAGGTTTCTGACACAGAATGAATGTGGTCTAATGAACTTAAATAAAATGTTTTGCCTTTGAGCAATTCACTATGCTGTTGAAATCTGAAATGAGAAAAAATTAACCCCCCCCCCCCCATTTTTTTTTCACATCCCCGTTTCCCTTTTTCAAATCTCTAATGGAGTTTGCAACAATAACTACTCTTATAAAGACATCATAAAATATTAAAATGTAAAATAAAGTGCTTGTTATCACTGAATGGTAAAGATTGGTTGGTAGTTAAAGTGAATATACATTGTTTATTGTATAAAACAATAAAAAAAAACTTCATCAGCAACATTTAATATTGGCAAATTTCCAATGAAGTTATTTACATAAAGTTATTGGCAAATAAAAATAGAAAATGACATCATAGTCATGTCTGGCAAATGTCAAACATACATTATCTAAAAACATTTTAGATAAGATAAGGAAAAAAAGCTTCATCAGCAACATTTTATATTGGCAAATTTCCAATGAAGTTATTTACATAAAGTTATTGGCAAATAAAAATAGAATATGACATCATAGTCATGTCTGGCAAATTTCCAACATATATTATCAACTACTATTCTATACAAAGAAAGATAACTCCAATTGAAAATTAATTGTTATTGCACAATATTGTGCAATTAGATATTTCTTGCTATTGTGCAATACTGTGCAATTGAAAATTTCTTGCTAATGCACAATACTTGATATGGAATCCTGATTTGGACCAACTTCAAAACTGGGCCCATAATCAAAAATCAAAGTACATGTTTAGATAAAGCATATCAAATAAACCCAAGAATTTAATTTTTATTAAAATCAAACTTAGTTTAATTTTGGACCCTTTGGACCTTAATGTAGACCAATTTGAAAACTGGACCAAAAATTAAGAATCTACATACACAGTTAGATTTGGCATATCAAAGAACCCATTTATTCAATTTTTGATGAAATCAAACAAAGTTTAATTTTGGACCCCCATTTGGACCAACTTGAAAACAAGGCCAATAATTAAAAATCAATTTTGGACCTTTTGGGCCCCTTATTCCTAAACTGATGGGACCAAAACTCCCAAAATCAAACCCAACCTTCCTTTTATGGTCATAAACTTGTGTTTAAATTTCATAGATTTCTATTTACTTATACTAAAGTTATGGTGCAAAAACCAAAAATAATGCTTATTTGGGCCCCTTTTTGGCCCCTAATTCATAAACTATTGTGACCTTAACTCCAAAAATCAATCCCAACCTTCCTTTTGTGGTCATAAACCTTGTGTTTAAATTTCATTGATTGCTATTTACTTATACTAAAGTTATTGTGCGAAAACCAAGAATAATGCTTATTTGGGCCCTTTTTTGGCCCTTAATTCCTAAACTGTTGGAACCAAAACTCCCAAAATCAATCCCAACCGTCCTTTTGTGGTCATAAACCTTGTGTCAAAATTTCATAGATTTCTATTCACTTAAACTAAAGTTATAGTGCGAAAACCAAGAAAATGCTTATTTGGGCCCTTTTTGGCCCCTAATTCCCTAAAATATTGGGACCAAAACTCCCAAAATCAATCCCAACCTTCCTTTTGTGGTCATAATAAAAATTAAAATTTTTGCGGTCGTATAAAAACTTTAACCACAGAGTGAATGTTTTGTTAACTGGCAGAAAAACTAAGTTTATTTATTAGTAAAATACGGATAAACAAGATTTTTATTTTTTACAATAGTTTCTTCTGGATACTATCTTATGATTATAAACAAGCTTCTGTCCAAGTTTGGTACAAATCAAACTTATTAAAATTTCAAGGACATACAAAAACTTTAACCACAGGGTGAATATTTGTGGAAGCCGCCGCCGCTGGAATATAGAATCGCTTTGTATAGCCTTTCCGACAAAAGTCACAGGCCCAACAGTAAATGGGGAATGTGTCCATGGGACACAGATGATGTTCCCGTTTGCATATCATATAAAGTTATAAAGGGACATAACTGAAGAACGGTAAAAGTGACACTACCCAAATTTGTTATTGATCTGAGTTTTGTTGTAATAAGTCTTGTGTACAAGTTTAATAACATTTGGTTTAGGCAAACCAAAATCAAAAACGAAAACGATTATTCCATTTGTAAAGGGGCATAACTCTAGAACGGTTGAAGTGACGCCACCAAAATTCAAACTTGATCTGTGTTTCGTGGTAGTTAGCATTGTTTGTAAGTTTCATAACATTTGGTTGAGGCAAACTATTGTTAGAGAACGGAAACCAACTTTGGGACGTACTGACGGACAAGGGTAAAACTTAATGCGCCCTACCCTACGGGGAACATACAAATACATTTCAACTAAACTTGTTATATTCAGGAAATATTGGGTGCAAATAATCAATTGCCAGTTTAGGTTATGGATTATTCTCACCTTTTGAAATATAAAATTTCATACAAAAAAGGTTTACGCCAATGACATTTGTTGCAAGACGAAAAAAATCTATGCATGCTTTGGTTAATTTAATTAGAAATATCAAAACTGACCAAAAATAACTTACACCAAATTGCAAGTCTAACTGTCTAATGAGCTATTAGGCAGAATTTTATATCAAAATCCAAAACTAAGCAACATGGTTTTATTACATAGAATGTTTTTAACAATGCGTAACAAAATTAAAGTATTTTGAGAGTTATTTTACATTTAGTAATGTTTATGGTCAATAAGTTAAATGAGCTGTGAAATCATAATGCTGTTTAGTATACACATCACATTTTATAATCTAATTAGTCCTTTTAATAAACAAACAACATTGGTATGATTTTCTCTTCTAGCTAGCAATTATATCTAAGGATGGCAGGTCTTTTTGTTTAATTATATAATAAGCAGAATAGTTTTATTGATTTATCATGTTTGCCGAACTTTTAATGTATATTATTTCTAATTTTTGTAACAAATGTACAATATTGGTATGATTTTCTCTGCTTGCAATATCTAGTGGTGTTAGTCCTCTCCATTTAATGTTACAATCTGCTTCATGTTTTAACAACAATTCAACAATCTCTACAAGACCTTTATAACAAGCTATAAATATGGGGGATACACTGTTTTCCTCACACTTATTAATGTTAGCCTTATTGTTTATTAACATCTGTACTACTTCAGTATGTCCTTCCTGACAAGCAATGATCAGAGGTGATGCTCCATAATTATCACACTTATTAATGTCAGCCTTATTGTTTATTAACATCTGTACTACTTCAGTATGTCCTTCCTGACAAGCAATGAACAGAGGTGATGCTCCATCATTATCTTTACACTTATTAATGTCAGCCTTATTGTTTAATAACATCTGTACTACTTCAGTATGTCCATTATGACAAGCAATGAACAGAGGTGATACTCCATCATTATCACACTTATTAATGTCAGCCTTATTGTTTATTAACATCTGTACTACTTCAGTATGTCCATTCTGACAAGCAAAGAACAGAGGTGATGCTCCATAATTATCACACTTATTAATGTCAGCCTTATTGTTTATTAACATCTGTACTACTTCAGTATGTCCTTTCAAACAAGCAATGAACAGATGTGATGCTCCATCATTATCTTTACACTTATTAATGTCAGCCTTATTGTTTATTAACATCTGTACTACTTCAGTATGTCCATTCTGACAAGCAATGAACAGAGGTGATACTCCAGTATCTCTACACTTATTAATGTCAGCCTTATTGTTTAATAACATCTGTACTACTTCAGTATGTCCTTCCTGACAAGCCATGTACAGAGGTGATGATCCAGTATCTCTACACTTATTAATGTCAGCCTTATTGTTTAATAACATCTGTACTACTTCAGTATGTCCTTCCTGACAAGCCATGAACAGAGGTGATAATCCATCATTATCTATACACTTATTAATGTCAGCCTTATTGTTTATTAACATCTGTACTACTTCAGTATGTCCTTCCTGACAAGCCATGAACAGAGGTGATACTCCATCATTATCACACTTATTAATGTCAGCCTTATTGTTTATTAACATCTGTACTACTTCAGTATGTCCATTCTGACAAGCAATGAACAGAGGTGATGCTCCATCATTATCTTTACACTTATTAATGTCAGCCTTATTGTTTATTAACATCTGTACTACTTCAGTATGTCCTTTATCACAAGCAATGTACAGAGGTGATACTACAGTATCTCTACACTTATTAATGTCAGCCTTATTGTTTATTAACATCTGTACTACTTCAGTATGTCCTTCCTGACAAGCCATGAACAGAGGTGATAATCCATCATTATCTCCACACTTATTAATGTCAGCCTTATTATTTATTAACATCTGTACTACTTCAGTATGTCCATTCTGACAAGCAATGAACAGAGGTGATACTCCATCATTATCCCACTTATTAATGTCAGCTTTATTGTTTATTAACATCTGTACTACTTCAGTATGTCCATTCTGACAAGCAACGAACAGAGGTGATGCTCCATCATTATCTTTACACTTATTAATGTCAGCCTTATTGTTTATTAACATCTGTACTACTTCAGTATGTCCTTCCTGACAAGCAATGAACAGAGGTGATGCTCCATCATTATCTTTACACTTATTTATGTCAGCCTTATTGTTTATTAACATCTGTACTACTTCAGTATGTCCTTTCTCAGAAGCAATGTACAGAGGTGATACTCCATCATTATCACACTTATTAATGTCAGCCTTATTGTTTATTAACATCTGTACTAATTCAGTATGTCCTTTCTCAGAAGCAATGTACAGAGGTGATACTCCATCATTATCACACTTATTAATGTCAGCCTTATTGTTTATTAACATCTGTACTAATTCAGTATGTCCTTTCTCAGAAGCAATGTACAGAGGTGATGCTCCATCATTATCTTTACACTTATTAATGTCAGCCTTATTGTTTATTAACATCTGTACTACTTCAGTATGTCCTTGCTGACAAGCCATGTAAAGAGGTGATCCTCCATCATTACGACAATGGTTTACATTACTGTTACAATGATATAAGCACCATGCAACCAGACCAATATCTCCATCATCACAACACTGTATTAATGGTGTGCTATTGCTTTGTGTGTCATATAGACTAGCTAATTGGTTTTGTTTTGATATTTCTAAACCTTTTAAATACACAGAGATTCTTTGTCTGAAGATTTGATCATCCATATTGATGTTATAGAAGACATCTACTATCTTTCCTCTAAACCAGTCATCTATCAATCTATGTATATACATTTGCTGATATCTTTCTGATACATCTATTAAAAATTCATCTCTGTTGCCTTTATCTTCAAAAACAAATCTTTCACAAATAAACTGACTTGACGCATTATTAATTAAACAATAAATCATAACACTGCCAAAGTAAAAAGCAAGAAAGTCAAACAGCTTGTCATGAATAGTTCTGTACACTTTACCATCTTTTCTGATAAACGTATGAGTGAGTGAATCCAGCGCATCACGAAGTACCAATCGTGAAGTTCCTTTCACCACTTTACAAGCTTCAAATGTGTTCTTTATAATTGTTTTGATATCTTTATTGACATCCTCTGTGAGCCATTCTTCTTTGAAACGATTGTTAAACATGACACATAGAGCGAGTGCACAGTATTTAAAATGTCCTCCCTCTGTTTGTAATTTATTTATCTCTTCTTTGTAAACTGTATATGGATTCTTAAAGAAATCTACCATTCTAAGATTTGTGTTTTTGCTGTATAATTGACATAAAAGAGGAAAACAGTCAAACAAGTCACAAAATTCACTGATCTTAGAGGCGTTTGTTTTCAAGTAAAGTTCAGCAATAGATTGTTTTTCTTTTTTCGATAAACGTATATCTTCAGACAAAAGATTGCATTCACAGGATTGACAAAATGATAAAGATTTCATTTTTTCATCCTTAAAAACCTGAAGTCTACAAGACATGATTAATTTGACAGGTTTCTTTTCTATTAATGTGTTGATTTTTTCCATTAGATTTTTCCAGCTTTCCAACTTTGTAGGATTTATGGTATATGTTCCACAAAAGTCATCCACAACAAAAAGGATTTTCTTACTTGGATTGTACCACTTGATAATTTCTTCAGGGCTTGTTACCGGTAAAATATCATAGCCGCCTTCTTGCATTTGTAGAGCAACATGACGCACATATGATGATTTTCCTGTTCCCGAACTTCCGGTAACAACAACACAGCCGTTTTCTTTAATACATTTTAGTATACTCTTTGCTCCATTTGTTTCTATAAACATTTTGTCATCTTCTGTCCAAGTTTCCAATTCCTCTTTAATTTGAACTAAAAAGAGAGGATATGATATTTCTTTAATATTTATATTTATTATGAGACGGACTACTGTTACCTTGCTATACTGATATGTACCTGTACTTTATAAAAATATTTAACTTTTGGTCTGGAGCTTACCTGATGAAAGTTATTCCTCAATAAAAGAAATTATCAAGACAAAATCTTTTAATAGAAAAAACTTCATCAGCTATGCTCAAGACCTAAAATTTGGAAAAATCAAACGTGTAAGAGCTAAACAAATCAAAAACCGATTTCTATTTATTGTTGTGTATTTAGTTTCTGTGTTGTTCTGTTGCACCACTGATTGAAGTTTAGGGGAGAGTTAGGTGGTAACCGACATGTTTAACCCAACCACATTATGTATGTTCCTGTCCCAAGTCAGGAGCCTGCAATTCAGTGGTTGTCCTTTGTTACTGTTTTATCGTATTTTTTTTCGTTTGCAGTGTGCATATTACAGGCCAGGCTTTTGGTTTCTTCATTGGAGCTTGTATTGGTTTTGCCATAGTGTTAAAGGCTGTACAGACGGTCTCTGGTTGATAGTTGTCTCATTGGCAACCATACCACATCTCCTTATTTTATATATACAAATCATCAGGGTTAACTATGCCCAAGGGAGTTAGAACTTGGCGGCCATCTTGGAAGGTTGGCCGGGTCACCGGACACATTTTTTAAACTAGATACCCCAAAGATGATTGTGGCCAAGTTTGGATTAATTTGGCCAAGTAGTTTCAGAGGAGAAGATTTTTTTTAAAGATTACTAATATTTACAAACCAGGTGCTCCGCAGGGCGCAGCTTTATACGACCGCAGAGGTCGAACCCTGAACAGTTGGGGCAAGTATGGACAAAACATTCAAGCATGATACAGCTCTGAATTTGGATTGTGATAAAATTTTTGACATTACATGGGTTTTTTTTACACAAAACAAATGCCAAGATTTTACAAATCAATTAAAGATTTCTTCTTCAAACTTTTTAAATCTAAAATGAAATAGTTGACACAGCATAGGTTTCTGACACAGAATGAATGTGGTCTAATGAACTTAAAAGGTTTTTTTTGCCTTTGAGCAAATCACTATGCTGTTGAATATTAATCCTCTCAAAAAAATGTTTGAAGAAATTTTCTTTTTATTTATGAAATCTGAAATGAGAAAAATTTAACCCCCCCCCTTTTTTTTCACATCCCCGTTTCCCTTTTTCAAAACTGATAACAATTCAAATTTCTAATGGAGTTTGCAACAATAACTACTCATTTAAATACATCATAAAATATTAAGATGTAAAAAAACTGCTTGTTATCACTGAATGGTAAAGATTATTTAAATTTATCAGTTGGTAGTAAAAAGTGTATATACATTGTATATTGTATATAACAAAGATTTAAGTTGATTCTGGACAAAGAAAGATAACTCCAATTAAAAAAAATTCTTGCTATTGCACAAATAGGATATTTCTTGCTTACTATTCTGGACAAAGAAAGATAACTCTAATTAAAAAAAAAATTTGCTATTTCACAATATTGTGCAATTAGATATTTCTTGCCATTGCACAATACTGTGCAATTGAAAAGACTTGCTATTGCACAATACTTAATATAATAATTTTAGATCCTGATTTGGACCAACTTGAAAACTGGGCCCATAATCAAAAATCTAAGTACATGTTTAGATTCAGCATATCAAAGAGGCCCAAGAATTCAATTTTTGTTAAAATCAAACTTAGTTTAATTTTGGACCCTTTGGACTTTAATGTAGAATTTGAAATTTGAAAACAGGACCAAAAATGAAGAATCTACATACACAGTTAGATTTGGCATATCAAAGAACCCCAAGGATTCAATTTTTGATGAAATCAAACAAAGTTTAATTTTGGACCCTTTGGACCTTAATGTAGACCAATTTGAAAACTGGACCAAAAAAACTTCAATAATCAAGAATCTAAGTACATTTTTAGATTCAACATATCAAAGAACCCAACCGATTCATTTTTTGTCAAAATCAAACTAAGTTTAATTTTGGACCCTTTGGACCTTAATGTAGACCAATTTGAAAACGGGACCAAAAGTTGAGAATCTACATATACAGTTAGATTCGGCATATCAAAGAACTCCAATTATTCAATTTTGATGAGATCAAACAAAGTTTAATTTTGGACCCTTTGGGCCCCTTTTTCCTAAACTGTTGGGACCAAAACTCCCAAAATCAATACCAACCTTCCTTTTATGGTCATAAGCCTTGTGTTTAAATTTCATAGATTTGTATTTACTTATACTAACATTATAGTGCGAAAACCAAGAAAAATGCTTATTTGGGTCCCTTTTTGGCCCCTAATTCCTAATCTGTTGGGTCCTAAACTCCCAAAATAAATACCAATCTTCCTTTTGTGGTCATAAACATTGTGTTTAAATTTCATAGATTTCCATTTACTTAACCTAAGGTTATTGTGCAAAAACCAAGAAAAATGCTTATTTGGGCCCTTTATTGGCCCCTTATTCCTAAACTATTGAAACCAAAACTCCCAAAATCAATCCAATCTTTCTTTTGTGGTCATAAACCTTGTGTCAAAATTTCATAGATTTCTATTAACTTAAACTTAAGTTATGGTGCGAAAACCAAGAAAATGCTTATTTGGGCCCTTTTTGGCCCCTTATTCCTAAAATGTTGGGACCAAAACTCCCAAAATCAATACCAACCTTCCTTTTATGGTCATAAACCTTGTGTTAAAATTTCATAGATTTCTATTCACTTTTACTAAAGTTAGAGTGCGAAAACTAAAAGTATTCGGACGCCGGACGACGACGACGACGACGACGACGCAGACGCCAACGTGATAGCAATATACGACGAAAATTTTTTCAAAATTTGCGGTCGTATAAAAATGGTTAAAGATTGACTATAAAGGGCAATAACTCCTAAAGAGGTCAACTGACCATTTCGGTCATGTTGACTTGTTTGTAAATCTTACTTTGCTGAATATTATTGCAGTTTACAGTTTATCTCTATCTATAATAATATTCAAGATAATAACCAGAAACAGCAAAATTTCCTTAAAATTACCAATTCAGAGGCAGCAACCCAACAACGAGTTGTCCAATTCATCTGAAAATTTCAGGGCAGATAGATCTTGACCTGATAAACAAGTTTACTCATTGTCAGATTTGCTCTAAATTGCTTTGGTTTTTGAGTTATAAGCCAAAAACTGCATTTTACCCCCTATGTTCTATTTTTTTGCCATGGAGGCCATCTCGGTTAGTTGGCTGGGTCACCGGACACATTTTTTAAACTAGATACCCGAATAATGATTGTGGCCAAGTTTGGTTTAATTTGTCCAAGTAGTTTCAGAGGAGAAGATTTTTTGTAAAAGTTTACAGACGATGGACGACGGACGCCAAGTGATGAGAAAAGCTCACTTGGCTCCAGGTGAGCTAAAAATCAAAGAACCTTTGTGAGCAGGCTCACATACCCCACACATCCACATTGTCACTGGACAAACAAATCTCAACAGATCCTAAGTTCAAAGACCCATAACTCAAAAAATGTCAACTGATAAAAAACTTCTTACGGGTATAACATCTACATATTATGTCCTCATTAACTACAATGTTTTATAAAATTCTGTTGTGGTGTTTCAGAGGAGTTGCAATTACAAACTGTTGCAGTAGTATATTTAGGCCAAAATTCTTAGTTCAAAGGGGCGTGTTAATAACTCCCAGAAAAAAAATTGAATCATAATTTCCTGTCGATATGCACATCTACATAGTAAGTCCTTATTATAGATCTTCAAGGTTTCAAGAAATTCTGTTGTGTTGTTTCAGAAGAGTTACAATGACAAACTGTTGCAGTAGTATATTGGGTTATTTTTCGCAGGTGTAAAATTTCGCGATTTTCATTGAATATAAGGTATACGAAATATTTTGGCGGTTATTATTTTGGCGGATTCAAAACTTTTATCAATACATTTGCTTGTGCCATTTTAAATTGGCGGAATTTATTTTGGCGATTTTGTTCCATGCGCGAAAAATTGCACCCCGCGAAAATAACCTGCTATACGGTATATTGAGGCAAATAAGTTCAAAGGGGCGCAACTCCTAGAAAAAAAATTGAATCATAATTTCCTGTCGATATGCACATCTACATAATATGTCCTTACTATCTACAAAGCTTCATTAAATTATGTTGTGTGGTTTCAGAGAAGTTGCGATGACAACAACAGGACTGACGGATGGACGGGTTAAAAACATTATATATGCACATCTACATAATATGTCCTTACGATCTACAAAGCTTCATGAAATTCTGTTGTGCGGTTTCAGAGGAGTTGCGATAACAACAACAGGACTGACGGATGGACAGACAGACAGATGGATGGGTCAAAAACATTGTACCCTCAACAACTTTGTTGCGTGGAGTATAATACATTGTAATAACAACAGTGAAAATTATTGGTTTTCACCTTTATTTCAGGGGCAATATTCCCATATGGTCTTCAGATTATCCTCACACTTTTTAGGTGGATAGAACTTCTATTCCGAAGATTTTAGCATGTTTCAAAAACGTTTTCAACCTAGCTCTTACAGTCAGTCAGGGGTACTACTTGTACAAGTTATTATTAACAAGCATTCTGTGAGTATTGCATGGCAATACATAGTCCCCTACCGGTTAAAAATTCACTGTATTGGAAAAAAATTAACTAGATCTATAACTTGCCATGGTGTAAACTATATAACAAATATCAAATCAATATCTTCAAGTATGACGAAAAAAAGTGCAGAAAACTGAAAATTTAAGTCAATTTTCTAAGTCAAAGGACCACTCTGCATAAAATCTTCAGACCGAAACAAAATTTGAACTAAATCTGTAACTTTAATATCATGATATTATATTTTTAGCTGTAATCGCCATGACTAGATGAAAATCACAAACCTTATAGTTGACATACTTGAACAGAACAAAACTTTGGTTTCAATATATTGGAAAGTCTATAGAGAAGATGATTTTTCGAGAAAAATTTGGCAACAACAGATTATAAAATAAAACAAAACCTGCAATTACACCTATATTCTATTTTACTAATGTCAGCCATGTAAATTTGTAGACAGATTCACTAGACTTCATTCTTAAACTAGATTATGACTGTCACAAAATTTTGTTCTATGTTGCAAATTTGTAAATTTTAGAGAAGAATGTTTTAAACAAATATAAATCAATTGTTTTAAAAACATTTGTTAGACAGTCTTTCCCCTCTGAGACATGAATAATTGTTGTCTTTGATTGATTGATTGATTGATTGATTGATTGATTGATTGATTGATTGGTAGGTAGGTAGGTAGGTAGGTAGGTAGGTAGGTTGGTTGGCTGACTGATATACTAATTAAACTCATTGGTGTACTTGTACATCCTGCACTCCCAAAATGGACAGCCTAGGGATATCCAAATAAATAAAAGTCCTTACATCTTTTATTTTAAATTTACTCTATTTTCTATTGGAACTCGTACTTTGTGGTTTCTTTAACGTGCTGTGTGTGCATTTTGTTTGAACTTGTAGGAAAAATCTGAGTGACATTTTGTCTTGGAAGTTTCTATATTTGGATATGGAATGTTTGATTATAATTTTAGGTCCGCGCGCGCGAGGGTGTTTTGAAGAATGTGACGTTCAAATATATATGTTTTGAGAATATAAATTTATTTTTAAAGGAGACCGTTGAACAGGGCACATGTGTATTGATTGGAGAAATACGATCACTTTTGGTTTTTCTGATTTACAGGTCATTGATGACGGATCATGCATGCATCTTACGTACACATGTTAATGGGAGCACATAATTGTATTTTGATGAATTTTTACTAATTTGATTGCCGGAATTCAGCAATATTCACGAATTTAGGAGCAATTTCTACGTCACTGAATTTTATTTCTCAATCGAGCGCACTGCACCTACCGGGAACTTTTTTTCTTGAGTAATTTTATATATTTTACAAGTTAACTATTGTCGTTCAATGCATTCACACAAACGGTGGAGGATGATGGACCTTGGATGATAAATAACAATAAGATGCATGTATACATTATGATATCTGCATAGTTTGAGGCTGTAATTAGTTCATTTTGTTTATTTTCCCGTTTCAGTGGCATGGAACCCCTAAAACAAGGACGTGTACCATTTTGACAAAAACCTTCCACTAATATCATGTCGCGACTAACATTTCAGTCCAATTTTTTTATACGGCTTACAGTTCATGTGTTTCAAAAACATAACGAAAAATTTATTTGCTAAAGCCAGATAACTCCTATAAAATTTCATCGAATCACATTGAATCAAAATGGCTTGGCAGGGTGAAATTTAAAAGGGCATAAACTGTATGATACTATATAAGGAATATCTAAGCGAAATATTGTGAAACAAAAATTTATCGCAAGAACAAAATTTAGAGGAATAAAAAAAAAATAATAATAATCAGAACAAAAACAATAGGTCTTCCCACAGAAACTAACACCTAGTGACAAGAATATATATCTATTTGGATG
This sequence comes from Mytilus galloprovincialis, assembly GCA_037788925.1. Taxonomy (NCBI): domain Eukaryota; kingdom Metazoa; phylum Mollusca; class Bivalvia; order Mytilida; family Mytilidae; genus Mytilus; species Mytilus galloprovincialis. The sequence goes on from CM075332.1 coordinate 18,495,271, forward strand.
CTTTAGGTCAGCTAAGATAAAAAGCAAAAAATACAAGGCATACATTCATGACATTAAATGTTTAACGTAAATTCCCTTGTTTCACATCCTTAGCTGAGATATAACTCTATAACCTTTTCTATATGAAAATAACATACCTCTGATGTTCCACGGTATTGGGTCTTTCAATAGTTCTGTGACTTCCGTATGCTCAGTCTGTAAAGTACTGTGGGAATCTTGTAACTTCCTCAGATTTCCTGTCACATCCGTATGCTCAGTCTGTAAAGTACTGTGGGAAACTTGTAACTTCCTCAGATTTTCCGTCACTTCTGAGTGCTCCGTCCCCAAAATATCCACTGTTTGACTAAGTTCTTTTATCTTTTCCTGTGATTGTTTTATTTCCAACATAATTTCCTGATTTGACTGATCTAAGATTTTAACCTTTAACTCTTGGCACTCTTGATTCATTTGCTGACCACCCAGTCTACTTACTGCCTAGAAAAATATTTTGAAAAAGAATAGTATTAAATCAAAACTCCATATAACTCAAAATTAAGGTTAACAGACTTTTTCATTAATGAATTTCACACCCATCTAATTAGAAAAATTAACATTTGAACTTTGAAGTCACTGAGGCATGAGATAGGGAAAGCTTATACACTGCATCCCTATATCTTGTTCATTGAAAATTGTGAGGAAAAACAAATACATGTTGGTTCAATGATTTTGAAAAAAGGCAACCATTAACATTTTCACTTGCGGAAGAATCCCCTGGGCCCTTCATAACCTGTAAGTAATATATATAAAATCAGTGATACTAAAGTTATGTAACACTTACATCAGATATATTACTCCATGCTGTATTGAAATCACCAGTGGCCATTTTGTTACTATCATGATGGGCTAATATATTTCTGTACCATTTAATCCTTGCTAGATCAGGTCCTGGAGTTGTCTCCACTGGTAGTGGTAAACTGTCAAAGCCATTGATTGGCTGAGTAACAGATGTCAAGTTTCTGATCAAGCAAATCATTAATGTTACATCAAATGTTGTGGAAACGGGTACACCTATAACATCGAAAGAATTATAATTAATAACATCTATAACATCAAAAGACAAACCCGTCAAAGATTTTTTATTTTGGTCACGATAGACTTCAATGTGAAAAGTAAAATTGGGTACCTAAAATAGATAACATGAAATTATTAATTAAAACATGGGAGAAAAGAAAATTAACAATGGTTGGGAAAATATTGATCATGAAATCTTTAATATTACCAAAATTTACATTTTTGGCTACTTCGTGCAAAGTTCCAGATATTTACTTGAAAGAAATTGAAAGCTGCTGTTTCAAATATATTTGGGAAGAAAAAAATGACAAAGTAAAAAGAAACACACTTATTGGCGAATTACCAAAAAGGGGGGTTAGGAATGATCGACTTTGACAGTTATTTTACAGCACTGAAAGCCTCATGTGTCTCCAAATTAACAACAATAAAAAAATACCCGCTTTTTATTTAAAAGTAATTTCAAGTTGGGTTAAAACAGGAGGAGGGGAAATAAATACATTAAATATCGCAACAAATGCTTGTTTTTTCCGAACTGGTTAAAAGTGGATTGGTTTATATCAACGACATATTGGATGGTGAAGGAAATTTATCTGAAAGTTTTATTTTAAAAAACTTAATTAATAAAACAAACTGGATTGCAGAGTTTAAGATGTTAAAATCCTGCATCCCAAAAGATGGATGCAAGTTTCAAAAAAAGAAAACTCTGTTAAGAGTATAATCAATATATATGTAAGGTTAATTTAAAATGGCAAAATAAACAAATTGAAACAAAAGATATCAACAATAAAATAATCTATACAGGAGTGCACACGCTGAAATGTCTCGCCTTCTTTACTAATCATTAATATTATGTTGATAGTCCTAAGTATAAAGCTAAGCTTTAATACAACTGTCACATAAACTTAACATTAACCAAGATAACTAAACAAAGACCAATGAACCTTGAAAATGAGGTCAAGGTCAGATGAACCATGCCAGGCAGACATGTACAGCTAACAATGCTTCTATACAACATGTATAGTTGACCTATTACTAATTCAATGTAATTATAGTTTAAGAAAAATAGACCAAAACACAAAAACTTAACACTGTGCAATGAACCGTGAAAATGAGGTCACGGTCAAATAAAACCTGCGCGACTGACATAAAGATCATAAAATATTTCCATACACCAAATATAGATGACCTATGGTATATAGTATGAGAAAAACAGACCAAAACACAAAAATTTAACTATAACCACTGAACCATGAAAATGAGGTCAAGGTCAGATGACACCTGCCAGTTGGACATGTACACCTTACAGTCCTTCAATACACAGAATATACTAGCCCTATAGCTTGTAGTATCTGAGATATGGACTTGACCACCAAAACTTAACCTTGTTCACTGATCCATGAAATGAGGTCGAGGTCAAGTGAAAACTGTCTGACAGACATGAGGACCTTTCAAAATATAGTTATCCTATTAGTATTACTTATAACAAGAGAGAATTCAACATTACAAACCAGATGCTCCGCAGGGCGCAGCTATATACGACCGCAGAGGTTAACCCCTGAACAGTTGGGGCAAATATGGACACAACATTTAAGCTGGATTCAGCTCTATATTTGGATTGTAATTAAATAGTTGACACAGCATAGGTTTCTGACACAGAATGAATGTGGTCTAATGAATTTAAAATATTTTTTTTGTCTTTGAGCAATTCACTATGCTGTTGAATATTAATCCTCTCAAAAAAATGTTTGAAGAAATTTTCTTTTTATTTACGAAATCTGAAATGAGAAAAATTTAACCCCCCCCCCCCTCCCATTTTTTTTTCACATCCCCCTTTCCCTTTTTCTAAAACTGATCTCAATTCAAATTCCTAATGGAGTTTGCAACAATAACTACTCATTAAAATACATCATAAAATATTAAATGTAAAATAAAGTGCTTGTTATCACTGAATGGTAAAGATTGTTTTAATTTATCAGTTGGTAGTAAAAGTGAATATACATTGTATATTGTATAAAACAATGATTTAAGTTGATTCAACTACTATTCTGGACAAAGAAAGATAACTCCAATTGAAAATTTCTTGCTATTGCGCAATACTGTGCAACTGAAAATATTTGCTATTGCACAATATTGTGCAATTGAAGATTTCTTGCTATTGCCCAATACTGTGCAATTGAAAATTGCTTGCTATTGCACTTGAAGATTTCTTGCTATTGCTGAACACTTAATATAATAATTTTGGATCCTGATTTGAATCAACTTGAAAACTGGGCCCATAATCAACCAGATGCTCCGCAGGGCGTAGCTTTATACGACCGCAGAGGTTGAACCCTGAACGGTTGGGGCAAGTATGGACACAACATTCAAGCTGGATTCAGCTCTAAATTTGGATTGTGATTAAATATTTGACACAGCATAGGTTTCTGACACAGAATGAATGTGATCTAATGAACTTAAAATTTTTGTTTTCTCTTAGAGCAATTCACTATGCTGTTGAATATTAATCCTCTCAAAACAAGAATGTGTCCTCAGTACACGAATGCCCCACTCGCACTATCATTTTTCATGTTCAGTGGACCGTGAAATTGGGGTAAAAACTCTAATTTGGCATTAAAATTAGAAAGATCATATCATAGGGGACATGTGTACTAAGTTTGAAGTCGATTGGACTTAAACTTCATCAAAAACTACCTTGACCAAAAACTTTAACCTGAAGCGGAACAGACGGACGGACGAACGGACGGACGAACGAACGGACGGACGCACAGACCAGAAAACATAATGCCCCTCTACTATCGTAGGTGGGGCATAAAAATGTTTGAAGAAATTTTCTTTTTTATTTATGAAATTTCAAATGAGAAAAATTGAACCCAATTTTTTTAATCACATCCCCCTTTCCCTTATTCCAAAACTAATCTCAATTAAAATTTCTAATGGAGTTTGCAACAATAACTACTCATTTAAATACATCATAAAATATTAAGATGTAAAAAAAACTGCTTGTTATCACTGAATGTTATTTATTATAATTTATCAGTTGGTAGTAAAAAGTGAATATACATTGTATATTGTATATAACAAAGATTTAAGTTGATTCTGGACAAAGAAAGATAACTCCAATTAAAAAAAAATCTTGCTATTGCACAATATTTTGCAATTAGATATTTCTTGCTTACTATTCTGGACAAAGAAAGATAACTCTAATTAAAAAAAAATTTGCTATTTCACAATATTGTGCAATTAGATATTTCTTGCCATTGCGCAATACTGTGCAATTGAAAAGACTTGCTATTGCACAACACTTTATATAATAATTTTAGATCCTGATTTGGACCAACTTGAAAACTGGGCCCATAATAAAAAATCTAAGTACATTTTTGGATTCAGCATATCAAAGAACCCCAAGATTTCAATTTTTGTTGAAATCAGACTAAGTTTAATTTTGGACCCTTTGGACTTTAGTGTAGACCAATTTGAAAACAGGACCAAAAATGAAGAATCTACATACACAGTTAGATTTGGTATATCAAAGAACCCCATTTATTCAATTTTTGATGAAATCAAACAAAATTTAATTTTGGACCCCGATTTGGACCAACTTGAAAACTGGGCCAATAATCAAGAATCTAAGTACATTTTTAGATTCAGCATATCAAAGAACCTAACTGATTCATTTTTTGTCAAAATCAAACTAAGTTTAATTTTGGACCCTTTGGACCTTAATGTAGACCAATTTGAAAACGGGACCAAAAGTTAAGAATCTACATACACAGTCATGACAGTTAGATTCGGCATATCAAAGAACCCCAATTATTCAATTTTGATGAAATCAAACAAAGTTTAATTTTGGACCCTTTGGGCCCCTTATTCTGTTGGGACCAAAACTCCCAAAATCAATACCAACCTTCCTTTTATGGTCATAAACCTTGTGTTTAAATTTCATAGATTTCTATTTACTTATACTAACGTTATGGTGCGAAAACCAAGAAAAATGCTTATTTGGGTCCCTTTTTGGCCCCTTATTCCTAAACTGTTGGGACCTAAACTCCCAAAATCAATACCAACCTTCCTTTTGTAGTCATTAACATTGTGTTTAAATTTCATTGATTTCTATATACTTAAACTAAAGTTATTGTGCGAAAACCAAGAATAATGCTTATTTGGGCCCTTTTTTGGCCCCTAATTCCTAAACTGTTGAAACCTAAACTCCCAAAATCAATCCCGACCGTTTTTTTGTGGTCATAAACCTTGTGTCAAAATTTCATAGATTTCTATTAACTTAAACTAAAGTTATAGTGCGAAAACCAAGAAAATGCTTATTTGGGCCCTTTTTGGCCCCTAATTCCTAAAATGTTGGGACCAAAACTCCTAAAATCAATCCCAACCTTCCTTTTGTGGTCATAAACCTTGTGTTAAAATTTCATAGATTTCCATTCACTTTTACTAAAGTTAGAGTGTGAAAACTAAAAGTATTCGGACGCCGGACGACGACGCAGACGACGACGACGACGACGACGCCAACGTGATAGCAATATACGACGAAAAATTTTTCAAATTTTGCGGTCGTATAAAAATCTAAGTATATGTTTAGATTCAGCATATCAAAAAAGCCCAAGAATTCAATTTTTGTTAAAATCAAACTTAGTTTAATTTTGGACCCTTTGGACTTTAATGTAGACCAATTTGAAAACGGGACCAAAAATTAAGAATCTACATACACCGTTAGATTTGGCATATCAAAGAACCCCAATAATTCAGTTTTTGATGAAATCAAACAAAGTTTAATTTTGGACCCTTTGGGCCCCTTATTCCTAAACTGTTGGGACCAAACCTCCCAAAATCAAACCCAACCTTCCTTTTATGGTCATAAACCTTGTGTTTAAATTTCATAGATTTCTATTTACTTATACTAAAATTATGGTGCGAAAACCAAGAATAATGCTTATTTGGGCCCCTTTGTGGCCCCTAATTCCTAAATTTAAACTGTTCGGAACAAAACTCCGAAAATCAATCCCAACCTTCCTTTTGTGTTCATAAACCTTGTGTTTAAATTTCATTGATTTCTATTTACTTATACTAAAGTTATTGTACGAAAACCAAGAATAATGCTTATTTTGGCCCTTTTTTAGCCCCTAACTCCTAAACTGTTGGAACCAAAACTCCCAAAATCAATCCCAACCTTTCTTTTGTGGTCATAAACCTTGTGTCAAAATTTCATAGATTTCAATTCACTTCTACTAAAGTTAGAGTGCGAAAACTAAAAGTATTTGGACGACGACGACGCCAACGTGATAGCAATATACGACGAAAAATTAAAATTTTTGCGATCGTATAAAAATCTGAACTTTTTTTTCAAGTGGTCACTGAAACATGAAAATGAGGTCAAGGACATTGGACATGTGACTGACGGAAACTTCGTAACATGAGGCATCTATATACAAAGTATGAAGCATCCAGGACTTCCACCTTCTAAAATATAAAGCTTTTAAGAAGTTAGCTAACACTGCTGCCGCCGCCGGATCACTATCCCTATGTCGAGCTTTCTGCAACAAAAGTTGCAGGCTCGACAAAAACTTTGGTAGATACAAAATATACAAAGCCAATCGGTATCAACATTTGGACAAGATATTTAAAATTAGAATACGTACCGCAGATGTCATTTGCACTGGGGTAAATGTGATCTCCGTAACTGCAGTTACGTATATCCAAAGATGGCGGACGATGTTTCTGGTCAATTTTTCTTTTGTCAATTTTATAATAATAATGTATTATTCTTTAGTACTTCATGTCTTTTTAAACGTATTACTAAATTTATAACTGAAATACTAAGTGTATTTTGTCATCATTCAATCGCTATACAGAGAAAACAGTCACCTAAAATATCGTGATGATATGGGTAACTGAAGTAAATAAATTGTCAATGATATACATAACTGGAAATATTGATATCTGTAACTGATTTTATTATTAAACAATTCAATCATGTTTGAAATGAAATAAATGTCTACGGTTATTAAAAGTGATTATAAATATGAATCAGAATTGTTCTTCGAAGTCTTAAAATTATTATGTGGAAAGATTGATCAGTTTACCAATTCTGTTTTTCTATAAAGTCAGCCCTATGCATAGGAAGGTAGAGGACGGCGATTTTGTAATTTATTACAGATGAAATATATAAGTAAAATTGAGAACGAACAGTCCTTTAGCAAATGGAAAAATCTAAATCTCCAAGAAATTGATAACAACTGTCATATTCTTGATTTGATACAAATATTTCCGCATGTAGAAAATGGTAGGTTAAACCTGGTTGTATAGAAAGCTAAGCCTCTCACTTGTATGCGAATCACACAGAATTCCATTATATCAACAACAATTTTTGAGCAAAGCAAACAGACAAGATAGGTCAAAATATCATAATACAAAAGGTAAAATGTATCACTGTCAACATTATTTTTAAATCTTAATCACTATAAAAAATTAAAACCTATTTCAACAGATAAACAAAATATGGCATATTTTTTAAAAGACTTTAACATGTTTAAGGATAAATTTCATAATCCAAATTTGAAGGCATGAGTACAAAATGACCATAGCATCGTAACACAATGGCGATGTGTATGAATACTGAGCCTTAAAAAATATATAATCAACCCGTAAAATAGAGTAGAGGTTTACAATATACAAAGACGAAACACAATAGCACAAATTACGTACATCAGATGATAAATAACAATCACCGTACCTAAACACTATATTTCAAGACCTTCAAGACTGGCTTGGGATTGGGATTGGTCTACCTCCCATAAAAACATTGACTAAAACTTAAATTGGTAGCAAGGAAGACAAAATCCAAGTTGGCTGTGCTGGATACACAAGTACGCATCCACGTCTGCTTATGATCAGATGCCTTGTGGAGAGATAATTACGTGCTCTTTGTACGTTAATAACCCTCATAACAAATCTTTGAGGGGCCATAGATGGCATGTGGCAATGATATATTTCCGCCAGCTACTATTAAAGAGGAAAATATCTGAGAACGTTAAATGCAATTTTTGTAAAACAAAAGAAGAAGATTATTTGCATTTCTTTATTTATACATGTATGTTCATTTTTAAAAGATTTTTTTGGGAGAAAGTACATTATCTTCTAGCAAAAATAGATTTTCAAAACAAGATATTAGCAAAACATATAGTATTTGGATACAAAATATCAGATCAAGGGTATAACGGTTTTAATTATTTCTTGACAATTATAAGTTTTTGTATTTACAAGTCGTACTACATGTATGTATCCCAGCAAAAACTGAAGTTTTTAGATGTGTATGCTATGTTTATAAAGGAGCTACGAAGGTTTATGAATGAGAAAAAAACAGTATCTCAAAACAATTACATTAGATGTATGTTTCATCATAATACCTTATTCTGATTGGCTAACTGCACATCACATGTTATTCCTTAAGCAGTTGCATTACACAATAAAACTTATCATTCATGATGACACGAGGTCCCATAATAAAGTGCACAGGTAAATTAAATAAAAACTTGATGTAAATCGTGTTTTCATGATACTAGCTAAAAAATGTAATTATAAGTATTGAATGCTTCTTTTTGTAACTTCATAGGGTTGTAAAAGCGTTGACCATGCGCACATTTTTAGAATGAAGCGCTTCCGTGCTTCATACAAAATGTACTTCGGTCAACGCTTTTACACCCCAATAAAGTTACAAAAAGAAGCATTCAATTCTTAAATGTATTTTTCATAAAGTTAAAAAGATTGATATAATTGATGGAAAAAAAATAATGTTTATATTTTATTATATTCTGTGTATTTTCCTGCATACTCAGAAAGTATTTCACAGGGATACTTTATTGAAGCTTGGACAATGAAGTAAAGTTGTAACAAGCAATTTGAAGAAGAAAGAATATTTATTTGTTGTTAAAAAAAAATTCCATCAAAAGTAATAAAATTGGGTACACCGATAACATCAAAAATATTTGAATTAAGTTCACCTGTAACATCAGAAGTAATAGAATCAGGTACATCCATTACATAAAAAATATTGAAATTAAAAAGTAATATCACAAAAATACTGAACTCATATCGGAAAATTCCTAATCACATGGCAAAATCAAATGACAAAACACATCAAAAACGAATGGACAACTGTCGTATTCCTGACTTGGTACAGGCATTTTCAAATGTAGAAAATATTGGATTATTTTCATTGCACTAGATACTGTGGATTCATTTATTTTCGTGGGTATCAATTTTCGTGGATAGAGAAAAAAAGACGTTTCGTGGTATACGTAAATTCATGGATCGCTGATTACAACAAACAAATTTTAGATACGTAATTCGTGGATTTCTTTTTGATTTAGGAGATCATATAACATCCTTGGTTCGATCAATAATAAAACAAAACAAAAAAAGAAGGAATTCATTGAAAAAGTTTTGGATTGTCAAGAACCTCGCTTAATTGGTCATTCCAGGTTAAAGTGTTCATTGATAACTTCGATTACAATAATGGGCAGAGACAACTTATTATTTGTTTGTTTTACAATTAATAAATTCTTGTCTGAATTCTATAAGGCATTCAAAACTTTATGATTGAAAGCTAATTTCCCTAATCACGATATAATAAACAGTGATACAGTATAAGTATAAGGCATTCAAAACTTTATGATTGAAAGCTAATTTCCCTAATCACGATATAATAAACAGTGATACAGTATAAGTATAAGGTGTGAAAATAAATGTTCCTGTCATAAACAATATTACCTACAGGCAATATCCCCGTACTTAATCCTATTACCTGTTACCTTCTGTAAATCCCTCCTCTATCAGGAGAACCTGGAGTTCATCCAGTAAAATTTTGTCGTATTGATTTTTAATCACAGGTAAACCAAACTATGACACGGTAATTAACAACTTGCAGTTATTTTCCATGAACAGTTTTAATCAATTATAAAAAGTAAATTATCACTGATATTCAATATATTTAATATAGATTTAATCAAAATACTTGTATCTTCTTTCAATAAAAATCACGTGTTATGTTACAATGTGTATCGCTAATCAACACTATACTAGAACTGCATAACATAACCGGAAATAAACATCCAACTCCATACACATTTCTCGGGATTATTCTTCGCTGAATTCTTAAATTCGTGGTTCGCTGTGACCCACGAAACCCACGAAAATTGGTATACCACGAATAACAAGAGGCTGTCACAACGACAGCAAACAGGATTTATTAATATTTATTTGTGTCCTGGCAATATCACAAGAACCATTACTGATGAATGGTGAAAGTGAAAATCATTAATATCAAATTTGAGCTCCATTTTGTCATCAGTATCAACATCTTAAAATTTGAAAAGCTTAGATTGAATGGTTCATGAGTAAATGCAACAACGTGAATTGAAACGCCATTTCACAATCTTTCAAGAACCATAACTCCTGAACGGTAAAAGTCAAAATCGTCATTATTGAACTTGACCTCTAATTTGCCATCAGTAACAACATATAAAAATTTCAAAAGCTTTGGTTGAATGGTTCATGAGAAAATGCACGGACACGACTGGAAACACCATTTTTCAATCTTTCAAGAACCATAACTCCTGAACTGTAAAAGTCAAAATCGTCATTATTGAACTTGACCTCTATTTTGTCATCAGTAACAACATATTAAAATTTGGGAAGCTTTGGTAAAACAGTTCATGCATAAATGCACGGACACGACTGGAAACACCATTTTTCAATCTTTCAAGAATAACAACTCCTGAACGGTAAAAGTCAAAATCGTCATTATTGAACTTGACCTCCATTTTGTCATCAGTAACAACATATTAAAATTTGGGAAGCTTAGGTAGAACAGTTCATGCGTAAATGCACGGACACGACTGGAAACTCCATTTTTCAATCTTTCAAGAACCATAACTCCTGAACGGTAAAAGTCAAAATCGCCATTATTGAACTTGACCTTCATTTAGTTGTCAGTAACAACATATTAAAATTTTAAAAGCTTTGGTTGAACGGTTCATGAGTTAATGCACGGACAACATTTGATTGCCGCCCGCCCGCCCGCACGACCGACCGCCCGCCCGCCGTACATCCCCAAATCAATAACCGACATTTTTGTCACAAAAATCCAGTTAAAAATGAATCCACAGCATACCTGCCAAGTTTTCAAAATGCCCATGGGGGTTTCGCGTGGAAGATGGCTGCCATACTCCTAAAAAAACCTTTAGAGGGGCCTTCAAATACAGTGTAATGTTGTTTTTTGGCTTCTTCATACTTTTATAAGCCTCAATTCATTGTAAAATTAATCGTTTTGTTAAAATTGTGGACATAATTGCTCTTTAAAAAATTCAATTTGGGAGCCTCCATGGGGGAAATCCCCCGCAAATAGTGACAGTTGGCAGGTATGCCACCGTAATTATTTTGTTTAAACTGAGATAACATTTTTAAATATACCATATACAGTTGATATACAACAGTATGTTACCATAGGATGTCGATGGTTTATTGTACAACCAAAGAAGATGAAGAAAACGAAAGAAGCAACTTTTTGAGGTGAATTTTATCACACATATATATATATACTCTACATATTAAACATGTTAAACTTAAATTCATTGCTTTGGGGTTTTCTTAGCCATATAACATGTATAAACATACCATTTCTTGGAAACAACAGATTCCATTGAGCCTGGTTCAAAACTCTCTTTAATTTCAAGTCACAAAGAGTGTTGTAGTTTGTATTCAGTGTTGAAGGGAGATGAGTAGGTGGAAATTCTCTGTCAAAATAAGTACGGACTGCTCTTGGTGAAACACCTTTCAATAATAAAGCTAATCGTACATAATTCTCTTCTTCTTCCAAGAGGGGTGCCATCATTCTAAAAGTCCTTCTATTTACAATTGATACCTATACCATTCTTAATTTATGGTTCATGTGGTCCTGAAAAATAAAAAAAATTCTACAAATGATAATTCAAAATAGGAAAACCTAAATTAATAATCAACAAACCAATAAGCTACATTTCCTTATTTAGAATATTGATAAGAGGGTTTTCACTCCTGTTGTGTAAATGTACGAAGTAGAATGTGGTAATGTATGTGTGCATCTATAATACTAAAATAACGAGGTCCAATTTGTTAGCCAGCATGATGCAAAAATGAAGATAAAAGAATTCAGCTTTATATATAACTAATATAGTTATACTCATACTGTTGATTAAAAATTACACCATTCTAAGCCCTTTTGTTTTCCAAATAATTAGTAGTTTCCAGTTGTATGTATGTATGTTCTGTATATTCCTCCTTTATTGGGAGCACTACCAAGGGTTATGATGTAAAGGCTGACATTAACACACTGTACAGTACAGATTTAATGTGAGCATTTGCCTTCCCAGTTGTAGTAAGAATCAAAGCGCGAAAGCGCTGTAAAGACAGTTAATTACAGGTTGTGTGTATTTCTAGTCCAGTTATATCATTATCTTCCATAGAACAGAGGTGGTTTGTAGTATTTAAGATTTAGAGTTCTCTTGTACCTAGTTCACCTATATCTATAGTCTACTGTTTACAGTATATTTTCTGTACCTCGCCATGAAATGCATTTTTAAGACATAAGAACTTTTCCTTTTTAATGTAAATAAAACTATTTTTAATTATTGATTATATACACATATTCAATTCTCCTATCCTATGAAAAATAATTCACAAAGATTGACTAGTCTCCGTTCTGTGTGTATTGCTAGAACATCAAGTAACATAATGGTTAATGTACATAGTAACATGTCAACTCTTTTGAAGACAGAACTTTTTTAAAATTCTCCCTCCAAGCAAAATTATTTTTCAGTATAAACATGATAAAGTTATCTACCTATATTAATGACCTAGAGACTCTCAAGAGCCTGTGTCTCTCACCTTGGACGGTCTATGTGCATATTAAACAACGGACACATATAAAATGACAAAATTGTGTTTTTGATGATGGGGACGTGTTTGTAGATCTTTCTTTACTGAACATTCTTGGTGCTACAATTATCTCTATCTATAATAAACATGGCCCAGTATTTACAGTTGAAAATATTTTTTAAAAATTAACAAAAAATACAAAAATTTATGAAAATTGTTAAAAATTGACTATAAAGGGCAATAACTCTTTAAGGGGTCAACTTAAAATTTTGGTCATATTGACTTATTTGTAGATCTTACTTTGCAGAACATTATTGCTGTTTACAGTTTATCTCTATCTATAATAATATTTAAGATAATAACCAAACTCTGCAAAATTTCCTTCAAATTACTAATTTGGGGGCAGCAATCCATCAACGGGTTGTCAGATTTGTCTGAAAATTCCTGGGCAGATAGATCTTCACTGAAGAGACAATTTCACCCTGTCAGATTTGCTCTAAATGCTTTGGTTTCAGAGTTAAAAGCCAAAATCTACATTTTACCTGTATGTTCTATTTTTGGCCATAGTGGCCATCTCGGTTGGTTGACCGGGTCTAACCACACATTTTTTAAATTAGATACCGCAATGATGATTTTGGCTAAGTTTGGTTAAATTTGGCACAGTAGTTTCAGAGAAGATTTTTTGTAAAAGTTTATGGACGACGAAACCAAGTGATGAGTCAGGTCAGGTGAGCTAAAAAGGAGTTTTTAATCAAGGTAACAATGACATCTGGTGGCCATAAAAGCTGTCTCATTAGCATTTTTACCACTTCCCATATTTGTTTTTAAGACAATAGAAGAAAATTATTCAATGCAAAAACAAAACTTACTTGTAAATATGAAATTCTCTTTACAGTATGAGTTTTTCTCATTGTTGGAGATTGTACAGTAGTACAGTCCTGTAACTGCTTATACCAATTTCTTATCCCCTTTAGTTTGATAAACTCACAGAATATCATATATTTACATTGTGCCACATCTCCTTATTTTTATATGCATTACAATAACATGAACAATTGTAATTCAAATCTATATATCAAAGCAAAATGAATTTCACTACTTTCATTCATGCATCCTTTGGAAAAATATAAGTTCTAAAATGACACAATATATGTTTATTTATATAAAAATAATATTTAGTTTTCGACTCTTAACAGGTATAAACAAGAATGTGTCCCCAGTACACGAATGCCCCACTCGCACTATCATTTTCCATGTTCAGTGGACCGTGACATTGGGGTAAAAGCTCTAATTTGGCATTAAAATTAAAAGATCATATCATAGGGAACATGTGTACCAAGTTTGAAGTCGATTGGACTTCAACTTCATCAAAAACTACCTTGACCAAAAACTTTAACCTGAAGAGGGACAGACGGACGGACGAACGGACGGACGAACAGACGAACGGACGCACAGACCAGAAAACATAATGCCCCCTACTATCGTAGGTGGGGCATAAAAATGCACAGCTGTGTCATGATTTGTGAAATCTGTGCTGAAAACATAGGCATTTATGGTGTTTGAGTAATTCCATCTGTGAAGCTCAACATTAGCTCGTCAGTTGGTGGTGGACAGTTATAAATCTTTCCTGCAGGATGAATGTACATCTGTTCAGGAAAACCAATTTCACAAATCAAAACTTTCCTCTAGATTTCTCCTACAATATTCATCTAGTTTAGTTCTTTTGGTTTAACGGGACACCGTCCTGATTTTTAATTTTGTAAACCATTCAGTCTCTTGCTTACAAATGGTGCATGAAAATAGGATGGGAATGCATGGCAGTAGACAAGTCTCTATAAAGTGGGTATGTGCCCTGAAAAAAGTTTTATAACATTAGCTTTTTTGAAACTTGTGAAAGACTTGTGCAACACACATACCTAAATAACTATAACATAGGTGGAGAGCATCATTCATGTCAATGTTTTGTTCCTGTTTACATTGTCATTGATATTTTTCAAGAAAGCCCGAGGCATAGCTCATGAATTCTTGTCATTACAACCGAAATTTACATAATTACTGCTAAAATAATTACCAGTATGATATATCTCTTGTAGAAAAACCATACAATTGTAGCATTAACCAAAAAATGTCAAACAGATGATATTGAATCGTAATCCCAAAAGTTATGACGTCTTGAATTCACCCCCCTTTTTATTCTAAAACGATAATTGCGGTTGCAAACAGACTTTGGTTTACTTGCATGGCGATTATATAAATAACAGTATATATTTCTTAAAGAAAATAAAGTTTTACCATGAATAGTTTCCTGAACGTAGTCGTTTTCAGTAAAATGTGCCTTGCAAACAGCTGATTGATATGGGTTCTACGATTGCATCGCACATGACAATCTACGTTTGAGCCATGGCGTTGATCCAACTCTTCCTTCTTATTAAGTCATTTAGTCCTCCTCTTAAATGACACTCAGGTACACACCAACAAGGACTAGGCATCGTTAATTGTGTGATTGTTTTGCAGTGCAAAAACGGAAGTTAAGGACGGAACTGACTGGTCTCACTAATAAGAGACAAGAAGAATTTTAGAGACAAACAGCGACAAGACGTTTAATTTGGTGACGAAGCGACAATAACTAACAAGCAGGGTTGTCAATAAGATTTAAAGTAGGAGGCTAAAGAATAAAAGTAGCAGGCAACACCGGCGGACGGCGTAGCCGTTCGGTGCGACGAGCTTGCTCGTTGCCCTTCACGGCGAGGGGTCTGGGGGCCGCTCAAGGCCCCCCGAATTTTTTTTTAAAATGGTGCAAAATCCTGCACTCTGGGGGGCTCCTGAACTCTAATTTTGTTCTTTGCAAACACCATTTTTTTTTAATGATGATAAGGTAAATGAGCAGCAAGATGGTCATATTTTCATATAAAGTTGATCAAATAATATCATCAAGACTTTCAGCTAACAAGTTATTGAAGTTGTTTGCAAATTTTTGAGGAAAATGATGAAGACATGACTCTGTAAGACATGGTGATCATTCAGGAAAAGATTTAAATTTTATTTTATTAGTTGAAAATATTTTTAATTTAACTGTAGACGTGCAATTATTCAAATAGTTCTAACCCATAGAAAACATTTTTCAGTATTAATAATTTCAAATACTTATCTCAATAAATCAAATGATGAATTCAATGGACTGTTTTAGGCAAAAAGGATGCACTTTTGAAATTACAATAATCTAGAATTTAAAATCTTGGTATTAAAATAATTTTTTGTGAGTTATTAATTGAAGTGTTATAATCAAAGGAAAAATGGGGTCATCATGGTCATGGGTCAAAATATTTAACCCTGTATCATAGGGAGAAAAAAACAGAGATCAAACATCTGACAGAAATTCCAGAACCTGGCCAAAGTACATCCTTGAATGCAAAATGCAAGACATTCATTTTTTATTATTATTACTTGGATCAGTTGAGTCAGAGCATGAATGTGTGTGTTTTCTTTTTCATTTTTTTTAATAGCATTCATTGTGTCATGTATGTTTGGGGATGTTAAGTAAGACCTATTGTGTGTGCTAATAGTATATCCTCCTTTACACCGTATATCTCTTGGTGTCAGGTAGTGCTCCTAGTATTTATGATATATGAGGCTACACAATGACATACAGACAACTAACACAATTTTTTTCTTTTATTTCAAAACTTAAAGAAAGGCCATGGGACAGGTATACATAAGATTTATGGTAAAAATAAACAGATAAAGAGTCTGCTTTTAAGAGGCTCTATCACTGACTTAAAAACAAGAAAATGAAAATCACATAATGAAAATAATGTGAAGTCTGCTTTTACGAGACAGGACATTGCTCTTTTTTTCATTTCTTGGTAGGGCGACGATCATGCACTGCATGAACATTACCAAGGAGGGTGTCTCAATTATAATTTGAATGCAACTGTCATAGAACACACCTTTTTTTCGCTTCGTTGTCGTTTGAAAAAAATCCGAAATCCTTATCATTTTTCCGACTCTGCTTCACTTTTTCTTTAATGACTGGTTACAAAATCTCGTTATTACTATTAATGCATACTTTTCCTGGTTTCAGTACAAAATCTGATAGTACTTTGCAGCGAACTCAACAACCAGCATCTATTTTACCGGAAATCCAATTTTATTAACCAATCAGAAATGCCGTTATATATCTATCTCGATTGTGCTAGATAGTGACCGTCGATCTAAAACTAAAAGTACGATTTATATTTTTTTGACATCAGAAAAACAACCGATGGAGATTTGATTATAAACGACTATTTCAATCGGCAATCGGTTCTTAATGAATACGCTGAACAAGGGACAAGCGAATCGTAATTCTCTCACGTGGCTATTCTCATTTGATGTGATAGGGTGAAGCTACACCTTTCAAATATGTCCCTATGAAAAAGAAGAATTTCACTGTTAGAAAGGAAATGATATTGCATGGTTTTGAATCAATAAATTCTTTAAAAGGAAATTGATTTTTTTTTTGTTTTGATGGCCAATTTTTAGCGTGTGCATAAAATATATTTTTTTTTTATATCTAATAAAAACTAATCCCTTTCTTCTTAATAAAAACATATTTTTATCTATCAATGTACAGTAATATAAAAAATGTTTTATAACCGCCCCTATAATAAAAAATAATGCATGTTTTTTTTAATATCTATGGGGAATAAGTTGTTGCAATGACATTTTTTTTATTTATGTATAGTCGCTATATAGTCTTCTTGAGGCTTCTTCTCGCTAAATTAATTATATTGTCGCTTCTTATCGCTATTTTAATTTTATTGTCGCTTCTTATCACTTTTTGACGCTTCTTGTCTTTAATTAGTGGAACCCTATTCAGGAACGATAATTTCATATTTTACATAACTGAGACCGAAATAACTATAACGTCATACGGCTTCACGTACAGAAATACTTTAAATTGTATATTATGCAATATAATTCACGGTCAGTCGACTTTTAATTATAATATCATGTTATATCAACGAGTGAAATGATTTTAAAATATCTTTAGATCGCAAATAGTACTCGAAATTGAACGGACCTCTTTCCACACGGAATTCGAATAATGATAGTTTGTAATCAGATTGACTGCTTATAATGCAAAAGACACATTAATAAACAGATTTTTAAAACGAACAATACACACTGATCGTTTCTTTATTTCCCAATGTAAATGAAAGGAACAAAAACCAATACATACCACAAAAAGTAGAGGAGAAATTTAAACATTTCCGGATCTATTTCTTGCAAAATGACCCCCAGCAAAGATTTGCGTAAGGAAAGATGAACCTCATGACTTGAAAGTCAGGCCTTAAAGCACTGCCTTTAAAAACAGATAGATCTTGAAAACAGAGAAAAATGCTCTTTTTTGGATTGTTGTCTGTTTGACACATTCCCCATTTCCATTCTCAATTTTATTTTAAAACTGATCACCTTATAATCAGCATGACTTTATCAGATGACAATACAAATACTAAAACTCTAGACTAAACATCAGCTATAGGCGTTACAGTATGTACTTTAATTCAGTCATATCGTGAGTGTGTTCTAGTATCATATATATTTTACAGTCCTGCTTGGATTTAAGACAACAGACTACTGGATTTTCTTAACTATAGATCAACTGATACTGTATGAACAAAATCAAAAAAAGTGTTGTCAGTTAGGAGATAACATAGTCCCAAACTTGATTAAACAATTCAAACCAAAGAACAAATTAATCTACATGTACTACCCCACATTGCCCTAGCTAGCAGATTACACTTTTTTTCATCTTACCACTTTTAATTAACATGCTAAAGGAGTGAACAAAAACCCAATAAATAATGTTTCAAATAAGCACTGAAGTAAAACATGTTGATTCAGGAAGAAAATTGGATTGTCAACTCTTATTTTTAGTTATTTTGACTGAAAGAAACATGATATACATGTAAGTACCAAATCATGAAAAAGAGGGTAAAATTATTTTAAAATATTTTGACAATACATGGACTAGAATATCATGAATATATCTATATTAGGTTAAGTAAGTAAGCTGTTTCTCATGTATGAATTAAGTTAAATTATGTCCCCTTGTACATAATCAATTTAATTACCTTTTTGTGCTTTTTCGGGGTCAGAATATTAAACCAATTCATGACCTTTGCTTCAAAATAAATAAACTATCTAATCAATCTGGCATACAACATTGTACAATGGTAATGACATTCCTTGTCCCAAAAAATGATCTCTATTTCTGCAAAATATGGGGCTCATTGAATAAGTAAAGACCCCTAACCACTTACTTCTCCACAAAAAGCTCATGCTGATGTCATGTTACCAAAGAACTTCAAATTAAACCCAAAGAAATCTAATATAGCTGTACTTGTGTGAAGAAAATTTAGAGGCTCTTAAGGCAGATTCCATATAAGAAAGTGAAAAACTCCCATAAGCAGGTTTGACAAAATTCATAAGCAATGAACTTCTGTTTTTGAATACATGCCTTACTAATAAAGATAAAGACAATTTGACCCCAAAAAAATTGATGAGCATCATCCTTTTTAAATAAAAGAAGCCTTAAATGTTATGTTTCTGACATAAGATTTGACAGACTTTATTTTTCTGACATAACCTGTTTATTATTTTTATCTAATCAACGTGTGGTTCGTTTGATATCAGCTATTCATTGGTCGAAATTCAATTATGACGTCAAATTTTCTTGCTTTTCTTCCGAGTTTCCTGTTGTGACGTCATGAAAAAAGGCGACCATGCCTGATGACGTCACATAAAAAGAACACATCTTTTCAGAAGAAGGAATAAGTTTGCCTGCATACTGCATACAAATCATTAGAGAAACTGTGTAATACGATATTTATCCACTCTCGACAGTTAAATTTTAAATATTTAAAACACTCGGACAAGCCTCGCGTTTTAAATTTGAAAATTTAACTGTCTCGAGTGGATAAATATCGTATCACACTTGATGCAGTGGTAGAATCTATATGTATTCAATTATGAGGTCTAATATTTGTTTATTGAGATGTATTATATTGTACACTGTATATTGCATTAGGTCTGTATAATTATGTAAGTTTTAGGTTGATAGGTAATGTGGTCAATTTGATTGACAGTTTAGGAGGTGGGGCATTGTAATTAAAGGTCCACCTTGTCTCTGAGTATTTATGTGCACATACATGAAAACCATAGGGAACTATATTTCAGTGTGAATAAATTTAGTAACAGTAGCTAACCTGTCGTGTTGTTAGGGATGCCGGTGCCTTAGTAAAGATTTAGAACAAGTTCTAATCTTTCCAAAAAACCTAATTTGGCATTAAAATTAGAAAGATCATATCATAAGCAACAAGTGTACTAAGTTTCAAGTTGATTGGACTTCAACTTCATCATGTTCATCAAAAACTACCTTGACCAAAAACTACCTTGACCAAAACCTTTAACCTGAAACTGGCACTTCCTTTTTCTATGTTCAGTGGACTGTGAAATTGGGGTCAAAAGTCTAATTTGGCTTTAAAATTAGAAAGATCATATCATAAGGAACATGTGTACTTAAAGTTACATGTTGATTGGACTGCAGCTTCATCAAAAATTACCTTGACCAAAAACTTTAAACTGAAGCAGGACAGACAAACGAACGAAAAAAACCAAATGGACGGACGGACGAACGGACGCACAGACCAGAAAACATAATGCCCCTCAGCCCCCTCTACTATCGTGGGTGGGGCATAAAAATCAATGAAAACATATATAACTTTTTCAATAAGTACAATGCACTAACCTCATAAGGAGATTTTAGTGCAGTTCAATAATTTAATTTACCGGTAATATTTTATTCCAAACCACTTATATAAAATGATTTTAAGTCTCTTAACAAAGGTTAACCAGATGCTCCGCAGGGCGTAGCTTTATACGACCGCAGAGGTTGAACCCTGAACGGTTGGGGCAAGTATGGACACAACATTCAAGCTGGATTCAGCTCTAAATTTGGATTGTGATTAAATAGTTGACACAGCATAGGTTTCTGACACAGAATGAATGTGTTCTAATGAACTTAAAATTTGTGTTTTCTCTTAGAGCAATTCACTATGCTGTTGAATATTAATCCTCTCGAAACAAGAATGTGTCCTCAGTACTCGAATGCCCCACTCGCACTATCATTTTCCATGTTCAGTGGACCGTGAAATTGGGGTAAAAACTCTAATTTGGCATTAAAATTAGAAAGATCATATCATAGGGGACATGTGTACTAAGTTTGAAGTCGATTGGACTTAAACTTCATCAAAAACTACCTTGACCAAAAACTTTAACCTGAAGCGGGACAGACGGACGGACGAACGAACGGACAGACGGACGGACGGACGCACAGACCAGAAAACATAATGCCCCTCTACTATCGTAGGTGGGGCATAAAAATGTTTGAAGAAATTTTCTTTTTTATTTATGAACCCAATTTTTTTAATCACATCCCCCTTTCCCTTATTCCAAAACTAATCTCAATTAAAATTTCTAATGGAGTTTGCAACAATAACTACTCATTTAAATACATCATAAAATATTAAGATGTAAAAAAAACTGCTTGTTATCACTGAATGTTATTTATTATAATTTATCAGTTGGTAGTAAAAAGTGAATATACATTGTATATTGTATATAACAAAGATTTAAGTTGATTCTGGACAAAGAAAGATAACTCCAATTAAAAAAAAATCTTGCTATTGCACAATATTTTGCAATTAGATATTTCTTGCTTACTATTCTGGACAAAGAAAGATAACTCTAATTTAAAAAAAAATTTGCTATTTCACAATATTGTGCAATTAGATATTTCTTGCCATTGCGCAATACTGTGCAATTGAAAAGACTTGCTATTGCACAATACTTAATATAATAATTTTAGATCCTGATTTGGACCAACTTGAAAACTGGGCCCATAATAAAAAATCTAAGTACATTTTTGGATTCAGCATATCAAAGAACCCCAAGATTTCAATTTTTGTTGAAATCAGACTAAGTTTAATTTTGGACCCTTTGGACTTTAGTGTAGACCAATTTGAAAACAGGACCAACCAGATGCTCCGCAGGGCGTAGCTTTATACGACCGCAGAGGTTGAACCCTGAACGGTTAGGGCAAGTATGGACACAACATTCAAGCTGGATTCAGCTCTAAATTTGGATTGTGATTAAATAGTTGACACAGCATAGGTTTCTGACACAGAATGAATGTGTTCTAATGAACTTAAAATTTTTGTTTCTCTTAGAGCAATTCACTATGCTGTTGAATATTAATCCTCTCAAAAAAATGTTTGAAGAAATTTTCTTTTTTATTTATGAAATTTCAAATGAGAAAAATTGAACCCAATTTTTTTAATCACACCCCCCTTTCCCTTATTCCAAAACTAATCTCAATTAAAATTTCTAATGGAGTTTGCAACAATAACTACTCATTTAAATACATCATAAAATATTAAGATGTAAAAAAACTGCTTGTTATCACTGAATGGTAAAGATTATTTTAATTTATCAGTTGGTAGTAAAAAGTGAATATACATTGTATATTGTATATAACAAAGATTTAAGTTGATTCTGGACAAAGAAAGATAACTCCAATTAAAAAAAAATCTTGCTATTGCACAATATTTTGCAATTAGATATTTCTTGCTTACTATTCTGGACAAAGAAAGATAACTCTAATTAAAAAAAAAATTGATATTTCACAATATTGTGCAATTAGATATTTCTTGCCATTGCGCAATACTGTGCAATTGAAAAGACTTGCTATTGCACAATACTTAATATAATAATTTAAGATCCTGATTTGGACCAACTTGAAAACTGGGTCCATAATAAAAAAAAGATTTCAATTTTTGTTAAAATCAGACTAAGTTTAATTTTGGACCCTTTGGACTTTAGTGTAGACCAATTTGAAAACAGGACCAAAAATGAAGAATCTACATACACAGTTAGATTTGGTATATCAAAGAACCCCATTTATTCAATTTTTGATGAAATCAAACAAAGTTTAATTTTGGACCCCAATTTTAGACCAACTTGAAAACTGGGCCAATAATCAAGAATCTAAGTACATTTTTAGATTCAGCATATCAAAGAACCTAACTGATTCATTTTTTGTCAAAATCAAACTAAGTTTAATTTTGGACCCTTTGGACCTTAATGTAGACCAATTTGAAAACGGGACCAAAAGTTAAGAATCTACATACACAGTCATGACAGTTAGATTCAGCATATCAAAGAACCCCAATTATTCAATTTTGATGAAATCAAACAAAAGTTTAATTTTGGACCCTTTGGGCCCCTTATTATGTTGGGACCAAAACTCCCAAAATCAAACCCAACCTTTCTTTTATGGTCATAAACCTTGTGTTTAAATTTCATAGATTTCTATTTACTTATACTAACGTTATGGTGCGAAAACCAAGAAAAATGCTTATTTGGGTCCCTTTTTGGCCCCTAATTCCTAAACTATTGGGACCTAAACTCCCAAAATCAATACCAACCTTCCTTTTGTAGTCATTAACATTGTGTTTAAATTTCATTGATTTCTATTTACTTAAACTAATGTTATTGTGCGAAAACCAAGAATAATGCTTATTTGGGCCCTTTTTTGGCCCCTAATTCCTAAACTGTTGAGACCAAAACTCCCAAAATCAATCCCAACCGTTCTTTTGTGGTCATAAACCTTGTGTCAAAATTTCATAGATTTCTATTAACTTAAACTAAAGTTATAGTGCGAAAACCAAGAAAATGCTTATTTGGGCCCTTTTTGGCCCCTAATTCCTAAAATGTTGGGACCAAAACTCCCAAAATCAATACCAACCTTCCTTTTGTGGTCATAAACCTTGTGTTAAAATTTCATAGATTTCCATTCACTTTTACTAAAGTTAGAGTGCGAAAACTAAAAGTATTCGGACGCCGGACGACGACGACGACGACGACGACGACGACGACGCCAACGTGATAGCAATATACGACGAAAATTTTTTCAAAATTTGCGGTCGTATAAAAATGAAGAATCTACATACACAGTTAGATTTGGTATATCAAAGAACCCCATTTATTCAATTTTTGATGAAACAAACAAAGTTTAATTTTGGACCCCGATTTGGACCAACTTGAAAACTGGGCCAATAATCAAGAATCTAAGTACATTTTTAGATTCAGCATATCAAAGAACCTAACTGATTCATTTTTTGTCAAAATCAAACTAAGTTTAATTTTGGACCCTTTGGACCTTAATGTAGACCAATTTGAAAACGGGACCAAAAGTTAAGAATCTACATACACAGTCATGACAGTTAGATTCGGCATATCAAAGAACCCCAATTATTCAATTTTGATGAAATCAAACAAAGTTTAATTTTGGACCCTTTGGGCCCCTTATTCTGTTGGGACCAAAACTCCCAAAATCAATACCAACCTTCCTTTTATGGTCATAAACCTTGTGTTTAAATTTCATAGATTTCTATTTACTTATACTAACGTTATGGTGCGAAAACCAAGAAAAATGCTTATTTGGGTCCCTTTTTGGCCCCTAATTCCTAAACTGTTGGGACCTAAACTCCCAAAATCAATACCAACCTTCCTTTTGTAGTCATTAACATTGTGTTTAAATTCCATTGATTTCTATTTACTTAAACTAAAGTTATTGTGCGAAAACCAAGAATAATGCTTATTTGGGCCCTTTTTTGGCCCCTAATTCCTAAACTGTTGAAACCTAAACTCCCAAAATCAATCCCAACCGTTCTTTTGTGGTCATAAACCTTGTGTCAAAATTTCATAGATTTCTATTAACTTAAACTAAAGTTATAGTGCAAAAACCAAGAAAATGCTTATTTGGGCCCTTTTTGGCCCCTAATTCCTAAAATGTTGGGACCAAAACTCCCAAAATCAATACCAACCTTCCTTTTGTGGTCATAAACCTTGTGTTAAAATTTCATAGATTTCCATTCACTTTTACTAAAGTTAGAGTGCGAAAACTAAAAGTATTCGGACGCCGGACGACGACGACGACGCCGACGACGACGACGACGACGACGCCGACGCCAACGTGATAGCAATATACGACGAAAAATTTTTCAAATTTTGCGGTCGTATAAAAATTAATTATAGCAACAATGCAAATACTAAACTTTAAAACATAAATAAATAAATATTTTATTTTTCATACGCCAACATGTGTGTACGTTGTTATTGTAAATATAAATAATATAAAAAGTTTTTTGAGCATTATTTTTGATAGAAATTTATTTATAATGAATGGCAATAATTTATTTAGATTTATTGAACAATAAAATTAATATTTGACTCTTCACATTTTACATAATCAGCTTCGCGGATTATTCAATGTGAAGAGTCAAAATTTAATTTTATGGTTCAAAAAATTCTAAATAAATAATAGCCATTCATTAAATATCTTAAACAAATGAATTCAAAATAGCCATATCTATGCAGTTTAACAAATATGTACTAAAATGCTAAAGAAGTATCATGTAAATGGTTAAATATAGAAACAAGCAATCTATATTTTTAAACAAGGGAAATAACAATTACCTATAATCCCAGGGTTTGAAATTAGCAGGGGCCACGTGCCAATGTCCCCTAAAATTTTGTGTGGGCTACTTAAATTTCTGCTTTTCTTGTGTATAGGACTATATATGTGGCTACAATTGCCGTAGTCTAAGTTCAATCCCTGTAATCCTGTCTGCCAAATGTATTTAGAAACAATTTGTTTTTCACTTTTTGTCAACGATTACTAAGTAAGGCCAAATAAAAATATATGTGTGGTTCCAGTTATATACTTTTAAAAAATAGGGTCGGTAGGTCTGCAAATTTTTTTAATTTTTTTAATTTTTAATTTTTTAATTTTTTAATCTTAAAATCCGGAAAAAAAATCGTGTGTTTACCGAAATTGTTTCTGGTATTATACACGCCCCAACTGGAAGTCCACCATTTTTACATGTGTTTGCTTGTAAAATAAACAGTCATGATATGTTTTTAGTTAATTTTGTTGCATTCTGTTATGAATTGTTGCATTTTAGCCATAACAGATACTTGTGATGGAAATTCAGATTACAGAAATCTATGAATATAATTATTTTAATTCACAATCCTCAAAATTTGATCGTTTGAAAATTTATTTTTCAGAAATGAAAAAAAAAGTTTTAGGGTCGGGGGGTTTTAACTAGGGTCGGTCAGGTTACTGGAACCACACATATATTTTTATTTGGTCTAATTAAAAAAACACACACACACTGAAGCTAACATGCTCTTTAGTTGAGACAACTTTATTGTCAATAAACAACAGCCAAACCGTACCAGAAACGAACACTAAAATTGAGAATGGAGAATTGAGACTGTTTTTGGAGGGGTAAATTCAGTAAATAAATATATATACGTCATCAGGGACCGCCCATTTGGGGAAGAGCTTTCTGTCTAAAAGTGAAGTCATGTGCTCTTCTGATTGGTAGATAATGTTTGTAATAAATATTTTTTGGTAGATGGATCAAAACTAGAGTTGAAAAAAAAAAAAAAAAAATGCTGAATGTACTAATTTTTTTCCCTACAGGGTTGAAAAGTAATGGGGGTCAGTATAGGAATTCAGTGCGAATCTACATTGTTTGTAAACAAGGCCATGTGAATGCCCAAAAATGCCGCATGACCCTATGTTTTTATTGTTGCAAAAGATGGGGCTACATTTGTACTTTCATGAATGATATATGAAAGTTTTTAATTTCTAAAGGTAAATCAGGTATAAATTTATTTCCACACATAGATTAGCATTAAAGTCAATGGGAGATTTTTTACTGAATTTACCCCTATAGGAAAATATGCACTTTTTCACTGTACTTGTCCAAGGCCACACAATAATCACAAAACTCATTTCATGTAAATGTTAATGTAATGGAAGAATTTTGGAACCATTTGAAGTTGTTTTTTACACAAATTTCTATCTTTAACTGCGGCTATACAGGATGCACTCTCCCCTGCAAAATGGTGTCCTGAAAAAATGTTGTCTTTCAGGATATCCCAGGAAGTCCTGGGATATCCTGAAAAATCTCAGCACTGGTAATTTTGTAAATCCTGAAATTTCAAGTGTCCCAGGAAGTCCCATGAAGTCCTGAAATCTATTGTCCTGATATTTCAGGAATTTCCAAGACTTTAAATTTGTTTCAGGAATTTCAGGGCTATTTCAGGACTTACAATATTTGATGAACACAGGTTTATCCTGATTTTTCAAGAACTCTTAGGACTTTAGATTATTAACAGGAATTACTGGGATAATTCAAGACTTTAAAGATGTGGGTTTCTTTTCAAAACTTAGTCTGTTTTTGCAATTTGAATTCCACTTAAGTATATTTACAATTCCATTTAAAATTCAAGTTCCAAGAATTGTTTGTGCACAGTTCAACTTGTATATGATATCATATTGATGAAAAATGTTAGGACGCAATTTTGGAAAATGCAAAACTCACATATCACAAATCATGTCACATGCCGAAAGCCAAAATATGAGTAACAACATGAACAAGACAACATAATTTTTTTTAATTAAACATTAATATTTTCAAAGCCCAATATTAAAGATCATGATCATACAACCATAGATGTAATACCCAAGATAATAGATTAACTGTAAACAGGTTAAATTTATATAATTGCGAGTATCTAAATGAACACACAAATAATTTTCATGCTTTAATTCTTTATCTTTGAAATGTGAGCCAGAGTGAATGAAATGTATAAATGTGCCATCTGGTTTATATTTATTTTAGTGTAGACACTGGACAGGAAGTGTGAGGTCAAATGCAGGGCTTCACATATAGCTAAATTATACATTTTCTGCAATTACTATTATAACTTTAAACATTAAGATGGTAAATAAACAATAAATGGATATTTTTTTATTATAATATATATATATCAAATATTCAAGATAAATTTAATTTATTCAACCAGGGAACCTTTCAAATAAAATAGAAATTTAACTCCTTAAATAACCCCTGACACAATTAGAATTTGAACTTGGACAACAAGCAAAGATGTCTTATATTCTAAACACAAAATGAATGGAGATAAATGAAATTAACTAAGTTTCAACAGTTCTATATTTTAACATTATATTAATAGTGCAAATGTTTTCTTCTGGTGACATGACTTTGATTTTAAGGAGCATTAATTTGATGAATTCATGCATTTTGGATAATCTTTTGGTAAGTACAAATACATTACCAGGTAGATTCCACCATTTTGAATATGTGCATGTTGCAATAAGAGTAAACAAAACAGTTATAGAATGTTCACATAAGATTTACTTTCATCACAATCATAAGGAATTATAGCAAAACAATGTTATTACTTATAATGAAATTTTTTTAAAATTGTATAGGTATGCTTTTAATAATAATATAAAAAACTTAAACATAGAACAGTGAGAAAACTCACATTAAGATGTATACCACAAACAGTTTGCTGCAATATCTCTGAAATAAGTTGCTTAATTCATTAAGATACATACTTCTGGAATACTAGTACATGTTTAATTTTACAAATTTTAAATAAATGATTGAGTAGGAGGAAAAAATGCTAAAAATAATTGTCAGGAGATATTTTAAAGTCTTTGATATATGAATGAATCAAATGGCTTGGTCCTTAATGGCAGGGTACATTTATACACAAAATATATACATGTATGTACTCATTTAAGGTAGATTGATGGTATACCGCCATCTTGGATTGAACAATCACAGTAAAAAATCGGTCTAGTTATTTGCCTAAATCTGCAAATTTGGAGACAGATTTGCAATTTGATGGTTAGACTGTTTAATAATATAAAGAAAACTTGGCAATTTATTGTATAATTCAAAATATTTAAACAAATATCATTTTATTTTGCTTTTTGAATAATTTTTTTCAAATGAGCCATTTAAGGGAAGATAACTCTTTTAGTAAAAGATTTATACTGGACAGATAGGTAATTTTTTTCTTTTTACTTGTAGCAAGAAAATAAGTTCGGTGACACCATTTTTTCTTTTTATTTTCTTAAAACATATTACAATTAAAACCTATCTTTTCACAATTTATTTCAAAATTCTATCTCATAGATTATTTTTTATGCACACAATTGTGTTTTTCCATTAACAATCTAACCAAATTTAGGCAATTTTCAACGACTCATAGCTTGAAAAATAGCACGGTGACCCCTACTTTTTATTATTTTTTTGAAAAGAGCATATTAAAATCTTCATTCTGGCTAAGTATAAGAAAATTCTGTCTCAAAAAAGATTTACTTATGATCTACCTTAAATAAAGAAAAAAGCATGTTGACTTAAACAAATCTGACATACTAATGCATGAGATTTGGTATTTAATTTTTTTTATCAAACTTTAGATCCAAAACTTTTGTTTTGTTTCAGATTTACTGTTAAAGACCAGCAGCTCTGATTTATAAAAAAAACTATAGTGAGGGCCAAGATACATTTATGTGACCATCTTAAACTAGTCAAGACAAGACGGCTTTTTTGAAAATTTGAGAGAATAGAAGATGATAACAATGAACAAAACAGTGACTGTACTATAGAAAATAAATTTGTTTTCAAATGATTTGATTTTAAAAATGCCATCAAATGTGCTGTGAAGAAAAAAGTTGGAAGAATGAATACTGTCTTTTCATAGATTAAAAGGATAAGAGTCCATGTTCATGATGTTATCCCCATGGCTTTTTTTTGTTGATTTTTTGGTATGTCTTGAAATATCCCAGGACATCCCAGGAGTTCACAGGACAATATTAAAATAATTTACATGTAAACAAGTCCTGAAAAGTTTTTTAAACCCGAGACTTCTCAGGACAATCCTGGGATATTTCAGGTTTACTAGTCCTGAAAAGTCCTGAAACCCTGGGACTTCTCAGGACAATCCTGGGATATTTCAGGTTTACTAGTCCTGAAAAGTCCTGAAATGTCCCAATTGGTCCTATGCTTTTAGGATCAGGATTTCCTGGGATATCACAGGAAGTCCTGTTCCAATACTCTCCCTAAAATTCCTGAAAAGTCTTGAAATTTCATTTCAGGAAGTCCTGGGATATCCCAAGAAAATATCTCAGGAAATCCCAGGAAGGTCTTGGGATATCCCAGGATATCCCAATAGATTCTTGCAAGGGCTGAGTGAGTGTACTGTGAGAGAAGCATGGAGTATATAGTAACCAGGTGCTCCGCAGGGCGCAGCTTTATACGACCGCAGAGGTCGAACCCTGAACAGTTGGGGCAAGTATGGACAAAACATTCAAGCGTGATACAGCTCTGAATTTGGATTGTGATCAAATTTTTGACATTACATGTTTTTTTTTACACAAAACAAATGTCAAGATTTTACAAATCAATTAAAGATTTCTTCTTCAAACTTTTTAAATATAAAATTAAATAGTTGACACAGCATAGGTTTCTGACACAGAATGAATGTGGTCTAATGAACTTAAAAGTTTTTTTTTGCCTTT
Organism: Mytilus galloprovincialis; assembly: GCA_037788925.1. Classification (NCBI taxonomy): domain Eukaryota; kingdom Metazoa; phylum Mollusca; class Bivalvia; order Mytilida; family Mytilidae; genus Mytilus; species Mytilus galloprovincialis. The sequence goes on from CM075332.1 coordinate 18,525,764, forward strand.
GAGCAATTCACTATGCTGTTGAATATTAATCCTCTCAAAAATATGTTTGAAGAAATTTTCTTTTTATTTATGAAATCTGAAATGAGAAAAATTTAAACCCCCCCCCTTTTTTTTCACATCCCCGTTTCCCTTTTTCCAAAACTGATATCAATTCAAATTTCTAATGGAGTTTGCAACAATAACTACTCTTTTAAATACATCATAAAATATTAAAATGTAAAATAAAGTGCTTGTTATCACTGAATGGTAAAGATTGGGTGGTAGTAAAAGTGAATATACATTATTTATTGTATAAAACAATAAAAAAAACTTCATCAGCAACATTTTATATTGGCAAATTTCCAATGAGGTTATTTACATAAAGTTATTGGCAAATAAAAATAGAAAATGACATCATAGTCATGTCTGGCAAATGTCCAACATACATTATCTAAAAACATTTTAGATAAGATAAGGAAAAAAAGCTTCATCAGCAACATTTTATATTGGCAAATTTCCAATGAAGTTATTTACATAAAGTTATTGGCAAATAAAAATAGAAAATGACATCATAGTCATGTCTGGCAAATTTCCAACATATATTATCAACTACTATTCTATACAAAGAAAGATAACTCCAATTGAAAATTAATTGCTATTGCACAATATTGTGCAATTAGATATTTCTTGCTATTGTGCAATACTGTGCAATTGAAAATTTCTTGCTATTGCACAATACTTGATATGGAATCCTGATTTGGACCAACTTGAAAACTGGGCCCATAATCAAAAATCAAAGTACATGTTTAGATAAAGCATATATATCAAATAAGCCCAAGAATTTAATTTTTGTTAAAATCAAACTTAGTTTAATTTTGGACCCTTTGGACCTTAATGTAGACCAATTTGAAAACTGGACCAAAAATTAAGAATCTACATACACAGTTAGATTTGGCATATCAAAGAACCCATTTATTCAATTTTTGATGAAATCAAACAAAGTTTAATTTTGGACCCCCATTTGGACCAACTTGAAAACTAGGCCAATAATTAAAAATCTAAGTACATTTCTAAATTCAGCATATCAAAGAACCCCAAGGATTCAATTTTTGTTAAAATCAAACTAAGTTTAATTTTGGACCCTTTGGACCTTAATGTAGACCAATTTGAAAACGGGACCAAAAATTAAGAATCTACATACATAGTTAGATTTGGCATATCAAAGAACCCCAATTATTCAATTTTTGATGAAATCGCACAAAGTTCAATTTTGGACCCTTTGGGCCCCTTATTCCTAAACTGTTGGGACCAAAACTCCCAAAATCAAACCCATCCTTCCTTTTATGGTCATAAACCTTGTGTTTAAATTTCATAGATTTCTATTTACTTATACTAAAGTTACTGTGCAAAAACCAAAAATAATGCTTATTTTGGCCCCTTTTTGGCCCCTTATTCATAAACTGTTGTGACCTCAACTCCAAAAATCAATCCCAACCTTCCTTTTGTGGTCATAAACCTTGTGTTTAAATTTCATTGATTTCTATTTACTTATACTAAAGTTATTGTGCGAAAACCAAGAATAATGCTTATTTGGGCCTTTTTTTGGCCCCTAATTCCTAAACTGTTGGAACCAAAACTCCCAAAATCAATCCCAACCTTCCTTTTGTGGTCATAAACCTTGTGTCAAAATTTCATAGATTTCTATTTACTTAAACTAAAGTTATAGTGCGAAAACCAAGAAAATGCTTATTTGGGCCCTTTTTGGCCCCTAATTCCTAAAATGTTGGGACCAAAACTCCCAAAATCAATCCCAACCTTCCTTTTGTGGTCATAAACCTTGTGTTAAAATTTCATTGATTTCTATTCACTTTTACTAAAGTTAGAGTACGAAAACTTAAAAGTATTCGGACGACGACGACGATGACGACGCAGACGACGACGCCAACGTGATAGCAATATACGACCAAAAAATTAAAATTTTTGCGGTCGTATAAAAATCAGTTTTTGTGTCCAGATTGAAAGAAACAATAGAAATTACACTTGAGAGTTATGATATCAATGAGAGGCATAATTATTCTCCCCATTTATATCACATTTTGCACATATTTCTCCTCATAATGTATAAAATCATATGAAAAAAATTGGATTACCTCCCTTTGACAATAGTGGGTTTTTTTTTTAGCTGTGTTAAGTTGTAAAACAAGTGGTAAATAAGCACTTTTCTAGTATTTTAACACTCGAATAATCTGACCGCATGGAGGTACTCATTTATCTTTACATAACGCATTGCGTTTCTTTATTTAAAGAATATACTAGACAACTTTTCATGATTACATGTCCTTCATCTATGAAACAAGTTTTGAAATATTTGTAATATGATTTTTATGTTAAATAATTGCTTTTAAATATTCTAAATTGTTACTTCAATCTCCCAAATGTAAAGTTTGGTCATACCTAATCTTATTTTTTCATATTTGGCACTTTTTTCTACTTCAGTTCTGGCTGTCTAGTTTTGGCGAAGAACCCATCCTGATGTTGGGGTAACAGGAATTTCTGCACAGTGATTGTCAATGACATTTTGTGAAATTTACAAGTAATTAAAACACAGATTTAGTATAATGAAACATAATTGTTGTTTTATTTGGTATGAAACTGCTTAAAAAAGCCTTTGAAAAGTCTTTTTGTGGTCTTTTTATGGTATTTAATCAAAAACTTCCATATAAGGAAAAAACTAACTAAGAGTACACCAAGACTTTAGTTTCTAGATGTACTTGCAATACTGGTCAAAGCAAACACAGAAAACTATTCATTTTATTAAACATAGTATTTTACACCATGTACACCATTCTTTTAAAAACAGTCAATGCGCAACTCTGGATACCAAATATACATTGGCCGCAGTATGGGTTGCAGTATAAATTTTGCTCTATCTTTACAAATTCAGCATTTATGAAGGTTGTATTGAAACTGGAACTTGAAAATTGGTTACATTACATGTTTATTACAAAAAAAGTTGGAAAAGAAGTAAAAAAGTCCCTTATAGGGGTAAATTCAGTAAATAAATATACGTCATCAGGGACCGCCCATTTGGGGAAGAGCTTTCTGTCTAAAAGTGAAGTCATGTGCTCTTCTGATTGGTAGATAATGTTTGTAATAAATATTTTTTGGTAGATGGATCAAAACAAGAGTTGAAAAAAAAAAAAAAAAATGCTGAATGTACTAATTTTTTTCCCTACAGGGTTGAAAATAATGGGGGTCAGTATAGGAATTCAGTGCAAATCTACATTGTTTGTAAACAAGGCCATGTGAATGCCCAAAAATGCCGCATGACCCTATGTTTTTATTGTTGCACATGTTGCAAAAGATAGGGCTACATTTGTACTTTCATGAATGATATATGAAAGTTTTTAATTTCTAAAGGTAAATCAGGTATAAATTTATTTCCACACATAGATTAGCATTAAATTAAAGTCAATGGGAGATTTTTTACTGAATTTACCCCTGGAACAAACTATACACTAAGAACGACAACTCAAACTAGTTTTAATGTTACTCTTATTTGTTGATACATGTAATATAAACAAAAATTAATTTACAAAAAGCGGTAATATGTATATAGCAATTAATAAAAATCAGAATGCTGTACAGTAAAAATAATCAGGAATTTGATCTGCTTCGCTGCCCGGAGATGCTGAAAAGTGAACTTGTACAAAATCATGTTTTCAGGGGAAGTGATGAATTGTCCTTGCCAAAATAACAATTAATTCAGGTATCTTACATTGCTAACATATGTTGATACCACAATAATACATTGATAATACTGTCTTGCTAAATATACATGTACCTTATTGTCAAAGAATGCAGCAAGTGTCGTCATCGATGGCCAAAGAAAAAATGGTGATGATAAAGCATGTAATTTGAGAAATTGACTGTCTCCAAAAATATTAAATTCTTAAATTGAGTTATCGGCCTTTTTGCACCAGACAACTATTGAAAAGGCTAAACATTGTACATTGTACTTTAAATGTGTTTGGATTACCTCCCTTACACTGCTTTAAAATTGTCCATTAACCAGGTAACCCTTGTTTTTCCCCTTTTTTGCCCCCAATTCCTTAACGGTTTGAGCCATAACCACCCAAAGTCAATCGTAACCATCCCTTTGTGGTATAATTTCAGAGAGATTCAAACACTGTTTCACAAGTTATTGTCTGGAAACTAGAAAAATGCTTATTTCCGCCCTTTTTTGGCCCCTTTTCCCTAAACTGTTAGGACCATAACCCCAAAAATCAATCCCAACCTTCCTTTTGTGGTTATAAACCTTGTGTTTAAATTTCATAGATTTCTATTTACTTATACTAAAGTTATTGTCCGGAAACCAACTGTCTTCTGACGATGACAAGTTTGACAACTGATATCAATATACAGCCGCATATTTATTTTGTGGTCGTATAAAAATGTAGTACTATTCTGTATTCTGTATTCTATAGGTGTCACTGTTGACACTGGATTGTCTCCCTTGTAAATATTCAAGTCTCGTGTGTAAATATTTCACTATGGTAAATAACTCTCTTGTACTTAAATATATACTTTTAGATGGCAACTGTTAACATATTTTGACAAAAATTAAAAATATATATACATTTATTAATTAAGAAGAAAATTTAAAAGAAAAAAAAAATATAATTAATGTTTCAAATAAAATCACCCAACAATCGCATTAGTGTTTCATTAGAGACGGAGACATTGTCGTTTTTTTTCTATTGACAATAAAAGTTCCAAATCAATATGTAACGATCCTGTGTTAAAGTATATCTCTTGTATAAGTTTCTGTCTAGCCTCTTCATAATTTTCACAAAATAGTAAATAATGTTCCACAGTTTCTAATTGACCATGGTACTATATGATAAAAGAACGAGTTGGCGAAGGTACGAGTTGACATCATTCCGAGGACGAAGACATGTGAAATCGAAAGTAGACTTAATTTTTACTGTGTTTTGTGTATTATGTATACCTTATCATCTGTTTCGGTCTTGTTAAATTACATTTATTTAACAGCTGCTGCTGTAAATCTTTACTTTGACTGTACACACTGTTAAAAATCTCCCTTTGTCGGGCTTTGATTTACAAACAACATACAAATCGGATAATTCTGCGCCCTCTAGCGGTCTACTTCTTTTACTGGTACCAGATCGTTATTGACAAGTAGCCATACTCATTGATTTTTTACGCAGGGAACCAACACAAGGATTTTACATGTGCGTATGTGGAATCCTCCGTTATTCAGAGCACCACTCAAGAGCATAAACAATAACCTCTTTCTTTGAGCTTTGTTGTAACTCTTGTATGATTGAATATAACTGTGTATCACCGCCACCGGAAATTGGGCACCAACGTGGCGGAGAGAAAGGCGAAATATAATAAACAAGGTACACCACTGTCCCAAGGTTAAGTGGGAGGGTTGCGCGGTCACATTTATCACATTTAACCACGCAGCATTGTTTATGTGTAAGTCCTAAGTCACGAGTCTGGGTCCATACGATAAAGCTACTTAAGTTACGAGTTTCCTTAGTAAACACTAAAGTTGAGGAAATTCCGCCCTTTTTTCTAACTGAGTGGTATGCATAAAAAATCTTAAACTTATATGATATGCCTTTAATAGTAAAACTACGTTGTTTAAAGTCACGCCCGCAAAACTCGAGTGGTATGCATAAAACCCCTGATACCGTTAGAAAACGCCTAAGATTACACTTATTAGTAAGTTATAATAGAGCTACTTAAAGTACCTTAAATGTTCAAAAATAGGTAAAACCAGTCGATGCTTTTTTCACGATGCTTTTTTCACGCGGCAAAACATAGATAGATTATATAGCTATCAGATGCATCATGACCATTTAATTGATTAATAATTATAACTCATATAATAGTTCGTTTGTTTAAAATTGCTAAATATTAGCGACCAATGTAATTTTCTTAAAATCATGAGGTCACAATGGGAATTTCAGAGGAAAAATTTAAAGATTTGTAGAAAAAAATCCTTTTAAAATTAAGGACAGAGAATTATATAATAATACTAAATTTGACGGGACAAAAATACCGAACTCCAAGGGAAATTTCAAACGGAAAGTCCTTTATGAAAAGGCAAAATCAAAAGCTCAAACACATCTATAACGACTGAAAAACAACTGTCATATTCCTGACTTGGTACAGGTATTTACTTATCATGCTTATCATGCTTATGTACAATGAAATGGTGGTTTATAGCTAGCTAAACCTCCACGTGTATGACAGTCGCATAGAATTCCATTATACTGACAACAATGTGTGAGCAAAACTAACAGGCATAATATTAGGTAAAAACGTAAAAAATTGGGGTCCAACAGTCAACATTGTTGTAATTATAATCTTAATCAATATAAAAACAAATAACTGATTCAGCAAAGAATTAAACACAAAATGCCATATAGACAAAGTACAATGTACATAAGCAAAAATGAAAGACAAGAAAATAGATCATAGCACAGTAACACAATGGCGGGATGTATAAGTACCGATACACCATGTACACGTCATAAGTATATAATCAAATATAGATAAACAGTAAACTTTAAGGTTAATAATACACAAGGACAAGAGAGGGAATTTAACATGTAATTAAGATGACATGTATGGCACGCCTGAACCACTTTTATAGATAATCCTAGATTATCTCAGATAAACTAGGATTTTCTCAGACTGTACGAGGTACTTTAAGATTGTACACACTATAACATGTAAATAAAAAAATGCAATTTTTACACGACATATACCTCAAGTAGATGTTTTATGTAATATGAAGTCATTTACTATAGAATAGAGGTTTGACTTGGCATCATACAGTTAAATGGTTTGATAATGCTTTGCAACACTGACTAACATCGATGACGTGATGTAGAAAAATCCGAGTTACAAACTAAAAGTGAGAGAAACGCATCAAATATAAGAAAACATCGACACAACAGAAACACAACATTAAAATGTAACACACACAGAAACGAACTATTATATACAATGCCCATTTCCCTGACTTGATTTTCGTTCATTTTTTTTAATTTAAATAAGGCCGTTAGTTTTCTCGTTTGAATCGTTTTACATTGTCATATCTTTGTCTTTTATAGCTGACTATGTGGTATGGGCTTTGCTCATTGTTGAAGGCCGTACGGTGACCTATAGTTGTTAATGTCTGTGTCATCTTGGTCTCTTGTGGACAGTTGTCTCATTGGCAATCATACCAATCTTCTTTTTTATATTGGTACACGCATTTTAAGATAAAAATGGTGGGTTGAACCTGGTTTTGTTGCATGCCAAACCTCCCGCTTTAATGGCAATGTAAATTATATCATTAAAATGACAATATTACATGACAGGACTCAATAAAAATAAATGAGAGAAAATATAGGACAGAGAAACAAATGATTTATAGCCAACAACAGGTACCTGGTTAAAAATTTAGTACACCAGACGCGCGCCACATCCACACAAGACTAACCAGCGACGTCCAGAGGAAAAAGGTCCGAAAGCAAAAACAAGTACAAAGCCGAAAAGCACCGAGAACCAAAAGTTCTAAAACGTTGTGACCAAAACGGCCAGGTTTACCTGGGACCGGCACTTCCTTATTATTTAGAATAATACATACTTTTGCAAACAGTAAATTTTGTAAAAATGACTATGTAATAGATAAACATGATTAAAATGAAGTGGTGACTAGCTACAGAAAAAAAAACCGGGAAAATTCACAGCGTTGTTAGCCATAACCAGTGTTACGCTCGAAATGACGTCACATTTGAATTTCTAAAAAGAGTTCCCAAAATTAAGAAAGAATTTAGATGAAATTCAAGATTAGATTTGTATGACTATGACTTCTCTTATGTTTATTATAAACAGTGAAAATTACAATACTAATTAATATCAAAATGCAGTAGTAAATAGATAATTAATTGTATTATTCAGCTATGTCGATGTTCTGAATCAAACTGTAAAACAAAGATATTGTTTGACAAATATATGTTGTCTGCTCTATGGTCGGGTTGTTGTCGCTTTGACACATTCCCCATTTCCTTTCTCAACTTTAATATAGTGTAAATTTCGTTGATCAAAACTAAAATCTAATAAATGAAGTGAATACTCAATTGTCTTTACCATAACACACGAATACAACAGAAAAAATAAGATGTATAACCACAAACGTTAAGACATTTGAAAAATTCCGATGACAATAACATCAAAACTAAATAAATGAATATGGGATTGAAAAGTACCGTTGCACGTCTTACGGCAATGTGAATTCACACTCAGCAAAACAGTCACATTGGGAATAAGTCAAGTTCGGTAATAAAAAGATCAGACGACGAAATAACAAACCGCAATCTAACACGTGGTAAAAATGACCATAGTTAGTTTGTACAAAGATACATTGTATGGATCAACCAATTCGTGATGGTGTCCATAAAATTTACGGAGTGTCATTTTTAATCTGTCCTCATAACAGAGGGTATGCTACTGCTGAGAAATTGGAAATTGATAATTCGGAAGATGAAATCGTCCCGTTTATCATAGATTTTTGTGTGAAGTCATATTGAGTAAAAGATCAAGGTATGAAGCAGTCCTTCTAGTATCAAAGTCTTTCCAACCTGACTAATATTAATATACCTGATATAGCACAATTGCTGTTGACCGTATTAAGCTTACACTTTATCTGTATTTATAACAAAGCATATAACAAACTATACAAGAAAAGTTAGAAAAAAAAAACATACTTACTACATAAATTTACCATAACTGCATGTTGTTCGAATTCCTCATCAACAATTCTATTACACATGTACCGTCCTTGATCAGTATCAGTAAAATTGAAAATCGTAAGATCTAAATTATCGCTTAAATAATATTTAGATGTAAAATAGGGTTGACGTCTCTTCCAAAAGAAATCATTATTGATTGGTCGTTATACCAATACCTAACTTTAAACGGGCATGACATTTCAACGGTGGTAAATTTCTCCACAAACAATTTTTCGCAGGATATAACACCTGAAATAGGATTTATATATGACATATATTAACATAATTGTCCTGTTTCTTTATATTTATTCCTCTCATTGTTGTTACATCATTTGGTATGTCTCCTATGCGTGCCATACACAATCGGAATATCTTGTGACAAGAAAAAAACAACAGCTCAGGCTTTCAGGAATAATTATATTATTTATTACATTTTACTGTTGTCGTGAATGAGTTTTTTTAAGTATCATAATTATATTGTTGTCTTTGGATTATTGCGATTTGTATTTTTGGAAAATGACGCAGTCATTGTTCCATTACTGGCGACCTGAACTTCATTACATTTCTCTGCCTACCGCGCTTGGTTTCGTATTTACTATTTTCTATACAAACTGGAATCTGCTTGTGTTATCATTAATTATGCATGAGAGGTCATTGTGTAGTAATCAGCCAGGAACCAGTTTACAAACTAACTAGTTTCTGCTTGTATTCCACTACACTCGGACAAAGTGTTGTAGTTTGACGGGAACCAGTTTAGAATTTGTAAACTACAAAACGTAATCGGTTATTGTTCATTCCGTTTTAGTGTTTCATACCGACTTTTATGGTTTGAATCATTTTCCCAAATTAACCCTTGGAAAAAATATGTAAATAGATTTTTATTTCTTCAAATCTTTTTTTGGGGGGTATTATTTATTTTTTTATAAATAATATTCTTTACACCAGAAATGTTATTTATAAACAAGCGTATGAGTTAAGTAATGACTAGTATATTATATCACTTTCGGACACGCAAGATGGAGATGTATATTATACACCTATAGTTCAAAAGGGAAAGTTATAAGTTATCGGCCGTGTACACTGATCAATACCTACAGAAGTGAAACGATGCATGAACTTGCAAGCCCGACAGGAAATCGCTCGAATACCTGGACGTGTCACCTCACACCCCTCACAATACCTTTGGGAGTAATACCTTTAGCCATGCTGGTGATCAGATGAGGGAAGATCCGAATTTATTTGAATAAAGTTTATTACTTTAAAGAATAATGAACGAATTAGATTTTCGAAAACAATTTTCACGGAACACTGACTTATTTAAGTTTTGAACTTTTGACTTTTTAACTAATTCCAATATTAACAGTTTAAAAATAACAGACTATGGTTATTTAAAAAAAATAAGAACATTTTCCGTATCGAGTTAGTTAGTCAGATAAAACAACCGTACGATTGACAAGATATCGACACGCAATTACGACTACATCGGTTACTGTAGTTTTGGTCCTTTGTGGTTTATAGACATATCGTGATTTTTTATTGTAGAAGATGACAAAATGGCGGAACGCAGAGAATTGATACTCAAAATTTTAAATTGATGGTGATCTCTTATCTAGCGGAATAAAACTTTAATATAGATAAATTTGAGAATTTATATACAGAATGGACATAATATCAATTTTTGATTTTTTTGCGAAGTTTCCCTTTAAGACCCTTCAAACATTAATGTGATAGGTATATTAAAGACTGTTTTACAAAAGGATGGAACTGTTTTGCTTTCAAAGTCGTACTATAGTGATATCTGTTATGTACGGATTTCCACTCTCACCGGTTAATTTCTTTTTTTACACGTGCTTTTGAAACTTCCTGTTTAAACATCGCAAGTTTTAAATTGTTTTTTGAGTGAATTTAACTTATTTTAACAATCATGAAGCGTTCCAGAATCATTTTCAAGCAGTTTCTTCTTCTCTTTGATGATGGAAAATAGGTTTTTCTCAAGAAAATACCGCAAACGATCGCAGAGGAATTGAAACTTACAAGTCAAGTCGGCACCTGGTTAAATTGGCATCTAGTCAAATCGGCACCTATTTGACGTCAATTCGGGATCCAATAATATTTGTTATAATATTTTCTATTCAATTAATTAATAACTGTTACCAAGTACATAGTGAATATGTTGTTGTGTATTTAGGTAAACAACGAAACCAAAGTGAAATTATGTTGTTGTGTATAAAGGTAAACAACGAAGCCCTTACCCAAGCTGTTGTTTTAACAATTAGACAATTATTAAAAAAAAAATGGAAAACTATGAGTCCCTTTCAATAAATCAAACTTTCATGCCAAATAATAAGCAAATTTAAGGTGTTTTTTTTTCAGTAATGTTTAAAAAGCATTAAACAAACAATCCTGCAAAATGCTCAACTGGTTTAAATAATGCATAAAAATATCCAATATCTCATGTATTAGTCCAAATAATTATGACGTCTGGCAAGGCTATTTTATTTTTTTTCTGTGACGTCTTCCTACGAAGTTCGTAGGAAGGCTTTCTTAGGAAGGCGTCCCAGAAAAAAATTAACATAGCCTTGCGGTCATAAAAAGATGTCCCAGAATAAAATTAAAAAAGCCTTGCCAGACGTAATAATTATTTTGACTACTCATATATATATATATCATTAAAAATACACCAAAAATGTCATTTAGTTGAGAAAAATAAAAATATACAAAATGTACAATGAACACCCAAAAATGTGAAAGTTAGTATTTAACTCTTTTTGCTTAAATACTGAAAAAAATTCTGGCAACCCCTTACTTATTTTTACTCTTTTTGCTTAAAATACTGTTAAAATATATATTTAACATGGGTGACGAATTGACTATATCAGGTGTCGATTTAACCAGGTGCTGATTTGCCCAGGTGCCAATTTAACCAGGTGCCGGTTTGACTAGAATTCTTTGACAAATGTTTGAAATTACCTGAGTTTCATTAGACCTTTGATAACAGTAACAAAAAGATTATTTACTTAATATTTTGTGGTATCAGGTCTGTTCGCGCCCAATACACTTTCGCACCTTGCAGGTTCGCACCTCGCATGTTCGCACCCAAGGTCCGTTCGCACTCTACTCATTCGCGCTCAATTTTAATTCAAATTCAAGTTGAATAATTGGAAAATCATGATTGTTGTTTTAAATTGCTTTGGTGTAAATACTGAATGTATTTATAGCTTGGTATGAGTAAAACATTGAATATTTTAAAGGAAAAACACAAAAGATAATTGTTTTTAACAGCTTGGTCCCTTTGATCTGAAACAACGAAACAATAAAATATAGGAACCAAAATATAGCAATCCACTATTATAACCAAAACATGATAAAATCTATTCAACACACAGAAAAAAACATAGTCAGAATCTCACTTCATTTTGAAAGAAGTCAATGAAACAAAGTTATAGCAATACACTAACCAAAACATGATTAAGAGTTATTCAACACAAAATAAAACGTTGACAAAATACCACTTTAATTAGAAAGGATTATTATTATTTTTAACAATACGCTATCCAAAACATGATTAAGATTTATTCAACACAAATAAAAATGCTGTCTCACTTTATTTTGAGACAATGACAACAATTATACTTATAAGAAAACACTTGCTTACAGAGTTATTAAACACAAAACCAATTAAGATTGGGTGCGAACATTTAGGGTGTGAAAGTGAAAGGGGGCGAACATGAGTGGGCGCGAACGGACCCGGATTCAGACTATGTACCAGTGAGAAATATACAAGCCTTTCTACGGTATTTATTTGTACAATTCAGGTAGTCTTGACCTATTCATTTGTCTTAAAAAAACTGCCAGTTGTCACCTTCACTTCACACACACACACATATATACGAATATCAATTATATGCTTACGAGACATGTTGCATTGTTAAACTAAGTACGGTATGTGAAAATCAAGACTTGCATAAAAACTATCCCAATATTAGAGACAGTGGCGTCATTTTTCTTCAGAGCTTTCAGCTCTTTGATTTTGGATTACTGTCAATGCGAATATTTGTAGTCAACAACAATATGTTGTCGCCGTATTTTGTAAGGGTTTTTTTTCAATTCGTAGCACAGTTGGTTTGTTCACAGCATAATATCGTGTCTATCGACACTGGATTTTGAAAGTATGAACTTATCATAAATTATAAAGACTCGGATGGTTTAAGTGCTTGACATGAACTATTGATATTTGTATGTTTTTTATGATAGTAGGTTAAAGTTCAGATAACTTGGTAGTTGATTTTCTCCCTGGTGAGTAGTATAGTGTGAGCAGTATGAGCCTTAAACCTCGGACACGGGACGTGAGCTGCGCGCATGCGCTGACGCTATATTTGGGCCTTAGCGTGGACGCCGTAGTTGACTCTGAAATCTAAAGGGTATGACTCACAGGCCGACGCCATATTTGAGCCTTCGCGCGGACGCGAGCGCTATAGTTGGACCTGAGCGCGGACGCGAACACTATATTTGGGCCTTGTGATATTGTTGTGATCCTATAGAAAACCTCTAAAATCTACCGTATTTTGGATGTGGTATAGTTTACTTAGTCTTTGGTTTACTTTACTGTGCATTTTAGATCACGGGTTTTTAATTGCTTTTGTATCTTCAATGCTGCGAGATATGACTCCATATACATTAAGCATGCGTTACACATGCAGGGAATTGCAATTTATAATCTCAGCGTTGTCAATTTGGTATTCGATATGTTTCATTAATTATCTTGTACTGATTTTGATTAGCTGTTTTGTCATGTACGTTTTATCAACCCATTGTACTTATACAATGGTACATGGTAGAGCTGCGATAAAAAAAAAAAGTGTATACCCGACCCATTTGTATGTGCCTGTATCAAAAGGGAAACTCGTTATCAGTCGTCTCGAGTCATTTTTTTCGTATTTAGAGAATTCATGCTTTTGTCATAAATTTGATTATTTCTGTTCAATTGATAACTTTTATATGCTGGGATTCATTTACATCTTTGTAATGCACAGTGAAGCTTAATGCAAAAAAACTGTTTTAAAAAGTCTGAATCGCTTGAGTACAACAAACCGAGAAAACAAAATATTCAATTTTTGTTTGTTCAGCAGCAATATTTCTTTCTTGGTGAGACGTATGTGCTATTACATACATTGGTTCAATGATGTACACTTTGTTTTCTTTCTCTATATTAGTATTACCACATGTATACAAGCTCTATACTGAAATAAACAGTTATGTTACTATTTATAACGAATTTATTGCAATCTGTTGAACAACGCCTCTCATATTATTGTCAAAATAGAAAAATGTTAAACTAGAAAAAATATTAAAATGTTACTCATAAAAAGTTTGAGTGTAGTTTACTTTCAATTTACAATAGAAATAGAATCTGCAAAAAGAAAAAAAATGTAGACATCAGTTATTTTGATGATTTCTTTGTCATATTATATAAGTATATGCATCCCTGATTTCCGCACGATTCGGCAGTAAAACCCTTACAAACATCGGTACAAATAAACAGGATTAGAGGTGCAGAATGTTTAAATACGCATCTATGTCTTTGGTGATTTTTTTTCGATTTCTCGTGTTTTCTAACTTGAAAGAACCCTTGCAGCAACTGAATGCGGGGTACATTGGTGACATTGCAACAATTTAAATTGTCTGTACCCTATCAAAAATACCTAGTAATTGTAAATTTATTCTCGTCATAAATATGCATGATATCATTCATTATAACATAAACGGTACAAGTGTTTCTGTACAAGATGCGCATTTCGACAATCGATGTCTATTCAGTGATGCCCGAGGTCATAATATTTGAAAATCCAAATCATATTGAAAGGATGATAGCTTTATAACAAAAAAAGTTTAGCCAAAGCAGGTCAATGAATCAGAGCTTTGCGTAGGGGAGATACATGTACATACCTAAATTTTAGATCATTTGCTTAAATTTGTAACAGCAAATTTTAATTACACACCATACATAATTTCATGCCAGCATTATACTAATATACTTTCCTGTTTCAAATGTTACCCTCTGGCACTAACAGTGTTTTGTCTGCTTCCAAATCATTATATTCAGAATGTTTAAACCATTTATTAATTTAAAAAAGGGCATTTTGCCGTACATTGATATACATGTAGAATATATTATAGTTTATCTTACCTCCTATACATTTCTAGGTATATGCTTGGGTAAAAGCGTCCTCGTGGAAACCGTGTATAGTTAATATTAGGTTAGTTGGGAGGCGGGGCTCATCTCATACACGGTTAGTAGTGGAGTTACGTCCCTTTATATTCCATATAAGGTAATAAGGAGGCGGGGTTTATTTCATACACGGTTAGTAATGGTGTTACGTCCCTTTAGAAAAACAAAACAGTACTGAGAAAAAAATCTTAAAGGTTTCAACAGTCGAAGAAAGTGATGATAAAGTGAAATAAATTCATAAAACACATTTAAATCTAACAAGTTGTCATTGTTGGCATCTGTTTTTGTAGGATCAAATGAAGTAGTTTCTTAATCATGTTAATGCTTACTGTATTGAAGACTTGCTCATTTTGATAGATCACTAGTCTAAATTTTACACGTTAAGATAGTCGGTAAGAAAAATTCGTTACATAGTGTGCTAGTGACGTAATACGGTATATATGGGGTCACTATAAGCACACTATGTAACTAATAATATTATATTTCATTAACTGACAAATGTAGTAAAAAGTGGTCAGAATCATGAAATACAATTGCAAACGAATTGTTATCTGTAACAGACCATACTGTGTACATTTCCTTTAAGTTCTATATGTTTATCTGGCAACGTGTTTTCTAATATCTTAATACATGGCACATCACGAAAAATGAGCATCCTAGTTTTTCATGTAACTATTTGTAAACTATAAGTCTATAAAATAACATTAACCTTATGAATTGTTCTGTCTTGCTTGGTTTATTCCAGTAGACCAATGCCAACCAGAGAATTTCTCTCCGTTATAAGCTATCAAATTATTATCACTTATCATTTGGTAATTTTTCAACATTTCGAACCATTTATAATCAGAGCTGTTTTGTTGTTTAAATTTACAACAGCTGCAGATACAGTGTACTAGGTAAAGGTCTTCTATCTCCAAATAAGTTACGGTCGGACAGGAGTTTATTCAAACTAATGGTCCATATCGCAGAAGGTTATTACGTGACCTCTTAATACTTCGCCATTTTTGCTCCACAAATATGAAGCCACTGTTGAACGAATGAAATGGGCAGGTATTACATAAATGTAGCTAGTTTATCAAATAGATTCGAAGCGAACAAATACGTTTTTGATTATGGCTACCTTTATTCGTTTTGTGTAGTTTTTAAGTCTTGGAAAGCGTTTTGTGCTTTGTTAATTACAATATGTTTGGGCGAGGATTATTAAAGAATCATGTGTCGTTAGCTATCCGCAAAATATAGGTGACCTAGTGCAAAGCTTAATTTCTGTCCCTATCCTTTACACCCTCGTTTCCCAGTGGTATTTCGAGCTCATCAGCCTTATCAACGGTATCTTCATATTATACTCATTTACAATTTTATATTGTCCCGTATATGCATGAAATATTTGCCACTGCGCATTATGCCTGAAAACACCAATCAATCAATTATTGGTTGTTTTCGTTTGATTCATACATTTAACATGGCGTTGTCAGTTTATTTTTGAACTATGGTTTTCAACGTCCTTTGGAATTTTTCGTGTGTCTCTCTTTAACAGACTCGGATCATTTCTTTGACCTTTTAGCTGAATTTGGCAACACTTTTAGGAATTTTAGTCCTCAATGCTCTTCAACTTCGTACTTTATTTGGCCTTTTTAACTTTTTTGGATTCGAACGTCACTGATGAGTCTTTAGTAGACGAAACGCGCGTCTGGCGTATATACAAAATTTAGTCCTGGTATCTATGATGAGTTTATTCATATTGTATTGTTTTCCGACAGTCTAATGTTCATTCGAAATAAGATATTGTTGTATGAGCGCCAATGAGACAAATCTCAATCCAAGTCACAATTTATATATTATGGATACAATTATAGGTCAGAGTACGGCCTTTGACATTTGTGTTTTGCTATCTATATGTCTTTTGGTTATTTTTGTCGTTGGATTGATGTTTTAGCGACATATACCATGTATCTATTTGTATTCATGTTCACAATCATTGTTGTATAATTGGAGGTTATGTAAGGCAAATATTTGAGTTAAAATCAACGGACTTTGATCATCGCATTAGTGCTACTTGGAACAACAGCTTCAAATCTATTTTACTCATGGCGTTGTCAGTTTATTTTCTACTTATGAGTTTGGATTTTCTTCTGGTATCTTTCGCCTTCCCTTTTCTAAATTGCCTTTCAAATTTCATCGGAATTATGGATTTAATGTTAAACTTTATCAATAAAGGCAACAGTAGTATACCGCTGTTCAAAAGTTCATAAAAAAATGATCTGTCGTACCAAATATAATTAGTGGTCCGATGTAAGACCACAAGTGTGCTAAAAGAATGGTACTAATTTTTTTTTCACATCACCTTTAGGAAAACAAGCTAGATGTAGTTCAAATTTTCAATAAGACTTTTTTTGACAATTTAAAAAAAATCAAAATCGAATAATTTAACAGGACCTTCTCATATTCCTTCAGTTTTTTCCCTCCCAAGATCCGATTCAAAATTTATTTGCATTTCTTTTTTTATTTTCAAACATATTTTCATATCTTGTCTCTCATCTCTTTAAACTAATTAGCTGTGAACCCTTTCTCTGTTACATCTAAAATGTACCTCTTTAAGATAATCGTTACATTTTTCATATTGTAGGGCACATACAGCTTTGCTCGCAATTTATCATTCCAATGTTTACATGTAGGATCAGCCTTTTAACAACCTGTTCCATCACAGTCAGCGCCAATGTTTGACAGTTTTACATGTGTAATTATCGTTGAAATAAAGAATAAAAATTCATTGTTACAAGGACATTTTGTAGCTCTCTTGAAACAAAATAAATAATTCTGCTTATATTAAATTTTCTAAAAATATTACGAGTTGTAAAAAAATCATATTAAATATTTTACAAAGTTAAAATCTATTAGAGAATTTATTAATTTCAATTAATCATTACATCTGAAGAACACTGAAGAAGTTGAAGTATGTAGATAACGGGGATAAATGTTTTGTTATTAAGAAACACTTACCAATAGAAATACGTCACGTGTTAATGTACCTACCTCTTGTAAATTTAATCTTAGTTTCAAAGTCATACCTTGAGTTGTTTGTTCATAAAGATTGAATTAATTTCTCATTCAAGGATAAAAATTTCTATATATGCAAAATTTGTTTTAGATTTATTTAGGTTAACTTTTTTGTACAGCATAATACAACATGTGCAATATGGTGATGAAACATGGTTTATCCAACTCAAAACGTCTTGTTCTTTGATACAATATACTAATATGTCTGCTATTTCCTTAAAAGTCAAATTAATATTACAAAATAATTGCATAGCATGTATGATTCACAATGATCTGTTATTTCAATTGGCAGACAACAATTACGATTTCATAAGGATGTAAATGCGTTGATAGTGATCAAATCGTACGTGCCTCGTCAACGCTTTTACATCAAAAAAATTACAAAAAAATTCAATTCTTAAAAATAAACGATACAAGTCTTAAAACAAACAGAGATGAGAATACGTCGTATTGAGGAAAAGGGAAAGAATATCACGTGTTCATTGTGGGTAAATCTTCTGATTTAACGTTTTCTTCATGTTTCCATTACTCAAATAACAGTCAGCAATATGTATACAATAAAGTGTTATATAGGAACATATCTCTCATATAAATTCTGTTTATTAATGATGACAACTCAATATATTTCTTTTTTAAAAGCTAATACATTGTAATTTAATGTCGCTTATATAGATAGATGGCAGTATAATTGTTCGTCCATGGTATCATTGTGGTTAATTACAAGGGCATTCTGCAACATTTCAATTCAACAGTTTTATAAATATCCAACACTACAGAGCCCTTTTGGTCTAATGCAGATTCAGACCTGTGGTTTTTAAAAGCCAAACGTTGGAGATATAAAGTCTAGCGCTGTAGTTTAAAAGTCAAACGCTTGAGATGTACAGTTGAGAGCTGTAGGTTTAAAGTCAAGCGCTTGAGATGTACAGTTTACCGATGTAGATTTAAAGTCACGCATTGGAGATGAAAGTCTGGTCTTGCAGGTTTAAAGTCATGCGCTGGAGATGTTAAGTAAAGTGCTGTTGATAAAATGTCAAGCGCTGGAGATGTAAAGTCACGCGCTGTGGATTTATAGTCAAGCGCTGGAGATGTACAGTTTACCGATGTAGATTTAAAGTCACGCATTGAAGATGAAAAGTCTAGTCTTGCAGGTTTAAAGTCATGCGCGCTGGAGATGTTAAGTAAAGTGCCGTAAATTAAAAGTAAAGCGCTGGAGATGTAAAGTCAAGCGCTGTATATTTATAGTCAATTGCGCTGGAGATGTAAAGTCAAGCGCTGTGGATATAAAGTTAAGCGCTGGAAATGTAAAGTCAAGCGCTGTAAAATTAAAGTCAAGCGCTGGAGATGTATAGTCAAGCGCTATTGATCTTAAGTCAGGCGCTGGAGAAGTAAAGCCGACTCTGAAGATATATAGTCAAGTCTTGGAGATGTAAAATCGAGCACTGTTAAGATCTGAACTCCGGTGCTGTAGATGTAAAACTTAAAAAGTAAGACAGTATTTCAAAGTAAGTTTCAAATCGCACAGAATGCCATATAAATCTTTTACGTCAAAAGTAAATTGAATATCTAAAAAGATTTTTCTCATCTTAACTTGTTAGGTATCTTAAGTTGGACATAATTTTGTTTATGTAATGGGGGTTAATACTCTCGATAAGCTAGCGTGACTTTGTACGAAATATAGCAAAATATATAGGTGTTTTGACTTTTATTTAGACGAATTTTGTCTGTTCTTTTTATGATTTTTTTTTGTCATATAGCTCCAAACATTTCTATATATTTATACATCAATGTCCTTTATATATTTAGGCTTGAACTATCATGATGAAGGTAAATCCAGAACCGTTCTCCGAACGCATGAATTTTATGGCGTAGTTTACATGAAAAATGTATGATGATTTTTGTTGTTTTTGTTGATATAAAAACTAGAGGCTCCTAAGAGCCTGTGTCGCTCACCTTGTTCTATGTGCATATTAAACAAAGGAAACAGATGGATTCATGACAAAATTGTGTTTTTGTGATTGTGATGTGTTTGTAGATCTTACTTTACTGAACATTCTTGCTTCTTACAATTATCTCAATTTATAATGAACTTGGCCTATTAGTTACAGAGGAAAATATTTTGTTAAAATTTACAAAAATTTACAAAATTTACAAAATTATTAAAAATTGACTATCATGACTATAAAGTCAAACAACTCCTTAAGGGGTCAACTGAACTTTTAAATTCATAAAATTATTTGTAGATCTTACTTTGCTGAACATTATTGCTCTTTACAGTTTATCTTTATCTATAATAATATTCAAGATAATAGCCCAAAAAAAATGGTATAATTTCCTTAAAATTGACAATTCAGGGGCAACAACCAAACAACCAGTTGTCCGATTTGTCTGAAAATTTCAGGGCAGATAGATCTTTACCTAAAAAACAATTTTACTCATGTCAGATTTGCTCTAACTGCTTTGATTTCAGAGTTATAAGCCAAATCTACATTTTACCCGTAGTTCTATTTTTAGCCATGGCGGCCATCTTGATTGGTTGGCCGGGTCACGCCACATATCTTTTAAACTAGATACCCCAATGATGATATGGCCAAGTTTGGTGAATTTGGCCAAGTAGTTTCAGAGGAGAAGATTTTTGTAAAAGCTAACGACGGACGACGACGACGACGACGGACGAAGGACGCCAAGTGATGAGAAAAGCTCACTTGGGCCTTCGGGCCAGGTGAGCTTAAAATTAACAACTATAAGTCGCAATACGGCCATCAACAATGAACAAAGCCCATACCGCATGGTCAGCTATAAAAGTGAGTATTGTTTCTAAATAATTTGGTAACGGTCGTGTCTATTCTGATTTGTGATAATACTTTAATTATCGCCTCTCAATCTTTTGCTTTAGAACAATAAAATGTTAAAATATGAATGTGTGCATGATTAAGTGTAAAAGAAACGTTCACTATGAAGTATACTCAGTATTTTTTGTTGTTCAATAACTAGGTTTAAAAACATATGATAAGATTTTATGCACCCTGAAATGTAAAATAACAAAAAATACCAAAATTATGAGGAAAATTCAAAACGAAAAGTCCAAAATAAAAGGCTAATACACATCAAACGAATGGATAATAACTGTCTTATTACTGATTAGGTTCGGCTATTTTCTTATGCATAACATTTTTTATAATTATAAAACCAATGTTTAAAGCTAGCTTAACCTCACTTGTACGGCAGTCGCATAACATTCCATTATATTGACAACAATGTGGAAACAAAACAAACAGACTCATAAGAGATAAAACTGTCAAGAATAAGGGTACAGCAGTCAACATTGTGTTATAATTTTTATCACTTTAAAAACAAAAAACATGTGAAAAAAGAAACACAAAAAGGTATACAGACACAGCACGCGAATAGAACACTATAATAAAATGTTGATATACAAAGTCAGTACCTAGAATATACACTTCAAGACCATCGTGTATTATTTGTGAAGTTGAAATAGAATATTTTTTGGTATTTTCTGATGAACTTTTTAAGAAATAGAACGAGACGTTCTTTGACATACCCCTGGTTCATCAATTGTGTGCTCAGATACTGGTGACGTTTTACTAAGTCTGAGTAGAACATGTAGAAGCTGCAAGCTCTTGGATACCGAATAAATTAGAAAAGGTATATCCGATATGCAGGTGAAATTAGTAAATTGTTACTAAGGTGTGTAAAATTGATAATTTCAAACTTAAAATCGTCTCGAATGTAATAGATCCTGGTACCGAGATGACCACTTTTGTCAAATTCGAGGGATAAGTCTAAAAGTGATACAGAAAAAGCCGTGTTTATTGTTTCTTTAATTTCTAGTTTTGAGGAATATATCAACGGAACCGAATCAGCAAAGTTATCAAAGGTACCAGGATTATAATTTAATAAGCCAGACGACAGCAAAGTTTGGTTTGTTCAAGGAAAGAACATCATCAATTATCTGAATGTGAAATTAGATAATCTGGCTTCTTTCATCTTCTTGTTTTACTAGAGTCTAAAGGAACTTCGACTTTTATGAAAATAACAAGAGGTCGGCAAGGAGAGGCGCACTGTTCGTTTCAATAGGAATGCCGACAATTTGTTGAAAAAGTCTACCTCCGAATTCACCAAATATGTTGTCAATAAAACACTGCTTCATACATATCACTTGTTCCTCTGTGTAGCATGTTTGACATTTTTGTTCACTATTAATAAAATAGGCCGTATGGTATCCAAAGTAATAAATGTATAGTGTATGCTATCATTTTTATGTCGAAGAGCAGTGTGGATTATTTCTTTTAGACTATTTTTCAATGTCATGTAGGGAATGAATAATATGATACGATTATCATATTTGCTTAAACCAACCTTTCCAAATGACATGTTTAAAGTTGAATGGTTTGTTTATTAAACATCATATGGAACTATTTTTTTATTATTTTGATATGTTTGACTCTAAATAAAAATCTAACCAAAGATACCAGTCTATATAAGACCCATCAATACAGCTCGAATCATAACAACTATAGCTTACTTCATATACGAAGTTTAAGAGAATTCCAATTTCAAAATGTGTGTCAAATAAGGTCAATTTTTCGTTGGGTGAAAGTACATGTCATTCTACAAGTTTGTGTTTCCAACGAATGCCAAAAAAATCAGTATTTATCATGCTACTTTTTATCGATAACGTGCGCATATATATAATTGATATCTCAAAAAAGTATGCATTAAACAATGTATACCAAATTTTTATACGGACGCCATCTAGGATGACGGATGACGGATGACGTAGTAACGACAATTGGAACATATCCGTAGTCAGCTGATAAATAGATTTGAACGTATAAATGAGGAAAAATTTCTAATTTAGAAAGATCATACCATAGGACACATGTGTACTAAGTCATAAGTTGATTGGACTTCAACTTCATCAAAAACTACCTCGACCAAAAACTTTAACCTGAAGCGGGACAGACGGACAAACGCACGGAATAACGGACGAACGGACAAACGAACGAACGAACGAACAGACGGACGCACAGACCAGAAAACATAATGTCCATAAATGGGGCATAACATATTTAAAATCCTAATGTTTAACAATGAAAAGCTGAGTAAACCAAACGGACTAAATATATTGCCAAACCCGCACACAAAGAATAAGAGCTTTGCAGTTAGAAATATGTCTTTTTAACCAATCTTTATAATGTTGAGAGTAGTCTCGGATCCAGATAAATTCATGGTTGTTCCGGCTTGAATATACACATAATCAAGTTCATTTAGCACCACATAAGTTACACCAGTACTGCTGTGCCATCCTGAAGCTTTTCCGTTATGGTATGCAATGTAGGTTCTGCTAAGTTCTACATTGTTTTTCATTATTTTAAACCATCCGCCGTCTGTATCTGTAATGATATTGGCAGCAACAAGATATAACCCTTGTGCTTCACAAACGAATTTACCGTCCCCTTTGAATTTATTTAAAGCAGTGCTGGTAATGCCAGTAGAGCGGGCCGCCTGCTGGAAACGAATTGTTGATCTTGCCGCTACTAAACCAGCTTGCCCTTTAGTACACAATAGAACTGAAACAATAATATAAAAAAGACTTTTTCAAAATACATTGAAATTTGTTTAAATATCTCAACCACATATTAAGTAGATCTTATATGTATTCTGTTTTGGTCTGTTTAGATCATCGTGCTGCTAACATTCAAGTTGAAGGCTTTATAAAAAAAGTTAATTCATAAAAATGACCATATCAATGATTATTCATATCATCAAAAGTGCCTGCAAATACATTTTTTCAACGATATTTAAAATTCATTTAAAGCGTTATATATATGCAAGTTGTTATTTGAGCATGAACCAGTTTTGTATTGTTGAAGTTGTTTTACTAGGTGTTTAACTCTCTTTCAACGTATAAATTTGTGTTGGCTGCAATATGAGACTACAACTAAAAACAGTTTTAGCAAAAACAAAATATAAAGGGCAGCACATGGTCATGATGGTTGTTAATGTGCGTATTCATTTTGCTAGATATATTGTGTCAAAGTATTGAAAAAATATTATAAAGAGTTCCGCAAAATCTTGTGTTTCACTTGCATAGCTGCTCACGGTGCAAAAATGTAAGGCTTTAGATTTTTTCAATCAAACTTTTTTTCTTCACTTCAGATGCTTTTTCTTGATCTCATCTATCCAAGTTTCATAACAATTCATGCTGGTTTACACATTTATAATGTCAAAAATTATAATGCCAGACTGTAAATGTTAATGGCTTAAACTAAGTAAAATACAATTACAATTACAAAGTACTGAAAAATTGTAAGAATGTTTCGGACACACATATAAAATTCCTTAGAAGTTAATTTTTACATAATAAAAAAAAAATACCTGACATTTTGCAACTGTAATTGTAAAGGGTTTTTAGATCTTTAAAATAGGATGTGCATTTGTGAAATTTAATGTTTGTAAAATTATAGTAAAAGTTCAATGATAAGTTAATATTGATATTAAAAGACATCCGAACAAAAAGGGGTGTTCAGATCCCAGAGCCCGAAGGGCGAGGTGATTTGAACAACCCTTTTTGTGAGGAGGTCTTTTAATGTCAATATTAACTTAATCATTGAACTTTTACTGACTTACAAACCGGCAAAAATATAAGAAAAGTACATAAAAAGCACTTGCAGAAACTTATTCCCCTGAACTGGACGAGTCTAAATATGTTCAACTTGAATGATAGTCAAACAGTACTCAGACGGATATATACAATTTACAGTTACAAAATTGAAATGAAAACGGACGGATTTAATGGCATTACATCATATAATTATTTATTTATGATAAAAAAAAAAATAGCTTCTAAATAACACCAAATGATAGTTTTATAAAATTAGGGGGTAAATTTATACTTTTTTTGCCAACTTTTCAAAAAAACGATTTCTTATTTAATAAATCACGCAATCAAAACCCCATACAGACCACCTTTATAACTGACCAATGAATCATAGTATGCCCCACAACTTCATGCTATATATACTTGATGTTTTTTATCTGTCAGTAATCATGAAATAGATTCGTAAAGATCAGACCTTATAAAACAGTAAGTAAACTCTTCCAACAATTAGCTTTTTAAACAGCTTGTTTCAGAACTTCTAATCGGACAGACCTAGATGCATAAGGTCCTTCACAATATTCATCCGGTAAATGTTCCTTTTGTTTCTGATTTGGTAATTTGTTAATTTTCCTACATTACGTTAAAATGCAAAATAATTAGTTTTGTCTATTCAGTCCAATTAATTAATAGATCTTACTTTATTTGTGTTTGTTTTAAATAAAAACTATGTATGCAAACTTCAATGAATAAAACCGTATTAAACTAGGTTTCACTGGCCCGATCAAAACGTGCGAGGTGAGATATATTCGCAAGTTCAATGCATTATATGAAAACAAACTCTTTAATATAGTCGTCCGTTATTCCCTTTTCAAGTCTAAATGAAGCACAAACACCTGAAAAAACTTTTATCTTTCTTAGTTTTATCCTTGCCTGATAAAAAAAAATCATATGCTATAAATCGTATCAAAACAGTAGATAAGAACCATATGCATAGTGAAGCAATATTTAAAACTTTTTAATATAAGCAGTCAGTTATGTGATAAACTGAAGAGAACACCCTCCTCCCACCCTCCCCAAAAACCAAAAAAAAACAAACATAAAAATATAAATGGAAATTGTAAATTATAGCATTTTACAAGGTCTTGTCTTTGTGTGCTAAGTACTAGTACAGAGAAATCAATTAAATTGATTGATTGTTGTTTGCTTCACGCCCAGTAGCAAATATTTCATGCATGTTCATGACTATAACACATAAATTTTAAATGCAATAGGTAGGTCGTACAATAGGAGGTCGACAGTGAGGTTGGACGTGAAACTTTAAAATACCACTGGAAAATGAGGGTATATTGAATAAGGGTATAAATTTAGACTTGAAACAGCTGGCAATATTCGGACCACTCAAATAATAAGTGCAAGAGTTTTTAATTTGCCGAGAGCGTTGATCCATAAAATCTACCCTGAAGTCGATCATAAATATAGGAAGATGTGGTGTGAGTGCCAATGAGACAACTCTCCATCCAAATAACAATATATAAAAGTAAACCATTATAGGTCAATGTACGGCCTTCAACACGGAGCTTTGGCTCACACCGAACAACAAGCTACAATAAAGGGCCCCAAAACTACTAGTATAAAACCATTCAAACGGGAAAACCAACGTTCTAATCTATATAAAAAACGAGAAACGAGAAACACGTATAAATTACATAAACAAACGACAACTACTGTACATCAGATTCCTGACTTAGGACAGGTGCAAACATTTGCAGCTCCATGTTTACGTGTAGGTTACAATATAATTTCACGCATCCAATTTAGGTTAGATACTTTTATCTCGCTTTTGTAACTGTAAGAATTCTGTGAAGGTGTATTGTGTATTGTATTTTAGTTTTTGATATGATATTCTGTACTACCGATCACTACTGTCTCCTGGTTAGTCTCGTGTGGGGGTGTTCGCCTCGAGAGCGGGAGGTCATTTGTTCGAATCCCAAACGGGTCAAACAAAGACGTTAATTAAATTGGTAACCTATTTCAACGCTAAACACGCGGCATCTTGGAGTAAGAGCACAGACTGGCCGGCTCAGAGTCGGAAATGTGCACGGGTCGGGTGACTTTTCTTCCTGCGAACTAATATCTTGTGAACTTACACGATAAAAAAAAAACGACTCAGCTTGTCAGTCTATACTCTTATTATATTTACATGTTATCGTCCTGAATATTAATTTTATTTGCCGCTGGTTGTCATCCATTATCATTATTTATTTTACCATTATATTATACAGTGAAGTGTTTTTCTTTTACTGGTTTATATTACAACTTCTTAAATTTTCACAGATCAAAATTAAAATATGGCAAGTAAAATTTTTCAACCAAACACTTGTGATTATCTTTGACGGTAAATAACATTAAATCAAATGTGCCTTTTCGGATAAATAATATTTGACGGAAAATATTATTGAATTAACTCCGTATAACTATTATTTAGTCATGGGTCGGTTTTGAGCTTATTATTCTGTATCATATATATACGCACGATCTTTCTATAAAAAAAAGACCGAATGATGACTCTAAATATTTTTATTTATCTGCGTCTTTGGGTTACTGTCGCATTAATGTATACCTTTATCTCCTTTTATTCAAAACCAAATGATTCGCTTCGGTATAGAAATATTGACATCTCTGGAGCTCTCCCGTCCCATAGTATACCCTTGCTAAATTGGTGCGTTCGTTTGGCTTATTGGATATATAAATAAGCAGCTTTCAACGGTCCGATCAAAATATAATAGGAATGCATATCCGATGCCTGGTGCAGTGAGAATTTTACGCTATCTATACTAAAAAAAAACATTAGAGGGAAAGACGATCTACGCACGAGTTGAATGATTGAAATGTGTAAACAATAAGAAAGGTCAGCTAAATCTTTTCAAATAAGTCGCATGCCTGATTTTAACAACATTTTTTGTGACTTTTGCTAGAACAATATAGTAGAAGAAAAAAATATATAACAAAACCGATCAGACAATATAAAAAAAAAATGAAACGCTCAAAATAAGTTGAATCTTTTTATAAATTGTTGTCAACCTTTTTTATATTTTGCTTTGCTTTTGTGACAACTAGTATACCAGTCTTGAGATACAAATAAACTTGAAACATCAAATGTTGTACACTTCAATATATGAGATATTGCCACTCAATGAAGATTGTTTTTCTGTTCTAGCCCCTCCCCTATTAGTTTTGTTGGAAATTATACAATGTAATCCTTGATTATTATTCAAATGTAAATAATAATAAAATATATAAAAATTGGAAAACTTTTTTGATACTATAATCAACTGAGGACATATGATTATACATCCCTAAATGAAGCTGATTAATTTATTGCTCCTTTGTGTCCAGTGGCAAATATGTCATGCATATTCACGACTAGAGATGCAAAGTTGATCAATCTGAAGCAAATGCTTACAAATTTAGAGTGGCACTTTTTACAATAAGTCAGAGCGTTCGCTAGAGGTAAAACGAATGCCGTAATAGAATAGATTTGAACCCTAATGATCGAACTCGTAAGTTAAGCTATTAGCCCTCCTTTCCTCGGCATGAATATTTAGAATAAATAACGGCCACTATAAGCCAATGAGATATGGCCTTTTTTTTTATAAATAAATTCCTATTGCAGCCTGTTCGGGACAGGTTATTATTTCCACAAAATACCGCCTGATTATTGATCGGAGATATTTAAAGCAACCAAAAGCACTATGCATCAAACAAATTCATTAATTAATCGTGAATTAAGGTATTTTGCTGGGTGTTTTTTCCCGATCCTATTTCGGACCCCCTGATTGTAAGAGGGCGTATCTAATTAGTCATACCCGATTAACTTTAAGTAAATTGAACCTCAACTTAAAGACCTACATCGGGTAAATAAGTTCCAGGTACAATAAGTAGACAATAGAAATCCTTTGTGAGATGAGATCGTCCCAGGTTTCTTAGATAATTATTTTGCATTTAATAACAATGAAAAATGCACGAGCAGGTTTGTAACTCAAAATAAAACAATTCTGTGATTGTTATCTTTTATTGAATACAAGTGATATGGCAGCGTTCTTTTTCACGTAAATTAGCTAATAAAATTAGGACCCCAGTATAACATTTAGGTACATGTTAGGACAGAAGGAGGTTGGCCACTCAATGTCAAAATAACAAGCTTTTCATAACACTAGCATATATTGATAGGAGATTAATAAAGGAACCAAAAAAGCAAAACAAAATATAGGTCAATGCGCTTGCTTTCCAGTTATAAGCCATTAACATTTAGGCGGGTAAATCTTCTCTCTTAATTTTTGATAGCTTTTTTTGACAAATTTAAGTTCTCAAAAACTATGAAACATTAACAAAAAAAAATATTATAGGACTTTTACAGATTGGCTAATAATTAAACATGTAAAAGATTTAGAAAAAGAAAAATGAGGGTCAATGGGCAAATTTTTTAAATCAATCAAATGGAAAACCCTAGAGGATTCCGAAAATCTGACAAGAATTCGAAAACATGATAAGCGAACACCCTTAATATATTTAAACAGTGCTAGAGTTTATTTTAACATTTTAACGACTGCTAGTATTTCACATTTATAGGAAAGTAGACGATGTTATCGTCTTGGAGAATCTGATTCCTTTATGTAATGTTCATGCAGCTTATGTATACTTTTGTTGTAATATGTTAAGGATTTAAGGAGGTTTGTCAAATTCATAAAATTAAAATACTCTTTCTATTACTCTCTCCATTTCAATAAAACAACAGAAAAAAAATATATTTTGGTATTTCATTTACAAGTACTATATAATCCATTTAACTTTTTTCTGTAGAACTGTTTAATCAGTGATTCGAATTTTCAATCGTTTAAGTAAAAATATGTAACAGATATAAACTATAAGACAGTTTGATTGGTATGCAGTAAATAGTAATATTATATATATTATGATATAATTACCCATGCTATCCTTGTTATGTATTTCTGTTTTGGTCATGAATTCATCAAACTTTGAATCGAGGTCAAGCTTCATCTCATTCGTCCTGCTATCAAAAAGTCTGTTTATTTTCGACATTGACACGTTCATCATTTCAAACATATCCTCTCGCATAGTATTTTTAATTTCTTCTTTAACTACTTTATGAATATAACTTTTTATAAACTTATTAAGTTTTCTTACATCTAAGTCAGCCTTTAGAGTAGCTTCCATTTTATCTAACAAAGGCATAGAAATGATTTGCTCACAGTTTAATCCAGTGCATTCAATTTCCTCCATCATTAAGAGATCGAAGTTTACAAAAGCAAAGAACAGAATTATTACTGATTTCATAGTGTGTCTGAGTTGAAAATAAAATGAACTTTTTTTTAATTTACATCCAGTTTTTCGTGTGATTTATTTGTTATACTTTTATATAATGTATGTTCATATGAGATGTAAAGTTGGCAGAATACTTGAATGCCACTTTCCTTGTTTAACGAGATCCAACTTCACTTAAAATGTCCAAACACATAAGTGTCCCATATAATAGTTGTTCCTGCATATAATGAATTGCCTTTGTTTAACGAGATCCAACTTCAATTAAAATGTCCAAACACTCGAGTGTCACATATTATAATTGTTCCTGCATATAATGAGTTTAACATTAAGTGTATATTAATTCAAAGGGGCACTAGCTACGAAATCATATTACTTTTTTTGCTCAATCATTAATGAAATGCAAATAGTGAAATAATAATTTGTTTTTAGCGAATATATAATACCTTATTTCTCATAAAACTACAAATACATAGTTATAGAGAACATACATAAATGTAACTATAAGACACAATGTTTACAAGCATGTGTGAACAATACAATGAAATTAACTTGGAGGAGTTGACTTTCATATTTATAACTTTGATAAATTTACATAGTTTTTCTATTATTACAATATTACATGAATTAAACAGTTGATAAAATTTATAGATATTAGGGTTTGACCAACAGTATGTAGGTAAAAATTTCTTTCTTTCAAACTTCAAAGATCCACAATTCATAATATAATGGTACTCGTCACAAATGTCGTTTGAGTCACAGAGATGGCAGATTCTGTCTTCTCTCGGTAAACTCTGCCACCTTCCAGACCCAATAAGCAAGTGGTGACTACCACATCTATATTTGCATAATGTATAAATGAATTTGTAAGGTAAAACAGAAAAATATTTTTCAAATTGAAAATTCTTTTTACAAATACGATAGCATAAAGTTTTATGTGATTCTGCAACAAAAGCAAACCATTCTTGTTGAAACTAGTCTTTGCGATTTTGCTCAATATATTTGACACCCATTTATCAGTAAACTGCATTCCATATATTGGACATACCACAATTATAAAAATATTTTTAATATATGATATCCACTTAGTGTCTATTCCGAAATCCTTATAATATAAAAATACAAGTTTATATAATACAGCACACATTTTACTTTCTTTTCCATTAAGAAGTCTACTCCAGAAATTAATCATTCGCAGTATTACAGACACAGTAATAGGGTATCTGCTACTCAATGAAGATTGTTTTTCTGTTCTAGCCCCTCCCCTATTAGTTTTGTTGGAAATTATACAATGTAATCCTTGATTATTATTCAAATGTAAATAATAATAAAATATATAAAAATTGGAAAACTTTTTTGATACTATAATCAACTGAGGACATATGATTATACATCCCTAAATGAAGCTGATTAATTTATTGCTCCTTTGTGTCCAGTGGCAAACATGTCATGCATATTCACGACTAGAGATGCAAAGTTGATCAATCTGAAGCAAATGCTTACAAATTTAGAGTGGCACTTTTTACAATAAGTCAGAGCGTTCGCTAGAGGTAAAACGAATGCCGTAATAGAATAGATTTGAACCCTAATGATCGAACTCGTAAGTTAAGCTATTAGCCCTCCTTTCCTCGGCATGAATATTTAGAATAAATAACGTCCACTATAAGCAAATGAGATATGGCCTTTTTTTATATAAATAAATTCCTATTGCAGCCGGTTCGGGACAGGTTATTATTTCCACAAAATACCGCCTGATTATTGATCGGAGATATTTAAAGCAACCAAAAGCACTATGCATCAAACAAATTCATTAATTAATCGTGAATTAAGGTATTTTGCTGGGTGTTTTTTCCCGATCCTATTTCGGACCCCCTGATTGTAAGAGGGCGTATCTAATTAGTCATACCCGATTAACTTTAAGTAAATTGAACCTCAACTTAAAGACCTACATCGGGTAAATAAGTTCCAGGTACAATAAGTAGACAATAGAAATCCTTTGTGAGATGAGATCGTCCCAGGTTTCTTAGATAATTATTTTGCATTTAATAACAATGAAAAATGCACGAGCAGGTTTGTAACTCAAAATAAAACAATTCTGTGATTGTTATCTTTTATTGAATACAAGTGATATGGCAGCGTTCTTTTTCACGTAAATTGGCTAATAAAATTAGGACCCCAGTATAACATTTAGGTACATGTTAGGACAGAAGGAGGTTGGCCACTCAATGTCAAAATAACAAGCTTTTCATAACACTAGCATATATTGATAGGAGATTAATAAAGGAACCAAAAAAGCAAAACAAAATATAGGTCAATGCGCTTGCTTTCCAGTTATAAGCCATTAACATTTAGGCGGGTAAATCTTCTCTCTTAATTTTTGATAGCTTTTTTTGACAAATTTAAGTTCTCAAAAACTATGAAACATTAACAAAAAAAAATATTATAGGACTTTTACAGATTGGCTAATAATTAAACATGTAAAAGATTTAGAAAAAGAAAAATGAGGGTCAATGGGCAAATTTTTTAAATCAATCAAATGGAAAACCCTAGAGGATTCCGAAAATCTGACAAGAATTCGAAAATGATGACAAGCGAAGACCCTTAATATTTTTAAATAGTGCTATTGTTTATTTTAATAGTTTAACGACTGCTAGTATTTTACATTTATAGGGAAGTAGACGAGGTTACCGTCTTGGAGAATCTGATTCCATTATGTAATGTTCATGCAGCTTATGTATACTTTTGTTGTAATATTTTAAGGATTTAAGGAGGTTTGTCAAATTCATAAAATTAAAATATTCTTTCTATTACTCTCTCCATTTCAATAAAACAAAAGAGAAAATATATTTTGGTATTTCATTTACTAGTACTATATAATCCATTTAACTTTTTTCTGTAGAACTGTTTAATCAGTGATTCGAATTTTCAATCATTTTCAGTCAAAAAAAAATGTTACAGATATAAACTATAGTACAATTTGATTGGTATGCAGTAAATAGTAATATTATATATAGTATGATATAATTACCCATGTTATCCTTGTTATGTATTTCTGTTTTCGTCATAAATTCATCAAACCAGTTTGAATCGAGGTCAAGCTTCATCTCATTCGTCCTGTTATCAAAAAGTGTGTTTATTTTCGACATTGACACGTTCATCATTTCAAACATATCCTCTCGCATAGTATTTTTAATTTCTTCTTTAACTACTTTATGAATATAACTTTTTATAAACTTATTAAGTTTCCTTACATCTAAGTCCGCCTTTAGAGTAGCTTCCATTTTACCTAACAAAGGCATAGAAATGATTTGTTCATAGTTTGGTCCATTGCATTCAATATTCTCCATCATTAAGAGATCGAAGTTTACAAAAGCAAAGAACAGAATTAATATCGAGTTCATAGCGTGTCTGAGGTGAAGAAATAGTGAAACTTTCTATAGATGAACATCCAGTTTTTAGTATGATTTGTTTGTTTTACTTTTATACAATGTATGTATATATAAAATGTAGAGTTAGCAGAATTCTTTAATGCCACTTCCTTTGTATAACGAGATCCAACCTCAATTAAAATGTCCAAACACTCAAATTTCACATTTTATAAGAGGGGGGGCAAGGGGTTTAACTGTTATGTTGTTATGGGGCATTTTAATTCTTTGTTATCTGTTATTCTGAAAATATATTTACTGTTAGCTGTTATTGTCTTATTCTTTGTTAGCTGTTATAGGACTATTATCTTTTTTGTTATCTGTTATTGTGAGAATCTATTTGCTGTTAACTGTTATTGAAAATTGAAATGTTAGTATTTTGACAGCCAATCTTCCGTCGAAATTGAAGATAATTGAAAATTGTGATTTGAATGGATAATAGTCTCATTGGCACGCTTACCACATCTTCTTACAATGTATATCTACTGGGGTCTTTCTACCGGTAATATCGGGTGGCCCTGTATTTGCAGAAGAATTTCAGTACATGTATTATACATCAAATAAACATATAAAATCAATTGGACCCAGGACCATTCCAGTATATATTATTATTATCCTTTGTAATAAATTACATTGTCTGTGAACATGTAGCAGTTTGTAAAAATTATAATTCACTTATTACTTGTACAATAACTTATAGTATGGATTTTGTTATGAAAAAGGCATTGGTACACCCTACAGACTTTTTTATTCAATGACCACATAATAATCTTTATGTTGTACTATTACACCACTGTCCCTGATTAGGGGAGGATTTGACACCAACTAGCATGCTAAAGTTGACGCAGTCACATTCTGTATGTGCGTATTTCCAAGTCAGGAGCCTGGATTCAGTGGTTGTAGTTTGTTACTATTTTTACTAAGTTTCTCGTTCACTATTTTGTGGATAAATTAGGCAGTTAGCTTTCTCCTTTGAATTGTTTTATATTACTAAGTGGTGAGGGTTTGAATTATGGCTTTGGGAATTATACAACATCTTTTTCTTCTAGCATTTATATTATAAGTGCTACTTCCTCTCTTTTCATTTACATGAAAGAGAACCCTGATCACCATATTTTTAAAAGCTTTTTAGCTGCTTCACATGGCGAAAAGTGAAGCTCAGAAACCATTGATGCAAATACAGATGTGTCTTCAGTTTAATTTTTCGACAAATACCCTTTTTAAAATCCTACAGCTTCTCCAATGCTGTACCCAAATTTTCCATATTCTATAATTTCACATAAGATACATGATTGGTGTTTCACTTAATTTTGGTGTCATCTAAATTTTCACTAGGTCCAATTTCTATTATACTATCAGAATTCTCACTTGAGTCAATTTCTATTATCAGAATAACCACAACTGGCATGCGTGTTTTTTTTTTATCTAAAAATCAAATTGATAATAAAGTGTCACTGGCTGCACTACTTTCAAAAATTAAATAAAAAAACCTAAATCATTAAAAATTGATCCCTCAAATGCCCTAGATTAAAATTATCCCTATATCAAAAACAGAAACTAGTAATTTCGTTCAGAAAAAATCAACATCCATACTATAACTTATTGTACAAGTTACGGAAAAAAATCAACCAAGGCAGAACTGCCTCAACGGCCGAAACGTCTTGTTTACACAAATTTTCTAGGTCCATACCACAAGTTATATACTGAGATCTACGAGTCATCTACTGGATTGGTCCTGGACAGATTCATTTTCATATTTCATTACTGTTATCTGTTATTATCCCTTTTCAATTCCTTGTTATCTGTTTTTCACCAAATCAATTCACTGTTTTGCTGTTATGGGGACCCCCCTTGCCCCCCCCCCCTCTTATATTGTTCCTGCATATAATGAGTCGCCTTTGTTTTACGAGATCCAACTTCAATTTAAATGTCCAAACAAAGATGGTTAACTTACATTCGTATACTGATCTTTTCTATACATAATAAATTGAAGTTTGCATTAAACTAGCGTTGTAATGCAATTTAAAATATAATTCATTTCATGATAATGATAATCACCCTATCCTATGAGTATTTTCTTTATCAATAAGAAAGTTATAAGTGTTATTAGTGTCTTTGAAAAAGTAACAACGTATACTGTATGTACTGTACAGTATGGTACAGTATGCTATTAGCTTATTACAACAGACTTCATGTAAATATTTTTTTTCGGAAGCACTCAAGTCCTCATTCGGAACTCGGCAACATCATATTGATGAAGCGGTCATATCATCACTGATGCTGCGGTTGAGACCCAGATAATTTTATAGCAGACAGTCGTACATATGTTTATGCCGGTAAAGCTATCATATTCTGAGGATGGCAAATTATAATTATAATATATAAAATATAAAGGAGAACATGGCCAAAAGTTTTCGTCACCTAGACATCTACAACAACACGTGCTATTTTATTTCATATAGTATCACATTTTTTAAAAATAATATCTGGAATGATATTGTTGGATTTTTACAAATAAGGTGTTGAATGACACAGAATCTTCTAAAGAATTATTGTGTAATGGACTGACGTCTAGTCTACATGGTCTATTCCCCCTCATTACACGTTGCTGGGGACATGGAAATACCAGGCGTCCGCCTGTCAGGTCGTGTTCGGAGGTCTAGTTAGTGCACTCACAGTCAGGCCTGTACAATCCTAACCACATTTTATATAACTTAAACTACAGGTTAATATCAACAATATCTCTGACAAGTTCTAAAATGGAGGGCGATCAACTTTTTTAAATAGTTATTCCCCTTGAAAATATAAAATTTATGGAAAATGTTCTCGCTAGCACTGTCACAGAACTGTACAAGATTTTTGTAAAACTTATACTTTAAGTTAATATCAGCATTATCTTGAACAAGTTCTAATGCTATGTCCGGTATGTTGGCCAATCGACAGCTTTTTTTAAAAGAGTTTTGCTTGTTGCCAATCTGGGATATATATTAAAATGGACTCGCTAGCACTCTCACAAGTACAATTCTTGGCAGGTTTTTATAACACTTAAACCATATCAATTTCTTGGACAAGGTCCATAAAGGTGTCCAATCATCTTTTCTCAAAGAGTTATGCTCCTTGGAAATATTAAATTTATGGAAAATGGCCTCGTTAGAGCTCTCACAATTACAATTCTAGGCAGATTTTTACCAAACTTAAACTATAAAAGGATAATATAAGCAATATCTTGAACATGTTCTATAATGGTGGATCATCACCTTTTTTTCAAAAGTTATGCCCCTTGGAAATATTAGATTTATGGAAAACTGCCTTGTTAGATCTCTCACAGGTACAATTCTTGCCAGATTAGATAAATCTTATATTATAGGTTATAAACAACAATATGTCAGAATAGTTCTATAATGGTGACTGTTCCACTTTTTGTGCCTCTGATGTAGCGGAGGGGCATTAAGTTTTACCTATGTCTGTCTATAGATCAGTCCGTCCTTCTGTCCCAAAGTTCGTTTCCATTCTCTAGTTTGTCTCAACCAAATTTATTGAAATTTATACACAATACTAATTACTACAAAACACAGATCAAGTTTGAATTTTAGTAGCATCACTTTAACCCTCTTGCTGCCGGAGGGTCAATTATGTCCATATTTTAATTTATGAAAGTTTCTCCTCAGTATTGTATCTTTTTCAAACGAAAGACTAAATATTAAACATGGACACATTTCCCATTTATGTTTAAAGTGTTATGCCTTTTGGAAGTATCAAATTTATGGAAAATGGCCTTGTTAGCTCTCTCACAGGTATGAATTTAACAGCAGACATGGTTTATGCTCCTAAAGTTCTGATTTCTGACACATTAAAATAAGGAGATGTGGTATGATTGCAAATGAGACAATTCTCCAACACAGTCTAATTGACAGAGAAGTTAACAATTATACATGCTATACATTGCCATAGCTCCCTGTACATGCTGTAAGGCCTTCAACAATAAGTTAGACTTATACTGAAAAGTCAGCTGTAAAAAGGCTCTAAAATAATTTAATAAAAAATATACAAAAAGAAAACTAAAGGCAGTGATAAGTGTACAAAGCAATAAATGTACTTAAGTTTTATGTAAGCGCTTATTGAAACCTCCATGGAGTTTGTACTCTTTTATATGAAAAGTAAACTCAGTTTCAAAAATATCTATTATGACATTTCTTTTAAAATTTTCCTAGAATGGTTTATCATTTTTTTAAATTGTTGTTTGGATGGAGAGTTGTTTCATTGGTACTCACACCACATCTTCCTATATCTAAGTTGTGGTCTATTGATTTAATCCAAAGTCTTGAACATCGATTATAATATAAAACAAAACTCGATACTCAAATATATGTACAGTGTGTATTTACATCCCAATATGAGTGAAAAAAACCTGCTAGTTTTTCTTATTGAAAACGTTTTTAGATAGTTCTGTGTTTGTAGCCCCTTCTCTTCAAGCGGGTTTCGAGTTGACTTAGTCGTTTTTTAGTTGTTTCTGTGTTGGAACAAATTCGCTTGACTCTGATTGTCTGACTGTACGGGTTGCTCTTATTACAATGAGTAGGATGGTAACTTTTAGGGGACAGATATTAGTAGGTATCAGTAGACTAAGAATATATATCTGTGGATATAATGCCATCTGTGAGCGAGCTGGAAGTATCGAGGAAGGTGATTTTGGATTTAGATTTTTCAGGAGTGAATTTGATGCTTCAAGTTGGATGTATGTTGTTGGCATGAGTGATGAATGTATCTAAATCATCGTCACTTTTATTCCATTTCATATCCACATTATAAATCTAAACCAGGAAAGCGGTTTTTCGATAGAAGATTCAAGGAGTTGTTTTTCTAATTTGCCCTTAAATTTGTTGGCATATGATGGAGCCATTTTGTTGCCCATTACAGTTCCATTAACTTGCAGATAATGATCGCCATCAAAGGTGAAGTTGTTGTTCTTTAGTATCAGCCCGAGCATTTTGACCAGACATTCAGTAGGTTGATATTTTACTGGTCGAGAATTTCAAACTTCTTTACATGCATCGATGCCATCTGCATGTGAAATATTCGTGTAGAGGGATGTGACTTCCATAGAGACAAGTGTCGTGTCGGAAGAAGTGGATTTAAGGCCTGCATTTTTCTAAGATAATCGGTTGTGTCTTTGATATGGTAAGTCTTCAACATGTTGACGAAGATTGAATTCAACGAATTCCGATACTTCTTTCCGTCGGATGACCGTTCGCTTAAACAATAGGTCTTCCTGGGTTATTGGCCTTATAATTTTTAGGTAAAAGATAAAATCTGCCTAGTTTTGGATTTTCTGGTTTCAAATACTCAAGAGTTTTTTCATCGATGTAACAATCGTCGTGCATTTCTACCAAACTATCGGTTGCCTTCAAAACACATATGACTTAAAGAATTTTTTGACAACTCCTGACTTAAATCATATTGAACAGATACAATCATTGATAGACTATCTATACATAAGTTTTTTAATTACACCATTTCTGTTCAAAGGGAAATAAGTCAATCATATAATAAATATCACTTCGAGAAAAGCTAAAATCGTGAAAATTGAACTTAACCTCCATATAGTCACTGGAAACAACATATCTAAATTTGAATAAAAATTCGTCAAAGCGTTTTTACGTTAATGAACGGACACTGTTTGGCCGCCAGTTGCTCAAAACCCACCCACTCGCCGCCAGCTCGCCCGCCCGCTCGATACCCACCTGCTTTCCCGCACACCGTACATCCCCAAATCAACTAGGTCCCGCTGTGAATCACGTGTGAAAAAAAGAGCAAGTGATTATATTCTATGTTTTTTTAGTAAAAGTGTTATATTTGGCAATTCAATTAAACTGATAAATATCCTGAACTTACATTTATAGAATAAAAGTGATATGACTGCATGGTGCAAATTCATTGTTGACCACTAGGTGACTTCTGGATATATGGGTTGATGTACAATATAACACACCCTCTGATGTTGTTTAATATACACGTCAAGTATAAAGTATGAAATTATAACGGTTCTCTTGATATAGAGGACTTAATTTCTTATGGACGGACGGACACGGGGTTGTTAACTGAAACCACAGTTTTTGACCTTGACCTTTGATCTAGCAAGACCTTGAACTGTGACCTAGGAAGTTGTACAAACATTATGACACACCCTAAGGTGTTGGTTAATATACATCCCAAGTATAAAGTATGAAATTATAACGTTTCTATAGATATAGAGCGGACACAGTTTGTTACCGACGGATGGACATACCTGCAACGAAACTTTTTAAACTTGGTCTTTGACTTACAAAATTGTACACACATAATGACACACTCTCTGGTGTTGTTTAATATACACGTCAAGTATAAAGTATGAAATTATAACGGTTCTCTTGATATAGAGGACTTAGTTTCTTACGGACGGACGGACACGGGGTTGTCAACTGAAACCAACGTTTTTGACCTTGACCTTTGATCTAACAAGTTGTACATACATTAAAAACACTCTCTGGTGTTGGTTAATATGCATTTCAAGTATAAACTTTGAAATCATTACGGTTCTCAAGATATAGAGCAGACACGATCTTTACCTTAGGACAAGAGGTTTCCATCTGAAACAAAAGTTTTTTACCTTGAACTGTGACCTAGGAAGTTGTTCAAACATTATGCCATACCCTCTCGTATTGGTTAATAAACATGTCAAGTATGAAGTATGAAATTATAACGGTTCTCTAGATATAGAGCGGACGCAATTCCGTACAGACAGACGGACATGGAGTTGTCAACTGAAACCAAAGTTTTTGACCTGGTCCTTTGACCTATGAAGTTGTACATACATAGTGAAACGCTTTCTGGTTTTGGTTAATATACATATCAAGTATAAACTTTAATTCAAATCATAACGGTTCTCAAGATATAGAGCGGACACGATCTTTAACATAGGACTAGGGGTTTCAAACTGAAACAAAAGTTATTTACCTTGCACTTTAACCTAGGAATTTGTACAAACATTATAACACACCCTCTGGTTTTGGTAATATACATGTCAAGTATAAAGTATGAAATTTGAATAGTGCTCTAGATATAGAGCGGACACAATTTGCTACGAACGGACAGACAGACCTGAAACCAAAGTTTTTGACCTTGAACTGTGACCTAGGAAGTTGAACAAACATTATGACACACCCTGTGGTGTTGGTTAATATACATGCCAGGTATAAAGTATGAAATTATAACGTTTCTATAGATATAGAGCGGACACAGTTTGTTACCGACGGACGGACATACCTGCAACGAAACTTTTTAAACTTGGTCTTTGACTTACAAAATTGTACACACATAATGACACACTCTCTGGTGTTGTTTAATATACACGTCAAGTATAAAGTATGAAATTATAACGGTTCTCTTGATTTAGAGGACTTAATTTCTTACGGACGGACGGACACGGGGTTGTCAACTGAAACCAAAGTTTTTGACCTTGAACTTTGACCTAGGAAGCTGTACAAACAATATAACACACCCTCTGGTGTTGGTTATTATACACGTCAAGTATAAAGTATGAAATTTTAACGGTTCTCTTTGATACAGAGGACACAATTTATTACGGACGGACGAATATGGGGTTGTCAACTGAAACCAAAGATTTTGACCTTGACATTTGACATAGAAAGTTGTTCATATTTTATGAAACACTCTCTGGTGTTGGGTAATGTACATTTCAAGTATAAACTTCAACCAAAATCATAAAGGTTCTGAAGATATAAAGCGAACACGATCTTTAACATAGGACAAGGGGTTCTAACTGATACAAAAGTTGTTGACCTTGAACTTTAACCTAGGAAGTTGTACAAACATTATGCCACACCCTCTGGTTTTGGTTAATATACATGTCAAGTATAAAGTATAAAAATTTAATAGTTCTCTATATATAGAGCGGACATAATTTGTTATGAACGGACAGACAGACCTGAAACCAAAGTCTTTTACCTTGAACTGTGACCTATGAAGTTGTACAAACATTATGACACACCCTGTGGTGTTTGTTAATATACATGCTAAGTATAAAGTATGAAACTATAACGTTTCTATAGATATAGAGCGGACACAGTTTTTACCGACGGACGGACATAACTGAAACG
Organism: Mytilus galloprovincialis; assembly: GCA_037788925.1. NCBI lineage: Eukaryota > Metazoa > Mollusca > Bivalvia > Mytilida > Mytilidae > Mytilus > Mytilus galloprovincialis. Next base: position 18,567,385 of record CM075332.1, read on the forward strand.
GAACTTTTAAAACCTGGTCATTAACTTACAAAATTGAACTAACATAATGACACAACCTCTGGTGTTTGTTATTATACATGTCAAGTATAAAGTATGAAATTATATCGGTTCTGTAGATATAGTGCGGACATAATGTGTTACGGACGGACGGACAGACCCGAAAGCAAAGTTTTTCTACCTTGAACTTTGACCTAGGAAGTTGTACAAACATAATGACACACCCTCTGGTGTTGGTTAATATACATGTCAAGTATACAGTATGAAACTATAACGGTTCTCTAGATATTGAGCGGATACAATTCCTAACAGACGTCAGACATGGGATTGTCAACTGAAACCAAAGTTTTTGACCTTGAACTTTGATCAAGGAAGCTGTACAAACAATATAACACACCCTCTGGTGTTGGTTAATATACACGTCAAGCATAAAGTATGAAATTTTAACGGGTCTCTTTGATATACAGGACACAATTTATTACGGACAGACGGACATGGGGTTGTCAACTGAAACCAAAGTTTTTGACCTTGACATTTGACCTAGGAAGTTGTACATACTTTATGAAACACTCTCTGGTGTTGGTTAATGTACATTTCAAGTATAAACTTTAATTGAAATCAAAACGGTTCTCAAGATATAAAGCGGACACGATCTTCATCATAGGACAAGGGGTTTCTAACTGAAACAAAAGTTGTTGACCTTGAACTTTAACCTAGGAAGTAGTACAAACATTATGCCACACCGTCTGGTCTTGGTTAATATACATGTCAAGTCTAAACTTTAAATTTTAATAGTTCTCTAGATATAGAGCGGACACATTTTGTTATGAACAAACAGACAGACCTGAAACCAAAGTTTTTGACATTGAACTGTGACCTATGAAGTTGTACAAACATTATGACACACCCTGTGGTGTTGGTTAATATACATGCCAAGTATAAAGTATGAAATTATAACGTTTCTATAGATATAGAGCGTACACAGTGTGTTACCGACGGACAGACATAACTGAAACGAAACTTTTAAAATTTGGTCTTTGACTAACAAAATTGTACAAACATTATGACACACCCTCAGGTGTTTGTTATTATACATGTCAAGTATAAAGTATGAAATTATATCGGTTCTGTAAATATAGTGCGGACACAATGTGTTACGGACGGACGGACGGACAGACCCGAAAGCAAAGTTTTTCTACCTTGAACTTTGACTTAGGAAGTTGTACAAACATAATGACACACCCTCTGGTGTTGGTTAATATACATGCCAAGTATAAAGTATGAAACTATAACGGTTCTCTAGATATTGAGCGGACACAATTCCTTAGAGAGGGACGGACATGGGATTGTCAACTGAAACCAAAGTTTTTGACCTTGAACTTTGATCTAGGAAGCTGAACAAACAATATAACACACCCTCTGGTGTTGGTTAATATACACGTCAGGTATAAATATGTAATTTTAACGGTTCTCCTTGATATAGAGGACAAACTTCATTACGGACGGACGGACATGAGGTTGTCAACTGAAACCAAAGTTTTTGACCTTGGCATTTGACCTAGGAAGTTGTTTATACTTTATGAAACACTCTCTGGTGTTGGTTAATGTATATTTCAAGTATAGACTTTAATTGAAATCATAACGGTTCTCAAGATATAAAGCGGACACGATCTTTACCATAGGACAAGGGATTTTTAACTGAAACAAAAGTTGTTGACCTTTAACTTTAACCTATGAAGTTGTACAAACATTATGCCACACCCTCTGGTTTTGGTTAATATACATGTCAAGTATAAACTATAAAATTTTAATAGTTCTCTAGATAGAGAGCGGACACAAGTTGTTATGATCGGACAGACAGACCTGAAACCGAAGTTTTTACCTTGAACTGTGACCTATGAAGTTGTACAAACTTAATGACACACCCTGTGGTGTTGGTTAATATACATGCCAAGTATAAAGCATGAAATTATAACGTTCTATAGATATAGAGCGAACACAGTTTGTTACCGACGGACGGACAGAGTTGGTCATAGACTTACAAAATTGTACAAACATAATGACACACCCTCTGGTGTTTGTTATTATACATGTCCAGTATAAAGTATGAAATTGTAACGGTTCTGTAAATATAGTGCGGACACAATGTGTTACGGACGGACGGACAGACCTGAAAGCAAAGTTTTTCTACCTTGAACTTTGACCTAGGAAGTTGTACAAACATAATGACACACCCTCTGGTGTTGGTTAATATATATGTCAAGTATAAAGTATGAAATTTTAACGGTTCTCAGTGAAATAGAGGACACAATTTCTTACGGAAGGACGGACATCCGGTTGTCAACTGAAACCAAAGTTTTTGACCTCGACCTTTGACCTAGGAAGTTGTACATACATTATCACACATTCCCTGGTGTTGCTTCATATACATGTCATGTATAAACTTTGAAAACCTAACGGTAGTCAAGATATAGAGCGGACACGATCTCTAACATAGAACCAGGGGTTTCCAAATGAAACAAAAGTTTTTGACCTTAAACTTTTACCTAGGAAGTTGTACATTTATTATGCCACACCCTCTTCTGTTGATTAATATGCATGTCAAGTATAAAGTATAAAATTTAAATAGTTCTCTAGATATAGAGCGGACACAATTTGTTACGAACGAACGGAGAGACCCAAAACCAAAGTTTTTGACCTTGAAATGTGACCTAGGAAGTTATACAAACATTATGACACACCCTCTGATGTTGGTTAATATACATGTCAAGTAAAAAGTATGACATGATAACGGGTCTGTAGATATAGAGTTGACACAATTTGTTACGGATGGACGGACAGGCGTATAATAAGCACTTTGCTTTTTCAAACTTTTTGTTTATATCTTGAGAGAAACGAAGGCTTCAGAGCAAATGCAATGTGATTTCCATTATGATTCATATTTCAAAGGGGCATAATTAGAAATAAAAAATTAAAAAATATTTGATTAGAACTCATTTTCGAAAGTGTCAATAAATTGCTTCGCCGAGTGTCGCTGGATACGACCGCAGGGGTCCAATCCTGAACAGTTTAGGCAAAAATGGACACAATATTCGCGCTTGTTACAGGTCTGAATTTGGATTGTAATTAAATATTTTGACACATAATAGGTTTCTGACACAGAATAACTGTAGTCAATTTGGTTATATGAATTTATATTGGTTATATGATTTGAATTTATATTAAATGTTTGCATCTGTGCAATACAGTAGCTGTTACGAATTGACCCCCCCCCTTTTTCTTGGGGCTTTTGTGCAGTACATTATGCTGTTGTGTATTGACTCGACTCCCCCACCCCCCAAAAAAAAATAATATTAAAAGATTTTTTTTTAATTTGTGAAATCTGAAATGAGAAAAAATTTACCCCCCCCCCCCTTACAATTTCGTGTTTACCCCCTCCTTTTTTTCCCAAAAAATCTTTCCCTATAGATATGGTCATAATCTCAATTAAAATTTCCAATAGAGTTTGCAATCATAATTACCCATTTAAATACATCATAAAAGTCTTAAAATAGAAAATGACATACAAAATCATGGCTTAAATTAATATACCTTAATCAGCATTTTAATAGTTACTTCTAAAAATAAATTGACAGCTAATCACCTCAAGACAATACAACATTTCTTTATACATAATTTAAAAGCAGTGTAAGGAAGGTAATCCGAAATGTTGTGTTTGGATTGCCTACCTTACAATGCTTTTAAATTTTCTTAAGTAATTGTCCATTAACTAGGAAACCCTTGTTTTCCCCCTTTTTTGCCCCTCATTCTTAAACGGTTTGAGCCATAACCCTCAAAAGCTAATCCTAACCATCCCTTTGTGGTATGAAAACTTGTGGTATAATTTCAGAGAGGTCCATACACCGTTTCATAAGTTATTGTCTGGAAACTAGAAACATGCTTATTCGGGCCCCTTTTTGGCCCCTTATTCCTAAACTGTTAGGACCATAACCCTAAAAATAAATCCCAACCTTCCTTTTGTGGTTATGAACCTTGTGTTTAAATTTCATAGATTTCTATTGACTTATACTAAAGTTATTGTCCGGAAATCAAATATCTTCGGACGACGCTGACGACGACGACGTGATACCAATATACGACCGCAAATTTTTTTTTGCGGTCGTATAAAGATATTGCTGATATAAACCGATGATAAAAGTTTCATAAAATTTAGGCAACACAAGAGCGATAACATTTCAATTTTCCATATAAACAATATTTCAGGGGGAATAACTCTTTTAAACATAATTAATCAGCACCGATTTTTAAAATCTTCCAAGTACATTGATGATATAAACCTATATTATAAATTTCATAAAAAAAATCCTGGCGAGAATTTAAGGCAATTTTCAATAAAATTAATATTTCCATGGGGCATAACTCTTTTAAAAATTATTGATCGGCAACGATTTTTAATATCTTAAAACATTGATAATATAAACCTATAATATAAATTGCAGAAAAATCTGGCAAGAATTGTACACATCTAATATAATTAATATTTCCAAGGGGCATACATCTTAAACCAGGTGCTCCGCAGGGCGCAGCTTTATACGACCCTGAACAGTTGGGGCAAGTATGGACAAAACATTCAAGCGTGATACAGCTCTGAATTTGGATTGTGATCAAATTTTTGACATTACATGGGTTTTTTTTACACAAAACAAATGTCAAGATTTTACCAACATTTTATATTGGCAAATTTCCAATGAAGTTATTTACATAAAGTTATTGGCAAATAAAAATAGAAAATGACATCATAGTCATGCCTGGCAAATGTCCAACATACATTATCTAAAAACATTTTAGATAAGATAAGGAAAAAAAGCTTCATCAGCAACATTTTATATTGGCAAATTTCCAATGAAGTTATTTACATAAAGTTATTGGCAAATACAAATAGAAAATGACATCATAGTCATGTCTGGCAAATTTCCAACATATATTATCAACTACTATTCTTAACAAAGAAAGATAATTCCAATTGAAAATTAATTGCTATTGCACAATATTGTGCAATTAGATATTTCTTGCTATTGTGCAATACTGTGCAATTGAAAAAATTTTGCTATTGCACAATACTTGATATGGAATCCTGATTTGGACCAACTTGAAAACTGGGCCCATAATCAAAAATCAAAGTACATGTTTAGATAAAGCATATCAAATAAGCCCAAGAATTTAATTTTTGTTAAAATCAAACTTAGTTTAATTTTGGACCCTTTGAACCTTAATGTAGACCAATTTGAAAACGGGACCAAAAATTAAGAATCTACATACATAGTTAGATTCGGCATATCAACGAACCCCAATTATTCAATTTTTGATGAAATCACATGTAAAGTTCAATTTTGGACCCTTTGGGTCCCTTATTCCTAAACTGTTGGGACCAAAACTCCCAAAATCAATCCCAACCTTCCTTTTATGGTCATAAGGCCAATTAAAATTAATTGATAGATTTTCATCCCCGCCCGCCCCTCTGAAATCGTCCCGCCCCGATTTTTTTTATTTTGCAAAATTTACGATTTCCGGATTTTGTTCATTTCCGTTAACGGTAACCGTCAACAATTTCGTTTCATTCGAACTTCCTGTTTATAAAATTTCGGTTTTCATATTTCTTGTTTCGAGTACTTTAAAACGATTATGTTGACAAAATCTGCTGCTCAATGATGACAGTATCATCTACGGAGAATATAGAAAGATTACCAGAAGGGCATGAAATATTCGGGTTACGAGTATTAAATACGCTGTGCATGTCCAACGCAAATCGCGGTATGTCACAAATTGGAAATTTCTTTCATCAGAAAATTGTGGATTTACTTAATAATACATTGACTTTGTGTAAGCAAATTTGGGCTTTGAATGATTTCCAAAGTGCAAGAATCGTGGAACATATTGGTAGAAAAAATAGAGTTCAAAAAGTCGGCAAACATACACATTGTGTACTAGAAAACCCTTAGATTTACCTATGGCTATTGTTTTTGTTTAAAAACACAAAATACCATTTATAATGTAATTATATATGCGTCACTTCTTGCATAACTTGAGAATCTTAAAAGCGCCAACTTTACTATTCCTATCAACACTTGTTTGAGTGTTCATTTCATTCATAATACTTGTGCTGCATACCATTGCATTTGCATAAGTTTATGGGGACTACAAACCATCGCCTAGAGAGCAAAATAAATTTGGAGTTGATAGTCAAATGAATAGAGAATTTCTCCATGGTTTTACTGTTTGCTGAATATGTTTCTAAAGTAGCAATTGCATGTAGAACAGTCCGCGTTGCAAATCAGAGATGTTTATTCAAGAACTATGTACGATTTTTTATACATGTTTAAACATTAACATGGTATAAGCTAAATTTTGTAATTATAACACTTGCATATGAAGTTCACGCCACAAGAAGGTTTCAAATTGAATAAAATTTAAAAAATAAAATCCTCCCGCCCGCCCCATTTTTTTCAAAACTTTGGATGAAAATCTACTAATTAATTTTAGTTGGCCTAAACCTTGTGTTTAAATTTCACAGATTTCTATTTACTTATACTAAAGTTATGGTGCGAAAACCAAGAATAATGCTTATTTGGGCCCTTTTTGGCCCTTAATTCCTAAACTGTTGGAACCAAAACTCCAAAAATCAATCCCAACCTTCCTTTTGTGGTCATAAACCGTGTGTTTAAATTTCATTGATTTCTATTTACTTAAACTAAAGTTATAGTGCGAAAACCGAGAAAATGCTTATTTGGGACTTTTTTGGCCCCTAATTCCTAAAATATTGGGATCAAAACTCCGAAAATCAATCCCAACGACGACGATGCAAGACGACGCAGGACGACGACGACGACGCCAACGTGATAGCAATATGCGACCAAAAAAATAAAATTAAAATTTTTGCGGTCGTATAAAAATGATTGATCGGCACTGATTATGGAACTCGTCCAAGACATTGCTGATATAAACCTATGTTATCAAGTATCATTAAAAATATGCCGAGTATTGAACACACGAGAGCGCTAACGATGCAACTTTCCAGAAAGTTTATGTTTTCAAGGGGCTTTAATTACTCTTTAAAAAAAACGATGGGTACTGCTTTTTTATTTTTTCCAAGACATCGCTGATATATACCTATGATATGAATTATAAATAAATGGGGAATGTATCCATGGGACACAAATGATGCCACCGCTTGCATGTAACGTTATAAAGGGACATAACTCAAGAACTGTAAAAGTCACGCTACCCAAATTTTTACTTGATCTGAGTTTTGTGGTAATTAGCATTGTTTATAAGTTAAATAACATTTAGTTTTGGGGCAAACTTGTTAGAAAACGGAAACCAAAAATTCAGCAATTTTTCCATATGTAAAGGGGCATAACTCTAGAATGGTAAAAATGACGCCATCAAAATTCAAACTTGATCTGTGTTATGTGGTAATTAGCATTAAGTATAAGTTTCATAACATTTGGTTGAGACAAACTAAAGTTAAAGAAGGGAAACGAAAACATTCAGCATTTTTTCCATTTGTAATTGGACATATCTCTGGAATGGTAAAAGTGACGTCACCAAAATTTTAGCATGATATGTGTGTAGTAGTAATACGCATTGTGTATAAGTTTCATAACATTTGGTTTAGTCAAACTAATGTTAAAGAACAGAAACAAAAAATTAAGCAATTTTTCCATTTGTAAAGGGGCATAACTCTAGAACGGAAAAAGATACATCACCCAAATTCAAACTTGATCTGTGGTTTGTGGTATTAAGCATTGTGTATAAGTTTCATAACATGTGGTTGAGGCAAACTAAAGATAGAAAACAGAAACCAATTTTGGGACGTACAGACGGACAAGGGTAAACTTAATGCCCTCTCCGCTACGGTGGGGGCATAAAAATCTGGCAAGAGTTGTACACATGAGAGGGCTTACATGACCAGACAAACGGACGGATGGACGCACACCTGGTATTTCCTTGTTCCCTGCAAGGTGTCACACGGGGGACAACAACAACAAAAACACTAAAACTGTTTTCAAGCTACAAATATTTGGTCTTTGATGGATAATTGTCTAAATGGCAATTATACAACATATCTTGATTCTGATAATAATACAATGATTATCGAAAAGTGCATCATTTGTTAAAAAAAACCCGAAAGGGTTCCGCGGAACCCATGGTCTCGCCTACTTTTGTTGTCAGTCGCAGGCTCAACAAAAATGGGGAAAAAATAATAAATATTTTCCTCTAGATACTATCTTATGATTGTACATGTATATAAAGCTTCGTCCAAAAATCCAGGATGGTTTGTGAATCTAAAAAATGTTTTAATAACTTTAACTGCAGACTGTATGTAATCTTAACTGAAAGAATAAACAGCTGCGACATGAGCGCATGATATGCCCGTCACGTTTCAAAGAATAAACTTCTCAAGGTAATATCCAAAATTTATAAAAACAAACTTAAGGGAGGTTATCTTTACAGATTTAAATCAGTCACCAAAGTTTAATGAAGATTGCTCAAAGCACTTTCAGGATATTGTCCGAAAACTGGAAAATCCCCCTTTTTTAATGAATAAAACCCCACAACTAGTAACTGTAAAATCTGAAATTTATAAAAATCAAAGGGAGCTCATGTCAATATGTATAAACAATTCACCAAATGTTCTTGCAAATTGGTGAACGTGTTTTTGAATTATTGTCCGAAAACTGTAAAATCCCCATTTTGTAATGAACAAATCCCCAAAACTCAAAAACATCAAATCTAAAATTTATATAAAAAAAATGAAAAGGACCTCACGCCAATAGATATAAACAATTCATGAAAGTTTCATGCAAATTGGTTAAAGCGTTTTTGAGTTAATATCTGACATGTTGATAACAGACGTACAGACAGACGGATGGAGGGACAACTGTATACCATAATACGTTTAAACAGACGTATAAAAACTTAGTCCATTTATAAGTAATATACGGGAAAACAGGAAATAATTTTTTACAAAATTTCATTCTAAATACTAGCTTTTCATCATAAACAAGCTTCGAATAAGAAAGTAATTAAATTATGTCCATTCTGACAAGCAATGAACAGAGGTGATGCTCCATCAATATTTTTACACTTATTAATGTCAGCCTTATTGTTTATTAACATCTGTACTACTTCAGTATGTCCTTTCTGACAAGCAATGTCCAGAGGTTATGCTCCAGTATCTCTACACTTATTAATGTCAGCCTTATTGTTTATTAACATCTGTACTACTTCAGTATGTCCTTTCTGACAAGCCATGAACAGAGGTGATAATCCATCATTATCTCTACACTTATTAATGTCAGCCCTATTGTTTATTAACATCTGTACTACTTCAGTGTGTCCATTCTGACAAGCAATGAACAGAGGTGATGCTCCATCAATATCGTTACACTTATTAATGTCAACCTTATTGTTTATTAACATCTGTACTACTTCAGTATGTCCTTTCTGACAAGCCATGAACAGAGGTGATAATCCATCATTATCTCTACACTTATTAATGTCAGCCTTATTGTTTATTAACATCTGTACTACTTCAGTATGTCCATTCTGACAAGCAATGAACAGAGGTGATGCTCCATCAATATCTTTACACTTATTAATGTCAACCTTATTGTTTATTAACATCTGTGTCACCGAGGGCCAGTGTGGCATGCTTTTTGCTGGGGGACTAACTAAGCATGCTTGACCCAAGGGACAGGGGATCAGTCCATAAATAGACTTACGACAGACGAGTGGCAAAGTTAATACTCTAAAACGTTTAACAATTTAATAAATAACAATATATGCCAAAGATAATTCCAAATAATTATAACAAATGCACTAAACAATTTGAATGTCACTGTTCGTAAGAATTGTCTAATCACTTTTGTATAATCACTAGCTGGAATGGTCCGAAATGCACTTGTAAGATGAAATTGTTCAAATAGTTATATTCCTTAGATAGAACTGGATCTGGGATTGAAGATCTTGATCCGATGAGTTGTTAGTCTTTCCTTTGTTGTCGGGTTGATGGCGTTCCAATGTTTCAGATGATTGATAGGCAATCTTTTGTTACTGATCGTTGAATTACCAAGACTGGAACAAGACGGTACTCTGCAGGATCACTCCAACTCCTTCACGCTCCTAACTGTTGTAACGGTGACTGTGACTTAGTGCTGTATTAGAATTTCTACAAACTATTTATACCAAAACTGAAAAGATCTCAATGTGACAAGTAAATTCCTAATTGATTCGAGTTATAACATGAAATGATAAAGTGAAAAAATGAATAGTAAATTAATTAAAGATTACAATTAAAGGATTAAAATGAGTTATCAAATGACATCTGTCTGCCTAATTAAGAAATTGAACAATTACTGTTATTCTCAAAAACATATGTGACATTATTCAAATATTTCTAATTAGTTTGAAGGTAATTAAATTAAGATAAGTTCAATGAGAATTAAATAAGAAAACTGTAAATAAATATAATCCTAATGGAAAACAATCTTTTGATTACAAACTTATTCAAGATTAAAAAATTAAAATATGAAATTAGAAAAATGATAAAAATACTAAAAATAGTTTTAAAAACCTGAAAGGAAAAATGCACCTATGACATATTTCCCCCCGCTCTAAAATGTTTGTCCTCAAACATTATATTAATATCTATTCTATCAATGAACATAAAGATATGCAAGCAAAATAACATGTAAAAATATGAAATCTAAGTTTTTTAACTATGCGAAACTCAATTTTTAAAAGAGGTTTGAAAATAATTTTGAAAGTACTAAAATAAGTTCATCAGGCTTACTTAGTACATGATCAATTACAAAGTCTGGTTGATGAGACCATACTTTATAATGATCAACCAAAAGAAAAATACTAAATTGACCAATACAAAACTAGACTCGTGATATGATTTATATATCTGGTAACTATGTACATGGACGTCCAACAATAAATTGATTGTTTACCTGAATTATATACATAAGACATTTGATATAGAAAAATATATATACATATATAGTAAGGACTGACTTGTGGTTTTCTAACTAATACCAAACTCACAGTAAGATTTTCTAATTTAATTCCAAACCAAAATCACATACAATGGTAAATGTCTACATAATATGACTCCTACTGTAATAATACAATTCTATTGATGTTACTATCCTACTCTGTTCTTACTGATTGAATTAACAACATATATACTATTTTATCATGACAAGTTTTGAGTAAACGAATTCACTCTAATTAGTACAAATTCATAATTACAATTATGTCAACTAATAATACTGATGCTAATGAGAATGTTCAATTAATTACATAACACATAATTAACTCAACTTGAACTTGTCACATGATGATTTCTCTAAATTTATGACACCACAAATAATAAGAACTAGTCCAAATCTATACAAAATGCTGAAGGTAAAAATTACTCAAAATGCCTCTATGACAGATTGGCTCCGCCCCGGATAAAACACGTCCTCGTGTTTTCCTTTTAAAAAAGTTAATGCCTAGTATCAGAAAAATTCAATGTTGAAAGTCTGTTTTTTATGTCATCCCTGAATTCACCTTATGCTTGTTGTACTACATCTTTCATTTTGTCTTTGATATCTGCTGATGAATACACATTTTGTCTGCTAAGCATTGGTTGGTGATGGTTCTGTTGATTGTTTCTATATCTCAGATTGCTTCCTCTGTTTGGTTGTGTTAGACCTACATGACCTACATTTGATCTCTGTTTTGCTGCACTTAATTCCTTTAAAAGTTTTCGATTTTCTTTCAGGACTTGATTGCGCTGGCCCTTAACAATTTCAAAGTCATAAGTTGTTGGATTCTTCTCTAATTTTTGTCTTAATTGTCTATTAATAGATTCACATATTTCAACTTGTTCCTGAAAAGTTTTTGTCACTTCTTTATATTGAAATGTTTCTTCTTCCTTACATATTAATTTTTCTTTCAGCTCTTTTATTTCTTTATCACTTTTTGTCTTTTCCTGGTTAAGTTTTTCTTTTATTTTCTGTAGCTCAGTTTTCAAGCATTGTGTTGTGTCTATAGAGTTGATGAAAGCTCGATTTCTTATACTTGAAAACGGCATTTCCTGTAATACTTTGCGTTTCTGTTTGAATTTGTCCATTCTTTCATGATCTCGTTCTTGTTTTCGATTTGATTTTCTCTTGTGATATGTTACTTGCTTTGAACCTGTTGGTCTGGCAGCTTGAAATTGGGTGAAACACATCCTTGCATAATGTCCCTTTCTGCCACATTGATAACACATCTTCTTAAAAGCATAACAAGTGCCTTGTCTATGATATAAACCACACTTTCCACATAAATGTATTTGGCTAGTGTTAAAGTTCCAGTACTGCCACTGTGGTCGAAGATTGTAATCCATTCTGCTTGATGTATTTATACTGGATAAGAAAATTCACTCTGAACTGGTATCTGGATCAGTATTGAACTAATAAGTCAATATGCCCGGGTCCTCCACCATATCTGTCACCGAGGGCCAGTGTGGCATGCTTTTTGATAGGGGGGACTAACTATGCATGCTTGACCCAAGGGACAGGGGGTCAGTCCATAAATAGACTTACGACAGACGAGTGGCAAAGTTAATACTCTAAAACGTTTAACAATTTAATAAATAACAATATATGCCAAAGATAATTCCAAATAATTATAACAAATGCACTAAAGAATTTGAATGTCACTGTTCGTAAGAATTGTCTAATCACTTTTGTATAATCACTAGCTGGAATGGTCCGAAATGCACTTGTAAGATGAAATTGTTCAAATAGTTATATTCCTTAGATAGAACTGGATCTGGGGCTGAAGATCTTGATCCGATGAGTTGTTAGTCTTTCCTTTGTTGTCGGGTTGATGGTGTTCCAATGTTTCAGATGATTGATAGGCAATCTTTTGTTACTGATCGTTGAATTACCAAGACTGGAACAAGACGGTACTCTGCAGGATCACTCCAACTCCTTCACGCTCCTAACTGTTGTAACGGTGACTGTGACTTAGTGCTGTATTAGAATTTCTACAAACTATTTATACCAAAACTGAAAAGATCTCAATGTGACAAGTAAATTCCTAATTGATTCGAGTTATAACATGAAATGATAAAGTGAAAAAATGAATAGTAAATTAATTAAAGATTACAATTAAAGAATTAAAATGAGTTATCAAATGACATCTGTCTGCCTAATTAAGAAATTGAACAATTACTGTTATTCTCAAAAACATATGTGACATTATTCAAATATTTCTAATTAGTTTGAAGGTAATTAAATTAAGATAAGTTCAATGAGAATTAAATAAGAAAACTGTAAATAAATATAATCCTAATGGAAAACAATCTTTTGATTACAAACTTATTCAAGATTAAAAAATTAAAATATGAAATTAGAAAAATGATTAAAATACTAAAAATAGTTTTAAAAACCTGAAAGGGAAAATGCACCTATGACATATGTACTACTTCAGTATGTCCTTTCTGACAAGCCATGAACAGAGGTGATAATCCATCATTATCTCTACACTTATTAATGTCAGTCTTATTGTTTATTAACATCTGTACTACTTCAGTATGTCCATTCTGACAAGCCATGAACAGAGGTGATAATCCATCATTATTTCTACACTTATTAATGTCAGCCTTATTGTTTATTAACATCTGTACTACTTCAGTATGTCCATTCTGACAAGCAATGAACAGAGGTGATGCTCCATCAATATCTTTACACTTATTAATGTCAGCCTTATTGTTTATTAACATCTGTACTACTTCAGTATGTCCTTTCTGACAAGCCATGAACAGAGGTGATAATCCATCATTATCTCTACACTTATTAATGTCAGCCTTATTGTTTATTAACATCTGTACTACTTCAGTATGTCCATTCTGACAAGCAATGAACATAGGTGATGCTCCATCAATATCATGACACTTATTAATGTCAACCTTATTGTTTATTAACATCTGTACTACTTCAGTATGTCCTTTCTCACAAGCCATGAACAGAGGTGATAATCCATCATTATCTCTACACTTATTAATGTCAGCCTTATTGTTTATTAACATCTGTACTACTTCAGTATGTCCTTTCTGACAAGCAATGAACAGAGGTGATACTCCATCATTATCACACTTATTAATGTCAGCCTTATTGTTTATTAACATCTGTGCTACTTCAGTTTGTCCTATCTGACAAGCAATGTACAGAGGTGATGCTCCAGTATCTCTACACTTATTTATGTCAGCCTTATTGTTTATTAACATCTGTACTACTTCAGTATGTCCTTCCTGACAAGCAAAGAACAGAGGTGATATTCCATCATTACGACAATGGTTTACATTACTGTTACAATGATATAAGCACCATGCAACCAGACCAATATCTCCTACATAACAACACTGTATTAATGGTGTGCTATTGTTTTGTGTGTCATATAGAATAGCTAATTGGTTCTGTTTTGATATTTCTAAAGCTTTTAAATGTACAAGGATTCTTTGTCTGAAGATTTGATCATCCATATTGATGTTACAGAAGACATCTACTATCTTTTCTCTAAACCAGTCATCTATCAATCTGTTTATATATATTTGCTGATAACTTTCTGATACATCTATTAAAAATTCATCTCTGTTGCCTTTATCTTCAAAAACAAATCTTTCAGAAATAAACTGGCTTGACGCATTATTAATTAAACAATAAATCATAACACTGCCAAAGTAAAAAGCAAGAAAGTCAAACAGCTTGTCATGAATAGTTCTGTACACTTTACCATCTTTTCTGATAAACGTATGAGTGAGTGAATCCAGCGCATCACGAAGTACCAATCGTGAAGTTCCTTTCACCACTTTGCAAGCTTCAAATGTGTTCTTTATAATTGTTTTGATATCTTTATTGACATCCTCTGTGAGCCATTCTTCTTTGAAACGATTGTTAAACATGACACATAGAGCGAGTGCACAGTATTTAAAATGTCCTCCCTCTGTTTGTAATTCATCTATCTCTTCTTTGTAAACTGTATATGCATTCTTAAAGAAATCTACCATTCTGAGATTTGTATTTTTGCTGTATAATTGACATAAAAGAGGAAAACAGTCAAACAAGTCACAAAATTCACTGATCTTAGAGGCTTTTGTTTTCAAGTAAAGTTCAGCAATAGATTGTTTTTCTTTTTTCGATAAACGTATATCTTCAGACAAAAGATTGCATTCACAGGATTGACAAAATGATAAAGATTTCATTTTGTCATCCTTAAAAACCTGAAGTCTACAAGACATGATTAATTTGACAGGTTTCTTTTCTATTAATGTTTTGATTTTTTCCATTAGATTTTTCCAGCTTTCCAACTTCGTAGGATTTATGGTATATGTTCCACAAAAGTCATCCACAACAAAAAGGATTTTCTTACTTGGATTGTACCACTTGATAATTTCTTCAGGGCTTGTTACCGGTAAAATATTATAGCCGCCTTCTTGCATTTGTAGAGCAACATGACGCACATATGATGATTTTCCTGTTCCCGAACTTCCGGTAACAACAACACAGCCATTTTCTTTAATACATTTTAGTACACTCTTTGCTCCATTTGTTTCTATAAACATTTTGTCATCTTCTGTCCAAGTTTCCAATTCCTCTTTAATTTGAACTAAAAAGAAAGAATATGATATTTCTTTAATATTTATATTTATTATGAGACGGACTACTGTTACCTTGCTATACTGATATGTACTTGTACTTTATAAAAGTATTTAACTTTTGGTCTTGAGCTTACCTGATGAAAGTTATTCCTCAATAAAAGAAATTATCAAGACAAAATCTTTTAATAGAAAAAACTTCATCAGCAATGCTCAAGACCAAAAATTTGGAAAAATCAAACGTATAAGAGCTAAACAAATCAAAAAGCCGATTTCTATTTATTGTTGTGTATTTTGTTTTTGTGTTGTTCTGTTGCACCACTGATTGAAGTTTAGGGGAGAGTTAGGTGGTAACCGACATGTTTAACCCATCTACATTCTGTATGTTCCTGTCCCAAGTCAGGAGCCTGTAATTGAGTGGTTGTCCTTTGTTACTGTTTTATCATATATATTTTTTCGTTTGCAGTGTGTGCATATTACAGGCCAGGCTTTTGGTTTCTTCATTGGAGCTTGTATTGGTTTTGCCATTGTTAAAGGCTGTACAGACGGTCTCTGATTGATAGTTGTCTCATTGGCAACCATACCACATCTCCTTATTTTATATATACAAATCATCAGGGTTAACTATGCCCAAGGGAGTTAGAACTTGGCGGCCATCTTGGTAGGTTGGCCGGGTCACCAGACACATTTTTTAAACTAGATACCCCAAAGATGATTGTGGCCAAGTTTGGATTTATGTGACCCAGTAGTTTCAGAGGTGAAGATTTCTTTAAAAGATTACTAAGATTTACCAAAAAAGGTTAAAAATTGACTATAAAGGGCAATAACTCCTAAAGAGGTCAACTGACCAATTCGGTCATGTTGACTTGTTTGTAAATCTTACTTTGTTGAACATTATTGCAGTTTAGAGATTATCTCTATCTATAATAATATTCAAGATAATGACCAAAAACAGCAAAATTTACTTAAAATTACCAATTCAGGGGCAGTTACCCAACAACAGGTTGTCCGATTCATCTAAAAATTTCAGGGAAGATAGATCTTGACCTGATAAACAATTTTACACAGGTCAGATTTGCTCTAAATGCTTTGGTGAGCTAAAAAACTGCAAAATTCCCTTCAAATTACAAATTCAGTTGAAGCAACCTAACAACGGGTTGTCCGATATATCTGAAAATTTCAGGGCAGATAGATCTTGACCTGATAAACAATTGTAACCACAGTCAGATTTGCTCTAAATGCTTTGCTTTTTGAGTTATAAGCCAAAAACTGCATTTTACCCCTATGTTCTATTTTTAGCCATGGCGGCCATCTTAATTGGATGGCCTGGTCACAGGACACACTTTTAAAACGCGATATCCAAAAGATGATTGTGGCCAAGTTTGGATTAATTTTGCCCAGTAGTTTAAGAGGAGAAGATTTTTGTAAAAGATAACTAAGATTTACGAAAAATGGTTAAAAATTGACTATAAAGGGCAATAACTGCTAAAGAGGTCAACTGACCATTTCGGTCATGTTGACTAGTTTGTAAATCTTACTTTGCTGAACATTATTGCAGTTTACAGTTTATCTCTATCTATAATAATATTCAAGATAATAACCAACCAGATGCTCCGCAGGGCGTAGCTTTATACGACCGCAGAGGTTGAACCCTGAACGGTTGGGGCAAGTATGGACACAACATTCAAGCTGGATTCAGCTCTAAATTTGGATTGTGATTAAATAGTTGACACAGCATAGGTTTCTGACACAGAATGAATGTGTTCTAATGAACTTAAAAATTTTGTTTTCTTTTAGAGCAATTCACTATGCTGTTGAATATTAATCCTCTCAAAAAAATGTTTGAAGAAATTTTCTTTTTTATTTATGAAATTTCAAATGAGAAAAATTGAACCCAATTTTTTTAATCACATCCCCCTTTCCCTTATTCCAAAACTAATCCCAATTAAAATTTCTAATGGAGTTTGCAACAATAACTACTCATTTAAATACATCATAAAATATTAAGATGTAAAAAAAACTGCTTGTTATCACTGAATGGTAAAGATTATTTCAATTTATCAGTTGGTAGTAAAAAGTGAATATACATTGTATATTGTATATAACAAAGATTTAAGTTGATTCTGGACAAAGAAAGATAACTCCAATTAAAAAAAATCTTGCTATTGCACAATATTTTGCAATTAGATATTTCTTGCTTACTATTCTGGACAAAGAAAGATAACTCTAATTAAAAAAAAATTTGCTATTTCACAATATTGTGCAATTAGATATTTCTTGCCATTGCGCAATACTGTGCAATTGAAAAGACTTGCTATTGCACAATACTTAATATAATAATTTTAGATCCTGATTTGGACCAACTTGAAAACTGGGCCCATAATAAAAAATCTAAGTACATTTTTGGATTCAGCATATCAAAGAACCCCAAGATTTCAATTTTTGTTAAAATCAGACTAAGTTTAATTTTGGACCCTTTGGACTTTAGTGTAGACCAATTTGAAAACAGGACCAAAAATGAAGAATCTACATACACAGTTAGATTTGGTATATCAAAGAACCCCATTTATTCAATTTTTGATGAAATCAAACAAAGTTTAATTTTGGACCCCGATTTGGACCAACTTGAAAACTGGGCCAATAATCAAGAATCTAAGTACATTTTTAGATTCAGCATATCAAAGAACCTAACTGATTCATTTTTTGTCAAAATCAAACTAAGTTTAATTTTGGACCCTTTGGACCTTAATGTAGACCAATTTGAAAACGGGACCAAAAGTTAAGAATCTACATACACAGTCATGACAGTTAGATTCGGCATATCAAAGAACCCCAATTATTCAATTTTGATGAAATCAAACAAAGTTTAATTTTGGACCCTTTGGGCCCCTTATTCTGTTGGGACCAAAACTCCCAAAATCAATACCAACCTTCCTTTTATGGTCATAAACCTTGTGTTTAAATTTCATAGATTTCTATTTACTTATACTAACGTTATGGTCCGAAAACCAAGAAAAATGCTTATATGGGTCCCTTTTTGGCCCCTAATTCCTAAACTGTTGGGACCTCAACTTCCAAAATCAATACCAACCTTCCTTTTGTAGTCATTAACATTGTGTTTAAATTTCATTGATTTCTATTTACTTAAACTAAAGTTATTGTGCGAAAACCAAGAATAATGCTTATTTGGGCCCTTTTTTGGCCCCTAATTCCTAAACTGTTGAAACCAAAACTCCCAAAATCAATCCCAACCGTTCTTTTGTGGTCATAAACCTTGTGTCAAAATTTCATAGATTTCCATTCACTTTTACTAAAGTTAGAGTGCGAAAACTAAAAGTATTCGGACGACGACGACGACGCAGACGACGACGCAGACGACGACGCCAACGTGATAGCAATATACGACGAAAATTTTTTCAAATTTTGCGGTCGTATAAAAACAGCAAAATTTCCTTAAAGTTACCAATTCAGGGGCAGCAACCTACAATGGGTTGTCCGATTCAACTGAAAATTTCAGGGCAGATAGATGTTGACCTGATAAACAATTCGACCCTCATGTCAGATTTGCTCTAAATGCTTTGGTTTTTGAGTTATAAGCCAAAAACTGCATTTTACCCATATGTTCTATTTTTAGCCATGGTGGTCATCTTGGATGGTTGGCCGGACGCCAAGTGATAAGAAAAGCTCACTTGGCCCCAGGTGAGCTAAAAATCAAAGAACCTTTGCGAGCAGGCTCAAATACCCCACACTTCCACATAGTCACTGGACAAAAAAATCTCGCCAGATCCTAAGTTCAAAGACCCATAACTCAAAAAATGTCAACTGATAAAAAACTTCTTACGGGTATGCACATCTACATATTATGTCCTCATTAACTACAATGTTTTATACAATTTTGTTGTGTGGTTTCAGAGGAGTTGCAATTACAAACTGTTGCAGTAGTATATTTAGGCCAAAATTCTTAGTTCAAAGGGGCGTGTTAATAACTCCTAGAAAAAAAATTGAATCATAATTTCCTGTCGATATGCAGATCTACATAGTAAGTCCTTATTATAGATCTTCAAAGTTTCAAGAAATTCTGTTGTGTTTTTCAGAAGAGTTGCAATGACAAACTGTTGCAGTAGTACCGTAAAGTGGGTTATTTTCGCAGGTGTAAAATTTCGCGATTTTCATTGAATAAGGTATACGAAATATTTTGGTGGTTATTATTTTGGCGGATTCAAAACTTTTATCAATACATTTGCTTGTGCCATTTTAAATTGGCGGAATTTATTTTGGCGATTTTGTTCCATGTGCGAAAATAGGCGAAAATTTGCACTCCGCGAAAATAACCTGCTATACAGTATATTGAGGCAAATAAGTTCAAAGGGGTGCAACTCCTAGAAAAAAAATTGATTCATAATTTCCTGTCGATATGCACATCTACATAGTATGTCCTTACGATCTACAAAGCTTCATGAAATTCTGTTGTGCGGTTTTAGAGAAGTTGTGATGACAACAACAGGACTGACGGATGGACGGGTCAAAAACATTATTATGCACATCTACATAATATGTCCTTACGATCTACAAAGCTTCATGAAATTCTGTTGTGCGGTTTCAGAGGAGTTGCGATAACAACAACAGGACTGACGGATGGACAGACAGACAGATGGATAAGTCAAAAACATTATCATGATTATACCCTCAACAACTTTGTTGCGTGGAGTATAATACATTGTAATAACAACAGTGAAAATTATTGGTTTTCATCTTTATTTCAGGGGCAATATTCCCATATGGTATTCAGATTATCCTCACACTTTTTAGGTAGATAGAACTTGCTATTCCGAAGATTTTAGCATGTTTCAAAAACGTTTTCAACCTAGCTCTTACAGTCAGTCGGGGGTACTACTTGTACAAGTTATTTTTAACAAGCATTCTGTGAGTATTGCATGGCAATACATAGTCCCCTACCGGTTAAAAATTCACTGTATTGGAAAAAAAATTAACTAGATCTATAACTTGCCAAGGTGTAAACTATATAACAAATATCAAATCAATATCTTCAAGTATGACGAAAAAAAGTGCAGAAAACTGAATATTTAAGTCAATTTTCTAAGTCAAAGGACCACAACTCTGCATAAAATCTTCAAACCGAAACAAAATTTGAACTAAATCTGTAACTTATCATGATATTATATTTTTAGCTGTAATCGCCATGACTGGATGAAAATCACAAACCTTATAGTTGACATACTTGAACAGAACAAAACTTTGGTTTCAGGTATTGGAAAGTCTATATAGAGAAGATGATTTTTTCGAGAAAAATTTGGCAACAACAGATTATAAAATAAAACAAAACCTGCATTTACACCTATATTCTATTTTACTAATGTCAGCCATGTAAATTTATAGACAGTTTCACCACACTTCATTCTTAAACTAGATTATGACTGTCACAAAATTTTGTTCTATGTTGCAAATTTGTAAATTTTAGAGAAGAATGTTTTAAACAAATATAAATCAATTGTCTTAAAAACAATCGTTAGACAGTATTTCCCCTCTGTAACATGAATAATTAATGTCTTTGATTGATTGATTGATTGGTTGATTGATTGATTGGTAGGTAGGTAGGTAGGTTGGTTGATATACTAATTAAACCCATGGATGTACTTATACATCCTGCACTCCCAAAATGGACAGCCTAGGGATATCCAAATAAATAAAAGTCCTTACATCTTCTTTTATTTTAAATTTACTCTATTTTCTATTGGAACTCGTACTTTGTGGTTTCTTTAACGTGCTGTGTGTGCATTTTGTTTGAACTTGTAGGAAAAAACTGAGTGACATTTTGTCTTGGAAGTTTAACTTTCTATATTTAGATATGGAATGTTTGATTATAATTTTAGGTCCGCGCGTGCGAGGGTGTTTTGAAGAATGTGACGTTCAAATATATGTGTGTTGAAAATATAATTTTCTTTTCAAAGGAGACCATTAAACAGGGCACATGTGTATTGATTTGAGAAATACGATCACGTTTGGTTTTGTGATTTACAGGTCATTGATGACAGATCATGCATGCATCTTACGTACACATGTTAATGGGAGCACATAATTGTATTTTAATGAATTTTTACTAATTTGATTGTAGGAATTCAGCAATATTCACGAATTTAGGAGCAATTTCTACGTCACTGAATTTTATTTCTCAATCAAGCGCACTGCACCTACTGGGAACTTTTTTTCTTGAGTAATTTTATATATTTTACAGGTTAACTATTGTCGTTCAATGCATTCACACAAACGGTGGAGGATGATGGACCTTGGTTGATAAATACCAATAAGATGCATGTATACATTATGATAGCTGCAAAGTTTGAGGCTGTAATTAGTTCATTTTGTTTATTTTCCCGTTTAAGTGGCATGGAACCCCTAAAACAAGGACGTGTACCATTTTGACAAAAACCTTCCACTGATATCATGTCGGGACTAACATTTCAGTCCAATTTTTTTTAAGGCTTACAGTTCATGTGTTTCAAAAACATAACGAAAAATTTATTTGCTAAAGCCAGATAACTCCTATAAAATTTCATCGAATCACATTGAATCAAAATAGCAAAAAATTCCTGAGGATGTAACAAACAATAAAGAAAAATAATTTTGTCTATTTCTTTTTTGAAAATGTACACATATGATAAGCAGTGAATAGGGAGATAACTCTTACAAAGAAAATTGTTTGGCTTAGCAGGGTGAAATTTAAAAGGGCATAAACTGTATGATACTATATAAGAAATATCTAAGCGAAATATTGCGAAACAAAAATTTATCGCAAGAACAAAATTTAGGGGAATAAAAAAAAAATAATAATAATCAGAACAAATACAATAGGTCTTCCCACAGAAACTAACACCTAGTGACAATAAAAGCTATTTGGATGCTTAAGGTCAGCTAAGATAAAAAGCAAAAAATACAAGGCATACATTCATGACATTAAATGTTTAACGTAAATTCCCTTGTTTCACATCCTTAGCTATATAACTCTACAACCTTTTCTATATGAGTATAACATACCTCTGATGTTCCACGGTATTGGGTCTTTCAATTGTTCTGTGACTTCCGTATGCCCAGTCTGTAAAGTACTGTGGGAATCTTGTAACTTCCTCAGATTTTCTGTCACATCCGTATGCTCAGTCTGTAAAGTACTGTGGGAATCTTGTAACTTCCTCAGATTTCCTGTCACATCCGTATGCTCAGTCTGTAAAGTACTGTGGGATTCTTGTAACTTCCTCAGATTTCCTGTCACATCCGTATGTTCAGTCTGTAAAGTAATGTGGGAATCTTGTAACTTCCTCAGATTTTCCGTCACTTCTGAGTGCTCCGTCCCCAAAATATCCACTGTTTGACTAAGTTCTCTTATGTTTTCCTGTGATTGTTTTATTTCCAACATAATTTCCTGATTTGACTGATCTAAGATTTTAACCTTTAACTCTTGGCACTCTTGATTCATTGGCTGACCACCCAGTCTACTTACTGCCTAAAAAAATATTTTGAAAAAGAATAGTACTCAATCAAAACTCCATATAACTCAAAACTAGTGTTAACAGACTTTTTCATTAATGAATTTCACACCTATCTTAATAGAAAAATCCACATTTGAAGTCACTGAGGCATGAGATAGGGAAAGCTCATACACTGCATCCCTATATCTTGTTCATTGAAAATTATGAGGAAAAACAAATACATGTTGGATCAATGATTTCGAAAAAAGGCCACCATTAACATTTTCACTTGCGGTAGATCCCCTGGGCCCTTCATAACCTGTAAGTAATAAAAACAGTGATACTAAAGTTATGTAACACTTACATCAGATATATTACTCCATGCTGTATTGAAATCACCAGTGGCCATTTTGTTACTATCATGATGGGCTAATATATTCCTGTACCATTTAATCCTTGCTAGATCAGGTCCTGGAGTTGTCTCCACTGGTAGTGGTAAACTGTCAAAGCCATTGATTGGCTGAGTAACAGATGTCAAGTTTCTGATCAAGCAAATCATTAATGTTACATCAAATGTTGTGGAAACTGGTACACCTATAACATCGAAAGAATTATAATTAATAACATCTACAACATCAAAAGACAAACCCGTCAAAGCTTTAGGCATTTATTTTGGTCACGATAGACTTCAATGTGAAAAGTTAAATTGGGAACCTAAAATAGATTACATGAAATTATTAATTAAAACAAGGGAGAAAAGAAAATTAACAATGATTTGGAAAATATTGATCATAAAATCTTTAATATTACCAAACTTTACATTTTTGGCTACTTTGTGCAAAGTCCAGATATTTACTTGAAAGAAATTGAAAGCTGCTGTTTCAAATATATTTGGGAAGGAAAAAGTGACAAAGTAAAAAGAAACACACTTATTGGCGAATTACCAAAATGGGGGGGGGGGGGGGTTAGGAATGATCAATTTTGACAGTTATTTTACAGCACTGAAAGCCTCATGTGTCTCCAAATTAACAACAACCAATATGCCAAATTGGAAGATTATTCCTACTAAATATTTTAACAATCTTGGTAAAAACTTTCTTGTTTTTAACATGAATTTAGATAATATTAAATCAATAGATGGACTTGGAAAAATACCCGTTTTTTATTTACAAGTAAAACAGGAGGAGGTTTATCAACATTTTCTTATCACTTTTCTAATATTAGAAAACAGATTAATTGGGTAAATAAATATATTAAATATCGCAACAAATGCTTGTTTTCCCGAACTGGGTTAAAAGTGGATTGGTTTATATTAACGACATATTGGATCGTGAAAGAAATTTATCTGAAAGTTTTATTTTTAAAAAGTTAATTAATGAAACAAACTGGATTGAATCTAGTTTAAGATGTTAAAATCCTGCATCCCAAAAGAATGGATGCAAGTTTCAAAAAAAGAAAACTCTGTTAAGAGTATAATCAATATATGTAAGGTTAAATTAAGATGGCAAAATAAACAAATTGAAACAAAAGATATCAACAATAAAATACTCTATAAAACTTTAGAAGATAAAAAATATACAAAGCCAATCGGTATCAACATTTGGACGAAGATATTTAAAATTAGTATACGTACCACAGATATCATTTGTATACGATTTTATATTTAAAATTTTAAAGGAAAATAAGTTAAAATTTTTTAGATGGAAACTGCTTCAATATATTATTCCTACAAAGCAGCTACTATTAAAGAGGAAAATATCTGAGAACGATAAATGCAATTTTTGTAAAACAAAAGAAGATTTTTTGCATTTCTTTATTACATGTTCATTTTTGAAAGATTTTTGGGAGAAAGTACATTATCTTCTAGCAAAAATGAATTTTCAAAACAAGATATTAGCAAATCATATAGTATTTGGATACATAATATCAGATCAAGGGTAAACAGTTTTAATTATTTCTTGACAATTATAGGTTTTTGTATTTACAAGTCGTACTACATGCATGTATCTGAGCAAAAAGTGAAATTTTTAGATGTGTATGCTATGTTTATAAAGGAGCTATGAAGGTTTATGAATGAGAAAAAAACAGTATCTCAAAATGTATTTTTCATAAACATGATAAAGTTAAAAAGATTGATATAATTGATGGGAAAAAATAAATGTTTATATTTTATTATATTCTGTGTATTTTCCTGTATACTCACAGGGATACTTTATTGAAGCTTGGACAATGAACTAAGGTTGTAACAAGCAATTTAAGGAATAAAGAATATTTATTTGTTGTTAAAAAAAAAAATAACATCAAAAGTAATAAAATCGGGTACACCGATAACATCAAAAATATTTGAATTAAGTTCACCTGTAACATCAGAAGTAATAGAATCAGGTACATCCATAATCATGATGATATAAAAAATATTGAAATTAAAAAGTAAAATCACAAAAATACTGAACTCATATTGGAAAATCCCTAATCACAAAATTGGCAAAATCAAATGACAAAACACATCAAAAACGAATGGACAACTGTCGTATTCCTGACTTGGTACAGGCATTTTCAAATGTAGAAAATGTTGGATTATTTTCATTGCACTAGATAATAATTTTGTTTAAACTGAGATAACATTTTTAAATATACCATATTTATACAACAGTATGTTACCATAGGATGTTGATGGTTTATTGTACAACCAAAGAAGATGAAAAAGAAGTAAGGAGCAACTTTTTGAGGTGAATTTAAATACACATATATATATATAATACTCTACATATTAAACATGTTAAACTTAAATGTATTGCTTTGGGGTTTACTTAGCCATGTAACATGTATAAACATACCATTTCTTGGAAACAACAGATTCCATTGAGCCTGGTTCAAAATTCTCTTTAATTTCAAGTCACAAAGAGTGTTGTAGTTTGTATTCAGTGTTGACGGTAGATAAGTAGGTGGGAATTCTCTGTCAAAGTAAGAACGGACTGCTCTTGGTGACACTCCTTTCAATAACAAAGCTAATCGTATATAATTCTCTTCTTCTTCCAAGAGGGGTGCTATTATTCTTATATTCCTTCTATTTACAGTTGAAACCTATATATACCATTCTTAGTTAATGGTTCATTTGGTCCTGAAAAATAAAAAAAAAATTCTACAAATGATAATTCAAAATAGCAAAACCTAAATTAATCATCAACAAAGCAATAAGCTACATTTCCTTATTTAGAATATTGATTAGAGGGTTTTCACTCCTGCTGTGTAAATGTACGAAGTAGAATGTGGTAATGTATGTGTGTGCATCTACCCGTACGAAATTTCAACAGGAGTTCAACTGGACTTCAGCTGGATTTGAGACGTATTCCAGTCTGACTTTGAAAAGTCCAGTCTGACAAGAGCCGTACACGTACTTTTTCTCATACTTCGGTTATTTGCCAGCCGGTATTTTCTTAAAAGTCCAACCGCACTTTTTTTTATTCTGACAAGAAAATAAACACGGCTGGACTTTTGAAGAAAATTATTCTTTCTGTAGAATGATCAGCAGGATTTTTGTCTTAGAAAAGTTTACAGTCATTTATGAGCAGGAATTTAGACGTAGAAAATTTTCATCAGCCAAATCTGCCCTTACAGAAATAAAAGTTTGTCACTAGGATTCTGTTCTTTGATAGGAACAATTTCTTTCAAAATGGAAGAGAGTTATAAATGAAAATTTGCAAGTTATAATAATGATATCATATTTTTTTACAATATACTTTAAGATCAAACTATAAGATGTGATCTTTTCTCTAGATTTTCAATTCCATTATAAAATTATAAAATATTTAACATAGACTGTAAATGGAAAGTTGAAATTTAATATAGGTGAATGAATTTTGATTGAATTATATTCCAGTTAATATGTTTTCAACAATTATTTAACATTTTTACTTTTTCATGAAATAAAACCCCTAGCAAAATTTAACATCTGTTAAATGTTAAATTTCTACATTTTCTAGTATATTTATATTCAATAAGACGAATGCATAAAATAAATAATTATCATCATTCTTTAACATCAATTAGAAACTTGAGCCATAACAGTGATTTAATAGCAGTAGTCTTGTAGAACTGTGACATCTGTTTTCAATTAACCTCAGTCTGGACAGGTCACAGGAAGTAGCATCTACACTACACAGAGGTTGATCATGAGGCCATTTGAAGGATAACACATTTCTATCTACATATATCTGCAATTACTATCACTTTTATTAAACATTTCATAATTCAACAAATTAATATTTGATTTTCTTTTTTTAATATATCACAATATTCAAAATTAAGACATATGCAAGAAGTCATAGGAAGAAAAATTTTCACAGCTCCTTAAACAACCTCATGTATTGCAAAACAACAAAATTTGAATTTGGAATAAACAGGAAGATGTGTCTTCTTTCTTGAACAAAATGAGAAATTTACATTGGATGTAAAGAAAATGTTAGGAAGTAGTTCTTTTCACATTATATTAGAGAAGATGGACCCTTCTGACTGGCATCAATTTCAATTTAGGAAGATTACTGTTTGCATGTATTTTGGATTGCATATTCTGGTAAGTAAATTATGTACAGAATTCGAACATTTTGGTGATATTTATCTGATATGCTCTTTTTTCTTCAAAGTATTGATGAAATAATTGCAACATAATAAATAGCTTAATTTTTATTTTTGAAAAGTAAAAAGAATTTTAAAAAAACCTGCATTAAATATAGTTATTCATGCACAAAATTTCAGTTTGAGTGATTTTCAAAGCTTCACTTTATTTCTATGCACTTTAAAGTTATATATAATCATGATAATTTTAACCACAGTTTTTAGGAGTAAGCATTCAGCTTCACAATTCCCCATATCTTGGTTTTGCCAGTAAGACTAGAAAAAAGATAACGAAATAAGCAGTATATATGCATATTGCCATCTGATTTTGTTTTTATTTTATTTTCAGATTATATACAAGGAATGCATGATGCATATCAAATCAGAAGAATCCGCCATCTAAAGAAAAACTAAGCAGTAGTGGATCAAGAGGGAGGGTTCTGTGGGGCTGGACCCCCCCCCCCCCCCCCATTTTTTTGTGGATCAGCCCCTGTTGAGATGAGATCATCTTTAAAGGTCAAACAGAATTTTTTGAAGTCCAGCTGGACTTTTAAGAGTGCAGCTGGACTTCTTAAAGTTCAGCCGGACCTTGTAAAGTCCGGTTGAACTCTTTATAGAGGCCATATTTTTGCCAGAAATACCGGCTGGATTTTTTTTAGACGTACTTTTATGAAAGTCCAGCTAGACTTTCTGAACCGGACTCCTGCTAATTTAAATATTTCGAGCCGGTTTACGGCTACTTTCGCTGAAAGTCCAGCCGGGTTATCCATTATAAGCAATTCATAGAAAAGTCCAAATGATTATTATAAGTAACTGTTCTCAGTACGGCTACTGTCCGGCTGAAGTTCGTGTCAAGTTTTTGTACGGGTAGTACTAAAATAACTAGTTTCAATTTATTAGCCGGCATGACGCAAAAATGAAGAATCAAAGAATTCAGCTTTATATATAACTAATACATGTAATATAGGACAATACTCATACTGTTGATTAAAAATTACACCATTCTAAGCCCTTTTGTTTTCCAATAATTAGTAGTTTCCAGTTGTAAGTATGTATGTTCTGTATATTCCTCCTTTATTGGGAGCACTACCAAGGGTTATGATGTAAAGGCGAACATTAAACACACTGTACTGTGGTACAGATTTAATGTGAGCATTTGCCTTCCCAGTTGTAGTAAGAAAATTAGGATGGGCCCAAACAGATAGATCTTGAAACAGAGAAAAATGCTCTTTTTTGGGATGTTGTCTCTTTGACTCATTCCTCATTTCCATTCTCAATTTTATTTTAAACTGTTCACCTTATCATGCTTATAGTCAGCATGACTTTATCAGATGACAATACAAATACTAAAACTCCAGACTAAACATATGCGCTACAGTATGTACTTTAATTCAGTCATATCACAGGTGTTCTAGTATCATACATTTTACAGTCCTGCTTGGATTTAAGACAACTGACTACTGGATTTTCTTAACTATAGATCAACTGAAACTGTATGAACAAAATCAAAACAGTGTTGTCAGTTAAGAGATTACATATTACCAAACATGATAAAACAATTCCAACCAAAGAACAATTTACTACCCCACATTGTCCTAGCTAGCAGATTACACTTTTTTTTCATCTTACCACTTTTAATTAACATGCTAAAGGAGTGAACAAAAACCCAATATATAATGTTTCAAATCAGCACGGAAGTAAAATATGTTGATTCAGAAAGACAATTGGATTGTCAACTCTTATTTTTAGTTATTTTGACTGAAAGAAACATGATATAAGTACCAAATCATGAAAAAAAGGGTAAAATTATTTAAAATATTTTGACAATTAACATGGACTAGAATATCATGAATATATCTATATTAGGTTAAGTAAGTTAGCTGTTTCTGATGTATGAATTAAGTTAAATTATGTCCCCTTGTACATTGTACATAATCAATTTAATTACCTTTTTGTGCTTTTTCGGGGTCAGAAAATTAAACCAATTCATGACCTTTGCTTTGAAAATAAATAAACTATCTAATCAATCTGACATACAACATTGTACAATGGAAATGACATTCCTTGTCCCAAAACATGATCTCATCTATGTAAAGAAACCCCTAATGCTAACTATGTTTCTGCAAAATATGGGGGCTCATTAAATAAGTTAAGACCCCTAACCACTTACTTCTCCACAAAAAGTTCATGCTGATGTCATGTTACCAAACAACTTCAAATTAAACCCAAAGAAATCTAATATAGCTGAACTTGTGTGAAGAAAATTTAGAGGCCATTACGGTCATGTTGACTTATTTGTAAATCTTACTTTACTGAACATTATTGCTGTCTACAGTTTATCTCTATCTATAATAATATTCAAGATAATAACCAAAACCAGTAAAATTTCCTTAAAATTACCAATTCAGGGGCAGCAACCCACCAACGGGTTGTCAGATTCATCTGAAAATTTCAGGGAAGATAGATCTTGACCTGATAAACAATTTTACCCCTGTCAGATTTGCTCTAAATGCTTTGGTTTTTGAGTTATAAGCCAAAAACTGCATTCTACCCCTATGTTCTATTTTTAGCCGTGGCGGCCATCTTGGTTGGTTGGCCGGGTCACGCCCCATATTTTTTAAACTAGATACCCCAATGATGATTTTGGTCAAGTTTGGTTAAATTTGGCCCATTAGTTTCAGAGGAGAAGATTTTTGTAAAAGTTAACGACGACGGACGACGACAACAGACGACGACGACGCGGGACGACGACGACGCGGGACGCCGGACGCCAAGTGATGAAAACTTCATCAAAAACTACCTTGACCAAAACCTTTAACCTGAAACTGGCACTTCCTTTTTTTATGTTCAGTGGACCGTGAAATTTGGGTCAAAAGTCTAATTTGGCTTTAAAATTAGAAAGGTCATATCATAAGGAACATTTGTAATTAACGTTACATGTTGATTGGACTGCAGCTTCATAAAAAATTACCTTGACCAAAAACTTTAACCTGAAGCAGGATAGACGAACAAACGAAAAAAAAAACAAATGGACGAACGGACCCACAGACCAGAAAACATAATGCCCCTCTACTATCGTAGGTGGGGCATAAAAATCAATGAAAACAATATATAATTTTTTCAATAAGTACAATGCACTAACCTCATAGGGAGATTTTAGTGCAGTTCAATAATTTAATTTATATTAAATTACAAACCATTTATATAAAATGATTTTAAGTCTCTCAACAATTAAAGGTTAAAAATTATTTATAGCAACAATGCAAATACAAAACTTAAAAACATAAATAAATAAATAAATTTGATGTATTTTCTGTCTTCTGATTGGTTAAAAGCATTACATGTACTTTTATTTACAACGTTGGTAATTTTTATGGCGACACGCCAACTTTTACCGGAACTACTTTTTATACGACCACAAAATTTGAAAACATTTTCGTCGTATATTGCTATCACGTCGTCGTCGTCGTCGTCGTCGTCGTCGTCGGCGTCGTCGTCGTCCAAATACTTTTAGTTTTCGCACTCTAACTTGAGTAAAAGTGAATAGAAATCTATGAAATTTTAACACAAGGTTTATGACCACAAAAGGAAGGTTGGGATTGATTTTGGGAGTTTTGGTCCCAACATTTTAGGAATTAGGGGCCAAAAAGGGCCCAAATAAGCATTTTCTTGGTTTTCGCACTATAACTTTAGTTTAAGTTAATAGAAATATATGAAATTTTGACACAAGGTTTATGACCACAAAAGAAAGGTTGGTATTGATTTTGGGAGTTTTGGTTCCAACAGTTTAGGAATTAGGGGCCAAAAAAGGGCCCAAATAAGCATTATTCTTGGTTTTCGCACAATAACTTTAGTTTAAGTTAATAGAAATCAATGAAATTTAAACACAAGGTTTATGACCACAAAAGGAAGGTTGGTATTGATTTTGGGAGTTTAGGTCCCAACAGTTTAGGAATTAGGGGCCAAAAAGGGACCCAAATAAGCATTTTTCTTGGTTTTCGCACCATAACTTTAGTATAAGTAAATAGAAATCTATGAAATTTAAACACAAGGTTTATGACCATAAAAGGAAGGTTGGTATTGATTTTGGGAGTTTTGGTCCCAACAGTATAGGAATAAAGGGCACAAAGGGTCCAAAATTAAACTTTGTTTGATTTCATCAAAAATTGAATAATTGGGGTTCTTTGATATGCCGAATCTAACTGTGTATGTAGATTCTTAATTTTTGGTCCTGTTTTCAAATTGGTCTACATTAAGGTCCAAAGGGTCCAAAATTAAACTTAGTTTGATTTTAACAAAAATTGAATCCTTGGGGTTCTTTGATATGCTGAATCTAAAAATGTACTTAGATTTTTTATTATTGGCCCAGTTTTCAAGTTGGTCCAAATCTGGGTCCAAAATTAAACTTTGTTTGATTTCATCAAAAATTGAATAATTGGGGTTCTTTGATATGCCAAATCTAACTGTGTATGTAGATTCTTAATTTTTGGTCCCGTTTTAAAATTGGTCTACATTAAAGTCCAAAGGGTCCAAAATTAAACTAAGTATGATTTTAACAAAAATTGAATTCTTGGGCCTCTTTGATATGCTGAATCTAAACATGTACTAAGATTTTTGATTATGGGCCCAGTTTTCAAGTTGGTCCAAATCAGGATCCAAAATTATTATATTAAGTATTGTGCAATAGCAAGAAATTTTCAATTGCACAGTATTCAGCAATAGCAAGAAATCTTCAATTGCACAGTATTGTGCAATAGCAAGAAATCTTCAATTGCACAGTATTGTGCAATAGCAAATATTTTCAATTGCACAGTATTGCACAATAGCAAGAAATATCTAATTGCACAATATTGTGCAATAGCAAGAAATTCCAATTGGATTTCAATTGGAGTTATCTTTCTTTGTCCAGAATAGTAGTTGAATCAACTTAAATCATTGTTTTATACAATATACAATGTATATTCACTTTTACTACCAACTGATAGATTAAAACAATCTTTACCATTCAGTGATAGCAAGCACTTTTTTTACATTTTAATATTTTATGATGTATTTAAATGAGTAGTTATTGTTGCAAACTTCATTAGAAATTTGAATTGAGATCAGTTTTGAAATAAGGGAAAGGGGGATGTGAAAAAAAAATTGGGGGGTCAATTTTTTTCATTTCAGATTTCATAAATAAAAAGAAAATTTCTTCAAACATTTTTTTGAGAGGATTAATATTCAACAGCATAGTGAATTGCTCAAAGGCAAAAAAAATTTTTAAGTTCATTAGACCACATTCATTCTGTGTGCGAAACCTATGCTGTGTCAACTATTTAATCACAGTCCAAATTTAGAGCTGAATCCAGCTTGAATGTTGTGTCCATACTTGCCCCAACCGTTCAGGGTTCAACCTCTGCGGTCGTATAAAGCTGCGCCCTGCGGAGCATCTGGTTTATTTTTCATACGCCAACATGTGTGTACGATGTTATTGTTAATATAAATAATATAAAAAGTTCTTTGAGCCTTATTTTTGATAGAGATTTATTTATCATGAATGGCAATAATTTATTTACATTTATTGAACAATAAAATTAATATTTGACTCTTCACATTTTACATAATTAGCTTCGCAGATTATTCAATGTGAAGAGTCAAAATTTAATTTAATTTATGGTTCAAAAATTCAAAATAAATAATAGCCATACATTAAATATCTTTAACAAATGAATTCAAAATAGCCATATCTATGCAGTTTAACAAATATGTACTAAAGAAGTATCATGTAAATGGTTAAATATAGAAACAAGCAATTTATATTTTTAAACAAGGGAAATAACAACTACCTATAATCCCAGGGTTTGAAATTAGCAGGGGCCCACGCGCCAATGGCCCCTAAAATTTTGTTTGGGCTACTTAAGTTTTGCTTTTCTTGTATAGGACTATATATGTGGGCTACAATTGCCGTAGTCTAAGTTCAATCCCTGTAATCCTGTCTGCCAAATGTATTTAGAAACCATTTGTTTTTGTAAACAATTACTAAGTAAGGCCAAATAAAAATATATGTGTGGTTCCAGTTACATACTTTTAAAAAACAGGGTCAGTAGGTCGGCAAATTTTTTTAATTTTTTTTAGTTTTTTATTTTTGATCATGAATGTCAAAAATCCGGAAAAAAATCGTGTTTACCGAAATTGTTTCCGGTATTTTACATGCCCAAACCGGTAGTCCACCATTTTTACATGTGTTTGGTTGTAAAATAAACAGTCATGATACGTTTTTAGTTAATTTTGTAGCATTCTGTTATGAATTGTTGCATTTTAGCCATAACAGATACTTGTGATGGAAATTCAGATGACAGAAATCTATAAATTTAATTATTTTAATTCACAATCCTCAAAATTTGATCGTTTGAAAATTTATTTTTCAGAAATGAAAAAAAAAGTTCTAGGGTCGGTCGGGTTACTGGGAAGTCAAAGTGAACTGCAGTTCTTTAGCAGTTCATTAGCATTCACAGTTCCCACTTGACAGCAGTTATTTGGCAGTTTATTAGCATTCACAGTTCCCACTTGACAGCAGTTATTTGGCAGTTTATTAGCATTCACAGTTACCAAATATAAGGCAATGATTAATTTGCATAAAGGCATTCCAATAGCATTCCATAGCTGTTTCTTAGCAGTTTATTTAGCCTTCACAGTTCTTTAGCAGTTATCATGGTTATTTTTAACGAAAAATTTAAATGAGATCTGAATATTCATGAGGACTGCTATAATAACAGCTATCAAATAATGAATATTCATGAGAACTGCTATAATAACAGCTGTCAATAATGAATATTCATGCCAACTGCTAAGTTTTACATCCTAATATGGTTTTATAAACTGCTAAAAACTGCTGTGGAATGCTATCAGATCTGCCAAAAGTTGCAATACAAAGGCGACACATGAATACTGGTAATCAATATACAGTGCATGTACAAGATATGAAAGCAAAAATTATTAAAATTCTAATATTTTACTGTAAGTCTTATGTGAAATTTCAACCAGATGCTGCGCCGGGTGTAGCTTTATACGAACGCAGAGGTTGAACCCTGAACGGTTGGGGCAAGTATGGACACAACATTCAAGCTGGATTCAGCTCTAAATTTGGATTGTGATTAAATAGTTGACACAGCATAGGTTTCTGACACAGAATGAATGTGTTCTAATGAACTTAAAATTTTTGTTTTCTCTTAGAGCAATTCACTATGCTGTTGAATATTAATCCTCTCAAAAAAATGTTTGAAGAAATTTTCTTTTTTATTAATTTTTTTAATCACATCCCCCTTTCCCTTATTCCAAAACTAATCTCAATTAAAATTTCTAATGGAGTTTGCAACAATAACTACTCATTTAAATACATCATAAAATATCAAGATGTAAAAAAACTGCTTGTTATCACTGAATGGTAAAGATTGTTTTAATTTATCAGTTGGTAGTAAAAAGTGAATATACATTGTATATTGTATATAACAAAGATTTAAGTTGATTCTGGACAAAGAAAGATAACTCCAATTAAAAAAAATCTTGCTATTGCACAATATTTTGCAATTAGATATTTCTTGCTTACTATTCTGGACAAAGAAAGATAACTCTAATTAAAAAAAAAATTGCTATTTCACAATATTGTGCAATTAGATATTTCTTGCCATTGCGCAATACTGTGCAATTGAAAAGACTTGCTATTGCACAATACTAAATATAATAATTTTAGATCCTGATTTGGACCAACTTGAAAACTGGGCCCATAATAAAAAAATCTCAGTACATTTTTGGATTCAGCATATCAAAGAACCCCAAGATTTCAATTTTTGTTAAAATCAGACTAAGTTTAATTTTGGACCCTTTGGACTTTAGTGTAGACCAATTTGAAAACAGGACCAAAAATGAAGAATCTACATACACAGTTAGATTTGGTATATCAAAGAACCCCATTTATTCAATTTTTGATGAAATCAAACAAAGTTTAATTTTGGACCCCGATTTGGACCAACTTGAAAACTGGGCCAATAATCAAGAATCTAAGTACATTTTTAGATTCAGCATATCAAAGAACCTAACTGATTCATTTTTTGTCAAAATCAAACTAAGTTTAATTTTGGACCCTTTGGACCTTAATGTAGACCAATTTGAAAACGGGACCAAAAGTTAAGAATCTACATACACAGTCATGACAGTTAGATTTGGCATATCAAAGAACCCCAATTATTCAATTTTGATGAAATCAAACAAAGTTTAATTTTGGACCCTTTGGGCCCCTTATTATGTTGGGACCAAAACTCCCAAAATCAATACCAACCTTCCTTTTATGGTCATAAACCTTGTGTTTAAATTTCATAGATTTCTATTTACTTATACTAACGTTATGGTGCGAAAACCAAGAAAAATGCCTATTTGGGTCCCTTTTTGGCCCCTTATTCCTAAACTGTTGGGACCTAAACTCCCAAGATCAATACCAACCTTCCTTTTGTAGTCATTAACATTGTGTTTAAATTTCATTGATTTCTATTTACTTAAACTAAAGTTATTGTGCGAAAACCAAGAATAATGCTTATTTGGGCCCTTTTTTGGCCCCTAATTCCTAAACTGTTGAAATCAAAACTCCCAAAATCAATCCCAACCGTTCTTTTGTGGTCATAAACCTTGTGTCAAAATTTCATAGATTTCTAATAACTTAAACTAAAGTTATAGTGCGAAAACCAAGAAAATGCTTATTTGGGCCCTTTTTGGCCCCTAATTCCTAAAATGTTGGGACCAAAACTCCCAAAATCAATACCAACCTTCCTTTTGTGGTCATAAACCTTGTGTTAAAATTTCATAGATTTCCATTCACTTTTACTAAAGTTAGAGTGCGAAAACTAAAAGTATTCGGACGACGACGACGACGCAGACGACGACGACGACGCAGACGACGACGCCAATGTGATAGCAATATACGACGAAAAATTTTTCAAATTTTGCGGTTGTATAAAAAGTTGTAAACTTATATTTGTAATTAGAGCAGTAACTATACAATCTAATAACAGACTTAATTTTAAGGGAATGTAAAAAAAAAGAGTAGCACTTACTTTAGCTGGTCTTAGACCCTTTATTAATTATATAAGTGGCCGTAATGATATAGGAACAATTAAAAATGCACTTTAATTATCAAAACTTTTAAAAAAGCAACTTATTTAAGAGTTATTACTGCTAAGAGGCTTATCACTACCTTGACTTAAAGTGATTTTCAAATAAGAAGTTATTTCATTATCATTATTTTATTACCAAACATGCCAAATGTACTGTTTTTATTCTATTAAATGTGGACCAAAAGACAAGTTATATCCTCTTTCTCTTTTGGAATTTTAAACAAATAAATTCTTGATACATGTAATATATATTATGTTTCTTTTTTCTGAAACAAACTAAAGTAAAATTATATATTATAAATTAATTTCATTAAATTGACTGTTTGGACAATTTTAACCAATCAGCTATTTGCAGTCTAGGTTTACCTATGAATTCCCTCCCCCTTTTTTCAACTCTCGAATATGATAAGATTTGTTTTTTTAACAAAATAATAGATTAAAATAATCATATCTATTTTTTTCAAATAACATCTTGAACTGTAAGTACATATATGCTAGTATTCTAATACAATCCTGTCAACATCAGATATTCTATTTAAGTAAACAACTATCCCCCCTTTTTGTGGGCTTTCTGTATGATTTCTGTTTTCCCCAACAAAGCTATTTCAGAATATACACAAGCATTAACTGTAACTTTCAACTTACTGTACTGCAGGTGTGTAAAAGTATTCAATTCATCCAAAATTAAGCTTATAAATGACAAAAATACAGTTTTTCACTAGCAAGTATTTCCACACAACATGGAGCCAAAATGCACATTTGAAAATGATCAAATTATCTTCAAATAAATGTTTAACTTCAAGCTGAAAACATAGCCAGATCCAAGCATTTTTATAACAAAGATTAATAGGTCAACTGCTATCGAACTGCTGTCATAACTGTTGTCCTGACTGCTAAGAGGAATGCTAAGATGAATGCTAAGACGAATGCTAAGTCGAATGCTAAGATGGATGCTAAGACGAATGCTAAGCCGAATGCTAAGAAATGGTGAAATGTGGCAGTTTTTCAAACTGCTATTAGATTGAATGCTTAGAACAGCTAAAGGACTGCTAAAAATATGAAGAACTGGCAAATAACAGCTAAAAAACAGCTAATAATAGCAGTTCAGTTTGACTTGGGAATCCCACATATATTTTTATTTGGCCTAATTAAAAAAACACACACACACTGAAGCTAACATGCTCTTTAGTTGAGACAACTTTATTGTCAATAAATAACAGTCAAACCGTACCAGAAACGAATACTAAAATTAAGAAAGGAGAATTGAGACTGTTTTTGGAACAAACTATACACTAAGAACGACAACTCAAACTAGTTTTAATGTTACTCTTATTTGTTGATAATATAAACAAAAATTGATTTTAAAAAAGCGGTAATATGTAGCAATTAATAAAAATCAGAATGCTGTAGTGAAAATAATCAGGAATTTGATCTGCTTCGCTGCCCGGAGATGCTGAAAAGTGAATTTGTACAAAATCATGTTTTCAGGGGAAGTGATGAATTGTCCTTGCCAAAATAACAATTAATTCAGGTATCTTACATTGCTAACACATGTTGATACCACAATAATACATTGATAATACTGTCTTGCTAAATATACATGTACCTTATTGTCAAAGAAAACAGCAATAGTGTTGTCATCGATGGCCAATGAAAAAATGGTGATGATAAAGCATGCAATTTGAGATATTGACCGTCTCCAAAAATATTAAATTCTTAAATTGAGTTATCGGCCTTTTTGCACCAGACAACTATTGAAAAGGCTAAACATTGAACTTTAAATATGTTTGGATTACCTCCCTTACACTGCTTTAAAATTGTCCATTAACCAGGTAACCCTTGTTTTCCCCCTTTTTTGCCCCTAATTCCTAAACGGTTTGAGCCATAACCACCCAAAGTCAATCCTAACCATCCCTTTGTGGTATAATTTCAGAGAGATTCAAACACTGTTTCACAAGTTATTATCTGAAAACTAGAAAAATGCTTATTTCGACCCTTTTTTGGCCCCTTATTCCTAAACTGTTAGGACCATAACCCCAAAAATCAATCCCAACCTTCCTTTTGTGGTTATAAACCTTGTGTTTAAATTTCATGGATTTCTATTTACTTATACTAAAGTTATTGTCTGGAAACCAACTGTCTTCTGATGATGACGACTGATATCAATATACAACCGCATATTTATTTTGCGGTCGTATAAAAATGTAGTACTTTTCTGTATTCTGTATTCTATAGGTGTCACTGTTGACACTGGATTGTCTCCCTTGTAAATATTCAAGTCTCGTGTGTAAATAGATCACTATGGTAAATAACTCTCTTGTACTTAAATATATACTTTTAGGTGGCAACTGTTAACATATTTTGACAAAAATTAAAAATATATATACATTTATTAATTAACAAGAAAATTTAAAAGAAAAAAAAATTATAATTAATGTTCCATTAATTAAAACCGGTACGACTTGCAAATAAAGTCACCCAACAATCGCATTAGTGTTTCATTAGAGACGGAGACATTGTCGTTTTTTTTTCTATTGACAATAAAAGTTCCAAATCAATATGTAACGATCCTGTGTTAAAGTATATCTCTTGTATAAGTTTCTGTCTAGCCTCTTCATAATTTTCACAAAATAGTAAATAATGTTCCACAGTTTCTAATTGACCATAGTACTATATGATAAAAGGACGAGTAGGCGAAGGTACGAGTTGACATCATTCCGTGGACGAAGACATGTGAAATCGAAAGTAGACTTAAATTTTACTGTGTTTTGTGTATTATGTATACCTTATCATCTGTTTCAGTCTTGTTAAATTATATTTATTTAACAGCTGCTGCTGTAAATCTTTACTTTGACTGTACACACTGTTAAAAATCTCCCTATGTCGGGCTTAACAACAACAAACAAATCGGATAATTCTACGCCCTCTAGCGGTCTACGTCTTTTACTGGTACCCTATCGTTATCGACAAGTAGCGATACTCGTTGATTTTTTACGCAGGGAACCAACACAAGGATTTTACATGTGTGTATGTGGAATCCTCCGTTATTCAGAGCACCCCTCAAGAGCATAAACAATGTAACCAATGTAACCATTATGTCAATCGGGGTTACAATACAAGGTAACTGAATTATGATCAATTATGGTGCACATTTTGTGCCTTATATGCAAGGTTAAGCGGGAGGATTGCGCGGTCACATTTATCACATTTTCTGGGTCCGTACGCAAAAGCTACTTAAGTTACGATTTTCCTTAGTAAACACTAAAGTTGAGGAAACTCCGCCCTTTTTTCTAACTGAGTGGTATGCATAAACAATCTTAAACTTATATGATATGCCTAATTCCTTTACTATAGATAATTTAGCTGATCTGTAACAATAACATCTTCATGCCTTATATATCATGTACTGTAGTACGCCGCTAGATTAAAACTGACGTGGAAAGGTAACACATGCCAACCGAAAGCTCTTTTTTTGAGAGCCCAGGTGGTCGTGTGGTCTAGCGGGACGGCTGCAGTGCAGGCGATTTGGTGTCACGATATCACAGTAGCATGGGTTCGAATCCCGGCGAGGGAAGAACCAAAAATTTGCGAAAGCAAATTTACAGATCTAACATTGTTGGGTTGATGTTTAGACGAGTTGTATATATATATATATATATATATATATATATATATATATATATATATATATATATATATTGGAAGATGTGGTGCGAGTGCCAATGAGACAACTCTCCATCCAAATAACAATTTTAAAAAAAGTAAACCGTTATAGGTCAATGTACGGCCTTCAACACGGAGCCTTGGCTCACACCGAACAACAAGCTATAAAGGGCCCAAAAATTACCAGTGTAAAACCATTCAAACGGGAAAACCAACGGTCTAATCTATATTAAAAAAAAAACGAGAAACGGTCGATGCAAACATTCTCGTGACATCTCCAGGTCATACTACAAACATATATTTCATAACAGTCAACCAACTTTTATTTATCTGTTAGTTTCTCTCTTTTTTAGCCATGGCGTAGTCAATTTCGATCTATGATTTTGTTTGTCCCTTTGATATCTTTCGCCGCTCTTATGGAATCATACCAGGGTTGACCAAAAGAACAATAGAACTAGTATGAAAGACAGGCCAAGCTAATTTAAATAATATTGACGAGTTTTGAAGGAGACCAGTTCATTACCAAATTGTAAAAGTCAAAAAAAGTTTGATAAACATATAATTCGATTTCTTTGACCATTATATTCATCTAGAATTGATTGTCACTTCATACAGTATTTTAAATGATAACGTAAACACACCAAACATAGTTTTGCAAAGATGTAGCTAAATTGTTATGTGACCTTTAAAGAGATAAAACGGAGAATGAATATTTGAACTACATTAGATCAAGTCATTAGAAAACAACAAAAAAATAAGACATGTCTATTAACTGGGCATAATTATACCAGACCTATGGTCTTTTCCAATGCTAGACTTTTTGTTCCTATTTGAAAATCGTTATAGTTTTTTTCAATCAACTTTGACTTTTTTTCAATAACAATTATCAAGAGGGTATTCTAACGAATTCGACATAATCATGTCAATACCGGGGTTGTAATAACAAGAGCCAACCGACATGTGCAACATGGGTGGTAGCATCTTCTTATCTTTTCTGGGATACCTGGGATCACCCGTAGCTCTTGGAGTTGCTCAGTCTTTAGTTTTCTTTGTTTTAAGCCTGTGTTCTATTGTTTGCCTATTGGTCTTTTTGTGATATCTATATATAAAAGAAGATATGTTATGGTTACCAATTGGACAACTATTTATAAGAGACCAAATGACACAGATTTAAACAGTCTTTTTATTTTTTACAAATGAGTTTTTTTTTGTCCCTCTTTGGCCCCTCCTTGAGACGTAAATATTGTGATACAACGAAAACAATTGTACTGTTTTCTGCGCACATACAACCTTGGTATTATTAAAAATACAGCATTTGATATCATAGTTCGTTTCTGTGTGTGTAACATTTTTACGTTGTGTTTCCGTTGTGTCGTTTGTTTTCTCCTATATTTGAGTGTGAATTCACATTACTATAAGACGTGTCACGGTACTTTTCTATCCCAAATTCATGTATTTGGTTTTGATGTTATATTGGTTATTCTCATCGGATTTTGTCTAAGCTTAGTCCGTTGCTGTGTGTGTTACATTTTTAATGTTGTGTCGTTGTTCTCCTCTAATATCTAATGCGTTTACCTCAGTTTTAGTTTGTTACCCCGATTTTGTTTTTTGTCCATAGATTTATGAGTTTTGAACAGCGGTATACTACTGTTGCCTTTATTTATCCATAGGTTATCTTATCTTTTATTATGGTTAATATTATTTCTTTGATTTATGGGTTATAGAATAGTAAGGCTTATAGTAAGGCTTTGAGATGAATATATCAAAGAAGAATACTTAAAGAATGTTCACTATTTAAACTAATTTATTTGTATTTTGAGCAGGGCAGAATACTTGTTTTACAGATTATATACATATATTGAGACTTTAATGCAAACAATATAAACTACAAGTTACTAAAACATTTATAAATTTTATATTTTTCGTTTGTTGTTGTGGGTTTTACTTTTCAATTATTCTCCTATAATAGTTCTAAGGAAGACATATTTCTTTACTCGATGACGTGAATGTGTTAAAACATTCAAAGGGTGATATTGCAAGACATATTTAAAACGCAAAACTCTTTATAATGCTTTTAAATTTAGTCAATATATAATGTAAAAATGTGTTGTACTTTTGTGGAGGATTTATTAAACAAAAGTATACAATGTCATTCATTCGTCCTTCAGTTTGACCTGTGACTTCAGCTTCATGTACAAAACGAGTTTGCGCTCTCTTCGTTGAAGTTCTATATTTTTTACCTTTTACTTTTATATATACCTTTTACGCTATCAAATGACAAAATAGCCTCATTTTCTATATAACAGCCAAGCACTTTATACAGTAGTATATACACTCCGTCATTGTGTATTGGTTATTTTCGTATTCTGGTCATTAAAGGCCAGACTGTCAGCTTTGATTTTTCTGAAATTGGACAAATATAATTCCTGTCTGCCGATCTTTACAACCTTTATCCCGAATTAATGTTATTGTCATATCTTCTATATCAGCATTTGCACGTTCTAAACTTCCTTGACTTTGATGGTGTCTTGACATCACACAGACTCTGTTAAAACACAAGCATATTTTCTATTATCATGTTTTTACTGTTGCAATGCCCTGTTGCAATGTGAATAATGTTATACATATCCTACAGACGAGCGTAGTATTTAACATTTTGAAGTTCATCCAAACAAAATTCAATCCTCAGGGAATATTTTAACATAATAAGTAGCTTCCCAAAACAAAATTTGTGATACATGAACCCAACACTGAACCTCATCCTTTACTCAATTTGGAAGTGACGAACAGTTTGCAAGCAAGAAACGCTTCAATGCTTCATTCAAAATGCGAAAGTAATTTATGTTGCATAATTTTCAAAAGACCTGTATTCAAGCTCAAAGGTATACATTGAATTTTTTACATAGTAAATCATACGAAAAGTTTACAGGATGATAGTATTTTTCAACATTTCTGATTTTCACATTTCTTTATAATACAAACGCTGTGTACAACAAAACAGAAATGTGTGAAATTGTTACTTCAATAATCTATTGAAATTGAAGTCTAACGGAGGTTTGGCCATTTGCCCAATGATCCTGCTTACGTATCATTTGCAATAAAAAATTTAAAAAAAACAACGTTGAAATGCGAAATTCTATTTGCTTGTCAAACAGAACTTACTTTGGTAATAATTTAAACAACATGCAGTTATTCATTAACAAATGAACATTATATTCTCAACTCTTATTTACTAATGTTTTCGAATAACAACTCTATAGGGGAACTTACCACGCCAGGG
Source organism: Mytilus galloprovincialis (assembly GCA_037788925.1). Taxonomy (NCBI): domain Eukaryota; kingdom Metazoa; phylum Mollusca; class Bivalvia; order Mytilida; family Mytilidae; genus Mytilus; species Mytilus galloprovincialis. Next base: position 18,611,266 of record CM075332.1, read on the forward strand.
GAACTTACTTCGCCAAAGTTGAGTTCACAAAAATATACAATACCAGGTAATTCAAATACTACTGGTTTCCTTACATGGAATTGCTATTTTTAATAACCAATGGGATGCCAACTTGATACCATGTTTACAGCGATAATTTAATTGATAAATATGTAAATAGGCTTCATTATGAGCAGTTATTTCCATTCAACAAATTAAATCATTATAATGAAAAGGGAACTTAAAGATGGCAATATATTTACTTGATTGGTTATGGTCATAGTATTATGATACTACATAAAGAAGTGTGTCAGATAAGGTTTAAATATATATCTAAATATAGATCTATGAGAAATACTTCCTGCATGTTTGACATACTTTTAAAATACCTAATCATTTTCTGTCTCATTTGCATTTGCAAAAAGTCTTAAGACCAAGTACGAATTCTGAGCGCACAAGACTAGAGTGCATTTTCAAAGGTTGGAACTATCTAACACTGCAAATATAATTAGATTTGCTTGTTTTTACATATATATCTGTACGTCACGATTTTATACAAATTACGTTTGATAAATTAAAACTTATCATGCTGGATTATCACGAATAAGACAACATTATAGTTCAAAAATCGTTAACCCGTTTGATGAAAAAAGCAAATTACATGAAGAGAAAATATTGAAGAAAATCTTATATAATCAAAACGGAGGGAAACCAGGTACAACTTTAAAATGATTACCCGCGTAATAATCTCCAACGATACCAGTCTTATAATTCGATTCACCAGACAAACGCGTCGCCGACATCAGACTTATCAGTGACACTACAATAAAAATAAGCTGGATATAAAATACAAAGTATAAGATCATTGAATACCAACAGTACCGAAATTTGTTCTAAACGTGGATGTCTTTTGACGTAAGAATTAATCAATTCCGATTGATCTGTGCGTACAATTGCGGTAAAGAGTAGCAAGTGATGAAGTGAAGCCAGTCTATATGCAACTTAAGCATTCAATTCTTTATAGATTTTTGTCAGCTTCCATCGATTTTTATTTTATCTACCTTATAATTTTCAGAAAGCCTTGGAAATTTTCTTTAACTCGCAAAAGAGAAACTAGAAACCAGTTTTATCAATATTATAAGTTGGAATAGTAACTGAATTGCACGATTCTTATATTATGGAAAATTGTTTTACTTTTTGCAGGTTGGATCTTCAAGCTGACCAATTCTGCATGGATTTTAAGTATTTAAACATTGAATTCCTAATTATTTTTATTTTGCCGTGTGTTGTTAGCCAAGGTAAGTGTAATATTTCATAAATTAAGCACGTTGAAGGACTCATGATGTGTTGCCTATCTTTAGTATTGATAAAAAAAATATATACAATTTCAACACAGAAAATATCCATCCGTACTCGTAAGCCGATATTTCGTTAGTGTCTGATTGCTGCCGTTTCTTACCAAAATCAATCCAGGAAGCAGGCCCTTGTGTGTCAGACAAAATCTCGAATAACTAGTCGTTTTCTATTATAGTTTGGTGCATTGAAATATTAACTGAAAATTTGATACATATTCACAAGATTATGTCCTTGAATACGCAGGATTCCTTTAATGCTTCCAGTCGGAATTAAAATAAGATTGGATCTGCATTTGGAAGTAGGTGCTCTCTTGATACTGGTGAGTTTGATTTAGTAATTATTTAGTCAGATACTGCTGCTCACTTAGAAGTTAAAACCAAGGTTTCTAAGAAGTAAATATGAAACATCGGGTGACACATGCAGAGTAGGATATTCCTACCCTTCTGATTCCTTTTGATATTACTCCTAATGTTTATGGGGTTCGTGTTGCATAGTCTGTAGTTTTCTATGTTGTGTTTTGTGTAGTGTTGTTAGTCTGTTTGTATTTTCTATTTTACCCATGGCGTTGTCAGTTTATTTTTGACTTATGAGTTTGATTATTATTTTTTGGTATCTTTTACCCTTTTTTTTAAATTCATTAATTGATTGATTGGTTGATGTTTAACGCCACTTGCATCTTTATCGACAGAGAAACCTGGATAGAGCCACCGATTTGCCGTGGTAAAACTGATAATTAATTATGCGATTAAGATTGGATTCGAGTACGAGATTCGAAATCACAACTTCAGTGTTGATAGGCCAATAACCCTTTATAATGAAACACAATTACGAAGCTTTAATGTCATTTTAGTAATTTTATCAAATATTAATATTACTTCTACATTTGCATGAGGACTTATATGTGTATACGGGCGTCTTTTAGATTTGCCCAGTCACGTTTTTTGTTCGCAAATTTTTAGTTAGTTGAAAATGACATTATAATTCCATCTCTAAGTAATAAGTTATCAAAGGTTCGAGACATATAATTTGATACACAAGACCCATCAGTGACGCTCAGATCAAAATAGTTAGAAATGCAAGAACGGCTAAGGTTATTAAAATGATTATAATTGTATATTTTTAATTTCAGTGTATTGGAGTGTGTCTTCTGTGCCAGCAATGTTCGGACAAAATACTGTTCTAGCGTGTCATTTAGAAGACATATTGACCAATCCTAAAGATTGTGCTGTACGCCAGTGGTCTGGTGGTCCTGATCGTAGAGGACTTGTGTACAATGGATATTCATCAAATAAAAACAAATACGATGAAGACATATATTTCGGGTCTTTCGATTTTTTCTTGATCATTAAAAATTTAACAGAATCTGACATTAATGTTAATTACTCTTGTTCCTGTGGATTTCATTCCTCTACAAGGAATCTGTCACTAAACGAGAATTGGTTTCACTGTAAGTACATAAATTGTATTTCTTCATCTGCAATTGTTCAATTTAAAGATGTTTTGTTTTCAATTCATCTGACCATTCTAAATATTTAGCATCACCAGTAGATATATGTACCCCCGAAGTGAAGTCCCTCTAGGTCATATTCCTGTTGTTTTCATTTTATTCTGTTTTACTGACAAGTAAAATTGGTAACTAACTCCAATATGTGATAGTAGATCTACTATTTAGGGCTATTGATGATCATTAATTGACCTCTTCTCTCTTCCAATCGTCATAATCGGAACGGTTCTTCTTGTTCAAAAACGTATGTGATGAATTCAGACTGGTTAAACATGTTAAAATACATTCATTCATATGACGTTTTGGTATAACAAAGTTATAACATATCTAAGGTTGAAATTAACTATTGTTCTCACAGAGAGATGTATTTGAATAATGCGAAATAACTGTTCGGCGAATACTTTTGACTGTGTGGAATAAAATAACTTTCGCTATCATTGTTCCTTTGCTTTGGTGGTGATGTTTATCAGTGGTGCTGTCTTTTTCGATGATCAAGCACTTTTTAAGCGACAAATCTTTTGTTTGCTTGAATTTGGAATATATTGTAGAATTAAAATCATTTTTTTACATCAAAATAAGGAAATATATCGATAATAAACAAACTTTATGAACAAAACTGATGTATGTATCGTAGTTTTTTGTTATTTTGGTTTTTTTTTCTCTCTCTCGAGCTATAACACACGTTCTTTAATTTCAGATCCTCCTACAGGAATACATGTCCTGTTTTCTCTTGAATCTGATTTACTACGAGTTGTTCTTGACATAGAGAGGGTGTATCCTGTGCCAAATTGTTCCCTGTACTTTTATGTAAGTACTTTGTTTCTGTGCTATATGAATCTTCTATCTGTGTTGTTTTAATAACATCGGTATGTAACTATCCAGGCATTAGTAAACAGTAACATACACGTTTTCATTGAATTTCTTATTTTCATTACATCATAATACACAATAGTTTTATAATATTCAAATGCATAAAAATGTAGACAATGGTTTGCTTGAAATCAAATATCTAGACATTGACAACCAAAATTATGATTCTTAAAAAAACATTGTGATTTATATTTTTTTATTGTCAATTTTCAAATTCTCCACTAGTGAAATACCATTGGTTAATGTTACTACGGAAAATATTGTAGGTGATTTGAAATGGCATAAAAATAGTAAATGTCCTTTTTGTGCATCAGAGCTTCGTGTTTCATTGCGTTTGTAATTGAAATTCTTAAAATTTGAAATGTATTAAACCAAATGAAATCAAATATAGTATAAGCAATAAAGGCTTTCCACTACTAGTATTTTTCATCTATTCTTATTCCAACATGTAATCAATTTTGATCTTATGACATGTGTTTAAGTCTTTTGTCAAATGAAACTTTTATGAAGCATGTTTATCATTGAATCATTTAATCGGACATAACTTCACTTTTCGAACACTTTATTGTTCCAAATCTACAGATTAATTTGTAGCATGCGTTGCTACTTCGTTTATAATATAAAATTTCAATAAATGAATTAATCGAAAAGATACAACGATTGTATATATTACTGATTACAGTTTACTTATGTATGTCATTTACAGAACAGTCTAACCTTAAAAATAGTTCCCGTAACGTACAAAGCCAATGGGTTTGTGTATAGTGTTACGTATAATGCATCATACCGATTGTCAGGAAAAGACTGTAACAAGCAGCCAGAGCTCAAGTGTACATTTGAACATGTAGCTGAACCAGTGATATTTAAAGGAAATGAAACGTATGAATGTTTAGGTATGCATATGTTCTATAGATTTTCATCTTTTGGCTTATGATAATAGAAACAGTTTCTGTGACGGAATAACACGTCATTTAGATATGGTAAATCGGGAAAAAAGACAAAAGAAAGTTTGACATGACATCACTGTCAAGCTTCAATTATCATATAAAGTTTATTTCAATGCAGAAGTACTTGTATTTAATGTGGGACGGAAATAGTAGGAGCTTTAACAACTTCAAATATTTAGCTAACAATATGTATTTGACGTTCAAATAGAATGATTTACAAGTTTTAGGAGCAATGGCTATTCAAATGCTTTATAGCTGTTAAGCTGCTAACCAAATACTAAATAAACGTAATTGTAAATACTGCAGAAATATTGGACAACAACAATGAAGTTTATTTGCAGTAACGGCAAACAAATAGTATGGATCCAATACATCCAAAAAGTGTGGGTAAATGAAATCATATTTGAAATTTTCATTTCTTATCCATGATGCAATTTTGTCAATATTTATGATATTTCTGGTTTTCAATCTACATGTACGTACTAAATCAATACTAACGTCATTCGTTTCAATTAGGAAATATAATGAATTAGGAGTAATAAATTAGACATTCAAAATGAAAACATCACACTATTAATTTCATGCGTCCGAAGCGCTTTTAGGATTTACATTCATCAGAAACTTCTAAAGCCGAATATTTAAAAGCCGAATTTGTTATGAATCTTGTCACTACTGAAGAAATGACCACTGAGCTGACGATACCCTCAGAGGTATCGGCCAAGTGCCATAAAAATTGAAACAACGCGTTAATAATTTCATGCGTCCGACGCGCTTTTCTGGATTTACCTTCATCATAAAAGCCCAAAGGAAAAAATCTAAAGTTGTGGATCATCATTGGATGTATAAAGAACGATACAGTGAAAGGTCGATAGGACCCAAAAAGTACCTAAAAAAGGGAAACAATCTTTGCCTGAAGGAGTTGAAAACCTTAATTTATTTCTTCATTTCAAAAATTTAATATTACATTGTACTAGTATCACTCTTTGAACTGATTTGGTCATATCATTTGACAATACCGTAAGCTTGCATTTTACCGATTACAATCAACGGCCTTATTAAAGCTATAACAAACTAAGAAAAAAGAAAAAAATCACACAGCAACTAGCGTCAATCACTAATTAAAAACTGATAACTTGAAACAGTCACATAAATATGTGTTGCGGTTAAATAGTTATCAAAGGTACAATGATTATAATGCAATACGCCAGATGCGCGTTTCGTCAACTCAGACTCATCAGTGACGCTCAGATCAAAACAATTATATAGCCAAACAAGTACAATGTTGAAGAGCATTGAGGACCCAAGAAAAAGTTGTGCCACATACGGCTTATGTTATCTATTCCTGGATTAAGAAATTCCTTAGTTTTCCGGAAACCCTCTCATAACCAGGGACAGTTGTGTAATAGCACAACATAAGAGGAAACTTGATTAAAAACAAAATAGCTTTTGGAATTTAATACAAAAAAAGATTATGTTTACATTTTGACATGTAGAACAATGAGAAAAAAATTCCGAAAGTGTCTCATGATAAAACTTTTGTTCTACTCTACCGTTTGTCAAACAGACAATGAATATTATGTAGGCAAATATAAATGTCCTCTAGTAGACTCAGTCTCCATTTTTAGCACCAGGACACGGAAGAATTAACGCTATTGATATATCACTTACAGATTGATTACACAGACATGATTAGCATGTATGAACTATTCACAAACTGGAACAATTGGTTAAACCTCTAACTCATTGTTATTAAGTCTACCAATGTCCCCTCAAGTTCAATTTCTCAAATTTTACCACAATAAATTGAAATGTGTTTGATTATTAACCGTACAAAGTTCAGTAATACATTACAGGCTATTACTTTTGTATAACAAATAGATTTCATTCGAAAGATTTACAATAAAGTTTTATTTTCCTAATATTGTAGTAGGTATTAAAGGTAAAGTAAAATCAGCAGAATATTTTTTTTAACTATTAAATAAAGGCAACAGTAGTATACCGCTGTTCAAACTCTTAAATCCATGGACAAAAAACAAAATCGGGGGAACAAACTAAAACTGAGGGAAACGCATTAAATATAAGAGGAGAACAACGACACCTTTATATCCAATAGTATCATGCACTTATATCCAATAGTATCATGCACAGTTAAGCATTTAAGTTGTTTCGTCTTAAGATTGCTTTCGGTATAGTTTTGCCTAATAAATTCTGCAAAATGATTCTTTGTGTCGTTTGTTTTATGATATTGGCTATAAAAATAGGAAGATGTGTTTTGATTGCCAATGAAATGACTCTTCACCAGAGACCAATTCACATAGAATTTTACAACTACATGTACGTCATTCGACAATGGGTAAACCCTTTTCCGCATAGTTAGCAATAAAAAGCTCCGAAATGACAAATGTTAAACAATTACTGATGTATGTACAAAAAAAAAAAATCAAATATAAAATTATATCAACCAACAAATTACTTGCTCCTTCCTGATATGGGACATACACATACAGAATGTGACGGGATTAAATTCTTTTTTTTTTTTTTTTTATTACGAACAACAAACAGAAAATTTCGGGCCAATCATACCAATATTTCGGACCTAATTTCTATTTCAAAAAACAACGGCAGACATTATCTGTTAACAAAACTCTGTTCGTTACCGGTTAATAAGTTAAATAAAATTTTAGAGGATTGCAACACAATTTCATATAGCAGTCCTAAGTATGAAATTGTTCAAATTATTATGGCATATTGTTATTCTAAATTATTTCCCAAAATTGATCGCCCTGAAGATCATAAAAAACATTTTATTAAAATTAAGTATGTCAATAAAGGCTTTGATTTTGTAAATATTGCCGGTATATTTAACGACCATTCTGTTAAAGAACAAATTCCTGGATATTTTGACAATACTGAGCTACCTCTTATTTGTTATATTTACAAGAAATCTACCCGGAAATTTGTGTTTAATTATAGTCAATTGTGTAAAGATGTTAATATCAGTGAAAATACACCTACTTCATGTAATTGCAGTAATTCCGAATATATTTATGGACCCATTTCCCATGTTATAATAGGAGATCTTAACATCGTTCAAGACCGAGAGTTAAAATCATTCCTCAGTAAAGGACCTAAATATCGTCCCCCGTCAATTATTAATTGGAATGAGTGTCGTAATATCATCCACGACTCACTCCATACTTACTGTATGAAATGGATAAAACGGGAAAAAGCTGACAAAAAATCTTTGGACTCTTTTTTTAATTCAGTAATGAAGATAGTTGATATACGTATTCAACATTTTAAAGAACATTTTACTATAAACAATAACAACAATAAACCTATTTCTCGTATCAAACATAAACTAAAAGAACTAGCCAAGGAATTTGTTTTTGTCCCGGCAGATAAAGCTGCTAATAATATTATTATTGTTTGACGTAAATTTTACATTGAGGTTCTGAAAAAGGAAATCACCAATTCACCAACATTCCAACTGACTCCATTTTCAGAAAACGAAATCTGTAACAAACATAAACTTTTAGGCACCGCTTTACACGCAGAGCCAAATACAATGAAAGTCCCAACTATGTATTGGCTTCCGAAGCTACACAAAACCCCTTACAAATATAGATTTATTTCGTCTTCAAGCCATTGTTCAACTACTAAATTGTCTATTCTTCTGACCAGCACACTTGGTACAATTAAAAACCTGATAATAAATTGTTCAAATAAGGCCTTCGAAAATAGTGGAATAAATTACTTTTGGAGTGTCAAGAACTCGTTGGAAGTACTTGATAAATTGCATGCTTATATTGGTGATTTTGAATCTGTTCAAAGTTTTGATTTTTCTACCCTGTATACCACATTGCCTCACATTCTCATTAAGAAAAAATTCACACACCTAATTAAATGGGCATTCAAAAAATCAGAATGTGAATATATATGTTCAAACTCTTTTAGGTCATTTTTTAGTAGCAATAAACAAAAACACTATGTTAATTGGACATGCTTTGATACTATATATGCCCTTGAATTTTTACTAGATAACATTTTTGTTCGCTTTGGGGATTCCGTATATCGTCAGATTATCGGAATTCCAATGGGGACTAACTGTGCACCACTTATTGCGGACCTGTTTTTGTATTGTTATGAGTTACAATTTATGACAAAAATAAGCAAAGACCCATCGAAACAACATCTGATAAACAAATTTAATAATACTTTTAGATATTTGGATGATATTTTGGCTCTCAATAATGACGACTTCAGTATGTATATTAATGAAATTTATCCTGTTGAACTTACTTTAAATAAAGCTAATACTAACAATGACCACTGCCCTTTTCTCGATCTTGATATCTATATCACTAATGGAAAGCTGAATACTAAAATTTATGATAAAAGGGATGATTTTTCATTTTCTATCGTTAATTATCCGTTTTTAGATGGTGACGTTCCCTTGTCACCATCTTCACTGGGGTAAAGCTGATGACCGTAACTGCATTCACGGTCATCCCAAGATGTCGGATGAAAAATTAGGTCAGTTTCTGTATTGTCTGTTAAAGTGTTTCTATATCATTTTCTTTACAAATCATACATTGAAACGATGTAAATTTATAAAAGAATCACTCGGAAATCACTAATTACTTCCGAGAAATGTGCATGAAACGGGAAATTCGATTTGAAAAAATCGCCAAGATGACCGTAACAGAATCAGAGATTCATAACAAGGCTGACCGTAACTGCTTTTAAGATGACCGTAATTTGTAAATGATGACCGTAACTTTTAAAGGATGACCCTCAATTCTAAGAAATATCCGTATTTATATAACTATCTTTTTATATCAAATGATTAATCATGTTGGTATACACATATTAATATGAAAGTTTTATCCTATGAGTAGAAGAAAATAAGACGTGCTTCAAATGCAAAGATTACCATATGTATCTTTTTTACAGTAGAGGGTTTAATTTTTAAAATGAATTTGACAAAAGACATGCAAATGAACAGGAAGGGAAAAAATGCTACAAAAGCGCGATAAAATGACACCTTACAAGCATAATGAAAAAAATGCGGTGCACAGCCTTCAACTGCTCGACAAAAGATTTTGTTTTGTTTCTGGGATTTTTTTAAAAGACATATAATAAATACACATTTTTAAAAATGCCAAAAATTTGCATGTACACCCATTGATATTATATCGTCTTTCATTTTGTCATGCAAATAAAATAACAGAAACATTTTGAAAATATCATTCGAATAAACTAGTGAAGGTGAGCTCCAGCAAAGTAGATCCTTAAAATAGTATTGTACGAAAAGCGTATTACAAGGCGGAACGTTGTCAATTTGTATATATACAGAAATGTTATTCATACAGTCAGGATTCTACTTCTTCCTAGTGTTGACAGTGGGTTACTTGCCATTAATTTTTATAACCCTTCCAAATTTATTTCTCCATGTTTAATGCCTCAAATTACAAGTAGGGGGGTGAAATTACACTGTAAAAAAAATTTGGGTCCAGAATTTTAAAGGAAAGTAGTGATTTGGTCCAGGTGAAAAAGGTTGAAAAATAGTACTTTGAAAGCTGTCAAACGATTTCAAGACGCCCTAAAGATAAAATTGTCCATATTTTGAGTTAGAGACGATGAAGTTTTCTATAATTTTGATATAATTTGTCCCAAAAGTAGTACAACAAACTGTAAAAGTTTCTTTGAGAAAGCGCAGGTGGGATTTTTTTTTATTTTCATTTATGTTCTAAAAGACATGCACTACGAAATAATTGTGTTCTCGGACCATTACGCCAGTTCATGCTCACAATCGTAGAAATGGAAGCCATTGTAGGGATGACGCTCTGCCAATTTTGCTCTTGAAAACTGATAAATTTATCCACATAGCACCATTACGATCGATCGTTATATGTCAGTTATATTTTAAAAGACAAATGTATCTACTAGCTAATGAGCATTAGTTAATGATCTTGTCTGCATTGATTCAACACAAAAATATTGTCTGTTCGGATGTCAGATGAAATTTTTGAAAATTCTTAAGCATTTAAAAAAATTCTAATTAAATATTTCGTGGAAGGGCAGACTAAACATTTTCAGTAGTTGAAGATTATAAACCCTAGTTATCACACACAAGAAAATCATATGTTTTCGAAGATATCCATTTTCATCAGCCAAATTAAAAGACTGTCGTCAAGTACTTTTAGAAAAAAAGCTATTCGAACACACCTACTCTGTTTTTGTGATTCTTTAGATAGGTATCTCACTTGACCCATATATTTCATCTTTTCGTACTGTCATTTTTTTACGTTATAAAGTCAACCTGTAGCTTTGATATATAATAATGATAGAATCTGAAGCGATATGCTATATAAAATACTCTTGCTTTGTACGTTTTAAAGACAAAATATACACCCCAAACATGCCCTAACATAAAAAGGTGCACTCGATTTTTCTCGTTTCGATACAATCGTTACCTGTTTTGGGGAATTTTTTCTTGATTCACATAATGGGAGGACAGTCACGAAAATTTCTGAACTAAAATATTGATATGTTCTCCGTCCGTGATAAAAAAAAATCGGAGGTTATGCATTTTCTACATCCAACTTATAGATACTATATATAAAAAAGAAGATGTGGTATTATTGCCAATGAGACAACTATCCAGAAAAGACCAAAATGACACAAACATTAACAACTATAGGTAACCGTAAAGCCTTCAGCAATGAGCAAAGCCCATACTGCATAGTCAGCTATAAAAGGCCCCGATAAGAACCATGTCGTCGACTTGATATCTTATTGTTTTGCATTACTATGTAATAGATACATTGAAAACTTATGCAAATGGTGTTTTTAAAATAAGAAAATTGTCGTTTTATTTGTTTCTATTAACTTTTTAAAATTTTGTTACTATATCAAACATTACAGTTAACATTTATCGCTTTCTCGATAAACACAGAGCTTCGATTCTTTTGTTCTATTTCAAAAGTGTTTCCGCCTGCATATATCAAGACAAATTAAGATTTTGATCTGCTTCCTCTGGAACCATACACATGGGCTCGATTACCAAATATTCGTATGTATTATTAATGTTTTTAATGCTCCATTTATTGGCATTATGTTTTTCTGGTCTGTGCGTACGTTCGTCCGTTCGTCTGTTTGTTTGTCCGTTTGTCCAGCTTCAAGTTAAATAAAATTGAAACTTAGTACACATTTTCCCCTATGGTATGATCTTTTTAATTCTAATGCCAAATTACAGTTTTATCCCATTTTCACTAAACATAGAAAATGATAGTGTAGATGAGGCATCCGTGTACAAGGGACACATTCATGTTTCTTCAAATTTTCGTCGTATCGCTGTCAATTTGTGTTTAAATTTTAACGTCGATATCAATAAATATTTCATTGTTTACGAGAAAAATGCAATTTACGGTCATCCTTTACAAGTTACGGTCATCTTTTTACCAATCACGGTCATCCTTGTTTTATGTTACGGTCATCTTGAAAATATTTTGATTATGATTTACGGTCATCTTAACGATTTTTTCAAATCGAATTTCCCGTTTCATGCACATTTCTCGGAAGTAATTAGTGATTTTCGAGTGATTCTTTTATAAATTTACATCGTTTCAATGTATGATTTGTAAAGAAAATGATATAGAAACACTTTAACAGACAATACAGAAACTGACCTAATTTTTCATCCGACATCTTGGGATGACCGTGAATGCAATTACGGTCATCAGCTTTACCCCAGTGATCTTACGGTGTTTATATATCTCAACTTGTACGATTCGCTCGTGTATGTAACAATGTTTTAGATTTTAACGAGAGAAATTTATGTATTACTGAAAAATTATTACACCAGGGTTTTCGATATCACAAACTAGTCAAAACATTTACTAAATTTTATCATCGATATAAAGACATCATTCGTAAATATGGCTCAACATGCAGACTTCTAATACGTTCATGTATTTCACATCCAATTTTTTATGGTAATATTCTTTATAAAGCACAAAGGTGTCAGTATTCACCTCAAAAACTTACAAAACCTTTGAATAGACTTATTTGTTATAATAGGTAGGTACCATATATCTGATAATGATTTGATGTTTGTATGCGGTGTTCGTACTATTGTCAGAAATATTCTGTGTACAACCTATGTACACAAATTAAACTTTTAAGGCTGATGACCCCTTCTCTGGACATTAATTTTTTTTTTTAAATCAATCTGCAAGTGTATCAAAACAACAGAGAACATGAATATGATAGATGGACCATTTTGATTATATACCATGGGGAAACTTCATGCAAAGCATTATTGTTTATTGTTCTATTGCATTAGATAGAAAAAGGGGATTTTGTTGCAAATAAACCTAGATTTTTGTCGAAAATCCACAGACTTTAAAACCAAGTTTTTTGTTATAAAATTTTAAACATAAACTACTCAATTATATTTCTTTGATGTGGTGGTGTTGTTTTTTTTACAAAAAGTCTTAAATTACCTATAAAATCGGAAATACCTCGTGCTGATTCACTAAAGTCAAGTGCACCCTAGACGGTGTACTTGAATTGGTCTATATTTATATTTGTTTTAACCAATATCTATGCACTTGTTTTAAGGAAATCATTGCTAGCACTGCATGAAATTGTTCTCTATCTTTCATTCGCTGAATTGCCAAATATGAGAGAACAGGGAAATGCTGTAGATTTTCCATAAAATTGTCATATGTTTAGTATTGAATCAACACATGGATCCTTAACATCAATATTTTATTAATCCTCCAAATGTGACGTTTTAAAATTAGGAGATAACTGTATTGTAGTTTTAACTTGGCCTTCGTAAAACGTAGATTATAATATCGCAAATTGAGTTTACCTAGCGACGCGGAGCGGATAAACGGATATTTGCAACAGTAAAAATATCCAAGCTTAAAATACAATACAGTTATCTCCATTCTCCGGAATGGTTTCAATAAAGACAAAAAGACAAAAAGAAGAATTTGAGGCTCAAAAAGTGACTATTTTGTTTATTTTTCGAGAAATTACGAAAACAAATCGGAATTCAAAATGGTGGCTTTCTTAGTTACGGTCTGATAGAACTTGGAATCTAACCCATCAAAATATTTCTCAACGTCCAATGAAACTTGCTTTATACTAAATATTTTCTGTAAAACTTATATGAATCCGAAAAAATAATACAAAATACAACAAATGTAGCAAAATTTACAAATTTCTCTCAACGGACCAAGATCCTACGTTATAAACACACTATGTCTTATGTTATTTAGTACACACGTAACTGAACGGACTGAGCCCATGATACTTTAAATCACGCATTTGTATGTGCTTGCGGAATAACAAATAATTGTTTTCCATAAGAAGGAACGACTTACTTTGTTTGAAACATATAAAGTTACAGTTTGTTTTTATCATATTCGATATATTGTAGTTTTGAGTTCTAGTTTTTCTCTCACTTAATTTAGAATTTTACTATCACAATCCCAATTATACAAAGTCAGCATTTTAATCATTTTAGCAATTTAAGACTTATAATCCTCAATAGACTACTACGTAGATTTTTTGTATTTCGTTGTAGTTTGGAAATACAGACAGAGGTGTCAGTACAAACAAAGGAGGCAGATACAAAAGAAAGCAAATGACACTAAGGAAAATGATCTTTTCATTGAATAAAATGTTATGCGTATTGTTTGTATGGGGTTTATCAAACACATATTGGTTATCAAGTTATATTGTTGCTTGACGTACAGTTGCCATTAATTTAATTTTGGCTTCTAATTGGCTGAAAGTGTTTTGTCTATTGGATCAAAGACATTATTTTGTCATGTGACCGTGACGTCATCGACTTTTAATATGATTTAGACCGGTTAAAAATGGAACTTAGAATTCAATTATAGGGAATGACTTGAGTATTTTCTGTCTTTTCGAAATAACCTTAAAAATCTTGAGCACACATTAAAATAACTCGCGACGCGTGTTAAGCAGTGTGCACCACATTTTATTTTATTTCGTCATAGACAAAAGAAATATAACAGTCATTCCTAAAATATTTCATCGGTATAGTAAGATATGGTATGAGTCTCAATGAGACAACTCTCCATCCAAATAACAATTTTGAAAGTAAACCATTATAGGTCAAGGTGCGGCCTTCAACACGGAGCCTTGGCTCACACCGAACAACAAGTTATAAAGGGCCCCAAAATAACAAGTGTAAAACCATTAAAACGGGAAAACCAACGGTCTTATCTATATATAAAAAAAAGGTTAGGACGACTGGAAGTTCAAATAAATTGATCCAATTTGAGTTTGCGTCCTGCTTAGATGTTCCTGTTTTCTTTATTGATGATGTACTATAGTACATTCATTTTTACTGTAAAAAGACACAGGCAAAATTGCAGCCGTGTGGATTCCTTTCATACTAGAAAGCTGATTTCTAAGACTGCATAAGCATTTGATAAAACACAGTATGCTTCTTTCACTCAATATTGTATATTAGAAATTGACGCCGTTACAGATTTGTGTTTATGCATCACTCATTTTTTAATGATTGAGTCATCAAAAATTAAACCAAAGAGCACCTAAAGTTTTATAGCGTCAAACAGAATTATTGACAAAAAACAATATAAACATAATGTTGACGATGATGCTAAAAATACCACATGTTGCTAGCCTATGGATGTGCTGGCGTGTGAAAGGTTAGTGATAATTAACAAATGGATTGTGTCTTAAAAAAAAAATGAATGTGGAAAAAATTTTTTTAACTTAATTTCATACACTTTGGTTTAGGTTTTTTGGTGGATTAATTTTCTATTCCATTGTTATTGTTAAACCGAGATTGTATAGCATTTAAATCCTTTTATAATATTTCTGTCAATTTTTTCAATTTTCTTATCATAAATATGTAATGTTGAATCATCAGCATATAAATCCATGTTGAATTGTTTAAAATTATGTAGCATATCATTGATATCTATTGAAATTGATAGAGGACTTTAAAGAGAACTTTATGTACTCCATATCTTACAAACCATTTTTTCAGATTTAAACTTTACGTAGTTAACATCTTGTTGTCTTTCAGACTAATATGATCCTTACATATTATTATTTCTATGGTAATTGTTGTATCCTTGTCCTTCAGTTTTGCTGATATATTTGTCTATAGAGTGTTTATATGTAATGTTTTGTTGAAATATTTATTTGTTTTTTAAGTGCTACTGTTTATAACATAACGTCAACTGCTATAAAACCAGGTTTAATCTAACGTTTTCTACATAGGTAAATACCTGGTCCATGTCAGGAATGTAACAGTTGATTTTCATTTGTTTGATATGTTTTAAAAGCTTTTAAATTTGTCATTTGATATCGAACTTTCTGTTTTAAGTTGATCTTTGCGTTTGTCATATTTTGTTTTTCTACTCTTCATACAATTGATCAAATGGTAAATACGATTAAATGTTAGTTTTGAAAAGTATGGCATGGTTGATAAGCCTTACTAAAATTAAAATAAAAGTACCAATCATTTCTCCATTATCTAAATATTTTAGACATTTGTCATTTAGTCAGGTTGGTTTGAGATGAAAGACCGTCGTCTGAAACCTGACTTAGCTGTATGTTATATTTTTTTTTATCATTCAAGACTTCAAGACATAAAATAATTTAAGTAATATCACAAAAATACTGAACTCCGAGAAACATTAAAAAGAAAAGTCCCTTATCAAAAGGCAAAATCAAAACTCAAACATATCAACGAATGAAAACAACTGTCATATATAAAGGCAACAGTAGTATACCGCTGTTCAAAACTCATATTCTTGACTTGGTACATTCCTGTGTGCATCTGAGATATGATATTTTGAATAGACGTTGCACGATAACAGGCGGGGACATCTGTTGGTCCTCTTTTTTGTATAGAAATTATTCTAACATGTTTTAATTTTACAGAAAACGATTAGAAGTTATACTTTAGTTTCAATGTTAGTGGTAACAATATTATTTTTGCACTACACTTTTTATATTAGAGACGAATTCCATCTAAACCTGCTGATTTGTAAATAATAAGGTGTTTCAGTTGTGTACACACTTCTCACACAGAAACATGTTTAATTAAACATTTTCTGTTTCCTTTGACTTTTAACAAGTTAAATATTGTAACAAAGAAAATCCATGTCGTATTTTCAAAATTGTTCAGCAACCAAAAAACGAGCATTTAATGTATCAACAATAAAAAGCTAGATTATTATACTGCATTTTAGATTTGAAGTATCTATTCGTGGACTTAACTCTTTCATATGACTCCAAAGATCTTTACTTTGTTTAAATTGAACTAGATGTAGTGTTCTGATAATTTAACTGTTTAGTGTTTAATTCTAACAACTTTGTTTCATTTAGCATTTTTTTTAATTTGCCCAATCCTTTTTTAGTGATACATATTTCTGTAATGAATGGAAATTTGTGTTTTTTCATCGAACAGTTTTGTCTGATTAAATATTTGCATTTTTGATTTTCATTTGTGCTTGCTTGTCAATAACTTGTTCAACAAGTTAATACAATAAATAATGTCTTTGGTCAACGCATTTGTATCTAATAGGCTCCGTGTTGAAGACCATATATTGACCTTTAATGGTAAACTTTTACAAATTGTGATGACTTGGATGGAAGGTTGTACCATAGTCACTCATACCACATCTTCTGATATCTGTTAACTATAAAAGAAAAGAATAAATGATGTGGTTAAGATTGTATGTCATGTTGTATTGCCTTTTCATAGTAGTAAGTAGTTGTATTCAGCTCATACACATGCTGATCTGTCTCTCTCTTGACAATGAATCAAATGATTCCCAAATTAGTTTTCATTTTGTATGAAAGAACGTATGGCGTATGAAAATAACCCATACCGCATGAAAAATAACCAAATGTGGTTCAGAATCAAGCCAAGAGATTAGCTTCGACAATCTAAGAAAGCAACCATATTTTAGCAGTGTTCGTGTATGAACGATTGTTACAGCTATTTCTGTAGTGTTTTTAATCGGTTTATCCTTTTCCTGACCTGATCATTTTTATTTAATCAACCTGGTGTTTGTTTGATCTCATTTCTTCATTGATCAAAATTCGATTACGACGTCAACTATTCTTGGCTTTCCTCTGATTTTACTTTTGTGACGACACAAAAACAGGCAACCATGCATAATTACGTCACATAGAAAGAACGTTAGCACATCTATTTACTGACCATTCGAAAGGAAGAATTAAACGTGTCTGCATATCGTTGAAAAGTCATAAGATAAATAGATTCTAATACCAAATCTTGCGCAATAAGATATGTATTCGCTCTCGACAGTTAAATTTTAAATATTTGCGTTTTAAATTTTGCGTTTTGAATTTAAAATTTAACTGTCTCGAGTGGATAAATATCGTATCACACTCGATACAGTGGTAGAATATAGCTATAACCTTACATTTTTATCCAATACTATACATATATGATAATGTTTGCAACTTTTTAAGTACTGCACGGGCGTTTTTACTATGATATCGACTTCATGACGGAATGAAAAAAAAATTGCCACCAAATATTTAGTTAGTAGCGCCACCAAGCTTCATGCAAATGTTGAATGTCACTTATTATGAATAAGATATAAAACTTTCATAGAAAACCCATTGAATTCTATATAACTATCAATTAGATATAAAAAATTCTAGGAAAACCCATTAAATTCTGTATAAAAAAAAGTTACTAGTATATTTTCTAAATTAAAATATGTACAATGTTCAGTTTATGAGATAGAAAATTTCAATCAGGTTTGTCAATTTTTATAATGTCATCAAGTTTCAACAAGTCACTATTAGTATCTTGGTCTTCTTCCTCACTAGAGTCACTTTCTGGTAGAGGATCAGCTTTTAATGTAATATCAATGTCGGCATATGGCGTTTCATTGCCAGATCCATGGATATGAAACTTCGGGCTGACAGTATCGGTGTTAAACTCTACTTCAATATAGTTGAGGAAAGGTGTTTCTTTATTCTACAAAACAATTGTCTTTACGTTTAAATAGGAATAAATGTATAGTAAATGATATATGTAACATTCATATACATTTTTTCAATTGTACTACTGTGGTTTTTTTTTTTTTAATTCACTTCATATATATTCTCATTTTTAGAGGAGTTAGATTTTCTGCAAAAAATCTGTTCTAAACATTAATTACAAAATAAACGGCGTGAGCTTGATGCAGTCGGTGACATCAATATATCAAAATTTATTAACGATCATTAAAGACCTAATCACAAACAGAACACAAGACTTTAAACGCTTTTTTTCATTTTCATATTGCTTCAACGTAGAAAATGGAATGTAAAAACTTTTTCGGTAAAGAAATAAATGAACATGGTTCAAGTATTGTTTTCACGTCTGTTATGTTGCCTTCATGTTTTAAATTTTACCGTGTTTAATATTTCACAAATTGTTTAAGAGAGTAGAATGCAAAAATAAACAAAACAAAACACTAAGTTGATGTGTTGTAGGTGTTATACCTCGATCGATTTTCCCCGATTAGGTTTTGTTAAATTTTCTCCTTTAAAAGCATTATGCAGAATTTATCTCTGTTTCAAATAAAGAAATTGTTGGCATTAGTAAAGTTTTATCCTGTCCAGTACTATAGAAAAAGTTCCACATGACATGGCATTACATAAAAAAAAATAGCTCAATTTAACCGATCACATTTTCACCTTTTTTATATCTGTGTACGAGCTGTAGAAACCATGTGACCTGAAAATTCCAAAACATTCTACAGAAACACCAAATACAAAAAAAAATGGTGCTGTTAAAAATTACAAGATATATGTTTAAGACTCAAAATTGTTTTACTGTCATGAAATGTAGTATTGATTTCCTACAATTGTTAAATTCAGGGGAATATTTTTGTAACCATTTTCGTATGCAATCAGTTGCGACGTACTTTGATTTGGTGGTACTACACCTCGTTATAGTTATAAGTTCATTTCGATGTCACAATTCAGAAAGATTGAATACATGTGTAATAAGTTAACTGACATTCATTATTTAGAAAGTATTAATCCGAACAGCCAACTCAACCTCACATTTTGTCCAGAAGTTATGTTTTTCAAATATGGTACTGTCAAATTATCGTTACCATTTGTTTCTTCTGGTTGTCGACCTTTTCTACCATCCGAGCTTACTGTTGGCATATATACTGTTATAAAAAATACTGACGGTATTATTTTATGTACATCTTGAAAGAAATGTTTTGGACCATAAATTTTGATTACGCTTCACAGATTATGTAACTGCTAACCCTCATAAAAACAGTTTCTATAACTTACTTTAAGAAGAGCTCGGTTTTATATTGCTTGATGTTTAAGAACGACAAAGAGCGTTGTTGTCAATAACGTTGACCGATTTTTATTCACTTTATATATCAATATTGTTTTTAACATTTCATGTGTATTCTAAAGATTGCATGGTCAACACACGTTTAAAGTAAATTTGCATTTCATCGACACGTGACAATAATATTCATAATGAACGATTGGATGAACTAGTAGTGGTTAATCTAATACTGGGTTTTTATATTGACAATAACGAGAGTAAGGAGGTAATTGGAGTTTTCTTCACGAAACTAATATACCTAGTCCATGCCCACTTTCATTTGCTATACTGCATCTGGAGACTCGACTGGCTTTATACGAAACCATCTGCCCAACTTCAATTCTATGTCTTCTGTCAATAGACGAATATCCCTCCGCGGGACAGTTTTGTGATTCGTCAAGTCTAGCAATGTTATCAACGTTCTAAGTAAATATGAATTCGGAAATATGTTTCAAGTGTATATAATAAGGCAATTGACATACTTATTAGGAATTCAATGCTTCTTTTTGTAATTTCATTGTGGTGTAAAAGCGTTGACCAAAGTACATTTTGTATGAAGTGCGGAAGCGCTTCATTCTAAAAATGTGCGCCCGGTCAACGCTTTTACAACCATGTCAAGCTACAAAAAGCAGCATGCAATACTTATAATTACATTTTTGAGCTAGAATCATGAAAACACGAATTGTATCAATTTTTTATTTAGTTTACTTGTGCACTTTATTGTGGGACATCGTGTTATCATGAATGAAAAGTTTCATTGAGTAATGCAATTGCTTAAGGAATAACACGTGATGTGTAGTTAGCCAATCAGAATAACATATTATAGAAAACATACATCTA
This sequence comes from Mytilus galloprovincialis, assembly GCA_037788925.1. NCBI lineage: Eukaryota > Metazoa > Mollusca > Bivalvia > Mytilida > Mytilidae > Mytilus > Mytilus galloprovincialis. The sequence goes on from CM075332.1 coordinate 18,632,174, forward strand.
ATGTAGTTATTACCCTTTACAAACCAACAGACACGTTTTCATTTCTCTTTACTATCTATAGATTTTAATTTCCAATTCATTTATTATGTAGACAGATATCAAGTATGTACTTAGGTCAGGTATCGGACTTTGTTTCCGATGAGCGGACTCCGTAAGTTTTTTTCCTACACCTATATCTACATAGTATGTTGAACTATCAAACTTGACCAATACTCGTCGCTAACGGTGGCCCCAAGAAAAAAAGTAATTTTGTAAGATAAATCAAAAGTATAACGTATGATAGCAAACAAAATAAAAACAAAAATAAAGCAAAATAATAAAAGGTGGTGAACCCATTTGATTTTCGTTCATCGTGCCTTAACCAATGCAGCTTTCGTGACGGTAACAGGGAAATAATCCCCGCGGGCACAACTCCAGTCCATACAGGGTAAAATATTTTGGCCTATGACACCCATTTTTCTCTCATTTAAGACTTCAATAACTCATTAATGGCCATTTTTAAAATTTATTTTCTTTGGAATTTAGACTCAAATTATATCAATGCAAATACAAAGTTTAAGTCCAAGTGAGTCTTGTCCCGTCAATTTAAAACAAAAATCGAAAAGGAGCCTCTCAACCCATATTTTAGCACATTGTTGTTCTTTAACTAATGCTTTTCTGACTTATTGCTTCAATTTAAATTCTATATATTTTTTGTTTCACCTAAACACATCTTTAATATATCACATATTTGGTTGTTTGGATCACTTATTCAATTAAAAATTTTGTGTATGTAAGACAATTTCTATCAAGTACATGTAGAAAACAATATGATTGATTTTTCACATGTTACTTTTATGCAATTCTACTTACATTTTTGATTTTATTCAAAGCTGAAAATATTATATGCATGTATTATTATCATATATCTTGGACAACTTCAAATGCATAAACCTATATAATACTGAGTATTCAAAAAATAACTACCAGTATATTTCTATCAATTTCTTTTCTAAAATTGTCGGAAGTTGAATGTTCACAAAATATTCATTGTAATCCAATTAATTTAATTTTACTTTTTGAGTTCTTATATTTGAAAGGTAACATTAGGCTTCTAAATTTTTTTTTTTTTTAATTTTAAACATATAGTTTCAAAATTTTATTGTTTTATTTTAATAAACTAAAGGACCAAAAACTCATCATAGATACCAGATTTGAAATTTTGTATTTGCGCCAGTCTCGCATTTCGTCTACAAAAGAATCATCCGTGACAATAGCTAAAGTTCTATAGGTTTTATTTGAGTTTCATTGTTGCTGTCTCTTGCACTGGGTTGATGCCACTACTGGTGGAGTTTTAATTCCCCGAGGGTATCACCAGCCCAGTAGTCAGCACTGGGCTGACATGAATTATCATATTTATGAATAAATTGTTTACAAAACTTCTATTTTTAAAATATTAAGGCTTTTCTATCTAAGGAATATATAACTTTAGCTGTATTTGGCAACACTATAAGGAATTTGATCTTTAACATGTTTAATGGTCTTCAACTTCGTACTCTGTCGTTTTTTACTTTTTTCAAATCGAGCGTCACTGATGAGTCTTTTGTAGACGAAACGCGCGTCTGGAATAAATACAAACTTTAAATTCTGGTATCTATGATATGTGTAGTTGGCGTATACACTCAAATCGAGGAATCGCTATGGGTGTTTTAAACAAATTTCAAAAGAATCACCCTCATTTTTTAAGGGTTACTTAGTTTAACAATACTTAATTAATTGGAAAAATTAAAAAAATATATGGCAATTTCATACAAACCTCTTCTGAATCCCCAGATAAGTACACAGACTAAAATCAATCCACAAACAAGGGAAATGCCAATGAGTTTATATACTTGAACAAATCCTGAAATTTAATTATAATTCAATAGTTCAGACATGTCAGATTAGATGTTCTAACATATGTAAGAATATAATAAGATATACTTATCAATTAAATTGCGTGTTGCTTAGTCCTTAGTTGTTTTCTGTAATGCATTTCAAAGACTGTCGTTTGTCTTGTGGTTGTTTTTTGGGGTTTTGGGTGGGTTTTATTTGATCAAATTATTTCAGTTTGCAATAAACGGTATCAGTTTTGTCTTCCATTTAATACCCCTTTGGTATGTCTTGCACCTTATTTACATGTTTAACAGTTATATATAATGTAGAACTTATTTGATCAAATTATTCAGTTTGGGTTTTGAACATGCAAATTATGTCAATGTCATTTCATCGACGACTTTTCTAAAAATATAATTAAAAAACAATCAAATAAATGTTCGTTTTCGACATCACATTTTTGATATTATATAATAAAACGCTTACTCTTTAATTCAATGTCAGGGAATGTTGTTGTTTTCTCGGACACATCGTTTTCAACCAATACACATTCAAAAAAACCTGTGGCATAATTTTCAGGATCTCTCAAGTACACAGTCTTATTTGAATAGTATATGTGCAATGTGTCATTAGATGGTAGCTCTTCTGTCGTATTTGAGTCATTACGTTCACAAGTGTATACATAAAGTTGCGTGTAATTTACTGCAATCTCCTTCGTGGTTTCATTACTTAATATCCCTGTCAATAATTGCCAAACAAAAAGAAATTAAAAATGCTCGTTAAGGAATTAAGTTTCTGTTGCAATAATGATTTCAATATTGAAAGAACGGTTCGATTTGTACCATTCATATAAGAAAACCAACGAGAAATAGGACGAGACGTTCTATATCAAAACAGGGGGGGGGGTGCTCATTAACTTTTTTTCCTCAGACACCAACGATAATTTACAAACTTTACTATCGTGTAGCATGCTGCAACCATTTTAATCTCGTGCAAGTTCAGAAATGTATATTCCGAACGCAGATAAACTTGGTTCATTCTTGCTAAAAACAAGACGAATACTTCAAAATATAGAACTTCTCCTTTGTCATTGGTTCTGGTCCTAAGTCAAATTCAAGGAATAGGTCAATAAATGATACGAATCAGCTGTATCTATGATTTCCTTTATCTAAGGAATATACATAATTGTAACCCAACCAGAAAATTTGAATTGATAATGGACAGAATACCATTAATACACATGTATATTTTTAGGAAACCTAAAGTATTCATCTTTAGTTCTCTTGTTTTACAAGGGACTCAGCCGCATACGAAAATAAGAAAACAAAAAGGTACACTTTCTTTTCTACAGGACTGACAACAACATGCTGGAAACTTCTACCTGAATTCAAAAAAAAACATGCTGTCATTGAGAAACTAACTACAGCATTCTGATCACTATCTAGGTTGTATAGTATGCTTAAATTGTGCCGAATTTTTACCATACACAATAAAGGAGTAGGTTCAGTAAGACCCATTTTTGGCCCCAAAATATAGCAGTTTTAGAAAATTGTGAATATGTAATCGTTAAGATATTTATTGAAAAGTAGAATGCTTCTGCTACATAAATATGGGCTGTTTTTGACAATACGATGCACATATATCGAGTAATAGCATCATTTAGTCGTGCTAAGTTACTGAAATCTTCACAATTTGATCATTTTAGTTAAATTTTAGACGGTTTCCGTCTGAAATGAAAGTGGCCGCATTCGTGTTCATCCATAATATTGAAATGTAAGTTGTATTTTATGATAATACATAATATATATAAAGGTTGAGGATGAACACGGATGCGGCCACTTTCATTTTTGACAAAAACCATCTGAAAAGTGACGATTTTTAGCATATTTGATAGATTTTTCATATTTAAGCTTGAATCGGAGCGTTTTAAATGACGTAATCAGCTAAAATCTTTCCCATAAACTAATTGAATCAATTGAATTAGACACTTAAGTGTTTAAAAAGCGTCTAAAATTTTTCGTTAGATGAACTTGAAAATTGAGGCCGAAATCAGGCCTTACCGGACCTACTCCTTTGTTGTTTATGATTCCAATGTTATGGAGAAAAGTATCGCTAGGTTGAATTCACATCATTCTTTGAGTGTTCCTGATGAAGGTAAATCCAGAAAAACGCTTCGGACGCAATAACTTATTAAACGTGTTGTTTAATTTCCATTTTTTACATCACTGGCTCGATACCTCTGCTGGTGGACTATCAGTCCCTGAGGGTATCATCAGCTCAGTAGTCAGTGCATTTACTTTTCTGCATTGGCTAGAGGTATAGGGGGAGGGTTGAGATCTCACAAACATGTTTAAACCCGCCGCATTTTTGCGCCTGTCCCAAGCCAGGAGCCTCTGGCCTTTGTTAGTCTTGTATTATTTTAATTTTAGTTTCTTGTGTACAATTTGAAAATTAGTATGGCGTTCATTATCACTGAACTAGTATATATTTGTTTAGGGGCCAGCTGAAGGTCGCCTCTGGGTGCGGGAATTTCTCGCTACATTGAAGACCTGTTGGTGACCTTCTGCTGGGTTTTTTTTCTATGGTCGGGTTGTTGTCTCTTTGGCACATTCCCCATTTCCATTCTCAATTTTATTCGGTACTGACATGATTTATCAAATTTTACTTAAATTGCCCGTTTATAAATTTTGAAACTATCATAAAACTTAGGTCTCAACTCCCTCAGGCAAAGTTGGCTATAGATGCATTTGGCTATTTATTTTAGGTATTTTTGACATATAGCTCTTCGCCAATTTTCGGTACTTATCCATCTTCGGTTTTCAAATGTTTGGCTTTTACCGTTCCTGATAAAAGTAAATCCAGAAAAGTGCTTCGGACGCAATAAATTATTAAACGTGTTGTTTTCCATTTTTTAATATCTTTGAAAACTTCGAATGAATACATTTAACAAAAAGGAGATGTAGGTCATTCATATAATTTCCGATATAAGGCAAAATATTGAACAGATATATCATTTTATGGAGGGTTATTTGCTAGGCTAGAGAAATTCGGTCTCAAGACTGGTATTTTTCTCTAATACCTCTCCATAACATGATTTTCTGTTTAATTACACGGAATAGATTTGGATGGAAACTAAATAATGTTTACTTGGAAGCTGTAATTCATTAACATGTTTATGCATAATTTTCAAAAAAGAGGATAATATCATAAAAAGTATAATCACAAAAATACTGAACTTAGAGGAACATCAATTTGGATAGTCCATAATCACATGGCAAAATCAAATAACAAAACGCATCAAAAACTAATGGAAAAGAACTGTCATATTCCTGACTTGGTACAGGAATTTTCAAATGTAGAAAATGGTGGATTAAACTTGGTTTTATAGCGCTAACCCTCTCACTTTGATGACAGTCTCATCAAATTCCGTTATATTTACATTGATGCGTTATCTAAACAGACACAATAAACAAAATAGTCGAAATATGGGTACATCAGTCATCATCGCGGGATTTAAACATGTCCTAATAAACATGTTACGAAAAAGTATATTCACGTCGCTGAGGTTGACAAATTACACTTTAAATGGGGGGACTGTGTCAAAACAAAAAAAAACGATTAACTGTGTTTGCATTGAATGTTATTTAGATACTGCATTGATCCTTTTGGAGGCAATTCAGAATAGAACGAATATTCAATAACAAAAATATAAGAAATAAATATTAAGAGATTCGATTATATTTTTAAGAAACTCTAATGCAGCAATATGGGGGAGGGGGCGATCATGTAAATGCAGTAGATGTGCGGGACGACCGATACACGGGATACATACGTGTGTGAATTCTTCGGTGAGCCTTTTTAGACCTTGCAAATAATTTAAGTATTATAATCTGTCTTATACCTACTCTTGAATTAATATATATGTAACGGTCATTTTTATATAGTTATGAAAAGCAAACAAAGGAGTGTATGTATTTTGATCCAGTCAATTGCCACCTAAACTTTTATATAACGGGGTATGTTTATTTTAAAACACCTAAATCCCGATTATTCTACAATGTCATCTTGAAATATGTTGCATTATAGTTTAGAAAATTTACTCCCTGTCATATTGCTTCGAAGGCATGTATATCATTCTAACTTTGTCTTAATGAAAACAGTTTCAGCTCAATTTGTGTTTTTTTTATAAGGGGTTTTTGATTGATTTATTGTTGTTTTTTAAGCATCCAGTGGCAAATATTTCATGTATGTTCATAACGATAAGAGGTTTGTGACACTAGAAATGTTAGGCGTAATTGGACATAGTATACACGATCATATCCAAGGACGACAACATACTTTTTCACCAACCAACCGTCAAATGATGGTAATTTTGTGGATGAGAAGCTACCCTTGCTATGTAGTGCTGTCGTTACTCTTTGACGTTTCTGTTTATGTTGTTAGTGCACAAATAAATGCCTTGATTCCAATTCTTTTGAAAATATATGCCCCCAATATTTCTTGGCCAGCCGAGGAAAATTGGCGCGAACTTCACGATGGGTCATACAGTGGCATATATTACCCACAGCGTTAGCTGCAATCGACAGAACCTATCATGTTATTTACGACCACAGACAGAACCTCAAGAACAAATACTCCGGACACAGACACAGAATTGCATTCATACAAAAGTGATTGTCGACAACAGAAATCATATAGGATTTATTCGAAGTGTTTCCTAGGACATCAAAATGATGTCCAAAAGAATAATCTATTGCCTTTTATTGTACAAGAATTTTGTTTTCGCCCCTCATTGTCCAATACAGACGCCATCAACATAGAGCTAAACCACAAGCAGAAAGAAGAAAATGTAAAAAAATAAATTTGTCACAATGAGTATATCAGAGTAACGGGTATATGTCGAACAAGCTATAAGGCGCTTGTAGATACCCAAGAAAGAAAGAAAACAGACCGTAGAGCTTTGTGCGGGATTAGTGGAGCGACAGATTAAACATTTTCAGGATCTGTAATACAACAATAAAACTACTATCTAAATGGCTTAAATTTGTTATTCTCGTGGGATTTTGTCTTTGTGTGTTACATTTTAGTGTTATGTCGTTGTTCTCCTCTTATATTCAATGCATTTCCCTCGGTTTTAGTTTGTTACCCCGATTTTGTTTTTTGTCCATGGATTTATGAGTTTTGAACAGCGGTATACTACTGTTGCCTTTATTGACTATGTATATATTATCAATCTAGAATAGAATGAACTTGTATAACTCTCGGTCCCCTTTTTCTAGCCCACCCACTCCTGCACACGTACACCTTTCATGTGATGGCCAGCAATGATATCACAAAAGCAATTGTCATATAAGATGTTACATAATGATGTTCTACATAAATGTGATTTGAATTAACCAAGACACACAGGATTTAAATTGTACCTGTTTAGATCTATAATAAATGTTTTGACACTATCCCCGTATTTGAAGTCTAATTTGTTAACCTCAGCGTCGAGAATATACCTTTTCGTAACATGTCTAATACGCGTTTAAGCTCGCTTTTTTACGTAACGTCATATCCGAAAAAATAAGGCGGGAAGATGATCGAGAGGCTAAAAAGGGAATATCCAAAATGGCAAATACCATGGTATTTGAGGCAAATTCACCGGAAGTGGTGAAAAACAAGCATATTCGTTTGAAATGAGAAAGATTTATTGGAATATGCGAAAAATACACTAGCTATCAACCAATCAATATCTGGCTTTCTTATATAAGGTGTAATTAATTGAAAAATTCTACTTATATTAGTCTATTCTACAAAAAAATACATTTTGTCCAAATTGTCGTGAGAGACTTATTTTGTCGTCTTATGATTTCTTTTTATCAATTTCATTATAGCAGTTTACACTTAGTTCATATTAAAAATGTATTTGAATGAAGGAAAATGATAAAGAATCCATACACTGGTAGTCAGACGACATCATGCTTTGTTTCAATTTTGGTGAATTATCATGATGTAAAAAACATTTTAATATCTTGACTCAAAAATGAAAACCGTTACTTATTAAAACATTGCTGTACTTTAAGAGACATTATTTGGCTACTGAAAATGCAACAATACTTAAATTATCAAAGACTCGCAAGATTTAAATAAAGGCAACAGTAGTATACCGCTGTTCCAAACTCATAAATCGATTCAGAAAAAAATAATGTTTACATGGAATAATGCAAAGGTGAATTCTTGACCAAACAAATTGTATATCAAAACGAATACCTTCTTCCGTTATAAAACAAATGTGATTTCTGTAAAAATAAAATATTTTGAAAACAAATTCGGTAAGGGGTTGATATATGCTTTATCAAGATAATGTTACAGCCATCGATGGGTAAGACGTCAAACCATATGTATATTTCCTTTTATTGTATTGTACAAACCGTTTGACTTTCTGGTTTGTAATCTACAGTATTTTAAGGTCGGGCCATCTAAAGCTTACTTGATGTATATAGTTATGCTGTGTATTTCATATTGTTAAAGACCATACGAAGACAAAAAAAAATTACAAAAATTACGAATAAAACAATGCTCTGATAAATATTTCACCCTTTTCAAAGCCATTGACATTGATACATCACCTGATGATTAATTGAAATGTGTCATGTCAAGTTTAACAACTCAATCAATAATTTCCACAGTCAATTTAAACAAGGCCGGTTACTTTGTAATTTTAAACGTAAACGTATTGTACTCACATTCTATACTTAATTTAAATGTGTTGTCGCTTATTAAACAATTGTCTGCGTTCAATGTCATACATTTATACTCCATTAAAGTTCCTGTTAAAGTGTTTTCATCTCTTTCATCAATATTTTGTTGAGATATAGGAACTTTGAGAATACTAATGATTGCTTTCTGGTAAATTTTATCATTGTTTTGCGTTTTTGTGTCGTCTTTGCAGAGAATTTTTCCTCGTGATTTACTGCGATTTTCTTTTGGTTCATAAGTTACATAGTTGATTTCATCTGGGACGTCTATATAAAAAATAAAATTTAAAAACCAGTTTATTCAGAACCAAAATAAAACATCCCTGTTTAGTAATTCTATATGTTTTTCTGTAGTTTAACAATGACTTTTTTCTATTATATTTGCAGCAATGTGTTAACATTAATTATTGTATACGGTGTTATCCAAGGTTAACCATGCTGTAATTGTACGAAGTATGATAGAATGAACTAACATTGTTTTAAAAATAAATTTAACATGGGACACACAAAATATCGCAATTGTCGTTGCAGTAGATCTATTTGGACAATTGCTGAAAAAAAGTCAGCAATACTTTGTGTAAGAAAGGTGCAATCAACCATGGAGCATGTTAGGATGTTTATGCTTAGATATACTTTCTCTCTTTTATTTTGTTTTAAAGAGAGTGAACGAGAAATACAGCGGACGTTGGTTTTTTTTTGCTATTTGTTCTTCATGAAATTTCACTTGCCGTTCGGTATCATTTTGAAATCTTTTATTTTTCCTGGATAGGACAAACACTTTTTTCTACGTTTTTTGGTTTCAATAGAAAAAAATCCCTAAAAAACAGTTATCAACGAATTTTTCTGTGTCAGAAATATATTTTAGACTGTTCGCCAGACTCGGTTGAAATGTAAAATAGCTGTATTCAAATAGTAAAAACTTTGCTATTTTTTTTTCAATAGCAACAAACAGTACCAAGTTGATTTTTTACATGCAATTATCATAAAAAAATCTTGGGAATCATGAAGTATTAACGTTTTTTTTTTTCGCGCTGTCGATAATTATCCCCCAAGAACATGGATGGGACTGGTATGCTCGAAACATGAGCTAAGCTTAACCCCTGTTTCGAGACTGGTTCTATTTTCATGGATTTGTAATATAGAGTACACTGACGACTCAAGGGTCGATCCAGTCCTTTTCGAAAGAAGATTCCAACCCAAGATAAAAAGGGTGGTCCGACCATATGACATTGGTCGGCAAGAAAAGGGGTGTTGCAGCCCTTGACCTCTCAGTGCGACGTTGCCACGGTTCATTTCAACACAAAGTTCATACGCAAATCTAGGCAATTGATTGTAAGGAATAAAAAATGCAAAAAGTGTAGCAGGCGAGAAGAAATTGTTATGAAAATCACAATCTATTTCAGTCGGGAACACAGTTATTTAGTAGTGCATTTTTTTTAGACAATAAATTCAAATTAAACAAATCGCACCTGCTCTTTCTCAAAAACAGTTTTACAGTGTAGTGTGTATATATATTACTATTGAGACAAATAATATCAAATTTATAGAAACTTCTACCAGCTCTAACTCAGAATATTGACAAGTATGTGTTAAGGGGGTGTAAAATTCAGTTTGACAGCTTCAGACGTCATAAAATTTGACCTTTTTTTCCTTTTTTTAACTGGACCAAATCACTACTTAACATAAAGATTCAGCAATTAAATTTTGTGAACATGTAATTACATCCCCCAACTTAATATTTCATGCATTAAATATCAAGAAATAAATTGGGAAAATTTATCAAATAAGCATGCAAGTTATACACTGCAGTTTACACTAGGGACTATATTCGTTGTAAAATCAAAGGACGATAACTGTGTCCTTGGACCAGTTGCGGATACAAAGTTGTAAAAGTGTAGTTGGGTATCATCTAAACAATATTTGTGCTGGTTTTCGTATACTAACCATTGCATTAAAAGTCCCCTGTTTCGCCTGGAAAGTGTATTTCTCCTGCTGATAGTATATATTATACATCTATCTACACCTTCGGTCCTGTCTTCAAATATTCGGCTTTGTGAGTTCCTGATGGTAAGTCCAAAAAAGCGCTTCGGACACATGAAACTCAACGTGTTCCTTACATCTTTCTTTTTTTATAAGAGACATCATTTGCTCTTTTTTGTATCTGTATTGTTGGTTTGTTTTTGTTTTTCGAGATGACCCCTTGTTTTTGTCACCTGTTATCGTAAGTCTAAAGTGTAATTCTAGGTATAGACCTAGTTTCCGCAAATGTCTAATAAGATGTATTACGAAATATTTAATCAATTTACATATTTTCTAATTTAAGACAAAAGCACGAATGCATTAAACTTATTTTTTTTACCCCAGTAATGGTAGGTATTTGTATTTTATATTTATCAACAGCAATAGATATAGGAAGATGTGGTATGAGTGCCCATGAGATAGACAACTCTCCATTCAAGTCACAATTATAAAGTAAACCATTATATGTCATGGTACGGTCTTCAACACGGAGTCCTGGTCCACATCGAACAACAAGCTATATAATCCATTATATTACAAAAACTCTTTATAGAAAATTTCTAGAAAATCCATACTTACTGCACAAATTTACCATAACTGCATGTTGTTTGAATTCCTCATTAGCAATTCCTTTACACATGTACCGTCCTTGATCAGTTTCAGTAAAATTGAAAACCATTAGATCAAACGATTCGCTTATACCATATTTAAATGTAAAGCTAGGATTGACGTCTCTTCCAAAAGCAATCATTATTGCTTGGTCGTTATACCACGACATAACTGTAAAAGGGCATGAAATTTCAACGTTGGTATATTTCTCCACAAACAAATGTTCGCATGATGTCACACCTGAAATATGATTTATATATGTCATACATTAACATAATTGTCCTGCTTCTATATATGTATTCCTTTCATTGTTGTTACATCATTTGGTATTTGTCCTATGCGTGCCATAAACAATCGGAATATCTTATGACATAAGCATAAACAAAGCTGAGGTTGACTTTACATGTCAGGAATATTTATATTAAAAGTTCGACAATTCCTTTTTTTCATATTTCATAAATAGCTTCCGATAATTTTCATACACAAATAACACAAACGATCTAAATAAAAAAACGTCAGATAGCTCTTACCTTATAGACGTATAAACTTCAATTTTGAAGATCGTTAAATTAAAAACACATATTTCAACGTTTTTGATTGATTCGCAGGAGATAAAGTAATAAAAAAAAAAAGAAAATTTCATAACAAATGAACTTACTTATAAGAATACAAACCACTGAAAATACGGTCATGTCTATATAAAGATACTTCCTGAAACAAACAAATATATTTCCTCTTGTTAACAATTTCTTATACTTTGACAAAACGTAATTGTTACTATACTATTTTTCAAAATATGATAAAAAGTATGGGTCATCGTGCTTTTTTTCAAGCTTCAAGTAATGATAAATTGCACAGTTTTGCATAGACTTTGTAATAAAAAAAAATGTTTGTGAAACGAATCTATCAGATATAATTTTGTTTTCTTGCTACATGTATAATTAGAATATGATAATTTCACGAACATTCCTTTATAAAAATGCTATACCATAAGAGGTTTTTTTCCTTATATTGTTAAGTTGAAAAATTGAATTAAACAAAACGAACATTTTGTATTTGTAAAAACAATCACATTATTACAGTTAATCATTGATTTTTCTTTATCTAAATACAAATAAATAGTCGTTTTGTTTCAAAACTCATTTATTGTATGAACTCGTATTTTACAATGATTGCAATATATAGTTATTCTTTTTTAAATTAATTATGCTATTTAAGGTAACAGTTTATATGAAAGGTCACATTTTATTATGTTGATTATCTTAATATGTTATCTATTTGATTTTATTGGTTTTCACGTAAATTTACATAAGATTCGTACGGTTTAGTTGTATGCCAAAGTCAGTCTTGCATTTTGGTCGATATGTTCGGCTGCTGGATCACATTCACTAAAGGAGTAGGTTCGGTAAGGGCTGATTTTGGCCTCAATTTTTAGGTTCATCTAACGAAAGATTTTGGACACTTTTTAACACTTAATTCACTAGTAGCACGATTTCAGTCTGAAACGGTCATTTTGGTCTGATCGTATCTTAATTGACTGGATTTACCGCTAGAGGAAAATGTCAAGATTTGTCAGATCGTTAAGTCTCCATTCGGATCGATAGTCTCATTAGGTAAATTAGTCCCGTTAAGGCATGTCAAGATATTTAAGACTGTATCTTCTAGCGAGCTGTTTAGATCCGTTAAGACCGTGTCAGACCAAAACAGACCATGGATACAAACTGACGTCAAGATGTTGTCAGACCGTGTCCAGTCGTGTTCAGATTTTAATAATTTGGACACAAAACGAGTGAAACTTTCCCATTATTTATCAGGGGTTGCTCCCCTTTCAAGAATAAAATAAAACTGTGAAAGAAGACGATTTTTTTAACTGAAAGTCTACCACGTCCCCTTAATCATGTTATTTAAATAAAACAAATATTCAATTTGAATTCTAACTTCTTCCTATTTAATTATTTAACACTGTTTTATAATTATATAAATAAAAAAAGTAGCTCAAAGTCATACTGCTGCACAAATCGCCGCGAATTGACTAAAAAAAATCAACAGATTGCCGAAATAATATTTGATTATTGAATATAAGCACCTGAACCTTTATATTTAATGGTTTACAAGTGATTGCAATACGTTTTATATGCAATTACAGACTGCCGTACGTGGTGAAGAATTTGTCATTCATTTTACACCCTTATTTGATAATAACGGATGTCGGCCGTGAACACTTGAAAACGTGATCTTAATATGTTAAATTAAATTTAAGATGTAACTATTTTTAAATATTGTAAATGAATGCATTATCATTTATCTTTTTATGTTACCTATATAAATTGCATTTGAGTAAATCTGAGGCAGGGAAAAAAATATATAGATATAACTCTGTCTTTTATCGTTTTCCGTTTATTGTCATGACACTGTCCGTTAACTTTATTTTTGCCAGACTCATGCGTTTGACTTTCCATCTTTATTTTTTAATGTGTCTATAATTCGAGAGCCTTTTGTAAAAAAAAATACATACCAGAAGCCTTCGTTAAAAAATAAAGTTTGAATATTATAGCAGAAAAAGGCTTATAAATTCATTCAAATTTATATTTGAAATAGGATAAATAATCAAGAAAATGTTTATAAATACGTCAGACACTGTACTTAAAGTACATTTAAAGACCAGGTTACATATATATTACATGCATACAGCATAATAAAGCTGGTTTAATTTGAATGACTATCCATTAGGGACATTTTTCGACGATAATTAATCAAATCTGACAAGTTTAATTAAAAACGGAAAATAATTCTTCGCCCGTAAACGATTTAACGTTACCGTACCCTCTTTATTTTTGTTGCATTCATGTCGCATGTGTGTCGTCAGTGTCAGCGCTTCTAATAGCTAACTTATTTTACACAAAATCGTTGACATGGTAGAAGGAAACTATAGTACAATATAAGCTGAGCTGGAAATTGCAATTGGTGAGTAGAAATGAATATTTTAATACATGTCTATCAGAATAATCATTGATCATGGATCATCACCCAAGAGTTTGAAGGAAAAATGTTCACATTTGTTAAATTTGTGCATACAGGTATGAATCGACGTTCCAATACTCCACACTCTTGGATAGTAGCCTGTTCAAAGGCAAAGTAAGAATTTGGGTTTGTTAAAAAATTGTTCCTGTGATTGGACCCCCCCCCCCCCCTCCCCTTTTTCATGTTTTTTGGAAGATCAATGCATGATTTAAAAAGTTACATATAAACTAGTATGGTTTAAACCCCCTTTTAAAAATGGCTGGATCCACCCCTGTTTATTGCCTATCATGCATTGACATGTGGGGTATTCACAATGGTATGGTTGTGCGGGATGGCCTATACAACAGTTACAAGACCTAAACCCCTGATCGAGTAATCCTACATATTGTATGTTAATGTATTGATAACTGTCACGTCCTAAATTTGCATGAAATATTTGTCACTTTTTTTTATTAACCAATAACCAACCAATCTTCACATGTTACGATGTAGTCCGAGACAAGCTTGTCTGGCAAAACAGCCGTTTGGACGTCAGAGTAATCTAGGACTAGTTACGACGATGATATACCTATTTATATAGCCACTGGTGGGTGATGTACAATAATTATAGTTTGTCACATATGTGTTATGAATACCTTCAACATGTTCAAGGCTTGGGTTTGTATATATGCAATAACCTCAAAATTGCACGGGGCAAAAAAAAGAGTATATTGATATTGTGCCCTGACATGCCTGATTCCAAATGATGAGACGGCATTGCGTCCTTAACAACAATTTTTAACACTTTTCATCTTTTGTGATAAGAAATTTAAGATTTTACTGGGTATGATTCATTATTTTGTTATAAATGATTTGTTATGCTCTAAATTTTGTAGAATTTTAAATATATGTTATAACAAGAAAAAGAAATTATGTTGAAATTTTTATTTTTATCTTTTGTATATTATTCACTGTCATGACTGTCATGACTAAATAAAAATTAGATCGCACGCATGCGCGGCATAGTTAAATAAGTGCCCGACACGTTATCATCAGTATGTTGATTGATTATAAAGAAGAAGAAGAAGAAGAATCTTATAAATACTTTTTGCTTTGTCACCATGTCACGTTGGTAGTAATATTCAACAAATTCTATTTTAAAATAAAAAAGTATTATAAATTGATCACAACAAGTATAGTGCTATAGCCTCTATTAGACAGTAACCCTTCAATGAAGTATACACCTAAGAAAACATTGATGTAGAAAGAGAGAACATTTTGTTTTAGAAATAGAACCTCAAAAAAGGGTTTTGTTCTTCTTCTCATAAGGGACTTATCAATTAAATTGTATAAGTCATAAATTCATTTCTTTACATCATTAAACTTTGTTGTCAAGCAAATTATGATTGCTAGTTTTTCTTATAGATAAATACAAGTTTATATATAATAAATACTTTATTCTTAATGTATATTTTTTTTGTAGATAAGATATCACATTGGTTTGAGCATGATTCCCAGCCAGATTATGAAGCGGCATATATCATGTTTATCAATGTATATATAGGAAATATATAGTGTCACTAAGTTACTCTCATATGGTACCTCATTTGTACCTGTAGCTATAAATTGTGAAATGGTGGATTCATTCATAATTTTGTGTTACTTATTGGTTTGGAAATAACGTTGATAGAGCTAACAGCATTATGTCATGATGTACAGTTGATGGGATGATCTGATTGGACAAAAAGAGAATTGTGAATTGAACAAATAGCAAACTTACAATTCATAGAAAAAATGTAGGAAATACAATGTACTACATTACTTGGTGACAGAGCATACCTTTGATATACAGTTAGAGCTCAGACATATATAAGTCTGAATCTGCTTTTGACTCATAGAGGTCTAGATTTGTAAGTTTTAGGATTTGTCTCCCTTTAATCCAAGACAATATACGACTTTAATAAGTCAAATATTGTTAAGCAAGAAATAATTCACCACAATCAAAAAGTTGCAAATATCGACTCCTACAAGTCGATTAGTTATCAAAATTGGTTAACTTCAAGACCCATGCATACTTATAAAAGGGTCGTACATCTAAATCAAATAATGACAACATTGAAGGACAATGCTTTGTCTTCTACAGAAAAATATAAATAAGAGTCTAAAAAATTGGAGATAATGTTAATTAACCGTACAATGCAACCACCTAGAACCACACTTAAAGAGGTAACCCATCTGTGTTTAGTAAGGATGTTCAATTAGATAATTAAATATAGATAGCTCAAGTCCTTGTGAACTCTCAGACAGGTTTTTGCTCTCATAGGTGGTGTACTTTGGCCACCAAGTACAATTAAGTTTTTCCATCAACATAAATAGACCTAATCAAGTCTGTCATTTTCTGACTTAGATAAGTCTAAAATTGAAACACATTTTTATAATAAATACATGTTTTGACTTCTTTAAGTCAAAAACAGAAATCGACTTGTTTATGTCTGAGCTCTGACTGATATATATATATATATATATATATATATTTGAAATAAGTAATATTACCAATTTGAAATAAAGAGAATTTAAAGTTTTCTAGGAATATTAGTAGTGCATCATATCTTAATTCCATGATTATCTTGGATAGTTATATCATTAAGAATAGAAAATTGGAATAATGGAAATTTCTAGTTTCAGTGAATATCAATCATTGTCAATACTAAAAGTGCAGCATCATGATCATCATGATCATACATCATCTGATTCACCTTGGATAATTATTCATTTGAAATAAGAATTTGGATATAATAAGAGTTTCTATGCTGCCATTGCTATTGTTGGCTACATGTACCACCAGGGAGTGTTAAACCTCCTTTACTTTCCATGAGGGTCTGTCACGGTCCATCACTATTGGTTAGTGTCATATATATGCATGATGATGGAAGTTTTTACCAACCTAGACAAGCTTTACAGCCCTGGCATGGTTGTTGGTTAGAGTCGAATGACAGCTTGCTGTATAGTTATAATAGTCTGAATGTATCTACATGTATTTTGATAATCTTCTAAATTACTGTTCATTCTGAAACTGGCATTTTATAATAGTAGTCAAACATATTAAACAATACATGTACTTCAAAGTATCATTTTATTTTGTCTCGCCTTACACAAAAGTCATGAAAGTTGGTTGTATACAAGAAATTTGTATTACAGTCTTGGGGTGATGATGTAAGCTATTTTATAGAGCTTTACATTTTAAAAGCTAAAAGAGCTGGATGTTTCTTGTCTTGTATTCAGGTGCTAGTAGCTAATTAATATGTTATGATGTTTCAGTTTGCCATTATATGTACATTGCACCTGACCCCATTTTCATGGTTCAATGACTGCATGTAAAATATACTGTTACTTAATCAATGAAATGCTCTTTTATACTGTATATTTTATATATGTAATTGGATACATTTTATTGTATATGAGTATCTTGAAAGATCTACGTGTCTATCAGGTTGGGTTGACCTGACCTTGACCTTCATGGATAATTTAAGTGATTAAGGTTATTTCAGTTTGATACAATGTTAACATGGTTAGGTTTGTTTCTCAGTTTATACTTCCTAATAAAATTGACAGTGGAAATGGGGAATGTGCCAAAAAAGACAACTACCCAACTTCAGAGCAGACAATAGCCGAAGGTCATCAATGTTTCTCATAAGCTATAAGCTACATTGTACATGTATAGGATCACTACTTTTGGCATAATTATGGAATAAATGTAAGTTGTACATGTTTGACATTTTTGAATGGCTTATTTCATCTGACAATGACACCATTTTCATGGTTTTTATGTTTAGTCTTTTTCTCTGTTTCTATGGTTACTATAAACGTTTAACCATAAATTTGGGGTATGGAAGAACTGTGAAATTCAAAAATTCATGAAATTCATGAAATTATCTGTCATATATCTGTCTGGCATGGTTATTTTGACTGGACTTCATTTTAATGGATTATTGATAATGTAAAGTTTATGTGATACTTATAGACTAGGCCAACCTTAAAAATATGTTTGTTTGCAGTTTTCCGACTGTACCTTCAGACTGAAGGGTCGGTAGGTAGGAAAAATATTTTATTTTATCAGCCAAAATACAGTTTAAACAAGCAGTTACACTAAACAAAGTTTCTTGTGAAGAAAAAAAAATATTTTAAAACAACAAACACTGGACATGCTGAAAACCAACATCAAATGAACAGGCATTTTTAGATAAAAAACTTTTTAACCAAAACTGAAACTTTAACATAGTGTCATTATCCAATTTATGACATGAAATATGGTATAATTATTAAATACTGGAACACTTATAAACAAGGAATGTCATTATGACTAGAACTGTTTTAAAGAAATATATTCAGACTGTTAAATCAGACATGTAAGCTTCTTGACTAGAATGTTTTCATGAGTAGAGTATTTTCATCAGAAAAATGTAGATATTAAAGATTTATAAGACAATGTATTAAAGAGTGTATTTTTAATAAAAAAAAATAACCATTGAATCTTCCTCAATTGAAAAAAAGGCAACTTGAAAAAAAGTATTAAGACATTCGACTGTTTTCATATTTCTAACAATATTTAATTATATGATGTGATAAGGTTATATTTTTGCCAGGCTTTAATGAAAACCAAAGAAATTTAAAGTTTGGGGTGAAATCCATAGCACCCCATTAAAAGTAAATGGTCTGTACTGAAATGTTTTTAATGCATAAAAAAAATTGGCAGCATAGCTCCTAAGGACATGTTTTAATTGAATTCACACAGGCCACACAGTTTGAGTATATTTAATATTGTAAGAGAGAATAATTGCAATGAGTGGGGCAGCCCCCCTTATCCTAAAGGAGCATACTCATTGCAATAGAAGATAGATTTACTATAGAGAGAGCTAGTATATTTATTTTTCAAGCTAACCATTCATTTTCTCTACATCTTTGTGTAGTTAGGGTTGCTTCTTATTGATTTGGCATGATCTATATCCATTAACATTTCAAATGAGCCCTTCCTCCGTACAGGCGTGTTTACAGATATCCATGAAGATTTAAGTCACGGAGGAGTGGTTTCATCTTTGTCGTCTTCACAACTATTTGTAGAAAATATGCCATACTTCAAGCTGCTGTCGAATTATTTAACCACTGAAATTGGTTCCATAAAGTCAGGCTCCACAGATTCTGTACCCGATTTGTTTGAGACAGAATGGTTATCGTGTCAGTTATGAATATCCGCTGCATCATCGTCAATGATATCATCACACATCATTACATGTGCCTGAATCTGTATAAACAGTTTACAAATAAACTTTTTTGTTTGTTATTTGTCTTAAAATTGACACGAGACGACAGCGTAAAGTACTCCTCCGTGACTTCATGGATACCTGTAAACAATTTCCATGTGCTTTATCATTTTAAAAATGGTCACATGAACGCTATAGGGAAAACGGTACTATTTATTCTGCCATAGGCGACAATACTAACAATTCCTAAATTTACCACTTTTTATAATAAAAACCTGGATAAAACAGTTATGTGTGGTGTTAGTACTTTATTATTCTATTTTAAAAATTAAAGCCAAATAGTATCATGACCAATTTCCAACGGAGCTTGTTTATGTTATCCATGCCCACCGTCATTTTACAACAAATTTTTGAAATTTTGGAAGCCTTTTCGAATAATTCTCTAGAAAATATTTCAATAGGTTTTAAAATTTATATTGTAAATTTACACACTGCAGTTATTCATAGATAATTAAAAAAATAAATTGTACCCTTACATCCAATCACAGCGCTCCTAATCCTGCCTTGGGTACACAAAAGGCCAAGCTAATGCTGGGAAAATGTAATACTACCGTTTTCCCTTGACGGGAAGCTAAAAAAAACGAACTTGACCCAGACTTTAAATCATTTCCGGAAAGGACCCAAAGTTCCGGATCGCGTCAATAGAAGTATTAAAAAAAATTTCTTCAAATTTAAAGCAATAAAATTTTCAAAGTCGGGAGGATTTTCAAGGGTCGGTCGGTAAACTGCAAACAAACAATATTTTAATTTAAGCCCTAGTAAAATCTTCTTATTACAGAATTTCAATAAAAAGATCATGAATAAGGCCACATTTAAAAGAATGTCTGTTTCCCATCCCAGGGGGCATATTTTTTACCTGGGTGTGGGGAGGGGAAACAAACAATTTTGATTTTGGCCTAAGGAGATATGGTGAGACGACTATCAACCATTTAAACCATGTAGACCAAGTGCTTTACTTGTTAGTCACTATATAATAGGTCACTGCACACCCTTCAACAATGACCAAAAACTAAAACTTTATAATGAGCACCCTATAAAAGGTTCAGCCTGTAATGAGGCATCTGACACAGTTAATGTAAAATATTCAGACGAGAAACCCAACAGTGATGACAATTTGATTTATTATACCATACCCTCCCCCCCTCCCTTGAAGTTAAATGTCTAATCCATTGGTGTACTGATATGAATAGTATTTTACTGGAAATGTTTCGGAAAATAGATATTGATGCTAACGTAAATATTTTATCCAATAAAAAGACAGGAAATAAGTCGGTGAACCAAAAAGTTCAAATCTAATTGAAAATTAAAGTGCCCATGAACTCACTGATCATGCACGAGTGATTCTATTCATAAAAAGTGTCCGTGTAACAATTAAGAAGAGTCTGTGTATCATCGAAAAAGAGTAACACCCCTTAATGTACTGTTTTTCTATAGCTCTGCAGGGGGGGGGGGGGGGGGGGGGGTGTCAAAGTCGTTCAAAGGTCACTGTACGGCCTTTAACAATGAGCAAAATCCATACAGCATTCTAGTACGGCATACGTTTTACCTCAGCGAACTCACTGTCTTGGTGATGTATCAATCATTTGCTTCAGGTCGATCCATTTTGCATCTCGTCATGAATATGCGTGATATATTTGCCACTGGACATTAAGGGAGCAATCAATTTATCAGTTTCATTTAGTGATGCATGCTAATTATATATAGTTCTCAAATGATAATTGTCTAAAACTGTTTCCATTTTTGTGTATTTTATTTTTTAGCGTAAATTTTAGAATTTCTTTCCGAATCTTTCTCTTTGCATTTATTTGTTTGTAAACATTTAATAAAGTAGTCCATGTCAGGGGTTAGATTGTATACAGCCAATCTAGGACCAGGGCAGTAGAACAGAAAACAGTCTCCATTGTATACATACATATGCATTTATGTTGAAGCGTAAAACAACGACATGTAGTTGAGCTCGTTTTGGTGAAACAATTACTGTCAAATCTTTATATATATATATATCTGGTAAAGTTGTCATAAAAGCAAAAACGGACGAAAAAGTTGGCAACAATTTATAATAAGCAGTGTATGTAAAGTGCGGATCCTAAAATATCATTTTTACTGTATTATATGCCATAAATGTCTAATGTAGAATGATAAATAAACAGACGAACTTTTTTTAATTTTTGAAGAAAATGAAGAAAAATAGTTAAAATGTATATGTTCAGAAATACATAATACTAATAAAACAAAGTAAGAGATGCGAGCGGGATTTATCGCGCCTAAAGCCATCCAACTGTGAAATATATACCAAAATAGGTGAATTTTTAGGACATTTCACGAACAGATCGTGCAGGTGCTTTATAACTAACAGGTGAGATGTTGTTGCAGTAAAAAATATTCATTTTAATACAATTATTAAAGTTGTATAACGTAGAATATGTTTTGTCATTCAGTTTCTTCATATTTAACTAAATTCCACTATGATGATTTCGTAATGTTAGTCATGTTTACTGTCGAATAATGATACTATTCTTTCATTTTAACTGTGGAGCGAATCATTAGTATTGTATATGCGGTGCATTTTCACTGTATAATTATTATTTTTTTTTATCTATTACAGCTCATTTCTTTAAGCATGTAGAGCAAGACTTTAGTTGATTTGCTTGCTTTTTTTATTGGATAATCATTATGATAACACCCAATTTAATTCAAATATTAAAAATACATGTACAGGTTAAACTATGCCTATTCATATTGTTTAAAAATGTCAATCTTATTTACAAAGTTTGTATAAACAATTATACAAACAAAGCAAGCAAGCCAACCAAAGTTTTGCTTTACATGCATTAGGAAATTAGCTGTAAAGCCTTAATTTAGCCGACTTGCTCAAATAATAGATAAAGTAAGAGAAAGATTTGATAAAATTTAACTTACGGATAAAAGTTTGGTTTTAAAACACTCTACTAAATTCAATAGAAATAACATTTATTTCAAATGTATTCCATTTAGTTTCTTATAAAGCGTATAGAGATCTTTATTCTTATTTTTTTTATCCATTTCCATGACACTTCACCACTAATTACGTACATCTTGATATAGATTGCACCTTTGTTTTCCCGTTTAAAAGGTTTTACACTGGAGCCCTTTATAACTTGCTGTTCGGTGTGAGCCAAGACTCCATGTTGAAGACCGTATTTTGACGTATAATGGTCTACATGTACTTTTATAAATTGTGACTCGGATGGAGAGTTGTCTCATTGTCACATACGACATCTATATGGCTCAGAAACGAAACGAGACGGGATAAAAAGGGATGAAAAAATCTACGCTACTTTTTTAATATATTTATAATGGGCTTTATATGAGTCAAAATAGAGTAAAATAGTGGGTCGCATTTGGGTATAAGCGTCACGCCGGATTGCCGATTTTTTGCAAGCGTGACAGGTGAAAGTCAAATGATTGTGTAGAGAAAAACGGGAATATTTTTGGTCCCTTTTTCAATTTTGTGGGGTCCAAATTTATAGACAAAAGTCCTTTAATATAGATATTTGGAATTCGTTGACATGCTGAATCTGACCATGTATCAAGTTTGGGGATTTTTTGCCTAGTTGCTGAAATAGCCCACATAGAGTTCCAAAGGGTCTAAAATCAACAAAAATGAATTGTAGCATGCATTTCGTGTACAATAACCCAAATGTGCATGGTTTTACCTCTGTGGTAGTATCCATTCGCGGATCTAGAATTTTTCATAAGTAGGGGCCCACTGACTGCTTAAGAGGGCCCGCTGCTGTCACGCTCCAGTGATTCACTATATAAGTTCAAATCAAGGAGAAACGTAATCTGAAGAATACAATATGACATTTTGAGAATCGCTTTTGTTACAAGTTTGAAAAGCTATATATTTGATGAAGAATGAATGAGGAGTTTGTATTTCAATTGGAAAATACATGTATCATAAATCCTAAAGTCATCAACTAAGTTTTTTTTTCATTTGTTGCAAGTGCATTTATCACATAATTCTACAATAAAAATTCCTCGCATCTTTGAAAATTCTACATTAATAATGACTGCACTAACAGTGATAATTCATCGCATCTATAGTTAAAATGGATCGCTTTCAATAATCGATATGCTATATTATGATGCTTTTATAACACTTATTTGAAGTTTAATGCTATGTTTGTATATTATAAAGACATATCACAATGAAAATATGTTAAAACATAACTTAAAATCCTTTAACTTGATATTTTCAAAACGTAAACAAATACAGTTTTCCCATGATCCTTTATTCTACAATAGACATGCCCGCATATAACAGTAAAAATGAACTAGCTGGATTCGCACTTTATATACACTGATAAGACTAAACTTATTTTGGCCGTTACGTTTCTTCTAAAGTGTTAAATTCAACCATGCGACTGGCTTACTTGGAGATTCAGGTGACCTTTTTCGTTTTTTAGAAATTTCAATCAAAGTTCGTATATCCCTTCAACGATTTATTCAATTTTTTTAACGTATAGATAGCGCGAAACTCTCACTACACCATGCATAGACTATTTTTTTTTTCGACCAAATGCGGCTGCTTATTTATACAACCGAACAACCAAACGTCCGCACCCAATTTTAGCAAAGATATACTGTCGAACGGGAGATGTGAATATTTCTATACCCAATCAATCATTTGGTTTTGAAAACAATTTTAAAGGTATACATTAATACGACTTCAACCCAACGACACATATCAATCAAAACATTAAGAGTCAACACACAGATTTTTGTTATAGAAAGAAACCTATACAGAATAAAAAGCCTAAACCGCAACAAGACTAAATAATACGGGAGCAGTGATTTTTTTTTAGACAAAAATGCAAGTGTTCCGTAGAAATATTTCACGTACCATTTTTTTTTATTTCGATCGTTGAAAATTATAGCAGGTGTGATATAAATCAGTAGATTTAGGACAAAACTATAATATGGAAATATAATATGAAAATTAAGCCTGCTTTGTACTAGACTGACACACTGAGATGGATTTTTAACGTGTAAGTTCACAAGCTAACAGTTCGAAAGAAAGAACAAAAACTCTTTGTTAGACCCGTTTGGGATTCGGACTAAAGTCCTCTCGCTGTCGAGGTGAACTTATTCTCACGAGACCAACCAGGAGAGAGGTCGCATAGTCATACCAAAAACTCGAGCATAATAAACAATACAGTTTAACAGAATTATCACCGTTACTAATGCGATTTTAAATTCATGATCTTATCTAAATTAGATACCGTTATGTGATGTTGGTATCTACACGTATGAATAGAGATGACCGACATCAGAGTAGATTGAGAGGACCATCGCTCTCTGCAAATTGAAAACTCTTCCTCAATGATGTTAGTGGTCCCACTGTAGCGAGCTGTTGCAAGGCTAAATTTCTATCCTTATTAAATCTTCTCTCATTATTCAGTGGTATTTCAAGTTTACTTTTAATCTTATTGTCGAACGACTATTTGAAGTGCTTCCTATTATATTTAAAACTTGTGTTCTCGTTATGAACACGAATGAAATATTTGCCACTGGAGGTGACTGAGGCAAACAACAATGAATCACCATCACTAAAATATAAGTATTTGTTCTCACAAAATACTTTGTAATTAATTAGAAGAATGATGACAATTTCTCATCTATTCACGTTTTGATCGAGCCGCTTCAACCTCAAATCTTGCTGCAATTGTTTTACATTTAGGCTATACTAGTATTAAATACTATTGTATTCATTGAAGTTTACATGCGTAGTTTTTTTTATTCAAAAGAATAAATTAATATTTATAAATAAATTGGACTGAACAAACAACACTAATTATTTCGCATTTGCATGTAACGCAGTTTAGAAAAATAAAAGATTGGATTTTTTTTTAGATAAGCACACATGCAACGCATCCCCACTTAGGAGTCCTCCAAAAAGGTAAAATTTACCTGTAAGGGAACATGTATGTCTGGTGTATGTATATCACTCGTTCCATCTACAATATACGGAAATGACACGACCGGGTATTGTAAAGCTTTGAGGGACTTTTAATGTCAAATTCATATCCCTGGGCGAAGAAATTACCAAGTTTGGAAAACACCGTGTGTACACTGACTTATAAAAGTGTTTATGTCTTTCATGCTGTCTAGTCTGAGAATAAAAGTTTGAGCAGTTTTTGAAGGTAAAAAATAAAGGTTTAATATTATTGCAAAAGTCTGTGAATAATTGAAAATAGGACGTTCCGGAAAACACAAGTCGCTATATTAAATGCTTGTAAATCTCTGTTACATGTGGTGCGCTTCTATTTAAATACCTTTCTGTTAATTAAGAAAGTGTAAAAACAGTTATTGAAATCCGGCTGAAAAAAGGGAAAACGAATAGTGACCATCTAACTTATTTTTCAAATATCGAATACACAAATAAATCTCTAACCATCCACGCTTACAATTTGTTTTTACTGACAGGTGTCTGCTGGCATTCGATTGGATATCAGTTTTATGTAGGCGTAACAATTCATCCCATTTATCCAATCAGCTGTCTTGTGTGCGATCTCATACGGTTCACATAGTCTAGTTTTTTATAATGATAGCGATAAAAATTATTCGTGCAGAATATACATACACTATAAAACAAAAATATCCTGTCCAAAAATGACTTACGAGACACCATATTAACCAAATAACTATTTAAAAACTAATACAGCATACATATAAAATATTATCATTCATAACAATTACTATTTAAAAGGGAAATATACTATTAGTATCATGGTCCCAGCATTTTAACAAATTTATCAAAACAGGACGTTGTTGCAATGGTGTGACTGGGACTTTACGGTGCGTCTAAAAATAACCTAGGCCGCCTCGGTGCACTATAAGCTCTCGAAACTGCACTAAGACCATGATGGAACACTATAGCGAACTTTCTATACTAATGAAATGTCCATGTGTGGAAAAAAGATCTTACTATACACTGTACGGACATTTAGACTTATTCACTAGCTGTGATATACAGTAGAAGATTTAGCAATGATAGCAAGGATACAAAAATTACGATATTAATAACGCTAAAAATTAAAAGGAAAGTGTACGCTATGTCGCCCGGAATCCGACACTGACCTAGCAAATTACGACATAATTAAACCATTAGCAACTTTGTAAAAAAATATATAGAAAAAATGTCTTTTCTTTTCCTTAAACTGGGAATATTATGATAATCAGATAAAGGTAATGTCTGTCAAAAAACGTATTTTACGAAATAATTGAAATCGGATTTAGATTAGATTTGTGATCGTTGGAATTTAAATAATCTATCTCTTTATAATTACCTTTTTTAATCAAACGGAACACATACTATAGGAGATGTGGGATATGTTTCAATTTGACAGCAACCAAACGACAAAAAATCATAAATGAATCAAGAGCGCATGTTTAGTCTTCAACAAGAAACAGGTGTCTACACAAAAGGTCTGACAGCGTGAAAGACCAAAACCACACTATTATAAGTCATGGTATTCGAAAGCAGGAGATTAGTACTCTATCAGACAAAACTGCAATCACGTTTACCAAATACTTAACCAACGCACCACAAACTAATGCCTGCACCAAGTTAACGTATAATTGTGATATGAAGAGATGGCAGATACCCACAACCAACTTGGAACCACCACCAGACAGAAGGACAAATAAGCATTTAGAGGGCTGGCACCCCATATGGAATTTACTGACCCCATATATACCGTATTAGGTCACTAACACACTGTGTAACTAATAATATTCAGTATGGTGATGCAGCATCTTACATCCTCTAACTTGGAAACTAAATGAACATTGAACATTCATATGTGTATATCAGTGCCTTGTACTTGTATGATATTTGTCTTTATTTATTCATTAAAATATAAATCTCTAATAAGACTTTATATACAAAACATAACACATGAGTAAAAAAAAACACTTTCAGAAAAAAAAGAGTAACTATAAAAAGTGCGACCCCAAAAATTTAAAAAAAATATCTTTCCTTTAAAAAGTATTTCATGGTAGAATTTGACATCAAAATGGGTTAAAATAACAAATATCAACTTATTGCAATACTAACAAAACTTAACTTAATTACATTGTTTACAGAAGCTCCCATTTCACCTTAGTTAATTCTTGTGTACCTAAAAATTTGTACTAAGGCAAACTGGGATTAATTTTATATATATATTTTGACAGCTAAGGCGAAATGAGAATAAGCCGTTCACACAGTGTTTTCACAAACCGGTAATTTCTTCGCCCAGGGATATGAATTTGACATTAAAAGTCCCTCAATAGCTTTACAATACCTGGCCGTGTCATTGCCGTATATTGTAGATGGAACGTGTAATATATGTTCCAGACCGTATGAGTATTTGGGCCGTACGCGTACGGTCTGGACCGTATACGTACTTTTTCAAAATTCTCATACGGTCGGACCGTACGCGTACGGTCTGACTAATATTAAGAAGTTGTCAAAGTTAATTAGATCCATATAACTGATCAATATAACTTAACTCTCAAATAGATATAAAAAAGTTTAATTTTATAATTGAAAAAAAACAACTATATATTTTAATGATTTAAAAAATTCACGCTAATTGAATCTGTTAATCTCTTGTATTTTAAAACATGTCGATCACTCAGTAAAATAATTGAATTATGATCACTAAAATTGAAAATATCGGAAGTAAATATAATGTGGGAGGACAATTGTTTTAGAATATTTAGCAACTTTACCAAAAAATATTTTTGCTAAGGAACATACAGAACTGCAAAAATGTAAATGTAAAAAATATTAGTACGTTACTTGTGGTAGCAAGTGTAACATTGGTTGAGAGTACCAAAATTAGGATTAAGATATACAATTAAACAAATATTTTATTTCAATTGTTCATTTGTTCATTTTATCCGTGTAATTGTAATAATATTAAATTAGTAAATCTGAAAATAAAGATTGTGATTAATGTTAATTTTTTGAAATTTAACCCATATGATCTAATAACATGTATGGTCAGCTCGTACTGGACCATACGCGTATACTCATACGGTCCGACCGTACGCGTATGGTCGGACCGTACGAGTATACGTATACGGTCCGGACCGTACGCGTACGGTCCAAATACTCATATGGTCTGGAACATATACACAATGAATTTCATACACCAGATATACAAATACAGGTGAATTTTACCTTTTTGGAGGACTCCGAAGAGGTGGTGCATTGCATGTGCGCTAAGTTTGAAAAAAAATCCAATCTTTTATTTGGGGTACGTCTGAATACCGCTAATGACCTCCTGAGTGCACTCAGGACATACAATGTGCACTCAGGATCCTTCATATTCATCGTATTTGCAGGATGGATGCATATATTCGTTACACGCTGCTTATCTAAGAGTTAAATTTTGGTAGAATTTGAAATCGAACTAAGATAGATTTGTTAATTTTTTTGAAAAAATGACACCAATTACTGAGCCGTGAATTATCCAACCAAGCAGGAAAGTCTCTGAATCAACAAAATTGATCGGATTATCTTATTTTTGTTTATGAATTGTGTTGTTAGTACTGGTCCGGGAACACAATTATCCCCCTTCAATTTTCGTTGTCAATTTTCGTTCACAAATATAGTTCCCTTTAATTTCAGTATATATATTTTCTTAAATTTTTTTTTGCCTTTCCTTTGAATTTTCCCCATTTTTTTGCTATAATGTGAATGTAAGGTCATCTAAGAGAATTTCTGTAAAATTTCTTTTTGATATTTTGAGCAGAAATGAGTGATTTGGTTAGGTAAACATAGGTGGGATTTCCCCTTTTCGGAAGCTCTCTGGCTTAACCCATACTGGTGTCCTTGTGTTTAGAATTAGAATTTAAAATATTTATAAGACAGATCAGTATCTAAAAAAGAATACTTTAATGAACGAATGAACTTTATTACCTTAAAACTACATTTCATAGTAACAGAGAAAATATATATTTACAATTATTAATACCATGCACATTGGTTGAAAAAAAAACTTGATTTAACTTGCATGTAGCTTGCAGGACCGATTTACCTGTAACATTTGTAGAAATTTAGATTATTTTTATGTAAGATGACCGATAGTGCTGTCTCAATTCAGAGTTTGAACTTTAAAAAACATGATTAACTGTGTATTAATATAGTACATAATAGTATAGAATGTGAAAGCGATTCCTTTGATATAAAATTTGCAGCAATATTCCAGTATAAAATGTCTGTCTATCTGTAGCTACATCCAACACTTAACATGTCATGATATAATGATATTCGTCACAGATATCTCTTGAGCCACAGAAATGACAAAGTCTGTCTTGAAAGGGGTTAGTTATTATAACTTTATGAAGTTAATCTCTTTTCATGCTTTTGGAGAGTTGTCTCATTGGCAATCAATACCACATCTCGATCTTTTTTAATTTTTTTTTATATATATAAAGTTAGACTTCAATGCCCCCCCCCCCCCCCCCCATTTTTCTTGAAACTCTTCGTAGATTTATAATAGATAGCTTACATATAACATATGTTTTGATAACTAATAATAAAGATCTTATTTTAGTTTAAAAACTAAACGAATGCCCAGCAAAGATTAAGCGTGTTGCATTCGAAGTGATCAGACTACCGCTAGGCCATTTCAACTCAAAATATATAAAATATCGTTGCATCGGTAAAACTTTGAATCATTTTTGACAAAACTATTAGAATTTAAGACTGCTCTGCTTTTACAATAACTGTTTACTTGTTATCATTTCAATGAATATCGAGTAATATTTGTCGATGGACGGTTGTTGAGTTAATGCACGGTATTGTGATTTTTTTCACAATTGAATTTATAGAACCTTTTGTTAAGATTCATTGTCATATGTATCAAATCAAAATAGCTTTCTATTACCAGTTCCTTGGCGTTGCAACACCACTGCATGGTCATCCAATCAAAAAAGGAAAGTTATAATATTTATTTTATTAATAATATAATCTATTATTCGTAAGCAATACAACTTACAGAAAATAATTATTACAAATATTCAATTACATCAGTGAAACATATTTACATTTAAACAATTAGTCAAATAATCATATAAGTAGGTATACCATTATAATAGTACAGCAGAATAGGATCAAATGGATTTTTAGCATTAATGAATGAATTTAATTTCGTACCTTCTCAGTCAGAAATAAAAACTTCCCTTTAATTGGTTAGTTCCTTTACATTATGAACAGATACTGGTGAGAACCCAATCACTTTAAAAGGGGGTCCCAACCGAGCATAAAAAAGGGGGCGAGTTCCAACTGTATATAAATGCCCCCTTTCAAATGCATAGATCGTCTAAAAAGTTTAAGATTCGACGGTTTTCTCCAACAATATGGTTTGATAAATTTCTTTCGAAGTTCATTATACTTTTCACATACTAAAATAAAATGATATTCATCTTCAATTACTTGTTTATCACACCATATTACAAAATCTCGGATATCTCTCAATATTATAAAATCGACAAGTTTCTATATTCAAACAGTGAACAGACTGATTTATGCGGTATTTACAAATAAATGGTTTTATAAATATAATTTACAGCATGATCTAAATAAAATTGTTGGGGTCAAATACATATATGCAACATACATTTAGGCGAGTCTTCAAAAAAATAGTTCATTTCACTATTAAGGCAGCAACCATTTGATTTTCTTAGGGGGGGGGGGCTATGGATTTTTTTTCCAAACATTTTTTTGGCGACAATTTTTTTTTCTTTCAATATTAGCATTACATATAGTGTCAGCTGAGGGTAAAACAAACATTTTTTTTTCTCAGGGTCAAAAACAAATTATTTTTTTTCCAAAACTCGAAACAAACTTTTTTTTCCAAAAAAAAAACATAGCCCCCCCCCCCCCTTTCTATCCCCAGAAAATCAAATGGTTGCTGCCTAAAGCTACCGTTTAATCTATCTTTGAATTCAATTAAAAACAAGTTCACATTTTTTTTTAACCCTAATGTAACCGTATGTTAAAGCGTTGTCATCCGTATCAATAAATTGTTTATCAAAATTGAAGTGCATGAGTATTATTAACGTCTGGGATGAGTGTGAGATTTCTCTGTTGATGGGAATAAACAAAATTTAGCTGAATTTGTATTATTCAAATTAATGAAAAGGCAAGCTAGTGTGTGTTTAAAATGATATTGTTGGAATGGATTTATAACATTAAAAATGTGTGTAACCGATTTTAGGTTGACTTGGACTGCGAATTGGAAAATAATTTATTTGTGAAATCACATTCTTTAAGATGACATATTTTGTAAGTACGTTAACCTTTTATTCTAATTATAGTATCTTTGAAATGCATTTTATAGCTGACTATGCGGTATGTGCTTTGCTCATTGTTGACGGCCGTACGGTGACATATAGTTGTTAATGTCTGTGTAATTTTGGTCTCTTGTGGACAGTTGTCTCATTCGCAATCATACCACATCTTCTCTTGTATATTTATATAGCTGTTACTTACAACTGTCATGTGTACATGTTCCAGGCTCGTGCCGCTGAAAGAGGTCCCTTTTCAAGTTTGAAAATAGGTGAATAGGTCGGGAAAACTATCAGAAATATATATGATAAAAAAAACAGTAAAGTTCCCACTACTTTTTTGGTAAACTTTCTTGCTATTCCCGAATGTGTTTTTGTGATTTATGCAATTTTATTCATGGACTAGCTAGCATAAAGAATTACATGTACTTTAAATGTATAAAATAAATTTTTTCTACAATGATATATAATTAGGAATGGAAATTAAAAGCCTAATTCAAAAACATAAAAAGGATTTTTTTATTTGTATCTTTAAATATCCTCGAAAATAACTGCGTTTGAAAGCTTCTTTTAATATAATTTGCAAGTATATCGAAATGTGTTCATACCAATTGTCCCGCTTAATACCGAACCCGCGCAACCTTAAAAATTAAGACATTACACAATCAAAACATTACAATTTTGTTTATTACAGATATTTTATCATATCCACGGTTGAATGCACAATATCCCCACCAAGAGAACCGTCTACTGTTAGAGGTGGGACGACAGCCTAGATGTCGTGTGCAAAAATAATAATCACTTGGTACGGTTTTAACTTGCGTATTGTAATTTTAAATAGTATAGATCGATTCGTGTTTTAAAATCAAACAAACGCTACTGCTTGCACTGATGATCAAAAAATTACTTTTATATATATATATATATATATATATATAAAAAAACAATGTATTTGTTTAACATGTTATTGGTATTAAATTGTATATTTTGAAGATCATATTCCGTAATGTTATGCCCTGAATTCTATTCGATGTCTATAAAGCAAATAAAATCTATTTGTACTCGTAACAAAAAGGAGAAAAGATTGGGCTGCCTCTCTTCAATTTTGTCCAGTTACCAAAGTAAAATCAAAATTAAATTCTCCGACAATGCACATGTTGATATATTGTATATGTCATTCCAACACTTACACTTGTTCTTTTATTTGTGTGGCAAATTTAATGACCATTTTAATTCAAAGCTTGGATTTGCATCCTTCATTCTCCAGTACGTTTGAATTTCTACATACATCACAGTCAGTAATTAAAGTTGTGTGTTAAACGTCAATACGAAAGCAAACAATCCATAGTAAAAAAAAGATATTTAGAGAATACACCACAGTTATCGTAACTTATATAAACATATAAAAAAAAAATCGATTTTTTTTTTTTAAGACAAAAAAGAGAAAAGAACTGATAAGTGCGGGTAATCCATGTGCCTTGCCTCCTTTATGTTTCGATATCTTAAAAATTAATTATTCTTTTATCTATTATAACACGTGAAAACTACACCGGTGAGTTCCATACATGTCATAAACTTACAGCTGGTCCTGAACATGCATGAAGTATTTGCCACTGGACTTTAGACAACAATCAATCACACTACAACTTATAGTATATATAGTTGTGAAATACAAAATGTATATTATAATGATACATTTAGATGAATAAATAGAATACAAATACACACTACTTTATATAACTGACACAATTTAAAGGAATACTCTCTAAACTATATAGAGAAGCGAAACGTTTCTTTTGAATACTAAACAAACTTCCTAACAGTACATGTTTTTTTAATGGTTTTACATGCGGCGCTCAAATATTTTGCATGGTCTTTTGGTATAGTGTTTAGACATATATGATATTGTAAGAACCTTTAACGTATAATAGATTCACATTCGTTACTTTGCTCAATATAAAAAAAAAAACATAAGCATTAATTTATATTAAAAACTGAAGGTCAGACATCACTAATACGTGTTCATTCATTCTTTATTAAAGTTTAGACCTTTTTATCAAGAATGATGATGAGAGTAATTGTAAAATATAATAGGCATGTACTTTCTTACGTTATGGATCATTGATTTTGTTACCTGTTGACCCGGTTGATTACTAGCACGTGCCATTGAACTCGACCGTTTTAACTAAAACAGATTTTATTTTAAATCAACGCCATATATATATATATATATATATATATATATATATATATATATATATATATATATACAAAGTATATACAAAGTACTATATACATATTATATGGATAAGAAAATAAATATTATAAGGATATATTGTTTGAATGAAAATTTTTATACGGTGATACTTTAACACCGTCCCGACAGAGACTGAATGCAGTATATGATCAGGTTTCGGGATCCGGGAAGTCTTTTTTCGAATTTCCGAATGTCGGGAATATTTTTTTCCAACTTTAATAGAGTAACTCGCACGAAAAAAAAATAAACATACCAAAAAAAACAACAGCTTCAACGGTAAACTAGGACATATATCAACAGAAAACGAATTAAAGAAACTGTCATGCATAAAACAAAAATATGCATGACTGTGTTAATTTGCCTCCGCTGCATTTCTGTGGATTGTCTCATTGGCAATCATACCACATCTCCTTAACTTTTTTAGGTTACGTTTAGGATTTTCCGTTACTAATCTTCAAATACAAAAAACATTTTTACCGGTGTTCACAACATTTCAAGATTAAATTTATGGCATACATTCTGGTGTGTATACAATTAACGTATGTCCTTGCATTTAATTATCAATATATATTTATATAAACTAACATTTATTAAAAAAATAAACAACATATATATATAGACGAATAATTTATTAGTTCCTCAACAAAACAAGAAAAGAAATAAAGAATTAACACAAGATTTAATCTTTTTTTTTTTAATTAATAAAAATATACTTCAAATTCTAATAATAAAATACATATATACATGTATTAATCTAAAATGCATTATCGAGTAGAAGGGGCGCAACTCGTGGTATCAAACCGGTATACTGAACGGATCAAAACAGGGTCTGAAAATTTTAAACGTTCTTTTGTATCCATGGTCTGTTTTGGTCTGACACGGTCTTAACGGGTCTAAACAACCCGCTAGACGATTCAGTCTTTTCCGTCTTGACACGCCTACACGAACTGATTTACCTGATGAGGCTATCGATCTGAACGGCGACTTAACTATCTTAAATATCTTGACGATTTTTTCTAGCGGTAAATCCAGTCAATCAAGATGTGATCAGACCAAAATGACCGTTTCAGACTGAAATCGTGCTACTAGTGTAAGTGTCTATTTCAATTTATTCAATTAGTTTATGTGAAAGATTTTAACTGATTTAGTCATTAAAAACGCTCCGAATCAAGCTTAAATATGTAAAATCTATCAAATATGCCAAAAAACGTCACAGTTCAGATGGTTTTGTCAAAAATGAGAGTGGCCGCATCAGTGTTCATCCTTTTCCTTTATATATGTTGTGTATTATCATCAAATACAACTTGCATTTCAATATTATGAATAAACACGAATGGGGCCACTTTTATTTAAGACGTTAACTGTCTAAAATTTAACTAGAATGCTTAAATTGTATAGATTTCAGAAATTTAGCATGAATAGTACCCGATATATGTGCATTGTATTGTCAAAAACAGCCCATATTTATGTAGCAGAAGCATTCTGCCTTCCAGTAAATAGCTAAAAGATTACATTTTCACAATTTTGTAAAACTGCTATATTTTTGGGCTAAAAAGGGGTCTTACTGAACCTACTCCTTTGTTCTAAGTTTATTTAATCGCGTTTGCGAAATTATATCTAGACCTTCCTTTACAATAATGCATTATCACTTTGTAAATCAAGCGTGTTTTTTGTTGTTGTTTTTTTTTTTACCATGGAAGCCAAGTTTTACTCATGTATATCCAGTAGTCCTTATGGTATATCATATTAATTCAAGATCACATCAAACACTAAATATAGATGTGTAAACAGATATCATATTTCCAAGTATAAAATAAGTAAAAGCACAAAAATACTGAACTCCGATGAAAATTCAAAAGGGAAAGTCCCTTATCAAATGGCAAAATCAAAAACTTAAACACCTCAAACGAATGGATAACAACTGTCATATCTGAATATTTGTCTAAATGTTATGGTACTTGGCCAACAAGGAATGGAAAATAACTAATCGAAGAATTCAAATGTAGAAAAATAGTCAAGACGTCACCGAACAACATATCAATTCAAGCAGAATATGCGCAGAGCATGCGTTTTAGTATCAGTTAAAATTGAAAAAAGGAAATAGGAATGTGTCAAAGCGACAACAACCCGACCATAGAGCAGTCAAAAGCCGAAGGCCACCAATTGGTCTTCAATGTAGCGAGAAACTCCCGCACCCGTAGGCGTCCTTCAGTTGGCCCCTTAAAACATGTATACTACATGTAGTTCAGTAATTCTCCGAATTATACACAATAAACTAAAATTAAAAATCATACAAGACTAACAAAGGCCAGAGGCTCCTGACTTAGGACAGGCGCAAAAGTTGAATATATTTTGATATTTGAGTTCTTTGATTAGTTATTCTTTTTATTACCTTTGAAATGAGCATTTTTACGGTAACAGAGTAGACAATGCAAGGTACTATTTTTGCCTCCGCATTCCTACTTTTCTCTAATGTAACGTCTTGAGAATGTCTTCACAACTTCTATTATTGAATAACGTAAGAGGGTTCAATTATCGAGTTTATTTCTAATTTTCCGGTGAAATTATCGATTTTGATTTGTTTGGTGATTACGGTAATTCACTTCAGTTAATGTAATATATTACAGTATTCATTTTAGTTACCGTCTCGGACTGATTTATTCATACAGACATTATGCAACTATACACACAATCTGTAGTGTCAATAAGATCACATATATGAAACTTTCAATTATCGAAAAACTAAGGATGTTCTTATCCCAGGTATAAATTACCTTAGCCGTATTTGGACCAACTTTTTAGAATTTGGGATCCTCAATGCTCTTAAACTTTGTACTTATTTTGCTTTATAAATATTTTGATATGAGCGTCACTGATGAGTTTTATGTAGACGAACTGCGCGTCTGGTGTACTTAATTATAATCCGGGTACTACCTCTGATAACTATATCTTTACTTAACGTTCTTTACGTATTATCCATGGTATGCTGTTCATCATTTGATATGTACTAAACCTATGTAAGGCTTTCGCCAATGAAGACTTATTAATCATTCAATGTAAGCATGCTAAATTTTACATCCCTAGCAACTCAACTTTCTCTCTACCGAATGATTATAGCATGGACTAAATTAGTTAGTTATAGCTCGCAGCACATGCTGTTGGTTATATACATGATTATTAAATGAAACAGCATTAGAGGTTATGAGTTATCTTTGAGTTGAGCAGTCTCAAAGCTCTTTAACTTAGAACTATATTTTTCCTTTCAAACTATTAATATTTGAGCGTCACTTAGGAATCTTTTGTAGACGAAACACGTGTCTGGCGTATAATTGTGTACCCTTGAATCTATACAGAGATTACTCAACTTTCATATTTCCCCCCACAAATCCTGTCACTGACACTAACATGATTGACTTTGCAGGAAAAAATCCATGATACCTCAATGTTAAATGGTTGAAATAAATATACAATATCTTTATACTCACATCAAGACAGACATTTGATTAACAAATGAGGAAATTATTCAGAGATGATTTTTTGGAAATTTGTGTATTCATATAAAATGATTTTATATATGAAGTATTTCCGTTTTCATTGATTATAAAAATTGAAATTATAAGCTGATATATGTCCGCATTTGTTTCCAAATGATTTTGAAAAAACAGTTGGTCAATTGTTTTATTTTCCTCCATTATATAACCTGATTGTTATTTGACCTTGACTGATATTGTTTTTATATATTTTTTTTTTATATAATATATCTGAGTTTCACTACGTCTACGAGGCCATGTCGATCGGGTCTTGGTGTCGAGCCTTACAAGTGAAATTTTATTTTCTCAGTAAGTGATTTATATCTTTGAGGGGTTTTTAATATATTGTAAATTGCACTAAAATCCGCTTCTGTCCTTGTACATTGCATTTTGTTGCGCCGTCTTTTAAACCAATCGAAACATAAAAAACGGAGCCGCACTTTAATATAGCACGTGTATTTCTGAATTATCGTATCGTTTGACAATTTTGTGTTTGACTGTCGCCTTCTCATACCTGTTGCGATCCTTACTAGTGCAATTATTAAAAAAAACTCTAAAACTGACCGTATTTTGGAAGTGGTCTAGTTTGCTTAGTCTTTTGGTTTACTTTACTGTGAATTTTAGACCACGGGTTTTTAATTGCTTTAGTATCTTTTGAACGTTCTTCAATACTGCGAGATACGACTTCATATACATAAAGCATGCATTATACGTGTAGGTAATTGCAATTTATAATCTCAGCTTTGTCAATTTGATATTCGATAGGATTCATTAACTATCTTGTACTGATTTTGATTAGATGTTTTGTTATGTACGTTGTATCAACCAATTGTACTTAAACAATGGTAAATTGTAGAGCTGCGATAAAAAAAAAAAAGTGTATACCCGACCCGTTTGTATGTGCCTGTATCAAGTAAGGAAAGTCGTTATCAGTTGTTTCGAGTCATTTTTACGTATTTAGAGAATTCATGTTTTTTGGCATAAATTTGATTATTTCTGTTCAATTGATAACTTTTATGTGCTGGGATTCATTTACATCTTTGTAATGCACAGTGAAGCTTAATGCAAAAAAAACTGTTTTAAAAAGTCTGAATCGCTTGAGTACAACAAACCGAGAAAACAAAATATTCATTTTTTGTTTGTTCAGCAGCAATATTTTTTTTCTTGGTGAGACGTATGTGCTATTACATACATTGGTTCAATGATGTACACTTTGTGTTCTTTCTATATATTAGTATAACCACATGTATACCAGCTCTACACTGAAATAACCAGTCATGTTATTATTTATAACGGACTTATTGCAATCTGTTGAACAACGCCTCTCATATTATTGTCAAAATAGAAAAATGTTAAACTGGGAAAATATTAAAATGTAAGTCATGAAAAGTATGAGTGTAGTTTACTTTCAATTTACAATAGAAATAGAATCTGCCAAAAGAAAAAAATGTAGACATCAGTTATTCTGATGATTTCTTTGTCAAATTAGACTAAGGTACATAAATATAACCATCCCTGATTTCCGCACGATTCGGCAGTAAAACCCTTACAAACATCGGAACAAATAAACAGGATTAGATGTGCAGAATGTTTTAATACGCATCTTTCCGATTTCTCGTGTTTTCTAACTTTAAAGAACCGTTGCAACAACTCAATGCCGGTTACATTGGTGACATGCAACAATGTAAAATGTCTGTTCCCTATCAAAAATACCTTCAATTCCAATGGAAGTCTAAAGTTTTCGTTGTAGTAATTGCAAATTTGTTTTCGTCATAAATATGCATGATATCATTCAAATATACAATAAGCTAGCTAGTTACAACATAAACGGTACAAATGTTTCTGTACAAAATGCGCATTTCGACAATCGATGTCTATTCAGTGATGCCCGATGTATCGAATATATTATAGTATATTATATTTCATTAACATACAAATGTAGTAAAAAGTGGTCAGATTCATGAAATACAATTTGCAAACGAATTGTTATCTGTAACAGACCCGTACTGTGTACATTTCCTTTAAGTTCTATATGTTTATCTGACAATGTGTTTTCTAATATCTCAATACATGGCACATCACGACAAATGAGCATCTTAGTTTTTCATGTAACTATTTGTTAACTATAAGTCTATCAAATGACATTAACTTTATGAATTGTTCCGTCTTGCTTGGTTTATTCCAGTAGACCAATGCCAACCGGAGAATTTCTCTCCGTGATAAGCTATCCAATTATTATCACTTAACATTTGGTAGTTTTTCAACATTCCGAACCATTTATAATCAGAACTGGTTACAACAGATGCAGATACAGTATACTAGGTAAAGGTCTTCTATCTCGCAAATAAGTTACGGTCCGTGGGACAGGAATTTATTCAAACTAATGGTCGAAAATCGATCCATATGGCAGAAGGTTATTACGTGACCTCTTAGTACTACACCATCTTTGCTCCTCAAATATAAAGCCACTATTGAAAGAATGAAACGGGGAGGTATTACATAAATGTAGCTAGTTTATCAAATAGCTGCGTTTTAAATTATGGTTACCTCTATTCTTTTTATGTAGTTTTTAAATGTGGGAAAGCGTTTTGTGCTTTTTTAATTACAATATGTTTGGGTGAGAATCATGTGTTGTTAGCTATCAAAGAAATATAGGTGACCTAGTGCAAAGCTTTATGTCTGTCCCTATCCATTACACCCTCATTTTCCAGTGGTATTTCCCGCTCATCAGCCTTGTCGACTGTATCTTCATATTGTACTCATTTACAATTTTATATTGTCCCGTATATGCATGAAATATTTGATACTGCACAGTAGGCATGCACACAATCAATCAATCATTGGTTGTTTCTGTTTGATTCATTCCTACATTCAACCAATCTCCGGCGCAGAGAACACATATCCGTTCCGTTCAATACTTTGTAACACTACACTCAATATAAGTGCAGTATTGCGGAGCATGTATGGAATGGATATGAACTCTGCGACGGAGATTGACATTCATAAAAGAAGATGATCTTTGTTGTTTTTGTTAATATAAAAAAAAGAATATGTGGTATGAAAGACCAAATGACACAAAAATTAACAACTATAGGTCGCAATACGGCCATCAACAATGAACAAAGTCCATACTGCATGGTCAGCTATGAAACAGAGTAGTGTTTCTAAATGATTTGGTAACGGTCGTGTCTATTCTGAGTTGTGATAATACTTTAATTATCGCCTCTAAATCTTTTGCCTTAAAACAATAAAATGTATATAGCAAAGTGCTCTCGGTCAATGAAATTGTATGATTCGGTCTTTCTTAATTGTGAAGAATGAATGAAATCATGTTCTTAGTATTGGATAATTCTTTTGTTTACGCCTTTTTACAGCTCAAACCAAATAGTTTATATGAATGAGTTATACAAATGTCCCAAAGCAAATTTATCAGCTTAAAAGAATTTGTGATGAATTATGACTAAAAGTTAAATTTTGAAACAATCAAACAATTAAATTAAATTAATATGAAGTTTTAACGTTATTTGAGAATATTATTAACTTCAAATTTATACTAAAACAAAAAATATTTTTTAAACAATGCAAGACAAAAAAATATATTAATCTTTTTAGCTTAATATACTATTTTAAAATCTCAGATCATTTGAAAAAGGAAATTAGCTAAACTTTGAATATAATTCAAAAGCATTAGATTCTAATAATTTCCTGACAAAAAAATAGTAGTAACTGCAGTAGCGGATCCAAATTTTTTGATAAAAGGGGGAGGTGCACTGACTAAAAACGAGAGTGGCCCGCTCCATTTATGCTTCAGTGAATCCCTAAATTATCAACCAAAACTTTCCAATAAGAGAGGGGCGGTATCTTGCTTCCTTAAGTCTTATGCAAAGGATTGTTCTAACAAAGACTTTAAAATAAAATTTAGTTGTAATTCAAATTTTGAATTTAATAATTAAAAATGCACATAAAGGCAACCAAAAATTTATTCCTCGGTAAAATTTTATATGATTTACATTCATACTCACAATCAAGAAACTTTTCTTACAAGTTCATTGTACTGTTGTGTCATCTAATGTCTAAATCACAGTCTTTAATATGGGGACGGAGTCCCCAATAACAGTAGAAAATTCAATAAAAAAAAAATACGGGAAAATTTCCCTAATTTTTCATTGAACTAATGAACTCAAAATCGTTCAATTTTTTTTTTTGTCGTGTTTTGAAATCCCGGACCTGCGCAGAAATGTACATTGTACTTCCTTTTTCCGGTCTCGTTTGTATGAAACTTTGAGTAAAATATATATTTATCAGTCTAGTATAAAATAGGAAGGAACGCGCAATACCAATTTCATTTTTAATAATTCCTTGATATGAAAAAACGTTACCTGATGATAGCGTTTCATTGTTCACATTGCATATGACGTCATAATTTAAATAACGTCACAATTAAATCCCTAACAACAGAACCAAAATCGGAAACGTTACGGTATTTCCGTTTTTTTTTTTTAAACAAATATTTAAGTTACAAAAAAATAATTCATACAGACTTCGTCCCGATTTACAGGTAATGCCTGCCTCATATTATTTTCCAAAATTAAAAGAAGTCCTTACATCATTAAAACTTATCCATTAATGAAATAGCTTATAAAGTCATGCAAACATTGCACTTACAATGGAACTTATTCTTAAATAGAACCAATCAAGAAATCATTTTATCCTTGAGCACTTTACAATATTCTAAGAATGATAATTCCTTTCATTATATGGGGACGAAGTCCCCTATTACAGTAGAAAATTCAATAAAAAAAAAAAAAAAAAAAATCGGGAAAATTTCCCGAATTTTTCATTGTACTAATGAACTCAAAATCGTTCAATTTTTTTTTTTGTCGTGTTTTTTAATTTCCGGATCTGCGCAGAACACATAACTCTACTTCCTTCTTCCGGTCTTGTTGTCGTGAGACTTTGATTAGTCTAGTAAAATATAGGAACTCAAGGAACACAGTACCAATATTTCATTTTTAATCATTCTTTGTCTTTGGTATGAATAAACATTAGGCCTACCTGATGCATTGCGTTTCTTTGTTTACATTGAACATGACGTCATAACTTAAATAACGTCACAAGTAAAATCCCTAACAACAGAACCAAAATCGGAA
The DNA here is from genome assembly GCA_037788925.1 of Mytilus galloprovincialis. Taxonomy (NCBI): domain Eukaryota; kingdom Metazoa; phylum Mollusca; class Bivalvia; order Mytilida; family Mytilidae; genus Mytilus; species Mytilus galloprovincialis. Next base: position 18,674,981 of record CM075332.1, read on the forward strand.
ACGTTACGGTATTTCCGTATCTTTTTTTTAACAAATATTTAAATTACAAAAAAAATAATTTAAACAAACTTCGTCCCCATTCACAGGTAATGCCTGCCTCATATTACTTAAAATATGAATGTGTGCATGATTAAGTGTAAAAGAAACGTTCACTATGAAGTATACTCAGTATTTTTTGTTGTTCAATAACTAGGTTTAAAAAAATATGATAAAATTTTATGCACCCTGAAATGTAAAATAACAAAAAATACCAAAATTATGAGGAACATTCAAAACGGAAAGTCCAAAATAAAAGGCTTATACACATCAAACGAATGGATAACAACTGTCTTATTACTGATTATTTTCGGCCCTTTTCTTACGCGTAACATTTTTGATAAAACCAATGTTTAAAGCTAGCTAAACCTCACTTGTATGGCAGTCGCATAACATTCCATTATATTGACAACAATGTTGGAACAAAACAAACAGACACATAATAGATAAAACTGTCAAAAATAAGGGTACAGCAGTCAACATTGTGTTGTAATCTTTATCACTTTAAAAACAAAAAAAACATGTCAACAAAGATACAAAAAAAAGGTATACACAGCACGCGAATAGAATACTAAAAAGTGTCATTACGTTGATATACAACGTCAGTACTAGAATTTACACTTCAAGTCGTGTATTATTTGTAAAGTTGAAACAGAATATTTTTTTTTTTCTCATGAACTTTTTAAGAAAGAGAACGAGACGTTTTTTGACATACCCCTGGTTCATTAATTTTCTGCTCAGACACTGATGACAAAGTCTGAGTAGAACATGTAGAAGCTGCAAGCTGTTGGATACCGAATAAGTTAGAAAAGGTATATCCGATATGCGGGTGATTGGTAAATTGTTACTAGGGTGTGGAAAAGTGATAATTTCAAAATTAAAATCGTCTCGTATGTCATAGATCCTGGTACCGAGTTGACCACTTTTGTCAAATTCGATGGATAAGTCTAAAAGTGATGCAGAGGAAGCCGTGTTTATTGTTTCTTTAATTTATAGTTTTGAAGGATATATTAACGGAACTTATCAGCAAAATTATCAAATGTACCAAGATTATGATTTAATACGCCAGACGCCAGCAAAGTTTGGTTTGTTCAAGGAAAGAACATCATCAATATATCTGAATGTGAAATTAGATCATTTGGCTTCTTTCATCTTCTTGAGCATCTGACTTTTTGGTGAGGTTCGTGTTGATTACTTTTTATTCGCTCGTTTGAGACGGGAAATGTTATGATATACCAATGTCCTTCTGTCCGTCCGTCCGTCTGTCGCCCGTCGTCAACACTTCGGACGATAACTCGAGCTTTAAACAGTTTTCATGAAACTTTGGTGAATTGTTTATTCTATTGACATAAGTACCCTTTCAATATTTAGTTTTTGTTTATCTTACATTTCTGATTTAAGGGACTTTGTTCCTAAAAAGTGGGTGCTTTAGCATATATATATACAGCCATGTATCACCATCACTTGCTGTTAATCCGATGGATAAATCTGTTGTAGAGTTGTCACTGGCTCAGACGTACATATAAATATAATTATTTTCTGTGACTGTATCTTACATTAATTTGAAGGATCCTTTACTATATATATTTCTATATAGAGATAATTTAGCTGATCTGTAAAAATAACATCTCCTGTCTTATATATCATGTACCCTAGTACGACGCTAGATTAAAACTGACCCGGAAAGGTAACACCCGGCCACCGTAAGCTTCATTTTTAGTGAAGCCAGTGTGGTCTTGTGGTCAAGCGGGACGGTTACAGTGCAGGCGATATGGTGGCAAATTTACAGATCTAACATTGTTGGGTTGATATAATTAGACGAGTTGTATATATATATATATACAATGAAAAGCTGATTAAACCAAACGGACTAAATATAATGCCATACACAAAGAATAAGAGCTTTGCAGTCAGAAATATGTTTTTTAACCAATCTTTATAATGTTTAGAGTAGTCTCGGAACCAGATAAAGTCGTGGTTGTTCCGGCTTGAATATACACTAATCAAGTTTAGTTAGTAGCACATAAGTTATACCAGTACTGCTATGCCATCATGAAGCTTTTCCATTATGGTATGCTATGTAGGTTCTGATAAGTACGACGTTGTTTTTCATGGTGTCAATCCCATCCACCTTCCGTTTTCGTAAGGAGATTATTTATTTATTTATAGTAAGGCGGGTAATGCCAGTAGAAGTACAATTCGATCCGAACTTTACAATAGAGCGTTTGTCTCTTTTTCTTTCAACTCAATTTTTAGAAGACACTTTTTGATACTTCTAATTTTTAAATAGATATAGGAGGATAAACGAGAAACGAGAAACACGTATATAAACTACATAAACAAACGACAACTACTGTACATCAGATTCCTGACTTAGGACAGGTGCATTCATTTGCAGCGGGATTAAACGTTTTAATGGTACCAAACCTTCACCTTTTTCTGAAATAATAGCATAACATCACAACATAGAAAACCACACGATAAAATATCAATTGGAAGGCTTAACTCAATCAAAAAAAACGTAAATTAACACACTATGAACGAACAAATTTGATCTGCAACACCTAAATGCAAATGCACAGTTAATAAAATATATGGGACAAACATTCAAGGCCAAAAAGCAAACAAACAACTCCAAACAAAGCCATTGCAAGACACCACCGCGAAATATCTAACCCTTCGAAAATAATCACTTTTGAAAAAAAACGGTTTAAATAATATCTACAGGTAAATGAAAAATAACTTTGTCGTTTTAGGTATACTACTTATAAAATTCTTCCAATAATTAGGAATACAAAGAAAGTATATAAATTCATAACTTAACACTAGATACAAATTGGGGTTAATATCAACAATAAAGCTATACAATTTGAGCTAGCTAAAACTTCCCTGTACGTATTTAAGGAGAATAATCTTGATGTTCATACAAATGTAGTACGAAGAAGTGAAAATAAGTAGATATTTCAAATAATCAAAGCTAGTATATTAGACAAGATCCATATTAATATAAAATAAGAAAAAAACATTATAAAAAGTATCAACAGGTCGAATTAACAAGGAAATACGATATGAGAGCACTCGCAGTTACTAACAGCTAAGTAAAAGCCAAGAACAATTAATAACAACAAATCATGCATCAGAGATTAAAACCAACTTTAATGTTCTTATTTAAACTAAAGTAATTTGGCTTTCTTAAGGTGGTACCTAACACTTTAACTAAAATTAGTTTGGCTCGTTAAATTTTCTTCAAATTTTGACAAAGTATTTACTTTAACCCTTTGTCAAAAATATAAAAATTTCAAAAAATTTCAACCAACCGTTTAATCAGAAAAAATACACTGGTTATATAGCAGTTTGACAAACAGTTATTTTGATCATTGAGAAGCTTATTATTCCCATATGAACACGGTGTCATTAAAACGTTCTGCTGATTTTACAGAGTTATCTCCCTGTAGTGTTAGGTACCACCTTAACACTATTGTCTGGTTTCTAAGAAGTTCAATGATCTGCATCTAATATGTTAAAAACGTATTCAGAAATATGATTAAATATGATAAAAACATTAATGAAATTCGAATTATTTTTCTATTCCTCTCTGCATCCCCAATGAAACTACAAAGACAACTATATTCCGATATTTCCTAGTACTATATAGCTCGTTTAACTATTGTTGTCTACAGAACTGATAAAAGCAATATTTCAAAGTATCATTGTGTTAATACCAAATACCATATATAACAGAAATAAACTCAAGTTTAAATATTATGATTAAAAAGTCCTAAGTAATATTTGGTTATAGTTACCCATGCTCTCTTGCTTACGTATTACTTTTTTCGTCATGAGTTCATCAAACTTTGAATCAAGTTCAAAAGAGGGACGAAAGATACCAAAGGGACAGTCAAACTCATAAATCTAAAACAAACTGACAACTCCATGGCTAAAAATGAAAAAGACAAACAGAAAAACAATAGTACACACGACACAACATAGAAAACTAAAGAATAAACAACACGAACCCCACCAAAAACTAGGGGTGATCTCAGGTGCTCCGGAAGGGTAAGCAGATCCTGCTCCACATGTGGCACCCGTCGTGTTGCTTATGTGATTACAAATCCGGTAAATAGTCTAATTCGGTAGGTCATATTCAAGCTTCATTTCATTCGTCCTGTTTTCAAAAACATTGTACATCTTTGACATTGACACGTTCATTATTTCCAACATATTCTCCAGACGTGCATTTTCTATTTCTATTTTCACTATTTTATGAACATAACTTTTTTTTAAATTGTTTAGTTTTCTGACACTTAGTCAGCCTTTAGAGTAGCTTCCATTTGTTCTAACAAAGGCATAGAAACGATTTGTTCACAATTTGGTTCAGTGCATTCAATTCAAAGATCGAAGTTTTCAAAAGCAAAGAACATAATTATTATCGAGTTCATAGCGTGTCTGAGGTGAAGAAATAGTGAAACGTTTTATAGATGAACATCCAGTTTTTAGTATGATTTATTTGTTTTACTTTTATACAATGTATGTATAATATATAAAATGTAGAGTTAGCAAAATTCTTTAATGCCACTTCCTTTGTATAACGAGATCCAACTTCAATTAAAATGTCCAAACACCAAATTTCACATTTTATAATTGTTCCTGCATATAATGAGTCGCCTTTGTTTTACGAGATCCAACTTTAATTAAAATGTCCAAACAAAGATTGTTAACTTACATTCGTATACCGATCTTTTCTATACATAATAAATTGAAGTTTGCAATAAAGTAGCGTTGTAATGCAATTCTAAATATAATTCATTTCATGATAATGATAATCACCCTATCCTATAAGTATTTTCTTTATCAATAAGAAAGTTATAAGTGTTATTAGTGTCTTTGAAAAAGTAACAACGTATACTGTATGTACTGTACAGTATGGTACAGTATGCTATTAGCTTATTACAACAGACTTCAGGTAAATATTTTTTTCGGAAGCAATCAAGTTCTCATTCGGAACTCGGCAACATCATGTTGATGAAGCGGCCATATCATCACTGATGCTGCGGTTGAGACCCAGATAATTTTATAGCAGACAGTCGTACATATGTTTATGTTTATGGTAAAGCTATCATATTCTGATGATGGCAAATTATAATTATAATATATAAAATATAAAGGAGAACATGGCCAAAAGTTTTCGTCACCTAGACATCTACATCAACACGTGCTATTTTATTTCATATAGTATCACATTTTTTAAAAATAATATCTGGAATGATATTGTTGGATTTTTACAAATAAGGTGTTGAATGACACAGAATCGTCTAAAGAATTATTATGTAATGGACTGACGTCTAGTCTACATGGTCTATTCCCCCTCATTACACGTTGCTGGGGACATGGAAATACCAGGCGTCCGCCTGTCAGGTCGTGTTCTGAGGTCTAGTTAGTGCTCTCACAGTCAGGCCTGTACAATCCTAACCACATTTTATATAACTTATACTACAGGTTAATATCAACAACTCGGACAAGTTCTAAAATGGAGGGCGATCAACTTTTTTAAAGAGTTATTCCCCTTGAAAATATTAAATTTATGGAAAATGGCCTCGCTAGCACTGTCACAGACCTGTACAAGATTTTTGTAAAACTTATACTTTAAGTTAATATCATCAATATCTTGAACAAGTTCTAATGCTATGTCCGGTATGTTGGCCAACCGTAAGCTTTTTTTAAAAGAGTTATGCTTGTTGCCAATCTTGGATATATATTAAAATAGACTCGCTAGCACTCTCACAAGTACAATTCTTGACAGGTTTTTATAACACTTAAACAATAGGTTAATATCAGCAATATCTTGGACAAGGTCCATAAAGGTGTCCAATCATCTTTTCTCAAAGAGTTATGCCACTTGGAAATATTAAATTTATGGAAAATGGCCTCGTTAGAGCTCTCACAATTACAATTCTAGGCAGATTTTTACCAAACTTAAACTATAAAAGGATAATATAAGCAATATCTTGAACATGTTCTATAATGGTGGCCCATCACCTTTTTTTCAAAAGTTATGCCCCTTGGAAATATTAGATTTATGGAAAATTGCCTTGTTAGCTCTCTCACAGGTACAATTCTTGCCAGATTAGATAAATCTTCTACTATAGGTTATAAACAACAATATGTCAGAATAGTTCTATAATGGTGGCTGTTCCGCTTTTTGTGCCTCTGATGTAGCGGAGGGGCATTAAGTTTTACCTATATCTGTCTATAGATCAGTCCGTCCTTCTGTCCCAAAGTTGGTTTCCATTCTCTAGTTTGTCTCAACCAAATTTATTGAAATTTATACACAATACTAATTACTACAAAACACAGATCAAGTTTGAATGTTAGTAGCATCACGTTAACCCTCTTGCTGCCGGAGGGTCAATTATGTCCATATTTTAATTTATGAAAGTTTCTCCTCAGTGTTGTATCTTTTTCAAACGAGAGACTAAATATTAAACATGGACACATTTCCCATTTATGTTTAAAATGTTATGCCTTTTGGAAGTATCAAATTTATGGAAAATGGCCTTGTTAGCTCTCTCACAGGTATGAATAACAGCAGACATGGTTTATGCTCCTAAAGTTCTGATTTCTGACACATTAAAATAAGGAGATGTGGTATGATTGCAAATGAGACAATTCTCCAACACAGTCTAATTGACAAAGAAGTTAACAATTATACATGCTATACATTACCATAGCTCCCTGTACATGCTGTAAGGCCTTCAACAATGAGTTAGACTTATACTGCATAGTAAGCTGTAAAAAGGCTCTAAAATAATTTAATAAAAAATATATAAAAAGAAAACTAAAGGCAGTGATAAGTGTACAAAGCAATAAATGTACTTAAGTTTCATGTAAGCGCTTATTGAAACCTCCATGGAGTCTGTAATCTTTTATATGAAAAGTAAACTCAGTTTCAAAAATATCTATCATGACATTTCTTTTAAAATTGTCCTAGAATGGTTTATCATTTTTTTAAATTGTTGTTTGGATGGAGAGTTGTTTCATTGGTACTCACACCGCATCTTCCTATATCTAAGTTTTGGTCTATTGATTTAATCCAAAGTCTTGAACATCGATTATAATTTAAAACAAAACTCGATCCTCAAATATATGTACAGTGTGTATTTACATCCCAATATGAGTGAAAAAAACCTGCTAGTATTTGTTATTGAAAACGTTTTTGGATAGTTCTGTGTTTGTAGCCCCTTCTTTTCAAGCGGGTTTCGAGTTGACTTGGTCGTTTTTTAGTTGTTTCTGTGTTGGAACAAATTCGCTTGACTCTGAGTGTCTGACTGTACGGGTTGCTCTTGGTACAATGAGCAGGATGGTAACTTTTAGGGGACAGATATTAGTAGGCATCAGTAGACTAAGAATATATATCTGTGGATATAATGCCATCTGTGAGCGAGCTGGAAGTATCGAGGAAGGTGATTTGGGATTTAGATTTTTCAGGGGTAAATTTGATGCTTCAAGTTGGATGTATGTTGTTGGCATGAGTGATGAATATATCTAAATTATCGTCACTTTTATTTCATTACATATCCACATTATAAATCTAAACCAGGAAAGCGGTTTTTCGAAAGAAGATTCAAGGAGTTGTTCTTCTAATTTGCCCATAAATTTGTTGGCATATGATGGAGCCATTTTGTTGCCCATAACAGTTCCATTAACTTGCAGATAATGATCGCCATCAAAGGTGAAGTTGTTGTTCTTTAGTATCAGCCCGAGCATTTTGACCAGGCATTCAAGTATAAAGTATGAAATTATAACCGATCTCTAGATATAGAGCGGACACAATTCCGTACAGACAGACGGACATGGAGGTGTCAACTGAAACCAAAGTTTTTGACCTGGTCCTTTGACCTATGAAGTTGTACATACATAATGAAACACTTTCTGTTTTGGTTAATATGCATATCAAGTATAAACTTTAATTCAAATCATAACGGTTCTCATGATATAGAGCGGACACGATCTTTAACATAGGACAAGGGGGTTCAAACTGAAAAAAAAGTTGTTTATCTTGAACTTTAACCTAGGAAGTTGTACAAACATTAAAACACACCCTCTGGTTTTGGTAATATATATGTCAAGTATAAAGTATGAAATTTTAATAGTTCTCTAGATATAGAGCGGACACAATTTGTTACGAACGGACAGACAGACCTGAAACCAAAGTTTTTGACCTTGAACTGTGACCTAGAAAGTTGTACAAACATTATGACACACCCTGTGGTGTTGGTTAATATACATGCCAAGTATAAAGTATGAATTATAACGTTTCTATAGATATAGAGCGGATACAGCTTGTTACCGACGAATGGAGATACCTGCAACGAGACTTTTAAAACTTGGTCTTTGACTTACAAAATTGACACACATAATGACACACTCTATGGTATTGTTTAATATACACGTCAAGTATAAAGTATGAAATTATAACGGTTCTCTTGATATAGAGAACTTAATTTCTTACGGACGGCCGGACGGACACGGGGTTGTCAACTGAAACCAAAGTTTTTGACCTTGACCTTTGATCTAGCAAGTTATACATACATTATGAAACACTCTCTGGTGTTGGTTAATATGCATTTTAAGTATAAACTTTGAAATCATTACGGTTTTCAAGATATAGAACATACACGATCTTTACCTTAGGACAAGAGGTACCACCTGAAACAAAAGTTTTTAACCTTGAACTGTGACCTAGAAAGTTGTACAAACATTATGCCATACCCTCTCGTGTTGGTTAATAAACATGTCAAGTATAAATTATGAAATTATAACGGTTCTCTAGATATAGAGCGGACACAATTCCGTACAGACAGACGGACATGGAGTTGTCAACTGAAACCAAAGTTTCTGACCTGGTTTTTTGACCTATGAAGTTGTACATACATAATGAAACACTTTCTGGTTTTGGTTAATATACATATCAAGTATAAACTTTAATTCAAATCATAACGGTTCTCAAGATATAGAGCGGACACGATCTTTAACATAGGATAAGGGGTTTCAAACTAAAACAAAAGTTGTTTACCTAAAACTTTAACCTAGGAAGTTGTACAAACATTATAATACACCCTCTGGTTTTAGTAATATACATATCAAGTATAAAGTATGAAATTTTAATAGTTCTCTTGATATAGAGGACTTAATTTCTAACGGACGGACGGACACGGGGTTGTCAACTGAAACCAAAGTTTTTGACCTTCACCTTTGATCTAGCAAGTTGTACATACATTATGAAACACTCTCTGGTGTTGGGTAATATGCATTCCAAGTATAAACTTTGAAGTCATTACGGTTCTCAAGATATAAAGCAGACACGATCTTTGCCTTAGGACAAGAGGTTTCCACCTGAAACAAAGGTTTTGACCTTGAACTGTGACCTAGGAAGTTGTACAAACATTATGCCATACCCTCTCGTGTTGGTTAATAAACATGTCTAACGTATGAAATTATAACGGTTCTCTAGATATAGAGCGGACACAATTCCGTACAGACAGACGGACACTGAAACCAAAGTTTTTGACCTGGTCCTTTGACCTATGAAGTTGTACATACATAATGAAACACTTTCTGTTTTGGTTAATATACATATCAAGTATAAACTTTAATTCAAATCATAACGGTTCTCATGATATAGAGCGGACACGATCTTTAACATAGGACAAGGGGTTTCAAACTGAAACAAAAGTTGTTTACCTTGAACTTTAACCTAGGAAGTTGTACAAACATTAAAACACACTCTCTGGTTTTGGTAATATATATGTCAAGTATAAAGTATGAAATTTTAATAGTTCTCTAGATATAGAGCGGACACAATTTGTTACGAACGGACAGACAGACCTGAAACCAAAGTGTTTGACCTTAAACTGTGACCTAGGAAGTTGTACAAACATTATGACACACCCTGTGGTGTTGGTTAATATACATGCCAAGTATAAAGTATGAAATTATAACGTTTCTATAGATATAGAGCGGATACAGTTTGTTACCGACGGAAGGACATACCTGCAACGAAACTTTTAAAACTTGGTCTTTGACTTACAAAATTGTACACACATAATGACACACTCTCTGGTATTGTTTAATATACACGTCAAGTATAAAGTATGAAATTATAACGGTTCTCTTGATATAGAGAACTTAATTTCTTACGGGCGGACGGACACGGGGTTGTCAACTGAAACCAAAGTTTTTGACCTTGACCTTTGAACTAGCAAGTTGTACATACATTATGAAACACTCTCTGGTGTTGGTTAATATGCATTTTAAGTATAAACTTTGAAACCATTACGGTTTTCAAGATATAGAGCATACACGATCTTTACCTTAGGACAAGAGGTACCACCTGAAACAAAAGTTTTTGACCTTGAACTGTGACCTAGGAAGCTGTACAAACATTATGCCATAACCTCTCGTGTTGGTTAATAAACATGTCAAGTATAAATTATGAAATTATAACGGTTCTCTAGATATAGAGCGGACACAATTCCGTACAGAGAGACGGACATGGAGTTGTCAACTGAAACCAACGTTTCTGACCTGGTTTTTTGACCTATGAAGTTGTACATACATAATGAAACACTTTCTGTTTTGGTTAATATACATATCAAACTTTAATTCAAATCATAACGGTTCTCATGATATAGAGCGGACACGATCTTTAACATAGGATAAGGGGTTTCAAACTGAAACAAAAGTTGTTTACCTTGAACTTTAACCTAGGAAGTTGTACAAACATAACACACCCTCTGGTTTTGGTAATATATATGTCAAGTATAAAGTATGAAATTTTAATACTTCTCTAGATATAGAGCTGACACAATTTGTTACGAACGGACAGACAGACCTGAAACCAAAGTTTTTGACCTTGAACTGTGACCTAGGAAGTTGTACAAACATTATGACACACCCTGTGGTGTTGGTTAATATACATGCCAAGTATAAAGTATGAAATTATAACGTTTCTATAGATATAGAGCGGACACAGTTTGTTACCGACGGACGGACATACCTGCAACAAAACTTTTTAAACTTGGTCTTTAACTTACAAAATTGTACACACATAATGACACACTCTCTGGTGTTGGTTAATATACATGTCAAGTATAAAGTATGAAACTATAACGGTTCTCTAGATATAAAGCGGACACAATTCCTTACAGACGGACGGACATGGAATTGTCAACTGAAACCAAAGTTTTTGACCTTGGACTTTGACCTAGGAAGCTGTACAAACAATATAACACACCCTCTGGTGTTGGTTAATATACACGTCAAGTATTAAGTATGAAATTATAACGGTTCTCTTGATATAGAGGACTTAATTTCTTACGGACGGACGGACACGGGGTTGTCAACTGAAACCAAAGTTTTTGACCTTGACCTTTCATTTAGCAAGTTGTACATACATTATGAAACACTCTCTGGTGTTGGTTAATGTACATTTCAAGTAGAAACTTTAATTGAAATCATAACGGTTCTCAAGATATAAAGCGGACACGATCTTTATCATAGAACAAGGGGTTTCTAACTGAAACAAAAGTTGTTGACCTTGAACTTTAAACTAGGAAGTAGTACAAACATTATGCCACACCCTCTGGTTTTGGTTAATATACATGTCAAGTCTAAACTTTACATTTTAATAGTTCTCTAGATATAGAGCGGGCACAATTTGTTATGAACGGACAGACAGACCTGAAACAAATGTTTTTGACCTTGAACTGTGACCTAGGAAGTTGTACAAACATTATGAACCACCCTGTGGTGTTGGTTAATATACATGTCAAGTATAAAGTATGAAATTATAACGTTTCTATAGATATAGAGCGGACAGTTTGTTACCGACGGACGGATGACTTGGTCATAGACTTACAAAATTGTACAAACATAATGACAAACCCTCTGGTGTTTGTTATTACACATGTCAAGTATAAAGTATGAAACTGTAACGGTTCTGTAAATATAGTGCGGACACAATGTGTTACGGACGGACGGACAGACCTGAAAGCTAAGTTTTTCTACCTTGAACTTTGACCTAGGAAGTTGTACAAACATAATGACACACCCTCTGGTGTTGGTTAATATACATGTCAAGTTTAAAGTATGAAATTTTAACGGTTCTCTTTAATATAGAGGACACATTTTCTTACGGAAGGACATACATCCGGTTGTCAACTGAAATTAAAGTTTTTGACCTCGACCTTTGACCTAGGAAGTTGTACATACATTATCACACACACCCTGGTGTTGCTTCATATACATGTCATGTATAAACTTTGAAAACATAACGGTAGTCAAGATATAGAGCGGACACGATCTCTAACATAGAACCAGGGGTTTCCAAATGAAACAAAAGTTTTTGACCTTAAACTTTTACCTAGGAAGTTGTACAATTATTATGCCACACCCTCTTCTGTTGATTAATATGCATGTCAAGTATAAAGTATGAAATTTCAATAGTTCTCTAGATATAGAGCGGACACAATTTGCTACGAACGAACGGAGAGACCCAAAACCAAAGTTTTTGACCTTGAAATGTGACCTAGGAAGTTATACAAACATTATGACACACCCTCTGATGTTGGTTAATATACATGTCAAGTATAAAGTATGACATGATAACGGGTCTGTAGATATAGAGTTGACACAATTTATTACGGATGAACGGACAGGCGTATAATAAGCACTTTGTTTTTTCAAACTTTTTGTTTATACCTTGAGAGAAACGAAGGCTTCAGAGCAAATGCAATGTGATTTCCATTATGATTCATATTTCAAAGGGGCATAATTAGAAATAAAAAATAAAAAAATATTTGATTAGAACTCATTTTCGAAAGTGTCAATAAATTGCTTCGCCGAGTGTCGCTGGATACGACCGCAGAGGTCCAATCCTGAACAGTTTAGGCAAAAATGGACACAATATTCGCCCTTGTTACAGGTCTGAATTTGGATTGTAATTAAATATTTGACACATAATAGGTTTCTGACACAGAATAACTGTAGTCAATTTGGTTATATGATTTGAATTTATATTAAATGTTTGCTTTTGTGCAATACACTAGCTGTTACGAATTGACCCCCCCCCCCCCCCCAACAAAAAAAATACCCCCCTTTTTGGGGGGCTTTTGTGCAATACATTATGCTGTTGTGTATTGACTCGACTCCCCCACCTCCCCCCAAAAAAAAAAAATATTAAAAGATTTTTTTTTAATTTGTGAAATCTGAAATGAGAAAAAAATTACCCCCCCCCCCCCCCTTACAATTTCGTGTTTACCCCTCCTTTTTTTTCCAAAAAAATCTTTCCCTATAGATATGGTCATAATCTCAGTTAAAATTTCCAATAGAGTTTGCAATCATAATTACCCATTTAAATACATCATAAAAGACTTAAAATAGACACACGCTGAAATGTCTCGCCTTCTATACTAATCATTGATATTATGTTGATAGTCCTAGGTATAAAGCTAAGCTTTATTACAACTGTTACATTAACTTAACATTAACCAAGATAACTAAACAAAGACCAATGAACCTTGAAAATGAGGTTAAGGTCAGATGAAACATGCCAGGCAGACATGTACAGCTAACAATGCTTCTATACAACAAATATAGTTGACCTATGACATATAGTATTAGATAAAAAGACCAAAACTCAAAAACTTAACTTTGACCACTAAACCATGAAAATGAGGTCAAGGTCAGATGACATCTGCCCGCTAGACATGTACACCTTACAATCATTCCATACAACAAATATAGTAAACCTACTGCATTAAGTATGAGAAAAACAGACCAAAACACAAAAACTTAACTATAACAACTGAACCATGAAAATGAGGCCAAGGTCAGACGACATCTGCCCGCTGGACATGTACATCTTACAATCATTCCATACAACAAATATAGTAGACCTATTGCATAAAGTATGAGAGAAACAGACCAAAACACAAAACCTTAACTATAACCACTGAACCATGAAAATGAGGTCAAGGTCAGATGACACCTGCCAGTTGGACATGTACACCTTACAGTCCTTCCATACACCGAATATACTAGACCTATTGCTTATAGTATCTGAGATATGGACTTGACCACCAAAACTTAACCTTGTTCACTGATCCATGAAATGAGGTTGAGGTCAAGTGAAAACTGTCTGACGGGCATCAGGACCTTGCAAGGTACGCACATACTAAATATAGTTATCCTATTTCTTACAGTAAGAGAGAATTTAACATTGCAAAAAATCTGAACTTTTTTTTCAAGTGGTCACTGAACCATGAAAATGAGATCAAGGACAATGGACATGTGACTGACGGAAACTTCGTAACATGAGGCATCTATATACAAAATATGAAGCATCCAGGTCTTCCACCTTCTAAAATATAAAGCTTTTAAGAAGTGAGCTAACACCGCCGCCACCGCCGCCGCCACCGCCGCCGCCGCCGTAGCCGCCGCCGCCGGATCACTATCCCTATGTCGAGCTTTCTGCAACAAAAGTTGCAGATTCGACAAAAATGACATACATAATCATGATGGCTTAAATTAATATACCTTAATCAGCATTATAATAGTAACTTCTAAAAATAAATTGACAGCTAATCACCTGAAGACAATACAACATTTCTTTTTACATAATTTAAAAGCAGTGTAAGGAACGTAATCCAAAATGTTGTGTTTGGATTGCCTACCTTACACTGCTTTTAAATTTTCTGAAGTAATTGTCCATTAACTAGGAAACCCTTGTTTTCCCCCTTTTTTGCCCCTCATTCTTAAAACGGTTTGAGCCATAACCCTCAAAAGCCAATCCTAACCATCCCTTTGTGGTATGAAAACTTGTGGTATAATTTCAGAGAGGTCCATACACCGTTTCACAAGTTATTGTCTGGAAACTGAAAAATGCTTATTCGGGCCCCTTTTTGGCCCCTTATTCCTAAACTGTTAGGACCATAACCCTAAAAATAAATCCCAACCTTTCTTTTGTGGTTATGAAGCTTGTGTTTAAATTTCCTAGATTTCTATTGACTTATACTAAAGTTATTGTCCGGATACCAAATGTCTTCGGACGACGCTGACAACCACGACGTGATACCAATATACGACCGCAATTTTTTTTTTTTTGCGGTCGTATGAAGACATTGCTGATATAAACTGATGATAAAAGTTTCATAAAATTTAGGCAACACAAGAGCGATAACATTTCAATTTTCCATATAAACAATATTTCAGGGGGAATAACTCTTAACATAATTAATCAGCACCAATTTTTAAAATCTTCCAAGTACATTGATGATATAAACCTATATTATAAATTTCATAAAAAAATCCTTGCGAGAATTTAAGGCAATTTTCAATAAAATTAATATTGGGGCATTATTCTTTTAAAAATTATTGATCGGCAACGATTTTTATTATCTTAAAACATTGATAATATAAACCTATGATATAAATTGCAGAAAAATCTGGCAAGAATTGCACACATCTAATATAATTAATATTTCCCAGGGGCATACATCTTTTAAAAATGATTGATCGGCACTGATTATGGAACTCGTCCAAGACATTGCTGATATAAACCTATGTTATCAAGTATCATAAAAAATATGCCGAGTATTGAACACACGAGAGCGCTAACGATGCAACTTCCCAGAACATTTATGTTTCCAAGGGGCTTTAATTACTCTTTAAAATCAAAGCGCTGTAAGCGCTGAAGGCAGTTAACCAAAAACCAGGCAAACGTAGTTATGTGCAGTGGCGGATCCAGAAATTTTCATAAGTGGGGGCCCACTGCCTGCCTAACAGGGGACCTGCTCCAGTCATGCTTCAGTGATTCCCTATATAATCAACCAATTTTTTTCTCAAAAATGGAGGGGGGGCGGGCCCACTGAAAAACCCTCTAAATCCGCCCCGCCCCCGAAAAACCCTCTAAATCCGCCTCTGATGTGGCATTAAACATTCATATATTGTACATTCATGTGTATCTAATGAATTAATTATTAAGGCAAATAATTTATATGTTATCAAGGTTTCAATAGCAATGAATATATAAATGTATATTTTTATGGTGAGTCTGCAGGGGTACACGTTTGCAATGATTGTAGTTGTTCTAGTTGGTAGTTAACGCTGGTGTTTTAGTTGACTGTTAGTAGTACATGTCGACTTAGTACGAACATGTAATAGTATGAATGGACTGGTTTCCCTGTAAAGAAAACTGAGTATGTGTTCTATAGTACAATAGTTATGCGACACAAATCAGACAAATGTGCACTACTACAAGGATCAAAGGTGAGGTCTGACTGACCTGCCCATAGTAAATGTAAATGATTTGTTATATTGTCCCATACATGAATATATATGGTTTAGGGGTGGGGATCTCGAGGGTTTTCAAGTTCTCAAACAGGAAGGGGTAGGGTGACCCCAGGGACTTCCCCTATATTTCATTTGATTTGTTATATTGTCCCATACATGAATATATATGGTTTAGGGGTTGGGATCTCATCGGTTTCCAAAGTTCTCAAACAGGAGGGGATAGGGGGACTCCCCCTATATGTCATTTAATTAGTTATATTGACCCATACATGAAATATATTGTTTTGGGGTGGGGATCTCGACCGTTTCGTAAGTTCCCAAACAGGAGGGGGTGGGTCACCTCATGGACTCCCCTTATATTTCATTTGATTAGTTATATATAGTCCCATACATGAATGTATATGGTTGAGAGGTGGGGATCTCGTCCGTTTCATAGTTATCAAACAGGAGGGGGTAGAGTGGCCCAAAGGACGCCACCTATATATCATATGATTTGCCTTCATTCAGGTAGTTATTTGTGAAAATAAAGTAAGAATCTTCAAGCTACTTTAACTGACCCTTCAAAATTGAGAAAAAAAATACCCCTTCAAAATTGAAGTAATATGTTTACACTTTAAAAGCATCTTACATGCGTTATCAACATTTATTACTGATAAAGAAAATTTATACTGTGACCAGGAACATATATATTGTTAGATATACTGTTCCCAGCTGTCACATTGTATTGGATTCTGACATTAAAATTTGTCAAAAAGTAATTTTTTAGTTTCTGTTTAAAATATTTTCTGCTTTTTCTATCTTTTACATACATCTTTTGGTTTTCGATTCTAGTGTTTATATTCATTAAGATTTACCATGTATAGATGTATTTTGTCACCTGCCTGGATTCGCCAAAAACCCGGAATTACCCTTATCCGCTTCCGGAATCGGAACCGATATTGTAATTGTCTTTTTACGGCAGCCATTGATATTGATTTTCAATGTTGTTTTTGTCAGTCAGATACGATTTTACTCGTATTAACACATTTTTGTCGGCGATTTTCTGTATATAGCTAGCGATTGATCAAAATTGACATCGCTGTCATGAATAATAATGATTAAAATAAGTTTTGAGATAGTTTATTTGGAGACTTTGGCGAAAAGGTTTGCAAAGCTATTTTTTATTTTCTTTCAAGTGGAACTGAGACTACTATAACTGTGATATAGTTGTCTCAGAGTGGAAGGCCCGTCGGGCGTGGCTAGTAACCAAGTCGAAAGTGGAAGGTCGTGGACCTCGGACCACCGCTAATTTGAACCCCTGCCTCCAAATTGAAAAGATACGAATTTCGTCTTCTAATTTGAAATTGCCGCCAACAGCATGAACAGTTGAACTTATTATATAATAGACTACTGACGTAGTTGTACTACGTATTGACGACAAACAATATTCCTACGACTTTTGCCATTTGGGAAATCTAAACTACTTGTCTTAAAAGATTTTCGGCGATTAAATATTTCATACAATTGTTTTTTGACATCTTAGCCAAAAGCACGGGCGATAATAAACTACATAAGAATTCCTAATGAGCACTACTTCCTATGTGCAACTTCAAAAGTTTTGGGTGATTCGACGATCATTTAAGGTTTTTCTAGTCATATTTTTTGTAATCCAGAATTAAAAGTATTAAAAAAGTGTTCAATTAGTTATATATATAACATAGTAACCAGCTAGATAATAACAATGGCAAGTATTTCAGCATTTATTGGGTAGACCACAAATCTAGGGTGCTCGCATAATGCAGCTTTACTGCATAAAAAAACGATGGGTACTGCTTTTTTATCTTTTCCAAGACATTGCTGATATATACCTATGATATGAATTATAAATAAATGGGGAATGTATCCATGGGACACAGATGATGCCACCGTTTGCATGTAACGTTATAAAGGGACATAACTCAAGAACTGTAAAAGTCACGCTACCCAAATTTTTACTTGATCTGAGTTTTGTGGTAATTAGCATTGTTTATAAGTTAAATAACATTTAGTTGGGGCAAACTTGTTAGAAAACGGAAACCAAAAATTCAGCAATTTTTCCATATGTAAAGGGGCATAACTCTAGAATGGTAAAAAATGACGTCACCAAAATTCAAACTTGATATGTGTTATGTGGTAATTAGCATTAAGTATAAGTTTCATAACATTTGGTTGAGACAAACTAAAGTTAAAGAAGGGAAACGAAAACATTCAGCATTTTTTCCATTTGTAAAGGGACATATCTCTAGAATGGTAAAAATGACGCCACCAAAATTCAAACTTGATATGTGTGTAGTAGTATTACGCATTGTGTATAAGTTTCATAACATTTGGTTTAGTCAAACTAATGTTAGAGAACAGAAACAAAAAAATAAGCAATTTTTCCATTTGTAAAGGGGCATAACTCTAGAACGGAAAAAATACATCACCCAAATTCAAACTTGATCTGTGGTTTGTGGTATTAAGCATTGTGTATAAGTTTTATAACATGTGGTTGAGGCAAACAAAAGATAGAGAACGGAAACCAATTGTGGGACGTACTTGGTCATTTAGAAAAAGTCTAATACACGCCTACTTTTCTACTTTTGCTGTCAGTCGCAGACTCAACAAAAATGGGGAAAAATTAATAAAAATTTTCCTCTAGATACTATCTTATGATTGTAAAAAGCTTCGTCCAAGTTTGGTAAAAATCCAGGATAGTTTGAGAATCTAAAATTTTTTTTAATAATTTCAATTGCAGACAATGTAATGTTAACTGAAGGAATAAACAGCTGCGCCATGAGCGCATGATATGCCGTCACGTTTCAAAGAATAAACTTCTCAATGTCATATCCAAAATTTATAAAAAAAAACTTCAGGGAGGTTATCTTTACAGATACAAATCAGTCACCAAAGTTTAATGAAGATTGCTCAAAGCACTTCCAGGATATTGTCCGAAAACTGGAAAATCCCCCTTTTTTAATGAATAAAACCCCATAACTAGTAAATGTAAAATCTGAAATTTATAAAAATCGAATGGGAGCTCATGTCAATATATATAAACAATTCACAAAATTTACTTGCAAATTGGTGAACATGTTTTTGAGTTATTGTTCGAAAACTGTAAAATCCCCCTTTTTGTAATGAATAAATCCCCAAAACTCAGAAACATCAAATCTAAAATTTATATAAAAAAATGAAAGGGACCTCACGCCAATAGATATAAACAATTCATGAAAGTTTCATGCAAATTGGTTAAAGCGTTTTTGAGTTAATATCTGACATGTTGATGACAGACGTACAGACAGGCGGACGGAGGGACAACTGTTTACCATAATACGTATAAACAGACCTATAAAAACTTAGGCCATTTATAAGTAATATACAGGAAAACAGGAAATAAATTTTTACAAAATTTCCTTCTAGATACTAGCTATTCATCATAAACAAGCTTCGTATAAGAAAGTAATTAAATCTTTTAAACTTAACCACAGAGTAAATGTAATGTTAACTGGCAGAAAATCTAAGTGCATTTAAAAGTAAAATACGGATAAACAGATTTTTTTTTTTTTTTACAAAATTCTTATTTCTGGATACTATTTTATGATCATTAACAAGCTTCTGTCCAAGTTTGGTAGAAATTCAGAATATTTTAAGACAGTTACAAAAATATTAACCAGGTGCTCCGCAGGGCGCAGCTTTATACGACCGCAGAGGTCGAACCCTGAACAGTTGGGGCAAGTATGGACAAAACATTCAAGCGTGATACAGCTCTGAATTTGGATTGTGATCAAATTTTTTACATTACATGGTTTTTTTTACACAAAACAAATGTCAAGATTTTACAAATCAATTAAAGATTTCTTCTTCAAACTTATGTAAATCTAAAATTAAATAGTTGACACAGCATAGGTTTCTGATACAGAATGAATGTGGTCTAATGAACTTAAATAATTTTTTTTGCCTTTGAGCAATTCACTATGCTGTTGAAATCTGAAATGAGAAAAATTTAACCCCCCCCCCCCCCATTTTTTTTTCACATCCCCGTTTCCCTTTTTCCAAAACTGATATCAATTCAAATCTCTAATGGAGTTTGCAACAATAACTACTCTTATAAATACATCATAAAATATTAAAATGTAAAATAAAGTGCTTGTTATCACCGAATGGTAAAGATTGGTTGGTAGTTAAAGTGAATATACATTGTTTATTGTATAAAACAAAAACAAAAAAATTCATCAGCAACATTTAATATTGGCAAATTTCCAATGAAGTTATTTACATAAAGTTATTGGCAAATAAAAATAGAAAATGACATCATAGTCATGTCTGGCAAATGTCAAACATACATTATCTAAAAACATTTTAGATAAGATAAGGAAAAAAAGCTTCATCAGCAACATTTTATATTGGCAAATTTCCAATGAAGTTATTTACATAAAGTTATTGGCAAATAAAAATAGAATATGACATCATAGTCATGTCTGGCAAATTTCCAACATATATTATTAACTACTATTCTATACAAAGAAAGATAACTCCAATTGAAAATTAATTGCTGTTGCACAATATTGTGCAATTAGATATTTCTTGCTATTGTGCAATACTGTGCAATTGAAAATTTCTTGCTATTGCACAATACTTGATATGGAATCCTGATTTGGACCAACTTGAAAACTGGGCCCATAATCAAAAATCAAAGTACATGTTTAGATAAAGCATATCAAATAAGCCAAAGAATTAATTTTTTATTAAAATCAAACTTAGTTTAATTTTGGACCCTTTGGACCTTAATGTAGACCAATTTGAAAACTGGACCAAAAATTAAGAATCTACATACACAGTTAGATTTGGCATATCAAAGAACCCATTTATTCAATTTTTGATGAAATCAAACAAAGTTTAATTTTGGACCCCCATTTGGACCAACTTGAAAACAAGGCCAATAATTAAAAATTTAAGTACATTTTTAAATTCAGCATATCAAAGAACCCCAAGGATTCAATTTTTGTTAAAATCAAACTAAGTTTAATTTTGGACCCTTTGGACCTTAATGTAGACCAATTTGAAAACTGGACCAAAAATTAAGAATATACATACATAGTTAGATTCGGCATATCAAAGAACCCCAATTATTCAATTTTTGATAAAATCACACAAAGTTCAATTTTGGACCTTTTGGGCCCCTTATTCCTAAACTGTTGGGACCAAAACTCCCAAAATCAAACCCAACCTTCCTTTTATGGTCATAAACTTGTGTTTAAATTTCATAGATTTCTATTTACTTATACTAAAGTTATAGTGAGAAAACCAAGAAAATGCTTATTTGGGCCCTTTTTGGCCCCTAATTCCTAAAATATTGGGACCAAAACTCCCAAAATCAATCCCAACTTTCCTTTTGTGGTCATAAACCTTGTGTTAAAATTTCATTGATTTCTATTCACTTTTACTAAAGTTGGAGTGCAAAAACTAAAAGTATTCGGACGACGACGACGACGACGACGACGCAGGACGACGACGCCAACGTGATAGCAATATACGACCAAAAAATTCAAATTTTTGCAGTCGTATAAAAACTTTAACCACAGAGTGAATGTTTTGTTAACTGGTAGAAAAACTAAGTTTATTTATTAGTAAAATACGGATAAACAAGATTTTTATTTTTTACAATAGTTTCTTCTGGATACTATCTTATGATTATAAACAAGCTTCTGTCCAAGTTTGGTACAAATCAAACTTATTAAAATTTCAAGGACATACAAAAACTTTAACCACAGGGTGAATATTTGTGGAAGCCGCCGCCGCCGGAATATAGAATCGCTTTGTATAGCCTTTCCGACAAAAGTCACAGGCCCAACAGTTAATGGGGAATGTGTCCATGGGACACAGATGATGTTCCCGTTTGCATATCATATAAAGTTATAAAGGGACATAACTGAAGAACGGTAAAAGTGACACTACCCAAATTTGTTATTGATCTGAGTTTTGTTGTAATAAGTCTTGTGTACAAGTTTAATAACATTTGGTTTAGGCAAACCAAAATCAAAAACGAAAACGATTATTCCATTTGAAAAGGGGCATAACTCTAGAACAGTTGAAGTGACGCCACCAAAATTCAAACTTGATCTGTGTTTCGTGGTAGTTAGCATTGTTTGTAAGTTTCATAACATTTGGTTGAGGCAAACTATTGTTAGAGAACGGAAACCAACTTTGGGACGTACTGACGGACAAGGGTAAAACTTAATGCGCCCTACCCTACGGGGAACATACAAATACATTTCAACTAAACTTGTTATATTCAGGAAATATTGGGTGCAAATAATCAATTGCCAGTTTAGGTTATGGATTATTCTCACCTTTTGAAATATAAAATTTCATACAAAAAAGGTTTATGCCAATGACATTTGTTGCAAGACGAAAAGAATCTATGCATGCTTTTGGTTAATTTAATTAGAAATATCAAAACTGACCAAAAATAACTTACACCAAATTGCAAGTCTAACTGTCTAATGAGCTATTAGACAGAATTTTATATCAAAATCCAAAACTAAGCAACATGGTTTTATTACATAGAATGTTTTTAACAATGCGTAACAAAATTAAAGTATTTTGAGAGTTATTTTACATTTAGTAATGTTTATGGTCAATAAGTTAAATGAGCTGTGAAATCATAATGCTGTTTAGTATACACATCACATTTTATAATCTAATTAGTCCTTTTAATAAACAAACAACATTGGTATGATTTTCTCTTCTAGCTAGCAATTATATCTAAGGATGGCAGGTCTTTTTGTTTAATTATATAAGCAGAATAGTTTTATTGATTTATCATGTTTGCCGAACTTTTAATGTATATTATTTCTAATTTTTGTAACAAATGTACAATATTGGTATGATTTTCTCTGCTTGCAATATCTAGTGGTGTTAGTCCTCTCCATTTAATGTTACAATCTGCTTCATGTTTTAACAACAATTCAACAATCTCTACAAGACCTTTATAACAAGCTATAAATATGGGGGATACACCGTTTTCCTCACACTTATTAATGTTAGCCTTATTGTTTATTAACATCTGTACTACTTCAGTATGTCCTTCCTGACAAGCAATGAACAGAGGTGATGCTCCATCATTATCTTTACACTTATTAATGTCAGCCTTATTGTTTAATAACATCTGTACTACTTCAGTATGTCCTTCCTGACAAGCAATAAACAGAGGTGATACTCCATCATTATCTCTACACTTATTAATGTCAGCCTTATTGTTTATTAACATCTGTACTACTTCAGTATGTCCTTTCAAACAAGCAATAAACAGAGGTGATGCTCCATCATTATCTTTACACTTATTAATGTCAGCCTTATTGTTTATTAATATCTGTACTACTTCAGTATGTCCTTCCTGACAAGCAATAAACAGAGGTGATACTCCATCATTATCTCTACACTTATTAATGTCAGCCTTATTGTTTATTAACATCTGTACTACTTCAGTATGTCCTTTCAAACAAGCAATGTACAGAGGTGATGCTCCATCATTATCTTTACACTTATTAATGTCAGCCTTATTGTTTATTAACATCTGTACTACTTCAGTATGTCCATTCTGACATGCAAAGAACAGAGGTGATACTCCATCATTATTACACTTATTAATGTCAGCCTTATTGTTTATTAATATCTGTACTACTTCAGTATGTCCTTTCACACAAGCAATAAACAGAGGTGATGCTCCATCATTATCTTTACACTTATTAATGTCAGCCTTATTGTTTATTAATATCTGTACTACTTCAGTATGTCCTTCCTGACAAGCAATAAACAGAGGTGATACTCCATCATTATCTCTACACTTATTAATGTCAGCCTTATTGTTTATTAACATCTGTACTACTTCAGTATGTCCATTCTGACATGCAAAGAACAGAGGTGATACTCCATCATTATCACACTTATTAATGTCAGCCTTATTGTTTATTAATATCTGTACTACTTCAGTATGTCCTTCCTGACAAGCAATAAACAGAGGTGATACTCCATCATTATCTCTACACTTATTAATGTCAGCCTTATTGTTTATTAACATCTGTACTACTTCAGTATGTCCATTCTGACATTCAAAGAACAGAGGTGATACTCCATCATTATCACACTTATTAATGTCAGCCTTATTGTTTATTAATATCTGTACTACTTCAGTATGTCCTTTCAAACAAGCAATGTACAGAGGTGATGCTCCATCATTATCTTTACACTTATTAATGTCAGCCTTATTGTTTATTAACATCTGTACTACTTCAGTATGTCCATTCTGACATTCAAAGAACAGAGGTGATACTCCATCATTATCACACTTATTAATGTCAGCCTTATTGTTTATTAATATCTGTACTACTTCAGTATGTCCTTTCAAACAAGCAATGTACAGAGGTGATACTCCATCCTCTACACACTTATTAATGTCAGCCTTATTGTTTATTAACATCTGTACTACTTCAGTATGTCCTTCCTCACAAGCAATGAACAGAGGTGATGCTCCATCCTCTACACACTTATTAATGTCAGCCTTATTGTTTATTAACATCTGTACTACTTCAGTATGTCCTTCCTGACAAGCAAAGAACGTTGGTGATATTCCATCATTTCGACAATGGTTTACATTACTGTTACAATGATATAAGCACCATGCAACCAGATCAATATCTCCAATAAAACAACACTGTATTAATGGCGTGCTATTGTTTTGTATGTCATATAGACTAGCTAATTGGTTTTGTTTTGATATTTCTAAACCTTTTAAATACACAGAGATGCTTTGTCTGAAGATTTGATCATCCATATTGATGTTACAGAAGACATCTACTATATTTTCTCTAAACCAGTCATCTATCAATCTATTTATATACATTTGCTGATATCTTTCTGATACATCTATTAAAAATTCATCTCTGTTGCCTTTATCTTCAAAAATAAATCTTTCACCAATAAACTGACTTGACGCATTATTAATTAAACAATAAATCATAACACTTCCAAAGTAAAAAGCAAGAAAGTCAAACAGCTTGTCATGAATAGTTCTGTAAACTTTACCATCTTTTCTGATAAACGTATGAGTGAGTGAATCCAGCGCATCACGAAGTACCAATCGTGAAGTTCCTTTCACCACTTTACAAGCTTCAAATGTGTTCTTTATAATTGTTTTGATATCTTTATTGACATCCTCTGTGAGCCATTCTTCTTTGAAACGATTGTTAAACATGACACATAGAGCGAGTGCACAGTATTTAAAATGTCCTCCCTCTGTTTGTAATTTATCGATCTCTTCTTTGTAAACTGTATATGGATTCTTAAAGAAATCTATCATTCTGAGATTTGTGTTTTTGCTGTATAAGTGACATAAAAGAGGAAAACAGTCAAACAAGTCACAAAATTCACTGATCTTAGAGGCATTTGTTTTCAAGTAAAGTTCAGCAATAGATTGTTTTTCTTTTTTCGATAAACGTATATCTTCAGACAAAAGATTGCATTCACAGGATTGACAAAATGATAAAGATTTCATTTTTGCATCCTTAAAAACCTGAAGTCTACAAGACATGATTAATTTGACAGGTTTCTTTTCTATTAATGTTTTGATTTTTTCCATTAGATTTTTCCAGCTTTCCAACTTCGTAGGATTTATGGTATATGTTCCACAAAAGTCATCCACAACAAAAAGGATTTTCTTACTTGGATTGTACCACTTGATAATTTCTTCAGGGCTTGTTACCGGTAAAATATCATAGCCGCCTTCTTGCATTTGTAGAGCAACATGACGCACATATGATGATTTTCCTGTTCCTGAACTTCCGGTAACAACAACACAGCCATTTTCTTTAATACATTTTAGTACACTCTTTGCTCCATTTGTTTCTATAAACATTTTGTCATCCTCTGTCCAAGTTTCCAATTCCTCTTTAATTTGAACTAAAAAGAAAGGATATGATATTTCTTTAATATTTATATTTATTATGAGACGGACTACTGTTACCTTGCTATACTGATATGTACTTGTACTTTATAAAAATATTTTACTTTTGGTCTTGAGCTTACCTGATGAAAGTTATTCCTCAATAAAAGAAATTATCAAGACAAAATCTTTTAATCGAAAAAAACTTCATCAACAATGCTCAAGACTTAAAATTTAGAAAAATCAAACGTATAAGAGCTAAACAAATCAAAAAGTTGATTTCTAATTATTGTTGTGTATTTAGTTTTTGTGTTGTTCTGTTGCACCACTGATTGAAGTTTAGGGGAGAGTTAGGTGGTAACCGACATGTTTTACCCAACCACATTCTGTATGTTAATGTCCCAAGTCAGGAGCCTGCAATTCAGTGGTTGTCCTTTGTTACTGTTTTATCGTATTTTTTTCGTTTGCAGTGTGTGCATATTACAGGCCAGGCTTTTGGTTTTTTCATTGGAGCTTGTATTGGTTTTGACATAATGTTAAAGGCTGTACAGACGATCTCTGGTTGATAGTTGTCTCATTGGCAACCATACCACATCTCCTTATTTTATATATATAAATCATCAGGGTTAACTATGCCCAAGGGAGTTAGAACTTGGCGGCCATCTTGGAAGAAGATTTTTTGTAAAAGTTTACAGACGACAGACGACGGACGCCAAGTGATGAGAAAAGCTCACTTGGCCCCAGGTGAGCTAAAAATCAAAGAACCTTTGTGAGCAGGCTCTTATACCCCACACTTCCACATTGTCACTGGACAAACAAATCTCACCAGATCCTAAGTTCAAAGACCCATAACTCAAAAAATGTCAACTGATAAAAAACTTCTTACTGGTATGCACATCTACATATTATGTCCTCATTAACTACAATGTTTTATAATATTTTGTTGTGTGGTTTCAGAGGAGTTGCAATTACAAACTGTTGCAGTAGTATATTTAGGCCAAAATTCTTAGTTTAAAGGGGCGTGTTAATAACTCCTAGAAAAACCAGATGCTCCGCAGGGCGCAGCTATATACGACCGCAGAGGTTGAACCCTGAACAGTTGGGGCAAGTATGGACACAACATTTAAGCTGGATTCAGCTCTAAATTTGAATTGTGATTAAATAGTTGACACAGCATAGGTTTCTGACACAGAATGAATGTGGTCAAACGAACTTAAAATATTTTTTTTGCCTTTGAGCAATTCACTATGCTGTTGAATATTAATCCTCTCAAAAAAATGTTTGAAGAAATTTTCTTTTTATTTATGAAATCTGAAATGAGAAAAATTTAACCCCACTCCCCCACACTCATTTTTTTTCACATCCCCCTTTCCCTTTTTCCAAATTCAAATTCATAATGGAGTTTGCAACAATAACTACTCATTTAAATACATCATAAAATATTAAAATGTAAAATAAAGTGCTTGTTATCACTGAATGGTAAAGATTGTTTTAATCTATCAGTTGGTAGTAAAAGTGAATATACATTGTATATTGTATAAAACAATGATTTAAGTTGATTCAACTACTATTCTGGAAAAAGAAAGATAACTCCAATCAATTGAAAATTTCTTGCTATTGCACAATATTGTGCAATTAGATATTTCTTGCTATTGCACAATACTGTGCAATTGAAAATATTTGCTATTGCACAATACTGTGCAATTGAAGATTTCTTGCTATTGGGCAATACTGTGCAATTAAAAATTGCTTGCTATTGCACAATACTGTGCAATTGAAGATTTCTTGCTATTGCTGAATACTGTGCAATTGAAAATTTTTTGCTATTGCACAATACTTAATATAATAATTTTGGATCCTGATTTGAACCAACTTGAAAACTGGGCCCATAATCAAAAATCTAAGTATATGTTTAGATTCAGCATATCAAAGAAGCCCAAGGATTCAATTTTTGTTAAAATCAAACTAAGTTTAATTTTGGACCCTTTGGACCTTAATGTAGAACAATTTGAAAACGGGACCAAAAATTAAGAATCTACATACACAGTTAGATTCGGCATATCAAAGAACCCCAATTATTCAATTTTTGATGAAATCAAACAAAGTTCAATTTTGGACCCTTTGGGCCCCTTCTTCCTAAACTGTTGGGACCAAACCTCCAAAAATGAAACCCAACCTTCCTTTTATGGTCATAAACCTTGTGTTTAAATTTCATAGATTTCTATTTACTTATACTAAAGTAATTGTACAAAAACCAAGAATAATGCTTATTTGGGCCTTTTTTTGGCCCCTAATTCCTAAACTGTTGGAACCAAAATTCCCAAAATCAATCCCAACCTTTATTTTGTGGTCATAAACCTTGTGTCAAAATTTCATAGATTTCAATTTACTTAAACTAAAGTTATAGTGCGAAAACCAAGAAAATGCTTATTTGGGCCCTTTTGGGCCCCTAATTCCTATAAGGTGGGACCAATACTCCCAAAATCATTCCCAACCTTCCTTTTGTGGTAATAAACTTTGTGTTAAAATTTCATAAATTTCTATCCACTTTTACAAAAGTTAGAGTGCGAAAACTAAAAGTATTCGGAAGACGACGACGACGACGCAAGACGACGACGCCAACGTGATAGCAATATAC
This sequence comes from Mytilus galloprovincialis, assembly GCA_037788925.1. NCBI lineage: Eukaryota > Metazoa > Mollusca > Bivalvia > Mytilida > Mytilidae > Mytilus > Mytilus galloprovincialis. Next base: position 18,703,945 of record CM075332.1, read on the forward strand.
GACGAAAAATTAAAATTTTTGCAGTCGTATAAAAATTAAATCATAATTTCCTGTTGATATGGACATCTACATAGTAAGTTCTTATTACATGTATAGATCTTCAAGGTTTCAAGAAATTATGTTGTGTTGTTTCAGAAGAGTTGCAATGACAAACTGTTGCAGTAGTACCGTATATTGGGTTATTTAGCAGGTGTAAAATTTCGCAATTTTCATTGAATAAGGTATACGAAATATTTTGGCAGATTCAAAACTTTTATCAATACATTTGCTTGTGCCATTTTAAATTGGCGGAATTTAGTTTTGCGATTTTGTTCCATGCGCGAAAATTTGCAACACGCGAAAATAACCTGCTATACGGTATATTGAGGCAAATAAGTTCAAAGGGGTGCAACTCCTAGGAAAAAAATTGAATCATAATTTCCTGTCGATATGCACATCTACATAGTATGTCCTTACGATCTACAAAGCTTTATGAAATTTTGTTGTGCGGTTTCAGAGAAGTTGCGATGACAACAACAGGACTGACGGATGGACGGGTCAAAAACACTATATATGTACATCTACATAATATGTCCAAACGATCTACAAAGCTTCATGAAATTCTGTTGTGCCGTTTCAGAGGAGTTAACAACAACAGGACTGACGGATGGACAGACAGACAGATGGATAGGTCAAAAACATTATACCCTCAACAACTTTGTTGCGTGGAGTATAATACATTGTAATAACAACAGTGAAAATTATTGGTTTTCACCTTTATTTCAGGGGCAATATTCCCATATGGTCTTCAGATTATCCTCACACTTTTTAGGTGGATAGAACTTGCTATTCCGAAGATTTTAGCATGTTTCAAAAACGTCAGTCAGGGGTACTACTTGTACAAGTTATTTTTAGCAAGCATTCTGTGAGTATTACATACATGTAGTCCCCTACCGGTTAAAAATTCACTGTATTGGGAAAAAATTAACTAGATCTATAACTTGCCATGGTGTAAACTATATATTACAAATATCAAATCAATATCTTCAAGTATGACGAAAAAAAGTGCAGAAAACTGAATATATAAGTGAATTTTCTAGGTCAAAACAACTCTGCATAAAATCTTCAGACCGGAACAAAATTTGAACTAAATCTGTAACTTGTCATGATATTATATTTTTAGCTGTAATCACCGTGACCATGATGACTGGATAAAAATCACAAACCTTATAGTTGACATACTTGAACAGAACAAAACTTTGGTTTAAATTATTGGAAAGTCTATAGAGAAGATGATTTTTCGAGAAAATTTGGCAACAACAGATTATAAAATAAAACAAAACCTGCATTTAGACCTATATTCTATTTTACCAATGTCAGCCATGTAAAGGACAAGGTTCACTAATGGCACAAAATGGCCTAAAATATCAACTTTATCATAAAACACCAAAAAGGTCTCATTTTGGTTCGTAAATGGGTCTATTTCAAAAGTATAAATGCTAAATATATTAGTTCTTTTCATAAGACTACAAGATATTCGCCAAAGTAAGCCCATTTTGGACATTTTGTCAAAATATGATGATTTTGTGCATTTTTCAAACCTAAAAGCTTTTGAAACACATTTGCCGCCACCTACGATCCAGAATGTGTTGTAACCAAAAGATTCCAATTTTGATATAGATTTCATCAATATAAAAACTTTTTGGATCGTAGATGGAGGCCAAGGTTAATTATGCCAAAAACAATTAAAATTATGGACAAAAAGTACCAAAATTGACCTTTTATACAAATTATGCCAATTTAAGGGGTCATTGCTTCATAAATAGTAAAAGAAAGTGCCAGAAAAAATATTTTTGTCTTAGTTGTATTATCACAAGTATTTCTATGTTACATTTGTAATTTTTTGCCCCAATTTAAAAAATTTAAAAAAATCAGGGCCAATTTTAACCCTTCGTGAACCTTCTCCTTTGTAGACAGATTCACTAGACTTCATTCTTAAACTTATGACTGTCACAAAACTTTGTTCTATGTTGCAAATTTGTAAATTTTAGAAAAGAATGTTTTAAACAAATATAAATCTATTGTTTTAAAAACAATTGTTAGACAGTATTTCCCCTCTGAGACATGAATAATTGATGTCTTTGATAGTTTGATTGATTGATTAATTGATTGATTGGTAGGTAGGTAGGTAGGTTGGTTGGTTGGTTGACTGATATACTAATTAAACCCATGGATGTACTTATACATCCTGCACTCCCAAAATGGACGGCCTAGGATATCCAAATAAATAAAAGTCCTTACATCTTCTTTTATTTTAAATTTACTCCATTTTCTATTGGAACTCGTACTTTGTGGTTTCTTTAACGTGCTGTGTGTGCATTTTGTTTGAACTTGTAGGAAAAAACTGAGTGACATTTTGTCTTGGAAGTTTAACTTTCTATATTTAGATATGGAATGTTTGATTATAATTTTAGGTCTGCGCGTGCGAGGGTGTTTTGAAGAATGTGACGTTCAAATATATGTGTGTTGAGAATATAAATTTCTTTTCAAAGGAGACCGTTGAAGAGGACACATGTGTATTGATTGGAGTAATACGATCATTTTTGGTTTTCTGATTTACAGGTCATTGATAACGGATCATGCATGCATCTTACGTACACATGTTAATGGGAGCACATAATTGTATTTTAATGAATTTTTACTAATTTGATTGTAGGAATTCAGCAATAGTCACGAATTTAGGAGCAATTTCTACGTCACTGAATTTTATTTCTCAATCAAGCGCACTGCACCTACCGGGAACTTTTTTTCTTGAGTAATTTTATATATTTTACAGGTTAACTATTGTCGTTCAATGCATTCACACAAACGGTGGAGGATGATGGACCTTGGTTGATAAATAAGAATAAGATGCATGTATACATTATGATATCTGCAAAGTTTGAGGCTGTAATTAGTTCATTTTGTTTATTTTCCCGTTTCAGTGGAATGGAACCCCTAAAACAAGGACATGTACCATTTTGACAAAAACCTTCCACTAATATCATGTCACGACTAACATTTCAGTCCAATTTCTTTTTAAGGCTTACAGTTCATGTGTTTCAAAAACATAACGAAAAATTTATTTGCTAAAGCCAGATAACTCCTATAAAATTTCATTGAATCACATTGAATTAAAATAGCAAAAAATTCCTGAGGATGTAACAAACAATAAAGAAAAATAATTTTGTCGATTTCTTTTTTGAAAATGTACACATATGATAAGCAGTGAATAGGGAGATAACTCTTACAAAGAAAATTGTTTGGTTTAGCAGGGCGAAATTTAAAAGGGCATAAACTGTATGATACTATATAAGAAATATCTAAGCAAATTTTGCGAAACAAAAATTTATCGCAAGAACAAAATTTAGGGGAATAAAAAAAAAATTAATAATCAGAACAAATACAATTGGTCTTCCCACAGAAACAAACACCTAGTGACAAGAATAGCTATTTGGATGCTTTAGGTCAGCTAAGATAAAAAGCAAAAAATACAAGGAATACATTCATGACATTAAATGTTTAATGTAAATTCCCTTGTTTCACATCCTTAGCTATATAACTCTACAACCTTTTCTATATGAGTATAACATACCTCTGATGTTCCATGGTATTGGGTCTTTCAATAGTTCTGTGACTTCCGTGTGTTCAGTCTGTAAAGTAATGTTGGAAACATGTAACTTCCTCAGATTTTCCATCACTTCTGTGTGCTCCGTCCCCAAAATATCCACAGTTTGACTAAGTTCTTTTATCTTTTCCTGTGATTGTTTTATTTCCAACATAATTTCCTGATTTGACTGATCTAAGATTTTCACCTTTAACTCTTGGCACTCTTGATTCATTGGCTGACCACCCAGTCTACTTACTGCCTAGAAAAATATTTTGAAAAAGAATAGTACTCAATCAAAACTCTATATAACTCAAAATTATTGTTAACAGACTTTTTCATTAATGAATTTCACACCCATCTTATTAGAAAAATCAACATTTGAAGTCACTGAGGCATGAGATAGGGAAAGCTCATACACTACATCCCTATATCTTGTTTATTGAAAATTATGAGGAAAATCAAATACATGGTGGATCAATGATTTTGAAAAAAGGCAACCATTAACATTTTCACTTGCGGTAGATCCCCTGGGCCCTTCATAACCTGTAAGTAATATATATAAAATCACTGATACTAAAGTTATGTAACACTTACATCAGATATATTACTCCATGCTGTATTGAAATCACCAGTGGCCATTTTGTTACTATCATGATGGGCTAATATATTCCTGTACCATTTAATCCTTGCTAGATCAGGTCCTGGAGTTGTCTCCACTGGTAGTGGTAAACTGTCAAAGCCATTGATTGGCTGAGTAACAGATGTCAAGTTTCTGATCAAGCAAATCATTAATGTTACATCAAATGTTGTGGAAACGGGTACACCTATAACATCGAAAGAATTATAATTAACATCTATAACATCAAAAGACAAACCCGTCAAAGCTTTAGGCATTTATTTTGGTCACGATAGACTTCAATGTGAAAAGTAAAATTGGGAACCTAAAATAGATAACATGAAATTATTAATTAAAACATGGGAGAAAAGAAAATTAACAATGGTTGGGAAAATATTGATCATAAAATCTTTAATATTACCACAAGAGTGCACACGCTGAAATGTCTCGCCTTCTATACTAATCATTGATATTATGTAGATAGTCCTAAGTATAAAGCTTTATTACAACTGTCTCATAAACTTAACATTAACCAAGATAACTAAACAAAGACCAATGAACCATGAAAATGAGGTCAAGGTCAGATGAACCATGCCAGGCAGACATGTACAGCTAACAATGCTTCTATACAACATATATAGTTGACTTATTACTTATAGTTTAAGAAAAATAGACCAAAACACAAAAACTTAACACTGTGCAATGAACCGTGAAAATGAGGTCAGGGTCAAAAGAAACCTGCGCTACTGACATAAAGATCATAAAATATTTCCATACACCAAATATAGTTAACCTATGGCATATAGTATTAGATAAAAAGACCAAAACTCAAAAACTTAACTTTGACCACTGAACCATGAAAATGAGGTCAACGTCACATAACATCTGCCCGCTAGACATGTACACCTTACAATCATTCCATACAACAAATATAGTAGACCTATTGCATATAGTATGAAAAAAAACCAGACCAAAACACAAAAATTTAACTATAACCACTGAACCATGAAAATGAGGTCAAGGTCGCATGACATCTGCCCGCTAGACATGTACACCTTACAATCATTCCATATAACAAATATAGTAGACCTATTGCATATAGTATGAAAAAAACAGACCAAAACACAAAAATTTAACTATAACCACTGAACCATGAAAATGAGGTCAAGGTCAGATGACACCTGCCAGATGGACATGTACACCTTACAGTCCTTCCATACACCGAATATACTAGCCCTATTGCTTATAGTATCTGAGATATGGACTTGACCACCAAAACTTAACCTTGTTCACTGATCCATGAAATGAGGCCGAGGTCAAGTGAAAACTGTCTGACAGACATGAGGACCTTGCAAGGTATGCACATATCAAATATAGTTATCCTATTACTTATAATAAGAGAGAATTCAACATTACAAAAAATTTGAACTTTTTTTTCAAGTGGTCACTGAACCATGAAAATGAGGTCAAGGACATTGGACATGTGACTGACGGAAACTTCGTAACATGAGGCATCTATATACAAAGTATGAAGCATCCAGGTCTTCCACCTTCTAAAATATAAAGCTTTTAAGAAGTTAGCTAACACCGCCGCCGCCGCCGTAGCCGCCGCTGCAGGATCACTATCCCTATGTCGAGCTTTCTGCAACAAAAGTTGCAGGCTCGACAAAAACTTACATTTTTGGCTACTTCATGCAAAGTTCCAGATATTTACTTGAAAGAAATTGAAAGCTGCTGTTTCAAATATATTTGGGAAGAAAAAAATGACAAAGTAAAAAGAAACACACTTATTGGTGAATTACCAAAAAGGGGGGTTAGGAATGATCGATTTTGACAGTTATTTTACAGCACTAAAAGCCTCATGGGTCTCCAAATTAACAACAATAAAAACTAGAGGCTCTAAAGAGCCTTTGTCGCTCACCTTGGTCTATGTGACTATTAAACAAAGGAAGCAGATGGATTCATGACAAAATTGTATTTTGGTGATGGTGATGTGTTTGTACATCTTACTTTAATGAACATCCTTGCAGCTTACAATTATCTCTATCTATAATGAACTTGGCCCAGTAGTTTCAGTGGAAAATTTTAGTAAAAATTTACAAATTTTATAAAAATTGTTGAAAATTGACTATAAAGGACAATGACTCCTTAGGGGGTCAATTGACCATTTCGGTCATGTTGACTTATTTGTAAATCTTGCTTTGCTGAACATTATTGCTGTTTACAGTTTATCTCTATCTATAATAATATTCAAGACAATAACCAAAAACAGCAAAATTTCCTTAAAATTACCAATTCAGGGGCAGCAACCCAACAACGGGTTGTCCGATTCATTTGAAAATTTCGGGGCAAATAGATCTTGACCTGATAAACAATTTAACTCCATGTCAGATTTGCTCTAAACGCTTTGGTTTTTGAGTTATAAGCCAAAAACTGCATTTTACCCCTATGTTCTATTTTTAGCCATGGCGGCCATCTTGGTTGGATGGCCAGGTCATCGGACACATTTTTTAAACTAGATACCCCAAAGATGATTGTGGATAAGTTTGGATTAATTTGGCCCATCAGTTTCAGAGGAGAAGATTTTTGTAAAAGATTACTAAGATTTACGAAAAATGGTTAAAAATTGACTATAAAGGGCAATAACTCCTATATGGGTCAACTGACCATTTCGGTCATGTTGACTTATTTGTAAATCTTACTTTGCTGAACATTATTGCTGTTTACAGTTTATTTCTATCTATAATAATTTTCAAGATAATAACCAAAAACAGTAAAATTTCCTTAAAATTACCAATTCAGGGGCAGGAACCCAACAACGGGTTGTCCGATTTATCTGAAAATTTCAGGGCAGATAGATCTTGACCTGATAAACAATTTGACCCCCGTGTCAGATTTGCTCTAAAGGCTTTGGTTTTTGAGTTATAAGCCAAAAACTGCATTTTACCCCTATGTTCTATTTTTAGCCATGGCGGCCATCTTGGTTGGATGGCCAGGTCATCGGACACATTTTTTAAACTAGATACCCAAAAGATGATTGTGGATAAGTTTGGATTAATTTGGCCCAGTAGTTTCAGAGGAGAAGATTTTTGTAAAAGATTACTAAGATTTACGAAAAATGGTTAAAAATTGACTATAAAGGGCAATAACTCCTATATTGGTCAACTGACCATTTCGGTCATGTTGACTTATTTGTAAATCTTACTTTGCTGAACATTATTGCTGTTTACAGTTTATTTCTATCTATAATAATTTTCAAGATAATAACCAAAAACAGTAAAATTTCCTTAAAATTACCAATTCAGGGGCAGCAACCCAACAACAGGTTGTCAGATTCATCTGAAAATTTCAGGGTAAATAGATCTTGACCTGATAAACAATTTTACCAATTGTCAGATTTGCTCTAAATGCTTTGGTTTTTAAGTTATAAGCCAAAAACTGCATTTTACCCCTATGTTCTATTTTTAGCCGTGGCGGCCATCTTGGTTGGTTGGCCGGGTCACCGGACACATTTTTTAAACTAGATACCCCAAAGATAATTGTGGCCAAGTTTGGATAAATTTGGCCAAGTAGTTTCAGAGGAGAAGATTTTTGTAAAAGATTACTAAGATTTACGAAAAATGGTTAAAAATTGACTATAAAGGGCAATAACTCCTATATGGGTCAACTGACCATTTCGGTCATGTTAACTTATTTGTAGATCTTACTTTGCTGAACATTATTGCTGTTTACAGTTTATCTCTATCTATAATAATATTCAAGATAATAACCATATAACGGCAAAATTTCCTTAAAATTGCCAATTCAGGGGCAGCAACCCAACAACCGGTTGTCTGATTCGTCTGAAAATTTCAGGGCAGATAGATCTTGACTTAATAAACAATTTAACCCCATGTCAGATTTGCTCTAAATGCTTCGGTTTCAGAGTTATAAGCCAAAAACTGCATTTTACCCCTATGTTCTATTTTTAGCCATGGCGGCCATCTTGGTTGGTTGGCCGGGTAACCGAACACATTTTTTAAACTAGATACCCCAATGATGATTGTGGCCAAGTTTGGTTAAATTTGGCCCAGTAGTTTCAGAGGAGAAGATTTTTGTAAAAGTTAACGACGACGGACGACGACGGACGACGACGGACGCCGGACGCCAAGTGATGAGAAAAGCTCACTTGGCCCTTTTTATTTAAAAGTAATTTCAAGTTGGGTTAAAACAGGAGGAGGTTTATCAACATTTTCTAATCACTTTTCTAATATTAGAAAACAGATTATTTGGGGAAATAAATATATTAAATATCGCAACAAATGCTTGTTTTTCCCGAACTGGTTAAAAGTGGATTGGTTTATATTAACGACATATTGGATCGTGAAGGAAATTTATCTGAAAGTTTTATTTTAAAAAAGTTAATTAATAAAACAAACTGGATTGCAGAGTTTAAGATGTTAAAATCCTGCATCCCAAAAGAATGGATGCAAGTTTCAAAAAAAGAAAACGCCGTTAAGAGTATAATCAATATATATGTAAGGTTAAATTAAGATGGCAAAATAAACAAATTGAAACAAAAGATATCAACAATAAAATAATCTATAAAACTTTGGTAGATAAAACATATACAAAGCCAATCGGTATCAACATTTGGACGAAGATATTTAAAATTAGTATACGTACCACAGATGTCATTTGTATACGATTTTATATTTAAAATTTTAAAGGAAAATAAGTTAAAAATTTTCAGAAGGAAACTGCTTTAATATATTATTCCTACAAAGCAGCTACTATTAAAGTGGAAAATATCTGAGAACGAAAAATGCAATTTTTGTAAAACAAAAGAAGATTATTTGCATTTCTTTATTACGTACATGTTCATTTTTGAAAGATTTTTGGGAGAAAGTACATTATCTTCTAGCATAAATGAATTTTCAAAACAAGATATTAGCAAAATATATAGTATTTGAATACAAAATATCAGATCAAGGGTAAAACGGTTTTAATTATTTCTTGACAATTATAGGTTTTCGTATTTACAAGTCGTACTACATGTATGTATCCCAGCAAAAACTGAAATTTTTAGATGTGTATGCTATGTTTATAAAGGAGCTACAAAGGTTTATGAATGAGAAAAAAACAGTATCTCAAAATGTATTTTTCATAAAGTTAAAAAGATTGATATAATTGATGGAAAAAAAATAATGTTTATATTTTATTATATTCTGTGTATTTTCCTGTATACTCACAGGAATACTTTATTGAAGCTTGGACAATGAAGTAAAGCTGTAACAAGCAATTTGAAGAATAAAGAATATTTATTTGTTGTTAAAATATAACATCAAAAGTAATAAAATCGGGTACACCGATAACATCAAAAATATTTGAATTAAGTTCACCTGTAACATCAGAAGTAATAGAATCAGGTACATCCATAACATAAAAAATATTGAAATTAAAAAGTAAAATCACAAAAATACTGAACTCATATCGGATAATCCCTAATCACATGGCAAAATCAAATGACAAAACACATAAAAAACGAATGGACAACTGTCGTATTCCTGACTTGGTACAGGCATTTTCAAATGTAGAAAATGTTGGATTATTTTCATTGCACTAGATAATTATTTTGTTTAAACTGAGATAACATTTTTAAATGTACCATATATACAACAGTATGTTACCATAGGATGTCGATGGTTTATTGTACAACCAAAGAAGATGAAGAAAAAGAAAGGAGCAACTTTTTGAGGTGAATTTAATCACACATATATATATATACTCTACATATTAAACATGTTAAACTTAAATTCATTGCTATGGGGTTTTCTTAGCCACATAACATGTATAAACATACCATTTCTTGGAAACAACAGATTCCATTGAGCCTGGTTCAAAACTCTCTTTAATTTCAAGTCACAAAGAGTGTTGTAGTTTGTATTCAGTGTTGAAGGTAGATAAGTAGGTGGGAATTCTCTGTCAAAATAAGTACGGACTGCTCTTGGTGACACTCCTTTCAATAACAAAGCTAATCGTATATAATTCTCTTCTTCTTCCAAGAGGGGTGCCATCATTCTAAAAGTCCTTCTATTAACAATTGATACCTATACCATTCTTAATTAATGGTTCATTTGGTCCTGAAAAATAAAAAAAATTCTACAAATGATAATTCAAAATAGCAAAACCTAAATTAATCATCAACAAAGCAATAAGCTACATTTCCTTATTTAGAATATTGATTAGAGGGTTTTCACTCCTGCTGTGTAAATGTAGGAAGTAGAATCTGGTAATGACTATATGTATGCATCTTTTGTACTAAAATAACAAGTTTCAATTTCTTAGCCGGCATGACGCAAAAATGAAGAATCAAAGAATTCAGCTTTATATATAACTAATATAGTACAATACTCATACTGTTGATTAAAAATTACACCATTCTAAGCCATTTTGTTTTCCAATAATTAGTAGTTTCCAGTTATATGTATGTATGTTCTGTATATTCCTCCTTTATTGGGAGCACTACCAAGGGTTATGATGTAAAGACTGACTGACATTAAACACACTGTACCGTACAGATTTAATGTGAGCATTTGCCTTCCCACTTGTAGTAAGAAAATTAGGATGGGCCCAAACAGATAGATCTTGAAACAGAGAAAAATGCTCTTTTTTTGGGATGTTGTCTCTTTGACTCATTCCTCATTTCCATTCTCAATTTTATTTTAAAACTGTTCACCTTATAATCAGCATGACTTTATCAGATGACAATACAAATACTAAAACTCCAGACTAAACATATGCGCTACAGTATGTACTTTATTCAGTCATATCACAGGTGTTCTAGTATCATACATTTTACAGTCCTGTTTGGATTTAAGACAACTGACTACTGGATTTTCTTAACTATAGATCAACTGATACTGTATGAACAAAATCAAAACAGTGTTGTCAGTTAAGAGATTACATATTCCCAAACGTGATAAAACAATTCCAACCAAAGAACAATTTACTACCCTACATTGCCCTAGCTAGCAGATTACACTTTTTTTAATCTTACCACTTTTAATTAACATGCTAAAGGAGTGAACAAAAACCCAATAAATAATGTTTCAAATCAGCACGGAAGTAAAATATGTTGATTCAGGAAGACAATTGGATTGTCAACTCTTATTTCTAGTTATTTTGACTGAAAGAAACATGATATAAGCACCAAATCATGAAAAAGAGGGTAAAATTATTTAAATATTTTGACAATACATGGACTAGAATATCATGAATATATCTATGTTAGGTTAAGTAAGTTAGCTGTTTCTCATGTACGAATTAAGTTAAATTATGTCCCCTTGTACATAATCAATTTAATTACCTTTTTGTGCTTTTTCAGGGTCAGAAAATTAAACCAATTCATGACCTTTGCCTCGAAAATTAAAGAACCTTAGTGAGCACGCTCACATACCCCATGTCCCCACATTGTCATTGGAGAAATTAAATAAGTATAAGAAAAAAAATTGTATAAGAAAAAATATTGAATAATAATTTCCTGTCAATATACATAGTATGTCCTTATTATCTACAAAATTTCATGAAATTCTGTTGTGTGTTTTCAGAGGAGTTGAGATGACAAACTGTTGCAGAAGTACATTGAAGCATATAAGTTCAAAGGTGCATAACTCCTAGAAAAAAAATTTAACCGTAATTTCCCGTTGATATGCACATCTACATAGTATGTCCTTATTATCTGAAAAGGTTTCGTGAAATTCTGTTGTGTGGTTTGAGAGGAGTTGCGATGACAAACTGTTGCAGTAGTACATTAAAGTAAGTAAGTTCAAAGGGGCGTAACTCCTAGAAAAAAAATTGAATCGCAATTTCCCGTCGATATGCACAACTACATAGTATGTCCTTATTATCTGAAAAGGTTTCGTGAAATTCTGTTGTGTGGTTTGAGAGGAGTTGCGATGACAAACTGTTGCAGTAGTACATTAAAGTAAATAAGTTCAAAGGGGCGTAACTCCTAGAAAAAAAATTGAATCACAATTTCCTGTCGATATGCACAACTACATAGTATGTCCTTATTATCTGAAAAGGTTTCGTGAAATTCTGTTGTGTGGTTTGAGAGGAGTTGCGATGACAAACTGTTGCAGTAGTACATTAAAGTAAATAAGTTCAAAGGGGCGTAACTCCTAGAAAAAAAATTGAATCGCAATTTCCCGTCGATATGCACAACTACATAGTATGTCCTTATTATCTGAAAAGGTTTTGTGAAATTCTGTTGTGTGGTTTGAGAGGAGTTGCGATGACAAACTGTTGCAGTAGTACATTAAAGTAAATAAGTTCAAAGGGGCGTAACTCCTAGAAAAAAAATTGAATCGCAATTTCCTGTCGATATACACAACTACATAGTATGTCCTTATTATCTGAAAAGGTTTCGTGAAATTCTGTTGTGTGGTTTGAGAGGAGTTGCGATGACAAGAAACAGGACTGACGGACTGACGGACGGACGGACTGACGGACGGACGGGTCAAAAACATTATACCCTCCGCAACTTCGTTGCATGGGGTATAATAAATAAACTATCTAATCAATCTGACATACAACATTGAACAATGGTAAAGACATTCGTTGTCCCAAAAAATGATCTCATCTAATGCTAACTCTATTTCTGCAAAATATGGGGGCTCATTGAATAAGTAAAGACCCCTAACCACTTACTTCTCCACAAAAAGCTCATGCTGATGTCATGTTACTGTTCCAGACCATATGAGTATTTGGACCGTACGCGTACGGTCCGGACCGTATGCGTATACTCATAGACTGTCTTATGTATGCAGATGATGTCATTGTATTTTCTGATTCTGCAGATGGACTTCAAAAGCGCTTGAAGGCATTGGAATCATACTGTGATACCTGGTGCCTTAATGTAAACTTAAAAAAAACTAAAGTCTTAATCTTTAATAAAAGTGGACGCCACATAAAAGAACCATTTTATTTTAAAAGTGAATTAATTGAAACTGTTTTCAAATATAAATACCTTGGAGTTATATTCCAGTCAAGTGGCCTATTTAATTATGCAAAAGAAGACTTATTTAATAAATCTTTAAAAGCTTCATATAAACTTAATAGATGTTTATCTGGCTCAGATGCTAGTATTAAAACAAATTTACATCTGTTTGACCATACCATTAAACCTATTATTTTGTATGGCTCAGAGATATGGGGAATGTTTAAAACCAACTCTGCTTCCTGTAAAAAAGATGCTACAAATGTGCTTGAAAAAATATACCAGAATAATGTTGCTGATAAAATGAACTTAAAGTTCTGTAAGCATATTCTAGGCTTAAATAATAAAAGTACAAATGTTGCTGTACAATCAGAATTAGGTAGATTTCCTATATATTTTAATATTGTTATATCTATGATAAGCTATCTGCATAGATTACATCATTGTAACTCAAATTTATTGAAAGAAGCGTTTTTATGTAACAAAGATATGCATGAAAATAACACTATAACATGGTATTCCTCTGTTAAATTTATTTTACAAAAGCTTGAATTGAAAGAAACATATTGTATTGATTATTCAATTAATAGATTAAAACAACTTATTATGAAAAAGTTAAAGACATTATTTTTAAAAGCATGGTTCAATGATAAAGATAATGTTAATGGAAAGCTAGATACATATTTTTCTCATAAAAGTAATTTCCAAATGGAAAAATATCTTGATATTCAAAGTTTTCAATCAAGACAAATTTTATGTAAATTTCGCATAAGTGCTCACCAATTAAGAGTAGAAAAAGAGCGACATAAGAACAAACCTATAGAAAGGTCACAGAGGACTTGTAATTTTTGTTCTCATAATGATATTGAAGATGAGTTTCATTTTTTAATTAACTGTCCATTGTATAATCAATGTAGAGAATCACTGTTTGCACAAGCTCATGAACACTGTCAAAATTTCAATAACTTGGACTGCAAATCAAAATTTTTATGGTTAATGACCACTGAAGATCAACATATACTGAAAAAGTTATGCATTTTTCTTATCCAGAGTTTTCAATTGAGATCCACAAATTCTATTAATGGCTAAATCTCTTTTAGTTTATCTATATATATATATTTTAAATTCAAAAATTTAATTTAAGTGCACATTTCTCTATGTGTATGCATATTTCTTCTATTAATATGTAAATGCTTATAAACAAACTGCAGTAAAACTCTAAGGTGCTTATCATATTCCTGCAATTGTCAAAAAATATAATTATATACATAAATATCTAGTAATTGGTTGCTGTGTGTACATGGGAGAAAAATACCCTTATATCTAATCAGTTGAGGCTGCATATCATTTGTATGCAACTCAAAACACCATATCTGTTTAAAGGGGAATAATCCTTACAGAAATTGATTGATTGTCTCCCATATTACTTTCTATTCCATGTGCATGCAATAACTGTTCAGAGTTCTATTGTCATGTATTTCATTTTATTATTTCATTGTTATAACAAATCATTGTAATCATTGTATGAAATTTAAAACCCGCAAGGGTCCATAATTGGATTAATAAAGTATTCTTATTCTTATTCTTATTCTTATTCTTATACTCGTACGGTCCGACCATACGCGTACGGTCGGACCGTATGAGTATACGCGTACGGTCCAGCTGACCAGAGATATTTTGAGATCATATAGGTTAATCTTTAAACAAACATTTATCAAAATCTTTATTTTAGTTATACAAATTGTTATTATTACAAATAGATGGATGAAGTAAATAAGCGAACAATTGACATTAAATATTTGTTTAATTGTATATCTGAATCCTATTTTGTTACTCTGGCCCAAGGTGACACTAGTCTTGCTACCACAAGGAACGTCATATTTTTTTTTTACATTAACATGTTTTGTTCATGCATGTTCCTTTGCATATGCATTTTTTTGTAAAGTTCCTAAATATTCTATAACAATTGTCCTCCCACATTATGTTTACTTCCGATAACTTCAATTTCAATGAGCATACTGGGCTGCAATTAATGAATTACTGACATGCTAAATACAGGAGATTAACAGATTTTAATAAGCGTGATTTTTTTAAATAGTTAAAGTATTAAGTTTTTATTTCAATTACTATTGAACTTTTTATATTAGTTTGAGATATAAGTTATGTTGATCTGTTATATACATTTGTATCTAATAAACTTGACCAACTTCTTAATATAAGTCAGACCGTACGCGTACGGTCCGACCGTATACGTATTTTGAAAAAGTATGCATACGGTCCAGACCGTACGCGTACGGTCCAAATACTCATACGGTCTGGAACATTACCAAACAACTTCAAATTAAACCCAAAGAAATCTAATATAGCTGTACTTGTGTGAAGAAGATTTAGAGGCTCTTAAGGCAGATTCCATATAAGAAAGTGAAACAACTCCCATAAGCATGTTTGACAAAAATCATAAGCAATGAACTTCTGTTTTTGAATACATGCTTTACTAATCATGCTAATAAAGATAAAGACAATTTGACCCCAAAAAAATTGATGAGCATCATCCTTTTCAAATAAACGAAGCCTTAAATGTTATGTTTCTGACATAAGATTTGACAGACTTTATTTTTCTGACATAACCTGTTTATTATTTTTATCTAATCAATGTGTGGTTCGTTTGATATCAGCTATTCATTGGTCAAAATTCAATTATGACGTCAAATTTTTTTGCTTTTCCTCCGAGTTTCCTATTGTGACGTCATGAAAAAAGGCGACCATGCCTGATGACGTCACATAAAAAGAACACATCTTTTCAGAAGAAGGAATAAGTTTGCCTGCATACTGCATACAAATCATTAGAGAAACTGATTCTACCACCAAATCGTGTGTAATACGATATTTATCCACTCTCGACAGTTAAATTTTAAATATTTAAAACGCTCGGACAAGCCTCGCGTTTTAAATTTGAAAATTTAACTGTCTCGAGTGGATAAATATCGTATCACACTTGATGCAGTGGTAGAATCTATATGTATTCAATTATGAGGTCTAATATTTGTTTATTGAGATGTATTATATTGTACACTGTATATTGCATTAGGTCTGTATAATTATGCAAGTTTTAGGTTGATAGATAATGTGGTCAATTTGATTGACAGTTTAGGAGGTGGGGCACTGTATTTAAAGGTCCACCTTGTCTCTGATTGTTTAGTGGTAATGACCGTTGTCAATCAAACTATTATTGTATCAATACTCAATTACTTAATCAAACTAATTAATAAACAGTCTGCAAATGAACACACCTTAATGACATACATTCTTAAATGAACTGCTCCAATAATAAATCCATTTTTCAGTTTATATGAGTATTATGTGCACATACATGAAAACCATAGGGAACTATATTTCAGTGTGAATACATTCAGTAACAGTAGCTAACATGTCATGTTGTTAGGGAGGCCGGTGCCTTAGTAAAGATTTAGAACAAGTTCTAATCTTTCCAAAAATCTAATTTGGCATTAAAATTAGAAAGATCATATCATAAGGAACATGTAAACTAAGTTTCAAGTTGATTGGACTTCAACTTCATCAAAAACTACCTTGACCAAAACCTTTAACCTGAAACTGGCACTTCCTTTTTCTAATAATTTTACTCTACATCTGATATTCTGATAGGTATGAAAAAAAATCTCCCCATCCATCCTCACCTGTTAGAAATTAACTGGAATGGCCCAATTGACCATAGTATTATATGATAAAAGGACGAGTTGGCGAAGGTACGAGTTGATATCAATTCGAGGACGAAGACATGTGAAATTGAAAGTAGATTTAATTTTTACTGTGTTTTGTGTATTATGTATACCTTATCATCTGTTTCAGTCTTGTTAAATTACATTTATTTAACAGCTGCTGCTGTAAATCTTTACTTTGACTGTACACACTGTTAAAAATCTCCCTTTGATCAAGGATTTGTATAGTAACTAACAAACAACAAACAAATCTGCGCCCTCTAGCGGTCTACTTCTTTTACTGGTACTGGATCGTTATTGACAAGTAGCCATACTCATTGATTTGTTTGTTACGCAGGGAACCAACACAAGGATTTTACATGTGTGTATGTGGAATCCTCCGTTATTCAGAGCACCCCTCAAGAGCATAAACAATAACCTCTGTAACGTTGGTAGCCTATATGAATGAATGAATAAATAATTTATTAAAGTGCAACCTGAATTGCCATTATATAATACATATGATATGAACATTGTTATTTTCAGCCAGCCTTATAGGCTTACGAAGCACTGTCATTTAAAACATTATTATACATGTATAGCTACATTTGATTTGATATAAAATATTAAGTTTTATAGTTTTTACGTCGTGTAGTTTTGTTAAAGTAAAAATGTTTATATAACATCTTGTCCTATCCTTAAACAGTCTATAATGATAAAGTTTGCCAACGTTTTCGGGTTGCTGATTAACAGTTCTTTTAGTGTTTCTTCTGGGGAGTCAAAGTCAACTGAGATGAGTTCTCGTCTGAGTTCGTTCCTTCTAACAGAGTATAAACGGTTACACAAAAACAAAATTTTAAAGTGGATTTCATCTTCAGTCACATTGGAGTTGCACACTTTACAGATTCTCCGGTCGGCTGGAATATTTCGATATCGACCTCGTTCGACTTCTAAAGGTAGTGTACCGCATCGAGTGCTAGCTATACTCGATCGCTGTTTTCTGGACAAGAACTTTTTAACATACGGTTCAGTACAAAATTCGGTCTTAAGTAACTTGTATGTTCTTAGTTTTGGCATGTTCTGAACATTAATAATCCATTCACTTTTAAAAGTATCTACCAGTATAGTTTTAAGGGGTCATCCATAATTGTCAACCATTTTCCTAAGTGTACAAAACGTACACTTTTTCAGACCCCCCACCCTCCCTCAAAAAGTGTACATCAACCATTTTCAGATTTCAGGAGAGGAATCAATCATTCTTAATAAAAAGAAGATCCTGTTTATTATATTTTAGTTTAATTTAGAAATTTGCATTGAAAATAAACTGAAACATATCTGACTGTTTTATTTGATGACATCTATCTGTGATGCTTGTGTTTTGTTAGAATAAAGAGTTCAAAGATTAGTGTTTCCCCTATCACACAGTGGGAACTCCAATGAAAAATTGCACCTAGAGCATGCAAAAGATTAACAAAAGGGTACATAAACTATGCTAAGAATAAAAGAAAGGGAAATGCATGGTTATATTGCATTGGTAAAGTATGGACTGACAGTTGTTACTGGAATCAGAGCTGAAGACAACAATCAATAAAAGTGTAATGATTTAAAACGTTTTAAGTTTTTAAATTTCCCGCCTGTATTTTTATTTAAAAGGTCCCTGTAAATATGCCATTCATATTATCGTTTATGTATACTGTAACGTGTACATATATTGGATAATTTTTAAGGTTAAGATTAAACTTCATATGGAGGTGCTTCTAATTAAAGGAGGCTTATACTAAGAAAAATAAGTTTACTTCCGGTTTACTGGTTTACTGTTTTGGAATACATTACAAGGAAATTAATCGAAGGACCAGTTTAAAATCTTTTCACAAAATAGCGATCAATAGCGTCTTGTCAAAATCAAAAAATTCAAAGAATTTAGTGTTTCCATCAGTTTTGTTTATTAAACAGAGTGAAATGATAACGATCTATAATAAAGCAGGTGAAATTGACAATCGGGGTACTGAGAAATGCTTGCAAACTTTTTGTTTAAAATTTTTTACAAGTTTACATTTTTGAAAGATTTAGTTTTCATATGATTTGATCTTTTAATTGTTCAATCCAGATTGATGAGAATTATGATATCGAAATAAATATCATCAAGTGAAAATAATAAAGAAGAAATAAGAAGAGAAACACACCAAAGGCAATTCTCGATTTTATACATCGACCTTTCATACGGAAACGAAATAAATTCTGGAAATTAAAAAAAAGCGTACGGTAAAAATGTTGATTTTTTAACCCCCTCCCCCCAAGTGTACGTTTTGTACACTTTGGAAAATGGTTGACAATTATGGATGACCCCTAACGGATTCAATTACGTATTTTGTTGAGATCGTATCGTGGTTGTTTGTACAGTTAATTAAGGCTGATAGACCACTATTGTTCAATATTGTTTTAACACTGTTGAACCAGGTGTTCTTGTAGCGTGTGGAAAGGTCGATATCCCAAAGGAATACTTTACGACTGACCCTGAAATCAGTCAATTTCATAAGTCTACACCATAAACGAACTATATTACATTGATTGTTTACAAGTATAGAAGTCCATCCCATATCACCTGTTATTGCTGGAATCGGCGAGGTTTTTCCAACACCCAAGAAAGTTCGGATTGCTCTAGCTATACTGGAGTCTTTCAAGTACATCAAAACGCTTTGATCCCCACACCCCTGACGCAAAGTCCATTACAGGGATAACCGTATTTTCGAATATCTTTGTATATGTAGCAAAGTCCATATTACCCATTTGAATGTATTTTGAGGTAAGTGATCCAAGCGTATATATATTAACTAAGAGACAAGCCATGTGTACTGATTAGGGAGCTACCATTTGATTTTTATGGGGGGGGGGGGGCTAGGATGAAATTTGAAAAAAATAGGCAGGACAGGAGTTTTGAGTAAAAAAAAAGGCAGGATGAGCCCCCATAAAAATCAAATGGTAGCTCCCTTAACATACTTTAATATAATGCCCTAGCTAAGTAATCAACACAAATACATAAATCAATACGACGCGACCTTATCTGCTATGTCCATCAACACAACACGTGCGTGAACTCTGAACTGTATAGATATTTATGAATGAATGAAAGTTACAATATTACATCTCTTCTCTCAGATTAAAGTTCTACTTTAATTAATTATATTACTGTCTGTGTAGTCATAAAATCTTTAACTGTCTGTGTAAACAAATTAAGTGATAAGATGCGTAAAATTGTATCAATAGAAAATTAGAACTTTATAGTCTGTGATAAATGTAAATTATCCGGTACGCGTACTGTAATGTCAATATAATTAGTGGATCGTCTGATCAATCTGATAAGGCTATAATTACGAGTGTGAATAGCAAATTCCACAAAATCGATTTGTATCATAAATTCACAAACATATAAATCAACATCAAACCTAATCGATACATCAGAAAGAGCACATGATTATTATGCTTGTAACACAGCTCTTTAACGCACATAATCATCGAGATGTTTCGGTGTTTGTTTCTCTCGTGATGATCTTCTCAACGGTGTGTTTGGTATAATGTCATCATCAATGATTTCTTCTATTTCCTCATCACTCATTATCTTAGATTTCCCAACCTTTTTGAAGTGTGACGAATTTCGAGTTATATCTTTATGATGTTCGTTCGTTGCCGTAAACATACTACCCTTTTTATTCTTGATTGTTAATGGTTGAGGATTGTACGGGCTAGATAGTTTATCTTTCTTTTCCTGTTAAACTAGTACGATATCTCCTACTGTAAAATCAGGTACTTTTACTGAATGTTTTTTCTCGAAGTATAATTTCATTTTACTTTAATTTGTTCTTGTGGTCTTCTTTTAGAACTTCACTGTCGGCTTGGTCATTTATTAAAATATTCGGCATTTTGGTATTAATTTTTCTTCCAAATAAAAGTTCTGCCGGGGACACATTAGTTGTTGAGTGTGGTGTTGCTCTATAATTGCGAAGAAATGTGTGTATTTCTTGTCTCCAACTACGATGTTCTGCTTGAGCTGCACGAATTGCTTTCCCTATAGTTCTCATGAATCTTTCACTTTCCGCGTTAGCGCAAAGCCATAACGGAGTTATTTTTCGGTGCTTAAAACCCATGTTATCTGCAAAGTTTCGGAACTCTCCTGAATTAAACGGCGGTCCGTTGTCTGTTTTCAGTTCTTTCGGTATTCCAAAAATTGAGAAAGTTTTGTCTAATAGCGGTATGACGGATTTTGCGGTTAAACTGGTTAAGGTTTCTATTACAGGATACCTTGAGTATTCATCAATTATTACCATAACGTAATATCCATTCGGAAATAGTCCACAAAAGTCCATGCTAAGATTCTCCCATACATTATTTGGTATCTCAGACATTTGTAATGGTTCGAAAACATTTTTCGGGGTTGACGCTAAACATGGTATACATGATTTACATGTTTGTTCTACAAGTTTATCTATTCCAGGGAAGTATACCTTTTCCCGTAACAACTGATTTGTACGTACTATGCCCTGGTGCCCTTCATGTGCAAGGTCAATTACACGTATCTGTAAATCTTTCGGAAATATTCTTCAGCTAATTGAGAATGTTTACATGCGATTGATGTATTCGGGGTCGGATGTCTTGATAAATAATCGGCCGCGTTCACCTTTCCTGGTTTGTACTGTACTTTGAAATTGTATTCCTGTAATCTTAATCTCCATCGTTCAATGCGTGCTGGTGTTTTTGCCTTTGGACTGTTGAATATAGTTTCAAGCGGTTGGTGATCGGATACCAATGTAAATGATTGTCCGTACAAATAAAGATGAAAATGTTCAATTGCCCATACAATTGCTAATGCTTCCTTTTCTGTTTGCGAATAGCGTGTTTCAACGTCTGTCAATGATCGGCTTGCGTATGCGATTATTTTCCCATTTTGTGTTAATAATCCAGCTAATCCAACTGGACTTGCATCTACTATCAACATTGTTTCTTTGTTAGGGTCAAAGTATGACATCACACGGTCAGCAACAAGTTCATTCTTTAGCTTGTCAAATGATTCCTGTTGTTCAGATGTCCATTCCCACTTGGAATTCTGCTTTGTTAATCTGCGGAGCGGTTCAGTAATAGTTGAATAATTTGGAATGAAACGTCCAACATAATTGGTCATTGCTAAGAAACTACGAGTTTCACCTACGTCTTTCGGTAATGTCGTGTTCCTGATAGCATTTATTTTTCTTGGATCGGCTGATATGCCATCTTCACTAAAAATATGACCATAGAATTCAAGTTTGTTCTTATTAAATTCACATTTTGCCTTATTTAATGTCAAGTTCTTTTCTTTAAGTCGTGCAAATAGTTTTTCCAATCGTTGATCATGTTCGTCCTGGTTCCTTCCAAATATGATTATATCATCGGATATATTTCGGACTCCATCTAATCCTTCCAGTGCATTACTCAGTGTGTTTTGGAATAACTCCGCGGCTGATGAAACACCAAAACTGAGTCGTTTATATCTACGTAATCCTACGTGTGTCGTGAAGGTTGTGATGTTCCGGGATTCTTCGTTTAACTCCAATTTATGATATCCACTTCGAAGGTCCATTTTCGAGAATACTTTAGATCCGTTTAAATCCAAGATCATGTCATCGAGTGTTGGTGTAATATGACGTGAACGCAAAATAGCTTTGTTCGGTTCCCTCATTTCCACGCATAATCGAATTTCGTTCTTGTTTTTCGGTTTAGGGGCCACAACTATCGGGGACACCCAAGGTGTTGGTCCATCTACCTTTTCAATTATATCCTGTTTTTCGAGTTTCTCGAGTGCTGCTTCTACTTGCTTGCGAATGTGAAACGGAATACGCCTATGTGGTTGTATTACTGGTTTTACACTTCCATCAATATGAATTTTCACTTTTTCATCTTTTAATTCCATTGAACACATCGCTATATTTATTGCATAATATTTCATGTTTATCTGCTACTGCCGAAATGACTGGCACTATGTTTAAGTCAACAGATGTATCGTAGCACAATAAATTCCCGTATCTTCCTTTCATATCACATACACCGGTGCGGTTGTTATTTTATGGTCAGTCTCTATCGTAGCGTGAAATTTTTCCATTAATTTCAAGTTTTTATCTGAACCATATGCGAAGACTTTAGTGTCGGCGTGAGAAAGTTTGGGTTTACACTTGATGTTCTCGAATGTGCTTTCATCAATAACATTAATACTTGATCCTGTGTCAATTAAGATATCCACATTAGAATTATTGATTTTCACGTTTATTTTCGGTTGTCCTTTCTGTACTTTATTCACAGTATTTTCTCGAAATCCAAAAACGTAACCATCGTCAGAACTACTATCACGATCATCATCATGTTCGTAATTGTCAACTTTGTTAACTTTTCTTTTAAAAGTGCTAGTTCCATCCATACGTTTGGATCTACATACAGAAGCGAAATGATTCAACTTTTTACATGAGTTGCAACTTTTTCCAAAAGCTGGACACTTGTTTGCATGTGGAAAATCACCTCCACAGTCTCTGCAAGTAGTCTTTTTCTTTACGTTTTGGTCAGTTTGTGTCTGTAGGAATCGTGGTCCGTTTCGACGTTTTCCAACTCCTTTTCTCACAGCATTTGCGGATTGTTTGTCTGATTGTTCAATTTCCGTTGCCTGTTTTTCGGAAAGTTCTAACGCTCTAGCTGATGAAATTAATCCTTCAAGGGTCGTGTCTTCCCGAAGAGCCTTTCGTCTTAGTCTAGTTGAATGACAACCTTGAATTATTTGCGATTTTAATTCTTTAGATGTTTCAGTAAATTCACAGTTTACAGTAGCTGGCGTAATCTCGTGTGAAAACTGTCGATAGTTTCATCAGATGTTTGTTTGGCTTGCCTAAATTTGTAGATTTCGTATTCTATATTCTTTTTCGGAGCAAAGTAAGTGGTTAACTTGTGTTTAGCGGCAGCAAAGTCTTCTCCTGTATTGTCAAGGGTATCAAAGACTTCGTTTACATCTTCTCCAGCGTAATGCAACAAGAGTGCTCTTTGTCGTTTGCTGTCCTTTATGTTCAAACCAATGAATAAATTTTCAAGTCTACTTGTCCATTTACGCCACCTTATTTCAGCATTATTCTCATGTACCGGAAAACTCGGAAAAATTGGTAAAGATGTAGCCATGGTTTGATTATCAGTGTCACTAATTATTAAATCCATAGAAATACATTTTTAAACATTTCCAACTTTTGTTTTTATCCTAGTCGCCAATGTAACGTTGGTAGCCTATATATATTAACTAAGAGACAAGCCATGTGTACTGATTAACATACTTTAATATAATGCCATAGCTAAGTAATCAACACAAATACATAAAGCAATACGACGCGACCTTATCTGCTTTGTCCATCAACACAACACGTGCGTGAACTCTGAACTGTATAGATATTTATGAATGAATGAAAGTTACAATATTACAACCTCCTTCTTTGAGCTTTGTTGTAACACTTGTATGATTGAATATAACTGTGTATCATCGTCACCGGAAATTGGGCATCAACGTGGCGGAGAGAAAGGCGAAATATAATAAACAAGGTACACCACTGTCCCAATGTTAAGGGAGGGTTGCGCGGTCAGATTTATCACATTTAACCCCGCAGCATTGTTTATGTGTAAGTCTTAAGTCACGAGTCTGGGTCCGTACGCAAAAGCTACTTAAGTTACGAGTTTCCTCAGTAAACACTCGAGAGTAAACACTAAGGTTGAGGAAACTCCGCCCTTTTTTCTAAGGTACTGGCTACGGTTACATGGAAATGTAACAATAATAAAAATATTATTGTTACATTGGAGACTAAATGCCGGAATGCATGGTTGGGTAAGGACCTGTTTAATTACGAATGTAACAATAATTACTGAGGCTACGGTACCTTAAATGTTCAAAAATAGGTAAAACCAGTCGATGTTTTTTTCACGATGCTTTGTTCACGCGGCAAAACATAGATAGATTATAATTATATAGCTATCAGATGCATCATGACCATTTAATTGATTAATAATTATAACTCATATAATAGTTCGTTTGTTTAAAATTGCTAAATATTAGCGACCAATGTAATTTTCTTAAAATCATGAGGTCACAATCTGACAATGGGAATTTCAGAGGAAAAATTTAAAGATTTGTAGAAAAAAATCCTTAAAATCATGGACAGAGAATTATACTAAATTTGATGGGACAAAAATACCGAACTCCAAGGGAAATTTCAAACGGAAAGTTCTTTATGAAAAGGCAAAATCAAAAGCTCAAACACATTTTTAACGACTGAAAAACAACTGTCATATTCCTGACTTGGTACAGGTATTTACTTATCATGCTTATCATGCTTATGTACAATGAAATGGTGGTTTTATAGCTAGCTAAACCTCCACGTGTATGACAGTCGCATAGAATTCCATTATACTGACAACAATGTGTGAGCAAAACTAACAGGCATAATAATGGATAAAAACGTAAACAATTGGGGTCCAACAGTCAAAATTGTTGTATAATCTTAATCAATATAAAACAAATAACTGATTCAGCAAAGAATTAAACACAAAATGCCATATAGACAAAGTACATAAGCAAAAATGAAAGACAAGAAAATTGATCATAGCACAGTAACACAATGGCGGGATGTATAAGTACCGATACACCATGTACACGTCATAAGTATATAATCAAATATAGATAAACAGTAAAGGTTAATAATACACAAGGACAAGAGAGGGAATTTACATGTAATTAAGATGATGAACAACGTTATAGTATTTAGAATCTACATTTCAAGACCATCATGTATATTTGTGAAGTTGATGCGAAATATTTATCAACAAGGTCAAATTGGTATCTTCCAATAAACTTTTTTAGAAACAGGACGAGTTGACGTTCTTTGAAATAACCTGGGCTCATCATTTTTCTGCTCAGACACTGGTGACGTTTATAGCTAGCAATGTCCATTATATCTACACATGAACTTATTGAAATTAAAAAATGTAATTACTCTTTTAGAAATAACAACATAGCAGATGTTCCCATGGTAAGGACAACTACCCATGGGCTACACTCAGATATGCAGGAGATACTCTGGAACGAACTGCCAATTAAGATGAGGGAAGAAATGCCATTGGGTCAGTTTAAAAGTTTGGTTGGTAATTGGGAGGGCAGTTTGTGTCAGTGTTCCTCCTGCAGATCTCGGTGAGCTGTAGATCATTTATTTATTTATCTTGTATACTCTGGCTTTTAAATTTTGAGGCATAACTTTTTATTTGTGTTCTAAGTGCTTGAATTACTTTTAGCGCTTTATATAATATTTATTGCATGAATGTTAGGTTTATCTGTATTTTATGTTTGCTTTATATGCTTTAATTGTGCTTATTAATTGCTGTGCTTGATAACATTATTTATTCTTTGTATGATGTGCTTTATGTTTTATGTGTTTTATGTATTGTGCTTGTCATATATGTATATATATATTGGAAGATGTGGTGCGAGTGCCAATGAGACAACTCTCCATCCAAATAACAATTTAAAAAAAAGTAAACCGTTATAAGTCAATGTACGGCCTTCAACACGGAGCCTTGGCTCACACCGAACAACAAGCTATAAAGGGCCCCAAAATTACTAGTGCAAAACCATTCAAACGGGAAAACCAACGGTCTAATCTATATAAAATTAGAAAAACGAGAAACGAGAAACACGTATAAATTACATAAACAAACGGATAAAAGCTCTACAGAGCTTATGCTGTATTGTTATATGTATAACCGACTTTAAATAAATCTTTTATGCTTATGCTGTTCATACGTTTTATAAAATCTGAATAGCAACTGCAAGCTCTTGAATACCGAATTAATTGAGAAATGTATGTCCCATTTGCAGGGGAAGTTGGTTTATTGCTGCTATGTTGCGGAAAATTTATAATTTTAAATTAAAATCGTCTCGGTTGTCATAGATGCTGGTATTGAGATGACCACTTATGTCAAATTCGAGATATAAATCTAACAATGGGGCGAAGGAAGCCGTGTCTGTTGTTTCTTAATTTTCTTGTTCTGGAGGATATATTAATGGAACCAGATCAGAAAAGTTTGGACTGTTAATGGAAATCACATCCGTATTCATTAATATCTCTGAATGTGAAATTAAATGATCGGGCTTCTTTGAATTTATTGTATTTGACAAGTGTGTGCAGAAACTTTCGGAGACCCGATTCATATGAAAATAAGAAGAGGTCGGCAAGGAGAGGCACACAGTTCGTTCCCATAAGAATGCCGATAACTTGCTGAAAAAGTCTACCTCCAAATTCAACAAATATGTTGTCAATGAGAAACTCTAGCATATATATACTGATCACATGACAATCTTCCGATGTGTAGCAGGTTTTACCTTATTGTTAACTATTAATAAAATATGCTGAATGGTATCCTAAAGCCAAAAATTTATAGAGCATGCTGCCATTTTTGTCGAGCCTGCGACTTTTGTCGCAAAAGCGAGACATAGCAACCCTACATTCCGACGTCGGCGTCGTCGTCGGCGGCGGCGTCCACAAATGTTCACTCTGTGGGTAAAGTTTTTGAAATTTTAATAACTTTCTTAAACTATCCTGGAATTTTACCAAACTTGGGTAAAAGCTAGTTTATGATCTAAAGATAGTATTCAGACGAAAATTTTGTAAAATTTGTGTTTCTGTTTTTCCGTATTTTATATATATATATATATATCACAATCATAGGTTTGAACGTAGTTTTCAATTCAGACTCGTTTATATTTTTTCGTTTGGGATTGTATCATATTTTCCCTCCGGTTTATATGATCCGTTCATCCTGTATTGACTCTTAAAATACAAGAGTTTCTACAAATGAGGGTACATTTTATATGGCCTTCCAAATACCGTTTCGATCCCTAACATCACTGAAGAGACATTTATTGTCGAAATCCGGATCTGGTGTACAAATAAATATTAACACCTTGTGTTTGTGGCATAACATCGTGGCCACAAGTTAATTGTTTTCTGTTAAGTATTAAATTTATATTAAGATCTATTTTGTTACATCTTGTGATCAATTTTATTTGGCAATCGCCAATGGCAGTCAGCAGGTTAAAGAACATCAGTTGTTCGACCTGTAAGTCGAATGCGTTTTGTTTAAATTTACTTCTTCACTTTTTTGGTCTTTTGGAAAATGTTGTTTGTGCTGTATTTAGACCCTTCTACAACGAAATCTGTTTTACATGCACACGTATAAAAATTGCGGTTTTTATCCAACGCAATCACATAGGTTTGAACGTAGTTTTCAATTTAGACTCGTTTATATTTTTTCGTTTGGGCTTGTATCATATTTTCCCTCCGGTTTATATGATCCGTTCATCCTATATTGACTCTTAAAATTCAAGAGTTTCTACAAATGAGGGTACATTTTATATGGCCTTCCAAATACCGTTTCGATCCCTAACATCACTGAAGAGACATTTATTGTCGAAATCCGGATCTGGTGTACAAATAAATATTAACACCTTGTGTTTGTGGCATAACATCGTGGCCACAAGTTAATTGTTTTCTGTTAAGTATTAAATTTATATTAAGATCCATTTTGTTATATCTTGTGATCAATTTTATTTGGCAATCGCCAATGGCAGTCAGCAGGTTAAAGAACATCAGTTATTCGACCTGTTAGTCAAATACGTTTTGTTTAAATTCACTTCTTCACTTTTTTGGTCTTTTGGAAAATGTTGTTTGTGCTGTATTTAGACCCTTCTACAACGAAATTTGTTTTACATGCACACGTATAAAAATTGCGGGTTTTATCCAACGCAATCATAGGTTTGAACGTAGTTTTCAATTTAGACTCGTTTATATTTTTTCGTTTGGGCTTGTATCATATTTTCCCTCCGGTTTATATGATCCGTTCATCCTATATTGACTCTTAAAATTAAAGAGTTTCTACAAATGAGGGTACATTTTATATGGCCTTCCAAATACCGTTTCGATCCCTAACATCACTGAAGAGACATTTATTGTCGAAATCCGGATCTGGTGTACAAAAAAATATTAACACCTTGTGTTTGTGGCATAACATGTGGCCACAAGTTAATTGTTTTCTGTTAAGTATTAAATTTATATTAAGATCCATTTTGTTACATCTTGTGATCAATTGTATTTGGCAATCGCCAATGGCAGTCAGCAGGGTTAAAGAACATCAGTTGTTCGACCTGTTAGTCAAATACGTTTTGTTTAAATTCACTTCTTCACTTTTTTGGTCTTTTGGAAAATGTTGTTTGTGCTGTATTTAGACCCTTCTACAACGAAATTTGTTTTACATGCACACGTATAAAAATTGCGGTTTTTATCCAACGCAATCATAGGTTTGAACGTAGTTTTCAATTTAGACTCGTTTATATTTTTTCGTTTGGGCTTGTATCATATTTTCCCTCCGGTTTATATGATCCGTTCATCCTATATTGACTCTTAAAATTCAAGAGTTTCTACAAATGAGGGTACATTTTATATGGCCTTCCAAATACCGTTTCGATCCCTAACATCACTGAAGAGACATTTATTGTCGAAATCCGGATCTGGTGTACAAATAAATATTAACACCTTGTGTTTGTGGCATAACATCGTGGCCACAAGTTAATTGTTTTCTGTTAAGTATTAAATTTATATTAAGATCCATTTTTTTACATCTTTTGATCAATTTTATTTGGCAATCGCCAATGGCAGTCAGCAGGGTTAAAGAACATCAGTTGTTCGACCTGTTAGTCAAATACGTTTTGTTTAAATTAACTTCTTCACCTTTTTGGTCTTTTGGAAAATGATGTTTATCAAATGGTACCAGGATTATAATTTAGTACGCCAGACGCGCGTTTCGTCTACATAAGACTCATCAGTGACGCTCATATCAAAATATTTATAAAGCCAAACAAGTACAAAGTTGAAGAGCATTTAGAATTCAAAATTCCAAAAAGTTGTGCAAATACGGCTAAGGTAATCTATGCCTGGAATAAGAGAATCCTTAGTTTTTTCGAAAAATTCAAAGTTCAGTAAACAGGAAATTTCTAAAAACGACCACATTATTGATATTCATGTCAACACCCATTTTCCACCTAAAATTTCAGAATAGGATTGACTAATATGACAATGGATCATAGCTAAAACAATGACTAGATAGAAGATAGGTCTTTTTGTTGAAGACTTGCATATAAGCGTTGTTTTCGTGATGTCACGAATAGCATACATTTTGATTTTTTATGACAATTTCCATTGAATTTTTGGACTCGAAGATGTCAAGTGTAAACAAAAATTATGTTAAACATAATGTTTATTACAACATTCTACATATCTGACATCCGTTTCTAGTTTTTGAAGCATATGCTCTATGTTTCCTATGCCTTAATCTGGTTAAAACCAGGAGAAGTTTTGTCAAATTTCACTAAATATCTATTTTCAATTGGCTAATTTGAATACTAAATGTTAAAATTAATAAGAAAAAAGTGATTGACTATCAGCTGGCTTTAAATAAATAGAGGTACACTCAGATTGATAGAGTGTGTCTTGTAACTGGTATCTACAGGAGTACACTAAGTTTGTTAGAGTGTGTCTTGTAACTAGTATCTACAGGAGTACACTAAGATTGATAGAGTATGTCTTGTAACTGGTATCTACAGGAGTACACTAAGTTTGTTAGAGTGTGTCTTGTAACTGGTATCTACAGGAGTACACTAAGATTGATAGAGTATTCTTGTAACTGGTATCTACAGGAGTACACTTAGATTGATAGGGTGTGTCTTGTATCTAGTATCTACAGGAGTACACTTAGATTGTTGGAGCGGTATCTACAGGAGTACACATAGATTGTTAGAGTGTGTCTTGTAACTGGTATCTACAGGATTACACTAAGATTGATAGAGTGTGTCTTGTAACTGGTATCTACAGTTTATTCTTATATGATTTACTGTTACACCACCGTCCAAGTGGACTTTTGAACGAACATGTTAAATCCTACCACATTTTGTATTTTGACAATTCTTGAGTCTGCTACTAGTATTCAATGATTGTTGTAAGTTTTTGTCTGTCATATTTGTTTTGAGAATATAATTATGTCATAAATTAATTAGTTGGTTTCTCGTTTGAATTTGTTCATATTTTGTTATTTTTGGCTTTTTTTTCAACTGACTAAAGGAATGTGTTTTACTTATTGTTGCATGTCGTACCTTTAGGTACTTACATCAACGTAGTTTGGACGATCGTTGAGAATCTTATCACATCTCTTCCTGCTATGTCGATACTAGTGTCAATCTGAACGCAATGCTATATCATACTGTTGTTCTATGTAATCTCATGTCTTCTGCCACTGAGTTAAGTTATAATGACACACAGTTTCGGGTTATATATACAAGGATTCAAGCAACATACTAGAATGTCATTTTTTCTTGTATACACTTTCCTTACATACTAAGATAATATATATAAAAATAAATATCACGAAAACAATCAATTTCTTTGACTGATGTTTTACATAAAAGGAGTCTACTGGAGTTCAATGACGTTTTGGTATTAGGTACGTAAATTGGTGTTCCCATGCATTTATATGATATTTTATCTTGCATGCAACTAGAGATCAAACTGCGTCAACCTTTTGTTAGAAATGAATTCCGTAGATATTTGGATATAATGTGGTAAGAAGATCCACAATAATTTATACTAATTTAAGATCATTTAATTAGCCCCACGAATGTTGTCAGGATATCGAGAATAATTTGCCCTACGTTTGTTTTTGCGAAATTACATTGATTATATTGTTCGATATGTCTCTGTTCTATTGTTCGATATGTCTCTGATTCTATACATTTGTACGTCTACTTTTTGAATATATATTTTGCTCAATCTCGGAAGGTATAAGAACGTAATAATAACAAGTTTGCCATACTCATTTGTAGTTTCTAATGCTCAAATGGCATTCAAAATGTCCGTGAGATCGCATATTTACCTACCTGTTAGCTTAAATTGCTTTTGGTGAACATGAGTGATGAATGACATTATATTAACTTTTCTGTCGGAAATAATGTTTCAAATCTAAAAAACAAAATAATGTTTTTTATAGTAATATTGTTTTTGCTTTGTCTTTAAACTCCATAAACACTTTGCCTACAGATGTGAATAAGTATCGAATGTTTTTACGATCAAAATCAATGATCTAATCGAACTCATATCCGTCTATATTTAGGAAATAACGTATAAAAGTCTATATGACTTTTTCTACATTCTATATAAAATGACCATGATAGTACATTCAACATAGATATAACAAGATGTGGTATGAGTGCAAATGAGAAAACTCTCCATCCAAGTCATAATTTGTAAAAGTTAACCATTATAGGTCAAAGTACGGTCTTCAACACGGTGCCTTGGATAACACCGAACAACAAGTTATAACGGGCCCAACAATGACTAGATAAGTGTAAAACCATTCAAAATGGAAAACCGACGGTCAAATCTATATTAAAAAAAACGAGACCAGAAACACTTATGAACCACATCAACAAACGACAACCACTGGACATCAGGTTCCTGACTTAGAACAGGTGCAAACAAATGCAGCGGGTTAAACGATACCAACCTTCACCCGTACATGAAGCAATAGTGTTACATCACAACATAGAAAGACACACTATAAAATATCAATTAAAATGGCTTAACTAAATCAAAAGACATATAAACAAAAACAAGTGAACATACACTAAACAAAAAAATTTGATCTTTGACACAATGCAAATACAAAATCAATAAAATAAGGGATGATATGTTAAACAATATCAGAAAGGCAACCATAACCTGGCACAAAATGCCGCCAAATAAAAAATAATTTTGTTCTAAGGTACTAGTATACAGTCATGGAATACGAACATATTTTTTACAAAAATAAATAATTTTGTTGTTCATATAGTACCAGAACAGAATAGACTGATTTATTGAAAGGTGTTTGTTAACATGTTTAACGTCCAGTAAGTAATCTTTCATGCATATCTAGGAGAATTCAACTCTGAAATAATCGTAGTTTTGTAACGCTGTAACGCTAAAAATAACGTTAAGTGCAACAATATATTTCAAATTTTAGTGTTTTTTCTTCTCGGAGGCTACAATTTTTTGCATTTTGTTTTGTAACCTTGCAATTTTGACGACCGGAACAACCTTTTAATCATTCGGAATGAGCACGTTACAGCTATATGAAAAAATTCTTTTGAGGCACGGGGTTTATTTAACACAATTTATATTTGAATTATTATTGATATGTAATATCTATAAATTGACTGTTAACAAAATACTTAGTACTAAGGATTTTCAACCCACTGCATGACTGGATTAATTAAGCTGTATTTGGCAAAACCTTTCATAAACTTTGGCCTTTACTGCTCATCAGCATCATACTTTACTTGGTCTTTTCTTTGTTTGGTTAGAGCGTCACTGATGAGTCTTTTGTAGACAAAACGCGCATCTGGCACAAAAAAAACCGAACGTTGCAGGTGCGTTAGCCTCCAATCTTATTGATAAGTACTGCCGAAGGTCATTGGTTCTCTCTGGGCACTTTGACTCCATCCGTCGAAAAGAAGAATTATTAAAAATATCAGCAATCAATCTATAATTACATGAACACTACAGAATTTTATCCAACCATAGAAATTACGAATATCTCTCAAGTCAAAACAGTTCTATTCATTTCTTCAAGACAAATATCCAAGTACTCACACCCTGTTTTGAGCCTCAAATGTCATATTTAATATGTGTGTTGCTTTGCGATTTGGTATTATTTGGTTTACTTTTTGTTTATTTAGTTTGTCGGACATTACCCTTGTCATAACACAAAAACATTTCTAAAAACATCTCACAAAATTCTTAAAGGAAACTCAAAATTCATCGTTCAAAAAAATACATGTCCTTTGTTAGTCTTGTATTATTTTAACTTTTTGTTTCTTGTGTACAATTTGGAGTTTAGTATGGCGTTCATTATCACTGAACAGGTATATATTTGTTTAGGAGCCAGCTGAAGAACGCCTCCGGGTGCGGGAATTTCTCGTTACATTGAAGACCTGTTGGTGACTTTCTGCTGATGTCTGCTCTATGGTCGGGTTGTTGTCTCTTTGGCACATTCCCCATTTCCATTCTCAATTTTATGTATATGGAAAAATCAATGTAACAGTTCTGTGGGAAAATTATCATTATAACTTGAGTTGGGTAGGAAGACCATTTATATATGCTTGATATATAAAGGGAGATAACAAGATTCAAGTTTTATTTCTAGACAGTATAATAGTAAATGAAAAAATAACAAAAGCATGAAACACATATACGTGATTACACAAGTACTTAATATATAACTTTCATATCAATTCTTCACATTTTACAAAAATGCGTTATCATAGGAATTTGCAACTAACAGTTTATTGGTAGATCTGTCATAGTGCAAAGCTTCCGGATATGTCAACCAATCTTCTTTAGATAAAAGTTGTTTATGAAATAATCCATTATTTGAGATAACTACTACATTACAAGACGCACCTCCCGATACGTTTACACTGTTGTCTACTGCGATTCCATTTGGGGATTTCAAAACATTCTCATCTTTGAATGTCCACACTTTATAAGATATGTGCTCACCTGTACCCATGCATAATGTATCCATGCAGGTAACACTATGAGTTTTCCTGTCGGTGTAGTATATTATATTACGTAGCATTGCCAAGTAGGCATGGGGCGACATTTCACTAGATATAACATTATTAATGAATTGTTCTTTCAGATTAATCTCCTGTGTTCCAAGATTTCCAGCACAGTAACATAAGCAATTGTCATTGAACAATGCCGCTCCAAGACTGTGTGAATTTTAGTAAATTGTTTTCTTGACGTTTTTATTTTCGATATCAATTAAATATATCTGTCTTGAATAGCTTTCATCACCGGACGTGACAACAATGGTACAAACATTACCAATAGAAACTACATCGATCACACAGAGGACCAATATTCTTCATTTCGAAATCTTCAGATCAATCTGGTTTGAAGACTTTAATTTTACCCCAATGCGAACACGTGAACACCATTCTACCACCAGGAAGCATGGAACAACCATTGACATTTGCCAACATTGTGTACATCTTACGTTCTAAGGTGAGTGTATTATTATACAAACATCTGGATGGTTCAGATTCTTCAGCATTTAATGAAGTGACATGTTTTTAAGATTCTTCAGATACATCAGGTTGCTCTTAACATTCTTCATTAAAACCTTTTTTGCAATCTTGGCACTCAGTTATGGAATGTTTATCATCGTGCGTGAATTTATCACTTTGGAGTTGGTCACAATCGCCTTAAAAATTAACGTGATGATTGAAATTTCTGAGTCAGGATGGAATATCTGCAATGACTGTAAACAAGAACTTCATGGTGTCCATCATCAATACAAAACTCCTTTTAAATATACACACGCGTGAACATCGTTTTATAACACAACAATGACAATCAGTTGGTCTATTGCATTATATCAGCTCTTTAATGTTTCTACAAGGTTTTAATTTTCAATATTGGGATTCCGCCAGTTTCTCTTTGATACCTTGATTTGTCTCTTCTTTATCGATTATCGAGATTTGAACATCGATAATATACTTTATCCTGTAATTGGGTGTCCTACTATACATATACAGCCCTACAGATATCGCTATGCTGTATCTGTATACTATACAGATATCGCTTTAAAGCTCCGCCCACAGCCGGACTGAGTATTGTTTGAACCTGTGTGACCTCAGAATGTGTATTACAGTTGCATTCCAATGACGATGACAATTGTCGATTTCAAAACTTGAATGTGTATGATTGTCTTACAAAATCAACCATGTCAATTTCAGCATGCATGTTTAGTGAATGTCAAGTCTCAAGCGTAGGACAACTCGTACACTTCTGTTTCAAATTTGACAATGTTTTGTTATTTGTTTTTACTGTAATATATGAATATATAATTATTCACCTTGAGCGATGTATTATTGTTGACCATTCGAGATTCTTTTTTGCGAACCCGTCTTCAGCGTAATGTGTGATTTTGATATTACTACGCGGGCCTCAAGGGATTACAAATCGAAAACAAATGCTAAATATGTTAGTTTTTGTGCCTTTCAAAACACAAACAACATACAAAATTAATTGCAGGATAAAGACAATAACTGTTTAGTGTCTTTAAATATAAGCTGTATTTGTACTCGACTCGAAACAGGTGTAGTAGCTCGCTAAAAGCTCGCATACACCTTGTTTCCTAGCCTCGTACAAATACAGCTGATATTTAAAGACACTAAACAGTTATTGTCTATGTAATCTGAATTTTTTACCTCAATCATTAAAAACTAAATTTTGAACATTATGAAGTGCGCATCTGAGGCAGTATATAAAATAGGTGTCGGGGTATTGTTTCCATCATCAGACTGACTTTTAGTCATATATAAGACTTTCGGTTTTAAACATGCACAAGAACAACCAATCGTATGATAGATTACAAAAATAAAAAATAAATAAGCCAATCAGAGCGTACTCCATATCATGGTTTTTAGATCGCTAGAAGCACAACTGTTATCTTTTAGTCATAGATAAGACTTCCGGTTTTAAACATGCACAAGAACAACCAATCGTATGATAGATTACCAAAATGAAAAATGAATAAGCCAATCAGAGCGTTCTCCATATCATGGTTTTTAGATCGCAAGAAGCACAACTATTATACCTCCTTAGAGGCAATTATTTTTCGCGTTAATTATCCACATGTAAACTACGATTATACTACTATAACATACTATAATATATAGAGACTCTCTGTATTTTGTCTACCTTCTTTCTGAAATATTTACTATCTAAGGGGTCATACCAGTTGCATATATATTGAAATAAGTAAAACATGTGGAAACAAGAATGTGTCCATAGTATACGGATGCCACATCGGCACTATCATTTACTACTTTTACCGGACCGTGAAATGGGATAAAATCTCTAATTTGGCATTAAAATTATAAAGATCCTAT
The DNA here is from genome assembly GCA_037788925.1 of Mytilus galloprovincialis. Taxonomy (NCBI): domain Eukaryota; kingdom Metazoa; phylum Mollusca; class Bivalvia; order Mytilida; family Mytilidae; genus Mytilus; species Mytilus galloprovincialis. Next base: position 18,740,971 of record CM075332.1, read on the forward strand.
CACAGGGAACATATTTACTAAGTTTCGAGTTGGTTGGAATTCAACTTCATCAAAAACTACCTCGACAAAAACTTTAACCTGAAGCAGGACAGACGGACGAACGAACGAACAAACGGACGAACAGACTAGAAAACATAATTCCCATAAATGGGGCATAAAAATTTATTGTCGAAAGTGAAAACTTTAACCTGAAGCGGGACAAAAGGACGGACGAACGAACGAACGGACGAACAGACTAGAAAACATTATTCCCATAAATGGGGCATAAAAAACTATTGTTGAAAGTGAAAGTAGTGATTTGGCCAAAATGAAAGTAGGGTAGAGATTAGAGGTAGGCGGGACTTATCTGGGACGTCGGGATCGGGTGTTTTTAAACTCGGGATTTCGGGATTGATCCTTACGGGATGCGGGAATTCTTTTTTTCTATTTCGGGATGTCCAGATATTAATTTCGCTAAAAATACGCACCTCGGGATTTCATGTTTTTAAGCCCGGGATTTCGGGATCAGGGCCCCTCAGACCCCCCTTAAATGAGCCTAAATCATTTATACGAGATTCAAATCCTACCAATGGCATGTTTATAGGGCTCTCAAAAAGAAAAGCACTGATGGATTGTCCTAGAAGCATATTTTATTAGAATAATAATGGTCTATAAGCAGTTTCATTTATTTCATGTTTGAAGCGGTGCAAATTTTTAATTTAATTGGACTTTTATAACCAAAAAAATGCATTGTAGCAAAGGGGAAGAATAATTGTGGTATAAGGCCAGAAATACGAAAATAATTGAATTTAACAGAAAGGAAACACATAACAGACTTTGAAAAAAAGTGAGGGGCTTTTGATACCTTATATGAAATTCTCCAGTCATAATAACTTTTACAACAATTCACACTACAACAGATTACTAGCTGTATATGCCCGCGATTTTACGGGTGTGTTCTAGTAGGAAATAAATTTGTAAATGTAAACTTTCATATCTAAATTTTAGTGGAAAAAACACTACATACCTTTATATATCTCAATACCTTTAAAGCTTCATAGATAACAACAGTGAGGATATATATGACGTCATTTTTCTGCTGTTTCAGAAATTTCATATATTCAAATGTGACGTAATTTTTAATACCTTTTCACCATCGTATGTGACGTCATTTTCATAATTTACTGCGTTGAGGCCTGGACTGAGTCGGGTGTGTCTATTCTGTGTTATGTATTTGTGTTTGTTTTATGTAATAAGTTAATACTTCAGTTTCATTATATTCATTTGATAAAATTTACTGTTTGCAATAGTATTAATTGTTCTAAATAATAAGGATTTTCTTATCCCAAGCATAGAAACATATCCGTATTTGACACAACCTTTTTCAACTTTTGATCTTCAGTGCTGTACAACTTTGTACTTTTTTTCGCTTTCGATCTGTTATATCTGGGCGTCACTGGTGAGTCTTGTGTGGACGAGGCGCGTTTTTGGCGTATTGAATTTTAAACCTGATGCTTTTTGTTATTCATTAATCATGTGTTTCTTTGTCTAATACGTTCTCCTATTTATTTGTATTGTAGTCCTGTAATATTATGTTGTCATTTCAATGTTATATTTAACATTGCCATTAAAGTGCATGCCACAAAACCAGGTTCAACCCACCATTTTTTCCTTTAAAAATGTCCTGTACCAAGTCAGGAATATGGCCATTGTTATATTATAGTTCGTTTCTATGTGTGTAACAATTTAACGTTGCGTCGTTTGTTTTCTCTTATTTTTTAATGTAAATTGACATTGCGATAAGACGTGTCACGGTACTTGTCTATCCCAAATTCATGTATTTGGTTTTGATGTTATATTTGTTATTCTCGTGGGATTTTGTCTGATGCTTGGTCCGTTTCTGTGTGTGTTACATTGTAGTGTTGTGTCGTTTGTTCTCCTCTTATATTTATGCGTTTCCCTCAGTTTTAGTTTGTAACCCCGATTTTGTTTTTTGTCCATGGATTTATGAGTTTGAACAGCGGTATACTACTGTTGCCTTTATTTACAGTGCAGGCGATTTGGTGTCAAGATATCACAGTAGCATGGGTTCGAATCCCGGCGAGGGAAGAACAAAGAAAATTGGCAAAAGCAAATTAACAGATCTAACATTGTTGGGTGATGTTTAGACGAGTTGTATATACACAATGTACACAGCCATGTATCACCATCACTGCTGGTGATCCGATGAATAAATCTGATGTAGAGTTGTCACTGGCTCAGACGTACTTATAAATATAATTATTTTCTGTGACTGTATCTTACATTAATTTGTAGGATCCTTTACTATAGATAATTTAGCTGATCTGTAAAAATAACATCTCCATGCCTTATATATCATGTACTGTAGTACGACGCTAGATTAAAACTGACGTGGAAAGGTAACACCCGGCCGCCTAAAGCTTTATGAAGCTCAGATAGTCGTGTGGTCTAGCGGGACGGCTACAGTGCAGGTGATTTGGTGTCACGATATCTCAGTAGCATGGGTTCGAATCCCAACAAGGGAAAAACAAAAAATTTACGAAAACAAATTTACAGAATTAACATTGTTGGGTTGATGTTTAGACGAGTTATATATGTAGGACTCTAAAGTGCGATGGTACCCTAAAGTGCGATGGTCACGCTAAGGTACGATGGTCTACGCTAAGGTGCGATGGTGTCAGACGCTAAAGTGCGATGGTTGTTTGTTTTTTAACTGCTATCAGAAATCACGCTAAAGTGCGAAGGTATGACACGCTAAAGTCCGATGGTATAACGGGAATGTGGTTCAGGCAATGGTTTTCGTTTTTTGCTGACGTCCTATTACATTTTCCTTTATTGTTTTAATTATGTGTCAAGTCGTAGTCTTTCTCTTTTGATTTGTTTTACACTGGTCATTCTATACATTGTAACCCTATATAGCTAGTTGCAGCATAGACCAAGGCTTTACGTTGACGGCCGTATGATTATTAGCTGCATACATGAACAGCTTTTGGGATTGGATGGATAGTACATTCTACATCTTCTTATGTTTATTTAAAGTACGATAGTTGTCCAAAAGGTGTAATGGTTACACTGTAATATAGTTAGTACATCCGGAATTTAGTGGAAGTCGTTTTTTAGCAATAAAATAATATGTTATAAGACAATGCCCCGTGTTAATGGTCATACTTAAATTTTTCAATGACATTAGGTCGAAGATAGATAGTTGTCGTATTCAATTTGGCAATCATATACACATCTGTTTGTTAGGTTGCTGTCTAATTGACGTATATTTATTTTTTTTTTTTGTATTAAATAATTCAATTAGAAAGTGACTGTTTTGATTAAAGCTATTTCTACAATTTCACAAATTAAGTTAACATCTTCCAGCAACGCCCAAAAATTCCAGATTTTGCATGATTATTTGTTTTTCTCTTCTTTTCTTTCTTTTCTCGTGTAATAAAAATCCTTAATCTGGACAAACATTCTCGTCATAATGCTGTCGAACGTTGCTAACGTCGATGCATGTATTTGCAGAAAAACGCACTTTAGCGTATCAAACCATCGTACTTTAGCGTAGGCCATCGCACTTTAGCGTGACCATCGCATTTTAGCGTCCCCATCGCACTTTAGAGTCCTACATATATGTATATATATAGAGAGAAAGTATAAATTGAAAACAACGTTAAAACTTATGATTGCGTTGGATAAAACCGCAATTCTTATACGTGTGCATGTAAAACAAATTTCTCGGTAGAAGCTTAAGGGTCTAAATACAGCACAAACAACATTTTCCAAAAGACAAAAAAAAAGTGAAATAGTCTATTTTAACAAAACGCATTTGACTAACAGGTCGAATAACTGATGTTCGTAAACCAAGCTGACTGCCATTGATGACTACCAAATGAATTTTCACCAGATCTAAGAAATGGATCTTGAAACAGAAAACATTGAACTTGTGGAAAAGATGGTATACCACAAACATGAGGTGCAAAAATGTGTACACATATATAGATACATACCTGTCCTTGAACATTTATATACAAGATAAACAAACCAATGACGTTTTAAAAACTGGATATACTTTTTGTAATACTTGTAAAAACATCATGTAATGTTAAAAATATTTACGACATTATATATAATACTTAAAAATATGAAGGGAAGCATAAATCTAAATACGAAATTTTAATTATAATTAAAAAAATATGGCAATGTCACCTAAAACAAGCAGGTTAAAAGAAAAAAAAAGAGTTTAAACATTTGGTAAAGTATCTTTATGTCAAAATATCACAGGGGCTACCAAGTTTGGGGGTGGGGATGGTTAAGCATTAAGCGATGCGTCTTTTCTGTTGCTTTTACACATTTCATATTTTGGGTTTTATATTGTCTTTAATTAGTTTTAGTAAAGTTTCTTTTGTACGATTTTCCACTGTGGCAAAAAAACGTTATTAGCTGTCTCTTGCGATTTTGACCCTATTTTTTTAAAACTACGAAATCAAGAATTCACAAAAATGCAAGTTTTCAATCGACAAAAAACTGTACCCACGAAAATAAAGGATTTCACAGGATTAGATTGCAAGTCAATTTTTTTCTTAAAAGATATTCCAATACTTAAATAAATATATCTTACTTACAGGATGAAAGCCGAATATTCCACTTTGAAATTAATTCTTCAAATTGTGGAGGTGTCAAGTCACCCTAAAAATCAAATGGAAGGGCGAAAAAATAATTGTCAAAATGTGTACCTGTTAGTAGCAGTATTAGATTGTTTTCCAATACATGTATAGTTAGCATTGATAAAGAGATGAATGAAATTACACAATTAATAAAAACACTATGGATTCATTATTAATCTTTACAAGGTAACAAAATTTGTGCATTTCATGGGTACATGGGAAAATTTTCCTCAATCCACTAAACATTGGTACCCACGAAAATAAATGAATTCACAAAATTGTGTGAAATATTAAGGCCTTAATATAGATAATTCTCTTTCTGGAGAATTTTTAAAACAAAATATTATTCAAAATAAAAATTCAAGATTGATATTCCTATACAGACAGTCAAAATGTAACAGTAAAAAAAGACTTTAGTCACAGCTTGAATTCAATGTCATTTTGACTATGCATGTTCTGCATGGTATGCTGGTGTCAGTAACAAATATAAAGATAAGTTACAAGTATTACAAAACAAATGTGTTAGATTTATAAAAAAAACACTCGATATAGAACAAAAATTAACCATAATGTATTGAATAGTATTGTTTATGTTAATATGAAAAATCGTGTTAAACAATTGAGATTAAACCATGTACATAATATTTATTACCACCATTGTCCTAATTATATGTATTCAAATTTTACAAAGGTGAAACATTTACATCATCATTTCACACGAAATAGTGAATATAACTTCTGGGTTCCTTCAGTTAAGAGTCAACAAAAGACACATTTTATTGTAATGGCATACAAGATTGGAATATGCTGCCAATTAATGTTAAAAACATAAAGTAAATAAAGGAATTCAAAATTAGCATCAAAGAGCACTTGACCAAAAGCTATAGTGCGACTTCACCAGACTCCTGTTTATATTATTAATCATATTTTTATATAACTCATCTATTTTTGTATATCGAAACTATAAGCCGTTTACATGAAGGGACCCTATTGGAAACAAGCTTTAGAGCTTTCATGGGTTATCCCTGATAAAATATCAGCAAATTTTTATATACACTTAAGGATACTGCACTCATAATAATGCCAATATTTTTTACCATATATGTGTTAGTATTGTATTTATATATCGTATATATTGTGTATTGTAATAATAAATATGCTTGATATTCTATTGAATAAAATATTATTATTATTATTATTATTACATTGTGTGTCAGTTTCTTCTTAAAGGGACCCTAGCTGTCAAATTCATGTTCACCGATTTGACTCTAATTCTCATATTTGATTTGAACAATGTAAAACACGTATTCAAATTATAAAAAGTCTGAATCCAACAATTTACAGGGCATGCGGTGTTTATACTACTTCGAAATTAATTCTACATATTGTGGAGGTGTCAAGTTACCCAATGAAATCAAATTTAGGGTGAAAAATGAATTGTCCAAATTTGTTCCTGTTAGTAGCAGTATAAGAATACTTTCCAATACATGCATACATGTAGCTAGCATTGATACAGATAAAAATGAAATTACACAATTAATAAAAGTACTATGGATGCAATATTACTATGTAACAACTTTTGTGGATTTCGTGGTTACAGTAAACCATGAATTTAAAACTTCAAAGTATAACATATTTTTTATTAGATTGTATGCAGATTTTGGCAAAACTACGAAATCAAGAATTCACAAAAATGCAAGTTTTCAATCGACATAAATCTGTGTAAAAAGATATTCCAATACTTTAATAAATATATTTTACTTACATGAAAGCCGACTAAAGACAATGTGTGTGAACGCTACACCTGTAGACTGTGCGGAATAAAGCAGAGATTAATAGAAGATATGGAGAAGCTACAGGCATCATGAAATAAATGTCCTGCTTAAAGCTTTTACAGAACTATATAGTTATTCCTGGACAGGAGGATGTCAGTTTTAAATGTACAATGTAGATATCCATATATGATCAAACTTATTGATCAAGTATTCAGCATGATTGGCTAGCATCATAATAGCATAAAACTTTCTCGTATATTACATTTGAATTAGAAAATATTTTTTTTTTTGCAGAAAATTACCTGAGTAGCTAACTTGTTTGAAATTTACTGTGTGATACAAATAAAGCATTTAAAAATCTATTATTCCTATCTTAAAACTTATTTATTTCATTTTTTTATGGTCAATTATAACTACTGCACACAATGTGTGCTTTTTTAAATAAAGTTACTAATCCTTGAAAGTGCTGTACATTCAGAAATGGTGTTCTATGTTTTTATTGTGCAAATTTGAAATTGACGTATTTCGTAAAAAGAAAATTTGTATTTAAAATTTTGATAGTATTATTTGTATAAAGATTTATCTGAAATCTCAATAATAAAATCACAATTTTTTGTCAATTGATTAAAATCGACTACAATAAGTTTACAGTTATATTCTATGGCTACAAAAAAATAATTAACACTGTAAAGTAAAAATAAGTATATTTTATGTGCTGTTAATTGATATTTGTGCTATAAAAAAACAATTTCTGTTAAATTTTGTTTTGATAGATAGACAGCAACAGCTGTGTAAAACTAAAACCTTAAGATTGTGTTAATTAGTAATGTCTATTGTCTATGTAACACAATTTACAGATCCTATCAATAAAGCGCATAAAATTATTCATTGATCTCAACCATCTTTTCAATTAGTAGCAGGAAGGATTTTAATTTAAATTATTGGTAAATTCAATTAAATGGTTAAGAATTTGAAAGAATTACTTTAAAAAAAATCTTGATATGATCAAATTAATAAAAGTAGATGAAGATTGAAAAATTATTACATTTGATGATCTGATAAATCTCTACGTTCTTTATGTAGAACTGTGCGGGAAAATGGCTCAATTGTAAAAATAAAGAAAGCATAGATATTGATGAGAACGTCGTTGAATTATGTTATACACCAGATAAATCATGTTATACTAATAATTTGAGATGGTATGTAGTTACTATTATAGACAATTTTGAGACTTCATTAAAAAACATCATAAAAGTCAACATATTTTTGTTTGCATCTGTCTTATATCAGAAACCCAGTGGTTGTCGTTTGTTGCATGCCGCTCTCCCTTATAAAAGAAATCCACCTCTGGGTAGGTCTTAAAACTTTTCGTTTTTGTCCCTGTAAGTGATTTTTTTTTAGGGTATGCCCTACACCTTTAGAATAAAACTGAAATGAAAATTCAAATGACGCTCCATCCCCCCTCCCACCCCAAACACCACCACCTCACCCCACCCCAAAAAAGAGATATATAAAATGTGGTTTTGCATGTTCTCTCTCCATTCGTTAATTCTGTTTTAACTAACGGTTACAAATGATACCGGGCGGTGTATTTTAACAATTTAAAAAAAACGTGCACGTACAGAGTAAAGAAAAGAAAAATAGTAGCATGAATTACATGTGTGTAAAAACTGAGTACTTTTCGGTATATATAACAACGAGAAGTTGGTAAATAGTATATATAACTACCCACTGTTATCTCTTGAATCGTTGATCATACGTGTTTTGAAGAAAATAACGATGATCTTTAATATTCACTTATTAATTAATTAATTAACATACTATATAATAAAATATCATTTGTAGCGATCACCAAAAGGGGAAGTGGTTAAGAACACAGTATTATTTTTTATAGGGGGTTCACTCTATACACGCAAATTTTTATTGTCTTCACTACAGGGTAAATCGAGCAAATTTCAGCAAATTTCGATGTTTTACAGGTTTCCACTTTTAGCTACGGGCTCACGAGGGTCTTATATCTGATCTTATTGCTGTGTCCACAATTGGTATTCTACGTATTTCACCCGTATCGGTGTGGACAATTCCATGTTTACATCACATGACGTTTCCGCGGGAAATACTTCTATTGAGACCATACAAATGGATGCAAATTTGGATTAATGCTATGTATTGTGAAATACATTGTTCTCTGTGTATATATTTTTGATGAATTGATGATCACGTTTTCTACAACATAGTTAAATGTAAGGTTTGTACACATTTATAGTCTACACAAGCATACCTGTCAACCTCTGAAAATGAAAAGTCAGGTCATGACCTGCATTGAGAAAAATAATCTCAGGTCATAACGCGTACGACATTTTGCGGGCTCAATTGAAGAACAAAAATATGTATACATATAATTTATATAGTCAATATGTATATGAAACAGTTAGAACATGTATACAAGTTTATTTCAGACTATTGTTATATTCCATAGTAGCAGACTTGGCATTCTTTAAAAGAACTGCACTTGGTTTTAGTTCATAGCAATGCAAATGTGTATTCATTTTACAAGAAAGAAGAGCACACAGTGTATCCTTATTAAGATCAGCCCTAAACTCTGTAGCTATTTTCTTTACTAAAGAAAATGCCCTCTCACTGTCTGCATTGCTGTTTGGCAAAACCAGTAATGTTTTAGCAAGTTTTGACAAAACAAAAAATCTTGGCTTGTTAAGAAAAATGTCATGCAACTTGGACATTTCTCCCCAAAATGTACCAATGTCAGTTTCAGGGGAAGTGCAAAGTGGAAGTTCATCTAATGGGGTCAACTGATAGTCACTGAACTCATCTTGTAGCTTGTTGGAAATATCGTTACGTAGCTCAGGTAAACAAGTCCTACATTTTGACTTTTGGTTACATTGAAAAAGACCGATACGAAGGTCGTATTACTTCTAAATACCGGAAACAATTCCGGTCAGAAATCCGGGTGAAACGGGTAATGTTAGAAATTCCCGGGACCCGCCGGGTAAAGAAAAACTCCCGGGTGAGAGGTGAAAATAACGGGTGTCACCCGCAAAAAACGGGTGAGTTGACAGGTATGCACAAGTCTATATTTAAAACTGAAGCCAGTGAACTGGTGCAGGGATACATGTGCTGCATTATCCAATCACATTTCACATGTCAGGGACTTTTCAACCAACAAAAAACAATTGAATATTTCCTAACCTGCCATATTTATTTTTATTTCATCTAATGTCATTCATGGCCCTGGTATCATCCCGAGACTGCCCATATCGGCCTTCAGGCTTTAGCCGAGGACTGATATGGGTCGAGAGATGGGTAAACGGACAGAAAGTCACAGGACAAAAAGTCACAGGACATAAAGTCACAAATTTGATAGGACAAAAAGTCACAAATAATTTATTGACAATTGTTTTAATATGTAAGAATATATCTTGAAATATTTATTTTAAATACATATATTCATATTAAAGTTTAGGAAATGTGTCATTATACTTGAAAAATGAAGATTTATCCAATTTTAATCATGCAAAAGATGTTTTTTTTTGGCACCATGAAGCCATTTAAGTGCCTAGTCACTTTGACATTTTGTTTTTTTAACAATTAATTGATAATCTTTGATATATTTTGTTTAAAAAGTTGGTTTATATACAATAGTTTAATAAAAATGCAAAAACATTTTTGTAGAAATAAGCGTTTTTTATTCAAAGAAAATAATTAGAAAAAATGAATTGTGACTTTTTGTCCTGTGACTTTTTGTCCGTGACTTTTTGTCTGTGACTTTTTGTCCTGTGACTTTCTGTCCTACATTCGAGAGATGTTACCAGGGCCAAATTATGGAAAAGACATGCATGTTATAATCTATTTATCACATATTTAAGTTTTGCAGGAAAGAGGGGAAAAAAGTTTAATTATAACATTTTATTAAGCAACTTACTACAATATGTATAGAAATGCCCATGCTAAAGGAAAATTTCGACATCTGGTCATTCTGAACGGAGAAATTACTACAGCCAGTCATTAGAAAATCTCAGTCATGCATTACAAAATCACAACTGTGCATTACGAAATCACAGTCATGCATAATTATGAACATGAAATGGGACATCGATTAAATCAAAATGTCGTTTATTTCATTAACAATGTTTAAATATTAAAGTGTGACCATTTTTTTTTTTTTTTTTAAACTTAATATCATAAAAACAAGTTTAATTGATGTTCATTGTTTTGTAACGACTTGAAACGGAAATTTTTCACAGCCTTTTTCGGGGTATGACTCGATTATTATCACCGTTTCATTTCCGTAGTTCAATCGTCAGAATGCAGATACATTGTATCAAGAATAGTTAAACTGTCTGATTTATTCTTCCCAGCTACTTTATATTTGCTAGATGAAATGAATTTTAATAGCATAAAATTAAGTACTTGGATGAGAAATCAGAAATTACATCTGACAGTCACAATGTCGACCAAAATTGAATGCGAAAAGAAAAGTTGAAGTTTAGCTATGAAATTCCCTTCTTCACGGTAAGTTTCTTACTCTTTGTTTAATCGAAGAATTAAAACCATTTAATAAAAATGTTATGAAACAGGCTTTTTCTGTAGTGGTCCTGTTGTACAATGTAGTTTGTGGATAGCTGTATAATTTTGAATCCGAGACTCGAAGACTGTTCTTGAATGAAGTTGCCTTAGTTGGTTAGTAAAAGTATCGATATATGGACTTTTTCATATTGGCCCTGTAATATGCCATTGATATTAAAAATGGCCTCGAACAGTTGTAATGGCCCTCGGCGTTGCCTCAGGGCATAAATGAAGAGATAAATGAAAAATGAACAGATTGATGCCTGATATATTTAATTCCAAGGCCGTCAGTTGGCACCAGAAGCGACGAAGCAGCGCATGTATTTTAGGTGGGCAAATATCCACTTTTTGATATGGGAGGAGCTCTGACATCCCACGGCCTAGCTTGTCTGGCAAAACAGCTGTTGGACGTTAGAGTAATCTCCCACTAAGATAAGACAAACTCGATTATCACAATAAAATCAAGCAATAGGGAGGTACACTCAAAGGTACACCCTCACCCCCATCCTTATTTTTATCTAGAAAAGGTAGGGGAGGGGTGTGGTAAGGTTGTTCTATGTTGACGATTTTCATTCATATTCACATCGATAAATTAAGAGTAAACGTCAATGAGCATGATAAGGACCCAATGACACAGTATGACTTAAACAACTTCGACCCTGGGTTCAAAGGTATTAATAAACCGATTCACCAATATAGATCTCCTTGCGCTCAAATGTAATCCTTGGTGAAGTATACAGGCAACTCCATTTACAGAAATATATACACACTTTGTCAGTAATATATTGTCATGCTTCTGCATATTCACGTTTTTTTCATGCTAAACTTCAATTCTACATGTATACAAATTTTATTACGTAATGCTATAGGAGTAAGAATATTTTTAGCACCAATTTAACAAGCATCTTGGCCACCATCTAAATTATTTATCGAAACCATTGTGGAATTTCACTTACATAGGGATTAGTAATATAGAGTATTTTTAGTTAGTATGGCTTATTAATGGTAAGGTTCTCGAGATGTGCTTCTCTATACATTTTTGACGGTCAGTTTAATCCCATTTATCTTAATATTATTCCGGTATGATAGAAATGTCAACCCTGACCTATTCGTGTTGAAAGTGAAAATCTAATCTATTTGATGAACTAATTTCTTCTAAAATTAAACATGCATTATTTCTGTATTATTTGATTCACATTGCATATTTGCATGATAATGGGTTATGTATGTGTGAACTGTATAGTGTATTGCAAGATCGTGCAAATGTGACATCAGTGAGCAATCATGTGACATTTTTATTTGTAAACACACTGGCTCCTCATGTATTACGTGTCGGAATTATACATATACATTCAAAGTGCAATCAATCTTTCAATCACTATTTTATGATATTTTTGTGTCTGTTTTTAGGTTTGCATATCAGTAGACATAGTGTTTTTGTTCCTGATATGAGTTGTGATTTTTATAGAATTAGAAGGTAAGTCTAAATAAGTCATTGTGTGAGAGGGGGGATCGGAGGGGTCCTGATCCTGAAAACCCCAGCTTTAAAACATGAAATTCTGAGGTCTCACTCTGGAATAAAAAAAATATCAAATCCTGACATCCTGAACTTAAAAAACACCTAATCCTGACGACCCGAAAAAGATCCTGCCCACTCTCATTTTACTTATAAAGTCTAAAAAGATGACTCAACTTCAAACTTTCCCTCTAATTTTTCCTATATTTTTTGAAACACTCAAACTAAATTATAGAGCATTTGCTCCCCTTGAACTCTATTTGTCCCCTTCCCCATCATTTCCCTCTTTATTTGTTTAAAAGTCTTACTCTTTAATTGATTTACAGTAACAGCTGTTTTGTGATTTTGACATGTTATATTAATTAACGTAAACTATAATTTTAATATTGAACACATTTAACCGTTCAGTTTCCATGTATTTGTGTCTTATATGAAGAAGGTTATAGGTCGTGTTTCCTAAACATCTTATTGCTATTTGTCTGCCATGACTGGACATCACCCAGGTTCCTGTAAAATTTTGACACAATACAAAATAACTGATGCCACAATGGAAACAGGGGCCAGCTGAAGGACGCCTCCGAGTGCGGGAATTTCTCGCTAAATTGAAGACCTGTTGGTGACCTTCTGCTGTTGTTTTTTATATGGTTGGGTTGTTGAATTGTCTCTTTGACACATTGTCATAGGCAGATCCAGTGGGGAAAATTTGGTTGATTATATAGGGTATCACTGAAGCATAACTGGACCCCCAACCCACCCAGCCCTTTTTATCCGCCACTGATTGTTGTATAACATCAATAGTTGAAGTGGGACAGATTACCATTTTAGAAAACTGGGTTTCAATGCTAGTCAATTAGAGGAATATTTGATTTTCATTGGTTGTAGATATGAAATCTTATTTTATCATGAAGTCAGATTTGATAATGACTTGAGGAATGAAGATGTAGTAATGAGTCTAACGACCCAATGTCATTTTTAGTATATTAAAATACAAAATGTATATAATTATGTGTACATATATATCACTGATTCAGTGCATGTGGCAATGGTAAATAAACACTGACAATGCAAGTCTTAGATAACATTAATATAATAAAATACGATAAAAAATCATGTCTTTTTCAGGACTTCTGATCCAACCATGTAGTATGGCACGTTATTGAGATATGGTTTTGGTTGATGGATGTTCATGAAGGACCTGTAGTACAAAGTATATCACTGGATTTAGCTCTTTGTCAAAGTGTATTTTTAAAGTACTTTGCTTTGAGCTCAGTTCATTGTTATGCAATTCATTCTTTGTAAAATAAAGATTTGACAGACAACTCTCATGCTCAAGGATTTGTCAAAGTAGTATCACCTGTATGTACAATGTAAGTAATAGGGAGGTACATGTACATGTTAAAGCATTCTATTTCGATTTGAACCAAGCAATATATTTCCATTGACCAAATTTTAAAAAACCCAAAAAACTAATTTACACAACAATGCTACTCCCGCTACTGAAAATATGATGCTATGTTGTTTTAATACACCTGTTGCATACTGATTACTCCGTCCTGAGTGTAAATGGTCCTTTAACCATGTTGTACATGTAACAAAAAAAATACCAGATGCTCCGCAGGGCACAGTTTTATACGACTGCAGAGTTTGAACCCTGAACAGTTTGGACACAACATTCAATCTTGAATTTGGATTGTGATTAAATAGTTGACACAACATATAGGTTTCTGACACAGAATGAATGTGGTGTAAGAACTTAAACTTAAAAACTTAAAAAAAATAATTTAGACATTTATCTACATGTATTATGGTCCACTATCCAAAATCTAAATGCATGGTTAGATTCAGCATATCAAAGAACCCCAAGAATTCAATATTTAAAATCAAATAAAGTTCAATTTTGAACCCTTTAGACCTCAATGTGGACCAATTTGATAACCGGGCCCAAATATCAAAAATCTAAATAAGTTCAATTTTGAACCCTTTACACCTCTATGTGGACCAATTTGATAACCGGGCCCAAATATCAAAAATCTAAATACTTAGTTATATATCAAAGAACCCCTTATATTTATTTTTTGTTGAAATCAAACAAAGTTTAAATTTGGACCAACTTGAAATTTACAAAAAATTACCAAAATAATGAAAATTGTTTAAAACTTAATATAAAGGGCACAACCTCCTTAATCATGTTAATGTGTCAATTGAACATTTTTGTTATGTTGATTTATTAGTAGATCTTACTTTGCTGAACATTATTGCTGCTTACAGTTTATCTCGATCTATAATAGTATTCAAGGTAATAACCTAAAACATTAAAATTTCTTTAAAAATTACAAATAGGGGGCAGCAACCCAATGACCAGTTGTCCAATTCATCTGAAAATTTTGCGGCAAGATAGATATTGACTTGATAAACAATTTCACCTTCCTTTAAATGCTTTGGTTTTGAGAATTATTAGCCAAAATCTACATTTCCCCTTATTTTCTATTTTTAGCCATGGCGGCCATCTTGATTAGTTGGCTGGGTCACCGCACACGTTTTAAAACTAAATGCCCTGATAAAGATTGTGACTTAGTTTTGTTAAACTTTGCCCAGTAGTTTCAGAGGAGAAGATTTTTGTAAAGATTACAAAAATTTACGAAAAAAATTGGTAAAAAATGACTATAAAGGGCAATATCTCCTTCAGGGATCAACTGACCATTTTGGTCATGTTGACATATTTGTCGATCTTACTTTGCTGAAAATTATTGCTGTTTACAGTTTATCACTGCCTATAATAATATTCAAGATAATAACCAAACACGGCAAACAAATTACCAATTCAGGGGTAGCACCCCCAACAACCAGTTGTCCCACTCACAAGATCTGAACTTGATAAACCATTTTACCTCCGTCAGAGTTGTTCTAAATGCTTTGGATTCAGAGTTAAAAGCCAAAATCTACATTTCCCCTATGTTCTATTTTTAGCCATGGCAACCATCTTGGTTGGTTGACTGGCTCACCGCACACGTGTTTTGAGCTAGATACCCAAATGATGATTGTGGCCAAGTTTGGACCAGCAGTTTCAGAGGAGAAGATTTTTGTAAAAGTTAACGACGATGACAGACAACGCTGGTGTTATATAGCCATTCTTCCCCCATGCCAGTTTTCCCCCGGGGGAAAGACTGACATGAGCCAATGTTTCCCCTGAGAAAATTTTGGACCATGGTCATTCTTCCCCCGTGGTATAAATTTCACTATATGTATATGCAAGTCTGGAAAGTAAACCGAACTGTGTTAAAATTAGACTTATTCATATACAAATTATGATTTGTTGTTAGTTTTCATTAACACAAGTCTGTTTACACATTTATCAGTCTGTCTACATGTTTATCAGTCTGTCTACATGTGTATCAGTCTGTCTATAGGTCAACTTGTCTGTCTTCCTGTTCACCAGTCTTTCCATGTGTCCCATAGTCTTTCTACATTATTAATTGTCTATAGATATTAGAAGATGTAGTATGAGTGCCAATGAGACAACTCTCCATCCAAGTATCAATTTATAAAAGTAAAAACCATTATAGTTCAAGGTAAGGCCTTTAACATGGAGACTTAGCTCACACCGACAGCAAAGTATAAAGGGCCCCAAAAATTACTATTTTTGTTAGGTCAATGATACCAAGGGTTCACACAAGAGAATGGATGTAATTACCACATCAGCATGTGCTTCACGTGTATAATATAACAGGTATATATCTATAAATACATTTGAAATGTATAATTAGCTTTTGTAATATTAAACTAATACAAAAAAGTTATTTTTTTTTTAATTCTAGCTGAGGTCTCCAATGTTATATTACAAGGCAGAAAATAAAGCTTCTCACGCTACTTAAGGGGGAATTGGCCTGGTCCTGCCCCCCCCCCCCCCCTCCCCCCAAATCCCCCATACGCTGAGGGGAAAAAGTGGGATCAAGTCAATTTTCCAGGGGATTAAAAAAGCTCACTTGGCCCTGTTCTCCTAATGCTCAGATTGGTTGTCATCGTGCAACACAGTTAATAACACCACATAGGAAAAACATAGAACTCCTTTTGTCATAAGACACTGTCAAATATCCAAACATGCTATCCACGTTCATCTGTGTCCACACTTGTTATTTAGCAATAAATACACAAATAATTAGAAGTTTATAACTGGTAAACATATTAATCAATCAAATTTTAGGTTACATATTAATGTTCTAAATTTTCTAATGTTCAAAAACGCAAACTTTCGAATGATTTTTAACTTTTTTTGAAAATTTATGGTAGCGCTATTGGTACCTTAGATTTTAGTGTAATTTTAGGCGTTTCCTTGGTATAAGGAGTTTTATGCATACCCCTTGGGCGTGACTTCAAACAACTAAGATTTTACTTAAAATACTTAGTTTAAGATTTTTTATGCATACCACTCAGATAAAAAAGGCGAAGTTTCCTTAACTTTAGGGAAATCTTAAATTAAGTAGCTTTATGCATACGGGCCCAGAATTATAATTTAGTACGCCAGACGCGCGTTTCGGCTACATAAAACTCACCATTGACGCTCATACCAAAATATTTATAAAGCCAAACAAGTGCAAAGTTGAAGAGATGATTGAGGATCCAAAATTTCAAAATGTTGTGCCTAATACGGCGAAGGTAGTTTATGCCTGGGATAAGAAAATCCTTAGTTTTTTTTAAAAATGAAAAGATTTGTAAACACGAAATTTATTATAAAAAAATATGACCACATTATTGATATGCATGTCAACACCGAAGTGTTGACTACTGGGCTGGTAATACACTCGTGGACGATACGTCCACCAGCAGTTGCATCGACCCAGTTGTGTAAATAGTTATCACAGGTACCTGGATTATAATTTAGTCCGTCAGACGCGCGTTTCGTCTACACAAGACGCACCAGTGACGTTCAAATCAAAATATTTATAAAGCCAAACAAGTGATAAACAAATTAAATAATACTTTCAGATATTTGGATGATATTTTGGCTCTCAATAATGACGACTTCAGTATGTATACTAAAGAAATTTATCCTGTTGAACTTACTTTAAATAAAGCTAATACTAACAATGACCACTGCTTTTCCTCGATCTTGATATCTATATCACTAACGGAAAGCTTAATACTAAAATTTATGATAAAAGAGATGATTTTTCATTTCCTATCGTTAATCATCCATTTTTAGAAGGTGACTTTCCCTTGTCCCCATCTTACGGTGTTCATATATCTCAACTTGTACGATTCGCTCGTGTATGTAACAATGTTTTAGATTTTAACGAGAGAAATTTATGTATTACTGAAAAATTATTACACCAGGGTTTTCGATATCACAAACTAGTCAAAACATTTACTAAATTTTATCATCGGTATAAGGACATCATTCGTAAATATAGCTCAACATGCAAACTTCTTATACGTTCAGGTATTTCACATCCGATATTTTATGGAAATATTCTTTATAAAGCACAAAAATGTCAGTATTCACCTCAGAAGCTAAAAAAACCTTTAAATAGACTTACTAAGAAGGGATATAGTTACGATACTGTTGTCAGGTCATTAAAGATTGCATTTGTTGGCGTTAATATGGATTCACTTATAGGGTCTTTGCATCGGAACTAAACACATTTATTGAAAAACCAGTTGTTGGTTATAATCTTCTCATATATGTTATGATGGTATGATACTAAACCCCCCCCCCCCCCCACACGGGAAGGATTGTGCCTGATATTCATATGATGAAGACATAATCTTTCAATCAGTTGAATTGAGGCCTGGAGCTGGCATGTCAGTTAACTGCTTGTAGTCTGATGTTATGTATGTATTATTGTCATTTTGTCTATTTTCTTTGGTTACATCTTCGGACATCAGACTCGGACTTCTCTTGAACTGAATTTTAATGTGCGTATTGCTATGCGTTTACTTTTCTGCATTGGCTAGAGGTATAGGGGGAGGGTTGAGATCTCATAAACATGTTTAACCCCGCCGCATTTTTGCGCCTGTCCCAAGTCAGGAGCCTCTGGCTTTTAATTGTTAGTCTTGTATTATTTTTAATTTCTTGTGTACAATTTGGAGTTTAGTATGGCGTTCATTATCACTGAACTAGTATATATATTTGTTGAGGGGTCAGCTGAAGGACGCCTCCTGGTGCGGGGATTTCTCGCTGCATTGAAGGCCTGTTGGTGACCTTCTGCTGTTGTCTTCTCTATGGTCGGGTTGTTGTCTCTTTGACACATTCCCCATTTCGATTCTCAATTTTATTTATAAGTTATGTCATATAGTTAATAAAACGTCATTTCTAACATCGTATTAAGACTAGATTATATAAGATATCTTATATATTATAAGAGATACATTGTGGTCAGAATAAATAGTAAAATGGCTTGCCATAAACATTAGTAGCTGTATTTAATAGAAATATTTCAGTGCTATATATAAAGTTAGGTGAATGGCATTGCTCTGTCTTATGGAATCAATGTTTGGATACTTTTGTAATTTTAGAGGAAAATTTTAACAACATTCTTGGTTATAGTATCTGATCGAATGAGTAAAACAGATAGTTTTTTGCGAGGAACTCATCAGTATCATGTATTTGTGATAGTGTTTGCATTACTTGAAAGGATATATGTAGATTGAATATGCCGTTCTTTGGTTGAAAATATTAAGTAATATTATAAAAGGCAACAGTAGTATACCGCCATTCAAAAGTCATAAATCGATTGAGAGAAAACAAATCCGGGTTACAAACTAAAACCGAGGGAAACACATCAACTATAAGAGGAAAACAACGAAACAATAGAACAATGAAGTGCAACAAAAAACAAACAACAATGTAACATATAGAAAATAACTATTGGATAACAATAAACTGACTGGTAAAGGACATTTAAAGAAAAACAAACCCAGTGAGTTGAACCTTGTTTTGTGGCTAGCAAAACCCCCGCGCTATACAGCAATGTTAAATATACCGCTGAAATGACAACATTACATGACAGGAATGCAGTACAAATAAATACAAGAACACAAAAGACAAAGAAATACATAAATAAGTAATATAATAGTACATTTCGACAAGATACTCACAGAATGAAAACGAATAACTTAATTAATTTAGAACAGTACACAAAACAGCTAAATATAACTGTGTGTCTTTAACCCGAATGGATCAACGCCACAAAAAGTAACGTCACGGTAAATTTCAAAAAATTGGATATCAATCAAGATTAAGTGTTTAATTATGTTTTTTAATGTATTTTATAACAATTACAAGAACATTAATAGAGAACTATGTTAGTAATAGTGCAACCAACTATGTCGGCCTTTCTTCCAAATCAGG
Source organism: Mytilus galloprovincialis (assembly GCA_037788925.1). NCBI lineage: Eukaryota > Metazoa > Mollusca > Bivalvia > Mytilida > Mytilidae > Mytilus > Mytilus galloprovincialis. The sequence goes on from CM075332.1 coordinate 18,760,852, forward strand.
CTTATACCTTTTTAGAATCCCCTCGAAAATTCAGAAAGGAAGGTTCATAATTAGATAAACCACTGGTTAGGTAGGTTTCCTTGCAGATGTTTATTCTCTGATCCCTGATCCCTGTGTTGAACAAAGGAACTTATCGTTTGAAACAATATAAACATAATAGTAATAATAGATTCTTTATTTTCAGAAGGTTACACTGTTGACGAAATAGTTAATCCGTCCCGTGGCCTTCTAGTCTACATATAAGAATACACAATTTTTAAAAGTTAACGTATTAACATGAACAAAAGGGTAATTAATATTCAGATGCTAAATTATTAAACCCTTATAACAGAGGAGCGAAAGATACAAAAGGGACAGTCAAACTCATAGATCGAAAATAAACTGACTACGCCATGGCTAACAATGAAAAAGACAAACAGACAAATAATAGTACACATTATCACATATTTGTTAAGAATACGTCGGGTTTTGCATATGTAATAACCACAAAATTGCCCGGGGCAAAAAAGAGGTTATTGGTTATTGTGCCCTGGTTCCAAATTTTGTGATAAAATGTGTAAGATTATACCTGTTTTTCATTAAATTGTTATAATTGAATTTTATTTTCTCTTTTTTGCAGAACTTAAATATGTGATTAAAAGATTATAACATGTCTTTTCCATATTGGCCTTGGTATCATTCCTCGACCCATATCAGTCCTCGGGTAAAGCCTCGAGGTCGATATGGGAGTCTCAGGATGATACCAGGGCCAATATGGAAAAGGACATGTTATAATCTAGACATACACAACATAGAAAACTAAAGACTAATCAACGCGAACCCAACCAAAAACTGGGGGTAATCGCAGGTGCTCCGGAAGAGTAAGCAGATCCTGCTCCACATGTGGCACTCGTCGTTGTGCTCATGTTATTACAAACCCAGTAAATAGTATAATTCGGTAGGTCACATTCAAGAAATGGAAGTGGTTTGTAGATACGACGTAAGGAACATATCAGATATTATCTATGAATGGTTATTTTATAACGATCAACCAAATCGTGATGGCGTGCGTAAAATTAGCGAACGGATGATTTCAACTACACCATTTGGAACTCTTGGTCATATAGCTTCCTTGTGAGCAGCAACACTCTATCAAGGATATTTCATGAAAGTAATTAAAATCCCGGGAATATCATATCAATTTGGAGATATGTTCTCCGTTTGCAGGCGCTTCCGGAGTGTTGCTACATAGAAATGGAAAGTTTATAAACTTTCACTTTCATAAAATTTATTTCTATTATAAACGGTTAACCATCCTTACTCTTTTTAACATTACTGATGAAGAGAAATGATTCTTGCTGTCCTCTTTTGCAATGCAATTTGTATAATTTGACAATATTAGTTTTGAAGCATTTCCCAACACGGTATAGCAGTAGCCCATATTTGCAAGTATATATGCATTATTATATAGTTTCAGAACAGTAACTAGAAAATATGCTGTTACTGCAAAAATTGTTAATTTGCTTTTCCCCGAAAAAGATTTGTTAATATGGATTCCTCGCAGTTTTTAATTATGAACTCCATAATCAAATTTGATACTTTTAAAATTATTTTTTCAAAAACATTTTGTCTATTAGAAAGAACTAGTCTGACCTTAGTCTTATATGTATTGAATATGATATCATTATCATTACACCAATTCTGAAATCTACCTTCACAAATGCATTTAAATTTGTTACTGATGCGATAACGCATACTGTTTAGCAGGTTATTTTCGCAGATGTAAATTTCGCGATTTTCATTGAATAAAGTATACGAAATATTTTGGTGGTCTATATTTTGGCGATTTTGTTCTATCCGCAAAAAATAGCGAAAATGTACAGCCCGTAAAAATGACCCGCTATACGGTATATATTGTGGGGTTATTGTGGCGAAGTCAATAAGTTAACTAACTTGTCAAATTAGAATTTATTACTTAATTTACAAGTTTTCAAAGATCGTTTAAAAGTTCAAATAAATGTTTTTCACTGAGACACTGGCCGAGATCTGACGAATTATGGTCTAATCGAATTGTGTCCTTGAAGTCCATTGAGGGATCTTATATAGTCCAGTGGTCCATACAAATGTCCATAGCTGTAGGACGGTTACGTAGTAGTCTTAATGTTAAATGATACTAGTCTGTGGTTAATTGTCAAACTATGCAATTAACCCCTGAAGGATACATGTTATTTCACAGTAGACATGGTCATTTATTGGCTGCAGGGTATATGTCTATAATATTCGTATACATTATTATTAAGTGTCTAAAGGGTACATGTTATATATTTAATTACACTTTGATATGAAACACAATTGTGTTACATATTATGCCTATCCTCCAAAATAGAATGAAAGTTCAATAAAGTACGGTCGTTTTTCTTCCTGTAGGTTATCCTAAATAGTCCAATGTTAGGTTTCCGGTTACCATCACCACACATCTAAGTTTATAAAGTTCTATAAGTCAAATATCTGGATATAATAAGTTCATTAATTTCATCAAGTCCAATAGGTGGATATATTTACACATAGTTCATTCGAATCATAAGTTCAATAATTCGGTATACATAGTTCATGTTTATTTCCGTCACCATCATAGTATGTTGTTCCTCAATATTGGTTAGGAACGCAAGTCTTTATACAATTCTATTTACACAGTCCATAGGGTCACTTTTAAATTATTTGCACGGTTCGTCATCTGCTAGTGGATTCGGTCGTCTACGTTGTAAGGTTTACAATCCAGTCCTTTTACGAAGTAGTTGACGTATTTAGCTCTGGGTAAATCTTTCTCAAGAGACTGGTCGCATCGGTCTTCGGTTTTGCATCGTCTTTGAGTAATGGTGCAGAGGGAATCTTCTTTCTCGAATCAGGTACTTCTGTCCCGACCATTTGCGTTGACACCATTTGGTACCCATCGTTCGTGGCATTAGAAACTGAACTCACACCTTTCTTTTTGGCTAACCAAGATTTATTTCTAAAAAACTTACAGTACAAAAATATAGCTATTCCAATGAATATCGCACCCAAACCCATGGATAGACCTACTCCCCAATTAGGAAATTCAAAATCGTTTTCAATTCCCCTTAAATTTTTAAGTTTTTCGATCAAAGCGTTAATAGGAATTTGTTTAATCGCCTTTAGTTCTCTTGGTAGTTCAAGCTTTGTAAAATTTGGTAAAGCAGCATGAAAGGGTTCCCATAAACTTGTATTCAGTACTTGAAAGGTATTTAAAAATCTATCAAACGTTTTTTTTCTGTTAAAAAGGTACTTTCCATTTGATAAGTAGGTAATAAGGTTAAATTATCACTCGTAGCAGTACAAGTCCGCTGTAAATTAATTATAGTGGTAGGAGGATTAATTATCTGATCCGTCAACATGTTTGTATTGTCATCACATCTAATAGTGATTCTAAATTCATTAATCGTTGTAACTGCCCACATACTATCGGTCAAATAAGTTGCCATAGGCAAAATTGTGTTTGGTCGTACTTTCGCTGTACATCTTGTTTTACAATTTTCTTTATTGGCAAATAAGGCTATGATACATAATTTACTTAAATTAACTGGATAAACTGGACTTTTAATTTCACAAAAATTAACTAAAGGATTTGAACACTTATCAATTTCATTGGTATTTAGCAGCATATATTTAGTTTTTTCTTGGTTTGAAGCAATAAATACTGCTTCTAATTCATACTGGGAAACCATATTGCTCGAGTCAGATTGTTTATCAGTTATCGTAGTAGGAACAGGTAAGTTGTGAATCTTATAAATGTTATAAGGGTCTCTTATATCTTATAACGGTAACGTAATGATAATGATTATTCTGTTTTCGTCCAAAACTGTACTACAGGTCAAAAATTTATAAAAATAAGAAATATCTTTAATTTCGTCACCAGGTATTTTTAATGTCGCCGGTAGTCGTCGTTTTATGTCAGTCAGTAATACTCTTAAATTACCGGGTGAGATAAGACTAGTTGACATGTGCCCTAAGGACAACATGTTTAATTGTAATTGCAAAGGGTTTAAATAATCCCCTGCTATGTTCAGAAGGTCCTTTATTTCACCTATTATCATGTCCATATGCAAATAAGCTTGTAAATAACTTCCCATAACTTCAACTTGTTTTTCTAAATCCGTGGCAAAAGTTTGTAGTCTATTTCCAAGTTCTTCAACACTTTCAATCAACTCATTAACCATGTGTCTATTTTCAGATACATGTGTTTGTGTAGTGTTTAAAATAGTTAACCCATCTTGAACAATATGACGAATTGCATCTTGATTTTGTGCCAAAGTTTTGATATTTCTTCGAATTTTTGACAGTTCGCTGTCGGATACAGTACCAAATAAAGAACTTAAAGCCTTGCCTATAATAGGAAATAAGCTACGTTTAGTTCTAAATTTTGCCGTTTCGTCGTAATATAAAGATTTGTAATCATTGAATTGTGATTGTAAATAATCTTTAGTCCGATTTAATCCTTCAACCTCCCTTTGTAGACTTAAAATAGTAGCCAAAATGTACTTTTTTTCTGGGGTATAAAACATAGAAATTGTGTGAACCTTTTGTGTAGCGAGAAAAGCCTTGCCCAAGTCTTGTTCTATTTTATTAAGAAATAATTCAAAAGGATGCAAGTCTACGACAAAAGTAATGAGCCAATTTGACCTTGTAGTTGATATTTCCTTAATTTTCTGGAACATGACATTTTCTTTGACAATGAATTGGCTGGTTAAGCCAAAAAGAACAAGTGAGAACCACTTCATCACCGGTTCTTCCTAAAAATAAGGATACAGATATAGATTATCATAATATATTTTATTCATATTGCCTTTATTAATTTTGAAATTCATAGGATTGTCCTGAATAAAATACTTGTTGGTTATTCTTTACAGTCTCAAATTTAATTATCAGATCAAAGATACGGATTTGGTGCATTTTCCTTGCTTTGTTTAAAATCACTTCATGATGGTGAACCCCAAAGCGATTGGATCGTTTTAACCATCCAATGGCTTTGAAATTCTCCACCGTCCACTTCTTAAAATGCTCCCGATAGGGTAAATCGTGGATTTCTGCGAATTGTTTTCGTCTTCCAATTATTTCTGTGAAATTTGTCCGCGATTGGACTTTCTTGTAATTGCGTTAAACAAGCACCTACACAACTATCGCTATCGTCCGTGTAAAGCACATAGGGTTTATTCAAATCTTTGGTATGCCAATAATGGTACTTTCACTAGTTCATCCCTTAACTTCTCAAAAGCTACTTGACAAGTTGTGGTCCAATTAAAAACCTTGTTTTTCCTAGTTAACGCAACTATAGGCTCTGCAATTTTTGAAAATGAAGGTACAAATCTGCGAAAATAACTCAAACAACCTAATAATCCTCTTACTTCCCTGACATTCGAGGGAGCTTTCATGCCTTGAATGGCCTTAACCTTTTCAAGATCTGGTTTTAATCCTTCTTTACTTATTATGAAGCCTAAATAATTGGTTTCATTTTGCAAAAAAATACATTTTTTCAATTTTAATTTCAGTTTGTGCTGTCGTAATCTATCAAAAACTTGTTCAATGTGGCCTAAATATTCTTCCTCTGTTTCGGAAAATATCAAAATGTCAACTATGTAAGCAGTTGAAAAATGCTCTAACCCTTGTAATACTTCTGTAACTAATTCACTAAATAAACTGGGCCCTGATGCGAGACCAAATGGTAATACATTGAACTCAAATAATCCATTGTGACATACAAAAGCAGTCTTTTCCTTATCCGACTCTTTGACCTTGACCTGATAATACCCTGATTTTAAATCGAGCGATGTCATTACTTTGGCTTTACCTACTGAAGCAAGCAAGTCATCAATCAGGGGTAACGGAAAGGAATAAATTTTACTAGCTGCGTTTAGAAGCGATAATCTACACACATCCTTGAAGTTTTATCCTTTTTTGAAACAATAATGATAGGCGCAGCCCAAGCCGACCTAGATTTCCTAATGATATTAGGCTTTAATAGTTCCTCAATGGTCTAATATAGACATATACCCTGCAGCCAATAAATGACCATGTCTGCTGTGAAATAACATGTATCCTTCAGGGGTTAATTGCATAGTTTAACAATAAACCACAGACTAGTATTATTTAACATCCAGACTACTACGTAACCGGCCTACAGCTATGGACATGAGTATGGACCACTGGACTATATAAGATCCCTCAATGGACTTCAAGGACACAATTCGATTAGACCATAATTCGTCAGATCTCGGCCAGTGTCTCAGTGAAAAACATTTATTTGAACTTTTAAACGATCTTTGAAAACTTGTAAATTAAATAATAAATTCTAATTTGACAAGTAAGTTAACTTATTGACTTCGCGAAATAAGTCAAATTGGTGCCGTGACCAGGATTCGAACCTGCAACAAAAAATCAAACGACAATGTACAATATGATGATATTATCAAAAGCGTTCCTTAAGTCTAAGAAAAGGGGACGAAAGATACCAGAGGGACTGTCAAAAAGAGCACAAGTTAAATTCAGAATCGTTAAATCAATTTAAGGAGGATAGTGTTACATAAATGTTCAGATCTATACTCGGATTGCTGCCTTAAAAGAAGCTTTGATTTTACGAAAAAAATATATAGTTTCTAAAATACTAATTTTTCAAAAACAATTGGGAAACAGTTAGGAGTAATCGTATAAGATTTTACAAATTCATCAGGTCTTTTTATGGAATTAGCACAATATTTGAACTAGTAAATACAAAAATAAAACTAAGCTTACATTATTGATAATATCTCGCATGAAATGATATATGATTATTTGACCAAGAAAAAACGATTACCAATATGATGAGTATTTTTGTTTTATTGAGTAATTATTATTTTGTAATACCTGTATCAGCAACACCTTCTTCGATTTCGTGTTTACTGTTTTCCCTAAAGGAACAATGTACATGTATAGCTTACATGAATAAATAATGCTATTTCACCTCTTCCCTCGTAAAAAGAGAACGGTAGTAATAATAGTTATTTTGGTGCTATGCAGTCCAGTGTAATGTTTTTCTTGTGATGATCTAAATTATATTTGCAAAGGAAATATAGCGCAAAAAGTGCTCAAGTTGAATGGAGAAAAATGTAACAGCAGCTTTAATAATCAGCTTGACCTTTAGTATCGTGTCTGCATGGCTGCTGATTGACTTCTGTTTGTACCGGAAGCGGAAACGAAATGCACGTGAAGAACGAATTGCATTAGAACGATTAAAACCTCGCAAAGTTGGTTTTTCAAACAAGGAGACAAATCGCCAGGTCAAACGGAGGAGAAATGTTGGACTGGGGAAATCCCGCAACAATAGGAATGTCCTGCCAAGGAAAAAAAATAATAATCTTTGGGCAAAACCGCGTAAAGCTGTGGCTGTGTAAATGTTTGTATAGTTCTTGCCGCAAAAATTTTTTAATTAGGGAAAATCATTCCTTAAAGAGAAATCCTCTGAGTAAAGTTCAGTGTTTTTATTCTACAGGAATCATTTCCAAGACAAACTGGATCGTTCCGAATATTGAAGGAGCTATATAGTCATGTTTTGTGGTTATAAATATACATTCGGGGTAATCTGAATTTCATCGTTATAAAGAATTCCTTTTATCCACTTTGAAGAGAAATATTTAATTTTAGACGACTTGTCTTGTTAAAGTGTGGATATTTCACTGTCTTAATTCTTATTCGTTGTTTTTGTACATAGTTCGTGAAATACACATTCTTCGTGTATGTCAGAGACAAGTACAATACAACACAAGAACAGTTATCATCATCAACATAACATGTATGTGTGGAGGAGGGAGGAGTTGTTGTTGTTGACAGATTTTTTGCAAATTGAATACATTTACACTTGTTGCAACGAACGCTTTGTTTCACAGCTTCGCTTTGCGAAAATTAATTGTTACTTTTTAAACACAATTATTTCCTGCATTGCGTGTTACCGTTTACTAATGTGTATGCTCTTCAACTTTGTACTTGTTTGGCTTCATCAATATTTTGATATGAGCGTCACTGATGAGTCTTATGTAGACGAAATGCTCGTCTAGCGTACTAAATTATAATCATGGTACCTTTGATAACTATTATCATTAAAATAAATCATTGTTTTATTCAATATGTACGGCATAATAATGTAGAGACTAAGTCTTATGGGACAGACAATATATTGTAATATGGTTTGAATATGTATATCCTGGCCTGGTAAAGAGCTGGCATTAGATAACTTTGCCTAAGGTAGAATGAAAATGAATATGCTGTAACACGCAATAATTATGTTCAAAAAGTAACAATACATTTTTTCAATCAGAAAAGAAAAGAAAGATATGGTATTAGTGCCAATCAGAAAACTCTCAATCTAAGGAATATTTTTTTTTAAGTAAACCGTTATAGGTCAAAGTACGGTCTTCAACGCGGATCATTGGTTTACACCAAACAGCAAGCTATAAATGAGTAGTGTTTAACAATTCAAACAGGAAAACCAACGGTCTTATCTATTTTTAAAAAAACGAGAAACGAGAAACACTTATGAACCACATCAACAAATGACAACCACCGAACATCAGGTTTTTGAATATGCATGTGTACCTATCATGTTTGTTTGTTTTGTTGTTTAATGGAATTGTTTGCGACTGTCATACAAGTGAGAGGTTTATCTAGCTATATAACCATTTTCAATTCACCATTTTCTACTGCTGAAATTTCGTGTACAAGTCTGTTATCCATTCGTTTGATGTGTCTGAGCTTTTCATTTTGTCATTTGATAATGGACGTTCCATTTCTAATTTTCCGCGGAGTTCTGTATTAATGTTATTTCACTCTCTGCTAGGGTTCAATTAAAAGGTGACAAACTGCCATCCTTTTCTTTATTATTTAATAGATTGTATCGGTTAAATATTTAAAAACTAACTCAATATCGAAAGGCAATAGTACTTGAATTTAGTCCATTAACGGAAGTGGTTCCTAACTTTTAAAGAGAAATTTTAAGTTTAGTGGTATCAAAATTATAATTTTCGTTTAGCTGATGAAAAACCATTAAAAAATTGGGAAAATGTTTTTATATTTTCTTGTTCTCATATATGGACACAGCTTTTCATTTGATAAAATGGTGAACACTCACTTATATCTTTTAAAGGGGCACTAGCTGTCAAATTCATGTTCATCGATTCTAATCAAATTCACATAATTGATTTATAACAATGTAAAACATTTATCAAAACTACAGGCATGAAAATACGTAGCTTCGTTTCGTGTGTATTTGCGTCTAGACGCCATTCAATTATTTATCGACCTCTATAGTCATCCGATGACCATTTAAGCGAGGTAAAGATAAATATAGATATAAATAGATTAAGCAAACACGTGCTGTTGAATTATTCTAGGTCTATTTAATTTCATATTACAGATGAAAAATAAATGTTTATCATCGTTTTTACTTTATTAGAATGTGTATTTGTGGATCGAATCAGTCAATCAAATGATTAACCTTTGTTTCACTTTCAATGTTGACATTCTCTTCCTTTAAATTACTTTACCATTACAATTCACGTGTTTTCCATAAGTTAAGGGATTAAATTAAAGTTCACATGACCACGAATTCAATGAGGTCGAATTATTCACTTGCAAGTGAATAATTCATAATCAATGTTTTTTTGCTTATTTTGACAAAATTGAACCGTATTGGCTATTAAAAAGGAATTATTATTTCACTATTTGTATTTCATTACTGATTGAGCCAAAAAAATATAATATATTAGGTTTTTCATATATCTTGTAGCTGGTGCCCCTTTCAAGCAAACTGTTTATTTATTTTTTTTTTTATTTTTTTTTTTGACGAAGAAGGCAGTTTTATGCGCTCTTCTATAATATCTATGTAAAATTGTATAAAAGAGGAACGAAAGATACGTGAGGGACAGTCAAACTCACAAATCGAAAACAAACTGACAATGCCATGGCTAAAAATGAAAAGGACAAACAGACAAACAATAGTACACATGACACAACATAGAAAACTAAAGAATAAACAACACGAACCCCACCAAAAACTAGGGGTGATATCAGATGCTCCGGAATGGTATAACGTCATGATAATATTGTGTGTACTTTATAAATAAGTTTTACTCTCGCATTGTTGTCGTTATACTGGAATAAAATGTGAATGTCGTATAAGTGAGAGAATAAGCTAACTCTAAAACTAGGTTAGTCCATCACTTTCAAAATAAGGAAATACTTGTACCAAGTCAGCTACGTCACAGTTATTCGATCCGTTGGTGTGTTTGGGCTTTTGATTTTACCATTTGATAAAGGACTACTCGTTTTGAATTTTCTTTGCAGTTGTGTATTTGTGTAATTTTTCTTTTATTATTATTGAAATGACTTGTGTTTTAACTGTTTGTAATAATTTTGTCAACAAATAAATGAAATGGTATGCGTTTTTGAAAATATATGAAATGGTATGTGTTTTTGAAAATAAATGGAATGATTTGTGTTTTTGAAAATATATGAAAGGGTTGGAGTACTGCATGGATGTTGCAGCTGCTCGCTATATCACAAATGAATCTAAGTCCCCCACCTCCGGTCTGAATATTTCCGGACATCCGTAAACCGTTGAAGACATTTGGAGTCAAAACAACGTTGGTAGGTATATGTCTTCTTGTAGACTGTTGCCCTGTGAACTATCAAAAATACTGCTTTCCTTGTTGGGCTAGTACAAATCAAGATTTATATTCATATTGCATTCTCATGTTTTCATTCCAAATATGCATTACATTTGCTGATGGATGTTCAACACCCAACCATTCCCTCCCATCATCCAAGATCTCGATCACTCCCAAAGTCTGTCGCCGATACACAATGTAAAACATTTATACAAGGGATGTCAACTCTTTGAAGATTTACTAATCGATTACTTGGTAGATTTAGTCGCTCGTAAAACATTTGCAAAATGGAAACACAAAATTCTACTATTTTATGTACATGTATAGTGGGTCGTTGTCTATTGATCGTAAAACCCTCAACATTATTACCAAGGACTAGATAATAGTCCAAGGAATTTTACACAATTAATAGATCATTTACTGCATGTACAAATTATGTAAACTGGTAAAAATCTAATCAAGTAATTAATTATTCTCTTAAGAAAACAAAAGTATTTGGGAACCTCAGAAAAATACATTTAACGATCAACAGAGGGGTGATGATTAGAACTTACGGACGAGCTCAAAAGATCGATGTAGGATAAAAAAAAAAACTTAAATCAATTAGTTTTGGGGTGGGGGTCAACATTGCTGCAATTTTTGTTAATCCAAAATCGATTTTACCTTTATCCATATACAGATATAGGTAAATCATTTTTTCCCAAATTAAGTTAAGAGGGTTGGTGGGGTGTCAGTGAAAAAATTATGTGAATTAAGTTTTTTATCCTACATTGAACTTTTGATGTTGTCCCTTACTGATACCATTAATATTTTTTTCTGAGGGTCGACACAGGTTGCAATTAACAAATTTGTTCTTATTTCAAAAATATCATCTTGTCAACCTTTTCTGGGGCGTAGTGATTTCTCAAATTTGTTAGGTAACTAACAGTCCTGTTGATGAAAATATATGCTCTGACGGTACAAAGATGGGAGAGTGAATAAGATAAGCTGAAAACGTAAGCTTTGAAAAAATGCTCATGTACCTTTTTTTTGGAGGAATTTTAAATGACAGTTAAACGCAAACGTTCGAATTGTATCTTAATTTTTATTAATTTTGATTAATGATCAATTATTTCCAGGGAGGCTATCTAAATCAAAATATTTTTTGTTAATAAACTTAAGAAAGCAACTACATTCTAACAAGGGACTGATTAGTCGAATATCATTTTGGTAATCGATACTCGGTACTACCGAGCGATACCCGAATACTCGAGTACTCGTTGACATCCCTAATTTATACACATAATCTTTCAGTTAACTTTTATCTGTAGTTAACAGGTTGCATGTAAGTGAATAATACATCTTTATCAGCTCTGAAGTCGGTACTTTAAAACTAAAGTGATGCCCACATGATTTATAACATACCCTTCTTGTGTTTCTGTCGATAACTTAATGAATGCTTAATAAATGGTTCCAGCTCCTTCAGGCAAAGTTGAATTTGGGTGGATTCATCTAGTCTTTTTTATGTCCCGTCTGGTCATAACGTTCCAGATGCTCCAAGTTTTTACACATACTTGGTCATTTTCGTGAGTGCACACGCTGAAATATCTCGCCTACTTATCATTGGTATGATGTTAATAGTCCTAAATATAAAGCTTTATTACAACTGACACATAAATATACATTAACCAAGAAAACTAAGCATTGACCAATAAACCATGAAAATGAGTTCAAGGTCAGATGCACCATGCCAGGCAGACACGTACAGCTAACAATTCTTCTATACAACACATATAGTTGACCTGTTGCTTCTAGTTTTAAAAAAACAGACCAAAATACAAAAACTTAACACTGAGCAATGAACCGTGAAAATGAGGTCAAGGTCAAATAAAACCTGCACGACTGACATATAGATCATAAAATATTTCCATATACAAAAAAATAGTTGACCTTTTGTATATAGTATAAGAAAAAAAGACCAAAACTCAAAAACTTAACTTTTACCACTGAACCATGAAAATTAGGTCAAGGTCAGATGACACCTACCAGCTAGACATGTACACATCACTATCATTCCATATACCAAATAAAGAAGACCTATTGCATACTATATAAGAACAACAGACCAAAACACAAAAACTTAACTATAATAACTGAACCATGAAAATGATGCCAAAGTCAACTGACACCTGCCAGTTGAACATGTACACCTCACAGTCCTTCCATTCACCTAATATACTAGACCTATTTCTTGTAGTATCTGAGATATGGATTTGACCACCAAAACTTAACCTTGTTCACTGATCCATCAAACGAGGTCGAGGTCAAGTGAAAACTGTCCGACAGGCATGAGGACCTTGCAAGGTACGCACATACCAAATATAGTTATCCTATTTCTTATATTAAGAGAGAACTTAACAATACATAAAATCTTTACTTTTTTGTCAAGTAGTCACTGAACCATGAAAATGAGGTAAAGGACTTGGGACATGAGACTGACGGAAACTTCGCAATATGAGGCATCTATATACAAATTCTGAAGATTCCAGGTCTTCCATCTTCTAAAATATGACCCTTTAAAGAAGTTAGCTAATGTCATCGTAGCCGCTGTAGCCGTCAGATCACTATTTATATGTCGAGCTTTCTGCGACAAAAGTCACAGGCTCAACAAAAATCACTTAAGTCATAAAGCTTCACATATGCTCCAAGCATTCTGGGATTTGGGGATTGGGAAGATAAAGGTAAATAAAAAAAAAGCACTTCAGACATACCAAATTTAATGTGTATTCATTCACTGTTCGTGGAAACCAATATTTGTGATTAGAAAAATTATTTTATATCTCATCCTGTGTTGCGTTTTCATTCAAGCGTCAAACATGCTACTCAACTCTAGAGTTGATGTGAACCGTGCTATTCAGTCGCAGGACTTTACATATTTGAGTTGATTTAAAATAATATATAAGTAAGCAATGAATGTCAGTCACATGACTTCAAATATTTGGGTTGATTTAAAATACATATAAATGCAATGAATGTGACTGTTAAATTTTATGTATGCTTTTTGTCCCTCTGTGTTGAATGTTTGTTTGTTTTTGTTCTTTTTGAGATTGTGACACAGTAATGGCTGCTATGCTCCTGTTTTGACAATTTTACCTATTACATCTGTTTTGCTCACGCATCGTTATAAATATAATGGAAATTGATGCGACTGTCATACAAGTGAGAGGTTTAGCATTATAAAACCAGGTTCAATCCACCATTTTATATACATTGGAAAAAGTCTGTACCAAGTCAGGAATATGACAGGTGTTATCCATTCATTTGATGTGTTTGAGCTTTTATTTTGCCATTTGATTGGGGACTTTCCATTTTGAATTTTCCTCAGATTTCAGGATTTTTATGATTTTACTTTTTGAAATCAATGATGATACAAATTCGTATAACTTTATTGAATTGTGACATAATATTAATAATGCCAGTCTGAAAAATCTGAATGCTTATTTTACATGAATTACATTAAGATATGAAGAATTGATTGGTGTGTCGCATGATTGCCTATTAACCAATCAGATTACAAGGATCAAATAAAATAACTTACCGATGACCATTGTGTTTTAAAAATTATAAAAGATTTTCTTTAGAACATAGGTTACTATAAAAGTATAAACATCCTAGATAATCCTTCATTAAGGTGGTACCTAGCACTACAGGGAGATAACTCTGTAAAATCAGATAAATGTTTTAATTACGTTGTGTTGATAAGGTAACATTAAGCTTCTCAATTATCAAAATAAGTGTTTGTCAAACTGCTATATAACCAGTGTAATTTTTCTGATAAAATGATTGGTTCAATTTTTTTAAAATTTTTATATTTTTGTCAAAGGGTCAATATAAAATTGAGAATGGAACGGTACTTACTTTGTCAAAATTTTATGTGAAAATTAAAAGAACCAAATTAATTTTAGTGAAGGTGTTGGGTACTACTTTAAATATCAATTGCATTCAAGAGAGGCTACAATGTTATATTACGGATTACAAATGTGTCGAGGTTTCTGATTGGATAACAACACAGAGATGTCAGTGTATATTCAGGAAACTGCCGGGGTATATACGACGTTTTTATCCCCAATTGGAACCTCAAAAACGTCATCATAACACCGGTTACTATGTGACGTAGTCATAAGCTATCAGACGGTCAGAGGTTCACAGAGGGAAAATAATGACGTGCTTCAGTCAATAATACATTTTTGATACAAAATCACGCAATTAACACTTTTAATACTTTAATTTGATGTTAAAAGTGTTATTATAAATTATTACATACACGATAAAATTATGTTCACAGCAAATTAGAAAATCCTTCACGTATGCCGAACATATCAGGTTGGGTTTTTCAATATATAATATGTGTTGTCAACAAATACCTGCACTGGAAAATAACATTAAGTCAGGGGTAATCCGTAATATATGTGTAATTCAGGTCTCAGAAAGGATATATACTGTGACATTCCCGGCTTAGAGTTTATATAAACTCTAAGCCGGGAATGTCACAGTATATACCCTGTCTGAGACCTGAATAACATATAATATTCTGATCAGGTGAATATGTATATATTCAAGCAATATTCTTTCATATATATTTAATCTTTATTGATTATCATACAGTTTTTATAAATAAAAATAATACTCAGGGTAGATCCAGGATTTGAAGAAAGTGGGACGGTTATTGTCCATAATGGTGAAAATGGTTCTGGGGTTGGAACCCCCTTTTTTTGGACGATCAATTCATTTGAATGGGACATATAGTTGGAAACCCCCCCTTCTTTGTCCTTGGTTAGGAAACCCTTTTTAAAATGGCTGGATCTGCCCCTGAAACTACAGCTAACATTGAACCAAAGTTTTTTTATTCCTTACTTACTTTGAATGAAAAACATTTAATCAAATAAGAGATAAAAAAATTAAGGACAAAAATGTTGAAGAATCAGAGGAAATTGTAATAATAATTCAATGAGTGATACTGGTCTTATGAGTACCTTATGAGTACGAATCCAAACTGATAGCAATGTAATAAGTCATGAATCTAATACTAAGGTAATACAACAATGGTTGTTTTATAAAAAAGGCTCACTACAAAAGCAACAGGATTCAAATTCAAGCAAAACTATACTTACAACAATTAGGAGATAACGGTATTGTATTTTATTTGATGGTTGCAAATTAAGTTTCCTGGCGACACGTTAGCAGAGACAGTTAACAGGTATTTGTGACCATCAAATCACCAATTGATGCTGTCAGAGATTAAAATACAATATTGTTATCTCCATTCTAATGAAACTGACAGAAAACAACATTAAAACATGTATTTAAAATCTGTCATATATTGTCAGGGGTTGTGTGTATGTTTCATAGCATCAATTGTCAATTAGTGACGTTATCCAATCAAATTGAACATTACAAACTTTGTAGCATTAGAATCAACAATGACTACATTAATCAATATATATATATATAATTACCACAGATTTCACCAAATTTGCAATTATCATGGAAAGCACTCATATCTAAATTAACAACACATGGATCTTCAGCTTGCCATAATTTTATTTGAAATACTTAACTGACTCATTTTTTTTTTCTCATTAAATTGATATGAATGTGTTCCTAAAATAACATTTTCTTTAAACAGGATCTATAAGATAATTTCTATTACTGTAAATTCAAAAATTATTGCTAGCATTTATTATTATGAATTTGTTCAATATTGAGAATAAATTAATAAAAAAAATATTTCAAAAAGTTTAAATTATTGTGATTATAACCCTGTCGCATTTTTCAAAATAATCAAAACATCGTAATAATTTCTAAATTTCTATTAGATCAATGTATTAATCATTTTTCAATCTATCTGACATAGCAATAACAGAAATACATCATTTTCACAAAAATATATTACATATTTCACAAATTAAATATAGTATTTCAAATTCAACAAATCTATAATTGAATTGTCAATTTTAAAATTATTAATACAAATATACAAGATAAAAGAATAAAAATATACATTATATAAATATACATCAAATAATAGTCCATTTGCCCATTCCCGTAATTGACCCTGTAATTAGAGACCTTTTTTTTTTAACTTCTCCCGTATGAAGGACATTAATTTTTATTAACAATGGAGAGCTAGCAGAAAGAGCAAATTTACTTGTGCGTAATGTGAGTAATCTTTAAGGTTTTGAATTCTTTTAAGATTACATTAATTTGTTGTTTAGGTAAATACTTACGACATCAGAAATTA
The DNA here is from genome assembly GCA_037788925.1 of Mytilus galloprovincialis. NCBI lineage: Eukaryota > Metazoa > Mollusca > Bivalvia > Mytilida > Mytilidae > Mytilus > Mytilus galloprovincialis. Next base: position 18,777,820 of record CM075332.1, read on the forward strand.
TTTTTCATGAAAAATAAGTTAAACCCCCAATACATCATTTTCAATTCATCATACTTTGCTTTGGCAAAAGCCAATATTGTCCAGTATAGAACCAGTCTAAGATTGACAAAGGGAAGTAATTTGTTTAAAAGGTGTGTAATAACAGAATTAAATCATTAATTGGCAAATGGACTATTGGGCTATATAAAATGAATGCTTAATTCCTCATCCCTGTAGGCAGGAAAAGTTGTTTTATATTTTGTCATCTTTTATGAGAAGTTAAGAGATGCAGCTGAATCTTACAATTTACAAATCTTTTATTTTATTGCTTTCATTCTTTAGGGATCACCCTAAACCAGCAGCCAGAATGAGAATGTAAATATTTTATGGATATAAATAAATGTAGGCTATACATAAATGAAAGACCTTTTAACAAAGCCTTTAAAAAATACATATTTTACAGAAATCTATTTCTTTCTGAAACTTGAATCGTCTATCAAAATTATAAATAAATTTCGACATGCAATGGTTAAAGCATTGATTATTGATCAAATCCTGATTTTTCTTAACATATTTATGAATAACTCCACAAGCTTAAAGAACATATCACAAGGTATAACAGTAGTATAGGGTTACAGGCTAATTCCATTTCTAAGAAAATAAACTCTAGGATGAAAAATAACAAAAACTGTCCATTAGAATTTCATTAATAAGACTAAGGAGCCAATATTTGTTCAAGTAAGGGCTTTCTAAATGATTTTTTTTTTCCTGAATTAAGGAAAACTTAAATGTTTATGGATATTTCATTTTGTGGATTTGCCGAGTTTGCATTTATGCCTTTAGGAAATTTGTAATTCATTGAACATCAAATTCCATGGTTCACCTATACCAACAAAAGCCACACAAATTGTTATCCAAGGAATAATAATGAAACTACAGTATGTGTTTCATATTTGCATCCAATAACCAATTACGGGTAAGGATATCAAGTCATCATATAAACTGAGAACACTGAAACCTGTGTAGACCAACCCCCCCTGCAGTTGATATCTTGTTCAGAATAGACAGGTCAATGAACAGTTTCATAAAAATCTGTCAAATTACTAAAGATTATTGATTCTATGTTGTTTCTGTTTCTTTTCCTATGACCTTATTGTTATTTTGGAATTTGAAACCCTTGACTAGAGAATTAGTGACACTTAAACCATGAGTGACCTCAGATATTTTTCTGGTGATGGCAAATTTTTAGAGAATTTCTGTGATGTCAAGTTATATTTATGATAGTGGTTAGGTGTATCATTGTACTCTTTCCTTCTGACTTAAATTTATTATTTTTAAAATTTTGACAAATCATTCCTAGGGTTTCATTTCCAAAGGAATAAACAAATCCATGTAATAAATAATACACGAGGGCATTTCTCTTTCACAAAAAGTCTTACAAGTAAAAATACTCGTAAGTCATGACCTTTTCAGTCTAAATTATGATCAAATTTAGTTGTAAGATTTTTTGTCAAAATAGCCCCTGAAGTGTAAAATTGGAAATTGTGAGTAAGGTCATACACAAGTTTCAGGCTAAACAGGTTTCACTGTATCCTTGAGTTATCAATTATTACTATTGGTTCCTGGTTTTACTGTATGATCATAATGTATTTACAATGTAGATGAGAGAAAATGTTTTCTTGAGGTAATCAATTCAACCTGAATTCAGGAACTTTTAGATCCTTCTCTGTATCTAGTTATCATATTGCTTATGGTTGTTTGCTCAAACTTAAAAATTTTAAATATCAGAAATATCCTATATTTTATGGGCAAATTCCAGTCTTTTTTGTTTACCTCCGTATCAAAAACATCATTTTTATTTCACATGTCTAATTCTATAATCAATCAGAATTTATATCAATATATTTTTGTGATGTTAGATTCTTAACTTGTCGTCAACTTTTCCTTATGATCTTAAATATATTCTGATGATGCTAGCCTCTAAACTATTTTATATTTTCTTACTAAATATAATAGTGATGTTGAGATATATTCTTTTTAATTCAGGCAAATATGTTTTTTCATCTTTCCTAACCTCATTTGTATCTTATATACATAAATGGGAGTCAATAAAATAAATATATTATAATTCTTAAAAAGTTGAATAAACGAATTCCTTTTCTAAGTTCATTGAATTTAAAATTTTCAGGAATAAATAAAGGTGATTATCATTTTATTACTTATTTTTCAAATTTTTCCACTTAAAAAAGTTAGCGTCCTACACAGAAAAACCTTTTTCAATCAACATCTATAATATAATTTTTATAACCATGAAATAAATGTACAGTTGCCATGGTAGCAACATAGGAATTCATCTCATTAAAGACATCCAACAGATTCACAGTTAACAATTTAAAGCACCTAAATGACATTGACTGGTATCAACTCCAAACATCACAAGAGTAACGTCCCTTGTTCTGCATTTTCTTGATGTAGTTCTCAGCTTTTTCATTTTCCATGTTTCCCTTCTCCATTAGAATTTTGAGGATAACATTATGTACATCTCTGGCCATATTACGAGCATCACTAAAATAAACAAAACAAAAGAATATAAATCAACTCATATAAAAATTGTAGATTACTGTAAATTTGTATATTTTTGTAGGTGCCCTTTTTGGATTGTTAAAAAAAAATTACGTGGATATTTAATTTTGTGGTTTTGTCCAAGTTTTCATACTACCATATTTGCATGTTATGTAAATTGAATTTTGGTTAAACATTTAAATGTGTTGTTCATATCCACCCTACCAAATTAACCCAAATTGGAAGCCAATGAATATTATGAATCCACATCAAGGCTAATTTTTCTTAAAGAATACAAAGCTTCTAATGAACAAAATATGTTAAATCAAATTGGTGATTGTGAAACTCATGGAATGATTCAAACAATATATTTTGATCATATAGAAAAAGTTATTTATTTTTTTTATTATTGTTTGTTCATTTTTATACTAATCCTATGAGAAGGTTATATATTTTCCTAGTAGCTGTACTCTTTTATTCTAATATATTAATAAACAAGTGAAACTGCGAGCTACTGCTCACTGATGATACCCCCGCCGCAAGTGGATAATATTAATAGTGTAAAAATATGCAAGTGTTCGGTAAACAGGAAGTTGTCGAGTGATGAATCTGAAAACGCATCACACGGTATAGCTGACTTATATAAATCCTGAAACCAAATTTCAGAAATCCTTGTATTGTAGTTCCTGAGAAAAATGTGACGAAAATTTTCAACTTGGCTATCATGTGTAAAATCAGACAAGTGTTCGGTAAACAGGAAGTTGTCAAGTGATGAATCTGAAAACGCATCACACGGTATGGCTGACATATATAAATGTTGATACCAAATTACAGAAAGGGTGGATGTGTAGTTCCTGAGAAAAATGTGACGAAAGTTTCATGGGATGGACTGAGTGACGGACGGACTGATGGACGGACTGACGGACGGACTGACAGACAGAGGTAAAACAGTATACCCCCCCTTTTTTAAAGCGGGGGTATAATGAAGCAATTATTGCTTACACCAGAGACTTATATATATTCAATGTATATGTATGTCTCTGCTTGCACCAATGGGCAGGCCATGCATGCAGTCATTAAAAACATATTTTAAATGCATTTTAGGATTTAATAAAAATAGACCTAATACTTTGTGGCTATCCTCAGCTAGAAAGTTCTTCACTGTCTGTTGTTAAATGTGTTTCAATTTTTGTGTTTGTATTTTTATGAAATTTGATGGCATATCTTTTATATTTATTCATAGCTTTTTAAACACAGGTCAATTTAGAGACTGATGTTATACATGCAGTGTTCCAGCTAAGATTTCAAAAGGGCAGGGAGCAAATCACAAAAAGGGTACTTTAGCACAATGTTTAATATTTCAAAAAGGGCATACCAAACATTGTCCTATGTAAACTGAAGGGGTTTTAGCTAAGAGAGTTGATGCTAGATGAAAATCAACCTTATCGCTAATTGTTGTAGACCACATGTTCACCTTTAAATATTTTATGACTTTTCTATCTTGTTATGTTGCTGTCTTATTGAAGTTTAACCTTTTAATATCAACTTTTATTTATAAGGTCCAAAATACAATACAATGTCATTCTTTTGTCAACTGAGTTGTAATTTCTGAATAAAAATCCATGCTTATATCATTACAAAAAAGTGCAATCATTGCATGATGTTGACACAATATGCAGCAGTGTTTCAGAATGACACATATGTAACAGATACTTCACAGCACAAGACACATGAGAAATCACAATACACACAAATGTATATTACACATGATAAAAATTCAAAGACGGCACTTTAAAGATTGTACACTCAATAATTTTATTTATTTGCATTTTGACATTTAAGAATATTTATTAAAATATACATAGATTTAGAGCTAACAATTTCAATTGAAGTATTTACACTTTTGGTATTTAGCTGAATTTTGTCTCTGAATGACCTTAGATCTGATAAAAATAACCTGCAGAGGTCAAGCCATAACCACTTTTTAATTGTGATGTCAAATTTTATAAAATTATGATGTCAAATTTAAAGAGAACTTTTATGATTTTACGTAATGGGGGACAAATCTGCATACCAGTGTAAATACATCTGTAGTATCACCTGCAGCAATATCTAAATTTCATCACAGGTCAATCAGTTCTGAAATGCCTTTCAATATTATATGACCTGTTGAACACACATGTATTTGCTTTTGTAAATTGAATTCCTGGACTAAATATTGCCGATCACATATAATTTCTGAGATACAGAAATAATTTTAAAATTCTAATAATACATCTGTAGCATACAATGATGTCAAGGTCGTATGACAAGTGCCTGACTGATATTAACTCTTACACTTAAAAAATTAGAATCTAACCATTTTTTTTCAGTTAATTCACAACTTTGCTTTTAAAGATAATTCAATAACTTTATAAAAAAAAAAAAAAAAAAAAAAAAAAAAAAAAAAAAAAAAAAAAAAAAAAAAACAATACTTATCCATGTGAGATAGAATATGGCATGCATTGTCTTTTTTTTTTAATTTAACATTTATGGAGCAAATACAGTTTAAACATAGAGAGCTGACACACATGATACAAGTGTAAAACACATAAGTTGACTTTGTTACAACATTACAATTATGTTACCCAATAAATTGGTCTGCAGGTGCCCTAACGAATTTTCACAAATCAGTATAATATGTATAATGATGACAATTTATGTATCAAAATGCACACAACATATTCCCATTGGATAAAATTTATATCATTATTTCATCCACAAAATAGGACAGTAAATAAATTTCCCCAAAAAATCACTGCAGTAATACTATGAAAGAGGGACTAACTTATCAGAGGCAAAACCGACTTTTCTCCTAATTTTTGTGCTTTTTTCACATTTCCTGACCGGTGTGAGAAAAATATTTATCCTCACTAGTGAAAAATCTGTTCTCGGCAAATGATTGGTTGAAATTTAGTTGTCATGTTAAATTTTCTTGTTTTCTTCTAAATTTTCTAATTGTGACATCATGAAAAAAGGCGACCATGTCTGATGACGTCACATCAAAAGTACACAACTTTTCTCAAGTTTTGAAAAGGATGGATAAACATCATAAGAGAAACAGATTCCACCACTGTAACTCGTGTATTACAATATTTCTCCACGCTCAACAGTTAAATTTTAATTATTTAAAAAGCTTGGAAAAGCCTCGTGCTTTACATATTAAAATTTAACTGTCTTGAGTTGATAAATATCGTAATACACTTGTTGCAGTTGTGGAATCTATATTTCTTCAATCGGTGTGTGCATCAAAAGATCTAACTGTACTATATTATGCAATTAAAACATTTTAAGTGGAAGTTTGTTCATAAATACTATCAAATGGGAAATTACAAACAATACCAAAATTATAAGAATGGCTTAACAAAGGGCAATCAAAAAAAATTAAACATTGAGAGAAAAACAATGTGATTACCAATGAATTTGATATTCATGATATTTATAAACCTCTTGAAAGTCTATTTTCTTTATTTCAATAAAGTTCTATTAATTTTGTTGAGCTCTGTTCAAACTTTGCTTTTCATGGTTAAATTTCAGATTCTAGTGAAAACAATAACATAAACATAACAAATTTGACAGTTTTATTAGAATGGAACAAGCATTCTGTAAGTATTGCATGGCAATACATACCGGTAGTCCCATACCAATTAAAAATTCATTGGACTAGAACAAAATTCCTTTTGATCTATAACTTGTCACAGTGTAAACAATATAACAAATATCAAGTCAATGTCTTCAAGCATGACCAAAAAAACTGAATATTTTAGTGAATTTTTTAAGTGAAAGGACCATAATTCTGCACAAAATAATCAGTCCAGAACTAAATTCAAAATTTATCTGTAACTGGACAGACTGCAAACCTATAGTCCCTTTCGACTTTGTGGGTAGGGGACTAAAAGCAAGTGAATTTTAACTTATGAGATTTCTCTCTGAATTCCAAATTCAAAAAATTGAAAAAAAGATCCTAACGTCAGAATTCACTTACCCACACACATAAATGTGTCCTCCATTTTCTAACAACTTCCACGTCTCCTCTGAGTTCTGTTCCAATAAATGTTGAACATAGACCTTATGCTCCTGGTCCCTTGAGAAAGCTAGGTGCATCTGTGTCAATGTACCATCCTTCTCGTAGTCCTCTAGCTCATCATGATAGATAAAGTCCTCCGCTTTGTGGCGGCAACCAAAGTACAAAACAGTGTCTCCTACTGGCTTGCCTAAAATTTGAAAAATTAACATCTATATTTTTTTAGTTGATTAATTTTACTTTCTTTACTATCATCATCTATAACTGATATTTACTCATTCTATGTACAGAAAGTGGACAAAAGAGACAACAACCTGAACCAAAGAGCAGATAACAGTCGAAGGCCATCAATAGGTCTTCAATTCAGCACACCCGGTGGTGGGCATCAGTTGGCCCCTAAATAAAAATGTGTACTAGTTCAGTGAAAATTGACGTCATACTTACTCCAAAACATATAAATGAACTAAAATTAAAAAACATACAAGACTTACAAAGGCCGCCAGAGGCTCCTGACTTTGTACAGGCGCAAAAATGCGGCAGGGTTAAACATGTTTTGTGAGATTTCAACACTTCCCCTATACCTCTAGCCAATGTAAAATAAAGAAACACACACCAATACTCACAGTAAAACTCAGTTTAAAAGAAGCACTAGTCCCATGATAGAATAGGCAACAGAAGAAACTAAGCAAAATGACAATGATACATAAATTAACAAAGTACTACTAACAGTTCCTAACATGCTAGCTCCAGACCTTAAAAACACTAATTAAAGTGTACTTTTAATTTAACAACCAGTCTTAACGGTTTTATCATAAATACAAAATAGATATAATTAAACACAACATAACATTACCATCTCTCTTGGCCACAAATCTTTCCTGTATAAATCCTCTAAAGGGAGCTAACCCTGTTCCTGGTCCAATCATGATCACAGGAGTGTTTGATTTGAATGGTAATCTGAACTGTGACTTTCTGACATAGATTGGCACTCTTGGTTTGATACCATTGTCTGGTTTCTTCATTTTAAGCCAGTTAGTGGCGACACCTCTCTGAGTTCTTCCCGTCTTAGTCTTATATTCTACGACTACAGCAGTGATATGAATACTTGTGTCATGTACCTGCAAATCATAAAGGTATTTTACATCATAAAGGTATTTTTACATCATAAAGGTATTTTTACATCATAAAGGCATTTTTAATCATAAAGATAATTTTAATCATAAAGGTTTTTTTAATCATAAAGATATTTTTAATCATAAAGGTATTTTTAATCATAAAGATATTTTTTCATCAAGAAAATACATGACTGAATATTTGCAAAATTTGGATTTGTGATTAAATACCCACAAAATCCATGAGAATTGTTATCCAAAGAGTATCAATGAATCTACAGTTCTTAACCACAATCTACCGTAGTACAAACTTACTTTTAATATCAAAATTTAACAGATTAAAAATTCAAGATCTGCAACCTAAAATCAAGAACTAGAACTTTCAAAAACAACTTTAAGATAAAAGAAATATATAAAATCTCATCCGACCTAATTCTCAAATAGCCATGAAGACAAAATAACTGAAAAATTATGGAGTTGTATAAGAGAAAGAAAATGAATATATATCCTAAGATCCTAGAGGGGGTTAATCCTTAAAAGATGTTTGCAAATCTTTTCACAAACAAGAATTTTTCCATAGTACATGAATGCCCCACTCACACTATCATTTACTATGTTCAGAGGACCATACAATTGGGCTCAAAAGTTCAAAACTCTAATTTGGAATTAAATAAGAAAGATCATATCATAGGGAAAATGTGTACTATGTTCCTAGTTGATTGGACTTCAACTTCATCAAAAACTACCTTGACTAAAAGCTTTAACCTGAAGCAGGACAGACGGACAAACAGACCCACAGATTACAAAACATAATGCACCTGTACTATGGTAGGTGGGGCACAAAAATCTTACACTTGTAAAACACTTGTTAGTCAAAAAATTATCAGTTTAACTTACGATCAATTTTTGTTCTAACATTTTTTTGTTCTATGAGCCCCTGTAGTGTTAAATTGGAAATCATGAGTTAGGAAAACGTTATAGATAAAAATTATCCTCTTGGATTCCTACCTTTGGTGAGGATGAAATGGAGTAATATCTAGCTTGTAACTTTGGCATAAGTTCACACAAGTGGTCAATTGCAGGTTTCAATGATGGCAGATCTTCTAATACAGCTAAAATATTACGATGGTCTTTTATTATCCAATCATTATATAGTTGCTGAAAAAGAAAAAAATTGGAATATAGCAGATTTGATATGAAATTAATTTTTCCTGGTGCACATATGGTGCATTAATTTAATGTCCGAGTATCTTTCAATTTAGTATGAAAAAATTGAAAAAAATAGAATCTGACAAAACCATAAAACCAAATATCCACGAAAAGGCATGTTTTCCACAAACCACGAAAAATTAATGACTCCACAGTATGTTCATTGTTATGATACTTAGTAAACTAGGTCGTAAGTTCATCCCCCTGCAAGTGGCAGGTGGGTTACACTCCAATCTTAATTGACTAGGAGTGTCAGTTTTCCTGCTAAAGGTTGATGTTTTCTCTGGCTTCCTCCACCAATAATGGTCTACTTATGGTCAAATTTCCAATAAACCCTGGCAGGGCTACCAACCATTTTTCTTAGGGTGGTACAAAAATGTAGTACCGTGGTACCTTACACCTTGACTGAAATTAATTCAGATCATTTAATTTTCATAAAATTTTGACAAAATATTTACTTTAACCCTTTGACAAAAGTGTCAAAATTTAAAAAAACTTGAACCAACACATTATCGGAAAAAAATGGTTGGATAAATAGCAGTTGGACAAACACTAATTTTTATCATTTAGAAGCTTTGTATTTCATTAACAATACAACGTGATTAAAATGTTTAGCAGTGGCGGATCCAGGGGGGGGGGGGTTCCGGGGGTGCGCACCCCCCCTTTATTTTTGCCGATCAATGCATTTGTATCGGGACATATGTTTTGCACCCCCCCTTTGCCCTGGGTGCCCTGGGTTAGCATCCCCCCTTTCGAAAATTCCTGCATCCGCCCCTGTTTAGCTGATATAACAGAGTTATCTCCCTGTAGTGTTAGGTACCACCTTAAAGAAAGGACTGAATACCATTTATTTAGCAGAAAAAATAAAATACTTCTGTGAATAGGTATATAAAATGCTGCAAGTCGACATGTGCAAATAATATCATAATTTTTTTTTTTTTTACATTTGTCAAATGAAGCATCAGTCTGTTAAAAATAACTACATTTAATATAAAATTGAGAATTGAAAGAGACAACAACCCAAAAAAAGAGTAAGAAAATCTAGCACCAAAAGCCACTTCAGCTGGTGGCAAAACAATTATGTATTGTAATTCAGCAAAAATAGACTTCACACTTCACTCCAAAGCACATAATTATTTTAAAAAAACATACAAAAAAAGTAAAATCACTAAAATACTGAACTCTAAGGAAAATTCAATCGTAAAGTCCTTAATCAAATGGCAAAATCAAATGACAAAATCAAATGACAAAACACATCAAACGAATGGACAACAACTGTCATATTCCTGACTTGGTACAGACATCAAAGCTAACTAAGACCATAATTTCCGGAGTTAGGACAGGAGCAAAAATGGCAGAATTAAGAGTACTTTTTTCTTTAAAACATATTTTATATAGTTATTCAACTCATACCTTTCCTTCTGCTGTTGATGCTGTCATTTTAGCAAGGAATTCTTTATCTTTGTCATCTCTGGCATATTCTACCATTTCTTTTAACAACAGAACACGGGGAGGATTTGTAATGTCCAAATAATGAGACAGTGCAGTACGATAAGAACAAGGGCAAGGGAATGGATGTTTCTTACTGGCTTCCTCTGAAAGACAAATATTCATCGAATTTTAACAGCAATCAGCAATTAGAATTATAAATGAATACTGTAAAATCAGAAATTACTGTCCAATATTGCATAAATCAAAATCACATTTTAGTTTAAAATGAGAAAAATGCAATAATAATTGCACGCAAAAATCTGGATTAACAGTAACAAATTCAGGGGAACTAATATTTCTATTTTGCCTCATTTGTAAAATCAATATATTCATTGGATGATAACAGCAATCATCACTCAGAGCTATATGAATGGAAAATAACTTAAGGGAAACAATATTTCATCTGGGTTTTCTCCTTTTAATTGTTTTACAATTGTCATTCTGGGGCCATTTATAGCTGACTATATAGTATGGGCTTTGCCCATTGTTGAAGGCCATACCCTGACCTATAGTTGTTAATTTCTGTGTCATTTGGTCTATTGTGGAGAATTGTCTCATTGGCAATCATACCACATCTTCTTTTTTTATATCATCTGTAAACTCAATATATTCATTGGATAGTGAAATCAATCATTAGAAAGTGCTGCATGGGCTGAAAGAAATTCAGGGGAATAGATATTACTTGTGAGCTTCTCAAATATCTCAGCACTACAGACAATGTTTCTACTTTAAGAGTTTAGGTAATCTCTGAACACAAAACTACCCATTCATTATATATACTGATAATTAAAATGCACCAACATTTACTTTATTGGCACCACAGAATTACGTTAGAAGACCTACCATCAACATTTGTAAGTGTGAATATTGTGTCAAGATCTACTTCTAATCTTTTGCCGATTCCTTCTACAATATCCGAATCGTTGACTGGGTAGACAGCAACATGATCTCCTGCTTCATATCTAAACATAGAAAAACAGAATATTACAACATAAAAAAATTTAATGTTTACCTTTTGTACTTATTAGATCCATTTCCTATTAGAGTTAAAATGTTTTAGGCCTTTTCAATTAAAAAATATACATTGACTCCAGTCAGGAGCTGGTTGTACAGTGGTTGTCGTCTGTTTGTTGATGTGGTTCATAGGTGTCTCCCATTTCTGTGTTTTATATAGATTAGACTGTTGGTTTTTCTGTTTCAAGTATTTTACACTTGCAATTTTGGGGCCTTTTATATCTTGCTGTTTGGTCTGAGCCAAGACTGTTTTGAGAGTTGTACTTTAAGCTTTAATTGTAAACCTTTAATACATTGTCACTTGGGTGAACAGTCGTCTCATTGGCACTCATACATCTTCTCATTTACATAGACTTCAGGAAGGAAATCTCAGCTATATACGGGAGTGTATTTTAGAAAAAAAATCATAATAAGCCATATTTTGAAGTGCCTTTGCATGGTACATTGTATGTTTTGATTGAACAACCTTAAATTTCCTATTTTTTCAAAAGTTAGAACTGTTTTATTCTGCATGATGATGCTGTAAATTCTATGTAGCTTATAATTAGCTAAACTTCCCAAAAAGATTACTACAGCAGTTTTGTGTATTATAAATCGAATCTTTATTTAGTAACATCAAAATCTCACCTTTTTAGATTGTGAATTTTAAAAAGCAAGTAAGCAATTACTTTCAGTATAAAAAGATCTAAAATTCTAATTGCATTTCAAAAAGATGCAATGCATTTGTTCTCAATCAGATTTTGGATGTTATCTTATCAAATTCTATATGTATACAAAACAGTACCTGATTTTGGATCCAGATATATCAAATTCTATATGTCAACAAAAATAGTACCTGATTTTGGATCCAGAAATATCAAATTCTATATGTAAACAAGAATAGTACCTGATTTTGGATCCAGAAATATCAAATTCTATATGTAAACAAAAATAGTACCTGATTTTGGATCTAGAAATATCAAATTATATATGTAAACAAGAGTAGTACCTGATTTTAGATCCAGATATATCAAATTCTATATGTAAACAAGAATAATACCTGATTTTGGATCCAGAAATATCAAATTCTATATGTAAACAAGAATAGTACCTGATTTTGGATCCAGAAATATCAAATTCTATATGTAAACAAGAATAGTACCTGATTTTGGATCCAGAAATATCAAATTCTATATGTAAACAAGAATAGTACCTGATTTTGGATCCAGAAATATCAAATTCTATATGTTAACAAGAATAGTACCTGATTTTGGATCCAGAAATATCAAATTCTATATGTAAACAAGAATAGTACCTGATTTTGGATCCAGAAATATCAAATTCTATATGTAAACATGAATAGTACCTGATTTTGGATCCATAAATATCAAATTCTATATGTAAACAAGAATAGTACCTGATTTTCGATCCAGAAATATCAAATTCTATATGTAAACAAGAATAGTACCTGATTTTGGATCCAGAAATATCAAATTCTATATGTAAACAAGAATAGTACCCGATTTTGGATCCAGAAATATCAAATTCTATATGTAAACATGAATAGTACCCGATTTTCGATCCATAAATATCAAATTCTATATGTAAACAAGAATAGTACCTGATTTTGGATCCAGAAATATCAAATTCTATATGTAAACAAGAATAGTACCTGATTTTCGATCCAGAAATATCAAATTCTATATGTAAACAAGAATAGTACCTGATTTTGGATCCAGAAATATCAAATTCTATATGTAAACAAGAATTGTACCTGATTTTGGATCCAGAAATATCAAATTCTATATGTAAACAAGAATAGTACCTGATTTTCGATCCAGAAATATCAAATTCTATATGTAAACAAGAATTGTACCTGATTTTGGATCCAGAAATATCAAATTCTATGTGTAAACAAGAATTGTACCTGATTTTGGATCCAGAAATATCAAATTCTATATGTAAACAAGAATAGTACCTGATTTTGGATCCAGAAATATCAAATTCTATATGTAAACAAGAAAAGTACCTGATTTTGGAAGAATAGTACCTGATTTTGGATCCAGAAATATCAAATTCTATATGTAAACAAGAATTGTACCTGATTTTGGATCCAGAAATATCAAATTCTATATGTAAACAAGAATAGTACCTGATTTTGGATCCAGAAATATCAAATTCTATATGTAAACAAGAATTGTACCTGATTTTGGATCCAGAAATATCAAATTCTATGTGTAAACAAGAATTGTACCTGATTTTGGATCCAGAAATATCAAATTCTATATGTAAACAAGAATAGTACCTGATTTTGGATCCAGAAATATCAAATTCTATATGTAAACAAGATCTATCTCCTCCTTTGTGTAGTTCTCTGTTGACTCTCACTGGAGCCAAGTATGGATTCTTAGCATCGTATGGTCTGAAAATAAAAGTTAAATTCTGTATGTTTATATCATATAGGTAGCTATAACATTTGGCAGAAATTTAGTTTAAAACGAAAAAAAAACCTATATATGGAACAATTTAATATTTATGAATAAAAGTATTATGTACATTCATAATTTGCCAATGATCTTATAAAATTGTTTTGGGTCATACAATCTTTGAGGAAAATAGATCTTTGTCTATTTACACATTAGATGCTGATTTTAGTAGGGGCAACAGCTGACAATGTCTTTTGAAAGACCCCCACCATTCTTTATTATTAAAGACCATCTTCCTTCAAAGATACATTTTAAGTTTTTTTTTTTATCAGAAAATTGATCAGTAAGTGATCACAAATGAATGATTAGTTCTTATTGTAGAATGTGAACTGGACTTCATCGTCTAAGACATTCCTGCAATCAACACATATAATTCCAACAATTAAACTTAAATTATAAGACAAGTTATTAAAGTGTTTTTATTCATATCTTAAGATGTCTTTATTTGTATCTTAAAAGTGTCTTTATTCATATCTTAAAGTGTCTTTATTCATATCTTAAAACGTCTTTATTCATATCTTAAAGTGTCTTTATTCATATCATTATGATTAAGTGATAACATGTTACATAAGAAATTTTAAACTTACAATTTCTGATTAGTAAATGATCCAAGCCTAGCTATTTCTCCTGTGTAAATCTTTTCTTTAGGTATATCATCGTTGATTGTCACACTGTATTGTCTCACACTAAAATAGAGAAAAAAGTCAATACGGCTGCCAAGTAAAATGCATGTAAGAAACAATAATTTAATTTTGGATGAAACACGTCTTCTGATTGGCTGACATCGTTTTCTTTATCATATCATAGACACAATTTTGTCATGTGACCATGACGTCATCAACGTTTTTCATGATTTATGCCGGTTTAAAATGGAATTTAGAATTAAATTATAAGAAATAACTGTAATATTTTATCAGTCTATTCGAAATAACATAAAAAATGTTTATGCTTTTTCTTCATAGATGTAATACCACCAAATCATAGTACGTCACATCCGGTTGTATACGAAAGTAGGTAAAAAAAAATATTCCCTTGAATTTGACGGTTGTAGGTAATTAATCCTACATTTTATTGCAGTAAAATCATTTCTATGTCATAAACATATGTCTTGGGTATTTCAAAACACCATTATTTTTTATTTGGGATTTCTATAGAAAATTTTGTAATCTTGAGGTTAGGGCTGTTCCAGAAAATACTATGTCCCCCCCAGGGAAGGCAATTTCTTTAAATATTATGTGGGTGGTTGTATTTGAAATACCAAAATGCAAAGGGAGTGCTGTTCTAATTAAATTTTATTTCTGTGGGTGGTGGGGGTTAAAAAAAAGTGCCGTCCCTGGGGGGGACATGGTATTTTCTGGAACAGCCCTTACATGGTAACTTAACCTTGTACACAGATAAAATAAAGGGAGAAATTTGATTGGTTAACTTCCAATGATGGTTATTTTCTTACATGCAATGAAATGTTATGTGAATTTTTTTCTATAGTACTGGACAGGATAAAACTTTACTCATGCCAAGTATTTCTTTATTTGAAACAAAGATAAATTCTGCACATTTTTTGGAAAAGTGCAAATTTTACAAAGACTAATAGGGGAAAATCAATGGTGGTATTACACCTGAATTCATAAGACAGAAAAAAATATTACAGTCATTCCTTAAATATCAGTTATAGTAAGTTCAGAAATTATTGCTAGGTTTTTTATTTTGCAAAAGATGCATCTCCTTAAGCATCCCAATAATAAGATCTAGGCATTCTGATATCTTGTATATATATCCTTATGTAGCTTTTCCTAAAATAACAATAATTAAATTTGCATTTTTGTTCATTCTTCAAAAATCCCTATAATAAATGCATGCATTAAGTTTTGCATATACAGTTAACGATATTTGCAATCTTAGTTCATTGATTTCCTTAGATTTTTCGAGAATTTCAATACAAATGTTAAATTTATTTGTTTAATACATGTTCAACATGTAATAATAAAAAAAAAGATGATAGAAAATTCACATGGACATGGTTTTATAACTTCAAATTGAACCCCCATTGTACTAGACAGACACAAGAGCCTTAGATGCTGCATTGAAATCTATGTTTCATTCATTTTTCATGTTTTGTGGCCTTGTATAAGGCATTCAAAAACACACAGTTAAACAATTATCTGCTTCAAAAGTTAGACACATAGGAACATTTTCTGATATATGGTCATATACAGTTTAACCTGCCTAATACGACACATGAGTATTCCAACACACTGCTTAGTCCTACATTTTTTCTGGTCCCCCACTATGTCGGATTGGGGCTGTTCCATTAAAACATACATGGCACCCATAGAAGGCACTTTAAAAACACAGTGACCACCTATAGAAGTACTTTTAGAGTCAATTCAATAAAATATTTCACACCCATCCTTAGTGGCAAATTTAAGTTGACTTCCCTGGGTCCCATGTATGTTTTTATGGAAGAACCCTTAGGCAAGATACACTGTATATAACATTATTGATCTGGAATGTAAATTTGGGTCCTTATACTAATAACTATGCCATATCTGTGTGTTAAACAAACCTTCCTTGATCCCCTGTAGCCTCTACACCAAAATGTTCACATACTGCAGGCCAAAACTTCTCTCTCCAATTTACAAAATCTTCTTCTATACTATAAAACAAGGAAACAAAACATATAATAAATACAGAGTGAGAAAATTAAGCAGTTCAAATAATGTATTTGAAGTCAGAATATTCCATTAGAATATTAAAATAGAAACATTGCTGGTTGAAAAGTTTCAATTCTTTCCGTGGGAAAGTATCTGAATACTTTAAGAATATACTGTTGATCCAATTTTTCGTGGATTCAGGAAAACTTGCTTTTCTGTGAATATTTGATTTTGTGGTTTCGCCAAAGTCTGCATATAGACCATTATTTCTCTTTTTTTTGTTTTCACCTTATTTTCTCATTTTCTCATGTTTGGTACGATGTGCATGATTCGTGTTTCCCCTGATCTATTTTCTGTATTTCTTGTCTGTGCTCTTAATTAATTGCTTGTCCCACATTTGATTAAAAAGTAAACCAGGAATAATTCAAAGTTAGCCATGAAAGCCAGGGTACTACCACTTTCTCCATCTAAAATACTGGTTGCAATATCAATGATAAGACCAAAAGTACTGAAAGTGGTATTAAGGTGGTACCTACCACTACAGGGAGACAACTCTGTAAAGTGATCTTAACGTTTTGATTACGTTGTGTTGTAAACAGAATATTAATCTTCTCAGTGATCAAAATTGGTGTTTGTCAAATTGTGATATAACCAGCGTAATTTTTCTGATAAAATGGTTGGTTCAAAATTTTTGAAATTTTTATATTTTTTTGTTAAAGGGTCAAAGTAAATATTTTGTCAAAATTTTAGGAAAATTAAACGAGCCAAATTAATTTTAGTGAAAGTTTTAGGTACCACCTTAAACACCATCAATCAATCAATCATCAAGATATTTGACAGATCTCCACTACAATATCGATCACTTACTTGGCATCATCATCACCCATTCCAAGCTCAAACACACGTGTACCACCAAGCTCTTCTAATCTTTTGTCTACATATTTACCCATAGCATTATAATGCTCATATGTTTTGTTTCCTAAAGCGAATACCTACAATTGCAAAAAATATATAAATAGAACAACTTCACATTATAATTAAAAACCAATTGTTCAGAGAACAATTGAAGGTCTTTCCATCAAAACAATGTATTTTGATATGAAAAGTTGTGAAACTAAGTTTAAAATGTCATTTCAATCGTCAAATGATAGCTCCTAGTAAACTGATTCCAAAAATATATTGTTTCCATACATTTTTTTTAAATAAGGGAGATAATTTGTTACTTCCGGTTTGAAAAATGTTACTTCCGGTTATATTTGAATATTTTCTTGACACTGATTCCAAAAATATCTGGTTCTATATACTTTTATATTAATAAAGTACAAAAAATAGCTACTTCCGGTTTACAAAAGGTCACTTCCGGTTGGTTTTTTTTCAAGGTTTAATGGTTTGATACCTTTTTCTAAAAGTTGTATATCTTTATCATGTATACATATAGAATAAAAGCAAAGTCAAAATATAGAACGTCAAATTAATCTATGACCTTGAGATCAATTTCAAGGTCATAAACCAAGGACCTCAAATCAAAAGACCTTAGGTCTTAATTATATTTAGTTAATGAGTTATATCACCAAACGCGTATTTTTACATACAAGAGGGGAGAAAACTCCCTTTTACATTCAACGTACGCTTGCAATCAAAACTTACATCTTACGACATGTCGCAACTAACAATTTAGTAAAAATAATTTGTTGATATCTTATACAGTCTTTGGATATAAGTGAAAATAAGCCAAATTCAAATATCAGAATATGACCTTGACCTTTGACCTTGACCTAATTTTCATTTTTTGGGACCAAGGACCTCAAATCAAAAGATTCTAGGTCTCTATCACTTATGATTTATAAAATAGAAATTCATATCACTTATATCAGATGCATAAGGGGAAATAACTCTCATATGGAGCGGTCATATCGCTTCGGTCAAAATAGGACAAATCATGCGAAGGATATAACGAGCAATTTTGTAAAATAAATTTGTCATAATCTTTTACGGTTGCGAAGGAGATGCGCTAACAAGGAAAACAGTGTTTGGGGAGATAACTCCTACAAAGAAAAGTATGCGTTTACGCAGGGTAAATTTCAAAAGCGCATAAACTGTTCGATATCATATACAAAATATCTAAGCGACATATTGCGAAACAAATGTTTATCGCAAGAACAAAATTAGGCGGAAGAAAAAAAAAAAAAAAAAAATAATCAGAAGAAAAACAATAGGTCTTTCCACAGAAAAGTGGAAAGACCTAATTATAATAATGAACTTTAGTATCATTTTGTCAGTACAGTGTTCTCCCCAGGCCGTTTTAGCACAGCGCTTTTCAGCGCTATTGCAATTCCCCGCTGTCCTATTGCACTGACCGCGTCGCTATCCAACGCAACCGCATCGCTATATTTTTTTTCGTATTTTTCAAATTTTTCAAATTTCCAGCTTATTTTTCACTTCGGATCACGTGATCGACTGGTTTACAATTTTTGAATGAATTATTTCCGTTGTGTTAAAGTAACTCCGCGGTACCAGTCTAATAAATTTTACAAAATGGCGTTTTTGACAGATCAAAATAAACAAAGATTTCAACATTGACATCTATTTTTATAATTTAAAGAAAATATAGAGGCATATATGAATGAAATGAGATGAAATGAATTGGCCGCATTTGCCGACGTCACTCACAAACTTGTTTTACGAACTTTGAACAAACGATGATTTTAAAAACGATCAAACACAGGGGTTTGTTCCAAATTATTTGCCGGGTTTACTATCCATACAAACCCCGAAAATGAGCAAGTCTGTTAGGTATTAATTATCTCCTATTCGAACTTATAATTTTTTAGTCAGAAATTCTACCATTTGATAACAATTTTGAGAGGATATGATTAGAAAAACAAACCCCAAGCTGATATGACTTGAGAAATTTACTTTCTCGATGTCCAGCTTGGATGAAGCCATTTAAATATTATAAAACGTTTAGGTAATAAAAATGAGAAATCTTTATGCAAAAAAATGTAAATTCCTGTCAAACGTCGTAAGGTTAACAGTACACTGCTACAGTTGGTTACAAAACCAAACAGAAACTGATATTAAAATGACTTTATCGTTAGTCCTACATGTTCTGCAACATTACCTGATGGTGCTAAGAAATCTTGGCACAGGCAGTCTGGTGTAGATCCATCATGGAAAAAGACTTCTCCTTCAGTTATATACATAGATAGTATGAGGATTTGATATATGAATTTACAATGCCATGGAGATAAAAAAACTCTTCTTCTATATCCAGACAATAACACATCGTTAACAAACAAAGCCTCATTAATGGGTACACTGTAACTTCCATGAGCATGACAAGGACATCATAACAAGAGGAAAAATCAACAGCATGATATAATAAAAACACATAACAAATAAATTACAAACAAACTGCGCACCGCGATAAAGTTACTGAAAATCGTCGAAAATTACGCGCTTACCACAGCACTATCCAAAAAACCTGGGGAGAACACTGCAGTACATATAAATTTAATTTTATTCAGCTGGTTTAAAATGATTAATATGGTCAGTATAATTTTTTATTTATCATCACGTCTTAGTTTTTGTTTACAATTAAATGTGAAATGTTTGATTGTTGCTATAGCAGCTGAAAATTATACCAGAATATATTGCTTCATAAAAATATTTTTTTCTAAATTTCAAAAAATTAACAATATTGAAATGAAATGCATATATACAATTTCACAATTTACAAATCTAAGACAGTCAAATTCTAATTATGTGAGATCTTATAGGTACTGATTATCAGGTTGCCTGCATATTGATATTGTAAACTATCAGCTGCAAGTCACAATATGAAGATTTTTGCAGGGTGATCATATCAAACTAGTTCAAACAGGATTCATATTGTGTTGAGCAGCTGATCTTTCACTATATCAATACACAGACAACCAGACAATTGATTAATCAGGTTGTTTTTGGGTATTTTGAATAATAGAAACAAGTTTGTTTTTTCACCAGCAAATTGGAAGATGACTTGATAAGTTCAAGTCAATTTTATCATTATGGCATTGCTGATATTTGAGGGTCAAAGTTAACGAGGCTGGGTCAACATATTTGACATCACAAATAAAATTTGGAAAGCCCAGATATATATATGCATTTTTATCTAGAGCTGAGCAGAGTGATTCAAACAGAAGGACAACTGATAAACACTGTTATCAACATAGCAGGCATATATTCAGCAGAGAAAGAAATATAAACCTACAGCAAATTTAACTCCGGAGAGATCTGTATCGCCACTCTGTAACCACTCGTAAAAGTCCTGAGCATTATCTGTTGGATCTCCTTCACCGTACGTCGCCATACAGAATAACGCCAACGCATTGTCTATCTCTGACAGGCGTGATAGTTCATATAATTCACATTCTTCAGGATCTGCCACCATACCCTTCATACCGTACATTATAGAATCCTTAGCTAGTCGCCCAGCAAATTCTTCAGCAGTTCCTGTCTGTGACCCATAAAATACTATGACATTTCTTTTCTAAAACATATCAAATAAATTATGTTACAATTGATAGTTTGATACAATATTTATAAGCAGAAAATAATTATAACGTTAATACTTCCGTTACCACTATTCCCGTCACTATATTTAATCTAATATTTTTGGCTTGTCTTTTAAATAAACTTTAAAGTGCGTTTAAAATATGAGGGGCCTGATTGGGGGGGGGACGGGTGGGGGGGGGGTCTCATTACGATTCACAAGATGATATTTTTGTTAATCAGGATTCACAGAAAATAAATTTCCATGATCACGAATCACGAAAATATGAAGAAAAAAAAATTGTAGAAAAACAGATTACGATAGCAAAAATTCACAGATCACGAAGAACGAAAATAACCCATAAGGCCTATCAAATATGGTGCATGCAATAGCTATCACCAAAACCAGTGTTTTGTTTTTTCTTTTTAATAGGACATATCAAATGTCTAATTCGAAACAAACCATTTCTTTTATAATAAAAATCTACATCAGATGAAACCAATTTTGTAACACCAACAATTTTGCTTTTGACGTAACTTTTTTATTCGGGAATAAACATGTACAATAACTAGGAAACCTCATTTTGAAGAAGGTAAAAAAACTTACAGAATTTTTCATTTTGTTGATAAAACTTGGGTCGTCAATTTTTCCTGCCATAGGTCTGTAAACAAAAAAACATTATAAAATACTCTGTTAACCAAGAAAAAAAAAGATATATACATGTTCTTATCACATTAAATCTATTTGTTTTCTTTTGCAAGGAACATAACTCTGTACAAAATCATCAGACCTGAACAAAATTTTAACTTGATCTGAAGCTTTACATAACAAAAGCTATTTACTAATTATCTAATGAATATCTTCAAGCATATCGAAAAAATAAAAAGAAAGAAAAATAACGGAAAAATTAGGAAAATAAATTATTTGACTGAAAGTCAAAGGACCATAACTTTGTCTCTCAACCAATAAAAGGAGCCGCCAAGTAATGGTCAATGCTGCTAAAAGTAGCCTACACAAAATAATGTCTGTCTGTGAAAATCAGTAATAAGGATATATTACTTACTGAACCACAAGTTTCTTAAACACTGGCTGTTCCTGTTTTTTGTTCTTAAAAAATAACCAATAGACAGCAAACCCTGCCAGCATCGATAAAATAAGGAGATCCAAAGTGGAGAACCACGCCTCTTCCTCAGGCACTGGCACCTCTGTCACTGGGACGTCAGTCATTGGGATGTTAGGCACCTCGTCACTCATGGCCGTTATGTTTATTACAATACAAGATATAAGTTGTTAATGAAGTTGTTTCTAGATGAAATCTGAAAATACAAAATAAAATTTTCATAAAACTTCGGTAAAATTTGACATGAATAACATAAGATATGTACCATCACAGGTGGATCATTTAGATTGTTGTATGTAGTGACTAATAAGAGGTGCAAAGTTTAAACAAATGAGACAGTAATCCAACAACACAACCAACAATATTTGAAAGTGTACCAGATTACCCAGTCTTTTTAAATATATTTACCATATAAGATGCCAAGCTTTAAAGTCCAAGTTGTGAATGTACCTTAAAGAGACTTATATATATAATAATATGCATATGAAATATTTCCTGTCTTAAAGAAGTTACATATCTTATATATTTCATATTTAAGCTTCTATAAAAATCAGATATGGAAAGTTGTGAATAATCAAGATAGAGAGGTTCATAATTTTAAAAAAAAAAATATATGAAGCTGTATTTAATTGATTATTTTTTAGTTCCCCCTCCCTTTTTGATCAAAATTAATTGAAAAAATTGAAAATACAGAGAGAAATGAATTTAGGGTCTATGATATTTATTGTTACTGCACATGACAAAATTACAGACACAGTTAGGAAATTGTTAAAGGGAAACAAGTTAAACAGTAGAAAAAAATATTGAGACTTTCTATAAATTGTGTCCTAAGTTTATCCCAATGAAAATTAGAAAGCCTTGAACAGTTAAAATTCATTCAAATGGTATGGAATACTTAAATTACTTAGGATTGAACTTAAATATCTTTGACACAGTTAGTAAAGACCTTTCTATTATCTGGGAGATTTTATTCACTGTTGCGCATTATCCAGTTTACATGGACTAATTTGAACTTGTTTACAAAACTATATATAAAACTTGCATATCATTAAGGGAGACACATTTGATAAACTCCTTGTACATGTTGTAGAATATGAAAATAGTAACATGCATTTATTTTGCCATATCTTCCAAATTCTATTTTTAACTTATTCCTCCATGAAGTCTTATCATTATAACAACATGCACAACTAAAATGATCAAACAAACAAGAATGTGTCCATAGTACACAAATGCCCCACTCGCACTATCATTTTCCATGTTCAATGGACCGGGAAATTGGGTAAAAAATCTAATTTGGCATTAAAATTAGAAAGATCATACCATGTAGGGAAAATGTGTACTAAGTTGCAAGTTGTTTGGTCTTCAACTTTATCAAAAACTACTTTGACCAAAAACTTTAACCTGAAACTCCCACTTTCATTTTCTATGTTCAGTGGCAGTGGCGGATCCAGGGGGGGGGGGGGTTCCGGGGGTGCGCACCCCCCCTTTAGTTTTGCCGATCAATGCATTTGTATCGGGACATATGTTTTGCACCCCCCCTTTGCCCTGTTTGCCCTGGGTTAGCACCCCCCCTTTCGAAAATTCCTGCATCCGCCCCTGAGTGGACCATGAAATTGGGGTCAAAACTCTAATTTGGCTTTAAAATCATAAAGATCATACCATATAGGGAACATGTGTACTAAGTTTCAAGTTGATTGGACTTCAGCTTCATCAAAAACTACCTTGACCAAAAACTTTAACCTGAAGTGGGCTGGACAAATGAACAGACGGATGGACAAACAAACGAATGGACATACGGACGAACAGAGGCACAGACCAGAAAACATAATGCCCCTCTACTATCGTAGGTGGGGCATAAATATGCACAATTGTTTGATCTGAGAGGAACATGTACACTATGTTATATCAAAACAAATTCTGAATTCTTTTTCTCCATAAACTTGCAAAGTAGAAGGCTATGTCTGTGAAGATTTAAAACCAAGCATTTTCTAAAAATCTACACATAATAACTAATAGAGGCGGATTTAGGGGGGGGGGGTGCCGAGGTCAGGGCCTTTATCCATAAAAAATTGGTTGATTATATAGGGAATCACTGAAGCATGACTGGAGCAGGCCCCCTCTTTGGAAGTCAGTGGGCCCCCACTAATGAAAATTTCTGGATCCACCACTGACTATATATCCTCTCCCTCCATAATCAATTCTAATTCTTATTTTAATTTCCTTTGGAAAAATCAAGGATTTGTTCAAAAATTTTTTAAATAAATATACCGTACAAACAAAATATTTGCGATCCAACATGTATTACTACTTTTTATATGAATATCAAATCTAAGTATTGTTCAATCCTGCGAAATAAAGTCTCCTGGTAGTCTCTAACACAAATATGTCAATATGCAAATCAGAAATTTTTAATTGGACGATCACTTATCATCAAAATAAACATTACACTGTGTTGCAATTGTGTTATTTGCAAAGTAAATAAAATCAGCAATATAAAATTGATTTTCTAAGTGACAATTGTTGTGGACATGAAATTGCATCAAAGATTAACAACAGTCATTTGTAGCTGATGTAATACCTACATGTTTTGCAGCTATTTGAAATGACATTTTGATCTGTCACACATCATTATCAAAATGAGGAGATGTGGTAGGATTGCTAATTAGACAAACATCCACCAGAGGGAAAATGACAAGGTTGTCAACTAAGGGTCATTCACAGCCTTCAACAATGAACAAAACCTGTACGTTTGTATTGCTGTCTATGAATTAAAAATGTTGTGTGTGGTATGTCAATAAACAACCCAACAGCACAAAAAAAAGGTCCACCAGTCAGTCAGAAAAATTAATGAAATATTATCTTTTATATATATACATAGTACTTTCTAGCAAAGCCACTTGGGGCATTGTTGTTGGGTTGCTGTTTTATTGACTTAATTACCCTACATGTATCTCCTTTCAATCATCATTTAAAAGTATTGATAAGAATTGTTTAAACACAGAAAATCAACCACATGGTGACAGTTATCAAATATAATTGTTGTCAAGAACTATTTTTTTCTCTTCAAATGCATTTGAAGAAATGAATATGATGTTTATATATGTCTGTGAGAGTGAACACCCATGAAATACTACTTAATGTTTACATTTAACAGTACTCTTTATATTCAAGTGTACATTGTAAGATATGTCCGACAAATCAATACTTCTACATGTACTAAGTGTACTTAATGGATAAATGTATATTATTACAAAACCCCATTGTATAAAGGTCAATTATCTAGGACACAAACATACCTAGAAAACTGACAACAGGTTAATATTCAGCACATCATAATATAATCCAAATACTTCTACTACATGTTTTATAGACAGCTTAGTCAGTAAATTGACCATTAGATCAAAGTGTCAATCTCACCTTGGTCAACTTATTGTTTAGATAGTTTTGTAAGACCTAGAAACAAAAAACTGTGACAAGCATGGCAGCAGAATACCAATAAATGTGTGCAAATGATTTATCAGAGAACCAAACATGTAGTTATTAAAATATATCTGTAGAAACCTTTTATCCACATACAGTGGTCTCGTTAGCCCAAAATAGAAGGGCGCTGTGCCCTAGGTGCCCGTAGCCGCGCCCTTCTGCCCTAACGCCGTTTTCCTAAAATACCCTTGTGCCGTTTTGGTAAAATTTCCTTTTGTTTCATCAATTTCTTATATACATATATACTAAAACTCACTGCATTTCAATGCATTTTAAAACTAAGTAAGGAGACTGTTGTTCAGTGGTTGACTTTTGTGGGTGTGGTTAATAGGTGTTTCTCCTGCTTGTTTTTTTTTATGTAGATTAGACCATTTGTTTTCTTGTTTCAATTGTTTTACAAAAGTCATTTTCATGCTTGCTGTTCGGTGTGAGCCAAGGCTCTTTGATGAAGGCCATACTGTTTGCTTTTTACATATTGTATTGCATGACTCGATATGTATGATTTGTTTTTCTTGTTGTTATGTCGGTTTTAAAAGCTCTTCAGAGCTTATGTTTGTAATTGCTTGCTTATACCGACTCTAAATAAAGCTTTATGTCTTATGTCTAGGTCTTATGTAAACTTTGATGGAGTGTTGTCTCCCATGTCTCATTGGCACTCATACAACATCTTCTTATTTATATCAAAATTTCAAGTCCCCTGTGGAAACAATGTCATAAGTAATGTCATAATAGATGTTCCTATTGGAACAAATATTCTGTACCCTTTATTAAGTTACCAACAAATACTGTAATATCGTTTTAAATCTATATGCATGTAGGTGAACAACTCAGAACAAGCTATGCAAGATTATGAAAATTATGTAAAGTTATGTAAACTTCTATTATTTAGTCTGAGTTTAAAAAGTTGTGTGAAAAAACAAATTCATACTTTAAAGTCAACACTTTTGAAATACCTCTTTTGTAATCCAATCAAACAGAGTTCAATGACACTGATTAAACCTACAGGTAAAAGGTAGAACAAGAAATTTATAAAAACATGTAACGTTTAATGAAGTTTAGATTTTGATAAATATAACATATAAGAAGAAATCATTATTTACAGAGGCAGATCCAGTCATTTTTAAAGAGGAGGGGGATCACAACCCATGAAATAGACGGAGGGGGAGGGGGAATCCCAACCATATGTCCCCATTTAAATGCATTTATCGTCCAATAAAAGTGGTCCGCCACTGACATCTATATTTTAACCTTATACCTTTGATTTATTAATATTCGTAGAAAACCTTTTATTTTTATTTTGAGGGTACTTAAAAACTATTATTTTAAATAACTGCTTTAAACTTTGACTAGTTGAGGGCATGTCCCCCTTTTTCAAAATCCTGAATCTGCATCTGATTTGTAACTTTTAACATGCAAAGGAAACACATCAAGGACGTTAATCCTATTTTTAAGTACATTTAAGTTAAGTAGAAAAACAATGTAAAACAAAAATTAAACTACTACTTACCGTTTAAAGCATAACCTTTTAATCTGTGGTTTAAGATATCACTCATTTTGAATTTCAGTGAAATTTGACCTACATGTACTAAAAATTACTACAATGTACCTACACCATGTTCATAGTTAAAGGGAATATACATAACTATAAGCAAACACTACGTTTAAACTCTTTACAATAAAGTCTTATGCAATTTTTTAAAGTATTACGAACTATATTGAAAGTTGATCAATAAACTGTTTTAATTCAAGGGACTATTTCAAATAATAAAAAATATTCCTGTAATATATAGCAAATTAACATTTTGTTGTTTTCTCCAAAAAAAAATGTTAAAGGGTTAACAATGAGTCAAATAGTAAAATTATAATGGGGAATGTGTATTGTGGTAATAAGCATTGTGTATAAGTTTCATAACATACTGAAGTTGGGGAACGAAGACCAACTATGGGACCTACAGACGGGAAAGGGTAAAACTTACAATGTTTTAATATTCCCTCCCCTATGGTGGGGGCATAATTAAGATTTGTGTGTTGGTGATCGTTGAAAAATAATTGTTCGCCCCAATTTGTTCTGAAGTAAATATGGCCATTGGTTTTCTCTTTTGTTCTGTTTATATTTTGCCTACATTTTACCCTGCAGGGACTTTTGATAAGATTTTTATTTATATATTTCATAGTATTGGAAACGCAATAATGTCACCTGTACAATGTAGATTTTTAAAACCATCTTCTTTTTGGTCTCTGGTTGATAGTTGTCTCATTCATGTGTCATTGTCAAACATTTTTTTTTTTGAAGGGTCACTTCGAACTTCTACCTTTCCCTAAAAGGATGATCATTTAATAATACCAAAAATTGTGCTCATTGTTGAATGCAGTAATGTTTCCTGTACAATGTAGATGATGACATCCCCTTCAATTTGGCCTCTGATCATGCTGGTGGATAGTTGTCTCATTGTCAAACCTTTTTTTAAGAGTCACTACCATGACTACGGTACATTGTAATAACTTCTAGATTATTCTTCTCCCAAAAGGATGATAAATTAACGTTTAACAAAAAATGTTTTAAAATACTGTAAATATATATATCTAAAAAAAAAAAAAAAAAAGATCTGAAACAAAAAGTCTAATTTTCTACATCAATGTAAATGTATACTCACTTACCATGCTTACCATAACTCAAGAGTAATAATTTAATTCCAAAATTTATGTGAAACATGTGAAAGCATCCTCAGTATTTGCAAGCAACAAATAAACATATATGAAGGTCAAAGATAATTTAAACTAAACAACCCTGAGAAAATTAATACCGCTGATACTACATACTGGTATTATATATATCAAATTTTCATA
The DNA here is from genome assembly GCA_037788925.1 of Mytilus galloprovincialis. Classification (NCBI taxonomy): domain Eukaryota; kingdom Metazoa; phylum Mollusca; class Bivalvia; order Mytilida; family Mytilidae; genus Mytilus; species Mytilus galloprovincialis. The sequence continues at coordinate 18,806,350 of CM075332.1, forward strand.
AAATAAGGGCAGCCATAAGAATCTTTTATTTCATATCAAATATGACATTGAGAGTTAGTGATTTCAAGTACTAAACACAATACATTATTTACCTTACAATATTTTGTTCTTATTTGACAGGCGTTTGACTTATACAGGTCAAGTTACAAATGTAGGTCACAATATAAGTTCTCATACAAGATACAAATGAGATATAAAATAACAAATTGAGGGGTGTACCGTAACTCAACTTTGACACACATTGAAAAACAAGAATGTGTCCCCAGTACACAGATGCCCAATCCGCACTATCATTTTCTAGGTTCAGACTGGGAAAAATGGGGGAAAATCTCTAATTTGGCATAAAAACTAGAAAGATCATTATCATAGCCAACATGTGTACTAAGTTTCAAGTTGATTGGACTTTAACTTCATCAAAAACTACCTCGACCAAAAACTTTAACCAAAACTTTAACTTGAAGCAGGACGCATGGATGGACAGAGGGATGGAGGGACGCACAGACAAGGAAATATAATGCCCATAAATTGGGCAAAAAAAGTGTTTTTAGATGCACTGCAGATAAGTTTACAAGTTCAATGTATGTGTATCCCAGCTTAGTAAATACCTCCCTTCTGTATTTTCTGTACTCCATTCTCCCATTAAAGTCATGCCCTATGTATTTTAACTTCTAGAAAATTATACAATATCTCAGGGTCATTACACCATGATGTAAAGGTGAGGGGCATAATATATCCATGGAAATGAGGCTTAATTTGCAAATGCTAATAGTAATGTGTAATGCTACTGCATACGAAATATCGGGAAATTAATTAACATACATGTATGGTGGTGAACAATCTAATTAAAATTAAATCTCTTACTCGCTCATTTTTTAATGCTTGGTTGCTGCGTGGGAGATCTAATTTAATTAGATTGGGTGGTGAATAGCAAAAGAAAACAAAAGTAGAGGTCCTACACGTTCAACTATGGTGTACATTTTTGCACTTTTTTAACAATGTAGAAACATGGTGAGGATAATTTGATGATTGGGGTAGACACGTAGGTAGTCGAACTATCATGGGGTGCACATTCACAAAACTGGTCATGGTGATACCTACAGATGTACTGAAGCCTGAATGTATAACAAAAGAGACAATCAATTGCAGATTAATTTTAAGTTGCACTGTTTAAAACATGAACAAATAAATTGTTTCGGCGGGCCCAGCTGGATATTTTTTTGGGATTATACTTCCCTTACACTGCTTTAAAATCATCCATTTAACTAGTGAACCCTTTTTTCCACCTTTTATGCCCCTAATAAATTCCTTAACAGTTTGAGCCATAATCCCCCTAAGCCAATCCTAATCATTTCTTTGTGGTACGGAAATTGTGTAATTACAGAGAGATCCATACACCGTTCCACAAGTTATTGTCTGGAAAGTAGAAAAATGCCTTTTGGGGCCTCTTTTTGGCCCCTAATTCCTAAACTGTTTGGACCATAACCCCCAAAATCAATCCCAGCCTTCCCTTTTGTAATCATAATACTTGTGTTAAAATTTCATAGATTTCTATATATATATACTTATACTAAAGTTATTATCCGGAACCAACTGTCTTCAAACGATGAAGATAACAAACAGTTTTTTCAACCTAATTATTTTTTGGGGTCATATAAAAAAATGATCTTTTTATATACATGTTCAAATAAAAATATAATTAGGATTAAAATAAAACGCTTTATGTCTCAAAACAAGGGCTAAAAAAAAACATAACAATCCAACAGTTTAACACTGATTTTCACCATAACTCAAAAGACCCCATATAACCTTAAATACAGAGGTACATGTAGGTAGACAGATCCTGAGTAGGTATTTAAGTTTTTAATACTAGGACAAATTATAATTGTGTCATCTTCTTTGCCTTTGAGTGAGCTCCTACTCTTCGAAAGATTATACATTCAATGTACAAATGAACACAATAGACTCAACTTATAGCATCCTGTTTTGTTAATCTATATCAAAAGTGAGAACAGGCAATGACAAAATATGTCATAAGATAAATGTGTGGTATAAACAATTTCCTACGATTCTGTAACCAAATGAAGATATGCAGATTGACTGTTTCTATTTGTATGAAATAATTTTGATGATCATTTATGACCCATCAGGTAAAAGCTTGGGAGATGTAAACTTGTCATAAATTTGTCACCAGTTAAAAATTTTGCACTTTACTTTTTTTACTTTTACCAATTTGAATGCATGAATGACAAGAATTGATTAGAAATCATGAGATTTTCTTCATTTCATAAATGGAGAAAATATCAAAAACTAGCAAATAAAATGCACAGTGTACAGGATGGTTAACTTACAATAAATGTACGTCAATTAATCACACATGTAATGTTGTATTTAAGGCTGCCCATTCACGGTTAGGTATGCCATATTGGTTAGGGGGAAGATTTTCATAATGGAAGTACAAATGGTGTGAAAAATACGGGAAAACATTGTAAAAACAGAGCAGTTGTTTTGAAACATGCATCCATCTCTTTCAAAATAATCTGCCCTCTATCCAGTATGACCAAACTAACTGTGAAAGGGCTTTCATAATATCAAGTTTTGACTCCAGAATTAACATTTTTCGATAGGTGTGGTAGAACATCCAGGTACTTTGACAAGCAGGAGCAATGTAATTTAGTAAACCAAAGATTTTAATCAGTCCATTTTGAGGGAAAGTTGACTGTTAAATGCTTTCTACACATAACAAAATCATCAAAAAATAGTAAATTTCCTCCCAAATTGCACAGATCATATATTTGATTCTACTTATTTTTGGATACTCATAATTGACAGAGTACCTGGATGTCCCACCACGGAGTACATGTAGGTAACCTGTCAAATAATTTTAAAACCTGAAGTCAAAAAGTGGATAATAATATGAAAATGGTACAAACAATGTACATTTTTACATTACATACAAGTAGCACATTTCATTTTTGTTATTGTGTCAGGAACTTTACATCAATAGTCAGAGTTAAACAAATTTGTCATCAAAATATGCCTTTTTAAAGTTTTAATAGAAATGACACAGTTTACATCATCTATTAGAATGATGGAAATTATGGAAAGGTCATAATCTAGGTCGACAATTTGTCACGTAATCATTACGATGAGAATTTTATGCTGCTTAGAAAAGTAATATATTAAGGCTTAATCATGTTTTCCACAGTATAAAATAATGACATTAAGATTTAAAGCCAGTATATATACAATGAATTAAAGATTTATCACTGTAAATACAATTTTACTTCACTAATCACTATGGGTCTCGTCCTGCAATTATCCTAATTCTACTGTTTATACTTTGTTTATGCAAATTATACATTACCTGGCTTGTTCTAAGTCGTATGATGTAAATAATTAATAAACTCGTTTCATTGATATTAGTAGAGATTCACAGATTTTACATAACCCTGGCCTTGGGGCCTTAATCCTTCCAATGGGTTAACGAAAATTATCACCGGATGTGAGAATGGATATTTATAATAAAACTTATCCGAAAGTAAGCCGTATTTTTTCCGAATTTCACTATAAGGCTCTGGTGGGATTTTTAAGTCAACGGTTATTTAAAGCAACTGATTTTATTAAGGGGGTATTTATACTTTGGAAAACCGTTTTTTAATCGACCAAATCAAATAAGCAATAAAGAAAATGTCAATCATAAATTTAAAAAAACACACCTGTGTCTAACCAGAGACATATATATACACATGTGTATATATGTCTCTGGTCTAACCAGGGAAATATGCCTGCCACTCTGAATATATAGAATTAGACTCAGTGAAGAGGGGGGGGGGGGCAAGGGGGGTCCCAATAACAGCAAAACAGCAAATTGATTTGGCTCATAACAGATAACAAGGAATTAAAATGGACAAAAACAGATAACAGTAAATGAAATATTAAAATAATATGGTCTTTGACAAATCAGTATTTCTTATTACGGATATAATTTACGTTTCTGGGTAATGGGTTTTTATTCAAAAAAATTGGTGGGTTTTTTTTTTTCTTCAGTTTTCTGATAATATCTCAAAAATGCTTTCACAAAGCAAGGAATTTTGGTGAATTGTTTATATCTATTAACATGAGGACACTTTCAATTTTTATAAATTTTAGATTTAACGTTTCCGAGTTAACGGGTTTTATTAATTAAAAAGGGGGGATTTTCCAGTTTTCAGACATTAACACAAAAATGTTCTCAGCAGTTCTCATGAAACTTTGCTGAAAATTTTATATCTATTGTTGTAAACTCCCTTTCGATTTTTATTGATTTTAGATTTTATGTTATTGAGTTAAGGGATTTTATTCATTAGAAAAGTTGGTATTTTCTAGTTTTCAAAAATAACTCAAAAATGCTTTCAGCAGTTCTCATGAAACGTTGGTGTATTGTTTATATATATTGACTGAAGCTCCCTTTGTTGTTTAAAATAAAATAAATGACCTAAAAGAATTTGAATATTCTGACTTTTTCTAAATGACCATCTAATGAGTGAAATAACTTAGGCATTTACAAGACAACAAATATAACATGTAGAACGTGTATTAAAATCTATACAAGAACACATGATATCTATTTTTGATAATTACAGTCCATATTTCACTTATATCATATTTGATAATTACAGTCCATATTTAAAATCAGACCACAAAGTCTCTAAATCTAGCAGGTGCTCTCTTGGTTCGGTTCGGCATCTCTCTTCTTCCTGGTGCAATCATGTGTTTGTCTCCATTCAGTTTAGTGTGCATCAAAATTCTATCTCGCCACTTACCATTTGAGTGTGGAATTTCAATGTTATTTGCAAGTTTGAAGTGTGATGAGTCACGAAACACTTTTCTGCCATCTGACTTTCACTGAGCTTCTATGCTTGATCCGGATATTTTGTATATGATATACGGCTCAAGTTCATATGCAGTTGACCATTTATTCCGTTTCTCTTGCTTGAATAAGACACAGTCACTGATTTTAAAAGAATGTTCTCTGTACCTCCTTTTCTGTGAATGCTTATTTGAAACATTTTGTTTGTATTCTTTGTCTCCTTGTGCTTTTGTGTTCTTGTCTCTTTGTGTTATCTTCTTGATCATGTTTTTGGTTTTATTGCTGTTCCTTACATGGTTTGATTTAGTCCTTGCTGCTTTGTTTCTTATATCTGGTATTTTATGTTCAAATTTTACATTTCCACCCTGAATTCCTAATCCATTTAGCTCTTTTAATGTTTCATCTTCTTGTATTTGTAACATGCCTAATTGAATAAGTGTTTTCTTTCCAATAAGTGGTGGTGAATTAGTTTTTCCTTTAATCACAATTACTTTTGTTTTTATTCCTCTAGTTGCATTTCTCACTGTTGTAATGAATTCTCCTTTTACTTTTAAACTGCTTTGCAAAGTACTCAATTTTGTTTTGCTTTCTAATAATTCAGCTCCCTCTCTAGTTCTGTGTTTGTATGCTCTGTACTGGTACTCGTCCATTACGTTGACGTCGGCTCCACTATCTGGTTCTATTTTCACTTCAACATCATTCATCATAACTAGTACTGTTCTTGTTTCGTTTCTAATTTTATGTACATTTATTTTCTTAACTGAACCCAAATGATTCACTGTCCTTCCGAAAAACTCATTATCTGAATATTCTCCTTCGTCTGTGTCTTCCATTGTTCTTCTAACATTCCTACCTTGATTTCGTTCAGTGTATCGTTGATTCCTGAATTGGTCATTGTCCTGGTATACGGATTGCATACTCGATTTGCAAACTATAGCAAAATGATTCCATTTATGACATTTGTTACACTGTTTTCCGTAAGCACCACAATCTTCACGTTGTTCAAACGAATGTGTTTTTCCACAATAGTTACAATTATTCCTCCTTTCATGTCTCATTGTGTATGTTTCCTCTCTATTTTGCATGCTGTAATGTCTTTGTTTTCCTACATTATTCGTCACTTTTGTAATTTCTCCTGTTCTTGATGCTGTGTATATATCTCTCATATCATGTATCTGCAATGTTGTATCTTCTCCTGTTCTTGATGCTGTGTATATATCTCTCATATCATGTATCTGCAATGTTGTATCTTCTAGCTGATGTACTTCCTGTAACATTTGATCAAGTCACTTGATTCAAGTGTCCACTTTCTGTTAATCGTCTTTTTGATTAGCGATTCATTATCTGTGGTTTGAATAATGTGTTCTAAAATTCTGTCATCTTGATTTTCAAACTCACAATCAGCAGCTCTCTCTCGTAGTCGTGTCGCGTATGCCACTGTTGATTCTCCATTAATTGGTCTCATTTTCAGAAATACATATCTTGCATAATGTTTATTCTTCTTTGGAGCAAAATAATCATTCAGTTTCTTTTTTAACTTTTCATAAACATCCATACGTCTGTCTACGGGGTCAGGTGTACTTTTCTCTAATCTTGAAATTTCCTTACCTCCGTAAATAATCATTGCGTCCTTTTTGTCCTCAGGTTCTGTAATCCGAAAATATCGGAATTCTCTTTCTATTCCTTCTAACCATTCCTCCCACTGACTTCCCGTGGTGAGATGATCCTCCGAGGGTGTGAACGGTAAAGTGCGTAAATTTCTGTTTTCTGTCACAACTGTAATTCTTTCAGCCATTTTTCTCTATCTTTTCTTATGTTATACCTTTAAATATCTTCTCTCAGTTACTTTTCATCTCTTTTATCCTCGTCGCCAATGAAATAACTTAGGCATTTACAAGACAACAAATATAACATGTGGAACGTGTATTTAAATCTATACAAGAACACATAACAAAGTTACTAAGGATGTGACGTTACATATGGAACACCAAAGTATAGCGTTACGTTACGCGCGGTTAAAGTCATTACAATGAGGTGTGTAAATTTTTCTTAATAAGACTATAAGGCAAAGTGGTATATAGGGTAGAAAATCAAAAGCACCAATCATAAGCATGCAATTTATCAAGTACTTCGAACGAATTTTGACACTCCAAAAGCAATTTATTCCACTATTTTCAAAGGCCTTATTTGAACAATTTTTTATCAGGTTTTTGATTGTACCAAGTGTACTAGTAAATAGAATACATAGTTTAGTAGGGAAACAATGGCTTGAAACAAAATAAATCTTCGTTTGAAATGAGTTATGTGCAGCTTTGGGCCCAAGTACATGGTTGGAACTTTCATTGTACAATGCATTTGGTTCTGCTTTGAAAAGAATCACAGAGCTGAGTCTATGTACTATATTATATCCAAGGTTAAGTGGTTGTTAGGACCTAGTCCTTAATTGAGATCCTTGTCAGATATTCCTGGCCATATGTTTTCCTTTTTGTCATATTAAGAATTGTTTTAATTTAATATGTTCGTAGGGGAAATAAGGAACATTATTCTCATACAATAAATTAAGATAATTCTAAATACACATTCATAAAAAATTGGAATTTATTACAAAGGATAATCATAAGATATACTTGAAATGTCCTGGACCTCACTTCTGTGATGGGTATATGTTAATGGAATCCTTCTCTGAATACGGGACAAACATATTAGTAGTGGTAGACCCCAATGTCCAATGATCTTCAATTTATACCGAATATTGATTGTCAAAAAAAAAATGCTAACATTCCAATTTTCAATAACAGTTAACAGCAAATACATTATCACAATAACAGATAACAAAAAAACTAAAAGCCCAATAACAGCTAACAAAGAATAAGACAATAACAGCTAACAGCAAATATATTTTCAATATAACAGATAACAAAGAATTAAATTGCCCCATAACAGCATAACAGTTAAACCCCTTGCCCCCCCCCCCCCCTCAGTGAAGCTGTCGGTTTGAGTTTGCCAATTAGATAATTATTCAACTGAAACAAAACATGGGTGGATTAAGGGTAGGGACCACAGCGGACCCCCTCTTATGTGGTCAGTCCCCCCCCCCGGCCCCCCTTTACACTCACACCGGGACACACCTACAAAAATTCTGGATCCGCCACTGCAAGCGATTTTGAGCAACTCTAGTTTTGTCGCTACGGCTTCACTAAGAGCAAAACCTGTCCTATCAAGGTTCCCATACGACAAATTTGAAACAATTTAAACGAGAAAAAAACGTTTTCACGGTTCATTGCTCAGTGTTAAGTTTTTGTGTTTTGGTCTGCTTTTTCTTAACCTATATAAGCAATATATTTGTGGTATGGAAGAATTGTTAGCGTACATGTCTGCCTGTCATGGATCATCTGACCTTGACCTCATTTTTATGGTTTTGATTTTCTGGGGGGGGGGGGGGGGCTATGGTTTTTTTTTGGAAAAAAAAGTTTGTTTCCAGTTTTTGGAGAAAAAAATAATTTGTTTTTGATTCTGAGAAAAAAAAATTGTTTGTTTCACCCTCAACTGCCACTATATGTAATGCTAAAATTGAAAGAAAAAAATTGTTTTCGACTTGTCGCGAAAAAAAAAAAATTTGTCCAGAAAAAAAAAAACCATAGCCCCCCCCCCCCCCCCCCCCCCCAGAAAATCAAATGGTTGATGCCTTATATTTAGGACTATCAACATAATATCAATGATTGGTATAGAAGGCGAGACATTTCAGCGTGTGCACTCTTGTTTTAATAGGTTGTTAGTGGTTTTAACTAGCTGTCAGTAACTGCGAGTACTCTAAGATATGTACTTAGTTTCCTTATGTTGTTGGAATATACAAGTACGACATGCTGTTAATTTCTGTGTCATCTCTTGTGGAGAGCTGTCTCATTGGCAATCATACCACATCTCCTTTTTATACGCCCGTCAAAATTTTGGTGGGACGTATTATGGTATACAAATGTCCGGCGTCCGTCTGTCCATCTGTTCGACGTAAGTTTTCGTTCTTTCTTGCTGTGTGAAAAAAAATCTCAAACAAGAAAAATTGTTTCCAAGTTTTTATAATCTATTGGTCATGAATAATGTAAAATGCTTTTTTAAGCCTCTATTTATTTATCAAAGACAAACTGTGAATCGTATAAATGAGCTTTGATTTAGGGACGACATATCAAAAGATCAATGTAAGATAAAAAAAAAAAAAAAAAAAATCAAATATTTGGGGGTTGGTGGGGTAAAAAGTGCTGCAAGTTTTTTTTATTTGACATCGATTTTACATATATCTGTGTTGGTCAAACAACTTGATTTTTCCACTGTTGGGGTCAGTAAAGAAAAAAACTATGTGAATTAAGTTTGTTTATCTGACATTGAACTTTTGGTGTCTTCCCTTATTGTCCTGTGAATAACTTAACTTAATTCAGGCAAATTTTCTGCCTTTCTTGTACTGTTGAAAATAAGGACAGAGGGACATCAGATATATAATATTATTTTGTTTCAGATGCAAATAGCTTTTCCTTCTGGTTGATTATATAGTAAATCGCTGAAGCAGGACTGGAGCGGGCTTCCTCTTAGGCAGTCAGTGGGCCCCCACTTATGAAAATTTCTTGATCCGTCACTGACTTGTGATTCAATCCCAAAATTTAAAAAGCTAAATTTTTCATCATTCAAGTAGGAGAACGATCCCAATATATTTATTCGAACCACACAAGCTGAGAGATTAGACCTCAGTAAATTTGGGCTCAGTGTCCGTTTTCTTATACAAAATGGATGTTATTGTAATCGATTGCAAGAAAACAACGTTTTTGTCTTGCAATAGGGGAACAGTTTTGAAGATGAATACCATTTATTTTCGGACTGTTCGTACGTTGCCTTATCAAGAGCTAGGTTCCTAGCTATATTTAAAAATGACAAAACATTTAAATTGCATGAAATTGCATTCAGTTATATCACTGAAGCATATGTCCACATGTAATAGTAACTAAACCTCATCTAATTATTTTAATAGTCCAAAACCTCCAAAATATCGGACATCAGGGCCATCTGTTCCAAATTTATTGACTATAATATATAAAGCCTAATTATTGCTTGAGAATTGGAGACTGAATCTGATCATAAAAAGGAAAGATATGTCCTTGTTTAATATATACAAAGATTGGGAGCAAGAGAAACGAAATATCAAATGTACAAATATATGTGTTTTATCTGAACCAGGACTGACGATTCCCTCCTTATATTGATATTGTTACCCTCATAAGTAGTACCGCCTTGTTAATATTCCTACAAATATGTCACAGTGTCAGCAGCTTTCTATGAATATTCTACAGCAGATTGAGGTAGTTAATTTGATAATAAATTCCTGTGAGAAATTAACTTGTGATCTCTCTATTTGCCTCAAATATAAAGATAAACAAATTTCAGCTGGTTGCTAAAAAATTGTCTCAAATTAGATTTTATTAAACATAGGAAAAGCATTAGAGAGTCCATGTCTAGGAATTGGGGCCGAACACAAGCATTCAGTTTGTAGTTTCTGGACAATAAATTTTGTGTAAGCCAGTGTGTGGATCTCTCTGAAATTGAACCATAATGTTCCAAATCACAATTGGAAGCGGCTTGGATTGAGTATAGAAATAATTGCCCCATGCAAACATGCAATAATTATGGGGCCAAAACAAGCATTTTTTTCTAGTTTCCAAACAATTACTTGTGATTAAGTGTGTGGATCTCTCTGAACTTGTACTACAAGGTTCCACACCACAAAGGGAAGGCTGTGAATGAGTATGATTAGTCTAAAATGGGGAGAGTTTTTTTTTTCATTTTTCATTTATTTTTTAAATAAGTTGAGAAATCTTCAATTGCACAGTATTGAGCAATAGATTTTTCAAGATCTGTGACCACATTTATTTTGCCGTGTCAGAATCCTATATTATGTCATTTATTTTTTTTTTATCACAATCCAAATTCAGACAGATTCAAGTTTGAGTATTGTATCCAAACTTGTCCTAACTGTTGTTCATGGTTCGACCTCTGCGGTAACATCAGGCTGCACTGTCCCTCTGGTTTCTTTTAGGGCAGTTGCTATTTGTCCGGCTAACCGGACAAATAGTACTGAGGCTATTATCCCATCATAATTTTCAGTGATCGGGTTTCACGCTGACCCCTGCTGCTGCTGCAGATAATATTACGTCATTCGCGCAAGTATATGATGAATTTGTGACATGCAAATTGCAATGGCCGGACAAATACGGCTAGCCGGACAAATAGCCACTCCGTTCTTTTAGCGAAGCATTTTTTCATAATAAAATTGAGAATGGAAATGGGGAATGTGCCAAAGAGACAACAACCCGACCATAGAAAAAAAAAACAACAGCAGAAGGTCACCAACAGGTCTTCAATGTAACGAGAAATTCCCGCACCTGGAGGCGTCCTTCAGCTGGCCCCTAAACAAATATATACTAGTTCAGTGATAATGAACGCCATACTAATTTCAAAATTGTACACAAGAAACTAAAATTAAAATAATACAAGACTAACAAAGGCCAGAGGCTCCTGACTTGGGACAGGCGCAAAAATGCGGCGGGGTTAAACATGTTTGTGAGATCTCAACCCTCCCCTATACCTCTAGCCAATGTAGAAAGGTAAACGCATATTAACAATACGCACATTAAAATTCAGTTCAAGAGAAGTCCGAGTCTGATGTCAGAAGATGTAACCAAAGAAAATAAACAAAATGACAATAATACATAAATAACAACAGACTACTAGCAGTTAACTGACATGCCAGCTCCAGACTTCAATTAAATTGACTGAAAGATTATGATTTCATCATATGAACATCAGGCACAATCCTTCCCGTTAGGGGTTTAGTATCATACCATCATAACATATATGAGAAGAACATAACCCGTGTCATTCTTACAACTGGTTTTTGAATAAATGTGTTTAGTTCCGATGCAAAGACCCTATAAGTGAATCAATATTAACGCCAAAATATGCAATCTTTAATGACCTGACAACAGTATCGTAACTATATATCCCTTCTTAATAAGTCTATTCAAAGGTTTTGTTAGTTTTTTATGTGAATACTGACACCTTTGTGCTTGATAAAGAATATTTCCATAAAAAATGGATGTGAAATACCTGATAGTATAAGAAGTCTGCATGTTGAGCTATATTTACGAATGATGTCCTTATACCGATGATAAAATTTAGTAAATGTTTTGACTAGTCATAAGTCTTAAACCGAATAATTTCTTTTGACGTAAAAAGTAGTAAAAAAACAACGTTTAAATAAAAGAATATTTGTATACAACATGTACAAATCACAATTGTGTGAGTCTTATGTCATTTTTTTTTTAATTCAGTGTAACGCTATAATTCCCTCTTTTGTGCCTCGATTGAAATAATTGAAAGCTCCTTTAAGTCTCGTTAAAATCTGAAATCTCGTATCGTAGCGAATAACACTAAAAGAAACATGTCTGCCATCAAGTCGCTAAATCCTAAAGCTGAAGTTGCAAGAGCTGCACAAGCCTTAGCTGTGAACATTAGCGCAGCAAAAGGTCTTCAGGATGTTCTTAAATCTAATCTTGGTCCAAAGGGCACACTGAAGATGTAAGAAAATTACTTAATTTAATTTTATTTATAATCATGATCAGACATGTGGATACCACATGGTTTCAGTCCGAAGAATTTTCTAGAATCTATAGACAGAATGTCCTTAGAAACATATATATATTTTATGTCATTTTGTTGAAGAGAGTTTGTTAACACCGGAAAGCAAAATCTTTGAAATAAAAGGCATTGAACACCTCCGTGATTCGGAAAGTGCCGAAGTGACTTTTTTTTTGGAAAAAAAAAGGGGGGCATTGTTTCTTCTTTTTCGCGTGAATTTATCTCGGACTGGTTTTTATTTTTTGCTAGCAGGTACTATACACCTTATCGCTATTTGGAAATATGAACTGTTGACATCATACAACAATCCCTTTTCCATTTCGGCATCAGATATTTTCTAACTCCAAGATTACTCTTACATCCATCGGCTGTTTTGCCAGACAAGCTGGGGCAGCAAGATGTCAGAATTCGTCCCATACAAAAAGGTGGATATTTGCCTGTCCAAAATGAATGAGCTGCTTTGTTGCTTCTGGGACTGACTGACAACCTTGGATCAATATAAATTGGGCATGAATTTGTTTATATTTCATTTTCTCTTTATTTATGAAAGTTTTCATCTTTCTGTCACAACTTCCTCGGTATGTCTATGAAGTCATAACGCTGAAGCCATTTTTTTGGTCTAATCTTTGAACATGTTGAAAGAGAATTCAGCAGATGCGTAGACACAATGTTGCCTTCCTTGTGATAATTGGTGGAAAATATATGCAGTAATATCCAAAAGAAAATAAGTTTCTATTTCATTTAAGCTGGACTACTCCTAAGAGTATAAAATATCAAACTCTGTAAAATTTGATGGATCCCAAAATTCAGGAACATTCAATTTTCAATATACTTTCCAGAAATTTGATTTTTACTTTTTTTACAGAGTTTGACATTTTATATTCTCCAGAAGTGACGTATTTTGTGAAGTCTCGGAAACTATTTTCAAACACCTTTCTAACAATTCTAAATCTCCTTGATGTCACTTATTTTTCAAACCATAAACAAAAATGAAATAAAAAAGAAGATTAGAATATATACAAAAAAGACCTTTCAAAATCCCAGATTAAACACAGGGGTCATGAACTATTTATTGATTCCCCTCAATGTTTCCATTGGATCATGAGGATAGAGAGCAAATTACGTCCTAATATTATATACCCTGAGCCTGTGTTTTAAGGATGTCTGCTGCTCAAAATCAAAATAACAAGAATCATTCAAACTATGCATTAATTGATAGGGCTGATATGTTAGTTAAAAAAAAATAATATAAAAAAAAATTTTCGTGTCCAGTTTTTTTGCGGCCGTAACATCTTTACGTCCACAATAACATGCATTGGAAAATCAGCAGTTTTTTCAGGAAGGGGTGGCCTTGTTTGAAATACAAAAAACATTTAATGTTACTACATAAATCAATTTTTATTCCAATGACAAGCAACAATATATGTTCAAGTTTAACAATGTTGGAATTTTTTTTTACAATACTGATAGTGATCTATTCTATTTTTGGCAATAAATAATGTAAATAAAAAGTACGGGAAAACATTACTGAAAACATATTTTTGATTTTTTTACTAATAAGAAATAACAAGAAATTCTTATTCCTTTACAAAATTGATGCTCCATAGAGTCTTTTTCAAAAAGAAAAAAAAAAAAATTTATGTTCGTGTGCAAATTTTGAGTTAAATCCAAAATAATTTAATTTCACAAAAAAGTACGGGAAAATGTATGATTTTTTTGTATTTTGTACCAATAAACGAGTTATTTTTACTAAACCTCTACTAAAATTTTTAAATTTACAATTAAAAAATCCATATTGATTCATATATAAATGGTCTTGTACTGTTTACAGTTTTTTTTTCACTTTTGATGGCATCTTTTCCAACTATATATCTGATCAATTTGATAAAAAAATTTCAAAAAGCTAAAAAATGTGACTATGAGAAAATTGATATCCCTATCATATTTTCATATCACTGTCTAAGCAGCTAATGTAGGCCAGATTAACTTTATTCTTTATCACCTAGGGTGTTATAAATGAGTTCTTATGATTTTAACCAGCAAAAAAAAAAGGGGGGGGGGCAATCATCAAAATGAAATTTTCAATCAACAGGCCCACAAAACATCTCCTTGACCTAGATGGAAAAAAACCAAAGTGGAAAATTTTCTTCTGTCTATTTTTATAATGATTTTACATGATTCACACTTTGCCTACCCCAAAGAGATGGAATCCCCTGTTCAAGGATGATAAGTCACTAAATATTGACCTTATATCAGACTGACCTTTGCATGAATACATAGACCAAATACAATTGCCCGAAACAGACCTAATAAAATATTAACCTGGTCATTGAACCATAAAAATGAGGTCAGGGTTGGATGACAGGTGTCAGACTGAATTACCAGTACATCTTACCATGGGACGAATCCATAATCAAAATATCATTAACTTACAAGTATATTTACAAAGAAACAAGACCTTATCCCAAAATCTAAATGTGGTCAGTGGACCATGAAAATGAGGTCAGGGTTGGGTGACAGCTAGGTGTTAGACTGACTTGAGAACCTTCCCTTTATCCCACAGACAAAATATTATTGACCTACTAAGTATAGTTACTGAGTAACAGCAGGGACAAAACTTGAAAGTAGCCTAGTCCCTCATGGCCCCTAGATTTTGAGCATGAAAAACTGACCTGATCACTAAACTTTGATAAAAGTTTACACTGCAGCCATTAGAAAAGCAATCCATGTGTCTTGCTATCTGTGACTTTCTTTACAGGTGAGACAAAAATTATCAAGTAACATTGGTTGATATGAGGGATACAATTACAAATGATAAAATTTTCAGAAATGAATATATTAGGGACGGACCATTTAACTTGCAGGGGGTGGGTGGGTGGGGGGTTGCATGGTGTTTTCGTTAATAAATATTTTGATTCTGAATTTTGAGAAAATAAATAATTTGGCCAGCAAGGGGACAAAAAAAATATTCTGACACAGGATATTTACCATAAAAAATAATGTTAAATTTGCAAAACAAAATAATTTGTTGTGCTACTTCTCAAAAATAACTAAATTTGCATGCATAGCGTGCAAAAAAATATTCTGACCAGAAAAAAAAACCATGCCCCCCTGCAATTAAATGGTCCGTCCCTAACACATAAAGCAGCTGAGGTAACAGGATTGACTTTATTGTATTTTGAAGTAAATATATATGCAGTGTACTATTAAAAGAACAGAAAAATAAATCATCACATTATCCTCAATGTCAAAATACAAATATTCTACATCCTGATCCACTTATCAAGTCACAACAATATTGGCATACATCAAAACTCAATTTGAACCATGGAATGATTCGATTAGAGGTATATCCCAATAAAAAGATCTCACATTTTGAAATCTGATACATGTACATGCATTTGTGATAAAAATTATAAGCATTTTGGCCAGTCATGACAAAATCATAATAATAAATGCACACAATGATTTCTGAATTTACAGTAAACAATTCTGACATTACAATTCTTTCAAAAAGTCTGAAACACTGTCAATAATTTTTGCTGATTTGGTTACTCTGGCTTTGGACCCACAGGGTTCACTAAAAATATCTTTAATACCTGTTCTACCATTTCTGGAATAAGCAAGTCGTAAATGACTTAAATTAAGTCCACTTCTGGCAATACAATTTGCCGTTCTTTTAGTTGCAACTTTATCATCCAACATCTGTTTTAGTGAAGGCACATTTTTATTCATTTGTTTTAATGACACATAATTATAACATACACTAAGCTCTGATTGAAAAACTTTCTTAACATCTGTAAAATTGTCAATTTTTTCATTGACCAATCTAAAAAGTGCATTAACATCATCTTCAGCATTGTGGGCATCATAAGAAAGGTTAATTAATGTGTCACACAACTTACATTGTGAATATGAGCCAAGATTAGGAAAAGAAAGTTTAAACAATTTTAAAGTATCAACAAAGCCAACAATTTTGCTTTGAAAATCATCAAGCAAAGAACAATTATCTAAGGCATTGTACAAAACAGGACAATCATAATTATATATGTTATGACCAAAGATTACATTATTGGTTGATTTTTCTAAAAATGAAATAAAACCAGTCAGTCCTTCCTTCACTCCAACAGCTGGGACTATTTTGTCAAGTAAATACAAAGAACCATTTTGGAATGTCAATCCTGTAACCTCAGCTGCTTTAGGTGTTATTTCACGGGCTGGTAGAATGTACTTAGAAAATGTTTCCAGACCTCTCCTTGCTGATATCTGCGTTATATGTGAAGTTCTACCTGAAGAAAGAAATAAAGAAAATAATGAAATATATTTTACAGAATGGAAATAATAAATTATTCCTACATGCTGTTTTCTTTGTATGAATTGTTGGTGACCTGCATGCTGATTTTGAGTGGTGTGATGTATAAATGGGAAAGATTTAGTACTAATCTTCATGAGGCCAAATAAAAATATATGTGTGGTTCCAGTAACCCTACCGTCCCTACTTTTTCGGCTTAAAAATAGCCTACCCTAAAGATTTTATTGTAATTTTTCATCAAGCACTGTTAAATTCAGAATGTTGCTCCCATAGACATGAAAGACTCAATGTAAAAATAAAACCATAAAATAAAAAAAATCCCTACCTACCTACCCTAACTTTTTTTCAGATGTAACTGGAACCACACATACTTTTTTATTTGGCCTGATTCAAAACATTACCTAGTCAAATTCAAATGTACTTGTTCGAAGCCAGGAGCCTTTAGTTTTTCAATGACTATTTTTTGTTGTCTGTCGGAATGTGGAAATCATCAATGCTGCAAAATGCATAGTATCTCAGTGACACAAATTTTAACAAGAATCATTCATGCATAAAAAGGACAAAGTGTCCTACCATACTGTACTACTAAAGGTGGAGTATTCTTGCTATAAAATATTGTGAAGTTCTCGATGCAAAATGGACCTAAATGCAAGATTAAACATTGTCTTTTCTTTAGTGAGGGTTTTGTTTCTATAAGCTCCTTTTTTACCTAGTCCTGTAGCTTCAATGTCAAAGTAAATATGTGTCATTGTTGATACATCAGGTTTACTGTCCTTCTCTACTGGTTTGTTTTTAGGTGCAGGAATCTCCAAAATTTTCTCGTCACTATCTTCAGTCGCAGTGTCAATCATGGTATTGGACTGGTAACATACCCCCTCTCGTACCTCAAAAGTGGAACTAGACTGATTGCTAAAAATAAAAAAAAGGATAAAAATTTAAGCACAATAGAAGGGCTTTATGGTCAATCCACTTTTAAAAAATGACCTTAACATTTTGGTAACTGACCTTAAAATTAGTATTTCTTACTGATCTAAAGTCTGAAATGATGGATAAATTAAAATATAAATGTTATAATGCTCCGTGTTGAAGGCCGTACTTTGACCTATAATTGTTAACTTTTATACATTGTGACTTGGATGGAGTTTATTGTTGTCTCATTGGCACTCATATCACATCTTCTTATTAATTTTATAGTAATACAATAATTTTTAGGGTATCCATTGCACTATCGCGCAAAGCTTTTCAGAATCTAAACATATTATTTTATCCAGGGATCACATTATCTAGAATGAAGAAAACAGTTTGTAAGTTAAAATTAAACCACATTCATTGAATTTTGATAGTTGGAAATACATTTTTTATATATCTCCTCATGTAACCATCAAGTTTGTAATTGAAAAATTAAAATTATATTCAAAATCACAAACTGGGTAATATATGTCCACAAAGAATGTGGTGCAAACTATATAACACTTACCGACTGGCTTTCAATGCAATTCTACGAAGTTTTGCCTCAGTTGTAATGGCTACGGCTTTTCGCTTTCTGGCCTGTATGTCTCTTAGGGTTGCAAGTTTTCTTGTGTAAAGTCCTGGTGACAATCCACTTGACACATTAACCTGAAATCATAAGACATGTATGGTGTTCATGGCTATTTACATATATATATATAACATGTGAAAACTATAAGACAACATGAAAACATAAACAATAGATAAACAACAAAGCAGCTTATTTTTGAAACTATAATTAAATATACTTAAATTCTTTTTGAGGCCATGATGGTCTTTGATTAAAAAAACAATCCAAAACAAAGACCTCTTTGATTTTAATGGCTTACTTTGTGACAAGTTTCAATGCCTTAAACTCAGGATATCATATTCACTTTTATTAAATTAAAAATCTTTGAAATCCAAGGTAGTTCCATTTCTTATAAAAAAACAGGACACAATAAGAGACTTAATGAGTTTTAATTTCACTATTTGAAAACTTAATGAAACTTATTTGCAGAAAATACTTATAAATGTCTCTTATATGTTATACAGATGCATGCATAAAATCAGAAGAAAAACATCATAAAATAAATACAAGAAATACATGTACTGTTATCGAGCTCACAAAAGAATATCCCACTCAACACCACTGAGCTGGATTATCTCCCTTTTTATATATATATTTTCTTCCTTTCATGAACTGTTTTTAGTACATATAAATTGGAAATAACTAGTAAATACAAAGTAAACGAATTTCAACAATCAACATGCTTTTCTTACATCTACTGTGTATCTGTGCCCTGTATTTTTCTGAGCAACAGCTACAGCGACACGGTATGCAAGACTTCTAGACCCACCATAAAACCTGTTCTTCGGTGCTTTGGCTGCAACACTTTTATTAAAACTCTCATTACTCTGATCATGAGTACTTCCTAAATTGGCTAACTTTTCTGAATTTAATATATATTTTTGAAATAATGTTGTCAATGATTCTTGTAATGCCTTATCCTGTAAAGGTTTACCATAAGGTAAAGATTTGTACTTGATGCTTGGATCTGCAATAAATCTACACCAATCTGTGGAACAGGAACTGTGATCTCCAAAGGGGTGTTTGGATAAAGCATGTAAGTTTTCTTCAATCTTTTTTGGCTGTCCTTTACCTTGAGCAATTAGGTAATTGAAGCATTTCATTATATAACTGATGACTTTAGGTGATAGAGTTGAATGTTTGTTTTTGAGCTCATACAGACGATTTCTAATGGGTTTTTTTCATATGGTTGCTATCTGATAGTTTTACAATTGTTGGATCTACTTTTGCACGTAGTCTGGCAATGGTTGTCGTGTCTTCATCTCCAATAATTGCAGTTATATTAGCACCCTTTGACCGTGACTCCTTGACCATATTGACAACCATATCGGGTTCCATGGCTTTAGCACTTCCTGTAAAATTCTTATTACATTTATGAACTCTAGGAATATTACCTGATGTCTCTGCTCTCTGGCAAATTCGACAGGCTTTAGATCTCCACTTGTAGTTGATTACTTTTCCTGTTTTCGAACCAATCATGGAGCAGTGTCCTGTTTGAAATAAATATTAAATAAATATGATTATTCAAGAAAACTTATTAACAAACTCAATCAACTGACAGTGTATCCATTTAAACTCATTTTTGCAAGTGTTGTAACTGTTGTAAAGTATGTTCATTATGAATTAATAATTCTAATATGATTTGCATATCCACAAATACTTGAATGTGATTGGTCCGTTAGTTTCTATTCAAGGTTTACACTTCGATAAACCATGTTGCCGAAACTACTCACGTTGCCTATGGAAACATAACGTTGACGTGTATTCATTACCGAGCTAACACATCAATAACCTCTAGAAAAAAATGAGTTTAATCCTATAATAAATCCAATGATGTATCCTCCAACAAAAAAAAAATCAAATACTTCTGTCACGAAAAGATGAATCCTAAGTTCATTACTCAGAAAAAAAAAATTGGAAATACTTGCAAATCAAAAGGAAGCTTACTCTAACGATGCTTAGCATAATGTCTTAAATTTTACTTTAATCGATCAATTGAGTTATCGTACAACATAAGAAATGCTGACAGACAAGATGGAAATACAAACTGATTACTATAGGGTATCGTATACAAATTTTGGGTCCTCATTAAGCATATCATAAAAACTGCATGTTTTGTATTATACATTGTGTACATGTATACATTTGTATTTATTTATTTAAATGTCAGATTAATCATTAGTCCAAATCAGGTTTACCTGTCAGGCTGTCATAAGATCTGCCACTGCCTCTTCTTTGCCATGCAGCATCAACCGAGACTGTAACATTGTCATTGCCATCAGATCTGAAGGGAAATAATTATACAAACTATAAAATAAAATATTTTAACACAAAATATATAGCTTAACAAGATTGTGATTAAATATATTTAACATAGCATATAAGATTTCTGACACAGAATGAATGTGTTGAGCACTATTATTAATGCCTTTTAATAAAAGGAATACACATTCATTTACATAGCTATATTAAAATGACAGAACATTTAAAATTAATAATGCTCAAGAGTTATCTGTCTTTATAAAAAAGAAGATATGGTATGATTGCCAATGAGACAACTATCCACAAAAGACCAAAATGACACAAACATTAACAAATATAGGTCACTGTACAGCCTTCAACAATGAGCAAAGCCCATACTGCATAGTCAGCTATAAAAGGCCCGATAAGACATTGTAAAACAATTCAAACGAGAAAACTTTGCAAGTTTTAAGTAAGTGTATGGAAACAAAACAAAATAACTACATCTATATATATAAAGTAAGTTCAATTATCTCCCTTTAAATACGTCAGACCAAGAACATCTTCCTGTATGCCTATTCTCTGTTAATGTAAATCAACTGTGTAATGTTTCATTAATATTGCTACAGTCATTTAGGAGGAGTACTAGTTGTGCTTACATGTACAAGACCTACAATGTATATTGTGATATTTAAACTAAGTAATTGCAATCTCCCTTGATAAAAATTCTGAAAAGAAATATCCTCTTTCATGCACATCCTCAGGTGGTGACAACAACTGTGTGAAGTTTCATCATTATTGATTGAACCGTTTAGAAGTAATTGTGCTTACAAGATTTGTTGCCATTTATTGCTATATAAAACTAAATAAATTAAATTATCTCCCTTGAAATAATTCTAACCAAAAATATTTTTTCTTCATGCACAGCCTCAGGTTGTGTACGTACTATAACCGTGTCAAGTTTCATTAATATTGGTCCATCCGTAATGGAGGAGTTGGCCTTATGAGAAATATGGGCAGACAAAAATCAGATAATTTAAAATACAGTGTGTGTGTGTGGGGGGGGGGGGGGGGGGTAAAATATAAATTATCCTGCAATGACGCCTTTTTGCGACCTTATTAAGCTGACCGTGTGAGGGCTTCACAGCCAGTCAAGGTGGTTAATCACCCCCATCATCATCACCTTATAAAACTTATAGTTATTACATGAAGTTGTATCAGCTAGGTCATTCTGGTACATTATAATGTTAAGGAATGATATGGAATGTAGATGTATTTGTGCTTGCTACAAAACATGCTAAAAACTGGCCTTTCCTTGTTTTTTTAATTTTTTAAAGATTGCATAAGTTTTATATTTTCGGAAAAGGAATATGTATTATATTTATTTTCAAAGAATAAAATTTTTAGATCATGAATATGGATATTTTTCATATCATTGTATACTGTTAAAATAGGAGTGATAAACTAATAATTATGATCATACTCTCTAGTCATTTCTTTTTCTCTTCCTGTCCACTCTTCCATTGACTGGTCTGCAACAGATTCAATGACATCTCCAACTTCTCTTATTCTGCTGTCAATCATGCAGTGGCTGACTGTAGGGATATTAAGAATGGAAAGAAGGCCATTTATCTGGTGTTCTCCAAGTCCAAGATCAATAGCAGCTAAAATATATTTGAAAGACATGTAAATCTTAATTATATTTTTTAACTATTTATTGTAATTTTTTTTAATTGATTTTGTTATTTGAAATAAAATTGAGAATGGAAATGGGGAATGTGTCAAAGAGACAACAACCCGACCAAATAAAAAACAACAGCAGAGGGTCACCAACAGGTCTTCAATGTAGCGGGAAATTCCCGCACCCGGAAACAATAGTATATACTAGAGATTACAGATAAGTTTTATGAAAATCAAAGTTGATTTGGAATAGTTACGAAAAATTTTAAAGGTGACCATCTGAATTTAGTTTGTACTGAACATTTTAGCTTTTTTAACTATTCATTAAATCATTATACCTATAATACCTATAGGTTTGGCATTTTAAACAAAATACCAACAAACTTGGTAATTTGTAAGAACAGTATATAATAAGAGATAACTGATCAGTTTTATAATTATCAAAATTGGTTTGAAAAAGTTCTTGAAAATTTTAAAGGTGTCCATCTATATTTTATCAGAACTGCAACACAGTCAAAATTTTAATTGAGTGCAGTTCTATTCATGTTTAAGGTCATATAAACATTTGTACAGAAATCTTGAGTCAATGTTATAAATAAAGTGATAATAGGTCAGTATCCTGTTCATTCATTATTCATTTTTTTCTTCTATGTATTTTGTGTGATTTTGTCTCATGTACATTTAATCCATATTCCTTTATTTTCTATTAAACAAGACAGCATGCCGACAAGACTGTCACATTCATCATGTTCAAAGCTTATTACATACATGTATACATGTTGGTTTTTTTAATTTTATAGTGGCTGTATAAATAAAAATACAATAAAATTGAGAATGGAAATGGGGAATGTGTCAAAGAGACAACAACCAGTCCAAATAAAAAACAACAGCAGAGGGTCACCAACAGGTCCTCAATGCAGCGAGAAACTCCCGCACCCGGAGGCGTCCCTCAGCTGGCCCCTAAACAAATATACACCAGTCCAGCGACAATGAACGCCATACTAATTTCCAAATTGTACACAAGAAACCAAAATTAAAACAATACAAGACTAACAAAGGCCAGAGGCTCCTGACTTGGGACAGGCGCAAAAATGCGGCGGGGTTAAACATGTTTGTGAGATCTCAACCCTCCCCCTATACCTCTAACCAATGTAGTAAAGTAAACGCATAACAATACGCACATTAAAATTCAGTTCAAGAGAAATCCGCGTCTGATGTCAGAAGATGTAACCAAAGAAAATAAACAAAATGACAATAATACATAAATAACAACAGACTACTAGCAGTTAACTGACATGCCAGCTCCAGACTTCAACTAAACTGACATGTATTTTTTCTAGTACCTTCTTACCCAATATGAAAATATACCAAACACTTTGTTGTTTCAATTAAATCTTACACCCACAGTTTAATCAGCCCAAATCAGGTTGAATTGGTATGGGGTCTGATCAATCTAATAATGTTTTATGATCAAATACAGATTTAGCACAGACCATTTTTGACTTTCTGGGGGAGGGAGAGTGGCTATTTTTTTTTTGGAAAATATCCCTACCCTAATTTTTGTCAAAATAAAATATCTGGCCCGCACTTAGATTAAAAAAAATAATCAGGCCCGCATTTTGCCAATAAAAGAAAAGAAACTTTCCACATTGAACTAAATGGGGAAAAAATCATCTGCATAGCGGGTGAAACAATATCCTGGTCGACATGAAAAGACTAAAAACCCCCCCTCCTAGAAAGTCAAATGCCGCAAACATACAAATACTTTTATTTAAGATGGAGTTTCTCCAAATTTTCTTTCGTCCATGGATATAAAGTTTCTGATTTATAGGGGATATCGGCTGACTTCAGCTTTTTATCATTTTAGTTTCTGTATATATATGAGGGGGGATAGGACCTTTTTCGGGATGCGGGAATTTTCTTTTTCAAATTTCGGGACCTCAGGATTTCATGTTTTTAAGCCCGTGATTTTGGGATTTCGTGTTTTTAAGCTCGGGATTTCGGGATCAGGACCCCTCCTATATATATACTATATAGTGAACCTTACATATTAAGTCTACCTTTTTAATTCACGTTTTCAGGAAAGGGGATCTTTTCACTATGTTTTTCATGCAATTTTTTTTGCAATTTTTATTTCATGTGTTTCTGTGTTCATTCCTTATTTTGTTATATTTACCTAAAGCTAACTTTGTGTTTACATCCCAAATCTTGTGGTCATGTTGTTTTCCAGTTGGGATAGCGTTGATGTTCCCACACGACTTATTTGTGCACAACACTTTCAACACTGACCCCAAGCCATATGTCTTTATATCAATAATGTTATGAAGAGACAGTGGTAGACCACAGTGTTTACATTGTTGTAGGTGGTCAGCAATAACACCAAGTTCCACTACTCTACGACCAATGCGCCAGTCATCTGTTGGGGTCAAGTTATTTCCGTCATTGTCTAAAACTTCTTCATGAACGATATTTGAAATATCTGGGACTATTTTTTTACTTGTTACATCATATGAGTGATCTGCATGAAGTGACTTTAAAGCTAGATCCTGATCCTCTTCAAAATACCGTTTTCGTTGACCCTCTCGAATGGACACGAGTTTTCTTACTTGTTTCGATGTTCTAAAGCCATTATTGCGAAGTTTTCCCATGATAAATAATAAATAAAAATTTCAAAGACTATAAAAAATATAAAATACTATCAAAACGGTGTAAAATGACATCTATAAATTCTTTTAGACTCTCCGTTGAAGCTGTCAAGTGGTCGGCTGCTTCCATGTAAACAAATACCGGAAATCGCGGGATATAATTATGTCGTCTATGTTTATTTTTATTAATAGTAGCATACATGTACGTTATAAAATGATTAATCTATAACTATTATTCATATTTCAACCATTTTATTGATTTAGTTTTGTCAAACACTGTTTACATTTTTACGACTTTCTTTATAAATTACGGTGCGCAAAAAGTGTCAAAAACGACACCAGCAGACATCCTTAATGTGGTCAAACAACTGTCTTGTGAATTTTTGGGCCAATACCCATATACTGAAAGCTGACAAAAAAAAAGGACAAATGTATATGAAAGAGGAATATGTGATTAATTGATACATGTACATTTGAATAATTTTGCTGTATGTGTTACTTGACAGGTTGGTGTCTGGTTCAGGAGATATCAAACTGACCAAGGATGGAAATGTACTACTTCATGAAATGGTAAGATATAATGTGGTCACTGGCACCCTTCACGCTTAACTTTGAATCAAGAAGCCAGAAGCTTTTACGTTGTAGATAGATTCTGTTGGCTTGGAGAGAAGAATTTTACAAGCCTGAAAGCAATTTTACAAGCCTGAAAGCAATTTTTCAAGCATGAAAGCAATTTACCAATCCTGAAAGCAATATTACAAGCATGAAAACAATTTTACTAGCCTGAAAGCAATTTTACAAGCCTGAAAGCAATTAGCAAACTTACAAGCCTGAAAGCAATTAGCAAACTTACAAGCATGAAAGCAATTTTACAAGCCTGAAAACAATTTGACAAGCCTGAAAGCAATTTTACAAGCATGAAAACAATTTTACAAGCCTGAAAGCAATTTTTCAAGCATGAACACAATTTAACAGGCCTGAAAGCAATTTAACAGGCCTGAAAGCAATTTTACAAGCCTGAAAGCAATTTTACAAACCTGAAAGCAATTTTACAAACCAATGCTGTAGGACTTGTGGTTAAGCATGAAGACTGCACTGGTAACCTCGTCAACTTAACATCTCATTTTCAAATTCTAGTTAGAAAGTTAATTATGTCCCTAATTAGACACAATACTTTCTCCATAATCAAAATAATTATAAAATAGTGCAAATATTTCTGATTTTAGTACTTTTGATGTACCTGAGTTGCATTGTAGACATAAGAAAAAATAAGACCAATATCTATATATTTTTTTTGACAATTTTTCTGTTAAAATTCATTGTAGTAAATTAACATCTATGATAAGAAAATTTAAGCCACTGATTTTCCTCAGTTTTATTTCAATTAATTACAGTATATTCTTTTTGGAATTTCTACACAAGATATTTAAATTTAAACACAACTGTAGTGTACTACTGTGGATTTATTCATTTTTCGTGGATATCCAGTTTTTCGAAAATTGGTATAAAAATGTTAATGAATCCACAGTAATACAGATGACCATTTAATTTTTGTAGTCTCTTATTAAACAATTTTACTGATGCCTGTTCACTAATGACATTGAATAAAAATATTTATCTTTCACAGCAAATCCAGCATCCCACAGCTTCTCTGATTGCCAGAGTAGCCACAGCTCAGGATGACATCACCGGAGACGGGACAACATCTAACGTTCTTATCATTGGAGAACTCCTCAAACAGGCTGATCTTTACATCTCAGAAGTGAGTAGTTTGAAATTAGTGTTACGGTATATTTGTACTTCACTTACATGTATGTGCCAAATTGTGTGAATTTTTGTCTGATGTTTGGTCAAACTGCAATCATACTATTTATATCTGATAGAGATTAAATTTGTCTGACCCCAAAAAAAAGTTTTAATTGATGCATACCCTTTGCAAAAGGTTTACAGCAAAATGATACATAGCACAGCTTTCAAGCCTTTAAATTGTAGTGTATTTTGGAGGTGAACACGTTTAAAGTTGAATCAAGTTTGAATGTTCTATAAAGTGCAAATTTTGTAAAAGCTTACGTAGACTTTGGTAAGAGTTTGATTTTTACTCAATTCACGAAAATTGGTACTCATGAAAAATAAATTAATCCCAACAAACATGTGCAATATCAAATTCTACTGAGGACTCAATTCACCAGACAGAAGAAAACTTAACCCTTTCACCGATGGCTTCCCAGAGAGAAGCTACTCTGAGACGATGGCTTCCCTGGCTACTATTACTCAAGTGGGAGATCTTCATAATATTAAATAAATGTCAATAAAAACTTGTTTGTAGTTATTTGTGTATTTATTTCATTCACTAACACCATGTTCACAGTTTTGTTCATGTTTTGATAATTTTTTCTTCATAAAATATTCAAATTTTCAAATTTTCGGCATTATCTAGGTGAAATTCTCAAAATTCTGCTCTTAGACCCCAAATCGTAATTTTTAAACCCAAAACGGCAAAATTTTGAAAATTTTTATGAGGCTGTACAAATTCCTCACACTGAACGATGTCCATTCCAAGTGTTTTGTACATAAAACAACATTTTACGTTCAAAAAAGTATACTAGTTTGGCTTCAATTCTTCCATATTCTTTCAAAAAAAATGTTCCCTCATTTCAAATTCTCGTAAATTCCGTAAATTTCGTCTGATTTTGACACGGTTTTCAACAAACGGAAGCGACATGTTTACACTTTCATCCGGGTATCATCAAAGAAAGATAACTCATGTTTGCACTGTTTTGAGCGGGAAACATAAAAGATGTATTCCGATCCCGGTAAAACGGGACTCATCGTCAGCTGTCTGAAGCGTGAATCCCGGTAAACCGGGACTCATCGGCGAAAGGGTTAAGAGATGTTTTTTTTTTTTTTTTTTTATTTAACATGTTTAATTTCAGGGTCTTCATCCCAGGTTAATCACAGAAGGATTTGAGCTGGCAAGAAACAAGGCCCTAGAGGTAACATTAAATCATGATGAACTAACTCTTACAATTTATACAAATATTTTGAATTTATTGATCATGTTTTTTTGAAAAACAGACTTGAAATACATTTAATGTGTGTAATCTTTTTAAAGAAAGTTTATACCTGCAGGGGGGATGTATTGCAGTCACCATATTCTTAAACTTTTCTCATGAACTACCTTTTTAGATTTTTTTTTTGCACATTCTATACATTCTATCCATGAACATTTAAAAAAATATCAATGTAATATTTACTCAGGTGTTCAGTTTAAAAATGATGCGTGTTGCATGAATCTTGTATCAATTTAAAAAAAATATCAAACTGTCATTAAAGTAATATTTGAAATAAGAGTTATCTTCCTTTCAATGCTTATTACAACTATGCAATGTAAAACTTCAAAATGAATGCAACTCTTTCTGATTCTTCAATGCTCACAAGTACTTTGATTTTATACTTTGAATAATGAAAAGGGGGAAACTATTTAACATGTTTAAGCAAGACAACACACACAATTGCTTGTTGATATAAACTTTCTCAAACCATATGGCAAGACAAAGGCATTATAGTTGAACAAACAAGTGATTACTTTAAACTGCAAACATGACAAAAGATAATGCATTAAAATATGGTACGGCTTTAATAGTGTAGATGAAAAGATTAACATGTAAAATATGATTTTAGGTTTTGGAAGCAGTGAAAATCTCCAAGGAAATAGACCGTGACACTCTGATTCAAGTCGCCCAGACTTCCCTCAAGACTAAAGTGCACTCTGAACTGGCAGATCTTCTGACTGAGGTAAGGAAACAAACCGAACGACGTTCCAATCCAAAAACAATGTAATACAAAATGAATCAATTGATATTAATATCATGTACGTATACTCCATACTACCTGGGCATTAGTGTGTTTGTCTGCAGAGTGGGAGGTTGTGGATTCAAACACTTCCTGAGTCAAACCCAAGACTTTAAATCAAATTGGTATGTACTACATCTCTTCAAAGCATGCCACATTAGGAGTTTGAGCAAAGACTGGTTGACTTGGAATCATAGTAATGTGGGAAGGGGAGGTTGACATTTATCCTCTGGACTGTTGCCTTTTCAGCAAGCATGTTAAAAACTCTGGCTCAGCATGTCGGTCTAGTACAAGGCAAAGTTTAAACTTTTATCACATCATCATGTTGTCATCCTGAATATCTTATATGCCACTGGAAACTTAAAAGTCATCTGTCTATCCATCTTGTTTTGGAATTTCTTGTATAATAAATTGTTGACCACTTAATATATTTTAAACCCTCTATTTGCAGGCAGTAGTAGATGCAGTATTATCTGTAAAGAAGGGAAATGAACCAATAGACTTACATATGGTAGAAATCATGGAGATGCAGCACAAGACAGACATGGACACTGTGTAAGTATTATTATCAACCAGGAAATGTTGTGTCTGTCCATTTTGTTTGTCAGTTTGCTGTATCTTCTTCGTTTTCCCCACATATCCAAATTCAGGAAATGCATGCCATTGAAACTTTTTGAATATCTTTTATAGTATTTGCTGTTCAAATCTATTCAGATATTTTCGATATTTTATTAATTCCAACTGGTTGATAGTTATCTCAATGGCTTTCATACCAAATCTCCTTATTAATACAAGAACTTTGAAATGAATAAAAATTTCACCATTCATGAAGAAAAGAAATACATAACCAAGATGAAGACTTTCATGACTCTCTCTAGATTTGAATTAAGTCAAGTCAAACCTGCTACATTTATATAGATCTGCCACGCTAATTTCAATGGAAAATCAGGTCTTGTCAAGTGATCTTGTTTTGGTTCCACTGTAGTCATACCTTTTACATTTTGAACCTCAATTCGAAGGACATTTGTCTTGTAAGATCAATTTGATCTTAGAATACAGGTTTGACTGTATGTGTTAGAATTTAACCATGTAGAGGTTGTGTCATATATTTATGATGTACAGTGATACACTTTCAGACTTGTAAAGGGATTAGTATTAGATCACGGAGCACGCCATCCACAAATGCCAAAGCGTGTTGAAGATGCCTACATCCTCACTTGTAATGTTTCATTGGAGTATGAAAAAACGTAAGTTTTATTCAATTTTAGTCAAATTTGTTTTTTAGTCAGGCCGAATTAAAAAGTATGTGTGGTTCCAGTTACATCTGAAAAAAAGTTAGGGTAGGTAGGTAGGGATTTTTTTTTATTTTATGTTTTTTTTTACATTGAGTCTATGGGAGCAACATTCTGACTTTAACAGTGCTTAATGAAAAATGACAATAAAATCTTTAGAGTAGGCTATTTTTAAGCCGAAAAAGTAGGGACGGTAGGGTTACTGGAACCACACATATATATTTATTTGGCCTCATTAAAAGATATATTCAATTAAAAAAGCTATAATGAGATACTAAAACTGAAATAACATGTAAACACAAAAATGGGTATTCAATGAATATTCATGAATCCACAGTAACATATAACAACATACAATAAATAGTTTTCTGGCTTGACCAAGGCTTGGAAGGAGTTCTATTACATGCCAATAGAATCTAATAATAAAAAAAAAAGCATGAGGACACAAAAACATACAGACATAACATAATAAACAAATGGATTTTCCTGCTATAATAATAATTATTATACTTTACTAGAACACACCCGTGATATCGCGAGTCCGTGACTGAATTAAAGTATATAACTATGCGCAAGCCGTATTTTAGTATTAGTATTGTCATCTGATAAAGTCATGCCGATTATAAGATACACAGTTTTCTCTGCTTTCAAATCTTTCTGTTTGAACCCGTCGAACTGGAACTTATCAATTATTGGTAATATAAATTATTTGGAAAACAAAAGGTCCTGGAATGGAGTATTTTTTAATCAACAGCATTGTCCTATATTAGTTATAAATAAAGTTGAATTCTTTGATTCGCTGTTTTACGTCATGCCCGCTTACAAATTGAAAACTGTACCTATACGCCTTACTTTTAGTCCAGATTTTTAGTATTCGTATTGTTATCTTAGAAAGTCTTACTGATTAAAATACTACAAAAGGTAACAATTTGACAATTTAGTAGTGTCAACCCTGTGATTATGACCCGTGTATATAGCATATTAATCCTGAATACACCGTTTGTTGGTGCGCCTGTCAGATGCGGAACATACAGATAAGGTAATAGGTAACAGATGAATATACTATTGGTATCGGTATCGGACTCAACTTCTTAATTATTGGCAATATTAATTACGTGGAAAACAAAAGGGCCTGGAGTGGTGTAATTTTTAATCTACACCTTTGTACTATATTAGTTATATATATAAAGTTGAATTCTTTGATTCGTCGTTTGTACGTGATGACGGCTGACAAAATGGTGGTAATGATCTTATAGATTGTCACTATATATGATTGCATATTACCATCTGACACTATTAAAAATAATAAACAATGCATCTTTACCCAATTTTATCCTTTACTTTTACAGTGAGGTGAATTCAGGATTTTTCTACAAGAGTGCTGATGAACGAGAGAAGTTTGTTCAGGCTGAGAGGAAGTTTATTGATGATAGAGTGGAGAAAATCATTGCTTTGAAGAAGAAAGTCTGTGATGGCAACAAGAAAAGCTTTGTTGTTATTAACCAGAAGGTAATTTACACTTTATGAAACAAGGATTCTTGCAGAAAAGGTTAATTATCCAAAAGGTTATTTAGAATGTACGAAACAAGCATTCACACGTTAAAAGTCACAATTCATTTATGAGATAATTTCTTCCAGTAATTTAGACCTTACAAAACAAGCATTCACACAGAAAAAGTTGTGCAACGATTCCTAAATGAGATAATTTCTACTCCATTTTTACAAATTAAATAATGAATAAATAATTATTTAGATTGCTAAAAATTTATCCTTTGTATGAGTAAATTTTTATTAATCTGCATTTAACTATGCTATATATGGACAATTTCCTATGAAGACTTTCAATGAAATAATTCAAAAATGATTGTAAAATAATTTGTCAGTGTGACAGTAGATGATATCACCTAGATAAATTTACCTTGATAACAATTTAAGGATGTTTGCTTGTCATTTTGGAATCCTCTGCTTTTATCGATTTGAATGCCTTCAAAAAAAATTGCCCACTGACCATCATTTTTCGTTTTATAAATCTTTTACATGCATAATTATAAGCCCTCTGTAAAAGTCTTTTAAATTTTTTTTATTTTTTGATAGTTTTTGAGAACTTTAACTTGTCCATGATAAAGCTATGAAAAATCAAGAGTACATTTTCCTGCCAAAATTTCATTGGATAATATCTCGAAAACATGCACATTGACCTATGTATATTTTTTTGCTCTTTAGGTTCCTTAATTTATCTCTTATAAATTTATACTAGTGCTATGAAAAAGCTTGTAATTTTGAAACTTAGTAGGGGACTTCCTTAAATGTAGAAATGGTATCAGTGAAATAAGACATGAGCCATAATTATTTAGTATGATATACTTGTGCTTGTGTTGAGAATAGCTACTGAAATATCACTGCTTTAAAACCCTAGGCCTGTGAGTTGTGTTGGAAAATTTGAATGCTTGAAACCTTATTTAAGACTGTGGTGATTCTTTATTGTAGGGAATTGATCCACTGTCTTTAGATTTATTGGCCAAGGAAGGAATCATGGGATTGAGAAGAGCTAAGAGGAGAAATATGGAAAGGTAAATTACTGTACAACACCTCATTCTTGCAAGCAATCATTTGTATGGACTATCAGGGGTAGAAAAATAATGCCTTAACACTAGGAAAATCAAAATCACTGTACTGTAACTTGTATTTATTTAAGCCCTTAATCTTTGATTGATATTTAACTCATTTGCAACCACATCACATCTCCTTTTTTATCTATTACAGGTTGTCTCTGGCTGTCGGGGGAATGGCCATGAACTCTGTTGATGACATGACACCAGATTGTCTAGGATTTGCCGGTCTAGTTTATGAACAAGTGTTGGTAAGTTAAATAAAGATAAATATATTTGTCTCAAAATGCAATATAAAAGATCAGTAATGGACAAAGGGAGGTTTATAACAAGTTTTAAAACTACTGTGCATTTATTTATTTAAATTTAAAAATGATTAAGTTCATTTATTGTTGTAATTTTCTCATGTTCTAAAGGCTAAAATTCAATTTTAATTTTTGCGATATTGAGAAAAGTCCTGTTTAATTCATATAAAACATTTCAAATGTGATTTTAAGTTATTGTAATAATAACCCTGTCTATTTTGTGAATTTACAGTAAAATCATGTTTTCAATGACTTATTTTACAGGGAGAAAGCAAGTATACATTTATAGAAGATTGTAAACATCCCCAATCTGTGAGTCTGCTGATCAAAGGTCCAAACAAACATACTCTTACTCAGATCAAAGATGCTATCAGGGATGGACTTAGAGCTGTCAAAAATGGTATCGAAGATGGTTAGTATATTCACAAAAAAAATATATTTACTGTATAGAGTCAAGGCATGGATTATGATGTGGTTTGAATTAAATGATTTCTGTTTTTATTTATACAAGAAAATATGATAAAAGTGGATTTTCTAATTATATGGTTGAACAAGTTAGTTTGTTGGTGTTTAAAATCTCAGCGACCATGATTATATCATATCCTCCAGTTTTCAATGGTGGAGAGTCTAAGAGAAAAAAGAACCAGAAAAAAAACACCAATCTTTGGTAGGAAAACAGGCAATCTGTGTTGATCAATTACGATTATAAGTGAAAACCTCTTGTGGACAGCAGGCTTTGAACTCTGAACCTTAGTGATTGAATATTCATTTGATTAATTACTTAGTTAGTTGTGTCCAATTAAAAGTGATTGACCTATTTTATATGTTCTTTTACAGCCTGTGTTTTACCAGGAGCTGGTGCATTTGAAATAGCTGCTTACCAAGAACTGATGCAGTACAAAAATGAGGTCAAAGGTCGTGCAAGACTTGGTATGTTATTTATGAAATAAATACACTCATTTAAATTTTAAATAATATAAATTCATTACCTGTCATTCTGTTTATATAGTGAAAGCAGGGCTTCCAAAAAATATTTGAGCCAGCCGGACATTTTATATCTGATCCCGATTTTAATCCCTGAAGACTTATTTACAAAAGGCAATTATGGTAATTAGATGGCCATTCCAATGATTGACATTACATTAAAATAATGATTTTAAACTTTACTCTGATATGAATTTGATGTTCGGATGTAAACTGTTAAATTGGCAGTGCATCATTCAAAGTGTGCACATCAGCGTGCTCATATCTGCCTTAGACTCTTTATTTGTGCAAAATGACATTGTCAAAAACTTTACTTTCGTTTTTAAAATTACATTTTTCTAACCGGATTTTGACTTGACAATGGTAAAACATTGACCATAAACGGATACGGAAAATCTGTACGTTTTACAAAGCACGACTGAGTGAAGAAGCTCTTTCAACGTTATTTCTTCAACAAAATACTTGAAATGATTGTTATATACAGGTATCAATTATAATTTTAGCATTTTTGAAGAAATGTAGGATGCATATTTAATTTCCCACATGTGCACATGCACACACGTGTTCTAGTTCATACAACGTAATTCTGACGCTTTTTCATTTAAAATTCATCAAATCATGTTGATAACCTAATTTCTTATAATTTTAATCTTTTGGACTAAATCAATTAGATACAAACCGCTGAAATGTAAGAAAATAATTGTGAATAAATAGACTGATCAATTTATACGATGTCCGGTACTGAAAATAGTTCACCTGTCACCTGAACAGGTAGATTTCAGCTGTCCAACTACTTATTAGCCTTGATTAAAATTATAAAGTATTGAAGTAGGGGTTGTTTTGATAGTAATTAATCATCATGTCACTTTTATGACAGGAAATGTGTTGATGCTAAAAGACAAAAGGTTGGGTCAAAAAGATTGTGAATTATGTTAAAATGTCAGACTAAAAAAAACATTGAAAACTGAAATATATATGATGTTTCATGCTTTGCCCAGCCAGATTTTTACAAATGACAGGAATATATGACCATTTTGGACTGAGTGAAAGTAAATGATTTATTTTCCTTTGTTGAGTTTGCTGTATATATATTTTGGACTGTAAAAGAAAAGTGTTTTGAGGGACTTTTAATTCAACAAACCTTAATATCAAGGTTCTCACTAAGCATGCTAAGGCGAGTCCACGAGTCCTGGAATCTTTATTTTCCAAACTGGCGAGTCTAAAGATGCATCATTGTAAAATGTTGTATCCATTGAGCTAATATATCATCATTTTATTATTTTAAAAAAGGTTTAAAAAAATAATTTAAAGGAGTAAGTTCGGTAAGTGCCATATTTGGCCCCAATTATAAAGTTCATGGTTACAAGACAATAATTGTTTTAAGTTGCCTTAGAGACATGTGAGAAAGTTAAACAGAGCTGTTTTTGTCAAAGTTTAATTCTAACCCGTTGATTTTTATATCCCAAAAAGGTCAAGATAAGGGATTTTGGTGAAATTTGACAAAATCAGCTGGATTTCAACCAAATAAAGGACCAGGAAACATAGAGCGCAGGCGTCGACAAGCTTAATATTCAAATAAGACATGTTAAATGTCTTCACAAACATTATTTTAAAAGATCTTTGTTGTCGACGTATGCGCTCTGTGTTTCCTGTCAAATAATCTTTGGAAATTTACCCATTTTCATTGATTTTTTTCGTAAAAAATCAATATGAGTACAACTTGTGACGTCATAATGAAACGCAGAGACGTAAAATTTTCAACAAAATGGCTTATATCCTATCTAGTCAATGTATTAGCTATAATTTATCGTGATATTGGTCAATAAATCCGAATTTGAAATTTACGCTAAAAAAGGGGGCCATTTTAGACCTTATCGAACATACTCCTTTGATTTCATTTGTCTAAGGCCAAAATTAAAATTATATTTGTTTCCCTCCCCCTACCCGGGTAAAAATAAGCCCCTGGTCAAAAAGTTATACTCAACAAAAAAATCTAAATTATTTTTTTCCGAAAAACAATTTGTTTCCATTTTTGAAAAGTGCTTGAAAGCACTGATAATCTAAATAAATACACTCAAATTGAGCACAAACCCCTGATAAGTGGTCTTGATAGGACAAGTCAAACCATTCATGTGACCATCCAGTTAAAAAAAAGGAAAAAAAGAAAAGAACCTACCTTCCTGGGGTCGATTTCACAAAAAAACTTACGATTAAGATTTATCGTAAGTATACTGATTTGTTCATGACTTAAGACAAATCTTAGTGGTAAGTGTTTTTGTGAAATCGACTCCTGGTCAATTTACAATGGGTACACCGGGGGAGGGGAAACAGACATTCTTTTAAATGTGGCCTTAGAGACTGTAATTATATCATATATCAATAAAATTTTATCTTTTCACTGCTGGACTTTCCTTTAAAAATCCTTAGAACCCTTTTATTATTATTTCTGAATCAACTGGTATATAATTGACTTGCTACAACTCTTTTGATACAAGTGGAAGTAGTGGTGTTATTGTAGATAATTATTTGTGGCGTACCTATTTTTGAGTTAAAGGTGAATCCACCAATTGAAATATTTAATGAACTCGGAACTTTCTTTCGGCTTGTATGCAGACTTTTGCAAAACCATGAAATCCCATGTCTGAGAAAACAATCCTCAATCCATTAAAAATTGGTCCCCACAATAAATAAATTAATTCGCACTAAACAATTGTAGAAAACCTCTTTGTTGCATCAGCAATCAGAAACTTAAAAACATACTGTTAGTACCATATTCTGATTGTGCTGTTGTAACTATGGAAAATTAAAAATTGATAGGTTTACTTTAATCTATGACCACATTTATTTTGTAGGTGTTCAAGCCTTTGCTGATGCCCTGCTGATCATCATCAAGGTTCTAGCCCAGAACTCTGGTTTAGACCCTCAAGAATCTATAGTCAAATTACAGGAGGAATATACTGGTCCTCAACAAGCTGTAGGACTAGATATAAAAACAGGTAAATTGATATGTGACAGTGTTCTCCCCAGAAATTTTGGATAGCATCACATTTTGCGTAAAAAAAAATATTAAACTGTATTTTTTTTAATGTCGTTTGTCGCGTCGCTCTATTTCCTTTATATGTTTTAGTTTAGATTGTTCAAGTCATAACTGAGAATACAATTAAACTATAACCACAAAAACAGTTGTTTCAGTTTATGTTTTCTTTATTCATTTATAGTTACAGAATTATTTTTTTCCTCTTGTGCCAAATAAAAATAAATATGTGGTTTCAGTTACCCAACAATAAGTCAAATGAATGAATGGTTCATTATAGATCAACCTGTTTATATACAAAACTAAATATCTAGTACACAAAATTAACTTTTTTTTATATTATATCAAGTAAAGATAAAGTAGCAAAAGTAGCAAAAAAAAAATCAATTTAAAAACTTTTTTTTAATATCATGTTTATGAAATTCATTGTTTCATGGCACTCAATGAATTAGTCCCAGTTGTTTCTTATCTTTACATCAAAATGATATGTATTTTTAACAAAGTTCTAACAAATAGTCTGTTAATGCGTAGTTTTCTCTCTTGGTATATTTTTTCTGTCTACTGTCCATCTGTTGTCATTATCGTGAAAATGCGGATTTATGTCATATCTGGTCCGGTTCCGATCCGCAGTTTACACAAAAATGTGCAATGGCGGCCGTAGAAAAATTTACAAAAATGAGTCCGAGAATAAACATTGTTTGACAAAAGATTGTGCATGAATTAGACGCTTTTAATGCATTAAATGGATTAAATATAAACTTAAGCCAATTATGATAACTTTTTAAAGAAGTATTAAACTTAGTTAGCTCTAAACCAAAATTCTCGCTCTCGTATTACCGGAAGAGAAAGAAAGTAATTTTGGAGAGATGCACAAATAAACAACCTTTTAAAAAAAAAAAAATCGTTTTAATCTTTGAAATTTCGTAATACAAAACGTAGATTTCGAATTGTTTTGTGATTGCATTTTTCCATGTCGAAATTGGTGATAGCAGACACGTGGTATTAGTCATGTCACAAGTGTCAGCTTGGGATATTCGCATCAAAACAGTTATCACCCTGAGGGCAATTAACACCTAGCTATTTAATCTCTGAATTGCCTTTAGTGTCCGACTTAAAGGGATTACAATTAAAGGTGATATAATTTTTATGATCATAATCGATAATAGATGAAAGTTCAAAATTGAGGACAAGTAAAATATCATCTTCAAAATAATTATACCGTCGCGGGAATTATTATAGCATCACGGTGAAAAAATATAGCGTCGCGGTACCGCGACGCTAAAACGGCCTGGGGAGAACACTGTGTGAAATAAGAAGGCCTCTTAGCACTAATTTAATTTAAGGTAACAAGCAAATAATTATTATTAACAGTTGCTTACTACCTGTTTTCTAATACTTTGAATTACAAGTGGGAACAATGTGTAAAATCTTTCAACTTTTTATTTGAGACGGAAGACGTGTAAAAATTAAATGTTGTTAATTCAGTAATGTTTGCAAAATTTTAATTATTGAGAATAATGCAAATATGTTAGTATTGATATGGTAAGAACTTGCATACAGATATCTGATACATAGCTGCAGCAGATATTCTTGAAATCGCATTAATTAATCTCGAATTCTTGTCTTTTCTTCAATAATCGCAATAAATGCAAACAATAATTTCTGAATTTACAATGAGTTATATCCATGATGCATACTGAAGACATTTTTTATTCCCCACCTACGATAGTAGAGGGCATTATGTTTTCTGGTCTGTCGTTCGTTTGTTCGTCTATCTGTCTGTCTGTCTGTCCCGCTTCAGGTTAAGATTTGGGTCAAGGTAGTTTTTGATGAAGTTAAGTCCCATCATTTTGAAACTTTGTACACATGTTTCCCATACCATGATCTTTCTAATTTTAATGCCAAATTAGAGTTTAAACACCAATTCCTAGGTCCACTGAACACGGAAAATGATAGTTGTACTGGGGTATCGGTGTACCATGGTCACATTCTTGTTTCTGATTATTTTTTTCTAGTAGAAAGTAGCCCATCCATAGTACTTTTAATGTGCTTAAATGGAACTTTATTTTATATTTTCAGGTGAAGCTCTTATACCATCCGATGCTGGAATACTAGACAATTACCGTGTGAAAAGACAATTACTTCATTCATGGTAAGTTTGATGATATACTGGCTGTATCACGTCCTCAAAAAATTGTAAAAGGTCTAAAAAAAAAAAAGTAAGTCTAGGTAGTTCTACTACTGTAATCACTAGCCAGTCAACACTGAGGTTGTGAGTTGGAACCTCCAATGTGGGTGCACTCGACTCCAATCTTAATTGACTAGGATTGTAAGTTTTCCTATTGAATGTCAGTGGTTTTCTCCGAGCACTCTGGCTTCCTTCACCATTAAAAACTGGCCATCACGAAAAAGAATCTAAAGAAGCGCATAAAAGTGGTGTTAAAGCACCAAAAATCAATCGAGAAAATGTTTAGATTTATGACATGACTTTGGTATTGGACATTGGAATTCCTTCCTACCATATTAAATCAAAATAGCAAATTTGATTTAATAAATACTTTCCTTTCTCAATTTTATTAAATATTATTTAGAATTACAAAGGTGACATACTTGCAAGCCAATAATACATGACAGGGGTTTCGAGCATATTTTATCAAAATTGAACTGAATTTACTTCTTATAGTAAAATATTATATGAATATCTGCTTTATGCAAAAATGTTTGTAACTGGGGAAAAAACCATGTTTTAATTTTTAGCTTAATGCATGTACTGATTTTAATGTGAACTTATAAAAATATATGCCAAATAACAGTTTATATGACCCCGATTTCCTATTCACTGAACTTGAAAGTTTGATAACAAGCAAATACTGTTGACATATTTATTCTTGTTAAGTACTATGAAAGCTACATGAATTTTAATTTTAAAATTTAACATAAAATTTGTGTTTTTTTCAGTACTGTGATAGCCACCAATCTGTTACTAGTGGATGAAATAATGAGAGCTGGAATGTCTTCATTGAAAGGATAGCCCTGATCATGGACAAATCTCATATTTAACTTATACATGTTTTCCCATGCTTTTGTACTATAAATAAAAACTGCAGTCATTAAATTGTTATATTTTAAGCATTCAGTAGTGATATAAACATAGATTCTACCACTGCATTGAGTTTGATATGATATTTATTCACTCAAAACAGTTATATTTTCAAATTTAAAACATGAGTTAAATTTTAGTCTAGAGTGGATAAATATCGTATTGCACGAGAAATCTGTTTCTCTAATGAGTTTAAAACGATATGCAGACAATCTTAATCTTCTTTTTTTTTTGATCGACCTGCAAAAAGATGTATTCTTTCATCAGGCATGGTCACCTTTGTCCATGAAGTCACAATTGGAATTTCAGAGGAAAGCAAGAACATTTTTATCATTATCAAATTTGGACCAATGAAAATCTGACATCAAACTAAAAGTCGAAGGTGACTCTAGGTTTGTACTCTGTCATTTGAGCAAATCTGTTTTCTGAACTTTTTTGGTGCCAAAATTACCATTGTTTACAGTAGCTTCCTTACCCATAACATCTGAGATTGAACATCTGATCCACTACCAGGTCAAAGCATGAAAAATAGAAATTGACATTTGAAGCTTCTAGACTTTGAAACTATAGAAGTAAATGACTGTTTGGTTTGGGAGTCTGAATAAAGTGTTTGATTAGGGTGATAGGACTTTCTGCATACTACTGTCTTATGAGATACCAGTTTTAAAATCGGAACTTGCTGTGTTGATTGATTACAAGGCAGGATATGTTCATATATAATTGATATGGTAATTGTCTTGTTTATGTGTGTAATATTTGTAGTAAGACATTTAGGGTACATCATTTAATCAAAAACTATGAAAAGCAAATTATTGATAAATCTCTTGCTTTTTTCAGCCATTAGAAAGTTTTTCAAAGGGCTCAGTGTTTACTTTTTGGGGAAATACATTCATTCAATCATTAACATCACATGAAAGTCTTAATAAAGTGGTTGATAGTGATTGCTGATTAGTTGTTTGATGCTCAAATCCAATCACAACTCAATATAATTTATAGACTATTGGTTACATAGTGTGCTGTGGTCTAAAACAATATATAATTATGGGGGCAATAAATTCAATATAGGATTTGAGCGACTAGCTGTCACTAGCACACTACAATGTTTTAACTTACTATCTTAACACGTGACTTACTAATGACCTATCAAAGTGGTCAATGTTCAATATAAAGAACCTACTTCTAGTGTGCTTGTACAATAACAAATGCCAACAATAATTTGTTTGCTTTCAAAGTGCTTTCTACATTCATTTCAATTGTTATTCGTCTATTTTTTTTGTTGAAAATTTTTCCTCAACTCTCTTGTTTTACAAAGGGACATAACACCACTTCTAGCCGTGTAGAAAGATGTATGCAAGACAACAATGTATGGAAAAAAATGAACTACTTGTTACAATGCAAATTACCTAATAACATTGTATAATGGAAATCAATTATGCAAGTAAAGATTGATCGTATGTATATTGTATACTGTTGTCATATGAAATTAAGACAACAATCAATATAAGTTGTAGAATTGATTAGGAAATAGTATTACATGGTGTTTATCGTCCTGAACATGCATGAAATATTTGCCACTGGCTGTTAAGCAATCAATCATTACATGGTGTTTATTTTAATATACTGTGAATTCATTATTATTCGTTGGATACCAATTTTCGTGGCTTTCGTTGGTACAGGTGAACAACGAAATTAAAAGTTCAACGAATAACAAATTTGCTATAGGCTTGTATGCAGACTTTAAATATTCACGAATATGCATCTTCTCGGTAATCCACGAAAATAAATGAATCCGCAGTATAGAAAGATATTTGGACTGACGTCTGATAATGTTAGATTTGTAAATATAAGTTAATAAATGTTCAGTCATCCCTTCAACAGGATATGAATCCATGCTGCTGTGAGACCTTAAAAAATATGTCTGAATTTATCCAGCACCCAAATATTTATACTAGCCACACTTATTATCAAGACATTTGCAAATATTAATTCATAATACATGATGCTCTGGTAGTATATTGAAAAGCAAAACCCTCCAGTCCATAATTACTAGTATTTAAATTGTGTGCTGATTTTAAATGCATGCTGGTCCCCTTCCGTCTAACACCAAGTAATATTTGCCACAGGAGGTTAAGCAACCAACAATCAGTCAATCTAACACTGAAATGTTTCCCACTGGACGTTAAGCAACCGACAATCAATCTAACTGTTTCCCACTGGACATTAAACCTTCAGTCAATAAAACACTTATAGTTCTTATTGGACATTAAGCAACCAACAATCAATCAATCTTACAGTATAATACTGGCCATATGACGTGAAGCAAACAACAATTGATCATACTAACAGTAATATATGACACTAGATGTTAAGCAAACAGACTGAAGTTATAAATTAAAACAAACTAAAATTTGTCAATCTAGCACATGGTCATATTGACCACTGGACATTAAGCAACCACCAATCAGTCAACCTAACAGAGCAATATGGCCACTGGGCGTTAAGCAAACTACAATCAGTCAATCTAGCACAGAGCAATATGTGCCACTGGGCGTTAAGCAAACTACAATCTGTCAATCTAGCACAGAGCAATATGTGCCACTGGGCGTTAAGCAAACTACAATCAGTCAATCTAGCACAGAGCAATATGTGCCACTGGGTGTTAAGCAATCTACAATCAGTCAATCAAGCACAGAGTAATATGTGCCACTGGACATTTAGCAAACAACAATCAGTAATTCTTACACCACTGGATGTAGCAACCAACCATCAGTCAATCTTAACAACAATATTTGCCACTGGACTTTAGGCAACCAACAATCAGTCAATTTAGCACAGTAATATTTGCCACTAGACGTCAAATGAACAAAAATCAGTCAATCTAACACAGAGTAGCAAAGCATAAAACAAGTCTTGCAACTGCACTCGGTTTCTTTAAGATATAAGCAGCCGTTTTTGCAGTAAAATATTTGGACACTTCATGCACTGAATAAGAATGTATATATAGACTGATGATCTGAAAGGCTAATGATAAGTATTATTTGATGAAGCGTAAAATGATAGGTTGATAACTGATTGATTTATTGAAACCTTGAAGACAGCATAACCAAGAATAGTCAAAACCATAGATTGTTTGAAAGGAGGAAAAGGGAAGGAGAGATGTTTTTGTCTACAGATAAACAAACTACTATTAAATAAAAATAAAAAAAATACGATCTTGCTCTTTGTGGAGGTAGACTTCGGCGCATTTTGGCCAATATCCTTGAGGAAATATTAATAAATTATAGTAGTCTTGGACAATTACATGGAAGATGGAGTTGGATCGTGCTGGAAATGTTAATGCAACTTTTTAACTAATTGTTATCACTGTACAAGTCAATTAGTACTTTAAGTGGGAATTAATGCATTATATTCAGTTACTTAATTGTTTAATTAATTAATTACGTGGATTAAAATAATTTTGTTTACATTGAAAAATGGAAAACAATGACATGCTGGGAAATTATGTTCATTATGAGTCTGAACATGTTCATGCCTAACAAATTTTCATTAATTTTCCAGCAATATCCGAGACTCACTTAAAGACAAAATTAAGTGGGATACATCAGTTGTCGCTATTTTTCCATGAACATTTACGATGTACTGATATATGTAAAAGTTGTAAACTCGCTGGTCTGTTCGTTCAGTCACAACTAATCTGTCTGAAAATCATTCGTGCATTCGTGATTAATCTTTTTAAATGTATTTGTTACAGTTGTAGTTGGTCAATTTATTTGAGGCTTTAACTGAAAGAGTGACCCCCACCCACCCGGAGACACAAACTTCAATGTATATATGTCTCTGTTTCACCCAAATCCTTATTCT
The DNA here is from genome assembly GCA_037788925.1 of Mytilus galloprovincialis. Taxonomy (NCBI): domain Eukaryota; kingdom Metazoa; phylum Mollusca; class Bivalvia; order Mytilida; family Mytilidae; genus Mytilus; species Mytilus galloprovincialis. The sequence continues at coordinate 18,850,370 of CM075332.1, forward strand.
ACACTCGGTATAACGGCCACGGTATAGCAAGATAATCTATTGTCATATGATACCGTGATGGTATATGTCAATAAGACAGCAGCCAAACAATATGATCTAGGATAACTTACAAGAGAGTTCGAGGGAATTATTTCAATATCCTTCAACTTAAATCTTAACATTTGTTTATGTAATTTGATTAAGAAAAGAAAACCGATGCCAGTTCACAAAACATTGTGAAGTTAAACATAGGAAGAATAGTTGAAAATAAGTAACTATTCTATGATCCTCTTTTTTGTATCATAATTATATAGTGATTGTTCGATGGATTGATTGTTGGTTGCTTAATGTCCAGTGACAAATATTGCATGCATGTTCATAACGAGAACAAGTTAACAAAAGATACAATATAAGTATAGGTCTTTTAATAACAGGGGCAATCCGAGATGATGGTCGGGGAAATTTGGACTGCTACTGGAAAATGAGGGTATATTGGATAGGGACAGACATTTAGCCTTGCAACTGCCCAACATGCCACTTCCGGACCCCTCAAAGTGTTGTTGCAAGGGTTCTTAAAAAGCGAGGCATTCTCATTACACGAGGTATGGGATTTAACGTCCCAAATTCTGACTGGTCATCAAATAATAATATAGACAGGGCCGTAACTACAGTGAGCAGTGGCGGATCCAGCCATTTTAAAAAGGGGGGGGGGGGTTCCAACTATATGCTCCCATTCAAATGCATTGATCGGCCAAAAAAAAGGGGGGTTTCAACCCCCGGAAACCCCCCTGGATCCGCCACTGATTGAGGCAAATGAGGCACATGCAAAAACTTAAACAAAAAATTGTCTTAATATCAAATTGTTTTCACGGAAAGTCTATAGCAAGAAGCAAGTTCTCTTCACTCTCTGGTGTCGCCCCTGCATTTTTTCCGTGATCCATGTTTCTATTTTACTTTTAGTTTTCAGAGTTGATGGTCTATTGTTTGTACTTCTATGTGACTGTCCCGGGTTTGTGATGATTTTCATTTGTAAACGTGTGGTTTTGCAATGTTGCATGTCAACCGATGTCCAGATATTGTGCGAGAAAATATTTTAAGAATATACGATGCTACAAAACACAGAAAAAAATGGTCGTTTCTGCATGGAGAATTGAACGTGATATCAAAGAATACAAAACTGGCTTTTTTGGGGGGTAGATAAAACTAGAAAGCTGACATGGTTTAAATTAAAGTATGGTCACCAATTTCCCGGATTCAAATAATTTGGAAAAAAACAATAATGTATTGCCATATGACCTTTTCCATTGAAGGGTTTAACTTGCATTAAGTCATGTTCAGACCCTCTAACAGAAAATAAAGGAATATGGAGTAAATGTGCACGAAACATAATCGCACAGAGTCAATGCATAGAAAAAATTCTAAAAGACAATGGTCAAAGTTGCTGGAGGGTCTTCAACAATAAAGAATCAATAATACCGTAAAACAGGGTCAATTAAGATGGTCCCTAGTGTCGACTGAAGCAGTACTAGTACTTAAAGTACAATCTGTCACTATATATAAATCTAGTCATAAAAAAATAACCATAGTCTATGCACAATACAATTAAGACAAAAACAGACAGACAGATCCTGTATTAATGATTATGAGAATTACGATTTTTGCTTTATCCTACATATCGGTCTTTTAATGTTTTCCATAAAACCTAAAAGTCTTAAATCACAATGAATCTATGTTCTTGCTTTGAGACCAGATTATTGTCGGAAAATAGCAAACAATTAATTACGTTTAAATGTCAGAAAGAGTCCGGGAAACTTTCAGAATGCACGAGTTTTCGTACTTGTTCTCAGAGCTTCTCGGGGCCTTGCACGGCCCCAAAATTCGCCGAGCTCCGCTCGGCGAATATATTTTGCCTCACTATTAGAAGAGGCTAGTTACGACCCTGATATAGTGTGATAAGGCTTTATCTAAGGACATCTATACGGAAAATCAGAGTTATAAATTGTAAAATAAGTGGAGTAAACTTCTATTTATTGACAAAATGAGAAATATAATTTAAAGAATATAATTTCAATGAGGACAAATAACCAATTATATCATGATCCATTTTTTTTTAATAACACTTTTCACTCATGTCATATTATACATAAAGTATTTATTTGTAAATTTAAATAAAGCAAATCTAACATCATTAATAAATAATCAATTAATATGTTTTTTAATGGTAAGATGCATCAAAATGCATGTCAGAAATATAAGATCCCCCTTTTTCTTTAGAAAGACGAATGGACACGGTCTTTAATATCAAATATTCAATATTAGTATATACTAATGGAATTACGTGTTGTGGCATAAATATCAATTAATTATAAATGAAGCGTTTTAAATATTTAAGATGTAAATATTTGGACCACGGAGCCTAACCGTTCTTTGTGTTGACAGGTAAATACAAATTTATTGAAAAGGGACATGCTATAACATGAACACCGTGTTTATTGAATGAACACTAAACCTATTTATTTATTCGTTATTTCAATCTGTTTAAAGGACGCGTATTGTTGACAACGAGACAGCATACGTATTGTTACCTGTTGATTGCATGGCATTGTTTAAAATCCGTTAGATTTCACACCTGAATTCAGTGGCATTTAAATATAGAATTTTATCTGGTGTGTGGATTTATGAATATTTTTGTATGATTGATATTCAATGAAAAGTACCTTAAAATGGTACGCAAATATAATTTGAATTGAATTTAGAACAGTGATATATATTTGGATACTTTATAAACGGATGCACGATGACGGATACAGTGCCAGATCAATCGTTTATCATTGTTAAATACGGCGGTAAGTACTATTTATACAATATCTTAATTAATTTCTCATTCAGTCTCAACTATTTTTTCTCTAATTTAGCAAACAGTAATTTGTCAAACATTAATACATTTGTCTAAAACTGAACAGGAGAGCAGTGGCGGATCCAGAACTTTTCATAAGGGGGGCCCGCTGACTGTCTGACCAAAAAAGGGGCACTCCAGTCATGTTTCAGACGGTGATTCCCTATATAATCAACCAAATTTTCCCACAAAAGGGGGCCCGGGCCCCACAGCCCCCTGGATCCGCCTAGAGAGAGAACATTATATAAGTATGTCAGGGTTTTTGTGTTGGATATAGCCTAATAATGATTAAGATTTCCTTCTTCTAAAAGAGGGGACTAAAGGGGCCAACTCATGAACTGAATAGCAAGAGGGCGGAATAAAAAAAAAAAAACTTTTAAAAAAAATACAAAGAATTTGTATTGTAAGTCTAACTGTGCAAATTCATAAAAATACTGGAAAAAACAACGTTTCGGCTATAAGAGTCTAATACCATCTTATTTTACTATACGCCCTGGGGAAAACTCTCACGAGAAATAAAGCGAAGGTATTTTATGATATTTGTAATTTACTCTTGAATCGGACACTTTCTGTATCTTGAAGTTTGAATGTAAACATGTCATTTAACCTGGATTTCTAGAAGTTAGGCCAACAAACGTTTTACGAATTCGCATAAAAAGAACCTACGAACTAAAACGTGTTGTATCATGGTATTAAGTAAATATTTCTGAGAGGCAAGTGCCTGAGTGTGGCCGTAAAAGGCATTTTTTTTAATGCAACCCAACAACACAAAAAACATCATGATGTCAACTTACAGTCTTCAACAATAGAGAAAGGACCCCCAAGTTTGGGGATTTTATCAATTGATTTAACGGGAGGTGCAATTGATCTACCATCCCCATACATAATTTACTAGGAGTGGTACAACTTAGAGACAATCCGTGACTGGATATGGCAATGTTTGTACAGGTGAACTTTTTCATTTTAAACATACAATGGGGGATCCAGGGGAGGGGTGGGGGTTGGACCCCACTTTTTGGCCGATCAATACATTTGAATGTGGACATTTGTTTGGAACCCCCCCCCCCCCTTTATCCGGGTTGGGAACCACCCTCCTTTGAAAATGGCTTGATTCATCCCCGACTACTACATATGTTGACCTCTAAATGTCTTTTCTGGTTAATTTGGATCGTTTGGTTGCTGTCTCTTTAATGTATGTACCACATCACTTTTTTTACAAATATATATATCTTTTGAAATAGAAAAATAAGACTGCCATTGACACAATTCCCGCCAAATCGTGAGATAAGACGACAAGGATGTAGGCAACGAAAGTTGTTTATATTTCTCTTAGCAAGCTTCAGTTATATATCTAGTCCCATTTAACTATTTTTATACCTATTAATTTTATGCGCTATTTAAAATGCAATTTTATTGATATGAATTTACATGTATAATTTTTTCCCAGGCTTTTACATGAACATTAGTGAAATATGTTTAGTTTGGTAACATAGCTACCGATTAGATTGAATAAGCTTATGCTGAATAGTTGATACTCTAACTTTTGAAGTATTGAGTTAATAGCCCAAACACACTTAATAAAACATTTTGTATCTAAATACTTGTACAGGAAAACAAAAACAATTTCGTTCAATAGATATGATGACCAATGCACGTATTCGATAAAAGACGCATATATCAATTCGGGGTCTTTTCGTAACTGACTTTGCTGAATGCATGACTTTTTCTCACTGTTGGTGGCCTACAATTTTAATTTCTGTGTCATTTTGCTCTTGCGAAGAGTTAAGAATGTATATTCCCATACACTTTAATTCCTGGTAAATTAAAAAAGAAACAGTATTTACAATGAGAGATAGAAAGAAACACAAAGAAATTAGGGGGAACAGTTTTCAGAAGAGGATTTTAGTCATTTTCAAAAGGGGGTTAAGGGGGTTGTCAACCATATGTCTCTATTCAAATGCATTGCTCGTCCAAAAGGGATTCCTAGTTCTACCACCTCCTTGGATTCGAAACTGGTTTTAGAAGATTTTTTACATCTAATGTTGCTACTGGCACTGTGACATGTGACTGTCGTTGTGTTGCTCTGATTTTCTATTGATTCTTTGAAAACTCGACATGGAAATGAAATCTGCAGTTTTATTATCGACTCTTCAAGTTCTTTGTATTCCAAATGATCCTAGTCGTTATTTTTCTAGTACTGTAATTATCAGACATAAAACATTGATTAATATCAATTATTTATCTACATCGCGTTCACATTGACATTTCAAAGCTATCTTCATCAAATATTCATTTTTCAACACATGACAGGCACATTGCTAAACATTTCTATATAAAAAAAGAAGATGTGGTATGATTGCAAATGAGACAAGTCTCCATAAGAGACCACAATAACACACAAATTAATATCTATAGGTCACCGTACGGCCTTGAACAGTGAGAAAAGCCCATACCGCAAATTCAGCTATAAGAGACCCCGAAATGATAATGTAAAACAATTCAAACGAGAATGTTCAGAAATTAGCACTGTCTGTTTTGTCACATTTTACCGATTAGGATATGACTTTTATGCTGTATCTTGTAAGCCCCGTTTATGGTTATTATATTTATTTTTAAATCTCAACATGGACAGACCATAGAATCAAACCAAGAAATTAAGCCCCTCTTGTTCTGTATTGACGGACATTGATTTTCCTAGCTACTCATTCCATAAATAATTGCAATAAACAAATGTTGTTCATATATAATCGTCCAGTTTTATCGTAATACGATTCATTTAAAATTGTACTTTCACTAATTTAATTATTTACTTTGACCAGACTTAGTTTATCTTTCATGCGGAGAATTAAATCGATCTTATTTAAATTCAATTAAAGCATTATACATACTTAATGAACCAAAATAGGATTATACACAGAGTTTCATTTCAGTCCAAAACATGTCCCAGTAATACATGCATAAAAAGGCACAGATAGTTTTCATAATCTTTTGGCTGATTAGAGAATACTGAAAATAGAATGGAATTAGATTTTTAACATGAACTATCGGTGTGCATGGCAAGCGGTATCGCACCGCGGCACGCATATATGTATTTTTTACAGTAAACTGGCCAGGTTTTCTTGATGCGGTTTAAAATTTTTAAATCTTCAACGTTTTCTACAGGTTAAACAAAAACAACACTTAATTTATACAACTAGTATATAAGGTACACATCGTTGAATTTGTTCCATATTGATTTCATGCAACCATTGAAAGTGCAATTTACCGTTTCTCAAATTTAATCAAAGTTTTTGGCGATATTATATTTTCAAAACTAAACACACCATATCATGGGAAAAATATCAACAACAGCTACACTGAGAACTAACGAATGGAAAGAATAAAACAAACCCGAAAAGGGTCCAGATTGCCTGTGTTAATGACAGGTTAGCAATTTTTGCGTTGTTTTTTGACATGGAAAATATATAAAATGTATGATAAGTTGGATGTGTGTGTATTATATTACTGTCCTCTAGTATCTTTCGCCAAAAAAAAAAAAAAAATGGCGAATGTTGGAATGTCATTTTATTCCAACAATGATGAATGTTAGACGTTCCCGAAAAGGTGTTGTTATTAGGGGAATTTCTTCAATTATGGTCATGGTGTCCACTATATATAGTATACATATATATCTAATTACAAAACTTATAATGAATGATCCGTGGTTTTTTCAGATGGTGAGGAAGCTTTATTTAACCCTTGGTGTACCAGTCATACATTGATGGAATGGATTAGACGAAAGTGTAGATGTGACGACGATAGTAAGTACCCTTTGAGATTCTTGCAATCTGATTGGTTATTAACACAAACGAGTAGCAGGTGTAACAACCAACCCATGCAGCTTTGGTACAGCATATTTAAAATAAAGTTTAATGGGTTTCAAACGGAGATTGTGCGACTGTAGTTCAGATGAAATTGTTAAGACGAATGTGTGGTATTTGGGGTTGGATGAAACTGAGCACTGATACAATGGTGCGAGAGTGGGTTATATGAAAACACTGGGTTAGATCTGATGAAAGCGTTGATACACTATAAATGTACGTGGGTTGGTCAGAAAGCATTGATACAATTAATATTGCAAGAGTTGGTTAGACAAAAGCATTGATACATTTGTGCGAGAATGGGTTAGATGAAAGCACTGATACACTGATACAATGGTGCAAGGGTGGGTTAGATGAAAGCACTGATACAATAGTGCAAGAATGGGTTCTATGAAAGCATTGATACAATAATGTGAGAGCGGGTTAGATGAGAGCACTGATACAATAGTGCAAAAGTAGTGGGTTAGATGAAAGCACTGGTAGACCAGTGCGAGAGTGGGTTACTAGATGAAAAATTTGATACAATAGTGGGAGTGCGGGTTAGGTGAAAGCACTGATACAATAGTGCGAGAGTGGGTTAGATGAAAGCACTGGTACAATAGTGCGAGAATTGGTTAGATGAAAGCACTGATACAATAGTGCAAGAATGGGTTAGATGAAAGAACTGATACAATAGTGCGATAATGCGTTAGATGGAAGACGAATGTTCTGATGTAACGATGAAAAACTGAATCAGAATGAACAAGAGGAACTATATATATATGACTGAATAAATAGTCAACGATAAATCTTACGAGGCGATGGATCATAAAAACGATTCAGTACACTACAAAATATAATACATAACAAGTCAACTTGTTATTTATAATAAGCTTAACATGCTTAATTTAAGGTTGGTTCGTAGTGATCAGCTGGAGATGGACTTGTATGTATGACAATGTGATAAGTCAATATATCTGCACGTTTTGTGCATGAGGACTCTGATTAATTGAAGTATAATAATGCTGGTGTTACTTTCTAAAAACACACACACTATTAAAAGCAGAATTTGAGTAGATGTAATAACTTTATATTTTAAACATGTAGGCGTGATAATTTTGGTGATAGTACATAATTAGTATAACCCTTTTTATGTTGAAGATCTACGATAAAAATGACTCTCATATCTACCTTTATAAACGTTAAGAAGTGAGACACGAAGAAGTCGATAAGAATTTAACAAAATTGAAAATATTATTTTATCTATGAAATTTATCAAGTTTATAGTACTTGGAAGCACTTAATACGTAAATACTAAAGTTTGACAAGTCATTCAATATCTAAATTGGTTATAATTTAATGTCACTTTGACAGGCAGGTTGATACTTTTCCTGTTATAAATTTGTATTTCATTATTCGTATTCAATAATTATTTGATAAAATTTGAATTGGTATTATATTTAGTATGGTAATTAGACTGTTAATTGCTTCCGGATCACGCATATCAACTGGTCTACGCACGAGATGTTTAGAAAAAGTGTTTGGTGTCACTGGAAGCCATATGATAGAATGTCTTCAATAGTAACAGTACATTTCAGAAGATTTTATCGATTTCAAATTTTAAAACCTGATCTTACTGAAAAACGCCAAACATCAAAACTTTTTAAATTAAAGATTTCCTTTTTTGTCGCGTTGTGTCAGAAAAATAAATCTAAAGACCCAGAAGTCATCTAATACATTGTCATAAAGAGAACACCTTAAGGTACTTTATGGAACCCATCTTCGCTAGCCGCAATGGTTACGATCCAGACCCTCCTCTCCACAAGGAGACAATGAGAGGAGGGACTGGGTCGTAACTCTTGCCTCCACAAACATAGGAGGGGACCGAATAGTAACCCTTGACTAGCGATGATGCATGAAACCTAGTTTAGTTTTAATGGCAATCAACTTGAAGCGATTGAAATTTTGAATAATTTGCTAAAAATAATCTAGTTCTTTTTTCAAAATGTGCGCCATCAGGCTTGTGGTCCATCTGCTTATATATCCCACGTTTGATCGAAAAAAAGTCTTTTTTGGCTTACAAGAGAGACTAAAAAAAAAAACAACATCACTCGACGATAATTTTAAATGCGTCATTTACGACCCTCTCTTTTTTCCTCGAATCTTGATACTGTTATTCGAATTGTCTTAATACACTTAAGGTGATATTTTATATCATATTGTCTAATCATCGTTGGCTCTATTCACAACAGTCCCATATTTAAAAAAATTTATTAAATACACTCATTATATGTCTCTCTCTGATATTAAAAAATAATTCTTCATCTCTCTTTTCAGTAATTATAGACCTCGTTGATTTGGAGGGTCAAGTAAAGAATCTGTCTGGACGCAGCAAAGAATACGCAAATGAGGTTGTGAATGGACGGGAAACTTATATACTTATTCGGGTTGAACGTAAGTAAGGCCGTATGTGTATTAGATGTAATGATAAATCGTCTCATGTCAGAGGGGCGTCAGTGTACATCTGAATTACATAGTACTAATGAATAATTATTTTATATTTTCTCTTGTTGTTAGAAGAGCAATTAAACACTTATACGTAAATGAAGGTGACATTTCTATGTAAAGAGTATAATGTTTCTATGTAAATGAGGATAACATTTCTATGTAAATTAGTTTGACATTTCTATGTAAATAAGGGTAACATTTCTATGTATATGTGAGGGTATACCATTTCTATGTAAACGAGGATAACATTTCTATGTAAATTAGTTTGACATTTCTATGTAAATAAGGGTAACATTTCTATGTATGTGAGGGTATACCATTTCTATGTAAATGAGGGTAACATTTCTATGTAAATGAGGGTAAAATATCTATTTAAATGAGGGTAAAATATCTATGTAAATAAGGGTAACATTTCTATGTAAATGAGGGTAACATTTCTATGTAAATGAGGGTAACATTTTAATGTAAATGAGGTCATTATCAGTCCAGACCCAGTACTTCGTTACTGACATGCCAAATGATTTATAACAATCAGTCTTTCTAAAATTGTCCGTTTTTGATATTTAAAATGTTAAAGAAACTATGGTTTTAAGTCTTTTTGCCCTTCAACTATCGTTTCTTCCAAATATTTGACTATGAGGTTAATCCAGAAAAGTGCTTTGGACTCGTGAAATTTACAAGATTGTTTTCATTTGTTTACAGACAAGACGAAGGTTTTTAAACTCGATAAAAGAACATTTTGTTGGGATACTGTCTGGTCTAAAGATTGATGGACAATAAGAAATTTGCAGCGTCAAATTTTTTTTTCCTGTAACATTTATAATTTTGACAGACAAACTTGTAAAATTTAATGAATCACCAACATGCATTTTTTGCAAGTGTTATTTGATATCCAGTTGTCAAAAATCACATTAAAAACAATCTAGAAGGTTATCAACAGGACAAACATACAGTCATTTATAAATTACTAAAGTGTTAAATATTTCTAGAAAAAAACTTTTTGTTCAAGAGTAACAGAATTTATTTTGAAATTTAAGTGGACGGTGTAATGAAAACCCAAATATTTAGTCTACCTTTCAACAAATAACATCTTATGTTTGACTTTCTAGAAATAAAAGATCATAAAAGCCTTTTTGAGATAAAACAAACAGTCTTTTTCCTAGATACTGAAAAGGGCTGTTGTTCCAAGTAAAAACTTATTCAAAGTAACTGAATGAATTGTTGTTATATTCATTTCACGATACATTTACAAGATTGATTTATTGTACGTTTAAAGATTGAAAATAGTTTTATTGGGAATTGTATGTGAGGAGTACAAAATTTTGACCTTGATTGTTAAGAACCGTTTTGTTGTAAAATTGAACCATAAAATAAACGATTCTTGATTGGGTTTACAGAATCAAAAATAATTTGTAAAACGTAAATAAAGATTAGAGAAATTGGTGCTATGAATTATAGAAATAAATAATGTTTTTAAAAAAAAATCGTTAAAAATATATTGATTACAGAAATAAATGATTATTAAAGAAATCACATGCTTTCTGCAAATACCATTAAAAATTGTTTATATAGAAGAATTTTTCAGATAAAGCTTTTTCATTTAAAGAGGAGATGGTCCATAAAATTAAGGAATATTGAAAAAAAAACCCATACAGGTCTTCAGTTATCAGCTATAGTACTTTGTTATATATTCACCAATAAATGGTAATTCAAAATATTTGATAAAATAGAACGATGTGATATGATTGCCAACCACACCAATTGATATATTTAAAGTTAATAGAACTATACGTTAGCGGACAGGCTTCAACAATGAACAAAACCCATACAGAGCATAGTCCGCCAATTTGCATGACAAGTTAAGTCATTGGGCTGTTTAATTGTCTAAAAAAAAACTGTCTTTCTAACTGTTTAAAGATCTATAGATTTTATCATTTACACCTAATAAATTTTAATTCAAACTATAAAATTGATTTTAAGTCAAGTTTAACATGAGTATTTCTTGCAGATGGCACGTACTACCGTATACAACATATTGAAAATCTTTATATATTTTTTATTTTTTTTAAGATTGGCAGACTTAAGTAATTTTACAGATTTGTGTATATAGTATAGTTGAATAGATTTGAATTGATTACTTCTTTTTTCAGGATGTCATGATGGAAAGTTTTTGTATACTTCACTACTCAATAATCTAGAGGAATATAATTCTGATTTGATGGGTAAATATCAATTTCTATTATGCACTTTAAGGGACGACATTAAAAGATCGATGTAGGATACAAAACTTAAATGAGGCCCCTCATGGGGGGGGGGGGGGGGGTCCTAGTAATCACATAATCACCATTTTTTTGGCCAATATAATCACATAATCATTAAATATTTGCTTATCTTTAGTAATCAAATAATCATAAACTAAAAATACAGTCCTAGGTAATCAAATAATCATGAAATATTTGGCTTAATAATCAAATAATCATTAAAAAAACGGCCAAGTAATCACATAATCAAAAACCCCATGAGGGCCCTCTTAAATCAAATAGTTTGGGGTGGAGGGGGTTAAAATTCTACAAGTTTTGTATATCTAAAATTGATTTTTCAGGGGTTTCATTATCTTTCATGTTGACTGGTACTTTCCACTTTTCTAGGTGGTACTTTTCAATTTATTCTATGAATATCTTATATAAAAATTCCTACATTTAGGCGGTACTTTTCAATAGCATAGGAGGGTAAAAGTACCGGGTACCGCCTCCTAATGAATGGCCTGTTTTTACATATATCCCTCTTGGTAAATAAATTTTTCCCAAATTAAGTTAAGACAGGGGTGGGGGTGTCAGTGAAAAAACTATGTGAATTAAGTTTTTTATCCTACATTGAACTTTTGATGTCGTCCCTAACTATGATAAAGAAAAGAAATCTTGTGATTGTGTTGAGCAACATATCCTATCTACTTGGTAAATGGATTATTGTTAATTTTCCCAGGCGTGATTGTGTTTTTTCAATTACCCAATTTTAATCTTTTAAGTGTATAATGTAGCAACCTGTGCTGTAGTATAAACCAGAAGTCCGACTGAGCCCACATCTTATAAAGGTTGATCCAGAACTTTATATAAAAGGGGGGGCACTGACTGACATAAGGTGGGGTTGCTCCAGTGATTCCCTATGAAATCAACCAAATTATTCCCACGCAAGGGGGGACATGGGACCCCAAGGTCCCTCCCCTTGGGTCTGACCATTTATCTTACCTTGATTCCTTAGGCAGCAAACATTTGATTTTCTGGGGGGGCTATGGTTTTTTTTTCTGTACAAACTTTTTTTTTTTCGCGACAAGTCGAAAACAATTATTTTCTTTCAATTTTAGCATTACATATAGTGGCAGCTGAGGGTGAAACAAACAATTTTTTTTTCTCAGAATCAAAAACAAATTATTTTTTTCTCCAAAAACTGGAAACAAACTTTTTTTTCCAAAAAAAAACCATGGCCCCCCCCAGAAAATCAAATGGTTGCTGCCTTAATTTTAGAGTTCAATTGGAATGTTGTAGAATTGCTGTTAGGTATGCCCCTCTGTCAGAAAAAGTTACTTTTTAAAGAACTTTTCATTTGTATGACATTTGCAAGATACTGGTTTGTTTTGGGAGAAATGAAAGCAATACATACCTCTAATAGTAGTTAAGTTGCATTTTACAAGAATAGGTTTGATCCTCTTGAAATAGAGAGGAATTCTCATATTATTTTTTTACACTAGATGACACAAGATTTTTTTATTATTTTCAGTAAAACTGAACAGCATGTCTCGTCCACAGACAAGGACAAAGAAGAATAACAAGAAAACTCCAAGCAAATCAAGTAAAAGTAGGAATGAATCTCCAATGAAACGACCTGGCAGTGGAGAGAAAAAGAAAAGATAAAAACATATCAATCTATATAAAAACTATGTAAATTTGAATGTGAAATGTTTAATTTGTATGTTATTTTTTCGTATTTTTTCAGGATGTTTGTCCCTAGCGGCGGAACAGTAGCTCTTTAAATAAAGGTCCTTGTGATATTTTTTTACAATTTTTCGTCCAAAATAATCCAAAAGGACCATTAGAGTTACGATTCCTCTGCTAGACTATCCCCAACTTTTACTTTGCACTAAATTGAAATACAGGGAGTTTGTATATTTGCAGTACATATTATCTGTGAAAAAAGTAAGTTTTCAGAGGCGGATCAAAAAATTTCTTCTTAGGGAGGCCCACTGACTGCTGTTAGAGGGGGCTGTTCCAGTCAAGCTTCAGTGATTCCCTATATAATCAACAAAATTCTCTGCACAAATTCCTCCCTGGATCCCCCTATGGCATACGTTTCTATATTTCCATTCCATCTCCAGTAGTTTAAGAGAAGACATTATTGTAGACATAATAATGTCTGTTACACAAAACAAGAATTCAGGGACTCATATTTGCAGCTACATAACCACACACATTTTCAGGATTTTTTTACATTAACTAGGGAGCTACCCTTTGATTTGTAGGGGGGATTGGGGGGTAGGGTAGGATGAAAAATTGAGTCCTTTATTTTTTTTAGTTGTAATGATTTCTTATTTAAAAAAATTAATCATGCAGAAAGATAATTGCTGAAATATTTCAATAGTTTTTCATGTACATCTATTTAAAGGATACTGAGGAAAGTATTGAATGTCAAAATTGTTCTTTTCATAAATACTTATCAATTGTAAATAATTCTTCAGTGTATGATTTTCAATTTAGAAATCGTTATTATGCAGAAAGATTATTGGTTTCTTCAGACATCAGATATATTTGAAAATCAATTAAATTTGATTTATTTCACTGTACATACAAATTTCCCTATTTTTCATCATTAAAAAATCAACTTAAAAACATAACTTTATAGAAAAGTGGTAAAAAATTGGACAAACAGACAGAAACCCAGTGTCATGTCCATTACACAAACCATGAACCTTTCTGATTAATAGTAGGGGTATGAATCTTTGTTTTGCATACTGGAAAATGAATAGGTCAAGAAGGATAAAATTTATCTTTGAATTGATCAATTTTGTCCTTAACCCATTTGTAAAATTCATTTTTCAAGTGCATACATTTTTTCTCATAAAAATCACCTAGAATTTCGATAAAGGGAGATAAAAACATCGTAAAATTAGGGTAGATTTTGAACCATGACATTATAAATATGCATATTTTTATTGTTATACCATGTTTTATTTAACTGTTAGATATATTTGTCCAAATATTTTATAATAAAGCTGTTAAATCTAACAGGTCTTCCATTACTTATTTATTATTGACGCATTTTCAAACTAAACAAAATGGTGGAATATTGCATTTTATAATCAATAATTGTAACTGTCTTGTTTAAATTTGTTGACAAGGGTTTAGTAAATGGGAAAAAGTGAATTGGTGTTGGTTGTCCAAAATGAAATAACTTTTCTCAGATGAAAACACAAACTGTTTCATAATTGCTGCAAAAAAAACCAACCCAAAAAATACTAAGAATGATGCATCCAAAAAAAATCCCTCATCAGGAACAATCAACTCAAATAAAAACTGGTAACTTCATATGAGGCTGATGTACAAACTCTCATAGCGCTATAAATATATAAGTCGATCAGAACACATAAAATGATCTATGAATTGGTACAACACATAAGTGGTAATTTTACAAACTGGCAAAGAATAAAATCTCTCCTGAAGATTCTGTAGGGTAATTGTTTGCTGATAAAAATAAATATGCTGTGGTTTCTATACTATTATGTTTTACCTTTTGCAGATGCTAATCAAAATTTCTATAAAAAAAGTGTCATATTAAAATGTCTGATAGCTTTTCAGTATTAAATCATGCATTAGGCTGTTTATTAGCTTTCTTACATTTTTCATGTGGAGCCCTTTTATAGCCAACTATATTATTAATTATTTTCATTTTGGTTGCCTATAAATACTTTAAACATCAATTTTATTTGAACTTGGGTGGATAGTTGTCTCATTGGCAATAATACCACATCTCCTTACTTTTATAAAGAAACAATGTTTAAATGAGAATGTTGTTAAGTATGCCCAGGCCCCCTGTGGAGCCCCTCTGTAAGATAGAGATACTTTTTAGTGAACTTTTTCATTTGCATGACATTTGCAAGATACTGATTTGTTTTGGGAGAAATAAAAGCAATACTTACCGCTAAAAGTAATTAATGTACATTTTACAAGAATATTTTTGATCCTCTTGGAATAGAGAGAGAGGAATTACCACATCTCCTTACTTTTATAAAGAAACAATGTTTAGAAAATACATAGACTTTTTCACAAACAAATAAGTTACAGTTAAATCATGGTAAAAAAGTGGAAAAATGATTTTTTTTGTTAAAGAGCAGTAGACTTGATTTGATGTTCACTCTGGAGGCTGAAGTCCAGGGATGTTTTAATATTCTAATGAGAAATGATTGGCAGGCTCGCAGTTTTGATTAGGAAATTATTAGTCACAAGAAGCTGTGGTACGAGTGTCAATGAGACAACTCTTCATCCAAGTCACACTTTTATGAAAAGTTCACAGTTATAGGTCAAAGTACCTTCAACACTAAGTTTTGGCTCACATGGAACAGCTAGCAATAGCATTAATAAATGCACTAAAAATGTGGTGCATACTGAATAACTCGTAAAGCAAGTTATTTTAAAGTGTGCACTACATTATTTTATGTTATTTCCAACAGACAGAAAAAATATTACAGTCCTTCCGCCTTATAATTTAATTCTAAATTCCACTTTAAATTGGAGTAAATCATGAAAAAAAAGTTGACAACGTCACGGTCACATGACAAAATTATGTCTATGAGCTGATAAACAAAACACTGTCAACCAATCAGAAGACACACCCATAATCAAGTTATTCTTATATGAACACCTCTATAAATATGTAATTACATCACATGTTATGTTTCATAAGAATCTGTAAATTTGATTGCCTGACAACAATGCAGCTGAAATTTCCATACCCAATAGAATCGTAACTGTTCGTAAAACTGACCCTGCTTGGTTAAATAACGATTTAAGAAAACTCATAAGAAAGAAAAACCGTTTACACTCGAAAGCTAAGCGGTTTAACCGACCCGCCGATTGGAATAAATTTAGACAAAATAGAAATAAAGTGACCACTTCAATAAGACAAGCTCGCGAACAATATCAAAATAATCTTATACAAAAATTGTCAAATAGTAACCTGTCGGCAAGAACTTGGTGGAAAACTTGTTACCAAATTTCTGGTATCAAAACTACTCACTCGGGTATTCCTCCCCTGCTTAAGGATGATAACTTGATATTTAATGATATTGATAAAGCGAATGAATTTAATAACCTTTTTGCCATGCAGACAAACATAGATGATACCGAAGCTGTTATTCCTGACTTAACCGTTCCAGACTATACACTAAGTGATATTACACTTAAAGATAGTGAGGTCGAAGATGTTTAAAAGATTTTAAATCCAAATAAGGCCTCAGGTCCAGACTTGATAAGTCCAATTTTATTAAAAGAGGCTGTATCACAGCGAAAATTCCCACTTTGTAAACTATTTAATTTATCTTTATCTAAAGCTATATTTCCGGCAGATTGGAAAAAAGCAAATGTAACTCCTGTTTTTAAGAGTAATAATTGTAATGAATTAAAAAATTACAGACCAATCTCGTTGTTAAGTATATTATCAAAGTGCATGGAGCGATGTGTCTATAAACATGTACACAACTTTCTAATTGAAAATAGGATAATCACCCCTAATCAATCGGGTTTTACAAAAGGCGATTCTGCCATAAATCAACTTATTGATATTTCTAACTACTTTGGTAGAGCTTTAGATAACGGAAAAGAGATTAGGGTGGTTTTTTGTGACATCAGCAAAGCTTTTGATCGGGTTTGGCATAAAGGGCTATTATCAAAACTTAAACAATATGGAATTTCTGGAAATTTACTTAATTGGTTTTGTGATTATCTATCTGAGAGGAGTCAACGGGTGGTCTTTAATGGAAGCAATTCAACATGGAGACAGATAAATGCAGGTGTCCCACAGGGCTCAATTTTAGGTCCACTACTTGTTCTTATCTTTATTAATGATATAGTATCTGATATTAAAGCTACTATCAAATTATTTGCAGACGACACTAGTATTTATTTGACAGTAGACACCCCTGAAAATACTGCTGAAATTTTTAATGGAGATCTGAATAAAATTCATATGTGGTCCTCTAAGTGGCTTGTAAACTTTAACTCACAAAAAAACAGAAACTATGATTATTTCAAGAAAATCAATAAAACCTAGTCATCCGATCTTAAAAATGAATGACACTGATCTTCAAGAAGTTTCTACTCATAAACATTTAGGTATTATTTTTTCAAATAATGGATTATATGGAATATTCACATTGAATATATAGTTAAACGTGCATACAATAGAATAAATATCCTTAGGAAGATGCGTTTTGTACTGAATAGGTTCACTTTAGAAAAAATTTCCTTTTCATACATTCGACCAATATTAGAGTACGGAGTTGTCATGTGGGATAATCAAACACAATACTTGATAAATAAAGTGGAAAATGTTCAAATTGAAGCTATGAGAATTGTAACAGGTGGGAATAAATTAACTTCGATACAGATGCTTTATAAGGAAACGGGTTGGGAAACACTTGCAGAAAGGAGGAAAAACACAAGCTCACTATGTTTTATAAAATGGTGAATAAGGAAACTCCATATTATTTACAAAACTTGGTACCAAATCAAATAGTTAATTTACATAACCATTTCACTCGTCAGACTCAAAATACTTCGGAAATTCGTACAAGAACCAATCTATACTCCGTTTATTTCCTTCCTTCGTCTATTAAATTGTGGAATAAGTTACCAGACCAAACGAAACGTCGTATAAAAAACCCAAATAATAAATGCCAAAATTTTTACTACACTGGTACAAGAATGGGTCAAGTATTACATGCCAGATTAAGGATGAATAGTAGTTCTCTAAATGAACATTTGTTCAAACGAAATCTAGTAGATTCTTCAAACTGCTTGTGTGGTTTGATCGAGTCTACAGCTCATTTCTTATTGCACTGTAAAAAATATGACGAATTGCGTAATGACATTATTTTCTCAATTAATTATCCAGTCACACTAAATACGAATTTACTTTAATTTGGATCACAAGCTCTAAATTTAGACCAAAAATAAAGATATTTTTGAAAAAGTACAAAAATTCCTACTAAAGTGCAAGAGATTTACAAGTTAAACTGTTATTCACTATTCTCACTAAGTTGCATTTCATCTTAACATGTGTGTAGTATTTTTTTTAACTTTTATTTCTTCTTTTGTTGTATTTATTTATTTTCATTATTTGAAAATTAGTTTTTTTTTTCAACTTTCTTTTTTTGTTATATAGTTACTTAGTTTATTCTTGTTCCATATCATAGTAACATTGCATGCTATATTTATGTAATAGTTAACTGGAGTTGGTATTTCAAGGAAACGGATTAATATAAGCTATATATAGCTTGTTTCTGAATCCTATTATTATTGTGTATTTTGTATGATGATATATGTGTATTGATGATGAATAAATATGTTTAAACTAACAATCACGAGGCACTTTAATATAATATTTAATATCTTTATCAAATACAGCAGCTATGATTGCACATGCTATAATCCATGACAATATTCAAAATAATGCATAGCAAAAATCAAACAATAAAAGAAAATTACATGGCAGCAAAATGGAAACCAGTCCTTTTGATTCAAACCCTATCCAATTATGAATACACTTTTTGTTTTGTTAAACCTAGCTATAAGATAATAATAAATATTATATCAATATATTTAAATGTGAGTATTAATTTTGTACGTGTGTACTTGCATTTATATATAGACAGTTACTGAACAATTGAGAGCGTTTTAAAAACATCAAAATTGAAGAGAGCATTTTCCTTTTTCTAATGATTTCTTGAAAAACCTTTAAAACAATATTCTGATCAGACCTTGCAGGAAAATCCTAATTTTTTCAAAGGGGGAGTAATTCAAGAAAGCAGAATATACCGCTTATAGTAAACTTACTCACTTATCCTCTTCGCTCCGATCTGAGCATAAGGTCAACACAAGTCCTCGCCACTCTGGTTTGTTCGTTGGCATTGTTTCTGCTTCTCCCCATGTCATCTTTAGGTCTTTTAATTCATTCTCCATTGTCCTCCGCCATGTTGTTTTGGGACGTCCTCTTGGTCTCTTTCCCTGTGGTGTCCATCTAAGGGCTGTTTTTGTTATGCTTGAGTTTTCCTTTCTCAAAACATGCCCAAGCCACCGGAAGCGCTTCTGTGTTACCTCGTCGATTATACATGACGACTCTGTCATTTTTAGTAGGTTGGTGTTCGAGATGGTATTTGCCAAAATATTCTGCAAGTTTGTCGGAGGCAGCTGTGATGAAATGAAGAAAGAGCCCTCATATCTGCTTTCGTAACTCTCCAACATTCACTTCCATATAAAAGAACAGGTTTTACGTTGCTATTGTATAATTTAATTTTTGTTTTTTGGCTGTATTGCTTTGATCTCCAGATGTTCCTTAGTTTTTGAAATGCTGTTTTTGCTTTTGCCAATCTGTTTTTGATGTCCTTTTGTGTAGAATCTTTAGTGCTGATGACTGTCCCCAAATAAATAAATTTATCAACTTTTTGAATTTCATTTCCATCAACCTCTAGTTTTCTTTAAGATGAGGTGTTTAATCTCATTTCCTTTGTTTTCTGTGTGTTGAGTTGGAGTCCGGTTTGGCTTGCGAAATGGCTGAGTCTGTTGGTCTTTTCATGCATATGATCATGCCGAGATGATAATAAGGCAATATCATCTGCAAAATCCAGGTCTTCCAGTGTTGTAAACATAGACCATGTTATTCCTCTTTTCTCGTCACTTGTGGGTTTTCTCATTACCCAATCGATTGCAACTATAGGAATAAGATAGGAGAGATGATGCATCCTTGTCTTACCCCGGAGTCTACTGCAAACCATTTTGTCTCTTTGTTGTCTAATAAGACAGAACATTCAAATTTTGTGTATAAGCATTTAATGAGGGTCACTATCTTTTCTGGTACTCCGTATGATCTTAAAATTTTCCAGAGTGTATCTCTATGGACGCTGTCGAAGGCCTTCTTGAAGTCAATAAAGTTGATAAAGAGTGGTGTTTTCCATTCTATTGACTGTTCTACAATGTTTTTCAGTGCAAATTTTTGATCTATGCATCCTTTGCCTTTTCTAAATCCTGCTTGTTCTTGTCTTAGGATGTTATCTAGTTCTTTATCTATCCTATTGAGGAGTAAGCGACAGAAAACCTTACTGGGAATTGATAGTAGGGTGATGCCTCTCCAATTGTCACAATTTCCTAGATCACCTTTTTTGGGAAGCTTCACTATAAGACCTTTTGCCCAGTCTTTTGGGATGATGTTTTCTCCCAGATAGTATTGAATAGACTGTACAAAACATCTGTTGCAGTTCCTATGTCGGTCTTTAAAAGTTCAGCTTGAATCCCATCTATGCCTGCAGCTTTTCCGGTCTTCATGGATTTAATGGCTATTTTTATTTCTTCCTTAGATGGGGAGTTGATATTTCTATCAAGTTCACATTGTTGTTGCATGCATCAAAAGATACTGTTGGTTCTGGCCTGTTCAGGACATTTTTGAAATGTTCTACCCATCGTTTGGTCTTTTCATCATGTGTTGTTAACAATTTACCATTTTTGTTTTTAACAGGTCGTACTTGACTGGCTTTTCCACTAAGTTCCTTGGTTATTTTATATACTGATTTAAATCACCTTTTTTTGATGCCTTTTCTGCTTCTTCGGCACGTGTCTCGATGAAATTTCTTTTATCCTTTCTTGCTGATCTTTTCACCTCTTTATCCTTTTGGTTGTATTCTTTCTGTAGCTGTTCTTTTAGTCTAAGTGACTTGGTGTTAAGGACTTTTTCTTTAATCTTTCGTCTCTCATCAATTATTGTCCAGGTGTCTTGTGTTAGCCATTGTTTGTCGTTCTTTCTACGAAATCCAATTGTTTTTTCAGCGGTCTCTTGGTAGACTTGTTTGATGTTTTCCCACTTATTTTCTAGATCAATTTCTTCCATCTGACTGAGATCTTCTAATGCTTTAAACCTGTAATTTAGTTCAATGCAAAATTTCTTTTTAACTTCTGCATCATAAAGTTGTTTTGTGTCTATGATCTTTCTACTTGTTCTTTTCATACTTTCTGCCTTCTTCAATTTGAGTCGTACTTTTGCTATAATTAGATGATGGTCACTATTTACATCAGCTCCCCATATATGATCTTGTATCAAGAAGTGATCTTCTCCATTTGCCGTTTATTATAACATGGTCTATCTGATTTTTGTCACGGTTGTTTGGTGAGTTCCATGTTATTTTGTGTATGCCTTTGTGTTTGAACAAGGTACCTCCAATAACAAGCCCATTTGTTGAGCAAAAGTCAGCTAGTCTTTCTCCATTTTCATTCATGATTCCAAGCCCTTCTCTGCCCATTGATCGTTCATTTTGGCTGTTATCATTACCAACCTTGGCATTCTGATCACCAATTATCAGAAGGACATCATGTTGAGGTGTTTTGACTATCTGTGTTTGTAAAGCTTCATAATAAGCATCTTTCACTTCATCTTCTGCATCATTTGTGGGTGAGTAACATTGGATTATTGTGGTCTTTGCATAGGTGGAATTGAAGCGAGCTTTTATGAGTCTTTCATTTATTGGCTCCCATTCTATTAAGCTTTTAGTACTTTCTTTGTTCATGATCAGCCCAACTCCTTCTTTATGTTGGTCATCAGCTCTTCCAGAGAAGATGATAGTGTGGTTGCTTGAGACAGTTTTCTCAGATCCTGTCCATCTACACTCACTTATTCCCATGATGGCTATGTTGTATCTGTCCATCTCTTTAATGACTTGCGCCGTTTTTGGTACCTGGTACATTGTTCTTACATTCCAGGTACCAACCTTTATGGTTTTCTTTGGATCCATGAGTTTACGATTCCTGCTTAAGGCCTCCCTTTGCGGGCTTTCTCCTTGAGCATTCATATCGTTACTTGTATTTAAGTAACTCGTCGCCTCAAGGTTTCCAGCTGTAATTTGATTTCTTGTGTTGATTTCTGTAATAATAGTCTTTTTACAAGATGAGGTTATTAGCCTCATGCTTAACCCCCACCTAGGAGGACCAGGGGTTTTTCATCTAGGTTCCCGTCCTATAGATCAGTTGCCTACCATGGCTATCGAGTTGTGATCTACCCGGTTTAGTTAGAGTTTACTCTCATAGATGAGTTACCAACCAAGGTTAACGACCCTCATCTGGCCAACTATTTACCCATAGCTGGGGCAAGGTTGATGAGTGCTAGGGCATGTCCACACGACGGTGGGCATACACACTGCATCTCTGGGGTCCTTGCTACTCCGAGATCCTCTACAATTATGCCTAGGGTACTAGACCCTAGTTACCGTGTGCCGTCGCGTGGAGGCATTGCAGAAGTCTTGAATAGGCTTATAGTAAAGCAAGGCAACAATTTCTTTTATGCTTAAAAAATCAAATAAATTTTGAAATCATCTTGATTTGCCACTGAAATGGAATGAACAGATGACATGTGGTTAATCAAAGGTACATGTAATAATCACAAACATATGAAATGAAACAAAAATATAGCTGTATGTAGAAATAAAAAAATAGAATTTAACAATACCATAAATTTGTTCACAGGCAGTTTATGTTGTCATGGAAACATATAACCTAAATCATAAATATTCACTTGTTTAATAAAACAACTACAGGCTCCAAGGAGCCTGCATTGCTCACCTGATATTTTTATTTGCAATTGATACGTGGAATATTGCAACTGTTATAATTTTGCTTTAGTTTCAGAGATATCAGTCAAAAACTGCATTTCCCCCCGAAGTTCTATTTTTCAGCCATGCCTCTGCCATGCTATTTGGTAGACAGGGATGGACACATTTTTTAAACACTAGATACCCTCACTTACTGTGGCCAAGCTAGTCAGAGGCAGATTTAGGAGGACACAAGGGGCATAGACTCCCCTTTCTATGAAAAAGTTGGTTGCTTGTCTTAGGCAGTCAGTGGGTCCTACCTATGAAAATTTCTGGATCCGCCACTGCAAGTTTGATTAAAATTGTCTCAGTTGATTTTTTTAAAAGATGACCAAAATTTTAAAAAAATTGTAAAAAATTGACTATATAAAGGGCAATAGCTCCTTAAGGGGCCAATTGACCATTTTGGTCATGTTGACTTATTTCTAAATCTTACTTTGCTGAACTTAACTGCAGTTTACAGATTATCTCTATCTATAATAATATTATAACCAAAAACTGCAAAATTTCCTTAAAATTACCAATTCAGGGCAGCAACCCAACAACATGTTGTCTAATTCATTTGAAAACTTTGCAATATTTTTACCCCATGTCAGTTTTGCTATAAATGCTTTAGTTTCAGAGATATAAGCCAAAAACTGCATTTTACCCCTATGCTCTATTTTTAGCTCAGATTTTTAGCCCTAGGTAAGTATCTACATCTGCAGTTTTGAAGGACTTTCCATGTCTAGATGTTTGCATATTAACACAATTATTTTTCCTTAGAAAAAACTTCAAATTGAAAGCCATCTAAATTATTTAAACAAGCGTGCACACACTGAAATGTCTCGCCTTCTTTACTAATCATTGATATTATGTTGATACTCCTAAATATAAAGCTTTATTACGACTGTCACATAAACTTAACATGAACCATGAAAATGAGGTCAAGGTCAATTGAACCATATGCCAGGCAGACATGTACAGCTAACAATGCTTCCATACAACAAATATAGTTGACCTATTGCTTATAGTTTAAGAAAATAGACCAAAACACAAAAACTTAACACTGAGCAATAAACCGTGAAAACCAGGTCATGGTCAAATAAAACCTGCACCACTGACATATAGATCATAAAATATTTCCATACACCAAATATAGCTGACCTATGACATATAGTATTAGATAAAAAGACCAAAACTCAAAAACTTAACTTTGACTACTGAACCATGAAAATGAGGTCAAGGTCAGATGACATCTGCCCGCTAGACATGTACACCTTACAATCATTCAATACAACAAATATAGTAAACCTATTTCATAAAGTATGAGAAAAACAGACCAAAACACAAAAACTTAACTATAACCACTGAACCATGAAAATGAGGTCAAGGTCAGATGACACCTGCCAGTTGGACATGTACACCTTACAGTCCTTCCATACACCGAATATACTAGACCTATTGCTTATAGTATCTGAGATATGGACTTGACCACCAAAACTTAACCTTGTTCACTGATCCATGAAATGAGGTCGAGGTCAAGTGAAAACTGTCTGACAGGCATGAGGACCTTGCAAGGTACGCACATACTAAATATAGTTATCCTATTACTTACAGTAAGAGAGAATTTAACATTACAAAAAATCTGAACTTTTTTTTCAAGTGGTCACTGAACCATGAAAATGAGGTCAAGGACAACGGACATGTGACTGACATAAACTTCGTAACATGAGGCATCTATATACAAAATATGAAGCATCCAGGTCTTCCACCTTCTAAAATATATAGCTTTTAAGAAGTGAGCTAACACCGCCGCTGCCGTAGCCGCCGCCGCCGGATCACTATCCCTATGTCGAGCTTTCTGCAACAAAAGTTGCAGGCTCGACAAAAATTTAATATATCCAACCATTCAAATATTGATCTTTAATTTATATAAATAGATGTTATATTCCAGGTATATGTACTAGTTATTGGACATTTTACTTCCCTGTGGAAATTCCTTTTCTAGAGCACCAGCATTTAGAATATTACAGGTAAGAATGTTGATTTGACATATTTAGTGGTATAAAATTATGAGACAGCAATCCTCCAACACAAAAACGAACAAAAATCTGCAGGACAACAAATAATCTTTAACTTCAGGAAAGCAAATGTCTATCCTATCTTTGTCAAATTCTTAATCAAGTCCAGACAAGTAATGAAAAATTCTATAGACCACTTTCAAGTCTAACATTCTAAAAGTCATGCTTTATTTGATATAGTTTTACATATAATACCACTTTTTATTATGTTTTCTCTTTTGGTCAAATTGATTCTTGCTGTTGTTGCTTTGATTAACTATTTTTTTTTCAAAAACACTAATTTTTATTTTACACTAAATTTCAGAAATAAAGAGAGAATATGGCCTCCTTAGTAACAGACTATTGTACTCTCTGTAATGATGATGGAACGTCTACAGAAGCTGTCAGGTGGTGTATAGAATGTGAGGTGTTCCTTTGCACGGATTGTGAAAAACATCACAAGAAGTCAAGAATATCTAAAGTCCACAATACAATGTCTACAAAAGACTACCACAATCTACCCAAATTTATGCAAGATATAAGTAGCCATTGCCGAGATCACAAGAAGAAGTATGAACTGTACTGTTCTTTTCATGACTGTCCCTGCTGTGTCACGTGCATCACAGATAAACACCAAAAATGTCAAGAAATGAAACCGTTGTCAGATATCCTTAGGCAAGTAAAATCATCTGCCTCAGTTCAACTTTTCGAAAAAGATTTAAAGGATGTAAAGGAAAACTTAGAGGAGATTATAAAACATTTAAACAGTAGGATTAATACAAGTAATAGTCAGAAAACAAAAGCTGCTGAAAAAATTAGATCCACCAGGAAGTCAATAAATGATTTCTTAGAGAAATTGGAACAAGAAATACTTAAAGACCTTGATTCAAAGCAATCAAAGCTGAAATCTGAGATGGACACTTTACTACAACAACTGAAATCACAAGCCAATCAGATGAGTCAATTGCAAAGCGAGTTTTCAAAGATGCAATATGCAACTGAGCTTCAAACGTATGTTGGTCTGAGAGAAATTGAGAAAACTACATCTGAAGCAGCAAAACACTTAGAAGATTTAAAAGGTGGAGGCCCATTGGATGAAGTTAACATAGAACTTATCATCTCTGCTGAACTTCAATCATTTTTTAAAGATGTCAAATCATTTGGAGATATAAACATCAATACCAGCCCATTTCCCCTTCAACTTAAGGCAGTAAGAAAAGATCAAGCACAGTACCTAGTTCAAAATATTCCTACAATTGAACAAATTAAGCCAACCTTATTAAGACAGCTGACAATTCCACAAAAAAGGAAGTCTATTGATATACGTTTCTGTAGAATATTACCTGATGGTAAATATCTAATTCTTGATAACCAATATTATAGAGGTCATCTTCTGCTGTTCAGTAATGATGGTATGTTTATAAGAGAAGTATTGATATTAACAGGACCCTCATCTGATTCCTGCTTTTTAAGAAATAATACAGTTGCTGTCACATTAGATTTAGAAAAAGAGATAGCATTTGTGGATGTAGAAAAAAATGAAATTTTAAAATCAATTAACATTTCTCATTCCTGTGATTCAGTAGCAAGTGATGGTCAAATGTTGGTCGTCGGCAGTGCTAAGAAAAGTACAATAGTAAATTTGAGTGATGAGTCACATACAATCTTAGAAGGACTTGTGGCAGATTATGTTGCATTATTTAAAGGAATTATCTATGGTTCCATCTGTACAGAAAACGAAGTGTGCTGCTACAAAAGTACTGGAGAACCTCTCTGGACATTTATGCATGATGATATTGCATGTCCACGAGGAATAACATTAGACAAGAATGGCTTTGTTTATATAGTTTCTGGGTACAACAATAGAGTTGTAGTAGTATCACCAGATGGTAAAACCTGTAAGACCATACTATCAGAGGCTGATGGAATCAGATCCCCTCTGTATGCATTAGACATTGACAGAGAATCAGGAATTATGATTGTACCTAGTAAAATAAGGGATGATTATAATAATGAAGAATATGAAACAGCTTTTGTTTATAAACTCTGAAATGTGATATTTTTTATTTTACAAATTAAAGTCTATATATTAAAGACTATATCTATATATACATGTATATATAGTCTCTTGGATATACTGCTAGTAATAGATAGATTTAAGAGTTAAGAAGATATGGTTTCATCGCCAATGAAAAACAAATATCCACCAAAGTTAAAATGAAATGGATGTAAGCAATTATAGGCAACCAATAGCCTTCAACAATGAAAATTAACACTGTATAGTCTGCAGTCTTATAACTCATACACCTCTGACCCTAAGACTTTACCCCCTTTCATAACAACTATATATCAAGTAATTTTTACATAAACTAAAATAGTTTCTTAATAATGTTGTCAGATGATCAAAATTAAAAATGCAAAAAAGTCTGACACAGAATTATAACAAAACAATTTGGAAATTGAAGAAAAAGCAGTCGAATATTTGAGTTAAAACATCATGAACAGCAAGGTGAAGAGACCCTCATTCTGAAGTTTTCATACCTTAAATTCGAATTTAATTCAAACACATGATCCTGATAATGTGATTGAATTGTTCCAACCTTTTCTTGAAAGACAACAAAGATGAAGTCTGACCTGTTACATACGTTGTGACATAAATATAAGATGTGGTATGAGTGCAAATGAGACAACTCTCCATCCAAGTCACAATTTTTTTTTAAATGTATACCATTATAGATCAAAGTATGGTCTTCAACATGGACCCTAATGGCTCACAACGAACAGCAAGCTATAAAGGGCCCCAAAAATTACTACTGTGTTAAACACCTTTCAAACAGGAAAACCAACGGTCTAACCTATATAAAATAACAGAAACTTGAAACACTTATGAACCACATCAACGAAGGACAACTACTCACAGAACTTCAGATTCCTGATGCATACAGTACTAGAAACCTTGCTTTAGGTAAAACAGTACTGTTGAAGCAAAATTTGAAATGCTTGTGTCTTGAAGACAAATTTGAAGCTGATTCCACCAACTATTCTGTCATTGTTGGAAAATTTAAAGTAAAAAAATAAAAAAATCAAGAAGTGAAGATATGAATTCCAATGAGATAACTATCTACAAGAGACCAAATGACACAGAAATAAACAACTATTGGTCAATGTATGCCTTCAACTATGAGTAAAATCCAGACTGCATAGTCAGTTATAAAAGTCCTGAAACGAAAAATGTAAAACAACTCAAACTATTCAATTCAGCTGTAATAACCCAAAAATTGATTGTCAATGGTGCGGGAATTTCTCGCTACATTGAAGACCTGTTGGTGACCTTCTGCTGTTGTTTTTTTTTTCTATGGTCAGGTTGTTGTCTCTTTGGCACATTCCCCATTTCCATTCTCAATTTTATTTACAAACTGTATACAAGGTGTTCTAAGGATCTTTCAGCTTAAGTTTGGTAGAAACTGGTTCATTAGTTTCAGAGGATAAGATCTTTGAAATAGTTTACACCAAACATATGCCAAGAAATGGCAAAAACTCACTCTTAGATGAGCTAAAAAGTATAAAAAAAAACTCCCAAAAAGGTTTTTCTTAAATAATATATATATGTTAAAAATATGATAAAAAAAAACAACCTTAAAAGTCACCCCTCCCCCTAAATTTTTTGAAATTTGGAATTGGAAGATCATTGTCTTTTCAGAAAATGTACATTCAGAAAGTTCTATAATCTTGAACACATTATTGGTTACAACTAGAAAAATGCTTGTTTAAGCCCCTAATTTTCTAGAAGTTTGGGACAATTACCTCAACACTCAATCCCAGTCTTCCCTGTGTGGTATGGAAATATACTTAATGGGTAAAACATGAGAGTCTTTTCTTGTCTCAATCATAAATCAAACTAAATCTGTAAATCTTATATCATGAAAACTAAAGGCTCTAAAGAGCTTGTGTCGCTCACCTTGGTCTATGTGAATATTCAACAAAGGACACAGATGGATTCATGACAAAATTGTGTTTTGGTGATGGTGATGTGTTTGTAGATCTTACTTTACCAAACATTCTTGCTGCTTACAATTATCTCTATCTATAATGATTGGCCCAGTAGTTTCAGTGGATAATGTTTTACAAATTTTATGAAAATTGTTAAAAATTGACTATAAAGGACAATAACTCCTTAGGGGGTCAATTGACCATTTTGGTCATGTTGACTTATTTGTAAATCTTACTTTGCTGAACATTATTGCTGTTTACAGTTTATCTTTATCTTTATCTATAATAATATTCAAGATAATAACCAAAAACAGCAAAATTTCCTTAAAATTACCAATTCAGGGGCAGCAACCCAACAATGGGTTGTCCAATTCATCTAAATATTTCAGGGCAGATAGATCTTGACCTGCTAAACAATTTTACCCCATGTCAGATTTGCTCTAAATGCTTTGGTTTTTGAGTTATAAGCCAAAAACTGCATTTTACCCCTATGTTCTATTTTTAGCCGTGGCAGCCATCTTAGTCCGATAGCCAGGTCACCGGACACATTTTTTAAACTAGATATCCAAAAGATGATTGTGGCCAAGTTTGAATTAATTTGGCCCAGTAGTTTCAGAGGAGAAGATTTTTGTAACAGATTACTAAGATTTACAAAAATGGTTAAAAATTGACTATAAAGGGCAATACCTCCTAAAGGGGTCAACTGACCATTTCGGTCATGTTGACTTATTTGTAAATCTTACTTTGCTGAACATTATTGCTGTTTACAGTTTATCTCTATCTATAATAATATTCAAGATAATACCCAAAAACAGTAAAATTTCCTTAAAATTACCAATTTAGGGTCAGCAACCCAACAGATTGTCTGATTCATCTGGAAATTTCAGGGCAGATAGATCTTGACCTGATAAACAATTTTAACCCATGTCAGATTTGCAGCCATCTTAGTTGGATGGCAGGGTCACCGGACACATTTTTAAAACTAGATACCCCAATGATGATTGTGGCCAAGTTTGGTTAAATTTGGCCCAGTAGTTTCAGAGGAGAAAATTCTTGTAAAAGTTATCGACGCCGGATGAGGCCCAAGACCACAATTAATGATCCCGCTTTTCGTTGTCCACGAATATAGTTCCCTTTAATTATAGTGTATTTTTTCTTTATCTTTTTTCTTTTCCTTCCTCATACATTTCTTAGTTTTTCTGGAGTGGAAATGAAAGAAGAGATCTGAAATAAACTTTTGGATGTTTTGTTTTAACTGATTTTGATATGGAATGAGTGATTAGGCCAGGTGCAAAAAGGTGATATTTACAGTTTTCGGAACATCTCTTGACTTAGGGGTATGGATGTGTATTGGCTAAATTTGTAAAAGACAGCAGAGCAATCTTTCTGAATGTTGGATATATTTTTGGACTAGAACTGTACTTTACACACACAAAAAATTTGACAAAAAGATTAGGTGCATTTTTTTTAATGAAACAAAATGTTATAA
This sequence comes from Mytilus galloprovincialis, assembly GCA_037788925.1. Lineage (NCBI taxonomy): Eukaryota > Metazoa > Mollusca > Bivalvia > Mytilida > Mytilidae > Mytilus > Mytilus galloprovincialis. The sequence goes on from CM075332.1 coordinate 18,881,007, forward strand.
AAGAACTAATAGAGAATTTAATTGTGGTCTGTGGCCATGACGCCGGATGCAAAGTGTAGGAAAAGCTCACTTGACCCTTTGGGCCAGGTGAGCTAAAAAAGTACCAAAAAGGTATACAAAAATCAATTTTTTAATCATTAACAGAAATAAAGTATAAATAATTTGTATACATAAAGGCACAACATCTGAATTTGAACACAACCTTTCAATCTATGCAGTATTTGCAGAATGCATTACTGTGGAATAATGGTTAATTGTTGGCACTAATATTCCTAGATACCTAAACTCAGAATTTAAATTTTCAATGAAGTGTAAATTTTCTATGGGCTCTTAGGAAAAAACCTAAAAATTAAGTATCCTCAAAATATTTTGTCCTCAATCCACAAAATTGGTACCCTAAAAAATAAATGAATCCACAGTACTGAGAGTCAGTAGTATCAGGTTTTGAAATAAAGCCACAACATTACAGACCAGAAAATGACACAATTATGAATTTCATACAAATTTAAATGACAGAATAAAACATACGGTTTTAGTAAATGACCAAATGATATTAAAAATAAGTAAATATATAAATATCAACTCTAAATAATGAAAGAATGTCATATATTACTTCACTTCATATAATGTCATATATCCTGTTCGCAAGTCACTGTTTCAATCAAGAGTTATCTTTCTTTACAGATATATAGAAAGTTCAAATTAATTCTATTTGATAAAAACAGTGTCGAATATTTCTACTAGTGCTGCTGTTACCAATGTTTCACAAAAGTGAGAAAAAAAATAAAAAAAACAATTGAGTATCTTAACTGTTTTAAATTTAGGAATCTCTAATAATATAAATGTAAACACATTTTTGTTTGCCACATTTTTGAGCAAATAATCTATATATATTCAGTTTGACCAATTAAAATAATTCCAACATTGCATGTTGATATTGAAAGTTTTTGTGTTTGGTAAAATGGTTTCAACAAATTTCCCTCCAAGTTCATTTGTGGGTGATGATTTATTGGCAAGGCTTAGAAATATTGCAACATATTGAGACCCGTGAACAAAACACTATTTTATAAATATTGCACATTAACATTTCATAACATAACACCACCACTCATATCCTTTGTTATATGGGCAGTAGTCCTTTTGCGCCAATTGCTGTTTTTCAGGGGTATCATTTGCGCCAAATTTTGTTTTCCAAATGTATCAATTGCGCCAATATTCGGAACTCATTAGCGCCAGTTTACCTGTACACATATCTATCATAAATATTAATGATTACTATATATTTATTCCTTTTTTTGGCTTAAAAAGTATTATATGTTCGGAGATATTTCACCATGAAGATAAGCATCTGAAGAGAAATGACTTAAAATGCATTAGACAGTCAATGTACAAAGAGAGAATATAACTTTTTGCTTTGCTGAATATTTAATATGACAATATAGTAAATATAGTAAATAGAAGCTTTTGCTGAGTATGTTTAAGCCACAAATGTTGATGACACAGTGTTTTGTTACCACCATGCGTATGGGCTTTATTGTACCATCAGGAATTATTATGAAGTTTGAACTGTTTTATGCATTTCATCCTTCAATGTTTGTGTTTTTGGACAATTAAGTGAAGTTAAAAGCTACTACATACATTAAATGTGGAAGTATCCATACAGCAGCAGTTAGAAAAAGATATGTTACAAAAAAGTAAACATTTGACGTTTAAACTGCCGGTTCCAAGTCCGAATAAAGGAGTAAGGAAGTAATTTTTCTTCTAATTGGCGCAATCGTATGTATTATTTTTGGCGCAACCATGTGGCGCAAACGTAGCATTGGAGAAAAAAAGTTGTGGCGCAAAAGGACGCATTTTTGGCGCAAACGGATCTCTCCAGTTATATGTATATCATCAATATATATATGGAATTCAATGTGTACATTTTGGCACCATACTTATAAAGGCAATCTTTTGGAACTATAAGGCACTTTTGTGAAAGGCAGAGGTATATAACTCTCTTGCATTGAAATATCATAGTAAAAAACAAATTTCATATATACATTATTGTTGTCATAGAAACTACAAAGAAGTACGGAACAATGTCACCCAATAAACTAATATCACAGTAAGCATATAAGCAGTTTCATTGTCATGGAAATAAAAAGTTCTATAAATAGATGTCACGACTGAATTTCTAATCACAGTCAGAAAATAAACTAAATAGTTGTCATGGAAACTTTGTTATGGATTGATGTCACCAGTGATAGTTCCTGTTTCAGCCAGAATGGCCACAACGAGGAAGACAATGTAAACAACTATTAACAGTATTCCATATGGCTTGGACATACGAAACTTTGATAATGGCACCACGATAAGGGAGGTAAGAAGGCTTAACATTAAAAACGATACTAAAACTACTTCCTCCACAGTTATCTTTATCTGAAATAAAAACGTAACAAACTTATATTCAGATTTTTTTCTTTTCAAGAATAAATTCTTTTATCAATATTTGTTTAATTTCGATAATAATTTATCTTGCAAATGAATCCTATGAACAATGCATCTCATTCTTGTCGCATGGCATTAGAAGAATTATATGCATATCCCCGGAATCTAAACTAGGATCCCTTTTTATGTATCATTGTAAACACAAGAATTCACATATTGTTGTCCTTGAGAACCCTTTTTCATAATTGGCCTCACGTTTAGATTTGGGATTTAATTTAATAGATGACTTTTGAGTTTGATGCATTTCTGTCAAAAAATTTGGTTTGTGAACATCATTCATGCAATTAGGGCCATCATCACTTCCGTTTCAAGGTTGAGCATGTGGTTGGAAAACTGTGATGCTATATTGCACGAATTATTTGGCAAATTGAATTCTTATTATTGACCATAAGCACTGCTGTCGTAAGGAATTTATGATGAAGTACCTACAGAACAAACATTATTACTAGTTTATCCTGCACAATGACGATCACTAAGACGCTTGTTGAACGTTAATATAAGTACCAGGATACAGGCGATCCCCTCTATCTGGTAAATGACGTCATAAAGACGTGCATGATTGACGAGTTTTTTCCGATGACGGACAAACTCGAAAGTGGTCTATTGAAATTGGCTGTATTTATGAGGTTTAATTAAGTATTCTAGAGTATAATTTGTCAGATCATCTTAAAAAAAGATGAACTGTGTATTCATTATGATTCATTGGATACCACTTTTCGTTGATTTTAGGGGTACAGATTAACCATGAATTTAGATGTTCAAACTATCTCAGCTTTTGTATGCTGACTAGAAAAACCACCACACAATATATCTACAAAATTACAATTTCTTCTCAATCCACCAAAAAAAATGGTACCCAAGAATAATAAATGAATCCTCTGTAGTATTTAATAACTTTTTTTTAAAATCATATACATACCTGCCAACATTTCAAAATGCCCATGGGGGTTTTATGTGCGAGAAAGCTCTCATAATCATACAAAACCCTTTAAGGGACCTTCAAATTTATTTTTATGTTGTTTTTTTACTTCTTTATAATTTAACAAACCAAATGCAATGGCAAATTGATTGTTTTGTTTTAAATTGTAGACAAAATTGCCTTTTCAAAATTTCCATTTTGGAGCCTTCATGGGGGAAATCCCCCACAAATAGTGACAGTTGGCAGGTATGCATATATATATATATGTACCTTGTATGTTCCCCCATTTTTAATTGTACCTATGGTAAACGGTATACCAATACCTAATAATAAATCTTGATATATGTCAAGGAAAGATAACTCTTTCTTTACTAGGCTTGTAAATAAGTAGCATTGAGAAGGAATGGTAAATAACATGGCTGCATGTTGAAGGTCACACTTTGAACAAATTGTGACTTGGATAGAGAGTTGTCTCATTGGAACTCATACCACATCTTCATATATATCTTTTGTCAAGTATTGCACAATAAAATAAAAAATTATCATGAACCATGTTAAAGTTGTCCTTAACTTCTTTTGTGTTGTAAATGTTGTTTTCTCTATAAAATTATGAAAAATCATAATACATCCAAAGTGACCAGAATGTTTTTTTTCAAATCTGGCTGTTTGTTTTCTCATTTGAATTGATTACATTTGTTTTTTATTTCTTACTGTGCTGTATGGGTTTTTCTCATTGTTGAAGGCCATAGAGCTACCTATAGTTGGTAACATTTACGTCATTTGCTTTCTGGTAGATAATTGTATCATTGGGAATCATGCCATATCTTCTAATTTTATTTTTTTCGGAAAAATGTAGCTTTTCATTTTATATTAAATTGGGTTGCCTTATATATCTATTGGAAATTTAAAAAAAAAAAAAATTGAATTATAATAATTAACTAAATTATAAAAGGATACTAAATAAAGGTCCACCAAAACAAGCTGACATTCCCATTCTTGGGAAACCTTGCTTGGCCATCACTGTATCGGCTATTAAATCTGTAAAATAAAACACCATTTAGTTTAAATGTACTTTTACAAGAGTAATGCTTCTATATAAAGATCTTTGATAACCTCTGAAAATTTCATGCTGTACTTAACAAAATTCATTTAGAAACTAGTTGTGAGGGAAAGACACAAATAGCCCCACTGTAAAAAAAAACCCACTTTTTTGGTGAAAATTTTCGAATTCCAAACCTCCTAATTTCAAAAATAAATTAGTAATTCGGAACCACACTCTGTTTTTTTTAACTAATCATATTGTATACTAACAAACTAAACATCTCATTATGTGAAAGTTTAGAAAAAAGTCTTTTTAACTCTTATTTTCTAGAAAATTTCAAAGTTAAGCCTATATATTGAAAAGACACATATAATTGTTGAAGACTGAATGTTCCACTCCTTTGGATTTAAGTATCAATAGGTAGATTTCTCATTACCAAATATTTATTTTGTAAAAAACCCTTGATATGCAACAATGAAGAGACAAAGAAAACAAAAATACTGTGTAATAACACATACCTCCTATACTATTTCCCCACGCTAATAAGGTTAATCCTAATATGGCATCACTTATGTTGAACACAATACCAAATGTCTGAAATGAAAGGAAATAATATGTTTGTGTAGTACAAGAATATCAATACTTTGGGAGAACTATATAATTTAAACTATGACTTCAATAGCAGGAGATTATAAGTATAAATGAAACTATGACTCTGACTGACTACTTGTTGAAACATATAGTATTTTGTTGTGGCTCAATTTTTCAGAGGCAAATTTCCAGACACAAAAGAAAAAAATAATTTTCAAATAGTCAAATTTTTTCTTCTTCTTGAAAATAAATCAATTATTTTTGGTAAATCCTGTACCAATTTTTGTGTTTAAGGTGGTACCCAACATCTTGACTAAAATTGTATTTCAATGAAAGGGCCATTGATTGTTTGTTTTTAATTTATCATTGCAACTTTTGGCACTCTGGTCTATAAAGGGCCTCTAGGTCTTATTGATGGAGAAAATAGAGTGCCAGGAGATAACTGATAACCTCAGTGTGGAAAGGCTATAGTCTTACTGTGAATGAGCTACTTATACCAATCTGACTGCCACTAAAAATATTATGGGTGGCATAACTGCAACTAAATTATATTTTTTTTTACAAGCAAGTCACGCTTAAGCTTCAAACAAATGAAAATGAGACAGACTGACAAATTGATAGACAGGGATTGTGCCTGATATTCATATGATGAAGACATAATCTTTGAATCAGTTTAATTGAGGTCTGGAGGTGGCATGTCAGTTAACTGCTAGTAGTCTGTTGTTATTTATGTATTATTGTCATTTTGTTTATTTTCTTTTGTTACATCTTCTGACATCTGACTCAGGCTTCTCTTGAACTGAATTTTAATGTGGGTATTGTTATGCGTTTACTTTTCTACATTGGCTAGAGGTAAAGGGGGAGGGTTGAGATTTCATAAACATGTGTTACCCAGCCGCAAATTGGCACCTGTCCCAAGTCAGGAGCCTCTGGCCTATGTTAGTCTTGTATGATTTTTAATGTTAGTTTCTTGTGTATAATTCAGAGATTAGTATGACGTCCATTATCACTGAACTAGTATACATATTTTTAAGGGGCCAACTGACGGATGCCTCTGGGTGCAGGAGTTTCTCGCTACATTGAAGACCCATTGGTGGCCTTCGGCTGTTGTTTGCTCTATGGTCGGGTTGTTGTCGCTTTAACACATTACCCATTTCCTTTCTCAATTTTAAAAAGACTGAAAGATGGAAAGATAGATGGTAAAGGGTAACCCTTAATTCCCCTGCCCCCTACAGAATGGGCACAGAACTTCAGGTGGTTAACTTTATTTTCCCATATCTAACCTGTAATATATTCACTATTTCATTTGCTATGATATAAATCCATACAACTGCTAACACAAAACCCAGGTAGGCTAATACCTGTAAATAAATAGAATAATATAACATAAACATCTATGATATAAATCCATACAACTGCTAACACAAAACCCAGGTAGGCTAATACCTGTAAATAAATAAAATAATATAACATAAACATCTATGATATAAATCCATACAACTGCTAACACAAAACCCAGGTAGGCTAATACCTGTAAATAAATAAAATAATATAACATAAACATCTATGATATAGATCCATACAACTGCTAACACAAAACCCAGGTAGGCTAATACCTGTAAATAAATAAAATAATATAACATAAACATCTATGATATAAATCCATACAACTGCTAACACAAAACCCAGGTAGGCTAATACCTGTAAATAAATAACATAATATAACACCAACATTCCTAACCATAACAATTATGAAATTCCACCCTTATTATTAAGGATAAAAATGGGATACTCCATGACAAATGACAGTAAAATAATTGTTAAAATAATGTTATGATAAACTCTTCCTTTGAAGCTATCGGTTGTAACAAAAAAGGCTCATTTGACACTAACAGTAGAAAATAACGGACACTTGACACTGGTTCCTACCCTCATAAGTCTACTGAATGGTAGATGTAACAGCTGTTCTTTAAAGTCTTGATAAATAAACAGCTGCACCACGAAAACATGACACACCCTTTGTGTTTAAAAAAAATAACTTTTCAATGTCATATCAGAAATTTATAAAAAACTGAAGAGAGGTTATTTTCATAGATATAAACCAGTCACAAAAGTTTCATGAAAAGTGCTCAAAACGCTTTTAAAAAAGATATTGTCTGAAAACTGGAAAATCACTCTTTTTTAAGAATAAAACCCCATAACATAAGGGAGCTCACGTCATTAGATATAAACAAGTTTCATGCAAATTGGTTAAAGCGTTTTTGAGTAATTGCCCAACATGTTGACCGCAAACAGACAGTGTACCATAACATGTCCCATAAACAGTGTATAAAATACTTATCCATACCTGCCAACTTTTTCAAAATTCCCATGGGGGTTTTACGTGCAAGATGGCTCTTATTGTTCTACAAAACCTTCAAGGGGGCCTTCAAATATATTTTAATGGTTTTTTTTGGCTTCTTCATACATTTACAACCCTATAGCCACTGTAAAATTAATTGTTTAGTATAAAATTGTGGACAAAATTGCTCTTTCAAAATTTCTATATGGGAGCCCTGCAAATAGTGACAGTTGGCAGGTATGATGATTCTACTTACTGGTTGATATACAGGCTGGACATCATTCTTTGACGTACAGAACACAGCAATGGATAATATTAAACCAATTATCATCAACAGTACCCATATAGGGAATGTACCTCCAATAGTATCTAAACCAACTGAAAAATATAACAATAATTTACATTAACAATACACATACAGGGAAAGAACCTCCAAATTAGTCTCTAAACCAACTGAAAAATAGATCATAAAATTTAATTCAACAATTAACATACAGGAAAAGAACCTCCAATAGTCTCTAAACCAACTGAAAAATATAACATTAATTTATATAAAAAATTTTCATACAGGGAATGATCCTCCAATAGTCTCTAAACCAACTGAAATAAAAATACATCATTAAAATAAGCAAATAAGGGTAAAAGAGTCAACACTACCTTTAATGGGAAACACTTCAAATAGTCTCTAAACTAAATGAAATATATACATTATTTATGTACCTTAAAGGTAGATATTAATAAATTCAGATAAAAGTTAAGCATTTTTTGTTGGCGGCAAATATTTTGAAGAATTTCTTGTATTTATTTGCATCTAATCTAGAATCAGGTTAACTTGAAGTTGAAATATGGTACAGCCATTTTCTTATTTTTGAAAAAAAACCATGAATCAATACTGGACGTAAAGTTACATATAAAGTAACATATAAAGTAACATATTTCATATGTTAAATTAAGTTTTAATTGCGAGAAATTACGAACCAACCTTTTGTCGCAAGTGCACCAAATGTAAATCCAGTAAAAATCTGTAATGAATTTAGATATCTGTTCCAGTTATGGTTCTCCTCTCTGTAATCTACGACAGGAATAGTTATAATCAGGAGGAAAACTAATGGACTCTGGAATTGAAAACAAAACAGATTGAAACTTTATCTCTGTCATTTACGACAGGAATGGTTATAATCAGGAGGAAAACTAATGGACTCTGGAATAGAAAAAAAAACCAGATTGAAACTTTATCTTAGTCTGTAATCTACGACAGGAATGGTTATAATCAGGAGGAAAACTAATGGACTCTGGAATAAAAAAAAAAGCAAAGTGAAACTTCAGTTTGGATCCCACGGTAAACTTATGACACCTGTTTGCATCCAAGCTATTTTTCACCTACTCCTAGTATGTATGTACTGTTATATTCCTCGGTTATTTGGAGCACCCCTACAATTGAATCTGTGTACACTCCCTATTGGATTTAATGGAGATGTGTCACAAATGTATTTAAAAGGACAATCACCACCCCAACACAGAGGGAGTGCTAGGACACCATGGGAAGACTGTTGGTAAATTCCATATGTATTGTTTTCATACCTTCATGTGCTATTTTTAGAAATAGATGGGGTTGAAATTTTAGACATTTACTGAAAATATTCAGGTTTCATGGACATTTCTACCCTTTGGAAAGACATACTCAACTTTTTTTTTTTTTTTAATTATCTGGAATATCCTCTCTACATATGCTTTGAACTTGGAAATTATTACATTTTCTTGATTTTAAGATGTACTTAGGTGGGGTTAGGTGAAAATTAATAAATTAAGAAGTTAAAATTGATACTATAAGCTGGTAGAGCATCAATTAAGGATAAAAATATGTTAAAAATATTGATAGGTCATGGACCTCCTTTTCGAGATATTTGAGATTTAAAGATGGCGGGAAAAGGCTGACTCAGACTTTTACCTTATATTTGCATTGGTATTATTGGGTCTCAAAACAAAAGAAAGAAAATCAAGAATCATCTAAAATTTTGGTAAATGACCTTTCATGAGCTATTTTAAAAGTTCTATATGAAAAAATGCCCCATCCGCACTATCATTTTATATGTTCAGGGACCGTGAAAATGGGGTAAAAACTCCAATTTGGCATTAAAATTAGAAAAATCATGTCATAGGGAACTGTGTACTAAGTTTCAAATTGATTGATTCATCAAAAACTACCTCAACCAAAAACTTTAACCTGAAGCGGGACAGACGCATGAATGGACACACAGACAAACAAACGGACGCACCAACCAGAAAACATAATGCCCATAAATTGGACATAAAAATGAACCTTAATTAATAATCAAGCCTTTTTTTTATTTTGGAAATAAATTAAAATGAAAAGAAGAATGTGTCTGTGGATGCAAATGCCCCTGATCAAGCTTTGCAACGAAATATGGAAAAAACAGAAGATGGAAAGATGGAAGGAAGGACAATTAAGGGTAACACTAGTGTATGTAAAATTCAGAAAAGCCCTGTCTATTATCAAAATACCTTGAAAACTTCATATCCTTTCGCATACCACTTCATGTCTGACCACTCGCCCACATCTATAGGATTAATGGCTGATAAAAATTCTTCAAATGGGGTACCTGGTTCTTTGTCTTCTCTTGGTGGTAGCAATGGTTTTCCTTCACCTAAATCTAAATATCTAAATATGTTGGATGTTTGTGTTATGTCCAATTTAAATGCATAATCAAGGGTGAAGAACATGTTAATATGATATGAGTATAAAAACCCTGCTTTGTATTTGACCAATAAACAGTATTTTTTCTCGTAAGATTTAAGTGAAATAAGTCGTTACCATATTAATTTAATGTGTCAGTTCACAGTGAAGCAGTTCAAAGGAAGAAGATATAAGAAGATGGGAAATGAGTGCCTACGAGACAACTCTCTCATCCTAGTCACATTTTTTTTGTAAAAGTAAACCATTTTATGTCAATGTCTGCTTTTTATTTTTTTTAGCATGAAGTTTGTCTCATAAGAATACTGGAACAAATCTACAAGAGGGAATTAGTTGGTTCCCATTGGAAATGATTATGTACAGTAGTTTTAATAAGTCGGTCAAAATTTGGCCCTGCAATATGTAAACCTTGAAGTTTTAACCCCTCAGAGACTAATTGAAATAATCCAATGAGTGTAAAACAAGCGGTAAATTTACCTTCACGACTAGTCTCAACTGAATTAGGATAACTTTCGTCGTAATTTTCTGCATCTTCAGGAGCTGTAAAATAATAAAAAGTTGTTGTTATATTGTACATATAAACAAGATATATACATGATGTCACAGCACTGAGGTTGGTTAGATATTTGTATTGTTTCTGTATTTCACTTAATGAATGGCTATTATCTATTTTGAATTTATTGAACCACATTGAATAATCCGCGAAGCGGATTATGTAAAATGTGAAGAGTCAAAAATTAGTTTTATGGTTCAATAAAATCAAAATAAATTATTGCCATTCATTATAAATAAATTTCTATCAGAAATAAAGCTTAAAGAACTTTTTATATTAATTATATTAACAATAACAACGTACACACATGTTGGCGTATGAATACACAACGTCAGAGTGGGCGTGTCGCCATCAAAATTGACAACATTGAAAATAAAACTAATGATTTTAACCAATCAGAAAACAGTAAATACACCGAATTTATTTATAATTGATTACACATTTATACTGTAAATTCATAAATTATTGCTTGCATTTATTATTGCGATTTCGTAATTTAAGACTAAAATGTGATTTTAAATATTTTGATATTGTGAAAAGTCCTGTTTAATTCTTATAAAAAAGTTGAAAATGCGAGTTTAAATTATTGCAATTATAACCCTGTAGCATTTGTTGCAATAATCAAAACATCGCATTAATTTTTGAATTTACAGTTTTCCTATTTGTCAGCCATTACTGGCCATCACATACGCTACTGTAAAATTTTGTACCAATTATTCATGATTTTTCCATCACAAAAATTTGAACAATTATAGAAGCTGACAACATCAAAGCTTGAAAAATCACATTTAAGTCTCAATAACTGTAAAGGCAAGACAAAAAACAACTCATGAAAAAAAAATTGAAAAAGATATTTTATAGAACAAAAACAACCATATTTGAAAAGTTTTATGTAAGTAATGTCTTTCAAAGATATCTAGGACTCAGGGTACAAAATAATACAAAATAAGTGATATTTCATGGTTGTATTCCAGGTTATAGCTTATACTTACAAACTGTAATTTCTGCCAAAACTGTTGTTTTCTTTGTCTTTTGATAGAAATATCTACCAATCACAACAATGAGAACATAGAGTACATACAGCAAAATATAGCCTACAAAATAAATACACAGTCATGGACCAATCTTTAGAGCTATTTTCCTAATACATGTAATATAAAGGTTTGATTTGGTTTGTTTGAATAAATGTTTGCTTTAGCATTGTAATTGAGATTGACATCTGCAATTAAGATAGGTGTGACTTCAACTTGTATACATTGTATTTGAATGTTATGGATGTCAAGTATAAAGCAGAATATAATGGTACCATTTAAAATTATGAAGATGTGGTATGATTGTCCATGAGACAACTAGGTAGGCTTAACGGTACAATCCTAAGCTTCACATGTTAATATTTAGTATTAAGGAGTTATTGAACATTATGAATAGCCTATTTTCTAACTTTAACTTCCTCGTCCAAAATTTAAGAAAAATTTGAAATAGGGACATTTTGTGTCATTACCTATGGCCTCAATTTTTCCGATTTCTTTTTGCCATAAGACTGTAAATGTGAGAAACGTAGCCAATAAATAAAATATGACATCCCGTAGAAATGGTCTCTGCATGGCATCAAATGGACAGATGATTGCTATTGTTCCTGCAACCACAGTGGTCACAAATACACCAGCACCTAAAATAATAAAAGCATATCTGTTCACCATGTGTCATGACAATTAAGGGTTAGAATGCCCACCATTGTTCTGTATTGTTTTGTATTGTTTTTATATTGTATACTTATTGACTGGGTATGAGTGGAATGTTTATTGTCCTCGATGTGCAACTATTGCCTTCAGGCGTAGCTGAGGGCAATAGTTGTATCCGAGGGGACAATAAACTTACTATTCCACGGATATCCAGTCAATAAGTGTTTTATTATACCGGAGGGAGACTACAGACAATAAATGTCGGGGCTAAATCAACTATCATAATAAACAAAGCAGAAACACAACCATACTGTTTCAAGTTGACTTCATAAATATTCTGATTTCTAAGGCTACGTCCCGCACTGATGAGAACCCTAGATACAACAAGTAAGACGCAACATCGTAACTCCCGTGGCATTCTCAACATTGTTCAATCCGGTAGATGCATTTGAAATACCGCGAAATATAATGATGCTTGCGGTCAAATAGTTTCAGCAAGGTCCAATACAGTGTAGTTTGAAACTATTGACTGGTCCAATAGTTCAACTCTTGCCATTTGAAAAAAAGTGAAACTATTGCGTACTTATTTTATATAGAAAATGATAACTGAGGTATAATAAATGTAAATATTGTACATGTATTCCTCTTATTATGTACACTTATGTTATGTGTCTGAGAGATCATGTAAAGTCGTATATTATTTCTGCCTTCTTTAAAAAATCTTTTGATTTAAATGCATGTTAATTGCAGATCTTTCAAAAGTATCTGTTTAATTTATTCATAGCTTTTAGACTTAGAGCTTGAAACTTGTTGTATAGGCATGTTTGATTTTTTGACAATTTCTTAATGTCCTGTTGGTTATTTGAGTTGTTGGGTTGCTGACTTGTTGACATATATATTCTGCATCTCCATTTATTCATAATCATAATGTCAACTTAAAACTGTAAAATAAGAAATTTTTGCATGGATTTATTATTGCGATTTTTCAAAAATGGACAAAAATGCGAGATTAATTATTGCGATTTCAGGAAAATCTGAATTATGTATTAGATATCAGAATGTGAGTTTTTATTATTGTGATACTCACCCAGTCGCATTATTTGCATTACATAAATTTTAACCCTCTCAATAATTTCTGAATTTACAGTATTCAGACTTGAGGTTACAATAATAACTGTAAATTAGGAAATTGTAGTTAGAAAGGTTAGGCAGAAATAAAAATTTCCATTTTAAAATTTGATAACATTTCTGGAATTCCTGAATTCACAAAAAATTATATCAAAATGATGACAATTGTAATAATAATTGTGCACAAACCATTTCTGAAATAACAGTAATCCAAAATAACAATTTAATTTCATTTCATAACTTGTTTTCATAAATAAATATAAATGCAGACATTATAAAATTCATTTTTTTTTCTTCGATTTTGATCAATATTCTTACCGAGTAAAGCACCAAAAGCCAGACCTGCATCCCCATTCTTAGCATTACCAACAGCAGCTATGGCAGAAAATATATCAGGAGCACCATTACCAAAGGCTAAAAATGTTACACCCTACAAGTGCTTTAGGAAATATTAATAGATGTGTAAAGATTGATTTGTATAATGAAAATCATTTCAACATTTCACAGAGTAAATAGAAATCAAAAATAGATATTTATTTTTGGACTTTTCATAAGGTGCTGTAATAAGCTTTTGATTTATGAGGCCCCTCATGGGGGGGGTCCTAGTAATCACATAATCACTATTTTTTTGCCAATATAATCACATAATCATTAAATATTTGCTTATCTTTAGTAATCAAATAATCATAAACTAAAAATACAGTCCTGGGTAATCAAATAATCATGAAATATTTGGCTTAATAATCAAATAATCATTAAAAAAACGGCCAAGTAATCACATAATCAAAAACCCCATGAGGGCCCTCATTTATCATTAGATTTTTGACAGGTATTCATGAAGTATTAATTAAAGTCAATTACCATTATTCTTTCTGTATTTAACTCTGGATTAGATAGACTCTCTACAACTAGCATATCAGACTAGTTTTGATTTTTTCACAGTTAGCGATGCAGTTTAGATTCTATTATAATTTTTTTGCGATAAGCTATGAGTTAAGCTTGGATCAAACATTTTTTACAATTAAGTATGTATGACAATGCAATATGACATGAAACATCAATATTTCGACAAAAGTCAATAAAAATAATCTATAAATTTTTAAGAAAGGATACTGCTATATTGTGACTCAGATGAAGGGTCTTTGATATAACTGTTAATGACGGACAAAAGCTGAAAAAAATAAAATAAAGTTGATAAATGTTTTAATAAAGGATGTTATTATATACTGTGGATTCATTTATTTTCGTGGATACCAATTTTCGTGGATTGGGGAAAACTTGCATTTTTGTGGATATCTATATTCATGGTTTTGACAAAGTCTACATACATTACTATACAAAAAATGTAATTCATTAGACCTTTAAATTCATGGTTTTCCTTTTACCACAAAATCCACGAAAATTAGTATTCAACAAAAAATTTATGATTCCACAGTAGTTTTTATTAAACATATAATTACAGCTTGTATTTGTCTTTTTATCATGTTTATTAATATCAATTTTCTTACTGTAAACAAACTTAGTCTTGTCTGCTTGTTTCAAGACAACAACCTGGACTTCAGTGGTTGTCCTTGGTTCATGTCTATCATATTTGTTTTAGGTAAATTATTTTTTTATAAATTAGGTCATTAGTTTTCTCAATTGAATTGTTTTATATTTTTATGTCCAGCCTGTTGATACATGTAAATGTATAATCAACTACCGGTATACAGAATGTTGGTTTTTTTTCTGATTGTTGAAGGCAGTATTGTTGACTATAATTGCTTAAATTCACTTCATTTGAACTTTGGGGATATTTTTCTCAATGGAAACCATACCACATCTCCTTATCTTTATATTTGTGGGAATTTATGTTGTGATGTTTCAGATAAGGACGAAGGTTGGTACCTATTAAAACTTTAAAACCTGCTGCATTTGTTTGCACCTGTCATAAGTCAGGAATCTGTTGTTCATGCAGTAGTTGTTGTTTATTGATGTGGTTCATAAGTGACTGTTTCTCGTTTCTTATATAGATCATCATGTCACCATTAGTTTTCCTGTTTGAATGGTTTTACACAAGTCATTTTTTGGAGCCCTTTATAGCTTGCTGTTCAACGTGAGTCAATGCTCTGTGTTGAAGATAGTACTTTGACAAATTGTGACTTGGAGGAGAGTTGTCTCATTGGAACCCATACCACATCTTCTTATATCTATTAATATATAATGGACTACTTACTAATCGTCTGCAGTGACAGCAAGTCCAATAAATAAGAAAACCCACCACACAAACTAAAAAAATAAGTTTTTTTAATTAAAAAAAATAGCAGCATAGGACTGAAAGTTTGACAATGTTCAATCATAGTAATTTATTCTGAAAAAGAAATACAACAATCCAATATTTCATTTTAGCTTAATTTGTCTCAAATCTTTATGGGATTAGCTGATTACACATAACACTATGACTTTTTTCATTGTTAAAGGCAGTCTGGCCTTATGGTGGCCTGTGGTTGCTTAAATTTGTTTCAATTTTGAATTTTATTGGATATTTCTAATTTAATACAGGCAATCATTATGAATGATACCACCTTTCTTTATTTTTATTTTAGATTGTTTCTGTCTAATTAACATTTTAATTCATTCACAGCTTTTAGAGATTTAAACTGATTTAAAACTTGAAAGTTGAAACCTGTTTATCATTGAAGTCCATTTGTTGCTCTCTGGGAGTTTTTGGTTAATTTTGTTGCTGGGTTGCTGTCTTCATTGGTCTCTATGGCTTAATCCCCATAATAGTCTCGTATGCTTCATTTTGTACCCTTTTAATACATTTATAATGTCCTATATATATTCGAAAGTTTAAAATTTTCAGGGTTGTACAAGTACTTACCAAAATAATTAATGCCAGCGGTCTAAGAGAAGAATTAAAGTTGCAATATGTAAATTTTAGATAATCAATAAAACCCTCGTCCAAGGCACAATCATCTGTGTTCTTGATGAAATCACATTGGTCACTATGGTTGGTCTTTCTTACTTCTCTACACTGTAAAACATCAAATAAATAAAATAACACTAAAATAAATATTAAAAAAAGAAATTTTCAGGACTGAAAAGCAAGATTAACACTAAAACTAACACCTAATCTTAGATAAAAATCATTATCTGCAAAAAATGTCATTTGAGTCTGCAAATCTGCTGTAATTTCACAGCATGTAAGAAGTACATGTTTTTACTCTGTCACACATTTCTCGTAAATATATACGTTGATAGTGGGTCTTCCCATGGATAGAAACAAGTGCCTGTGGTCCAAAGTCCAACATTTCTAATAGATTGCTGAAACCTATTGTTTCATTTATATATATACATGTATTCCTCAAACATTCCAATGGCCTTTTTAATTGGGCACCTTTTAATTTATATTCATTGTCCTTACTTTTATCTGCTTATTTCTCAATCTGTAAATTGAACATGTTGAAGTATTTTTTCTGTCAAAAACTTCCTCAGAAACAATTTTTATAACTTAATTCCTATTACATGTATTACAAAATGATTGAATCTATGTACAAAGTTCTTGAAAAGTTATGCTGAACTTGTACATGTTGTGAGAACTTCTGACAATTGAACTGAATTAACAATTGAAAAGTAAATAATCATCAGTGCAGTAAATTAATTTAACTCTCTTGATGCCTGAGGGACATTGTCAGTTGTATGTGTCCATACCAGCTGTGCCAGAGGAACACATATGTTCATGTTTTAATTTATGCAAGCTTCTCCTCACTGCTGTATCAACATATATATTTAATATCGAAGTTTTAAAAACAGGATAATATTTTCTTCAATGGTTCCCAAATGTGACGTCAATAGGCTATGACATAATATATTGAATGATTGAATTACATCATTTTTGGCCATATAACGTCTGTGACGTCAAGCTGTCTTATTTTCTGGCACATGAAATGCAACCATGAAAAACTACCGGCAGCAAGAGGGTTAAGCATCAAAAGCACTGAATAATTTGTAAGGGGTCATCCATAATTGTCAACCATTTTCCAAAGTGTACAAAACATACACTTTTTCAGACCCCCCACCCTCCCTCAAAAAGTGCACATCAACCATTTTCAGATTTCCAGAGAGGAATCAATCATTCTTAATAAAAAGAAGATCCTGTTTATTATATTTTAGTTTAATATAGAAATTTGCATTGAATATAAACTAAAACATATCTCACTGTTTTATTTGATGCCATCTATCTGTGATGCTTGTGTTTTGTCAGAATAAAGAGTACAAAGATTAGTGTTTCCCCTATCACGCAGTGGGAATGGTAACTCCGATGAAAAGGGGCACATAGAGCATGCAAAAGATTAACAAAAGGGCACATAAATTATGCTAAGAATCAAAGAAAGGGAAATGCATGGTTATATTGCATTGGTAAAGTATGGACTGACAGTTGTTGATGAAATCCGAGCTCAAGACAGCAATCAATAAAAGTGTAATGTTTTAAAACATTTTAAGTTTTTAAATTTCCCGCCAGTATTTCTATTTAAAAGGTCCCTGTAAATTTGCCATTCGTGGCACTATTATCGTTTAGATATATATACTGTAACGTGTACATATATTGGATATTTTTTAAGTTAAAGTTAAACTTCATATGGAGATGCTCCTAATTAAAGAAGGCTTATACATTTTTGTACTAAGAAAAATAAGTTTACTTATGGTTTACTATTTTGGAATGCAAGGAAATTAATCGAAGGACCAGTTTAAAATCTTTTCACAAAATGGCGTCTTGTCAAAATCAAAACATTCAAAGAATTTAGTATTTCCATCGATTTTGTTTATAAAACAGAGTGAAACGATAACGATCTATAATAAAGCAGGTGAAATTGACAATCGAGGGTACTGAGAAATGCTTGCAAACTTTTTGTTTAAATAATTTTACTAGTTCACATTTTTGAAAGATTTAGTTTTCATATGATTTGATCTTTTAATCGTTCAATCCGGATTGAGGAGAATTATGATATCGAAATAAATATCATCAAGTGAAAATAATAAAGAAGAAATAAGGAGAGAAACACAAACAAGCCAATTCTCAATTTTACACATCAACCTTCCCTACGGAAACGAAATAAATTTCGGAAATAAAAAAAAGCGTACGGTAAAAATGTTGATTTTTAAACCCCCTCCCCCCAAGTGTACGTTTTGTACACTTTGGAAAATGGTTGACAATTATGGATGACCCCTAATATGAGGGGGGATAGGACCTTTATCGGGACTCCGAGATCGGGTGTTTTTTTTTTTAAGCTCGGGATTTCGGGATTTATCCCTTCGGGATCCAGGAAATCTTTTTTTCAAATTTCGGGATCCGGGATTTAACTTTATTTAAATTCAGGACCTCGGGATTTCGTGTTTTTAAGCCCAGGATATCGGGATCAGGACCCCTCCTACCCCCTCTCCCCCCTAATATAAATTATACAATAAAATATATTTATAATTTTATATAAAAAGTGTAAGCAACTAGTACCTCAGTATCATTATCTCCCATTAAACTTCTCATAGAGAATTTACTATGCTGCAGGTGGTTTGGGTCCAACTTTACTACAGTGTGACTATCTGAAGACCTCAATTCTGATACAATGTAAAACGCCAAAAACATTATTGCTGCTATACATATCTTTGCACATCCTATCTTACTAGATGTCCTGGACACCTCAGTTTTACTTTTTACAACTGTCATTTTCAATTTTGACCTAGTAAGATCAAATTTGGTTAACTTTTATCACATGTTGACTTTTGATAACAGGATCCAGGATCAATTGTTTACATAGAGTTATCGTTCTTTAAATATCACTTACAGTGAAGTGTTGAAATAAGTTTTAACTTACGGGTTAAAGTGAATATCTAATATATTTATATTTATTTCAATAGGCTCACTATACAAATCCTTGGCTCAAGCAAAAAATTTAAAAATTGTAATAAAATATGTGGTCTGTAAAATTTATCTATTTAAAAACGACAAAATTCAATACTGCAACCCAATTAGTTAGTTAATTGATCAAATTACTTGATTAAATTGATTGATTGATTAGTGAATTGATTTGATTGATTAGTAAATTGATTAGTCAACTGATTATATTGATTAGTTAATGATTTGATTAGTTAATTATTTAATCAGTTATTTTTTTGTGTATTATACAAATCCTTGGTAATGGTAATGTAAAACCAGTCATAATAATAAATTAATATAAAATTAGACAATTTATATCAGCATTTAGATAAACGTCCTACAAAAGAAATTCATTCCTGTGTCAAATTTTGCTTATTTCAAAGCTAGATATATAGATGGTTTCATGCCAAACATTTGATTTTTTATCTAGCACATAAATGAACAATTTTGTGTTGGTCGATTCAATATGGTGCTCACATATATAGACTACTGTTCAATTGATAAACTGATTAATTCATTTTAATTGATAAATCGATTCTAATTGATTAATTGCTTTAAATTGATGAATCGATTTTATAATTTATGAAATGATTTTAATTGATTAATTGATTTTAATTGATTAATTGATTTTAATTGATTAATTGATTTTAATTGATTTTAATTGATTTTAATTGATTTTAATTGATTAATTGATTAAAATTAATTGATTGATTAATTGTTTTTAATTAATCAATTGATTGATTGGTTAATTGATTAATTGATTTTAATTGAAAAGTTTGATAAACTAATTAACTGTTTTTAATTGGTAAACTGATGCTTTTGACTAATTTCTAACTGATTGATTTATTGACTGAGATACTAGACATAAATTTTTAAATATGTTTACATGCTTATCTCAAAATATATATAAGGTATACATTTAAAAAAAAAAGTCTCCACTGTTTAGTTTACTGTGTTGTTGACTGACATAGAAAAAAATCGTTAAACGAATTAACAAAGAATGTGAACATAGCAAAATTTTAAGTATTTATATATTATAACAATCTATGTGACATACCAATTTTTGTTTATATTAATTTTTGTTTTGTAATTCGGTTCGAGATCGGATTTGCTGACTTATTTTTCTGACATTCATAATTTAAAGGGTCAAGGCTAAAGTTCGGTCTTTCATCTGTAGCGTGACTGCAACAAACGATGGGCAGCGAATACCTGCAGCAGTTTCTTAGAATGTATTCAATATATAGACACAAAAAACAGTCTGACAGTTGGAATTGTTAATAGTTTAGATAATAATGGACTGAAATTTCGTTTGAAAGGGATCTTATGTTAATTAAGTGTGTGTACTGTAAAAGTAACAACAATGTCTTCTGTTGTGATCAGCTGTTCGAGACTTCCTCTCTTAAGTTTTCGACATCTGTCAGGTTATTCACAGAAAAGATCATGGTCTGATGATGTGTATTATAGGTCTACTGAATACAGAGAAAGATCCACCTCTGTGACATCTTTTTACAACCAAAGTGCAATAGACAACATTGCAGCAAAGGTAGGTATTTGTATTGACAACTGTATGTAGTACTGGTAGATTCCTCTGTTATTCGGAGCACCCCTTGAGAGCTGCAAGGGTACAGTGGAATCCGTGTACACTCCCTTTCATGAGTTTTCAATGCATTTAAATTGGGTCTCATTGGGGTCTAAGCGTGACGAGGGATCGGCAGATTTTTTTAAGCTTGACACATGAAAGCCGAATAATTAAGCCTGAAAAGGGAAAAGGAAGTTGCGTAGAAATTACATGCGCTTTTATCATGATTACGGCAACAAGGTTCAATACCTGGCTGTCAGGATTCTCACTAAACAATAAGGAGGATCCCTCTTAACAGTTTAACATTGCATACATGTGTTGATCATGCATTTTTTGACACACAGTAGACTACATTCATGTTCTTTTTCTTCATATATATATATATATATAGTGTATTAGCGAGGGTAGTAAAGGGTGTTTGTGTATAGAATAACTTAAAATAAGATGTAAATTGTAAATGGCCTAATTGCACAATAAAAACAAAAATAAGTCATTTTGTGAATTTGCATGAAACACTTTATAATGAGCTTCAAGCATGACAACATGTGAAATAACATTTACAAAACAAACCCTCTACCAGGTCCACCTGCATCCACCTGTTGATGTGGGTGCCAAAATACAATGTACATGTAAAATAATTGCATTACACAAATACATGTAAAAATGTATTATTACTTTTTCCTGCCATTACTCAAAAGTTATGTTCCAGTAAAAGTTTGATGTCTCAAATGTGTCCCAGGCATGACAGGTTCTCAAATAACAACAGTAAAAAAAAGTGAAAAAGAAAGACGACTTTCAAATTCATAAAATTTCAATTTAATCGTTAATAAATATAGAGTGGGTTGGTCATCTTTATGAAACCCATGATGCCTTCTTGCATCACAAAGTTCACAGAAAGAGTATGTTGTTCCATTACTCCATATACACTGATTGACCTTAAATTGCCATGATACAAAAAATGGAAAAATCCAAAATCCACAGCTGTATCCATCTAATAATGTATTTTTTTTACAAACAATTATAAAGTGTTTTCAGTGAGATTCTATTATCTGTTAAACAAATCCCACAAAGGTTTTTCAAATAACAGTTAGCAGTGTTCAATAGATAAAGAAAGATGTGGTATGAGTGCCAAAGAGACAACTCTCCATCCAAGTCACAACTTATAAAAGTAAACCATTATACAATGTACATGTAGGTCAAAGTACGGTCTTCAACACAGAGCCTTGGCTCACACCAAACAGCAAGATATAAAGGGCCCAAAAATTACAAGTGTAAAACCATTCAAACGGGAAAACCAACAGTCTAATCTACATGTATATAAAAAAAAACAGGAAACGAGAAACACTTATAAATTACATAAACAAACGACAACTACATGTACTGTACATCAGATTCCAAAATGGCCCCAAAAAACTCTTGTTTACATTATTTATGGAGGAGACCTCAGTGGGTACGTTAAACTTCTGGACTGCAACAAAGAACCTGAAAGGTTTTGAGTTTAGTGATTGTTTTCTCTGGGCACTCTAGATCTGAGCTACATTTGTACCTTCTGCTGTTGTTTTTTTCTATGGTCGGGTTGTTGTCTCTTTGGCACATTCCCCATTTCCATTCTCAATTTTATTCCTCACTTCTTTCATCCTTTTGACCTTTTGTCTCTACGGATAGTGTTATTGATGAATGTACCACATCTCCATATCTTTTATATATGTAAATAGACCATGTTGACTGCATTTGCTTGAGACTTTCATCATTTTGTTCATCAATGTCTGACTTTTATTATCATACATGTACATATACATTGTATGAATGCATACAACACTTCTTTTGAATTTTCTATAGAATTATTCTGCAAATTTTTTATGCATACGTGTATGTACGTGTACACATATAATATTTGAGTGAAAAAAGGAAGTCAATTTGAACACTATGGAATCTTAAATTTATTGTCTCTGAAAGAGTACTGTATATTTATTTTGGTAATCTTAATACTACATTGTACATGTACAGTACGGGTAGGGACTTATTTTTATGGATGTCTTAATCCGTCTAGTCGGATATGAATAATCGGACATTTTTATGGTAGGTAGTATGTTCATTAAACAACAGATCCAGGTGTGAATGGTCCTTTCATCTTAATCCGTGTTGCTAAAATTACGGTTCACTGATTTCAGAATCAGATTACCTGTAATTTTAACCTCTCAGTCACTTTATTGATTATATTAGTTCTACATCGTATTTGACATAAAATATTTTTACAGGTGAAGTACTGGAGAAAACTTTGTTTAATAAAAATAGCCTATTTTTGTTAATTATGGTTTTGATATTTCAACTGTTAATATTTATTTTCTTTGTTCCTAAAAATTATTTTTATTTTATGTTCCTTTTCGTTTGTTTTTTTTTTTTTTTTGTATCTTTTTGTTATTTGTTTGCATAAATTGTTTAAACATATATATTTTTACATGTATTCTATTTCTTGAAGCTTACGGTTATTTTTATTTTACTGATTTATTTTCCACGTAAATCCATTGATTAGCAGAATGTTATCTCAAGTGCTGCTGCATACATTTTAGTTTGACGCGGTCACATGCAAAATAGTTCTAAAATTTGTATTTAATATTCAGTCTGTTGTGTCAGTTCCGAGATAAAAATAATTACAGTGAGCAACACTTGTATATTATTAGTAGCTTGATGATTCTTTGTAGTTTTTACTTTTTACTGTAAACAAATATTGTCCGAAAGTTGGAGATGTATGACTAAAATAGAACGCAAATAATAACACTAGAAGAAAATATTGATTCTTCCCGGGCATAAGTTTATTTTAAGATTTCCGTGTTTGTTCATTATGCTAAATTAATATAATTGATCTGCATTTGGGGGTTGGGGGTAAAAGGGGTCCGGATCTCGAAATCCCGGGCTTAAAAACACGAAGTCACAAGGTCCCGAATTTAAATAAATTTAAATCCCGACATCGCGAAAAAAGAATTCCCAGATCCCGAAAGGGTTAATCCCGAAATCCCGAACTTATTTGCATAATATTAATTTACGCACAATCCATGTAACAAAGGAAACTTGTATGTTATATTTTTTATAGCAATCTAAAAGAAAAAATTGCCGTGAAAAGACAATTCCATGATACACATATCAGTGATCAACAGCGTGTGCACGTGGTTGAACTTTAACTTGACTCCACTCACAATAATATTGAATGCTAATAAAAGATATTAAAGATCGATTTTGTCCACTGCACGAGATTTTTATATGGCGGGAAATGTCGTAACAGTAAACACAGGTGACCTTACTGACCGACCGTGGGAAAATTCATTCATGATTAAATTTGATGTGGAATGATTGACAGTATTGTGTTTTAGTTTTGAGGCTCTTGATCGATTTACCAGAATAGAAATTTAATCGATTTACATACATGTATAATAAAAACACGATTTAGTCTTCTTTAACTATTTTTTTGTTTTATTTTTATCAGTCATTTCCCGGATTCCCATTTAAATAATCTATTTGGAGACCTCCTTTAAACTTCGGAAATAATACAACATCGATTTAAAAAATCAAACTGACTGCGCGAGCTTTAAAATGACTAGAAGTACGACGAAAAAGTAAAGACAGCTGATCATGACTAGTAGGACTAGCGTTCAACCCCATTGGGGTATAAATGTGCATTTAGTCAATAAACTATATAAGGTTAAACTTTGATTTTCGTGTATCGATTTGATACAATTTGTAAAATATATTTATAACACCCGCGATTTTCATAAAATATTTTAGACATGCAAATAGAAAGGCATATTATCTCTAGTGTCAACAATTTTAAATAAAATAAAAAAAAAATAGGAATCGAAATATGATCTCGGCGTTATAAATATTGTATTAAAGGAAACCAATTGTTTGACTTTCAAAGAGATTAACGGGAAATATGTCAAAATAGAAAGCACGAGTGATCTGTCTGACCAAAATGTTTCACTTGCGAGAAATGATTGACAGGTGTGAATAGATGTAGAGGCTCCGACGGGGAAAGTTGTATCAAAAGGAAAGTAACTTAATTCACAATGCCTATATATATTTCATAAATACGATATGTTGGCCTTATACTTAAAATTGAGTTTCTTATAATAACATATAAAGGAACAGGACGTTAAAAGCGGGAAATAATATAACCATCAACGAAAACTCGTATAATTTACGGGATTGAAGTCTCAACAATTTGATTTAACTTTTAACAGTCTTGGTTGTTATTAGGCTTATTATTTTGAATTAGATGAAATATTTACGGTTTACAAATACAAATACAAAATAGTTTATTGGCACAAAACTATTGAAATAATTGGCAACACAATATATTGTTAAAAATCGTCTTTATTTCATTTTCAAATTATAAAAAAAAAAAAAAATTATATTTAATTTTAATTTTTATTCTTATATTTAATTTTAATTTTATTTCTTATATTTAATTTTAATTTTAATTCTTTCTCTTTGAATACAAAACAATATTTTACATTTATCTATCCTCCATAAATACTAATATATCTGTACAGGTAAAATTTAATTCTAATCAAGCTGGTACAGATTGATTTACGACCTTCCACTTGGATATTGCACAGCAGGTGTTTATTACACTGGGACAACTGTCCGACCAGTCTGACATCTAGACGGATTAAGGCATCCATAAAAATAAGTCCCTACCTGTACTGTACAATATGTCATGTATGTACATGCTTATTGCAGATACAGTCATGACAGTGTATTGTGGATGTCCAGTGAATTAATAGTTATCAAATGGGTGCAGACTTGTTTACATGTGTAGGCATTAAAAGACCATGAAGTACATTAAGTGTAGGAGTTTAATCATCTGTTATGCATTTTAATTGTTCACACTTGTCATGCTTGAAGAAATTTTGTTTGAAATACTGAAGATTAACTAAGAAGTAAAAAGTCAGCTATAAATATGTCTCTGGGGATTTAAATACCATTTGATTACAATAATTTATAATCATGTGAAAGTTATCTGAAAATATTTAAGTTTTAATTTTGTCCAGTTCTGATATCTCGAATAGTTTATTTATTTATACAGTTTCAATAAATAATTCATTCATGAACATGATGAACAAATGTACTATTGAATTTTCAACTAAAATATCTATAGATTAATCGTTAATGGTTGCAACATGTACGTTATGGCTAAAGAATTGTAATTATTTAACATTGTTTAAAGTGTATAAAGCTAAAATTAGAGACAATAACAGTTCAAGTAGTGTTGCATATGAACAAAATTCATTTAATAATAGAAAAGGTATTTACGATGCCTTGTGATCTTTAAGTTGTTATTCATGTAAAGTTTGAACTTAAGAATTCATTATTGAATTCTTTCCAGCAATCGAATGACAGTATGAAGAAAAGAAATAATAGCTTGTGTTAGTTTGGTATATTAGTTCTTTCCTAAAGTATTTCACAGTTTTCATGTACGATGTACATGTATACCAAAACTTAAGGCCTGGGACAGTAAAGATGATTTTAGACCAGAAAATAAAATCCTGAAAAAAAACTGACCCCACAAGCAATATCAATTTAAGAAATTTCATGAAGATCTGAAAAGTAAAAAAATCATCGTATAGACAGATTTCATGAGCATGATGAGAATTTGCCTAATGTATATTTTTGTATATTCAACTTTTCAGTGTTAATGTATATACAATCTTTCTGTTATGAGATAATTATAAAAAAGAAGATGTGATATGATTGCCAATGAGACAACTCTCCACTTGTAAGAGACTAAAATAACACAGACATTAACAACTATAGGTCTCCGTACGGCTTCAACAATGAGCAAAGCCCATCCCGCTTAGTCATCTATAAACTGCATATTTGTGGATGGATGACCTTCAGATATAGGTCAAACTTGAGATAATTACATATTTGTAGATAATCCTTCAAATATAGGTCAAACTTTTATCAGAATAAGATTATTGATTATTTGGATGGATTTATCTATCTGTTACCAAACTTTTATTTATAGAGACAAATAATGACATCAATAGATTTCCAATAGTTTATGCATTGTGATGATTGTATATGGGTTGCAACAGTTTGTCAAAGCATGCATACATTGTGTGCATATATATTTGAATGATAAATTATCATATTTGAGAATATTATGCATATAATCTGTTTAATATCAATATATATTGAATGAACATGGCTTTTATTATTGTGGAACCAGAGTTGAAAAGCATTAGATATAATAAGACAGCATGACAACATTTGTCTGTTGATTCTTAACGTACAGACATAAAAACCCAAAATACATGCATTTGTATTAAATAAATTATGCTTCTAAATAATAAATGCTTATATATTTTAATGCTAATTGCCTTTCAAGGAGATGCCAATAAGATTTGTTGCTTTGTGGTATCTATAGCTAATTATTCTAAACATTTTACTTTTTCAATAGTGACATTTTGTTTGGAGTTGTGACAATGCAAACAGATTAGGGTTTTATGGCAGAAATATTGTGTACAATTTGACAAGTATAATTATACTTTCAACCATTCTTTGGAAAATTATTTACATATTATGTTTCCTTTAAAAATACGGAGATGTGTTATGATTTCCAATGAGACAACTTTATCCACCATATATATGTTTCAAATAACATGGATTTATAAGAAATTTTATGTCTCTACATCATTGTACATGGCCTTCAACAATGAAACAATCTGTACTGTTTATTGAGCTATTTATATAAAATTAATAGCTCAACATAAAAAATGTGAAACATGACTTTGATAAATTAGATTTATTATGTCGTTGCAGTTCAAATTTAAAAAAAAAACATGTTGTTCCTTTCATTACTTTAAATCTGTGATTATATCACTATTATCAAAGCTCAAATACAAATAGGGATTAATATATATATAGCTAAAAGTTTCTGTTTTGATGAAGGAAAATAGAATTAATTTCTGTCTGCAGTGAGTTTCACATGATGTTACCTGGGGGTAATAACCTTTAAATATATTTCAGACAACTAGGTCATGTAGGCACATACACTTTATTTATACATGTAAACAATATAAAACATATACACATAGAATAAATTATCAAGCAGTGTCTTATCATCGAAAATACAAGACAGTAATTTGGCTTTTCTCCTGTAGCAGTGGTAAATAAATTGGATAAAAAGTACATTTTGGGTGCCTGTGACCTACTCAATCAGTTAGGTACAAGTGTGTGATGTAATTACACATAACATGACATGCATAGGTTGTATATGGGCTGTAAATGTTATTCAAGTGTACTTCAAAAACTATTCTTCTGTATTTACACATGTACATGTATTTTTTACCTGCTTTTCACGACAGCCATGTATTGAAATGAAATACAAACAACTAAATGGAACTGTAACATTTACCACTATTAATGTAAAAATTAATAGATGCATGTACATGTATATAGTTGGAGTTCCAGGATTTATATATGGAATATATTATAAGAGAGATTGAATGATGATTGTTTCTATTTTTAGACACTATATTTAGATTTAGTTCTATCTTTTCACTTGTTTTTTTTTCAAAGATTGCCTAGGCCTCAATATTGGACAAAAATTGATGAATTGAGACTAGTTTAAACTAGCTTGTAGTATTGATTCACCATTGGCGGATCCAGGGGGGAGGGGGGAGGGTTCCGGGGGTTGGAACCCCCCCTTTTTTTGGCCGAACAATGCATTTGAATGGGAGCATATAGTTGGAACCCCCCTTTACTCTGGGTTGGGAACTCCCCCTTTTTCAAATGGCTGGATCCGCCCCTGTTCACCTTTTTTAAAAATTTATATGAAGTTTTGTATTTTCGTATAACAGTGGCAACTCTCGTGTTAACTAGAGAAACTTTGTTTAAAACGAAAATCAGAAAAAAACAACGTATATAATGTTTGAGATTAAAGAGTGCTACACACCCATAATATAATTGCCATTATAAGAAAACTGGAGAAAAATTTATCGTACATGAATTCTAAAGAGACTGATATTAAAACTGTTCAAAACTTTCATTTATTTTTATTAGATATTAAAATTAATGAAAGGAATAGCCTGATTTTGGCTAATGACGATGGCTTGTTTAATGTTTTAATAGGTCGTTTATTTATTACACAAAATTTAAGATTACAACAAGAAAACACTGAAGACGGGGTCAGTGACTTTTTAAACATGTATTGTTCAATCAAGGACATCAGACAAGTGAACTCTACATGCTATAGTTTGACATGACCTTGAATTATTAACCTTCCAGGCAGTTTGTAAACAACAATTCAGGGATCTATGGATATTTTATTGTTGTTTATTTATAAGTGACCAATACATGTGCATTATAAGACATTTGTCTGTAAATCAGAGAACTGTTTGGGAGGGTTTTTGATGAAACTTTTAGTAAAACTGTCATTTTCGAGAGTAGAAAGGACTGATCACCCATGAACTGTTTAGGGTCTCCACTTTTGTTTTTTATGGAGAAGCTCAACTGAGTTATTATGATATAATAAATTAATTATATTAATGATAGTTTTAGTTCAAATATTTATAAACGTCTAGGTACATGTGCATATAAAATAAAATAACAGTGGAAATTAAAATCTGTGACTAAGGTTTTGTTTTTATCTGGATATCAAGTAAACACTACAGTCAGTATGACATACATGACATACAACAATGTATATATAGAACAAAAGAATTCCGTCTGTCATAATTTATTTAAAAGCTCCTCCCCTCCAGCAATAGCAAAGAGAGAAATTGTTTACTCAGCAAAAACAAAGATGTAAGAAATGTTTGTTGCTCTACATGTACATGTATGTACTTTAGTAAAGGAAATGTAGTACAAGTCTTATTTTTGTGAAAGGTATGCTTGTAAAAATTACTCAAAGGAAGCCAATGACATCCACTTGATTACAGGTTCTTGTCTTAGGACACTAACATCTTGAATGTTGTTTGTTTACATCAATTAGTTTGTGGGATTAAATGAGTTTAAGGGGGCTCCTGGGTATAAATGAAATTTTTTTTCTAATATAGGATTTCGCTATATTTTTTCATAAATGAACTTTATCATATACTTAAAAGAAAAATGAAATAAAAAAATGGGGTCACCGTTCATTTAAGCTAAAATCTGCCTCTGGAAGAAGCATACATTTTTGTTAATGTCCTTTTTTTCTGTTGAACTAATAGGAGAAAAAGAGGAAATATCGAAATAAAAAAATAACCTAATATAAGAAATCACTTAAATTTTACAATTATTTAGTTTATGTACAGCTTATTTGAAAATAATAATAAAAAATATAGGTCACCGATGAGTTAAAAAAGATATTTCAAATTTAAGGCCAAAAAATGGCATGTTTGCACCAAAGGGAGATAATTTGGAGCTTTTTCAATTTTTAAAGTCATTTGGGGCCAAACCAAATCAATTTTTTGGGTTGTTTTTTGTACCATATCATAAAGTTACAACTAATAGTGTAATAAATAAAATTTGTAATGAAAAAATAAAGGTTTAATTTTTTGCTAAAATTTTTGTACCCATGAGCCACCTTAAGGGGAACCTCAAGTTTTAGGTTAATGATATTTGCTATGCATATGTACATGTTGTATTAGCAAAAGCCATTGGCAAGACTCTCAACAGCCTATTTAGCAGTCCAAATGCACATTGTCTTGAAAAAATTTAATAATTACTTTTATAAAAGTAACAAAAGTATACTGTAGTTAGGTATAGTGTACAAGAACTATCTGTTAACGACTGGTGTAACTACTTGTCTGAAAACATATTTATCATTGAACATTCATATTTCAGTCTTCCATACGTCTGACACCTACAACTATCCTGTATGCTGGGAAAAGTCCAGACAACAGTCACCTATTGGTTAGTCTTATATACACTCAATAATCCAATTAGAAACTCAGCTTAATGTTTTTAATATAAAAAAGAAGATGTGGTGTGATTGCCAATGAGACAACTATCCACAAAAGACCAAAATGACACAGACATTAACAACTAGAGGTCACCGTACGGTCTTCAACAATGAGCAAAGCCCACCCCCCCATAGTCAGCTATAAAAGGCCCCTATTAGACAATGTAAAACAATTCAAACGAGAAAACTAAAGGCCTTATTTATGTAATAAAAATGAAGCCAGGTTCAGAATGCTCATAAGAGAATCAGAACTTCCAAAACATTGTTGTGCCAAACCCCATGCAACCCATCTCAGTGAGGGAGATATCTTTCTTTACTGAATTTTCACTAACTGTATTTGATATGAAAACCGGTTGAAATATGCAAGTGCTTTCCACTCATGAATCATGTTTTGCACGATTTCAACAATTTTAACATTG
Organism: Mytilus galloprovincialis; assembly: GCA_037788925.1. NCBI lineage: Eukaryota > Metazoa > Mollusca > Bivalvia > Mytilida > Mytilidae > Mytilus > Mytilus galloprovincialis. The sequence continues at coordinate 18,912,324 of CM075332.1, forward strand.
AGCCGTACTGAAATAAAATGCATATCTCACCCAAGTGTTCAAGATGTTATCATTAAAAACTAAATGTTGTATCCTTTTGTTCTTTTTAATATCATATATTTCCCTGTATTTTTGATTACAGAAAAGTGCTCAGTACTTGTATAACGAGTTACCTGTCCGTATTGCCCATCGTATCGTGGGATTTAGAGGTCTACCATTTATTGTTGGATGCAACCCTACAATTCTTCAAGTTGTAAGTACTAAAATTAGAATACTAGAATTAACTAAATTTGCTATATTAAAATTTAAAGTTTTGAAATTACCTGTCTCCATAGGGAATGCAAAAACCGAGAGTGAAATGGGAAATACAAATTCCGACTTCAAAAGTTCAGAAAGAGCAGTTGGAAATTAGGGATGAAATAACCCTCAGAATTTAGAAATTAAGAATTTATCAAAATACATGTAATACTTAATGGCTGCCCCTGAAGCTTGTACCTGAATCTGGGAGCAGGTGAAACACTTGGGAACTCAGTCCACTCTTGTAGTGGTACATTATATATTTACCACTGCATTATATATTTTATCAGACTACATCAACAATAAAAGTAAAGGATTTGTTTTCAAACCCATTCCTTTTTTTTTTTTTTACAAAAACTCAGGGCCAAATCAGATTTGAAATTTTATTTATTCAGTTCCCATTCTCCATTCATTATTCTCTGTTAAAATTATTAACAGCATATAAAGAGAAGGTGTGGTCATGTAAATTTACTGAACATGAAAATTCCTGTATATGATACCAAGGATATGTAATAATTCAGAACACAACAACTGTTACATCATGTTATTTTGTATTAATTCTATAAATAGATGATGTATCTAGCAGATTGATTGCATAATAAATTTCTTTGAATGAGTTAAATCAGTTGCTTTATAGACTTTTGTAAATAAAGTACTATTACTGAGCCAAGTTTTACTACATATTTTCATAATCAGAATATTGTTTTTGTTTCATGCACTGAGATGACATTTCAATGCATTAAAAACAATATGTAAACAAAGACTTTTACATCTATATATAAGAAATGCAGCCATTGAGCATGGTAATTAATGTTTTTAATTATCTTCAAAATACATTTTATTTTAAATTTTTTTAAACTCAATTCATATATTAAACTAACAATATGACGATTTTTTAATGACTTTATCATACAGAAGAATAATTCAAAAACTATATCATGTACAGCATATAGTACACGGTGAACTAGGGGGATAAAACAAGTTTTGTTAGCCACTCCATCTCCAGTTGTAATTTTGTACATAATTGAAGTGGCAATAGCATAACTAATCATAGAGTAATGAAGCTCCTGTGGAAAACTGCACAATTTGGCTGCTTTATACTGTTTATTTAACATGTTTATGTAGCACAGCAAAACATATTTAAACTACAATAGAAAGTACTGAGATTATTATAATTAATGATTAGTAATAAAGTACATCTTATACAAATATGTGGTATGATTGCCAATGAGACAATTATCTACCAACATGGTACTTTAAGAGCAAATGATCTTGACTGATTTATTGTTAGTAACACAACTTTCTGCACTAATGTGTTATTTTGTGGCAGTGAGTTTTAATTGGTGGAGGGAAGCTTGAGTGTCCACGAAACTTCTGTAGAAAAGCTTGAAATCCTATAGTTATAAAAAGATGTGGTATGATTGCCAATGAAACGACTGTCCACAAGAGACCAAAATGACACAGACATTAACTACTATAGGTCACTGTACGGTCTTCCACAATGAACAAAGCCCATACCGCATAGTCAGCTATAAAAGGCCCCGATATGACAATTTAAAACAATTTAGTTAAGATAAAATTAAAACAAACCTGCCACATGTGGGACTTAAACTCACACCCTCGGTGTTGGCAGGCTAGTGATATAGTAGTTCTTCTACTTAGACCACTCAGCCACCTAGAAAATTATGATGAAGTTGGCTACTACATACCACTGTTCAGCCTTCAGCAATGGGCAAACCTTCTTTACCCAGTGAAAAAAAAATCACTTTCCATATTTTTATATATTAAGCTATTTCATACAAAAGTTCGGGGGAAAATTTGATTGAATTTGACTGAAATTGAGTACTTTAGACAGACAATAAAAAAATGATGAGAAATCATTCTCTCCATTAAAGACTGTACTATAATTTGTATATTTTTATTGCAGCATGAGATGTACATCAGAGCTTTCCACATTCTGTTTAAACATCCACCAGTAAGTTAGAGCAATAAGACAGCAATCCAACAACACTATAAAACACCAAAAGTCCTTAATGATAGATTATAAATAAGAAGATGTGGTATGAGTGTCAATGAGACAGCTCTCTATCAAAAGTCACAATTTGTAAAAAGTAAACCATATAGGTTAAAGTACGATCTTTAACACAGAGCATTGGCTCACACCGAACAGCAAGCTTTAAAGGGCCCCAAAAATTACTAGTGTAAAACCATTCAAATAGGAAAGCCAAATTGTCTAATCTATAAAAAAAAAAACCCAGAGAAACACTTTTGAACCACACCAACTAATGATCACCAATGAAAAACAGGTTCCTATTGTGCATATTGTGTGTTATTTAGCTTTTTATTCTGAGATCAAAGTTCAAGGTCACGATTGTAAATAAGAAAAAAACCATTTGCAAATGAAATATAATGTTTTGTACTAGATAATCACTAGACTTTGTATCAGACATGATCAACTCTAATGAATTTCAAAAGCACAGGACTTGCATGTAAGTGAAAGTATGATGGCACAGTTCTGTCTTGTTTATCAACAGGATAAAATGTTCATTATGGTGTGAGGTTAAATCATATCTTATTTCAAAATCAGATAAAAAGTTAGATCCTTAGGCATACTATGAGCATGGCTTGAAGTGTGACAGCATTCCAGATGTTTTCTGCACAAATTCATACAAGTGTCATTCCCTAGCTATAATTATTAAAACACAATGTGGTATGATTGCCAGTGAGACAACTCTCCACAAGAGACAAAGACCAAATGTACAACCTTCAACAATGAGAAAAACCCATACCACATAGTCCGCTATATGATGCCCTGAAATGACAAATTTAAAACTATTTAAACAAGATAGTTTATGACTTCTTTATATACAAAATAATAAAGGAAACAAACATGATACACAGAAATAACGACAACCACTGATTCTAATGCAACAATGTTTGTAACGTTCATTTTGATTGGATAACGTCACTTTTTTACATGGCGAATTGATGCTATGGGACGTACGCGCAAGCGCAGACGGCATATGACAGATTTTAAATACATGTTTTAACGTTGTTTTCTGTCAGTTTCATTAGAATGGAGATAACAATATTGTATTTTAAGCTCCGACGGCATCAATTTGGGATTTGATGGTCGCAAATACCCGTTTACTGTCTCCGCTAACGCGTCACCAGTAAACTTAATTTGCGACCATCAAATCCCCAATTGATGCCGTCGGAGCTTAAAATACAATACAGTTATCTCCTAAATAACTGGATCCTGACTTGGGACAGGCACACACAGAATGTGTCGGGGTTAAACTAGTTTGAAGTTGACAACCTTCCCCTAATCTGAGACAGTGGTGAAACTGTACAACATAAGAAAAAACTATAAAAATCAGTTGAAAAAGGCTTAATTCATCAGATCGATACAAATAGAAATACATCTATGGGTAACAGAAAAAGAGATTGGATGTGGCAGTGTATAATTCCATTGGACGTGGCAGTGTATAAGTCCATTTGTGTGATTCATAGAAAGTATTTCTGGAAATTCCCTTCTATATATAGTAGTGACAAGTCTCAGATACATAGATTGCATAAGAATATTTTGTGTCATTCCTTAAACATTGACAATAATAAATGGATGTTCTCCTCAAGGCCTTGAAGGGCTGGTGCTATATTTTCTACCATGGTACTATCTTGGATGATTTTATAATAGAATGTTGGGGGTCATGGGGCTATGTTTTCTACCATGGTGCTATCTTGGATGATTTTATTAAAGAATGTATAGGGGCCATGGGGCTATATTTTCTACCATGGTGCTATCTTGGATGATTTTATTATAGAATGTATAGGGGCTATGGTGGTATATTTATTTTCTACCATGGTGCTATCTTGGATGATTTATTATAGAATGTATAGGGGCCATGGTGCTATATTTTCTACCATGGTGCTATCTTGGATGATTTTATTATAGAATGTATAGGGGCCATGGTGCTATATTTTCTACCATGGTGCTATCTTGGATGATTTTATTAAAGAATGTATAGGGGCCATGGTGCTATATTTTCTACCATGGTGCTATCTTGGATGATTTTATTAAAGAATGTATAGGGGCCATGGTGCTATATTTTCTACCATGGTGCTATCTTGGATGATTTTATTATAGAATGTATAAGAGCCATGGTGCTATATTTTCTACCATGGTGCTATCTTGGATGATTTTATTATAGAATGTATAAGAGCCATGGTGCTATATTTTCTACCATGGTACTATCTTGGATGATTTATTATAGAATGTATAGGGGCTATGGTGGTATATTTATTTTCTACCATGGTGCTATCTTGGATGATTTATTATAGAATGTATAGGGGCCATGGTGCTATATTTTCTACCATGGTGCTATCTTGGATGATTTTATTATAGAATGTATAGGGGCCATGGTGCTATATTTTCTACCATGGTGCTATCTTGGATGATTTTATTATAGAATGTATAGGGGCCATGGTGCTATATTTTCTACCATGGTACCATCTTGGATGATTTTATAATAGAATGTATAGGGGTCATGGTGCTATATTTTTTTGAAAACCAGTGATATGTACTATGTTAATTTCCATGGTGCTATTTGAAAATTCTGGCAAGTCAATTTTGTATTTACAATATGCAGTGTTTCTAAATAATTTTATGACTTACATGTAATTACAGGTGATAGATTTAAGATCAGAAGAGACATACACAGAGACATTAAAACAACTTCTGGACGAGCATAAAGATGTAGTTACATTGTTAGCAGAAGGATTCTCAGAGTGTAGAAAACATTTACAGGTTTATTTCTTTAGCTATATTAAGCACAGTGTGAATTCATTATTATTTGAGGAGAAATTAGTTTCATTGATTACTGTAAATTCAGAAATTATTGCGTGCATTTATTATTGCGATTTTGTCATTTTAGACTAAAATGAGATTTTTATCTTTGCGATATTGAGAAAAATACTGTTTAATTCGTATAAAAAATTTCAAAATTATTGCGATTATAACCCTGTCACATTTTTTTGGCAATACATGTACTAAAAACATCCCAATAATTTCTGAATTTACAGTAAATGGGTTAATCACTAATTCAAGTGTTGAACAAAATACAAACTTTTTATAGGCTTATACTCAGATATGTTGAAACTAAGAAATCCATAAAAATACAATTTTTCTTAAAGCCTCTAACATTATTATCCACACATATGAATGAATCCACGGTATGTTGATGCTTGGAGGGTTATTAAAGTATGCTCTCCTAGATAATTTAACTGCCTCTGTTGTGTCGTGGTTACATTTCCACCTCGATTGCGGGAGGTTGAACCCTGGGTCAAACCAAAGATTTTAAAATTGGTATTTGTTGCTTCTCCATTAACCTGAAGTGGGACAGACGGACGAACGGACAAAACTAACGGATACACAGACTGTAAAACATAATGCTCCTCTACTATCATAGGTGGGGCATTAAAATCTAATGCTACTATCATAGGTGGGGCATTAAAATCTAATGCTACTATCATAGGTGGGACATTAAAATCTAATGCAGTCTAAGCATCAAGGAGTAGGAGCAAATACTGCATTGCTAGGAGTCAGAATAATGTTTCTAGGTAAGGTAGCTTGTCTTTCTGCAGGTTATTACTCTATGAACTAGCACGTTAAAAGCAGGGTTAATATTCATATTACCTCAACATGTTCTCGTCCTGAATATTAATTTGCCATTTGACATTGCGCAACCATCCATCGTCATCCTAGATAATTTTATCTTTTTCTTTAATTAGTTGAGGGTTGTTCCAGAAAATAATATGTCCTTCCTTCCCCTTGATCACAGTACCTCTAGTTAAAGTACATTATAAAGCAAAATTATTACTTTTGTGATTTTAGTTTCAAATGATCTGTATGGGTAGATGTTGTCATTAAACCATAGTCTACATATATGTATTGTTGTCAATTTGTGTTGTAAAAAATATTTTCATGTGTTTTAATAAGAATCATCATTTTTGTAGAATGAAGGAATGATTAAAGCTTTCTTAGACAGAACATTGAAGTCAAGACTTGGTATACGAATGTTAGCAGAACATCATTTAGCCTTACACAGTGAAAAGGTGGGTTGATGGTTTTATGTTATGCGGTTATAGGTTAAATCATAAGTGAATGGTATATCTTAATACAAAGTTGATTAATTCAAATAATTAATTTCTATTATTACTATTATTTATTAGTATGGTTCTTGTATAGTAATGGTCAGAAATAGGTTTCTTTATTCAGAATATATATTGTGTAAAGTATATGTTCTGGATAAAGTATATGTTCTGTATAAAGTTTAATTTTCTATATACAACTGTCTATCAATTTTCCTGGGACCTCTATATATTTATTAGTCCTAGCTTTTTCAAGGTTAGTTCACACCGAAGTTTACTTTTGTCAAACAAAATAATATGTCAAGATTTTCAAGTAACCTCTTTGTCCTGGAAATAGATAGTTTTCTGAATCATTTATTTCATGCCACTATTTATAAAAAAATTAATTACAATTGGTGAAACCCTTCAGCCTGTCCTTTCAATAAAAATTGAAAACGTTTGTTTTGATTGTTATTTTTTCACTGAGACATTACTTGGTTTGAAATTCTTACAAGTAATAATTAGATAGTATCACACTATATTAAAAGCTTTAAAATGAAACCATTAGCCTTGTCAGAATCTAAATTCCATTGTTTGTACACTAAAACAAAGATAATATCACATCATTGGTTGAGTTTTCATTGTTTAGGACATTCATAGCCAATCACAACATTTTTGTGTAGGCTTTCAAAATAAATCACCCAGAATGCATTAGTTTCTAAAATGGCAATTTGAAAATGGCAGATTTAAAAAAAATCAAATCAAACAGGAAAAATTTGAATAATGAACATTTAAGGGGAGATAACTATTTAACAGTTTAATATTATATATTTAAAAGAATAAAAACTATAATGCCAGGGTAGATGAGTATGATTCATTGTTGATGTTTAGTTCTTGTTATTGTTTTTTTTTACTTCATTGAATTTATATTTGCTCAAATTGATTAGGAAAATGTGTTATGACTGTTCCATAAAACATACATGGGCCCTGGATGAGATACCCCCAAATCTCAACTATTGGGGGTTGTATTTGGAACAGTAAAAGTGTGAGAAAAATTCTAAAATTGCCTCTAAGTCTAAGAGTTACCCAATTTCAAAGTGCCTACCCTTGGTACCATGAATGTTTTAATGGAACAGCCTTAAGTTGGAGGATTGATTTATTTTTTGTTCTTGTGAAACAAACTTTATTGTGCCCCCTTCATTTTCATACTTCAAATTTACCTGATATTTAATAAATTCTTTATGTAAATTTTTATACGTCCGCAAACAAATTTTTTGTGGTCTTGTATATTGGTATCACGTCGTCATTGTCGGAAGACATTTGGTTTTTGCACAATAACTTTAGTATAAGTAAATAGAAATCTATGAAATTTAAACACAAGGTTTATGACCACAAAAGGTCCGGGAACTCAATTATTTCGTAGTGCATTTCTTTTAGAACATAAATGAAAATAAAAAAAATCCCACCTGCGCTTTCTCAAAGAAATTTTTACAGTGTGTTGTACTACTTTTGGGACAAATTATATCAAAATTATAGAAAACTTCATCGGCTCTAACTCAAAATATGGACAATTCTATGTTTAGGGCGTCTTGAAATCTTTTGACAGCTTCCGAAGTGCTAATTTTTAACCTTTTTCAGCTGGACCAAATCACTACTTTCCTTTAAAATTCTGGACCCAAATTTTTTTACAGTGTAATTTCACCCCCCTACTTGCAATTTGAGGCATTAAACATGGAGAAATAAATTTGGAAGGGGTATAAAAATTAATGGCAAGTAACCCACTGTCAACACTAGGGACTATATTCGTGAACAACGAAAATCAAGGGACGACAATTGTGGTCTCGGACCAAAAGGAAAGTTTGGATTGATTTTGGGAGTTTTGGTCCCAACAATTCAGGAATTATGGGCCAAAAAGGGGCCCAAATAAGCATTTTTCTTGGTTTTCGCACATTAACTTTTGTATAAGTAAATAGAAATCTATGAAATTTAAACACAAGGTTTACGACCACAAAAGGAAGGTTTGGATTGATTTTGGGAGTTTTGGCCCTAACAGTTTAGGAATAAGGGCCCAAAAGGGTCCAAAATTAAACTTTGTTTGTTTAATTTCATCAAAAATTGAATTATTGGGGTTCTTTGATGTGCCCAATCTTACCATGTATTTAGATTCTAAATTTTTGGTCCCGTTTTCAAATTGGTCTACATGAAGGTCCGAAGGGTCCAAAATTAAACTTAGTTTGATTTCAACAAAAATTGAATCCTTGGGGTTCTTTGATATTCTGAATCTTACCAAGTATTTAGATTTTGGATATCAGACCATAATAGGTAAATGTCAGTAGGTTTGAAATTCAGGGTTAATGAATTTTGCGATTTCTTAGGGTTAGGATCTGTGCTATTGTGTGATTTCTTATCACTGTATAGAACTTATCCTTTTACCAGGAAAAAACATGATGGATGCCACTAGTGGAGCAGGATCTGTTTTGTTCAACTTTTAAATTTTTGATTTTCCCTTAAATTGTTTCTTCTCCCTCTTTTAAATATTTGTTTAAGTACATTATATTATATTTAGATTAACATGGTTAGAACAGCTTACTATAAACCAACATATATAGCTGGTGTTTTTTACGCTTTTTGCACAAGTTTCTAGCCAACTTAACAACTATTTATTTTCACAATTTTTTTTTTTTAACTTTGTTGATTTATATATATTAGAGATATCCAATTTGGACATTTTCTAATTATTTTTATACTCACAAAAGTGGCCTTAAGGTGGTACCTAACACTTTCACTAAAATTAATTTGGCTCGTTTAATTTTCATAAAATTTTGTCAAAGTATTTACTTTGACCCTTTAACAAAAATATAAAAATTTCAAAAAATTTGAACCAACCATTTTATCAGAAAAATTACACTGGTTATATAGCAGTTTGACAAACACCGATTTTGATCATTTAGAAGTTTAATATTCCCTTAACAGCACAGTGTAATTAAAACGTTTAGCTGACTTTACAGAGTTATCTCCCTGTAGTGTTAGGTACCACCTTAATAGTGATAAATCATCCCTAAGAATTAGTTGGTTTACAGTATTTTTTCATTGAAAAGCAATTTTCTGTTTTAGTAATTTTTTTCTGTTTTTGTTCTTGAAGTTTATTAAATGATTCCCATGCAGTTGAATTCTTGTACTCTACTGACAGAAGTTCCTCTGCAAGTTTAGAAAAAAAAATGAATGTCATGTCCAGATTATATCTTAACTTGTGATATATTGCCTGTGGTGAAATTTTTCTGAGATTGCATTAGATTTTAGTTGGTAAACTACAACTCAAGAATCCAGGGAACATTTGTGTTTCTGAATATCAAAATATTGAACATATTTCTTAATCATTTTTTGAAAACTTGAGTCCTAAGATGTTATATTATTATATGTTGACATCATAATGAATTATTCTATTTATTTTCAATGATAATTTCTGTATGAGATGAAATAAATGTAGAACCAAAATGCACAAAGTCAAAAATAAAAATGAATATTGGAACAAAAACAGTCTCTTCAAGTGACCAAATAAATTCCAATAATATTAAGTGAAGTATATGCTGAAATGGTTTTTCTTTCTCAGTTATACATCAACTGATAAAATGAATTTTGTTTTACATATATTTATAAATTGAGACATTTGTGCATTGAAGATGAGATACATTTATTTCTTCATTGTCCCATTGTATATTTGCACATGTTCCGATATTCTCTACAGCCAAACCATGTTGGGATAGTCACTGCATCATTCTCACCTCGCTCACTAGTCACACAGAAAGCCGAGTTTGTAAGGTAATGTAATAAACATCCTGGTATGTTGGACTTATCTTGATACATATATATATATATTTTTTTTATGAAATAAAAAAAATTGGTAACAAAATTAAATAGATTCTCTTAAAGAGGTAATAAATAGGCTTAGAGGACTTTAATCAGAAAATCAAACAAAACAGGGACTTTTATTAATAGTTTCTCATTAAGGTTGGCACTGAATGTCAACAGGGCTATATCTTAATGTATGTCAAACTGAAGTTTAGTGTATGACTTTTGATGACAGAGTATTTAAACCATTGCAACCATTGTTTGCCACAGGGGGGGAGGCATTACATTTTGAGGAATATGCTATTAAAACTACAGAATTCTGTAAAGTGCAGTCTTCGAGGATGAAGCCTCATATATTGTGGACTCAGTATTATTTGTGAGATACCAATTTTTGTGGATTTCATGTGTATTTTTCAGCTTGAACATACATGTAATTGTTCAACGAAGTACAAATTTTCTATAGGCTTGTACAGCATACTTTTGCAAAACCATGAAATCAAATCTTCACATAAAAACAATTTTATCCTCAATCCAAGGAAATTGGTATCAACTTAAAATAAATGAATCCACAGTATATTTATTGTAGAAGATCTGAATTCAAATGAAAAGAGACTACCATTTAAAAAACTTCCTGTTTACCGATAAACTTCCTGTTTGCCGATTTTGGAGCTGTAACTTTTCCGAAAATGTCTAGGAGTATTATATTGACCAGTAAACTTTTTTTCTCTCGTTTCTTGGACCACAAAGGGGTATTTGATGCTAGAAAACATTTTAACATTGTCAGAATTTACAAAGAAAAATATATGGCATGGCAATCATTTTGATCTATACCAAACCAGGCTATCCCAAGATTTTGTATGTATGTTTTCTTTGTTGGATGAGGATATTTTGGTAATCAGTGCAGTTTGCAAAAGGGTTTAATGTGTGAGAGAAACACCTAGCATTCATCATTCAATTAATATATTTAAGGATTTGTCTTCTCTTTATATTTTACAAACCCTTTGGCTTTTCCCTACAAATGCTCTGTTACAAAAAAGGGGATAAAAAGATCATCAAACACATACCAGATTTTACAAAATATTGTATGAATTGCTAATAATACAATGGGTTTTCTTTTAAATGTATGTTTTCACGAAATCTTCTTATATGTACCAGAATTAAGTCTTGGTAATAAAAACCATAATAGATTTTTGGCTGAAATAAAAAATGGAATATAAAGAAACAATGGGGACTGACTGTTTTCATATTTAATTATTATAATTTGATTTGGCCATTAATACACATTTTTATGCCCCACCTATGAAAGTAGAGGGGCATTTTGATTTCCTGTCTGTGTGTCCACCCATTAGTTCACCATTTCCGTATTTGGTTACGGTTTTGGTCAAAGGGAATTTACAATTAAGTTCTGTTCACATCAATTAAGACTTAATATACATGTTCATTATAATAATTACATTTCAAGCTCTTTCCCTGTGTATTTGTATACAAGAATGATATGTCATGATGAATTCAAGTGAAATTTATACATGTGTGTGTTGTCATGAAAATATTGCTTCAACAAACCACAAGTTTTCGTTGGACAAAAGGATATAGCTGTCACTGGGCATCCATTGTCTGATTGTGTTGCCAACTGTGAACAAATGGCAATATATATAGTTGGAAAATTTTTGGAATGTCAAGATTTGAGAAATGCCATTCTTTAGCATTTTTCTATTTGTCTATGATTCTGCATGATTTTGAATGTTGTTATGCTTTTATTTTATTTTTATACCCTGTTGTTATGTGATTTTGACTGAGTGCTTTTTTGTTTTCAGAGATGTTTGTCAAAATAAGTATGGACATGCCCCCGAGTTCAGAGTGACAGGACACGTTCATGCTAATTTTCCATACATTGCTCCACCATTAGAATATATATTGGGGGAACTTCTAAAGAATGCATTTAGGTAAAGGTTTTATCACAAATAAGTTAAATATAACAATAATGCTGCTTGTATAAGTTTTGTATCTTTATTGCACATAAAAATTCTCTGCTTTAAAGGTTTTGAAACTCCAAGCTTAAGGCATATACATTTATACTGCTCTAGAAGTTTGAATACTAAAAGGCTGAAAAAATATACTGCTCTATAAGTTGGATACTGCCTAAAAGATTGATAATATACTGCTCTAAACGTTTGAAAAATGCAAAGCAGACAAATGAAGGATTTATTTTTATTCAAAATATTTGCGTTGTTAAGTTTTAGAGTTATCTTTCTTTGACTCAAGGTGGAATTTTTTAAAGCTTAGATAATATATGATCATTATTGTCATGACTTGCTAAGTCTATTTAATATCATACACTTTTTTGTCAATATCTATTAGTAGTACTGCTAGCTATAAGCAATTATGTTTTTGTGATAAACATATTTTTTTATATAGAAAGTTCACTTAAATATCAAAAGAAAGAGAGAATAACAAATATAACATTGATGTTTTGTCTGTTTCCAGAGCTGTAGCAGAAAGCCACATGGAAAACAGAAATAACTTACCAGATATCAATATAACTATAGCTAATAATGACAGAGACTTCATTATCAGGTGAGAAATTTTCTGATGTTCATGTTGTAAAATATGGGTATATTAGATACCTGGACATTGCTTAAATTGTTTGATTGATGGTTCTTGTTGAACCCCTTTTTTTAGCACGCTTGGCTTTATTTTTCATGGCAGTCTGTTTTTATTGTTGGAAGAAACCAGAGTCTGCGGAGAGATTTAGGCAATCCTAGTCAATTAGAATTGTGAGTCCAAAGCACCTTGCCACCAGAGTGGCTCAAACTGTACATGCTAGTGATCTCTGTAGATAAACTACTTAGAATTGTGAGTCCAAAGCACCTTGCCACCAGAGTGGCTCAAACTGTAAATGCTAGTGATCTCTGATGAACTACTCAGAAAACTTGGTCAATGAGGCTCTGTCATTTTATGATGTTCATGTTATAAAAATATGGGTACAAGACTTTATACCTGGACATTGATTAGAAGAAATTTTTATGCAATCAGTTATTTTATGTTCAGAACAGAACTCAGTAAGTAAGACCTTTTTTAAAAAAAAAGAAGGCATGCTTAGAAACTGCTATGGATTGCAAAGTGTTGTATTTTCTCTGACTAAATATTACAATCCATTTTATCAAAATATTCTGTTTTTGGTGGAAGAAGACTTCAAGTCTTCTGAAGGCCTATGGTGCCAAATCATTGAACCTCCGTATGCCGTATTCGTTTCTGTGTATTACAATTTCATAACAACTTCCGATTCCTGACACCGATTTTTACACATGATTAAGCATCTGAATCATTTAATTTGTAAATTAGGATTGAAAAACAATCACTATTCTAAATGAGGGGTCAAATTAATAAAGAAGATACAAGTTTAGAAATATGACAAAATTCTTTTGACATGTTTTGACCATTTAATACTTGAAAGATGCATAGTTCTTGGGGGAAAATTTCATCAAATAATATGAATATAAAGGTGCTCATTTTTTACAGTGGGTTGTGATGTTCTTCCAATGAGGGTTACCCCTCATTTGGAGTGTTGTTCCCAACCTGTTGAAGGTTCATCTTTGTGGATAATTCAAAATTGCAAATTTCAACAAGCATCTAATATTCTTACACAAGAAAATAAACCCTGGTCTGCTAGCTACATGTTCATCTTTTGTACTGATTTAATAACTACAATCATGCAAACAGACTTAAGAAAAAGGCATGTAAGTTCATCATACAAATATGACACTTTCTAGACAATCCATATGGTGCAAAAATTGTAACCTTTATAATTGTTGTCGCACACTAAAAACCCCCATGGGAACTTTCAAAAGTTGGCGGGTATGTAACAAGTCTTACTATTTTTATGCCCCATTTATGGGCATTATGTTTTCTGGTCCGTCCTGCTTCAGGTTAAAGTTAATCAGCAGGTTATTTCTAGGCTTTTTCTTTTTAGAAAATCTACTTGCTTATTTAACTGTTTATAAATGATAATAGTAGGATCAAATACTGTTAAAAAATTCAGAAATGTTTACATTTGTTTTCATATTTTTACATTCAAAAATTGACATGATAGTTTTTGCCAAAATAAAAACTTGCATTATATTATATTTTGATAGTGTATTTGTTTGAGGAATTTCCTAAAATTACATGATAGATTTGATGAATACTAACAGATAAACCTCTGTTAAAATAATTTTAAATAAAGTTTCAAAGGAGATGTTACATCATGTTTAAGTCTCCCTAAACTGTTATAGCACCATGCTCTTTTTAACATCTTACAGGAACATAATTCAATATTATAAATAGATTTAACAAGTGAGCATTACATAGGAGTGGCAGAAGAACCTTTTTTGTGAATTCAAAATTAAGCCGTTTAAATCTAGGGAATTTTGGAAAAGCCAGTTATTTCGACTGATTTAGGGAATTTGGGATTGAATTATATTATCGTGAGGCGGGAATGGACTTATTATTTTCACAGGAATTTGGGATTTGACATTTATTTTCTAAGGAATTGAGGATGAGACCCCTTTCTACCCCCTTCTTGTAGCCTACTGTAAATTCACAAATTATTGCGTACATTTATTATTGCGATTTTGTCATTTTAGACTTAAATGCAATTTTAATTTTTATGATATTTAGAAAAATCCTGTTTAATTCATATTAAACATTTCAAAATGCGAGTTTAAATTATTGTGTTTACAACTCTGTCGCATTTTTCACAATAATAAAAACCTCGCAATAATTTCTGAATTTACAGTATATGATAATTTTTTTTGGTATAAAATACTTATAAAATAAAATAAAAAGAATGACTATTATCCCATTCTGTACATCACACAATGTCTGATTTATAAAGAAAAGAATATTGATTATTACAAAGCCAGTATAATCCTATGGACTCAAAGATATTTACAAATGCTGTGAAAACAGATTATAAAAAACATGCAGAAATGCTTGATTTGACAAGGTTGTATATCATTCGACATTCTATTGTGACATGTTACTTCTGATAAATATTGGCAGATGATTCACACTAAGCTCTCATCTTAAATACATGTCAGTCAAACTTTCTTACATTTCAGACAGTATGTATACTGAGTATAAAAAGTTTAGCAACAAATATTACCATAAACTAATTTCTTCTATAGTCTAAACGTAACAATGAATAGATAATAGTGACAAAGACAATAATCTTTACTTTTGCAAAACCATGAAAACAAATATCTGTGGGTTCCACTATCAATAAAATCTGACCTCAACAATTTAGCCAATATTGCTGAAAGGGGCATTGAACACCAGTGTCAGCCTTGTAAGTAATCTTCTTTGATGTTTGTTTCTTAAACACATGTGTACATTGTCATGAACATTGTCAAATAGGATAAATCCACGATCAACATAAATCCTGTGGAATTTGTATTGTTTACCAAAAGTGCAGAGAAGATTATAAAAACATGCAGAACAGATGGATAGGATAAGCTGCTAATACTTTAATAAATTGATCAAACACTTGTAACAGATATTTTAGATTGATCAAACACGATTGATATTTTAGATTTATACATTGTCCAACGATTACAACTTGCATAAAACTGGCATTCTCTCTCACACTGAATATTTAAATGTACAATGAGGAGAGACCTTGAAGCTAAGTTGTCCCATTGCTTGTTGACATCTACATAAATGGGTCACAGTGACCTAGTTTTGTAATGCTTTCCCAGATACTGTACACATTAAACCATAATTGTTCATAGTCTAACTAATTCTAAAAGGCCTGCACTACATCTTTCCAGATTTTGCCTCAAAAGTAACTTGGTCTTAAAACTAAACTGACTTTAATTTTAATCTTAAACTTGACTCTTTGTCACATTTCTCATTTCCATTCTCTATTTTATTTGAATTTATTTCCATGCAGTAAGGTTTGTATTTGATGTGAATATTAATTTTAATGAGGCTATTTATATAAAACCATGTCTAATGTAAATATATTAAATCAATAGCCATATATATATATAACTTTTTAATGTAAATTATACAATGAATAATGAAGTTCTTATCTTAGTAGAACTAAGCTTGAAATATTTATCACACTTATGTTGAAATGATGTATAATCCATCAAAAAAATATAAAGTTCATTTTTTGGCCTTTTTTCATTTTCAATTTAATTATAACATATAAATGATAATACTTATTCCAATATCCGTATTTTTATCCATAGAAAAGTAAGATCATTCACATATTCCAATAATTATTGAGATGATGTTCTCAGAGTAAATGTTTGAACGATCGGTGGTAGTGCCAGTCATTATTGAGATGGTGTTCTGGGAGTAAATGTTTGACCAATGGGTGGTAGTGGCACATTTCTTGGTGTCGGTTTGACAACACTTGTATTGACTCGATAGTCTGCAAAGAAGTCTGCCTCTCCTTCCATTCTTTCTCTCGTATAATCCAGTTGATTTAATGTTGGGTCATCCTCGTCTTCCTCCTCATCTTCTTCTGGTTTACTTTCTTCCAATGCCTTTCCAATTGACGGAAGGACAGGATATTTTTTTTGTGCAATGTCTTGAAACTGTTCTTGGTCTTCTCGTAAAATGTCTTTTATTCCCAGTTGAATGGGCGTTGGAACAGGGGCTCCAAAGTGTTCGTTACTGTACGGACTTTCTCCAAGCATTTCATTTTCAGGATCAAGAGGAATGTGCGACGTGTAACAATCTAATTCCCTGTCTCCATCACTTAGATCATCCTCATCCCCGACATCGCAGTGCTCGCGTGCTAACCTCTCGCGCTCCTCAACATCTAAGTCCACAAGATCTTCACATCGGTTATCCATCTGTATTACGTAAGTTGTAGATGAATGTCTACCGTCAGCATTCACAAGATCCAGATCATCAGAATCTATGGAATCATTAATATGATTGTTATCCTCATTAATCGTGTCCAGTTGCAAATTGCGTGGCGTAATTAAGGCATCGTTATCACCTTTCATTTTAATGTTTTCATTGTCGTCCAAAGAACTGACCTTGGAATCGGCCATGGTGCACATTGTTAGATGCATAATTTGTGGAAAAAACTAAATTGTTGATATATTACATGTTAAAAATCCTTCAGTTTATAAAAGTACACTTCAACACCTATTTCAGTCTGTTTGTAAATTTGGCAAATCTTACCACTTAATTGTAGCACCAAAAAATTGTGCTAAATCATTCTTTGAATGATGGTAACAACTTCTGAATTGATTTATAAGCATACAAATCTTGTCGAACTTATAAATTAATATTTCCAAATGTAGTTTTATTCAAAACCATAAAGACGGTGCTAATTGAGCGTTAAAAATAACCACTTTATATTTTATTTTTTTTCGCCTTAACACATTATTTTGAAAATATTGTGATATTTTTATCTATTATTGAATCTCAACAACATGTCATTTGATGATCAAACTAAATTCTGTTGATCCACCAATTAATCCAATTAGTGTTTTCCACTTATATTGTTCACTGTAAAAGCACCTGTTTCAGATTAAATTTGTCCCATGTCAGCCATTCAATAACAACCTGAAATTAAAATAATTAGCACATAAATAATTGATGACCGGGCTGTTTACTTGTGGATAGTTACAATGGATAGTGACACTCGATAAACAAATTAATACGGGAGATCTAATCAATAGGGTTATAGCTTAGGTAATCGAGATAGTTTAATGTTTCCGTTACATATCTTATATTGTTCAGTTCACTTTCCCCTAACTCTTTGTCATTTATCGACAAGGTCTTATAAATCTTTTTAGAGAGTGAAATGTGTTGTATTTTATAGTTTGAATGGTAAACATTTAAATAGAAGATTGTTAAACTTTTTATGTTCTTATTTGTCAAGTTTGAGGGATTTTATGAAGGGTAAAATGTGTTTATTAATTTTTTTTGAATAGGTTCTTTGAGCAAATATTTTGCAATGTTTTAAAATCAATTTTATAAAAAGTATCACAATGAACAGGATCACAAATAGATTCGGTCAAAAGAACATAATTTAGTTGATTTATCATATTTCTATAATCAGATTCATGAGATTTGTATTTTTGTATTATAATGTTAAGAGAATCTTTTAAAAGCCACCAGCGGTACTTGTGAACATTTTATTACTTATACTGCACCAGAGCCCAATTTATATCATAAAAACACTTGATTTCATGTTAACCTATTATAAATTGTTAACTTGAAATTACTTAAAAGATGGTAATAAATTTTTCAAAAGTACTTATATTTAAAAAAAGTATTTAAATAACTATAAAAAAAACATAATTTCCTACCTTAAATTTAATAACTTGAACAAGTACTTTGTTATATTGCGTAGTTTATACCATGTTAAATCTTATCTCTGAAGCTTATTTTGGAACCTGTCCTAAAGACTACAGATACAAGTTTGAAGTCTTTAGAAAAGTTTTATCATGATAAATAAGTATGTGCTAACATATTCTTTGTACAGATTTTTTACTGATATTTGATCAATGATATCCTTTGACTTGTTAAAGTTTGAGTCATTTAGGTTTTAAATAGAGGCTCTACACTAAACTGCAAAAAACTTCTGTGTATTCATTATTATTGGCGGATATTATCAGTACGGGTGTACCACAAATTTAAATGTTCACAAATTTTCTATAGACCTGCAGTGTATGCAGACTTCTATCAACCAGGAAATCAAATGTCCATAATAATGACAATTTTCCATAATCAATTAAAATTGGTAGACATGAAAATAAGTGAATCCACTGCAACACCTAGATTACACTTAATTTATTGTCCCAGCAATGGAGGTGTTTTTGAAGATAATTATAAGACAATCTGCAAGTTCTCTTTTGTTGGTTTTATTCATGTTTATTTATCTGTAAGTGTGAGCTGGTGCTTATCTGTTTGATTTTCTGATGAATCCTTTAGGAACAAAAAAGTAAATAAATAAATGATTGGTCCTTATAGTTAATGATTAAATAACCTGTGTTTATCAGAAGTATTCTCCAGTTCTTTCTGTTTATAGTCATAAATAAGAAAGATTTTGGTCAGGTAAACATTTAACAATGACCTCTGATGATGCCATGAGATAATGACCACCCTGAGTTGATTCTTATAATGTTACGAGATGGGGGATAAATGTTTAAGAGGGATTAACATCTGGATTTGGTCAAATAACTTTAATGTGGTTTAAAACTCTTGAGCCTCTTTTAAAAGGACACATTTTAATTAGTGCCATTCAAATTAACATTGACGTCAGTAATTATCTATAAACGATTGTCTTTTTTGTTTGATTTATAACTTGAGGAAAGGAAGATTTAACTAAAATCATGTATAGTCACTGTATACAGGTAACATACAGGTAGTCAAAGGTTAAAAGTTTATATTAACTATATAATTATGCAATTTTAAATGTTTGATAATTTCGGAGGTAAACATAACAATTTAATCTTGTAAACCTGTACCTCACGTTCAGCTTATTTTGTGGAATATGAAGAAAATAAATTGTATATCCTTATGTTCACCTAAATGGCCTAGTGGGCTATTGCAACTTATCTGTTATTTCTAAAACTTTAACATCACATATGCAGAACATATTAGATCAATATTTCCATAATAATCTGTCTGGTAATACTCTTTTTCTGTGTTAGGTATTCATGCCTTTGATTCAATGCATAATATTCAGTATAGGACAATAATTAATATAAAAAGAAAATCCAGTTCAGAAAAAAAGATCCAGTTTCAATTTGATCCCCTTGAAGAATTGATTTGTGAATGCCATCAACAGTCATTAGATATAAGAAGATGTGGTATGATCGAGTGCCAATGAGACAACTCTACATCCAAGTCACAATTTGTAAAAAAAACAACATTATAGATCAAAGTAAGGTCTTCAACACAGAGCCTTAGGTCACACAGAACAGCAAGCTTTAAAGGGCCCCTAAAATGTCTAGTGTAAAACAATTCATACAGGAAAACCAAAGGTCTAATCTTTATAGAATAGAGAAGAAAAAAAGCGAAAACACTTATGAACCACATCAATAAACGGCAACCACTGAACATCAGGTTCCTATAGTTCCTATTTCTGATATCATAATGGAAAAAGATAATTTGTCATCTAAACATTCAGTGTTCTGCACACAAAGAAGAAATCTGTGTAGGGTTGTATTATATAGTTCAGTTAATATCCAAATATTTGAAGAAAAAAATATGTAATATGTCTGAAGAACATAAAATCTTTTGTAAAGATGTGCGGACTAAATCTGTATACTTAACTTGTATAATTTTTGCCTGTTTGACACAATAAATCAAACATGAAACAAATTAAAAAATTGTCAATTTTATCGTATGATTTTCTCTTCTCATAAGTATAAACAATGGTGTTTTTTTCCCCCTAATTTCTGTCTATGTGAATATGGTTTTGATCGTTGGCAAAGGCAGTATGGTGACCATTTCAAGATCAACATGTGTACTAAATTTCATGTGATAAACATTCTCATATTTTTATCAAATTTAAAAAAAAAAAGTTATCATGTGAGAAACTCACAATATTGAATACTTACAAAGTGTCATATTAATCCAAATATATCCAAAATAAGAGAGTTTATGGTCAGCATTTTTAATTGATAATTTCTTGAACGATCATCAACATTCCAAAGTGTTTATCAAAAATTATTGATCCTTTTGAAATCCTTTCTAATTTTACACCAATAGTGGATTAGAACTAATGCTTTACTTTTTCTACTAGCTTTCCGTCTGATTAGACACACACAAATAAATACCCTTAAAGTAAATGTTGTCACCATTTAAATGTTATGGTAGATTTTAGAAACGCTTTGACTATTTAGTGCATAAATAACTAACTACCCGTGTTATAGCAATGGTTCTGTTATGGGGAGTATTAGCATAATTTTTTTCTCAGATGTGAATATTATGTCATATATTTACTGTCTTCAGAAATGGTTTAATTATGAATAATTTAAAGCTTGTTCTGTCTGCATGTTGGTATTCTTTTGAAAAAGGATATGTCAGACTAAAATTATTTTTATGTTTTATGATTTTGAACTGAATTATCAATTCAGATTTCTGGGAAGTTCTTTATAATCATTAATTCTAACATGACGTCCTTCAAACGCTTTGAGTACACACCCGTGGTAAAATATGAATACATTTCATGGGCTGTTCCCATTGTACCCCCGCATCATATGTTTTTTATGAATGAGGAACCCGACGTCACAGAACGATGACGTAAGAATATAAGCATTTTATGGGAAAATACACGCTTGTGAAACCGAAAATCATTACAACAAGGAAACGAAAACAAACGATGCTAAAATGTGGTATAAGCCATTTTTTTTATACATGTTAGACATATAAGTAAATTATCATTTAAATTCATCCAAAACTATCTAAATACGTTATTTTAAATAGTTAAAACATGTCACTAATTCAGTTTGCTCCGTTCTTTTACGTCAATTTAATAGTACGTTTATTTATGAGAACGGCAAATATTTGCCTCCACCTAGAGCGCTTTGATCCAAAAGAATTGCTGTATTTGTCCTATTAGAATCGAAATAATTCATGGGGGCTTGAATATATCTAGATTTTACCACGGGTTGTCCCTTTATGCCGATATTTTACCCCTCGCTAACGCTCAGGGTAAAATATTTGTCAATAAGGGCCAACCCGTGGTAAAATCACGATATATTCAAGCCCCCTGGTGAATTATTTCTTAAGTTTATTTTGCTAGCAAATGGAGATTGAGTTTTTCGATCATTGTGTATGGCTGATTTTTTTTTGGGTATAACGGAAAAACTATGCAAATGCAAAGGAAATTTCAGTATTATGATGTTTTAATTATTGCAAATAATAGCCAGTGAGATAAATTTTATACTGACTTCTATGTCAGTTCAAACTCAACTACTATATTAGTTCAAACTCATTCTATAATTTTCTTTAAAGGATATTTAACTTTAAGATAAAATAATGTATATCTGAAAGTAGGAAAAAATTCTTTTAAAATGAGTAAAGGTACATTCTTAATCTTGTGTGATTTTTTTTAACCTCTTATGTAACAAAAACTTACAACATGTATTATATTTATGCAATAATTAATATAACATTTAACTTAAACTGGCCTTGACTATTTATAAAGCATTAAACAACATTGGATTAAATTGACTCAAATTGGAACAAGAAACTGTTTGTTCTGTGTATTTTGGTGATCAAAATGGTTTATTAGACTTTGATAATAGAATTTATTATACACTTATAAATACATAAAAGCAATGCTTGCGTAATAGAATTAATGGCAATTGTTCTGTATCAGGCTCCCCTGTTGATATCAATATCAGTCATGTTTGAAATGCTTTATCAAACTCCTAATCTCTATTACGTCATGTCACATCTAATTGAGGTATATAATAATTTGTGGTACTGTAGATTCATTATTCTTCGTTGAATACCAATTTTCGTGGATTTCGTGGTTACTTGGGAACCACGAATTTCAATGGCCAACGAATTACAAACTTTACATAGGAATGTATGCAGAGTTTGCCAAAACCATGAAGTAAGATATCCACAAAAATGAAAATTTTCCACAATCGATGAAAAATTGGTATCCACGAAAATAAAGGAATCCACAGTATAATATGCTATGGCTTTTTCAATATCACACACTGTAGCAACCCTCACCTTATAAATACCCTTGAGTAGACCTTTTGGGATTATAGTGGTGTCTTGTAATGATACAATCTGTAATATTGAAACAGTCATACAGTGTTCTAACTCGAATAATTCAAGCCCTTATCATCTCTGATTCTCTCATTTCGAGGAAACTTTTAATGTAGTAAGCTTAATATAATGACTGGATTATTCGGGTTGATAGTGTGCTAACACAAGTCCTTAAATTAATGGCAAAGTGGTCTTACAATACTTACCTTACATATCACTACACTGGTATCACATTATTTTTATCATGAGTACTCATAAAATATTTGCCACTGAACAATCCGACATTAAGAAAAAACTGTTCAATTATTCTTCAATTCTTTATTACTTTAAACAATACAGTTAATCAGTATAAATTTTACACCAGTGTATTAATTAAAGTTTGTACTAGGGGGAGGGTTGAGCTCATAATGACATAATGACATAAAGTACCCCTAACCTTAGACATGCATGCATTGCTAACCCTCCTAAATTTAGTTAGTTTTCATAATACAATTTCTTATCAATTTTCTAGAACTCAAAATTATTTCAGATTCAAATAATTCCTTGTTTAAACTTGAAATCTAATTGTTTTGTTTATACATAATTCACTTTGTGGTATGAGTGCCAATGAGATATACTCTCTATTCAAGTCACAATTTGTAAAACTAAACCTTTATAGGCCAAAGTATGGTCTTCAACACGGGGCCTCGGCTCACACCAAACAGCAAGCTATAATTAGGGCTCCAAAAAGTGACTATAGTGTAAAACCATTCAAACAGGAAATCCAACGTTCTATATATATTATATAAAAAACAAGGAAACATGAAACACTTATGAACAACATCAACAAACGACGACCACTGAACATCAGTTTCCTGACTTATTAAGACAGGTCACTTGGTCTAGATTTAAGTATTTATTAGATGATGTGTCGCCAAGTACATGGTATCTTAGATTGTTTATAAATAATATTTACCAGATATCCCTTTAGAATTTGTAACCAATTCCTAATGAATGAAAAGGTTCTATTGTTTTAAATCATTCATTTACCATAATGAGAATTTTAAGGGAATTTTATCTCCATTTAAAATTCATGGTGCATGTAATGGGTCTGATTTGTTCATACCAATGATTGAGGGTGGGTCATACATATACATTACAGAATAGTTCTACATGGTTTCCCTTTTGGTATAAAGTTCTACAATAACCTTGGTTTAAGTAGATAAAAAAATAGCAAGATAAACATTTCTTTTTCTTATTGATGTGGTCTTAATTTATTATTCATCATTGTTTCTTTGGAAAGTTCATTTAAAGTTCAGAACTTATATTATATTAGATATATATTGAAAATTAGTTCTGAAAACATTCGGATTTATAAGTGCTGTTTTATTTCAGCTAAATCTGTTTAACTATAATATAAACATATTTATATTAATATTTGTGAAAAAGATCAGTTCAAAAAGATACAAGTTTTTTTATACCCCCCATAGAAGTGGTTCACTGTAAATGTATTATAAACAAGGATAGTCCAAAAGCAGTACTTAAAAGAGGCGTTAAAATACCAAAAACTCAAATAAAATCATTAATTCTCCAGAATTCAAAAATTATTTGAAATTCAATAAATTGCCTGTTTTTGCTTCTTTTTTTCTGGTTTAATTGCCAAAAACCTGAATGTTTTGCTAATAAATCATATCACTTCTACATAAATATAGAAAATATCTATTGCAAAAAGAAGGTCAAACTTCTATGTATGGTCCAGATTCATGATACAATAAAATATTCCCCTATGATCAGCTCTATATTTGTAGCCAATATGGAATAAACAAACAATAAGTGTTTTTGTGTGGGAGTCTTTTAAAAGGCTATATATATACATGATCTTATAGATAATCCAGAGTAATTAACAGTTATTGATATTAAACATGGTACCAGGATAGTTTACCTTTAAGTTGTGCTATGAAAAAGGGGGGGGGGGGGGGCTATCAGTGAAGAAGAAAAAACAAACACCTATAGATCACATTGAAAAAATTGAAAATGTATATTTTATATGTTCGATCACCTATAAAATATTACTTCACAGATTTTCAACATCTGACATGACGTTCGTTGTCAGTTTATTTTTTCAACTTATGACTTTGAATGTCCCTTTGGTGTCTTTCTCCTTTCTATTACTACTAATTATCTCACAGGTTAGTCTTCTTAGTCTTGTATGATTTTAATTTTAGTTCATTTATATGTTTTGCAATTTCGTATGACCTCCATTTCACTGAAGTAGTACACATTTTTATTTAGAGGCCAGCTGAATCTCACCTCCGGGTGTGTGATTATCTTACTGTGTTAAAGACCTATTGGTGGCTCTTGTGGTTCGGTTGTTGTCTCTTAGACATATGATAATTCCCCATTTCCATTCTCAATTTTACATTATCTCACAGGTTAAAAGATTCACAGGAAACTTTTTTCTGACATACTTACAGACTAATCAAGTAAATACTAGTTAAGTCTGTGAGTTTGGCAGAAAACAAAGTGCATGCTGGTTAATTATGGATGTCAAATGAATAATTGAATAATATTTGCTTTTGGATCTGTAATATTATAGATTGACTTCCCTTTGTCAATTTATTATGGAATATGATTGAAGTTCAAAAAGTACAAAATTGTGCCAAAATTATGTAATATTCTAATTTATTTTCTTATGACAGCAAAAAATATAATCTACTGTCTTACATATATGAACTAGAAGCAAATCAGGGCAACAAAAGATGTATATTTTACTGGACACAGAGAAAATGGGTTGAACCAACTTAAGACTAAAAAAAATTATAAAGTCGCACAATGAAAGTAAAATATACATGTACTAGCAAATAATCATTAATCTAAAGAACAAATCTTTCATTGCTGTCTTTGTGGTCTGTTGGTGGCATGCTGTTGCTATTTCCTGGGTCTCCTCCATGTATGCAGTATTTCGCAATAAGAGCAAAGACTAGCGGTGTCAAGAGTCACTATAAGTGTCCAGTCTTACTGCTGACTGTTACACGACGGGTGCCACATATAGAGCAGGATCAGTTTTCCATTTAGAAACACCTGAGATCACTCCCAAATTATAGGTAGGGTTCATATTGCTTAGTCTTTAGTATTCTATGTTGCATTTTGTGTACTTCTGTTTGTCTGGGTTTTTTTTAAGCCATGGGATTTATTTTCGACTTATAATTTTGAATGTCCCTTTGATATCTTTTGTTATCCCATAAGCAACACGACGGGTGCCACATGTGGAGCAGGATCTGCTTACCCTTCCAGAGCACCTGAGATCACCCCTAGTTTTTTGGTGGGGTTCGTGTTGTTTTTTCTTTAGTTTTCTATGTTGTGTCGTGTGTGCTGTTGTTTGTTTGTCCTTTTCATTTTTAGCCATGGCGCTGTCAGTTTGTTTTAGATTTATGAGTTTGACTGTCCCTTTGGTATCTTTCGTCCCACTTAATAATACTTGTGAGCTAGCACATTAAAAGTCCAGCTCAGCACGTCAGTGTAGTATAAAGCAGGGTGTGTTCATATCTGATTAAAATGATTGTCTTGTACATATGCATTCAATAATGCCACTAGTCATATAATCATCCTTAAAGCAATTTCCTAGCTTTTATTAAGTTGGCGTAAAAGGGGAATAAACAATAACAAAATATACGTACAGCAACTTTTCATTTATAAATCTCCTGCTGAGTGAATTGTTAACTTTTAATCTATCACTTTTTGAAAGGTCAACAATTAGTTTATTTTGTAAATTAGGGTACATAAAACCAGATGTAAACATTTGTATGTTTCTTTTGTATATAAACTGTTTATTTACTTAATATATATACAATATATATCAAACTTTTTATTTGTGACTTTTAATTCAAACTAAATAAACTTGGGTCCAGTTTTTCATTCATTGAGGTGGCCATTTTATTATTCACAGCTGATTAAAAAGTTTTGTTTTTAAAATGACAGAATAGAGTAAGGTTTTATTTTTGTGAGGTCCAAATTTTATTCTTAAATTTATCCAATGAATAAAAATTGGGTAATTTATTTTATAATGTAGATTATTTCTTTGGGTATTTTCTTAGAAGCCCTACTTTGCCAGTATGTTCCTTTATAATTTTCTACACAAAGGTCCCACATTTATTTGGTGCCCACATTTCAAGAACATCACTGTATTTTTGACTGCAGCAACAAGATATAAAGCCAGTGTCATTGATGATATTTCTATCTTATCATGGTGTGAACATTTTTTTTTCAATTTTTAACCAACATTCATTTTTAATTTGTTTTTCTAGAATATTTGCCTAATTGTAAAAGTTGTTCGTGTCATTCCAGAATATGAGATAAGGTTTTAATTTGTTTGTGTTACTCCAGAATATCAGGTTAAGGTTTAATTTGTTTGTGTCATTCCAGAATATCAGGTTATGGTTTAATTTGTTCTTGTCATTCAAGAATGCCAGATAAGGTTTTAATTTGTTTGTTTTACTCCAGAATATCAGGTTAAGGTTTAATGTGTTTGTGTCATTCCAGAAAATCAGGTCAAGGTTTAATTTGTTTGTGTCATTCCAGAATATCAGGTTAAGGTTTAATGTGTTTCTGTCATTCCAGAATATCAAGTTAAGGTTTAATTTGTTTGTTCCATTCCAGAATATAATGTTAAGGTTTAATTTGTTTGTGTCTTTCCAGAATATCAGGTTAAGGTTTAATTTGTTTGTGTCATTCTAGAATATCAGGTTAAGGTTTAATTTGTTTGTGTCTTTCCAGATTATCAGGTTAAGGTTTAATTTGTTTGTGTCTTTCCAGAATATCAGGTTAAGGTTTAATTTGTTTGTGTCTTTCCAGAATATCAGGTTAAGGTTTAATTTGTTTGTGTCTTTCCAGAATATCAGGTTAAGGTTTAATTTGTTTGTGTCACTCCAGAATATCAGGTTAAGGTTTAATTTGTTTGTGTCACTCCAGAATATCAGGTTAAGGTTTAATTTGTTTGTGTCTTTCCAGAATATCAGGTTAAGGTTTAATTTGTTTGTGTCTTTCCAGAATATCAGGTTAAGGTTTAATTTGTTTGTGTCACTCCAGAATATCAGGTTAAGGTTTAATTTGTTTGTGTCACTCCAGAATATCAGGTTAAGGTTTAATTTGTTTGTGTCATTCCAGAATATAAGGTTAAGGTTTAATTTGTTTGTGTCTTTCCAGAATATCAGGTTAAGGTTTAATTTGTTTGTGTCACTCCAGAATATCAGGTTAAGGTTTAATTTGTTTGTGTCATTCTAGAATATCAGGTTAAGGTTTAATTTGTTTGTGTCACTCCAAAATATCAGGTTAAGGTTTAATTTGTTTGTGTCATTCTAGAATATCAGGTTAAGGTTTAATTTGTTTGTGTCATTCCAGAATATAAGGTTAAGGTTTAATTTGTTTGTGTCATTCTAGAATATCAGGTTAAGGTTTAATTTGTTTGTGTCATTCTAGAATATCAGGTTAAGGTTTAATTTGTTTGTGTCATTCCAGAATATAAGGTTAAGGTTTAATTTGTTTGTGTCTTTCCAGAATATCAGCTAGGTTTAGGTTTATTTGTTTGTGCCAGTCCAGAATATCAGGTTAAAGTTTAATTTGTTTAATTCCAGAATACCAGGTTATGGTTAATTTGTTTTTGTCTTCTAGAATATTAGGTTTATATGGTTTAATTTGTTTGTGTCAGTCCAGAATATGAAGTTAAGGTTTAATTTGTTGGTGTCAGTCTTGAATAAATTGTTTGTGTCTTTCCAGAATATCAGGTTTAGGTTTAATTTGTGTGTGTCATTCCAGAATATAAGGTTAAGGTTTAATTTGTTTAATTTCAGAATATCAGGTTATGGTTAATTCGTTTTTGTCATTCCAGAATATCAGGTCAAGGTTTAATTTGTTTGTGTCATTCCAGAATATCAGGTCAAGGTTTAATTTGTTTGTGTCATTCCAGAATATCAGGTCAAGGTTTAATTTGTGTGTGTCTTTCCAGAATAAATTGTGTGTGTCATTCCAGAATATAAGGTTAAGGTTTAATTTGTGTGTGTCATTCCAGAATAAATTGTTTGTGTCTTTCCAGAATATCAGGTTAAGGTTTAATTTGTTTGTGTCTTTCCAGAATAAATTGTTTGTGTCTTTCCAGAATATCAGGTTAAGGTTTAATTTGTGTGTGTCATTCCAGAATATAAGGTTAAGGTTTAATTTGTGTGTGTCTTTCCAGAATAAATTGTTTATGTCATTCCAGAATATCAGGTTAAGGTTTAATTTGTGTGTGTCTTTCCAGAATAAATTGTTTGTGTCTTTCCATAATATCAGGTTAAGGTTTAATTTGTGTGTGTCATTCCAGAATAAATTGTTTGTGTCTTTCCAGAATATCAGGTTAAGGTTTAATTTGTCTTTCCAGAATAAATTTTTGTGTCTTTCCAGAATATCAGGTTAAGGTTTAATTTGTGTGTGTCATTCCAGAATATAAGGTTAAGGTTTAATTTGTGTGTGTCTTTTCAGAATAAATTGTTTGTGTCATTCCAGAATATCAGGTTAAGGTTTAATTTGTGTGTGTCATTCCAGAATAAATTGTTTGTGTCTTTCCAGAATATCAGGTTAAGGTTTAATTTGTCTTTCCAGAATAAATTGTTTGTGTCTTTCCAGAATATCAGGTTAAGGTTTAATTTGTGTGTGTCTTTCCAGAATAAATTGTTTGTGTCATTCCAGAATATCAGGTTAAGGTTTAATTTGTGTGTGTCTTTCCAGAATAAATTGTTTGTGTCTTTCCAGAATATCAGGTTAAGGTTTAATTTGTGTGTGTCATTCCAGAATATCAGGTTAAGGTTTAATTTGTGTGTGTCATTCCAGAATATCAGGTTAAGGTTTAATTTGTGTGTGTCATTCCAGAATAAATTGTTTGTGTCTTTCCAGAATATCAGGTTAAGGTTTAATTTGTCTTTCCAGAATAAATTGTTTGTGTCTTTCCAGAATATCAGGTTAAGGTTTAATTTGTGTGTGTCATTCCAGAATATAAGGTTAAGGTTTAATTTGTGTGTGTCTTTTCAGAATAAATTGTTTGTGTCATTCCAGAATATCAGGTTAAGGTTTAATTTGTGTGTGTCATTCCAGAATAAATTGTTTGTGTCTTTCCAGAATATCAGGTTAAGGTTTAATTTGTCTTTCCAGAATAAATTGTTTGTGTCTTTCCAGAATATCAGGTTAAGGTTTAATTTGTGTGTGTCTTTCCAGAATAAATTGTTTGTGTCATTCCAGAATATCAGGTTAAGGTTTAATTTGTGTGTGTCTTTCCAGAATAAATTGTTTGTGTCTTTCCAGAATATCAGGTTAAGGTTTAACTTGTGTGTGTCATTCCAGAATATCAGTTTAAGGTTTTATATGTTTGTTCCATTCCAGAATATCAGATAAAGGTGGAGGTATCCCTCATGACATTGTAAAACAAGTGTGGGACTATAACTTCACTACATCTGGAACAGACGAGAGGGTCAGCACTGGACTGTTTGATGAGATTACAAGTCCTCAACACATGAGTGGATCTGCTCCTGGCAGAATGCATGGGTAGGTATCATAAGGCCATTACACATCAGTGATTTTGGTCCTGAAAAAACTAGATCACCAAAGTGGCCTTAAAAAAAAGACCAGACAAAGCTTCCACTTTGCAGTAAGGAGTTACAACATAAACTATAGAACAATTTGGGTTATTATATGAAACATATTTTACAGTTATAATGAACCAATTTTTGTTGTAAACCAATTAGTTGTGACGAGATTTTTTTTAAAGAAAGTTGATAATGAATATGAAAATGTCAAAGTTGAAACTGCCTTTAAATAGACACATCAAGGAAATCTCTAAAATTTAACACTACCATATGTGAGCTAGAAAGGGCTTAACGTAAGGTACTGTGGATTCATTATTATTCGTTGGATACCAATTTTCGTGGATTTTGTGGGTACAGGCAAACCACTTCCTATACAAATTTTATAACGGCTTATATATACGCCTCGACAAACCACAAAATTAAATATTAACAAACATCTAAGTTTTTCATGATCCACAAAAAGTTGTACCCACGAAAATAAATGAATCTACAGTAATATATTATAAAGTCTGTGTTATATAAGTGGTTCACAGGAAAACTTGTTTCTTTAAAAGAAGTCTTGTAAAATTTTAACAGGTGATTGACTTCATATTATTGATTATTTTAGATATGGATTTGGGTTACCAGGCTCCAAAGCTTATGTAGAGTTCTTGGGAGGATCCCTAACAATAGAGACCATGCAGGGAATCGGTACTGACGTGTATCTACGGTTACCTCACATTGATGGAGACAGAGACAGCGGACATCAGGAACCGTTCAGAATATAAATATTTAATCACATCATGCTTTTCACATTCTTGGTAACCATGGGAACACATTTAATATTACTGCTGTATAATTTTTTGTTCATGCGAATTTTGTTCATAAATGGTTCATTGTCAATTATTTCATATAGATTGTATATTATAAAAAAAGCATTAGGAACAAAAAGTTTTCGAATAATTGTAATATTTGTTCAATTTATTGATTCCTTAAGTTTAGTGTGTATGGATATTATAATGAAGCTAGTCCTGATTAGTTTATGTGTGAAGAATATGTCTAATGCAATGTTATCTCCTGGATTTGAATCAAAGAATTATCTAGAAATACTTGTCATATATGGTCATTTGTAAAAATGTTCCTTTCAAAACTTTAAACCATGTTTTGTTCTTTACTTTTTCTGTCTAGGTCAGAAAGTAATTTAAAATGGTTTAAATACTGGTATATTTCGTGTTGTTAATAAAAATCTAATTATAACTTTGAAGATTGGTAACTTATTGATCAGTGTTATTATTTCCGTCCAAATTCAGCGAAAAAAAGGAATCTCAAGGATTTATTCACAAATCTCATTAAACAAAGTTCAGAAGCTTAATATTGAAAATAATTTTGTAAATCAGAAAAGTATTTATTGAGCTTATTTTGTTGTTTACCTCAAATATATTTATATACCTTTCTAACTTTCATCAATTTTTTTATGCCACTATATATTTAAATTATTCATAATTTTTTAACATGAGGCAAGTCACATCACAGATTTCTAAATTTATCTGGTTTCAATTAAGAAGGTTGTCTCCCCTGTAGACACATGATATAATTTAGCATGAGGCAAGTCACATGACAATTTCTCAATTTATCCTATTTTAATGTTAGAAGGTCTTCTCCCCTTAATAGACACATGATTTAATTTAACTTTCTAAACATGTGAATAGCTTTATCCTTATAAATTAAATTTTCTATTTATTTCCTGATGAAGTTGGCATGTTTTTTTTTAAAATGATAGCCTAATAGTGCTGTTGAATTGTACTAGTTTTTACAAGGACATCCTGATATAGTGCTTTTAAATAGTACTAGATTTTACATCCGTGTTCAAAAGTTAGGTGCTTTGTTTGATACATGATGAACTTAAACTGTTAATAATCACAATTTTTTTTCCCCAGAAAAGATGTTTTGATCCTTAATTAATGTGTATGGATTCTCTGGAGTTTATGTAGATTTACTGAAGTTGTTTGTTTAAAGTTAAACATGTTAGATGCAATGATTGTATAAAAGTTTATATATATTTATTTCACATTAATAAATATAACGTCATGGAGAAATAAGAATACTAGTCGTATTGAATATAATCAATCAGTCAAATTAAAACTTTTGTTGAGATTTTGAATAAAATTAGCATTGAAGATAAATTTCATTTCATGTTATGAAGCAGTAACTTATATTTTCATTCTAAATCATACATATGCCATGAATACTCTTTTATCTTAGTATGCATTGGGCTTGTGTATTTCATCATTTAGTATGTCTTATAACTTTTATTTTTGCTGGCATAACAAACTTTATTTATATCTTTACATAAATGAATTATTTTCCTGTAGATTTACACAGGAAATATGTGCTTTACATTTACTTGCTTTGCTTTGACATTGAAGATGAATTTCATTTATTGTATACATGTTAATGTTAACATTGATCTTTGATGATATTTATGGTATTTGTTGTATTTCTATATGACTGACATTGATTTGTGTATGTTATATTTTATGAATTTTCAATGTTGGCATATTGTCAATTTGTTTTAAGTTTATTATGAATGTAGATTTTGATTAGCCATGAATGTAGATTTTGATTGGCCAGTTTATTATGAATGTAGATTTTGATTGGCCATGCATATAGATGTGGGCATTAAAATTCACATAAAACTACTGGACACAAAAAAGAAACCATATGATATTGTGATGTTATTGTTAAAATAATGCCAAGACTTGTGTGAAGGGGGGATTGACACTGTAGATGGAAAAAAGGACAAATTGTGTCAACTCGACATTTGAAAGAAGTTGTAATATGAATCATACATGTCAACCTCTGACAATGGGAAATCATGTCATGACATGACATGATATGTCAAAAAGCGTGTGAAAACGCGTGACGTAGATGCGGACTTGTTATTATATGATACCTTGAATCTGTTCAGTGAAATGGACAGGACTTTGTGAAAATTTGCCTATGAATTTAAGAATTTGTAATGATAGAACATGTTTATATGTTAAGCCTGATATGTAATGTTTCTTTGTTTGTTAATTGTCTGAGGTACGAGGGACATATGGAATCTTTAGGTATGAATAAACTTCATTTCACTTCTTCACTGTTGTTTTTCTGTATATAAAAAAGAAGATGTGGTATGATTGCCAATGAGACAACTCTCCACAAGAGACCAAAATGACACAGAAATTAACAACTATAGGTCACTGTATGGCCTTCAACAATAAGAAAAGCCCATATGGCATTGTCAGCTGTAGAAGGCCCAGGAATGACAATGTAAAACAATTCAAACAAGAAAGCTACTACATACTGTCTTAAAGGTTTTGATGATGTTCACCTTGATCATGCGTTCAACATTGACAAGATCAAAGCAAAGACTTGAAAATTATAGAGCTTGCAGTAGAGAGCAGTAGAGAGGCCCTGTGATGTACTGGTCATGCATGTTATCAAAAATATAATTCTTATCTGTTTCCTGTATGCCCAAATCTGTGTTCTCATTAGGGATATTTCACTAATGCATGTAATTTAAAAGTTTGTTTGGTTGCTTTGTGTGTATAAATGTTTGCTTTTAACATTGTAAGTAAGAATGACATCTGCAATCAATAGATAGGCAGGTCTTTAGCTTGTATACACTACATGTACTTGAATGTTGTTGAATGCTAAGTATATTGCAGAATATAATGTATGCAAGCTGAAACCCCGCCTATCTTTTGATTGCAGACGTAAACTCTTATTTAAAGTGCTAAGAAGAACAAACATTAATACAAACAAAGCAAGCCAGCATACCAAACCTTTAAACTGCAAGCATTAGTAGATCTTAGAATAAAATAGCTCTAATTTGTCGCATTCATTATATTTCTTCCTCTGTTAATATCTTAATAGGAAATGCCTTAGTTTTCCTTGTTGTTGTATACCCAAGGAAAGACTTGAAAATTATAGTACTTGCAGTTGAGAGCAGAAGAGAGGCCTTGTGGTGTACTGGTCATCATATTATCAAAAATTCACTTCTAATTCTTTTCCTGTTTGCCAAAACCTTTGTTCTCAATTT
The DNA here is from genome assembly GCA_037788925.1 of Mytilus galloprovincialis. NCBI lineage: Eukaryota > Metazoa > Mollusca > Bivalvia > Mytilida > Mytilidae > Mytilus > Mytilus galloprovincialis. Next base: position 18,946,977 of record CM075332.1, read on the forward strand.
TTTGTTGCTTTGCTTGTATAAATGTTTGCTTTTAGCATTGTAATTAAGAGCAACAAATGCAATCAAAAGATAGGCAGGGCTTCAGTTTGTGTACTTGAATGTTGTTGGATGCTAAGTATAATGCAGAATATAATGTATACAAAATCAGAAGCCCTGGCTATCTTTCAATTTCAGATGTCCGTCTTAATTACAGGGCTTGAACATACATGTATACCTTTTTATATACACCCAATAGTAGCCTTCACTATTGTCTGTTCTATGGTCTGGTTGTTGTCTCTTTGAAACATTCCCCATTTCCATTCTCAATTTTATACAAACAAAGCAAGCAAGCAAGCCAAGTTTTTAAACTGCAAGCATTAGAAGATCTTAGAAAAATAGCTCTAATGTATTGGATTCTTTATATTTCTTCCTCTGTCATTTCTGTAAATTCAGAAATTATTGCGAAAAATGCGACCGAGTTGTAAACGCAATAATTTAAACACTCATTTTGAGATATTTTATATAAAATAAACAGGATTTTTCTCAAAATTACATACAAGTCTAAAATGACAAAATCGCGATAATAAATGCACGCAATAATTTCTGAATTTACAGTATTTTAAATTAATAGGAATTGCCTCAGGTTTCCATGTTGTAGTGTATAGTAGTCGTTAAGTTTCATCCCTTTTTGGGTCAAGCCAAACAAGTTTAAAAATGGTATTTGTTGCTTCTTCAACAAAGCATCTGACATTTAGGAAAAAGACTGGGAGTTACAAATAGAATGATATGTCCTTGGAGGCTTGCATTGGTGCAACATTCCTAGCTCAAACGGAGTATGCCAGTTTTTACCCACTCTATCTAGAGATATAACATGAATGTGTCCATAGTACATGGATGCCTTACTCACACTATCATTTTCTATGTTAAGTCGACCATGAAATTAGGATAAAAACTCTAATCTGGCAATTAAATTAGAAAGATCATATCATAGGGAACAAGTATTCTAAGTTTCAAATTGATTGGACTTCAACTTCATCAAACTTACCTTGACCAAATACTTTAACCTGAAGCAGGACAGATGGATGAACAGAAGAATACACAAACAGATGGACGAACGGACACACAGACCAGAAAACATAAGCCCCTCTACTATCGAAGGTGGGGCTTAAAAAACAAGATGCAGGTGTGATTGCTTATGAGACATCTCTTCACAAGAGACCAAATGATACTTTAATAATTAAATTAACAACTATTAGTCACTGTGCAGACTTCAACAATGAGCAAACAAAGCCCATAGTCCAGTTTCACTAACTATAACTTACTTTGAGTAATATCAAACATGAAATGTTGTGTTATATGTTTTATTTTATGTGAATTGAGGCGTCTTATTATCACAGACCAATAATAACAAATAAACTATAAATACTACCAGTAAACATATACATATCAAGATCTCTACTTCTATATTTAAAGTCACAAAACAGCAGAATTCTACAATGTAAACAAAATGATGAACTTTTTAATATGACTTCTGCAAATACATTCGATTTGTGAGTTTTATAGGGGGTTCGTGTCGTCATGTCTACTGTTAATGATGACGTCATCTGTTAATGTTGTTGTGTTTCATTGTTTATTTTTCAAGTAAACAGCAGAAAAATTCCAGCGTGCCATAAATTTGTTATACAGTTAATTACTGACCCCCTACTGACCATAGAGGGTGAATAAAATCAAAAGGGGATTCAGCCTCCATCCTCACCCCCTATGGATTTTACTAACCCTCTATGGATCGGTTGGGGGTCAGTAGCAAACCATAATAGAGGGTGGTAAAGGGTTATTTTCGTGCAACGTGATCGCCGTTTTTTATTTCATGTTCAACGTGTTTTTACTTTTTTATTTGACGTCCAGTCGTGCAAGACGGGTGCCTCGTTCAACGTGTTCTGCTTATTTAATTTTACGTGCATCGTGATTTTCAAAGTCTTATTTTGCGTGCTCGGTATTTTTCAAATAAAATTCAAACACTTGGCAGGGATCGTCAAGAAATACTTTTTTAAAAGCCGTAAACCAATTATATCATAAATGTGTATACAAAATCGGGAATATCAAGTAAAACAAAGAGTTAATATATACAAGAAGACAGTGACTCAGTCACAAAAGGTTCAAATAAAAGTATTTATTTTTCATGCAACGTTCATTACAGAAATTATTTCACGTTCAACGTAAAATTATGTCTTATTTCACGTTTTTTTCGTGCAAGCACCCCTCCTTTACCACCCTCATAATACTTACAGTGCAAAATTTTATCTGACAATTGTCACAGATTCGTCCTCAACTTCAAAGACATTTTCATATCTGATTTTTTACAAAAATTCCAAGGATTTTTCTAAGATTTCTTCAATACCTATTTTCAAGGATTGTATTGAATAAGATATGACAGGAAGATACTATCATTTACTCTTACTTCTACTGAATGACTTTGGTTTAAACTCTAAAAATGGTCTTGTAGACAATGTCATTCTTATTGAATAAAAGCTTTTGGAACTGAAGGAAATTGTACTTCATATATAAAAAAACAAGCTAAATTCTAAGTAAACAAGCTACAAATAAACTATCAAAAAAACTTCATACAATTAACATAAAACAACGTACAAGAACCATGCTTGTAAACATTAGATAAAATAGACTTTTTCCAGGATCCTGACATTGCATTCTTGAAACTATAGCCATTTCAGGACCAGCAATGCTTAAAAAAAGTCCTGATTTTTATCAGTTTGCATAATAGCACGGAGATGTGGCATGCAAGACATAAGACTTTTGATACTTGTGGCAATGAATTGAAAAAGGAGGTAGAAAAAGTATGTTTACAAAATACATTTGTACAACTAAAAACCATAAAAGTTAAATCATCATCATCAACTATACAGTCACAACTAAAACCTTTGATTATTGATGTCTATAAAAATATTCAAGAATATCAAAACATAACATGTTCTATTAAACTGGAATGAAAAATAAGGAAGACCTGCCTCCATCAAAATGAAATGACTATAAATAATTTGATATTAAAGATTGTAAACCCAAAACATGTCCTGTTGACTTATATTTCATACTGTATGTATACCTTTCAATTGATACAAATTCAGCAAGAGTTACTTCCCTTATAATACCATTTTGGAGGTTTAAGTGCACAAACTCTTTTAAAGAATTTTGCATAAATTAGTCAAATTCAACTGTTATACAGACCGCTAGACTTGAGTAAAAAATAAATTTCTGAACAATTTAAATTTTGTATATCCTTGCTTTTAATTCATCCCTATCCCATAATAAGGATCTCTTATTAGACTTGGTTGTATAGCATGTAGCTGGTTCTCTTCAGCTTCCTCAACCTATAAAAACTGCACGTGACTGCCACGAAATAGCACAATACTGTTGAAAGTGGCTTTAAACGCCAATCAATCAATCGATGTATGGCATGCTGCATTTTGGTTAGTCAAACAAGAAATTGAACCATCAATCCGTCTAAAATGGTCACCAAGGGAAACAACTGAAACATGAAACTCAGAGTATATCAATCGAAACCAATCTATTCATAAAGATGACCTGATTGCATAACCATAGGTATGAATATTGAAATGAAATATAGGTTATTTGTTTAGGGGCCAGCTGAAGGACGCCTCCGGGTGCGGGAATTTCTCCCTACATTGAAGACCTGTTGGTGACCCTCGGCTGTTGTTTTTTATTTGGTCGGGTTGTTGTCTCTTTGACGCATTCCCCATTTCCATTCTCAATTTTACATAAGCTTAATTTAACTTGCGTATTTATATAACCTCTTTGGGTCAAGATAGAAAACTATGCACACAATTGTGGACAGAAACACTTCAAAAATTGGAAAAGACTGCAAAAAATAATCATAAAAATATATAAATCTTACACACGGTTTTATGCTGGAACTTAAATATGGTAAATTATGCTGTCAAGTCAAAGGAAACAGGCAATATGGTCAGAAAAAAGCGACACTTCTAATAGGCATTAAACACTTTGTTTAAGGTGATAACATTTTGTTTAGATTTACTCATTTTTCTGATGCCACTTTAATTTTAACCTTTGTACTTATTGTTCATGGCAATGCCAATACGGGTACCGGTAATGGCTAACTGATATAAATAACTTAACCTTCTATTTCATAAGGTCACATCCTCTAAACTTTGTTTGATAAACTTCAACTCTCTTTGCTTAGCAGTTGTGGTCAATTAAAATAAAATGATAACATTCTGCTGATATTCTTGTATATATATATGTGTGTATGTATAGTAGTATGCCTGTAAATGCTTTAATGACTCCAATTACTTCTGAAAGTAATTTAGAAAACAACAATACCTAAGTACTCATCTATCCTGTTTTGCTAAGCACTATCAAAATCAAAATATGACCTGTTTCGGATAGAAATCAACATAATATGCAAATGATTATCAATTGAATATCAATACATATTTTTTTTAACATTGTTTCGGGTTGAAAGAAATTCTTACTAGTATTCCAATTTTGTAACTGTTTACAAATTTAGTGACATAAAAACCCTACAACACAGACCAAAGTTAATCTATTACTTTAAGTTTGAAACTTGGTCAACATCTTATACATGTACACGTACAGGAGGACTTGCATAAGGTCAATTTCTACCTGAGGCAACTCATATCATGTGACAAGTCATGTGATCTGGAATGAGGATTGTGTGATAAACGAGACCACAGGACATTTCTTCCGTATCTTAGCAGAGATATGCGGAGAGGAAGCCATCTTAACTGTTTGTAATTGTGTACAATGTTGGAATGAATCTCCTGCACGATCTGTGATCTTTGTGCATCCACTTATATCCAAAGCAATCAAAGACTGAGTCACAGAGTTGCCTGGCAACAGTAACTGTCGGATACCATCGTCAGTCATCCTTGGACAGTAGCTGATGTCTAATTTTTCTAGTGATATTAAATGGTTGGGAATTTCTGATAGTGATGTATTCGAAATTTCTGTCCCTGCTACCGAAAGATGTTTTAATTTATGCAGACGACTTATATCTACCATCCCTGGGTATCTGTCTGCTGGGGGACGAATTATGTCCCGAAACTGTTCGTCAGACATCGTAATCCAGCTGATGTCAAGAGAATACAAAAGAGGACAAACAGCAAATCCTAATGCACTAACAACGGCCCATGAACATGACGACAAAGAAAGAGTTTTCAGCTGAGGAATTCTAGCTAACAACCAAGCTAATTGTTTGTGTGTAAGTTTTGATGATTTAAGAATTAATGTTGACGGCTGTCGTTTCACAATACCAATCAAATGAACTTGATAAATGTATTTTCCACTGAGATTTATAGTTTTCCATAATGTATGATGCATGCACCATCGATTCCAAGTCTTACAGCATCCCAAACTTTTAACCAAGGATGTTGGATTTAGATGAGCAAATATTTTCATCCATATTTCTCTACAGAGTGGATGATTTTTACCATTGTTCATTACAAAATAGTCTGCTGGTGGAGGTGGGGGTGGGGGACGTATCACATATCGCTTTATATCTTTCAGAGGTTCTATTTTTAGTGGTGCAATTATTTCTGGAGTTATGTCCCCTCTTCCAGGTGCAAACAGTTTATTTGGTTTCTGCAAATCATTAGTATTATTTGGTGCACTCTCAATCAGTTTTTTTCTCTTCTTGCCTTGACCTTGACCTCTGAAACCTGACTTTGAAGGTGTGTGATTGGCTCCATGTTCGACGTATGAAGTAGACGGGACATCAATGTCCATAACATTTTCAACTAAATCTAATGCCTCTGTTGACAATTTCTTTCTGACCTTTGACCCAGCAGACCTCCTGAACTTTTTGAATCCATAAAGACGTCTTCCCCTTGGTGATGTAAGTGCCTATAAGTACAAAGATGTGGAGTTAAGGACACTGATGTTCCAAGTTCAAAGTTCACAAACTAGTTCCTGGTCTGAATTTGTGTTGGATCTTCTCTGTTCAAGAAACAGCTAGAAGGAAAATGTTAATTCAAGATTTTTTATTTATCAACTTTTTTTTGGCTTTTTTTACACCATTTTCAGTTCTCAAGGTCAAAGGTTGGGAGGAAGAACAACACAAATTCAGTTTGAACTATATAAAATTTATTTCATTCAAAAACATATCAAACAATCAATTAAAAGAAACATCAAAATGAAATCTTGATCTTCTGATTAATGATTTTAAAAGTATAGTGCAATGGAAAATTCTATTAAATTTCGATTTTTTGACTCACAAAAATGAAATTTGTGATTGTTCCATAAATTTTGCTGTGATTGAATACCAAAAAGGTACAAAAGAATAGCTTTGTCTTTTTTATCCAGTACTTCCTATACATTATAAAAAAACAAATTTCAGAGAACTTTTTCATTTTGATGATGTAACAATTTAAAAACAAATTTGTTTGTTTCTTCTTTTTTTGGCGATTCAAAGAAATCAAATTAAGGTGGTACCTAACACTTTACCTAAAATTAATTTGGCCAGTTTAATTTTCTTAAAATTTTGACAAAGTATTAACTTTGACCCTTTGACAAAAATATAAAAATTTCAAAATATTTGAACCAACCGTTTAATCAGAAAAATTACACTGGTTATATAGCAGTTTGACAAACACCTTTTTTGATTATTGAGAAGCTTAATATTCCCTTATGAACACAACGTCATTAAAACGTTCTGTTGATTATAAAGAGTTACCTCCCTGTAGTGTTAGGTACCACCTTAATTTAATAATTGAATACTGTAAATTCAGAAATTTTGTGATGTTTCTATTATCCTGAAACTAAGGATAGGAAGTTAAAGATATCAAGAAAATTAAAAAAACTTGCATTTTAAAATTCTGACGGCATTATTTGTATGGAGCCATTCCTGAAATAGTTACATATAATCAATTCTTAAACAATCTCAATAAAAAATGTACATAGCAATTTCTGAATTTACAGTATTTTAAAATGAGTTGATTTACTTCCAATATTATTTAATATACAAAAAAATGAATAAAATTTTAATAACTTATATACATAACTTAAACCTGATAGTATGGCATTATACTACAAAATTACCAATGAAGTAATATTCTATGTGATTTATGTAAACTGTCCCTCATATATTTCCCTCAATAATATTACATAAACAATCATACTAAATGAAGAGGTAGCGTTGTGTCAATTCAAGATGATTACTGTTGATTCATTTATTTTTGTGGGTACCAATAGTCGTGGTTTGAGAAACAGAGTATTTAGTGGATATTTAATTTCAAGGCTTTTCCAAAGTCTGTAATGAGGCCTATAGAAATTTGTACTTTGTCCAATATCTGAATTCCTGCTTTACGCTTATTCACAAAAGTTGGTATCCCACGAACAATAATGAATCCACAGTCCATTAAAACAAACATATTATTTATTTATATAAACATAAAAATAGCCATTTTCTAATACCTTTCATTGCCCCAAAAGCCCATTAAAAAAGGAATGAAACACCTTCTCTAGATGATGCAATGGTAAAGAACAGAATACTCCTTGTCTGCTATCTAATTCAGTCATAAAATATTCAACATACAGAAATATATGAAGGATCTGACAGAATAGTTTGTTTGTTGAAAATATGAGGATTTTTTTCAAGAAATTTAAAAATTAGTTTTTTGGCAAAAATAAGTATCACTAGGTGTTAAAATAAAAAAAACTTTTTAGATTTAAATATTAATTATTTGAGTATTGATAGTATTCATTATTGGGGATAAGACTTATTGTTCGTAAATTAATTATTGAAAAAAAACAAAACATGAAAAATTTTACTGGACAACAAAATCAGTCAATTTATAACAATTTGCGAACTTTTACAATATTCAATTATGCAACTAATGAAAAATGTTATGTTTGATCAAACATTCATACTTCCTTTCAAAATGATGAAATTAAAAATAAACTTACCTTTAAAAATTATCTAATTACATTATATTAATAATAATCACAATTTCTCTTTCTTTTTTTCGATATGTATTAACAAAATTGGCACATTCAGATATTCATTAACAAAATGTTCTTCAATATATATATATATATATATATATATATATATACAACCCTAGTAATGTCAATTTGGAATATTGGATCGCAAGAGCATAAATTGGGATAATTTTCATACTTATCTACTTTTATAAAACCTCAGAACTCAAACTTTATTATTCTTTTAGTTTTAGTACAATTTATTATCCTTTTTTTTATTATAATTATTTACTCTCGTCTCAGTAGGTGCATTTTTAAGTTGAAGAAATTTTGATATCTATATTACAGTATCATGATATTATAGAATGTATGAATGGTCATATAATTTTATGTTATGTATATTATGCTCATAATTTTGTCCAATATCCACTTTTTTCGAGTAAAAATTAAAAAAAGCTTACTTTACTGAACAGGTATAATTAGTTTTCTGATCATTTTATAAATTTCATGAATTTTATCTTTTTATTTTGTCATTTATTTATTCAATAAAACTTGTCACTGCAAAACCTTTCCTTCTTTCCTATGAAAAATGTCCCCCCCCCCCATTTTTTAATTAAAATGAAATCGTGGAACAAAACAAAACATATTGAAAATAAATTAAACATATATCGAATTGAGATCATTGGATTAATTCATTACACTTTTAAACTAGAGGCTCTAAAGAGCCTGTGTCGCTCACCTTGGTCTTGTGCATATTAAACAATGGACACGGATAAATTCATGACATAATTGTGTTTTGGTGATAGTGATGTGTTTGTAGATCTTACTTTACTGAACATTCTTGTTGCTACAATTATCTCTATCTATAATGAACTTGGCCCAGTAATTACAGTGGAAAATATTTTCTAAAAATTTACAAAAATTTATGAAAAATGTTAAAAATTAACTATAAAGGGCAATAACTCCTTAAGGGGTCAATTGACTATTTTGGTCATGGAAAACTTATTTGTAGATCTTATTTTGCTGAACATTATTGCTGTATACAGTTTATCTCTATCTATAATAATATTCAAGATAATAACAAAAAACGGCAAAATTTCCTTAAAATTACCAATTCAGGACAGTAACCTAACAACGGGTTATCCGATCCATGTGAAAACATCAGGGCAGATAGATCTTGACCTGATAAACAATTAAACCCTGTCAGATTTTCTCTTAATGCTTCGGTTTTTGAGTTATAAGCCAAAAACTGCATTTTACCCCTATGTTCTATTATTAGCCGTGGCAGCCATTTTGGTTGATTGGCCAGGTCACGTCACACATTTTTTAAACAAGTTACCCCAATGATGACTGTGGTCAAGTTTAGTTTAATTTGGCCCAGTAGTTTCAGAGAAGAAGATTTTTGTAAAAGATTACTAAGATTTACGAAAAAATGGTTAAAAATTGACTATAAAGGGCAATAACTCCTTCAGGGGTCAACTGACCATTTTGGTCATGCTGACTTATTTGTAAATCTTACTTTGCTGAACATTATTGCTGTTTACAGTTTATCTCTATCTATAATAATATTCAAGATAATAACCAAAAACAGCAAAATTTCCTTAAAATTACAAATTCAGGGGCAGCAACCCAACAACAGGTTGTCCGATTCATCTGAAAATTTCAGGACAGATAGATCTTGACCTGATAAACACTTTTACCGCATGTCAGATTTGCTCTAAATGCTTTGGTTTTTGAGTTATAAGCCAAAAACTGCATTTTACCCCTATGTTCTATTTTTAGCCATGGCGGCCATCTTGGTTGGTTGACCGGGTCACGCCACACATTTTTTAAACTAGATATCCCAAATATGATTGTGGCCAAGTTTGGATTAATTTGGCCGAGTAGTTTCAGAGGAGAAGATTTTTGTAAAAGATTACTAAGATTTAGGAAAAATGGTTAAAAATTGACTATAAAGGGCAATAACTCCTAAAGGGGTCAACTGACCATTTTGGTCATGTTGACTTATTTGTAAATCTTACTTTGCTGAACATTATTGCAGTTTACAGTTTATCTCTATCTATAATAATATTCAAGATAATAGCCAAAAACAGCAAAAATTACCTAAAATTACCAGTTCAGGGGCAGCAACCCAATAACGGGTTGTCGGATTCATCTGAAAATTTGAGGGCAGATAGATCTTGACCTGATAAACAATTTTACCCCATGTCAGATTTGCTCTAAATGCTTTGGTTTTTGAGTTATAAGCCAAAAACTGCATTTTACCCCTATGTTCTATTTTTAGCCATGGCGGCCATCTTGGTTGGTTGGCCGGGTCACGCCACACATTTTTTAAACTAGATACCCCAATGATGATTGTGGCCAAGTTTGGTTTAATTTGGTCCAGTAGTTTCAGAGGAGAAGATTTTTGTAAAAGTTAACGACGACGGACGACGACGGACGACGGACGACGACGACGGACGACGGACGCCAAGTGATGGGAAAAGCTCACTTGGCCCTTCGGGCCAGGTGAGCTAAAAAACCAATTAATAATCTAAAAATCAGCTGATTACATAAAAGTAATGATGATGACGTGAACAGAAATTATTTCAACCGCCATAAATCTTTTTAGTATATTGCCCTATATCTAATACAAACATTAGCAATTTGGAACAAAAATGAAATCCATGCCTTATTTTTATCTTGTTTAAAATATAAAGGAAGTTAAATATACTTTTTGGTTCCCAACTTTTATTTTTCAACATCCTAGATGTACCAAAGATTAAACCGTCATTTTCTTTTACCCATACTGGCCTTTATAAAATTATATACACCGAGAAAAAAAAGAAGAAAAGTACAACAGATTTGAGCAATGATACACGGCAAGTTTTGAATATCCCCTGAAAGAAACTATGAACATGAATAACGAATCTCAACAGTAGTCCAAAAATCTACGAGGTGTAACTACCTCACGTCTCGGTCGCTTAGCCATGTGATCTGATGTCATGTTTTCATCGCTCAGAGTCGATGACCTTTTTATGGTTCGTCCCGATCTTGTTTTGACAGACTCTGGTGTTTTTGCAACTCCATTGGTTTTTGGGTTATCTCCCTTGGGTGTCCCTTGTACTTCCTCCGACGTTGGTAGAGGGTTATCAATAACATCACCATGGTCGTCAGGTTTGATAGTTTTCTTTAACGGAGAAGCTTTGACATTTGTTATAGACTTCTTCTACAATAGATTAAATATACAGTTAGAATATAAAATTGAGAATGAAAATGGGGAATGTGTCAAAGAGACAACAACCTGACCAAATAAAAAACAACAGCAGAGGGTCACCAACAGGTCTTCAATGTAGCGAGAAATTCCTTCAGCTGGCCCCTAAACAAATATATACTAGTCCAGTGATAATGAACGCCATACTAATTTCCAAATTGTACACAAGAAACTAAAATTAAAATAATACAAGACTAACAAAGGCCAGAGGCTACTGACTTGGGACAGGCGCAAAAATGCGGCGGGGTTAAACATGTTTGTGAGATCTCAACCCTCCCCCTATACCTCTGCATGCTCAATTCCAACTTCTGTAAACCAACTTATTTTGCTTCATTTTGCATTTAGCCTTTTGTTTCCCAATACGTGGCGACTTTATTTTGTTATTTTCATATTTACTTGATGTAGCTTTAAATTTTCACGATGATTTATATTGGAGAAAGTTGTAACTAGAGGCTCTCAAGAGCCTGTGTCGCTCACCTTGGTCTATGTGCATATTAAACAATGGACGCAGATAAATTTGTGACAAAATTGTGCTTTGTTGATGGTGATGTGTTTGTAGATCTTACTTTACTGAACTTTATCTTTATCTATAATGAACTTGGCCCAGTAATTACAGTGGAAAATATTTAGTAAAAAATTTACAAAACTTTATGGTGAAAATTGTAAAAAATTGACCATAAAGAGCAAATTCTTATGAATATAGAATACTTTTAAAAAGAAAAACTATATGAAAGCTTAGTATTGACATTTTTATAGCAATTCAAAATAATAACAGTTCCTTCAGCATGGAAATGACTATAATATACTTATACAAACTGATAGGCTAATTTTGTCACAACATCATGAAAGTGGAGTTAAAGTCTTATAGGATTGTAATAAAATTGAGAATGGAAATGGGGAATGTGCCAAAGAGACAACAACCCGACCATAGAACAGACAACAACAGAAGGTCACCAACAGGTCTTCAATGCAACGAGAAATTCTCGCACCCAGGGGCGTCCTTCAGCTGGCCTTAAATTTTTCAATTATTTTGCTTCATTTTAATCCATTGTTAAAACAAATTAAATAATTTTCAACAATTATTTACCATTTTAAGAGGAGATCTCTGTTTAGACATTGCCGGTGATGACTTTTTTTCTTTGATTCCATCAGTTATTTTCCTTTTTGCTGTCAACTTCTTTTTCAGACCATCTTTCTTCCCTTTGATTGGTTCCTGGTTGTCTGTTGTTACTTTTTGCGGTGATACAGCTGCATCATCATAACATTCCATTTCTAAAGCCACTTCGTCTAAATCTGTTTCACTGGCATAGGATATTGGAGAGTGCTGGAAACAAATTTAAAATCAATTAAAAAATTTTCAATTTTTGCGGTCGTATAATAAAAATACATACCAGTGGCAGATCCAGAAATTTTTATGAGTGGGGGACCTACTGACTGCCAAAGAGGGGACCAGCTCTGGTCATGCTTCAGTGATTCCATTTATAATAAACCAAATTTTCCCCAGAAAAGGAGAGCCCTGAAGAATTGCAGACTCCATTGGTAGTTTTACTGTTTACCTGGTGACATGAAGGGGTAACAAGTAATTGGATATTTGTGACAGTAAAACTTCTAATGAATGTCCGCATAGCTTCAAATACAATAGTCATCTCTATTCTAATGTAAAATAAACAAATCAAGAATTGTAGCCATTATTTTGGCGTATAATTTCATTAAATGAAAATTCGGAGAAATGTTTTCTTTGACAGCACAGCTAGTTGATGTCATAAGTATGTTGGGCGTTTGATAGGTAAACACTGGACATTTCCTAGCTTCACGCACACCTCAAAATGTAATAAAATTTACAAGCAAGTTGATTTCTAGCTGCAAAATGTAATTTTTGCTTATCTTGGAGAAATTACACGTCAAAATTTAGGAATTTAAAATGACAATTCCCTTAGATAAACCCAAGACAGTTAGAAGAAGAATGGTACACTGATCAACATTCTATCAGCACCATTGATTCAAAATAATTGAACCAGAATAATCAATATGATTTTAAGTCCTATTTTACCATCTGTTCTTTGACTGTAACCCGTTTTCCTTCAGTTTCCTTTGGTATATTTTTGACATCAGGTATCGATACTGCTGGTACTGCTATTGGATCCTCATTTTTTACTTCAGTTTTAACCCTAAGCTGCAACAGACATTACATAATTTAAATAAGGTATTCTATTGAAATTTTAAAAATTGGTTGATAAAAATTTACCGGTGAACAATATTGCATGTGTTGTTGTGCTAAGCATATCCCTACTTGTAATTCAAAGTGTCAGACAAATAGATGTCGGACAAAAGTTCACACACATGACTTTTGAGCTGATGACCAAATATGACATCTTTCTGAGAAAAGTGTGATGAAAAAGTTTCAGTTGATCCATCAGGGTTGAGGTTGTAAACTTCAAAGTATCTTTTCAGTGATTCTGTAAAGTACTTTCATAGTACAGTTTTATTTCATTACAGCTTTAAATAATTACATTGTATTATATTTTGTAGAAAGTCAACAAGAGTATTTTCCACTTATATTACTCAAGTTAACAAATTTCTACAACAAATGCAAATACTCTCAGATCTGTCCTTAATGTCCTTTTTTGTTTTACTTAGGTGTTGGTTTTTTGTGTGTGATTTGTATTGATCTGATGAGTTTGGCCCTTTTCAAGTGATTTTTATGTTTGTTCTGATATTGTACTGATACACAACTGTCCCAGGTTAGCTGGAGGGTTTTGTCCCAGCAAACATGATTTACACCTCGCAACATTATGTATGTGCCTGTCCCAAGTCAGGAGCCTCTAATTCAGTGGTTGTCATTTGTTGCTGTATATCATATTTGTTTTTCGTTTCTTGTTTTGTTCATACCCAGTAAATTAGACTGTTAATTTTCTTGTTTGGATTGTGTAACAAATGTCATTTCAGGGTCTTTGATAGCTTACTATACAATATCAGTAATAAAATTCTGTTCACCTATCACTAGTATTATAGAAGTTGTAAAGCCATTTTCATATACAAAAGTGACCATTTCTAACTGCGACAACTATTTATGACATTACAATTAACATTGTTGTACACATTTCCCTTAGAATCTAACACTGATTTTTTTTGTACATGATTTCATTTAATGATTCTTTTAAGAATCCTGTAAACATATTTCAAACAATTCTATTGTGGTAGAATGTATGTGTGCAAGTACATATTTGTGTGGTTACACATTAAAAGTACACAAATCTCTACCTGTAGTGGTCCCTTTGTTGTGTCATGTAAACACTTGGGACATTCCCATTGTTGTCGGATATCTTCGTTAATAACACCCTCACTGTTTAAGTTCTCGTACTTCTGATGTAAACAAGGAACGTGGATAATCTCCCAACACAAACTGCACTCCATTAACTGGTTTGGTTCTGGTTGGTCGGCTTTGTTACAAATCAAACAGGTGGCATTGTGTGGTAGTACAGGCTGTAACATGTAAAAATAATAGCTATTACAAATCAAACAGGTGGCATTGTGTGGTAGTACAGGCTGTAACATGTAAAGATAATAGCTATTACAAATCAAACAGGTGGCATTGTGTGGTAGTACAGGCTGTAACATGTAAAAATAATAGCTATTACAAATCAAACAGGTGGCATTGTGTGGTAGTACAGGCTGTAACATGAAAAAATAATAGCTATTACAAATCAGAGAGATGGCATTTTGTTGTTATACACAAAAGGTAACAAATAAAAAAATAAGTTTGAATAATTTGAAATTTTGGCAATGATTTCATTTTTTGCTAATTTTGTGATTTTGAAAAAATCGTGACTACATCCCTTCAAGGAAATATAATCTAAAATAAATTGCTTTGCTGAACACAGCTGGATACGACTGCAGAGGTCCAACCCTGAACAGTTGAGGCAAAAATGGACACAAAATTTGAACTTGACACAGGTCTGAATTTGGATTGCAATTTAATATTTGACACATAATAGGTTCTGACACAGAATATCTGTAGTCAAAGAACTTGAATTGGTTGTGTCATTTGAATTTATATTCATGTTTTTGCTTTAGTGCAATATACTGTGCTGTTGCAAATTGACCACTCCTCTTTCCCTCAAGAAATGGTCATAATATCAATTCAAATTTCCAATGGAGTTTGCAACCATAATAACCCATATAAATACATCATAAAAGTCTTAAAATAGAAATTGACATACATTATCATGGCTAAAATTAAATTACCTTCATCAGCATTTTTAAAATAAATACTTGCAAAAATAAATTGACAGCTATAATCACCTCAAGACAATACAACATTTCTTCATACATAATTTAGAAGCAGTGAAACAGAAAGGGAGGCAATGCAAACACAACGTTGACAATGAACCATTGCTTGCTTTTACTACACTCCTCTGTCCAGTATGTCATGAAACTTATCAAAATTTGATCATCTTTCCCAATAATACCTACAGAAAGATACTGCTTGCTTTTACAACACCCCTCCCCCGTAACTAAATATAAGGCAGTATGTCATGAAACTTATCAAAATTTGATCAACTTTCCCATTAATACTTACATTTAACTGGTTCCCCATAAATACTTACAGAAAGACACTGCTTGCTTTTACAACACTGCTTCATTCTGCCTGATCCACCAAACTTCTTCATATCTTTACAGAAATTACATTCCCCACAATCTGACCGTGTACATGGTTCACATTTCTTACATCTTGTTCTCCGACGACGCACAACCTCTGACTTCTGTAATTTTCCCTTTGCAGCCTTGGGTGCTTTCTGTCCAGTGGAAGTATACTGCTTTTTTGGTTTGATTACCTGTAGCAGACAATACAGATAAATTAATACTGTAATCTTATATTTTATTTTAATTTAACAACAGTATAATAATATTAATTGTTGCATATAAAGTTAGACACCCTTACCCTTCTATGGACCCCCTTTTTCTTAGGATTTGGTATTGTAAAAAATGTATTTTTGAGTGTTGTTTATATAAAATAATTTTTTTTCTGTCAGGGGTGCTTTTGATTGATTTCATTGGTGAACTGTCATCAGATCTCTATTTTCAAATAAAGTAAGGAATATTGAACCTGGAATATAAATGTTATAGTCAGGACCACCAAGGACTAGAATCACTCAGATGACTGATTTCTTGTTTTTTGCTTAAAGTTATAAGAAAGGAGTGACCCATGAAAAATAATGTCTATCCAATTCTTGCACCAATGCATGTATATGTCATAAACTTAGTTTTCTGTGCACGATTTTATCATTTTTTACGCAACCATATTGTATAATCGTCAATTTTTTTTTCTCTCTGTCTGCTAAGATTTAACAAATATGGCTGATCATTAAATGCTGTGTTTTGAAGCCGAAGTTTACCGATAGTAACCTTAAAGTCAACAATCAACAAAAAAGCATGGGTATTAAGCACATGTTTAATATGTACAATCAGATAATTGTTTATTTTAATGACATAGCCATGCGTATTGCAATCACTGGATTTTTACGAAGAGGATCACGCTAAGGTCAGTATGCATACAGAAAATATGTTTGCAAATTGCTTCCTTCCAGGGAGCAATTAAAAAAAAGAAAACTTCTTCTAAATGTGGACAAATTAAAGAATTTTCTTCAGAAAAAAGTATATGTACATAAGTTATATAATGGAAACTATTCATTTAGTCATAAAAAACATATGCATATTTTTTTTTTGAATTTAAGGTTTCATACATGTCATATGACTTGTTAAGGTTCAGTGGCAAATATTTCATACCTATTCAAAATTATCACTTATACAATATAGCAGATTTCCACAAGTGTAAAGTTTTATGACTGAGAACCCTGCTCCTGTTTATTTAACCGAATGGTGTTATTATATCTACCAACATGTTTCACAAAAACATCAGAAGTAAAACTGTCTAGAAAGTTTTAGAGGTTTAATATAAATAATTAGACAGACACAAAAATTTCGCTTTTTTTTTTTTATTAAATCCATATTTTTTTTCTTGCATGGACATATGATGGACATGGACTGTCTGATCCCAGCAAATGTTCAAGTAGAATTCTTTTATTACACACTTTAGATCTAATGTATAATTTCCATCTTATATATCCTCATACCTTTTTAAATGGTGATTTTAGAATTTCAATTTATTTTAAGTCCATAGTTTTGTATGATTGTCTGATGCCAAAATTTTTTCAACTAGAATTCCTTTATACCAACTTCAGATCTAATACATACAATGACATCAAATTCCATCTTATATATTCTCATAGTGTATAGCAGGTTATTTTTCGTAGGTGTAAAATTTCGCGATTTTCATTGAATAAGGTATACAAAATATTTTGGCGGATTCAAAACTTTTATCAATACCTTTGCATGGACATTTTAAATTTGGCGGGAAAAAAGCGAAAATTAACCCCCCCCTGAAAATATCCCACTATACAGTACCTTTTTAGATGGTGGCCAATAAGTAATGGTATCTCCTGTGATTGCAAGCTGTGCATTGTCCTGGAGATGGTCTATTACCAATTGCTGCAAAATAACAAAATAAATATTTCAAGAAAATTGGTTCTACTTATAAATATTTAAAATGTCTCATCTTAGTAAAAAAATAAGTTTCAAGATAACAAAATCTAAATAAGGGTAGTTTGTGGTACCAGGCTAAACACAGTTTCTTTTCTGAAACATTTGCAAAATTATCTCCCTTTTGAATAATATAATATCTATCAAAAGACCAGATCTGTCAACAGTTTCAATTAAAGTAATGAAAGTATAACATCTATGAGACAGCAACCTAACAAACAATGAAATCAAAAAAGAAACATTAGAAACTTAATATGTGTATAGTCTATTTAATTCATTATTGTTTACATCATATATGATGTTCTTTTTGAAATAAACACAAAACAAGTCAGTCATCTTTATCATGTTTAAGTCAAGTTTTTAACTAGCCATAACAATATCAGGATAATCATTTTTCTGGAATTGATGTAACTTCACTAAAACCTGCATAAAAAGATCCTCTACAGATCCAGAGAAAGCGGACATTATGAAATGTAAACTTTGAAGTGAGGTTCATAATGCAAACATTTTTCTACAGCGGGAAAAGAAGAAATTGACATTCATGACAAATTAATAGGGCTACATGTTATAGAAAATACCTTTATTGCAGGTTTGACTGTATGCAATAGAAGTGTCCTTTATAGCAGGTTTCGCTGTATGTAATAGATGCATGTTATTGAAGAGACCTTTATAGCAGATTTCACTGTATGTAATAGATGTATGTTATAGAAGAGACCTTTATAGCAGATTTCACTGTATGTAATAGATGCATGTTATAGAAGAGACCTTTAGAGCAGGTTTCGCTGTATGTAATAGATGTATGTTATAGAAGAGACCTTTATAGCAGATTTCACTGTATGTAATAGATGCATGTTATAGAAGAGACCTTTAGAGCAGGTTTCGCTGTATGTAATAGATGTATGTTATAGAAGAGACTTTTAGAGCAGATTTCACTGTATGTAATAGATGTATGTTATAGAAGAGACTTTTATAGCAGATTTCACTGTATGTAATAGAAGTATGTTATAGAAGAGACCTTTATAGCAGATTTCACTGTATGTAATAGATGTATGTTATAGAAGAGACCTTTATAGCAGGTTTCACTGTACCTAGATTTTCTGTTTTCTTAGTAACTTACTTTTAGTTTAAACATATTTATTTATAGTGGATTGGGAAACAAGTTTTGCAACTTATATTAATCCCTTTCCACTTTGAGGATGCGAGTGCTGCCTTGTAGCGGCATAAGCTTACTCTTTTTCGAAAACTACAAGGGTGTCTTTAACGTGCAAGAGATATGACGCTCTCTTAACACGGGTCAGCCATTTATCGTCCCCTTCCAACTGACTGTCATCGTTTCCTCAAGACCATACTCGCAAATGGTGTCAAGGGAGAGCCGAAAATTGAGTTAACTTACTTTTGCCTCTCTGAGTACACCCTCAGGATCAATCAGGTCTTTAGGGATACCTTTCTTAGATGGAGGTAAGTCTTCCAACCATTCAATCATTTTTTTCAATCCTTTTATCTCCCACTTGGTTAAATGAACATTCTTATGTTCTCTTTTCGTTCGTCTGATTTCGATGGATCCTGATGAACTATTTGAATCCTCATTCATTTTCAATTTGCTTGCTTTGGAAGTTATTTCTTTTGATACATCCGAAAAATCAATATCACCATGGTGACCAGCAATATCATCTGGTCTTTCATATATTTCAGTGTCTGCGGAACTACAACTATCAGATGTAGATTTCCGTGGTGATTGTTTCAACTTCGTTGCTGATTTTTCATCATCAGCAGAAGGAGATTTTTTCACACTTTGGTGGTCAATTCTAGTGAGTTCTATTTTGATACTTTTTGAAATATTTGAAGTTCCAATTTCAGGTGAATTTTTTGATTCCATTTGTCCATTTTCTTGTGAACACCTTGACGAGGGTCTAGAATCATCTTGACAATCTGGTTTCTCGTCCTCCTGATTCTCAGATGGAAGTTCAATGCACTGCTTCCCTGTCAGACAGCACAAGTATTGAGCCAAAACATACCATGCTATTTCGGCATAAAATGGATATCGAAATTTATGAGGCACCTGTAAATAGAAATAAATCTATCATAATCAGAATCACAGGTATGGTTGCCAAACTTGTTTAAGTACATGGTATAAAAGTATCAATTTGATTTGTTACAACAAATTCAGGTGTTCTTATTTTTGGCGTTTGAATCATGTCAGGATATACAAATGACTGCGATTTAAAATGATGAAGGTATTATTTTCCTTATATTTAAATAATAAGAAATCAATCCACACATTTAGGTGGGTCGCAGGATTGCCGTTTTTTTGTAAGTGTGACTCATGAAAGTCAAATTATTGTGTAGTGAAAACGGGAAATGAGGTCTAGTGGGACCCCGGAAATGACAAAAATATGAGAATTGCTTACGTACATAGTGTAAGCGGGATACGGGAATCTGACAAAACAGTGAGCGGGATCCGGGATAAGAACTCCCCAATGAGACCCCCATTTAGTATGTAACCATTATTCACAATAATTGTTTTCATCTATCATCCTGACCTGAACATGACATAATCAGAGGATGTAAGGTGCCTGAATTGATCACTTTTGTTTATTTTGCCAAAATAGCCTTAAAATAAGCTTTTTATCAGTACATAAATCAAAACATAAAACATATATAGCAAGTTTGGTTTCACTTTGTTTAGTGATTCTAGAAAAGATTTTTGAAAATAAGTTTGGTTTCACTTTGTTTAGTGATTCTAGAAAAGATCTTTGAAAATAAGTTTGGTTTCACTTTGTTTAGTGATTCTAGAAAAGATCTTTGAAAATAAGTTTGCTTTCACTTTGTTTAGTGATTCTAGAAATGATCTTGGAAAATCAAACTAATTGGCCTCTATTTTTTTTGCCAGCTAAAGTCAAAGTAACAACATTTGGTAAGTACCTTCGAGGAAACGATTTGTTTTCAATTTACTTTATCTACTATTGAAAAAAAACCTGCCATTTCCTAGAGAGTTTAAATGTCAAATGTGACCTCAGATGGTGCATACCTGCCAACTGTCACTATTGGTGGGAGGATTTCCCCCCATGGAGGCTCCAAAATGGAAATTTTAAAAGAGCAATTGTGTCCACAATTTAAACAAAACAATTAATTTTACAATTGCTATAGACTTCAAAAAGTATGACTATGAGAGCCATCTTGCACGCAAAACCCCCATGGGCATTTTGAAAAGTTTGCAGGTATGGTGGCCATTTGTAATTTCAGATAAAGTAATAAGGAATTAAAAAGGGAGTTAACTTTTAAGCAATTGTTGCAGGATAATCTGAAATGTTTACTGTTATGCTAATTAAAAGTATATATATATATATATATCAAACATAAGATCACGTACAATAGTTGATCGATGCTGACTATTGAACTCATAAAAAATCTTGCCGATTCAAACTTTTGATATCAATTTTATTGAACATGTGATACTGTGGATTCAGTTATTTTCGTGCGACCAATTTCGTGGAAAACTTGCAAGTTGGTGGATATTTAATTAAGTGGTTTTGCACAAGTTTGCATACACGCCTATAGGGAATGTGTCATTCGATGAAAATTTAATTTCGTGATTCACTTATACCAACAAAA
The DNA here is from genome assembly GCA_037788925.1 of Mytilus galloprovincialis. Taxonomy (NCBI): domain Eukaryota; kingdom Metazoa; phylum Mollusca; class Bivalvia; order Mytilida; family Mytilidae; genus Mytilus; species Mytilus galloprovincialis. The sequence continues at coordinate 18,968,413 of CM075332.1, forward strand.
TCCACTAGAAATTACTTACATGTGTTCTGTCCTCAATATCAGACACAGTTAACTGGGTCTCCATGTTGTAATTGTGAAGAAAATTACCTCCAAACACTAGAGAGTCTTCAGGTGTATAAACTCCATGAATCCAACCTAAAAACACATAATAAGTATTATAGGTTATATTGATCTCAAGTTTTATATTTATTTCATTCATACCATTATCAATACGTCAGTAAAATATCTTTATTTCTATAAATATGAATTTTTGACAAATGAGGGAGGAAAACATTAATGTATGTTTCAATCTTTAAAAAATACAAGATGAAGCATGTGTCTAAAGTTTTTAATATTCACTAAGGTTCCAACATCTTGAAGGGCCCCAACATCTAAATGGTCTAGGTAGTGCATCTCATGGCACAGTGGTTTGTCATCAAAAGACAGACACCAATCAGACTTTTCTATGATTGTCAGTATTTAATATTAAGCAAACAATCAATCAATCCTTGCCCAAGTACATGCCTTTCTTTGATAACGGGCCGTCTTTTTCAATCAACATAAACTGAACTCTTTTCAGCTGTTTTTATTCAAAACAGAAATCCATTGTGAAATATCTTGAAACAAATGATTATCAAACTCTTTCTTTCTTTTACAAAATCTATATTCTTTTTCTAAAGCTCTATTGTGTTACTTGCAATAAATTGTGTACCACTTAAACCATTAACTGAAATACACATATAGTTTCAGTTTCCGTGGTAACTACTTACCTGATGGTATGATGAAAGTGTACCCAGCATGCAATGTAATTCTTTCACATCCCTCAACCTTGTCTGCCAAGAAAATGTCACCTTGTTTCCCTGACAACACCCAGGTTAAGTAGATTTCCATGTTTTTTGGTGTTGGTGGAATTAACCAAAATACCTGAAAACAGAAACAATTTAAATCCACTTTGTATGTACATGTGCTGTTTATTTCTTTTTAATGTGGATATAACTGCATTTTATTTCTTTTATTTCATTTCTGTACATGTGTGTTGCATATCAAAAGTTCAAAATTGTGATGAAAATCTTCACATAAAAATCAAAGGCTATCATTTGACATTTTGAACTACATTGTATTTTATATTAAACTAAGCAATGGAACAAATTTAAACAAAAGTTTTTAACTACAGTTATTCCTCTTTGTCAACAACAGTTAGATTCATCATTGCAACTTTGATATGAAATCTTCAATACAAGAAATAGATTTTTTTGTTAAATATGGTTATTTTAAAAAAAATTACATCATTTCATATCTTTACTTCACTGCAACTCTGTTAGTAATTAGGGTAAAGATAAGGTCTGGAATATAGGTTAATATAGCTGTGTCAATAGGGTAAAGATAAGGTCTGGAATATAGGTTAATATAGCTGTGTCAATAGGGTAAAGATAAGATATGGAATATAGGTTAATATAGCTGTGTCAATAGGGTTAATATAGCTGTGTCATTAGGGTAAAAATAAGGTCTGGAATATAGGTTAATATATCTGTGTCAATAGGTTAATATAGCTGTGTCAATAGGGTTAATATAGCTGTGTCAATAGGGTTAATATAGCTGTGTCATTAGGGTAAAGATAAGGTCTGGAATATAGGTTAATATAGCTGTGTCAATAGGGTAAAGATAAGGTCTGGAATATAGGTTAATATAGCTGTGTCAATAAGTTAATATAGCTGTGTCAATAGGGTTAATATAGCTGTGTCAATAGGGTTAATATAGCTGTGTCATAATGTCATTAGGGTAGAGATAAGGTCTGGAATATAGGTTAATATAGCTGTGTCAATAGGGTAAAGATAAGGTCTGGAATATAGGTTAATATAGCTGTGTCAATAGGTTAATATAGCTGTGTCAATAGGGTTAATATAGCTGTGTCAATAGGGTAAAGACAAAGTCTGGAATATAGGTTAATATAGCTGTGTCAATAGGGTTAATATAGCTGTGTCAATAGGGTTAATATAGCTGTGTCAATAGGTTAATATAGCTGTGTCAATAGGGTTAATAAAGCTGTGTCAATAGGGTTAATACAGCTGTGTCAATAGGGTAAAGATAAGGTCTGGAATATAGGTTAATATAGCTGTGTCAATAGGTTATTATAGCTGTGTCAATAGGGTTAATATAGCTGTGTCAATGGGTTAATATAGCTGTGTCAATAGGGTTAATATAGCTGTGTCAATAGGGTTAATATAGCTGTGTCAATAGGGTTAATATAGCTGTGTCAATAGGGTTAATATAGCTGTGTCAATAGGGTTAATATAGCTGTGTAAAGAGGGTTAATATAGCTGTGTCAATAGGGTTAATATAGCTGTGTCAATAGGGTTTTAAGTGCAATAGTGCATACTTGATTCAAAATAAATTTAGAAAAACAAATCAAAGAGTTCAACTAAACATAAATATTCAACTGGTGATCAAACAGCACATTAATTCATTTATGTGTGCAGCACATGAGTTAATTATTAGTATTGTTCAGTCTCACATAGAACATTTTTTTTCTATATTCGATTTCTTGGATTAGTAATTCTTTTTATAACCCTGATCATAGGCTTTCAAGTGAAAATAGACTTTTTTAATTCACAATATTATAAATATAATGGGATTTTGATAAAGCATAACATTGGTACCTATTAAACGTTTAAACCCACTGCATTTGTTTGCATCGGTCCCAAGTCAGTAATCTGGTGTTCAGTAGTTGTTGTGTGTTAATGTGGTTCATAAGTGTTTCTCATTGTTTGTGTAGATTAGACCGTTGGTTTTCCTGTTTGAATGGTTTTACACATCATTTTGGGGCCCTTTATAACTTGCTGTTTAGTGTGAACCAAGGTTCCATGTTGAAGACCGTACATTGACCTATATTGATTTACTTTTACAAATTGTGACTCGGATTGAGAGTTGTCTCATTGGCACTCATACCACATCTTCTTAGATTTATATATCTAGCACATACTTTTTTCCCATGTAGTATATGATACCATACAGATGTACCACCAAAATCTACATGGAAATCTGTATAACATCCCTTCACACTCATTAAACAATACCTAAAAAATATTAATATATATAATATAAAATGTTGTCACAGACGTATGTCCCACCTTGTTATTTTAATATTGCAAATGTTGAAATTATAATAGCAATACTATAACATGTAAGTTTTGCAAATAATCAAAGTTGATAAACCATGACTGAAGGTACATGGCTACACAATCTCCATCGAAATAAAGATATGCCAATGCCAATACAACTGCATACCAAAAACCATTGACCTATCGTAAGCTGTTTCATTTAACCAACCCTAAACACAAACTTGTTTACTATGTAAAAGTGTCAGTCAATTAACAATGATGAGGGTTGGGGCTATATGATCCCCAGGCCATAAAAAAGAATAGGTTTGTTTGCCCAAAACCTACCTACCCAGAAAAAAGCTTTCTACTCAAATTCTTTTATTGTCCTGATTTAAAGAAGTTTTTTTTTTAATCAGATAGGCATGAAGACTAATAAACATCCGATACTTCAATTTCTTTAAAAAAAAAAAAAAAATGCCTACCTACCTACCCACTGTCTCAACCTTGAGTAGGGTTTGGGCAAACCAAAATATTTTTGATTGTGGCCCCATGGAAATGATACTTGCAAATGCCAAAAAAATTTGCATACCAAATATCATTCACTTAACATTAGCATTTCATTTTAAACTAATTTAATCACAAACTAATATATGAAAAAACTAAGCAAAAGTTTCAAAGTCAATAGACCATGACTGAGAGGGCAGGGCCAAATATTAGCCATGGAACTAAGATGTGGGAGTGGGGCTATATAATTTCCATAGAACAATACTTGCAAATGCCAAAAAAAATTGCATACCAAATATTATTGACTTAACATTAGCAGTCCGTCTTAAACTGATCAATGACAAACTTATACATGTATATAAACTAAGCAAAAGATTCAAAGTCAATAGGCCAATTATTAGCCATGGAACTAAGATGTGCTAATGCTTATGCAACTGTATACTAATCAGCATTGGCCTACCACTAATGGTTCCCCTTGAACTGACCTAATCACAAACTGATACATGTACTTTGACCTATAATGGTTTACAATTATAAATTGTGACTTGGATGGAGAGGTGTCTCATTGGCACTCATTCCACATCTTCTTATATCTATGATAAAATATACCAAACTTTGAGCAAAATTCAAACGTAATGTCCCTAATGATAATCAAATGGCAAAATCAAAAGCTCTTGACAACAAGAGTGCACACGCTGAAATGTCTCGCCTTTTACTAATCATTGATATTATGTTGATAGTCCTCAGTATAAAGCTTTATGACAACTGTCACATAAACTTAACATTAACAAAGAAAACTAAACATTGATCAATGAACCATGAAAATGAGGTCAAGGTCAGATGAACCATGCCAGGCAGGCATGTACAGCTAACAATTCTTCCTTACAACAAATATAGTTGACCAATTGCTTAAAAGTTTAAGAAAAAAAAGACTAAAACACAAAAACTTAACTATAACTACTGAACCATGAAAATGATGTCAAGGTCAGATGACACCTGTCAGTTGAACATGTTCACCTTACAGTCCTTCAATACACTGAATATACTAGACCTATTGCTTATAGTATCTAAGATATGGACATGACCACCAAAACTTAACCTTGTTCACTGATCCATGAAATGAGGTCAAGGTCAAGTGTAAACTGTCTGACGGGATGAGAACTATGCAAGGTACGCACATACCAAATATAGTTGTCCTATTACTTATAATAAGAGAGAATTTAACATTACAAAAAATCTTAACTTTTTTTTCAAGTAGTCACTGAACCATGAAAATGAGGTTAAGGACATTGGACATTGGACATGTGACTGACGGAAACTTCATAACATGAGGCATCCATATACAAAGTATGAAGCATCCAGGTCTTCCACCTTCTAAAATATGAAGCTGCTGCCAGATCACTAACCCTATGTCGAGCTTTCTGTGACAAAAATCACAGACTCGACAAAAACAATTGTAACTTTCTTAAGTCGTACATAGTAGGTATCAAAAGAAACAAATGTTGGTCCACATGCTCATTTTTTTAGGAATAGAAAACTTAAATCATTTTTTTTAATGCTAGAAATCCAACTTCTCTTTTTGTAGCTAAACATCATTGTTATGCATTCTAACAGAGCAGCTAGTCTAGCCATTGACCAGAACACTAGATGAATTAACCACAGGCACTTGTCTTAGAATTTTATTTCCCTATATACCGAAACTATTTTTCTGAGATGAGCGCCTGTGGAAGTAATGTCATTATATACTAAAATCTTGATGGTAGAAAAGTTGCCTCAGATTTAAACCTACTTTTGAACTTTTGGGTATTTCATCTTGTCAATTATGTTAGTGGATTCTGTCTGACAATCTTTGTAGTGTCTTGGCCATACTGTGTCCACCCAATCCACTTGTCTGACCTACAAAGAAATAATAAATAACTTTAGTTGACCCTTTCATCAAGCAGTATCGTATCATCTAACCAGTACAGTGGGGTTGTTTCCTTGGGTTGCAACCCCCCCCTTTTTTTTGGACGATCACTGCATTTGAATGGGGGCATATAGTTGGAACACCCCCCCTTTTTTAAATGGCTGGATGTGCCCCTGAAGGAGCTAGACCCTTTACAATGACCATGGATTATTACACATGTTTTTCATATAAAATCAATCCATACACCACATATAGTTTACCTTTTAATTATATAGTCATGTAACTTTAACCTTAAGCAGTCACTGAATCTTGAAAATGAGGCAATGACAATGGACAAATGAAAGACAGAATCTTTGTAAAATACAGAATAGGCATACAAGGTACGAAGTATCCTGGTCTTCTACATTTTGAAATATTCAGCTTTATAAATTTACATATAGTTTATGCTGACTCCAGATATTAATCCCTTTGTTTCGCATACAATTACTTTTGTGGCAGGCAGGGCAAAAATTTTAACTATTGTGTTTTCTATTATTTTGTTTCTATTATTTTCAGGTACATGTTGCTGGTGTGTTTTGTTTATAGATTAGTAAAGACATTAGATTAGACATTAGACTTTGTGTTGAAGCCAAATATAGTCATTTAAGGTGGTACCCAACACTTTCACCAAAAATAATTTGGCTAATTTAATTTTCATAAAATTTCGACAAATTATTTACTTTGACCCTTTTACAAAAATATAAAAAAAATCAAAAAATTTGAACCAAGCATTTTATCAGAAAAATTACACTGGTTATATAGCAGTTTGACAAACACTAATTTTGATCATTGTGAAGCTTTATATTGCCTTCACAAGGCAACGTAATTAAAACGTTTAGCTGATATTACAGAGTTACATGTATCTCCCTGTAGTGTTAGGTACCACCTTAACAAAAAATTATTTATTTTTATTATAGTGAGGCTCATTGAGATATGTATTGACAGGATGATTCCTAAACTGAAACAATTGTTATTGTATAGAAAACATTGTTTCTACATATTGACAAGGTTATAATTATAGCAAAATTACACTATAACATATACCCGTAGCCAGGGGGGTTCGGGTGTTTCGGACTACCCCCCCCCCCTTAAAAACAAATAAGCACTGTTAAAGTCAACGCTTTGTTCGAATTGTGACTGTTAAAGTCGAGTTTGTGAGTCCAAATACCCCCCCCCCCCCCCCCCCCTTGGAAATTCTTGGCTAGGGGCCTGTATAACACAAATAGCAAATATTTTGTCATCCTACAGATAAGATGAGAAACAAAATATATCAAGATTCTTCAAAAAGAATATTTCTGTATTAAATACTATTTAGAAACATTATTAACATCTGTTTGTATAATAGTCCCAGTTAACATACACCGTTTTTCTTTATTAGAAAATTTAAATCCTGTAAATGTCTTTATGACAAAAAATTATTTTGAACTTTTATAATTTGGGTCAGTTATTTTCTATGTTATTCAAATATTTAATAATTAGCTGAATCAGGTATAAACATGTCCTAAATACCTTCCTGGTTGGTTGACATTGAAGAAATGTTGAAAGAGAACTAAACTTTTGTCATAACAACAGCAACAGGTATTTGGTTAAATTATTAGTTATTTTATTTAATGACTAGGTATAAAATGCAGAGTAATGTGTATGTAACCATGTCCATACATTGTAAAAAATATGTCTTATTGTTCAAAGGAGTGAGTTCGGTAAGGTCCTAAAATGGCCCCCTTTTTTAGCGTAAATTTCAAGTTAGGTTTTATTGAGCAATATCACAAGAAGTTATAGCTAATACAGTGATTAGATAGGAAATAAGCCATTTTGTTGAAAATTTACGTTCCTGCAATTTATTATGATGTCACAAGTTGTACTCATATTATATTTCGACGAAAAAATCAATGGAAATAGGCAAATTTCCATAGATTATTGGACAGGAAACATAGAGCGCATACATCGACAACAAAGATCTTTTAAAATAATGTGTGTAAGGCATTTCATGTCTTATTTGAATATTTATTTTGTCGACGCCTGCGCTCTATGTTTCCTGGTCCTTAATTTGGTTAAAATCCAGCAGATTTTCACCAAAATCTCTTATCTTAACCTTTTGGAATGTAAACATCAACGTGTAAGAATTAAACTTTGACAAAAATAGTTCTATTTAAATTTTTCACATGTCTCTAAGTCAACTTAAAACATTTTTTGTCTTGTAACATTGAACTTTATAATCAGGGCCAAATATGGCCTTTACCGAACTAACTCTTTTATAATCAACAATGTCATCCATCATTTTTACCTGTGTGATTGAGAATTATTATTTAATATTCAAATCAATTTTGTTTTATGTAATCAACAAGAAGCACAGCTAGTGGCCAATACAACAGGGTGAATCAATGCAAGATAAACAAATAAAATATATAGCAACAAATGACAATCATTGAAGCATTCAACAAGTCCCTGTCCCTAGTCAGGAGCCTGTAATTAAGTGACTGGAGTTTGTTGTACATTATATTTGCTTTGGTTCATTGTTATGTCCATAAATCAGTGTGTTAGTTTTCTCCTTTGAATTTTTTTTACATTTGTCATTTTGCCAAAACTCACCATCCATTCACCATTAACTATTTGGATCTTGACAATAAAGTGATATAACTTTTATCTTGGACATTTCCAGGTCATGACATCCAGTAAACCTATTCCATGTGGACCTTGTATAGAAGGAAAAGTAAACACTAAAGCTGATATCTGGTGTTACAACTGTGATGAAGGATTGTGTTCAACATGTTCTGGTCATCACAAAAGATCTAAGTTGTCACGTGATCATAAGATTATTGATATCAAAAATTATAAACCATCTGTCCAAGCTATTAGAACAGAATGTGACAAACATGGTCAACAGCTTAACTTGTATTGTCCCAGTCATTTAATGCCTTGCTGTGATGAATGTATATCCATTAGTCATTCAAAGTGTACCGGAATAAAAAGTTTAGCCAGTATTGTGGAGAAAACCAAGATTGAAAAATCTAAAGAATCCGTAGAGAAAGATATCAACTCCATCTTACAACTCTTAGGTAAAATTGTAAATAACAAATCACAAAACATTAAAAGAGGAGAACAAAAATATGAAAGCATTAAAGAATTTATTGTGAAAATACGCAATGAAATAGATAAACATTTAACCCACCTAGAGAAGAAGATATGCAATGAGGCAGATACCATCTTGAATGAAGAAAAATCAAAAGCCACAGATTTAATTGCTGAAATTGCAGAAAAACAGAAAAACTTAAAGAAAATGCAAGACCAGTTACATGCAGTCATACCACATGCCTCCAAACTCCAATCATTTCTAGGCATACATCAGATTGAACAACAAGTACATCAATGTCAACGATACATAGATGATCTGGAAAAAGACGACAGGGCAAAAGAATTTACCATCAAAATGGAGAAAAACAATGAAGTAGAAAAGATAATTAAAAAGTTAGGATCCTTAGGAGAAGTAACCATTGTTAAAACAGACATGGATTTGAAGAAAGAGACAGGTGTGAGAAGGGAAGCACAAGTAGAATCACAAGAACAATCAAACATAAACAACATGACCATCAACATTGAGAGAAAGATAAAGATCAACATTAATGAGACCGTAAGTGACATGATTTGTCTGATGGATGGAAGACTTATAATAGTGGAATGGTATGACAAAGTTAACCTACTTACTCCTGATGGCAAACTACAGAAACAATTACCTATACCTGGTAAAGCTTTTAGTGTTACACAGATCAATCAGAACACTATAGCCATAACTTATCCTGATGACAAAGCCATTAAGATCTTCAATATCGAGAATGAAACAGTAACCAAAGTTATCACATTAGACAAAGAATGCTGTGGATTATCATCATCAGATAATTCTCTTGTTGTAGGTTTGATTGATGATGAAATCCGTATTATAGACTTGGAAGGAAATACACTGAAGTCAATACCAGTTGAGTGTGAAACATACCTGTTTCACCTTGTTTACTGTAATGACAGAGTGATCTATAGTGACTATTATGGTGAAGCAGTATACTGTGTTGATCAATTAGGTAAACAGATCTGGCAATATAAACAGGATTTATCAGGACCATATGGACTTTGTATTGATACTTATGGTAACATTTTTGTAGCAGACTGTAGCTCTCTTAATATAATAGTTATATCAAAAGATGGAAAGGAGAGTAAAGTACTACTTAGTCATGTTAGTGATGGACTGAATAATCCTAGATGTATTTGTTTGAAACAAAATGAGTCTTCAGGTTTTATTTGTGATACCGATGGCGAAAACTTGACAAAATTCAATTTATCTTCTGGATGAAATATACACTGAGAAATCAAATGATTTTACCTGACATTGATACATGTACAACAATAAGTAAATTGTATATATTTTTATTAAATATTACACAGAATCAGTAAAATTAGTTGAGTCTGTAATCAGTTATTTTTTATCATATCCTGTGTTAAGATCTAACCATTATTTTGAAAATCTAAAATACTGAGGTCCAATTTGTTAGCCACCATGATGTTAAATTAGAGAATCAAAGGATTCAATGTTAAATATGAATGATATAGGACAATGGCGTTGACAATAACACCACTCAGGTCCTATTATTTTCCTCATTTGACCAATGGTTGGAAAATTGACCCAGGTTCAAATTTTAGGGAGTTCAATTTTCTAATGTCACCAATACCAAAAGTAAACATGGTACATGTTGCATGAAGTTTCCAGCTGTAGTAAGACAAGAGTGCACACGCTGAAATGTCTCGCCTTCTATACTAATCATTGATATTATGTTGATAGTCCTAAGTATAAAGCTAAGCTTTATTACAACTGTCACATAAACTTATCATTAACCAAGATAACTAAACAAAGACCAATGAACCTTGAAAAAGAGGTCCAGGTCAGATGAACCATGCCAGGCAGACAGGTACAGCTAACAATGGTTGAGATCTCACAAACATGTTTAACCCCGCCGCATTTTTGTGCCTGTCCCAAGTCAGGAGCCTCTGGCCTTTGTTAGTCTTGTATTATTTTAATTTTAGTTTCTTGTGTACAATTTGGAAATTAGTATGGCGTTCATTATCACTGAACTAGTATATATTTGTTTAGGGGCCAGCTGAAGGACGCCTCCGGGTGCGGGAATTTTTCGCTACATTGAAGACCTGTTGGTGACCTGCTGTTGTTTTTTTCTATGGTCAGGTTGTTGTCTCTTTGACACATTCCCCATTTCCATTCTCAATTTTATTCTATACAACATATATAGTTGACACATTACTTATAGTTTAAGAAAAATAGACCAAAACACAAAAACTTAACACTGTGCAATGAACCGTGAAAATGAGGTCACGGTTTAATAAAACCTGCTCGACTGACATAAAGATCATAAAATATTTCCATACACCAAATATAGTTGACCTATGGCATATAACATTAGATAAAAAGACCAAAACTCAAAAACTTAACTTTGACCACTGAACCATGAAAATGAGGTCAAGGTCACATGACATCTGCCCGCTAGACATGTACACTAAACAATAATTCCATACAACAAATATAGTAGACCTATTGCATATGGTATGAGAAAAACAGACCAAAACACAAAAATTGAACTATAACCACTGAACCATGAAAATGAGGTCAAGGTCAGATGACACCTGCCAGTTGAACATGTATACCTTACAGTCCTTCCATACACCGAATATACTAGCCCTATTGCTTATAGTATCTGAGATATGGACTTGACCACCAAAACTTAACCTTGTTCACTGATCCATGAAATGAGGTCCAGGTCAAGTGAAAACTGTCTGACAGACACGAGGACCTTGCAAGGTACGCACATATCAAATATAGTTATCCTATTACATTGTACTTATAATAAGAGAGAATTCAACATTACAAAAAATTTGAACTTTTTTTTCAAGTGGTCACTGAACCATGAAAATGAGGTCAAGGACATTGGACATGTGACTGACGGAAACTTTGTAACATGAAGCATCTATATACAAAGTATGAAGCATCCAGGTCTTCCACCTTCTAAAATATAAAGCTTTTAAGAAGTGATTTAACGCTGCCGCCGTAGCCGCCGCCGCCGGATCACTATCCCTATGTCGAGCTTTCTGCAACAAAAGTTGCTGGCTCGACAAAAACCAGGATGAGTTCAGACAGAAATAGCTTGACACCTTTCTGACACATGTCTCAATTGAATTCATGACTGAATACATAAAAATCTAGGCTAAAACACACTAGTACTTTTCTTGTCCTTGAGGTTTAAAAAAGTTTGCACATCCTGAAATGTCTTATAAATTAAGGAGATGTGGTATGATTTCCAATGAGACAATTATAAATCAAAGTTGCCTGCTTTTTCTTGAATCAGGCCACACTTAAAAATATTTGGTTTGCCCAAACCCTACCCAAAGGTTGAGACAGTAGGTAGGTAGGTAGGCATTTTTTTTTCCCCACAAAACGAAATTTTATATATCTGATGTTTATTAGTCTTTGTGCCTATCTGATTAATAAAAAACTTATTCAAATCAGGAAAATAAAAGATTTTGAGTAGGCAGCTTTTTTCTGGTTATATGGTTGGGGCTAACAAACCTATTATTTTTTATGGCCTCATAGTCAAGTGAAAATGAGAGTGTGACGATAAAGTGAACCCTGCCATACAGACATACCTTACAAACATTCCATTCAACAAATATATTTGACTATTGCTTAATGTACCTGGAAAAACAACAATACCATGACAAAATCATTGAGCATTGAAAATGAGGTCAAGGTCATAAGCACTCTACCAGACAGACATGTAGATTTAATAATTCTATACACCAAATATGGTTGACCGATTGCTTAATGTACCTGATAAACTGAACCAGATGCTCCATAGGGCGCAGCTTTATACGACCGCAGAAGTCGAACCCTGAACAGTTGGGGCAAGTATGGACACAACATTTATGCTTGATACAGCTCTGAATTTGGATTGTGATTAAATAGTTGACACAAAAATAGGTTTCTGACACAGAATGAATGTGGTCTAAGAGCTTAAACTTAAAAACTTAAAAATTTTAAATTGGACATTTACCTATTATGGTCCAATATCCAAATCTAAATACATGGTTAGATTCAGCATATCATAGAACCCCAAAATTCAATTTTTGATGAAATCAAATAATGATCAATTTTAGACCCTTTAGACCTCAATGTGGACCAATTTGATAACAGGGCCCAAATATTAAAAATCTAAATACATGTTTAGATTCAGAATATTGAAGAACCTATAAATTCAATTTTTTTTGAAATCATACAAAGTTTATTTTTTGACCTTTTGGACCTTAATGTAGACCAATTTGAAAACAGGACAATACTGTGCAATTGAATATTTCTTGCTATTGCGCAACATTGTGCAATTAGATATTTCTTGCTATTGCACAATACTGTGCAATTGAAGATTTCTTGCTATTGCACAATACTGTGCAATTGAAGATTTCTTGCTATTGCGCAATTGAAAATTTCTTGCTATTGCACAATACTGTGCAATTGAAGATTTCTTGCTATTGCGGAATACTGAGCAATTGAAAATTTCTTGCTATTGCACAATACTTAATATAATAATTTGGACCAACTTGAAAACTGGGCCCATAATCAAAAATCTAAGTACATGTTTAGATTCAGCATATATTAAAGAACCCCAAGAATTCATTTTTTTTTTAAATCAAGCTAAGTTTAATTTTGGACCGTTTGTACCTTAATGTAGACCAATTTCAAAACAGGACTAACCAGGTGCTCCGCAGGGCGCAGCTTTATAAGACCGCAGAGGTCGAACCCTGAACAGTTGGGGCAAGTATGGACAAAACATTCAAGCGTGATACAGCTCTGAATTTGGATTGTGATCACATTTTTGACATTACATGGGTTTTTTTTACACAAAACAAATGTCAAGATTTTACAAATCAATTAAAGATTTCTTCTTCAAACTTTTTAAATCTAAAATTAAATAGTTGACACAGCATAGGTTTCTGACACAGAATGAATGTGGTCTAATGAACTTAAAAGTTTGTTTTTTTGCCTTTGAGCAATTCACTATGCTGTTGAATATTAATCCTCTCAAAAAAATGTTTGAAGAAAATTTCTTTTTATTTATGAAATCTGAAATGAGAAAAATTTAACCCCCGCCCCCCTTTTTTCACATCCCCGTTTCCCTTTTTCCAAAACTGATATCAATTCAAATTTCTAATGGAGTTTGCAACAATAACTACTCTTTTAAATACATCATAAAATATTAAAATGTAAAATAAAGTGCTTGTTATCACTGAATGGTAAAGATTGGTTGGTAGCAAAAGTGAATATACATTGTTTATTGTATAAAACAATAAAAAAAACTTCATCAGCAACATTTCATACTGGCAAATTTCCAATGAAGTTATTTACATCAAGTTATTGGCAAATAAAAATAGAAAATGACATCATAGTCATGTCTGGCAAATGTCCAACATACATTATCTAAAAACATTTTAGATAAGATAAGGAAAAAAAGCTTCATCAGCAACATTTTATATTGGCAAATTTCCAATGAAGTTATTTACATAAAGTTATTGGCAAATAAAAATAGAAAATGACATCATAGTCATGTCTTGCAAATTTCCAACATATATTATCAACTACTATTCTATACAAAGAAAGATAACTCCAATTGAAAATTAATTGCTATTGCACAATATTGTGCAATTAGATATTTCTTGCTATTGTGCAATACTGTGCAACTGAAAATGTCTTGCTATTGCACAATACTTGATATGGAATCCTCATTTGGACCACCTTGAAAACTGGGCCCATAATCAAAAATCAAAGTACATATTTAGATAAAGCATATCAAATAAGCCCAAGAATTTAATTTTTGTTAAAATCAAACTTAGTTTAATTTTGGACCCTTTGGACCTTAATGTAGACCAATTTGAAAACTGGACCAAAAATTAAGAATCTACATACACAGTTAGATTTGGCATATCAAAGAACCCATTTATTCAATTTTTGATGAAATCAAACAAAGTTTAATTTTGGACCCCCATTTGGACCAACTTGAAAACTAGGCCAATAATTAAAAATCTAAGTACATTTTAAAATTCAGCATATCAAAGAACCCCAAGGATTCAATTTTTGTAAAAATCAAACTAAGTTTAATTTTGGACCTTAATGTAGACCAATTTGAAAACGGGACCAAAAATTAAGAATCTACATACATAGTTAGATTCGGCATATCAAAGAACCCCAATTATTCAATTTTTGATGAAATCACACAAAGTTCAATTTTGGCCCCTTTTTGGCCCCTAATTCATAAACTGTTGTGACCTCATCTCCAAAAATCAATCCCAACCTTTCTTTTGTGGTCATAAACCTTGTGTTAAAATTTCATTGATTTCTATTTACTTATACTAAAGTTATTGTGCGAAAACCAAGAATAATGCTTATTTGGGCCCTTTTTTGGCCCTTAATTCCTAAACTGTTGGAACCAAAACTCCCAAAATCAATCCCAACCTTCCTTTTTTGGTCATAAACCTTGTGTCAAAATTTCATAGATTTCTATTCACTTAAACTAAAGTTACAGTGCGAAAACCAAGAAAATGCTTATTTGGGCCCTTTTTGGCCCCTAATTCCTAAAATGTTGGGACCAAAACTCCCAAAATCAATCCCAACCTTCCTTTTGTGGTCATAAACCTTGTGTTAAAATTTCATTGATTTCTATTCACTTTTACTAAAGTTAGAGTGCGAAAACTAAGAGTATTCGGACGACGACGCCAACGTGATAGCAATATACGACCAAAAAATTAAAATTTTTGCGGTCGTATAAAAACTTCATCAGCAACATTTTATATTGGCAAATTTCCAATGAAGTTATTTACATAAAGTTATTGGCAAATAAAAATAGAAAATGACATCATAGTCATGTCTGGCAAATGTCCAACATACATTATCTAAAAACATTTTAGATAAGATAAGGAAAAAAAGGTTCATCAGCAACATTTTATATTGGCAAATTTCCAATGAAGTTATTTACATAAAGTTATTAGCAAATAAAAATAGAAAATGACATCATAGTCATGTCTGGCAAATTTCCAACATATATTATCAACTACTATTCTATACAAAGAAAGATAACTCCAATTGAAAATTAATTGCTATTGCACAATATTGTGCAATTAGATATTTCTTGCTATTGTGCAATACTGTGCAATTGTGAAAATTTCTTGCTATTGCACAATACTTGATATGGAATCCTGATTTGGACCAACTTGAAAACTGGGCCCATAATCAAAAATCAAAGTACATATTTAGATAAAGCATATCAAATAAGCCCAAGAATTTAATTTTTGTTAAAATCAAACTTAGTTTAATTTTGGACCCTTTGGACCTTAATGTAGACCAATTTGAAAACTGGACCAAAAATTAAGAATCTACATACACAGTTAGATTTGGCATATCAAAGAACCCACTTATTCAATTTTTGATGAAATCAAACAAAGTTTAATTTTGGACCCCCATTTGGACCAACTTGAAAACTAGGCCAATAATTAAAAATCTAAGTACATTTTTAAATTCAGAATATCAAAGAACCCCAAGGATTCATTTTTTGTTAAAATCAAACTAAGTTTAATTTTGGACCCTTTGGACCTTAATGTAGACCAATTTGAAAACGGGACCAAAAATTAAGAATCTACATACATAGTTAGATTCGGCATATCAAAGAACCCCAATTATTCAATTTTTGATGAAATCACACAAAGTTCAATTTGGGACCCTTTGGGCTCCTTATTCCTAAACTGTTAGGACCAAAACTCCCAAAATCAAACCCAACCTTCCTTTTATGGTCATAAACCTTGTGTTTAAATTTCATAGATTTCTATTTACTTATACTAAAGTTATTGTGCGAAAACCAAGAATAATGCTTATTTCGGCCCCTTTTTGGCCCCTAATTCATAAACTGTTGTGACCTTAACTCCAAAAATCAATCCCAACCTTCCTTTTGTGGTCATAAACCTTGTGTTAAAATTTCATTGATTTCTATTTACTTATACTAAAGTTATTGTGCGAAAACCAAGAATAATGCTTATTTCGGCCCCTTTTTGGCCCCTAATTCCTAAACTGTTAGAACCAAAACTCCCAAAATCAATCCCAACCTTCCTTTTGTGGTCATAAACCTTGTGTCAAAATTTCATAGATTTCTATTCACTTAAAACAATGTTATAGTGCGAAAACCAAGAAAATGCTTATTTGGGCCCTTTTTGGCCCCTTATTCCTAAAATGTTGGGACCAAAACTCCCAAAATCAATCCCAACCTTCCTTTTGTGGTCATAAACCTTGTGTTAAAATTTCATTGATTTCTATTCACTTTTACTAAAGTTAGAGTGCGAAAACTAAAAGTATTCGGACAACGACGACAACGACGACGCCAACGTGATAGCAATATACGACCAAAAAATTAAAATTTTTGCGGTCGTATAAAAATTAAGAATCTGAATGCTTGGTTAGATTTTGCATATCAAAGAACCCTAATAATTCATTTTTTGAAGAAATCAAAAAAAGTTTAATTTTGGTCCCTTTTAACCCCTAATTAGTTGGGACCAAAACTCCAAAAATCAATCAAAACCTTCCTTTAGTGGTCATAAACCTTGTGTTAAAATTTCATAGATTTCTATTAACTTATACTAATGTTATTGTTCAAAAACCAAGAAAAATGCTTATTTGGGACCTGTTGTTGGCCCCTTATTCCTAAATTGTTGGGACTAAAACTCCCAAAATCAATACCAACCTTCCTTTTGTGGTCATAGACCTTATGTTAAAATTTCATAGATTTCTGTTCACTTATACTAAAGTTATTGTGCGAAAACCAAGAAAAATGCTTATTTGGGCACTTTTTGGCCCCTAATTCCTAAACTGTTGGGACCAAAACACCCAAAATCAATCCTAACCTTCCTTTTATGGTCATAAACCTTGTGTTTAATTTTCATAGATTTCTATTTACTTACACTAAAGTTATTGTTCGAAAAACCAAGAAAAATGCTTATTTGGACCCGTTTTGGCCCCTAATTCCGAAACTGTTGGGGCCAAAACATCCAAAATCAATTCCAACCTTTCTTTTATGGTCATAAACCTTGTGTTTAAACTTCATAGATTTCTATTTACTTTTAGAAGAGTGCGAAAACCAAATGTCTTCGGACGACGACGACACCAACGTGATACCAATATACGACCAACATTTTTTCAATTTTTGCGGTCATATAAAAATGAAAAAAAGTAAAAAGTAACAATGACAAATGAACCATGAAAAGTAGGTCAAGGTCACATGAACCCTGCAAGACAAAGATTTACACTTTGCAAATGTTGTATACACAATATCGGATATGTTCATTACGTCGTAACTACAATCCCCTTCCCTTTCATGAATGTGACCTACCGAATAAGACTATTTACCGGATTTGTAATCACATAAGCAACACGACGGGTGCCACATGTGGAGCAGGATCTGCCTACCCTTCCCGAGCACCTGAGATCACCCCTAGTTTTTGGTGGGGTTCGTGTTGTTTATTCTTTAGTTTTCTATGTTGTGTCATGTGTACTATTGTTTTTCTGTTTGTCTTTTTCATTTTTAGCCATGGCGTTGTCAGTTTGTTTTAGATTGATGAGTTTGACTGTCCCTTTGGTATCTTTCGTCCCTCTTTTTGTATACACAAGATATGGTTTACCTAATGCTTATAGTATCTGATTAACTGACAAAACAATGAAAACTGAAAATTGACCAATGCTCCATGAAAACAAGGTCAAGGTCAGATTAACCCTGCCAGACAGACGAGCAGAAATTAAAAAAAAAAATCATACACCAAATATAGATGAACAATTGCTTAATGCATCTAATAAACTGGGAAAAAAAACATGAAAAAAGTAACATTGACCACTGAACAATAAAAATGAGGTCAAGGTCATATGAAACCTGCCAGACATACATGTACATGTTACAATAATTCCATTGCTTAAAGTACACTAGAAAAAGACCAAACCACAAACACTTAACATTGTTCAAAGATCCATGAAATAAAGGTTTTAAAAGGTCAGATAAAACCAGTGTGTTAGACATTTTGCACATTACAATCTGTCTATATGCAAACTATATTTAACCTATTGCCTATAGTATCTGAAATTCGCATCACAAAAAAATATGATATTTTTTCAAGCCATTACTGAACCAT
The DNA here is from genome assembly GCA_037788925.1 of Mytilus galloprovincialis. Taxonomy (NCBI): domain Eukaryota; kingdom Metazoa; phylum Mollusca; class Bivalvia; order Mytilida; family Mytilidae; genus Mytilus; species Mytilus galloprovincialis. The sequence goes on from CM075332.1 coordinate 18,987,199, forward strand.
GAAAATGAGGTCAAGGGCAATAGACAAATGACAGACAGGAACTTCGTAAAATAAGATATCTGCATACAAGGTATGAAGCATCTGTCTTCTACCATCTGAAATATAAAGCTTTATACAAAAAGTTCAAGCCATCACATCCACTACAGGATTGTTCTATGTCTTGCAGTTACAAGGCAGACAAAATAATAGCTACATATTCAGTTAAATAGACTTTAATGTAACTGACTTTTAAGAGGGTGGTAAAGGGTTAGTTTCGTGTAACGTGTTTTTTCATTTTTATGTGCAGCCGTGAACAAAGTTCGTTATTCACCCTATTTCGTGAAATCGGTAAAAAGATCAACGTGCAAGATATTTTTAATTGTTCTTTCATCGTGAAATGGCAATTTTATTTCGCGTTCTTTCGTGCAGATACCCCCCTTTATGCCCCTCTTTTAACTTACCAAAGCTGGTGATTCCACATAGTTCTCTAACTTGGTGTGACTAAATTCTAAACTGATGACATTCAATAACCTTCAACCTTTCAGTATTCTCATAATACTGGACCCAGTCTTTCATGGACATCTCAATCCCTTTCTGAGTATTAACATCCATAACATCAAGCATACGCCGACTCCCTACAAATAAATATAATAATCAGTAGTTACAAAATGTGTCAATTCAGAAATACCTGTATTCCTTTTTTACAGGTAGACATAAACTATTCATTTTCCGGTCTAAAATTGATCATTTCATCCGATATTTTGAAAAAATCTCTGACTGATGAAAGCCAAAATTATTTTTTTTAAGACTACTCCTGTTTTAATGCAATGGCTCTATCTTTCTAGTAAATTATTTATGTATGTTAAATTATGTTTATAAGCTGATAAAAAAAATTAACCAATCAAAAGATATGTTACATCCAAAATTAAATTATTAAGTTATATACAATGTAGGTAAAACATATCTCAATGTTTTCTAATTTTTCAAAGTAAGACTCTGGCGCAAGTTTACATATACAGTTTTTTTTCCATCAGCAGTATATAAATTTGATTTTTTTTTATATTTTACACAAAGTGTAAGTTTTACATGAAAATGAATGCTAAGCTGGTCTATAAGGTTTGACCTCTTCAGGCCCAAATATTTGTTTCAGTCATAAGGTAGATAACTCTGATAAATTTTCAGCCTTAACAAAGAAAAGACAGTTTTGAAGACTTCATGACTACTAAATTTACATTGAAGAATTTTACTTGGCGGTTGCTAAATACCAGATTACAGATCCTGTTTTTTCAAGATTTTTTTTTTTTGATTGACGATTGATTGTCCCTTCATAGAACTATAAACATCTGTAATACATTTGGGAAGTTAGGTTTTACTCACCATTTTCTTTGGAAAATGGCTGTACCTAGTCAGGAATATGGCAGTTGTTTTTCACTTATGCTGTTGATTGATAACGTTCAATTGTTGTCAGTTTTCATGGTATTCCCCTTTTTGAGTTTGCCTTGCATTTCAGTAAAAAAAATTTATACTTACTATGTGTGACAATATGATGGGCTTAAAATATATATATTTCTATTTATGATTATATATTCTCAAAATGTTTATTAAATTGAATAATATAAATACAGGGGAATATCTATTAAGAAAATCATGACTTAGTAAAAGGTTGTTCAATTCACCGCTACGTTGCATATGATATAACATATTTACATACAGACCATGTGGTGACATGTAGCAATAACAATTAGTTAAAACACGGAACATACATGTATTCTTTGACCATCAATCTCCAGGTTGGTCAAAACATGTCAATTAGAGTCAACTTAATAGATATTCATCCCTGTATCTTTTAATTAATAGAAACCTTGACACTGTTTATATTCTGTATATATATTTGTGTATTTGTCAGACTGTATAGAGGAGACCTTCCGTTATGGACACTGGTCCAGACCGGCTTTAATAAACTACTGTTCCAAATAACCATGTGTTGTGTTACATATACATTGTAGTTTCATTTCAATACAACATTACAAGAACTCTATTCTCAATTACTGTTTAATCAAACAGTAACATATGAATTGTAAAAAAATAAAACTACAATATTTGCACAGGCAAAAAATTCATCATTTTCTTTTTTTTATTAAGGGAAAGAGTACATACCCACACACTGCTTGACATCACTGACTTTAAAGTTCTCACTAGGTACCCTGAAAAAATACAAAATATACAATGACAAATGTATTTATATTATCAACTGTCAAATTTTAATGTCAGATTAAAAGAAAGTTGAATATGTTAATGTCTTATTTTAGTCAAGTTGTGTTGTTGGGTTTCAAACTAACTGGTTTACAAGTAAATATATATTAACAATTAGACATTGGTTTTCACTTATGAATTATTTCACACTTTGTCATACCATTGCTTTTAATAGCTTAATTTACAGAATGGGTTTTGCTCATTGTTGTAGGCTGTACAGTGACCTGTAATTTTTATCTTTATCCTATAATCTTGCATATATTTGGTGGATAGTTGCCTAATTTGCAAATACACAATACATGATGATAGGTTTTCAAAGACCTTGACTACCCACGAATGACCTGCAAGGTCAGCTAATACATCTATATATAATCATATACAAAACACATATATTTACATGTGTGTATTCATACCTACCGTAAACCTAGACCACTCTTTTCATGGAAAACAATTGGTGTCTCTAACCCATGTTCTTGTAAATTCTTTACAGTAAAATCTGAAATAAAAGATAGATTGCCTTCACTGACCACTCATTACTATTTATCTGTTCACTGTATCTTCAATATTTTCCAACCTTCTGCTTTTCAATACAACAAGACTTGCTTTTATTTTTATGAATATATTTTTTTTCATTTCACAATTTGAACATTCTTGATATATTTTGCGAATTTAATTTGTTATCCAAAGTATCTGTATTGTGTAATGGCAAACCGATGTTTTATGTCAGTGTAGGGCTCGTCACAACCAGACTTTTGTGGAATGTTTTCTCATTGGCAATCATACCACAATTCCTTTTTTATTTAAGGAATGACTGTAATATTTTTTATGTCTATGAAGAAATAACATAAAAATGTGGTGTACACTAAATAACACGCATAGCGGGTTATTTCATAGTGTTCACCACAATTTTTATGTTATTTCGAAAAGGCAGAAAAATATATTACAGTCATTTCTTATAATTTAATTCTAAATTCCATTTCAAACCGGCGTAAACCATGAAAGACGTTGATGACGCCAGGGTCACATGATAAAATTATGTCTATGAGCAGATAAACAAGACAACGTCAGCCAATATTATCAGAAGACATGTTACATCCAAAATTAAATTATATTGAAATATTATTTGTTGGACTTGTTAATGTATGTGCAAGGATGTGAATTAAATTTGTTATCCACACTGATAACTAAACTTTAATTGTCTGAATTTTAACATAATTTTTGTTTCATATTGTGTATTTAATTTCTAATTCTCGCTGTTTACGACACCCTAATTCAATTGTTGTGGTTGTTAATGTGGTTCAATAGTGTTTCTCTCGTTTCTTGTTTTTTATAAAGATTAAACTGTTGGTTTTTACGTTTGAATGGTTTTACACCAGTAATTTATGGGGCCATTTATAGCTTGCTGTTTTCGGTGTGAGCCAAGGCTCCATGTTGAAACCGTACTTTGACCTATAATGATTTACTTATTAATTGTGACTTGGATGAAGAGTTGTCTCATTGGCACTCATACCACATCTTCTTATATCTTTCATGTCTATAGCATTTCCTGCACATACCACATCTAGAATGTAACCCTACAAGAATGAAACAAGGGGATACAACTCATGAACAAGTCATGACCACTTGGTTGCAATGAGAGTTACCTCCCCTTGTATACACTTTGTTCTCCATACAGTATACTAACCTTCCCCTTTCAATATTTTAACAAATTTTTTGTTGTATTTAGTAGATTTAAGTTTTTCCTCCACACTGTATGTTCTTTTCCCTTCAATTTCATCATCGTCAATACCTTCCTCTGAATAAATCTTCTTTTCTTTCACTCTCTGAAAAAAGAGAAAAATATCATTTAAGATTACGATCGACAACCTCTTCATGCTCCTCTCAACAGATCTTTAGACTAAAGGTTTTCAACTCTGTCAAAGGGAGATAAATACATAAAAGACAATTCTGAAAAACTTTCTTCAACTCTCTGTAAAACAAAAGCTGAATTCTGAGCTCATGTGTAGAGTCAATGTATTGCTTTCAAAATCAGTTTTCTTTTCTTTTTCTGTCATGATAGTTAACAATGGTTTAAAAAAACATTAATCTAACAGTCACTTACTTGTATCACCCATGACAAAGAATTGGCTTTTTTAGTCCAGAACATGAATGAAATATTTGCCACTGTACATTAAGCAACTAAAAATCCAACAACTAATCAGAATTTTTTAAAGTGGCTCGTGGGTACAAAAATTACAGCAAAAAATTGAACCTTTATTTTTTCATTACACATTTTATTTATTACACTATTAGTTATTACTTTATGATATGGTAAAAAAATCAACCCAAAGAATCGATTCGGTTTGGCCCCAGATGACTCTTTAAATAGAGAATAATACATGACAAAATCTGTATCATATGTCGTATCATCCCGAGACACCAATATCAGCCCAAGGGCCTTTAGGCTCGAGGGATGATATTGGTCAAGGGTGATACGGCATGTGATACAGATTTTGCCATGTTTTATACTATTTATCATATATTTCAACAGAAGAGTATTATATTATATGAAATGATTTCTGATCCATAGCACTGGGTTACCTTCAGTTTTACTTTTGTCTTGTTTCAAAGGCCTTAAAAGAACTGCTCAATTACTTACCCTAAGCACCTGGGTTACCTTACAATTTGCGTGCTGTTGTTTTATTTTGTTTATTATTGTATTTTTTTGTGTGTTTTGTACATGTATTTTTATAGTTCATTTAGTGTGCCAAAAAATATGAAAACTTGACGTTCGTGACGTCACATACCAAACAATGACGTCATTCAATAAATTACGTGACGCCCAAATGACCGTTTTATTGGACCTATTTTGAGGAAAATTTTTCTTCAGCAAAAAAAAAGAAAAACTGACTTTATGTAAAAAAAAAAAAAAAAGTAGGGGTGTGATAAAGGGTAGGGTTGTGATAAAGGGTATGCGATAAAGGGTGCGCATCAAAGTTGCGTGATATGGATTTAACAGCAGGCTATTTATCAAATATGCAAAACTACTGTATTTACTACTAAACATATGATAAATGTTTTTATTATATACTTAGTAGCAAATACAGATAAATTGTATGTGTAATACAGTCAATGGCAAGCATGCTGTATCAGCCACCCGTGATGATATCGATATCAGCACGGTTGCAAAAGCTTTATCACACCTCTAATCTGTATGACGTCACGTCATCGATTGCAGTCCCTGTTGCAACGGCTTTATCAAATCCCTAATCTATATGACTTCATTTCAAACCTCTTTATCTGTATAACGTGACGTCATGTCACATAAAAAACATCTACTTGAGGTATATGTATATATAATAAAGTGTATATGATATCGCTTTTTCAATATCACACACCGTATCAACCCTTAACCAATAAAATCCCTCGAGCAGAGCTCTTGGGATTATATTGGTGTCTCGGGTTGATACGGATGCGATATTGAAAAAGCCAAATGATATTCTCTATATATCATTGAAAAAGCTCCAAATTATCTCCCTTTGGTGCAAACATGCCATTTTTTTGCCTTAAATTTGAAATACTGTAAATTCAGAAATTAACTTCAAAAGAAAATAAATTACAATATTTAAAGTTGATAATCGCAATCACCCGTAGTAAATTATGTTTGGCTTCTTAGTCCTTTTATGCATACAAGCGAAGTTGAGAAAAATAAAATTCATCATAAAGGCTTGGCTTGTGGTATATTGTTAAAAATAAATTTAATTACACATCTTATAAATTAGCTTTGATTAGCAAAGACTCATTTGGTTATAAATAGGAATGATATTTTTTTTACGCCATTAAGCAATATTGTTCAATCATAAACATATTACAGACACATTACCAATTAAAAGTCGAAGTGTTATAAAAATGTCACCTGGCTTCACTGATTACACAGATTAGCGGAAATAAGTTGTAAAAACATATTACCCTTAAATGCCCCAGGTGAAAGGTTAAACACATCACACCACTGAACAAAGGGAGATAAATCAATCACAAATTGACATTGGAAAAATGAAAGTAAGAATGCGAGGTTTAATTATTGCGATCGTCCGACGCTCGCATTATTCGCATTAATAAAAACCTCGCAATAATTTCTGAATTTACAGTATATCTTTTTTAACTCATCGGTGACCTTTATTTTTTATTATTGTTTTCAAATAAGCTTTACATAAACTAAATAATTGTAAAATTTAAGCGATTTCTGTAGTTAAGTTATGTTTTTATTTCGGTATTACCTCTATTTCTCCTATTTAGTTCAACAGAAAAAAAGGACATTAACAAAAATGTATGCTTCTTCCGGAGGCAGATTGTGAGCTTAAATGAACGGTGACCCCATTTTTTTATTTCATTTTTCTTTTAAGTATATGACATGTATGATAAAGTTTGTTTATAAAAAAAATATAGCGAAATCCTATATCAGAAAAAAAATTGATTTACACCAAGGAGCCCCCTTAAATGAAACTTGCCCACATCATTGAAATTAGTCCGTTATTAATGTATTCATTGTTGCATCATTTTAAAGAAATAAATTTTGACTGTTTTGCCCAACTATTATTTTCAGAGTGAATGTACAGGAGACATTTAAAGAGTCATGGAGGTAGGAATAAAAGAAGATCTCTTGAAAAATACTGGAGTTAAAAAAAGAAATGTACAATTTAACTTTTAAACAAGAATGTGTCTGAAGTACACGGATGCCCCACTCGAACTATCCTTTACCATGTTCCATGGACCGTGAAATTGGGTAATAATCTAATTTGGCAGTAAAATTAGAAAGATTATATATGCTATAGGGAACATATGTACTAAGTTTCAAGTTGATTGGACTTCAATTTTATCAAAAACTACCTTGACCAAAACTTTAACCTGAAACTCCCACTTTCATTTTCTATGTTTAGTGGACCGTGAAATTGGGGTCAAAAGTCTAATTTGGCTTTAAAATTAAAAAGATCATATCATAAGCAACAAGTTTACTAAGTTTCAAGTTGATTGGACTTCAGCTTCATCAAAAACTACCTTGACCAAAAACTTTAACCTGAAACTCCCACTTTCATTTTCTATGTTCAGTGGACCGTGAAATTGGGGTCAAAAGTATAATTTGGCTTTAAAATTAGAAAGATCATATCATAAGCAACAAGTGTACTAAGTGTCAAGTTGATTGGACTTCAGCTTCATCAAAAACTACCTTGACCAATAACTTTAACCTGAAACTCCCACTTTCATTTTCTATGTTCAGTGGACCGTAAAATTGGGGTCAAAAGTCTAATTTGGCTTAAAATTAAAAAGATCATATCATAAGCAACAAGTGTACTAAGTTTCAAGTTGATTGGACTTCAGCTTCATCAAAAACTACATTGACCAAAAACTTTAACCTGAAACTCCCACTTTCATTTTCTATGTTCAGTGGACCGTGAAATTGGGGTCAAAAGTTTAATTTGGCTTTAAAGTTAACCAGATGCTCCGCAGGGCGCAGCTATATACGACCGCAGAGGTTGAACCCTGAACAGGTTGGGCAAGTATGGACACAACATTTAAGCTGGATTCAGCTCTAAATTTGGATTGTGATTAAATAGTTGACACAGCATAGGTTTCTGACACAGAATGAATGTGGTCTAATGAACTTAAAATACTTTTTTTGCCTTTGAGCAATTCACTATGCTGTTGAATATTAATCCTCTCAAAAAAATGTTTGAAGAAATTTTCTTTTTATTTATGAAATCTGAAATGAGAAAATTTAACCCCCCCCCCCCCCCCGATTTTTTTTTACATCCCCCTTTCCCTTTTTCCAAAACTGATCTCAATTCAAATTCCTAATGGAGTTTGCAACAATAACTACTCATTTAAATACATCATGAAATATTAAAATGTAAAATAAAGTGCTTGTTATCACTGAATGGTAAAGATTGTTTTAATTTATCAATTGGTAGTAAAAGTGAATATACAGTGTGTATTGTATAAAACAATGATTTAAGTTGATTCAACTACTATTCTGGACAAAGAAAGATAACTCCAATTGAAAATTTCTTGCTGTTGCACAATATTGTGCAACAAGTTATTTCTTGCTATTGCGCAATACTGTGCAATTGAAAATATTTGCTATTGCACAATACTGTGCAATTGAAGATTTCTTGCTATTGCACAATACTGTGCAATTGAACATTTCTTGCTATTGCACAATACTGTGCAATTGAAGATTTCTTGCTATTGCACAATACTTAACATAATAATTTTGGATCCTGATTTGAACCAACTTGAAAACTGGGCCCATAATCAAAAATCTAAGTATATGTTTAGATTCAGCATATCAAATAAGCCCAAGAATTCAATTTTTGTTAAAATCAAACTTAGTTTAATTTTGGACCCTTTGGACTTTAATGTAGACCAATTTGAAAACGGGACCAAAAATGAAGAATCTACATACACAGTTAGATTCGGCATATCAAAGAACCCCAATTATTCAATTTTTTATGAAATCAAACAAAGTTTAATTTTGGACCCCGATTTGGACCAACTTGAAAACTGGGCCTATAATAAATCAAAGAGCTGATAGCTCTGAAGTGGAAGAAGGTGAATAAAAGGTAACTTGAATTACCATAAAAGCAGCCCCACTAACCCAGGCTGCTTTGTTCCATTATCGTTATAATGTATTTTTTTTCTTCAAACAAGAAAAGGTCATAAGTACACGGATTTCCCATCCGTACAATCATTTTCTATGTTCAGTTGACTATGAAAATTAGGTAAAATCTTTAATTTGGCAGTAAAATTAAGAAGATCATATCATAAGGAACACATGTGTACTAAGTTTCAAGTTGATTAGATTTCAACTTCATCAAAAACTACCTCGACCATAAACTTTATAACCAGAAGCAGGACAGACGGACAGACTAGAAAACATATTGCCCACAAATGGAGCTTAAAAAAGTAAGGCTCGTTACATACCCGCCAACTTTTGAAAGTTCCCAATTCCCATATGGGTTTTTCCTGCACAAATTTTTTTTTAAAGGTTACAATTTTTAGCGATGTATTTTGCACGATCTGGATTGTCTAGAAAAAGTGTCATATTTGTATGATTAACTTACATGCCTTTTTCTTAAGTCTGTTTGCATGATTCTAGTTTTAATTCGGTAGAAAAAATATACATGAAGCTAGCAGACCAGGGTTTATTTTCCAGAGTAAGAATATTAGATGCTTGTTGAAATTTCCAATTTTAAATTATGCACAAAGATGGACCTTTAACAGGTTGGGAACAACACTCCAAATGAGATTAACCTAACTGGAAGATCAGTATAACCCACTGTAAAAAATGAGCACCAAAAAAGTCATTTATATTCATATTATTTGATGAAACTTTTCCCCAAGAACTATGCATCTATTAAGTACTGAATAGTCAAAACATGTCAAAAGAATTTTCTGTTGTTTCTAAACTTGTATCTTTTTTAATAATTTGACCCCTCATTTAGAAAAGTTGTTCCAAATATGAATTTTCCCACTTTTGAGTTTAATAAAAATCTTCAAAATGTACTTTATTTTTTTTCAACAGTAAAATGACCCCTTGTTTTAGGGACAGTCCCTCATTTAAGGGACACCACTCATAATTGGGGTGGGGGTGGGGTGGGGGGTCCCAACCTAAATACAAAAATAAAATATGTTACAACCAGTATTATGTCAATAAATTGTCAATAAATTAGTGAAAAAATACTATTTACTATCTTTATCATGTTTATGGTAGTACAGTAGACTCCGGCCAATGGGATACCCAGATTGTCAGCTAAAAATATCTGATTACCCGATATATTCAATAAGACGATGAATGTATATTCATTAAATATTCTACAATAATAAGTAGATCTATTGCTTAATATGTGAAAGGGCTGGAGGATTGATGGAGTGATTTTTATCAATAACATCACCACGATGTTTGTGAAATAAAATTATCAGCTGATTATGTAGCTAATGAATAAATTTGTTTCCACTTGCAGTTTTTATACGACCGCAAAATTTGAAAAAATTTTCGTCGTATATTGCTATCACGTTGGCGTCGTCGTCGTCGTCGTCGTCCGAATACTTTTAGTTTTCGCACTCTAACTTTAGTAAAAGTGAATGGAAATCTATGAAATTTTAACACAAGGTTTATGACCACAAAAGGAAGGTTGGTATTGATTTTGGGAGTTTTGGTCCCAACATTTTAGGAATTAGGGGCCAAAAAGAGCCCAAATAAGCATTTTCTTGGTTTTCGCACTATAACTTTAGTTTAAGTTAATAGAAATCTATGAAATTTTGACACAAGGTTTATGACCACAAAAGAACGGTTGGGATTGATTTTGGGAGTTTTGGTTTCAACAGTTTAGGAATTAGGGGCCAAAAAAGGGCCCAAATTAGCATTATTCTTGGTTTTCGCACAATAACTTTAGTTTAAGTAAATAAAAATCAATGAAATTTAAACACAATGTTAATGACTACAAAAGGAAGGTTGGTATTGATTTTGGGAGTTTAGGTCCCAACAGTTTAGGAATTAGGGGCCAAAAAGGGACCCAAATAAGCATTTTTCTTGGTTTTCGCACCATAACGTTAGTATAAGTAAATAGAAATCTATGAAATTTAAACACAAGGTTTATGACCATAAAAGGAAGGTTGGTATTGATTTTGGGAGTTTTTGTCCCAACAGAATAAGGGGCCCAAAGGGTCCAAAATTAAACTTTGTTTGATTTCATCAAAATTGAATAATTGGGGTTCTTTGATATGCCGAATCTAACTGTCATGACTGTGTATGTAGATTCTTAACTTTTGGTCCCGTTTTCAAATTGGTCTACATTAAGGTCCAAAGGGTCCAAAATTAAACTTAGTTTGATTTTGACAAAAAATGAATCAGTTAGGTTCTTTGATATGCTGAATCTAAAAATGTACTTAGATTCTTGATTATTGGCCCAGTTTTCAAGTTGGTCCAAATCGGGGTCTAAAATTAAACTTTGTTTGATTTCATCAAAAATTGAATAAATGGGGTTCTTTGATATACCAAATCTAACTGTGTATGTAGATTCTTCATTTTTGGTCCTGTTTTCAAATTGGTCTACACTAAAGTCCAAAGGGTCCAAAATTAAACTTAGTCTGATTTTAACAAAAATTGAAATCTTGGGGTTCTTTGATATGCTGAATCCAAAAATGTACTTAGATTTTTTATTATGGGCCCAGTTTTCAAGTTGGTCCAAATCAGGATCTAAAATTATTATATTAAGTATTGTGCAATAGCAAGTCTTTTCAATTGCACAGTATTGCACAATGGCAAGAAATATCTAATTGCACAATATTGTGAAATAGCTAAAAAAAAATTAATTAGAGTTATCTTTCTTTGTCCAGAATAGTAAGCAAGAAATATCTAATTGCAAAATATTGTGCAATAGCAAGATTTTTTTTTAATTGGAGTTATCTTTCTTTGTCCAGAATCAACTTAAATCTTTGTTATATACAATATACAATGTATATTCACTTTTTACTACCAACTGATAAATTAAAATAATCTTTACCATTCAGTGATAACAAGCAGTTTTTTTTACATCTTAATATTTTATGATGTATTTAAATGAGTAGTTATTGTTGCAAACTCCATTAGAAATTTTAATTGAGATTAGTTTTGGAATAAGGGAAAGGGGGATGTGATTAAAAAAATTGGGTTCAATTTTTCTCATTTGAAATTTCATAAATAAAAAAGAAAATTTCTTCAAACATTTTTTTGAGAGGATTAATATTCAACAGCATAGTGAATTGCTCTAAGAGAAAACAAAAATTTTAAGTTCATTAGAACACATTCATTCTGTGTCAGAAACCTATGCTGTGTCAACTATTTAATCACAATCCAAATTTAGAGCTGAATCCAGCTTGAATGTTGTGTCCATACTTGCCCCAACCGTTCAGGGTTCAACCTCTGCGGTCGTATAAAGCTACGCCCTGCGGAGCATCTGGTTAAATCCTATATTTATTAAAAACAATTAAATGTCCTGAAGTATTTATGTAAATTATTATCTTCCATCCATAGTTTGTCTTTACTTGTTTAGTAAACAAATTATTTACATTTTCACACAGGTAAACTAATTTGGCTATAAATAGATTAAAGCATGTCTGTGTAGAATCTCTTATCAAAAATCGTAATTGTTATAATTTTATTTCTTTAAATAATCAAATTTAAATTTATGAAAATATTCATGATTGATAAAATAGTATTGCTTGAAGTTTACGCTTTCAGAGACTATTTATGTTTAGGTCATGGTTCTTCACATAGTTGTAAACAAACCAATATGGCCGACACACGTGATTACCTTTGCACATGTGAAAAAAATATTTCTGACAAAAGTCAGATTTCTCTTGTCAAAAGGAATTTATATTTATATTGCAATACATTCTTCAGAAGGAGGTACATTGAGTTTCAATTATATTTCTTTTTCTATGAGCTTAGATTTTAATCACATTCTCCAAACAGCAACGTATTGCTCTTGTCAACTGAGTCTTGAATAATTTTATAAATAGATTCAAACCATTTGGAGTAGAAGGGCATCTAATTCACATGACAAAGGAAAACAATGAATTAAGACAACAATTTAATAAGAAATATATCCTTTTTATTTACAAAAAAACAAAATCTTCTTGTCTGCAGGATTGCAAATTCGTAACTTCAAGGGCGAACTTGTAAACAGGGCGAGTTGTTCCAATACCAAATTCACGCATGCGTAATACAAATATCTACAGTTAAAACATCCTGTGTAAACAAATATTAACGTTCATGTGGATGAGATGAAATCTGATAATTTACATAAATAAAAGGGTCATATTTACGATAGTGATTGTTTTTCAATCCTAATTTACAAATTAAATGATTCAGATGCCTAATCATGTGTAAAAATCGGTGTCAGGAATCTTAAGTTGTTATGAAATTGTAATACACGAAACGAATGCGGCATACGGAGGCTCAATGCCAAAGGTCAGCCCCTTAAGTCTTCAGAAGACTTGACGTCTTCTTCCACTAAAAATCTAAGTACATTTTTAGATTAAGCATATCAAAGAACCCCAAGGATTCAATTTTTGTTAAAATCAAACTAAGTTTAATTTTGGACCTTTTGGACCTTAATGTAGACCAATTTGAAAACGGGACCAAAAATTAAGAATCTACATACACAGTTAGATTCGGCATATCAAAGAACCCCAATTATTCAATTTTTGATGAATCAAACAAAGTTCAATTTTGGACCCTTTGGGCCCCTTATTCCTAAACTGTTGAGACCAAACCTCCAAAAATCAAACCCAACCTTCCTTTTATGGTCATAAACCTAGTGTTAAAATTTCATAGATTTCTATTTACTAAATACTAAAGTTATGGTGCGAAAACCAAGAATAATGCTTATTTGGGCCCTTTTTTGGCCCCTAATTCCTAAACTGTTGGAACGAAAACTACCAAAATCAATCCCAACCTTCCTTTTGTGTTCATAAACCTTGTGTTTAAATTTCATAGATTTCTATTTACTTATACTAAAGTTATAGTGCGAAAACCAAGAAAATGCTTATTTGGGCCCTTTTTGGCCCCTAATTCCTAAACTGTTGGAACCAAAACTACCAAAATCAATCCCAACCTTCCTTTTGTGGTCATAAACCTTGTGTTAAAATTTCATAGATTTCTATATACTTTTACTAAAGTTAGAGTGCGAAAACTAAAAGCATTCGGACGACAACGACGACGCCAACGTGATAGCAATATATGACGAAAAATTAAAATTTTTGCGGTCGTATAAAAAGATCATATCATAAGCAACAAGTGTACTAAGTTTCAAGTTGATTGGACTTCAGCTTCATCGAAAACTACCTTGACCAAAAACTTTAACCTGAACGGACGGACAGAAGAAGGAAGCACAGACGGTCGGACGGACGAACGGACAGACGGACGCACAGACCAGAAAACATAATGCCCCTCTACTATCGTAGGTGGGGCATAAAAAATACCATTTATCTATCTAAAATTTGTCTTAAAATAGAGCAGATATATTATATTTGTAAATAAATATTTACCAAATATATTCACAATAAATGAGAGCAGAAAAGAAAAGTTTCATTCACTCCATCTTGGGCATTTGGGAGAGAGAAAGCTGTAAATTTCATAGATTTAGAAAAAAGGCATGGTTTTAAAATGAAAACGATTTAAATGTAAGTAAACATTTTATATATAAAAGAAGATGTGGTGTGATTGAGACCAACATGACACAGAAATTAATAACTTTCAGTCAAAGTACGGCCTTCAACAAAGAAAATTGTATTATCTAGGGTAAGCAAGTTCATAAGACTTTTATTCAAACATATATAACTTTTTATCATACAAATAATTCAGAATAACAGTATAACAATGTAGAACGGTTCCCAGTCAGCAGACTAACAGTGGGCCAACGTTGGCAAATGGTCGGCCCGTTGGTCGACCGTTGGTGTTGGCTTCACAACATTGGCCCAACGTTGGCAAATTGTCGGTCCGTTGGTCGTAAGTTTATGTTGGCTGCACAACATTGGCCCAACGTTGGCAAATTGTCGGTCCGTTGGTCGCAAGTTTATGTTGGCTACACAACATTGGCCCAACGTTGGCAAATTGTCGGTACATTGGTCGCACGTTGGTGTCGGCTGCACAACATTGGCCAAACGTTGGTCTGTTGGTTGTTGTAAATTCATATTATTATCTCATGTTGGTTATAAATAATAGGGCAAATGTTGGCATTATGTTAGTAGCAACATAGGGCCGATATGAAATTTTGTTAATAGAATTGATTATATAATATTTTACGCTTTATTTCTCTTGGGAGGCGGATAATTTCGATTGCAGCAGGCTTTATGAAAAGTTAATGTTATACCGACAGTGTTTATCAACTGAAATTACATTTACAACTCTATGTTGGGCCAATGCTGGCCCAACGTTGCGTGATCATATATTATACTCTATATATAAGTCAGATAAAATTTATACTGGAATATCATTTCTGTAATAAAAAAAATGTATACCGTAAACATAGATTGCCTGGTTAAAAATTAAAATTTATTGCAATCATTATTTATAATAACTTTATTCATTAAACTTTGTGAAACATAATAATAGCAATTATATGCAGAGTGATATATGATACAGCCAGTCTGTTAATCAAGCCCATTCTGATAAGGTTGACCATATGTTCGACAAATTTCAAAGATAGTTGCTATGGTAATTAAGTTTATAGGAAATCTGAATGTAATGGGATGGTCACTTTTGTGATTATTTCCTGTTGTGTATTTGTAAGAAAGCAGTGATACGAAGAAAACAAAAAGAGAAAATCATATCATCCGAGATTCAAAGAGAAAGATAGTAACATGTAAGTTGTAACTTTAAAAAATCTGATATATATATACGATTCAGAATGACAAATACAATATGATTTTTTAATCTGAGGGATGTTATTAAATATCAAAACATATATTAATTTCTATCATTTTATAATGCTGATCTTAAAGTTCCTACGTTTTGGGCGAAATATTTTCTAGATTTTAAATCATTTCAATCCTATTAATTATCATGAAATAGTTGCCACTGAACATTAGTATCTTCAAACAAATGGTAAATTATATAAATCTATAACCACAACATGTATGATCATTACTGAAGTTAATGGAATAAAATTGTCTTAAGATGTACCTTATTCCGTAATGTTTCAAAAATGTGGTATAATGATTTCTACTTCATTAAAATATAAATGAATTTGTTAGTTTTATTGTATTTCTAAATCGCATGCAAACAGATACGATATATTTGTGAAACCTGATCATATACACACTTGAATGTGTAACAGTGTTTTTATATATCAAATATATAACTGTTCATTAATACACAGCTAAATTATTCTTTATATATCATGTATATTACGAATATATAAAGTATGATACCGAATTCTGAAATAAAAGTAATAAGGGTTTGTTATACCCACAAATCCGTCTAATACTAATGAATTTCTGACAATTAGACAAATAACCAATATATAAAAAATTGGTTATTTAAGATTTGATTTTGTATTAAATAGTGTTTAAACTATTTAGAATATACATTAATTTATATTACATATCTAGAAGGGAGATTACGCACGCATGCATTAGACAAATACGCAATTCAAGTTTACTTATAACTTTATTACAGAGTCGGTTAGAAAAAAACATAGCTGTAAATAGTCTTCGGATAAGGAAATAGATGATGCAGCTAAAGATTGGCGGCGCTTAAGCCTTGACTGAGAAGGTGGCAAGAAATACAGAAGGGAAAAAAAGAATAACATATATAAGTAATAATGACACTGTTGAAGTTCAAATTGAGGAGGACACTACTCGTGGTGACGACCAATGATATCAAATTTAAAATAAATAAAGTTTCATCTTCTGAATTATTTAATTTTCATTCTGGATCTGGAACCAATACAACTAAAATTACATCTCCGAAAAAAACTATTTGTATGATCGCCTAACCATAAGCCATACGTCATTTGTTCTGTTAAAGAAATAAATGAAATTTATATGAAAAAAGAAGATGTGGTATGATTGCTAATGAGACAAGTCTTTACAAGACACCAAATGACACAGAGTTTATCTTAGCGTCACACAATAAATAAAATTAAAGAGGCAAAGTTCATGAAAAAAACAAGGACAGTAACAACAATGGGTAATACAAAAATACAGAATTGCTACCTTAAACTTTGGCAGTTTGGAATACAAAAAAAGATCAAATGCGCTCCGGAGTATTTATCATATACAGCTCTTAATGCAGCATCCATTGTAATTTGGTTGAAACAATATACCAACGTATTGCCAACATAAAAATGAGAAATACCTACCTTGGACCAACATAGTGCCAACATAAGAAAATATATCGCTACGTTGGTCCAACGTTGTGCCAACATGGATTTCGTTTTTCATACAATGGGCCAACGTTGGCTCTATGTATTGCATATAACCGTACAACGTTGGGCCAACATGAAGCCATCATGTTGGGCCAACGTAGGCCCACTTTGCACTTATACGTTGGGCCAACGTTAAAATACAACGATGGGCCAATGCAATGATATACGTTGTGCCAATGTTGGGCCAACATACTCATGTTGTCTGGGAATTTACACATTTCGAGCCCCAAAAATAATCTACATTTTTCAAGCAGTTGAGAAATGTAAAATATAATTATGGTAAATGTTCAATCAATGTAATTCGGCAAATATGTAAACAGAAGTCCCAAACGAAATGTATGTATAGCAACAAAATGTGTTCTTGCGATCATAAACCGAAATGGCTCAAAAAAATAAACAAACCTGAAAAATTATTTTAGATATCAGAGACAAAATTAGATGACAATAAATAATTATTATTCAGATGTTTCTGCTTTATATAAAGTAAAACTATGTTTATGCAGTTGTGTAGTCTTATTTTATTTTGTGTGTAGTTTTTTTAGACAGTTTTCTTTTTCCTTATCAACAATACAGAAATTTAATGTTTTCCGTGTGTTCCTTCAATACCAAAATATCATCGTGGACATTGCTCAAAAACATGTATTCTAATGAAATTTGTTTGTAACAATTTTTTTCATTGGCTAAAAGTTGCCGTCAAATCCACAGTTGACCAGGCGTAACTAAGGAGGGACAACCATTTTAAAATGATTGAATCAACAAATGTTCGATTACTACTATATAATCCAAAATAAAACAGCACCTACCTCGAATTCGCCGTTTCAAAGTTATTCTATCCGAATTTGAAGCGTACAGGTAACGTAATAACCTCCAGTTTGTAAGTTTTCATTTGTCTGACGTCACGTTTACCCATGACGTCTTTGCGCTAAAATCATTCATGAAGTTTCGCGGATTTTTTTTTATTTGTCAAATTTAGACATTTTTTATGGTATTATTTCTTTTTGAAATGCATTAGAATCGGAATAACAGTACTGTAGTTGAAGAGTTGCCACCGTCAATTTTGATTTGACGGTCGCAAATCTCCGTTTTACTGTCTCCGCGTAATCGTAATGTTAAATAATCACTGAGAAAATGATAATTGGTAAATTTATGCAATTGTGCCTTTGAATATTATATATTTTCTCTACACAGCTGAAATTGGTGAACATCAATATGTTCTTTTTAATGTAATGATATATTTTCCAAAGAACAGTAACAAACACCAACAAACAGTCTTGCTAGATTTTATGGATTCTTACAAGTTGAAAACCAATTTCCTTGATACATTTTTCATACTCAGGCCATTGCCTATGGGTCTATCAATCAGTTTATTGCATTGTATATTGTATAAAATTGTTTGATGGTATTGCTTGACCCTTATGGGTGTAATTTTGCAATATAAAGATTCGCGTACACTTGTGCTGTTTATATAAATGTTCTGTCTGAAATTTAAAAAATCTTCATTAAAAGACCAAAGTGTACTTTAATGTTCTATAAGAGTATATCGGCTTAAAATCTTCCTGAACAGGTTATTATATCATTGGCGATTCCAGCCCGCAGGTTTTGCAATTTTTTTTAGGTGAACGTTTCATAGTGTTCTGATGGTTGAAATTCCCCTTTTCAATTAAAATGGCTGGATCCGCGCCTGCAAATTATAAACACATGAAACATGCCAAAGACTATACTTTAAAATATTTTGGCAAAATTTGTGTTGAATAATATACATATTTTCCCCAAGATGTGTAACAAAACTAAAGTTATATTGGACATGTTAGAGAAAAAGCTATAGATAGTCTTCCGGATGCCAATTTATTCATTCTTAAAGGGGCTGGACAGGGGGGTAAGCTTCTGCCTGCTCCCGCCCCTCGTCTTCCTTTTCCCACCTCTCTTCTCCCTTCTCCCTCCCTTTCCTCTTTCCATTACCTTTTCCGATATACATTTCATTAAAATCCATTAAACATTCAGGAAGAGTTTCGCTTAGAAGATAAGTAATGCCATACATTAAAGTAACGAGTACTTCCCCTGTAACATTTATAACTTTCTCATGTAAATATTTCTTTAATATGCATCCGGTTGTTTAGGAGGAGACTTGAGATGCACTAAACAGAGATACATTGATAGACAGATAAGGTGCAATATGCCTGCAACGTGATGAGACGCATACAAATTCCCATCAAAGAGGGACATTCAAAAAGCAACCTCCCATATTTTCAATTTTTGACAAATTTTAATCGGGAATAGTCCTGTCATGGACGGCAGTAAAAATCGTGAATGTGTGACCTCAGCTTAACTCTGATGCACGCTGTTTCCCGATGATCTTTTTCGAAAGTATAAATCCAAACTATAGAAATGCAGGATTATGTGTGAAAATACGGGGAATTTTTGTGACACTATGAGTGCAATTTCGCAAGAAACCAATTTGTTTTAAAATGGTAGCCAAAAAAAAAAAAATGCTGCTTGCAAAAATAAAAGGGATATAATTTATCGAAAATACATATTTTTACAGGCAGTCGTTGGAAATCAGGCAGAAAATGATTTTTGGAATGGAATTAACAAAGAAGAATAAAATTGTCATTGAACTTGGTTATTTTGGTACACAACTTTCCCTATGATATTTTCCATTAGTGTAACAAGTTTTGGAATTTTATTGGACTGTACAGAAAATATCGGTCTCACTAATTAGCGACAACAAGAATTTTAGCGACAACAAGCGTCAACAAGCGACAAGAAGCGACAACAAGAATTATTTTAGCGACAACAAGCGACAAGAAACTATTTAGCGACAAGAAAACATTTTTTTTTTATTAAAATTAATTATTGCAATAAATATTAAAAGAATATGCAAAAGAAAATAATTTTAGCGACAAGAAAGTTAAAATTGATAGAAAACTAGAGGCTCTAAAGAGCCTGTGTCGCTCACCTTGGTCTATGTGAATATTAAACAAAGGAAGCAGATTGAAAATTGACTACAAAGGTCAATAACTCCTACAGGGGTCAATTGACCATTTCGTTCATGTTGACTTATTTGTAGATCTTACTTTGCTGAACATTATTGCTGTTTACAGTTTACCTATATTTATAATAATATTCAATATAATAACCAAAAACAGCAAATTTCCCTAAAATTACCAATTCAGGGGCCGCAACCCAAAAACAGGTTGTCCAATTCATCTGAAAATTTCAGGGCAGATAGATCTTCACCTGATTAACAATTTTACTTCATGTCAGATTTTCTCTAAATTATTTGGTTTTTGAGTTATAAGCCAAAAACTGCATTTTACCCCTATGTTCTATTTTTAGCCGTGGCAGCCATCTTGGTTTGATGGCCAGGTCACCGGACACATTTTTTAAACAAGAAACCCCAAAGATGATTGTGGCATAGTTTGAATCAATTTGGCACAGCAGTTTCAGAGAAGAAGATTTTAGTAAAAGATATATAAAATTTACGAAAAATGGTTAAAAATTGACTTTAAAGGGCAATAACTCCTAAAGAGGTCAACTGACCATTTTGGTCATGCTGACTTATTTGTAAATCTGACCTTGCTGAACATTATTGCTGTTTACAGTTTACCTATATCTATAATAATATTCAATATAATAACCAAAAACAGCAAAATTTCCTTAAAATTACCAATTCAGGGGCCGCAACCCAAAAACAGGTTGTCCAATTCATCTGAAAATTTCAGGGCAGATAGATCTTCACCTGATTAACAATTTTACCCATGTCAGATTTGCTCTAAATGCTTTGGTTTTTGAGTTATAAGCCAAAAACTGCATTTTACCCCTATGTTCTATTTATAGCCATGGCGGTCATCTCGGTTAGTTGGCGGGGTCACCGGACACAATTTTTAAACTAGATACCCCAATGATGATTGTGGCCAAGTTTCAAATAATTTGGCCCAGCAGTTTCAGAGGAGAAGATTTTTCTAAAAGATTACTAAGATTTACGAAAAATGGTTAAAAATTGACTATAAAGGGCAATAACTCCTAAAGTGGTCAACTGATCATTTTGGTCATGTTGACTTATTTGTAGATCTTACTTTGCTGAACATTATTGCCTTTTACAGTTTATCTCTATCTGAAATAATATTCAAGATAATAACCAAAAACAACAAAATTTCCTTAAAATTACCAATTCAGGGGCAGCAACCTAACAACGGAATGTCAGATTCATCTGAAAATTTCAGGGCAGATAGATCTTAACCTGATTAACAATATTACCCCATGTCAGATTTGCCCTAAATGCTTTGGTTTTTGAGTTATAAGCCAAAAACTGCATTTTACCCCTATGTTCTATTTATAGCCATGGCGGCCATCTTGGTTAGTTGGCGGGGTCACCGGACACAATTTTTAAACTAGATACCCCAATGATGATTGTGGCCAAGTTTGGTTAAATTTGGCCTAGTAGTTTCAGAGGAGAAGATTTTTGTAAAAGTTAACGCCGGACGCAGGACGACGACGACGGACGACGACGACGACGGACGCCAAGTGATGAGAATTTAAGCTCACTTGGCCCTTTGGGCCAGGTGAGCTAAAAATGAAACATTATTTACATAATATTTAATCATCTATTATGAATAACAGCCAGTATTACGTTTAATTATTGTATTATGAGATTACTTTTCCTTGTGTTTTAGAACATATTATTTATCTTATAATTTGTTTTTTAAAACTCTTTTCGTGCAATATATTTTAAGCTCGCAAAATGAATTATTTGTGCATCATTGTCCTGAAAATATTGACACAAATTGTGAAATACAAAGAACTGAAATCAAACAGGAGGAAAAGAAAATTGAAATGTGAATGTTTTCATCTTTTTATTTGTTTATTGCCTCATTAAACGATATTTATCATGTTTATGCATATTGATTGAAGATGAAAGGAAATTAATGACAATCTTGAGTTTTCAACAAGTGTTCATTATTTACAATGATTGTATATTCTGGCGCGTGTAATTGTATAGTCTGACGCGTGTACAAAGTTGAAGGTGTTAATTGGATGTTATTGTAGCAATAAAACAGGGAACACGCGACTCGTTAATTTCATTTGATGTTCCACATGTTTGCTTATCAAAATGGGACCACCATGTACAAAATGTATAAATATTATGTTAGATAGGAATGTACATATTACTATATAATGACTAAAAATAATTAACAAAAAAAAAAAATAAAAAAATATATATGGACCCCAAGGTAGAACCACGTCCTCGTCGTGGGGTCTGGAAACACACTTAAATAATAAAGATGGCAAAGCGTGGCTGAGAGTTCTATAAATAAAGCATCGAATTGACATAACAAGAGTACACTTAGAGCATAGTATTAAGCAAATGAATCAAAATATTATATTCCATTATGCCCGCTCCATATATATCTCCATTCGTTTATTCATACTTTGACTTTGATGAAAACAGATACATACATTATCTTATACTTATTCTTCATATTTAAAAATAAAAAAAAGAAGCTCAATCTCTTTCATCTTCAAAAATGTTAAATTTCTTCATCTACCAATATACTAATATAAACTTCACAATCTCTTTCTTCCTCACAAATGTTTCATTTCTTTGTCTATCTATATAATACAACATTTTAATTAGACATATCTGATCGTATATTAAAAAAAAAAACATTAAATACAAATTTTTTTATATCTAATAAAAAAAAAAATGTTTTCTTGTCGCTTGTTGTCGCTAAAATAATTCTTGTTGTCGCTTCTTGTCGCTTGTTGACACTTGTTGTCGCTTCTTGACGCTTGTTGTCGCTTCTTGACGCTTGTTGTCGCTAATTAGTGAGACCCAAAAATATGGTTCAGGAAGCTTGTAAAAATAGATTGCCAATACTGTAATCGTATAAGCGCAGTTTACATAGGACAGCAACATCGGAATGAGGAAAAAGTTAACAAAGACCTGTCATATTGCCATTAATTATTATTATTATTATTATACAATATTTTTATAGCGCATTATATAATTTGAAAAATTACCCTAAGCGCTTAACATGAATAAACAAAAAATAAGATACATAAGGTAAAAGCAAAATATACAATCACATAAATACAATTTCTGAGCAGTGGCGTGTAAAATGAAAACATTGATTGTCGGTTAAATAGAATAATATAAAAGAATGTACAACCCACACAAAAAAAAATCTAAATTTTAAAATTAATCAAAATGAAAGAAAAGTAAAAAGTTTCAAAAAATAAAAATGAGTTAAGAAAATTCTTAAATTTCCTCTGTATAAATCTAAAATAATGATTATCATTAAACCACAGTGACTCAAGTATTAAAAATTATTAAGTAAAAGTTCACAATACAATCAACTGGTAAAACAAATTGTTCATAAATTTCAAAATTTACAAAAAATCAATGAAAGCACTTCGGAAAAAATATGTCTTATTATTAATGGGATGTCAACACTTAATGCGCACCCGTTGGGACAAAATAAAATTAGATCATTCAGACCCTGTTACATATTTTTTCTTATCTTTCAATTCTGTATTTCAAAAATTATTTCTTGAAATTTACAATCACACGATTCATTAAATAAAACCCAGTGGCCAATAATAAATGAATAATCGGAATTTTGATGAAGGTAAACCAAGAAAAGCGCTCTGAACGCCAAAAAAATATGAAGAGATATGTTTGTTTGCCTATATTTCGTCAAATGCAGAAACAAACTGAAAACACGCCACTTACATTTTAATATCCTTTTGGTACACGTTAATTTACACTTGGGCTTACAGGAATGGTTGCGTTTTGTTGTTGAGTTTGACATGATGTACAATTCAGATTTCCCAACTATATTCCACTATGAGCTGCTTATTCAAAAATAAATGTTGTCACCAAATGCTTTGTTAAATAGAACACAATCATAAACGCTTATTATATATTTTGGTCCCTAGACAAACTGCCTCGAGCGTACTGTTTTACCCGTGTCCATTTGTCCACCCGTCCCTCACGTTATTGATATATAGGATGCATGTAGGCTAGCTTAGCGTTTATACAACCTATTTCAAAGCTACATTTCCTTTATGTCAACTTTAAAAATATATATATATACCAAAGTGCGCATACACAGTCAAGAATGTGTAAGATAATATTTACCTTTCGTTGCGTTTTCCAAGTACAAAACAGTGGGTACATAAATCCATCGGTATCAGGTCGTTCCGGCCCAAAACCGATACGGCCCAAAGTCAATCCGACCCAAAGTCGATCCGGCCCAAGTCGATCCGGCCCCATAATAAAATATATACTATATTCACTATATGGAGGAATGTGTGACAAATTTGAACAGTATATATAAAACGAAATCATTAGTTTGTTTATTCAACAACTGTCTGATGATTGTGAACTAAGGTAATGCAACTCGTAATCACTTAATTCAATCAAATCCTGATTAATTAAAGTTACGTAATCAACAAACTTAAAATATATTGACTATATTCGATATTATTAAGTTTGTATGTATCAGCTTGGGGATCGGCTTGTACCCGTTGTGTATTTAACTATTTGTTATTACACAAGACAATTGAAAGAAAATGTCACAATTTGAACAGAACGTTGCCTTTTACAGTGCTTATTTAAGGGGGGTTCGTCCGCCCCCCTGGCTACGGGTATGTTAAATAAGCAATAATTATATAATATCATATAGACTGATTATTATTTATTTCGTTTAAGTCATTAACTTATTTTACATTTTTTCCATGATTCAGAATCAAGTTACTCTGCTGAGGGGTTGACATTCTTCTGTGCCCCCTTTTGTGATGTGGGATGTAGTGTGTTTGTGGAGGAGGGGGAGATGGAATTTGGGAAAGTTGACAAACGAGAATTAATCAAATCAAAGAATTTAGAAATCTTAGAGTGTAAATAAATAAAATACAACACATAGGAATACTCTTGGTTTGTTAGTGTTCCTGTCGAAGATCCCTCCAGCTTCCTCCATTAATAAAAACTTATTTGTATTGTAGTCCTGTAATATTATGTTGTCATTTCAATGTTATATTTAACTTTGCCATTAAAGTGCGAGGTTTGGCATGCCATAAAACCAGGTTCAACCAACCACTTTTATTCCCCTTTAAAAGTGTCCTGTACCAAGTCAGGAAGATGGCCATTGTTATAATATTGTTCGTTTCTGTGTGTGTTGCATTTTAACGTTGAGTCGTTTGTGTTTTCTCTTATTTTTGAGATAAGACGTGGCACGGTACTTGTCTATCCCAAATTCATGTATTTGGTTTTGATGTTATATTTGTTATTCTCGTGGTGTTTTGTCTGTTGCTTGGTCCGTTTCTGTGTGTGTTGCGTTTCGGTGTTGTGTCGTTGTTCTCCTCTTATATTTAATGCGTTTCCCTCGGTTTTAGTTTGTTACCCCGATTTTGTTTTTTGTCCATGGATTTATGAGTTTTGAACAGCGGTATACTACTGTTGCCTTTATTTACCACCACGAAATAACCTTCGATAAATAGTCAATACTGTTGACAGTGGCGCAAAAATGATTAATCAATAAGTCTTGGATGCAAATATATTCATTTAATAAGTGAATTATACATTTTACTGAATTTAAAGACGTATTATATTATTAGAAAATATACTTTAAGTTTGCTACTGTCTTTGTGACTTAGAATTGCACACTCTACAAAGGTCTACGGTATACACAAATAATAGCCAGTGCTAGCCTACATTATCAGCATAGTTGATCCTGGAAATGGCTAAATTTTGGACTCGATCTATTGGTCCAAGGTTAAACAATATGTTTTTCTTTTATAATAATCAACTCATGGATTTATTAACTATGCACATACTTTTAACACTATCTCTTATATTCCACGAAAAGCTCGCCAAACCTTATGTTCACTATGTTAGTATAATAGTCCCAGCTTCATTTGTAATTTTACTAAAACCTGCTGAGACTAGGTTGCCACATGTTGACAGCAGAAAGTTCCGAACTGTTTACCATTTATAGTACCTAAGTTCACCCATGTATTTTTGAGGTTCGTGTTCCCCAAAGAAGGCAATGGATTATATATAGGGAACCACTGAAGCATGACTATAGAGCGGAAAATCTTTCAAGTAGCAGTCAGTGCCCTCCCTCTTTTAAAGTTATCAAAATTTCTGGATCCGTCCCTGGCACAATCGTTATAGTTTCTTTGTAATGGTAATGTAAAGTTATTGGTGTTTTACTGCATGAACATTTTATATTTAAGGCTTTCTCGTTTTATTGGATTTATTATACCATATTAATTTGTATCCTCCTTTGATTTCACGGTTAACAGCAGACACACAGCTAAAGACCATGTATTGTTATTTTTTATCTTATCTTTCATCTTTCTAATCTGTCAAAATTTCTTACCAAGTCTGTTTTGGTATACATCGCAATTTTAAAATGTGTTCACATTTGATCTTAACTAACGACTTCTTTGCAGTACTTTAATCAAAATCCGTTCCGTGAATGTTTTCCCGCACACTGGTATTTATAAATGCCTCGAAAATTGACATTTTTTGTTTCCTTTATACATGTATAGAATAAAGAATTGAGGAGTTATGAACTTTGAAAAACAGGCGCGGATCCAGCCATTTAAAAAAAGGGGGGGTTTCCCAACCCAGGATAAAGGGTGAGTTCCAGCTATATATCCCCATTCAAATGCATTGATTGGCCAAAAAAAGGGGGTTTTCAACCCCCGGAACCCCCCTCTGGATTTGCCAATGAAAAACCACAAGCACGGGTAACTTTTGAAACCACCCGCAGGACATGCAGGAGGTGGTCACAAATGGAAGTTTATACATGTAACAGTAAACCTCTCCCAAATGCTTGCTTAAAACACAAATAGAATAGAAGCAGGTAGTTATGTCTTTTGATTTTTATATTCCTCTCCAAAGAAGAAGAAATGTATGATAAATTTATAATGGTACATTATTCTGTCATTGTATATGGTCGGACTATTAGGGACGAAGTAAATGGCTACTTTAATTTGATTATAGTCATAACTGTATGAAGCACCTTTTAAAGTCTAAAATACATCTACATGTAACTGCCTTTTGGTCAAAGATTTGGGGGGGGGGGGGGAGCCGGATAGCTGGCACACATATACATATAAACAGAAAAAGAGATGTAAGGTATTGTACTAAACTTTTGAGAAAGTTATATATACTCGATAACAATATTAACACAACACAACACATTTAGATATTCCAAGTTCTATATCATTAGTTTAAATATTTTTTTTTCCAAAGTGGTGATAAATCAAGAACAAAAGATCTGTCATCAACCATGTTAACACCAAATTCTTCAAATAAAGAAAAACATTAATGATATGCCATCCACCATTACTTTAGTTGTTTGTTGGGAAGACACTAGGCACTTTTTGTTACTCAGGGACACACATAAACTTCAAATTTAAAAGAAAGATTTTTTTCAATTACATACAATGTACAGGAAAAACCTATTCTTTAAATCAACATTGTTTTAATGCAATATAATTTGACCGTGTTGACCCCTTTTCTAGATTTTTGTCTGAAGAGATGTTTATGGTTGATCATGTTGATGGTACAACCATATTCTAAATTAAATAAATTCATTGTACATGAAGAAATTAAAAAAAAATCAGCGTTAAGAAACTCACTGTCTTTTCATCATATAAAAGAATGTGAAACTGTTGTCAAGAGAGGCTGCCCATTTTATTTTGTATATTACCATACCCTTTTCATTAAATTGCTGTATTAAATTATTTTTATATTTCATATTTTTAATTAAATTAGATTAATCATGTGGTCTTTGCTGGAAAGAAATCACTCCATTTGTACTCATATGCCAATATTTTAAGTTCAAAGCTTTAAGCAGAGATTTACAATATGCATGTACATCTGACATGATCTGGCATGCAGAATGTTAAAAGCAAGTAAAGAATTGACTTTATATGTGCAGTATATATAATGATTTATATACAACACATGAGATTTACAACTATTACATAAATCGGATGAGTTGAGCATGATACACAAATGACTTTCTCATGTACTAAGCTTTTATGTGTAAATCATGCATTTACAATATATGTGATACACGCATGTATTTATTACGTGCGAAAACCGCATGTGAAGATCATGCGTTTAACGCATCCTTCAGATACCGCATGATTTTCGCACGATTCACACATGATTTACGCATGTATAAGCCTTCATGCGTAAATCATGCGTTTAAGAAATTATGCGATACATGCATGTTTGAAACATGCAAAAACCGCACATAAAGATCATGCGATTTACGCATACTTCATATTTCGCATGATTTACACATGATATACGCATGTAATGGCCTTCATGCGTAAATCATGCATGGCACTTTTGCCTGTGTAGGAATTGCCTTAGTTTTCCTTGTTGTTGTGTACCCATGGAAAGACTTGAAAATTATAGAACTTGCAGTAGAGAGCAGAAGAGAGGCCTTGTGTCACCGTGTACTGGTCACCATATTATCAAAAATTCATTTCTCATACTTCCCTGTTTGCTAAAATCTTTGTTCTCATTAATTAACCCTTTCCTCCATGAAAATTATTTTTAACACACTTGATTGGCATAGGATTTTTTCAATAAAAAAAAATCATCATTTTTAAAGTGTTAATTTGCATTGGTAAAACAAATATTTTATCAATGAAATTCCAGTCAGATATTCTCATGTATATCCTTTTTATATTAGATACAAATTTTATCAAGTCTGATTCAGATTTGCCTTAGGTACCGTACCGTAAGACGTTTCAACTGAGGCACTACACAGGCGTCAAAAGGCATCATTATGTAATTTTCCTAATGTAATTTATTTCTAGGTTTGGTTTGTTTGGTTGCTTTGTTTGTATAAATTTATAAATGTTTGCTTTTATCGTTGTAATTAAGAGCATATATGCAATCAATAGATAGACAGGGCTTCAGTTTGTGTACTTAAATGTTGTTGGATGCAAAATATAATTCAGAATATAATGTATACAAACTGAAGCCCTGGCTATCTTTCACTTTCAGATGTCCATCTTAATTACAGTGCTTGAACAAGCATGTATACATTTTTATATACACCCAATGGTGGCCTTCACTATTGTCTGATCTATGGTCTGGTTGTTGTCTCTTTGAAACATTCCCCATTTCCATTCTCAATTTTATACAAACAAAGCAAGCAAGCAAGCCAAACTTTTAAACTGCAAGCATTAAAATATCTTAGAAAAATAGCTCTAATTTATTGGATTCTTTATATTTCTTCCTCTGTCATTTCTGTAAATTCAGAAATTATTGCGAAAAATGCGACCGAGTTGTAAACGCAATAATTTAAACACTCATTTTGAGATATTTTATATAAAATAAACAGGATTTTTCTCAAAATTGCATTTAAGTCTAAAATGACAAAATCGCGATAATAAATGCACGCAATAATTTCTGAATTTACAGTATTTTAAATTAATAGGAATTGCCTCAGGTTTCCATGTTGTAGTGTATAGTAGTCGTTAAGTTTCATCCCTTTCTGGGTCAAGCCAAACAAGTTTGAAAATGGTATTTGTTGTTTGTTCAACAAAGCATCTGACATTTAGGAAAAAGACTGGGAGTTACAAATAGAATGATATGTTCTTGGAGGCTTGCATTGGTGCAACATTCCTAGCTCAAACGGAGTATGCCAGTTTTTACCCACTCTATCTAGAGATATAACATGAATGTGTCCATAGTACACGGGTGCCTTACTCGCACTATCATTTTCTATGTTAAGTGGACCATGAAATTAGGATAAAAACTCTAATCTGGCAATTAAATTAGAAAGATCATATCATAAGGGAACATGTGTTCTAAGTTTCAAGTTGATTGGACTTCAACTTCATCAAAACCTACCTTGACCAAATACTTTAACCTGAAGCAGGACAGATGGATGAACAGAAGAATACACAAACAGATGGACGAACAGACATACAGACAAGAAAACATAAGCCCCTCTACTATCGTAGGTGGGGCTTAAAAAACAAGATGTGGTGTGATTGCTTATGAGACATTTCTTCACAAGAGACCAAATGACACTTAAATAATTAAATTAACAACTATTAGTCACTGTGCAGCCTTCAACAATGAGCAAACAAAGCCCATAGTCCTGTTTTACTAACTATAACTTACTTTGAATAATATCAAACATGAAATGTTGTGTTATATGTTTTATTTTATGTGAATTGAAGCGTCTTATTAGAGATTTCCAATAAAATGACATACGTACCTAACTCGACGTACGCACGTAACGGGACCGGTTATTGCTAACCAATTAATTTTGTTAAATGCGTTACTCAAGTTTTAACTAAGCATTCCTAAACTATGAAATCCATTCATAATAAATTTTATCAATATCAAATATTTCTAAGATGATGAAAACCGAAAGAAATCATGATTTTTATATATCACGTGATTTTTGAGATTCCCGCCTAAACTTCACTGTCATAAGACCACGTATATATACGTATCTTTACCTATCATACGATTCATTGAGTTGTCTTTCATGGTTTTGACAATGACTTTGATTTTCAGATTCATCCGATTAGAAGTAGATTTTAAAGCTATCGCATATATTGATTGAGTTAGCGAAAATTTTAAGTTTCAATTTTTGTCCCGCTTTGGAGGTATATATATATAAAAGTGACAACTAAGCGACAGATCCAATGACAGGATCACCAGTGAATGTGTTACACGACTGAAGAAAAAAAATTCTATATTCATAATTATATACTTGTATATATGGGATTGACTGGTAGCAGGCTAGCCTCGAATACAAATTCAATTATTTTGTTGGACCCCCTAATCGAATGACTTTAAGACTATTTTTCGGTTTCTCCACCAAGCATGAGTCATTCACGAGCAAGAGCAGGTATTGGTTTACTCGTAAAAAGACTAGTGTGTCTTTATAGTGGTTACGCTCTCTTGTTACCTAGCATATGAAAATGCGACTCTTAATTGTCGGGCATGTTTCGAAAGGTATATGTATTTATCATTATAATTAATTTTCATCATCCTCAATATATATGTAATATTTGTCGCTGGATATAAGACATACATCAGTATCATCATCATCATAAGTACTATAGCTTGAGGCTTAATCTTCGTCGTAAGTACCTGTATTGTATATAGCTGTAGGCTTCTTCGTCGTACGTATAACGTGAGGCTTAATTCGTATCTGATATTTTAGCCAGATTATGTCGAGAACTTATTTTACGCATGCATCTCTATGATACATAGTTTTTATAAATATCCAAGTTAAAGCCAATGGAGATCGTTTATCAAATGATCATGTCACAATTAAAACAGATAGAAAGGGATTGACTCGTAAGACTGAAACGAAGCATAAAAACAGCTAGTCATTTCTAGTATTTCCAAATCAGCTCATGTACCGAAATGATAGTATCCACAGCTGCTGAACACTATTTTAAAAACAATTACAACTAATAAATAAAGAATAATTATCCCGTTTATAATATTGATCAACTATGTCGTACTGTTACACCATTGTCCTAGTACGGATGTGACTGTCCCAAGTCAGGAACCTTTAATTCAGTGCTTATCGTTTGTTGTTGAGTTTTCGTTGATTTTATTTTAACATTAATTTGGCTGTTAGTTTTAGTTGCTTTACATTTGTCATTTTGTTGCCTCTTATAGCTGACTATGCTGTATGGACTTTTCTCATTGTTGAAAGCCCTTCGTTGGACTATAGTTGTTAAAATTTCTGTGTCATTTGGTCTCTTGTGAAGAGTTGTCTTATTGGCGATCATACTACACCTTGTTTTTTTGTACATCACAAATTAAGAATAAAACATTCATAGACAGTCTAGAAAAGCAAGACCTTTTGTCATGTCAAAAGTACAGAGTATCTGTAGGACCATTAGTGGTCATTTGCACCTGTCCTAAGTCAGGAATCTGATGTACAGTAGTTGTCGTTTGTTTATGTAATATATACGTGTTTCTCGTTTCTCGTTTTGTTTATATAGATTAGACCGTTGGTTTTCCCGTTTGAATGGTTTTACACTAGTAATTTTGGGGCCCTTTATAGCTTGTTGTTCGGTGTGAGCCAAAGCTCCGTGTTGAAGGCCGTACTTTAACCTATAATGGTTTACTTTTTAAATTGTTATTTGTATGGAGAGTTGTCTCATTGGCACTCACACCACATCTTCCTATATCTATTTTTATAACTGTTTAGCAGATTTTATGTAGTGCCCATGTGTCCATTAGATTACACGTCAGTATCACATGTCTGTGTTCAGTGAGCTACTAAATCACGGGAAAAAATCCAATTCAGTATGTAGTCTTAAACTTTTAAATCACATGCGAGATGCCTAATGTTCAGACATTGTTGCTTTTAAAAAGTATTTATCAAAGTCAAACGACAATCATTTAAGTTTGTTTTTCGTGCAATACAATTTGTGATCATGACCGGATCCAAGATATTTGAAAGAAGGTGTAGTTTTCTATAATTGAATTTATACTGACGAGCGGAGCGATTCAAAAAACAATTTGGACAATTATACGCTAAAAATGATATGGATTTTAAAACTTATTGTGCGATCGAAAAGGGGGAGTACGCCCTCTACCCCTGTATCCTCGAATGCAAGTTTAGGTATACTTAAACAAAAACCTCGCCTCATAATTTGGTATAGGTAAAGACGAAAAAGTATTTTTGAAAAATATGAATTTCTGCCCACATCAAATTATCTTCAATTAAATTATAGAAAAATATTATTTTGTTTTAAAAGTCGAGTACACCTTTTACATTCGGGTGTGTTGGAATCTACTTAAAACGTTAAATATTTTTAAAACAATAAAAAGGCAACCTTCTCGCTTCGGAAATCGTTATTTTTAAATATTTGCATGCTAATTTTCGTCTTGGTAGTTTTTAAAATTCATAATTGAGAAGAACTAAAATATGGGTCAAGTGAAATGACAAGAAATGATGGGTGTGTTTGATTACAAGTTGCTAATTTACTTGTTCCATCATATTATTTGTGTCAATAAAATCATTCAAAGTTTAATGACAAAATATTTAAAGAGTAAAAAAATTAGTTGGGGTTGATTTTTACTGACGGTATATTCCAGCAAACAATGCGTGTTCAAAGAGCAAAACATGCATGCAGTGTATGCTCCACTCCGTCATGCTTCAATGCAGTAGGACGAAATACGTTGTGTTAGGTCGGTTATGTCGAGTAAAGTCATTTTATTGGAAATCTCTATTATCACAGACCAATAATAACAAATAAACTATAAATACTACCAGTAAACATATACATATCAAGATCTCTACTTCTATATTTAAAGTCACAAAACAGCAAAATTCTACAATGTAAACAAAATGATGAACTTTTTAATATGACTCCTGCAAATACATTCGGTTTGTGAGTTTTATAGGGGGTTAGTAAATTTCATAGGGGGTTCGTGGCATCATGTCTACTGTTAATGATGACGTCATCTGTTAATGTTGTTGTGTTTCATTGTTTATTTTTCAAATAAACAGTAGAAAAATTACAGCGTGCCATAAATTTGTTATACAGTAAATTAATGACCCCCTACTGACCATAGAGGGTGAATAAAATCAAAAGGGGATTCAGCCTCCATCCTCACTCTCTATGGATCGGTTGGGGGTCAGTAGCGAACCATATAACTTACAGTACAAAATTTTATCTGACAATTGTCACAGATTCGTCCTCAACTTCAAAGACATTTTTTGACACATCTGGTTTTTCACATTACAGAATTTTTTACAAAAATTCCAAGGATTTTTCTAAGATTTCTTCAAGACCTATTTTCAAGGATTGTATTGAATTAGATATGGCAGGAAGAAACTATCATTTACTCTCACTTCAGCTGAATGACTTTGGTTTAAACTCTAAATATGGTCTACCAGGCAATGTCTTATTGAATAAAAGCTTTTGGAACTGAAGGAAATTGTACTTCATATATAAAAAAACAAGAATGTGTCCACAGTACACGGATGCCCCACTCGCACTATCATTTTCTATGTTTAGTGAACCATGAAATTGGAATAAATTAAATGATTTATTCACAGGGAACATGTATACTAAGTTTCAAGTTGATTGGACTTCTACTTTATCAAAAACTACCTTGACCAAAAACTTTAACCTGAAATTTGCACTATCATTTTCTATGTTCAGTGAACCATAAAATTGGGGTCAAAACTATAATTTGGCATTTAAATTAGAAAGATCATATCATAGGGCACATGTATACTAAGTTTCAAGTTGATTGGACTTCAACTTCATCAAAAACTACCTTGACCAAAAACTTTAACCTGAAATTTGCACTATCATTTTCTATGTTCAGTGAACCGTAAAATTGGGGTCAAAACTATAATTTGGCATTTAAATTAGAAAGATTATATCATAGGGCACATGTATACTAAGTTTCAAGTTGATTGGACTTCAACTTCATTAAAAACTACCTTGACCAAAAACTTTAACCTGAAGCGGGACAGACGGACGAACGAACGAACAGACAGACAGACAGACAGACAGACGGACGGACGAACGGACGCACAGACCAGAAAACATAATGCCCCTCTACTATCGTAGGTAGGGCATAAAAACAAGCTAAATTCTAAGTAAACAAGCTACAAATAAACTTTCAAAAAACTTCATACAATTAACATAAAACAATGTACAAGAACCATTCTTCTAAACATTAGATATTATAGACTTTTTCCAGGATCCTGACATTGCATTCTTGAAACTATAGCCATTTCAGGACCAGCAATGCTTAAAAAAAGTCCTGATTTTTATCAGTTTGCATAATAGCACGGAGATTTTGCATGCCAGACATAAGACTTTTGATACCTGTGGCAATGAATTGAAAAAAGGAGGTAGAAAAAGTATGTTTACAAAATACATTTGTACAACAAAAAACCATAAAAGCTAAATCATCATCATCAACTACCGGTATACAGTAACAACTTATACCTTTGATTTTTAATGTCTATAAAAATATTCAAGAATATCAAAACATAACATGTCCTATTAAACTGGAATGAAAAATAAGGAAGACCTGCCTCCATCAAAATGAAATAACTATAAATAATTTGATATTAAAGATTGTGAACCCAAAACATGTCCTGTTGACTTATATTTCATACTGTATGTTAACCTTTCAATTGATACAGTTACTTCCCTTATAATACCACTTTGGAGGTTTAAGTGCACAAACTCTTTTAAAGAATCTTGCATAAATTAGTCAAATTCAACTGTTATACAGACCGCTAGACTTGAGTAAAAAATAAATTTCTGAACAATTCAAATTTTGTATAGCCTTGCTTTTAACTCATCCCTATCCCATAATAAGGATCTCTTATTAGACTTGGTTGTATAGCATGTAGCTGGTTCTCTTCAGCTTCCTCAAACTATAACAACTAAACGTGACTGCCACGAAATAGCACAATAATGTTGAAAGTGGCTTTCAACGCCAATCAATCAATCGATGTATGGCATGCTGCATTTTGGTTAGTCAAACACGAAATTGAACCATCAATCCGTCTAAAATGGCGACCAAGGGAAACAACTTAAACATGAAACTCAGAGTATATCAATCGAAACCAATCTATTCATAAAGATGACCTGATTGCATAACCATAGGTATGAATATTGAAATGAAATATAGGTTACATTAGCTTAATTTAACTTGCGTATTTATATAACCTCTTTGGGTCAAGATAGAAAACTATGCACACAATTGTGGATAGAAACACTTAACAATCGGAAAAGACTACAAAAAGTAATCATAAAAATATATAACATGATTTCAAAAGTATACAAAATTGTCGCATGATAACTTACATACATAAGGTAAAAATGTTACCCTTTATAAATCTTACCCTTTATAAATCTTACACATTGTTTTATGCTGGAACTTAAATATGGTAAAGTATGCTGTCAAGTCAAAGAAAACAGGCAATATGGTCAGAAAAAAGCGACACTTCTAATAGGCATTAAACACTTTGTTTAAGGTGATAACATTTAGTTTAGCTTTACTCATTTTTCTGATGCCACTTTAATTTTAACCTTTGTACTTATTGTTACTGGCAATGCCAATATGGGTACCGGTAATAGCTAACTGATATAATTAACTTAACCTTCTATTTCATAGGGTCACATCCTCTAAACTTTGTTTGATAAACTTCAACTCTCTTTGCTTAGCAGTTGTGGTCAATTAAAATAAAATGATAACATTCTGCTGATATTCTTGTATATATATGTGTGAATGTATAGTAGTATGCCTGTAAATGCTTTAACGACTCCAATTTCTTCTGAAAGTAATTTGCAAAACAAGAATGTGTCCCCAGTACACGGATGCCCCACTATCATTTTCTATGTTCAGTGGACCATGAAATTGGGGTCAGAACTCTAATTTGACATTAAAATTAGAAAGATCATATCATAAGGAACATATATACTAAGTTTCAGGTTGATTGGACTTCAACTTCATCAAAAACTACCTCGACCAAAAACTTTAACCTGAAACTGGACAGACGAATGAAAGAACGGACACCCAGACCAGAAAACATAATGCCCCTCTTCTATCGTAGGTGGGGCATAACAACAATACCTAAGTACTAATCTATCCTATTTTGCTAAGCACTATCAAAATCAAAATATGACCTGTGTCGCATAGCAATCAAATGTATGCAAATGATTATCAATTGAATATCAATACATATTTTTTTAACATTTTTTCAGGTTGAAAAAAATTCTTACTAGCATTCAAATTTTGTAACTGTTTACAAATTTAGTGACATAAAAACCCTACAACACAGACCAAAGTTAAATTTTTACTTTATGTTCGAAACTCAGTCAACATCTTATACATGTACACGTACAGGAGGACTTGCATAAGGTCAATTTCTACCTGAGGCAACTCATATCATGTGACAAGTCATGTGATCTGGAATGAGGATTGTGTGATAAACGAGACCACAGGACATTTCTTCCGTATCTTAGCAGAGATATGCGGAGAGGAAGCCATCTTAACTGTTTGTAATTGTGTACAATGTTGGAATGAATCTCCTGCACGATCTGTGATCTTTGTGCATCCACTTATATCCAAAGCAATCAAAGACTGAGTCACAGAGTTGCCTGGCAACAGTAACTGTCGGATACCATCATCAGTCATCCTTGGGCAGTAGCTGATGTCTAATTTTTCTAGTGATATTAAATGGTTGGGAATTTCTGATAGTGATGTATTTGAAATTTCTGTCCCTGCTACCGAAAGATGTTTTAATTTATGCAGACGACTTATATCTACCATCCCTGGGTGTCTGTCTGCTGGGGGACGAATTATGTCCCGAAACTGTTCGTCGGACATCGTAATCCAGCTGATGTCAAGAGAATACAAAAGAGGACAAACAGCAAATCCTAATGCACTTACAACGGCCCATGAACATGACGACAAAGAAAGAGTTTTCAGCTGAGGAATTCTAGCTAACAACCAAGCTAATTGTTTGTGTGTAAGTTTTGACGATTTAAGAATTAATGTTGACGGCTGTCGTTTCACTATACCAATCAAATGAACTTGATAAATGTATTTTCCACTGAGATTTATAGTTTTCCATAATGTATGATGCATGCACCATCGATTCCAAGTCTTACAGCATCCCAAACTTTTAACCAAGGATGTTGGATTTAGATGAGCAAATATTTTCATCCATATTTCTCTACAGAGTGGATGATTTTTACCA
Organism: Mytilus galloprovincialis; assembly: GCA_037788925.1. Lineage (NCBI taxonomy): Eukaryota > Metazoa > Mollusca > Bivalvia > Mytilida > Mytilidae > Mytilus > Mytilus galloprovincialis. The sequence goes on from CM075332.1 coordinate 19,025,144, forward strand.
TTGTTCATTACAAAATAGTCTGCTGGTGGAGGTGGGGGTGGGGGACGTATCACATATCGCTTTATATCTTTCAGAGGTTCTATTTTTAGTGGTGCAATTATTTCTGGAGTTATGTCCCCTCTTCCAGGTGCAAACAGTTTATTTGGTTTCTGCAAATCATTAGTATTATTTGGTGCACTCTCAATCAGTTTTTTTCTCTTCTTGCCTTGACCTTGACCTCTGAAACCTGACTTTGAAGGTGTGTGATTGGCTCCATGTTCGACGTATGAAGTAGACGGAACATCAATGTTCATAACATTTTCAACTAAATCTAATGCATCTGTTGACAATTTCTTTCTGACCTTTGACCCAGCAGACCTCCTGAACTTTTTGAATCCATAAAGACGTCTTCCCCTTGGTGATGTAAGTGCCTATAAGTACAAAGATGTGGAGTTAAGGACACTGATGTTCCAAGTTCAAAGTTCACAAACTAGTTCCTGGTCTGAATTTGTGTTGGATCTTCTCTGTTCAAGAAACAGCTAGAAGGAAAATGTTACTTCAAGATTTTTTATTTATCAACTTTTTTTTTGCTTTTTTTACACCATTTTCAGTTCTCAAGGTCAAAGGTTGGGAGGAAGAACAACACAAATTCAGTTTGAACTATATAAAATTTATTTCATTCAAAAACATATCAAACAATCAATTAAAAGAAACATCAAAATGAAATCTTGTTCTTCTGATTAATGATCTTAAAAGTATAGTGCAATGGAAAATTCTATTAAATTTCGATTTTTTTTTACTCACAAAAATGAAATTTGTGATTGTTCCATAAATTTTGCTGTGATTGAATACCAAAAAGGTACAAAAGAATAGCTCTGTCTTTTTTATCCAGTACTTCCTATACATTATAAGAAAAACAAATTTCAGAGAACTTTTTCATTTTGATGATGTAACAATTTAAAAACAAATTTGTTTGTTTCTTCTTTTTTTTGCTAATCAAAAGAAATCAAATTAATTTAATAATTGAATACTGTAAATTCAGAAATTTTTTGATGTTTCTATTATCCTGAAACTAAGGATAGGAAGTTAAAGATATCTTAAAAATTGAAAAACTTGCATTTTAAAATTCTGACGTCATTATTTGTATGGAGCCATTCCTGAAATAATTACATATAATCTCACATTTTTATCCATTCTTCAACAGTCTTGATAAAACAAATTCACAGCAATTTCTGAATTTATAGTATTTTAAAATTAGTTGATTTACTTTAATCATTATTTAATATACAAAAAAATGAATAAAATTTTAATAACTTATATACATAACTTAAACCTGATAGTATGGCATTATACTACAAAATTACCAATGAAGTAATATTCTATGTGATTCATGTAAACTGTCCCTCATATATTTCCCTCAATAATATTACATAAACAATCATACTAAATGAAGAGGTAGCGTTGTGTCAATTAAAGACGATTACTGTTGATTCATTTATTTTTGTGGGTACCAATAGTCGGAGTTTGAGAAACAGAGTATTTAGTGGATATTTAATTTCAAGGCTTTTCCATGATTGAGGCCTATAGAAATTTGTACTTTGTCCAATATCTGAATTCCTGCTTTAGGCTTATTCACGAAAGTTGGTATCCCACAAATAATAATGAATCCACAGTCCATTAAAACAAATTCATATAAACATAAAAACAGGATACCTAATAAAAAAAGCCATTTTCTAATACCTTTCATTGCCCCAAGAGCCCATTAAAAAAGGAATGAAACACCTTCTCTAGATAATGCAATGGTAAAGAACAGAATACTCCTTGTCTGCTATCTAATTCAGTCATAAAATATTCAACATACAGAAATATATGAAGGATTTTAGAGAATAGTTTGTTTGATAAAAATATGAGGATTTTTTTCAAGAAGTTTAAAAATTAGCTTTTGGCAAAAATTAGTATCACTAGGTGTTAAAATAAAAAAAAACAATTAACTAAAGTGTATCAAAACTTTGTTGAAAATATCACATTGATAAGAACAAAAATCTACTGATAATCCCTTAAACGTTTCATTAATGAATTCAAAATTTTAATGTTAGGAAAAACAAATTTGTTATTTTCATTTTAGATTTAAATATGAATATTCATTATTGGGGATAAGACTTATTTTTCTTAAAATTTATCATTGAAAAAAATAAAACATGAAAATTTTTACAGGAAAACAAAATCAGTCAATTTAAATGAAGAATTTGTAATGGTTGATTAAACATTCATACTTACTTTCGAAATGATGTAACTAAAATTAGCTTACTTTTAAAAATTATCTAATTACATTATATTAACAATAATCACAATTTCTCTTCTTTTTTTCGATATGTATTAACAAAATTGGCACATTCAGATATTCATTAACAAAATGTTCTTCAATATATATATATACATAAGGATTTGTATACAACCCTAGTAATGTCAATTTGGAATATTGGATCACAAGAGCATAAATTGGGATAATTTTCATATTAATCTACTTTTATAAAACCTCAGAACTCACACTTTATTATTCTGTTAGTTTTAGTACAATTTATTATCCTTTTTTTTTTATTATAATTATTTACTCTCTTCTCAGTAGGTGCATTTTTAAGTTGAAGAAATTTTGATATCTATATTACAGTATCATGATATTATAGAATGTATGAATGGTTATATAATTTTATGTTATATATATTATGCTCATAATTTGTCCAATATCCACTTTTTTCGAGTAAAAATTAAAAAAAAGCTAACTTTACTGAACAGGTTTAATTAGTTATCTGATAATTTTATAAATTTCATGAATTTTGTCTTTTTATTTTTCATTTATTTATTCAATAAAACTTGTCACTGCAATACCTTTCCTTCTTTCCTATGAAAAATACCCCCCCCACCAAAAATTTTTTTTTTTTTTTTTTTTTAATTGAAATGAAATCCAAAAACAAAACATAGAAAATAAATTAAACATATTGGGAATTGAGATCATTGGATTAATTCATTATACTTTAAAAAAAAAAAAACAATTAATAATCTATATCAGTATCAAAATAAAAAAAAATAAGATAAAAATCAGCTGATTACACAACAGTAATAATGATGACGTGAACAGAAATTATTTCAACCGCCACAAATCTTTTTAGTATATTGCCCTATATCTAATACAAACATTAGCAATTTAGAACAAAAATGAAATCCATGCCTTATTTTTATCTTGTTTAAAATATAAAGGAAGTTAAATATACTTTTTGGTTCCCAACTTTTATTTTTCAACATCCTTGATGTACCAAAGATTAAACCGTCATTTTCTTTTACCCATACTGGCCTTTATAAAATTATATACACCGAGAAAAAAAGAGAAAAGTACAACAGATTTGAGCAATGATACACGGCAAGTTTTGAATATCCCCTGAAAGAAACTAGGAACATGAATAACGAATATCAACAGTAGTCCAAAAATCTACGAGGTGTAACTACCTCACGTCTCGGTCGCTTAGCCATGTGATCTGACGTCATGTTTTCATCGCTCAGAGTCGGTGACCTTTTTATGGTTCGTCCCGATCTAGTTTTGACAGACTCTGGTGTTTTTGCAACTCCATTGGTTTTTGGGTTATCTCCCTTGGGTGTCCCTTGTACTTCCTCTGACGTTGGTAGAGGGTTATCAATAACATCACCATGGTCATCAGGTTTGATAGTTTTCTTTAACGGAGAAGCTTTGACATTTGTTATAGACTTCTTCTACAATAGATTAAATATACAGTTAGAATGCAGGCTCAATTCCAGCTTCTGTAAACCAACTTATTTTGCTTCATTTTGCATTTAGCCTTTTGTTTCCCTATATGTGGCGACTTAATTTGGCTATTTTCATATTTACTTGATGTAGCTTTAAATTTTCACGATGATTTATATTGGTGAAAGTTGTAACTAGAGGCTCTCAAGAGCCTGTGTCGCTCACCTTGGTCTATATGCATATTAAACAATGGACGCAGATACATTTTTGACAAAATTGTGCTTTGTTGATGGTGATTTGTTTGTAGATCTTACTTTACTGAACTTTATCTTTATCATAATGAACTTGGCCCAGTAATTACAGTGGAAAATATTTTGTAAAAAATTTACAAAACTTTATGGTGAAAATTGTAAAAAATTGACTATAAAGAGCAAATTCTTATGAATATAGAATACTTTTAGAAAGAAAAACTATATGAAAGCTTAGTATTGACATATTTATAGCAATTCAAAATAATAACAGTTCCTTCAGCATGGAAATGACTATAATATACCTATACAAACTGATAGACTAATTTTGTCACAACATCATGAAAGTGGAGTTAAAGTCTTATAGGATTGTAATAAAATTGAGAATGGAAATGGGGAATGTGCCAAAGAGACAACAACCCGACCATAGAACAGACAACAGCAGAAGGTCACCAACAGGTCTTTAATGCAACGAGAAATTCTCGCACCCAGGGGCGTCCTTCAGCTGGCCTTAAATTTTTCAATTATTTTGCTTCATTTTAATCCATTGTTAAAACAAATTAAATAATTTTCAACAATTATTTACCATTTTAAGAGGAGATCTCTGTTTAGACATTGCCGGTGATGACTTTTTTTCTTTGATTCCATCAGTTATTTTCCTTTTTGCTGTCAACTTCTTTTTCAGACCATCTTTCTTCCCTTTGATTGGTTCCTGGTTGTCTGTTGTTACTTTTTGCGGTGATACAGCTGCATCATCATAACATTCCATTTCTAAAGCCACTTCGTCTAAATCTGTTTCACTGGCATAGGATATTGGAGAGTGCTGGAAACAAATTTAAAATCAATTAAAAAATTTTCAATTTTTGCGGTCGTATAATAAAAATACATACCAGTGGCAGATCCAGAAATTTTTTTTGAGTGGTGGACCTACTGACTGCCAAAGAGGGGACCAGCTCTGGTCATGCTTCAGTGATTCCATTTATAATAAACCAAATTTTCCCCAGAAAAGGAGAGCCCTGAAGAATTGCAGACTCCATTGGTAGTTTTACTGTTTACCTGGTGACATGAAGGGGTAACAAGTAATTGGATATTTGTGACAGTAAAACTTCTAATGAATGTCTGCATAGCTTCAAATACCATACAGTCATCTCTATTCTAATGTAAAATAAACAAATCAAGAATTGTAGCCATTATTTTGGCGTATTATTTTCATTAAATGAAAATTCAGAGAAATGTTTTCTTTGACAGCACAGCTAGTTGATGTCATAAGTATGTTGGGCGTATGATAGGTAAACACTGGACATTCCTGGCTTCACGCACACCTCAAAATGTAATAAAATTTACAAGCAAGTTGATTTCTAGTTGCAAAATGTAATTTTTGCTTATCTTGGAGAAATTACTGTCAAAATTTAGGAATTTAAAATGACAATTTCCTTAGATACACCCAAGACAGTTATAAGAAGAAAGGTACACTGATCAACATTCTATCAGCACCAATGATTCAAAATAATTGGAACCAGAATAATCAATATGATTTTAAGTCCTTTTTTACCATCTGTTCTTTGACTGTAACCCGTTTTCCTTCAGTTTCCTTTGGTATATTTTTGACATCAGGTATTGATACTGCTGGTACTGCTATTGGATCCTCATTTTTTACTTCAGTTTTAACCCTAAGCTGCAACAGACATTACATAATTTAAATTAGGTATTCTATTGAAATTTTTAAAATTGGTTGATAAAATTTCACCTGTGAACAATATTGCATGTGTTGTTGTGCTAAGCATATCCCTACTTGTAATTCAAAGTGTCAGACAAATAGATGTCGGACAAAAGTTCACACACATGACTTTTGAGCTGATGACCAAATATGACATCTTTCTGAGAAAAGTGTGATGAAAAAGTTTCAGTTGATCCATCAGGGTTGAGGTTGTAAACTTCAAAGTATCTTTTCAGTGATTCTGTAAAGTACTTTTAGAGTACAGTTTTATTTCATTACAGCTTTAAATAATTACATTGTATTTATTTTGTAGAAAGTCAACAAGAGTATTTTCCACTTATATTACTCAAGTTAACAAATTTCTACAACAAATGCAAATACTCTCAGATCTGTCCTTAATGTCCTTTTTTGTTTTACTTAGGTGTTTTATTTTTGTGTGATTTGTATTGATCTGATGAGTTTGGCCCTTTTCAAGTGATTTTTAACCAGATTTTTGTGTCAAAAATGTCGTATATTGATTTGGGGATGTACGGCGGGCGGGCGGTCAGTCGGGCAGGCGGGTGGGTGGGTGGCAACCAAATGTTGTTCGTGCATTTACTCATGAAGCGTTCAACCAAACCTTTTAAAATTTTAATATGTTGTTACTGACAACAAAATGGAGGTCAAGTTCAATAATGACGATTTTGATTTTTACCGTTCAGGAGTTACGGTTCTTGAAAGTTTAAAAAATGTCGTGTCCGTGCATTTGTTCATGAAGTCAAGTTTGATATTGATAATCATAAATTTTACATATTAGGAGTTTTGGTCCTTGTAATATTGATAAATGCCAGAACACAAATAAATGTTAAAGAATCCGGTTTACTGTCATTTTGACAGCTCTTGTTATGTTTGTTCTGATATTGTACTGTTACACAACTGTCCCAGGTTAGCAGGAGGGTTTTGTCCCAGCAAACATGTTTAACCTCGCAACATTATGTATGTGCCTGTCCCAAGTCAGGAGCCTCTAATTCAGTGTTTTTCGTTTCTTGTTTTGTACATAGACTGTTAATTTTCTTGTTTGAATTGTGTAACAAATGTCATTTCATGGTCTTTGATAGCTTACTATACAATATCAGTAATAAAATTCTGTTCACCTATCACTAGTATTACAGAAGTTTTAAAGCCATTTCATATACAAGAGTGACCATTTCTAACTGCGACAACTATTTATGACATTACAATTGATATTGTTGTACACATTTCCCTTAGAATCTAACACTGATTTTTCTGTACGTGATTTCATTTAATGATTCTTTTAAGAATCCTGTAAACATATTGAAACAATTCTATTGTGGTAGAATGTATGTGTGCAAGTACATATTTGTGTAGTTACACATTAAAAGTACACAAATCTCTACCTGTAGTGGTCCCTTTGTTGTGTCATGTAAACACTTGGGACATTCCCATTGTTGTCGGATATCTTCGTTAATAACACCCTCGCTGTTTAAGTTCTCGTACTTCTGATGTAAACAAGGAACATGGATAATCTCCCAACACAAACTGCACTCCATTAACTGGTTAGGTTCTGGTTGGTCGGCTTTATTACAAATCAAACAGGTGGCATTGTGTGGTAATACAGGCTGTAACATGTAAAAATAATAGCTATTACAAATCAAACAGGTGGCATTGTGTGGTAATACAGGCTGTAACATGTAAAAATAATAGCTATTACAAATCAAACAGGTGGCATTGTGTGGTAGTACAGGCTGTAACATGTAAAAATAATAGCTATTACAAATCAAACAGGTGGCATTGTGTGGTAGTACAGGCTGTAACATGTAAAAATAATAGCTGAAGAGGCCATTTTTTAGCAGGACCAAAGCAAATAGAAAACTTAATTATATATAGCGGGAAATTTGGGTAATGACTTTACTTTTTGCTAATTTTGTGAATGAAAGGAATCACGAAATAAGAATGCTAAAAAATGAAATATCAGTCAGATTTTGTCCTTGAAATCATAAAATTTGAACTACATAAAATTTAGGCCATTTTAACTTGATTGGATGAATCAATGTTGCCATTTATTGTTTGCAGTTTACAATTTAATCAAAGTGTTATAGCACTTTAAAAAGCATTTGCTGTCTATCTAAAAGAAAATGTAAAAATCTTTATAGTTTTGTTTAAACTGTTTTCCACTAAACTTAAATACATTTGATCAGCTTTCGCTATACTTACAGAAAGACACTGCTTGCTTTTACAACATTGCTTCATTCTGCCTGATCCACCAAACTTTTTCATATCTTTACAGAAATTACATTCCCCACAATCTGACCGTGTGCATGGTTCACATTTCTTACATCTTGTTCTCCGACGACGCACAACCTCCGACTTCTGTAATTTTCCCTTAGCAGCTTTAGGTGCTTTCTGTCCAGTGGAGGTATACTGCTTTTTTGGTTTGATAACCTGTAGCAGAAAATACAGATAAATTAATACTGTAATCTTATATTTTATTTTAATTAAACATCATTATAATAATATTAATTGTTGCATATAAAGTTAGAAACCCTTACCCTTTTAAGGACCCCCTTTTTCATGGGGTTTGGTATTGCAAATTAAACTGTTGTTTTGAGTATTGTTGATATAAAATAAATGTTTTTTTTTCCTGTCAGGGGTGCTTTTGATTGATTTCATTGGTGAACTGTCATCTGATCTCTATTTTCAAATAAAGTAAGGAATATTTTGAATCTGGAATAGTCACATGGGAATAGTTTTGAATTCTGGAAAATTGATAAGTAATGTAATGATATTTCCTTCAGAAATAACTAACTACGGTAAATTCAGAAATTATTGCATGCATTTATTGCTTGAGATTTATTCATTTTTGACTAAAATGCACGATTTTGTTATTATAAATGTTATAGTCAGGACCACCTTTGTTATTATAAATGTTATAGTCAGGACCACCAAGGACTAGAATCACTCAGATAACTGATTTCTTGTTGTTAGCTTAAAGTCCAGTGGCAAATATTTCATAAATAGTCAAAATGATCACTTATACAATATTGCAGATTTTCACAAGTGTAAAGTTTTATGACCAAAAACCCTGCAACTATTTATTTAACATAACAGTGTAAATTTATCTACCAACACATTTCACAAAAACATCAGAAGTAAAACTTTCATGAAATTTTTAGGGGTTTTATTTAAGGTGGTACCCAACACTTTCACTAAAATTAATTTGGCTTGTTTAATTTTCATAAAATTTTGTCAAAGTATTTACTTTAACCCTTCAACAAAAATATAAATATTTCAAAAATTTGAACCAACCGTTTTGTCAGAAAAATTACACTGGTTATATAGTAGTTTGACAAACTCCAATTTTGATCATTGAGAAGCTTAATATTCCCTTTACAACACAACGTAATTAAAACGTTAAGCTGACTTTACAGAGTTATCTCCCTGTAGTGCTAGGTACCACCTTTAATCATTTTAGTAAGATTTTATAAAATTTCACATTTCTTTATTAAATCCATATTCCTTTATGAATGTCTGATGCCAAATAAATGAGGAATGTACATGGGACAGATGACCCCCCCCCCTTTTTGGCATATAATGTTAAAGGAATATAACTCAAGAACTGTAAAAGTGACGCTATTCAAATTTGTTCTTGATCTGAGTTTTGTGGAAATGAGCATTGTGTATATGTTTCAAAACATTTAGTTGAGGTAAACTTTAGTAAGAGAACCTTAATGAAAAATCAAGCAATTTTTCATTTGTAACATGTGTAAAGGGGCACAACTCAAGAACATTAATAGTGACACCACAAAAAATCAAAATTTATCTGTATATTGTGGTAATAAGCATTGTGTATAAGTTTCAAAACATTTGGTTGAGGCAAACTCAAGTTAGAGAACAGAAACCAATTTTGGGACGCAAGTATGGACGGACATACAGACGGACAAGGGCTACGGCGGGGGCATAAAAATGTTCAAGTAGAATTTTCAATTAACCACTTAAGATCTTATGTAATTTCCATCATATATACCCTCACCTTTTTTGATGGTGGCCAATAAGTAATTGCCTCTCCTGTGATTGCAAGCTGTGCATTGTCCTGAAGATGGTCTATTACCAATTGCTGCAACAACACACATTACTAATTAACTTGGATAGTTTAAAAGCTTCAAAAACTTTTAAGTTTAACAAGAAAATGTTTAAAATTTGTTCTCCTCTTTGTCAAAAATAATCAAGATGACAAGCTTTCATTAACTACCTTTATTTGAAAAAAATACAATTTCTTTTCCGAAAAACCTGCAAAATTATCTCCCTTTTTGAAAATATAATCTTTATCAAAAGAACAACAGTTAATTTAATGCATTACAATTTTATAATGAAGGTTTAACAATAAATAATGAAACAGCAACCTGATAACTTAAAAAGTCACTTGTAAAGAAAATTTATATGTTATACTTAATTTTATTTTATTTATATTTAATTCAATATTGTTTAAATCCTATATTGGTCTTATTGAAATAAACACAAAACAAATCAGTCGTCTTTTGGTCAAGTTTTTAACTAGCCAGGACAATATCAGGGTAATGGATTTTCTGGAATTGATGTTACTTCAGTAAACCTGCATAAAAAGATCGTCTTCAGACACAGAGAAAACTGACATTATCAAATGTAAACTTTGAATTGAGGTTTGTAATTCAAACATTTTTCTACAGTGGGAAAAGAAGAAATTGACATGACAAAATAGGGCTACATGTTATAGAAAATACCTTTATTGCAAGTTTGACTGTATGCAAAAGAAGTGACTTTTATAGTGGGTCTCATTGAGGTCTAAGTGTGACGCAGAATTGCTGATTTTTTGTAAGTGTGACATGTGAAAGTCAAACTATTGTGCCATGAAAACGGGAAATGAAGTCTATAGGGACACAGGAAATTACAAAAAATTGAGAATTGCTTACGTACATAGTGTAAGCGGGATACGATAATCTGACAAAACAGTAAGCGGGATCCTGGATCAAAACCCCACAATGAGACCCCTTTTATAGTAGGTTTCACTGTATCTTGATATTCTGTTTTCTTAGTAACTTACTTTTGCCTCTCTGAGTACACCCTCAGGATCAATCAGGTCTTTAGGGATACCTTTCTTAGATGGAGGTAAGTCTTCCAACCATTCAATCATTTTTTTCAATCCTTTTATCTCCCACTTCGTTAAATGAACATTCTTACGTTCTCTTTTCGTTCGTCTGATTTCAATGGATCCTGATGAACTATTTGAATCCTCATTCATTTTCAATTTGCTTGCTTTGGAAGTTATTTCTTTTGATACATTTGAAAAATCAATATCACCATGGTGACCAGCAATATCATCTGGTCTCTCGTATATTTCAGTGTCTGCAGAACTACAACTATCAGATGTAGATTTCCGAGGTGATTGTTTCAACTTTATTGCCGATTTTTCATCATCAGCGGAAGGAGATTTGTTCACACTTTGGTGGTCTATTCTAGTGAGTTCTATTTTGATACTTTTTGAAATATTTGAAGTTCCAATTTCAGGTGAATTTTTTGATTCCATTTGTCCATTTTCTTGTGAACATCTTGACGAGGGTCTTGAATCGTCTTGACAATCTGGTTTCTCATCCTCCTGATTCTCAGATGGAAGTTCAATGCACTGCTTCCCTGTCAGACAGCACAAGTATTGAGCCAAAACATACCATGCTATTTCGGCATAAAATGGATACCGAAATTTATGAGGCACCTGTAAATAGAAATAAATCTGTCATAATCAGAACCACAGGTATGGTTGCCAAACTTGTTTAAGTACATGGTATGAAAGTATCAATTTGATTTGTTACAACAAATTCAGGTGTTCTAATTTTTAGCATTTGAATCATGTCAGGATATACAAATGACTGTGATTTAAAATGATGAAGGTATTATTTTCCTTATAATTAAATAGTAAGAAATCAATCCACACATTTAGGTGGGTCGCGGGATTGCCGATTTTTTGTAAGCGTGACTCGTGAAAGTCAAATTATTGTGTCGTGAAAACGGGAAATGAGGTCTAGTGGGACCTGGGAAATGACAAAAATATGAGAATTGCTTATGTACATAGTGTAAGCGGGATACGGGAATCTGACAAAACAGTGAGCGGGATCCGGGATAGGAACTCCCCAATGAGACCCCCATTTAGTGTGTAACCATTATTCACAATAATTGTTTTCATCTATCATCCTGACCTGAACATGACAAAATCAGAGGATGCAAGGTGCCTGAATTGATCACTTTTATTTATTTTGCCAAAATAGCCTTACAATAAGCTTTTTATCAGTAAATAAATCAAAACATAAAACATATGCAGTAAGTTTGGTTTCACTTTGTTTAGTGATTCTAGAAAAGATCTTTGAAAATAAGTTTGGTTTCACTTTGTTTAGTGATTCTAGAAAAGATCTTTGAAAATAAGTTTGGTTTCACTTTGTTTAGTGATTCTAGAAAAGATCTTTGAAAATAAGTTTGGTTTCACTTTGTTTAGTGATTCTAGAAAAAATCTTTGAAAATAAGTTTGGTTTCACTTTGTTAAGTGATTCTAGAAATGATCTTGGAAAATAAGTTTGGTTTCACTTTGTTTAGTGATTCTAGAAAAAATCTTTGAAAATAAGTTTGGTTTCACTTTGTTTAGTGATTCTAGAAATGATCTTGGAAAATCAAACTAATTGGCCTCTATTTTTTTTGCCAGCTAAAGTCAAAGTAACAACATTTGGTAAGTACCTTCTAGGACATGATTTGTTTTCAATTTACTTTATCTACTATTGAAAAAAAACCTGCCATTTCCTAGAGAGTTTAAATGTCAAATGTGACCTCAGCAGTGTTCTCCCCAGAAATTTTGGATAGCATCACATTTGGCGTAAAAAAAAAATTGTATTTTTTTTCAATGTAATTTATCGTGTCGTGGCAACGCTTTATTTTCTTTATGTTATATACATTATTGTTTATTACAAAATGTATTATACATGTATTGTTTGTATGCTACAGGCCCTTATTTGGTAAATAAAATATTCTATTCCACCCTATTCTTTGTTTTTATATTGTTGAATTCATAACTGAGAATACAATTAAACTATAACCATGATAACAGTATTTTCAGTTTATGTTTTCTATATTCATTTATAGTTCCAAAATTATTTTTTTCCTCTTAGTCTAAATAAATATATGTGTGGTTCCAGTTACCCTACCTATACCCAGCTAAATGAATGAATGGTTTATTATAGTGAAACCTGTATAGATACAATTGCCCTTAATATACATGTAGGAAAAACATGGGTTCTTAATAAAAAATTTAAATAGAAAAAATTCTTTATCATGTCTTTGAAACATATTGGTTCATGGTCCCAGTTGTTTCTTTTTACAAAATGATATATTTTTAACAAAGTTATCTACAAGTAGTCTGTTAATGCTTAGTTATCTCTTTATGTATCATTGTTTTCTGTCTACTGTGCCATTTGTGCAGTCATATGTAGTTATTATTGTAAAATGCGGATTTTTGTCATATCTGGTCCGGTTCCGATCAGTAGTTTACACTAAAATATTAAATGCCGCCAAAAGCAATGAAAATTACGAAAATAAACAATGTTTGACAAGAGATTTGGAATGAATATGGCGTTTTTAATGCATTAAATGGATGAAACATATTCACAAGCAAATTTTTATCACTTTCTAAAGAAAGTACAAAACTTATTTTGCCCAAAATCAAAATTTTCACTCTCGATTTAATAGGAAGAGAAAGAAAGTAATAATAACATATCAAAAGTCGTAAAAAGCTAAGACTCAACCTCATTTTAAAAGAGAAAAATTGTTTGTTTCTTTGAAATTACATTTAGCAAACATATATTTCGATTTTTTTATGATTTTCTGATTACGTTTTCTCCTTGTCGAAATTTGCCGATTGCAAACCACGTGTCAAAGTGACAGCTTGGGGTATTCGTATCCAAACAGTTATCACCCAAAGGGCATTATTAACACCTATTTAACCACTCTAAATTGCTCTATTGTCCGACTTGAAGGGATTACAATTAAAAGTGATAGAGAAAAATAACATCCTGAAAACAATTATAGCATCGCGGTAATAATTATAGCGTCGCGGTAATTATTATAGCATAACGGGAAGAAATATAGCGTCGCGGTACCACGACGCTAAAACGGCCTGGGGAGAACACTGCTCAGATGATGGCCATTTGTAATTTCAGATAAGGTACTGTGGATTCATTTATTTTCGTGTGTATCAATTTTCGTGGATTGCTGAAAAATTGAATCTTCGTGGATATTTAATTTCGTGATTTTGCCAATCTCTCTATACAAAGTCTATTGAAATATGAAATTCGTTAAAAATTATAATTCGTGGTTCACACGTACCCTCGAAACCCTCGAAAATTGATATCCAACGAATAAAAATGAATCCACAGTAATAAAGAATTAAAAAGGGAGTTAACTTTTAAGCAATTATTGCTGGATTACCTTTTTTTTTTACTGTTATGCTAATTGAAAGTATATATATATATATATATATCAAACATAAGATCGTGTACATGTACAATAGCTAGTTGATCAATGCTGACCATTGAACTCATAAAAAATCTTGCCAATTCAAACTTTTTATATCAATGTCATTAAACATGTGATACTGTGGATTCAGTTATTTTCGTGCGACCAATTTCGTGGAAAACTTGCAAGTTGGTGGATATTTAATTAAGTGGTTTGCACAAGTTTGCATACAAAAAGGGAATGTGTCATTTGATGAACATTTAATTTCATGATTCACTTATACCCACAAAATCCACTAAAAATTACTTACATGTGTTCTGTCCTCAATATCAGACACGGTTAACTGGGTCTCCATGTTGAAATTGTGAAGAAAATTACCTCCAAACACTAGAGAGTCTTCAGGTGTATAAACTCCATGAATCCAACCTAAAAACACATAATAAGTATTGTAGGTTATATTGATCTCAAGTTTTATATTTATTTCATTCATACCATTATCAATAAGTCAGTAAAATATCTATATTTTTAAATTTAAATTTTTGACAAATGAGGGAGGAAAAAATTAATGTATGTTTAAATCTTTAAAAAATACAAGATGAAGCATGTGTCTAAAGTTTTTAATATTCACTAAGGTTCCAACATCTTGAAGGGCCCCAACATCTAAATGGTCTAGGTAGTGCATCTCATGGCACAGTGGTTTGTCATCAAAAGACAGACACCAATCGGACTTTTCTATGATTATCAGTATTTGATATTAAGCAAACAATCAATCAATCAATTTTAGCGCCGGTAGATAATCTTTCTCTAATTACGGACGGTCTTTCTCAACCAACATAAACTGAACTCGTTTCAAATGTTTTTTTTAAAACAGAAATCCATTGTTAATTTTTCTAATAGAAATATTTTGAAACAAATGATTTGAACTCTTTCTTTTTACAAAATTAATATTCTTTTTCTATAACTGTACTGCCTTACTTGCAATAATATGTCTACCACTTAAACCATAAACAAATAAGAATATAGTTTCAGTTTCCATGGTTAGTATTTACCTGATGGTATGATGAAAGTGTACCCAGCATGCAATGTAATTCTCTCACATCCTTCAACCTTGTCTGCCAAGAAAATGTCACCTTGTTTCCCTGACAACACCCAGGTTAAGTAGATTTCCATGTTTTTGGGTGTTGGTGGAATTAACCAAAATACCTGAAAACAAAATTATCTTAATCTACTTTGTATATGTTGTTTCTATGCTGTTTCTTTTTTCAATTTTATTTAAGGAAAAACTGTAATATTTTTTCTGTCTCTGAAGAACTAACACAAAAAATGTGGTGCACACTTAATAACCTGTGTAGCTGGTTATTTTAAAGTGTGCACCACATTTTTTTATGTTATTTTGAATATTCCTTATAATTCAATTCTTAATTCCATTTTAAGCCAGAGTAAATCATGAAAAAATGTTGATGACGTCACAGTCATATGACAAAATTATGTACATGTATATGAGCTGATGGACAAAACACTGTCAGCCAAAATTGTGAAGAAAATCTTAATATAAAAATCAAAGTGCTTTTGATTGCTATTATTTGACAGTTTGAACTGAATTGTATTTAATATTAAAGCAATGGAACAATTTTAGACAAAACAAAAAAACAATTCAACTAGAGTTATTTCCCTTTGTTTATAACACTTAAGATTCATTCATACACCTTATAATGTATAGATTTGCAACTTTTAAAAATACGAAATTTTTAATAACATATTTTATTTATAAAGTATGACTAGATTCAGATTTACATCATTTTATTACACTGATCATGGGCTTTTCAAGTAAAAATAAGATTTTTTTTTAATTCACAATATTATGAATATTATGGTATCTATTTACAGCATAAGGTTTGTACCTGTTAAAATGTTTAAACCTACTGCATTTGTTTGCACCTGTCCTAAGTCAGTGATCTGATGTTCAGTAGTATTGTGTGTTAATGTGGTTCATACGCGTTTCTCATTTTTTTGTGTAGATTACACCATTGGTTTCCCTGTTCGAATGGTTTTACACATGTCATTTTTGGGGCCCTTTATAGAATTGCTGTTTAGTGTGAACCAAGGTTATGTTAAAGACCATTCATTGACCAATATTGATTTACTTTTTTACAAATTGTGATTCGGATTGAGAGTTGTCTCATTGGCACGCATACCACATCTTCTTAGATCTATATAACTTATACTTACTTTTTTCCCATGTAGTATATGATACCATACAGATGTCCCCCCAAAATCTACATGGAAATCTGTATAACATCCCTTCACACTCATTAAACAATACCTAAAATCATGATAAAAAATGTTAATATATATAATATAAAATGTTATCACAGAGATATGTCTTGCCTTTTTGTTATTTTAATATTGCAAATGTTGAAATTAAAATAGCAATACTCTAACATGTAAGTTTTGTGAATAATCAAAGTTGATAAACCATGACTGAAGGTACATGGCTTTAGGTGTAATACCACCAAATCATTGTACGTCACATCCGGTTGCATACGAACGTAGGCCTAAAAAAATATTCCCTTGAATTTGACAGTTGTAGAAAATTAACCCTGCATTTCAGTGCACTTAAATTTTTCTGAGTCGTAAATATGTATGTTGGATGTCTGAAAGCAGCATTCTTTTTTTATTTGATGGCCTTATAAAATATTTTGGAGCGTTAAGGTTACATAAATACCAAAGCAGGTAACCAGTAAGGCCAGGGTTTTTTAATTTGTTGGTTTACGGATTTTACCCATGAAAAAGTCGGGTCGGTCGGTCGGGAAAAAAAAAGAAAAAAATATTTTTCAAGACAGAAAAATATGTTCGATGACGGACGGACAAAGACAAAATTAAATCGTCATTTCACAAACATTAAAAACAGATTCGCGTAGCTCTTAATCAATTCCAGAAAACTTGGTGAATTATGATCTTCAAGCACGAAAACTGATAAAGAAAAAAAATGTAAAAATATCGTACGAAAATAAGTTTCAACACACGTGTCAAAAAACGTAATAGACTCGTCAACTGGAAAAACGAGAATATCGGGTTAATCTGTTGTCATGCATTCCCATTTTTTATCCAAATGGACGATATTTTTTTATTATCTATGAAACAAGAAAATTCCAAATGATTATTTAATATTCAGTACTTTAACTTGACGTCTTCCGCCTGTCCACATTCGGACAACTCTATTTCTATCAGATGATGCATCTTACGGACTGATGACAAATACGGGAAACGAACTTATTGTGTAATTGGTTTTAAACACAGATTTCGTTTCGCAAAATTATTTGCGCAAACGACATTTCAAAGTCAGTTATAATTGATTATTTTTAGAAACGTAAACTGGAAGTTTTATTTTTTCCCTACATAAAGTGTTATCAATTTTGTTAGTGATAAATGCATTTCATTTCATAAAAAACAGAATATTTTAATTATTTTTCAGGGATAATGCACTTGTTAGGGTCGGCGAAAATAAAAAAGCATGAAAAAGTGACTTTATTTTTATTCTGGAAATCGGCAAAATCGGGTCGGCGGATCCGTAAACCAACAAATTAAAAAATCGTGGCCTATGAAAATGTCTTTTGTATTCTATTTAATTGTTTGAATGCATATATCATGAGTTTATGATCAGATATTAGTCAACACTTCATTTTATTATGATACATTGAAATTAGAATTTTTCGAAGAAATTAGACTGAAATTGCCGTAGGATATGGCCTTACATTATAGTGATTTTCTCTGAAACAATAGCTCTGACTGAGACAAAACTTGACAGTTATGCTTGAAATAACTTGCAATTGGAGGGAAAAAAATTAAATTAAGTTTATTTGACATTTAGGTGTTCTTTACACAATCTTCATGGAAATGAGATATGCCAATGCCAATACAATTGCATACCAAAAACCATTGACTTATCATAAGTCTTTCCCTTTCAACAAACCTAAACACAAACTTGTATACTATGTAAAAGTGTCAGTCAATGAACAATGATGAGGGAGTGGGGCTATATAATTTCCATTGAACAATACTTGCAAATGCCAAAAAAAATTGCATACCAAATATTATTGACTTAACATTAGCAGTCCGTCTTAAACAGATCAATGACAAACTTATACATGTATATAAACTAAGCAAAAGTTTCAAAGTCAATAGACCATGACTGAGAGGGCAGGGCCAAATATTAGCAATGGAACTAAGATGTTCTAATGCTTATGCAACTGTACATTTTATACCAATCAGCATTGGCCTACCACTAATGGTTCCCCTTGAACTGACCTTATCACAAACTTATACATGCACTTTGACCTATAATAGTTTACTTTTATAAATTGTAACTTGGATGGAGAGGTGTCTCATTGGCACTCATTCCACATCTTCTTATATCTATGATAAAATATACTAAACTTTGAGGAAATTCAAAACATAATGTCCCTAATGATAATATTTCTTGTAATGCTGGAAATCCGACTTCTCTTTTTGTCGGTATCAATAACATTGTAATGCATTTACGGTAAAATGCAACACCACAGAGCAGCTGGTCTAGTTGTTCATCAGAACACTAGATGAATTAATGTCATACACTTAATTCTTGGTAGTAGAAAAGCTGCCTCAAATTTAGTCCAAATAATTATGACGTCTGGCAAGGCTATTTTAATTTTTTTCTGGAATGTGGGATCAAAAAAAGTCAAAATCAAAAAATACCCACAGCAGACGGCATGATTATCTGGACTACCTCCAATTTAAACCTACTTTTGAACTTTTGGGTATTTCATCTTGTCAATTATGTTAGTGGATTCTGTCTGACAATCTTTGTAGTGTCTTGGCCATACTGTATCCACCCAATCCACTTGTCTGACCTACAAAGAAATAATAAACAACTTTAGTTGATCCATACATCAAGCAGTATGGTGTCATCTCACAGGCACTTGTTTCAGAATTTATTCCCCCTATAATAATATACCTATATAAGTTATATAAGAAAATTTTTTCTGAGACAAGTAATATTAGTGCCTGTGTGTCATCTTCACTTGTCTGACCTACCGGTACAAAGAAATTATAAACAACTTTAGTTGATCCATACATCAAGCAGAATGGCGTCATCTAACCAGATCAGTGGTGGATCCAGTGGGGGTGGTTCCAGTGTTTTAACCCCCCTTTTTTGACGAGTAATGCATCTGAACGGGGCATATAGTTGGAAACCCCCCTTTTAAAAATGGCTGGATGAGCTCCTGAAGGAGCTAAATCCTTTACAATGACCACATTTTTTAATATAAAATCAATCCAACACCACTTATAGTTTACCTTTTTATTATATAGTCATAAAAATTTAACCTTAATCACTGATATTTCAGGCAGTCACTGAATCTTGAAAATGAGGTCAAGGACAATGGACAAATGAAAGACAGAAACTTTGTAAAATACAGAATACACATACAAGGTCCGATAATGACGCATCCAGGTCTTCTACATTTTGAAATATTTAGCTTTATAAATTTACATATAGTTTATGCTTGCGGTCATAAAACTTTTGAGTCAGTTTTTTGTACTCGTACTCGAAAATCAACCAATCAAATTGCTGGATTTCATGTTTTGAGCATGATTTTTTTGCTCCGAGCACTGAGCAAAGTTTTGTGCCTTCTAGGCCAGATATTAATCCCTTTGTTTCGCATACAACGACTTCTGTGGCAGGCAGTGCAACAATGTTAACTATTGTGTTTTCTTTTATTTTGTTTCTTTTATTTTCAGGTACATGTAACCATGGTTACTCATTTACTGGTGGGTTTTGTTTAAAGATTAGTAAAGTCATTAGATTAGACATTAGACTTTGTGTGGAAGCCAAATATAGTAATTTAACAAAAAAATTATTTAGTTTTATTAATGAGGCTCATTAAATTATTTATTGACAGGATGATTCCTAAACTCTGCTTTTTATGCATTTTTTTTAATATATCTGCCATTAAATGCTAGTGCTTATATTTATTTATTTATTGTTTTTATGCTTTTAGTATGTTATATTTTATGATCCCAAGTGATTTGCTGATTCCCCCGTTTCAATGCACATAGAGGCACTTGCCACATGAACTTTGACTCTGGAGACTCACAAATCAAATAGAGTTGCTTTCATTATATTGCATGTTTTTTTAGTTTTATTTAGTAGTATTTGCATGATGCTGCATGTTTTTTATGTGATAGTCGGTTAAAGAGCTCACCAGAGCTCATGTTTTCTCTGTTATTATGTATATATATATGCCGACTCTAAATAAAATTTACTTACTTACTTACTACTAAACTGAAACAATTGTTATTGTATAGAAAACATTGTTTCTACATATAGACAAGGTTTAAATTATAGCAAAATCACACTATAATACAAAATAGCAAATATTTTGTCAACCTACAGATAAGATGAGAAACAAAATATATCCAGATTCTTCAAAAAGAATATTTCTGTATTAAATACTATTTACAAGGGCGGATCCATCCATTTTAAAAAGGGGGGGGGGGTGTTCCCAACCCACGATAAAGGGGGGTTCCAACCACATGTTCCCATTCAAATGCAATGATCATCAAAAAAAAAGGGGGAGTTCCAACCCCCATACCCCCCCCCCCCTGGATCCGCCAATGATTTAGAAACATTATTAACATCTTTTAGTATAATAGTCCCAGTTAACATACACCATTTTTCTCTATTAGAAAATTTAAATCCTGTAAATGTCTTAATGACAAAAAAATATTTTGAACTTTTATAATTTGGGTCAGTTATTTTCTCTGTGATTTAAATATTTACTGACAAGTTGAATCAGGTAAGGACATGTCCTAAATAACTTCCTGGTTGGTTGACATTGAACAAACGGTGAAAGAGAACTAAACTTTTGTCATAACAAAATCAACAGGTATTTGGTTAAATTATTAGTTATTTTATTTAATGACTAGGTATAAAATGCAGAGTAATGTGTATGTTACCTATGTCCATACATCATAAAAAATATGTCTTATTGTTCAGAGGAGTTAGTTGGGTAAGGTCCTAAAATGGCCCTCTTTTTTAGCGTAAATTTCAAGTTAGGATTTATTGAGCAATATCACAATAAATTATAGCTAATACAGTGATTACATAGGAAATAAACCATTTTGTTGAAAATTCATATTCCTGCGTTTTATGATGACGTCACAAGTTGTACTAATATTATATTTCCACGAAAAAATCATTGGAAATAGGCAAATTTTCATAGATTATTGGACAGGAAACATAGAGATCATACATTCGTTCATTGTTATGTCCATAAATCAGTGTGTTAGTTTTCTCCTTTGAACTTTTTTACATTGGTCATTTCTGGCCAAATATCCTTATCCATTCACCATTAACTATTTGGACCTTGACAATAAAGCAAAATAATTTTTATCTTGGAAATTTCCAGGTCATGGCATCCAGTAAACCTATTCCATGTGGACCTTGTATAGCAGGAAAAGTAAACACTAAAGCTGATATCTGGTGTTACAACTGTGATGAAGGATTATGCTCAACATGTTCTGGTCATCACAAAAGATCTAAGTTGTCACGTGATCATAAGATTATTGATATCAAAAATTATAAACCATCTGTCCAAGCTATTAGAACAGAATGTGACAAACATGGTCAACAGCTTAACTTGTATTGCCCGAGTCATTTAATGCCTTGCTGTGATGAATGTATATCCATTAGTCATTCAAAGTGTACCGGAATAAAAAGTTTAGCCAGTATTGTGGAGAAAACCAAGATTGAAAAATCTAAAGAATCCGTAGAGAAAGATATCAACTCCATCTTACAACTCTTAGGTAAAATTGTAAATAACAAATCACAAAACATTAAAAGAGGAGAACAAGAATATGAAAGCATTAAAGAATTCATTGTGAAAATACGCAATGAAATAGATAAACATTTAATCCACCTAGAGAAGAAGATATGCAATGAGGCAGATACCATCTTGAATGAAGAAAAATCAAAAGCCACAGATTTAATTGCTGAAATTGGAGAAAAACAGAAAAACTTAAAGAAAATGCAAGACCAGTTACATACAGTCATACCACATGCCTCAAAACTCCAATCATTTCTAGGCGTACATCAGATTGAACAACAAGTACATCAATGTCAACGATACATAGATGATCTGGACAAAGACGACAGGGCAAAAGAATTTACCATCAAAATGGAGAAAAACAATGAAGTAGAAAAGATGATAAAAAAGTTTGGATCCTTAGGAGAATTAACTGTTGTTAAAACAGATATGGATTTGAAGAAAGAGACAGGTGTGAGTAGGGAAGCACAAGTAGAATCACAAGAACAATCAAACATAAACAACATGACCATCAACAATGAGAAACAGATAAAGATCAACATTAGGAAGACCATAAGTGACATGATTTGTCTGATGGATGGAAGACTTATAATAGTGGAATGGGATGCCAAAGTTAACCTACTTACTCCTGATGGCAAACTACTGAAACAGTTACCTATACCTGGTGAAGCCTTCGGTGTTACACAGATCAATCAGAACACTATAGCCATAACTTATCCTAATGAGAATGCCATTAAGATCTTTAATATGGAGAATGAAACAGTAACCAAAGTTATCACATTAGACAAAGTTTGCGGGGGATTATCATCATCAGATAATTCTCTTGTTGTAGGTTTGATTTATGATGAAATCCGTATTATAGACTTAGAAGGAAATACACCGAAGTCAATACAAGTTAAGAGTGAATCACCACTGGGGAACCTTGTTTACTGTAATGACAGAGTAATCTATAGTGACTATAGTGGTAAAGCAGTATACTGTGTTGATCAAACAGGTAAACAGATCTGGCAATATAAACAGGATTTATCAGGACCATATGGACTTTGTACAGATACTTATGGTAACATTATTGTAGCAGACCAGAACTCTCATAGAATAATAGTTATATCAAAAGATGGAAAGGAGAGTAAAGTACTACTTAGTGATGGACTGAATAATCCTAGATGTATTTGTTTGAAACAAAATGAGTCTTCAGGTTTTATATGTGATTACAGTGGCAAAGACTTGACAACATTCAATTTATCTTCTGGATAAAATATACAATAAGCATATAACAACTTGCTATGTCTATTTATTTAGTATCATACAGAATCATTAAACTTATTTGTTTTTTGTTCAATTTTTACATAAATTAGGCCCTAGTTTTCTCGTTTAAATTGTTTTAAACTGTCATTTCGGGGCCTTTTATAGCTGACTATGCGGTATTGGCTTTTCTCATTGTTAAAGGCCGTACGGTGACCTATAGTTGTAGATTTCTGTGTTATTTTGATCTAATGTGGAGAGTTGTCTCCTTGGCAATCATCCAATTTTTTATACAAGTTGAGTCTGGTATCAGTTATTTTGGAACATATCCTGTGTTAGATCACTCAATCATGTTCATAATTTTAAACATCTATAATTCTAAAATATTGAGGTACAATTGATAGCTGGTATGATGTTAAAACAGAGAATCAAAGGATTCAATGTTAAATATGAATAATGTAGGACAATGTGGTTGATTAAAAATAACACCACTCCCGTCCTATTATTTTCCACATTTTACCCCTAGTTGGAAAATTGACCCAGCTTCAAATTTTAGGGAGGTCAATTTTCTATATCAGGGCCGTAACTAGCCTCTTTTAATAGTGAGGCAAAATATAGTCGCCGAGCGGAGGGAGGCGAAAAAAAATTGACACAGGGTTTAGGGCCGCTCAAGGCCCCCAGAAGCTCTGAGAAAAATTACGAAAAATTTTGCATTTTGAAAGTTTCCCGGACTCTTTCTGACATTAAAACGCAATTAATTGTTTGCTATTTTCCGACAATAATCTAGCTGGTCTCAAAGCAAGAACATAGAAGTTCATTGAGATTTAAGACTTTTAGGTTTTATGGAAAACATTAAAAGACCGATATGTAGGATAAAGCAAAAGTCGTAATTCTCATAATCATTAATACAGGATATGTCTGTCTGTTTTTGTCTTAATTGTATTGTGCTTAGACTATGGTCATTTTTTATGACTAGATTTAAATATAGTGACAGATTGTACTTTGAGTACTATTATTACTTCAGTCGACACTAGGGACCATCTTGATCCTGTTTTACATTATTGTTTTTTTCCAAATTATTTGAATCCGGGAAATTAGTGACCTTACTTTAATTTAAACCATGCCAGTTTTCTATTTTTATCTGCCACCCCCCCCCCCCCCACCCCCCCCCAAAAAAAAAAAGAAGCCAGTTTTGTATTCTTTGATATCAAGTTAAATTCTCCATGCAGAAACGACCATTTTTTTCTGTGTCTTGTAGCATCGTATATATTCTTGGAATATTTTCTCATACAATATCTAGACATCGGTGGGCATTTAACATTGCAAAACCACACGTTTACAAATGAAAATCATCACTCAGACTATAGTCATAAAGTAGGACATTAAATGAACAAAAGACAAACCCGAGACATAGAAGTACAAACAATAGAAGTAAAATATAAACATGGATCACGAAAAACATGCAGGGGCGACACCAGAGAGTGAAGAGAACTTGCTTCTTGCTAGACACTTTCAGTGAAAACAATTTGATATTAAGATAATCTTTTGTTTAAGGTTTTTTTTTTTTAATTTCTAACATGAGGCATTTGCCTCATTTGCCTCAATGTAGTTACGGCCCTGTATATGTCACCAATAGTTCACATCGTATATGTCACATGAAGTTTTCAGTTGTAGTAAGACAAGAGTGCACACACTGAAATGTCTCGCCTTCTATACTAATCATTGATATTATGTTGATAGTCCAAAGTATAAAGCTAAGCTTTATTACAACTGTCACATAAACTTAACATTAACCAAGATAACTAAACAAAGACCAATGAACCTTGAAAATTAGGTCAAGGTCAGATAAACCATGCCAGGCAGACATGTACAGCTAACAATGCTTCTATAAAACATATATAGTTGACCCATTACTTAAAGTTAAAGAAAAATAGACCAAAACACAAAAACTTAACACTGTGCAATGAACCGTGAAAATGAGGTCACGGTCAAATAAAACCTGCGCGACTGACATAAAGATCATAAAATATTTCCATACACCAAATATAGTTGACCTATGGCATATAGTATTAGATAAAAAGACCAAAACTCAAAAACTTAACTTTGACCACTGAACCATGAATATGAGGTCAAGGTCACATGATATCTGCCCGCTAGACATGTACACCTTACAATCATTCTAAACAACAAATATAGTAGACCTATTGCATATAGTATGAGAAAAACAGACCAAAACACAAAAATTTAACTAAAACCACTGAACCATGAAAATGAGTTCAAGGTCAGATGACACCTGCCAGTTGGACATGTACACCTTACAGTCCTTCCATACACTGAATATACTAGCCCTATTGCTTATAGTATCTGAGATATGGACTTGATCACCAAAACTTAACCTTGTTCACTGATCCATGAAATGAGGTCGAGGTCAAGTGAAAACTGTCTGACAGACATGAGGACCTTGCAAGGTACGCACATATCAAATATAGTTATCCTATTACTTATAATAAGAGAGAATTCAACATTACAAAAAATTTGAACTTTTTTTTCAAGTGGTCACTGAACCATGAAAATGAGGTCAAGGACATTGGACATGTGACTGACGGAAACTTCGTAACATGAAGCATCTATATACAAAGTCTGAAGCATCCAGGTCTTCCACCTTCTAAAATATAAAGCTTTTAAGAAGTGAGCTAACACCGCCGCCGCCGCCGCCGCCGCCGTAGCCGCCGCAGCCGCCGCCGCCGGATCACTATCCCTATGTCGAGCTTTCTGCAACAAAAGTTGCAGGCTCGACAAAAACCAGGATGGATTCAAACAGTAGTTTGAAAGCATAGAAAACTGTGCACCTTATAATTGCATTCATGACTGAATCAGATGATAATACGAATACATAAAATGTAGGCTAAAACATCCTAGTAATTCTTGTCCTTTAGGTTTAAACAAGTTTGGCCACCCTGAAATGTCTTATAAATTAAGGAGATGTGGTATGATATAATGAGACAATTATCAATCAAAGTTGCCTGCTTTTTCTCAAAATCAAGTAATAATGAGGGGGTGAAGGTCAAGTGAACCCTGCCATACAGACATACCGTACAAACATTCCATTCAACAAATATAGTTGACATATTGCTTAATGTACCTGAAAAAATAACAAAACCATGACAAAATCATTGAGAATTGAAAAGGAGGTCAAGGTCATAAGCACTCTGCTAGACAGACATGAAGATTTAATAATTTTATACACCAAATATAGTTGACGAATTTCTTAAACTACCTGATTAACTGAAAATGAAAACTAGAGGCTCTAAAGAGCCTGTGTCGCTCACCTTGGTCTATGTGAATATTAACAAAGGAAGCAGATGAATTCATGACAAAATTGTGTTTTGGTGATGGTGATGTGTTTGTACATCTTACTTTACTCTTACTTTACTAAATAGTCTTGCTGCTTACAATTATCTCTATCTATAATGAACTTGGCCCAGTAGTTTCAGTGGAAAATGTTAATAAAAATTTACAAATTTTATGAAAATTGTTAACAAGAGGCTGTCACAACGACAGCAAACCGGATTTATTAACATTTATTTGTGTCCGGGCAATATCACAAGAACCATAACTGATGAATGCTGAAAGTGAAAATCGTCAATATCAAATTTGACCTCCATTTTGTAGTCAGTATCAACATATTAAAATTTGAAAAGCTTAGATTGAAGGGTTCATTAGTAAATGCAACAACGTGAATGGAAACGCCATTTTACGATCTTTCAAGAATCATAACTCCTGAACGGTAAAAGTCAAAATCGTCATTATTGAACTTGACCTCTATTTTGTCATCAGTAACAACAAATAAAAATTTCAAAAGCTTTGGTTGAATGGTTTATGAGAAAATGCACGGACACGACTGGAAACACCATTTTTCAATCTTTCAAGAACCATAACTCCTGAACGTTTAAAGTCAAAATCGTCATTATTTAACTTGACCTCCATTTTGTCATCAGTAACAATATATTAAAATTTGGGAAGTTTTGGTAGAACAGTTCATGCGTAAATGCACGGACACGACTGAAAACTCCATTTTTCAATCTTTCAAGAACCATAACTCCTGAACCGTAAAAGTCAAAATCGTCATTATTGAACTTGACCTCCATTTTGTCATCGGTAACAACATATTAAAATTTGGGAAGCTTTGGTAGAATAGTTCATGGGTAAATGCACGGACACGACTGGAAACTCCATTTTTCAATCTTTCAAGAACCATAACTCCTGAACGGTAAAAGTCAAAATCGCCATTATTGAACTTGACCTTCATTTAGTTGTCAGTAACAACATATCAAAATTTTAAAAGCTTTGGTTGAACGGTTCATGAGTTAATGCACGGACAACATTTAATTGCCACCCGCCGTACATCTCCAAATCAATAACCGACATTTTTGTCACAAAAATCTGGTTAAAAATTGACTATAAAGGACAATAAATCCTTAGGGGGTCAATTGACCATTTGGGTCATGTTGACTTATTTGTAAATCTTACTTTGCTGAACATTATAGCTGTTTACAGTTTATCTCTATCTATAATAATATTCAAGATAATAGCCAACAAGAGGCTGTCACAACGACAGCAAACCGGATTTATTAACATTTATTTGTGTCCTGGCAATATCACAAGAACCATTACTGATGAATGGTGAAAGTGAAAATCGTCAATATCAAATTTGACCTCCATTTTGTCATCAGTATCAACATATTAAAATTTGAAAAGCTATGATTGAATGGTTCATGAGTAAATTTTATGCAATAAAGTGAATGGAAACGCCATTTTACGATCTTTCAAGAACCATAACTCCTGAACGGTAAAAGTCAAAATTGTCATTATTGAACTTGACCTCTATTTTGTCATCAGTAACA
Organism: Mytilus galloprovincialis; assembly: GCA_037788925.1. Classification (NCBI taxonomy): domain Eukaryota; kingdom Metazoa; phylum Mollusca; class Bivalvia; order Mytilida; family Mytilidae; genus Mytilus; species Mytilus galloprovincialis. Next base: position 19,053,376 of record CM075332.1, read on the forward strand.
ACATATAAAAATTTCAAAAGCTTTGGTTGAATGGTTCATGAGAAAATGCACAGACACGACTGGAAACACAATTTTTCAATCTTTCAAGAACCATAACTCCTGAACGGAAAAGTCAAAATCGTCATTATTGAACTTGACCTCCATTTTGTCATCAGTAACAATATATTAAAATTTTAAAAGCTTTGGTTGAACAGTTCATGAGTTAATGCACGGACAACATTTGATTGCCGCCCGCCTGCACAACCACCCACCCGCCGTACATCCCCAAATCAATAACCGACATTTTTGTCACAAAAATCCGGTTAAAAACAGCAAAATTTCCTTAAAATTACAGATTCAGGCCTAGGGCAGCAACCCAACAACGGGTTGTTTGATTCATCTGTAAATTTCAGGGCAGATAGATCTTCACCTGATAAACAATTTTACTCTGTCAGATTTGCTCTAAATGCTTTGGTTTTTGAGTTATAAGCCAAAAACTGCATTTTACCCCTATATTCTATTTTTAGCCATGGCGGCCATCTTGGTTGGTTGGCTGGGTCACCGGACACATTTTTTAAACAAGATACCCCAATGATGATTGTGGCCAAGTTTGGTTTAATTTGGCCCAGTAGTTTCAGAGGAGAAGATTTTTGTAAAAGTTAACGACGACGGACGACGGACGCAAAGTGATGGGAAAAGCTCACTTGGCCCTTTGGGCCAGGTGAGCTAAAAATAACAATGACAAATGACCTATGAAAAAAAGGTCAAGATCATGTGAACCCTGCAAGACAGAGATTTGCATTTTACAATTGTTGCATACACAAGTAATGGTTTACCTACTGCTTAAAGTATATGATTAACTGATAAAATAATGAAAACTGAAAATTTACCAATGATCCATGAAAATGAGGTCAAGGTCAGATGAACCCTGCCTGGCAAACAAGCAGACCTTAAAAAAAATTAATAAACCAAATAAAGATGACCAGCTGCTTAATGTGCCTGATAAACTCAGGTGGAAAAAAACATGAAAAAAGTAACATTGACCACTGAACCATAAAAATGAGGTCAAGGTCATATGAAACCTGCCAGACAGACAGACAGACAGACAGACATGTACACCTTACAATAATTCCATTGCTTATGGTACACCAGAAAAAGACTAAACCACAAAACTAAACATTGTCGAATGAACCATAAAATAATGGTAAAGGTGAGATGAAACATTTTACACATTTAATCCTTCTTTACGCCAGATATATATGACCTATTGCCTATACTACAGTATCTGGGATAGTGTCACAAAAACTTAACATTAACCAAGAAAACTAAGCACTGACCAATAAACCATGAAAATGAGGTCAAGGTCAGATGAACCATGCCAGGCAGACATGCACAGGTAACAATTCTTCCATACAACAGATATAGTTGCCCTATTGCTTATAGTTTAAAAAAAACAGACCTAAACACAAAACTTAACACTGAGCAATGAAGCATGAAATTAAGGTCAAGGTCAATTAAAACCTGTGCGACTGACATATAGATCATAAAATATTTCCATACACCAAATATAGTTGACCTTTTGCATAAAGTATAAGAAAAACAGACCAAAACTCAAAAACTTAATTTTGACCACTGAACCATGAAAATGAGGTCAGGGTCGGTCAGATGACCACTGCCAGCTAGACATGTACACCTTACAATCATTCCATACACCAAATATAGTAGACCTATTACATAAAGTATAAGTACAGACCAAAACACAAAATCTTAACTATAACCACTGAACCATGAAAATGAGGTCAAGGTCAGATGACACCTGCCAGTTGGACATGTACACCTTATAGTACTTCCATACACAGAATATACTAGTCCTATTGCTTATAGTATCTAAGATATGGACTTGACCACCAAAACTTAACCTTTTTCACTGATCCATGAAATGAGGTCGAGGTCAAGTGAAAACTGTCGGGCATGAGGACCTGACAAGGTACGCACATACCAAATATAACTATCCTATCACTTATAATAAGAGAGAATTTAACATTACAATAAATCCTAACTTTTTTTCAAGTAGTCACTGAACCATGAAAATCAGGTCAAGGACATTGGACATGTGACTGATGGAAACTTCGTAACATGAGGCATCTATATACAAAGTATGAAGCATCCAGGTCTTCCACCTTCTTAAATATATAGCTTTTAAGAAGTAAGCTAACACCTCCACTGCCGGATCACTATCACTATGTCGAGCTTTCTGCAACAAAAGTTGGCTTGACAAAAATTCAAGCCGTCACATCCACTACAGGATTATTATCCCTATGTCTTGCAGTTGCAGGTGAGACAAAAACGGCTACTTACTCACATGATTTAGTAGCTGTTATATAGACTTTAATGTAACAGACTTTTAACTTACCAGAGCTGGTGATTCCACATAATTCTCTAACTTGGTGTGACTAAATTCTAAACTGATGACATTCAGTAACCTTGACCTTTCTGTATTCTCATAATACTGGACCCAGTCTCTCATGGACATCTCAATCCCTTTCTGAGTATTAACATCCATAACATCAAGCATCCTCCGACTCCCTGCAAATATATAATAATCAGTAGATTTCAAAATGTGTGAATTTAGAAATACCTGTATTTTTTTTACAGGTAGACATAAACTGTTCATTTTTATGGTCTAACATTGATTACCTGTACAAAGATATTGTGTAAAATCTCTGACTGATGAAAGACAATATTAAAATTCTTTATCCCTACTCCTGTTTTAATGCAATGGCTCAATCTTTCTCGTAAATTATCTTTTTTTTAAGTTAATCTTAAAGGCTATCTGTAAACATGATAAATGTGCATTGAATCGGCCGCTTCGACAATTGCTTTGACTATAAATTATACAGGTCAAACATATCTCAGTGTTTTTTTTACTTTTTCAAAGGAAGACTCTGAAACCAGTGTAAAAGGACAGTTTTCTCCATCAGCAGTATATAAATTTGATTTTTTTTCTTTATTTTACACAAAATATTAGTTTTACATGAAAATAAATGTTTAGCTGGTCAGTAATATTGTCAATTCAGGTCCAAATATTTTATTTGTCATAAGGTAGATAACTCTGATAAATTTTCAGCTTAAACAAGGAAAAGATAGTTTTAAAGACTACATGACCTTTTATTCAACATCGAGAAATATTACAGTATTTTAAGGATTTTGCACAGGCAAAAAATTCATAATTTTTTTTTCATGAAGGAATAAAGGAATAGAGTACATACCCACACACTGCTTGACATCACTGACTTTAAAGTTCTCACTTGGTACCCTGAAAATACAAAATATACAATGACAAATGTATTTATATTATCAACTGTCAAATTTTAATGTCAGATTAAAAGAAAGTTGTATATGTTAATGCCTTATATTGGTCAAGTTGTGTTGTTGGGTGGCCAACTAACTCTTTTACAAGTCAATATACATTAACAATTAGACCTTGGTTTTCTCTTCTGAATTATTTCACACTTTTTCATACCATTTCTTTTTATACCTTATAACATATGATACAGTATGGGTTTTGCTAATTGTTGAAGGTCGTAAAGTGACCTGTAATTTTTATCTTTGTCCTGTGATCTAGCATAAATTTGATGGATAGTTGCCCAATTTGCATATATATATATGTGTGTATTTATACCCACCGTAAACCTAGACCACTCTTTTCATGGAAAACAATTGGTGTCTCTAACCCATGTTCTTGTAGATACTTTACAGTAAAATCTGAAAAATAAAAGATAGATTGCATCCACTATCCACCAAGTTTATACTTATCTGTTCAAAGTATCTACATAAGTTCCAACCTTCTGCTTTTCAAAACAACAAGACTTGCTTTTATTTTTATTAATTTTTTTTTTTCATTTACTTACCTAGTTCCTCATTACACAATTTGATTATTGTTTTTTTTAGTGGATTTAATTTGATATCCTCAGTTACTTAATTGTGTCATGGCAAACCTAGGTTACATATCCCTTTAGGGCTCGCCACAACCAGACTGGAAATATCATTTGTTGGACTTGTTAATGTATGTGCAAGGATGTGAATTAAGTTTGTTAACCACACTGAAAACTAAACTTCTATTGTTGGAATTTTTACATAATTTTTGTTTCATATTGTGGATTTAATTTCTAATTCTCACCATTTACAAAGTCAAACACCTTTCTGAACTATAACACATTTTTGTACTTTGTAGATTTTATTGACAACAAACAAATTTTGGCAAAAGGTGCTTTGTTGTCAGTGTAATAATTTATTGTTATCAAGCTCAAACATAGCATCTCCTTAATATGTCTTTTGATTGAATTAAGCCATTTCAATTGATATTTCATAATGTGTCTTTCTATGTTGTAATGCTACACTTAGTCTATTATTTCAGATAAGGGTGAGTGTTTGGTACCATTAAAACATTAAACCCAATTGCAATTGTTTGCACCTGCCCTAAGTCAGGAATCTGATGTTCAATTGCTGTGGTTGTAAATGTGGTTCGTAAGTGTTTCTTGTTTCTCGTTTTTTACATAGATTAAACCATTGTTTTTCACATTTGAATGGTTTTACACTAGTAATTTTTAATTATTAGCTTGCTCTTTTTGTTGTGCTGGAACCGTACTTTGACCTATAATGAATTACTTTTATTAATTGTGACTTGGATGGAGAATTGTCTCATTGGCACTCATACCATATCGTCTTGTATCTATAGCATCTCCTGCACAAATCACATCTAGAATGAAACCCAACAAGAATGAAACAAGGAGATACAACTCAAGAACAAGACATGAACACTTGGTTGCAATGAGAGTTACCTCCCCTTGTACATACTTTGTTCTCCATACAGTATACTAACCTTCCCCTTTCAATATTTTAACAAATACTTTGTTGTATTTTGTGGATTTAAGTTTTTCCTCCACACTGTATGTTCTTTTCCCTTCAATTTCATCATCGTCAATACCTTCCTCTGAATAAATCTTCTTTTCTTTCACTCTCTGGAAAAAGAGAAAAATATATTATTAAAGATTACTGTTGAAAATCTCCTAGCTCTTCAGATTTCTAGTTTTCACTCTCTGAAAAAAAGAGAAAAATGTCATTTAAGATTACGATTGACAACCTGAGTGATCTTCATGCTCCTCTAAACAGATCTTCAGATGTCAAGTTTTCAACTCTGTCATAGGAGGATAAATACATAAAAGACAATTCTGAAAAACTTTCTTCAACTCTCTGTAAAACAAAAGTTGTATGCTGAGCTCATGTGTAGAGTCAATGTTTTGCTTTAAAAATCTTTATTCTTTTTCTTTCGTTTTCATGACGGTTTACAAAACAGCAAAATTTCCTTAAAATTATCAATTCAGGGGCAGCAACCCAACAACGGGTTGTTCCATTCATCTAAAAATTTCAGGGCAGATAGATCTTGACCTGATAAACAATTTTACCTATGTCAGATTTGCTCTAAATGCTTTGGTTTTTGAGTTATAAGCCAATAACCCCATTTTACCCCTATGTTCTATTTTTAGCCAATGATGATTGTGGCCAAGTTTGGTTTAATTTGGCCCAGTAGTTTCAGAGGAGAAGATTTTTGTAAAACCTCAGCTGATAAAAAATTGTTCAAATAAGGCCTTTGAAAATAGTGGAATAAATTGCTTTTGGAGTGTCAAAATTCGTTCGAAGTACTTGATAAATTGCATGCTTATAATTGGTGCTTTTGATTTTGCTACCCTATATACCACTTTGCCTCATAGTCCTATTAAGAAATATTCACACACCTCATTAAATGGTCATTTTGAAAAAGTCAGAATATTCAAACTCTTTTAGGTCATTTTTTTTATTAGCAACAAAAGGAGCTTCAGTCAATATATATAAACAATACACCAACGTTTCATGAGAACTGCTGAAAGCATTTTTGAGTTAGTTGAAAACTAGAAAATACCACCTTTTTCTAATGAATTAAATCCCTTAACTCAATAACATAAAATCTAAAATTAATAAAAATCAAAAGGGAGTTTACAACAATGGATATAAACATTTCAGCAAAGTTTCATGAGAACTGCTAAGAACATTTTTGTGTTAATGTCTGAAAACTGGAAAAATCCCCCCTTTTTAATTAATAAAACCCGTTAACTCGGAAACGTAAAATCTAAAATTTATAAAAATTGAAAGTGACCTCATGTTAATTGATATAAACAATTCACCAAAATTCCTTGCTTTGTGAAAGCCTTTTTGAGATATTATCAGAAAACTGAAAAAACCACCAATTTCATTGAATAAAAACCCATTACCCAGAAACTTAAAATCTAAAATTTATATAAAAAAAACAAAAAGAGAGCTCACGTCAATAGATATAAACAATTTCCCAAAGTTTAATGCAAATTGTTTAAAGAGTTTTTGAGTTAATGTCCGACATGTTGACAACAGACGGACAACAGTATACCATAATACGTTCCGTAAACGAGCGTATAAAAAATATTATAATATATTGAGTAATAATTTAAACACATTCTATATTAGTAATTTAAACACATTCTATATATAGCTAGCTACATAAATTAATAATTATACTAAAAACATAGTCATAGAAAATGGAATGCATTACAAAGGATTATATCCGTAATAAGAAATACTGATTTGTCAAAGACCGAATTATTTTAATATTTTATTTACTGTTTTATGTTTTTGTCCATTTTAATTCCTTGTTATCTGTTATGAGCCAAATCAATTTGCTGTTTTGCTGTTATTGGGACCCCCCTTGCCCCCCCCCTCTTAAATGCAACCCCGATTTTGCGACATGTTGTACGCCGGTATAAAGTCAAAAGGTTGTAAATTATAGCACTAGCATCTGCTTTTATCCATTCAAAACATGTGTAAGATAATATTTACCTTTCGTTGCGCTTTCCAAGTACAAAATAGTGGAATATTACAAGTTCACAACGGTTCCTCTCATATATAAGATATTGGATTCAACAAACCATAAGAGGTTTGAAAAGGGATGAAAGGAATCAAGTGAACTAATTAATACGAACTATTACTTGGTTCTCAGATATTAACCATCTGGCTTCTTCAAATAACCATTTGACCACATAACATTCTAATAGATTCGTATTTGTGTTAAACGATCGCTAAATCTCATGTTCAGTTTGAAGCTGTTTAGATATTTCATGCGCATTTTTAGTTCCGAAAATAAAATACCAAACGCTTCATGCTATATACCAAGCACAGCCTATCTAAAGGTTCAAATAAGTACAAGTCCCAAAGTTGCGTGATCTGTTTATTTGTGGCCATTTCACCATCTATTTCACAATCTCCAGTAATCGTTACTACATTTGTACTTCGGTTCCTACCACACCAAATGAGTAAACGAAATAATATCTATTTTTGAACCTACCGAATATATCATATTCAAAACCCATAATATTCGAACACCTCTAAAACCGAAAAAAAAAAAAAAATATTTATAGTAAAACCATTGTGACAGGCCGAGCTTTTTTTTTTTTTTTTTTTTCCCTGTTTTTCTGTTTTCGCTTTTTTTAATATGTATTATGCGGATTGTTTTTTTTTTTTTGTTTTTTTTTTTTTTTTTTTTACTTTGTTTTTTTTAAACACAATGACCTCTCAATCAGCAACGCTTATGCGTTCGATCCACATAGCGATCATGCCCTAACTATGACCTCCAATTGAGTGACGATGAGACCAAGAGTGGCCGCGCTATCTTATACATTCGAGGTACCGAAAGGGTAAACTTGGAATAGTGGAATATTACAAGTTCACAACGGTTCCTCTCATATATAAGATATTGGATTCAACAAACCAACGATGTATAAAGGGGTCTCATTGAAATGATTTGACATGACTGACTGGCTAAATACAAAACCTTATGCAATGTTCCAACCTCTTTATTGAAACAACTATTACCATAAAACATATCCAATACTTATAAAAAAGAAACTTTCCCATGTTGGAAGAAGACTTTATTACCCTTCTTTTGTTCAACACAATCATAACTAATTGAAACTGAAACTTTTCAATTTGCTCAAACCAGTATATTGATTTGAAACTTTATCAAAAGAAGAACTTCCTTTCCCTAAATTTTCCGCAGCCTGCGACAAAATTGAGGCCGGTCCTTTAGGACTTATCAGTTTCCCTACATTGGCATAATGATCAACCATGTTTTTTGTGCCCCACCCTACGTGTTGATTTATCCCTTCATCATTAACACCTAGCATACGCAATGTAATTGCACATCCTCTCCTACTGCTATGGGAAGTTTCCCCTTCGTATAATTTCAACACATTTAAATGTAATTTGAGTCTCTCTGTCATGCAAGATGAAGTAACTGGTTCGTTAATGATTTTTCGTGACACTTTATCTCGTATACGGAAAACATACCCTTCAGCAAGAGTAATGCTTAACTCCTTAGCGTTGTTGATGTATTTTGTTAAGTTTTTAACCGGACAAATATCAGAATCCTTTGAAGGAAGAACTATGAAATTTCTCGGATTATCCAAATTAGCGACTTTTCCGGCCGTTTGAGACACAAAAATGCCCTCTGAGTCGGGTATTTGAAAACATCTGTCTGCCGTCAATAAACCAAGGTCACCCCCTCTGCTACCAGAATGACATAAAATTGAAAAATAAGCCAGGTCTCTTGCATAAAGAAAGTTCGAAATAGGATCTTTCTCAACTGAAGCTCTATATGATAAATGTCTGCATAGCTTTCCCAACTTACTAAACATTAATGGAGGAGCTTGTTTTACAGAAATGTTAGCGTTAGCCTGCTCCTGATTAATGACCTGTAGATGTTTTTTTAACAAATGTGAGGCAGCAGGGTTACCCGTAAGAAGCATTGGATTCCACTCTCCTGATCTACCCTCGTCTCTAAACAATGCTCTGATTTTTCCCAGTAAAGAATCAACAGACTTTGATGCCAAAGTCCTTGGGCATTGGCAAGTTTGAAGGCCGTGTTTCGTGCGTAAAGGGCAGCTAATATCGTGTAACTGTGTTTTCCCACCCTTTTCTTTGAAAATGAGAAATTTCCTGATGTCCTCTGGACTTGCATTAGTAAGATTTTTCCGCGAATCTAAAAAGATGAAAAAATTTTCAATCTCTTTTTTTAAACTACATTTCTGTTTAGAATAACTAGCCGCGTCTAGCAGAGCATCTAGCTGACTTATTCTATTGTTTATTTTATTTAAAACTTCCTCCTTTTTTATCTCGTCCTGGTAATTAGTAGCTTTATTTTCCCTAGCACTACCACACGCTTTACAATACTTAAAGTCTATGTCATTTGTTACTGCACATCTTGAACACGTTATCAGTCCAGGCAATTATTTATTCGTGTAATATTATTTGGATGGGTAATATTACTTAAACAAGTAATTTTACCTTTATTACGAATATTTGTAATATAGACGAGTAGAAAGTGTTATCTCCCTTTAATCATAGATTGTTTCGACTATTACATCTATGTTTCGACAGACACAGGCAAGTTAAAAAAGGGAAATTTATCAAATAAATAATCTTTATTACAAAACATGAAACCCTGGCGGGTTAAAATGTAAACATATTAGTACAGATAAACAAAGCAAGTAAAATTAACAAATATAACACTTCTTTTCGTTATGATCTGCCAATAAAAGGTTACATGTAATGCAGCGTATATCATTATCTGATTTGATATTGTCAGTATCTGACGGGTCGCAAGCAAATATTAACGGAAGAGGGTTTAGTATATACCTACTGTAGGGAACATTATTGTATGTATATGAGAGAAGTTGTTTATCAGAAATTTAAAAAGAATAACTTCTGTTGTTCACGATTTAAAAAAGATAAATGCATAATATAATGGATTGATTTCGGAAAATATGATAAGCAGTGTTTGATTTATAGTGTTTCAACATAATACTTTAAAACAATACGCGACATAAGTCGTCAGTCAGCTTTTATCAATGTAGGATTTTTCAACAATTACACATGCAAATTACCTCAGTATTATGAAGGTTGTAATTAAACATAAATTAGACAATCAAATATCTATCATCATTACCATATTCTTCGGATTAAATATCATATTAAGACAAAAACTGGCGAGGTAAGGACTGGCACAGGAATATGTTGAAGGTCTAAACTAGATTTTTTTTAAATCTCAATTTAATCATAAATAAACGAATAACTATTTTAATATTATGATAAAATTGAGAATGAAAATTTGGGAATATTTCAAAGAGACAACAACTCGACCAGATAAGAGAACAGCCGAAGGCCACCAATGGGTCTTCAACGCAGCGAGAATATCCCGCACCCGGAGGTGGTCCTTAATTGACTGGCCCTTAATACAATTGAATACTAGTTCAGTGAAAATGGACGTCACACTTAACTCCAAAACATATAAATGAAGTAAAATTAAAGATATACAAGACTAACAAAGGCCAGAGGCTCCAAAACCCCAAGCGGTTCCAGCTCTGATCAGCATACTAATTTACACTTATGTAGACTAGTTTGTGATATCGAAAAACCCTGGAGTAATAACTTTTCAGTAATACAGAGATTTCTTTCGTTGAAATCAAATACGTTACACGAGCGAATCGGACAAGTTGAGATATATACAAACACCATAAGATGGTGAAAAAGGAACGTTACCATCAAACAATGGATAATTGACAATAGGAAACGAAAAATCATCTCTTTTGTCATAAATTTTGGAATTAAGCTTCCCGTTAAAGATATAGATATCATGATCCAGGAAAGGGTAATGTTCATTGCCACCCGCAAACTTACATTAATTTTGTTCTCAAAATAATTAAACATTCATCGTAGAAAATTAGATAGAAAATATACCATTAACAATGCTATAAAACGGGTTGATGTAATATTTGAAGAAAATATATATAGAAATGGGAGAAACAATAGTCATATCACATTCTATATAATATCAAGAGACGTTTATTAATTAAAATACGTGTATCGCCTGTTGCAATAAAAAAAAAAAGTTGAATTTAACTTTAGTAGCTTCCGACAAAAACCTTTTGATAACAGAAATTCAATCTATAACAAAGACCAAGTGCATTTTAAAAAATAATTCGGAAGAAATAAATATTAGTTAAAACGATTAAAAATGATAGCTGAAAGTACAAATGTAGCTTTATTCTTTTATAGCAGCGGTATTTGTTAAAGGGACTGATCGATAAGACGCGCGTGTTCAACATCATGCAAGCATGTGGAATGGTTAAGTGGTTAAATGCTTGATAAGTGAAATGACAGCTTTATTGCCTTTACGCCTACGCAGGTCAATTCAGTTAAAATTAAAAATGATGCACCGCCTAGTATTTCTCGCACTTATATCATCAGAAAAAACGCCAAAGGTAATTACATTTCAGTGTTGAAATTTTTGTATATAATTATGTATATGCAACAGTTTCATCAAAGGAGCGAAGTGATGTAATTTAGTATTGTCATTTGTCAAGTATTTTGAAAATTTTTACTTTTCAATGGCATACAGTCTTGCTAAGCCGTTGAGAGTGAAAACAAAATCTACATGTAACAGCTTACAATTCGTATCTTTTCCCAGTTTTGAAATGGCAAAGTAAAGCTATAAATCTGTTATGCCGGCATGTTAAAACAGTAAAGTATAAACATAAACGTTATTAATAGAGGTTTTAAGTTTTTGTGATAACCATCCAAAGAAATCAGTTATGCCGGCATGTTAAAACAGTAAAGTATAAACATAAACGTTAGTTAATAGAGGTTTTAAGTTTTTCTGATAACCATCCAAAGAAATCAAAAAATGTACATGCGGTATGGGCTTTGCACATTGTTGAAGGCCGTACGATGACCTATAGTTGTTAATTTCTGTGTCATTTGCAATCATACCACATCTTCTTTTTTATATGAGCTGATGAGACAAACTTCAATAGATTATTGATACACATTATGTATTTAAAAGAATAAAAGACATAGAAAAGGAACTTTAATTTTACACATTAGTTTTACAGTAACTTGATAATCTCAGCATTGTCATTTTTCTGATATTCTGTAACAGTATGTATCAACCACGATCAAATGTCAATGATTGTATAATATAAAAAATGGCCCAGAAATTTAGCATGTCTAGTCTTAGATTTAATACACCATAATCCCATCTGTTGCTTATAAATCAACATCCTCTTAATAAGAATTCAGTTATTTTACTGAACAATAGTTAACGCTACAGGTTTGGAATATTTTTTTTGTTAGATAATCACCTATCTACAAGTCCAATGTACTTCGAAAAAAAACCTTAAAAATAGAATTAATACTATATGTAGGACTGTATATATAGTATTTATCGAGACAAAAATCTTAATCAAGCATAACGCATTCTGTCTTTATGCTTGATTTACATTTTTATCATGGTTTACAGTCCTACATCTTTTCCTAAGAATTAGCATCAAAATCTTTGAAACTGGACAACCAACAATCAATCAATCGCAATTAAAATGATGTTGGCGGTATATCTGAACTTGTTATCTGCAACACTAAAAAAAACACCATTTTTCAAATTAAACTGTCACTCCAATTATAATTGATAAATATCACATGTCGTGTGTCATTGACACCCCCACCCCCCCTTTTCCCTCGGTGACTGAGGAATAGAAATATTGTCACTAGGTCTTCGTCCGACAGTAAAACGCTTGCCAAAGTGGGGCGTCCGTTTGGTTGTGCGGGATGTACACGTTTGCAGTCACGTTCGGTCAGAATGGGCACGTTAAATTCAATGTCTCGTGTAAAAATAGTGCCACGCTCTTTGAGGGATCCGTAGGGGGCATGTTGCAAGGCAAAATTTCTGCCCCTTATTATCCAATATATCCTCATTTTCAGTGGCGGTCCAAATTTCCCCAACAATCATCCCGAATGGCCTCAATTACAAGACCTACCTATTGTATTTATTGTTAACTTGTTCTCGTCCTGAACATGCATGAAATATTTGCCACTGGACGTTCAGAAACCAACACTCGATCAATCAATCATTGATTCAAAGGTGGTAATTATTTCATAAATAGATTAATATCAATACACAGCATTAATTCAAACTATATTAATTTTAAGTAGGTAATTTGTACGTGTAATACAAATACAAGTATTTTCATTAACAAAATTAGTTGAGTCCTAATTGCATATATGATTATATATATGTTCCAGACCGTATGAGTATTTGAACCGTACGCGTACGGTCTGGACCGTATGCGTACTTTTTCAAAATACTCATACGGTCTGATTAATTTCATTAAGAAGTTGCTCAAGTTTATAAGTTACAAATGCATGTAAAGTTCATGTACAGATCAACATAACTTAACTCGCAAATTAATATGGAAAAGTTCAATTGTAATTGGAATAAAAGCTTTATTTGTTAACTAATAAAAAAATTCACGATTATTAAATCTATTAATATCTTGTATTTAGTATGTCGATCAGTAATACATTAATTTAATTATGATCATAGAAATTTACGATATCGGAAGTTAACATGATGTGGGACGACAATTTTAGAATATTAGAAACTTTACAAAAAAATGCAAATGCAAAGGAACATGAATGAACTGCAAACATGTAAATGTAAAAAATATATCATTAATTGTGGTAGTAAGTGTCACCTTGGGCGAGAGTACCAAAATAGTATTCAGATATACAATTAAACAAATATTTAATGTCAATCGTTCAATTGTTCATTTTATACATCTAAAAGTAATTGTAATGATAACAATTTATAAAACTAAAAATAAAAATTGTGATAAATGGTTATCTCGTACTGGGCCATACGCGTATACTCATACGGTCCGACCGGACGCGTATGGTCGGACCGTACGAGTATACGTATACGGTCCGGACCGTACGTGCCGGACCGTACACGTACGGTCCAAATACTCATATGGTCTGGAACATATACATTGCATCATTTTTAATATAAACAGACATTATAGCATGAAAAGTTTCATTATGGATAATACACCATAATCAAATCAAATCAAATCATTTTATTGGTGTAAAATCCAAATATTGGAGTGTTACCAAGACAAACATGACAATCATTACAAACATACAATATTGAAATTTAAACAACATTCATATTTTATAAGACTACATGTATATATTAAGATGTTTTGGAGGAGGTGATACTTTTGCAAATTTGAAAATACAAGTACATAAATTCATAATGCAACTGTTATTAAATATATCATAATAAATACTATAAGAAAAATATAAAATAGTCATAACTTTGTTACATCCCTCAAAGAGTTCTTGTAAAGGTTCTTTAACGTGAGGAGACTGTGAAACCTTTCGGAGATTACGTTTCCATTCCGACCAGACGTAGACTAGGTTCAAGCTATGTATAATCACCGTGTTCTATACATATTGATATATAAAATGTGTAATACTTATGATATCGCTTGATATCACCTCGAGTTATTATACTCCGCTTCAAAACAATGGGGGTATACTGTTTTACCTCTGTATGTCCGTCCGTCAATATGAATTTTCGTCGCATCTTTTTCAGTAACTACATTACAAGGATCTCTGAAATATATGGTTTTAGGGTTTTTATGAGTCAGCTACATGATTGTAAACCTTGGATACGTTTTCAGATTCATCACTCAACAAATTCCTGCTGACATTATACTTTTAGGGGACGGAGGTATCCTTAGTGAGCAGTCTATAGCTCACAGATTCACTTGTTTGATTTCAATATAATAATTCACGAGCCTTTGTCGTCGAACTTTAACATCAGACATTTTAAGACAATTTGTACTCTTCAGAATTCAATTAAATTTGACAAAAAGAAGATTGTCCGGTGAATAGTGTGGGTGTTTATTGTTTTTTATTGAAAAAATCATATATGTCCGTTGCCATGGACGAAACATCATCGTCTTAAACTTTAAAATTCGCTAACGATTAGCCAATGGAAATGCCGTACTTCAATATCGTAGCAGTTACGTAGCGGCTACGTAGCTGTTTTCAACAACAAGTCTATAGCTACACGTTCAAAAATCAAAATCTACGTAGCACTACGTAGCTGCTACGATATTGAACTCAACACTGCAGTTTTCACAATTCTCACTGGTTTCGTTCAATGTCGTAGCGGCTAAGCTACATCTACCTAGAAATTGGCCATTGAACGTATAGCTAGCATAGCCGCTAAATAGAACTCAGGGTTGCATTCAATATCGTAGCGGCTAAGTAGTGCTACGTAGATTTTGACTGTTGAACGTGTAGCTGTAGACTAGTTGTTACATATATATTGATAGCAGCTACGTAGCCGCTATGTAGCTGCTACAATATTGAACTTAACCCTGGCCCAACACAATCATGCTGTCAAGCGAATACAAAATGGCGATGGGAAGGTTATTACTGATGACGCCATTTTGCTACCTACATATATAGTATATCGTTCAACATAGATAGATTAAGATATCTAAGACAAAGTAGCAATGCTAGCTGCTACGATATTGAACACAACCCAGGGATATTACACCGATCAAGAAATGTGAAGGCCTGGGTTGAGATCAATATCGTAGCAGAGCCGCTACGTATAGCTGCTATCAATATCTATGTAACAGCTAGTCTATAGCTACACGTTCAATAGTCAAAATCTACGTAGCACTACGTAGCAGCTACGATATTGAACGTGGCTTAGGTGAATCCATATTTCTATACCCCATACAAAGTAGGGGTTATTTGTACTTTGAAGTCTATCTAATATAAACTGGTCCGAGACCACAATTATTTCGTAGTGCATTTCTTTTAGAACATAAATGAAAATAAAAAAAATCCCACCTGCGCTTTCTCAAAGAAACTTTTACAGTGTGTTGTACTACGTTTGGGACAAATTATATCAACATTATAGAGAACTTCATCGTCTCTAACTCAAAATATGGACAATTTTATGTTTGTGGCGTCTTGAAATCTTTTGACAGCTTCCGAAGTGCTAATTTTAAACCTTTTTCAGCTGGACCAAATCACTACTTTCCTTTAAAATTCTGGACCCAAATTTTTTTACAGTGTAATTTCACCCCTCCCCCTTCTTGCAATTTAAGGCATTAAACATGGAGAAATCGATTTGGAAGGGGTATATATTAAATTAATGGCAAGTAACCCTCTGTCAACACTAGGGACTATATTGAACAACGAAAATCAAGGGACGATAATGGTGGTCTCGGACAAACTACTGGGTTGAGTTCAATATCGTATTAAACTGAAACTTACAAGTACATACGAATGGCGATAGATCATAGTTTAGTACTAGTACCGGATCCAAAAAATGTGCGTGTGTGGGTGTGGTGGGGGGGGGGGTCCGGGGGTTGGAATTTTCCCCTTTTTTGGAGAATCAATGCATTTGCAATGGGGACATGTAGTTGGAACGTTAACATAGCTGGATCCGCCCCTGACTACGCTATTGTCTCATTTCTCTTACATGCATTATCATGATTATTGAAATGTATTAAAGTGTAACGATTTTATGAAAAGTATTACGATTGTCCGTTCATTTAAAATTATTTCTAATTTTATGATTTTATACCAATCAAGCTAAGAAAGGCTTTACCATCGTACCTGCATGTTCATGCAAAAACGGTGTCTACTACCATTTTTATATTTTTTTTATTATTATAATTAATAGTTTAATATCGTTTAGCTAAAACACGCATGTATAAAAGGCGACGTGGGACATACGCAGATGAGATACCAATCTAGCAACACATTAAACTAAAAGTCTTCTAGAGGGTCATATAAACCTTTAAAAACTTAAAGTCTCATCTACAGCACCTAACTTCATTGACATTTATCAGGAACAGCCAGAACCAGAACTTTGAAAGCAAACTAAGCCCCATTGGTGGTCTTCGGCTGATATTAAAAAGAAAGATGTGGTATGATTGCCAATGAGACAACTTTCCATCAGATACCAAAATGGCACATAAATTAACAACTATAGGTCATCGTACGGTCTTTAACAATGAGCAAAGCCCATACCGCATAGTCAGCTATAACAGACCCCGAAATGACAATGTAAAACAATTCAAACGAGAATACTAACGATTAATTTACGTACAATAAATGAACGAAAACAAATATGTAACACATAAACAAAAGACAACCACTGAATTGCAGGCTCCTGACTTAGGATAGGCACATACACAGAGAATGTGGCGGGTTTAAACATGTTAGCGGGATCTCATCCATCCCCCTAACCTGGGACAGTGGTGTAACAGTACAACATATGAACGAAATATAAAAATCAGTTGGAAAAGGCTTAACTCAATCAGATGGATAAAAATACAAATACTATACACATACACATACAAGTGAACGTGGTCGTGTACTTGTACATCCTCCAAACAACAAAAAGACACTAAGTACAGATCTGAGAGTTCTCGCAGTTACTGACAGCTAGTTCAAAGCCACTATTGGTGTCTGCTCTTTGATCGGGTTTATCTCTTTGACATGTTCCCCATTTCCATTCTCAATTTTACAATGTATAGATATATTAGTATATGCTAGGAGCTTTATGACCAAAAGGAACATACAAAGAATAGTAAAATATACGTAAGTTCAGCTATCCCTTAGGGAGTTGGAACCCTAGTTTCTTTTAAAACAATTTCGAAGTTTTATCATTGGCGAATTTTGGAAAAGTATGTCAGTTGCTACTCTCGGGGATTATAGAACAGCAGTCCTCCTTTTTTCGGCGATTCGATACTGTCATGAAAATAGTTAATTTTGTAAAGCTTGTGTTTACTAATGTTATATGCTTTTGACCAAAGCTTAAATTTGTAGAGCAAAAAATTATCAGTGAGGTTGAACTTTTTCAGCCAATGACTGAATATAAGAACTCTTTTTAAAAGTCGCTCGCCTCGCCTTATATTTCGACTTTGATATAATGCAGCGTTATATTATTTATAACTGTTGGTTACTCTGGATCTGTGTCTTAAACCCTGGGATAAGCGCACAATCTACATTTATTTATTCTAAAAGGTAATAAAAAACTTGTGAGTGGAAAAAATTAAAACTGAATGTCCAGTTGAGAAATTTCCCTATGATAAATATATAATGTAAAGGCGGAAGATTACAGACGCGTATTAGCGCCACACATTTTTTTTCATATTTCTTCCTACATGTATGTTTGCGTTTTAACGCAAACCTTTGCGCTTAACGGTAAATCTTTGCGAAATATAAACGCAAACATTTGAGATATAACGCAGACCTTTGCATTATAAGGCAACAACCATTTTCTTATCTGGGGGGGGGGGGCTGGGATTTTTTTTGAAAAAAATATTTTGATGGCCTAGCTGGACGAAAAAAAAAATATGTTTTGCACTGTAGCTGAAAAAAAAATTATGCTGTCACCTGCTTGAAAAAAAAAATTTGCACTGCTGAATTTGAGAATAGTGAAAATAACAACAGTTGAGACAGTTGAACAGCAGATTATAAACATCTGTCCAGTCTACAGATTAAGCTAAGATTTATATTTATACCTTATTACTTTTTGTATTTTCCTGTAATAGTGTTTGATCCGGAAATATTTAAAAGCATTCCAAATCTCCCACATGTATGCTACTACATTAAGACATACTTAAAACTGCAACTATTATAAAGATGATATGGTCATTTTATAACAGGGATAGATATGGTATCATATTAAAACAGTCTTTTAAAGTAGCCCTGATTGTGTATGACACAGACTTGTATACTGGTAGTATTTTCCTTTGTATCATTCTGTATCATTCTTTATACCTTTTTTTTCAATGGAATGTCAATTATCATAGTTGGAAACAGTGGATGTTTATAATTTGGAGCTACTCACTCTTTGCCATTACATATGGCAATGGTGGCCATTTCAATTGCAGTATTAAAATTCAAGGACTGTGGTACCTGTATGACGGACTCAGAGAATATCATAATGTAGAAAGTGGGCTAAAAAAACAACAGAGACAACAGCCAATGCCAGGATACAGACCGAGCCATGCACTTTACATTTTACGTCAATTAAAAATTTAAATGAATTTTATGTAAATTTTATGGTTTTGAGAAAAAAAAAATGTATTTCTGTTCCACATTATAGGAAAATTTGTTTTGCTTTCCTTCTAATAAGAAAAAAAAAATTATCGGAGGAAGGTTCTGAATTTTTTTTTATGAACATAATAAAAATCCCAGCCCCCCCCACCCCCCCCCCCCCTCCCAGATAAGAAAATGGTTGTTGCCTAACGCAAACTTTTGCGGAATAACGCAAACATTTTCAAAAAAACAAAGAATCTGTAGTATTCTGAAACAACAAACGATTTCTTACATCAAAATTTAAAAAATGTTTATTCTAAATAATTTATTTTAAAGCAAAAATATCAGTTTCTATTTGACTTATAATTTTACAATTGTATGACATTATGTTTGCTCTAATCTACTATACCCCTAGCTTTTTGTTAATCAAAATTTTCAAAATCTTGACCTTTCAATTAGAATTTGCCTATACCATATCTATTTTCTTGTTAAATTTATAAAACTTAAAATTATATCATGAATGTAAATGTAAATCCAATTTAGTTTCTGATTATAACATATAAAAAACTTTTAATTAAGAATTGGAATCGCAAACCTAGGAAGAAATTAAAAAAAATATGTGTTGCGCTATATTAAATTAGCTTCCTTGGGGACGACATCAAAAGTTTAATGTAGAAAAAAACTTAATTCACATAGTTTTTTCACTGACAACCCTCGGAATCATATTTATATATATGGGCTAATCTTCTCAGTGCATAAATGGCCTGACAATTCATCTGTTTAAGGGGGTATGTAGACTTGCTACATGTCCCTTCCTAATTATTTTTTTTTCAATTTTGCCCCTTTAACATTTTTTCTGCTATAACTATAGGAGATTTCCATTATACTGACATCTGCAAGGAGGAAGGCAATCAGTAGACGTAAACATATAAATTAGTAAGAAAGAAATAAAAGAAACTCAAGGGCATTGTAGCAAGTCTAGGGGATATGGTTATACTTGCATGGGACAAACATTATTTTCCAACTTAAAGGAAAAAACCTTTTTTCTAAAACACACAGGAACAAACTTTTTTAGTCAATTTTCTTGTTTCTGGTATTTTTTTTCATTTTTTAGAAACTTCATGGTTCCTTTATAAAATTAAAAGATGGTCGTTGTCTTAGAATAGTAACTGTATACAATATTATTTTGATAAAATGTGGTTTTTTTATGTCATATCTAAAATGCAACAAACTCCTTTGTCGGTGTAGCAGTGACTTTAAAATGATGTCGAGCACTGTCAGATTAATTATAAATTAGGGCGGAAACTAGAGGATGGAATGTAGGTGTGATGATAAAACAACGACCTTCTCTGTATCAAATATCCGTGAGAAATGCATAATCAGCATGTTATGTATAGCTTACAGTTATATTTCCCGCTTCTTTCGCCATCTAAATAATTATGTCAGTTGGGTTAAAGCAGTTATATTTCCCGCTTCGTTTTGGTGTAAAAGGATATGGGTATTACACAAGACTTTGTACTGGGAAATGCCATCTAAAACCACGATGACTAACTAAATCACTTGATCTCGCAATTGTATTTCTAATTTCTTTATTAACTTATTTGTTTAAGGTGACCTCTCATACACAGGACCTTTTTAGAATATTAAAAATATTTCTTTCAATTTTGTTCAGAATTCAGATCCAAATAAAAGAAGGTGTGGGTTGTACATCGATGAAACAGCAATCAAACAACAAAATACTTATGGATTTTTACTATTTGATTTTTAACAAATGGTGTGATGAGGGAACACGGTATAAACTCGGACTGTAGATTTTATATAACTACTTAATATATGTTCCAGACCGTACGGTCTGGACAGTATGCGTACTTTAAAAAAATACTCATACGGGCGGACCGTACGCGTACGGTCTGACTAATATTAAAAAAAGATGGTAAGGTTTATTAGATACAAATGCATATAGCAGATCAACATAACTTATCTATCAAATTAATATAAAAAAGTTCAATTGTAATTGAAACAAAAAATTTATATTTTAACTTTTTTTTAAATTCCCCCTTATTAAATCTTAATCTCTTGTATCTAGCATGTCGATCAGTAATAGACCCCCGTAATACATTAATTGAATTATGATCACTGAAATTGAAGATATCGGAAGAAAATATCATGTGGGAGGTCAATTGTTTTGGAATATTTAGCAACTTTACCACAAAATGCAAATGCAAAAGAACATGCATGAACTGCATACATGAAAATGTAAAAAATATTACGTTACTTGAATTGTGTAACCTTGGGCGATAGTACCAAAATAGGATTCTGATTTACAATTAAACAAATACTTAATTTCAATTGTAATAAATGATCAATAACAATTTGTAAAACTAAAATCACTAGTAAAATAAAGATTGTGAAATTAAAATGCTTGTTTCAATTTAATTAATTACCCATATGATAGAATAACATGTATGGTCAGCTCATACCGGACCGTACGCGTATAGTCATACGGTCCGACCGTACGCGTATGGTTGGACCGTACGAGTATACGTATACGGTCCGGACCGTACGCGTACGGTCCAAATACTCATATGGTCTGGAACATATACATTGCAGTTTAGAAAAAATAAAGTTAATTACCTAGCGCTAGACGTTACAACTTACAGGGGCGGACCCAGCAATTTTCAAAAAAAGGGTGGGGTCCCAACCCAGGATAAAGGAGAGTTCTAACCATTCGTCCCCATTCAAATGCACTGATCGTCCAAAAAAAATGGGATCTAACTCCCGGACCCCTCCTAGATCCGCCACTGCGTTACATTTAGAGCACCATACTCCTATTTCGAGCTCTAGACTTTAAATCTCCAGCACTAGCCTTTTCAATTTCAGCGCATAGGTTTATATCTTTAACGCTGAACTTTATCTCTACCGCACATTTTACAACTGTAGCGCCAGTCTTTCCATATCCATTGCTAAATTCTAAATATATCTACAGCGAACAACTTTATATTTGCAGCGTTTGAGTTTACAGCTTCAGCGCTGTACGTTATATCTTCAGTTCTGATCTCAATATCGTCGGAGCTAGACTTATATTCTTCAGCGCTGATCCTAACATCCTCAGAGCAAATATACAGCCCCGGCGGTATAGTTTAAATTTCAGCGCCGAACTTTAATTCCTCAGCGTTCGACGTTCAAGCTTTAGCCTGAGACTTTTTATCTTCATAGTAAAAAGAACTTTTTACACTAAGAAATGTTTCACCTATTTGCAGAAATTTATAATCAAATCAATTCAAAGTCGCTTGACAATGACCTAGGGGAAAGGGCCTCGAAATAGTCGTCAAACTGGTATGTACTGATAATAACACAACTCTTTTGAAAATGTTATTCATTTATCACAAGTAAAATTGAGAAAGGAAACGGGGAATGTGTCAAAGCGACAACAACCCGATATAGTAGTTCATAATATATCAGACTGACTTTAGCAGAAAAGAAGCTAACATTGACAATTGCTTCCCAATTTAAAACCACTGCACCCTGACTTAGAGACAGGGCCTTTAAATTATTAAGTATTGATAGTATTGCAACTTTATAGAAAATGTCAGTGATCTATCACAAGTCGTTCCTATCAAACTCATATAAGCAGGCAACTTAAATATTGAAAATTGCTTACTAATTAAAATTCGCCTGACCTTGACATAGGGGACTGGGTCTCGAAGTAGCTTACATGATCTGATACTAATGCAACTTTGTAAAAATATGTCATTGATCAAGTAGTTCCTATCAAACTGACTGACGCCGAAAACTAAAGAATTGTTGACTCATCCTCCTCTGTCGCTGCCAACCCCGCCAGAAAAGCAATACCTATTTCTCTTTTTCCGTGCCTTTTTAGCCTTTTGTGGTGTATTTGTACATTTTTTTACATAATGATTTGAATATGGTACGCGTGCTCGTCCGGCATAGTAAAATAATACTATTATAGAACATGTCATAAACATATCCTGGTCGCAAATGCAAATACATTTTAGCGCGTGTATATATAATCTGTATTTGGTCAAATATTTAACATTGTAAGTCAAAGTAAATTAAAAGATATGACTTTTCCATGATATAAGCTCCTAGATAATTTTTATATATGGTGCCGCAATATTTATCAAACAAAAATGCTCCTTGCTTTAGAGAAGTATAACCTTAGTTGATATGCTTGGTTAACACATTGTTGTTATTTTTTGGAGATACTTGCTTACTTTTTTCCAATTGAAGTAATTATTTGACTTGTAATGTACACGGAATAATTGCATACCAATATTATGTCATTCTTATATTTAGCTCATCTAGACAAAATATCAAAATGTGCTTCCGTCGTCCTTGAGAACCGTCGAAAACTTTTAAATGTCCCCCTCACATACACGGATTTTTTAACGAGTCCTTACGCTTTGCTAGTTGTCGATTGTAAGCATCCGTGAATGACTCGCTGGTACCCGTAAATAACTGGTTAGAACTCACAACAACTCGCAGACACTCATAAGGAGAGGACTTTTTTTATTCATGACAAAAATCTTTTCACGATTGTCCATGGATCGATTTTTCGGTATTTAACCTTCTGAAGGTATCGTACGTTAACCGCTCGCAACAGAACGTAGCAATCCGTTTATGACTCGTAATTTTTTTTTTAAACGATATTTTTACAAATTATTGATGGAATGTTAATACGAGTGTTGCTTACGATTTCTTTCGGTTCATGTTACGACGGCTTTATGGATTGCTACGAGTTTATATCACGAGCACTTTATGCGTAGTTAATATTACTAATAGATACGTTCTCTTTGCGTATATTCTCGCGTACTATTTACGATTTTTGGTAAGGTATTAGTATACAAGCTACAAAATTGTATGGGCTCGTAAATACTCGTAACACTATCTCGTTACTATTCTTAACAACACATTGACAGGTCGTAACTAACACGTAAAAGATTTGATGAATAGCAAAATTTCGTAATATGTACATACGTTACTAGCCGAGTATAATATATTGTCAAAACATGCCCGGGAGCCACTGAACGAAGCTGCTCTTATTTATTCGTGACAACTCGTATCAAATCGTAGAATATTGGTATTAATACATCGTAATAACTTTTAATAATTAAAAATAAACAGTATATAGCTCGTAAAAGCTCATTACAATTCTTAAATCGGTCGTTAATGTGAACAAATCGTCGTTTGAAAAATCCAAATGTTGTGGTTTCTTAATGACTAGTTCGGTTTTCTTTGAATGTTACCATTCCAGAGTTATTGTAACAGTACTTTTTAGTTGAGATTTCTTTTAATTTTGTGGTTTCCTAATTATAAATAGAAAATCCTTTTTGAAATTTATTGATATGTAAATGATATATTTTTGACCACTTAACAAAATCATGATCTCTATGTTTCTACGGGCGGGGTAGATGTGATCATGCACTAACTCTAGTTTCAGTTTTATTTTTGTCGAGCCTGCAGCATTATGTCGCGAAAGCAACATAGCGATCCTACATTTCGTCGTCGGCGTCAGAGGCGTCAACATTTAGTTTCTGTCTGTGGTTACAGTTTATTAAACTTTCATGGAATTTTGTAAAATGTTTGACAGAAGCTTATTTGTGACCAAAATACAGCGACTCTTTTCCCCGAAAATCTTAGGATTAAAATTGGTCGTAAGTTAAAATGAAATATTTATGTCTTAAGAGTATTTTTACTCTTAAGATTTTTGTGAATAGAGTAACTGTTTTCAGAGCAAAATTTGAAACATTTATTTTCATTTTCCGTATTCTACTAATAAATTGAGTAGGACTTAATTTTTATTTCATTTAACTTTAGATTCAGTCCGACTGAAGTTAAATCTTTTCAGTCATCAATAACTAAGTCAAATCTTCACAGAATTTTAAGAAATGAAAGAAGCTGTCAATGACCAAAATACAGTAAGTTTTAACTTAACATTCAGATTAAGTCTTAGGTTAAGGTTTTCAGTCTTCAATAATCTTGCAAAACTTTCACGAAATTTTAATAAATGTGGACAGAAGCTTTTTAATGACCAAAGAACAGTATCCAGAACAAATTTTGATAAGTATTTTCATTTTCCGTCATTTACTGATAAATGGACTTAGTTTTGCAGTTAACAAGTAATTAATTTAGTAGTTAATATATTTATACAGACAGTCCGGACAAGATAAGTTTGTAATACTTGATGGATTGTTGAAACTTAGCCATAAGCTAATCTCCAAGAAATAGCATCTGAAGACAATTTTTTTTTTAAAGTCTTTTTTTTTACTGATAAATTCACTCACTTTTATGTCGATATTACACTTTTAATCGGACAGCAGCAATCGTTGGCGAAGCACAGGGTTTCACGGAATCCTTTACGAATTTTTCTTAAATTATTCTTATGGAACACTTTGTTATGCGTCCCCCCCCCAAAAAAAAAAATGTTTTTTTATTTTTCTTGTAGGGGGCTTTGATGCCAAGTGGTCTAAGTTGTCGAACTACTGTATCACTAGCCAGTCAACACTGAGGTTGTGAGTTCGAATCCCGCACGGAGCAGGTGCACTCGACTCCAATCTTAATTGACTAGGATTGTCAGTTTTCCTACAGAAGGTCGGTGGTTTTCGGTGGGCACTGCGGCTTTCTCCACCAATAAAATCTGATCGCCACAAAATAGCACAATAGTGTTGAAAGTGGTGTTAAATGTCAATCAATCAATCAATCAATCAATATTCTTCTTGCATAGCACAATTTTTATCACAGATATACATGTACCTAGTCTAGTGTCTGAATATTTCTTTTAGTTCGGATTAAAAAAAAAAACAACAATAATTTATAATGATTGATAAAAGTAAAACTTAAAGGGTTAACTAGTAAACATATTAACATAAATTACAGTTATATACACATATAACACACGAGTTAAGTTATAAAAGAGAGGCGAAGGACACCAAAAAGACAAACTCAAAAAGTCGAAAATAAACTGACAACCGTTACCCTATGATTAAAAAAGAAAAAAAAAAAGACTCACAACCAAACAAAATACATAGAAAACCCAAGACTGAGCAACACGAACCAAACTAAAACTAAGAGAATCAAGTGATATAATTGATGTGTATTATTTTAACAATATTGTATTTAAACCAAGATGTCATTATTTAAAACTTTATATCTTGCATCGATAACATAAGGTTGCTTTGCTGAAGAGCCCCTCCTAAATTATTGAAATCTATCGTGTTATATGTTGTTGTAAGTAAGTAGGTGATCACAAATTCAAAACATGTGTCAAAATGTATTTAGAATGACAAAATGAAGCTGCGATAATCAGTTCTTTTTATTAATCAGTCTGATGCATTTTTTGGGGGCATATTGAAAAACATGGTATGGTATAATGGTATGATATGTGGTATTGTAACGTCAATATAATGGTTATAAGGTACAAATCTAATCGTAGCATGTATACACAATTGATATGGTACAAATACCACCGTGCATTTGTAAAGTTATCTGTGCACCTTATTTAGGGCACATAATATGTTAAATATAAGCTTCATAGGAACCCTTGTGAATCATGAATATATACGGTAGTATACCGAATTCAACATTTATCAGGGGCGGGTTCAGCCATTTGAAAATGTTGGGGTCCCAACCCAGGGCAAAAAAGGGGGTGTTCCAACTATATGTCCCCCTTCAAATGCATTGATCGGTCAAACAAATAGGGGGTTCCAACTCCCCGAACCCCTCTTTTTGATCCGCCACAGTTTATTACCATTCCGATGTTCGATTTTGTTTAACAGGAAATATGGATTCAACAAGTTATTATCAATTTCAATCTCTGCTATCAACATTATAGAGATCTGAAATGAGTTTAGTTTATACTAAAACTTTCTTAATATACAATTTTTTAAATTTTACTTTGGTATTGTAGTATATTCTTTATGACCATGCCATACCCCAATATCATCGTAACATACATTTTTACCACGTCATGGTAGCACTTGTACCATACCGCATACCCTATCATCTTACCATATCAGGTTTTACGGTATGCCGTTGTTTCTTTTTGTTTCGTTTTTTTTTTGTGTGTGGTTTTTATGGGAGGTGATTAACTTTACAAGTCTTGTTAACAAAAATCAAAACAAATCATATATCATTCTCGACACACAATATGTAAAAACATTCATTAATAGAAACACTTATATAAGCTATTGAAGTCGTCAAATCAATATTTTTGTTCCGTATTTTGTAATAGAACACAATTATTCTAAATACAAATACTTATTTTGTTGCGTCTTAAATGTTTTATGACAGTTTTTCTCCAAACCTTAATGAAATAATACAGAATGACAGCTGGGTAAACGAGTGCTGACCATGTTAAAAGAAAATTTACAACGTCTCCAATCTTTTCAAAAACAATTTACCAGCCAGCATCTTCAACTTTCTTTTTGGTAGCACCGCTTATAAACAAAGGGACAAATTCAAGTTACGAAAATATTAGCGGCGTATACGTAAGAAATTACTAAGAATAGAATGAAGGTGAGGGATCAAGGCTTTGTCATTGGAAAGCAAACAAAAAATTTAAAAGTCTTCTATAATCTAAAATATATATTCTATATAATAGTCTATTGTTTTGTCAATGTCCTCTTTTATTTCTATTTTTTTTTTTATTTGTCATTAATTTTCTTTTGCCAAAATGTGGATGATACCTAGTCCCCCAACCTGTTTTCTACCCTTTCAACCGTGTAACACACTATATTCCAGTACTGCCATTTATATTTCCTTTTAAAGACTGATGGAAGCATTGCATGATTGACTGACGTTATAAGTATCTAAATTATACTTTTGATATAACATTTATGAGAAAAAAAAATACTCCATGTATAATTTATGTGTGAACAAAATTCTCAGTGGTAAAAACTTCGATGAATCAATCGGTTTGTGAGATTTTGAACTAAAACGATTGTTCATATTACTGTAATCAGAAATAAATATTGTTTGACATAGGTAGCTTTGTGGGAAGTAAGAACCTCTTATCAAAATTATCAGTTATTACACCTGCATGCCTGTAGATTGTGTCTAAAATATTTGTTTGGTTCGACTCGGACAACTTCCATTCATTTCGGTGTGTGTGTGTTTTTTTTTTTTTATTTGTGTGTTTTGTTTTTTCTTTATGATGGGGTCTCAGTGTGACGAACAACACTTATCTAAATAAATTATGATCAGAACGGGTTTACCGAAAAGAGGAAAATAGACCAAATTTAAAGAATATATAATAGGACAAAATCTTTTTTTTTTGTTCTCAAAAATCGAGTGTTAAAATTAAAAGAATAAAATTTAAGTCGCGGTCTATCAATGGGAAAATGCAGGCATCAGCAGACGTCCTGGCAACCAACGGGCGAGAATAATAGACACAAATTCTAGAATACAGATATGAAGATCCTAATCAAGGCCCTCATCTAAGTTTTTTTAAAATATAAAACAGTTTTTTTCCTTCTTATTTCCGTTCTGAAACAAGTTTTATATTATAGAAACTTTTATTTTAACAATTCTTTAAAAAATAAAATATCCCACCCTAATAAAAAAAAAGTCGATGCCTAATATCATTTATTGCGGAAAATTTAAATTTATATTATTACATAGGACATGATTGTCTTCGTCTCGTGTGCAAGATGTCATGCACCTCTATTTCATTTTCTGTGATATGTTATATTATTTTAATTATTCCAAAAAAGACTTGAAATCAATTTGGTTCATCAGTTGTGTCCTAATTTTTACCAGCTACTAACACACATTGTAATTTCAAGTGCACGAGATCAATTTTAAGGGAGACAACGATTTTTACTTTTCAGCCACTTCTAAGCGACCTAGAGTTATCTCCACTGAAATGTGGTTTGGAATCGATACACATGTTTCTTTAAAGATTTTTCGACGTGATACTAGCATTCAAACCACAACAAATAAAACGTTTCTGTTAAGGAAAAATGTAATTCTTTCATAGGAAATTAGTTTTAAGATTGTGGGAATGACCAGTTTGTCGAAACTTCAAATGTAAGTTAGAAATTTCGTAAGAAAATCATTAATTTTGTAAAAAAACAAAATTCGACTTTAAAACTAAATTTTCTGCTTATGTAAAAATGATTACCGTATGTGTATCTTTTAGAAAGACTACTTTATGTCATGGTAAGACACGTCGAATTTTACGATACAGCCGGTTAATCGTATATTACAAATATTCGTAATATAGAAAAACTATATTACAGATATTCGTAATATTGATTATTACGCTTTTTTGTAATATAGGTCTTATATTACACAATGCTGTAATGTTACTATTTGTTGTAATATTACAAGTTTGAGGAATATTACGAATAACAATAATTGCCTGGACTGGTTATGTAGGGGCACCAAATTTTTTTCATGAGATACTCCTAAAACAAAATATATAAAATCTGATAATAAAAACCAAAATACATTGTTAAGTGTTGACTCAAATTTTTATAACGCATACATATATATATATACACACATATTTACACAAGAAAAATCACCAAACATTTTTTAGTACACCATACAAATTTTTAAGAAAAATTAATTGACCTTCTTCATTCAAGTGCACACAATCTCTCAAATGTCTACAATTAATGTTTGAATTGTCCATGAACATCCAACAATAACGCTTGCATAAACTTTCTATCTTTTCATTAATGATAGCCGATCTTGCGTTTATAGCTTCATCTTTACACCTGATTATTGATGATAATACAATAGATACATGCCTATCATTCGTACGTGTGCACTGAAGTATATGTGCTAAATGTTCTAATTGTTCAGTTGTAATTAATAACTGGCTGAACTCGCTTTCAAACAGAAAGGATTTGCTTACATTATTGACACCTACATGAATAAACAAAAGTCTAGGCGGATGCATTCTAGTTAGTCTCTCAATTTGGGGTGTTATTTCACACACAAGAGCACCTCCTTGTGAAAACACATTTACCATTGGGTTTTTAAAATCTTTTCGCCACTGTAAAAATCTTATCATTGAATCACCAATACATAACAAGTGAAATTTAGAAGAAATAAGTGGTTCATTAAGAAATAATAATTTTCCATAATTAAAACACAGAGATTGCTTTGAACTTATGCGAACTGCCCACAGATTTCCAGATAACCCTATACCATCTGGATCATAACCTTTCTTTGTAGGATATTTCAAAACACCCTTTTGTCCCTTGTTACCAACAATAAAAGCATCGTGTATCAATTCATAAAATGTTGGGACCCATGTGGCTATTACTCCATCCGCACGTAATATCACGGTACAATTTAACACATTCTCCCTGATGAAAGACAACACCGGTAATAATAATGCAAAAGGAGGAAATACGTAACAGTTTTCACTTTTATCCACGGCTTGGGCAAATAAATTTACACCTGACGACAACGGAGAAACAGTTGGAGTGAAATGTTTTAGAATTCTACCATTTCTGTCTATCATGCTATTAGAATCTAAAGCCATCAAGTCGATCGTGTGTCCTGTATTGTCACCAAAATACTCTTGTATTGTACTCCATATATCGCTATTTAATTTCGCATCCGATTTACTAAGTTTTCTCGATGGCTCATCTGCTAAATTCAATTTAGATGGTACAAAATGTAAATTTAACATTACGTCTAAATCCAAAGTCAATTGAAAAATTTCTTTAAGAGTGGAATTGAGCATCATAGATTTGGAGCCTTCGTTATTCCAAGCACCTATCAAGGCCTGATTGTCTACGTTTGCGTCCACCCGACTACCCTTTATGTCTTCCCGTATAGATCTTAAAACATATAACAAAGCTTTAGCCTCTAGTACCATAATAGGAAGCGATAACATTTCATGTGCCCACGAATCGCCCACTTTGTGCTCTGTATCATTTATTTTAAAATATCCACCCCATTTGAACATAGAAGCATCTGTATAAATGTTTACAACTAAATGTCTTTCTTTTTTCCATTCCAACTTTCCTGTCCATGAATCCAAAAACCGCCAATTATTAAGTTCGTCCTTTAAATCTTTTGTCATTGGGATGCTTGTTTGATTGCGGATTCCTAATGAAATTGCATTATTCATCTCCCGAGTGTAAAGTTTTGCTGCCGGAACAGCTAACATAAAAGAAATACAACGACCCACTATTTTTTGTAAATCTAGCACCGTAATAGCACTTTTCCTTAAACAATCCTCGCGTAAATTGATAAATTTTTGTTTTTTGGACTCAGTTATTCTGAAACATCTAGCTACGGAATCAACAACAAATCCCAAAAATACAACTGACTGGGACGGGATAAACACGGTCTTGTCTAAATTAATGCAATACCCTAATCTAGTTATAACTTCACAAACAATGTAATTTGCCAATAAAGCGGAACTGACACCTGCTTTTAAACCAGGTTTTCTTACTTCCTCGACAAGACGATCATCTATATACAAATGTACAGGAATCAAAAACTTTCTCCTAATATATGATGTTGCTTGCAGATTTAATGTGTGATAAATGTAGCTAGAAAGTTTAAAACCAAACGGTAATGTTTTGAAAATGAAATAAAATCCACCCCACTGAAACCCCACTAGTCCACGGGAATCCTCGGATAACATAACATTATCAAAACCTGATTTATCATCTATTGAGGTAAAATATGCATTTTCTCTTACGGCTCGAGGTACATTTTTGAGAGTGTCTAAACTAAACGATATATCTTTGATCCAATTGTTCAAATACATTAGATTAATGCATAATCTAGGTTTTGTTGGCTCGACGGTTAAAGGTGCTACAATGTGGGGTGGTTTAGCTAAACCTACTTTTCCTAAGCATTCAATTGAACCATTTCTAAGTCTATCCACAACGGTTTCTGTTATGAACGTAGAAAACTTTTTGCATTTATTTGAATTATTGAATGTTCTGCTAGGTGGGAACTTATCATCATACTGGTGTCCCCAGAAATCTCCTTTAAAATGTACCATGTAATTATTAATATTTACACCATGAACTAGTCAATCTAAAATTTCATCTGAAGAATACGAACAAGCTAATATTTTCTCCCATTGCTTTAACCTTGTATGAATTTGTCCAGCAACAAAATTTTTTGGATTCAAAAAATTCAAATTTTGTATATCTGGAGATACATCATCCATGGCTTTTGAATAAACCTCCTCTGCTGAAACTACCTCCCTACTATTATCAACAATTTTGTTTTCAAAATTAACAAACGTCGGGCGTCTAACTGTTACTGAAGTAGGATCTGTTCCCAAATTTATTTTTAATTCCCATGGTTTTAACCGAAATGCATCCTGAAATGAAATAAGTATAAATTTAACTAACGGAATGGAAGATGTATTTTACTTGTTTTAAAATTATGTAAATAATTTAATTTGAACTTGAAGAATTTTGGTTAGCTGGACAATCCCTAACATAATGACCCGGCTTGTTACATTTAAAACATAGATTGTGACTATTACCACGCCCCCTACCGCGACGGGGTGGACCTGTAAAGCGAGGAGACATTCCGTAAGAATGACCTTGTGCTTGACCAAAAGAATTTCCCATAAAACCTTGCCCATGCATGTACAAATTATGAGATTGCATATTATAATTGTCATCATCAGCGAAACCAAATGCCTTAAGTAACTTCTGTTCTTTGTCAAGTATCGCTTCCTCCTCTTTGTTGCAGACAAGTTTCAGTACTAATGCTGCAGCAAAATTTGGTCTACTTTTGTGTATATGAAATCTACTTAGTATTAAGTTTATTTTGTCCTTTAAGTCATGATTTTGCTTTCTCGCCAAATTGTCTAGTAATATCAATCTTTCATGTAAAACATCAATATCCACCTTTCCTTTTGCAGCCTCATCTTTAACGTCTCTCTTAGCCCTCTCAAATTCCGATAACTCGTCCTCAGCTTGTTTCTTCTCTAACTTTTTCTCAAGCTCTGCTATTTTCTCTTCTAATGTCTTCATCTATACAATTGAAGCAAAATACTATATCTTAATTTCAAGCATTTATCTAGATTATTGTCTTATAAAACACACTCCAAATCACATGTAAGTCATAGCAAATATTGTCCTTAAATATTGTATTGAATATTTCATACATTCTGGCTACAACACCTAACGGATTTCTCCCTACTACTTCTTCTACACATGCTCTATTTATACACTAATTTACACGTATAAATCACATACATTTATATGAAAAATAGTTTTGCAAATATCTTAATTAGATCCGTTTTCTTCATACATCTCTTTTTCTCATAAACCAAAATTAATATAAACATGACGATTATAATACAATACGTTCACGACCATTCATTATTACTTGTCTTTGAAAAAAAAAACCAAATACCACATTTGAATAAAATCTTTTACATTAATCGTTTAATGACATCAATTTATCTAAACTTGAAAACTGTACATGCCTGTTAATTAGTATTAAGGCAATGCATTAAGTTAATGAAACATGTATACGTACATTAGTGTATGTACTATCATGTAAAATTATTATTATTTATATATATAAATATGCAAGATATCTGTTTATATTTTATACATATTTGTTTTATTTTATTTATTTTTTTTTAATTTCTTTTTCGTTTTTAATAATTAAACGTAAGTACTATTCTTGTCAAACTTCACGTGGAACAAATTCACAGAAGCCACCTTCCCAAGCAAATTAACCTCTGATGTAACCCATGCCAAAGGCTTCATCTTATTAGTTTTATCACACTCATGTTGCTGAAATCTGTTCTTAAATAAATATTAATATCTTTGGAGACGCCTAGCTGTCAAGTGTCTATGTTTGACCGCCTGTTATAAAAATACACCCCGCTGATGTGGACTTCTATTCTGTTCAGATTGTTGATTCAAAACTAATCATCAAACAACATCCAATTAATGTCTAACCCATAAAAGTTTACTTTGTACACAATAAATTATGTTCTCTCTTTAATAAACAACATGGTCAATTAGCAAATCTTGTGTATCAATAAATAACATGTGCGATTCCGCCGAATAATGTTACATTTTTTCTCTCTTTCTTTTAAGATCAAATATTAAATTATATGTAAAATATATTTGAATAAATTAAATAAGCTTTTCTATCGACTGTTATAAATTTATATTTCTTAAATTTATGCACTCTTAAATTATTAATATATTTTTTTTAATTTTTTTTTTTTTAACGCCCTTCGACCTTGATATATCGCTATACCCAAATAGTAACGGTCCCCTTTAAACTTATTACAAAACCGTGTACAAGGTCATATTTAATGTAAGTAAAGGAACAATTATAATGTGTCATTTATGTGCATGCTTTATATTAAACAGCCAATTAATCAATTTGACGCCGATTCTAATTTGTAGAGTTTGATTTTAAAAACCAAAAAAAAAAAAAAAAAAAAAAAAAAAAAAAAAAAAAAAAAAAAAAAAAAAAAAAAAAAACGTTCTACGGTTTCCCTTATCCCTCGTGGGTGTTCTTTCCTTCTCATTTTCTCTTAAATACCACACTATAACACGTAAAACAACTCTTCTGGTTATTTAACATTCTAACTCAAAATTGTACTTAACAAATGCTTAACCTACTTGCTTCGAGCTCAAGAATACATCTTTTAAAATACCACCTTTCAAAAGAAGTTCAAGCTTCTTTTAAGTATCCCTCTTTTATGTTTATGTGCAGTAAGTTATTTTTAAAAATTATAAATTTCTAACTTTTTCCGATATTAGTATGCAAACTCCATTTAGCCACTAATATTGATAATCGTATCTATATGTCTTCAATGACCTCATAAATAGTAAAAATCATATTCTTTGTTCACGTTCGAGCACGATGCTAAAACAAATATGCTTTGTAATTTCTTTTTAGACATACTTTAATATACATAATAATACCAACAAGTAAATTCTTCCTTGTCACGTTCAAACACAAAACCGCAACCCCCCATAAAAAACGTTTTTCTCCTAAGCATTTTTCTCTTTTTTCCTTTTATCACATAACCCCATCATGTTAATTCTAACCGCTTAATGCGTACACGTTCAAGAAACAATCTTGAACAAATAGCTAACATCATCTTCATCCTTCTCTTCTTTACTTTATTTTATTCACATCCGAGCATCATGCCCAAACACATTTTAAATGAAATACTATTTTTGTTCTCTCTCTATTCACGTTCGAGCATAAAACCCGAACAATAATAATTTGATACATCAAAATTAAAATATCCAAAACTATTCTTTTTTTTTTTTCTTTTTTCTCTTATATTTTAACCAATAATTTTTTTTTTTTTTTTTTTTTTTTTACACGTTCAAAATAACTTGAACAATTTTTATTTTACTTTTTCTCACGACCGAGCGTAATACTCGCCGCAACATTATTATTATTTTTTTTTCTTTCTATGTACCCCTATTCACGTTCGAGCATCTTGCCCGAACAATATTCAAATAATTGAGTTTCAACATTTATATACACATGATAATATCATTAGACATTCTTTGTCTCACGTTCAAGTAGAACACCCGACAAAACATGTTTGTTTACTTGCATTCTTCCGTTGTCACTTTTCTAAACAAATATTCTTAACTTTAAGATATCTGTGCCCGTTCAATATGAAATAAAATATCTAACTAAATATATAACAATAAAGTTTCATTAACACGTGCGTACTAATTTGCATTTTGAACTTAGTATTTAAACATTATTCATAAACGTATATACTGTCATACGATGACCTTTATGACGTGTTCATTTCTGTATAATTATCTATTACACTCATCGTTTTCTCAACTTTTCTCATAACCCTTTGTTATATCATTCATACTCTTTGTGACAAATAAACTTAGAAAACTTACCCCTGACGACTTGTTTTCTGTAGTTTTATTTTTCTTCTTTGGAGGTTCTTCAACCTTATCCTCTTTCAATGCGTATTCTTGCTCTAATGCAAAACTAACAACTTTGCATAAGTTCTCTCTCGTGTCATCCACGTCTAGAAGCACTAAAATGTCATTTAATTGTATCTTAAGTTTGGTGGCTACTTGTAATAGATCTTCCCTGCTAAAAGTACTTAAACACTTCCCATCGAATTGCTGAAGCTTTGGATCAATGTCTGATCTGTATCTTTTGATTATCTTAAGGAGATCCATTATACGACTGCACGCTAGTATGACCTCCAATTGAGTGACGATGAGACCAAGAGTGGCCGCGCTATCTTATACATTCGAGGTACCGAAAGGGTAAACTTGGAATAGTGGGTACATAAATCCATCGGTATCAGGTCGTTCCGGCCCAAAGTCAAACCACAGGGGCTTGTTACAATTGCCGGGTTTACTATCCATACGAACCCCTAAAAAAACACAAGGGAGGAAGCTCATTTGCGACAATGCTTCAAATTATTGCTGTAAAATTTTTCTAAGACTTTCACTTACTTTGTGACCTGGATAAATCTGTTCCCACTTGAATTATCTCTTCAATGACATATATTTATTACCTTAAGTAACCTCTATAACTATTGTAATCCTTAAAACAAACTCGACATTTCTGAAATAGAACGAATCGAGGCCCTAGATTTGAAAATGAAAGTACAAAAGCGACACCTACCGGAAAATATATTTTTGGCTCTCTCGGGAGTTTACCACAATATGAAGATGAAAGACAGTGTGTACCTAATAATTCCCGCCAATTTTTACATTATTGAAATCTAAAATACAGAAGACTTCCGAAAACATAACATTTATGGTACCACCCGAGAGTGCCGAAAATATATTTTCCGGTAGGTGTCGCTTTAGTACTTTCATTTTCAAATCTAGGGCCTCGATTCGTTCTATTTCAGAAATGTCGAGTTTGTTTTAAGGATTACAATAGTTATAGAGGTTACTTAAGGTAATAAATATATGTCATTGAAGAGATAATTCAAGTGGGAACAGATTTATCCAGGTCACAAAGTAAGTGAAAGTCTTAGAAAAATTTTACAGCAATAATTTGAAGCATTGTCGCAAATGAGCTTCCTCCATTGGGCTATTCCAGAAATAATCCATCCCCCCCCCCTATGGAAGACATTGGAATTCCAGACTTTTTTTCCTCGATTTTTTCTAAAATTCCAGACAAATTTCCAACCTCCACAAAAAATTTCCAAACTTCTTGTCTATTGGTGCACAAGAAATTCCATGAATTTTCCAAAGGGTAGAGTAATTTCCACACAATGTTTACTGGTAGTCGTTAAGAATTTCCAGAACAGATTTCTTTGCAAATCATTATTTCCAGACATATAAAACACGAGAGTTCTTTGTATGTATATCTCTTTAAAGACTTCAAAATAATGGGGGAGGAGACAAAACTTTGATACAGTGATAGTCTAGTTTAAATTTACATTAGAAATATTGTTTTATTCATTTTATAGGTTGCACTTTGTAAATACAGCTTTTTCACAGACTGTCTCTTTTGGGGGGGGTATATTATTCATAGATATTTTGTATTGTGTATGTACTGGTTCTAAGATATGATGGGTGGGGTAGGGATACTACGGAATTAAGTATAAATTAGTTTAAAATCTTAGTTCTTGCATGTACATAAATGTTAAAAGTATATGCTGCACAGCCCTTTGTTTTGACCTTTGAATAAAATAGTAGTACATCTCAACAACTTTCCATATTAGTATATAATTAAATATTTAGGAAACTTCATAGTAAAAGAGCGCATCAGTTTGAGCTGTAAATGTACCCGTAATACATCTTCCTATGCGAAATTGCATTGTTTTTAATAATTTACAGAAGTGCAACATTTGTATTTGAAACAATTCAAGCTAAAAATTATATAAGAAGTGCAACTTACATGTATATAATTTTTAGCTTGAATTGTTTCAAATACAATGTATATACAAACTATTGAATGTTTATTGGGTGCAAAAGTCACAATAATTGGATTAATAGCATCTATGACTACTAGTGGAAAATTATATCCCATGGAAAGATAAAAACAGAGAAAATTTGGTTTGATCATGGAAGTATTATATGTTGAATATAATATTTCCATGGTTTGATAAATTTTTGATACCTTAATGACTGACCTTTGTTAAAACATCAAAAATATATATCTTGATACATGATTAAATGTAGCTTCAGACACTTGTGATGTAATCAAGAAGCTGATAATTTCAACCAAGTTATATATATATTAAAATCTGTATTTTTCACCTTCTTCATATATAAGGATTAATTAACACCAATAAATTGTGCAATTTAATTTGATATCTTAAATTTTCTGAAATTTAGGGTTTGTCCTATAATATTATTAACAAATGCCAGATTTTAGGTCACTTCAGCTAAATAGCCATAACATTTACCAATTAACAGATAATTGATACATCATTTATTCAAACACACTTGTTTGTCTTCACAGCAGGAAATTGTGTAATTACCCCAATATTGTAGAAGACTGACCAGAAATGACCAGCTGTGGACTATGTATGCATTGCAAAATAGTGATACAAATAAATATAAATAGATTGCTATCAGAATCAGTGGAAAACTGTCTACTGACTTTTGATTTTACATTCAGAAGATCCCCCCCCCCTTTTTTTTTTAAATTAATAGTCTTTATACAAGGCATGGTTTATTTTCACATAAAAAGCATATAGCTAAAGATAAGGAAAATGGATACGAATAAGAAATGACTGATGTTTGTTTTTTAAAAAGAAGAGAGTTTTGAAAATTTAAAAAGTTGAAAAAAAAAATTATTTCACAAAAAGATAACTGACATTCTTAAGGGAGCTACCATTTGATTTTTATGGGGGGGCTAGGATGAAAAATTTTGTCCTGCATTTTTTTTTAGCTGTAATCTCTGTCCTGCCTTTTTATTTTTCACCCTTATCGGTCCTGCCTTTTTTTTTTTTAGTTTATCCTGACTTTTTTTACCTAAATTGTCGTCCTGACTTTTTTTTTTTTGCAAGTGTGACATCCTGCCTTTTTTTTTACTCAAAACTCCTGTCCTGCCTATTTTTTTCAAATTTCATCCTAGCCCCCCCATAAAAATCAAATGGTAGCTCCCTAAGGCAGCAACCATTTGATTTTCAGGTTTTTTGGGGGAAAAAAAGTGTTTCCAGTTTTCGAAAGAAATAATTTGTTTTTGACCCTGAGAAAAAAAAATTGTTTGTTTCACCCACAGCTGTCACTATATGTCCTATATGTGATGCTAAAATTGAAAGAAACCATGACCTTACGTTGGAAAGCTAAGTATAAATCCTAGTCAATTATGATTGAAGTTTAGGGCACTGCCTTGTGTAGTATGCCTCACACACATGTCATAGTTGACAGGCCAATGTGGTGGCGGATCCAGAACTTATGGTAAAAGGGGGGGGGGGGCACTGACTGACTTAACTGACCTAAGGGATTGGGCTGCTCCAGTCAAGCTTCAGTGATTTCTTTTATAATCAACCTGATTTTTCTCACAAAAGGGGGGTCCCTTTATCTGGATCCGCCTATGCAATGAGCCAATGATATAGTGTTAGAATACCTAGAACACTTGGGCACTTAAAAGCCCTTATTTTTGTTCAATAAACATTTAGATACAGCCTAGGGTTGAAGTTAACAAAATAGCAATTACTCCCTCAAACCTTTAAGGAATATCAGGGAACTTTAAAAGAAGATTCTTCTTACTCTATATATATATATATATAAATACCTGACATGTAGAGTAAAATTAGATTTCTTTTGTCCGTTCTTATTCTTCCATAGTATACTTATCAATAATTATTTAGCAGTCAATCTTTAGATATCAAAGTGAAAGATTTTGAATAACTTTGTCAAACTTTCATGAAATTTTACAAAACTTAAAAAAATTAGACAAAAACTTCTTAAATCAAGAGAAAGAAAAGGGAGCCAATTTTGATTTTATTTTTATTGTAAAGATATAATAATTTATATTCAAGAGATAAACAGGGTCATATTGCAGATTGGTATTTAAGGGGAGGTCGTCACCTTAATGCGAGGTTCACACATTGCTGATTATTGCTCCCGTTTGAAATCAGACAGCGATACGACACGAAAAGTGAAAAAGTCGGATTAGTATCCTTAATTATCTGGTCTGAGTGGAATGTCCTATTATTGTCTGAACGCAGTAGTTTTAGTGTTCGTAACAGATTCCTACTGGTCGGGAAGGGTCCGGATAGTTCGGCAAAGCACCCCGACAGTTAGGTGCGTCCCGTAACAATCGGGGAAACTCAGCCCATTGATCAGACTTTTAATAACTTTTAATCGGGAATGGTCCTGTCAAGGACGGCAGAAAAATCGTGAATGTGTGACCCCAGCTTAAAGAGCTACCACTAAGCTAAAAAGCAACATTTTAATTCAACAGATCACATTATTTAATAGTTGACATGATTGATATTCAATAGTACAAAAATCGAAGTATGAGCAATATTTCATCTAAATCATTTGTAATCAGCTGGTGATCCTATAAGTTAACAGAAAACTAGTATATGTATTATTTGCAACTTTTGATCTAAAGATTTATAGCTTCTGCAGCGAATGAAAGAATGAACCTTAATAACTTCTTCTGACCAATTTACAGCACAATGCGTAGAACGGTGATTATTTTTCCATTCAGTAAAACAAGTAAATGTGTCCCAGGCACTCGCATGATTATTTTCTGTATTTAGGGATAATTTTATAGAAATTTATCCACCTATAATTTTTAGTGCAAATCATTTCTATGGCCTTTCTTTGATACTGTACTGTGTAGCAATGTTTTTTTTCAAGAAATGTTTTAATTATTAAAAGGGAGACTTTTGGCAGAGACCACCCCTTCTGTTTTTCATTTTTATTTTATTACTGTTTTAATTTTTTTCTCATAATCTTAATGAAATTTGAATTTTGAATTTCGGATTTTCTTACTATTTCAACCTTAGTATTTCAATAAATGTTGAATTAAGTGTTTAATGGTAAGAATTTTGTCATATAAGAATATCTGTTTACATGTGTGGTTTTCATGACAATGGCCATTAATTAGTTCTGCACAGTGAGAAATTTTGTAGGAGCTGAGATGTTCATACAAACTATTTTATAGCTCATTTCACTAATTCACCAATGTTCTATTTCTTTTGAAACGTATGAATAGGTTTTAATAGGATATAGCACCTATGGAAGAATCTGTTTTAATAAGATGCCAACATTTCCTGCATACCTTTTGAAGTTTTTCTGCTTGAGGATGATAATATATAATGATTGATACATTGCATCGATTTTCAACTTGGTTCTTTTTCTTTATTTTATCTTGTCTGTCTGTAATTTGACTATAATTTGATATAATTTGTTTTACCAATTTCAGTTAATAAAAGTCTTTTTTTCTGGTTTGTGTTTCTAGGTTATGAATAACTTTGCCTTTAATATAGGAATTAAAGTTCCAAATGGGGTGGTTTGAGTTTTTATGAAGATATTGGAATTTTTCTGTGTTTTTTATAGCATGTCATATCTTAAACACCAGTATTTCATGTGTTTGTCTTGGAAGACTTAAAGGTCTAGAAATTTTATGGATGCTTAATGCATTCATAAGTGAACTTTAGCAGGTAGTGTTGTTGAATAACTTGCATTTTCAAACAGGAAATTCAATTTTATTAAGTGGTAGGGATGAGCTGGTCACCATGGTCACTATTTCAAGCTTCATTACATTTATCATGATAAAATCTGGACATTTAGATGAAGGTCAAGTTTTCAACTTGCCTGTTTATATCACAAGTGTCTGAAACTAATTAGATGTCATATTACTCTTGTGATGTTTGTAAATGTTTCCAATAGTGTGGTCAAATCAATTATCTCTTAATCAATTTTCCCATGCATTCTTACCAGCTATTAATTTGCTGTTTGTGCTTTTATTAAATCCCATTATTTTGACATTTTCACATTAATAATATCAGAGACATATATTATACAATTATATATCTCTGATAATATGTAATAAAGAAACACTACATTACAATCCTTAAAAGAAATTCTGATGCGTTTATAGGAAATTCTAATGTAACTTTTAATTGTTTAATATACTACAGGATTATTATATTAATTATAAAAAAAATTATATGCTTTTGAGACAGATACTCATTTTTAATTTAAGTAAAAATATGAAATGAAAAGGGTGGGGTATGTGCTTGAAATAATGGTGTACGTCATGTATACTCTGGTAAACCTACAAAAAGTAGTTTTTAGTCAGGAATATGTTCGCGCTAAAGTTTTAGAGATGCTTCTCTTGGTTATGACTGCATATACATGTACATGTATTACTAAATAAATTCCAGGATTTTTTTGTATATTTAGACAGAAACAGATAATTTCCAGACAAAAAATTCAAAACTGATGTCTTCCATAGGTATTGCTTCTGACCTTTACACTCAAATTTCCAGACATATTGACAGCATCATGAAAAAAAATCCAGTATTTTTAAGTACAATTATGATTTCAAATGCTGGAATTCCGGAAAATTTTGGCAATGGTGAAAAATATTTCCATGGATTTTTTTTTTCACAACTGATGTCTTCCATAGGGGGGGATGGTTTATTTCTGGAATAGCCCATTGTGTTTTTTTAGGGGTTCGTATGGATAGTAAACCCGGCAATTGTAACAAGCCCCTGTGGTCAAACCGGCCCAAAGTCGATTCGGCCCAAGTCAGTCCGGTCCCATAATAAAATATGAATAAACTATATTCACTATATGGAGGAATTTGTGACAAATTTGAACAGTATATAAACGAAATCATTAGTTTGTTTATTCAACAACTGTCTGATGATTGTGAACTAAGGTAATGCCACTCGTAATCACTTAATTCAATCAAATATCCTGATTAATTAAAGTCACGTAATCAACAAGGTCTTTATAATTCGATCTTTTGTTTGGTGTATATAATAATAATTAAGGTCTTTCCTTTTTCAAAAGGGAAAGACCTTACTGTATTTCTTCTGTTTATTATTAAGGTCTTTCCTTTTACAAAAGGGAAAGACCTTACTGTATTTCTTCTGTTTATTATTATTATTCTTCCGCCAAACTTTGACGAAGTTAGCAGCCTAAACCGTAAGACGCGTCGCTTTCATGTTCACACTTTGTATCTGTGTCATGAATACCTATCTGGAACTCACCCTGTTAGTCGAAATATTTTGTCGGTTCGGAGTAATCCCTCCGAAACCAAAAAACCTTGTTATCGTTCCAACACCGTAACCATAATAGGTAGAAAAAAAACAAAGGGTGAAATTTGTTCAGGACCAGACCTCGGTTCTTCGTTACATTTGGATCGAAAAGATTCAACGACTCATTGGTAGGGTTATGCCCCTATGAAAATTAACCGGTGTCGGTGGAACACCAAAACTCAGAAACCGTAAGTCGTAGAGACCTAGGACCTTCACCAATCATCATCAATTCATGTATCTTTGAAAAAAACCTCAAGGTCAAATTTGTATGTTGACCTTGACCTTTGACCTAACACCTTGTTATGGGATAATCTCAGAAACCATTATACTTACAGAAGTTTTAAATAGTGGAAAATGTTTGGGTCATTATGGCGCAACTTTGTTACATTTTGACCAAAGAGATTTGACCTTTCTATAAGGGGCATAACCCCTGTTTTAGGTTTCTGAAAAGACAAAATCAGCTTTTACTATATAACCAAAGGTCCTAGACCCTTGGGGTCTTCAGTAATGGCATTGGGGACTAATGACCTTGACAAAGGTCAAAAGGTCAAAGGTCAAGGTCATGTCCCAGATAGCGAATTTAGTGTTTTTAACCTTATATAAAGGATTTTTAGTGTGTTTTGGAGCTATTTAAGGTTGACCTTGACCTTTTCAATACATTCTACGTCTGTTGGAACATGTATTTTACATTACAAAAGGAAAGACCTCTCAATTGTTCAAGAACAATTGACAGTTTAATTATTAT
Source organism: Mytilus galloprovincialis (assembly GCA_037788925.1). Classification (NCBI taxonomy): domain Eukaryota; kingdom Metazoa; phylum Mollusca; class Bivalvia; order Mytilida; family Mytilidae; genus Mytilus; species Mytilus galloprovincialis. Next base: position 19,097,328 of record CM075332.1, read on the forward strand.
TATTATTCTTTTTCCGCCAAACTTTGACGAAGTTAGCAGCCTTAACCGTAAGACGTGTCGCTTTCATGTTCACACTTTGTATCCGTGTCATGAATACCTATCCAGAACTCACCCTGTTAGTCGAAATATTTTGTCGGTTCGGAGTAATCCCTCTGAAACCCAAAAACCTTGTTATCGTTCCAACATCGTAACCGTAATAGGCATAAAAAAAACAAAGGGTGAAATTTGGTCAGGACCAGACCCCGGTTCTTCGTTACATTTGGATCGAAAAGATTCAACGACTCATTGGTAGGGTTATGCCCCTATGAAAATTAACCGGTGTCGGTTGGCCACCAAAACTCAGAAACCGTAAGTCGTAGACACCTAGGATCTTCACCATTCATCATCAATTCATGTGACTTTGAAAAATACCTCAAGGTCAAATGTGTATGTTGACCTTGACCTTTGACCTAACACCTTGTTATGGGATAATCTCAGAAACCATTATACTTACAGAAGTTTTGAATAGTGGAAAATGTTTGGGTTATTTAGGCGCAACTTTGTTACATTTTGACCAAAGAGGTTTAACCTTTCTGTAAGGGGCATAACCCCTGATTTAGGTTTCTGAAAAGACAAAATCAGCTTTTACTATATAACCAAAGGTCCTAGACCCATGGGGTCTTCAGCAATGACATTGGGGACTAATGACCTTGACAAAGGTCAAAAGGTCAAAGGTCAAGGTCATGTCCTATATAGCGAATTATGTGTTTTTGACCTAATTTAAAGGATTTTCAGTGTGTTTTAAACATTTTCAGTGTGTTTTTAAGTTTTTAAGGTTGACCTTGAACTTTGACCTTACCACTTTTTAGTCGATATCTCAAAAACGATTGTACTTACAGAAATAGTAAACAGTGAAAAATGTTAAGGTGACTGAGGCACATCTTTTTTACATTTTGACCGAAAGGATTTGACATATTCTTAAGGGGCATAACCCCCTTTAACGGTTTCTGAAAAGGTAAAATTAGCCTAAACTCTTGAACGAAAAGTCCTAGACCCATCGGGTCTTTTACAATGACATTGGGGACTAATGACCTTGACAAAGGTCACAAGGTCAAAGGTCAAGGTCATGTCCTATATAGCGAATTATGTATTTTTGACCTAATTTAAAGGATTTTCAGTGTATTTTAAAGCTTTTCAGTACATTCTACGTCTATTGGAACATGTATTTTACATTACAAAAGGAAAGACCTCTCAATTGTTCAAGAACAATTGACATTTTAATTAATTGTATTTTTGTTTCAGGTAACATCAGAGGTTTCTATATAACTTCTTCTTCTCTGGATCTTTACACCCATTATAGGGTAACCATATACTTTGTATGTCGAACAGTTCCACCACCAAAAAAATAATTGAAGAATAAATTAACAATCGTAACACAACAACATTATATACACTATATACATTTTTTAAGTCTTTATGTGTTTTTATAAAGGAGGTTTACAGGTTTTATTTTGACCTTTACATAGGAAGTTTACAGTTTAAGACTTTTAACATACAATTAAAGGAAAAATTATGATTTTTACTTTTAGCAGTTATTTTTTATATATTTTTTTATTTTTGGTTTACTGATCAATATTTAATATAATATTTACAGATTAGGTCACATATTCACTTTTTAGATAATTTACAAAATGAAAAAAGACAAGATTTTGGTCTTTGATCTTTAGGAATTCGCCTTTATATCTTTAAAGATAATTTGACATTAATTTATTCACTGTGTATAACACTTTTTTTTGTAATATCGAATATAGTCAATATATTAATTTTAAGTTTGTATGTATCAGCTTGGGGATCGGCTTGTACCCGTTGTGTATATATGTAACTATTTGTTGTTACACAAGACAATTGAAAGAAAATGTCACAATTTGAACATAACGTTGCCTTTTACAGTGCTTATTTAAGGGGGGTTCGTCCGACCCCCCTGGCTACGGGTATGTTAAATAAGCAATAATTATATAATATCATATAGACTGATTATTATTTATTTCGTTTAAGTCATTAACTTATTTTACATTTTTTCCATGATTCAGAATCAAGTTACTCTGCTGAGGGGTTGACATTCTTCTGTGCCCCCTTTTGTGATGTGGGATGTAGTGTGTTTGTGGAGGAGGGGAGATGGAGTTTGGGAAAGTTGACAAACGAGAATTAATCAAATCAGAGAATTTAGAAATCTTATAGTGTAAATAAATCAAATACAACACATAGGTCAGGAATACTCTTGGTTTTTAAGTGTTCCTGTCGAAGATCTCTCTAGCTTCCTCCATTAATAAAAACTTACCACCACAAAATAACCTTCGAGAAATAGTCAATACTGTTGACAGTGGCGCAAAAATGATCAATCAATAAGTTTTGGATGCAGATATATTCATTTAATAAGTGAATTATACATTTTACTAATCTGAATTTAAAGACGTATTATATTATTAGGAAATATACTTTAAGTTTGCTACTGTCTCTGTGACTTAGAATTGCACACTCTACAAAGCTCTACGGTATACACAAATAATAGCCAGTGCTAGCCTACATTATCAGCATACTTGATCCTGGAAATGGCTAAATTTTGGACTCGATCTATTGGTCCAAGGTTAAACAATATGTTTTTCTTTTATAATAATCAACTCATGGATTTATTAACTATGCACATACTTTTAACACTATCTCTTATAATCCACGAAAAGCTCGCCAAACCTTATGTTCACTATGTTAGTATAATGGGGGGGGGGGGGGGGGCAGGGGTTTAAATGTTATGCTGTTATGGGGCAATTTAGTTCTTTGTTATCTGTTATTTTGAAAATAAATTTGCTGTTAGCTGTTATTGTCTTATTCTTTGTTAGCTGTTATTGGGCTATTAGTTTTTTTGTTATCTGTTATTGTGATAATGTATTTGCTGTTAACTGTTATTGAAAATTGGAATGTTAGCAATTTTTTTTTTTGACAGTCAATATTCGGTATAAATTGAATATCATTGGACATTGGGGTCTACCACTACTAATATGTTTGTACCGTATTCAGAGAAGGATTCCATTAACATTTACCCATCACAGAAGTGAGGTCCAGGACAATTCAAGTATATCTTATGATTATCCTTTGTAATAAATCCCATTTTTTTTATGGATGTGTATTATCTTAATTTTTTGTATGAGAATAATGTTCCTTGTTTCCCGTACGAACATATTAAATCAAAACAATTCCTAATATGACAAAAAGGAAAACATATGGCCAGGAATATCTGACAGGGATCTCAATTAAGGACTAGGTCCTAACAACCAGTTAACCTTTTATATAATATGGTACATAGACTCAGCTCTGTGATTCTTTTCAAAGCAGAACCAAATGCATTGTACAATGAAAGTTCCAACCATGTACTTGGGTCCGAAGCTGCACATAACTTATTACAAACAAAGATTTCTTTCGTTTCAAGCCATTGTTTCCCTACTAAACTATGTATTCTACTTACTAGTACACTTGGTACAATCAAAAACCTCAGCTGATAAAAAATTGTTCAAATAAGGCCTTTGAAAATAGTGGAATAAATTGCTTTTGGAGTGTCAAAATTCGTTCGAAGTACTTGATAAATCGCATGCTTATAATTGGTGCTTTTGATTTTGCTACCCTATATACCACTTTTCCTCATTGTCATTGTCATTGTCATTAAATGGTCATTTAGAAAAAGTCAGAATATTCAAACTCTTTTAGGTCATTTTTAGCTCACCTGGCCCGAAGGGCCAAGTGAACTTTTCCCATCACTTGGCGTCCGTCGTCCGTCGTCTGTCGTCCGGCGTTAACTTTTACAAAAATCTTTTCCCATCACTTGGCGTCCGTCGTCCGTCGTCTGTCGTCCGGCGTTAACTTTTACAAAAATCTTTTCCCATCACTTGGCGTCCGGCGTCCGTCGTCCGTCGTCTGTCGTCCGGCGTTAACTTTTACAAAAATCTTCTCATCTGAAACTACTGGGCAAAATTTAACCAAACTTGGCCACAATCATCATTGGGGTATCTAGTTTAAAAAATGTGTCCGGTGACCCGGTCAACCAACCAAGATGGCCGCCATGGCTAAAAATAGAACATAGGGGTAAAATGTGGTTTTTGGCTTATAACTCAAAAACCAAAGCATTTAGAGCAAATCTGACTGGGTAGAAATGTTAATCAGGTCAAGATCTATCAGTCCTGAAATTTTCAGATGAATTGGACAACCCATTGTTGGGTTGCTACCCCTGAATTTGTAATTTTAAGGAAATTTTGCTGTTTTTGGTTATTATCTTGAATATTATTATAGATAGAGATAAACTGTAAACAGCAATAATGTTCAGCAAAGTAAGATTTACAAATAAGTCAACATGATTGAAATGGTCAATTGACCCCCTATGGAGTTATTGTCCTTCATAGTAAATTTTTAACAATTTTCATAATATTTGTAAATTTTACTAACATTTTCCACTGAAACTACTGGGCCAATCATTATAGATAGAGATAATTGTAAGCAGCAAGAATGTTCAGTAAAGTAAGATCTACAAATACATTGCCATCACCAAAACACAATTTTGTCATGAATCCATCTGTGTCCTTTGTTTAATATTCACATAGACCAAGGTGAGCGACACAGGCTCTTTAGAGACTCTAGTTTTATTAGCAACAAAGGGAGCTTCAGTCAATATATATGAACAATACACCAACGTTTCATGAGAACTGCTGAAAGCATTTTTGAGTTATTTTTGAAAACTAGAAAATACCGCCTTTTTCTAATGAATTAAAATCCCTTAACTCAATAACATAAAATCTAAAATTGATCAAAAATCGAAAGGGAGTCTACAACAATAGATATAAACATTTCAGCAAAGTTTCATGAGAACTGCTGAAAACATTTTTGTGTTAATGTCTGAAAACTGGAAAATCACCCCTTTTTAATTAATAAAAACTCGGATACGTAAAATCTAAAATTTATAAAAATTGAAAGTGACCTCATGTTAATAGATATAAACAATTCACCAAAATTCCTTGCTTTGTGAAAGCCTTTATGAGATATTATAAAAAAACTGAGAAAAAAACACCAATTTTATTGAATAAAAACCCATTACCCAGAAACTTAAAATCTAAAATTTATAAAAAAAAAAAAAAAAAACGAAAAGGGAGCTCACGTCAATAGATATAAACAATTTCCCAAAGTTTAATGCAAATTGGTTAAAGAGTTTTTGAGTTAATGCCCGACATGTTGACAACAGACGGACAGCAGTATACCATAATACGTTCCGTAAACGAGCGTATAAAAAATATTATAATATATTGAGTAGTAATTTAAACACATTCTAGATACATAAATTAATACTAAAAACATAGTCATAGAAAATGGAATGCATTACAAAGGATTTTATATCCGTTATAAGAAATACTGATTTGTCAAAGACATTTACTGTTATCTGTTTTTGTCCATTTTAATTCCTTGTTATCTGTTATGAGCCAAATCAATTTGCTGTTTTGCTGTTATTGGCACCTCTTGCCCCCCTCTATAATAGTCCCAGCTTCATTTCATTTTGTAATTTTACTAAAACCTGCTGAAGCTAGGTTGCCACATGTTGACAGCAGAAAGTTCCGAACTGTTTACCATTTATAGTACCTAAGTTCACCCATGTATTTTGGAGGTTCGTGTTACCCAAAGAAGGCAATGGATTATATATAGGGAACCACTGAAGCATGACTATAGAGCGGAAAATCTTTCAAGTAGCAGTCAGTGCCCTCCCTCTTTTAAAGTTATCAAAATTTCTGGATCCGTCCCTGGCACAATCGTTAGTTTCTTTGTAATGGTAATGTAAAGTTATTGGTGTTTTACTGCATGAACATTTTATATTTAAGGCTTTCTCGTTTTATTGGATTTATGGTAATAAATTACCAGATTAATTTGTATCCTCCTTTGATTTCACGGTTAACAGCAGACACACAGCTAAAGACCATGTATTGTTATTTTTTATCTTATCTTTCATCTTTCTAATCTGTTAAAATTTCTTACCAAGTCTGTTTTGGTATACATCGCAATTTTAAAATGTGTTCACATTTGATCTTAACTAACGACTTCTTTGCAGTACTTTAATCAAAATCCGTTCCGTGAATGTTCTCCCGCACACTGGTATTTATAAATGCCTCGAAAATTGACATTTTTTGTTTCCTTTATACATGTATAGAATAGAGAATTGAGGAGTTATGAACTTTGGAAATTTAAGCCACAAGCACGGGTAACTTTTGAAACCACCCGCAGGACATGCAGGAGATGGTCACAAATGGAAGTTTATACATGTAACCAGAGACATATAATACATTATATGTTTCTGATGTAACAGTAAACCTCTCCCAAATGCTTGCTTAAAACACAAATAGAATAGAAGCAGGTAGTTATGTCTTTTGATTTTTATATTCCTCTCCAAAGAAGAAGAAATGTATGATAAATTTATAATGGTACATTATTCTGTCATTGTATATGGACTATTAGGGACGAAGTAAATGGCTACTTTAATTTGATTATAGTCATAACTGTATGAAGCACCTTTTAAAGACTAAAATACATCTACATGTATCTGCCTTTTGGTCAAAGATTTGGGGGGGGGGGGGGGGGGGAGCCGGATAGTTGGCACACATGTACATATAAAAAAAAGAGATGTAAGATATTGTAATTTGTACTAAACTTTTGAGAAAGTTATATATACTCGATAACAATATTAACACAACACAACACATTTATTTTTATTCCAAGTTCTATATCATTAGTTTAAACTTTTTTTTTCCAAAGTGTAGATAAATCAAGAACAAAAGATCTGTCATTAACCATGTTAACACCAAATTCTTCAAAGAAAGAAAAACATTAACTGATATGCCATCCACCATTACTTTAGTTGTTTGTTGGGAAGACACTAGGCACTTTTTGTTACTCAGGGACACACATAAACTTCAAATTTAAAAGAAAGATTTTTTTCAATTACATACAATGTACAGGAAAAACCTCAATCTAATTAAAAACTGATCCTCATTGCTCCTGTTTCTGATATGTCGCGTGGGAGATCTAACGAAACCCGCTCAGAGGTCACATGTGAGTGAACTAGAAGTTATGAATTTATTATGATATGCAAATGAGTTGACGACCTATTAATAAGCCAATCAAAAAAGTTTATGAATTATTTTGACTGACGATTTCGTCGTAAATAAAATGAGTTACATCCCTTTACCTTACGATAAACTTTCAAGATCGTGGAAGACTCAATTTCATTGGTCGAAAAAGACACACCTACGAGGTCACTCACTTATGACCTCAAAGCGGGTTTCGTTAGATCTCCCACGCGACATATCAGAAACAGGAGCGATGAGAGATCGGTTTTTAATTAGATTGGAAAAACCTATTCTTTAAATCAACATTGTTAATGCAATATAATTCGACCGTGTTGACCCCTTTTCTAGATTTTTTTCTAAAGAGATGTTTATGGTTGATCATGTTGATGGTACAACCATATTTTAAATTAAATAAATTCATTGTACATGAAGAAATTTAAAAAAAAAACATCAGCGTTAAGAAACTCACTGTATTTCCATCATATAAAAGAATGTGAAACTGTTGTCAAGAGAGGCCGCCCATTTCATTTTGTATATTACCATACCCTTTTCATTAAATTGCTGTATTAAATTATTTTTATATTTCATATTTTTAATTAAATTAGATTAATCATGTTGTCTTTGCTGGAAAGAAATCACTCCATTTGTACTCATATGCCAATATTTTAAGTTCAAAGCTTTAAGCAGAGATTTACAATATGCATGTACATCTGGCATGATCTGGCATGCAGAATGTTAAAAGCAAGTTAAGAATTGACTTTATATGTGCAGTATCTATAATGATTTATATACAACACATGAGATTTACAACTATTACATAAATCGGATGAGTTGAGCATGATACACAAATGACTTACTCATGTACTTAGCTTTCATGTGTAAAACATGCATTTACAATAGATGTGATACACGCATGTATTTATTACATGCGAAAACCGCATGTGAAGATCATGCGTTTAACGCATCCTTCAGATACCGCATGATTTTCGCACGATTCACACATGATTTACGCATGTAATAGCCTTCATGCGTAAATCATGCGTTTAAGAAATTATGCGATACATGCATGTTTGAAACATGCAAAAACCGCACATAAAGATCATGCGATTTACGCATACTTCATATTTCGCATGATTTACGCATGATATACGCATGTAATGGCCTTCATGCGTAAATCATGCATGGCAATTTTGCCTGTGTAGGAATTGCCTTAGTTTTCCTTGTTGTTGTGTACCCATGGAAAGACTTGAAAATTATAGAACTTGCAGTAGAGAGCAGAAGAGAGGCCTTGTGGTGTACTGGTCACCATATTATCAAAAATTCATTTCTCATACTTCCCTGTTTGCTTAAGTCTTTGTTCTCATTAATTAACCCTTTCCTCCATGAAAATTCTTTTTAACACACTTGATTGGCATAGGATTTTTTCAATAAAAAAAATCATTTTTAAAGTGTTAATTTGCATTGGTTAAACAAATATTTTATCAATAAAATTCCAGTCAGATATTCTCATGTATATACTTTTAATATTAAATACAAATTTTATCAAGTCTGATTCAGATTTGTCTTAGGTACCGTAAGACGTTTCAACTGAGGCACTACACAGGCGGCAAAAGGCATCATTATGTAATTTTCCTATTGTAATTTATTTCTAGGTTTGGTTTGTTTGGTTGCTTAGTTTGTATAAATTTATAGATGTTTGCTTTTGTCGTTGTAATTAAGAGCATATATGCAATCAATAGATAGACAGGGCTTCAGTTTGTGTACTTAAATGTCGTTGGATGCTAAATATAATGCAGAATATAATGTATACAAACTGAAGCCCTGGCTATCTTTTAATTTCAGATGTCCATCTTAATTACAGTGCTTGAACAAGCATGTGTACATTTTTATATACACTCAATGGTGGCCTTCACTATTGTCTTCTCTATGGTCTGGTTGTTGTCTCTTTGACACATTCCCAATTTCTATTCTCAATTTTATACAAACAAAGCAAGCAAGCAAGCCAAACTTTTTAACTGCAAGCATTAGAAGATCTTAGAAAAATAGCTCTAATTTATTGGATTCTTTATATTTCTTCCTCTGTCATTTCTGTAAATTCAGAAATTATTGCGAAAAATGCGATCGAGTTGTAAAAGCAATAATTTAAACACTCATTTTGAGATATTTTATATCAAATAAACAGGATTTTTCTCAAAATTGCATTTAAGTCTAAAATGTCAAAATCGCAATAATAAATGCACGCAATAATTTCTGAATTTACAGTATTTTAAATTAATAGGAATTGCCTCAGGTTTCCATGTTGTAGTGTATTGGGTCAAGCCAAACAAGTTTAAAAATGGTATTTGTTGCTTCTTCAACAAAGCATCTGACATTTAGGAAAAAGACTGGGAGTTACAAATAGAATGATATGTCCTTGGAGGCTTGCATTGGTGCAACATTCCTAGCTCAAACGGAGTATGCCAGTTTTTACCCACTCTATCTAGAGATATAACATGAATGTGTCCATAGTACATGGATGCCTTACTCGCACTATCATTTTCTATGTTAAGTGGACCATGAAATTAGGATAAAAACTCTAATCTGGCAATTAAATTAGAAAGATCATATCATAGGGAACATGTGTTCTAAGTTTCAAGTTGATTGGACTTCATCAAAACCTACCTTGACCAAATACTTTAACCTGACGCAGGACAGATGGATGAACAGAAGAATACACAAACAGATGGACGAACGGACACACAGACCAGAAAACATAAGCCCCTCTACTATCGTAGATGGGGCTTAAAAAACAAGATGCGGTGTGATTGCTAATGAGACATCTCTTCACAAGAGACCAAATGACACTTAAATAATTAAATTAACAACTATTAGTCACTGTGCAGCCTTCAACAATGAGCAAACAAAGCCCATAGTCCAGTTTTACTAACTATAACTTACTTTGAGTAATATCAAACATGAAATGTTGTGTTATATGTTTTATTTTATGTGAATTGAGGCGTCTTATTATCACAGACCAATAATAACAAATAAACTATAAATACTACCAGTAAACATATACATATCAAGATCTCTACTTCTATATTTAAAGTTACAAAACAGCAGAATTCTACAATGTAAACAAAATGATGAACTTTTTAATATGACTCCTGCAAATACATTCGTTTTGTGAGTTTTATAGGGGGTTAGTAAATTTCATAGGGGGTTTGTGTCGTCATGTCTACTGTTAATGATGACGTCATCTGTTAATGTTGTTGTGTTTCATTGTTTATTTTTCAAATAAACAGCAGAAAAATTCCAGCGTGCCATAAATTTGTTATACAGTAAATTACTGACCCCCCTACTGACCATAGAGGGTGAATAAAATCAAAAGGGGATTCAGCCTCTAGCCTCACCCCTATGGATTTTACTAACCCTCTATGGATCGATTGGGGGTCAGTAGCGAACCATATAACTTACAGTATGAAATTTTATCTGACAATTGTCACAGATTTGTCCTCAACTTCAAAGACATTTTCACATCTGGTTTTTCACATTACAAAATTTTTTACAAAAATTCCAAGGATTTTTCTAAGATTTCTTCAAGACTTATTTTCAAGGATTGTATTGAATAAGCTATGGCAGGAAGAAACTATCATTTACTCTTACTTCTACTGAATGACTTTGGTTTAAACTCTAAAAATGGTTTTCCAGGCAATGTCATTCTTATTGAATAAAAGCTTTTGGAACTGAAGGAAATTGTACTTCATATAATAACAAAACAAGCTAAATTCTAAGTAAACAAGCTACAAATAAACTATCAAAAAACTTCATACAATTAACATAAAACAACGTACAAGAACCATGCTTGTAAACATTAGATAAAATAGACTTTTTCCAGGATCCTGATATTGCATTCTTGAAACTATAGCCATTTCAGGACCAGCAATGCTTAAAAAAAGTCCTGATTTTTATCAGTTTGCATAATAGCACGGAGATTTTGCATGCAAGACATTAAGACTTTTGATAACTGTGGCAATGAATTGAAAAAAGGAGGTAGAAAAAGTATGTTTACAAAATACATTTGTACAACAAAAAACCATAAAAGCTTAATCATCATCATCAACTACCGGTATACAGTAACAACTAATACCTTTGATTTTTGATGTCTATAAAAATATTCAAGAATATCAAAACATAACATGTCCTATTAAACTGGAATGAAAAATAAGGAAGACCTGCCTCCATCAAAATGAAATGACTATAAATAATTTGATATTAAAGATTGTAAACCCAAAACATGTCCTGTTATATTTCATACTGTATGTATACCTTTCAATTGATACAAATTCAGCAAGAGTTACTTCCCTTATAATACCATTTTGGAGGTTTAAGTGCACAAACTCTTTTAAAGAATCTTGCATAAATTAGTCAAATTCAACTGTTATACAGACCGCTAGACTTGAGTAAAAAATAAATTTCTGAACAATTTTAATTTTGTATAGCCTTGCTTTCTTTTAATTCATCGTTATCCCATAATAAGGATCTCTTATTAGACTTGGTTGTATAGCATGTAGCTGGTTTTCTCCAGCTTCCTCAACCTATAAAAACTGCATGTGACTTCCACGAAATAGCACAATACTGTTGAAAGTGGCTTTAAACGCCAATCAATCAATCGATGTATAGCATGTTGCATTTTGGTTAGTCAAACAGGAAATTAAACCATCAATCTGTCTAAAATGGCGACCAAGGGAAACAACTTAAACATGAAACTCAGAGTATATCAATCGAAACCAATCTATTCATAAAGATGAACTGATTGCATAACCATAGGTATGAATATTGAAATGAAATATAGGTTACATTGGCTTAATTTAACTTGCGTATTTATATAACCTCTTTGGATAGAAAACTATGCACACAATTGTGGACAGAAACACTTAACAATTGGAAAAGACTACAAAAATTAATCATAAAAATATATAACATGATTTCAAAAGTATACAAAATTGTCGCATGATAACTTACATACATAAGGTAAATGTTACCCTTTATAAATCTTACACACGGTTTTATGCTGGAACTTAAATATGGTAAATTATGCTGTCAAGTCAAAGAAAACAGGCAATATGGTCAGAAAAAGCGACACTTCTAATAGGCATTAAACACTTTGTTTAAGGTGATAACATTTAGTTTAGCTTTACTCATTTTTCTGATGCCACTTTAATTTTAACCTTTGTACTTATTGTTCATGGCAATGCCAATATGGGTACCGGTAATGGCTAACTGATATAATTAACTTAACCTTCTATTTCATAAGGTCACATCCTCTAAACTTTGTTTGATAAACTTCAACTCTCTTTGCTTAGCAGTTGTGGTCAATTAAAATAAAATGATAACATTCTGCTGATATTCTTGTATATATATGTGTGTATGTATAGTAGTATGCCTGTAAATGCTTTAATGACTCCAATTACTTCTGAAAGTAATTTCGAAAACAACAATACCTAAGTACTAATCTATCCTATTTTGCTAAGCACTATCAAAATCAAAATATGACCTGTTTCGGATAGAAATCAACATATGCAAACGATTATCAATTGAATATCAATACATATTTTTTTTAACATTGTTTCGGGTTGAAAGAAATTCTTACTAGTATTCCAATTATGTAACTGTTTACAAATTTAGTGACATAAAAACCCTACAACACAGACCAAAGTTAATCTATTACTTTAAGTTTGAAACTTGGTCAACATCTAATACATGTACACGTACAGGAGGACTTGCATAAGGTCAATTTCTACCTGAGGCAACTCATATCATGTGACAAGTCATGTGATCTGGAATGAGGATTGTGTGATAAACGAGACCACAGGACATTTCTTCCGTATCTTAGCAGAGATATGCGGAGAGGAAGCCATCTTAACTGTTTGTAATTGTGTACAATGTTGGAATGAATCTCCTGCACGATCTGTGATCTTTGTGCATCCACTTATATCCAAAGCAATCAAAGACTGAGTCACAGAGTTGCCTGGCAACAGTAACTGTCGGATACCATCGTCAGTCATCCTTGGACAGTAGCTGATGTCTAATTTTTCTAGTGATATTAAATGGTTGGGAATTTCTGATAGTGATGTATTCGAAATTTCTGTCCCTGCTACCGAAAGATGTTTTAATTTATGCAGACGACTTATATCTACCATCCCTGGGTATCTGTCTGCTGGGGGACGAATTATGTCCCGAAACTGTTCGTCGGACATCGTAATCCAGCTGATGTCAAGAGAATACAAAAGAGGACAAACAGCAAATCCTAATGCACTAACAACGGCCCATGAACATGACGACAAAGAAAGAGTTTTCAGCTGAGGAATTCTAGCTAACAACCAAGCTAATTGTTTGTGTGTAAGTTTTGATGATTTAAGAATTAATGTTGACGGCTGTCGTTTCACAATACCAATCAAATGAACTTGATAAATGTATTTTCCACTGAGATTAATAGTTTTCCATAATGTATGATGCATGCACCATCGATTCCATGTTTTACAGCATCCCAAACTTTTAACCAAGGATGTTGGATTTAGATGAGCAAATATTTTCATCCATATATCTCTACAAAGTGGATGATTTTTACCATTGTTCATTACAAAATAGTCAGCTGGTAGAGGTGGGGGTGGGGGACGTATCACATATCGCTTTATATCTTTCAGAGGTTCTATTTTTAGTGGGGGTATTATTTCTGGAGTTATGTCCCCTCTTCCAGGTGCAAACAGTTTATTTGGTTTATGCAAATCATTGGTATTATTTGGTGCACTCTCAATTAGTTTTTTTCTCTTCTTCCCTTGACCTCTGAAACCTGACTTTGATGGTGTGTGATTGGCTCCATGTTCGACGTATGAAGTAGACGGAACATCAATGTCCATAACATTTTCAACTAAATCTAATGCCTCTGTTGACAATTTCTTTCTGACCTTTGACCCAGCAGATCTCCTGAACTTTTTGAATCCATAAAGACGTCTTCCCCTTGGTGATGTAAGTGCCTATAAGTACAAAGATGTGGAGTTAAGGACACTGATGTTCCAAGTTCAAAGTTCAAACTAGTTCCTGGTCTGAATTTGTGTTGGATCTTCTCTGTTCAAGAAACAGCTAGAAGGAAAATGTTAAATTAGGACTTTTTATTAATCAATTTCTTGTTTTTTGTGTTTTTTTGCCATTTTCAGTTCTCAAGGTCAAAGGTTGGGAGGAAGAACAACACAAATTCAGTTTGAACTATATAAAATTTATTCATTCAAAAACATATCAAACAATCAATTAAAAGAAACATCAAAATGAAATTCTGTTCTTCTGATTAATGACCTTATAGTATGTTCAAGTATAGTGCAATGTTCTATTAAATTTCTATTTTTGACTTACAAAAATGAAAATTGTGATTGTTTCATCAATTTTGCTGTGAGTGAATACCAAAAGGAATAAGACTACGAAGAACCGATTTGTCTTTTTATATTTGAGTACTTCCTATACATTATAAGAAAAACAAATTTCAGAGAACTTTTTCATTTGATGTTGTAACAATTTAAAAACAAATCTGTTTGTTTCTTTTTTTTGGGCAATTCAATTAATTTGATTTAATAATTTGATACTGTAATCTCAGAAATTTCATGATGTTTCTATGATTCGGAAACTTAAGAAAGGAAATGATTCACTTACATTTTCATCCCCAATCTCAATAAGAATTGTACAGAAAAATTTCTGAATTTACAGTATTTTAAAATGAGTTGATTTACTTCCAACATTATATAATATACAAAAAAATGAATAAAATTTTAATAATTTATATACATAACTTAAACTTGATAGTATGGCATTATACTACAAAATTACCAATGAAGTAATATGCTATGTGATTTATGTAAACTGTCCCTCATATATTTCCCTCAATAATATTACATAAACAATCATACTGAATGAAGAGGTAGCATTGTGTCAATTAAAGATGAATACAGTTGATTCATTTGTTTTCCGTGGGTACCAATAGTCATGGTTTGAGAAAAAATCATTTAGTGGATATTTAATTTCAAGGCTTTTCCAAAGTCTGTAATGGTTGAGGCCTACAGAAATTTGTACTTGGTCCAATATCTGAATTCCTGCTTTAGGCTTATTCACAAAAGTTGGTATCCCACGAACAATAATGAAGCCACAGTCCAATAAAACAAACATACCGTATTATTTATTTATATAAACATAAAAACAGGATACCTAATAAAAAAGCCATTTTCTAATACCTTTCATTGCCCCAAAAGCCCATTAAAAAAGGAATGATTCACCTTCTCTAGATAATGCAATGATAAAGAACGGAACACTCCTTGTCTGCATAAATATATGAAGGATCTGACAGAATTGTTTGTTTGTTGAAAATATGAGGATTTTTTTCAAGAAATTTAAAAATTATTTTTTTGGCAAAAATTAGTATCACTAGGTGTTAGAATAAGAAAAAACAATTTTAAAATTATAATCGAAAAAAAATTTGAAAATTAACTAAAGTGTGTCAAAAATTTGTTGAAATATCACATTGATAAAAAAAAAAATTTACTGATATCTCTTACACATTTCATTAATGAATTCAAAATTTTAATGTTAGGAAAAGCAAATTTGTTATTTTGATTTTAGATTTAAATATGAATAAGTTGAGTATTCATTATTGGGGATAACACTTATTTTTCTTAAAATTAATCATTGAAAAAAATAAAACAGGAATTTTTTTTACAGGAAAACAAAATCAGTCAATTTATAACAATTTGTGAACTTTTACAATATATAATAAGGCAACCAATGAAGAATTTGTAATGGTTGATTAAACATTCATACTTCCTTTCGAAATGATGAAATTTAAATTAACTTACCTTTAAAAAATATCTAATTACATTATATTAACAATGATCACAATTTCTCTTCTTTTTTTCGATATGTAATGACAAAATTGGCACATTCAGATATTCATTAACAAAATGTTTTTCAATATATATATACATAAGGATTTGTATACAACCCTAGTAATGTCAATTTGGAATATTGGATCGCAAGAGCATAAATTGGGATAATTTTCATACTAATCTACTTTTATAAAACCTCAGAACTTTATTATTCTTTTAGTTTTAGTACAGTTTATTATCCTTTTTTTTATTATAATTATTTACTCTCGTCTCAGTCCGTGCATTTTTAAGTTAAAGAAATTTTGATATCTATATTACAGTATCATGATATTATAGGATGTATGAAATGTCATATAATTTTATGTTATGTATATTATGCTCATAATTTGTCCAATATCCACTTTTTTCGAGTAAAAATTTAAAAAAAGCTAACTTTACTGAACAGGTATAATTAGTTATCTGATCATTTTATAAATTTCATGAATTTTGTCTTTTTATTTTGTCATTTATTTATTCAATAAAACTTGTCACTGCAATACCTTTCCTTCTTTCCTATGAAAAATACCTCCCCCCCCCAAAAAAAAAAAAAAATTTTTTTTTTAATTAAAATGAAATCCAGGAACAAAACAAAACATAGAAAATAAATTAAACATATTCGGAATTGAGATCATTGGATTAATTCATTATACTTTTTAAAAAAAACAATTAATAATCTAAATCAGTATCAAAATAAAAAAAATAAGATAAAAATCAGCTGATTACACAAAAGTAATAATGATGACATGAACAGAAATTATTTCAACCGCCATAAATCTTTTTAGTATATTGCCCTATATCTAATACAAACATTAGCAATTTAGAAAAAAAATAAAATCCATGCCTTATTTTTTTTATCTTGTTTGTAAATTAAAAATATTAAGGAAGTTAAATATACTTTTTGGTTCCCAACTTTTATTTTTCAACATCCTAGATGTACCAAAGATTAAACAGTCATTTTCTTTTACCCATACTGGCC
Source organism: Mytilus galloprovincialis (assembly GCA_037788925.1). Classification (NCBI taxonomy): domain Eukaryota; kingdom Metazoa; phylum Mollusca; class Bivalvia; order Mytilida; family Mytilidae; genus Mytilus; species Mytilus galloprovincialis. The sequence continues at coordinate 19,114,376 of CM075332.1, forward strand.
TTAATAAAATTATATACACCGAGAAAAAAAGAGAAAAGTACAACAGATTTGAGCAATGATACACGGCAAGTTTTGAATATCCCCTGAAAGAAACTAGGAACATGAATAATGAATATCAACAGTAGTCCAAAAATCTACGAGGTGTAACTACCTCACGTCTCGGTCGCTTAGCCATGTGATCTGACGTCATGTTTTCATCGCTCAGAGTCGGGGACCTTTTTATGGTTCGTCCAGATCTTGTTTTGACAGACTCTGGTGTTTTTGCAACTCCATTTGTTTTTGGGTTATCTCCCTTGGGTGTCCCTTGTACCTCCTCTGATGTTGGTAGAGGGTCATTAATAACATCACCATGGTCGTCAGGTTTGATGGTTTTCTTTAACGGAGAAGCTTTGACATTTGTTATAGACTTCTTCTACAATAGATAACATATACAGTTAGAATGCATGCTCAATTCCAGCTTCTGTAAACCAACTTATTTTGCTTCATTTTGCATTTAGCCTTTTGTTTCCCAATACGCGGTGAATTAATTTTGCTATTTTCATATTTACTTGATGTAGCTTTAAATTTTCACGATGATTTATATTGGAGAAAGTTGTAACTAGAGGCTCTCAAAAGCCTGTGTCGCTCACCTTGGTCTATGTGCATATTAAACAATGGACGCAGATAAATTTGTGACAAAATTGTGCTTTGTTGATGGTGATGTGTTTGTAGATCTTACTTTACTGAACTTTATCTTTATCTATAATGAACTTGGCCCAGTAATTACAGTGGAAAACATTTTGTTAAAAATTTACAAAACTTTATGGTGAAAATTGTCAAAAATTGACTATAAAGAGCAAATTCTTATGAATATAGAATACTTTTAGAAAGAAAAACTATATGAAAGCTTAGTATTGACATTTTTATAGCAATTCAAAATAATAACAGTTCCTTCAGCATGGAAATGACTATGATATACCTATACAAACTGATAGACTAATTTTGTCACAATATCATTAAAGTGGAGTTAAAGTCTTATAGGATTGTAAGTATGTTTTATTTTACTTAAATTTTTCAATTATTTTGCTTTATTTTAATCTATTGTTAAAACAATTTAAATAGTTTTCAACAGTTTTTTACCATTTTAAGAGGAGATCTCTGTTTAGACATTGATGGTGATGACTTTTTCTCTTTGATTCCATCAGTTATTTTCCTTTTTGCTGTCAACTTCTTTTTCAGACCATCTTTCTTCCCTTTGATTGGTTCCTGGTTGTCTGTTGTTACTTTTTGCGGTGATACAGCTGCATCATCGTAACATTCCATTTCTAAAGCCACTTCGTCTAAATCTGTTTCACTGGCATAGGATATTGGAGAGTGCTGGAAACAAATTTAAAATCAATTAAAAATACATTCCAGTGGCAGATCCAGAAATTTTTATGAGTGGGGGACCTACTGACTGCCAAAGAGAGGACCAGCTCTGGTCATGATTCAGTGATTCCATTTATAATCAACCAAATTTTCCCCAGAAAAGGAGAGCCCTGAAGAATTACAGACTCAATCAGTAGTTTTACTGTCAAAAATTAAGTTTACCTGGTGACGTGAAGGGGTAACAGGTAAATGGATATTTGTAAAAGTAAAAGTAAAACTACTAATGGATGTCTCTATAGCTTCAAATACCATACAGTCATCTATTTTCTAATATAAAATAAACAAATCTACAATTCTAGCTATTATTTTGGCGTATTATTTTCATTAAATGAAAATTCTGAGAAATGTTTTCTTTGACAGCACAGCTAGTTGATGTCATAAGTATGTTGGGCGTATGATAGGTAAACACTGGACATTTCATAGCTTCACGCACACCTCAAAATGTAACAAAATTTACAAGCAAGTTGATTTCTAGCTGCAAAATGTAATTTTTGCTTATCTTGGAGAAATTACATGTCAAAATTCAGGAATTTAAAATGACAATTCCCTTAGATACACATAAGACAGTTCGAAGAAGAATTGTACACTGATCGTCATTCTATCAGCACCATTGAATCAAAATAATTGAACCAGAATAATCAATATGATTTTAAGTCCTATTTTACCATCTGTTCTTTGACTGTAACCCGTTTTCCTTCAGTTTCCTTTGGTATATTTTTGACATCAGGTATCGATACTGCTGGTACTGCTATTGGATCCTCATTTTTTACTTCAGTTTTAACCCTAAGCTGCAACAGACATTACATAATTTAAATTAGGTTATTCTATTGAAATTTTTACAATTGGTTGATAAAAATTTACCGGTGAACAAGATTGCATGTGTTGTTGTGCTAAGCATATCCCTACTTGTAATTCAAAGTGTCAGACAAATAGATGTCGGACATATCCCAAAAGTTCACACACATGACTTTTGAGCTGATGACCAAATATGACATCTTTCTGAGAAAAGTGTGATGAAAAAGTTTCAGTTGATCCATCAGAGTTGAGGTTGTAAACTTCAAAGTATCTTTTCAGTGATTCTGTAAAGTACTTTCATAGTACAGTTTTATTTCATTGCAGCTTTAAAAAATTACATTGTATTTTATTTTGTAGAAAGTCAACAAGAGTATTTTCCACTTATATTCCTCAAGTTAACAAATTTCTACAACAAATTCAAATACTGTCAGATCTGTCCTTAATGTCATTTTTTGTTTTACTGAGGTGTTGGTTTTTTGTGTGTGATTTGTATTGATCTGATGAGTTTGGCCCTTTTCAAGTGATTCTTATGTTTGTTCTGATATTGTACTGTTACACAACTGTCCCAGGTTAGCGGGAGGCTTTTGTCCCAGCAAACATGTTTAACCTCGCAACATTCTGTATGTGCCTGTCCCAAGTCAGGAGCCTCTAATTCAGTGGTTGTCATTTGTTGCTGTACATCATATTTGTTTTTCTTTTCTTGTTTTGTACATAACCAGTAAATTAGACTATTAATTTTCTTGTTTGGATTGTGTAACAAATGTCATTTCAGGGTATAGCTTACTATACAATATTGGGTTTGCTCATTGTTGAAGGCCCTACAATGACCTATTGTTGTTAACTTCTACTTTTTTGGTCTCTGGTGAAGAGTTTTCTCTTTGGCAATTATATCCCATCTGCTTATTTTTAAATATCCATGATAGACAGGTGTATATAAAGATAATGTGGAACCAGTCATTCTGAAGGTTGACAGACATTTGGCAAAGTCCAGTAAAAATTGGTTTGGTCCAGTTAAGTGATATGCGTTACTGGACCAAATGACTAGTATTTTGTTTTAACTTTATCCAAATCATATGTGTAAATGTCCTGTAAAAAAGAGTCTGGTACAATTAACAAGAATGGTTTACCGGACCAAATGTCCAGTTGATTTCTCAGAGTCTTTGGAGCCACTTTGGAACCATGCAATTTTTCATTCAAACTTACTCATTTGCTTAACATTAGTAAATGATCATTCATATATGTCACAGATAATTTATTTATATTTTTTTCGTATTCATTTTTTTCTCAATCATAATCACTTTGGTTTCATATACATGTTCTGCTATTATTTCATATATTCATATACATTCATTTTAATGAGTTCATATGGGAGCTGACCTGGTGTGACCTCCAATGCCATGAATTTCTATACATGTTACTAATATTTACATGCATGAGTAAAATGAATGCTTTCACCCGCGGAAAATTGTTATTTTAAGGGTACTAACCACTACCGCTCTTGGTTCATTAGTCATTGTACAAGGTGTTAGTTTAAAACTATGGCTATTATATTTTCAGTAATAAAATTCTGTTCACCTATCACTAGTATTATAGAAGTTGTAAAGCCATTTCATATACAAGAGTGACCATTTCTAACTGCGACAACTATTTATGACATTACAATTGACATTGTTGTATACATTTCCCTTAGAATCTAACACTGATTTTTCTGTACACGATTTCATTTAATGATCCCTTTTAGAATCCTGTAAACATATTTAAACAATTCTATTGTGGTAGAATGTATGTGTGCAAGTACATATTTGTGTGGTTACACATTAAAAGTACACAAATCTCTACCTGTAGTGGTCCCTTTGTCGTATCATGTAAACACTTGGGACATTCCCATTGTTGTCGGATGTCTTCATTGATAACACCCTCACTGTTTAAGTTCTCGTACTTCTGATGTAAACAAGGAACGTGGATAATCTCCCAACACAAACTGCACTCCATTAACTGGTTTGGTTCTGGTTGGTCGGCTTTATTACAAATCAAACAGGTGGCATTGTGTGGTAATACAGGCTGTAACATGTAAAAATAATAGCTATTACAAATCAAACAGGTGGCATTGTGTGATAGTACAGGCTGTAACATGAAAAAATAATAGCTATTACAAATCAAACAGGTGGCATTGTGTGGTAGTACAGGCTGTAACATGTAAAAATAATAGTTATTACAAATCAAACAGGTGGCATTGTGTGGTAGTACAGGCTGTAACATGTAAAAATAATAGTTATTACAAATCAAACAGGTGGCATTGTGTGGTAGTCACTATTATTTTTACATGTTACAGCCTGTACTACCACACAATGCCACCTGTTTGATTTGTAATAGCTATTACAAATCAAACAGGTGGCATTGTGTGGTAGTACAGGCTGTAACATGTAAAAATAATAGTTATTACAAATCAAACAGGTGGCATTGTGTGGTAGTACAGGCTGTAACATGTAAAAATAATAGCTATTACAAATCAAACAGGTGGCATTGTGTGGTAGTACAGGCTGTAACATGAAAAAATAATAGCTATTACAAATCAGACAGGTGGCATTGTGTGGTAGTACAGGCTGTAACATGAAAAAATAATAGCTATTACAAATCAAACAGGTGGCATTGTGTGGTAGTACAGGCTGTAACATGTAAAAATAATAGCTATTACAAATCAAACAGGTGGCATTGTGTGGTAGTACAGGCTGTAACATGTAAAAATAATAGCTATTACAAATCAAACAGGTGGCATTGTGTGGTAGTACAGGCTGTAACATGTAAAGATAACAGCTATTACAAATCAAACAGGTGGCATTGTGTGGTAGTACAGGCTGTAACATGAAAAGATAATAGCTATTAAAAATCAAACAGGTGGCATTGTGTGGTAGTACAGGCTGTAACATGTAAAGATAATAGCTATTACAAATCAAACAGGTGGCATTGTGTGGTAATACAGGCTGTAACATGAAAAGATAATAGCTATTACAAATCAAACAGGTGGCATTGTGTGGTAATACAGGCTGTAACATGTAAAAATAATAGCTATTACAAATCAAATAGGTGGCATTGTGTGGTAGTACAGGCTGTAACATGTAAAAATAACAGCTATTACAAATCAAACAGGTGGCATTGTGTGGTAGTACAGGCTGTAACATGTAAAGATAACAGCTATTACAAATCAAACAGGTGGCATTGTGTGGTAGTACAGGCTGTAACATGTAAAAATAATAGCTATTACAAATCAAACAGGTGGCATTGTGTGGTAGTACAGGCTGTAACATGTAAAAATAATAGCTATTACAAATCAAACAGGTGGCATTGTGTGGTAGTACAGGCTGTAACATGTAAAGATAACAGCTATTACAAATCAAACAGGTGGCATTGTGTGGTAGTACAGGCTGTAACATGTAAAAATAATAGCTATTACAAATCAAACAGGTGGCATTGTGTGGTAGTACAGGCTGTAACATGTAAAGATAATAGCTATTACAAATCAAACAGGTGGCATTGTGTGGTAATACAGGCTGTAACATGAAAAATAATAGCTATTACAAATCAAACAGGTGGCATTGTGTGGTAGTACAGGCTGTAACATGTAAAAATAATAGCTATTACAAATCAGACAGGTGGCATTGTGTGGTAGTACAGGCTGTAACATGTAAAAATAATAGCTGAAGAGGCCTTTTTTTAGCAGGACCAAAGCAAATAGAGAACTTAATATATAGCAGGAAATTTGGTAATGACTTTACTTTTTGCTAATTTTGTTAATTAAAGGAATCACGAAATAAGAATGCTAAAAAATGAAATATCAGTCAGATTTGGTCCTTGAAATCATAAAATTTGAACTAGATAAAATTAGGCCATTTTTACTTGATTGGATGAATCAATGCTGCCATTTATTGTTTCCAGTTTACAATTTAATCAAAGTGTTATAGCACTTTAAAAAGCATTTGCAGTCTATCTAAAGAAAATGTAAAAATCATTATAGTTTAGTTTAAACTGTTTCCACTAAACTTAAATACATTTGATCAGCTTTCGCTATACTTACAGAAAGACACTGCTTGCTATTACAACACCCCTCCCCTTTAACTAGTTTCCCATAAATACTTACAGAAAGACACTGCTTGCTTTTACAACACTGCTTCATTCTGCCTGATCCACCAAACTTCTTCATATCTTTACAGAAATTACATTCCCCACAATCTGACCGTGTACATGGTTCACATTTCTTACATCTTGTTCTCCGACGACGCACAACCTCCGACTTCTGTAATTTTCCCTTTGCAGCCTTAGGTGCTTTCTGTCCAGTGGAAGTATACTGCTTTTTTGGTTTGATAACCTGTAGCAGACAATACAGATAAATTAATACTGTAATCTTATATTCTATTTTAATTAAACATCATTATAATAATATTAATTGTTGCATATAAAGTTAGAAACCCTTACCCTTTTAAGGACCCCTTTTTTCTTAGGGTTTGGTATTGTAAAAAAAATGTAGTTTTGAGTGTTGTTTATATAAAATCAAACGTTTTTTTTCTCCTGTCAGGGGTGCTTTTAATTGATTTCATTGGTGAACTGTAATCTGATCTCTATTTTCAAATAAAGTAAGAAATATTGAACCTAGAATAGTCATTTGGGAATAGTTTTGAATTCTGGAAAATTGATAAGAAATGTAATGATATTGCCTTAAGAAATAACTAACTACGGTAAATTCAGAAATAAATGCATGCATTTATTGTTGAGATTTTGTCAATTCTGACTGCAATGCGATTTTAATAAGAATTGTTATTATAAATGTTATAGTCAGGACCACCAAGGACTAGAATCACTCAGATGACTCATTTCTTGTTGTTTGCTTAAAGTTATAAGAAAGGAGTGACCGATGAAAAATAATGTCTATCCAATTCTTGCACCAATGCATGTATATGTCATAAAATTAGTTTTCTGTGCATCGATTTTATCATTTTTTACGCAACCATATCGTATAATCGTCAATTTTTTTTCTCTCTGTCTGCTAAGATTTAACAAATATGGCTGCTCATTAAATGCCATGTTTTAAAGCTGAAGTTTACCAATTGTCACCTTAAAGTCAACAATCACCAAAAAAGCATGGGTATTGAGCACATGTTTAACATGTACAATCAGATAGTTATTTATCTTAATAACAGTTACAGATCCATGAGTATTGAGATCACCTGATTCCAGGAAGCAATTAAAAAAAAGTAAACTTCTTCTAAATGTGGACAAATTAAAGAATTTTCTTCAGAAAAAAGTATATGTACATAAGTTATATAATAACAAGAATGTGTCCAAAGTACACGGATGCCCCAATCGCACTATCCTTTTCCATGTTCCATGGACCGTGAAATTGGGTAATAATCTAATTTGGTATTAAAATTAGAAAGATTATACTATAGGGAACATATGTACTAAGTTTCAAGTTGATTGGACTTCAATTTTATCAAAAACTACCTTGACCAAAAACTTTAACCTGAAACTCCCACTTTCATTTTCTATGTTTAGTGGATTGTGAAATTGGGGTCAAAAGTCTAATTTGGCTTCAAAATTAAAAAGATTATATCATTAGCAACAAGTTTCCAAGTTTCAAGTTGATTGGACTTCAGCTTCACCCAAAACTACCTTGACCTAAAACTTTAACCTGAAACTCCCACTTTCATTTTCTATGTTCAGTGGACCGTGAAATTGGGGTCAAAAGTCTAATTTGGCTTTAAAATTAGAAAGATCATATCATAAGCAACAAGTCTACTAAATTTCAAGTCGATTGGACTTCAGCTTCATCAAAAACTACCTTGACCAAAAACTTTAACCTGAACGGACTGACGCACAGACGGACGCACAGACGAACAGAGCCACAGACCAGAAAACATAATGCCCCTCTACTATCGTAGGTGGGGCATAAAAACTATCCATTTAGTTATAAAAACATACACATATTTTTTTTTTTAATTTAAGGTTTCATATGACTTTGCTAAGGTTCAGTAGCAAATATTTCATACCTATTCAAAATTATCACTTATACAATATAGCAGATTTTCACAAGTGTAAAGTTTTATGACTGAGAACCCTGCTCCTGTTTATTTAACCAAATGGTGTTATCATATCTACCAACACATTTCACAAAAACATCAGAAGTAAAACTGTCATGAAAGTTTTAGGGGTTTTATATAAATAATTAAGTCAGATTTTAATCTTTCTTTTAGTATGTTTGTCTGATCCCAGCAAATGTTCAAGTAGACTTCCTTTATTACCCACTCTAGATCTAATACATACAATGACTGATTAGCCGTTGGTTTTCCGTTTGATAGGTTTTACACAAGTCATTTTTGGGCCCTTTATAGCTTATTGTTCGGTGTGAACCAAGGCTCCGTGTTGAAGGCCATACATTGAGCTATAATGGTTTACTTTTATAAATTATCATTTAGATGGAGAGTTGTCTTATTGGCACTCACACCACATCTTCCAATATCTAATGACATCAATTTCTATCATATATATTCTCCTACCTTTTTTGATGGTGGCCAATAAGTAATGGCCTCCCCTGTGATTGCAAGCTGTGCATTGTCCTGAAGATGGTCTATAACCAATTGCTGTAACAACAAAAACAAATTGCTAAATACATGAAATAAGTTGGATAGTTTCAAAGCTTCAAACACTTAAACAAGAAAATGTGAAAAACTTGTTGCGCAAATAAACATTTTAAATGTCTATTCTTTATGAAATATAAAAAGTATAAGACTTGTTTAAATTAAGGGGTAACAGACATTTGTTTTTACAAAAACACTTTCTTCTCTGAAAAATTTGCAAAATTATCTACCAGTAAATTAAAGTAATGAAAGTATATAATTACATGTATGAGACAGCAACCTGACGAGTAATAAAATCAGAAGAAGTTTGTGTGTATATCCTATTTAATTCAATATTACTTATATCATACATGTATATTGCTCTTTTTGAAATAAACACAACAAGAATGTGTCCTCAGTACACGAATGCCCCACTCGCACTATCATTTTCTATGTTCAGTGGACCGTGAAATTGGGGTAAAATCTCTAATTTGGCATTAAAATTAGAAAGATCATATCATAGGGAACATGTGTACCAAGTTTGAAGTCGATTGGACTTCAACTTCATCAAAAACTACCTCGACCAAAAACTTTAACCTGAAGCGGGACAGACGGACGAACGAACGAACGGACGGACGGACGCACAGACCAGAAAACATAATGCCCCTCTACTATCGTAGGTGGGGCATAAAAACTTGGATCTTTCCTTATCAAACTAAATCAAGTAAATAAAAAAATCGCGAAATTAAATAGCTGCGAAGTAGACTTGAAAGGGTAAAACGTGAAATAAAGTATTTGGGAAAATAAGTTAGTTTGACTGGATGTTATAGAAGTGAACTATATACAAAATTTGACTGTATTTCACAGAAATCACCTTTATAGGTTGCATTTCTGTAAATATTGACAATGCAATTTCCCATAGGAACTCCTTTTACAGCTAAAACTACCACTTTTACTATGAAGTTTTGAAAAAAAATCTTATCCTAGAATTGAAAGTTCATAAGTACCACAAGGTCAAAATATAGGGCTGTGTGGCATATTTTCAATGTTTATATGCCCTGAACTTTACAGAGTTTAAACTAACACTAATTTTCTTAACTACCCCTACCTCGAATGAAAGGTAACCACAGATTTCAATGTTAACAATATGCACATGTTTATTTACTGGTAACATTCCTAAGTTAGGTCTCTGTGAGATAGAACATACAGAGTATAACTGGTAACATTCCCAAGTTAGGTCTCTGTGAGATAGAACATACAGAGCATAACTGGAAACCAGTATGTAAACAAAACTAATTTTCTATGAATATTCAAGATCTCCCCAAAAGAGGCGTGTTTTGAAAAACAGCTGTATTTACAAAGTGCAACCTATAGTAGGTTTGACTGTATGTCTCAGAAGTGACCTTAATAGCAGATTTCACTATATGTTACAGAACTGTATGCAAAAAAAACTAACCTTTATAGAAAGTTCGACTGTATGTTATAGAAGTGACCTTTATAGGAGGTTTGATTGTATGTAATAGAAGTGACCTTTATAAAAAGTTTGACTGTATGATATTGAAGTGTCCTTCATAGCAAGTTTCACTATTTACTATAAAAGTGACCTTTATTGCAAGTTTCAATGTATGTTATAGAAGTGACCTTTACAGCAAGTTTCACTGTGTGTTATAGAAGTGACCTTTACAGCAAGTTTCACTGTATGTTATAGAAGTGACCTTTAAAGCAGGTTTCACTGTAATGTATGTTATAGAAGAGACCTTTATAGCAGGTTTCACTGAATGTCATAGATGTATGTAATAGAAGAGACTTTTATATCAGGTTTCACTGTATGTAATAGATGTATGTTGTAGAAGAGACCTTTATAGCAGGTTTCACTGTATGTAATAGATGTATGTTATAGAAGACACCTTTATAGCAGGTTTCACTGTATGTGATAGATGTATGTTATAGAAGATACAAATTTGTGAATTTTTTGAAATACTAAGGCTTTTCTACCTCAGGCATGGAATACCTTAGCTGTATTTTGCAAAACTTTTAGGAATTTTGGTCCTCAATGCTCTACAACTTCGTACTTTATTTGGTATTTTTTACTTTTTGGGATTCGAGCGTCACTGATGAGTCTTAATTTTACAATCTATTTTTAGCATTACTGAAATTTGGCAGTGATCTGAAAGCTCGCACAAAAATTTATGCACTTTAAAAAATAAGATATTTTGGTCCTCAATGCTCTTCAACTTCGTAATTTATTTGGCATTTTGAACTTTTTGGGATTCGAGTGTCACTGATGAGTCTTTTGTTGACGACGAAACGCGTGTCTGGCGTATATACTAAATTTAGTCCTGGCATCTATGATGAGTTTATTTATAACCACTGGGTCGATGCCACTGCTGGTGGAGATTTATTTCCCCGAGGGTATCACAAGCTTAGTAGTCAGCACTGTATCTTGATATTCTGTTTTCTTAGTAACTTACCTTTGCCTCTCTGAGTACACCCTCAGGATCAATCAGGTCTTTAGGGATACCTTTCTTAGATGGAGGCAGGTCTTCCAACCATTCAATCATTTTTTTCAATCCTTTTATCTCCCACTTCGTTAAATGAACATTCTTACGTTCTCTTTTCGTTCGTCTGATTTCGATTGATCCTGCCGAACTATTTGAATCCTCATTCATTTTCAATTTGCTTGCTTTGGAAGTTATTTCTTTTGATACATTTGAAAAATCAATATCACCATGGTGACCAGCAATATCATCTGGTCTCTCGTATATTTCAGTGTCTGCAGAACTACAACTATCAGATGTAGATTTCCGAGGTGATTGTTTCAACTTTATTGCCGATTTTTCATCATCAGCGGAAGGAGATTTTTTCACACTTTGGTGGTCTATTCTAGTGAGTTCTATTTTGATACTTTTTGAAATATTTGAAGTTCCAATTTCAGGTGAATTTTTTGATTCCATTTGTCCATTTTCTTGTGAACATCTTGACGAGGGTCTAGAATCATCTTGACAATCTGGTTTCTCGTCCTCCTGATTCTCAGATGGAAGTTCAATGCACTGCTTCCCTGTCAGACAGCACAAGTATTGAGCCAAAACATACCATGCTATTTCGGCATAAAATGGATATCGAAATTTATGAGGCACCTGTAAATAGAAATAAATCTGTCATAATCAGAATCACAGGTATGGTTGCCAAACTTGTTTAAGTACATGGTATAAAAGTATCAATTTGATTTGTTACAACAAATTCAGGTGTTCTTATTTTTGGCGTTTGAATCATGTCAGGATATACAAATGACTGGGATTTAAAATGATGAAGGTATTATTTTCCTTATATTTAAATAATAAGAAATCAATCCACACATTTAGGTGGGTCGCAGGATTGCCGATTTTTTGTAAGCGTGACTCGTGAAATTCAAATTATTGTGTAGTGAAAACGGGAAATGAGGTCTAGTGGGACCCGGGAAATGACAAAAATATGAGAATTGCTTACGTATATAGTGTAAGCGGGATACGGGAATCTGACAAAACAGTGAGTGGGATCCAGGATAGGAACTCCCCAATGAGACCCCCATTTAGTGTGTAACCATTATTCACAATAATTGTTTTCATCTATCATCCTGACGTGAACATGACATAATCAGAGGATGCAAGGTGCCTGAATTGATCACTTTTATTTATTTTGCCAAAATAGCCTTAAAATAAGCTTTTTATCAGTACATAAATCAAAACATAAAACATATGTAGCAAGTTTGGTTTCACTTTGTTTAGTGATTCTAGAAAAGATCTTTGAAAATAAGTTTGGTTTCACTTTGTTTAGTGATTCTAGAAAAGATCTTTGAAAATAAGTTTGGTTTCACTTTGTTTAGTGATTCTAAAAAAGATCTTTGAAAATAAGTTTGGTTTCACTTTGTTTAGTGATTCTAGAAAAGATCTTTGAAAATAAGTTTGGTTTCACTTTGTTTAGTGATTCTAGAAAAGATCTTTGAAAATAAGTTTGGTTTCACTTTGTTTAGTGATTCTAGAAAAGATCTTTGAAAATAAGTTTGGTTTCACTTTGTTTAGTGATTCTAGAAAAGATCTTTGAAAATAAGTTTGGTTTCACTTTGTTTAGTGATTCTAGAAATGATGCTAAAGTCAAAGTAACAACATTTGGTAAGTACCTTCGAGGAAACGATTTGTTTTCAATTTACTTTATCTACTATTGAAAAAAAACCTGCCATTTCCTAGAGAGTTTAAATGTCAAATGTGACTTCAGATGGTGCATACCTGCCAACTGTCACTATTGGTGGGAGGATTTCCCCCCACGGAGGCTCCAAAATGGAAATTTTAAAAGAGCAATTGTGTCCACAATTTAAACAAAACAATTAATTTTACAATGGCTATAGACTTCAACCAGGTGCTCCGCAGGGCGCAGCTTTATACGACCGCAGAGGTCAAACCCTGAACAGTTGGGGCAAGTATGGACAAAACATTCAAGCGTGATACAGCTCTGAATTTGGATTGTGATCAAATTTTTGACATTACATGTTTTTTTTTACACAAAACAAATGTCAAGATTTTACAAATCAATTAAAGATTTCTTCTTCAAACTTATTTAAATCTAAAATTAAATAGTTGACACAGCATAGGTTTCTGACACAGAATGAATGTGGTCTAATGAACTTAAAATTTTTTTTTTGCCTTTGAGCAATTCACTATGCTGTTGAATATTAATCCTCTAAAAAAAAATGTTTGAAGAAATTTTCTTTTTATTTATGAAATCTGAAATGAGAAAAATTTAACCCCCCCCCCCTATTTTTTTTCTTCACATCCCCGTTTCCCTTTTTCCAAAACTGATATCAATTCAAATTTCTAATGGAGTTTGCAACAATAACTACCCTTTTAAATACATCATAAAATATTAAAATGTAAAATAAAGTGCTTGTTATCACTGAATGGTAAAGATTGGTTGGTAGTAAAAGTGAATATACATTGTTTATTGTATAAAACAATAAAAAAAACTTCATCAGCAACATTTAATATTGGCAAATTTCCAATGAAGTTATTTACATAAAGTTATTGGCAAATAAAAATAGAAAATGACATCATAGTCATGTCTGGCAAATGTCCAACATACATTATCTAAAAACATTTTAGATAAGATAAGGAAAAAAAGCTTCATCAGCAACATTTTATATTGGCAAATTTCCAATGAAGTTATTTACATAAAGTTATTGGCAAATAAAAATAGAAAATGACATCATAGTCATGTCTGGCAAATTTCCAACATATATTATCAACTACTATTCTATACAAAGAAAGATAACTCCAATTAAAAATTAATTGCTATTGCACAATATTGTGCAATTAGATATTTCTTGCTATTGTGCAATACTGTGCAATTGAAAATTTCTTGCTATTGCACAATACTTGATATGGAATCCTGATTTGGACCAACTTGAAAACTGGGCCCATAATCAAAAATCAAAGTACATGTTTAGATAAAGCATTTAAATAAGCCCAAGAATTTAATTTTTGTTAAAATCAAACTTAGTTTAATTTTGGACCCTTTGGACCTTAATGTAGACCAATTTGAAAACGGGACCAAAAATTAAGAATCTACATACACAGTTAGATTTGGCATATCAAAGAACCCATTTATTCAATTTTTGATGAAATCAAACAAAGTTTAATTTTGGACCCCCATTTGGACCAACTTGAAAACTAGGCCAATAATTAAAAATCTAAGTACATTTTTAAATTCAGCATATCAAAGAACCCCAAAGATTCAATTTTTGTTAAAATCAAACTAAGTTTAATTTTGGACCCTTTGGAACTTAATGTAGACCAATTTGAAAACAGGACCAAAAATTAAGAATATACATACATAGTTAGATTCAGCATATCAAAGAACCCCAATTATTCAATTTTTGATGAAATCACACAAAGTTCAATTTTGGACCCTTTGGGCCCCTTATTCCTAAACTGTTGGGACCAAAACTCCCAAAATCAAACCCAACCTTCCTTTTATGGTCATAAACCTTGTGTTTAAATTTCATAGATTTCTATTTACTTATACTAAAGTTATGGTGCAAAAACCAAAAATAATGCTTATTTGGGCCCCTTTTTGGCCCCTTATTCATTAACTGTTGTGACCTCAACTCCAAAAATCAATCCCAACCTTCCTTTAGTGGTCATAAACCTTGTGTTAAAATTTCATTGATTTCTATTTACTTATACTAAAGTTATTGTGCGAAAACCAAGAATAATGCTTATTTGGGCCCTTTTTTGGTCCTTAATTCCTAAACTGTTGGAACCAAAACTCCCAAAATCAATCTCAACCTTCCTTTTGTGGTCATAAACCTTGTGTCAAAATTTCATAGATTTCTATTCACTTCAACTAAAGTTATAGTGCGAAAACCAAGAAAATGCTTATTTGGGCCCTTTTTGGCCCCTAATTCCTAAAATGTTGGGACCAAAACTCCCAAAATCAATCCCAACCTTTCTTTTGTGGTCATAAACCTTGTGTTAAAATTTCATTGATTTCTATTCACTTTTACTAAAGTTAGAGTGCGAAAACTAAGAGTATTCGGACGACGACGACGACGACGACGACGATGCAGACGACGACGCCGCCGCCAACGTGATAGCAATATACGACCAAAAAATTAAAATTTTTGCGGTCGTATAAAAAGTATGACTATGAGAGCCATCTTGCACGCAAAACCCCCATGGGCATTTTGAAAAGTTTGCAGGTATGGTGGCCATTTGTAATTTCAGATAAAGTAATAAGGAATTAAAAAGGGAGTTAACTTTTAAGCAATTGTTGCAGGATAATCTGAAATGTTTACTGTTATGCTAATTAAAAGTATATATATATATCAAACATAAGATCACGTACAATAGTTGATCAATGCTGACTATTGAACTCATAAAAAATCTTGCCGATTCAAACTTTTGATATCAATTTCATTAAACATGTGATACTGTGGATTCAGTTATTTTCGTGCGACCAATTTCGTGGAAAACTTGCAAGATGGTGGATATTTAATTAAGTGGTTTTGCACAAGTTTGCATACACGCCTATAGGGAATGTGTCATTCGATGAAAATTTAATTTCGTGATTCACTTATACCAACAAAATCCACTAGAAATTACTTACATGTGTTCTGTCCTCAATATCAGACACAGTTAACTGGGTCTCCATGTTGTAATTGTGAAGAAAATTACCTCCAAACACTAGAGAGTCTTCAGGTGTATAAACTCCATGAATCCAACCTAAAAACACATAATAAGTATTATAGGTTATATTGATCTCAAGTTTTATATTTATTTCATTCATACCATTATCAATACGTCAGTAAAATATCTTTATTTCTATAAATATGAATTTTTGACAAATGAGGGAGGAAAACATTAATGTATGTTTCAATCTTTAAAAAATACAAGATGAAGCATGTGTCTAAAGTTTTTAATATTCACTAAGGTTCCAACATCTTGAAGGGCCCCAACATCTAAATGGTCTAGGTAGTGCATCTCATGGCACAGTGGTTTGTCATCAAAAGACAGACACCAATCAGACTTTTCTATGATTGTCAGTATTTAATATTAAGCAAACAATCAATCAATCCTTGCCCAAGTACATGCCTTTCTTTGATAACGGGCCGTCTTTTTCAATCAACATAAACTGAACTCTTTTCAGCTGTTTTTATTCAAAACAGAAATCCATTGTGAATTTTCCAAGAGAAATATCTTGAAACAAATGATTATCAAACTCTTTCTTTCTTTTACAAAATCTATATTCTTTTTCTAAAGCTCTATTGTGTTACTTGCAATAAATTGTGTACCACTTAAACCATTAACTGAAATACACATATAGTTTCAGTTTCCGTGGTAACTACTTACCTGATGGTATGATGAAAGTGTACCCAGCATGCAATGTAATTCTTTCACATCCCTCAACCTTGTCTGCCAAGAAAATGTCACCTTGTTTCCCTGACAACACCCAGGTTAAGTAGATTTCCATGTTTTTTGGTGTTGGTGGAATTAACCAAAATACCTAAAAACAGAAACAATTTAAATCCACTTTGTATGGACATGTGCTGTTTATTTCTTTTTAATGTGGATATAACTGCATTTTATTTCTTTTATTTCATTTCTGTACATGTGTGTTGCATATCAAAAGTTCAAAATTGTGATGAAAATCTTCACATAAAAATCAAAGTGCCTTTGATTGCTATCATTTGACATTTTGAACTACATTGTATTTTATATTAAACTAAGCAATGGAACAAATTTAAACAAAAGTTTTTAACTAGAGTTATTCCTCTTTGTCAATAACAGTTAGATTCATCATTGCAACTTTGATATGAAATCTTTAATACAAGAAATAGATTTTTTTGTTAAATACGGTTATTTAAATTTTTTTTTACATCATTTCATATCTTTACTTCACTGCAACTCTGTTAGTAATTAGGGTAAAGATAAGGTATAGAGTATAGGTTAATATAACTGTGTCAATAGGGTAAAGATAAGGTATAGAGTATAGGTTAATATAGCTGTGTCAATAGGGTTAATATAGCTGTGTCAATAGGGTAAAGATAAGGTATAGAGTATAGGTTAATATAGCTGTGTCAATAGGGTAAAGATAAGGTATAGAGTATAGGTTAATATAGCTGTGTCAATAGGGTTAATATAGCTGTGTCAATAGGGTAAAGATAAGGTATGGAATATAGGTTAATATAGTTGTGTCAATAGGGTAAAGATAAGGTCTGGAATATAGGTTAATATAGCTGCGGCAATAGGGTAAAGATAAGGTATAGAGTATAGGTTAATATAGCTGTGTCAATAGGTTAATATAGCTGTGTCAATAGGTTAATATAGCTGTGTCAATAGGGTAAAGATAAAGTATAGAGTATAGGTTAATATAGCTGTGTCAATAGGGTAAAGATAAGGTCTGGAATATAGGTTAATATAGCTGTGTCAATAGGGTAAAGATAAGGTCTGGAATATAGGTTAATATAGCTGTGTCAATAGGGTTAATATAGCTGTGTCAATAGGGTTAATATAGCTGTGTCAATAGGTTAATATAGCTGTGTCAATAGGGTTAATATAGCTGTGTCAATAGGGTTAATATAGCTGTGTCAATAGGGTAACGATAAGGTCTGGAATATAGGTTAATATAGCTGTGTCAATAGGTTAATATAGCTGTGTCAATAGGGTTAATATAGCTGTGTCAATGGATTAATATAGCTGTGTCAATATGGTTAATATAGCTGTGTCAATAGGGTTAATATAGCTGTGTCAATAGGGTTAATATAGCTGTGTCAATAGGGTTAATATAGCTGTGTCAATAGGGTTAATATAGCTGTGTCAAGAGGGTTAATATAGCTGTGTCAAGAGGGTTAATATAGCTGTGTCAATAGGGTTAATATAGCTGTGTCAATAGGGTTAATATAGCTGTGTTCAGTAGTTGTTGTGTGTTAATGTGGTTCATAAGTGTTTCTCATTTTTTGTGTAGATTAAACCGTTGGTTTTCCTGTTTGAATGGTTTTACACATCATTTTGGGGCCCTTTATAACTTGCTGTTTAGTGTGAACCAAGGTTCCATGTTGAAGACCGTACATTGACCTATATTGATTTACTTTTACAAATTGTGACTCGGATTGAGAGTTGTCTCATTGGCACTCATACCACATCTTCTTAGATTTATATATCTAGCACTTACTTTTTTCCCGTGTAGTATATGATACCATACAGATGTACCACCAAAATCTACATGGAAATCTGTATAACATCCCTTCACACTCATTAAACAATACCTAAAAAATATTAATATATATAATATAAAATGTTGTCACAGACGTATGTCCCACCTTGTTATTTTAATATTGCAAATGTTGAAATTATAATAGCAATCAATACTCTAACATGTAAGTTTTGCGAATAATCAAAGTCCATAAACCATGACTGAAGGTACATGGCTACTAATCTTCATGGAAATGAGATATGCCAATGCCAATACAACTGCATACCAAAAACCATTGACTTATCGTAAGCTGTTTTATTTAACCAACCCTAAACACAAACTTGTTTAATATGTAAAAGTGTCAGTCAATGAACAATGATGAGGGGTTGGGGCTATATGATCCCCATGGAAATGATACTTGCAAATGCCAAAAAAATTTGCATACCAAATATCATTCACTTAACATTAGCTTTCATTTTAAACTAATCTAATCACAAACTAATACATGAAAACTAAGTCAATAGACCATGACCATGACTGAGAAGGCAGGGCCAAATATTAGCAATGGAACTAAGATGTGCTAATGCTTATGCAACTGTATACTAATCAACATTGGCCTACCACTAATGGTTCGCCCTTGAACTGACGTAATCACAAACTTATACATATACTTTGACCTATACTGGTTTACTTATATAAACTGTGACTTGGACGGAGAGGTGTCTCATTGGCACTCATTCCATATCTTCTTATATCTATGATAAAATATACTAAACTTTGAGGAAAATTCAAAACATAATGTCCGTAATGATAATATTTTTTGTAATGCTGGAAATCCCACTTCTCTTTTTGTCGCTATAAATAACATTGTATTGCATTTACGGTAAAAAACACCACAGAGCAGCTGGTCTAGTGTTCATCAGAACACTAGATGAATTAATGTCATACACTTAATTCTTGATAGTAGAAAAGCTGCCTCAAATCTAGTCCAAATAATTATGACGTCTGGCAAGGCTATTTTAATTTTTTTCTGGAATGTGGGATCAAAAAAAGTCAAAATCGAAAAATACCCACAGCAGACGGCATGATTATCTGGACTACCTCCAATTTAAACCTACTTTTGAACTTTTGGGTATTTCATCTTGTCAATTATGTTAGTGGATTCTGTCTGACAATCTTTGTAGTGTCTTGGCCATACTGTATCCACCCAATCCACTTGTCTGACCTACAAAGAAATAATAAACAACTTTAGTTGATCCATACATCAAGCAGTATGGTGTCATCTCACAGGCACTTGTCTCAGAATTTATTCCCCCTATAATAATATACCTATATAAGTTATATAAGAATTTTTTTTCTGAGACAAGTAAGTGCCTGTGTGTCATCTTCACTTGTCTGACCTAACGGTACAAAGAAATTATAAACAACTTTAGTTGATCCATACATCAAGCAGAATGGTGTCATCTAACCAGATCAGTGGTGGATCCAGTGGGGGTGGTTCCAGTGTTTTAACCCCCTTTTTTGACGAGTAATGCATCTGAACGGGGGCATATAGTTGGAAACACCCTTTTAAAAATGGCTGGATGAGCTCCTGAAGGAGCTAGATCCTTTACAATGACCACATTTTTATACGACCGCAAAATTTGAAAAATTTTTCGTCGTATATTGCTATCACGTTGGCGTCGGCGTCGTCGTCGTCGTCGTCGGCGTCGTCGTCCGGCGTCCGAATACTTTTAGTTTTCGCACTCTAACTTTGGTAAAAGTGAATGGAAATCTATGAAATTTTAACACAAGGTTTATGACCACAAAAGGAAGGTTGGTATTGATTTTGGGAGTTTTGGTCCCAACATTTTAGGAATTAGGGGCCAAAAAGGGCCCAAATAAGCATTTTCTTGGTTTTCGCACTATAACTTTAGTTTAAGTGAATAGAAATCTATGAAATTTTGACACAAGGTTTATGACCACAAAAGGAAGGTTGGGATTGATTTTGGGGGTTTTGGTTCGAACAGTTTAGGAATTAAGGGCCAAAAAAGGGCCCAAATAAGCATTATTCTTGGTTTTCGCACAATAACTTTAGTATAAGTAAATAGAAATCAATGAAATTTTAGCACAAGGTTTATGACCACAAAAGGAAGGTTGGGATTGATTTTTGGAGTTGAGGTCACAACAGTTTATGAATTAGGGGCCAAAAAGGGGCCCTATTAAGCATTATTTTTGGTTTTTGCACCATAACTTTAGTATAAGTAAATAGAAATCTATGAAATTTAAACACAAGGTTTATGACCATAAAAGGAAGGTTGGGTTTGATTTTGGGAGTTTTGGTCCCAACAGTTTAGGAATAAGGGGCCCAAAGGGTCCAAAATTGAACTTTGTGTGATTTCATCAAAAATTGAATAATTGGGGTTCTTTGATATGCCGAATCTAACTATGTATGTAGATTCTTAATTTTTGGTCCCGTTTTCAAATTGGTCTACATTAAGGTCCAAAGGGTCCAAAATTAAACTTAGTTTGATTTTAACAAAAATTGAATCCTTGGGGTTCTTTGATATGCTGAATTTAAAAATGTACTTAGATTTTTAATTATTGGCCTAGTTTTCAAGTTGGTCCAAATGGGGGTCCAAAATTAAACTTTGTTTGATTTCTTCAAAAATTGAATAAATGGGTTCTTTGATATGCCAAATCTAACTGTGTATGTAGATTCTTAAATTTTGGTCCAGTTTTCAAATTGGTCTACATTAAGGTCCAAAGGGTCCAAATTAAACTAAGTTTGATTTTAACAAAAATTAAATTCTTGGGCTTATTTGATATGCTTTATCTAAATATGTACTTTGATTTTTGATTATGGGCCCAGTTTTCAAGTTGGTCCAAATCAGGATTCCATATCAAGTATTGTGCAATAGCAAGAAATTTTCAATTGCACAGTATTGCACAATAGCAAGAAATATCTAATTGCACAATATTGTGCAATAGCAATTAATTTTCAATTGGAGTTATCTTTCTTTGTATAGAATAGTAGTTGATAATATATGTTGGAAATTTGCCAGACATGACTATGATGTCATTTCTATTTTTATTTGCCAATAACTTTATG
Organism: Mytilus galloprovincialis; assembly: GCA_037788925.1. Classification (NCBI taxonomy): domain Eukaryota; kingdom Metazoa; phylum Mollusca; class Bivalvia; order Mytilida; family Mytilidae; genus Mytilus; species Mytilus galloprovincialis. Next base: position 19,136,000 of record CM075332.1, read on the forward strand.
TAAATAACTTCATTGGAAATTTGCCAATATAAAATGTTGCTGATGAAGCTTTTTTTCCTTATCTTATCTAAAATGTTTTAGATAATGTATGTTGGAAATTTGCCAGACATGACTATGATGTCATTTTCTATTTTTATTTGCCAATAACTTTATGTAAATAACTTCATTGGAAATTTGCCAATATAAAATGTTGCTGATGAAGTTTTTTTTATTGTTTTATACAATAAACAATGTATATTCACTTTTACTACCAACCAATCTTTACCATTCAGTGATAACAAGCACTTTATTTTACATTTTAATATTTTATGATGTATTTAAAAGAGTAGTTATTGTTGCAAACTCCATTAGAAATTTGAATTGATATCAGTTTTGGAAAAAGGGAAACGGGGATGTGAAAAAAGGGGGGGGGGTTAAATTTTTCTCATTTCAGATTTCATAAATAAAAAGAAAATTTCTTCAAACATTTTTTTGAGAGGATTAATATTCAACAGCATAGTCAATTGCTCAAAGGCAAAAAAAACCTTTTAAGTTCATTAGACCACATTCATTCTGTGTCAGAAACCTATGCTGTGTCAACTATTTAATTTTAGATTTAAATAAGAAGAAATCTTTAATTGATTTGTAAAATCTTGACATTTGTTTTGTGTAAAAAAACCCATGTAATGTCAAAAATTTGATCACAATCCAAATTCAGAGCTGTATCACGCTTGAATGTTTTGTCCATACTTGCCCCAACTGTTCAGGGTTCGACCTCTGCGGTCGTATAAAGCTGCGCCCTGCGGAGCACCTGGTTTAATATAAAATCAATCGAACACCACTTATAGTTTACCTTTTTATTATATAGTCATGAAACTTTAACCTTAATCACTGATATTTCAGGCAGTCACTGAATCTTGAAAATGAGGTCAAGGACAATGGACAAATGAAAGACAGAAACTTTGTAAAATACAGAATATGCATACAAGGTATGACGCATCCAGGTCTTCTACACTTTGAAATATTTAGCTTTATAAATTTACATATAGTTTATGCTTGCGGTCATAAAACTTTTGAGTCAGTTTTTTGTACTCATACTCGAAAATCAACCAATCAAATTGCTGGATTTCATGTTTTGAGCATGATTTTTGTGCTCCGAGCACTGAGCAAAGTTTTGTGCCTTCTAGGCCAGATATTAATCCCTTTGTTTCGCATACAACGAATTTTGTGGCAGGCAGTGCAACAATGTTAACTATTGTGTTTTCTATTATTTTGTTTCTATTATTTTCAGGTACATGTTACCATGGTTACTGGTGGGTTTTGTTTAAAGATTAGTAAAGTCATTAGATTAGACATTAGACTTTGTGTGGAAGCCAAATATAGTAATTTAACAAAAAAATTATTTAGTTTTATTAGTGAGGCTCATTGAATTATTTATTGACAGGATGATTCCTAAACTGAAACAATTGTTATTGTATAGAAAACATTGTTTCTACATATAGACAAGGTTTAAATTATAGCAAAATCACACTATAATACAAAGTTATAGCAAATATTTTGTCAACCTACAGATAAGATGAGAAACAAAATATATCCAGATTCTTCAAAAAGAATATTTCTGTATTTAATACTATTTACAGGGGCGGATCCAGCCATTTTAAAAAGGGGGGGGGGTGTTCCCAACCCACAATAAAGGGGGGTTCCAACCACATGTCCCCATTCAAATGCAATGATCATCAAAAAAAAGGGGGAGTTCCAACCCCCAGACTCCCCCCACCCCCTGGATCCGCCAATGATTTAGAAACATTATTAACATCTGTTAGTATAATAGTCCCAGTTAACATACACCACTTTTCTCTGTTAGAAAATTTAAATCCTGTAAATGTCTTTATGACAAAAAAATATTTTAAACTTTTATGATTTGGATCAGTTATTTTCTACGTCATTTAAATATTTAATAATTAGCTGAATCAGGTATAGACATGTCCTAAATAACTTCCTGGTTGGTTGACATTGAAGAAATGGTGATAGAGAACTAAACTTTTGTCATAACAAAATCAACAGGTATTTGGTTAAATTATTAGTTATTTTATTTAATGACTAGGTATAAAATGCAGAGTAATGTGTATGTACAATATACATTGTAACTATATTCATATATTGTAAAAAAAATATGTCTTATTGTTCAAAGGAGTAGGTTCCGTAAGGTCCTAAAATAGCCCTCTTTTTTAGCGTAAATTTCATATTAGGATTTATTGAGCAATATCACAATAAATTATAGCTAATACAGTGATAAGTAGGAAATAAACCATTTTGTTGAAAATTCATATTCCTGCGTTTTATGATGACGTCACAAGTTGTACTAATATTATATTTCCACGAAAAAATCATTGGAAATAGGCAAATTTCCATAGATAATTGGACAGGAAACATAAAGATCATACATTTGTTCATTGTTATGTCCATAAATCAGTGTGTTAGTTTTCTCCTTTGAATTTTTTTACATTGGTCATTTCTGGTCAAATATCACCATTCATTCACCATTAACTATTTGGACCTGGACAAGAATGCAATATAACTTTTATCTTGGATATTTCCAGGTCATGGCATCCAGTAAACCTATTCCATGTGGACCTTGTATAGAAGGAAAAGTAAACACTAAAGCTGACATCTGGTGTAACAACTGTGATGAAGGATTGTGTTCAACATGTTCTGGTCATCACAAAAGATCTAAGTTGTCACGTGATCATAAGATTATTGGTATCAAAAGTTATAAACCATCTGTCCAAGCTATTAGAACAGAATGTGACAAACATGGTCAACAGCTTAACTTGTATTGTCCCAGTCATTTAATGCCTTGCTGTGATCAATGTATTTCCAAAAGTCATTCAAAGTGTACCGGAATAAAAAGTTTAGCTAGCGTTGTGGAGAAAACCAAGATTGAAAAATCTAAAGAATCTGTAGAGAAAGAAATTAACTCCATCTTACAACTCTTAGGTAAAATTGTAAATGACAAATCACAAAACATTAAAAGAGGAGAACAAGAATATGAAAGCATTAAAGAATTCATTGTAAAAATACGCAATGAAATAGATAAACATTTAACCCACCTAGAAAAGAAGATATGCAATGAGGCAGATACCATCCTGAATGAAGAAAAATCAAAAGCCACAGATTTAATTGCTGAAATTGGAGAAAAACAGAAAAACTTAAAGAAAATGCAAGACCAACTACATACAGTCATACCACATGCCTCCAAACTCCAATCATTTCTAGGCATACATCAGATTGAACAACAAGTACATCAATGTCAACGATACATAGATGATCTGGACAAAGACGACAGGGCAAAAGAATTTACCATCAAAATAGAGAAAAACAATGAAGTAGAAAAGATGATAAAAAAGTTTGGATCCTTAGGAGAATTAACTGTTGTTAAAACAGATATGGATTTGAAGAGAGAGACAAGTGTGAGGAGGGAAGCACAAGTAGAATCAATCAATCAAACAAACATAAACAACATGACCATCAATATTGAGAAAAAGATAAAGACCAAAATTAATGAGATCATAAGCGACATGATTTGTCTGATGGATGGAAGACTTTTAATAGTCGAATTGGATGCCAAAGTTAACCTACTTACTCCTGATGGCAAACTACAGAAACAATTACCTATACCTGGTAAAGCTTTTAGTGTTACACAGATCAATCAGGACACTATTGCCGTAACTTATCCTTATCAGAAAGCCATTAAGATCTTCAATATGGAGAATAAAACAGTAACCAAAGTTATCACATTAGACAAATTTTGCTGGGGATTATCATCATTAGATGATTCTCTTGTTGTAGGTTTGATTGATGATGAAATCCGTGTTATAGACTTAGAAGGAAATACACTGAAGTCAATACAAGTTAAGTGTGCATCAGACCTGGACTACCTGGTTTACTGTAATGACAGAGTAATCTATAGTGACTATAGAGGTAAAGCAGTTTACTGTGTGGATCAATCAGGTAAACAGATGTGGCAATATAAACAGGATTTATCAGGACCATTAGGACTTTGTACAGATACTTATGGTAACATTATTGTAGTAGACCAGAACTCTCATAGAATAATAGTTATATCAAAAGATGGAAAGGAGAGTAAAGTACTTCTTAGTGATGGACTGGATTATCCTAGATGTATTTGTTTGAAACAAAATGAGTCTTCAGGTTTTATTTGTGATAGAAGTGGCGAAAACTTGACAAAATTCAATTTGTCTTCTGGATAAAATATACACTGAGAAATCAAATGATTTTACCTGACTTTGATACATGTACAACAATAAGTAAATTGTATATATTTTTATTAAATATTACACAGAATCAGTAAAATTAGTTGAGTCTGTCATCAGTTATTTTTGATCATATCCTGTGTTAAGATCTTACCATTATTTAGAAAATCTAAAATACTGAGGTCCAATTTGTTAGCCACCATGATGTTAAATTAGAGAATCAAAGGATTCAATGTTAAATATGAATGATATAGGACAATGGCGTTGACAATAACACCACTCAGGTCCTATTATTTTCCTCATTTCACCAATGGTTGGAAAATTGACCCAGGTTCAAATTTTAGGGAGTTCAATTTTCAAATGTTACCAATACCAATAGTAAACATGGTACATGTTGCATGAAGTTCCCAGCTGTAGTAAGAAAACCAGGATGAGTTCAAACAGAAATAGTTTTACACCTTTCTGACACATGTCTCAATTGAATTCCTGACTGAATACAAAAAAATCTAGGCTAAAACACACTAGTACTTTTCTTGTCCTTGAGGTTTAAAAAAGTTTGCACATCCTGAAATGTCTTATTAAAATAAGGAGATCTGGTATGATTTCCAATGAGACAACTATAAATCAAAGTTGCCTGCTTTTTCTTGAATCAGGCCACACTTGAAATATTTGGTTTGCCCAAAACCCTACCCAAAGGTTGAGACAGTAGGTAGGTAGGTAGGCATTTTCTTTTTTTCCCCCACAAAACGAAATTTTATATATTTGATGTTTATTAGTCTTTGTGCCTATCTGATTAAAAAAAAACTTATTCAAATCAGGAAAATAAAAGATTTTGAGTAGGCAGCTTTTTTTCTAGAAGGGTTGGGGCAAACAAATCTATTCTTTTTTTAGTCAAGTGAAAATGAGAGGGTGACGATAAAGTGAACCCTGCCATTCAGACATACCTTACACACATTCCAGTCAACAAATATATTTGACTATTGCTTAATGTACCTGGAAAAACAACAAAACCAAGACGTAATCATTGAGCATTGAAAATGAGGCCAAGGTCATAAGAACTCTGCCAGACAGACGTGTAGATTTAATAATTCTATACACCAAATATAGTTGAACAATTGCTAAATGTACCTGATAAACTGAAAAATGAAAAAAAGTAAAAAGTAACAATGACAAATGAACCATGAAAAGTAGGTCAAGGCCACATGAACCCTACAAGACAAAGATTTACACTTTGCAAATGTTGTATACACAAGATATGGTTTACCTAATGCTTATAGTATCTGATTAACTGACAAAACAATGAAAACTGAAAATTGACCAATGATCCATAAAAACAAGGTCAAGGTCAGATGAACCCTGCCATACAGACGAGCAGAAATTTAAAAAAAAATCATACACCAAATATAAATGAACAATTGCTTAATGCATCTGATAAACTGGGGAAAAAAACATGAAAAAAGTAACATTGACCACTAAACAATAAAAATGAGGTCAAGGTCATATGAAACCTGCCAGACATACATGTACATGTTACAATAATTCCATTGCTTAAAGTACACTAGAACCAGGTGCTCCTCGGGCGCAGCTTTATACGACCGCAGAGGTCGAACCCTGAACAGTTGGGGCAAGTATGGACAAAACATTCAAGCGTGATACAGCTCTGAATTTCGATTGTGATCAAATTTTTGACATTACATGTTTTTTTTTTACACAAAACAAATGTCAAGATTTTACAAATCAATTAAAGATTTCTTCAACCTTTTTAAATCTAAAATTAAATAGTTGACACAGCATAGGTTTCTGACACAGAATGAATGTGGTCTAATGAACTTAAAAGTTGTTTTTTTTTTTTTTGCCTTTGAGCAATTCACTATGCTGTTGAATATTAATCCTCTCAAAAAAATGTTTGAAGAAATTTTCTTTTTATTTATGAAATCTGAAATGAGAAAAATTTAAACCCCCCCCCCCTTTTTTTTCACATCCCCGTTTCCCTTTTTCCAAAACTGATATCAATTCAAATTTCTAATGGAGTTTGCAACAATAACTACTCTTTTAAATACATCATAAAATATTAAAATGTAAAATAAAGTGCTTGTTATCACTGAATGGTAAAGATTGGTTGGTAGTAAAAGTGAATATACATTGTTTATTGTATAAAACAATAAAAAAAACTTCATCAGCAACATTTTATATTGGCAAATTTCCAATGAAGTTATTTACATAAAGTTATTGGCAAATAAAAATAGAAAATGACATCATAGTCATGTCTGGCAAATGTCCAACATACATTTTTTTAAAAACATTTTAGATAAGATAAGGAAAAAAAGCTTCATCAGCAACATTTTATATTGGCAAATTTCCTATGAAGTTATTTACATAAAGTTATTGGCAAATAAAAATAGAAAATGACATCATAGTCATGTCTGGCAAATTTCCAACATATATTATCAACTACTATTCTATACAAAGAAAGATAACTCCAATTGAAAATTAATTGCTATTGCATAATATTGTGCAATTAGATATTTCTTGCTATTGTGCAATACTGTGCAATTGAAAATTTCTTGCTATTGCACAATACTTGATATGGAATCCTGATTTGGACCAACTTGAAAACTGGGCCCATAATCAAAAATCAAAGTACATATTTAGATAAAGCATATCAAATAAGCCCAAGAATTTATTTTTTGTTAAAATCAAACTTAGTTTAATTTTGGACCCTTTGGACCTTAATGTAGACCAATTTGAAAACTGGACCAAAAATTAAGAATCTACATACACAGTTAGATTTGGCATATCAAAGAACCCATTTATTCAATTTTTGATGAAATCAAACAAAGTTTAATTTTGGACCCCCATTTGGACCAACTTGAAAACTAGGCCAATAATTAAAAATCTAAGTAAATTTTTAAATTCAGCATATCAAAGAACCCCAAGGATTCAATTTTTGTTAAAATCAAACTAAGTTTAATTTTGGACCCTTTGGACCTTAATGTAGACCAATTTGAAAACGGGACCAAAAATTAAGAATCTACATACATAGTTAGATTCGGCATATCAAAGAACCCCAATTATTCAATTTTTGATGAAATCACACAAAGTTCAATTTTGGACCCTTTGGGCCCCTTATTCCTAAACTGTTAGGACCAAAACTCCCAAAATCAAACCCAACCTTCCTTTTATGGTCATAAACCTTGTGTTTAAATTTCATTGATTTCTATTTACTTATACTAAAGTTATGGTGTGAAAACCAAGAATAATGCTTATTTGGGCCCCTTTTTGGCCCCTAATTCATAAACTGTTGGAACCAAAACTCCCAAAATCAATCCCAACCTTCCTTTTGTGGTCATAAACCTTGTGTCAAAATTTCATAGATTTCTATTCACTTAAATTAAAGTTATAGTGCGAAAACCAAGAAAATGCTTATTTGGGCCCTTTTTGGCCCCTAATTCCTAAAATGTTGGGACCAAAACTCCCAAAATCAATCCCAATCTTCCTTTTGTGGTCATAAACCTTGTGTTAAAATTTCATTGATTTCTATTCACTTTTACTAAAGTTAGAGTGCGAAAATTAAAAGTATTCGGACGACGACGACGACGACGACGACGCCAACGTGATAGCAATATACGACCAAAAAATTAAAATTTTTGCGGTCGTATAAAAAAACCAAACCACAAACACTTAACATTGTTCAAAGATCCATGAAATAAAGGTTTTAAAAGGTCAGATAAAACCAGTGTGTTAGACATTTTGCACATTACAATCTGTCTATATGCAAACTATATTTAACCTATTGCCTATAGTATCTGAAATTCGTATCACAAAAAAATATGATATTTTTTCAAGCCATTACTGAACCATGAAAATGAGGTAAAGGGCAATAGACAAATGACAGACAGGAACTTCGTAAAATAAGATATCTGCATACAAGGTATGAAGCATCTATGTCTTCTACAATCTGAAATATAAAGCTTTATACAACCAGGTGCTCCGCAGGGCGCAGCTTTATACGACCGCAGAGGTCGAACCCTGAACAGTTGGGGCAAGTATGGACAAAACATTCAAGCGTGATACAGCTCTGAATTAGGATTGTGATCAAATTTTTGACATTACATGGTTTTTTTTTACACAAAACAAATGTCAAGATTTTACAAATCAATTAAAGATTTCTTCTTCAAACTTTTTAAATCTAAAATTAAATAGTTGACACAGCATAGGTTTCTGACACAGAATGAATGTGGTCTAATGAACTTAAAAGTTTTTTTTTGCCTTTGAGCAATTCACTATGCTGTTGAATATTAATCCTCTCAAAAAAATGTTTGAAGAAATTTTCTTTTTATTTATGAAATCTGAAATGAGAAAAATTTAAACCCCCCCCCTTTTTTTCACATCCCTGTTTCCCTTTTTCAAAAACTGATATCAATTCAAATTTCTAATGGAGTTTGCAACAATAACTACTCTTTTAAATACATCATAAAATATTAAAATGTAAAATAAAGTGCTTGTTATCACTGAATGGTAAAGATTGGTTGGTAGTAAAAGTGAATATACATTGTTTATTGTATAAAACAATAAAAAAAACTTCATCAGCAACATTTTATATTGGCAAATTTCCAATGAAGTTATTTACATAAAGTTATTGGCAAATAAAAATAGAAAATGACATCATAGTCATGTCTGGCAAATGTCCAACATACATTACCTAAAAACATTTTAGATAAGATAAGGAAAAAAAGCTTCATCAGCAACATTTTATATTGGCAAATTTCCAATGAAGTTATTTACATAAAGTTATTGGCAAATAAAAATAGAAAATGACATCATAGTCATGTCTGGCAAATTTCCAACATATATTATCAACTACTATTCTATACAAAGAAAGATAACTCCAATTGAAAATTAATTGCTATTGCACAATATTGTGCAATTAGATATTTCTTGCTATTGTGCAATACTGTGCAATTGAAAATTTCTTGCTATTGCACAATACTTGATATGGAATCCTGATTTGGACCAACTTGAAAACTGGGCCCATAATCAAAAATCAAAGTACATATTTAGATAAAGCATATCAAATAAGCCCAAGAATTTATTTTTTGTTAAAATCAAACTTAGTTTAATTTTGGACCCTTTGGACCTTAATGTAGACCAATTTGAAAACTGGACCAAAAATTAAGAATCTACATACACAGTTAGAATTGGCATATCAAAGAACCCATTTATTCAATTTTTGATGAAATCAAACAAAGTTTAATTTTGGACCCCCATTTGGACCAACTTGAAAACTAGGCCAATAATTAAAAATCTAAGTACATTTTTAAATTCAGCATATCAAAGAACCCCAAGGATTCAATTTTTGTTAAAATCAAACTAAATTTAATTTTGGACCCTTTGGACCTTAATGTAGACCAATTTGAAAACGGGACCAAAAATTAAGAATCTACATACATAGTTAGATTCGGCATATCAAAGAACCCCAATTATTCAATTTTTGATGAAATCACACAAAGTTCAATTTTGGACCCTTTGGTCCCCTTATTCCTAAACTGTTAGGACCAAAACTCCCAAAATCAAACCCAACCTTCCTTTTATGGTCATAAACCTTGTGTTTAAATTTCTTAGATTTCTATTTACTTATACTAAAGTTATGGTGCAAAAACCAAAAATAATACTTATTTGGGCCCCTTTTTGGCCCCTAATTCATAAACTGTTGTGACCTCAACTCCAAAAATCAATCCCAACCTTCCTTTTGTGGTCATAAACCTTGTGTTAAAATTTCATTGATTTCTATTTACTTATACTAAAGTTATTGTGCGAAAACCAAGAATAATGCTTATTTGGGCCCTTTTTTGGCCCTTAATTCCTAAACTGTTGGAACCAAAACTCCCAAAATCAATCCCAACCTTCCTTTTGTGGTCATAAACCTTGTGTCAAAATTTCATAGATTTCTATTCACTTAAACTAAAGTTATAGTGCGAAAACCAAGAATAATGCTTATTTGGGCCCTTTTTGGCCCCTAATTCCTAAAATGTTGGGACCAAAACTCCCAAAATCAATTCCAACCTTCCTTTTGTGGTCTTAAACCTTGTGTTAAAATTTCATTGATTTCTATTCACTTTTACTAAAGTTAGAGTGCGAAAACTAAAAGTATTCGGACGACGACGACGACGACGACGCCAACGTGATAGCAATATACGACCAAAAAATTAAAATTTTTGCGGTCGTATAAAAAGTTCAAGCCATCACATCCACTACAGGATTGTTAGCCCTATGTCTTGCAGTTGCAAGGCAGACAAAATAATAGCTACATATTCAGTTAAATAGACTTTAATGTAACTGACTTTTAAGAGGGAGGTAAAGGGTTAGTTTCGTGCAACGTGTTTTATCATTTTTATTTCATGTGCAGCCGTGAAAAAAGTTCGTTATTCACCCTATTTCGTGAAATCGGTAAAAAGATCAACGTGCAAGAAATTTTTAATTGTTCTTTTATCGTGAAATGGCAATTTAATATCGAGTTCTTCCGTGCAGATACCCCCTTTACACCCCTCTTTTAACTTACCAAAGCTGGTGATTCCACATAGTTCTCTAACTTGGTGTGACTAAATTCTAAACTGATGACATTTAATAACCTTGACCTTTCAGTATTCTCATAATACTGGACCCAGTCTCTCATGGACATCTCAATCCCTTTCTGAGTATTAACATCCATAACATCCAGCATCCGCCGACTCCCTAAAAATAAAGTTTTATATAATAATCAGTAGTTACAAAATGTGCCAATTTAGGGACGATTTAGGGCCATACTGACAGACATCGTAAAAAAATTAAGGTATATGGCTTTTATTGAAAAAACAAGCACATGGACCCCAATATTTTTCTTTTGCAATCAATCAAGTACTATTTCAAGAACACTCCGCCAAAATTTCAGGAAAAAATCAACATCAAATTTTTTCTGCACTCCCGAAAAGACGCAAAAATATGGTCAATTTTTTTATATCGGATATAGCAACCTAAATCCAGAACATGATGATTTGGTTTAAAAAATTAATCTTAAACTTATTTCAGCATGTTGATGCCATGGATCAAGGGAATATTTTACAAAAAACCCGGTTAAGTTATAACTTTTCATTCAAAAGTATTGTTACTTTCTTTAAAAGTCATAATTAATGAAATTTCAGGGATTTTCTTCCAAATATGCAAATTTCGAACCAAATTATCTCAAAAAGTAAGTCATGAAGGTACTTTTTTCTTTGCATATTTAAAAAGTACACATTGAAATTGACCTTGTATCAAAATTTTAAGAAAAAATCAACGAGGGATCTCAACTGTATCGTATGCCCTAAATGTCTATTTCAATTGCTTCAATCATTTTTTGTGAAAGATTTTAACTGATTCACTCATTAAAAATACTACGATTCTACCTTACATGTGAAAAATCTATCAAATATGCTAAAAAATGTCACTTTTCATATGGTTTTTGTCAAAAATGAAAGTGGCGCCATCCGTATTCATCCTCGACCTTTATATATCTTATGTATTATTATTAAACACAACTTACATTTCAATATCAAGAATGAACATGAATGCGGCCACTTTCATTTAACTTTAAGACGGAAACCGTCTGAAATTTAACTAAAATGCTGAAATTGTGAAGATTTCAGTAATTTAGCATGACTTAGTGATGTAAGTACTCAATAGCCCATATTTATGTAGCAGAGGCCTTATACCTTCCAAAAAAAACCTAAAAGTTTACATTTAAACAATCTTGTAAAACTGCTATATTTTGGGGCCAAAAGGAGGTCTTACTGAACCTACTCCTTTTTATACAGGTGGTCCGAGACCACAGTTATTTCTTTTAGACAATAATGAAAATTAAAAAAATCCCACCTGCACTTTCTCAATAATATTTTTACAGTGTGTTGACTACTTTTGGGACAAATTATATCAAAATAATAGAAAACTTCATTAGCTTGAACTCAAAATATGGACAATTTTATGTTAATGATGTCTTGAAATCTTTTGACAAGTAACACACTGTCCACACTAAAGACTATATTTGTGGACACCGAAAATCAAAGTACGATAACTGTGTTGTCAGACCATGATAACTGTGTTGTCAGACCAGGCAAACATATAACTTTGGTTTTTAATGTATAAAATTGATTGCACAGACATGACATATGTTGTGTAAAATCTCTGACTGATGTAATCCAATATTAAATTTTTTTATCCCTTCTCCTGTTTTAATGCAATGGCTCTATCCAGTCAGGGGACTTACTTAAATGAGTGATTTTCTAAATCACTGATTCAAGTAACATTATATTCATCAAGGTTGGAAGTAAGGGTTGTCTTTCTTTAATAATCACTTATTTTTAAAAGTAGTACAATTTTATCACTAGACTAAGTGATTTAATTTTATTGTAGTTTTAAACATAGAATACTAATGATCCAGGGACTAATTATGTTGCTAAAATTATCAGAACCATCATCTGTGTTGTCTAGGATGACCAGGTCATTTCAGGTGATGACCTTGTATTGAATCTAGGATAATGACATAAAAATCACTTGTTTGAATATCATACTTCAATTTCCTTCCAAAAAATCACTTCTTCAAGTATCATTATTCTAATAACCCTTACTAAAGTAATTTCAACACCCCCGAACAGTGAAATTACAGTGAAATTTTTAAGGCGAACAGTAGAATTTTATTACATAATCTGAAAGATGAAACCTTGAACTTTACAGGAAAAATACTCCTACCGTAAAAAAAATCTGTTAGGAAAGTATCAGTTCATTAAGTTAGACCGTTATTGCAGCATTTTATCCACTAAAATAGAATTTGCAGCTAAATCATTGCACCAAAGGCATTAACCTTTCTACTTAAAAGAAGCAAAAAGTTCATTTTTTTCAATTATACTAATGAAAAGATATTATCTAAACCTATGTGTTTAAAATTTTGGTAAAACTACAAAATCACAATTTATGACAAAATTTCAAATTTGCTACTTAAATAAGTGATTTAAAAATCACTTATTTCAATAACTCCCCTGACTGATATCTTTCTCGTAAATTATCTTTTTGTTAAGTTAAACCTAAATTTTATCTATAAATGTGCAGTGCATCAGCAGCTACAATTGTTGTACAAGTTATACAGGTAAAACATATCTCAGTGTTTTTTACTTTTTCAAAGTAAAGTTCTGGTGCGAGTTTAAAAGTACATTTTTCTCAATCAATAGTGTATAAATTTGATTTTTTTTTTACACAAAATATCAGTTTAAGATGAAAATAAATGTTAAGCTGGTCTGTAAGGTTTGTCCACTTCAGGACCAAATATTTTGTTTCAGTCATAAGATAGATAACTCTGATAAATTTTCAACTTTAACAAAGAAAAGACAGTTTTGAAGACTTCATGACAACTAAATTTACAATGAAGAATTTTACTTGGCGGTTGCTAAATACCAGATTACAGATCCTGTTTTTTCAAGAAATATTTTTTTTGATTGATGATTGATTGTCCCTTCATAGAACTATAAACATCTGTAATACATTTAAGAAGTTAGGTTTTTACTCACCATTTTTTTTAGAAAATGCCTGTACCAAGTCAGGAATATGGCAGTTGTTTTTCACTTTTGCCGGTGATTGATAGCGTTCAATTGGCCGTTTCAGAATCTAAAGGACTATGGGTAATTTTATAGTTTGTACCCAAAATGAAAATAACGTCACGTCATTGGTTGAATTTCAATTGTGTAGGACGTTTTTAGCCAATCATGACGCTTTGATGTACACTTTTGAAAATATTACCCAGAATGCATTAGATTCTGAAACGGCCAATTGTTGTCATTGGGTCGATTCGTTTCTGACTAATTCGGTATACACCGACCACGTGGTCGATCTACACCGGACCAACCGTAGAAACGAACGAACCGACTATATACAATATGGCCGATTGCAGTGCTATTTGTGTGGCAACTTGTGTTGCCATGGAATTGATGGAATCTTCAGATGATGAGTCAAATTTCCTTTTGGAAAGGTATTTTATTTTTAAGAAATATACTACCTTGAGCTAATTTGTTGATTTTTCCTACTATTTGTTTGTATGTGTAAGCATGTGTGTAAAGGGGCGTGACCGGCATGTATACCATCCCCCTTCATTTTTATTGCTATAAAAATAACATCATTCGGGAATTCGGGATTTGGCCGATTTCTTTTCCTTACTTTTTTCGTGAATTCGAGATTCGGCATTTTTATTTTTTTATGAATTCGGTCCTGGACAAGTTTACCAGATTACTTTTCATAAAAAAGTGTGGCAGTTTATAAAGCCAGCATTCTCAGAATAAACAATTGTACTAAAAATAATATCAAATACATTTATCAAGCATATCAATTCTTCACTGTTCAACTTAATCGTTTTCCTATTGGATATTTTGAATATTAAATTGTATGTATCAGAAAATATACATCTTTATTTTCTTAATTTCAGTGATCGAAAGGATCGTCATAAAACACAGGACTTTTTCGAGTGGACAGTTCCAAGATATTTCCCAGATATGTTCAAGAAATTTTTTAGGATTTCACCTCAGTCTTTTGAACTTGTATGTCAACTGTTAGGAGCTAATGAACAATTGGCAAAAAGAACATATCGAGGGGGACGACAAGAAATACCATTGGAGAAAAAAGTAATGATCGTTTTGCGATATTTAGCATCACAAGAAACTATTTTAGGAATAAGCGATCGGTTTAATATAACTGTTTCAACATTTACCAAGTACAGAGAAAAGGTTGTTAACGCAATAAATGATCTTCTCCCCAGATTTGTTCAGTGGCCTGAAGAATTGGATTCTGTCGCAATAAAGTTTAATGAAATGGGGACATACGAATTTCAAAACATTATAGGGGCAATCGATGGAAGCCACATTCCGATTGAGCAGCCATTGGAATGTCCCAATTCATACTATAATAGAAAAAAATTTCACTCTGTAATTTTACAGGCCGTATGCAAAGACGATCTTAGTTTCGTTAACATTTGTGTAGGTATGCCAGGAAGATGCCATGACGCTAAGGCGTTTAAGCATTCTCATTTATCTGAAATTGGAGATGAACTCTGCAGGCAAGGACAATATCACATTCTAGGCGATGCGGCTTACGCACTAATGAGGTGGCTTATAACACCATTTCGCGACAATGGAAATTTAACAAGAGAGCAATATAATTTCAACAAATTTCTGTCATCCAAAAGACAGGTAATTGAAAGAGCCTTTGCTTTGTTAAAAGGACGTTTTCGTCGTTTGAAATACGTTAGCATTAGAGATATCAAGTGTATTTGTAAAATAATTTCAGCCTGCTGTGTTCTCCATAATATCTGCCTACAAAGTGATGAAGACATTGCTGAATTTATTGATGCAGAAATTGATGAATTGGACGCAAATTTAGGGGAGAACTTTCCAGTGAATGCAGACAATGGAGAAGGTATCTTGAAGAGAAACAATCTAACTATCGAATTAAACAGAGTCAACAGCTAATAAATGACAATAAACATTATTTCAACTTTGAAATGTTATTCAAACAAATACACCCATGATTAAAGTACATTATGTAGATTTTATTGGTTTTAGTGGCCTTGAGTTGTTTTGTATGTTTTAGCCGGGATGTTGTCTCTTTGACATATTCCCCGTTTCCATTCTTATTCAATAAAAATACTGAAGAAGATATGGTATGAGTTCGGATGAATAAGCAAATTTAGGTTACAGTAGGGTCTTAAGCACAAAGCTTTCAAGTTTGCTCACACTAAACAGCAAGCTATAAAGGCCCAAAATTACCAGTGTTCAAAAATTCAAATAGGAAACCAAAAAAAAAAGATGCAACATATGTTTGTCTTGATGCTGAAATGCTGGATTCAAGAATTTCATAAAAATCAAATAAAATCATCAGTTTGTGTATATTTAATAATAAGTATATTCTTCAGGTATACTCTGTAACAATAAAACAAATAAAACACATATCTGTGTGGAAACAATTAAACATAAAAAAAGTGTCAACAAGAAATGAGATCTGATACAGAGTTACATCTGGATCTACTTTTTTGCAATGTCTTTCATGACATATATAAGACTTTTGAAGCATTCCATTTTTTCCGTGTGTCGCCTTTCTGATGCCTCAGCCAATAACTCGAAACGATCAGTTGTCTTCTTTTTCTTCTTTTCTTTAGCTATTAAGAATAAAATAATCATAGATTTTATAAATATATTTTCAAAATTACATCGATTCCAATCATATGGTAATGTACTTATTTCAGTCGTGTAAATTGACTAGTCACAAAAGTGGTTGTTATCATAGAAAGTAAGGATGCTGTTAATATATTTATCATAATTTTCATAATTTCATATTTTTCTGGTATTATTATTTTTGTTGTTTGAATCAAAACGTCTAAATTTGTGTTGTATAATACATGTAATTCTGATTTTTTTTTGCTGTATATAATTTAATGTACATGCATGTAGTCCCTACCCTTTAGCATCCATTTTGACATCCTGAATGAAATTTAAACTCGATTTGTTTCGTCATCTTGTCACATGTTTGGTATCTTGGCGTAGTGGTTGGAAACCTAGTCAGGTAAGCAACTCTAATAAATCCAAAAGGATTTCCTAAAAAACCTCCCATCTCCCTTTGGTTTATGCTTTTTACAATGCTATTTCGGCATGAATGACCAGCAATGTTACACGACTGATGTAAAAGATACCCCCTCCAGGAATTCTTAGTGAAAGGCGTCATGAGGTCAACTGAAATATACAAATTTCTATATTTTTTTTTTAATTTTTAATCCAATTACAGATGTTTGCCTACATAAAACCTTATTCTAAGTTGTAGCCAGACATTTTGAAAGAAGGTGTGTATAATAATTTCATTTCTACAGCATTTTCACATAGGAATTTGACATCTATTCTGTAAGAAGTGTTGTGTGTTATGCCACTAATATTGGATTACAATTTTGCAAATATAATTTTTAGCTAGCACGTTTTAGTCCAACGTTTGGAAGTCATTGCATGTGTTTAAATGTACCCATAATAGTTTAGTTTATTTGTTGTAAAGTAAACTGGTAAAAAATAATTATTTTTCAAGAATTCATGTTCTAATTCAAAATACTAAATACATTTTCAAAAGTCATTACATGACGTGTTTTAATGTAACCATAATAGTAGGTTTTTTGTTGTAAGGTAAAATGGTAAAAAGTCATTTGTTTTACAGTTTTATTACCTTGAGGTTCAGGACATGAAGTAGACACTTTCATTTTTCTCTTGGAAGGCGTTGGGTTACTAGTTTCTTCCTCTTCACTGGAACTTTCAGCTGCAAAACAAGAATAAGATACTTATTTCCAAGCAATAAGCAGTTCAACGTTTTGAATCATTTTTCAAGAATTCTATTTCGATTTAATTGCTGCATCTTTTTTTAAAAAAGTCATAATACCTATGTTGGTGCAATTCTAAATATCAATACATATACAAATTAATTTACGACAAAAGATTATAAAATGAATATATTATATTAATTTACCTCTAAATAATCAATACATGTATATATGAAATACAACCCAACTCTGTGTGAAACTCAAGGTTGATTCTGTATATAAATGATATCATAATAAAAAAAAGTACCTTTTTTAGGCTAACTGGAATCCAACAGATATTTTGGTTGTACATCATGTTGGCTTTCAAACACTGTAAATTCTGTTGGGATTTCAATGTTACTCTCGCCACTTGTTTTTAGTTTCTTTTTCATTCTTTCAAATCTATCCTTCATACTTCTTATTTTGATCCTACACTGCTCTGGAGTAACTTGTATTGAGAGTTTTTCCGCAATCTCTTGGGATATTCTCACCCATTTATTTTTTATGAAGGATTTACTCTTCTCGTATTTATCATACAAATCAAGCAAAAATTTTTCAGAATCTTTAGACCATGTTGAGCTTGTCGATGGTATCTGTTTGGCACTTGTGCTGGCTAGGCTAGTGGCACTTGTGCTGGCTTGGCTAGTGGCACTTGTGCTGGCTTGGCTAGTGGCACTTGTGCTGGCTTGAGTGCTCATACTAGGCATATCCGTAGCTTGGCTAGATTCCACTCTCAGGATACTAACAGTTACCTGACCATCGACATAATCCCTTTCTTCCAAAAATCGGGACATAGCCTCTTCATCTGCAAAGTTCAAACACATTTTAAATCATTGAAGTTAATGACGCTAAATATTTTGATGACAACGCTGACCATCTAAAAGTACAAAAACCGATAAACAAATAAAATGCAAGCACACTGCAGTCGTATTTCGGACATGTATGTAAGCAAGTGGTATATATTTATTGTATAGCAATATTGATTCCCCATAAAAAGCAAGGTAAAAATATTCCTATATTGCACAAGTTCTATTTTGCACCTGATGGCTCCAGAGAAAAATTGATGATTTCATCAAGGACAAAAATCTTATTATAAAATCCATTTGTGGCCACGTTTGTGGCATCATCTTTACAGAACCTAGTACTTACATTATTGGTTTTTAGTGGGGCCACGGTTGCTCATTTAAAAATATATTCTTAAGGTGTGTATTCGTTTGGTTATTTTGTATATAATAATTTAACCAATTTGTTTCAAGCATCACCAACTTACCTCCGCTTTCTAACTTTAGCAACGTTACTATGTCTGTTCTTACTATGAATTTTCGGAATATTTCTCCATCTTTGACAACAGAAATGATTGCAGTTTCTCTCCTGGCCGGCAACTTTGGAAGAACTCTGGAATTCAAAGAAAAGGTTCTTTTTAAAATTTAAATTGTTTAGAGAAGGGCGGATCCACAATTTAATTGCAGTTCTAAGGGGCTGTAAAAAGAAGAAGAAAATTGAAAAGTCTTTGTGATAATTTGTGTACAAAAACAAGATGTCATGCAATTAAATTACAGTATATGCTTTCCCAATTAAAGGTATGTGGGTGCAAGTCCACAAATTTATGCTTTAACTCAGCACATGTATGTGTGATCCTCAGCAGGGGCGGATCTAGTCCAAATAATTATGACGTCTTGCAAGGCTTTTTTATATTTTTATGTCATAAAAAAGTTATAAAAAAGCCTTGCAAGACGTCATAATTATTTGGTCTAGGGCGGATCCAGCAATTTTCAAAAGGGGGGGGGGGGGGTGCTAGTCCTTTAATATATAACCTCTGGAGGCGATATTTTCTATTTACATTATTATTCTAATGATTTCTTTTTACTTATTTTGGTATTTTATATTTTTTTTACTTTTTGTTGTTTTTATTATCAATGTGCATAAAATAGGGGGTGGGGGTGCTTACCCAGGACAAAGGGGAGAGCAAAACATATGTCCCGATACAAATGCATTGATTGGCCAAAATAAAGGGGGTGCTACCCCCCCCCCCCCCCCCCCCCCCATGGATCCACCACTGCTCAGTATGATCATGTTTGATCATGTTTTAATGCAACATGCACCCAACACAATCAAGATTCTATTGTTAAATATATTTTCGTTCTTTGGTTTTACATGTAATTCAATAAATTTTACTTCAGATACATGTAAAATGAATTATTTACAAATTATTCCGATTTATTCTTATTTTCTCAGTCAAATTTTCCCACACTTACAACTTTTCCGCCATCTTGGACATGAATCGTCGCTTCAGTTCAAACGGTGCATTCCGGATTATTCCGGTTTATATTTTTTTTAGAAACGAACGTTAAACCTGTTGCTCCGGATGATCCGGGTATGTTCCGGATACCAGAAACGAACCGACCCAGTTTTTATGGACTTCCCCTTTTTGAATTTGCCTTGGGAGTTAAGTATCATTATTTATACTTACTATATGTGACAATATGATGGGCTTAAAATATATATATATATATATATATATATATAAATATATCCCACAAAGAAGGGATCCCAGGGAGACCTATAGTATCAGCTAATGGCCATCCCACCGAAAAAATTTCAGAATTTGTTGATTACCACCTCAGACCACATGTTAAACAACTACCATCTCATATTCAAGATACGACTGACTATTTGAAGAAAATGAATTCCTTAAGTCCTTTACCTAACAACACAATTTTGGTTTCAATGGATGTGTGTTCTTTATACACAAATATTCCAAAAGATGAAGGAATTGCCGCGTGTGAAAAAGTATGGAATACTCGAAAGGATAAACATCCCCAAACTGACTGTCTAGTTCAATTGCTCAAGCTAGTGCTTGAAAATAACAACTTTATTTTCAAGGACAAGCACTTTTTACAGATTGACGGAACTAGTATGGGAACAAAAATGGCACCTTCTTTTGCCAACATTTTTATGGGGGATCTCGAAGAACGCATCCTTTTGAGTGTGCCATACAAACCCTTGTCATGGCTCTGTTTTATTGATAATATTGACATGAAATGGAAAGATACTGCAGAACATTTGCAAGATTTCCTAGATCATTGTAATCAGTTCCATCACTCAATTAAATTTACATCTGAATTTTCAAGAGAGAAAATTGCTTTTCTCGACACCACCACATTTGTAAAAAACGGGGTCATGACAACCGATCTCCACACAAAGAAAACTGATAAACACCAGTTCCTTTCTCCAAAAAGTTGTCACCCGAAACACTGCTCCAGGAGTATACCTTACAGTCAAGTCATCAGACTAAAGCGAATTTGCTCCTCGGAATCCAAACTTAACTATCGTTTGGGACAACTAAAAACACAGCTTTAATCAAGAGGATATAAAACCAAAAATATCACAGACGCTTTTGATAAAGCCCAAGAAAAAGATTGAGCTAGCCTCATGGAATACAAAGATAAGACGACCCGTGCAGATAGAATTCCGTTTGTTGTAACCTTCCATCCCGATTTGACAAATATTTCATCTACTATCCGAAAGCACTGGCGTCTTATCGAAAATGACTCTTCCTTAAAAGAAATTTTTCCATCACCTCCTGTTATTGCCTATCGCAGACCCAAAAATCTCAAAGACATACTTGTGACATCAAAAGTAAAGAAACAAGAAACTTCTAAATTTGGGTGTTACAAACAATGCGGTAGAAGCAATTGTAAGTGCTGTAAAGCCGCCAACACTGACCACTCTTTCAGAAGCACAGTAACAAAGCAGCGATACAACATATATGTTACATCTAATTGCAAAACGGAAAATAGTATTTATATTCTTACTTGTGGAACTTGCAAGCTGCAGTATGTTGGTGAAACAGAAACTACATTCAACATCAGACTTAACAATCACCGGTCGTTCTATACAAAAGGAAGAAACTGTCCAATTATGAGACACCTCTTAAGAACAGGACATACTTTTGATAATATCACCTTTCAAATAATTGAGGTAAATCAAAATTGGGACTCCGAAAGGAGAAAACAGAGAGAAAGGTTCTGGATGCATCAGCTACGTACTCTTGAACCTGATGGACTTAATGAGAGGGATGAAAAACAGTTCTACCCAAAATCAAAGGAATAAATCATGAATTTCATTCTATTTAACTAAAACAACTATTTGTTTAGATTTAAAAATTGTTATGTACAATAAACGGCAAAAATATGTTGTATATACCCCATCAATCAATATATATAACTTTTACACAAAAACGTCAAGCTACAAAGATATTTTTTGTCATGCATCCGATTTCACCTAGATAGATGCACACGCCCGATGAAGCTAATTTGTTTAGCGAAATATTGCGTGAATAATATATAAAATATAACAACTAATTTTATAACACTCATTAGTGTGTTAAAGTTACATTCTTAGACACTTATATAATTTAATTTAGTAACTGCATCAGTTTATTTACAAAATGTAAATGATCCACACCTAGATAGATTGAATGTTGATTGTTGCTATTTTTAGACACTATATATAAATAGATATAATATATATTTATATTTAATATGATTATGTATTCTCAAAATGTTTATTAAATTGAATAATATAAATACAGGGGAATATCTATAAAGAAAATCATGACCTTGTAAAAGGTTGTTCAAGTGACCGCTACGTTGCATATAACATATTTACATGCAGACCATGTGGTGACATGTAGCAATAACAATTAGTTAAAACACAGGACATATGTGTATTCTTTGACCATCAATCTCCAGGTAAGTCAAAACATGTCAATTAGAGTCAACTTAATAGAGATTCATCCCTGTATCTTTTAATTAATAGAAACCTTGACACTGTTTATATTCTGTATATATACTTGTGTATTTGACTGTATAGAGGAGACCGTCCGTTATGGACACTGGTCCAGACCGGCTTTAATAAACTACTGTTCCAAATAACCATGTGTTGTGTTACAAATACATTGTAGTTTCATTTCAATACAACGTTACAAGAGCTCTATTCTCACTTACTGTTTAATCAAACAGTAACATATGAATTGTAAAAAAATGAAACTACAATATTTGCACAGGCAAAAAATTCATCATTTTCTTTTTTCTATAAAGGAAAAGAGTACATACCCACACACTGCTTGACGTCACTGACTTTAAAGTTCTCACTTGGTACCCTGAAAAATACAAAATATACAATGACAAATGTATTAATATTATCAACTGTCAAATTTTAATGTCAGATTAAAAGAAAGTTGTATATGTTAATGTCTTATTTTTGTCAAGTTGTGTTGTTGGGTTTCCAACTAACTGGTTTACAAGTAAATATATATTAACAATTAGACATTGGTTTTCACTTATGAATTATTTCACACTTTGTCACCATTGCTTTTAATAGCTTAATTTACAGAATGGGTTTTGCTCATTGTTGAAGGCTGTACAGTGACCTGTAATTTTTATCTTTATCCTATAATCTTGCATATATTTGGTGGATAGTTGCCTAATTTGCACATACACAATATATGATGAAAGGTTTTCAAAGACCTTGACTACCCACAAATGACCTGCAAGGTCAGCTAATACATTTATATATAATCATATACAAAACACATATATTTACATGTGTGTGTATTTATACCCACCGTAAACCTAGACCACTCTTTTCATGGAAAACAATTGGTGTCTCTAACCCATGTTCTTGTAGATACTTTACAGTAAAATCTGAAAATAAAAGATAGATTGCATCCACTTACAACTCATTACTATTTATCTGTTCACTGTATCTTCATTATTTTCCAACCTTCTGCTTTTCAATACAACAAGACTTGCTTTTATTTTTATGAATATATTTTTTCATTTATCCCCTCTGTTCCTCATTTCACAATTTGAACATTCTTGCTATATTTTGCGAATTTGATTTGATATCCAAAGTATCTGAATTGTGTAATGGCAAACCAATGTTATATGTCAGTGTAAGGCTCACCACAACCAGACTTTTGTGGACTGTTGTCTCATTGGCAATTATACCACAATTTCTTTTTTATTTAAGGAATAACTGTAATATTTTTTATGTCTATGAAGAAATAACATAAAAAATGTGGTGTACACTAACTTACCCGCGTAGCTGGTTATTTCATAATAATTACATTAGATGTATGTTTCATTATAATATGTTATTCTGATTGGCTAACTAGCAATCTCGTGATATTCCTTAATCAATTGCATTACACAATGCAACTTTTCATTCATGATGACACGAGGTCCCACAATAAAGTGCACAGGTAAATGAAATAAAAACTTGATAAAAGGCGTGTTTTCATGATCCTATAGGTAAAAATGTAATTATAAGTATTGAATGCTTTTTTTTGTAACTTTATAGGGTTATAAAAGCGTTGACCTTGCGCACATTTTTAGTATGAAGCGCTTCCGCGCTTCACACAAAATGTACTTCGGTCAACACTTTTACACCCCAATAAATTTACAAAAAAGAGCATTCAATTCTTAAGTGTGCACCACAATTTTTATGTTATTTCTAAAAGGCAGAAAAAAATATTACAGTCATTTCTTATAATTTAATTCTAAATTCCATTTTAAACCGGCGTAAACTATGAAAAATGTTGATGACGCCATGGTCACATGACAAAATTATGTCTATAAGCTGATAAACAAAACAACGTCTGCCAATCAGAAGACGTGTTACATCCAAAATTAAATTATATTGAAATATTATTTGTTGGACTTGTTAATGTATGTGCAAGGATGTGAATTAAATTTGTTATCCACACTGATAACTAAACTTTAATTGTCTGAATTTTAACATAATTTGTGTTTCATATTGTGGATTTAATTTCTAATTCCCGCTGTTTACGACACCCTAATTCAATTGTTGTGGTTGTTAATGTGGTTGTTAATGTGGTTCAATAGTGTTTCTCTCGTTTCTTGTTTTTTATAAAGATTAAACTGTTGGTTTTTACGTTTGAATGGTTTTACACCAGTAATTTATGGGGCCATGTATAGCTTGCTGTTTTCGGTGTGAGCCAAGGCTCCATGTTGAAACCGTACTTTGACCTATAATGATTTACTTATTAATTGTGACTTGGATGAAGAGTTGTCTCATTGGCACTCATACCACATCTCATTATATCTATCATGTCTATAGCATCTCCTGCACATACCACATCTAGAATGAAACCCTAAAGAATAAAACAAGGGGATACAACTCATGAAAAATTCATGATCCCTTGGTTGCAATGAGAGTTACTTCCCCTTGTACATACTTTGTTCTCCATACAGTATACTAACCTTCCCCTTTCAATATTTTGACAAATTCTTTGTTGTATTTGGTGGATTTAAGTTTTTCCTCCACACTGTATGTTCTTTTCCCTTCAATCTCATCATCATCAATACCTTCCTCTGAATAGATCTTCTTTTCTTTCACTCTCTGAAAGAAGAGAAAAATATCATTTAAGATTACGATCGACAACCTCTTCATGCTCCTCTCAACAGATCTTTAGACTTCAAGTTTTCAACTCTGTTAAAGGGAGATAAATACATAAAAGACAATTCTGAAAAACTTTCTTCAACTCTCTGTAAAACAAAAGCTGAATGCTGAGCTCATGTGTAGAGTCAATGTATTGCTTTCAAAATCAGTTTTCTTTTCTTTTTCTGTCATGATAGTTAACAATGGTTTAAAAAAACATTAATCTAACAGTCACTTACTTGTATCACCCATGACAAAGAGGCTTTTTTAGTCCAGAACATGAATGAAATATTTGCCACTGTACATTAAGCAACTAAAAATCCAACAACTAATCAGAATTTTTTAAAGTGGCTCGTGGGTACAAAAATTACAGCAAAAAATTGAACCTTTATTTTTTCATTACACATTTTATTTATTACACTATTAGTTATTACTTTATGATATGGTAAAAAAATCAACCCAAAGAATCAATTCGGTTTGGCCCCAGATGACTTTTTAAATAGAGAATAATACATGGCAAAATCTGTATCATATGTCGTATCATCCCGAGACACCAATATCAGCCCAAGGGCCTTAAGCCTCGAGGGATGATATTGGTCAAGGGTGATACGGCATGTGATACAGATTTTGCCATGTTTTATACTATTTATCATATATTTCAACAGAAGAGTAGTAATATTATATGAAATGATTTCTGATCCATAGCACTGGGTTACCTTCAGTTCTACTTTTGTCTTGTTTCAAAGGCCTTAAAAGAACTGCTCAATTACTTACCCTAAGCACCTGGGTTACCTTACAATTTACGTGCTGTTGTTTTATTTTGTTTATTATTGTATTTTTTTGTGTTTTGTACATGTATTTTTTATAGTTCCATTTAGTGTGCCAAAAAATATGAAAACTTGACGTTCGTGACGTCACATACCAAACAATGACGTCATTCAATAAATTACGTGACGCCTAAATGACCGTTTTATTGGACCTATTTTGAGGAAAATTTTTCATCAGCAAAAAAAAAGAAAAACAGACTTTATGTAAAAAAAAAAAAAAATAAGTAGGGGTGTGATAAAGGGTATGCGATAAAGGGTGCGCATCAAAGTTGCGTGATATGGATTTAACAGCAGGCTATTTATCAAATATGCAAATCTACTGTATTTACTACTAAACATATGATAAATGTTTATATCATTGAAAAAGCTCCAAATTATCTCCCTTTGGTGCAAAAATTCCATTTTTTGGCCTTAAATTTGAAATACATGTATATCTTTTTTAACTCATCGGTGACCTATATTTTTTATTATTGTTTTCAAATAAGCTTAACATAAACTAAATAATTGTAAAATTTAAGCGATTTCTGTAGTTAGGTTATGTTTTTATTTCGGTATTACCTCTATTTCTCCTATTAGTTCAACAGAAAAAAAGGACATTAAAAAAAAGTGACCGCATTTTTTTATTTCATTTTTCTTTTAAGTATATGATAAAGTTTGTTTATAAAAAAAATATAGCGAAATCCTATATCAGAAAAAAAACTGATTTACACCAAGGAGCCCCCTTAAATGAAACTTGCCCACAGCATTGAAATTAGTTCGTTATTAATGTATTCATTGTTGCATCATTTTAAAGAAATAAATTTTGACTGTTTTGCCCAACTATTATTTTCAGAGTGAATGTACAGGAGACATTTAAAGAGTCATGGAGGTAGGAATAAAAGAAGATCTCTTGAAAAATACTGGAGTTAAATAAAGAAATGTACAATTTAACTTTTAAACAAGAATGTGTCTAAAGTACACGGATGCCCCACTCGCACTATCCTTTACCATGTTCCATGGACCGTGAAATTGGGTAATAATCTAATTTGGCATTAAAATTAGAAAGATTATATATACTATAGGGAACATATGTACTAAGTTTCAAGTTTATTGGACTTCAATTTTTATCAAAAACTACCTTGACCAAAAACTTTAACCTGAAACTCCCACTTTCATTTTCTATGTTTAGTGGACCGTGAAATTGGGGGTCAAAAGTCTAATTTGGCTTTAAAATTAAAAAGTTCATATCATAAGCAACAAGTTTACTAAGTTTCAAGTTGATTGGGCTTCAGCTTCATCAAAAACTACCTTGACCAAAAACTTTAACCTGAAACTCCCACTTTCATTTTCTATGTTCAGTGGACGGTGAAATTGGGGCCAAAAGTCTAATGTGGCTTTAAAATTAGAAAGATCATATCATAAGCAACAAGTGTACTAAGTTTCAAGTTGATTGGACTTCAGCTTCATCAAAAACTACCTTGACCAAAAACTTTAACCTGAAACTCCCACTTTCATTTTCTATGTTCAGTGGACCGTGAAATTGGGGTCAAAAGTCTAATTTGGCTTTAAAATTAAAAAGATCATATCATAAGCAACAAGTGTACTAAGTGTCAAGTTGATTGGACTTCAGCTTCATCAAAAACTACCTTGACCAAAAACTTTAACCTGAAACTCCCACTTTCATTTTCTATGTTCAGTGTACCGTGAAATTGGGGTCAAAAGTCTAATTTGGCTTTAAAATTAACCAGATGCTCCGCAGGGTGCAGCTATATACGACCGCAGAGGTTGAACCCTGAACAGTTGGGGCAAGTATGGACACAACATTTAAGCTGGATTCAGCTCTAAATTTGGATTGTGATTAAATAGTTGACACAGCATAGGTTTCTGACACAGAAGGAATGTGGTCTAATGAACTTAAAATACTTTTTTTGCCTTTGAGCAATTCACTATGCTGTTGAATTTTAATTCTCTCAAAAAAATGTTTGAAGAAATTTTCTTTTTATTTATGAAATCTGAAATGAGAAAAATTTAACCCCCCCCCCCCCATTTTTTTTTCACATCCCCCTTTCCCTTTTTCCAAAACTGATCTCAATTCAAATTCCTAATGGAGTTTGCAACAATAACTACTCATTTAAATACATCATAAAATATTAAAATGTAAAATAAAGTGCTTGTTTTCACTGAATGGTAAAGATTGTTTTAATTTATCAATTGGTAGTAAAAGTGAATATACATTGTGTATTGTATAAAACAATGATTTAAGTTGATTCAACTACTATTCTGGACAAAGAAAGATAACTCCAATTGAAAATTTCTTGCTATTGCACAATACTGTCCAATAAGTTATTTCTTGCTATTGCGCAATACTGTGCAATTGAAAATATTTGCTATTGCACAATACTGTGCAATTGAAGATTTCTTGCTATTGCGCAATACTGTGCAATTGAAAATTTTTTGCTATTGCACAATACTGTGCAATTGAAGATTTCTTGCTATTGCTGAATACTGTGCAATTGAAAATTTCTTGCTATTGCACAATACTTAATGCACAATACTTAATATAATAATTTTGGATCCTGATTTGAACCAACTTGAAAACTGGGCCCATAATAAACCAGGTGCTCCGCAGGGCGCAGCTTTAAACGACCGCAGAGGTCGAACCCTGAACAGTTGGGGCAAGTATGGACAAAACATTCAAGCGTGATACAGCTCTGAATTTCGATTGTGATCAAATTTTTGACATTACATGTTTTTTTTTTACACAAAACAAATGTCAAGATTTTACAAATCAATTAAATATTTCTTCTCCAAACTTTTTAAATCTAAAATTAAATAGTTGACACAGCATAGGTTTCTGACACAGAATGAATGTGGTCTAATGAACTTAAAAGTTGTTTTTTTTTTTTTTTTTGCCTTTGAGCAATTCACTATGCTGTTGAATATTAATCCTCTCAAAAAAATGTTTGAAGAAATTTTCTTTTTATTTATGAAATCTGAAATGAGAAAAATTTAACCCCCCCCCTTTTTTCACATCCCCGTTTCCCTTTTTCCAAAACTGATATCAATTCAAATTTCTAATGGAGTTTGCAACAATAACTACTCTTTTAAATACATCATAAAATATTAAAATGTAAAATAAAGTGCTTGTTACCACTGAATGGTAAAGATTGGTTGGTAGTAAAAGTGATTATACATTGTTTATTGTATAAAACAATAAAAAAAACCTTCATCAGCAACATTTTATATTGGCAAATTTCCAATGAAGTTATTTACATAAAGTTATTGGCAAATAAAAATAGAAAATGACATCATAGCCATGTCTGGCAAATGTCCAACATACATTATCTAAAAACATTTTAGATAAGATAAGGAAAAAAGCTTCATCAGCAACATTTTATATTGGCAAATTTCCAATGAAGTTATTTACATAAAGTTATTGGCAAATAAAAATAGAAAATGACATCATAGTCATGTCTGGCAAATTTCCAACATATATTATCAACTACTATTCTATACAAAGAAAGATAACTCCAATTGAAAATTAATTGCTATTGCACAATAGTGTGCAATTAGATATTTCTTGCTATTGTGCAATACTGTGCAATTGAAAATTTCTTGCTATTGCACAATACTTGATATGGAATCCTGATTTGGACCAACTTGAAAACTGGGCCCATAATCAAAAATCAAAGTACATATTTAGATAAAGCATATCAAATAAGCCCAAGAATTTAATTTTTGTTAAAATTAAACTTAGTTTAATTTTGGACCCTTTGGACCTTAATGTAGACCAATTTGAAAACTGGACCAAAAATTAAGAATCTACATACACAATTAGATTTGGCATATCAAAGAACCCATTTATTCAATTTTTGATGAAATCAAACGAAGTTTAATTTTGGACCCCCATTTGGACCAACTTGAAAACTAGGCCAATAATTAAAAATCTAAGTACATTTTTAAATTCAGCATATCAAAGAACCCCAAGGATTCAATTTTTGTTAAAATCAAACTAAGTTTAATTTTGGACCTTTTGGACCTTAATGTAGACCAATTTGAAAACAGGACCAACAAGTGAAACTGCGAGCTACTGCTCACTGATGATACCCCCGCCGCAAGTGGATAATATTAATAGTGTAAAAATATGCAAGTGTTCGGTAAACAGGAAGTTGTCGAGTGATGAATCTGAAAACGCATCACACGGTATAGCTGACTTATAAAAATCCTGAAACCAAATTTCAGAAATCCTTGTATTGTAGTTCCTGAGAAAAATGTGACGAAAATTTTTAACTTGGTTATCATGTGTAAAATCATACAAGTGTTCGGTAAACAGGAAGTTGTCGAGTGATGAATCTGAAAACGCATCACACGGTATAGCTGACTTATATAAATCCTGAAACCAAATTTCAGAAATCCTTGTATTGTAGTTCCTGAGAAAAATGTGACGAAAATTTTCAACTTGGTTATCATGTGTAAAATCATACAAGTGTTTGGTAAACAGGAAGTTGTCAAGTGATGAATCTGAAAACGCATCACACGGTATAGCTGACTTATATAAATCCTGAAACCAAATTTCAGAAATCCTTGTATTGTAGTTCCTGAGAAAAATGTGACGAAAATTTTCAACTTGGCTATCATGTGTAAAATCAGACAAGTGTTCGGTAAACAGGAAGTTGTCAAGTGATGAATCTGAAAACGCATCACACGGTATGGCTGACATATATAAATGTTGATATCAAATTACAGAAAGGGTGGATGTGTAGTTCCTGAGAAAAATGTGACGAAAGTTTCATGGGACGGACTGACTGACGGACTGATGGACGGACAGACAGAGGTAAAACAGTATACCCCCCCTTTTTTAAAGCGGGGGTATAAAAATTAAGAATCTACATACATAGTTAGATTCGCATATCAAAGAATAAAGTTATGGTGCAAAAACCAAAAATAATGCTTATTTGGGCCCCTTTTTGGCCCCTTATTCATAAACTATTGTGACCTCAACTCCAAAAATCAATCCCAACCTTCTTTTTGTGGTCATAAACCTTGTGTTAAAATTTCATTTCTATTTACTTATAATTTCATTGATTTCTATTTACTTATAATTTCATTGATTTCTATTTACTTATACTAAAGGTACCTTGACCAAAAACTTCACCCTGAACGGACGGACAGACGAACAGAAGCACAGACGGACGGATGGACAGAAGGACGCACAGACCAGAAAACATAATGCCCCTCTACTATCGTAGGTGGGGCTTAAAAAATACCATTTATCTATCTAAAATTTGCCTTAAAATAGAGCAGATATATTATATTTGTAAATAAATATTTACCAAATATATTCACAATAAATGAGAGCAGAAAAGAAAAGTTTTATTCACTCCATCTTGGGCATTTGGGAGAGAGAAAGCTGTAAATTTCATAGATTTAGAAAAAAGGCATGGTTTTAAAATGAAAACGATTTAAATGTAAGTAAACATTTTATATGTAAAAAAGAAGATGTGGTGTGATTGCCAATGAGACCAACATGACACAGAAATTAATAACTTTCAGTCACCGTACGGCCTTCAACAATGAATATTGCATTATAGGGTAAGCAAGTTCATAAGACTTTTATTCAAACATATATAATTTTTTATCATACAAATAATTCAGAATAACAGTATAACAATGTAGTACGGTTTACACATTTCGAGCCCCCAAATAATCTACTTTTTTCAAGTAGTTGAGAAATGTAAAATATAATTATGGTAAATATTCAATCAATGTAATTCGGCAAATATGTAAACAGAAGCCCCAAAAGAAATGTATTTGTAGCAACAAAATGTGTTCATACGATCATAAACCGAAATGGTTTAAAAAAATAAACAAACCTGAAAAATTATTTTAGATATCAGAGACAAAATTAGATGACAATAAATAATTATTATTCAGATGTTTCTGCTTTATATAAAGTAAAACTATGTTTATGCAGTTATGTATTCTTATTTTATTTTGTGTGTAGTTTTTTAGACAGTTTTCTTTTTCCTTATCAACAATACAGAAATTTAATGTTTTCCGTGTGTTCCTTCAATACCAAAATATCATCGTGGACATTGCTCAAAAACATGTATCGTAATGTTTAACCAGGTGCTCCGCAGAGCGCAGCTTTATACGACCGCAGAGGTCGAACCCTGAACAGTTGGGGCAAGTATGGACAAAACATTCAAGCGTGATACAGCTCTGAATTTCGATTGTGATCAAATTTTTGACATTACATGGTTTTTTTTTACACAAAACAAATGTCAAGATTTTACAAATCAATTAAAGATTTCTTCTTCAAACTTTTTAAATCTAAAATTAAATAGTTGATCATGACACAGCATAGGTTTCTGACACAGAACGAATGTGGTCTAATGAACTTAAAAGTTTTTTTTTGCCTTTGAGCAATTCACTATGCTGTTGAATATTAATCCTCTCAAAAAAATGTTTGAAGAAATTTTCTTTTTATTTATGAAATCTGAAATGAGAAAAATTTAACCCCCCCCCCCCTTTTTTCACATCCCCGTTTCCCTTTTTCCAAAACTGATATCAATTCAAATTTCTAATGGAGTTTGCAACAATAACTACTCTTTTAAATACATCATAAAATATTAAAATGTAAAATAAAGTGCTTGTTACCACTGAATGGTAAAGATTGGTTGGTAGTAAAAGTGATTATACATTGTTTATTGTATAAAACAATAAAAAAAACCTTCATCAGCAACATTTTATATTGGCAAATTTCCAATGAAGTTATTTACATAAAGTTATTGGCAAATAAAAATAGAAAATGACATCATAGTCATGTCTGGCAAATGTCCAACATACATTATCTAAAAACCTTTTAGATAAGATAAGGGAAAAAAAAGCTTCATCAGCAACATTTTATATTGGCAAATTTCCAATGAAGTTATTTACATAAAGTTATTGGCAAATAAAAATAGAAAATGACATCATAGTCATGTCTGGCAAATTTCCAACATATATTATCAACTACTATTCTATACAAAGAAAGATAACTCCAATTGAAAATTAATTGCTATTGCACAATATTGTGCAATTAGATATTTCTTGCTATTGTGCAATACTGTGCAATTGAAAATTTCTTGCTATTGCACAATACTTGATATGGAATCCTGATTTGGACCAACTTGAAAACTGGGCCCATAATCGAAAATCAAAGTACATATTTAGATAAAGCATATCAAATAAGCCCAAGAATTTAATTTTTGTTAAAATTAAACTTAGTTTAATTTTGGACCCTTTGGACCTTAATGTAGACCAATTTGAAAACTGGACCAAAAATTAAGAATCTACATACACAATTAGATTTGGCATATCAAAGAACCCATTTATTCAATTTTTGATGAAATCAAACCAAGTTTAATTTTGGACCCCCATTTGGACCAACTTGAAAACTAGGCCAATAATTAAAAATCTAAGTACATTTTTAAATTCAGCATATCAAAGAACCCCAAGGATTCAATTTTTGTTAAAATCAAACTTAGTTTAATTTTGGACCCTTTGGATCTTAATGTAGACCAATTTGAAAACTGGACCAAAAATTAAGAATCTACATACATAGTTAGATTCGGAATATCAAAGAACCCCAATTATTCAATTTTTGATGAAATCACACAAAGTTCAATTTTGGACCCTTTGGGTCCCTTATTCCTAAACTGTTAGGACCAAAAATCCCAAAATCAAACCCAACCTTCCTTTTATGGTCATAAACCTTGTGTTTAAATTTCATAGATTTCTATTTACTTATACTAAAGTTATGGTGCAAAAACCAAAAATAATGCTTATTTGGGCCCCTTTTTAGCCCCTAATTCATAAACTGTTGTGACCTCAACTCCAAAAATCAATCCCAACCTTCCTTTTGTGGTCATAAACCTTGTGTTAAAATTTCATTGATTTCTATTTACTTATACTAAAATTATTGTGCGAAAACCAAGAATAATGCTTATTTGGGCCCTTTTTTGGCCCTTATTTCCTAAACTGTTGGAACCAAAACTCCCAAAATCAATCCCAACCTTCCTCATGTGGTCATAAACCTTGTGTCAAAATTTCATAGATTTCTATTCACTTAAACTAAAGTTATAGTGCGAAAACCAAGAAAATGCTTATTTGGGCCCTTTTTGGCCCGTAATTCATAAAATGTTGGGACCAAAACTCCCAAAATCAATCCCAACCTTCCTTTTGTGGTCATAAACCTTGTGTTAAAATTTCATTGATTTCTATTCACTTTTACTAAAGTTAGAGTGCAAAAACTAAAAGTATTCGGACGACGACGACGCAGACGACGACGACGCCAACGTGATCGCAATATACGACCAAAAAATTAAAAATTTTGCGGTCGTATAAAAATCATTGAGAAAATGATAATTGGTAAATTTATGCAATTGTGCCTTTGATTATTATATATTTTCTCTACACAGCTGAAATTGGTGAACATCAATATGTTCTTTTTAATGTAATGATATAATTTCCAAAGAACAGTAACAAACACCAACAAACAGTCTTGCTAGATTTTATGGATTCTTACAAGTTGAAAACCGATTTCCTTGATACATTTTTTCATACTGGGAACCATTGCCTATGTGTCTATCTTTCAGTTTATTGCATTGTATTGTATAAAATTGTTTGATGGTATTGCTTGACCCTTATGGGTGTAATTTTGCAATATAAAAATAAAGTATCAAAGATTCGCGTACACGTGTGCTGTTATATCTATAAATGTTCTGTCTGAAATTTATTTAAAAAAAAAAAATTTATTTAAAAAATCTTCATTGAAAGACCAAAGTGTACTTTAATGTTTAATGAGTATATCGGCTTAAAATCTTCCTGAACAGGTTATTATATCATTGGCGATTCCAGCCCGCGGGTTTTCCGATTTTTTTTAAGTGAACGTTTCATAGTGTTCCGATGGTTGAAATCCCCTTTTCAATTAAAATGGCTGGATCTGTGCCTGCAAATTATAAACGCATGAAACATACCAAAGACTATATTTTAAGATATTTTGGCAAAATTTGTGTTGAATAATATATATATTTTCCCCAAGATGTGTAACAAAACTAAAATTATATTGGAAATGTTGGAGGAAAAGCTATAGATAGTCTTCCGGATGCCAATTTATTCATTCTTGAGGGGTTGGACAGGGGGGTAAGCTTCACCCTGCTCCCGCCCCTCGTCTCCTTTCTCCCACCTCTCTTCTCCCTTCTCCCACCTCTCTTCTCCCTCCCTTTTCTCTGTCCATTACCTTTTCCGATATACATTTCATTAAAATCCATTAAACATTCAGGAAGAGTTTCGCTTAGAAGATAAGTAATGCCATACAATATTAAAGTAACGAGTATCTCGGACCCTGTAACATTTATAACTTTCTCATGTAAATATTTCTTCAATATCCATCCAGTTGTTCAGGAGGAGACTGGAGATGTTCTAAACAGAGATACATTGATAGACAGATAGGATGCAATATGCCTGCAACGTGATGAGACGCATACAAATTCCCATCTAGGAGGGACATGTATTCCAAAGCAACCTCCCATATTTTTAATTTTTGACAAATTTTAATCGGGAATAGTCCTGTCATGGACGGCAGTAAAAATCGTGAATGTGTGACCTCAGCTTAACTCTGATGCACGCTGTTTCCCGATGATCTTTTTCAAAAGTATAAATCCAAACTATAGAAATGCAGGATTATGTGTGAAAATACGGGGAATTTTTGTGACACTATGAGTGCAATTTCGCAAGAAACCAATTTGTTTTAAAATGGTAGCCAAAAAAAAAATGCTGCTTGCAAAAAATAAAAATAAAATTCTTTTCGAAAATAGTACGGGATATAATTTATCGAAAATACATATTTTTACAAGCAGTCGTTGGAAATCAGGCAGAAAATAATTTTTGGAATGGAATTAACAAAGAAGAATAAAATTGTCATTGAACTTGGTTATTTTGATACACAACTTTCTCTATGATATGTTCCAAGTGTAACAAGTTTTGGAATTTTATTGGACTGTACAGAAAATATGGTTCAGGAAGCTTGTAAAAATAGATTGCCAATACTGTAATCGTATAAGCACAGTTTACATAGAACAGCAACATCGGATGAGGAAAAAGTTAACAAAGACCTGTCATATTGCCATTAATGGGATATCAACACTTAATGCGCACCCGTTGGGACAAAATAAAATTAGATCATTCAGACCCTGTTACATATTTATTCTTATCTTTCAATTCCTTATTTCAAAAATTATTTCTTGAAATTTACAATCACACGATTCATTAAATAACACCCAGTGGCCAATAATAAATGAATAATCGGAATTTTGATGACAAATGGATGAAGGTAAACCAAGAAAAGCTCTCTAAACGCCAAAAAAATATGAAGAGATACATGTATATGTTTGTTTGCCTATATTTCTTCAAATGCAGAAACAAACTGAAAACACGTCACTTACATTTTAATATCCTTTTGGTACACGTTAATTTACACTTGGGCGTACAGGAATAGTTGTGTTTTGTTGTCGAGTTGGACATGATGTACAATTCAGATTTCCCAACTATATTCCACTATGAGCTGCTTATTCAAAAATAAATGTTGTCACCAAATGCTTTGTAAAATAGAACACAATCATAAATGCTTATTATATATTTTGGTCCCTAGACAAACTGCCTCGAACAACTGTTTTACCCGTGTCCATTTGGCCACCCGTCCCTCACGTTATCCGTATATAGGATGTAGCTTAGCGTTTATACAACCTATTTCAAAGCTACATTTTCTTTATGTCAACTTTAAATATACCAAAGTGCGCATATACAGTCAAGAATTTTTTAAATGACAGGTTGCTAAATTTGGTATATACAGGCACGCAGAGCACATAGTCCGCCTTCCTCTTTCTACATTGTACAATTTCATGGTGGAACTTTTATAATGACTTTTTATGTACCGAGTGTTTTACTTATAGATGATGCATGTATGTTCTCAGATTTATTTTATTGTATCATTTTTCACGAATGACAGAATGTTGAACTTACATTTAATACAATTTGCTAGGTTTGTCTGCAACTATGCACACTACCCAAACGTTTACATCATACAGATCTAGAGAATATACTATATTAAAAACATGTATTATTTATCTTTCACTTTTACAACTGACGGAATGTTTTTATTAGTAACCTTGTTTGATGGCTGCATTAGCAATGCGTCTTTTAGACACAACAATTTCAAATTGTATTGTATCGTCCTGAACATGCCTGAAATATTTGCAAATGTATATATTTGCAACCTCAAATCAATCAATTCAAATTGTACTTGAAAATCACTGACCACTCAATAACCTTTTTAAAGCTGAATGGGCACCCTGTTAGTTGGAAATAAAACTAAAGCAGTAGAATTAATAGGAAATTTATGAAACCAGACAAAGGAAATGAAAACAAAATAACAAACACCATTCAGATCCCGTTACATAGTTTTTCAATACCTATCAGGAAAAAACACATTACTCTTTATTAAGTAATGTCATCCTTTTTCTGCCAAATTATATGCATATCGGTTAACTTTGACGCCATTTATCTTTAAAAAAAAAACAAGGTTGGTGACATGTGTCTCTATACATGCATGGGCTCACAATAAAATCCTGGAAATTGTTAGTTTTTAGACTTTCTCCATATATAAGAGATAGTAATGAATTAAGTGTCAGACGAGGTTCAGAATATTTTTTTCGTTACTGATGCCATTTTGGCAAATTTTCTGCGACTGTAATACAAGTGAAAGGTTTGGCTAGCCATAAAACCAGGTCCAGTCCACCATTTCCTACATAAGAAAATGCCGGTACCGATTCAGAATATAACAGTTATCCGTTTGTTTGATTTTGCAGTTAGATGAAGGACTTTCCGTTTTTATATTTCTACGGAGTCGTTTTGTTTGTTATTTGCACTTTCTTGAATCTTTTGATTAACTGATTTATTAAATAATTGTTTACTTGCTAAATTTTAATAATTTTAATATACATTTTGTCTCCCTTTTACCCCCCTTCTCTCCTTTCTTCTGCCCCTTCTCTCTTTTCTGCCACCCCCTCTCTCCCTTCTCCCCCCTGCTCTCCCATGCTCCCAGAACCCTGTCCAGGCCCTCATTTATCTAGTGCATACTACACAGCTACTTTTGCATAGGTACTATTTCTGTACTTAAAATATGTAGTACTGGAGATTTACTTTTAATATTTAGTACTATTTCTTTACTTTAAAATTATTGTAATATTTAGGTACTTTTATTTTACAGTACTGCACTACTTGATTTGTACTAAATATTTTGGTACAGAAATAATACAATGTTCCATGTTTGAAAATCATAATTTTAAGAGATTTGAAATAGAAAAACTTTCAAAATGCTGAAAATGAAACGGTAGTAACCAAAAATTTGTAGTACCTAAATTTCAAGTACAAATTAAGTACTGTAAAATACAGGTACCTAAATACAAAATGTATTACAATGATTTCAAAGTAGCAAAATAGTACTGAATTTTAAAAGTAGATTTACAGTACTACAGATTTTTAGTACAGAAATAGTACCTATGCAAAAGTAGCTGTGTATGTGTAACGGTTTATTTCTTCCTCTGTGATATTTTATCCTTAGGATAATTTGTCCTGGTAATTTTTTTCCTGGCATGGTATTTCACAGGTTGATTTTTTCCAGAGGAGTGAAAATCTATCTGTGTTATGCGGATAGTATGTTCCGGTATATATTTGATGTACTATATTTCACAGAACTGTGTGAAATAGAGTCCCATTAACTACTATGTAAGGTACTCACAATCAATATATACCTGACTATAATTATAAAATGTTTCACAAAGGTAGACCAAATTTGCATAATTTATCAAAGGCGGTAATTATGAGCAATTTATATTTTAAAGATATTAATATAATATATTTCTGAATCTATTTTATAGTGAAATTTTTTCTTGAATCTTATCTTATATATATTCATTTATATAAAAAGATGACTTACAACTTGATTTAATAAGACAGATAACATTTCACAGATAAAAACTATATCCAGCTGTTAAACATGCTTTTGTTCCAATATATTGTTATGCTATGATTTATCTGATTTCCATATAATCAACATTCAACAACTATATCTCTGTCCCCAGACAAAACTATTTATATTGTTAAAAATATCATCATAATCAAATTCTTCTATTACTGTTAACAGTAGTAATGCAACTATATTTCTACCTTACTTTTAAATTTATATTTGTACTGAGATCTGAAAACAACTCACTTTTACATGTATTTCACAAACCTTATTTAATCATGATATTATTTTCACAATTACGATCTTTGAAATTACTTCTGGTTTTCTTCCCTATGTTTCATGATAATTTTCTTTTTAAAAGGATGATATTGACTTGAATATTTGAGGAAATTTTTCTCAAGGATATTAATTTGTGAAATTATTTCCCATTATAATACATGATCATACATTTTTTTTTTTAACAATTTCGCTTTATTTCAAATACACTATTATTATTTCATAGTATTTTTAAAGGATAAGTTTTTTCTAATAACTATTCAATAAGTTAACTACCCAGTTAGAATTTCACGGCAAAGAAAAAATAAGGAAAAAATAACAACTGTGACATTTTTTCCTCCAGATCAAATTTCACCCGGATATAATTTTACTTTACATATATATGCCTTAAAACTTTTACAGATGCACAGTTTTGTTTGTACTCAAGAGTACATTTTTATGTAAAAATACGGCCATTTTTATAGGTGTAACCGGAGAGCACGAATTTCATTACAAAATTGCTTGTCTCCACCGGGATTCGAACCCGGGACCTCTGTGTTACAAGGCAGCGCGTTAACCGACTGAGCTAAAGAAGTACTTCCTTAGCTCAACCGCTTACGGCTGACTAAGTATCTACTAAGTTTTCTAAGGGAAGCAATCCCGCCACACTTCCCCCACCTCGAGAGTCATTATACTCTATAATGATGATATTTTCATCTTTTTTATATTTATATTTTAACCTGGCTAGGTAATTCTTCTAACCGTGGGTTATTATTGTTGGGCGCCAATGTAACCGGAGAGCACGAATTTCATTACAAAATTGCTTGTCTCCACCGGGATTCAAACCCGGGACCTCTGTGTTACAAGGCAGCGCGTTAACCGCTTACGGCTGACTAAGTATCTACTAAGTTTTCTAAGGGAAGCAATCCCGCCACATAGGCAAAGGGTCCACATGAATCTTCACGGGTTTAATACATGCATCACAGGGGTTTTTTACACTTTGCCAGGTTTACTCATATATAATTACATTAGATGTGTGTTTCATTATAATATTTTATTCTGATTGGCTAACTGCACATCACGTGTTATTCCTAGTCCAAATAATTATGACGTCTTGAAAGGCTATTATAATTTTTTTCTTTGACGCCTTACTTCGTCGAAGTAAGGCGTCAAAGAAAAAAATTATAATAGCCTTTCAAGACGTCATAATTATTCCAAATAATTATGACGTCTTGAAAGGCTATTATAATTTTTTTCTTTGACGCCTTACTTCGTAATTATGACGTCTTGAAAGGCTATTATAATTTTTTTCTTTGACGCCTTACTTCGTCGAAGTAAGGCGTCAAAGAAAAAAATTATAATAGCCTTTCAAGACGTCATAATTATTTGGACTAGTGTTATTCCGTAAGCAGTTGTATTGCTCAATACAACCTGTCATTCATGATAACACGTGCTCCAACTGTGTTACAATAAAGTGCACAGGAGAATTAAATAATAAAATATATAAAATTTGTGTTTTCATGATCATAGCTACCAAATGTTGAATGCTTCTTTTTGTAACTTCCGCGCTTCATACAAAATGTACTTCGGTCAACGCTTTACACCCCAATAAATTTACAAAAAGAAGCATTCAATTCTTAAATGCAACCCCGACTTTGCGACATGTTGTACGCCGGTATAAAGTCAAAAGGTTTTAAATTATAGCACTAGCATCTGCTTTTATCCATTTAAAACATGTGTAAGATAATATTTACCTTTCGTTGCGCTTTCCAAGTACAAAATAGTGGGTACATAAATCCATCGGTATCAGGTCGTTCCGGCCCAAAGTCAAACCGGCCCAAAGTCGATTCGGCCCAAGCCGATCCGGCCCAAAGTCGATCCGGCCCCATAATAAAATATAAATAAACTATATTCACTATATCATGGAGGAATTTGTGACAAATTTGAACAGATAAATGAAATCATTAGTTTGTTTATTCAACAACTGTCTGATGATTGTGAACTAAGGTAATGCCACTCGTTATCACTTAATTCAATCAAATCCTGATTAATTAAAGTTACGTAATCAACAAGGTCTTTATAATTCGATCTTTTGTTTGGTGTATATAATAATAATTAAGGTGGTATGGGAGTCTAAAATAAAAATGATAGAATTTGTTCATACTTTGCCAAAACGTTGTATCTATTGATACATGTTGAAAAATATAATAAAAATGATAGGTCACCGCGCATTTTCTCAAGCTACAGGACGGGACAAAATGACACATTTTGTATGGATTATACAGGAAAAAACACCATTTTGTGATTAGAAACTAAACAAAATGATAGAATTGTTAAATACTTCAGGAAAAGATAGCTTTCAGACACTGCTTTGATAATATCAAAAGAAAAGATAGGGTCAGCGCACGTTTTTTCCGGCTAAAATACAAAATAGGAAAATTCCGCACAGAATCCCTCAGAAAATGCACTTTTTTAGAGTTACCTCCCTTTAAAATGCCAATTTAAAAAAAAAAAAAAAAAAAAAAAAAAAAAAAAAAAAAAAAAACAACCAAAAATAATTAGCATTTGCAAAAATATCAATATTTAGAAGTTATATTCTTATAAATTGGTACTTTTAAATGAAAATGTACATTAAACATCTGCATTCCTGCATCAAATTTTGCTAACTTGATGGACAATCTGGACCTTTGATTCTCTGTTTTTTACAATCCAAGATGGAAGAAGACACCCATACCACCTTAATTGTATTTTTCTTTCAGGTAACATCAGAGGTTTCTATATAACACCTTTTCTTTTGTAATATCGAATATAGTCAATATATTAATTTTAAGGTTGTATGTATCAGCTGAGACTACTATAACACATGTGTTATAGTAGTCTCAGGTATCAGCTAGCTTGGGGATCGGCTTGTACCCTATGTGTATGTAACTATTTGTTATTACACAAGACAATTGAAAGAAAATGTCACAATTTGAACAGAACGTTGCCTTTTACAGTGCTTATTTAAGGGGGGTTCGTCCGACCCCCCCCCCCCCCCCCCCCTGGCTACGGGTATGTTAAATAAGCAATAATTATATAATATCATATAGACTGATTATTATTTATTTCGTTTAAGTCATTAACTTATTTTACATTTTTTCCAAGATTCAGAATCAAGTTACTCTGCTGAGGGGTTGACATTCTTCTGTGCCCCCTTTTGTGATGTGGAATGTAGTGTGTTTGTGGAGAAGGGGGAGATGGAATTTGGGAAAGTTGACAAACGAGAATTAATCAAATCAGAGAATTTAGACATCTTAGAGTGTAAATAAATAAAACACAACACATAGGAATACTCTTGGTTTGTTAGTGTTCCTGCCGAAGATCTCTCCAGCTTCCTCCATTAATAAAAACTTACCACCACGAAATAACCTTCGAGAAATAGTCAATACTGTTGACAGTGGCGCAAAAATGATCAATCAATAAGTCTTGGATGCAGATACATGTATATTCATTTAATAAGTGAATTATACATTTTACCAGAGGCATATAATACATTGTATTATATGTCTCTGATTTTACTAATCTGAATTTAAAGACGTATTATATTATTAGGAAATATACTTTAAGTTTGCTACTGTCTCTGTGACTTAAAATTGCACACTCTACAAAGCTCTACACAAATAATAGCCAGTGTTAGCCTACATTATCAGCATAGTTGATCCTTGAAATGGCTAAATTTTGAACTCGATCTATTGGTCCAAGGTTAACCAATATTTTTTTTTTCTTTTATAATAATCAACTCATGGATTTATTAACTAGGCAAATACTTTTAGGCACTGGCTACGGTTACATGGAAATGTAACAATAATAAAAATATTATTGTGACATTGGAGACTAAATGCCGGTATGCATGGTAAGGTAAGGACCGGTTTTATTACGAATGTAACAATAATTATTGAGGCTACGGTTACATTGCGTTATTGTTACATGAAAAAAAAAAAGCAATGTACGATGGGTTAGTAATATGTACTAAATAATAAAAGTTGAAGACATTTATTACATACATTTATAACATACAATTTATTTACAGTAATTTTTTATTTACAATGACAATTTTTACAAATCCAGTAAGTTGTTTTTAAAGTCCGACACATTTTTGATGAACGATTTTAC
This sequence comes from Mytilus galloprovincialis, assembly GCA_037788925.1. Classification (NCBI taxonomy): domain Eukaryota; kingdom Metazoa; phylum Mollusca; class Bivalvia; order Mytilida; family Mytilidae; genus Mytilus; species Mytilus galloprovincialis. The sequence goes on from CM075332.1 coordinate 19,179,383, forward strand.
GTCCTCCACGGATACGTGTACATACAAAATTTCTTAGTATTTAAGTTACAGTGAGCACACTTTGCTTTTGATTATCAATTTGCGTCAAGTTATAAAGCTGTATGAAATGTATGTCTTGATATTGTTTCAGTTTCGTTTAAAACGCATCCCAAGTTTTTTTTTTCACCATAAACAAAATTGGTCCAAAGTATAATGACAGTAATAAGAGTAGGTGTGCAGTTAAATACTGTAACGTTTTCGCTCTGTGTTGCTATAGCGTTTTCGTTACCCTGAAGTGAAACTCTGACCCACTGACAAAACTAGACAATTCGCCAGACAAACTAATACTCGGCAATAAATACTGTTTCAAATGACTGCTCCCTTGGGTTAACTCAACCCTGTAATCCAATAGGTGTATTTAAAGATGCGTTGATTCAGAAGATAGAAATAAATAATTCGTTTAAAGTTAATGATTTAATGAAGTGTTACTATCATCAGTTATATTTCTTCAATATTGTATCTCTTTTTACATCAGATCAACACAATAAATAACACTTAAATAGTATGCAAGCTAGTGAGTACTCTGGTCAAGTTCTATATACACATGTATTAAATAAACAATCTTATTAACAAGTAATTATGGAAATCTCTATAATTATATAAGTTATGTCGACTTCTCAAATGTATAAGTTGCGACTCCGGGTTTTACTGTACTTTTTGTGAATATTCGACTTCGTAATATATATGTAAAGAATCGTTAGAAATTGCAGTTTCTATACTATTGGTATATCGAGTAAATAATACAAGAATAACTTTAACTGTTACTTTCTCTGAAGAAAAAAAAACTATATTGACGTGTTATTGAATAGCGACTTTAAGACTCGAGACTGCGTCGGTGAGTCTCTGTATAAAATATGGAATATTTTATATTTCTGACTTTTCTGTACTTTTCAGTATATAACTTTTTGTACGTCTAATGATCTCTAATCTTTAGAGTCTCTTATAATATAAAATTATAAATCTATGCTTTACATAAAGTAAAAATCTGACAAAATATTTCCTAACCTTTTAAAAGTGCAAGACTCAAATTGTAAGTTACAGTGAAAAAGGATTTATTATTAGGCTTGTGATTGTAAGCAACCTTTTGCCACGGTAGTCCGATCACGACTAACGCGCTCACTGGTAGTGCAATATATATACAACAAAAAGACTTAAAAGACTTCATATTGACGTCAAAAGCGACTCGAAAGACTCTATTTCAACGTAATATTGCCGTTCACGACAGTGCACTTTGACGGTTTACGGTAAAGCGACTCAAGTAAACATGGCGGACATTACAAGGAAAAAGAGAGACTCTGAGTCTCTAGAAACTTGACCAGGTTAACTAATTCACTCAATATAATTATACATAGAGATTAAAACAACATAATACAATCATCAACAAATATATAAAGGTAGGTCCAGTATAAGGAAATTCTGTATTTACACTACAAAAATAAATAGAAAGGCGACTCAGTTCCAGGTGGGACTTGACGTTATTTTTATCTTTGCTCAAGTTACTGTTCATAACACAATGTGATTAAGTATTAAATATCTAAGATGACTTATTCTAATAAAAAGAAACGTATTCAAAAATTTATAAGTATCCAATACGGTTTCAACAGATTTAACTTGATAAAAAGTGAAAAGGGGGAGGGGACACAACCTGTTGAACAACGAGGCCGAAATCCGTTACATTGCCCCCTTCTTTAAAAAATTGTCCGACCTCGGACAAGTTGATTTACTAAAATATTTTTAGCATTAATGTATATAATACCTTTATAATACCAATTCTTCAAAATTGAATCAAATAAATACAATAAATAAATGCATTTTATATACAACTATGCATATTCTCAACTCACAACACTCTAAACTGGAATGAAACATCTAAGTTTCATTAACATATGTTCGTAATAACCAATCCCTTCCCAAACTATCAAAAACTTTACCCAACCCAAAATTTTTCCTAATTACTCTACCTTAAATATAATTTTTTTACATAATAACTAATTTCTTAAAAGCCTATAATTGTCCAAATTTAAAACTGTTCTAATGATAAAAGTCAAAATCCATGTATTCTTCCTCTATGTCCAGCTCTAGTTCTTCTTCTGTGTCTTTTTCCATTACCACTCTACAATCTTCTGTTTGGACCTCACTCTCTTTCTTAATAACTCTCCTCGTCTGGGTGGCTGTTGTTGTAAGCACAACCCGCTTATCATCTGTTTGCGTACTGGTTTGTTGAACTTGACGCTCTTCTGTCTGTGTGTCTTCTGACTTCAAAATTTGGAAAGATGGATCTGGTACCCATGTAGCAGACAGTTTGTAAACTGTCCCATCTGGCAGAATACACATTTCCTCTTTCTTAACACATCCATATCCTACTGGCAATACACTGCCTGTATATTTTCCTGTCTTCTTTGCCTTCTCGGCCACTAGCATGCACTTGGAAGCTTCATAGGAACACTGGAAGCGGGAGGGTGGAGCCTGAAATCTGTCTTCAGGACAGACTTCATCCCCAATAGCTGGCAAAGCCAAATGCCTACTATCCCTCAAAGTAGTAGTAACTGTGGATGGTTCTGGTGTTGGTTTCTCAGGTACCATACTAGTTTCTTCTCTGGGCTCTTCCACAGCCTGTCTTTTAGGAGAGTCAAAAAGATCTACTAAGTTCTTCTTGACAGGTGATACGGAGCTGTAATCCTCAATTCCCAAGGAAATGCTACAAGGGGATATTTCGGACAATGGAGAAATAGGTTTAATAGACCTTGTCAATATAGGTGTTGTTGGTGGTGTTACTTCTCTTGGTCTAGTGACTGTGCAGCTTTGTCTTGTATTAAAATTAGAGGTTGGCACTGGTTTTCTTGTCGGGGTTTCTGGGATTACAAGTTCTCTGTTGTTGGTTCTTGGATTCAGGATATGTCTATGGACATTCTTTTCATGTTCATTCAGGCGGAACCTCTTACTTGTTGGTACCAAGTAAGAGCAAAATCTGCACTGTAGCAACTTCTTAGGATGTTTGTCCCTTACATGTCTGGTTAATTGACTTCTTAGGTTGTACTGATCACCACAGTGAAAGCAGAAGAAAACCATCTGAAGTGTAAAAATACTGTTCTGAGAATATATTCAATTTAAACATACAGCACAGTTGACCAGTACCCATAATTTTGCTTGCATACTTGGGTAAGTATTTATACTTAAATTTCTGTTTTTCATTCTATTTAAAAAAATGAAACACATTACTTTTTATTAACACACAGCAATAAACCTCGCTATGATTAATATATATATGAACACACAAAATGCATTCTTCATTTATTCAAACACATTTACTAGCTTTCAAATTTTAAATACGAATTTGAAACACATTTTATTTATTTTTTAGATACCAGCGGCAATCACAGTGTTAACAGTATTGTCAGTTCTTTGATTTTCTTGTTCGTTGACCCAGTTTTTAACATCACCAAAGAATGGTTTTAGCCTATCATGATGCACAATTTGCATTTTAGACGTTGCTGTCTTTTTAATCTTATATATTAAATCCGATATAACTTCTACAATAAAGTATGGCCAATCCCAATTCCTTTGTAACTTTGGACTCAGTTTTGGCTTTCGATTAAAAGTATAAAGCCATACTACATCGCCTGTCTTGTATGTGTTCTCATGTGCCTTAACATCATACTGACGTTTTTGTTTGTCACTATTTTTAGAAATATTTTGTCGTGCTTTAGCAGACACTTTCCATATGCCTGCCTGCATATTTTTAACATAATCATTGTGTGATACTGTTTCGTCGGGATATTCAATTTCCTGGGGGTGGGGACCATATATCAAGTCAACTGGCAATTGTATTTCTCTGCCTAGCATAAGCATACTAGGACTAAACTTAGTCGTTTCATGTTCTGATGAGTTGTAAGCCATTAAAGCCCAGGGAAGTTGCTCATCCCAATCCCTTTGATTTTTGCTGATATATTTACTAATTGTATTTTCAAGAGTTCTATTGTAACGCTCCACAAGACCATTGCTCTGTGGCCTAAATGACGTAGTCCTTGTTTTGTCAATTTTTAACTTAGCACAAAGTTCCTTAAATAAACCAGACTCAAATTGTCTCCCTTGATCTGAGTGCATTTGACAAGGTATTCCAAATCTACAGAAGAAATGGTTAACTAAATTATCAACTATGGTAGTAGTTTCCATATCTGGCATGGGAAAGCCTTCTACCCATTTAGTAAAATAATCTGTTACAATCATAGCATATTTGTTATTTTTATATGAAATCGGCAAGGGCCCTATTATATCCAAGGCAACTCTTTCCATTGGAGCACCCACATTATATTGTTTCATTTTGCTTTTAGCTTTTCTGGGAGGCTGTTTGCGTGAATTGCAAACAATACAGTTTTGCACCCATTTGGTTATTTCATCTTTATGATCAACCCAATAAAATCTATTCTGTGCTCTGGCTACAGTTTTGTGTATGCCAAAATGGCCAACTTGTATGTCATCATGTAACATTTTCATAATATTTTCTTTCCAGATTTCAGGGACTATGAATTGTAAATTACTTTCTTCAGTGGTAGTGTTTATCCACTTTCGGTACAACACATTGTTTATTAGTACAATGCGATCCCACTGAGACCAATATTTCTTAAGTTTTACATCGTGTAAAGCCACATCGGCCCATTCAGGTCTGTTATTATTATCAGACTTCAGATGGAATAAATTGAACAACACATTGTCGCTCTTTTGAGCTTCAAACATTTCTTCATTTGTTTTATGCTCATACCACATAGCTGAGTCTGTTTTATTTGAACAAGATGTCTCTTGAGAGTCCTGCACTTTAGCCATTCTTAAAAAGTCAACCGTTTCAAAAGTTTCATCGGAATTATCAATTTCTTTTTGATCCTGTTTTGAACAATGACTACATGGACAACATTGTCTGCGAGACAAACCGTCTGCATTACCATGTTGTTTACCAGGGCGGTGACGAATTTCAAAATTATGTGTTTAAAGTCTCAAGCCATCTGGCCATTTGACCTTCAGGATTTTTGAACCTGAGAAGCCAAGTTAAAGCTCTATGATCTGTTCGTACTTTAAAATGTGTACCATAGAGATAGTGATGAAAATGTTTTATGCTTAATATTACAGCCAAAAGTTCTCGTCTTGTTACACAGTATTGTCTTTGCGCTTTACTGAGGGATTTACTGTAATATGCTACTACAACCTCTTTGCCTTCATGAATTTGAGAAAGGACTGCACCAATTCCGAAACCACTAGCATCCGTATCTTGTATGAATTGTTTTGTCATATCAGGGTAGCCTAAAATCGGTGCAGACATTAAAGTCATTTGGAGTTTCTCAAAAGCTTCATTACATTCATTGGTCCAATCAAAAGTACAATTTTTCTCTGTTAATTTATGAAGTGGTCTTGCAATTTCAGCAAAACTTTTAATAAATTTGCGGTAATACGAACATGTTCCTAGAAAACTTCGAATATCTGTCATTGATTTTGGCAATGGCCATGTTTTTACACAAGCAATTTTATCAGGGTCTGTTGCTATACCCTCACTTGAGACAATATGTCCTAGGAAAGAAACTTGTTTCTGAAACAAACTACATTTTTTAGGTGAGACTTTTAGTCCTTGTAGTGCTATTCTATCTAATACATCACTTAGTCTTGATAAATGAGATTCAAATGAATCTGAAAACACTATTATATCATCAATATAAATCAGACATGTCTGCCAATTAAGGCCAGCCAAAGTATACTCCATTAGGCGTTGAAAAGTGGCAACCCCATTACAAAGACCCATAGGCATTACGTTAAAATGAAATAGCCCTTTTGTGCTGGTAAAAGCTGTTTTCTCCTTATCATTTTCGTCCATCTCAACTTGCCAATATCCACTTGAAAGATCAAGTACACTCAGCCATTTAGAGCCTCTCAGAGCATCCAGAGAGTCGTCTATGCGGCATAATGGGTACGAGTCCTTAATTGTAAGGCTATTTATGGGTCTAAAATCTATACAAATTCTCGTGGAGCCATCTTTCTTAGTCACAGGCACTATACAAGATGCCCAGGGACTTTTTGAAGGCTCAATTATTTTACCGTCCAAAAGACGTTGAATTTCTTTATCGACTTCATCCCTTTTTGTTAGAGGTAAACGCCTAGGGGGTTGCTTAACTGGTTTGGCATTACCAGTGTCAATTTTATGTTTAATGGTAGTAGCCCTTCCTAAATCATCTTTATTTTTAGAAAATGTTTGAATGTGTCTTTTTAAAAGAGACTCTAACTGATCAATTTGACCCTCATTCAAAAGTTCACTGCTCCTTAATTTCAAATCTTGCAAAAGACTAGGTAATTCATTTACTTCGTCACCTGATGATGAACTCAACCGCCTGAGTTTTTCTGACCTTGGTTCATTGAAAACTGAACCTGTGTCAATAAGTTCACATGTGGCAACATGTGTGAAAGGCTGCATTATTTGTTCATATTTACTTAAGTTAACCATTCGTATAGGTACTTGACCACAACTGGGGTCCACTAGTGCTTTAGCAACTAGTAAAGTATCAGTATGTTTTGATGGTATTGGTTCAACTATAGCATTCATTATACTACTAGAATCACCTTCAACAATTCCTGATATGATAACTTCTGTATTGGGTGGAATAGTGAGTTTGTCACTAAGTTTTATTTTAAAAGTTGAACTCATTTGACTCTCTTTTATACAATCTATTTTTGAGTCCTTCAATAAAAGTACACCCTTGCCCATGTCTATGGTACAGTTATTTTTATGTAAAAAATCGTAACCAATTACTGCTGGCACGTCAATCTCTGCAACAGTAAATTTTTGAATAATGGTATAATTTCCTATTTTGATAGGTAAATCTACATGACCCATTGTATTTACGAAACTACCATCGGCCAAACAAAGCCGCTGGTTATTTCTTTGAATTTCCGGTTTAAACTCAATTGGAAGTTTTTCAAACTTTCTAGGGTGTATTACACAAATTGTGGACCCTGTATCAATTAAACAATTAACGACAACATCAACAATAAAACATTTAACAAACAAACTGTCTTGTTTATTTGACTTAATTAAACTAATGGACCTCGAGTCCCTTTCTTCAACTGCTGGCGAACGGTCCTTATCCCCAGCATTTACCAGTTTCCCTGTCTTTGAAAACTGTTATTTGTATTGTTAGATTGTGAATTTTGATTATTAAAATTTGGAACAAATTTGTTACTTTTGACACAATTGTGTCTTTTGTCCCATTCAAATTTTCTGCATTCTTTCTTAATGTGACCCTTATTCCCACAATAAAAACACGTCATCCTACTAAAATTTTGACCCTCTTTATTTGTCAATTTCTCCATTTGTTCACTTATCTTTGCCAAGCGAGTAACTACATCATATTCGGCAGAATCATCATTTTCGGACAACATGCGTGTTGCCGGTTTTGCATTATTTAATCTCTTTTGATCAACAGTGAAAGCTTCATATTCAAGACCAAACCTTACACAATCATCAATTGTTTTTGGTTCTCTTTGAAATATTGATAATTGTATTTTTGGATCATTAATTGCACGAACAAAACAGTCTTTGGCTAGTTGATCCCTTATTTCAATAGGTGCAGTCGGATAAGCTTGTCTAGTTACCCTACGAATTTCTTGTGCCATTTCTGGCAAAGTTTGACTAGGCTTTCTATAAATAGAATTCATTTGTACTTTGTACATATTTACTTGATTTGCAGGCTCAAAACGAGATGTCAAAGCAGATACAAGATAGTCATAATTTAACCTTTTAGCAGGCTCGATATCGGTCACTATTCCTTGTGCAACTCCACGTAAACTAGTTGCAAGTTCATAAGCTTTCATGCCGTTATCCCACTTATTCACAGTAGATATTAGTTCAAATTGAACTAAAAAGTCTTGCCAACTACCTGTTCCATCAAACGTAATTGTTTTCTTATTTTTGAAATGAACTGAAGGTTCATTTATTTGAGGTACACAATTATTGACTGTGTTATCATTTATATTAAAAGTTGGATAGGAGTTCTCACTATAATTTCCATTCCCTGCTACTGCATTAGTAGCCCTTCTTACAGGAGGCGTCATGGTGTCTACACACCCGTTTCTGTCCACTCGGACAGTACTGCACCCCTCATCAGTTATGTTGTGAGATGCCTGCCATAGAGAGTTAGTGCTGGGCCCATAGCACTGGTCACTACTTAGACCGCGGAGATCTGCCTGTTGCCGCCTCCTGTCATTTAGGAGACCAGGGAAAACCTTATTACAAAAACTATCTCCCTCTCCATAGGATTCCCGTGATTTGCGACACTCGTCGCCTGAATGACTCTCCAATAAAACCATTAACATGGTTTCCCTCTCCCTTATTTCATTTAACTTTTGTTTAAGTTTAGGTACATCTATATTTTCTGTTGAAGTATGCATAGACTTTTCAGTAGCTCCCGCTTGAGCTTGTGGACTAGTTAATTCATCATGCTTTTCCCTATTTACCCGCATTTGAACCTCCCCTAATGGTGTCAAATCAATAAGACTCCTGTTCATATCTGAGTCCAGGTTCACGGACATTGCGGGGAGCCGTGATCGAACCCCAAACGGACTTGCACTATTTTCCTCTTCTTCAATAACAACAAAACTGGGTTGTCTGATATTTGTTTTTGACATATTTATTTATTAAACGGAATTAATTAAATTTATTTAAATATTTATATGAATTTCACTTCAGCTTAGTTCGGAGAGCCCCTTAGAATTTGGGACTCCCCACATTGGCCACCAAATGTAACGTTTTCGCTCTGTGTTGCTATAGCGTTTTCGTTACCCTGAAGTGAAACTCTGACCCCCTGACAAAACTAGACAATTCGCCAGACAAACTAATACTCGGCAATAAATACTGTTTCAAATGACTGCTCCCTTGGGTTAACTCAACCCTGTAATCCAATAGGTGTATTTAAAGATGCGTTGATTCAGAAGATAGAAATAAATAATTCGTTTAAAGTTAATGATTTAATGAAGTGTTACTATCATCAGTTATATATATATATATATATATGTAATTCAGACAATTTCAATATTGTATCTCTTTTTACATCAGATCAACACAATAAATAACACTTAAATAGTAAGCAAGCTAGTGACAGTGGCGGATGCAGGAATTTTCGAAAGGGGGGGGGGGTGGTGCTAGCCCAGGGCAAAGGGGGGGGGGGGGGTGCAAAACATATGTCCCGATTCAAATGCATTGATCGGCCAAAATAAAGGGGGGGTGCGCACCCCCGGAACCCCCCCTCTGGATCCGCCACTGAGTGAGTACTCTGGTCAAGTTCTATATACACATGTATTAAATAAACAATCTTATTAACAAGTAATTATAGAAATCTCTATAATTATATAAGTTATGTCGACTTCTCAAATGTATAAGTTGCGACTCCGGGTTTTACTGTACTTTTTGTGAATATTCGACTTCGTAATATATATGTAAAGAATCGTTAGAAATTGCAGTTTCTATACTATTGGTATATCGAGTAAATAATACAAGAATAACTTTAACTGTTACTTTCTCTGAAGAAAAAAAACTATATTGACGTGTTATTGAATAGCGACTTTAAGACTCGAGACTGCGTCGGTGAGTCTCTGTATAAAATATGGAATATTTTATATTTCTGACTTTTCTGTACTTTTCAGTATATAACTTTTTGTACGTCTAATGATCTCTAATCTTTAGAGTCTCTTATAATATAAAATTATAAATCTATGCTTTACATAAAGTAAAAATCTGACAAAATATTTCCTAACCTTTTAAAAGTGCAAGACTCAAATTGTAAGTTACAGTGAAAAAGGATTTATTATTAGGCTTGTGATTGTAAGCAACCTTTTGCCACGGTAGTCCGATCACGACTAACGCGCTCACTGGTAGTGCAATATATATACAACAAAAAGACTTAAAAGACTTCATATTGACGTCAAAAGCGACCCGAAAGACTCTATTTCAACGTAATATTGCCGTTCACGACAGTCGCACTTTGACGCTTTACGGTAAAGCGACTCAAGTAAACATGGCGGACATTACAAGGAAAAAGAGAGACTCTGAGTCCTTAGAAACTTGACCAGGTTAACTAATTCACTCAATATAATTATACATAGAGATTAAAACAACATAATACAATCATCAACAAATATATAAAGGTAGGTCCAGTATAAGGAAATTCTGTATTTACACTACAAAAATAAATAGAAAGGCGACTCAGTTCCAGGTGGGACTTGACGTTATTTTTATCTTTACTCAAGTTACTGTTCATAACACAATGTGATTAAGTATTAAATATCTAAGATGACTTATTCTAATAAAAAGAAACGTATTCAAAAATTTATAAGTATCCAATACGGTTTCAACAGATTTAACTTGATAAAAAGTGAAAAGGGGGAGGGGACACAACCTGTTGAACAACGAGGCCGAAATCCGTTACAATACTTTAAATTTAAAAAGTGAAACCATTGAATTATATTTTTCGCCTTTGACAGTCACACTCCTAATCTTGAGTAGTATCTTTAAGAACATCAAAACCATTATTACGTAGTAAAACTATTCAAGTTGTACACGGGCCTTTGTTGAATAATAATATTTATTATAAATAATTCATCAGTATTAAATGACAAGTATTGTTTAGTACATCAGTCATTTCAAAATAAAGTACATATTCGGAATCTGAACTTTTCCAAAAAAAAAGTTAGAATAAATGCAAATTAATTTAAAAAACCAATAGCATATTGATTTGTTAATATTTTTTTCAAATATGCAATCTTACCAACACTTGAGAAAATTTTATTTTAAAATTGTGTGCCAGCTTGTGAGGGCCCTCATGGGGTTTTTGATTATGTGATTACTTGGCCGTTTTTTTAATGATTATTTGATTATTAAGCCAAATATTTCATGATTAATTGATTACCTAGGACTGTATTTTTAGTTTATGATTATTTGATTACTAAAGATAAGCAAATATTTAATGATTATGTGATTATATTGGCAAAAAAATGGTGATTATGTGATTACTAGGACCCCCCCCCCCATGAGGGGCCTCGCTTGTGTCAGATTTTGTCCATCCTGTTACTTTTTTTAACTGATAGCAAAAGTGAAAATAGAAAAGAAAATATCCAATGGAAAGTGTGGCTCACATTTGCATAGCAATGTTCATTTGAAATCACATTTACATTTTTCATTTATGTAGATTACCTAAAAAAAATCTGCAGATAGTCGGTACGTTCAGGAAAATCATCACATTTCTTATTTTTCAAACACTCTTAAAAAAATATTGTGGAGACAGGGGCATTGAAAATTTACTATCATGTCCCTTTTCAATTATACTAACTGGAAACTTAGTCAATAGATCAGTTATGTTGATTGTAAAAATTATTTTACACATTGTTTGGGGTAACAGGAACGAACAAAGGCAGTAACAGGGAGGACAAAGTGGTAACAGTAGAGACAAAACATAATTTGGGTCACGAAAATCAATAACAAAAAACTGGATTTTGAATTTCATAGGGATACGAACGGGAGATATAAGTATCTAAACATTATACACGAACTATTTATACGTGTATCAACCCTGTCCGGGTCAAACAAACAAAACAAAACAAAAACAAAAGAAAAATTGGTATTGGTGTTTTTTGTTTTTTTTCGCTAAGTATGAAGTAAGATTTGGTTGCCGCAAGTCGTAAAAATCAGTACATAAGATGACATGCCTTTCTGTGAACTACCGCTTTTAAGACCAAGTTCAGCATGTTGGTTCTTATTTATTTATCATATTCTCTTCCTGATTATGCCTTTAAGTGTCCACTGGAGGCAAACCAATCACCAGAACAACCACCCATCGTACCGTCTTAGAGAAGATTGAAGATATAGGCGTAAAAAGCAAAACAAATTTCATATGTTTAAAAACATGAGGACAATTTAAAGAACACAACAATACAACAGAACGAAAATTCAAATTATTTTTTCTTATTGTCAATGATTATGATATACATGTATCTAGTTTTTGACACATTTTAACACTGAAGGCTTGTCATTCTTGGATTTTTGGATCATCTCCATAAGTTCACAAAGAGGTTCTGATTTTATTTGGATTCGGAATGATAGCCAATATTCTGGAAGTTGTAGCAGCGTCTCTCAATGGTTTTGGCAAAGAAAAGCACGGAGGCTTCCAAAAAAAAGGGGGGGGGGGTATGTCATTATAAAAATTATTAAAATGAATAATACACACAGATTTGCCGCTGGTGTGCGTATTTATATTTGGAATGGCAAATATATCAATGACCTGCAACTTTAAGAAGGCAATAAATCAATGGGTAGAAATTCTTATATCAATTAATGGGTCGACTCATACGTACATGATGTGCACCTACTGTAGACTAAAATTGGTGTTCTAATAATATTTGTATCTCCTTATATCATCTCATTTAAGTATGATAGTGGTAGCTGTGAAATATCATGTGACGGAGAAGGGATTTTCATTGTTATTTTATGAATAGGGCAGGGAAGTTCAAACCACAACCGGAGGTATAATATACCCACATTTATATATTGTTCACCCCCCCCCTTTTTTTTGAAATAAAAGAAATTCTTTTGTGTCATGAGTGTTGCTGTCGTCTCGCAAGGTTTATATCTCTATTTGCCTGTAACGAGAAAGTATCATCTCTCTAAGAAACCAGGACAAAAGTTGCATGGCAAAATATGATAATGATAGTTTTACAACCCAAGCAGAACAAAATAACACATCAAGGAACAAAATGAACCAAATTAAGTTCAGGTACTAAAGAAAACACTTAAGTACAAATCGCAAAGTGTAAAGCATTCAAAGAGTATTGAAAAGAAACAATGCGTATTCTATATGACACGCTTGAATAATAGCTACATACAGTAATATCGGCAACTGAATTCTAAATAATAGTTGCACAATTAATAATTTTGTCCATCCTGTTACCAGTCAAGGTAGCACTTGACTTGTTCTAGAAATACCTCAATACAAATGTACATTTTATGAATTAATATACCGAACGGTAATAAATATGTGTAACAATTTATTTGCGATAATGTAAGAGGCATTTTGAGTTTTCTTACAAAGTATGTCCATCCTGTTACCATTTTTGTCCCTCCTGTTACCACTGTCTTTGTAACAGGAAGGACAGTAACAGGATGGAAAAATTGGTACATAACTTAAATTGGTTTTAAAATAGTCGCTCCCTAATAATTGATGTAGTGTTTTTATACTTCCGGCCCATGCCTAAGTTACGGTAACAAGCGTTTCATTAGTCTTATGCAATTAAAAATTATCTATCAACTGGTAACATTAAAGACATTATAAAAAGGTACGCATACATCAATACCTACCGATCTTTTGATTCTGATGACCAAAATCTTCTCACATAAAAAATTTCACCATGTCGTTACGTCCTGTATCCACGCCTACGACGTCACCATAAAAAACCGCCGTTATTTGAGGGAGAAAGTAGTTTTATTCCGTAAACAAATAAATAGTAACAGGAAGGACAAATATTGATGAACAGACATTCCAGTGACTGTGGAATAAAAGTTGTCATGATTTGAAACATGGAAAGTTATTTATTTTTAATTATGATGTTACTAAATGAAGAAAAATCATTCTGTTTACATTTAAATGCAGTTTTATGTACAGACAATTTGAATGCAAATGTTATTTATCAAAAATGAACGCATGGAAATTGGCGAATTTTCATACTTCAACGAATATAAAAAAAATATGAAACTTTTTGCACACTAATATTTGCATGTACTATCTTGCACAATATGTAAACTCTTATGTTAAATTGAAAAAATATGTCAAACTTACAAATAAAACAGACAATAGACAATAACCGAAAAATGTACATTTTTTTGAAATGACTGACATATGAAAGAATGAAGCAATACAACTATAGAAGATTTAAGTTTAATCAATCTAGCGTACATTGCTGTTTTTCATGTAACAATAACGTAATGTAACCGTAGCCTCAGTAATTATTGTTACATTTGTCATTAATCGGTTCCTCACCCAACTTTGCATTCCGGCAATTAGTCTCCAATGTAACAATAATATTTTTATTATTGTTACATTTCCATGTAACCGTAGCCAGTGCCATACTTTTAACACTATCTCTTATATTCCACGAAAAGCTCGCCAAACCTTACGTTCACTATGTTAGTATAATAGTCCCAGCTTCATTTGTAATTTTACTAAAACCTGCTGAGGCTAGGTTGCCACACGTTGACAGCAGAAAGTTCCGAACTGTTTACCATCTATAGTACCTAAGTTCACCCATGTATATTGGAGGTTCGTGTTCCCCAAAGAAGGCAATGGATCATATAGGGAACCACTGAAGCATGACTATAGAGCGAAAGTAGCAGTCAGTGCCCTCCCCCTTTTAAAGTTATCAAAATTTCTGGATCCGTCCCTGACACAATCGTTAGTTTCTTTGTAGTGTTAATGTAAAGTTATTGGTGTTTTACTGCATGAACATTTTATATTTTAGGCTTTCTTGTTTTATTGGATTTATGGTAATAAATTACCTGATTAATTTGTATCCTCCTTTGATTTCACGGTTAACAGCAGACACACAGCTAAAGACCCTGTATTGTTATTTCTTATCTTATCTTTTCTTACCCAATTTTATTTTTACCAGTAGGCTGGAGAAATCTGTCAAAATTTCTTACCAAGTCTGTTTTTGTATACTAAGTACATCGCAATTTTAAAACTTGTTCACATTTGATCTTATAACTAACGACTTCTTTGCAACTTTAATCAAAATCCGTTCCGTGAATGTTTTCCCGCACACTGGTATTTATAAATGCCTCGAAAATTGACATTTTTTGTTTCCTTTATACATATATAGAATAGAGAATTGAGGAGTTATGAACTTTGAAAAACCACAAGCATGGGTAACTTTTGAAACCACCCGCAGGACAGCAGTGGCGGATCCAGAACCTTTCTGATGAACTTAGCTTTCATGTGTAAATCATGCGTTAACAATATATGTGATACACGCATGTATTTATTACGTGCGAACACCGCATGTGAAGATCATGCGTTTAACGCACACTTCAGAAACTGCATGATTTTCGCACGATTCACACATGATTTACGCATGTAATAGCCTTTATGCGTAAATCATGCGTTTAAGAAATTATGCGATACACGCATGTTTAAAACGTGTGAAAACCGCACGTAACGATCATGCGATTTACTTATATTTCATATTTCGCATGATTTACGCATGATTCACGCATGTAATGGCCTTTCATGCGTAAATCATGCATGGCACCTTTGCCTGTGTAGGAATTGCCTTAGTTTTCCTTAATTTTTGTTGTTGTGTACCTATGGAAAGACTTGAAAATTATAGAACTTGCAGCAGAGAGCAGAAGAGAGGCATTGTGGTGTACTGGTCACCATGTTATCAAAAATTTATTTCTAATACTTTCCCTGTTTGCTAAAATCTTTGTTCTCATTAACCCTTTCCTCCATGAAAATTATTTTTAACACACTTGATTGGCATAGGATTTTTTCAATAAAAAAAATCATCATGTTTAAAGTGTTAATTTGCATTGGTAAAACAAATATTTGATCAATGAAATTCCAGTCAGATATTCTCATGTATATCCTTTTTATATTAGATACAAATTTTATTAAGTCTGATTCAGATTTGTCTTGGGTAAGCCGTTTCAACTGAGGCACTACACAGGCAGCAAAAGGTGTCATTATGTAATTTTCCTAATGTAATTTATTTCTAGGTTTTGTTGCTTTGTTTGTATAAATGTTTGCTTTTAGCATTGCAATTAAGAGCAACATATGCAATCAATAGATGGGCAGGGTTTCAGTTTGTGTACTTGAATGTTGTTGGATGCTTAGTAAAATGCAGAATATAATGTACATGTATACAAACTCAGAAGCCCTGGCTATCTTTCAATTTCAGATGTCCATCTTAATTACAGTGCTTGAACAAACATTTATACATTTTTATATACACCCAATGGTCACGCCTTCACTATTGTCTGCTCTATGGTCTGGTTGTTGTCTCTTTGAAACATTCCCCATTTCCATTCTCAATTTTATACAAGCAAAGCAAGCAAGCAAGCCAAACTTTTAAACAGCAAGCATTAAAAGATCTTAGAAAAATAGCTCTAATTTTTTGGATTCTTTATATTTCTTCCTCTGTAATTTCTGTAAATTCAGAAATTATTGCGAAAAATGCGACCCAGTTGTAAACGCAATAATTTAAACACTCATTTTGAGATATTTTATATAAAATAAACAGGATTTTTCTCAAAATTGCATTTAAGTCTAAAATGACAAAATCGCAATAATAAATGCACGCAATAATTTCTGAATTTACAGTATTTTAAATTAATAGGAATTGCCACAGGTTTCCATGTTGTAGTGTTTAGTAGTCGTTAAGTTTCATCCCTTTTTGGGTCAAGCCAAACAAGTTTAAAAATGGTATGTGTTGCTTCTTCAACAAAGCATCTGACATTTAGGAAAAAGACTTGGAGTTACAAATAGAACGATATGTCCTTGGAGGCTTGCATTGGTGCAACATTCCTAGCTCAAACGGAGTATGCCAGTTTTTACCCACTCTATCTAGAGATATAACATGAATGTGTCCATAGTACATGGATGCCTTACTCACACTATCATTTTCTATGTTAAGTGGACCATGAAATTAGGATAAAAACTGGCAATTAAATTAGAAAGATCATATCATAGGGAACATGTGTTCTAAGTTTCAAGTTGATTGGACTTCAACTTCATCAAAACCTACCTTGACCAAATACTTTAACCTAAAGCAGGACAGATGAATGAACAGAAGAATACACAAACAGATGGACGAACGGACACACAGACCAGAAAACATAAGCCCCCCTACTATCGTAGATGGGGCTTATAAAACAAGATGTGGTGTGATTGCTAATGAGACATCTCTTCACAACAGACCAAATGACACTTAAATAATTAAATTAACAACTATTAGTCACTGTGCAGCCTTCAACAATGAGCAAACACAGCCCACAGTCCAGTTTTACTAACTACAACTTACTTTGAGTAATATCAAACATGAAATGTTGTGTTATATGTTTTATTTTATGTGAATTGAGGCGTCTTATTATCACAGACCAATAATAACAAATAAACTATAAATACTACCAGTAAACATATACATATCAAGATCTCTACTTCTATATTTAAAGTCACAAAACAGCAGAATTTTACAATGTAAACAAAATGATAAACTTTTTAATATGACTCCTGCAAATACATTATGTTTGTGAGTTTTATAGGGGGTTAGTAAATTTCATAGACGTCATCTATTAATGTTGTTGTGTTTCATTGTTTATTTTTCAAATAAACAGCAAAAAAAATCCAACGTGCCATAAATTTGTTATAGTTAATTACTGACCCCCTACTGACCATAGAGGGTGAATAAAATCAAAAGGGGATTCAGCCTCCAGCCTCACCCCCTATGGATTTTACTAACCCTCTATGGATCGGTTGGGGGTCAGTAGCGAACCATATAACTTACAGTACAAAATTTTTTCTGACAATTGTCACAGATTTTACCTCAACTTTAAAGACATTTTCATATATGGTTTTTCACATTACAGAATTTTTTACAAAAATTCCAAGGATTTTTCTAAGATTTCTTTAAGACCTATTTTCAAGGATTATATTGAATTAGATATGGCAGGAAGAAACTATCATTTACTCTTACTTCCACTGAATGTCTTTGGTTTAAACTCTAAAAATGGTCTTCCAGACAATGTCATTCTTATTGAATAAAAGCTTTTGGAACTGATGGAAATTGTACCTCATATTATAACAAAAACAAGCTAAATTCTAAGTAAACAAGCTACAAATAAACTATCAAAAAACTTCATACAATTAACATAAAACAATGTACAAGAACCATGCTTGTAAACATTAGATATTATAGACTTTTTCCAGGATCCTGACATTGCATTCTTGAAACTATAGCCATTTCAGGACCAGCAATGCTTAAAAAAAGTCCTGATTTTTTATCAGTTTGCATAATAGCACAGAAATGTGGCATGCAAGACATAAGACTTTTGATACCTGTGGCAATGAATTGAAACTAGAGGCTCTAAAGAGCCTGTGTCGCTCACCTTGGTCTATGTGAATATTAAACAAAAGAAGCAGATGGATTCATGACAAAATTGTGTTTTGGTGATGGTGATATGTTTGTACGTCTTACTTTACTGAACATTCTTGCTGCTTACAGTTATCTCTATCTATAATGAACTTGGCCCAGTAGTTTCAGTGGAAAATGTTAGTGAAAATTTACAAATTTTATAAAAATTGTTAAAAATTGACTATAAAGGACAATAACTCCTTAGGGTGTCAATTGACCATTTCAGTCATGTTGGCTTATTTGTAAATCTTACTTTGCTGTACATTATTGCTGTTTAAAGTTTATCTCTATCTATAATAATATTCAAGATAATAACCAAAAACAGTAAAATTTCCTTAAAATTACCAATTTAGGGGCAGCAACCCAACAACAGGTTGTCCAATTCATCTGAAAATTTCAGGGCAGATAGATTTTGACCTTATAAACAATTTTACACTTTGTCAGATTTGCTCTAAATGTTTTGGTTTTTGAGTTATAAGCCAAAAACTGCACTTTACCCCTATGTTCTATTTTTAGCAATGGCGGCCATCTTGGTTAAATGGCCGGGTCACCGGACACATTTTTTAAACTAGATACCCCAATGATGATTGTGGCCAAGTTTGGTTTAATTTGGCCCAGTAGTTTTAGAGGAGAAGATTTTTCTAAAAGATTACTAAGATTTACGAAAAATGGTTAAAAATTGACTATAAAGGGCAATAACTCCTAAAGTGATCAACTGACCATTTTGGTCATGTTGACTTATTTCTAGATCTTAATTTGCTGAACATTATTGCTGTTTACAGTTTATCTCTATCTATAATAATATTCAAGATAATAACCAAAAACAGCAAAATTTCCTTAAAATTACCATTTCAGGGGCAGCAACCCAACAACGAAATGTGCGATTCATCTGAAAATTTCAGGGCAGATAGATCTTGACCTGATGAACAATATTACCCCCATGTCAGATTTGCTCTAAATGCTTTCATTTTTGAGTTATAAGCCAAAAACTGCATTTTACCCCTATGTTCTATTTTTAGCTATGGCGGCCATCTTGGTTGGTTGGCCGGGTAACCGAACACATTTTTTAAACTAGATACCCCAATGATGATTGTGACCAAGTTTGGTTAAATTTGGCCCAGTAGTTTCAGAGGAGAAGATTTTTGTAAAAGTTAACGACGACGGACGACGGACGACGCCGGACGACGACGGACGCCGGACGCCAAGTGATGAGAAAAGCTCACTTGGCCCTTCGGGCCAGGTGAGCTAAAAAGGAGGTAGAAAAGTATGTTTACAAAATACATTTGTACAACAAAAAACCATAAAAGCTAAATCATCATCATCAACTACCGGTATACAGTAACAACTAATACCTTTGATTATTGATGTCTATAAAAATATTCAAGAATATCAAAACATAACATGTTCTATTAAACTGGAATGAAAAATAAGGAAGACCTGCCTCCATCAAAATTAAATGACTTATAAATAATTTGATATTAAAGATTGTGAACCCAAAACATGTCCTGTTGACTTATATTTCATACTGTATGTATACCTTTCAATTGATACAAATTCAGCAAGAGTTACTTCCCTTAAGGTACCAGTTTGGAGGTTTAAGTGCACAAACTCTTTTAAAGAATCTTGCATAAATTAGTCAAATTCAACTGTTACACAGACCGCTAGACTTGAGTAAAAAATAAATTTCTGAACAATTTAAATTTTGTATAGCCTTTCTTTTAATTCATCCCTATCCCATAATAAGGATCTCTTATTAGACTTGGTTGTATAGCATATAGCTGGTTCTCTCCAGCTTCCTCAACTTATAAAAACTGCACGTGACTGCCACGAAATAGCACAATAATGTTGAAAGTGGCTTTAAACGCCAATCAATCAATCGATGTACAGCATGTTGCATTTTGGTTAGTCAAACAAGAAATTAAACCATCAATCTGTCTAAAATGGCGACCAAGGGAAACAACTTAAACATGAAACTCAGAGTATATCAATCGAAACCAATCTATTCATAAAGATGAACTGATTGCATAACCATAGGTATGAATATGGAAATGAAATATAGGTTACTTTAGCTTAATTTAACTTGCGTATTTATATAACCTCTTTGGGTCAAGATGGAAAACTATGCACACAATTGTGGACAGAAACACTTAACAATTGGAAAAGACTACAAATAGTAATCATAAAAATATATAACATGATTTCAAAAGTATACAAAATTGTCGCATGATAGCTTACATACATAAGGTAAATGTTACCCTTTATAAATCTTACACACGGTTTTATGCTGGAACTTAAATATGGTAAATTATGCTGTCAAGTCAAAGAAAACAGGCAATATGGTCAGAAAAAAGCGACACTTCTAATAGGGATTAAACACTTTGTTTAAGGTGATAACATTTAGTTTAGCTTTACTCATTTTTCTGACGCCACTTTAATTTTAACCTTTGTACTTATTGTTCATGGCAATGTCAATATGGGTACCGGTAATGGCTAACTGATATAATTAACTTAACCTTCTATTTCATAAGGTCACATCCTCTAAACTTTGTTTGATAAACTTCAACTCTCTTTGCTTAACAGTTGTGGTCAATTAAAATAAAATGATGACATTCTGCTGATATTCTTGTATATATATGTGTGTATGTATAGTAGTATGCATAACAACAATACCTAAGTACTAATCTATCCTATTTTGCTAAGCACTATCAAAATCAGAATATGACCTGTGTCAGATAGCAATCACATGTATGCAAATGATTATCAATTGAATATCAATACATATTTTTTTAACATTTTTTCGGGTTGAAAAAAATTCTTACTAGCATTCCAATTTTGTAACTGTTTACAAATTTAGTGACATAAAAACCCTACAACACAGACCAAAGTTAAATTTTTACTTTATGTTCGAAACTCAGTCAACATATTATACATGTAAACGTACAGGAGGACTTGCATAAGGTCAATTTCTACCTGAGGCAACTCATATCATGTGACAAGTCATGTGATCTGGAATGAGGATTGTGTGATAAACGAGACCACAGGACATTTCTTCCGTATCTTAGCAGAGATATGCGGAGAGGAAGCCATCTTAACTGTTTGTAATTGTGTACAATGTTGGAATGAATCTCCTGCACGATCCGTGATCTTTGTGCATCCACTTATATCCAAAGCAATCAAAGACTGAGTCACAGAGTTGCCTGGCAACAGTAACTGTCGGATACCATCGTCAGTCATCCTTGGGCAGTAGCTGATATCTAATTTTTCTAGTGATATTAAATGGTTAGGAATTTCTGATAGTGATGTATTCGAAATTTCTGTCCCTGCTACTGAAAGATGTTTTAATTTATGCAGACGACTTATATCTACCATCCCTGGGTGTCTGTCTGCTGGGGGACGAATTATGTCCCGAAACTGTTCGTCGGACATCGTAATCCAGCTGATGTCAAGAGAATACAAAAGAGGACAAACAGCAAATCCTAATGCACTAACAACGGCCCATGAACATGACGACAAAGAAAGAGTTTTCAGCTGAGGAATTCTAGCTAACAACCAAGCTAATTGTTTGTGTGTAAGTTTTGATGATTTAAGAATTAATGTTGACGGCTGTCGTTTCACAATACCAATCAAATGAACTTGATAAATGTATTTTCCACTGAGATTTATAGTTTTCCATAATGTATGATGCATGCACCATCGATTCCAAGTCTTACAGCATCCCAAACTTTTAACCAAGGATGTTGGATTTAGATGAGCAAATATTTTCATCCATATTTCTCTACAGAGTGGATGATTTTTACCATTGTTCATTACAAAATAGTCTGCTGGTGGAGGTGGGGGTGGGGGACGTATCACATATCGCTTTATATCTTTCAGAGGTTCTATTTTAAGTGGTGCAATTATTTCTGGAGTTATGTCCCCTCTTCCAGGTGCAAACAGTTTATTTGGTTTCTGCAAATCATTAGTATTATTTGGTGCACTCTCAATCAGTTTTTTTCTCTTCTTGCCTTGACCTTGACCTCTGAAACCTGACTTTGAGGGTGTGTGATTGGCTCCATGTTCGACGTATGAAGTAGATGGAACATCAATGTCCATAACATTTTCAACTAAATCTAATGCCTCTGTTGACAATTTCTTTCTGACCTTTGACCCAGCAGACCTCCTGAACTTTTTGAATCCATAAAGACGTCTTCCCCTTGGTGATGTAAGTGCCTATAAGTACAAAGATGTGGAGTTAAGGACACTGATGTTCCAAGTTCAAAGTTCACAAACTAGTTCCTGGTCTGAATTTGTGTTGGATCTTCTCTGTTCAAGAAACAGCTAGAAGGAAAATGTTAATTCAAGATTTTTTATATCAACTTTTTTTGGCTTTTTTTACACCATTTTCAGTTCTCAAGGTCAAAGGTTGGGAGGAAGAACAACACAAATTCAGTTTGAACTATATAAAATTTATTTCATTCAAAAACATATCAAACAATCAATTAAAAGAAACATCAAAATGAAATCTTGTTCTTCTGATTAATGATCTTAAAAGTATAGTGCAATGGAAAATTCTATTAAATTTCGATTTTTTGACTCTCAAAAATGAAATTTGTGATTGTTCCATAAATTTTGCTGTGATTGAATACCAAAAAGGTACAAAAGAATAGCTTTGTCTTTTTTATTCAGTACTTCCTATATATTATAAGAAAAACAAATTTCAGAGAACTTTTTCATTTTGATGATGTAACAATTTAAAAACAAATTTATTTGTTTCTTCTTTTTTTTGCGATTCAAAGAAATCAAATTAATTTAATTATTGAATACTGTAAATTCAGAAATTTTGTGATGTTTCTATTATCCTGAAACTAAGGATAGGAAGTTAAAGATATCATGAAAATTAAAAAACTTGCATTTTAAAATTCTGACAGCATTATTTGTATGGAGCCATTCCTGAAATAATTACATATAATCTCACATTTTTATCCATTGTTCAACAGTCTAAATAAAAAATGTACACAGCAATTTCTGAATTTACAGTTTTTTTAAATGAGTTGATTTACTTCAAACATTATTTAATATACAAAAAAAATGATAAATTTTTAATAACTTATATACATAACTTAAACCTGATAGTATGGCATTATACTACAAAATTACCAATGAAGTAATATGCTATGTGATTTATGTAAACTGTCCCTCATATATTTCCCTCAATAATATTACATAAACAATAATTCTAAATGAAGAGGTAGTGTTGTGTGAATTTAAGACGATTACTGTTGATTCATTTATTTTTGTGGGTACCAATAGTCGTGGTTTGAGAAAAAGAGTATTTAGTGGATATTTAATTTCAAGGCTTTTCCAAAGTCTGTAATGAGGCCTATAGAAATTTGTACTTTGTCCAATATCTGAATTCCTGCTTTAGGCTTATTCACAAAAGTTGGTATCTCATAAACAATAATGAATCCAAAATCCATTAAAACAAACATATTATTTATTTATATAAACATAAAAACAGGATACCTAATAAAAAAAAAGCCATTTTCTAATACCTTTCATTGCCCCAAAAGCCCATTAAAAAAGGAATGATTCACCTTCTCTAGATAATGCAATGATAAAGAACTGAACACTCCTTGTCTGCTATCTAGTTCAGTCATAAAATATTCAACATACAGAAATATATGAAGAATCTGACAGAATAGTTTGTTTGTTGAAAATATGAGGATTTTTTTCAAGAAATTTAAAATTTAGTTTTTTGGCAAAAATAAGTATCACTAGGTGTTAAAATAAAAAAAACTTTTTAGATTTAAATATTAATTAGTTGAGTATTGATAGTATTCATTATTGGGGATAAGACTTATTGTTCTTAAATTAATTATTGAAAAAAAAAAAACATGAAAAATTTTACTGGACAACAAAATCAGTCAATTTATAAAAATTTGCGAACTTTTACAATATTCAATTATGCAACTAATGAAAAATGTTATGTTTGATCAAACATTCATACTTCCTTTCAAAATGATGAAATTAAAAATAAACTTACCTTTAAAAATTATCTAATTATATTATATTAATAATAATCACAATTTCTCTTTCTTTTCTTCGATATGTATTAACAAAATTGGCACATTCAGATCTTCATTAACAAAATGTTCTTCAATATATATATATATATATATATATATATATATATATATACATAAGGATTTGTATACAACCCTAGCAATGTCAATTTGGAATATTGGATCGCAAGAGCATAAATTGGGATAATTTTCATACTAATCTACTTTTATAAAACCTCAGAACTCAAACTTTATTATTCTTTTAGTTTTAGTACAATTTATTATCCTTTTTTTTTTATTATAATTATTTACTCTCGTCTCAGTAGGTGCATTTTTAAGTTAAAGAAATTTTGATATCTATATTACAGTATCATGATATTATAGAATGTATGAATGGTCATATAATTTTATGTTATGTATATTATGCTCATAATTTGTCCAATATCCACTTTTTTCGAGTAAAAATTAAAAAAAGCTTACTTTACTGAACAGGTATAATTAGTTATCTGATCATTTTATAAATTTCATGAATTTTGTCTTTTTATTTTGTCATTTATTTATTCAATAAAACTTGTCACTGCAAAACCTTTCCTTCTTTCCTATGAAAAATATCCCCCCCCCCCCAAAAAAAAAAAATGTTTTTTTTTTAAATGAAATCGTGGAAAAAAACAAAACATATAGAAAATAAATTAAACATATATCGAATTGAGATCATTGGATTAATTCATTACACTTTTAAAAAAAACAATTAATAATCTACATCAGTATCAAAATAAAAAAAAAATAAGATAAAAATCAGCTGACTACACAAAAGTAATAATGATGACATGAACAGAAATTATTTCAACCGCCATAAATCTTTCTAGTATATTGCCCTATATCTAATACAAACATTAGCAATTTAGAACAAAAATGAAATCCATGCCTTATTTTTATCTTGTTTAAAATATTAAGGAAGTTAAATATACTTTTTGGTTCCCAACTTTTATTTTTCAACATCCTAGATGTACCAAAGATTAAACCGTCATTTTCTTTTACCCATACTGGCCTTAATAAAATTATATACACAGAGAAAAAAAAAGAAAAGTAAAACAGATTTGAGCAATGATACACGGCAAGTTTTGAATATCCCCTGAAAAAACTATGAACATGAATAACGAATATCAACAGTAGTCCAAAAATCTACGAGGTGTAACTACCTCACGTCTCGGTCGCTTAGCCATGTGATCTGACGTCATGTTTTCATCGCTCAGAGTCGGGGACCTTTTTATGGTTCGTCCAGATCTAGTTTTGACAGACTCTGGTGTGTTTGCAACTCCATTTGTTTTTGGGTTATCTCCCTTGGGTGTCCCTTGTACTTCCTCCGACGTTGGTAGAGGGTCATCAATAACATCACCATGGTCGTCAGGTTTGATGGTTTTCTTTAACGGAGAAGCTTTGACATTTGTTATAGACTTCTTCTACAATAGATTAAATATACAGTTAGAATGCATGCTCAATTCCAGCTTCTGTAAACCAACTTATTTTGCTTCATTTTGCATTTAGCCTTTTGTTTCCCTATATGTGGCGACTTAATTTTGCTATTTTCATATTTACTTGATGTAGCTTTAAATTTTCACGATGATTTATATTGGAGAAAGTTGTAACTAGAGGCTCTCAAAAGCCTGTGTCGCTCACCTGGGTCTATGTGCATATTAAACAATGGACGCAGATAAATTTGTGACAAAATTGTGCTTTGTTGATGGTGATGTGTTTGTAGAACTTACTTTACTGAACTTTATCTTTATCTATAATGAACTTGGCCCAGTAATTACAGTGGAAAATATTTTGTAAAAAATTTACAAAACTTTATGGTGAAAATTGTCAAAAATTGACTATAAAGAGCAAATACTTATGAATATGGAATACTTTTAGAAAGACAAGAGTGCACACGCTGAAATGTCTCGCCTTCTTTACTAATCATTGATATTATGTTGATAGTCCTAAGTATAAAGCTTTATTACAACTGTCTTATAAACTTAACATTAACCAAGATAACTAAACATTGACCAATGAACCATGAAAATGAGGTCAAGGTAAGATGAACCATGCCAGGCACACATGTACAGCTAACAATGCTTCCATACAACAAATATAGTTGACCTATTACTTATAGTTTAAGAAAAATAGACCAAAACACAAAAACTTAACACTGAGCAAAGAACCGTGAAAATGAGGTCGAGGTCAAATAAAACCTACGCGACTGACATATAGATCATAAAATATTTCCATACACCAAATATAGTTGACCTATGGCATATAGTATTAGATAAAAAGACCAAAACTAAAAAACTTAACTTGGACCACTCAACCATGTAAATGAGGTCAAGGTCAGATGACATCTGCCCGCTAGACATGTACACCTTACAATTATTCCATACAACAAATATAGTAGATCTATTGCATAAAGTATGAGAAAAACCGACCAAAACACAAAAACTTAACTATAACCACTGAACCATGAAAATGAGGTCAAGGTCAGATGACACCTGCCAGTTGGACATGTACACCTTACAGTCCTTCCATACACCGAATATACTAGCCCTATTGCTTATAGTATCTGAGATATGGACTTGACCACCAAAACTTAACCTTGTTCACTGATCCATGAAATGAGGTCGAGGTCAAGTGAAACCTGTCTGACGGGCATGAGGACCTTGCAAGGTACGCACATACCAAATATAATTATCCTATTACTTATAATAAGAGAGATTTCAACATTACAAAAAATCCGAACTTTTTTTTTCAAGTGGTCACTGAACCATGAAAATGAGGTCAAGGACATTTGACATGTGACTGACGGAAACTTCGTAACATGAGGCATCTATATACAAAGTATGAAGCATCCAGGTCTTCCACCTTACCTTCTAAAATATAAAGCTTTAAAAAAGTTACCGCCGCCGCCGGATCACTATCCCTATGTCGAGCTTTCTGCAACAAAAGTTGCAGGCTCGACAAAAAACTATATGAAAGCTTAGTATTGACATTTTTATAGCAATTCAAAATAATAACAGTTCCTTCAGCATGGAAATGACTAATATACCTATACAAACTGATAGACTAATTTTGTCACAACATCATGAAAGTGGAGTTAAAGTCTTATAGGATTGTAATAAAATTGAGAATGGAAATGGGGAATGTGCCAAAGAGACAACAACCCGACCATAGAGCAGACAACAGCAGAAGGTCACCAACAGGTCTTCAATGCAACGAGAAATTCTCGCACCCAGAGGCGTACTTCAGCTGGCCTTAAATTTTTCAATTATTTTGCTTCATTTTAATCCATTGTTAAAACAAATTAAATAATTTTCAACAATTATTTACCATTTTAAGAGGAGATCTCTGTTTAGACATTGCCGGTGATGACTTTTTCTCTTTGATTCCATCAGTTATTTTCCTTTTTGCTGTCAACTTCTTTTTCAGACCATCTTTCTTCCCTTTGATTGGTTCCTGGTTGTCTGTTGTTACTTTTTGCGGTGATACAGCTGCATCATCGTAACATTCCATTTCTAAACCCACTTCGTCTAAATCTGTTTCACTGGCATAGGACATTGGAGAGTGCTGGAAACAAATTTAAAATCAATTAAAAGTACATATCAGTGGCAGATCCAGAAATTTTTATGAGTGGGGACCTACTGACTGCCAAAGAGGGGACCAGCTCTGGTCATGCTTCAGTGATTCCATTTATAATCAACCAAATTTTCCCCAGAAAATGAGAGCCCTGAAGAATTGCAGACTCAATCGGTAGTTTTACTGTCAAAACTCTAAGTTTACCTGGTGACGTGTAAGGGTAACAGGTAAATGGATATTTGTGACAGTAAAACTACTAATAGATGTCTCTATAGCTTCAAATACCATATACAGTCATCTATTTTCTAATATAAAATAAACAAATCTACAATTCTACCCATTATTTTGGCGTATTATTTTCATTAAATGAAAATTCGGAGAAATGTTTTCTTTGACAACACAGCTAGTTGATGTCATAAGTATGTTGGGCGTATGATAGGTAAACACTGGACATTCCTGGCTTCTAGCCCATCTCAAAATGTAATTAAATTTGAAAGCAAGTTGATTTCTAGCAGCAAAATGTGATTTTTGCTTATCTTGGAGAAATTACATGTCAAAATTTAGGAATTTAAAATGACAATTCCCTTAGATACACCCAAGACAGTTCGAAGAAAAATTGTACCCTGATCAACATTCTATCAGCACCATTGATTCAAAATAATTGAACCAGAATAATCAATAAGATTTTAAGTCCTATTTTACCATCTGTTCTTTGACTGTAACCCGTTTTCCTTCAGTTTCCTTTGGTGTATTTTTGACATCAGGTATTGATGCTGCTGGTACTGCTATTGGATCCTCATTTTTTACTTCAGTTTTAACCCTAAGCTGCAACAGACATTACATAATTTAAATTAGGTATTCTATTGAAATTTTTAAAATTGGTTGATAAATATTTACGGGTAATTTGAACAAGATTGCATGTGTTGTTGTGCTAAGCATATCCCTACTTGTAATTCAAAGTGTCAGACAAATAGATGTCGGACATATCCCAAAAGTTCACACACATGACTTTTGAGCTGATGACCAAATATGACATCTTTCTGAGAAAAGTGTAATGAAAAAGTTTCAGTTGATCCATCAAGGTTGAGGTTGTAAATTTCAAAGTATCTTTTCAGTGATTTTGTAAAGTACTTTCATAGTACAGTTTTATTTTATTACAGCTTTAAATAATTACATTGTATTTTATTTTGTAGAAAGTCAACAAGAGTATTTTCCACTAATATTACTCAAGTTAACAAATTTGTACAACAAATGCAAATACTCTCAGATCTGTCCTTAATGTCCTTTTTTGTTTTACTTAGGTGTTTTATTTTTTGTGTGCTTTGTATTGATCTGATGAGTCTGGCCCTTTTCAAGTGATTTTTATGTTTGTTCTTATATTGTACTGTTACACAACTGTCCCAGGTTAGCGGGAGGGTTTTGTCCCAGCAAACATGTTTAACCTCGCAACATTCTGTATGTGCCTGTCCCAAGTCAGGAGCCTCTAATTCAGTGGTTGTCATTTGTTGCTGTTTATCATATTTGTTTTTCGTTTCTTGTTTTGTACATACCCAGTAAATTAGACTGTTAATTTTCTTGTTTGGATTGTGTAACAAATGTCATTTTAGCTTACTATACAATATTGGGTTTGCTCATTGTTGAAGGCCCTACCATGACCTATTGTTGTTAACTTCTACTTTTTTGGTCTCTGGTGAAGAGTTTTCTCATTGGCAATTATATCCCATCTGCTTATTTTTAAATATCCATGATAGACAGGTGTATATAAAGATAATGTGGAACCAGTCAATCTGAAGGTTGTCAAACATTGGGAAAAGTCCAGTAAAAATTGGTTTGGTCCAGTTAAGTGATATGCGTTACTGGACCAAATGACTAGTATTGTTTTTTAACTTTATCCAAATCATATGTGTAAATGTCCTGTAAAAAAGAGTCTGGTACAATTAACAAGAATGGTTTACCGGACCAAATGTCCAGTTGATTTCTCAGAGCCTTTGGAACCACTTTGGAACCATGCAAATTTTCACTCAAACTTACTTATTTGCTTAACATTAGGAAATGATCATCATATATGTCACAGATAATTTATTTATATTTTTTTTGTATTCATTTTTTTCTCAATCATAATCACTTTGGTTTCATATACATGTACTGCTATTATTTCATATATTCATATACATTCATATTCATGAGTTCATAGACCTGATGTGACCTGCAATGCCATGAATTTCTATACATGTTACTAATATTTACATGCATGAGTAAAATGCATGCTTTCACCCGCGGAAAGTTGTTATTTTAAGGGTACTAACCACTACCACTCTTGATTCATTAGTCGCTGTACAAGGTGTTAGTTTAAAACTATGGCTGTTATATTTTCAGTATTAAAATTCTGTTCACTTATCATTAGTATTATAAAAGTTTTAAAGCCATTTCATATAAAAGAGTGACCATTTTTAACTGCAACATAAACTATTTATGACATTACAATTGACATTGTTGTACACATTTCCCTTAGAATTTAACACTGATTTTTCTGTACGTGATTTCATTTACTGATCCCTTTAAGAATCCTGTAAACATATTCAAACAATTCTATTGTGGTAGAATGTATGTGTGCAAGTACATATTTGTGTGGTTACACATTAAAAGTACACAAATCTCTACCTGTAGTGGTCCCTTTGTTGTGTCATGTAAACACTTGGGACATTCCCATTGTTGTCGGATATCTTCGTTGATAACACCCTCGCTGTTTAAGTTCTCGTACTTCTGATGTAAACAAGGAACGTGGATAATCTCCCAACACAAACTGCACTCCATTAACTGGTTTGGTTCTGGTTGGTCGGCTTTATTACAAATCAAACAGGTGGCATTGTGTGGTAGTACAGGCTGTAACATGTAAAAATAATAGCTATTACAAATCAGACAGGTGGCATTGTGTGGTAGTACAGGCTGTAACATGTAAAAATAATAGCTATTACAAATCAAACAGGTGGCATTGTGTGGTAGTACAGGCTGTAACATGTAAAAATAATAGTTATTACAAATCAAACAGGTGGCATTGTGTGGTAGTACAGGCTGTAACATGTAAAAATAATAGCTATTACAAATCAGACAGGTGGCATTGTGTGGTAGTACAGGCTGTAACATGTAAAAATAATAGCTATTACAAATCAAACAGGTGGCATTGTGTGGTAATACAGGCTGTAACATGTAAAAATAATAGCTATTACAAATCAGACAGCTGGCATTGTGTGGTAGTACAGGCTGTAACATGTAAAAATAATAGCTATTACAAATCCAACAGGTGGCATTGTGTGGTAGTACAGGCTGTAACATGTAAAAATAATAGCTATTACAAATCAGACAGGTGGCATTGTGTGGTAGTACAGGCTGTAACATGTAAAAATAATAGCTATTACAAATCAAACAGGTGGCATTGTGTGGTAGTACAGGCTGTAACATGTAAAAATAATAGCTATTACAAATCAGACAGCTGGCATTATGTGGTAGTACAGGCTGTAACATGTAAAAATAATAGCTATTACAAATCAAACAGGTGGCATTGTGTGGTAATACAGGCTGTAACATGAAAAAATAATAGCTATTACAAATCAGACAGGTGGCATTGTGTGGTAGTACAGGCTGCAACATGAAAAAATAATAGCTATTTCAAATCAAACAGGTGGCATTGTGTGGTAGTACAGGCTGTAACATTTAAAAATAATAGCTATTACAAATCAAACAGGTGGTATTGTGTGGTAATACAGGCTGTAACATGAAAAAATAATAGCTATTACAAATCAAACAGGTGGCATTGTGTGGTAGTACAGGCTGTAACATGTAAAAATAATAGCTATTACAAATCAAACAGGTGGCATTGTGTGGTAGTACAGGCTGTAACATGAAAAAATAATAGCTATTACAAATCAAACAGGTGGCATTGTGTGGTAGTACAGGCTGTAACATGAAAAAATAATAGCTATTACAAATCAAACAGGTGGCATTGTGTGGTAATACAGGCTGTAACATGTAAAAATAATAGCTGAAGAGGCCTTTTTTTAGCAGGACCAAAGCAAATAGAGAAATTAATATATAGCGGAAAATTTGGGTAATGACTTTACTTTTTGCTAATTTTGTGAATGAAAGGAATCACGAAATAAGAATGATAAAAAATGAAATATCAGTCAGATTTGGTCCTTGAAATCATAAAATTTGAACTACATAAAATTTAGGCCATTTTAACTTGATTGGATGAATCAATGCTGTCATTTATTGTTTCCAGTTTACAATTTAATCAAAGTGTTATAGCACTTTAAAAAGCATTTGCTGCATGTCTATCTAAAGAAAATGTAAAAATCTTTATAGTTTCGTTTAAACTGTTTCCACTAAACTTAAATACATTTGATCAGCTTTCGCTATACTTACAGAAAGACACTGCTTGCTTTTACAACATTGCTTCATTCTGCCTGATCCACCAAACTTCTTCATATCTTTACAGAAATTACATTCCCCACAATCTGACCGTGTACATGGTTCACATTTCTTACATCTTGTTCTACGACGACGCACAACCTCCGACTTCTGTAATTTTCCCTTTGTAGCCTTGGGTGCTTTCTGTCCAGTAGAAGTATACTGCTTTTTTGGTTTGATAACCTGTAGCAGAAAATACAGATAAATTAATACTGTAATCTTATATTTTATTTTAATTAAACATCATTATAATAATATTAATTGTTGCATATAAAGTTAGAAACCCTTACCCTTCTAAGGACCCCCTTTTTCGTGGGGTTTGGTATTGCAAATTAAACTGTAGTTTTGAGTATTGTTGATATAAAATAAATGTTTTTTTTTCCTGTCAGGGGTGGTTTTGATTGATTTCATTGGTGAACTGTAATCTGATCTCTATTTTCAAATCAAGTAAGGAATATTTTGAACCTGGAATAGTCACATGGGCATAGTTTTGAATTCTGGAAAATTGATAAGAAATGTAATGATATTTCCTTAAGAAATAACTAACTACGGTAAAATCCATATTCCTATATGATTGTCTGATGCCAAATAAATAAGGAATATACATGGGACAGATGATCCCCCCCCCCTTTTTGGCATATAATGTTAAAGGAATATAACTCAAGAACTGTAAAAGTGACGCTATTCAAATTTGTTCTTGATCTGAGTTTTGTTGAAATGAGCATTGTGTATACGTTTCAAAACATTTAGTTGAGGTAAACTTTAGTAAGAGAACCTTAATGAACAAGAGTGCACACGCTGAAATGTCTCGCCTTCTATACTAATCATTGATATTATGTTGATAGTCTTAAGTATAAATCTAAGCTTTATTACAACTGTCACATAAACTTTACATTAACCAAGATAACTAAACAAAGACCAATGAACCTTGAAAAAGAGGTCCAGGTCAGATGAACCATGCCAGGCAGACAGGTACAGCTAACAATGCTTCTATACAACATATATAGTTGACACATTACTTATAGTTTAAGAAAAATAGACCAAAACACAAAAACTTAACACTGTGCAATGAACCGTGAAAATGAAGTCACGGTTAAATAAAACCTGCTCGACTGACATAAAGATCATAAAATATTTCCATACACCAAATATAGTTGACCTATGGCATATAGCATTAGATGAAAAGACCAAAACTCAAAAACTTAACTTTGACCACTGAACCATGAAAATGAGGTCAAGGTCACATGACATCTGCCGCTAGACATGTACACTTAACAATCATTCCATACAACAAATATAGTAGACCTATTGCATATGGTATGAGAAAAACAGACCAAAACACAAAAATTAAACTATAACCACTGAACCATGAAAATGAGGTCAAGGTCAGATGACACCTGCCAGTTGGACATGTACACCTTACAGTCCTTCCATACACCGAATATACTAGCCCTATTGCTTATAGTATCTGAGATATGGACTTGACCACCAAAACTTAACCTTGTTCACTGATCCATGAAATGAGGTCGAGGTCAAGTGAAAACTGTCTGACGGGCATGAGGACCTTGCAAGGTACGCACACATCAAATATAGTTATCCTATTACTTATAATAAGAGAGAATTCAACATTACAAAAAATTTGAACTTTTTTTTCAAGTGGTCACTGAACCATGAAAATGAGGTCAAGGACATTGGACATGTGACTGACGGAAACTTCGTAACATGAAGCATCTATATACAAAGTATGAAGCATCCAGGTCTTCCACCTTCTAAAATATAAAGCTTTTAAGAAGTGAGCTAACGCCGCCGCCGTAGCCGCCGCCGTTGCCGCCGCCGTAGCCGCCGCCGGATCACTATCCCTATGTCGAGCTTTCTGCAACAA
Organism: Mytilus galloprovincialis; assembly: GCA_037788925.1. Lineage (NCBI taxonomy): Eukaryota > Metazoa > Mollusca > Bivalvia > Mytilida > Mytilidae > Mytilus > Mytilus galloprovincialis. The sequence goes on from CM075332.1 coordinate 19,213,625, forward strand.
AAGTTGCAGGCTCGACAAAAATCAAGCAATTTTTCATTTGTAACATGTGTAAAGGGGCACAACTCAAGAACATTAAAAGTGACACCACAAAACATCAAAATTGATCTATATATTGTGGTAATAAGTATTGTGTATAAGTTTCAAAGCAATTGGTTGAGGCAAACTCAAGTTAGAGAACAGAAACCAATTTTGGGACGTAAGTATGGACGGACATACAAACGGACAAGGGCCAAGGCGGAGGCATAAAAATGTTCAAGAAGAATTTTTAATTAACCACTTAAGATCTTATGTAATTTCCATCATATATACTCTCACCTTTTTTGATGGTGGCCAATAAGTAATTGCCTCTCCTGTGATTGCAAGCTGTGCATTGTCTTGAAGATGGTCTATAACCAATTGCTGCAACAACACACATTACTTATTAACTTGGATAGTTTAAAAGCTTCAAAAACTTTTAAGTTTAACAAGAAAATGTTCAAAATTTGTTCTCCTCTTTGTCAAAAATAATCAAGATGACAAGCTTTCATTAACTACCTTTATTTAAAAAAATACAATTTCTTTTCCGAAAAACCTGCAAAATTATCTCCCTTTTTGAAAATATAATCTTTATCAAAAGAACAACAGTTAATTTAATGCATTAGAATTTTATAATGAATATATAACAATAAATAATGAAACAGCAATCTGATAACTTAAAAAGTCACTTGTAAAGAAAATTTATATGTTATACTTAATTTTATTTTATTTATATTTAATTCAATATAGTTTAAATCCTATATTGGTCTTATTGAAATAAACACAAAACAAATCAGTCGTCTTTTGGTCAAGTTTTTAACTAGCCATGACAATATCAGGGTAATTGATTTTCTGGAATTGTTGTTACTTCAGTAAACCTGCATAAAAAGATCATCTTCAGACACAGAGAAAACTGACATTATCAAATGTAAACTTTGAATTGAGGTTTGTAATTCAAACATTTTTCTACAGTGGGAAAAGAAGAAATTGACATGACAAAATAGGGCTACATGTTATAGAAAATACCTTTATTGCAGGTTTGACTGTATGCAAAAGAAGTGACTTTTATAGTGGGTCTTATTGAGGTCTAAGTGTGACACAGAATTGCTGATTTTTTGTAAGTGTTGTGCCATTAAAAAGGGAAATGAAGTCTATAGGGACACAGGAAATTACAAAAAATTGAGAATTGCTTACGTACAAAGTGTAAGTGGGATATGGTAATCTGAAAAAAACAGTAAGCGGGATCCTGGCTCAAAACCCCACAATGAGACCCCCTTTATAGTAGGTTTCACTGTATCTTGATATTCTGTTTTCTTAGTAACTTACTTTTGCCTCTCTGAGTACACCCTCAGGATCAATCAGGTCTTTAGGGATACCTTTCTTAGATGGAGGCAAGTCTTCCAACCATTCAATCATTTTTTTCAATCCTTTTATCTCCCACTTGGTTAAATGAACATTCTTACGTTCTCTTTTCGTTCGTCTGATTTCGATGGATCCTGATGAACTATTTGAATCCTCATTCATTTTCAATTTGCTTGCTTTGGAAGTTATTTCTTTTGATACATTCGAAAAATCAATATCACCATGGTGACCAGCAATATCATCTGGTCTCTCATATATTTCAGTGTCTGCAGAACTACAACTATCAGATGTAGATTTCCGTGGTGATTGTTTCAACTTCGTTGCTGATTTTTCATCATCAGCAGAAGGAGATTTTTTCACACTTTGGTGGTCAATTCTAGTGAGTTCTATTTTGATACTTTTTGAAATATTTGATGTTCCAATTTCCGGAGAATTTTTTGATTCCATTTGTCCATTTTCTTGTGAACATCGTGATGAGGGTCTTGAATCGTCTTGACAATCTGGTTTCTCGTCCTCCTGATTCTCAGATGGAAGTTCAATGCACTGCTTCCCTGTCAGACAGCACAAGTATTGAGCCAAAACATACCATGCTATTTCGGCATAAAATGGATACCGAAATTTATGAGGCACCTGTAATTAGAAATCAATCTATCATAATCAGAATCACAGGTATGGTTGCCAAACTTGTTAAAGTACATGGTACAAAAGTATCAATTTGATTTGTTACAACAAATTCAGGTGTTTTTATTTTTGGCGTTTGAATCATCTCATTCAGGATATATAAGAATGATTGTTATGCAAAATAATTAATGTATTATTTTCTTCATATGTAAATCATAAAGAAATCAATACACATTCAATACGCAACCAATTTCTATAATTATTGTTTTTATCTATCATCTTAACCTAAAATGGAAATAACTACAGGATGCAAGGTGCCTGAATTACTTACTTTTATTTTATTTTGCCAAATAAGCATAAAAATAAGTTTTGTATGAGAACATAAACCAAAACATAAAACATATGCAGCAAGTCTTATTTCAAATTGTTCAGTGATTCTAGAAGAGATCTTTCAAAATCAGACAAATTGGCCTCTATTTATTTTTTGGCAAGCTTAAGAAAAAGTAACAACATTTGGTAACACCTTCTAGGACATGATTTGTTTTCAATTCATAGTATCTGCTTTTGAAAAGAAAAAAAGCAAACATCAATTTTCTAGAGAGTGTACATATAAAATGTGACCTCAGATGGTGGCCATTTTTTATTTTAAATAAGGTAATAAGGAATAAAAAAAGGAAGTTTACTTTTAAGCAATTATTGCTGGATTACCTATTTTTTTTTACTGTTATGCTAATTGAAAGTATATATATATATATATCAAACATAAGATCATGTACATGTACAATAGCTAGTTGATCAATGCTAACTATTGAACTCATAAAAAATCTTGCCCATTCAATCTTTTTATATCAATTTCATTAAACATATGCAGTGGTGGAGCCAAGGAGGGGGGGTTCCGGGGGTTGGAACTACCCCTTTGTTTTGGACGATCAATGCATTTGAATGGGGACACGTAGTTGGAACCCTCCTTTTTAAAATGGCTGGAACCGCGCCTGATATGATACTGTGGATTCATTTATTTTCGTCCGACCAATTTCGTGGAAAACTTGCAAGTTGGTAAATATTTAATTAAGTGGTTTTACCCAAGTTTGCATACAAATTGGAATGCGTCATTTGATGAACATTTAATTTTGTGATTCACTTATTCCCACAAAATCCACTAAAAATTACTTACATGTGTTCTGTCCTCAATATCAGACACGGTTAACTGGGTCTCCATGTTGTAATTGTGAAGAAAATTACCTCCAAACACTAGAGAGTCTTCAGGTGTATAAACTCCATGAATCCAACCTAAAATAACAGAATAAGTTTTATAGGTGATACTGACTTCAAGTTTTATATCTATTTCATTCATACCATAATTAATATTACAGTAAAATATCTATATTTTTAAATATGAATATTTGACAAATGAGGGAGGAAAAAATGAATGCATGTTTTAATCTTAAAAAAAATACAAGATGAAGCATGTGTCTGAAGATTTTTTTTAATATTGGCTATGGTTCCTACATCTAGAGGGTCACAAACATCTAAACGGTCTAGGTAGTGCACAGTGGTTTGTTATCAAAAGACAGACACCAATCAGACTTTTTTATGATTGTAAGTGTTTGATATTAAGCAAACAATCAATCAATCAATCCTTGCCTAAGTACATGCCTTTCTTTGATAATGGACCGTCTTTCTCAATCAACATAAACTGAACTCTTTTCAGTTGTTTTTTTCAAAACAGAAATCCATTGTGAATTTTCTAAGAGAAATATCTTGAAACAAACTCTTTCTTTCCTTTTACAAAATCTATATTCTTTTTCCAAAGCTCTATTGTCTTACTTGCAATAAATTGTGTACCACTTAAACCATTAACTGAAATACACATATAGTTTCAGTTTCCGTGGTAACTACTTACCTGATGGTATGATGAAAGTGTACCCAGCATGCAATGTAATTCTTTCACATCCCTCAACCTTGTCTGCCAAGAAAATGTCACCTTGTTTCCCTGACAACACCCAGGTTAAGTAGATTTCCATGTTTTTTGGTGTTGGTGGAATTAACCAAAATACCTGAAAACAGAAACAATTTAAATCCACTTTAAATCCACTTTGTATGCACTGTTTATATTTTTTAAGTGTGGATATAACTGCATTTCATTTCTGTACATGTGTGTTGCATATCAATAGTTCAAAATTGTGATGAAAATCTTCATATAAAAATCAAAGTGCTTTTGATTGCTATCATTTGACATTTTGAACTGCATTGTATTTTATATTAAACTAAGCAATGGAACAAATTTAGACAAAAGTTTTTAACTAGAGTTATTCCTCTTTGTCAATAACAGTTAGATTCATTATTGCAACTTTGATATGAAATCTTTAATACAAGAAATAGATTTTTTTGTTAAATATGGTTATTTTAAAAAATTTACATCATTTCATATCTTTACTTCACTGCAGCTCTGTTAGTAATTAGGGTAAAGATAAGGTATAGAGTATAGGTTAATATAGCTGTGTCAATAGGGTAAAGATAAGGTATAGAATATAGGTTAATATAGCTGTGTCAATAGGGTAAAGATAAGGTCTGGAATATAGGTTAATATAGCTGTGTCAATAGTGTAGATAAGGTCTGGAATATAGGTTAATATAGCTGTGTCAATAGGGTAAAGATAAGGTCTGGAATATAGGTTAATATAGCTGTGTCAATAGGGTAAAGATAAGGTCTGGAATATAGGTTAATATAGCTGTGTCAATAGGGTTTTGGTTAATATAGCTGTGTCAATAGGGTTAATATAGCTGTGTCAATAGGGTTAATATAGCTGTGTCAATAGGGTTAATATAGCTGTGTCAATAGGGTTTTGGTTAATATAGCTGTGTCAATAGGGTTAATATAGCTGTGTCAATAGGGTTAATATAGATGTGTCAATAGTGTAAAGATAAGGTATAGAATATAGGTTAATATAGCTGTGTCAATAGGGTAAAGATAAGGTCTGGAATATAGGTTAATATAGCTGTGTCAATAGTGTAAAGATAAGGTCTGGAATATAGGTTAATATAGCTGTGTCAATAGTGTAAAGATAAGGTATAGAATATAGGTTAATATAGCTGTGTCAATAGGGTAAAGATAAGGTCTGGAATATAGGTTAATATAGCTGTGTCAATAGGGTAAAGATAAGGTCTGGAATATAGGTTAATATAGCTGTGTCAATAGTGTAAAGATAAGGTATAGAATATAGGTTAATATAGCTGTGTCAATAGTGTAAAGATAAGGTATAGAATATAGGTTAATATAGCTGTGTCAATAGGGTAAAGATAAGATATGGAATATAGGTTAATATAGCTGTGTCAACAGGGTAAAGATAAGGTCTGGAATATAGGTTAATATAGCTGTGTGACTGTGTCAATAGGGTTTTGATTGCATGAGTGCATACTTAACTCAAAATAATTTTAGAATAACAAATCAAAGAGTTCAACTAAACATAAATATTCAACTGGTGATCAAACATCACATAATTCATGAGTTAATTATTAGTATTGTTCAGTCTCACATAGAACATTTTTTTTCTAAATTCGATTTCTTGGATTAGTAATTCTTTTTATAACACTGATCATGGGCTTTCAAGTGAAAATAGACTTTTTTTTAATTCACAATATTATGAATATTATGGTATCTAGATAAAGCATAAGATGGTACCTATTAAAACGTTAAAACCCACTGCATTTGTTTGCACTGGTCCTAAGTCAGTAATCTGGTGTTCAGTAGTTGTTGTGTGTTAATGTGGTTCATAAGTGTTTCTCATTTTTTGTGTAGTTTAGACCGTTGGTTTTCATTTTTACACATCATTTTGGGGCCCTTTATAACTTGCTGTTTAGTGTGAACCAAGGTTCTGTGTTGAAGCCAGTACATTGACCTATATTGATTTACTTTTACAAATTGTGACTCGGATTGAGAGTTGTCTCATTGGCACTGACATACCACATCTTCTTATATTTATATATCTAGCACTTACTTTTTTCCCGTGTAGTATATGATACCATACAGATGTACCACCAAAATCTACATGGAAATCTGTATAACATCCCTTCACACTCATTAAACAATACCTAAAAAATATTAATATATATAATATAAAATGTTGTCACAGACGTATGTCCCACCTTGTTATTTTAATATTGCAAATGTTGAAATTATAATAGCAATACTCTAACATGTAAGTTTTGTGAATAATCAAAGTTGATAAACCATGACTGAAGGTACATGGCTACACAATCTCCATAGAAATGAAGATATGCCAATGCCAATACAACTGCATACCAAAAACCATTGACTTATCGTAAGCTGTTTCATTTAACCAACCCTAAACACAAACTTGTTTACTATGTAAAAGTGTCAGTCAATGAACAATGATGAGGGTTGGGGCTATATGATCCCCAGGCCATAAAAAAGAATAGGTTTGTTTGCCCAAACCCTACCTACCCAGAAAAAAGCTTTCTACTCAAATTCTTTTGTTGTCCTGATTTAAAGAAGTTTTTTTTTAATCAGATAGGCATGAAGACTAATAAACATCCGATACTTCAATTTCTTTAAAAAAAAAAAAAAAAATGCCTACCTACCTACCCACTGTCTCAACCTTGAGTAGGGTTTGGGCAAACCAAAATATTTTTGATTGTGGCCCCATGGAAATGATACTTGCAAATGCCAAAAAAATTTGCATACCAAATATCATTCACTTAACATTAGCATTTCATTTTAAACTAATCTAATCAAAAACTAATACATAAAAAAACTAAGCAAAAGTTTCAAAGTCAATAGACCATGACTTAGAGGGCAGGGCCAAATATTAGCCATGGAACTAAGATGTGTTAATGCTTATGCAACTGTATACTAATCAACATTGGCCTACCACTAATGGTTCCCATTGAAATGACCTAATCACAAACTTATACATGTACTTTGACCTATAATGGTTTACTTTTATAAATTGTGACTTGGATGGAGACTCAGTCATTGGAGAGGTGTCTCATTGGCACTCATTCCACATCTTCTTATATCTATGATAAAATATACTAAACTCTTAGGAAAATTCAAAACATAATGTCCCTAATGATAATCAAATGGCAAAATCAAAAGCTCTTGACAATAAGAGTGCACACACTGAAATGTCTCGCCTTTTACTAATCATTGATATTATTCTGATAGTCCTCAATATAAAGCTTTATGACAACTGTCACATAAACTTAACATTAACAAAGAAAACTAAACATTGACCAATGAACCATGAAAATGAGGTCAAGGTCAGATGAACCATGCCAGGCAGGCATGTACAGCTAACAATTCTTCCTTACAACAAATATAGTTGACCAATTGCTTAAAAGTTTAAGAAAAAAAAGACTAAAACACAAAAACTTAACTATAACTACTGAACCATGAAAATGAGGTCAAGGTCAGATGACACCTGTCAGTTGAACATGTTCACCTTACAGTCCTTCAATACACTGAATATACTAGACCTATTGCTTATAGTATCTGAGATATGGACATGACCACCAAAACTTAACCTTGTTCACTGATCCATAAAATGAGGTCGAGGTCAAGTGTAAACTGTCTGACGGGATAAGAACTATGCAAGGTACGCACATACCAAATATAGTTGTCCTATTACTTATAATAAGAGAGAATTTAACATTACAAATAAAAATCTTAACTTTTTTTCCAAGTAGTCACTGAACCATGAATATGAGGTTAAGGACATTGGACATTGGACATGTGACTGACGGAAACTTCATAACATGAGGCATCCATATACAAAGTATGAAGCATCCAGGTCTTCCACCTTCTAAAATATGAAGCTTCTGCCAGATCACTAACCCTATGTCGAGCTTTCTGTGACAAAAATCACAGACTCGACAAAAACAATTGTAACTTTCATAAGTCATACATAGTAGGTATCAAAAGAAACAAATGTTGGTCCACATGCTCATTTTTTTAGAAATAGAAAACTTAAATTATTTTTTTTAATGCTAGAAATTCCACTTCTCTTTTTGTAGCTAAACATCATTGTTATGCATTCTAACAGAGCAGCTAGTCTAGCCATTGACCAGAACACTAGATGAATTAACCACAGGCACTTGTCTTAGAATTTTATTTCCCTATATACCGAAACTATTTTTCTGAGATGAGCGCCTGTGGAAGTAATGTCATATACTAAAATCTTGATGGTAGAAAAGTTGCCTCAGATTTAAACCTACTTTTGAACTTTTGGGTATTTCATCTTGTCAATTATGTTAGTGGATTCTGTCTGACAATCTTTGTAGTGTCTTGGCCATACTGTGTCCACCCAATCCACTTGTCTGACCTACAAAGAAATAATAAATAACTTTAGTTGACCCTTTCATCAAGCAGTATCGTATCATCTAACCAGTACAGTGGGGTTGTTTCCTTGGGTTGCAACCCCCCCCCCTTTTTTTTTGGACGATCACTGCATTTGAATGGGGGCATATAGTTGGAACACCCCCCCTTTTTTTAAATGGCTGGATGTGCCCCTGAAGGAGCTAGACCCTTTACAATGACCATGGATTATTACACATGTTTTTCATATAAAATCAATCCATACACCACATATAGTTTACCTTTTAATTATATAGTCATGTAACTTTAACCTTAAGCAGTTACTGAATCTTGAAAATGAGGCAATGACAATGGACAAATGAAAGACAGAATCTTTGTAAAATACGGAATATGCATACAAGGTATGAAGAATCTAGGTCTTCTACATTTTGAAATATTTAGCTTTATACAATTTACTAATAGTTTATGCTGACTCCAGATATTAATCCTTTTGTTTCGCATACAATGACTTTTGTGGCAGGCAGGGCAACAATGTTAACTATTGTGTTTTCTATTATTTTGTTTCTATTATTTTCAGGTACATGTTACTGGTGTGTTTTGTTTATAGATTAGTAAAGACATTATATTAGACATTAATTAGACTTTGTGTTGAAGCCAAATACAGTCATTTAAGGTGGTACCCAACACTTTCACTAAAATTAATTTGGCTAATTTAATTTTCATAAAATTTCGACAAATTATTTACTTTGACCCTTTTACAAAAATGTAAAAAAAATCAAAAAATTTGAACCAAGCGTTTTATCAGAAAAATTACACTGGTTATATAGCTGTAAGTTTGACAAACACTAATTTTGATCATTGTGAAGCTTTATATTGCCTTCACAAGGCAATGTAATTAAAACGTTTAGCTGATATTACAGAGTTATCTCCCTGTAGTGTTAGGTACCACCTTAACAAAAAATTATTTAGTTTTATTATAGTGAGGCTCATTGAGATATGTATTGTCAGGATGATTCCTAAACTGAAACAATTGTTATTGTATAGAAAACATTGTTTCTACATATTGACAAGGTTATAATTATAGCAAAATTACACTATAACATACCCGTAGCCAGGGGGGTTCGGGTGTTTGGGACGAACCCCCCCCCCCCCTTAAAAACAAATAAGCACTGTTAAAGTCAACGCTTTGTTCGAATTGTGACTGTTAAAGTCGAGTTTGTGAGTCCAAATACCCCCCCCCCCCCCCTTGGAAATTCTTGGCTAGGGGCCTGTATAATACAAATAGCAAATATTTTGTCATCCTACAGACAAGATGAGAAACAAAATATATCAAGATTCTTCAAAAAGAATATTTCTGTATTAAATACTATTTAAAAACATTATTAACATCTGTTTGTATAATAGTCCCAGTTAACATACACCATTTTTCTTTATTAGAAAATTTAAATCCTGTAAATGTCTTTATGACAAAAAATTATTTTGAACTTTTATAATTTGGGTCAGTTATTTTCTATGTCATTTAAATATTTAATAATTAGCTGAATCAGGTATAGACATGTCCTAAATACCTTCCTGGTTGGTTGACATTGAAGAAATGTTGAAAGAGAACTAAACTTTTGTCATAACAACAGCAACAGGTATTTGGTTAAATTATTAGTTATTTTATTTAATGACTAGGTATAAAATGCAGAGTAATGTGTATGTAACCATGTCCATACATTGTAAAAAATATGGCTTATTGTTCAAAGGAGTGAGTTCGGTAAGGTCCTAACATGGCCCCCTTTTTTAGCGTAAATTTCAAGTTAGGTTTTATTGAGCAATATCACAAGAAGTTATAGCTAATACAGTGATTAGATAGGAAATAAGTCATTTTGTTGAAAATTTACGTTCTTGCAATTTATTATGATGTCACAAGTTGTACTCATATTATATTTCGACGAAAAAATCAATGGAAATAGGCAAATTTCCATAGATTATTGGACAGGAAACATAGAGCGCATACATCGACAACAAAGATCTTTTAAAATAATGTGTGTAAGGCATTTCATGTCTTATTTGAATATTTATTTTGTCGACGCCTGCGCTCTATGTTTCCTGGTCCTTAATTTGGTTAAAATCCAGCAGATTTTCACCAAAATCTCTTATCTTAACCTTTTGGAATGTAAAAATCAACGTGTTAGAATTAAACTTTGACAAAAATAGTTCTATTTAAATTTCTCACATGTCTCTAAGTCAACTTAACCCTTTAACCCCCAATCCCGCCTGTAGGCGTGATGGCGACAACCATTCTTTGATGGCCCGTATGACCCTCCATACTTTTTTTGAACTGCCCCAGCTGAACTGTCATGATAGCAGGGACTTCAACCAAGCAGTTCATGGTCCATCAACTCTTCTCAGATGTCTGTTCATGAAAATATGGCACTTTGAAAGCCGTTTAAGAGTTCAAAATCGGAAAAACATGAAAAGTAGCCAAAATCAGGTGGGGGTGGGCATCTTTTGATGGCCACTACGTAACTGGAAGTGACTGTTGGTAAAAACTATTATCATATATGCATGCATAGGTGGTATAGGAACACAACGAGGTATAATATGGCCAATAGGAATCTAGTCTGTAAAATCTAGGTCACCGTTTTGTCAAAAATCCATAAAAACGGACATTTAGGCAGACCTGACTTGACAATAATAATTCCCAAGCAAGACACTGAAGTCCAATATACTCCCAGCTAGCATGAATGGACTACTGTAACTATAGGGTAATACTTGAATGACAAAAAAACACAGTCGTGTCAGTGTTCACCTCTCAAGGTCATTTTGAAATCGGATAATAGACGGAAAATTACCATTTTTCACTGGGGGTGGGTTCAAACCCACGAGAAAATATTCCACCTCCCACCCCACCCCCGACCCATGCCATCCGCCCCCAAATCCCAATAAGTGGTTTAATAGATGAGCATCAGTTACAGCATCAGGAGTTTGCTCATTTGCATATAATTTGCATATGTTTGCAAATTTTCGAAAATGCCTGATTTTCCAAAAATGTCTTGGGGGCGAATGAGTTAAAACATTTTTTGTCTTGTAACATTGAACCTTATAATCAGGGCCAAATATGGCCTTTACCGAACTAACTCTTTTATAATCAACAATGTCATCCATCATTTTTACCTGTGTGATTGAGAATTATTATTTAATATTCAAATCAATTTTGTTTTATGTAATCAACAAGAAGCACAGCTAGTGGCCAATACAACAGAGTGAATCAATGCAAGATAAACAAATAAAATATACAGCAACAAACGACAAACATTGAATCATTCAACAAGTCCCTGTCCCTAGTCAGGAGCCTGTAATTAAGTGACTGGAGTTTGTTGTACATTATATTTGCTTTGGTTCATTGTTATGTCCATAAATCAGTGTGTTAGTTTTCTCCTTTGAATTTTTTTTACATTTGTCATTTTGCCAAAACTCACCATCCATTCACCATTAACTATTTGGACCTTGACAATAAAGTGATATAACTTTTATCTTGGACATTTCCAGGTCATGGCATCCAGTAAACCTATTCCATGTGGACCTTGTATAGCAGGAAAAGTAAACACTAAAGCTGATATCTGGTGTTACAACTGTGATGAAGGATTATGCTCAACATGTTCTGGTCATCACAAAAGATCTAAGTTGTCACGTGATCATAAGATTATTGATATCAAAAATTATAAACCATCTGTCCAAGCTATTAGAACAGAATGTGACAAACATGGTCAACAGCTTAACTTGTATTGCCAGAGTCATTTAATGCCTTGCTGTGATGAATGTATATCCATTAGTCATTCAAAGTGTACCGGAATAAAAAGTTTAGCCAGTATTGTGGAGAAAACCAAGATTGAAATATCTAAAGAATCCGTAGAGAAAGATATCAACTCCATCTTACAACTCTTAGGTAAAATTGTAAATAACAAATCACAAAACATTAAAAGAGGAGAACAAGAATATAAAAGCATTAAAGAATTCATTGTGAAAATACGCAATGAAATAGATAAACATTTAACCCACCTAGAGAAGAAGATATGCAATGAGGCAGATACCATCTTGAATGAAGAAAAATCAAAAGCCACAGATTTAATTGCTGCAATTGCAGAAAAACAGAAAAACTTAAAGAAAATGCAAGACCAACTACATACAGTCATACCACATGCCTCCAAACTCCAATCATTTCTAGGCATACATCAGATTGAACAACAAGTACATCAATGTCAACGATACATAGATGATCTGGAAAAAGACGACAGGGCAAAAGAATTTACCATCAAAATGGAGAAAAACAATGAAGTAGAAAAGATGATAAAAAAGTTTGGATCCTTAGGAGAATTAACTGTTGTTAAAACAGATATGGATTTGAAGAGAGAGACAAGTGTGAGGAGGGAAGCACAAGTAGAATCAATCAATCAAACAAACATAAACAACATGGCCATCAATATTGAGAATAAGATACAGATCAACATTCAGGAGATAAGTGATATGATTTGTCTGATGGATGGAAGACTTATAATAGTGGAATGGTATGACAAAGTTAACCTTCTTACTCCTGATGGCAAACTACTGAAAAAGTTACCTATACCTGGTAAAGCTTACAGTGTCACACAGATCAATCAGAACACTATTGCCGTAACTTATCCTTATGAGAAAGCCATTAAGATCTTCAATATGGAGAATAAAACAGTAACCAAAGTTATCACATTAGATAAAAAATGCAGGGGATTATCATCATCAGATGATTCTCTTGTTGTAGGTTTGATTGATGATAAAATCCGTATTATAGACTTAGAAGGAAAAACACTGAAGTCAATAAAAGTTAAGTGTGCATCAGATCTGGATAACCTTGTTTACTGTAATGACAGAGTAATCTATAGTGACTATTATGGTGAAGCAGTATACTGTGTTGATCAATTAGGTAAACAGATCTGGCAATATACACAGGATTTATCAGGACCAATGGGACTTTGTACAGATACTGATGGTAACATTATTGTAGCAGATTACAACTCTCATAGAATAATAGTTATATCAAAAGATGGAAAGGAGAGTAAAGTACTACTTAGTGATGGACTGTTGTATCCTAAATTGATTTGTTTGAAACAAAATGAGTCTTCAGGTTTTATTTATGATGGAAGTGGCAAAAACTTGACAAAATTCAATTTATCTTCTGGATGAAATATACACTGAGAAATCAAATGATTTTACCTGATTTTGATACATGTACAACAATAAGTAAATTGTATATATTTTTATTAAATATTACACAGAATCAGTAAAATTAGTTGAGTCTGTCATCAGTTATTTTTTATCATATCCTGTGTTAAGATTCTACCATTATTTTGAAAATCTAAAATATTGAGGTCCAATTTGTTAGCCACTATGATGTTAAATTAGAGAATCAAAGGATTCAATATTAAATATGAATAATAAAGGACAATGGCATTGACAATAACACCACTCAGGTCCTATTATTTTCCTCATTTGACCCCTGGTTGGAAAATTGACCCAGGTTCAAATTTTAGGGAGTTCAATTTTCTAATGTCACCAATACCAATAGTAAACATGGTACATGTTGCATGAAGTTTCCAGTTGTAGTAAGAAAACCTGGATGAGTTCAAACAGAAATAGTTTGACACCTTTCTGACACATGTTTCAATTGAATTCCTGACTGACTGAATACATAAAAATCTAGGCTAAAACACACTAGTACTTTTCTTGTCCTTGAGGTTTAAAAAAGTTTGCACATCCTGAAATGTCTTATTAAAATAAGGAGATCTGGTATGATATCCAATGAGACAATTATAAATCAAAGTTGTCTGCTTTTTCTTGAATCAGGCCACACTTAAAAATATTTGGTTTGCCTAAACCCTACCCAAAGGTTGAGACAGTAGGTAGGTAGGTAGGCATTTTTTTGTTTCCCCACAAAACGAAATTTTATATATCTGATGTTTATTAGTCTTTGTGCCTATCTGATTAATAAAAAACTTATTCAAATCAGGAAAATAAAAGATTTTGAGTAGGCAGCTTTTTTCTGGTTATATGGTTGGGGCTAACAAACCTATTCTTTTTTATGGCCTCATAGTCAAGTGAAAATGAGCGGGTGACGATAAAGTGAACCCTGCCATACAGACATACCTTAAAAACATTCCATTCAACAAATATATTTGATGCTTAATGTACCTGGAAAAACATCAAAACCATGACGAAATCATTGAGCATTGAAAACGAGGTCAAGGTCATAAGCACTCTGAAAGACAGACATGTAGATTTAATAATTCTATACACCAAATATAGTTGACCAATTGCTAAATGTACCTGATAAACTGAAAAATGAAAAAAAGTAAAAAGTAACAATGACAAATGTACCATGAAAAGTAGGTCAAGGTCACATGAACCCTGCAAGACAAAGATTTACACTTTGCAAATGTTGTACACACAAGATATGGTTTACCTAATGCTTGTAGTATCTGATCAACTGACAAAACAATGAAAACTGAAAATTGACCAATGATCCATGAAAACGAGGTCAAGGTCAGATGAACCCTGCCAGACAGGCAAGCAGAAATTTAAAAAAAATCATACACCAAATATAGATGACCAATTGCTTAATGCATCTGATAAACTGGGGGAAAAAACATGAAAAAAGTAACATTGACCACTGAGTCTGAACAATAAAAATGAGGTCAAGGTCATATGAAACCTGCCAGACATACATGTACATCTTACAATAATTCCATTGCTTAAAGTACATTAGAAAAAGACCAAACCATAAACACTTAACATTGTTCAAAGATCCATGAAATAAAGGTTTTAAAAGGTAAGATAAAACCAGTGTGTTAGACATTTTGCACATTACAATCTGTCTTTATGCAGTCTATATTTAACCTATTGCCTATAGTATCTTTTTTCAAGCCATTACTGAACCATGAAAATGAGGTCAAGGGCAATAGACAAATGACAGACAGGAACTTCGTAAAATAAGATATCTGCATACAAGGTATGAAGCATCTATGTCTTCTACCATCTGAAATATAAAGCTTTATACAAAAAGTTCAAGCCATCACATCCACTACAGGATTGTTAGCCCTATGTCTTGCAGTTGCAAGGCAGACAAAATAATAGCTACATATTCAGTTAAATAGACTTTAATGTAACTGACTTTTAAGAGGGTGGTAAAGGGTTAGTTTCGTGCAAGGTGTTTTATCATTTTTATTTCATGTGCCGCCGTAAAAAAGGTTTGTTATTCACCCTATTTCGTGAAATCGGTAAAATGATCAACGTGCAAGAAATTTTTAATTGTTCTTTTATCGTGAAATGGCAATTTTATTTCACGTTCTTCCGTGCAGATACCTCCTTTACGCCCCTCTTTTAACTTACCAAAGCTGGTGATTCCACATAGTTCTCTAACTTGGTGTGACTAAATTCTAAACTGATGACATTTAATAACCTTGACCTTTCAGTATTCTCATAATACTGGACCCAGTCTCTCATGGACATCTCAATCCCTTTCTGAGTATTAACATCCATAACATCAAGCATACGCCGACTCCCTACAAATAAATATAATAATCAGTAGTTACAAAATGTGCCAATTTAGAAATATCCTGTATTAAAGGAGTAGGTCCGGTAAGGCCAAGTTTTGGCCTCAAATTTCAAGTTCATATGACAAAAGACTTTGGACATTTTTTTAACGCTTTTAAAAGGGAATATGATACAGTAGCAGGGGCAGATAATAACGTTTTCAATACTGTTCATGTTGTTTTCGCGTCATTGGTAACCAGAACGATGTAATTTCGCAATGTTTCTAATAACAACGTGAACATTTTGCGACGTTGCTTTAAAAAAGTCATATTTCGCGGATTATACACTGACGTCATTAATTTCGGTTGCGCGTATTTAAAAAAAAGTACCTGCTAAAAAAGCGGCCATGCCGTTTCTACAAGACGGAGAAATCTGCCAAAAAGCAGTGAGATTAAAGGAAATACTTGAGATGTACAAAAATAAATCAAATACAATTTTGCATGACGAAATTGAAGAAATGGTGATAGACACCGAAGAGAGTACTGACAGTATAACATGGAAGACGGAAGAAGAAACGGGAGTATTTAGACTGACACTGAATAACTGCCAAAACTGCACAGCCCAGCGGAATCTGCTCAACGTAGAAAAAGAAAAATTGCAAGGAATTTGGATCTGTCTTACTATTCGTTGCTTAAACTGTAACATGCTGAAAAACATTTTACCAATAACACAATTCGGAACAAAACGACCTGCAATAGCTAAATATGAGTATTGGTAGCTGCTTAACGTCCAGCGGCAAATATTTAATTGCACATTTATGATATCCGAATGTTATTTTAATGAAACTTAAAGAAATGAGAAAACTTATGAACCCTTGATTAATGAGAAAAAATTAACAAAATCTATGGCGCGTAGGGTGGCCAAATCAGGTCTGGTGTTGAAATCCATACACAAAAGTCATTACTACCGCATGTTGTACAGCTGTGCAATATTTTTCATGACAAGAACAGCTATTTTCATTTATTGATAATGAATTTGAAGTAAATAATACTATCTTGAATTGGAAAACATCAGAATCAAAATAGTTAAGTTTGTGTCTTTTTTTTTCTTTTCTTGTTTAGCATTTGGCAGCCTCCAAATTTTACGGAGAATTGTCATTGTAAGGCCAAATTTAACAGACTATCAATGAAATAACAAAACCGACTGCATGTGCGAGACCCTTATTGGTCAACAAGGTCGTATAACATCCCTATTCGTAAATAAAATAATGAATAAAGAGAGTGCCTCATCCTGTTCTGGACTTGAAATTGGTACATAAAAAAAAATTGCCGATTTTAATTGATATTTTGAAAACATATAATATTGTATGTGTATGTAGAAAAACTGTCAATAACAGTCCGTTAAAAAGATTTAAAATAAATATATTGGTGTCGTTTTTGATTTGAATGTAAGCAAAATATTACCAATAGATGCAGAATTGTCACACGTTAGTTTGTTTAATTGGTTGTATTCTTTTTGTATATGAAACTAGATGTTATAGACCATTGATACATCTAAACTGGATATAATAGACCAAAACAAGAAAACACCTGTTCACATGCTGTTGAAAAGGCTTGTAATTAAATGGTGTCTTTTGGTATTGTTCATCATATTTGTATTTTGTTCATTGTTTTGTACTTAAATCAGGCCGTAAGTTTCCCTTTTGAGTTGTTTTGCATTTGTCATGTGGGGGCCTTTCACTATGAGGTATTGGTTTTAATCATTGTTGAAGGCCGTCCGATGTGCTATAGTCGTTTAGCCATTTGGTCTCTGATTGAGATTTGCCTCATTGGTAATCATACCACATCTTCTTATTTGTATAAGCATGTCCCTATTGTACTTCAATGTATAGAGAGATAAAAATTGAAGTATCGGCAAATGTACACTACGGTAATTGCAGAAAGACAGATCAGAAAGTGTACACACGTTAAAACTTGTCGTATAGTTAGACGATTAGACAGACGAACAAAGTGCTTTCAATATAGCTCTACTTCTACACAAACAAGTTTGCCAATATCCATACATATAACAAGGTTATGTAACTTATCTATTGATAAAGACATTGTTCAATATTATTCTCTTATACCGTCTACAGTACTTCCTATGAAATATTATATTCCAACTTCATTTTCGGTCGATTGAGGCAATAATGGCATGAGTTAAATTGCACAAAACAGCTCTTTTTATAAAACAAGAAGTACTGCTTATACTGATTATCTTTTGAATGTAAAAATAAAATCAAAGTACGTCTGGACCTTTTCAAGTTAACGATACGGTATCGGTTTTGTCATTGTTAAAGGTTATACTGTAAGTTGTCAATTTATGGTATCGCCTCACTTAATTTATAGTTGGTTCACATTTTTTCATGTCAATAATGTTGTCTATCCTCTTACAGTACATGAAGCAATTTAGAACTAATGTTGGACGGAGATGCACCTTTATACTTCTATCAGATTTTCTTTTTTGCCGTACATCTGACAAATCAATCTGCTAGAATTCTTTTTATAGTCTTTTTTTTATTATGAAAAGGTTCCTGTCCAAATTTCGTTTCGTAAATGTTTAGCAAAAATGTTTTTCCATTTTATGATTAACCATCTTATAAATTTTTATGATAAGTATCAACGCTTTGAAAAACACCTGCATATACTTGACAGCGAACTTGTGTACAGTGGGAATGATTACACGACGTTGTTGCGATTAAAACTTAATTTAACGTAATTTAGCGCCATACTGACAGAAGTCTTAAAAAATTATGGTATATGGCTTTTATTGAAAAAACAAGCACATGGACCCTATTTTTTTTCTTTTGCAATCAATCAAGTACTGTTTCAAGAACACTCCGCCAAATTTCAGGACAAAATCAACAATCAAATTTTTTCTGCACTCCCGAAAAGAAGCAAAAATATGGTCATTTTTTTTATTTCGAATATAGCAATCTAAATCTGGAACATGATGATTTGGTTTAACCTTAAACTTATTTTAGCATGTTGATGCCATGGATCAAGGGAATATTTTACAAAAACCTGGTTAAGTTATGACTTTTCGTTCATAAGTATTTTTACTTTCTTTAAAAGTCATAATTTATGAAATTTCAGGGATTTTCTTCCAAATTTGCAAATTTCGAACCAAATTACCTCAAAAAGTAAGTCATGAAGGTACTTTTTTCTTTGCATATTGAAAAGTACACATTGAAATTGACCTTGTATCAAAATTTTAAGAAAAAATCAACGAGGGATCTCTTCTGTATTGTATGCCCTTAAATGTCTATATCAATTGATTCAATCATTTTTTGTGAAAGATTTTAACTGATTCACTCATTAAAAACGCTCCGTTTCTACCTTAAATATGAAAAATCTATCAAATGTGCTAAAAATGTCACTTTTCATATGGTTTTTGTCAAAAATGAAAGTGGCCACATTCGTGTTCATCCTCGACCTTTATATATCTTATGTATTATTATTAAACACAACTAACGTTTCAATATCAAGAATGAACACAAATGCGGCCACTTTCATTTAAGAAACCGTCTGAAATTTAACTAAAATGCTGACATTGTGAAGATTTCAGTAATTTAGAATGACTTAGTGATGTAAGTACCTGATATGTGTACATTGTAATGACAAAAACAGCCCATATTTATGTAGCAGAGGCATTATACATTCCAAAAAAACAACTAAACGTTTACATTTAAACAATTTTGTAAAACTGCTATATTTTGGGGCCAAAAGGGGGTCTTATTGAACCTACTCCTTTTTATACAGGTGGTCCGAGACCACAGTTATTTCATAGTGCATTTCTTTTTGACAATAATGAAAATTCAAAAAATCCCACCTGCTCTTTCTCAATAATATTTTTACAGTGTGTTGTACTACTTTTGGAACAAATTATATCAAAATAATAGAAAACTTCATCAGCTTGAACTCAAAATATGGACAATTTTATGTTAATGACGTCTTGAAATCTTTTGACAAGTAACACACTGTCCACACTAAAGACTATATTTGTGGACAATGGAAATCAAAGTATGATAACTGTGTTGTCAGACCAGGCAAACATATAACTTTGGTTTTTAATGTATTAAATTGATTGCACAGATGTTGTGTAAAATCTCTGACTGATGTAATCATTATCCAATATTAAAATTCTTTATCCCTTCTCCTGTTTTAATGCAATGGCTCTATCCAGTCAGGGGACTTACTTAAATGAGTGATTTTCTAAATCACTGATTCAAGTAACATTATGTTCATAAAGGTTGGAAGTAAGGGTTGTCTTTCTTTAATAATCACTTATTTAAGTAGTACAATTTTACCACTAGACTAAGTGATGTAATTTTATTGTAGTTTTAAACAAGTGAAGCTGTGAGCTACTGCTCACTGATGATACCCCCGCCGCAAGTGGATAATTTAATAGTGTAAAAATATGCAAGTGTTCGGTAAACAGGAAGTTGTTGAGTGATGAATCTGATAACGCATTACACGGTATAGCTGACTTGTATAAATCCTGAAACCAAATTTCAGAAATCCTTGTATAGTAATTCCTGAGAAAAATGTGACGAAAATTTTCAACTTGGCTATCATATGTTAAATCATACAAGTGTTCGGTAAACAGGAAGTTGTCGAGTGACGAATCTGAAAACGCATCACACAGTATTGCAGCACTTATATAAACCCTGAAATCAAATTTCAGAAATCCTTGTATTGTAGTTCCTGAGAAAAATGTGACAAAAATTTTCAACTTGGTTATCATGTGTAAAATAATACAAGTGTTCGGTAAACAGGAAGTTGTCGAGTGATGAATCTGAAAACGCATCACACGGTATAGCTGACTTATATCAAGTCTGAAACCAAATATCAGAAATCGTGGTAGTGCAGTTCCTGAGAAAAATGTGACGAAAAATTTTCAACTTGGCTATCAGGTGTAAAAATGATACAAGTGTTCGGTAAACAGGAAGTTGTCGAGTGATGAATCTGAAAACGCATCACACAGTATAGCTGACTTATATCAAGCCTGAAACCAAATTTCAGAAATCCTGGTAGTGTAGTTCCTGAGAAAAATGTGACGAAAAATATTCATGGGACGGACGGACTGACTGACAGACTGACGGACTGATGGACTGATGGACTGACGGACTGACGGAAGGACAGACAGAGGTAAAACAGTATATCCCCCTTTTTTTCAAAGTGGGGGTATAATAATTGCACCAAAGGCATAAACCTTTCTACAAGAAGCAAAAAGTTCATTTTTTTTCAATGATACTAATGAAAAGATATTATCTAAACCTATGTGTTTAAAATTTTGATAAAACTACAAAATCACAATTTATGAAAAAATTTCAAATTTAAAAAATCACTTATTTCAATAAGTCCCCTGACTGCTATCTTTCTGGTAAATTATCTTTTTGTTAAGTTAAACCTAAATTTTATCTATAAATGTGCAGTGCATCAGCAGCTTCAACAATTGTTATACAGGTAAAACATATCTCAGTATTTTTTTACTTTTTCAAAGTAAAGGTCTGGTGCGAATTTAAAAGTACATTTTTCTCAATCAATAGCGTATAAATTTGAATATATATATATATTTTTATTTTCATTTAACACAAAATATCAGTTTAAGATGAAAATAAATGTTAAGCTGGTCTGTAAGGTTTGTCCACTTCAGGACCAAATATTTTGTTTCAGTCATAAGATAGATAACTCTGAGGCAGTTTTGAAGACTTCATGACTACTAAATTTACAATGTCATACATTTGGGAAGTTAGGTTTTACTCACCATTTTCTTTGGAAAGTGCCTGTACCAAGTCAGGAATATGGCAGTTGTTTTTCACTTTTGTCAGTGATTGATAGAGTTCAATTGTTATCAGTTTTTATGGTATTCCCCTTTTTGAGTTTGCCTTGCATTTCAGAATTATTTTTTATACTTACTATACATTGTAGTTTCATTTCAATACAGCGTTACAAGAGCTCTATTCTCAATTACTGTTTAATCAAACAGTAACATATGAATTGTAAAAAAATGAAACTACAATATTTGCACAGGCAAAAAATTCATCATTTTCTTTTTTTTATAAAGGAAAAGAGTACATACCCACACACTGCTTGACGTCACTGACTTTAAAGTTCTCACTTGGTACCCTGAAAAATACAAAATATACAATGACAAATGTATTAATATTATCAACTGTCAAATTTTAATGTCAGATTAAAAGAAAGTTGTATATGTTAATGTCTTATTTTTGTCAAGTTGTGTTGTTGGGTTTCCAACTAACTGGTTTACAATTAAATATATATTAACAATTAGACATTGGTTTTCACTTATGACTTATTTCACACTTTGTCATACCATTATTTTTAATAGCTTAATTTACAGAATGGGTTTTGCTCATTGTTGAAGGCTGTACAGCGACCTGTAATTTTTATCATTATCCTATAATCTTGCATATATTTGGTGGATAGTTGCCTAATTTGCAAATACACAATATATGATGAAAGGTTTTCAAAGACCTTGACTACCCACAAATGACCTGCAAGGTCAGCTAATACATTTATATATAATCATATACAAAACACATATATTTACATGTGTGTGTATTTATACCCACCGTAAACCTAGACCACTCTTTTCATGGAAAACAATTGGTGTCTCTAACCCATGTTCTTGTAGATACTTTACAGTAAAATCTGAAAATAAAAGATAGATTGCATCCACTTACAACTCATTAATATTTATCTGTTCACTGTATCTTCATTATTTTCCAACCTTCTGCTTTTCAATACAACAAGACTTGCTTTTATTTTTATAAATATTTTTTTTTCATTTATCCCTACTGTTCCTAATTTCACAATTTGAACAGTCTTGATTTATTTTGCGATTTTGATTTGATATCCAAAGTATCTGAATTGTGTAATGGCAAACCAATGTTTTATGTCAGTGTAGGGCTCGTCACAACCAGACTTTTGTGGAATGTTTTCTCATTGGCAATCATACCACAATTTCTTTTTTATCTAAGGAATAACTGTAATATTTTTTTTGTCTAGAAGAAATAACATAATCAAAGAGCTGAATATCTCTGAGGGGAAAAACGGCCCTTGTTTCTATTTCATTTTGTTTGGGGGGGGGGGGGGGGTTATCTTTTGATAGTCTTCATATAAAGAATGAAAAAAAAGAACAGCTAGAAAATGTGGAAGGTTGACACTATTGGAATCAATTGTTGTTTAATGTAATTTCGTTTCTTTAGTTTAGGATTCAATTTAGACCAATGGAAGAGATCTGCATCTTCTAAATCTAAACATACAATTAAAGTTGATAGTTAATTATCTAAAATCCAACTAGTTGAATTCTGTCATTTAACAACAACTACAATTATTTTTGAAATCTTAATAGTGTACGACTGAACTGCAGGCTAGGGCCATTTTCCATTTTTTGTGACAGTACTCTTAAGATTTTAAATTTTTTTCTAAGAAAGTTAGGACTGAAAAATCTATTCAGTTTTAAATTTCCATTGATAAAGTTCCCAGTTACATATCTCATCACAGGGATACAGGTACTAATAAAAGTAACAATATGATTGATGTAAACTGTGTGAAGCTTGTTTCCAAATCCTACATTTTGAAATATTTGTAAAATTTCATGAATAAAGAGGTTTAAACTACAAAATGCAACATTTGTAATTTTTTTTGTAACTATTACAATGATTATGTTGGTACACAAAATTTAGTTTTAATGGAAGACTACTTATCATATACTAAATGTCACATTTTAAGTATTTATTTTAGTGGATAATTAGCTCATAAATTGAGGTGCTCCTGAATTGGAGGAAGATTCTCAAAACAGAGATTTACAGAAAAAAATGGAAAAGATCGTTTCTCTCCCCCATCTCATGTAGCCCCTCGGACTTCCTGTTTACTTTGAAAGTTGTTGACCTACAAATTAAAGTTTTGCATGTTGATGTTTGAATCATCTACAGCAAACATCATTATGTTTAAATTTAACTAATAAGTGCACAATCTTTGAGAATGATTTAAATAACCAGTGAAGGATATCCCTGCTTATGCGTAGTGTGGCATTCCAACAATGATGTCACTTTAAAATATAATGTAGGTTGGATATATTTAGAATATCTCGTCATACTGATTTTTCCGGATTGTAAAAGAAACGTAAATAGTGTAAAGGGGAGCTCAATATACGATAATTTCGAGAGAAACAGAAGGGAAATGTGTCAAAAAGTGTTTAAAATTAATTTATGCATTTGTGTCTCCCCATCTCATCATTCTCACTAAGATTTGTTGGGGGGTTTTCCCCGCTATAAAAACAAAATGAATGATGTGAGGGAATGTCACTCTGGTCAACCCCATTGGGGATTGACGGCTTGAAGCCGTCTTCCCCAAAAAATGTGGTGTACACTAAATAACCGGTGTAGCGGGTTATTTCATAGTGTTCAACACAATTTTTATGTTATTTCGAAAAGGCAGAAAAAAATATTACAGTCATTTCTTATAATTTAATTCTAATTCCATTTCAAACCGGCGTAAACCATGAAAAAACGTTGATGACGCCATGGTCACATGACAAAATTATGTCTATGAGCTGATAAACAAAACAGCGTCTGCCAATCAGAAGACGTGTTACATCCAAAATTAAATTATATTGAAATATTATTTGTTGGACTAGTTTATGTATGTGCAAGGATGTGAATTAAATTTGTTATCCACACTGATAACTAAACTTTAATTGTCTGAATTTTAACATAATTTGTGTTTCATATTGTGGATTTAATTTTTAATTCTCGCTGTTTACGACACCCTAATTCAATTGTTGTGGTTGTTAATGTGGTTCAATAGTGTTTCTCTCGTTTCTCGTTTTTTATAAAGATTAAATCGTTGGTTTTTCACGTTTAAATGGTTTTACACCAGTAATTTATGGGGCCCTTTATAGCTTGCTGTTTTCGGTGTGAGCCAAGGCTCCATGTTGAAACCGTACTTTGACCTATAATGATTTACTTATTAATTGTGACTTGGATGAAGAGTTGTCTCATTGGCCCTCATACCACATCTTCTCATATCTTTCATGTCTATAGCATCTCCTGCACATACCACATCTAGAATGAAACCCTAAAGAATAAAACAAGGGGATACAACTCATGAAAAATTCATGATCCCTTGGTTGCAATGAGAGTTACTTCCCCTTGTACATACTTTGTTCTCCATACAGTATACTAACCTTCCCCTTTCAATATTTTGACAAATTCTTTGTTGTATTTGTTGTATTTAAGTTTTTCCTCCACACTGTATGTTCTTTTCCCTTCAATCTCATCATCATAAATACCTTCCTCTGAATAGATCTTCTTTTCTTTCACTCTCTGAAAGAAGAGAAAAATATCATTTAAGATTACGATCGACAACCTCTTCATGCTCCTCTCAACAGATCTTTAGACTTCAAGTTTTCAACTCTGTTAAAGAGAGATAAATACATAAAAGACAATTCTGAAAAACTTTCTTCAACTCTCTGTAAAACAAAAGCTGAATTCTGAGCTCATGTGTAGAGTCAACATGGTCAATGTATTAATTTCAAAATCAGTTTTCTCTTTCTTTTTCTGTCATGATGGTTAACAATGGTTTAAAAAAAAACATTAATCTAACAGTAGCTTACTTGTATCATCCATGACAAAGAATTGGCTTTTTTAGTCCAGAACATGAATGAAATATTTGCCACTGTTCATTAAGCAACTAAAAATCCAACAACTAATCAGAATTTTTTAAAGTGGCTCGTGGGTACAAAAATTACAGCAAAAAATTGAACCTTTATTTTTTCATTACACATTTCATTTATTACACTATTAGTTATTACTTTATGATATGGTAAAAAAATCAACCCAAAGAATCGATTCGGTTTGGCCCCAGATGACTTTTTAAATAGAGAATAATACATGGCAAAATCTGTATCATATGTCGTATCATCCCGAGCCACCAATATCAGCCCAAGGGCCTTTAGGCTCGAGGGATGATATTGGTCAAGGGTGATACGGCATGTGATACAGATTTTGCCATGTTTTATACTATTTATCATATATTTCAACAGAAGAGTATTATATTATATGAAATGATTTCTGATCCATAGCACTGGGTTACCTTCAGTTCTACTTTTGTCTTGTTTCAAAGGCCTTAAAAGAACTGCTCAATTACTTACCCTAAGCACCTGGGTTACCTTACAATTTGCGTGCTGTTGTTTTATTTTGTTTATTATTGTATTTTTTTGTGTGTTTTGTACATGTATTTTTTATAGTTCCATTTAGTGTGCCAAAAAATATGAAAACTTGACGTTCGTGACGTCACATACCAAACAATGACGTCATTAAATAAATGACGTGACGCCCGAATGACCGTTCTAATGGACCTATTTTGAGGAAAATTTTTCTTCAGCAAAAAAAAAGAAAAACTGACTTTATGTAAAACCAGATGCTCCGCAGGGCGTAGCTTTATACGACCGCAGAGGTTGAACCCTGAACGGTTGGGGCAAGTATGGACACAACATTCAAGCTGGATTCAGCTCTAAATTTGGATTGTGATTAAATAGTTGACACAGCATAGGTTTCTGACACAGAATGAATGTGTTCTAATGAACTTAAAATTTTTGTTTTCTCTTAGAGCAATTCACTATGCTGTTGAATATTAATCCTCTCAAAAAAATGTTTGAAGAAATTTTCTTTTTTATTTATGAAATTTCAAATGAGAAAAATTGAACCCAATTTTTTTAATCACATCCCCCTTTCCCTTATTCCAAAACTAATCTCAATTAAAATTTCTAATGGAGTTTGCAACAATAACTACTCATTTAAATACATCATAAAATATTAAGATGTAAAAAAACTGCTTGTTATCACTGAATGGTAAAGATTATTTTAATTTATCAGTTGGTAGTAAAAAGTGAATATAATACATTGTATATTGTATATAACAAAGATTTAAGTTGATTCTGGACAAAGAAAGATAACTCCAATTAAAAAAAAATCTTGCTATTGCACAATATTTTGCAATTAGATATTTCTTGCTTACTATTCTGGACAAAAAAAGATAACTCTAATTAAAAAAAAATTTGCTATTTCACAATATTGTGCAATTAGATATTTCTTGCCATTGCACAATACTGTGCAATTGAAAAGACTTGCTATTGCACAATACTTAATATAATAATTTTAGATCCTGATTTGGACCAACTTGAAAACTGGGCCCATAATAAAAAATCTAAGTACATTTTTGGATTCAGCATATCAAAGAACCCCAAGATTTCAATTTTTGTTAAAATCAGACTAAGTTTAATTTTGAACCCTTTGGACTTTAGTGTAGACCAATTTGAAAACAGGACCAACAAGAATGTGTCCACAGTACACGGATGCCCCACTCACACTATCATTTTCTATGTTTAAAGGACTGTGAAATTGGAATAAATTCTCTAATTTGGCATTAAAATTAGAATGATCTTATCAAAGGGAACATGTATACTAAGTTTCAAGTTGATTGGACTTCTACTTTATCAAAAACTACCTTGACCAAAAACTTTAACCTGAAATTTGCACTATCATTTTCTATGTTCAGTGAACCGTAAAATTGGGGTCAAAACTCTAATTTGGCATTTAAATTAGAAAGATCATATCATAGGGCACATGTATACTAAGTTTCAAGTTGATTGGACTTCAACTTCATCAAAAACTACCTTGACCAAAAACTTTAACCTGAAATTTGCACTATCATTTTCTATGTTCAGTGAACCGTAAAATTGGGGTCAAAACTCTAATTTAGCATTTAAATTAGAAAGATCATATCATAGGGCACATGTATACTAAGTTTCAAGTTGATTGGACTTCAACTTCATCAAAAACTACCTTGACCAAAAACTTTAACCTGAAGCCAAAAACTTTAACCTGAAATTTGCACTATCATTTTCTATGTTCAGTGAACCGTAAAATTGGGGTCAAAACTCTAATTTGGCATTTAAATTAGAAAGATCATATCATAGGGCACATGTATACTAAGTTTCAAGTTGATTGGACTTCAACTTCATCAAAAACTACCTTGACCAAAAACTTTAACCTGAAGCCAAAAACTTTAACCTGAAATTTGCACTATCATTTTCTATCAGTGAACCGTAAAATTGGGGTCAAAACTCTAATTTGGCATTTAAATTAGAAAGATCATATCATAGGGAACATGTGTACCAAGTTTGAAGTCGATTGGACTTCAACTTCATCAAAAACTACCTCGACCAAAAACTTTAACCTGAAGCGGGACAGACGGACGAACGGACGAACGGACGAACGAACGGACGGACGAACGGACGCACAGACCAGAAAACATAATGCCCCTCTACTATCGTAGGTGGGGCATAAAAATGAAGAATCTACATACACAGTTAGATTTGGTATATCAAAGAACCCCATTTATTCAATTTTTGATGAAATCAAACAAAGTTTAATTTTGAACCCCGATTTGGACCAACTTGAAAACTGGGCCAATAATCAAGAATCTAAGTACATTTTTAGATTCAGCATATCAAAGAACCTAACTGATTCATTTTTTGTCAAAATCAAACTAAGTTTAATTTTGGAACCTTTGGACCTTAATGTAGACCAATTTGAAAACGGGACCAAAAGTTAAGAATCTACATACACAGTCATGACAGTTAGATTCGGCATATCAAAGAACCCCAATTATTCAATTTTTATGAAATCAAACAAAGTTTAATTTTGGACCCTTTGGGCCCCTTATTCTGTTGGGACCAAAACTCCCAAAATCAATACCAACCTTCCTTTTATGGTCATAAACCTTGTGTTTAAATTTCATAGATTTCTATTTACTTATACTAACGTGACAGGTGCGAAAACCAAGAAAAATGCTTATTTGGGTCCCTTTTTGGCCCCTAATTCCTAAACTGTTCGGACCTAAACTCCCAAAATCAATACCAACCTTCCTTTTGTAGTCATTAACATTGTGTTTAAATTTCATTGATTTCTATTTACTCAAACTAAAGTTATTGTGCGAAAACCAAGAATAATGCTTATTTGGGCCCTTTTTTGGCCCTTAATTCCTAAACTGTTGAAACCAAAACTCCCAAAATCAATCCCAACCGTTCTTTTGTGGTCATTAACCTTGTGTCAAAATTTCATAGATTTCTATTAACTTAAACTAAAGTTATAGTGCGAAAACCAAGAAAATGCTTATTTGGGCCCTTTTTGGCCCCTAATTCCTAAAATGTTGGGACCAAAACTCCCAAAATCAATACCAACCTTCCTTTTGTGGTCATAAACCTTGTGTTAAAATTTCATAGATTTCCATTCACTTTTACTAAAGTTAGAGTGCGAAAACTAAAAGTATTCGGACGACGACGACGACGCAGACGACGACGCCAACAACGACGCCAACGTGATAGCAATATAGGACGAAAAAATTTTCAAATTTTGCGGTCGTATAAAAATAAATAAACAGCTGCACCATGAGCGCATGATACGCCCGACGTCTTGTGCAATAATCATAAATAGTTTCTGAAAACTTTTAAGCAATAATCATATATTCTTTTTCAGACACAGCGGGACATGTGAAACCCCCCACCTTGTTTTTTTTACAAAAAACTAAATATCACTAAAATAAAATTTTGAATCAAAACCAAAAATTATACAGATCTTTAGATTAATATAACAAAGAAGTGTGTAAAGTTTTAAGCAATAATCATAAATCATTTTTTTACAAAATACTCAATAACTCCAAAATGAAATTTTGA
Source organism: Mytilus galloprovincialis (assembly GCA_037788925.1). Taxonomy (NCBI): domain Eukaryota; kingdom Metazoa; phylum Mollusca; class Bivalvia; order Mytilida; family Mytilidae; genus Mytilus; species Mytilus galloprovincialis. The sequence continues at coordinate 19,243,316 of CM075332.1, forward strand.
ATCATCACCAAAAGGTATACAGATATTAAGATTAATATAACTAAGAAGTGTTTAAAGTTTTAAGCCATAATCAAGAATCGTTTTTGAGATACGGTGCGGCATGTGAAAAAAAGACACCCCTGTTTTAGTTACAAAGTGCCGTAACTCAAAAAGTTTTAATCTTATTTACACAAAAAAGTATACAGATCATTTGACCATCATAAGAAACAACTGTATTAAGTTTCATGAAATTTGGATAAGTTGTTCTCAAGTTACGGTGCGACATGTTTACACCGGACAGACAGACAGACGGACAGACGGACAGACGGACGGACACCGGACATTTGTTTACCATAATACGTCTCGTCAAAATTTTGACGGGCGTATAAAAAAAAGTAGGGGTGTGATAAAGGGTATGCGATAAAGGGTGCGCATCAAAGTTGCGTGATATGGATTTAACAGCAGCTAGCTAGGCTATTTATCAAATATGCAAAACTACTGTATTTACTACTAAACATATGATAAATGTTTATATCATTGAAAAAGCTCCAAATTATCTCCCTTTGATGCAAAAATGCCATTTTTTGGCCTTGAATTTGAAATATATCTTTTTTAACTCATCAGTGACCTATATTTTTTATTATTGTTTTCAAATAAGCTTTACATGAACTAAATAATTGTAAAATTTAAGCGATTTCTGTAGTTAGGTTATGTTTTTATTTCGGTATTACCTCTATTTCTCCTATTAGTTCAACAGAAAAAAAGGACATTAACAAAAATGTATGCTTCTTCCGGAGGCAGATTGTGAGCTTAAATGAACTGTGACCCCATTTTTTTATTTCATTTTTCTTTTAAGTATATGATATAGTTCCTTTATAAAATAAATATAGCTAAATCCTATATCAGAAAAAAAAAAAAGATTTACACCAAGGAGCCCCCTTAAATGAAACTTGCTCTCAGCATTGAAATTAGTCCGTTATTAATGTATTCATTGTTGCATCATTTTAAAGAAATAAATTTTGACTGTTTTGCCCAACTATTATTTTCAGAGTGAATGTACAGGAGACATTTAAAGAGTCATGGAGGTAGGAAAAAAGAAGATCTCTTGAAAAATACTGGAGTTAAATAAAGAAATGTACAATTTAACTTTAAAACAAGAATGTGTCTAAAGTACACGGATGCCCCACTCGCACTATCCTTTACCATGTTCCATGGACCGTGAAATTGGGTAATAATCTAATTTGGCAGTAAAATTAGAAAGATTATATATACTATAGGGAACATATGTACTAAGTTTCAAGTTGATTGGACTTCAATTTTATCAAAAACTACCTTGACCAAAAACTTTAACCTGAAACTCCCACTTTCATTTTCTATGTTAAGTGGACCGTGAAATTGGGGTCAAAAGTCTAATTTGGCTATAAAATTAAAAAGATCATATCATAAGCAACAAGTGTACTAAGTTTCAAGTTGATTGGACTTCAGCTTCATCAAAAACTACCTTGACCAAAAACTTTAACCTGAAACTCCCACTTTCATTTTCTATGTACAGTGGACGGTGAAATTTGGGTCAAAAGTCTAATTTGGCGTTAAAATTAGAAAGATCATATCATAAGCAACAAGTGTACTAAGTTTCAAGTTGATTGGACTTCAGCTTCATCAAAAACTACCTTGACCAAAAACTTTAACCTGAAACTCCCACTTTCATTTTCTATGTTAAGTGGACCGTGAAATTGGGGTCAAAAGTCTAATTTGGCTTTAAAATTAGAAAGATCATATCATAAGCAACAAGTGTACAAAGTTTCAAGTTGATTGGACTTCAGCTTCATCAAAAACTACCTTGACCAAAAACTTTAACCTGAAACTCCCACTTTTGTTTTCTATGTTCAGTGGACGGTGAAATTGGGGTCAAAAGTCTAATTTGGCTTTAAAATTAAAAAGATCATATCATAAGCAACAAGTGTACCAAGTGTCAAGTTGATTGGACTTCAGCTTCATCAAAAACTACCTTGACCAAAAACTTTAACCTGAAACTCCCACTTTCATTTTCTATGTTTAGTGGACCGTGAAATTGGGGTCAAAAGTCTAATTTGGCTTTAAAATTAGAAAGATCATATCATAAGCAACAAGTGTACTAAGTTTCAAGTTGATTGGACTTCAGCTTCATCAAAAACTACCTTGACCAAAAACTTTAACCTGAAACTCCCACTTTCATTTTCTATGTTAAATGGACCGTGAAATTGGGGTCAAAAGTCTAATTTGGCTTTAAAATTAGAAAGATCATATTATAAGCAACAAGTGTACTAAGTTTCAAGTTGATTGGACTTCAGCTTTATCAAAAACTACCTTGACAAAAAACTTTAACCTGAAACTCCCACTTTCATTTTCTATGTTTAGTGGACCGTGAAATTGGGGTCAAAAGTCTAATTTTGCTTTAAAATTAGAAAGATCATATCATAAGCAACAAGTGTACTAAGTTTCAAGTTGATTGGACTTCAGCTTCATCAAAAACTACCTTGACCAAAAACTTTAACCTGAAACTCCCACTTTCATTTTCTATGTTTAGTGGACCGTGAAATTGGGGTCAAAAGTCTAATTTGGCTTTGAAATTAAAAAGATCATATCATAAGCAACAAGTTTACTAAGTTTCAAGTTGATTGGACTTCAGCTTCATCAAAAACTACCTTGACCAAAAACTTTAACCTGAAACTCCCACTTTTGTTTTCTATGTTCAGTGGACCGTGAAATTGGGGTCAAAAGTCTAATTTGGCTTTAAAATTAAAAAGATCATATCATAAGCAACAAGTGTACTAAGTGTCAAGTTGATTGGACTTCAGCTTCATCAAAAACTACCTCGACCAAAAACTTTAACATGAAACTCCCACTTTCATTTTCTATGTTTAGTGGACCGTGAAATTGGGGTCAAAAGTCTAATTTGGCTTTAAAATTAGAAAGATCATATCATAAGCAACAAGTGTACTAAGTTTCAAGTTGATTGGACTTCAGCTTCATCAAAAACTACCTTGACCAAAAACTTTAACCTGAAACTCCCACTTTCATTTTCTATGTTAAGTGGACCGTGAAATTGGGGTCAAAAGTCTAATTTGGCTTTAAAATTGGAAAGATCATATCATAAGCAACAAGTGTACTAAGTTTCAAGTTGATTGGACTTCATCTTCATCAAAAACTACCTTGACCAAAAACTTTAACCTGAAACTCCCACTTTCATTTTCTATGTTCAGTGGACCGTGAAATTGGGGTCAAAAGTCTAATTTGGCTTTAAAATTAAAAAGATCATATCATAAGCAACAAGTGTACTAAGTGTCAAGTTGATTGGACTTCAGCTTCATCAAAAACTACCTTGACCAAAAACTTTAACCTGAAACTCCCACTTTCATTTTCTATGTTCAGTGTACTGTGAAATTTGGGTCAAAAGTCTAATTTGGCTTTAAAATTAACCAGATGCTCCACAGGGCGCAGCTATATACGACCGCAGAGGTTGAACCCTGAACAGTTGTGGCAAGTATGGACACAACATTTAAGCTGGATTCAGCTCTAAATTTGGATTGTGATTAAATAGTTGACACAGCATAGGTTTCTGACACAGAATGAATGTGGTCTAATGAACTTAAAATACTTTTTTTGCCTTTGAGCAATTCACTATGCTGTTGAATATTAATCCTCTCAAAAAAATGTTTGAAGAAATTTTCTTTTTATTTATGAAATCTGAAATGAGAAAAATTTAACCCCCCCCCCATTTTTTTTTCACATCCCCCTTTCCCTTTTTCCAAAACTGATCTCAATTCAAATTCCTAATGGAGTTTGCAACAATAACTACTCATTTAAATACATCATAAAATATTAGAATGTAAAATAAAGTGCTTGTTATCACTGAATGGTAAAGATTGTTTTAATTTATCAATTGGTAGTAAAAGTGAATATACATTGTGTATTGTATAAAACAATGATTTAAGGTGATTCAACTACTATTCTGGACAAAGAAAGATAACTCCAATTGAAAATTTCTTGCTATTGCACAATATTGTGCAATAAGTTATTTCTTGCTATTGCGCAATACTGTGCAATTGAAAATATTTGCTATTGCACAATACTGTGCAATTGAAGATTTCTTGCTATTGCGCAATACTGTGCAATTGAAAATTTCTTGCTATTGCACAATACTGTGCAATTGAAGATTTCTTGCTATTGCTGAATACTGTGCAATTGAAAATTTCTTGCTATTGCACAATACTTAATATAATAATTTTGGATCCTGATTTGAACCAACTTGAAAACTGGGCCCATAATAAAAAATTTAAGTATATGTTTAGAGTCAGCATATCAAAAAAGCCCAAGAATTCAATTTTTGTTAAAATCAAACTTAGTTTAATTTTAGACCCTTTGGACTTTAATGTAGACCAATTTGAAAACGGGACCAAAAATTAAGAATCTACATACACAGTTAGATTCGGCATATCAAAGAACCCCAATTATTCAATTTTTGATGAAATCAAACAAAGTTTAATTTTGGACCCAGATTTGGACCAACTTGAAAACTGGGCCAATAATCAAAAATCTAAGTACATTTTTAGATTCAGCATATCAAAGAACCCCAAGGATTCAATTTTTGTTAAAATCAAACTAAGTTTAATTTTGGACCTTTTGGACCTTAATGTAGACCAATTTGAAAACGGGACCAAAAATTAAAAATCTACATACACAGTTAGATTCGGCATATCAAAGAACCCCAATTATTCAATTTTTGATGAATCAAACAAAGTTCAATTTTGAAACCCTTTGGGCCCCTTTTTCCTAAACTGTTGGGACCAAACCTCCAAAAATCAAACCCAACCTTCCTTTTATCACTGGTATTAAAGAGATAATAGTAACTGCAATTACGATTATCCCAATATGGCGACGGTAGATATAGGTAAAATCGTTACACTCATTTTTCTTAAATGTAGCATGCTTTTGTCAATAGTTACTCAGCTGCAAGGTTTATCTATACCATTACATCATATTTGAATCGTAACGGTGCACTGGAATCGTCTGAGCGCTTTGAAAATTGCCGTTGAAAAATTCGGTATGATAATCGTAATTCTATGGTATTTTTCTTCTTTGATAATCGTAATTTTCTTTATCGGATAATAGTAACTGAAACATAATAAATGTGTCTTTCAGCATTTCAATGGTATTTTGTGTGTTAAAAATGCAAATGTCAAGTTTAACGATGACATAAACGCATATAAAAATAAATGAAGAAACTTACAGGTTAATATCTAGGACAAATTTACCTATATATATATATACAGTCATGGGACTAAAGTGAGTTCCCAGTAAAAAAAAGTCCTATCATTTCAACTTGTATATCTATTTATAACTGACAACAATATGCATAACCTTTTAGTTTAAACATATTTTACTTGCAAAAGTAGCAAAAGGGATTGGACACAAGTTATAACAACATTAGAGACGTCCTCTCCCAATATAAATATAAACACAAAGTACATTAGATAATGGCGAAAAAAAACACAACATAGTAGTAATGCAAATGTAATGCATGTAATACATACTTCAAACAAAAATTAGAAATAAAAAGAAAAAATAAAAAAAATACAATATAATAAGGAATAATAATGAAACAGCTAGACTGAAGTGAAAGGTTGTAAAGTAGAAATTTAGAATGTTAATTGACTGCTTTAAATCTTTGTGTTATTCTGATATAAGATTGTACGGACTCAAAATGTCTTTGTTTTGCTGAAAAGAAAGGTCACCTTCACCAGCTAAAAGAAGCTCAACGGATATAGCATAACTTTCTAATTTTGAAAACAGTATTTCTCTGGCTTCGTTGTGAAGAGCGCACTGTAAAAAAATAGTGTATACTATCCTCAACAGGGTGGCCACAGCTGCATGCGGGACTGGGTTTAATATTAACACGATGTAAATCTGAATTTAAAGAACTGCACATATTTCTCAAACGTGTATGAATGATATTAATTTTCTATCCCCACAACTAAAATAGGAAGCCGTGGCTGTATCAATTTGGACTTCATCTTTCGTTTAAAAATATTTATGTTTTGGACGTATGTATGTCGGGAGGAAGGCTATTCCATTCAAAAGTAGTGGATGGGAAAAAGGATTTTCTAGTTATGTCTATTATATAACCGGGTACTACATAATTATTACTGTTTCGCAAATCGTAGTTAGATACTTGACCAACAAGCGGGGGCATTAAATCACAGAGATAATCAGAGGCAGTCTCATTATGTATAGAATAGAACATATTGAGCATTCTGGATTTTCTTCTGTTCACAAGCAATTGCCAGCTGGTTTCAAAATATATAGCTTACCGACTAGCAAACACGGGCAACCCAGTTACTAACCTCCCTGCTTCTAACTGAACATGTTCTAAATTGTCGGCTTCTTGTTGAGTACAACCATCCCATAACTCACATGCATATTCCATAACGGGTCTTATAAAAGTTAAATATATACGAGCAAGATAATTTCTATTCAATACATATTTCAATTTTTTAAGAACATTTAATCTCGTGCTTGCACACTTTAAAATATTTTCTATATGTGTATGGAATTTATCATTGGAATCAAAAGTAATCCCTAAGTGTTTATGACAGGAGACAAATTCTACTAATTGGTTTTGAAATTCTATTTCAATATCATCTGGGGAAGTATGGCAGGAGAATATCATAGCCTTTGTCTTATTAGGGTTAAAGTTAATAAGCCATGGCAATCTTTAGACCATACTGAAATTTGTTCTAAATCGCTGTTTAAGACATCCTCTATAGTGTAAGGGTTATTGCTGGAATAAGAAAGAGATGTATCATCAGCAAACAATCGAGTTAGACTTGTCAAATTATCAGCTATGTCATTTACATAAATAAGAAATAGTAGGGGACCTAATACAGAGCCTTGCGGAACTCCTGCATTAGTATTATCAAAATGCGAATAGGCATTTGAAACGAAAACGCTTTGTTTTCTATTTGAAATATAACTTTCAAACCATTTATACAGATTTCCATCAATACCATACGCTTTTAGTTTTATTAAGAGGCCACTATGCCATACCCTATCAAAAGCTTTCGAGGTATCACATAATATAAGAGATGTTATACAGCGATCATCAAGTGACATGCATATCCTATAATAAATTTCTATTAGCTGGTGAACCTTTTGATATATACATGTACCTGTTAAAGATACGGAAAATGAAGTAGCTGTCGAGACAGCTATTGTGGTAAGTAGATATTTTGATTTTTTTTCAAAGTTTCAATGTTGTGTGCGCGTTTAAGTCCGTTTTTGTTTGGTTTTTTTTAGGGGGGAGGGGGAGGGGGGATTAGCTATATCCCATATCCCAAAAGTGCAATTCTTTCAATTCATTGCTCAAAATGAAAGTCACGTATCCCACATTTTCATATGTCATATATATGTTTTGCCTCCAATATCACGTTTATATTAAAATTCTGTGCGAAATGAACAAAAGTTTCCGTCAATAACTTTATAACTGCATTATCGGATTTAACAGTTGATACCTTTATCGGTAGATATGAGTGTTCATATTTCCCTTTTCCTTATAATTCAATAAATATAGCCGTTTATTTTTTCCCCTTTGATTCCCTTTTTTCTATTTTATACTGATATAATATATGATTTAAAAAATTTACTTCAAATGTTTTGATCAAATACCCATGTATTTTAGGACGTTTCTTTAAACAGTGTGTATGGTAAAGGATCTAAAATAGTTACAGTTTATTGTTACTATTGTTTATTGTTACTTTTGTTTATTGTTACTTTTGTTTATAGTTACTTTTGTTTTTTGGTTTTTTTATCCTTACCTATAGTCTTAATACGAAGCACTTGACGGACTGAAAAAAACACACACAAATATGTATATTGATAAATTACATCAGAAGGCATAACATGTACATCATCACAGTCGGAACTTGTTTAATTACAAAGATTTTTTATAGATTTTACAACAAATATTTTGTGCTTCAGAAAAATACATGACAATTAGGTTAGGCTAATTTTTGTTTTCATTTAATAGAAAATAACTTATTGTATGGCAAGTATGCAAATACAAAAATGTTCCTTGTTTAGTACCTTCAATATTTGTCTCTACAATATCTTCCATGCATATGTATGCATCATACTTTTCATATACCGAGTATTTATGAATTTTTGAATTAGTTTGTTTCTAATATTGAGGAATATGCGTTATTTTATTCTCCACTTTGCAGTCATTCTTTGAATAAGTATTCCTTGTAAGACAATTTAAAGCCACATCAACTTCAATTCTTCATTTTCGGGCTTTTGGCCAAACTATAAGAGAACACAAATCCATGTTTGTCAAAGAACTCCACGTTACTTAATTTCATAATACACAAAAAATCCCAACCTTTCTCTATTCTTATATAGCATTAACTGTTTAAAGGATGTCATATTGTTATAATTCAAAATTAAATTTGTGTTGTTTATAGTTATTTTCTGAGATATCGAAATTTCAGTGACAGTCATGAAGTAGCAAAAATGCCAAAAAAATATGGTATGATTAACAACGAGACAACTTTCCACAAGAGACCAACATGACTCAGATATTAACAAAAATAGGTCACCGTACGGCCTTCAACAATGAGCAAAGCCCATGCGGCATAGACAGCTATAAAAGGCTCCGAAATGACAATGTAAAACACTTTAGACGAGAAAACTAACGGCATTATTTATTAAAAAAACTAAATTTTATGATATACTAGTATGTAGATATAGGAAGATGTGGTGTGAGTGCCATTGAGACATGCAACTCTCTATCCAAATAACAATTTATAAAAAGGTAAACCATTATAGGTCAATGTACGGCCTTCAACACGGAGCCTTGGCTCACACCGAACAACAAGCTATAAAGGGCCCCAAAATTACTAGTGTAAAAAAACAATAGCATAACATCACAACATAGAAAAACACACGTTAAAATATCAATTGGCAGACTTAACTCAATCAAAAAACATAAACTAATACACATATGTAGCTGTTTTCCTAAGAACTGTTAATAATATATGCATAAAAAGAAATGTCATAAGATGTTGGAACGTTTCATAAATAATTCATCGACATAACTTCATTATATGCTATTAGATATATGTTTTAAGTGTCAATATCAATAAAACACTTTCCAGTTACGATTATCTTTTCATTTTTAAATACCATAATTACGATTATCTTTTTTTCCGAGTTACGATTATCATCCCGAATTTTTCGACGGCAATTTTCAAAGCGCTTAGACTATTCCAGTGCACCTTTACGATTCAAATATGATGTACTGGTAAAGATAAACCTTGCAGCTGAGTAACTATTGACAAAAGCATGCTACATTTAAGAAAATGAGTGTAAAGATTTTACCTATATCTACCGTCGCCATATTGGGATAATCGTAATTGCAGTTACTATTATCTCTTTAATACCAGTGTTTTATGGTCATAAACCTTGTGTTTAAATTTCATAGATTTCTATTTACTTATACTAAAGTTATGGTGCGAAAACCAAGAATAATGCTTATTTGGGCCCCTTTTTGGCCCCTAATTCCTAAACTGTTGGGACCAAAACTCCCAAAATCAATCCCAACCTTCCTTTTGTGTTCATAAACCTTGTGTTTAAATTTCATTGATTTCTATTTACTTATACTAAAGTTATTGTACGAAAACCAAGAATAATGCTTATTTGGGCCCTTTTTTGGCCCCTAATTCCTAAACTGTTGGAACCAAAACTCCCAAAATCAATCCCAACCTTCCTTTTGTGGTTATAAACCTTGTGTCAAAATTTCATAGATTTCAATTTACTTAAACTAAAGTTATAGTGCGAAAACCAAGAAAATGCTTATTTGGGCCCTTTTTGGCCCCTAATTCCTAAAATGATGGGACCAAAACTCCCAAAATCAATCCCAACCTTCCTTTTGTGGTCATAAACCTTGTGTTAAAATTTCATAGATTTCTATATACTTTTACTAAAGTTAGAGTGCGAAAACTAAAAGTATTCGGACGACGACGACGCCAACGTGATAGCAATATACGACGAAAAATAATTTTTTTGCGGTCGTATAAAAAGATCATATCATAAGCAACAAGTGTACTAAGTTTCAAGTTGATTGGACTTCAGCTTCATCGAAAACTACCTTGACCAAAAACTTTAACCTGAACGGACGGACAGACGAACGGAAGCACATACGGACGGACGAACGGACAGACGGACGGAAGGACGCACAGACCAGAAAACATAATGCCCCTCTACTATCGTAGGTGGGGCATAAAAAATACCATTTATCTATCTAAAATTTGCCTTAAAATAGAGCAGATATATTATATTTGTAAATAAATATTTACCAAATATATTCACAATAAATGAGAGCAGAAAAGAAAAGTTTTATTCACTCCATCTTGGGCATTTGGGAGAGAGAAAGCTGTTAATTTCATAGATTTAGAAAAAAGGCATGGTTTTAAAATGAAAACGATTTAAATGTAAGTAAACATTTTATATGTAAAAAAGAAGATGTGGTGTGATTGCCAATGAGACCAACAATGACACAGAAATTAATAACTTTAAGTCACCGTACGGCCTTCAACAATGAATATTGCATTATAGGGTAAGCAAGTTCATAAGACTTTTATTCAAACATATATAATTTTTTATCATACAAATAATTCAGAATAACAGTATAACAATGTAGTACGGTTTACACATTTCGAGCCCCAAAAATAATCTACATTTTTCAAGCAGTTGAGAAATGTAAAATATAATTATGGTAAATGTTCAATCAATGTAATTCGGCAAATATGTAAACAGAAGCCCCAAACGAAATGCATTTATAGCAACAAAATGTGTTCATACAATCATAAACCGAAATGGTTTAAAAAAATAAACAAACCTGAAAAATTATTTTAGATATCAGAGACAAAATTAGATGACAATAAATAATTATTATTCAGATGTTTCTGCTTTATATAAAGTAAAACTATGTTTATGCAGTTGTGTAGTCTTATTTTATTTTGTGTGTAGTTTTTTAGACAGTTTTCTTTTTCCTTAATTATCAACAATACAGAAATTTAATGTTTTCCGTGTGTTCCTTCAACACCAAAATATCATTGTGGACATTGCTCAAAAACATGTAGTCTAATGAAATTTGTTTGTAACATTTTTTTTCATTGGCTAAAAGTTGCCGTCAAATCCACAGTTGACCAGGCGTAACTAAGGAGGGACAACCATTTTAAAATGATTGAATCAACAAATGTTCGATTACTACTATATAATCCAAAATAAAACAGCACCTACCTCAAATTCGCCGTTTTAAAGTTATTTTATCCGAATTTGAAGCGTACAGGTAACGTAATAACCTCCAGTTTGTAAGTTTTCATTTGTCTGACGTCACGTTTACCCATGACGTCTTTGCGCTAAAATCATTCATGAAGTTTCGCGGATTTTTTTTTATTTGTCAAATTTAGACATTTTTTCAAGTTTTTATGGTATTATTTCTTTTTGAAATGCATTAGAATCGGAATAACAGTACTGTAGTTGAAGAGTTGCCACCGTCAATTTTGATTTGACGGTCGCAAATCTCCGTTTTACTGTCTCCGCTACGCGTCGCCAGTAAAACTGCATTTGCGACCGTCAAATCTACAATTGACGGTGGCAACTCTTCAACTACAGTACTGTTATTCCTTAATCGTAATGTTAAATAATCACTGAGAAAATGATAATTGGTAAATTTATGCAATTGTGCCTTTGAGTATTACATATTTTCTCTACACAGCTGAAATTGGTGAACATCAATATGTTCTTTTTAATGTAATGATATATTTTCCAAAAAACAGTAACAAACACCAACAAACAGTCTTGCTAGATTTTATGGATTCTTACAAGTTGAAAACCAATTTCCTTGATACATTTTTCATACTCAGGCCATTGCCTATGGGTCTATCTTTCAGTTTATTGCATTGTATTGTATAAAATTGTTTGATGGTATTGCTTGACCCTTATGGGTGTAATTTTGCAATATAAAGATTCGCGTACACTTGTGCTGTTTATATAAATGTTCTGTCTGAAATTTAAAAAATCTTCATTAAAAGACCAAAGTGTACTTTAATGTTCTATAAGAGTATATCGGCTTAAAATCTTCCTGAACAGGTTATTTTATCATTGGTGATTCCAGCCCGCAGGTTTTGCAATTTTTTTTTAGGTAAACGTTTCATAGTGTTCCGATGGTTGAAATCCCCTTTTCAATTAAAATGGCTTGATCCGCGCCTGCAAATTATAAACACATGAAACATGCCAAAGACTATACTTTAAGATATTTTGGCAAAATTTGTGTTGAATAATATACATATTTTCCCCAAGATGTGTAACAAAACTAAAGTTATATTGGACATGTTAGAGAAAAAGCTATAGATAGTCTTCCGGATGCCAATTTATTCATTCTTAAAGGGGCTGGACAGGGGGGTAAGCTTCTCCCTGCTCCCGCCCCTCGTCTTCCTTTTCCCACCTCTCTTCTCCCTTCTCCCTCCCTTTCCTCTTTCCATTACCTTTTCCGATATACATTTCATTAAAATCCATTAAACATTCAGGAAGAGTTTCCCTGTAACATTTATAACTTTCTCATGTAAATATTTCTTCAATATCCATCCAGTTGTTTAGGAGGAGACTTGAGATGCACTAAACAGAGATAGATTGATAGACAGATAGGATGCAATATGCCTGCAACGTGATGAGACGCATACAAATTCCCATCTAGGAGGGACATGTATTCCAAAGCAACCTCCCATATTTTCAATTTTTGACAAATTTTAATCGGGAATAGTCCTGTCAAGGACGGCAGTAAAAATCGTGAATGTGTGACCTCAGCTTAACTCTGATGCACGCTGTTTCCCGATTATCTTTTTCAAAAGTATAAATCCAAACTATAGAAATGCAGGATTATGTGTGAAAATACGGGGAATTTTTGTGACACTATGAGTGCAATTTCGCAAGAAACCAATTTGTTTTAAAATGGTAGCCAAAAAAAAATGCTGCTTGCAAAAAATAAAAATAAAATTCTTTTCGAAAATAGTACGGGATATAATTTATCGAAAATACATATTATTACAAGCAGTCGTTGGAAATCAGGCAGAAAATAATTTTTGGAATGGAATTAACAAAGAAGAATAAAATTGTCATTGAACTTGGTTATTTTGGTACACAACTTTCCCTATGATATGTTCCAAGTGTAACAAGTTTTGGAATTTTATTGGACTGTACAGAAAATATGGTTGCGGAAGCTTGTAAAGATAGATTGCCAATACTGTAATCGTATAAGCACAGTTTACATAGGACAGCAACATCGGATGAGGAAAAAGTTAACAAAGACCTGTCATATTGCCATTAATGGGATGTCAACACTTAATGTGCACCCGTTGAGACAAATAAAATTAGATCATTCAGACCCTGTTACATATTTTTTCTTATCTTTCAATTCTGTATTTCTTTTTTTTTAAATATACCAAAGTGTGCATATACAGTCAAGAATTTTTTAAATGACAGGTCGCTAAATTTGGTATATACAGGCACGCAGAGCACATAGTCCGCCTTCCTCTTTCTACATTGTACAATTTCATGGTGGAACTTTTATAATGACTTTTTATGTACCGAGTGTTTTACTTATACATGTTATAGAGGATGCATGTATGTTCTCAGATTTTTTTTATTGTATCATTTTTCACGAATGACAGAATGTTGAACTTACATTTAATACAATTTGCTAGGTTTGTCTGCAACTATGCACACTACCCAAACGTTTACATCATACAGATCTAGAGAATATACTATATTAAAAACATGTATTATTTATCTTTCACTTTTACAACTGACGGAATGTTTTATTAGTAACCTTGTTTGATGGCTGCATTAGCAATGCGTCTTTTAGACACAACAATTTCAAATTGTATTGTATCGTCCTGAACATGCCTGAAATATTTGCAAATGTATATATTTGCAACCTCAAATCAATCAATTCAAATTGTACTTGAAAATCACTGACCACTCAATAACTTTTTAAAGCTGAATGGGCACCCTGTTAGTTGGAAATAAAACTAAATCAGTAGAATTAATAGGAAATTTACGAAACCAGACAAAGGAAATGAAAACAAAATAACAAACACCATTCAGATCCCGTTACATAGTTTTTCAATACCTATCAGGAAAAAGCACATTACTCTATATTAAGTAATGTCATCCTTTTTCTGCCAAATTATATGCATATCGGTTAACTTTGAAGCCATTTATCTTTAAAAAAAACCAAGGTTGGTGACATGTGTCTCTATACATGCATGGGCTCACAATAAAATCCTGGAAATTGTTAGTTTTTAGACTTTCTCCATATATAAGAGATAGTAATGAATTAAGTGTCAGACGATGTTCAGAATATTTTTTTCATTACTATGCCATTTTGGGAAATTTTCTGCGACTGTAATACAAGTGAAAGGTTTGGCTAGCCATAAAACCAGGTCCAGTCCACCATTTCCTACATAAGAAAATGCCGGTACCGATTCGGAATATAACAGTTATCCGTTTGTTTGATTTTGTAGTTAGATGAAGGACTTTCCGTTTTTATATTTCTACGGAGTCGTTTTGTTTGTTATTATTTTCTTGAATCTTTAGATTAACTGATTTATTAAATAATTGTTTTCTTGATAAATTTTAATAATTTTAATATACATTTTTGTCTCCCTTTTACCCCCCTTCTCTCCTTTCTTCCGCCCCTTCTCTCTTTTCTGCCACCCCCTCTCTCCCCTCTCCCGCTCCTGCTCTCCCATGCTCCTAAAACCCTGTCCAGGCCCTCATTTATCTAGTGCATACTACACAGCTACTTTTGCATAGGTACTATTTCTGTACTTAAAATATGTAGTACTGGAGATTTACTTTTAATATTTAGTACTATTTCTTTACTTTAAAATTATTGTAATATTTAGGTACTTTTATTTTACAGTACTTGATTTGTACTAAATATTTTGGTACAGAAACAATACAATATTCCATGTTTGAAAATCATAATTTGAAGAGATTTGAAATAGAAAAGCTTTCAAAATGCTGAAAATGAAACGGTAGTAACCAAAAATCTGTAGTAGCTAAATTTCAAGTACAAATTAAGTACTGTAAAATACAGGTACCTAAATATTACAATGATTTTAAAGTAACAAAATAGTACTGAATTTTAAAAGTAGATTTACAGTACTACAGATTTTTAGTACAGAAATAGTACCTATGCAAAAGTAGCTGTGTATGTGTAACGGTTTATTTCTTCCTCTGTGATATTTTATCCTTAGGATAATTTGTCCTGGTAATTTTTTTCCTGGCATGGTATTTCACAGGTTGATTTTTTCCAGAGGAGTGAAAATCTATCTGTGTTATGCGGATAGTATGTACATGATGTACCGGTATATATTTGCTGTACTATATTTCACAGAACCGTGTGAAATAGAGTCCCATTAACTACTATGTAAGGTACTCACAATCAATATATACCTGACTATAATTATAAAATGTTTCACAAAGGTAGACCAAATTTGCATAATTTATCAAAGGGAGGTAATTATGAGCAATTTATATTTTAAAGATATTAATATATTTCTGAATCTATTTTATAGTGAAATTTTTTCTTGAATCTTATTTTTTATATATATTCATTTATATAAAAAGATGACTTACAACTTGATTTAATAAGACAGATAACATTTCACAGATAAAAACTATCCAGCTGTTAAACATGCTTTTGTTCCAATATATTGTTATGCTATGATTTATCTGATTTCCATATAATCAACAACTATATCTCTGTCCCCAGACAAAACTATTTATATTGTTAAAAATATCATCATAATCAAATTCTTCTATTACTGTAAACAGTTAAGTAATGCAACTATATTTCTACCTTACCTTTAAATTTATATTTGTACTGAGATCTGAAAACAACTCACTTTTACATGTATTTCACAAACCTTATTTAATCATGATATTATTTTCACAATTACGATCTTTGAAATTACTTCTGGTTTTCTTCCCTATGTTTCATGATAATTTTCTTTTTAAAAGGATGATATTGACTTGAATATTTGAAGAAATTTTTCTCAAGGATAATTTGTGAAATTATTTCCCATTATAATACATGATCATACATTTTTTTTAACAATTTCGCTTTATTTCAAATACACTATTATTATTTCATAGTATTTTTAAAGGATAAGTTTTTTCTAATAACTATTCAATAAGTTAACTACCCAGATAGAATTTCACGGCAAAGGAAAAAATAAGGAAAAAATAACAACTGACAGTGTGACATTTTTTCCTCCGGATCAAATTTCACCCGGATATAATTTTGCTTTACATATATGCCTTAAGGATGTACTTAGGTGAGGTTTTGGAATTTGTGCCAAATGTTCGGACACTCGACAAAAAGCTTCATATTATGTCTCGCAGCTGATATTTTACGATATCAACATGCAAATAACCTGATAATCGATTTATCGGGCTATATTTGCGTGTTTCAGAAGTGTTTTCTTTGTTTCACCAGCACACAAAAGATGACTTGATAAGTTCGGGTCAAAGTTATTAACGTCGGTTCAAACATTATAACGTCGCTGATATGTCCGGGTCAAAGTTATTAAGGCCGGGTCAACGTATTTGACGTCACAAAGACATGATAAGGAATAATATTAAGAGCTGAACAGAGTGATATAGACAGTGGGACGACCGATAATGTAAAATATTTTCCCCCATAACAGCCATTTATTTTTTCAGATAAGACTTAATAGCTCATAAAAGGTCATTTATCAAAATTTAAGAAGATTCTTGATTTTCTTTCTGTTGTTTGGAGACCCAAATAATACCAATGTAAATATAAGGTAAAAGTCTGAGTCAGCCTTTTCCCGCCATTTTTTAAATTTCAAATATCTAGATAAGGAGGTCCAAGACCTATCAATATGTTTAGCTTATTTTTATCCTTAATGAATGCTCTACCGGCTTAAACTAACTATTTTAAATTCTTAATTTATTAATTTTCACCTAACCTCACCTAAGTACATCCTTAAAACGTTTCCAGATGCACAGTTTTGTTTGTACTCAAGAGTACATTTTAAAATTATGTAAAAATATGGCCATTTTTATAGGCAAAGGGTCCACATGAATCTTCACGGGTTTAATACATGCATCACAGGTTTTTTTTACACTTTGCCGGGTTTACTCATATATAATTACATTAGATGTGTGTTTCATTATAATATTTTATTCTGATTGGCTAACTGCACATCACGTGTTATTCCGTAAGCAGTTGTATTGCTCAATACAAACTTTTCATTCATGATAACATGTGCTCCAACAATAAAGTGCACATGCAGGTGAATTAAATAATAAAATATATAAAATTCGTGTTTTCATGATCATAGCTACAAAATGTAATTATAAGTATTGAATGCTTCTTTTTGTAACTTTAAAGGGTTGTAAAAGCGTTGACCGTGCGTACATTTTTAGAATGAAGCGTTTCCGCGCTTCATACAAAATGTACTTCGGTCAACGCTTTTACACCCCAATAAATTGAAAGAAGCATTCAATTCTTAAATGCAAACCCGACTTTGCGACATGTTGTACGCCGGTATAAAGTCAAAAGGTTGTAAATTATAGCACTAGCATCTGCTTTTATCCATTCAAAACATGGGTAAGATAATATTTACCTTTCGTTGCGCTTTCCAAGTACAAAATAGTGGGTACATAAATCCATCGGTATCAGGTCGTTCTGGCCCAAAGTCAAACCGGCCCAAAGTCGATCCGGCCCCATAATAAAATATGAATAAACTATATTCACTATATGGAGGAATTTGTGACAAATTTGAACAGCACAGTGGAGTCCCCGGTGTCCGCGCGGCCCGTGTTATCGCGCATTAGCTGATTTCGTCATGTCAACACAGTAACACATACAAAATCGTTCTTGTTATTGTTTTAGCCTTCCGAAGGGATAAAAAAGAATAAAATTGATAAGTTCAAGAATTAATTAATAACTGCAATCCCGTGATTTACCATATTCGGCCAATTTCCATTAAAAAAATTACATTATCAGATTATTTTTGTTTTATTTCAGTCAAATTAAGGAGGTAGACCTAGGTGAAGGGAAATAACTCTTAAAATCATCAGTACGTTTGTGTCAACCATTTTCAAAAATATATTCTAAGCTTCTAGGTTACATAGATTATTTTCAATCTGTTTCAGGTAAATGCTTAAAATACATTGATGAACTTGACTTTTACAAACGCTTAACTGATTTAAAGAGTTATCTCCCTGAACCAAGGTCTACCCCCTTAATATCAGATTGAAATATTTTTTGCTCTGCATCCTTGGAAGTGTGTTTGGTACAAACTCAGTTATATTTCGTAGTATAAAATCTTTCCTTTATTTCAAATAAGCTATTTTTGGAAGGCATGCGCGAAATCACCGGACATTGGAGGAACTCTCAGAACAGGGGTTTTCCTAATTTTGGACACACATTACACAAAATCTAAAGGATGTAACCATACAAACAGAAGATTTTATGAAATAAAAGTATGTTATGAATGTGTTCACACAAAATTATCCAATTTTTGGTTTTATCACTTGGATGAAGTGAAGTCATAAGTCTTAGGTGCGCGGATACACCGGACTGCACCGTATATATAAACGAAATCATTAGTTTGTTTATTCAACAACTGTCTGATGATTGTGAACTAAGGTAATGCCACTCGCAGAGGCGGATTTAGAGGGGGCCCGGGCCCCCCCCTTTTTGGGAAAAAATTTGGTTGCTTATATCATTGAAGCGTGACTGGAGCGGGCCCCCTCTTAGGTCAGTCAGTGGGCCCCCACTTATGAAAATTTCTGGATCCGCCCCTGACTCGTCAAGTCCATGATGTTTGATATGAAAAAGAAAATATTTTTTATATAATTTTTTAATCAGATTAACATGAATGTCTCCTCATTTTTGATAGAAAAGTCTTAACAATTCTAATCTAACTTAAATAAAAATTCAAATCAAGTTAAAAGGAAAATTATCTAGCGAATAACGATTGTGTTCTAAAAGCATTGAGGACCCAGTAAAACATCAAAATGATAAAGTCATACTAAATAAGACTACGATAATCTGTGCCTAGAACTAGAAAATTCTTTGTATTTTGCCTAATTCAAAGTTTTTAAAACAGTGTTTATAAAAAAATATCATTGATATTTCATGCCAATAAAGAAATATAAGCCAACATTGTGCCAACAATATGCCAACGTATTAGGTACTTATCTCCCCCCTTTATACCACATACTTGAAAATTATATTATTCCAATGTTCTAACAAAAAATGTGCTCTTCCTTCTCTTTATCTAACATTTTCAAATCTGTGTAGTCATTTAAATGTATTTACCTAAATGATTGAATAATTTTCTGCACAAACAAAAAATATTTAAAACCAGCCCAAAACAACAAATACAATTTGAATATACTTTCATTTTTTTCATTTTCTTGTATATCAACACATCATTGACACGAGTGATATTTCTTACTCTCCAATTGATAGTCGTTAATCTACTGAATATATATATTACAATATCAACCAGTAGAATTTATGAAATGACTTATAATCATTCAATTCAATGCTTGAACTTTTTATTAAAATGAGAATAAGGTTGACAGACTGTATTTGAAAAAAAAACATTAGGTGGACATCAATAAAACCTATATCCTAGACATTAGAAGATTATTTTGTCCAGATGTTTGAAAGATGTTGTCCAAATATTTTCAATTGAAACGTACTGTATTATATCAAAATTATGTTATTTCAATATAAAATCAAGATATTTAAAAATAATGCTCTTTAAACATTCAGAACAAATATTTCCAGAAAATATGCTGTTCACATGAGTACAGCCAGACATATCACGTCAAAAACATGTTTTTGAATGATATTTTGGTGATATTTTGCAATATATTTTAAAAATATCAATAAAATGTTTTTGTGCTACCTGGGCTCCCCCTTTTAAAGTTATCAAAATTTCTGGATCCGTCCCTGGCACAATCGTTAGTTTCTTTGTAATGTTAATGTAAAGTTATTGGTGTTTTACTGCATGAACATTTTATATTTTAGGCTTTCTTGTTTTATTGGATTTATGGTAATAAATTACCTGATTAATTTTGTATCCTCCTTTGATTTCACGGTTAACAGCAGACACACAGCTAAAGACCCTGTATTGTTATTTTTTATCTTATCTTTTCTTACCCAATTTTATTTTCACCAGTAGGCTGCAGAAATCTGTCAAAATTTCTTACCAAGTCTGTTTTGGTATACTAAGTACATCGCAATTTTAAAATGTGTTCACATTTGATCTTATAACTAACGACTTCTTTGCAACTTTAATCAAAATCCGTTCCGTGAATGTTTTCCCGCACACTGGTATTTATAAATGCCTCGAAAATTGACATTTTTTGTTTCCTTTATACATGTATAGAATAGAGAATTGAGGATTTATGAACTTTGAAAAACCACAAGCACGGGTAACTTTTGAAACCACCCGCAGGACAGCAGTGGCGGATCCAGAACCTTTCTGATGAACTTAGCTTTCATGTGTAAATCATGCGTTAACAATATATGTGATACACGCATGTATTTATTACGTGCGAACACCGCATGTGAAGATCATGCGTTTAACGCATACTTCAGATACCGCATGATTTTCGCACGATTCACACATGATTTACGCATGTAATAGCCTTCATGCGTAAATCATGCGTTTAAGAAATTATGTGATACACGCATGTTTAAACGTGTGAAAACCGCACGTAACGATCATGCGATTTACTCATATTTCATATTTCGCATGATTACGCATGATTCACGCATGATATACGCATGTAATGGTCTTCATGCGTAAATCATGCATTGCACTTTTGCCTGTGTAGGAATTGCCTTAGTTTTCCTTGTTGTTGTGTACCCATGGAAAGAATTGAAAATTATAGAACTTGCAGCAGAGAGCAGAAGAGAGGCATTGTGGTGTACTGGTCACCATGTTATCAAAAATTTATTTCTAATACTTTTCCTGTTTGCTAAAATCTTTGTTCTCATTAACCTTTTCCTCCATGAAAATTATTTTTAACACACTTGATTGGCATAGGATTTTTTCAATAAAAAAAAATCATCATGTTTAAAGTGTTAATTTGCATTGGTAAAACAAATATTTTATCAATGAAATTCCAGTCAGATATTCTCATGTATATCCTTTTTATATTAGATACAAATTTTATTAAGTCTGATTCAGATTTGTCTTGGGTAAGACGTTTCAACTGAAGCACTACACAGGCAACAAAAGTCGTCATTATGTAATTTTCCTAATGTAATTTATTTCCAGGTTTGGTTTGTTTGGTTGCTTTGTTTGTATCAATTTATAAATGTTTGCTTTTATCATTGTAATTAAGAGCAACATATGCATTCAATAGATAGGCAGGGCTTCAGTTTGTGTACTTGAATGTTGTTGGATGCTTAGTATAATGCAGAATATAATGTATACAAACTCAGAAGCCCTGGCTATCTTCCAATTTCAGATGTCCATCTTAATTACAGTGCTTGAACAAGCATGTGTACATTTTTATATACACCCAATGGTGGCCTTCTCTATTGTCTTCTCTATGGTCTGGTTGTTGTCTCTTTGACACATTCCCAATTTCTATTCTCAATTTTATACAAACAAAGCAAGCAAGCAAGCGAAACTTTTTAACTGCAAGCATTAGAAGATCTTAGAAAAATAGCTCTAATTTATTGGATTCTTTATATTTCTTCCTCTGTCATTTCTGTAAATTCAGAAATTATTGCGAAAAATGCGATCGAGTTGTAAAAGCAATAATTTAAACACTCATTTTGAGATATTTTATATCAAATAAACAGGATTTTTCTCAAAATTGCATTTAAGTCTAGAATGTCAAAGTCGCAATAATAAATGCACGCAATAATTTCTGAATTTACAGTATTTTAAATTAATAGGAATTGCCTCAGGTTTCCATGTTGTAGTGTATAGTAGTCGTTAAGTTTCATCCCTTTTTGGGTCAAGCCAAACAAGTTTAAAAATGGTATTTGTTGCTTCTTCAACAAAGCATCTGACATTTAGGAAAAAGACTGGGAGTTACAAATAGAATGATATGTCCTTGGAGGCTTGCATTGGTGCAACATTCCTAGCTCCTACGGAGTATGCCAGTTTTTACCCACTCTATCTAGAGATATAACATGAATGTGTCCATAGTACATGGATGCCTTACTCACACTATCATTTTCTATGTTGAGTCGACCATGAAATTAGGATAAAAACTCTAATCTGGCAATTAAATTAGAAAGATCATATCATAGGGAACATGTGTTCTAAGTTTCAAGTTGATTGGACTTTTAACTTCATCAAAACCTACCTTGACCAAATACTTTAACCTGAAGCAGGACAGATGGATGAACAGAAGAATACACAAACAGATGGACGAACGGACACACAGACCAGAAAACATAAGCCCCTCTACTATCGTAGGTGGGGCTTAAAAAACAAGATGCGGTGTGATTGCTAATGAGACATCTTTTCACAAGAGAACAAATGACACTTAAATAATTAAATTAACAACTATTAGTCACTGTGCAGCCTTCAACAATGAGCAAACAAAGCCCATAGTCCAGTTTTACTAACTATAACTTTCTTTGAGTAATATCAAACATGAAATGTTGTGTTATATGTTTTATTTTATGTGAATTGAGGCGTCTTATTATCACAGACCAATAATAACAAATAAACTATAAATACTACCAGTAAACATATACATATCAAGATCTCTACTTCTATATTTCAAGTCACAAAACAGCAGAATTCTACAATGTAAACAAAATGATAAACTTTTTAATATGACTCCTGCAAATACATTCTTTTTGTGAGTTTTATAGGGGGTTAGTAAATTTCATAGGGGGTTCGTGTCGTCATGTCTACTGTTAATGATGACGTCATCTATTAATGTTGTTGTGTTTCATTGTTTAGCAGAAAAATTCCAGCGTGCCATAATTTTTTTATACAGTTAATTACTGACCCCCTACTGACCATAGAGGGTGAATAAAATCAAAAGGGGATTCAGCCTCCAGCCTCACCCCCTATGGATTTTACTAACCCTCTATGGATCAGTTGGGAGTCAATAGCGAACCATATAACTTACAGTACAAAATTTTATCTGACAATTGTCACAGATTTGTCCTCAACTTCAAAGACATTTTCACATCTGGTTTTTCACATTACAGAATTTTATACAAAAATTCCAAGGATTTTTTTAAGATTTCTTCAAGACCTATTTTCAAGGATTGTATTGAATTAGATATGACAGGAAGAAACTATAATTTACTCTTACTTCTACTGAAAAACTTTGGTTTAAAACTCTAAAAATGGTCTTGTAGACAATGTCATTCTTATTGAATAAAAGCTTTTGGAACTGATGGAAATTGTACCTCATATTATAACAAAAACAAGCTAAATTCTAAGTAAACAAGCTACAAATAAACTATCAAAAAACTTCATACAATTAACATAAAACAATGTACAAGAACCATGCTTGTAAACATTAGATATTATACACTTTTTCCAGGATCCTGACATTGCATTCTTGAAACCATTTCAGGACCAGCAATGCTTAAAAAAAGTCCTGATTTATATCAGTTTGCATAATAGCACGGAGATGTGGCATGCAAGACATAAGACTTTTGATACCTGTGGCAATGAATTGAAAAAAGGAGGTAGAAAAAGTATGTTTACAAAATACATTTGTACAACAAAAAACCATAAAAGCTAAATCTTCATCATCAACTATACAGTAACAACTAATACCTTTGATTATTGATGTCTATAAAAATATTCAAGAATATCAAAACATAACATGTCCTATTAAACTGGAATGAAAAATAAGGAAGACCTGCCTCCATCAAAATGAAATGACTATAAATAATTTGATATTAAAGATTGTGAACCCAAAACATGTCCTGTTGACTTATATTTCATACTGTATGTATACCTTTCAATTGATACAAATTCAGCAAGAGTTACTTCCCTTAAGGTACCATTTTGGAGGTTTAAGTGCACAAACTCTTTTAAAGAATCTTGCATAAATTAGTCAAATTCAACTGTTATACAGACCGCTAGACTTGAGTAAAAAATTAATTTCTGAACAATTAAAATTTTGTATAGCCTTGCTTTCTTTTAATTCATCCCTATCCCATAATAAGGATCTCTTATTAGACTTGGTTGTATAGCATGTACCTGGTTTTCTCCAGCTTCCTCAACCTTTAAAAACTGCATGTGACTGCCACGAAATAGCACAATACTGTTGAAAGTGGCTTTAAACGCCAATCAATCAATCGATGTATAGCATGTTGCATTTTGGATAGTCAAACAAGAAATTAAACCATCAATCTGTCTAAAATGGCGACCAAGGGAAACAACTTAAACATGAAACCCAGAGTATATCAATCGAAACCAATCTATTCATAAAGATGAACTGATTGCATTACCATAGGTATGAATATTGAAATGAAATATAGGTTACTTTAGCTTAATTTAACTTGCGTATTTATATAACCTCTTTGGGTCAAGATAGAAAACTATGCACACAATTGTGGACAGAAACACTTAACAATTGGAAAAGACTACAAAAAGTAATCATAAAAATATATAACATGATTTCAAAAGTATACAAAATTGTCCCATGATAACTTACATACATAAGGTAAATGTTACCCTTTATAAATCTTACACACGGTTTTATGCTGGAACTTAAATATGGTAAATTATGCTGTCAAGTCAAAGAAAACAGGCAATATGGTCAGAAAAAAGCGACACTTCTAATAGGCATTAAACACTTTGTTTAAGGTGATAACAATTAGTTTAGCTTTACTCATTTTTCTGATGCCACTTTAATTTTAACCTTTGTACTTATTGTTCATGGCAATGCCAATATGGGTACCGGTAATGGCTAACTGATATAATTAACTTATCCTTCTATTTCATAAGGTCACATCCTCTAAACTTTGTTTGATAAACTTCAACTCTCTTTGCTTAGCAGTTGTGGTCAATTAAAATAAAATGATAACATTCTGCTGATATTCTTGTATATATATGTGTGAATGTATAGTAGTATGCCTGTAAATGCTTTAACGACTCCAATTACTTCTGAAAGTAATTTGCAAAACAAGAATGTGTCCCCAGTACACGGATGCCCCACTATCATTTTCTATGTTCAGTGGACCGTAAAATTGGGGTCAGAACTCTAATTTGACATTAAAATTAGAAAGATCATATCATAAGGAACATATATACTAAGTTTCAGGTTGATTGGACTTCAACTTCATCAAAAACTACCTCAACCAAAAAGTTAAACCTGAAACTGGACAGACGAATGAACGAACGGACACCCAGACCAGAAAACATAATGCCCCTCTTCTATCGTAGGTGGGGCATAACAACAATACCTAAGTACTAATCTATCCTATTTTGCTAAGCACTATCAAAATCAAAATATGACCTGTGTCGCATAGCAATCAAATGTATGCAAATGATTATCAATTGAATATCAATACATATTTTTTTAACATTTTTTCAGGTTGAAAAAAATTCTTACTAGCATTCAAATATTGTAACTGTTTACAAATTTAGTGACATAAAAACCCTACAACACAGACCAAAGTTAAATTTTTACTTTATGTTCGAAACTCAGTCAACATCTTATACATGTACACGTACAGGAGGACTTGCATAAGGTCAATTTCTACCTGAGGCAACTCATATCATGTGACAAGTCATGTGATCTGGAATGAGGATTGTGTGATAAACGAGACCACAGGACATTTCTTCCGTATCTTAGCAGAGATATGCGGAGAGGAAGCCATCTTAACTGTTTGTAATTGTGTACAATGTTGGAATGAATCTCCTGCACGATCTGTGATCTTTGTGCATCCACTTATATCCAAAGCAACCAAAGACTGAGTCACAGAGTTGCCTGGCAACAGTAACTGTCGGATACCATCGTCAGTCATCCTTGGGCAGTAGCTGATGTCTAATTTTTCTAGTGATATTAAATGGTTGGGAATTTCTGATAGTGATGTATTCGAAATTTCTGTCCCTGCTACCGAAAGATGTTTTAATTTATGCAGACGACTTATATCTACCATCCCTGGGTGTCTGTCTGCTGGGGGACGAATTATGTCCCGAAACTGTTCGTCGGACATCGTAATCCAGCTGATGTCAAGAGAATACAAAAGAGGACAAACAGCAAATCCTAATGCACTAACAACGGCCCATGAACATGACGACAAAGAAAGAGTTTTCAGCTGAGGAATTCTAGCTAACAACCAAGCTAATTGTTTGTGTGTAAGTTTTGATGATTTAAGAATCAATGTTGACGGCTGTCGTTTCACAATACCAATCAAATGAACTTGATAAATGTATTTTCCACTGAGATTTATAGTTTTCCATAATGTATGATGCATGCACCATCGATTCCAAGTCTTACAGCATCCCAAACTTTTAACCAAGGATGTTGGATTTAGATGAGCAAATATTTTCATCCATATTTCTCTACAGAGTGGATGATTTTTACCATTGTTCATTACAAAATAGTCTGCTGGTGGAGGTGGGGGTGGGGGACGTATCACATATCGCTTTATATCTTTCAGAGGTTCTATTTTTAGTGGTGCAATTATTTCTGGAGTTATGTCCCCTCTTCCAGGTGCAAACAGTTTATTTGGTTTCTGCAAATCATTAGTATTATTTGGTGCACTCTCAATCAGTTTTTTTCTCTTCTTGCCTTGACCTTGACCTCTGAAACCTGACTTTGAAGGTGTGTGATTGGCTCCATGTTCGACGTATGAAGTAGATGGGACATCAATGTCCATAACATTTTCAACTAAATCTAATGCCTCTGTTGACAATTTCTTTCTGACCTTTGACCCAGCAGACCTCCTGAACTTTTTGAATCCATAAAGACGTCTTCCCCTTGGTGATGTAAGTGCCTATAAGTACAAAGATGTGGAGTTAAGGACACTGATGTTCCAAGTTCAAAGTTCACAAACTAGTTCCTGGTCTGAATTTGTGTTGGATCTTCTCTGTTCAAGAAACAGCTACATGTAGAAGGAAAATGTTAATTCAAGATTTTTTATTTATCAACTTTTTTTTGGCTTTTTTTACACCATTTTCAGTTTTCAAGGTCAAAGGTTGGGAGGAAGAACAACACAAATTCAGTTTGAACTATATAAAATTTATTTCATTCAAAAACATATCAAACAATCAATTAAAAGAAACATCAGAATGAAATCTTGTTCTTCTGATTAATGATCTTAAAAGTATAGTGCAATGGAAAATTCTATTGAATTTCGATTTTTTTACTCACAAAAATGAAATTTGTGATTGTTCCATAAATTTTGCTGTGATTGAATACCAAAAAGGTAAAAAAAGAATAGCTTGGTTTTTTTATCCAGTACTTCCTATACATTATAAGAAAAACAAGTTTCAGAGAACTTTTTCATTTTGATGATGTAACAATTTAAAAACAAATTTGTTTGTTTCTTCTTTTTTTTGCGATTCAAAGAAATCAAATTAATTTAATAATTGAATACTGTAAATTCAGAAATTTTGTGATGTTTCTATTATCCTGAAACTTAGGATAGGAAGTTGAAGATATCATGAAAATTAAAAAACTTGCATTTTAAAATTCTGACTGCATTATTTGTATGGAGCCATTCCTGAAATAATTACATATAATCTCACATTGTTATCCATTCTTCAACAGCCTTAATAAAAAATGTACACAGCAATTTCTGAATTTACAGTATTTTAAAATGAGTTGATTTACTCCCAATATTATTTAATATACAAAAAAATGAATAAAATTTTAATAACTTATATACATAACTTAAACCTGATAGTATGGCATTATATTACAAAATTACCAATGAAGTAATATGCTATGTGATTTATGTAAACTGTCCCTCATATATTCCCCTCAATAATATTACATAAACAATCATACTAAATGAAGAGGTAGCGTTGTGTGAATTTAAGACGATTACTGTTGATTCATTTATTTTTGTGGGTACCAATAGTCGTAGTTTGAGAAAAAGAGTATTTAGTGGATATTTAATTTCAAGGCTTTTCCAAAGTCTGTAATGATTGATGACTATAGAAATTTATACTTTGTCCAATATCTGAATTCCTACTTTAGGCTTGTTCACGAAAGTTGGTATCCCACGAACAATAATGAATCCACAGTCCATTAAAACAAACATATTATTTATTTATATAAACATAAAAACAGGATACCTAATAAAAAAAACCATTTTCTAATATCTTTCATTGCCCCAAAAGCCCATTAAAAAGGGAATGATTCACCTTCTTCAGATAATGCAATGATAAAGAACGGAACACTCCTTGTCTGCTATCTAATTCAGTCATAAAATATTCAACATACAGAAATATATGAAGGATCTGACAGAATTGTTTGTTTGTTGAAAATATGAGGATTTTTTTCAAGAAATTTAAAAATTAGTTTTTTGGCAAAAATTAGTATCACTAGGTGTTAGAATAAAGAAAAACAATTTTAAAATTATAATCGAAGATAAATTTGAAAATTAACTAAAGTGTGTCAAAAATTGTTGAATTTTTCACATTGATAAAAAAAAAAAATTACTGATATCTCTTACACATTTCATTAATGAACTCAAAATTTTAATGTTAGGAAAAGCAAATGTGTTATTTTGATTTTAGATTTAAATATGAATAAGTTGAGTATTCATTATTGGGGATAACACTTATTTTTCTTAAAATTAATCATTGAAAAAAATAAAACAGGAAAATTTTTACAGGAAAACAAAATCAGTCAATTTATAACTATTTGTGAACTTTTACAATATATATAATAAGGCAACCAATGAAGAATTTGCAATGGTTGATTAAACATTCATACCTCCTTTCGAAATGATGAAACTAAAATTAACTTACCTTTAAAAATTATCTAATTACATTATATTAACAATAATCACAATTTCTCTTCTTTTTTTCGATATGTAATAACAAAATTGGCACATTCAGATATTCATTAACAAAATGTTCTTTAATATATATATATATATATATATATATATACATAAGGATTTGTATACAACCCTAGTAATGTCAATTTGGAATATTGGATCGCAAGAGCATAAATTGGGATAATTTTCATACTAATCTACTTTTATAAAACCTCAGAACTTTATTATTCTTTTAGTTTTAGTACAGTTTATTATCCTTTTTTTTTATTATAATTATTTACTCTCGTCTCAGTAGGTACATTTTTAAGTTGAAGAAATTTTGATATCTATATTACAGTATCATGATATTATAGAATGTATGAATGGTCATATAATTTTATGTTATGTATATTATGCTCATAATTTGTCCAATATCCACTTTTTTCGAGGAAAAATAAAAAAAAAAGCTTACTTTACTGAACAGGTATAATTAGTTTTCTGATCATTTTATAAATGTCATGAATTTTATCTTTTTATTTTGTCTTTATTTATTCAATAAAACTTGTCACTGCAATACCTTTCCTTCTTTCCTATGAAAAATACCTCCCCCCCCCCCCCCCCAAAAAAAAATGAAATCCAGGAACAAAACAAAACATAGAAAATAAATTAAACATATTCGGAATTGAGATCATTGGATTAATTCATTATACTTTTAAAAAAAAACAATTAATAATCTAAATCAGTATCAAAAAAAAAAAAATAAGATAAAAATCAGCTGACTACACAAAAGTAATAATGATGACATGAACAGAAATTATCTCAACTGCCATAAATCTTTTTAGTATATTGCCCTATATCTATTACAAACATTAGCAATTTAGAAAAAAATTAAAAATCCATTGCTCCTTTTTATCTTGTTTGTAAATTAAAAATATTAAGGAAGTTAAATATACTTTTTGGTTCCCAACTTTTATTTTTCAACATCCTAGATGTACCATAGATTAAACAGTCATTTTCTTTTACCCATACTGGCCTTAATAAAATTATATACACCGAGAAAAAAAGAGAAAAGTACAACAGATTTGAGCAATGATACACGGCAAGTTTTGAATATCCCCTGAAAAAAACTATGAACATGAATAACGAATATCAACAGTAGTCCAAAAATCTACGAGGTGTAACTACCTCACGTCTCGGTCGCTTAGCCATGTGATCTGATGTCATGTTTTCATCGCTCAGAGTCGGTGACCTTTTTATGGTTCGTCCCGATCTAGTTTTGACAGACTCTGGTGTTTTTGCAACTCCATTTGTTTTTGGGTTATCTCCCTTGGGTGTCCCTTGTACCTCCTCTGACGTTGGTAGAGGGTTATCAATAACATCACCATGGTCGTCAGGTTTGATAGTTTTCTTTAACGGAGAAGCTTTGACATTTGTTATAGACTTCTTCTACAATAGATAAAATATACAGTTAGAATGCATGCTCAATTCCAGCTTCTGTAAACCAACTTATTTTGCTTCATTTTGCATTTAGCCTTTTGTTTCCCAATACGTGGCGACTTAATTTTGCTATTTTCATATTTACTTGATGTAGCTTTAAATTTTCACGATGATTTATATTGGAAAAAAGTTGTAACTAGAGGCTCGCAAGAGCCTGTGTCGCTCACCTTGGTCTATGTGCATATTAAACAATGGACACAGATAAATTCATGACAAAATTGTGCTTTGTTGATGGTGATGTGTTTGTAGATCTTACTTTACTGAACTTTATCTTTATCTATAATGAACTTGGCCCAGTAATTACAGTGGAAAATATTTTGTAAAAAATTTACAAAACTTTATGGTGAAAATTGTCAAAAATTGACTATAAAGAGCAAATTCTTATGAATATAGAATACTTTTAGAAAGAAAAACTATATGAAAGCTTAGTATTGACATTTTTATAGCAATTCAAAATAATAACAGTATAACAGTCCTTCAGCATGGAAATGACTATAATATACCTATACAAACTGATAGACTAATTTTGTCATAAATATCATTAAAGTGGAGTTAAAGTCTTATAGGATTGTAAGTATGTTTTATTTTATCACTTTGCACTTTCACATTTGTCTGAACAATTTGTTCAATACTCTGACCAGTTGAACAATTAGATTAAATAAAACAAATTGCAATTTGGTCAAAATTTTGAATGAGTTGCAATTGGTGGAGAGCAACACTAACAGTCAAGTCACTGTAAAAGTTTTCCTATATCCATGAAAATTAAACCCATGAAAATAAATAAATCCACAGTACTTTTACTTAAATTTTTCTCAATTATTTTGCTTCATTTTAATCTATTGTTAAAACAAATTAAATAATTTTCAACAGTTTTTTACCATTTTAAGAGGAGATCTCTGTTTAGACATTGATGGTGATGACTTTTTCTCTTTGATTCCATCAGTTATTTTCCTTTTTGCTGTCAACTTCTTTTTCAGACCATCTTTCTTCCCTTTGATTGGTTCCTGGTTGTCTGTTGTTCCTTTTTGCGGTGATACAGCTGCATCATCGTAACATTCCATTTCTAAAGCCACTTCGTCTAAATCTGTTTCACAGGAATAGGATATTGGAGAGTGCTGGAAACAAATTTTAAATCAATTAAAAATACATACCAGTTGCAGATCCAGAAATTTTTATGAGTGGGGGACCTACTGACTGCCAAAGAGGGGACCAGCTCTGGTCATGCTTCAGTGATTCCATTTATAATCAACCAAATTTTCCCCAGAAAAGGAGAGCCCTGAAGAATTGCAGACTCAATCGGTAGTTTTACTGTCAAAAATTAAGTTTACCTGGTGACCTGTAGGGGTAACAGGTAAATGGATATTTGTGACAGTAAAACTACTAATGAATGTCTCTATAGCTTCAAATACCATTCTAATAAAAAATAAACAAATCTACAATTCTACCCATTATTTTGGCGTATTATTTTCATTAAATGAAAATTCGGAGAAATGTTTTCTTTGACAGCACAGCTAGTTGATGTCATAAGTATGTTGGGCGTATGATAGGTAAACACTGGACATTTCCTAGCTTCACGCACACCTCAAAATGTAATAAAATTTACAAGCAAGTTGATTTCTAGCTGCAAAATGTAATTTTTGCCTATCTTGGAGAAATAACATGTCAAAATTTAGGAATTTAAAATGACAATTCCCTTAGATACACCCAAGACAGTTAGAAGAAGAATTGTACACTGATCAACATTCTATCAGCACCATTGATTCAAAATAGTTGCACCGGAATAATCAATATGATTTTAAGTCCTATTTTACCATCTGTTCTTTGACTGTAACCCGTTTTCCTTCAGTTTCCTTTGGTGTATTTTTTACATCAGGTATCGATACTGCTGGTACTGCTATTTGATACTCATTTTTTACTTCAGTTTTAACCCTAAGCTGCAACAGACATTACATAATTTAAATAAGGTATTCTATTGAAATTTTTAAAATTGGTTGATAAAATTTCACCGGTGAACAATATTGCATGTGTTGTTGTGCTAAGCATATCCCTACTTGTAATTCAAAGTGTCAGACAAATAGATGTCGGACAAAAGTTCACACACATGACTTTTGAGCTGATGACCAAATATGACATCTTTCTGAGAAAAGTGTGATGAAAAAGTTTCAGTTGATCCATCAGGGTTGAGGTTGTAAACTTCAAAGTATCTTTTCAGTGATTCTGTAAAGTACTTTTATAGTACAATTTTATTTCATTACAGCTTTAAATAATTACATTGTATTTTATTTTGTAGAAAGTCAACAAGAGTATTTTCCACTTATATAATTCTCAAGTTAACAAATTTCTACAACAAATGCAAATACTCTCAGATCTGTACTTAATGTCCTTTTTTGTTTTACTTAGGTGTTTTATTTTTTGTGTGATTTGTATTGATCTGATGAGTTTGGCCCTTTTCAAGTGATTTTTAACCAGATTTTTGTGTCAAAAATGTCGGTTATTGATTTGGGGATGTACGGCGGGCGGGCGGTCAGTCGGGCAGGCGGGCGGCAACCAAATGTTGTCCGTGCATTTACTCATGAAGCGTTCAACCAAACCTTTTAAAATTTTAATATGTTGTTACTGACAACAAAATGGAGGTCAAGTTCAATAATGACGATTTTGATTTTTACCGTTCAGGAGTTACGGTTCTTGAAAGTTTAAAAAATGTCGTGTCCGTGCATTTGCTCATGAAGTCAAGTTTGATATTGATAATCATAAATTTTACATATTAGGAGTTTTGGTCCTTGTAATATTGATAAATGCCAGAACACAAATAAATGTTAAAGAATCCGGTTTACTGTCATTTTGACAGCTCTTGTTATGTTTGTTCTGATATTGTACTGTTACACAACTGTCCCAGGTTAGCAGGAGGGTTTTGTCCAAGCAAACATGTTTAATCCGCAACATTATGTATGTGCCTGTCCCAAGTCAGGAGCCTCTAATTCAGTGTTTTTCGTTTCTTGTTTTGTACATAGACTGTTAATTTTCTTGTTTGAATTGTGTAACAAATGTCATTTCATGGTCTTTGATAGCTTACTATACAATATCAGTAATAAAATTCTGTTCACCTATCACTAGTATTATAGAAGTTTTAAAGCCATTTCATATACAAGAGTGACCATTTCTAACTGCGACAACTATTTATGACATTACAATTGATATTGTTGTACACATTTCCCTTAGAATCTAACACTGATTTTTTTGTACATGATTTCATTTAATGATCCCTTTAAGAATCCTGTAAACATATTCAAACAATTCTATTGTGGTAGAATGTATGTGTGCAAGTACATATTTGTGTGGTTACACATTAAAAGTACACAAATCTCTACCTGTAGTGGTCCCTTTGAAGTATCATGTAAACACTTGGGACATTCCCATTGTTGTCGGATATCTTCGTTAATAACACCCTCACTGTTTAAGTTCTCGTACTTCTGATGTAAACAAGGAACGTGGATAATCTCCCAACACAAACTGCACTCCATTAACTGGTTTGGTTCTGGTTGGTCGGCTTTATTACAAATCAAACAGGTGGCATTGTGTGGTAGTACAGGCTGTAACATGTAAAAATAATAGCTATTACAAATCAAACAGGTGGCATTGTGTGGTAGTACAGGCTGTAACATGAAAAAATAATAGCTATTACAAATCAAACAGGTGGCATTGTGTGGTAGTACAGGCTGTAACATGTAAAAATAATAGCTATTACAAATCAAACAGGTGGCATTGTGTGGTAGTACAGGCTGTAACATGAAAAAATAATAGCTATTACAAATCAAACAGGTGGCATTGTGTGGTAGTACAGGCTGTAACATGTAAAAATAATAGCTATTACAAATCAAACAGGTGGCATTGTGTGGTAGTACAGGCTGTTACATGTAAAAATAATAGCTATTACAAATCAAACAGGTGGCATTGTGTGGTAGTACAGGCTGTAACATGTAAAAATAATAACTATTACAAATCAAACAGGTGGCATTGT
Source organism: Mytilus galloprovincialis (assembly GCA_037788925.1). Taxonomy (NCBI): domain Eukaryota; kingdom Metazoa; phylum Mollusca; class Bivalvia; order Mytilida; family Mytilidae; genus Mytilus; species Mytilus galloprovincialis. The sequence goes on from CM075332.1 coordinate 19,277,908, forward strand.
GTGGTAGTACAGGCTGTAACATGTAAAAATAATAGCTATTACAAATCAGACAGGTGGCATTGTGTGGTAGTACAGGCTGTAACATGAAAAAATAATAGCTATTACAAATCAAACAGGTGGCATTGTGTGGTAATACAGTCTGTAACATGTAAAAATAATAGCTATTACAAATCAAACAGGTGGCATTGTGTGGTAGTACAGGCTGTAACATGTAAAAATAATAACTATTACAAATCAAACAGGTGGCATTGTGTGGTAATACAGGCTGTAACATGTAAAAATGATAGCTATTACAAATCAAACAGGTGGCATTGTGTGGTAGTACAGGCTGCAACATGAAAAAATAATAGCTATTACAAATCAAACAGGTGGCATTGTGTGGTAATACAGGCTGTAACATGAAAAAATAATAGCTATCACAAATCAAACAGGTGGCATTGTGTGGTAGTACAGGCTGTAACATGAAAAGATAATAGCTATTACAAATCAAACAGGTGGCACTGTGTGGTAATACAGGCTGCAACATGAAAAAATAATAGCTATTACAAATCAAACAGGTGGCATTGTGTGGTAATACAGGCTGTAACATGAAAAAAAAATTTGCGGTCGTATAATAATAGCTATTACAAATCAAACAGGTGGCACTGTGTGGTAATACAGGCTGCAACATGAAAAAATAATAGCTATTACAAATCAAACAGGTGGCATTGTGTGGTAATACAGGCTGTAACATGAAAAAATAATAGCTATTACAAATCAAACAGGTGGCATTGTGTGGTAGTACAGGCTGTAACATGTAAAAATAATAGCTATTACAAATCAGACAGGTGGCATTGTGTGGTAGTACAGGCTGTAACATGAAAAAATAATAGCTATTACAAATCAAACAGGTGGCATTGTGTGGTAATACAGTCTGTAACATGTAAAAATAATAGCTATTACAAATCAAACAGGTGGCATTGTGTGGTAGTACAGGCTGTAACATGTAAAAATAATAACTATTACAAATCAAACAGGTGGCATTGTGTGGTAATACAGGCTGTAACATGTAAAAATGATAGCTATTACAAATCAAACAGGTGGCATTGTGTGGTAGTACAGGCTGCAACATGAAAAAATAATAGCTATTACAAATCAAACAGGTGGCATTGTGTGGTAATACAGGCTGTAACATGAAAAAATAATAGCTATCACAAATCAAACAGGTGGCATTGTGTGGTAGTACAGGCTGTAACATGAAAAGATAATAGCTATTACAAATCAAACAGGTGGCACTGTGTGGTAATACAGGCTGCAACATGAAAAAATAATAGCTATTACAAATCAAACAGGTGGCATTGTGTGGTAATACAGGCTGTAACATGAAAAAATAATAGCTATTACAAATCAAACAGGTGGCACTGTGTGGTAATACAGGCTGCAACATGAAAAAATAATAGCTAATACAAATCAAACAGGTGGCATTGTGTGGTAATACAGGCTGTAACATGAAAAAATAATAGCTATTACAAATCAAACAGGTGGCATTGTGTGGTAGTACAGGCTGTAACATGAAACCAGGTGCTCCGCAGGGCGCAGCTTTATACGACCGCAGAGGTCGAACCCTGAACAGTTGGGGCAAGTATGGACAAAACATTCAAGCGTGATACAGCTCTGAATTTGGATTGTGATCAAATTTTTGACATTACATGGTTTTTTTTTACACAAAACAAATGTCAAGATTTTACAAATCAATTAAAGATTTCTTCTTCAAACTTTTTAAATCTAAAATTAAATAGTTGACACAGCATAGGTTTCTGACACAGAATGAATGTGGTCTAATGAACTTAAAAGTTTTTTTTTGCCTTTGAGCAATTCACTATGCTGTTGAATATTAATCCTCTCAAAAAAATGTTTGAAGAAATTTTCTTTTTATTTATGAAATCTGAAATGAGAAAAATTAAACCCACCCCTTTTTTTTTCACATCCCCGTTTCCCTTTTTCCAAAACTGATATCAATTCAAATTTCTAATGGAGTTTGCAACAATAACTACTCTTTTAAATACATCATAAAATATTAAAATGTAAAATAAAGTGCTTGTTATCACTGAATGGTAAAGATTGGTTGGTAGTAAAAGTGAATATACATTGTTCATTGTATAAAACAATAAAAAAAACTTCATCAGCAACATTTTATATTGGCAAATTTCCAATGAAGTTATTTACATAAAGTTATTGGCAAATAAAAATAGAAAATGACATGATAGTCATGTTTGGCAAATGTCCAACATACATTATCTAAATACATTTTAGATAAGATAAGGAAAAAAAGCTTCATCAGCAACATTTTATATTGGCAAATTTCCAATGAAATTATTTACATAAAGTTATTGGCAAATAAAAATAGAAAATGACATCATAGCCATGTCTGGCAAATTTCCAACATATATTATCAACTACTATTCTATACAAAGAAAGATAACTCCTATTGAAAATTAATTGCTATTGCACAATATTGTGCAATTAGATATTTCTTGCTATTGTGCAATACTGTGCAATTGAAAATTTCTTGCTATTGCACAATACTTAATATGGAATCCTGATTTGGACCAACTTGAAAACTGGGCCCATAATCAAAAATCAAAGTACATATTTAGATAAAGCATATCAAATAAGCCCAAGAATTTAATTTTTGTTAAAATCAAACTTAGTTTAATTTTGGACCCTTTGGACCTTAATGTAGACCAATTTGAAAACTGGACCAAAAATTAAGAATCTACGTACACAGTTAGATTTGGCATATCAAAGAACCCATTTATTCAATTTTTGATGAAATCAAACAAAGTCTAATTTTGGACCCCCATTTGGACCAACTTGAAAACTAGGCCAATAATTAAAAATCTAAGTATATTTTTAGATTCAGCATATCAAAGAACCCCAAGGATTCAATTTTTGTTAAAATCAAACTAAGTTTAATTTTGGACCCTTTGGACCTTAATGTAGACCAATTTGAAAACGGGACCAAAAATTAAGAATCTACATACATAGTTAGATTCGGCATATCAAAGAACCCCAATTATTCAATTTTTGATGAAATCACACAAAGTTCAATTTTGGACCCTTAGGGCCCCTTATTCCTAAACTGTTAGGACCGAAACTCCCAAAATCAAACCCAACCTTCCTTTAATGGTCATAAACCTTGTGTTTAAATTTCATAGATTTCTATTTACTTATACTAAAGTTATGGTGCAAAATCCAAAAATAATGCTTATTTGGGCCCCTTTTTGGCCCCTAATTCATAAACTGTTGTGACCTCAACTCCAAAAATCAATCCCAACCTTCCTTTTGTGGTCATAAACCTTGTGTTAAAATTTCATTGATTTCTATTTACTTATACTAAAGTTATTGTGCGAAAACCAAGAATAATGCTTATTTGGGCCCTTTTTTGGCCCTTAATTCCTAAACTGTTGGAACCAAAACTCCCAAAATCAATCCCAACCTTCCTTTTGTGGTCATAAACCTTGTGTCAAAATTTCATAGATTTCTATTCACTTAAACTAAAGTTATAGTGCGAAAACCAAGAAAATGCTTATTTGGGCCCTTTTTGGCCCCTAATTCCTAAAATGTTGGGACCAAAACTCCCAAAATCAATCCCAACCTTCCTTTTGTGGTCATAAACCTTGTGTTAAAATTTCATTGATTTCTATTCACTTTTACTAAAGTTAGAGTGCGAAAACTAAAAGTATTCGGACGACAACGACGACGACGCCAACGTGATAGCAATATACGACCAAAAAATTTTAATTTTTGCGGTCGTATAAAAATTGTTAACAGACAGAAGGGTCGAAATATTTCCAACCTTATCTTTACTTTTATCTTTTTACTTGCAAATATCCTACTCTCAACATGTTTCCAAGTAAAACAGTTTCTTTGAACTATTTATACAATTATTCGTGTGTTTTTGTGTCTAGTTAACCAATATTGTTATAGTAATTGGATATTTAAACAAATAAATTTGTGTGATTACCATTGACAAGAGTGCACACGCCAAAATGTCTCGCCTTCTTTAATAATCATTGATATTATGTTGATAGTCCTAAATCTAAAGCTTTATTACAACTGTCATATAAACTTAACATTAACCAAGAACCATGAAAATGAGGTCACAGTCAGATGAACCAAGCCAGGCAGGCATGTACAGCTAACAATTCTTCCATACAACAAATAAAGTTGACCTATTGCTTATAGTTTAAGAAAACAGACCAAAACACAATAAATAGTTGACACAGCATAGGTTTCTGACACAGAATGAATGTGGTCTAATGAACTTAAAAATTATTTTTGCCTTTGAGCAATTCACTATGCCGTTGAATATTAATCCTCTCAAAAAAATGTTTGAAGAAATTTTCTTTTTATTTATGAAATCTGAAATGAAAAAAATTGACCCCCCAATTTTTTTTTCACATCCCCCTTTCCCTTATTTCAAAACTGATCTCAATTCAAATTTCTAATGAAGTTTGCAACAATAACTACTCATTTAAATACATCATAAAATATTAAAATGTAAAAAAAGTGCTTGTTATCACTGAATGGTAAAGATTGTTTTAATCTATCAGTTGGTAGTAAAAGTGAATATACATTGTATATTGTATAAAACAATGATTTAAGTTGATTCAACTACTATTCTGGACAAAGAAAGATAACTCCAATTGAAATCCAATTGGAATTTCTTGCTATTGCACAATATTGTGCAATTAGATATTTCTTGCTATTGTGCAATACTGTGCAATTGAAAATATTTGCTATTGCACAATACTGTGCAATTGAAGATTTCTTGCTATTGCACAATACTGTGCAATTGAAGATTTCTTGCTATTGCTGAATACTGTGCAATTGAAAATTTCTTGCTATTGCTGAATACTGTGCAATTGAAAATTTCTTGCTATTGCACAATACTTAATATAATAATTTTGGACCCCGATTTGGACCAACTTGAAAACTGGGCCCATAATAAAAAATCTAAGTATATTTTTAGATTCAGCATATCAAAGAACCCCAAGGATTCAATTTTTGTTAAAATCAAACTAAGTTTAATTTTGGACCCTTTGGACCTTAATGTAGACCAATTTGAAAACGGGACCAAAAATTAAGAATCTACATACACGGTTAGATTCGGCATATCAAAGAACCCCAATTATTCAATTTTTGATGAAATCAAACAAAGTTTAATTTTGGACCCTTTGGGCCCTTTATTCCTAAACTGTTGGGACCAAAACTCCCAAAATCAATACCAACCTTCCTTTTATGGTCATAAACCTTGTGTTTAAATTTCATAGATTTCTATTTACTTATACTAAAGTTATGGTGCGAAAACCAAGAAAAATGCTTATTTGGGTCCCTTTTTGGCCCCTAATTCCTAAACTGTTGGGACCTAAACTCCCAAAATCAATACCAACCTTCCTTTTGTGGTCATAAACATTGTGTTTAAATTTCATTGATTTCTATTTACTTAAACTAAAGTAATTGTGCGAAAACCAAGAATAATGCTTATTTGGGCCCTTTTTTGGCCCCTAATTCCTAAACTGTTAGAACCAAGACTCCCAAAATCAATCCCAACCTTTCTTTTGTGGTCATAAACCTTGTGTCAAAATTTCATAGATTTCTATTAACTTAAACTAAAGTTATAGTGCGAAAACCAAGAAAATGCTTATTTGGGCCCTTTTTGGCCCCTAATTCCTAAAATGTTGGAACCAAAAACTCCCAAAATCAATCCCAACCTTCCTTTTGTGGTCATAAACCTTGTGTTAAAATTTCATAGATTTCTATTCACTTTTACTAAAGTTAGAGTGCGAAAACTAAAAGTATTCGGACGACGACGACGACGACGACGCCAACGTGATAGCAATATACGACGAAAATTTTTTCAAATTTTGCGGTCGTATAAAAATAATAGCTATAACAAATCAGACAGGTGGCATTGTGTGGTAGTACAGGCTGTAACATGTAAAAATAATAGCTATTACAAATCAAACAGGTGGCATTGTGTGGTAGTACAGGCTGTAACATGAAAAATAATAGCTATTACAAATCAAACAGGTGGCATTGTGTGGTAATACAGGCTGTAACATGTAAAAATAATAGCTATTACAAATCAAACAGGTGGCATTGTGTGGTAATACAGGCTGTAACATGAAAAAATAATAGCTATTACAAATCAAACAGGTGGCATTGTGTGGTAGTACCGGCTGTAACATGAAAAAATAATAGCTATTACAAATCAAACAGGTGGCATTGTGTGGTAGTACAGGCTGTAACATGAAAAATAATAGCTATTACAAATCAAACAGGTGGCATTGTGTGGTAATACAGGCTGTAACATGTAAAAATAATAGCTATTACAAATCAAACAGGTGGCATTGTGTGGTAATACAGGCTGTAACATGAAAAAATAATAGCTATTACAAATCAAACAGGTGGCATTGTGTGGTAGTACAGGCTGTAACATGTAAAAATAATAGTTATTACACATCAAACAGGTGGCATTGTGTTGTAGTACAGGCTGTAACATGTAAAAATAATAGCTATTACAAATCAAACAGGTGGCATTGTGTGGTAGTACAGGCTGTAACATGAAAAAATAATAGCTATTACAAATCAAACAGGTGGCATTGTGTGGTGATACAGGCTGTAACATGTAAAAATAATAGCTGAAGAGGCCTTTTTTTAGCAGGACCAAAGCAAATAGAGAAATTAATATATAGCGGGAAATTTGGGTAATGACTTTACTTTTTCCTAATTTTGTGAATGAAAGGAACCACAAAATAAGAATGCTAAAAAATGAAATATCAGTCAGATTTGGTCCTTGAAATCATAAAAGGAGAAGGTTTACGAAGGGTTAAAATTGGCCCTAAATTTTTGATGTTTTTTAAAACGGGCCAAAAAATTACAAATTTCACAAAGAAGTACTTGTAATAATACTATTAAGACAAAAACATATTTTTCTGGCACCTTCCTTTACAATTTATGAAGCTATGACCCCTTAAAAAAACATTATTTGTATTTTAAGGTCAATTTTGGTACTTTTCCCCCATAATTTCAATTGTTTTTGGCATAATTAACCATGGCCTCCATCCACGATCCGAAAAGTTTTTATATTGATGAATTCTATATAAAAAATGGAATCTTTTGGAACCAACACATTCTGGATCGTAGGTGGCGGCCAATGTGTTTCTTAAGCTTTTAGGTCTGAAAATTGCACAAAATCATCATATTTTGACAAACTGTCCAAAATGGGCTTACTTTGGAGAATATTATGTACTTTAATGAGAAGAACTGATGTATCTAGCATTAAGATTTATGAAATAGACCCATTAATGAACCAAATTGGGACCTTTATGGTGTTTTATGATAAAGTTGATATTTAAGGCCATTTTGTGCCATAAGTGAACCTTGTCCTTTGAACTACATACAATTTAGGCCATTTTAACTTGATTGGATGAATCAATGCTGCCATTTATTGTTTCCAGTTTACAATTTAATCAAAGTGTTATAGAACTTTAAAAAGCATTTGCTGTCTATCTAAAAGAAAATGTAAAAATCTTTATAGTTTCGTTTAAACTGTTTTCCACTAAACTTAAATACATTTGCTCAGCTTTTGCTATACTTACAGAAAGACACTGCTTGCTTTTACAACATTGCTTCATTCTGCCTGATCCACCAAACTTCTTCATATCTTTACAGAAATTACATTCCCCACAATCTGACCGTGTGCATGGTTCACATTTCTTACATCTTGTTCTCCGACGACGCACAACCTCCGACTTTTGTAATTTTCCCTTTGCAGCCTTGGGTGCTTTCTGTCCAGTGGAGGTATACTGCTTTTTTGGTTTGATAACCTGTAGCAGAAAATACAGATAAATTAATACTGTAATCTTATATTCTATTTTAATTAAACATCATTATAACAATATTAATTGTTGCATATAAAGTTAGAAACCCTTACCCTTTTAAGGACCCCCTTTTTCATGGGGTTTGGTATTGCAAATTAAACTGTAGTTTTGAGTATTGTTGATATAAAATAAATGGTTTTTTTTCCTGTCAGGGGTGCTTTTGATTGATTTCATTGGTGAACTGTCATCGGATCTCTATTTTCAAATAAAGTAAGGAATATTTTGAATCTGGAATAGTCACATGGGAATAGTTTTGAATTCTGGAAAATTGATAAGAAATGTAATGATATTTCCTTAAGAAATAACAAACTACGGTAAATTCAGAAATTATTGCATGTATTTATTGTTGAGATTTTGTCATATTTGACTAAAATGCACGATTTTGTTATTATAAATGTTATAGTCAGGTCCACCAAGAACTAGAATCACTCAGATAACTGATTTCTTGTTGTTAGCTTAAAGTCCAGTGGCAAATATTTCATATAGTCAAAATGATCACTTATACAATATTGCAGTGTAAATTTATCTACCAACATGTTTAATAAAAACATCAGAAGTAAAACTTCCATGAAATTTTCAGGGGTTTTATATAAATCATTTAAGTAAGATTTTATAAAATTTCACATTTCTTTAAAATCCATATTCCTATATGATTGTCTGATGCCAAATAAATGAGGAATATACATGGGACAGATGATCCCCCCCCCCCCCCCCTCTTCTGGCATATAATGTTTAAGGAATATAACTCAAGAACTGTAAAAGTGACCCTATTCAAATTTGTTCTTGATCTGAGTTTTGTTGAAATGAGCATTGTGTATACGTTTCAAAACATTTAGTTGAGGTAAACTTTAGTAAGAGAACCTTAATGAAAAATCAAGCAATTTTTCATTTGTAACATGTGTAAAGGGGCACAACTCAAGAACATTAAAAGTGACACCACAAAACATCAAAATTGATCTATATATTGTGGTAATAAGCATTGTGTATAAGTTTCAAAACAATTGGTTGAGGCAAACTCAAGTTAGAGAACAGAAACCAATTTTGGGACGTAAGTATGGACGGACATACATGATACAGACGGACAAGGGCCAAGACGGAGGCATTAAATGTTCAAGAAGAATTTTTAATTAACCACTTAAGATCTTATGTAATTTCCATCATATATACTCTCACCTTTTTTGATGGTGGCCAATAAGTAATTGCCTCTCCTGTGATTGCAAGCTGTGCATTGTCTTGAAGATGGTCTATTACCAATTGCTGCAACAACACAAAAACATTACTAATTAACTTGGATAGTTTAAAAGCTTCAAAAACTTTTAAGTTTAACAAGAAAATGTTCAAAATTTGTTCTCCTCTATGTCAAAAATAATCAAGATGACAAGCTTTCATTAACTACCTTTATTTGAAACAAGAGGCTCTCAAGAGCCTGAATCGCTCACCTTAATTCTTTTGGTTAAATCTCTCATCAATGATTATTTTGGCTTTTCAATTTATTTAAATGTTTTTTGGATCGTCCTATTTTCTTCAAGAGCCAAAAAAAAATAATCATTTTCTCCTATGTTCTATTTTAGCCATAGGAGCTATGTTTCTTGACATACAAGGAAATAAAATATAAAATTTATACTAGATACTCTGAAACTCATTTAGCCTAAGTTTGGCTGAAATTGATACAGCAGTTTCAAAGAAGAAGATTTTTTAAAGTAAGTCAACATGATGAACAAATTGTGAAAAAAGTCTTTAAAGGGCAATAACTCCTTAAGTGGTCAATTGACAATTTTGGTCAATTTGACTTAATTGAAGATCTTACTTTGCTGAACATTATTGCTGTTTACAGTTTATTTCTATCTATAATTATATTCAAGATAATAAACAAAAACAGCAAAATTTCCTTAAAATTATCAATTCAGGGGCAGCAACCCAACAACAGGTTGTCTGATTCATCTGAAAATATCAGGGCAGATAGATCTTGACCTGATAAACAATATTACCCAACGTCAGATTTGCTCTAAATGCTTTGGTTTTTGAGTTATAAGCCAAAAACTGCATTTGACCCCTATGTTCTATTTTTAGCAATGGCGACCATGTTTGTTGATAGATCATAACTTCGGATACAATTTACAAACTAGATACCCTAAGGAACATTCAGTTAAAGTTTGGAAGTATTTGGCCCAGTAGTTTCAGAGGAGAAGATTTTTGTAAAAGATTACTAAGATTTACGAAAAATGGTTAAAAATTGACTATAAAGGGCAATAACTCCTAAAGGGGTCAACTGACCATTTCCGTCATGTTGACTTAATTGAAGATCTTACTTTGCTGAACATTATTGCTGTTTACAGTTTATCTCTATCTATAATAATATTCAAGATAATAACCAACCAGGTGCTCCGCAGGGCGCAGCTTTATACGACCGCAGAGGTCGAACCCTGAACAGTTGGGGCAAGTATGGACAAAACATTCTAGCGTGATACAGCTCTGAATTTGGATTGTGATCAAATTTTTGACATTACATGGTTTTTTTTTTACACAAAACAAATGTCAAGATTTTACAAATTTTACAATTAAAGATTTCTTCTTCAAACTTTTTAAATCTAAAATTAAATAGTTGACACAGCATAGGTTTCTGACACAGAATGAATGTGGTCTAATGAACTTAAAAGTTTGTTTTTGCCTTTTAGCAATTCACTATGCTGTTGAATATTAATCCTCTCAAAAAAATGTTTGAAGAAATTTTCTTTTTATTTATGAAATCTGAAATGAGAAAAATTTAACCCCCCCCCCCTTTTTTCACATCCCCGTTTCCCTTTTTCCAAAACTGATATCAATTCAAATTTCTAATGGAGTTTGCAACAATAACTACTCTTTTAAATACATCATAAAATATTAAAATGTAAAATAAAGTGCTTGTTATCACTGAATGGTAAAGATTGGTTGGTAGTAAAAGTGAATATACATTGTTTATTGTATAAAACAATAAAAAAAACTTCATCAGCAACATTTTATATTGGCAAATTTCCAATGAAGTTATTTACATAAAGTTATTGGCAAATAAAGATAGAAAATGACATCATAGTCATGTCTGGCAAATGTCCAACATACATTATCTAAAAACATTTTAGATAAGATAAGGAAATAAGATGTAAAAAAACTGCTTGTTATCACTGAATGGTAAAGATTATTTTAATTTATCAGTTGGTAGTAAAAAGTGAATATACATTGTATATTGTATATAACAAAGATTTAAGTTGATTCTGGAAAAAGAAAGATAACTCCAATTAAAAAAAAATCTTGCTATTGCACAATATTTTGCAATTAGATATTTCTTGCTTACTATTCTGGACAAAGAAAGATAACTCTAATTAAAAAAAAATTTGCTATTTCACAATATTGTGCAATTAGATATTTCTTGCCATTGCGCAATACTGTGCAATTGAAAAGACTTGCTATTGCACAATACTTAATATAATAATTTTAGATCCTGATTTGGACCAACTTGAAAACTGGGCCCATAATAAAAAATCTAAGTACATTTTTTGATTCAGCATATCAAAGAACCCCAAGATTTCAATTTTTGTTAAAATCAGACTAAGTTTAATTTTGGACCCTTTGGACTTTAGTGTAGACCAATTTGAAAACAGGACCAACCAGGTGCTCCACAGGGCGCAGCTTTATACGACCGCAGAGGTCGAACCCTGAACAGTTGGGGCAAGTATGGACAAAACATTCAAGCGTGATACAGCTCTGAATTTGGATTGTGATAAAATTTTTGACATTACATGGGTTTTTTTTTACACAAAACAAATGTCAAGATTTTACAAATCAATTAAAGATTTCTTCTTCAAACTTTTTAAATCTAAAATTAAATAGTTGACACAGCATAGACACAGAATGAATGTGGTCTAATGAACTTAAAAGTTTTTTTTTTGCCTTTGAGCAATTCACTATGCTGTTGAATATTAATCCTCTCAAAAAAATGTTTGAAGAAATTTTCTTTTTATTTATGAAATCTGAAATGAGAAAAATTTAACCCCCCCCCCTTTTTTCACATCCCCGTTTCCCTTTTTCCAAAACTGATATCAATTCAAATTTCTAATGGAGTTTGCAACAATAACTACTCTTTTAAATACATCATAAAATATTAAAATGTAAAATAAAGTGCTTGTTATCACTGAATGGTAAAGATTGGTTGGTAGTAAAAGTGAATATACATTGTTTATTGTATAAAACAATAAAAAAAACTTCATCAGCAACATTTTATATTGGCAAATTTCCAATGAAGTTATTTACATAAAGTTATTGGCAAATAAAAATAGAAAATGACATCATAGTCATGTCTGGCAAATGTCCAACATACATTACCTAAAAACATTTTAGATAAGATAAGGAAAAAAAGCTTCATCAGCAACATTTTATATTGGCAAATTTCCAATGAAGTTATTTACATAAAGTTATTGGCAAATAAAAATAGAAAATGACATCATAGTCATGTCTGGCAAATTTCCAACATATATTATCAACTACTATTCTATACAAAGAAAGATAACTCCAATTGAAAATTAATTGCTATTGCACAATATTGTGCAATTAGATATTTCTTGCTATTGTGCAATACTGTGCAATTGAAAATTTCTTGCTATTGCACAATACTTGATATGGAATCCTGATTTGGACCAACTTGAAAACTGGGCCCATAATCAAAAATCAAAGTACATATTTAGATAAAGCATATCAAATAAGCCCAAGAATTTATTTTTTGTTAAAATCAAACTTAGTTTAATTTTGGACCCTTTGGACCTTAATGTAGACCAATTTGAAAACTAGACCAAAAATTAAGAATCTACATACACAGTTAGATTTGGCATATCAAAGAACCCATTTATTCAATTTTTGATGAAATCAAACAAAGTTTAATGTTGGACCCCCATTTGGACCAACTTGAAAACTAGGCCAATAATTAAAAATCTAAGTACATTTTTAAATTCAGCATATCAAAGAACCCCAAGGATTCAATTTTTGTTAAAATCAAACTAAGTTTAATTTTGGACCCTTTGGACCTTAATGTAGACCAATTTGAAAACGGGACCAAAAATTGAGAATCTACATACATAGTTAGATTCGGCATATCAAAGAACCCCAATAATTCAATTTTTGATGAAATCACACAAAGTTCAATTTTGGACCCTTTGGGCCCCTTATTCCTAAACTGTTAGGACCAAAACTCCCAAAATCAAACCAAACCTTCCTTTTATGGTCATAAACCTTGTGTTTAAATTTCATAGATTTCTATTTACTTATACTAAAGTTATGGTGCAAAAACCAAAAATAATGCTTATTTGGGCCCCTTTTTGGCCCCTAATTCATAAACTGTTGTGACCTCAACTCCAAAAATCAATCCCAACCTTCCTTTTGTGGTCATAAACCTTGTGTTAAAATTTCATTGATTTCTATTTACTTATATTAAAGTTATTGTGCGAAAACCAAGAATAATGCTTATTTGGGCCCTTTTTTGGCCCTTAATTCCTAAACTGTTGGAACCAAAACTCCCAAAATCAATCCCAACCTTCCTTTTGTGGTCATAAACCTTGTGTCAAAATTTCATAGATTTCTATTCACTTAAACTAAAGTTATAGTGCGAAAACCAAGAAAATGCTTATTTGGGCCCTTTTTGGCCCCTAATTCCTAAAATGTTGGGACCAAAACTCCCAAAATCAATCCCAAGCTTCCTTTTGTGGTCATAAGCCTTGTGTTAAAATTTCATTGATTTCTATTCACTTTTACTAAAGTTAGAGTGCGAAAACTAAAAGTATTCGGACGACGACGACGACGACGACGACGCCGACGCCGACGCCAACGTGATAGCAATATACGACGAAAAATTTTTCAAATTTTGCGGTCGTATAAAAATGAAGAATCTACATACACAGTTAGATTTGGTATATCAAAGAACCCCATTTATTCAATTTTTGATGAAATCAAACAAAGTTTAATTTTGGACCCCGATTTGGACCAACTTGAAAACTGGGCCAATGATGAAGAATCTAAGTACATTTTTAGATTCAGCATATCAAAGAACCTAACTGATTCATTTTTTGTCAAAATCAAACTAAGTTTAATTTTGGACCCTTTGGACCTTAATGTAGACCAATTTGAAAACGGGACCAAAAGTTAAGAATCTACATACACAGTCATGACAGTTAGATTCGGCATATCAAAGAACCCCAATTATTCAATTTTGATGAAATCAAACAAAGTTTAATTTTGGACCCTTTGGGCCCCTTATTCTGTTGGGACCAAAACTCCCAAAATCAATACCAACCTTCCTTTTATGGTCATAAACCTTGTGTTTAAATTTCATAGATTTCTATTTACTTATACTAACGTTATGGTGCGAAAACCAAGAAAAATGCTTATTTGGGTCCCTTTTTGGCCCCTAATTCCTAAACTGTTGGGACCTAAACTCCCAAAATCAATACCAAGCTTCCTTTTGTAGTCATTAACATTGTGTTTAAATTTCATTGATTTCTATTTACTTAAACTAAAGTTATTGTGCGAAAACCAAGAATAATGCTTATTTGGGCCCTTTTTTGGCCCCTAATTCCTAAACTGTTGAAACCAAAACTCCCAAAATCAATCCCAACTGTTCTTTTGTGGTCATAAACCTTGTGTCAAAATTTCATAGATTTCTATTAACTTAAACTAAAGTTATAGTGCGAAAACCAAGAAAATGCTTATTTGGGCCCTTTTTGGCCCCTAATTCCTAAAATGTTGGGACCAAAACTCCCAAAATCAATACCAACCTTCCTTTTGTGGTCATAAACCTTGTGTTAAAATTTCATAGATTTCCATTCACTTTTACTAAAGTTAGAGTGCGAAAACTAAAAGTATTCAGACGACGACGACGACGACGACGCCGACGCCAACGTGATAGCAATATACGACGAAAAATTTTTCAAATTTTGCGGTCGTATAAAAACAGCAAAATTTCTTTAAAATTACCAATTCAGGGGCAGTAACCCAACAACAGGTTGTCTGATTCATCTGAAAATTTCAGGGCAGATAGATCTTGACCTGATAAACAATATTATCCCATGTCAGATTTGCTCTAAATGCTTTGGTTTTTGAGTTATAAGCCAAAAACTGCATTTGACCCCTATGTTCTATTTTTAGCAATGGCGACCATGTTTGTTGATAGATCACAACTTCGGATACAATTTACAAACTAGATACCCTGAGGAACATTCAGTTAAAGTTTGGAAGTATTTGGCCCAGTAGTTTCAGAGGAGAAGATTTTTGTAAAAGATTACTAAGATTTACGAAAAATGGTTAAAAATTGACTATAAAGGGCAATAACTCCTAAGATAAACAATATTATCCCATGTCAGATTTGCTCTAAATGCTTTGGTTTTTGAGTTATAAGCCAAAAACTGCATTTGACCCCTATGTTCTATTTTTAGCAATGGCGACCATGTTTGTTGATAGATCAAAACTTCGGATACAATTTATAAATTAGATACCCTAAGGAACATTCAGTTAAAGTTTGAAAGTATTTGGCCCAGTAGTTTCAGAGGAGAAGATTCTTGAAATAGTTTACGACGACAGACGACGGACGACGGACGACAGACGACAGACGACGACGGACGCCAAGTGATGGCATAAGCTCACTTGTCCCTTCGGGACAGGTGAGCTAAAAAGTCACTTGTAAAGAAAATTTATATGTTATACTTAATTTTATTTTATTTATATTTAATTCAATATAGTTTAAATCCTATATTGGTCTTATTGAAATAAACACAAAACAAATCAGTCGTCTTTTGGTCAAGTTTTTAACTAGCCATAACAATATCAGGGTAATGGATTTTCTGGAATTGATGTTACTTCAGTAAACCTGCATAAAAAGATCATCTTCAGACACAGAGAAAACTGACATTATCAAATGTAAACTTTGAATTGAGGTTTGTAATTCAAACATTTTTCTACAGTGGGAAAAGAAGAAATTGACATGACAAAATAGGGCTACATGTTATAGAAAATACCTTTATTGCAAGTTTGACTGTATGCAAAAGAAGTGACTTTTATAGTGGGTCTCATTGAGGTCTAAGTGTGACACAGAATTGCTGATTTTTTGTAAGTGTGACATGTGAAAGTCAAATTATTGTGCCATGAAAACGGGAAATGAAGTCTATAGGGACACAGGAAATTACAAAAAATTGAGAATTGCTTACGTACATAGTGTAAGCGGGATACGATAATCTGACAAAACAGTAAGCGGAATCCTGGATCAAAACACCACAATATGAGACCCCCTTTATAGTAGGTTTCACTGTATCTTGATATTCTGTTTTCTTAGTAACTTACCTTTGCCTCTCTGAGTATACCCTCAGGATCAATCAGGTCTTTAGGGATACCTTTCTTAGATGGAGGCAAGTCTTCCAACCATTCAATCATTTTTTTCAATCCTTTTATCTCCCACTTCGTTAAATGAACATTCTTACGTTCTCTTTTCGTTCGTCTGATTTCGATGGATCCTGCCGAACTATTTGAATCCTCATTCATTTTCAATTTGCTTGCTTTGGAAGTTATTTCTTTTGATACATTTGAAAAATCAATATCACCATGGTGACCAGCAATATCATCTGGTCTCTCGTATATTTCAGTGTCTGCAGAACTACAACTATCAGATGTAGATTTCCGAGGTGATTGTTTCAACTTTATTGCCGATTTTTCATCATCAGCGGAAGGAGATTTTTTCACACTTTGGTGGTCTATTCTAGTGAGTTCTATTTTGATACTTTTTGAAATATTTGAAGTTCCAATTTCAGGTGAATTTTTTGATTCCATTTGTCCATTTTCTTGTGAACATCTTGACGAGGGTCTAGAATCATCTTGACAATCTGGTTTCTCGTCCTCCTGATTCTCAGATGGAAGTTCAATGCACTGCTTCCCTGTCAGACAGCACAAGTATTGAGCCAAAACATACCATGCTATTTCGGCATAAAATGGATATCGAAATTTATGAGGCACCTGTAAATAGAAATAAATCTGTCATAATCAGAATCACAGGTATGGTTGTCAAACTTGTTTAAGTACATGGTATAAAAGTATCAATTTGATTTGTTACAACAAATTCAGGTGTTCTTATTTTTGGCGTTTGAATCATGTCAGGATATACAAATGACTGCGATTTAAAATGATGAAGGTATTATTTTCCTTATATTTAAATAATAAGAAATCAATCCACACATTTAGGTGGGTCGCAGGATTGCCGTTTTTTTGTAAGCGTGACTCATGAAAGTCAAATTATTGTGTCGTGAAAACGGGAAATGAGGTCTAGTGGGACCCGGGAAATGACAAAAATATGAGAATTGCTTACGTACATAGTGTAAGCGGGATACAGGAATCTGACAAAACAGTGAGCGGGATCCGGAATAGGAACTCCCCAATGAGACCCCCATTTAGTGTGTAACCATTATTCACAATAATTGTTTTCATCTATCATCCTGACCTGAACATGACAAAATCAGAGGATGCAAGGTGCCTGAATTATCACTTTTATTTATTTTGCCAAAATAGCCTTAAAATAAGCTTTTTATCAGTACATAAATCAAAACATAAAACATATGTAGCAAGTTTGGTTTCACTTTGTTTAGTGATTCTAGAAAAGATCTTTGAAAATAAGTTTGGTTTCACTTTGTTTAGTGATTCTAGAAAAGATCTTTGAAAATAAGTTTGGTTTCACTTTGTTTAGTGATTCTAGAAAAGATCTTTGAAAATAAGTTTGGTTTCACTTTGTTTAGTGATTCTAGAAATGATCTTTGAAAATAAGTTTGGTTTCACTTTGTTTAGTGATTCTAGAAAAGATCTTTGAAAATAAGTTTGGTTTCACTTTGTTTAGTGATTCTAGAAATGATCTTGGAAAATCAAACTAATTGGCCTCTATTTTTTTTGCCAGCTAAAGTCAAAGTAACAACATTTGGTAAGTACCTTCTAGGACATGATTTGTTTTCAATTTACTTTATCTACTATTGAAAAAAACCTGCCATTTCCTAGAGAGTTTAAATGTCAAATGTGACCTCAGATGGTGCATACCTGCCAACTGTCACTATTGGTGGGAGGATTTCCCCCCATGGAGGTCCCAAATGGAAATTTTAAAAGAGCAATTGTGTCCACAATTTAAACAAAACAATTAATTTTACAATGGCTATAGACTTCAAAAAGTATGAAGAAGCCAAAAAACAACTTCAAAATATATTTGAAGGCCCCCTTAAAGGTTTTGTAGGACTATGAGAGCCATCTTGCACGCAAAACCCCCATGGGCATTTTGAAAAGTTTGCAGGTATGATGGTGGCCATTTGTAATTTCAGATAAGGAAATAAGGAATTATAAAGGGAGTTAACTTTTAAGCAATTATTGCAGGATTATCTGAAATGTTTACTGTTATACGAATTAAAAGTATATATATATATCAAACATAAGATCATGTACAATAGTTGATCAATGCTGACTTTTGAACTCATAAAAAATCTTGCCGATTCAAACTTTTGATATCAATTTTATTAAACATGTGATACTGTGGATTTAGTTATTTTCGTGGAAAACTTGCAAATTGGTGGATATTTAATTAAGTGGTTTTGCACAAGTTTGCATACAAAAAGGGAATGTGTCATTTGATGAACATTTAATTTTGCGATTCACTTATACCCACAAAATCCACTAAAAATTACTTACATGTGTTCTGTCCTCAATATCAGACACGGTTAACTGGGTCTCCATGTTGTAATTGTGAAGAAAATTACCTCCAAACACTAGAGAGTCTTCAGGTGTATAAACTCCATGAATCCAACCTAAAAACACATAATAAGTATTATAGGTTATATTGATCTCAAGTTTTATATTTATTTCATTCATACCATTATCAATACGTCAGTAAAATATCTATATATGGGCTATTTAAAAAAAAATGATGCCAAAGTGTGACAAACATGGTAAAAAATTAAGTAATTACTAATTTTTTCTATCATTTTTCTTTAATCCAGAGACATTCAAGTTTACAAAACTACCAAGGGTTAATGCAAAATAATAAAAACAAAAATTTTAACAACATTTTACTCATAAGAATTCATCCACTTTTCAAAGGAAACAACAAAATAATAATATCAACTGACAAACATAAATAAGAATATAAATATCAATGTAATTTTTTTGTTTGTTGCAATAAAGGTACTAAATGATTTTCCTGCAATTTTTTTTAACTTATAAACAGTTTTTTTTTTTTAAATATGTAAATTTCACCAATTTTTAGTGTATTCTTTAATATCTTATTTCAAAAGTTTTTATATCTCTTTTCAAAAGCTTTAATTTTATATAAAAAGTATAAGGAAGCAAACATATATGATCTAATTACATCCTCTGAAAATTTCACAACAATTGCTTCAGTCAATTCTAAGTTTTCTTCATTTAAAAAATACAAACATGTGTTTTTTATCCTTTTGTTACACTCCTGACATATTTTTTCAGTAACTGTAAGACTGTTTTTTAATGGAATGTTTAGAAAATCAGTAATGATATCTATTTTAAATTTACAATCTCACAAATAAATAAATTTATTAGATATTTGATTACATATTTTTTTAATTTCTGAGCAAAGAGCAAACTTTTAACATGTTTAATGAGAATTACACTTTAATTTTTAAGAATCTTTGGTGAATAGTGTGCAGAAAAATCCCTTTTACAAGACAGATCGGCTTTCTCATTACATTGTTAAGATGTTACAATTATTTAAATAAAGAATCATGTTGAATTTTGTTATAGATAAGCTACATCAGAAACTTGTCAGGAGTGTAACAAATGTTACACTCCTGACCATAGTTTATTGCTACCATATTTTAACCTGAAACTGACCTGAAATCATGTAGAGTCTTTATATTTCACATATTATTTTAGTGCAAATTAAGAACAGGTTAAAAAAAATTATATACTTCTTACATATTTACAAATTTTGCTAATTGTCTATTCAAAAAAAAAATGTCTTTCCTTTAAACCTTGTTCAGTCTCTTGTTTGATACTATATATATGCTGTTTTTATGTCCAATAATGTATTATGATAAGTTTGTTCGTACTACCAAAGATGGTAGCAGTATGTGCTCTGTATATTAAAAATTGTCCAAAAATGTACCCAAAAATGTCAGGAGTGTAACGCTTAAAAATGTTTAAGTGTAACATTCATGTTATTTTTTATAGAAACAATGTTGTTATTATTGGTTTTCTTTTCTGGAATTTGAGTGTGAACACCATCTGTTGCATATTTTCAGTAACAAACATGCCATTATTATGGCCTTTATTGCTTGTTTATGCTCAATACTTGTATGTCAGGACTGTAACACATTTAAACAAGCTAGTTCAATTGCAATTTTAGTTCAAAAATTTCAAAAGTAATGATGTAGACTTGTATTCTGTGTTAAGCTGAGGTGTAGTTATGTCATTTTATAATAATTGTCAGCTTGTTTTTCTTCCAATAACTTACCTTTGCTAATAAGATTGAAATAAGGCATTTTTTTGTGTTACACTCCTGACATTGAAGTATTGAGCATACAAAAGCAATGAAGGCCATAATAATGGCATGTTTGTTACTGATAAACTGTAACAGGTAATGTTCACTGAAATTCAAGAAAAAACAACAACTATAACAACATTGTTTCTAAAAAAAATACATCTTAACCCAGTTGTTACACTCCTGACAGACCTGGGTAGTCCTCTTATTGTAACCATAATATTCCAGTAGTAGAACTTCAGGGTCAACTGGATGCACCTGTGCCAAGCTATGATACCAAACAAAAAAAATAAACCGTGCAAGATGTACAGAAACATGTTATTTCACCTACAAAGACATTTTCTGGCAGCATATTGACTTTTACTAACATTTTTTTTTTTACACAAACTTATTTGACTTACCTTATGAGGCTCATAAAAATGTAAATATATGGAAGAATTGAACAAGAAATCATAGTCAAGATATAATAGTTGGATGAAAGATATTGTTTGGTATTGTATCTGCCCTTATTTATTCTATATCATCAATGAATGCACATGCTTTCTTCTAAATGTCACACTAAAAGCGTTACACTCCTGACATTTTGAGGTACAATTTTGGACAAATTTTTTTAAACAGAGCACATACTGCTATTATCTTTGGTAGTTAGGACCAACTAATCATAATACATTATCTGACCTAAAAACATTACAGATATAGTATCATACAAGAGACTGACAAAGGTTTAAAGGAAAGGCATCATTTTTTTTGAAATAGCCCATATTTAAATATAAAATTTTGACAAATGAGGGAGGAAAAAAATTAATGTACATGTATGTTTCAATCTTAAAAAAATACAAGATGAAGCATGTGTCTAAAGTTTTTAATATTCACTAAGGTTCCAACATCTTGAAGGGCCCCAACATCTAAATGGTCTAGATAGTGCATCTCATGGCACAGTGGCACAGTGGTTTGTCATCAAAAGACAGACTCCAATCTGTGGTTTGTCACCAAAAGACGGACTCCAATCTGTGGTTTTTCACCAAAAGACAGACTTCAATCTGTGGTTTGTCACCAAAAGACGGACTCCAATCTGTGGTTTGTCACCAAAAGACGGACTCCAATCTGTGGTTTGTCACCAAAAGACAGACTCCAATCTGTGGTTTGTCACCAAAAAACAGACTCCAATCTGACTTTTCTATGATAGTCAGTTTGCAATCAACAACCAATCAATCAATCTTACCGCCGGTAGATGATCTTTATTACGGATGGTCTTTCTCAACCAACATAAACTGAACTCTTTTCAGCTGTTTTTTTTAAAACAGATATTCATTGTGAATTTTTCTCGGAAAGATATCTTGAAACAAACTGTTTGAACTCTTTTTTCCTTTTACAAAATTAATATTCTTTTTTCTATAACACTACTGTCTTACTTGCAATAAATTGTCTACCATTTAAAACCATTAACTGAAATACACATATAGTTTCAGTTTCCATGGTAACTACTTACCTGATGGTATGATGAAAGTGTACCCAGCATGCAATGTAATTCTCTCACATCCCTCAACCTTGTCTGCCAAGAAAATGTCACCTTGTTTCCCTGACAACACCCAGGTTAAGTAGATTTCCATGTTTTTGGGTGTTGGGGGAATTAACCAAAATACCTGAAAACAAAATTATCTTAATCTACTTTGTATATGCTGTTTCTATGCTGTTTCTTTTTTCAATTTTATTTAAGGAAAAACTGTAATATTTTTTCTGTCTCTGAAGAACTAACACAAAAAATGTGGTGCACACTTAATAACCTGTGTAGCTTAGAATTCCTTATAATTCAATTCTTAATTCGATTTTAAGCCAGAGTAAATCATGAAAATATGTTGATGACGTCACAGTCATATGACAAAATTATGTATATGAGCTAATAGACAAAACACTGTTAGCCAAAATTGTGAAGAAAATCTTAATATAAAAATTAAAGTGCTTTTGATTGCTATTATTTGACAGTTTGAACTGAATTGTATTTAATATTAAGGCAATGGAACAATTTTAGACAAAAAAACAATTCAACTCGAGTTATTTCCCTTTGTCCATAACACTTAAGATTCATTCATACACCTTATACTGTATAGATCTGCAACTTTTAAAAATACCAAATTTTTAATAACATATTTTATTTATAAAGTATGACTATTTTCAGATTAACATCATTTTATTACACTGATCATGGGCTTTTAAGTAAAAATAGATTTTTTTAAATTTACAATATTATGAATATTATGGTATCTTATGGTACATTACAGCATAAGCTTTGTACCTATTAAAACGTTTAAACCTGCTGCATTTGTTTGCACCTGTCCTAATTCAGTGATCTGATGTTCAGTAGTTGTTGTGTGTTAATGTGATTCATACGCGTTTCTCATTTTTTGTGTAGATTACACCATTGGTTTCCCTGTTCGAATGGTTTTACACATGTCATTTTTGGGACCCTTTATAGAATTGCTGTTTAGTGTGAACCAAGGTTATGTTAAAGACCATTCATTGACGATTATCAGACCACAGATGAATTATCATGTTGTGATTGGTTAAACGCCGTCACGTGGTGACCCCCTATGAGACCGTATGGGGTTAGTAAGTTTCATATGGGGTTCATGACGCGTTAATGGCGACGTCATCTATTAATGTTGTTGTGTTTCATTGTTTATTTTTCAACAAAACCGAGCAGAAAAAGTCTAGCGTCCGATAAATTCGTTATACGGTTAACTACTGACCCCCTACGGATCCATAGAGGGTGAATAAAATGCATAGGGGACTCGGCCTCCGGCCTCACCCCCTATGGATTTTACTGACCCTCTATGGATCTGTAGGGGGTCAGTAGCGAACCATATAACTTATAATATTGATTTACTTTTTTTACAAATTGTGATTCGGATTGAGAGTTATCTCATTGGCACGCATACCACATCTTCTTAGATCTATACAACTTGCACTTACTTTTTTCCCATGTAGTATATGATACCATACAGATGTCCCCCCAAAGTCTACATGGAAATCTGTATAACATCCCTTCACACTCATTAAACAATACCTAAAATCATGATAAAAAATGTTAATATATATAATATAAAATGTTATCACAGAGATATGTCTTGCCTTTTTGTTATTTTAATATTGCAAATGTTGAAATTAAAATAGCAATACTTTAACATGTAAGTTTTGTGAATAATCAAAGTTGATAAACCATGACTGAAGGTACATGGCTACACAATCTTCATGGAAATGAGATATGCCAATGCCAATACAACTGCATACCAAAAACCATTGACTTATCATAAGTCTTTCCCTTTCAACAAACCTAAACACAAACTTGTATACTATGTAAAAGTGTCAGTCAATGAACAATGATGAGGGGGTGGGGCTATATGATCCCCATGGAAATGATACTTGCAAATGCCAAAAAAATTTGCATACCAAATATCATTCACTTAACATTAGCATTTCATTTTAAACTAATCTAATCACAAACTAATACATGAAAACTAAGCAAAAGATTCAAAGTCAATAGACCATGACTGAGTGGGCAGGGCCAAATATTATAATGATAATCAAATGGCAAAATCAAAAGCTCTTGACAATAAGAGTGTACACACTGAAATGTCTCGCTTTTACTAATCATTGATATTATGTTGATAGTCCTCAATATAAAGCTTTATGACAACTGTCACATAAACTTAACATTAACAAAGAAAACTAAACATTGACCAATGAACCATGAAAATGAGGTCAAGGTCAGATGAACCATGCCAGGCAGGCATGTACAGCTAACAATTCTTCCTTACAACAAATATAAATGACCAATTGCTTATAGTTTAAGAAAACAAAGACTAAAACACAAAAACTTAACACTGAGCAATGGACGGCGAAAATGAGGTCTAGGTCAAATAAAACCCTGCATGACTGACATAGATCATAAAATATTTCCATACACCAAATATAGTTGATCTATTGCATATAGTATAAGAAAAACAGACCAAAACACAAAAACTTAACTATAACTACTGAACCATGAAAATGAGGTCAAGGTCAGATGACACCTGTCAGTTGAACATATTCACCTTACAGTCCTTCAATACACTGAACATACTAGACCTATTGCTTATAGTATCTGAGATATGGACATGACCACCAAAACTTAACCTTGTTCACTGATCCATGAAATGAGGTCGAGGTCAAGTGTAAACTGTCTGACGGGATGAGAACTTTGCAAGGTACGCACATACCAAATATAGTTGTCCTATTACTTATAATAAGAGAGAATTTAACATTACAAAAAATCTTAACTTTTTTTCAAGTAGTCACTGAACCATGAAAATGAGGTTAAGGACATTGGACATGTGACTGACGGAAACTTCATAACATGAGGCATCCATATACAAAGTATAAAGCATCCAGGTCTTCCACCTTCTAAAATATGAAGCTGCTGCCAGATCACTAACCCTATGTCGAGCTTTCTGTGACAAAAATCACAGACTTGACAAAACAATTGTAACTTTCTTAAGTCGTACATAGTAGGTATCAAAAGAAACAAATGTTGGTCCACATGCTCATTTTTTCAGAAATAGAAAACTTAAATTATTTTTTTTAATGCTAGAAATCCCACTTCTCTTTTTGTAGCTAAACATCATTGTTATGCATTCTAACAGAGCAGCTAGTCTAGCCATTGATCAGAACACTAGATGAATTAACCACAGGCACTTGTCTTAGAATTTTATTTCCCTATATACCGAAACTATTTTTCTGTGATGAGTCCCTGTGGAAGTAATGTCATATACTAAAATCTTGATGGTAGAAAAGTTGCCTCAGATTTAAACCTACTTTTGAACTTTTGGGTATTTCATTTTGTCAATTATGTTAGTGGATTCTGTCTGACAATCTTTGTAGTGTCTTGGCCATACTGTGTCCACCCAATCCACTTGTCTTACCTACAAAGAAATAATAAATAACTTTAGTTGACCCTTTCATCAAGCAGTATCGTATCATCTAACCAGTACAGTGATGGATCCAGTTGGGTTGTTTCCTTGGGTTGCACCCCCCCTTTTTTTGGACGATCACTGCATTTGAATGGGGGCATATAGTTGGAACACCCCCCCCCCCCTTTTTTTTAAATGGCTGGATGTGCCCCTGAAGGAGCTAGACCCTTTACAATGACCATGGATTATTACACATGTTTTTCATATAAAATCAATCCATACTGTTTACACCACATATAGTTTACCTTTTAATTATATAGTCATGTAACTTAATCACTGATATTTCAAGCAGTCACTGAATCTTGAAAATGAGGCAATGACAATGGACAAATGAAAGACAGAATCTTTGTAAAATACAGAATAGGCATTCAAGGTACGAAGCATCCTGGTCTTCTACATTTTGAAATATTCAGCTTTATAAATTTACATATAGTTTATGCTGACTCCAGATATTAATCCCTTTGTTTTGCATACAATGACTTTTGTGGCAGGCAGGGCAAAAATTTTAACTATTATGTTTTCTATTAATTTGTTTCTATTATTTTCAGGTACATGTAAAGACATTAGATTAGACATTAGACTTATGTGTTGAAGCCAAACAAAAAAAATATTTAGTCTCATTAATGAAGCTCATTGAATTATTTATTGATAGGATGGTTCTTAAAATGAAACAAATGCTATTGCATAGAAAACATTGATTCTACATATAGACAAGGTTAAAATCAGAGCAAAATCACACTATAATACAAAGTTATAGCAAATATTTTGTCACCTTACAAATAAGATGAGAGACAAAATATATCCAGATTCTTCCAAAAGAATTTTTTCTATATTTAGAAACATTGTTAACATACACCTTTTTTCTCTAATAGAAAATTTAAATCCCACAGATGTCTTTATTTCTAACTTTTATTATTTGGGTCAGTCATATGTTCCAGGTCATTTAAATATTTATTAATTATGTGAATCAGGTATAGACATGTCCTAAATAACTTCCTGGTTGGTTGACATTGAAGAAATGGTGAAAGAAACGATGAAAGAGAACTAAACCTTTGTTATATAACAACATCAAGAGGTATTTGGTGAAAATATTATTTATATTATTTAATGACTAGGTATAAATTGCGGAGTAATGTGTATGTAACCTATGTGCATACATTGTTAAAAATATATCTTATTGTTCAAACTTATTATCAACTAAGGAATATGTAATTTTTACCAATGAATAAGAACTACCTACTGTAAAGTTGATGCTCAAATATGTAAAACTGTGATTTTGTCTTATTTATCTTCATCACGTAAATTTAAGAATTGCAAAATTAAATTGTTAAAAGATGGGTTAGAAACAGCGATTCATATTTAATTAACTAGAAGCACAGCTAATGCCCAACATAACAGGATGAATGCATGATAAACAAATATACAGTATGGCAACAAACAACAACCATTGAAGCATTCAACAAGTCCCTGTCCCATTAGTCATGAGACTGTAATTCAGTGACTGGACTTGTTGTACATTATATTTGCTTTCATTGATTTTGTTCATAAATCAGGGTGTTAATTTTCTCCTTTGAATTTTTTACATTTGTCATTTCGGGCCAAGTATCACCATCCATTAACCATTAACTATTTGGACCTTGACAATAAAGCAAAATAACTTTTATCTTGGATATTTCCAGGTCATGGCATCCAGTAAACCTATTCCATGTGGACCTTGTATAGAAGGAAATGTAAACACTAAAGCTGACATCTGGTGTTACAACTGTGATGAAGGATTGTGTTCATCATGTTCTGGTCATCACAAAAGATATAGATTGTCACGTGATCATAAAACCATTGATATTAAAAGTTATAACCCATCTGTCCGAACTATCAAAACAGAATGTGACAAACATGGTCAACAGCTTAACTTGTATTGCCCGAGACATTTAATGCCTTGCTGTGATGAATGTATATCCAATAGTCATTCAAAGTGTATGGGAATAAAAAGTTTAGCCAGTATTGTGGAGAAAACCAAGATTGAAAAATCTAAAGAATCCGTAGAGAAAGAAATTAACTCCATCTTACAACTCTTAGGTAAAATTGTAAATAACAAATCACAAAACATTGAAAGAGGAGAACAAGAATATAAAAGCATTAAAGAATTCATTGTGAAAATACGCAATGAAATAGATAAACATTTAACCCACCTAGAGAAGAAGATATGCAATGAGGCAGATACCATCTTGAATGAAGAAAAATCAAAAGCCACAGATTTAATTGCTGCAATTGCAGAAAAACGGAAAAACTTAAAGAAAATGCAAGACCAACTACATACAGTCATACCACATGCCTCCAAACTCCAATCATTTCTAGGCATACATCAGATTGAACAACAAGTACATCAATGTCAACGATACATAGATGATCTCGAAAAAGACGACAGGGCAAAAGAATTTACCATCAAAATGGAGGAAAATAATGAAGTAGAAAAGATGATAAAAAAGTTAGGATCCTTAGGAGAATTAACTGTTGTTAAAACAGATATGGATTTGAAGAGAGAGACAAGTGTGAGGAGGGAAGCACAAGTAGAATCAATCAATCAAACAAACATAAACAACATGACCATCAATATTGAGAAAAAGATAAAGATCAACATTAGTAAGACCATAAGTGACATGATTTGTCTGATGGATGGAAGACTTATAATAGTGGAAATCTATGACAAAGTTAACCTACTTACTCCTGATGGCAAACTACTGAAAAAGCTATCTATACCTGGCAATGCCTGGAGTGTTACACAGATCAATCAGGACACTATTGCCATAACTTATCCTAATGAGAGAGCCATTAAGATCTTCAATATGGAGAATGAAACAGTAACCAAAGTTATCACATTAGACACATATTGCTATGGATTATCATCATCAGATGATTCTCTTGTTGTAGCTTTGATTGATGATGTAATCCGTATTATAGACTTAGAAGGAAATACACTGAAGTCAATACAAGTTGAGTGTGCATCATTACTGGAGAACCTTGTTTACTGTAATGACAAAGTAATCTATAGTGACTGTGATGGTAAAGCAGTATACTGTGTGGATCAATCAGGTAAACAGATCTGGCAATATAAACAGGATTTATCAGTACCAAGGGGACTTTGTACAGATACTGATGGTAACATTATTGTAGCAGACAAGAACTCTCATAGAATAATAGTAATATCAAAAGATGGAAAGGAGAGTAAAGTACTACTTAGTGATGCACTGGAGTATCCTAGATGTATTTGTTTGAAACAAAATGAGTCTTCAGGTTTTATATGTGATTACACTGGCGAAAACTTGACAAAATTCAATTTATCTTCTGGATAAAATATACACTAAGGAGTCAAGTGATTTTACCTGACTTTGATACATGTACTACAAATAACAACTTGCTATGTCTATTTATTTAGTATCATACAGAATCATTAAACTTATTTGTTTTTTGTTCAATTTTTACATAAATTAGGCCCTAGTTTTCTCGTTTGAATTGTTTTAAATTGTTATTTCGGAGCCTTTTATAGCTGACTATGCGGTATGGACTTTTCTCATTGTTGAAGGCCGTACGGTGACCTATAGTTGATAATTTCTGTGTTATTGTGGTCTTTTGTTGAGAGTTGTCTCCTTGGCAATCATCTAATTTTTTTATATAAGTTGAGTCTGGTATCAGTTATTTTGGAACATATCCTGTGTTAGATCACCCAATCATGTTCATAATTTTAAACATCTATAATTCTAAAATATTGAGGTACAATTTGATAGCTGGTATGATGTTAAAACAGAGAATCAAAGGATTCAATGTTAAATATGAATAATGTAGGACAATGGCGTTGATTAAAAATAACACCACTCCCGTCCTATTATTTTCCACATTTTACCCCTAGTTGGAAAATTGACCCAGCTTCAAATTTTAGGGAGGTCAATTTTCTATATGTCACCAATAGTTCACATCGTATATGTCACATGAAGTTTTCAGTTGTAGTAAGAAAACCAGGATGGATTCAAACAGTAGTTTGAAAGCATAGAAAACTGTGCACCTTATAATTGCATTCATGACTGAATCAGATGATAATACAAATACATAAAATGTAGGCTAAAACATCATAGTAATTCTTGTCCTTTAGGTTTAAGCAAGTTTGGCCACCCTGAAATGTCTTATAAATTAAGGAGATGTGGTATGATATAATGAGACAATTATCAATCAAAGTTGCCTGCTTTTTCTCAAAATCAAGTAATAATGAGGGGGTGAAGGTCAAGTGAACCCTGCCATACAGACATACCGTACAAACATTTCATTCAACAAATGTAGTTGACCTATTGCTTAATGTACCTGAAAAAATAACAAAACCATGACAAAATCATTGAGAATTGAAAAGGAGGTCAAGGTCATAAGCACTCTGCTAGACAGACATGAAGATTTAATAATTCTATACACCAAATATAGTTGACAAATTTCTTAAACTACCTGATTGACTGAAAATGAAAACTAGAGGCTCTAAAGAGCCTGTGTTGCTCACCTTGGTCTATGTGAATATTAACAAAGGAAGCAGATGCATGACAAAATTGTGTTTTGGTGATGGTGATGTGTTTGTACATCTTACTTTACTAAATAGTCTTGCTGCTTACAATTATCTCTATCTATAATGAACTTGGCCCAGTAGTTTCAGTGGAAAATGTTAATAAAAATTTACAAATTTTATGAAAATTGTTAACAAGAGGCTGTCACAACGACAGCAAACCGGATTTATTAACATTTATTTGTGTCCTGGCAATATCACAAGAACCATAACTGATGAATGCTGAAAGTGAAAATCGTCAATATCAAATTTGACCTCCATTTTGTAGTCAGTATCAACATATTAAAATTTGAAAAGCTTAGATTGAAGGGTTCATTAGTAAATGCAACAACGTGAATGGAAACGCCATTTTACGATCTTTCAAGAACCATAACTCCTGAACGGTAAAAGTCAAAATCGTCATTATTGAACTTGACCTCTATTTTGTCATCAGTAACAACAAATAAAAATTTCAAAAGCTTTGGTTGAATGGTTTATGAGAAAATGCACGGACACGACTGGAAACACCATTTTTCAATCTTTCAAGAACCATAACTCCTGAACGTTAAAAGTCAAAATCGTCATTATTTAATTTGACCTCCATTTTGTCATCGGTAACAACATATTAAAATTTGGGAAGCTTTGGTAGAATAGTTCATGCGTAAATGCACGGACACGACTGAAAACTCCATTTTTCAATCTTTCAAGAACCATAACTCCTGAACGTTAAAAGTCAAAATCGCCATTATTGAACTTGACCTTCATTAAGTTGTCAGTAACAACATATTAAAATTTTAAAAGCTTTGGTTGAACGGTTCATGAGTTAATGCACCGACAACATTTAATTGCCACCCGCCGTACATCTCCAAATCAATAACCGACATTTTTGTCACAAAAATCCGGTTAAAAATTGACTATAAAGGACAATAACTCCTTAGGG
This sequence comes from Mytilus galloprovincialis, assembly GCA_037788925.1. Classification (NCBI taxonomy): domain Eukaryota; kingdom Metazoa; phylum Mollusca; class Bivalvia; order Mytilida; family Mytilidae; genus Mytilus; species Mytilus galloprovincialis. The sequence goes on from CM075332.1 coordinate 19,308,902, forward strand.
GGTCAATTGACCATTTGGGTCATGTTGACTTATTTGTAAATCTTACTTTGCTGAACATTATAGCTGTTTACAGTTTATCTCTATCTATAATAATATTCAAGATAATAGCCAACAAGAGGCTGTCACGACAGCAAACCGGATTTATTAACATTTATTTGTGTCCTGGCAATATCACAAGAACCATTACTGATGAATGGTGAAAGTGAAAATCGTCAATATCAAATTTGACCTCCATTTTGTCATCAGTATCAACATATTTAAATTTGAAAAGCTTAGATTGAATGGTTCATGAGTAAATGCAATAAAGTGAATGGAAACGCCATTTTACGATCTTTCAAGAACCATAACTCCTGAACGGTAAAAGTCAAAATCGTCATTATTGAACTTGACCTCTATTTTGTCATCAGTAACAACATATAAAAATTTCAAAAGCTTTGGTTGAATGGTTCATGAGAAAATGCACGGACACGACTGGAAACACCATTTTTCAATCTTTCAAGAACCATAACTCCTGAACAGTAAAAGTCAAAATCGTCATTATTGTACTTGACCTCCATTTTGTCATCAGTAACAACATATTAAAATTTTAAAAGTTTTGGTTGAACAGTTCATGAGTTAATGCACGGACAACATTTGATGGCCGCCCACCTGCCCACCAACCCGCCCGCCGTACATCCCCAAATCAATAACCGACATTTTTGTCACAAAAATCCAGTTAAAAACAGCAAAATTTCCTTAAAATTACAGATTCAGGCCTAGGGCAGCAACCCAACAACGGGTTGTTCGATTCATCTGAAAATTTCAGGGCAGATAGATCTTCACCTGATAAACAATTTTACCCTGTCAGATTTGCTCTAAATGCTTTGGTTTTTGAGTTATAAGCCAAAAACTGCATTTTACCCCTATATTCTATTTTTAGCCATGGCGGCCATCTTGGTTGGTTGGCCAGGTCACCGGACACATTTTTTTAACTAGATACCCAAAGATGATTGTGGCCAAGTTTGGATTAATTTGGCCCAGTAGTTTCAGAGAAGATTTTTGTAAAAGATAACTAAGATTTACGAAAAATGGTATTAATTGATTATAAAGGGCAATAACTCCTATAGGGGTCAATTGACCATTTCGGTCATGTTGACTTATTTGTAAATCTTACTTTGCTGAACATTATTGCTGTTTACAGTTTATCTTTATCTATAATAATATTCAAGATAATAACCAAATACAGTAAAATTTCCTTAAAATTGCCATTTTAGGGCAGCAACCCAACAACGAGTTGTCCGATTCATCTGAAAATTTCAGGGCAGATAGATTTTGTCCTGATTAACAATTTTATTCTGTCAGATTTGCTCTAAATGCTTTGGTTTTTGAGTTATAAGCCAAAACTGCATTTTACCCCTATTTTCTATTTTTAGCCATGGCGGCCATCTTGGTTGGTTGGCTGGGTCACCGGACACATTTTTAAACAAGATACCCCAATGATGATTGTGGCCAAGTTTGGTTTAATTTGGCCCAGTAGTTTCAGAGGAGAAGATTTTTGTAAAAGTTAACGAGGTCGAGGTCAAGTGAAAACTGTCGGGCATGAGGACCTGACAAGGTACGCACATACCAAATATAACTATCCTATCACTTATAATAAGAGAGAATTTAACATTACAATAAATCCTAACTTTTTTTCAAGTAGTCACTGAACCATGAAAATTAGGTCAAGGACATTGGACATGTGACTGACGGAAACTTCGTAACATGAGGCATCTATATACAAAGTATGAAGCATCCAGGTCTTCCACCTTCTTAAATATATAGCTTTTAAGAAGTAAGCTAACACCGCCACTGCCGGATCACTATCACGAGCTTTCTGCAACAAAAGTTGGCTTGACAAAAATTTAAGCCGTCACATCCACGACAGGATTATTATCCCTATGTCTTGCAGTCGCAGGTGAGACAAAAACGGCTACTAACTCACATGACTTAGTAGCTGTTATATAGACTTTAATGTAACAGACTTTTAACTTACCAGAGCTGGTGATTCCACATAATTCTCTAACTTGGTGTGACTAAATTCTAAACTGATGACATTCAGTAACCTTGACCTTTCTGTATTCTCATAATACTGGACCCAGTCTCTCATGGACATCTCAATCCCTTTCTGAGTATTAACATCCATAACATCAAGCATCCTCCGACTCCCTGCAAATATATAATAATCAGTAGATTTCAAAATGTGTGAATTTAGAAATACCTGTATTTTTTTTACAGGTAGACATAAACTGTTCATTTTTATGGTCTAACATTGATTACCTGTACAAAGATATTGTGTAAAATCTCTGACTGATGAAAGACAATATTAAAATTCTTTATCCCTACTCCTGTTTTAATGCAATGGCTCAATCTTTCTCGTAAATTATCTTTTTTTTAAGTTAATCTTAAAGGCTATCTGTAAACATGATAAATGTGCATTGAATCGGCCGCTTCGACAATTGCTTTGACTATAAATTATACAGGTCAAACATATCTCAGTGTTTTTTTTTACTTTTTCAAAGGAAGACTCTGAAACCAGTGTAAAAGGACAGTTTTCTCCATCAGCAGTATATAAATTTGATTTTTTTCTTTATTTTACACAAAATATTAGTTTTACATGAAAATAAATGTTTAGCTGGTCAGTAATATTGTCAACTTCAGGTCCAAATATTTTGTTTGTCATAAGGTAGATAACTCTGATAAATTTTCAGCTTAAACAAAGAAAAGATAGTTTTAAAGACTACATGACCTTTTATTCAACATCGAGAAATATTACAGTATTTTAAGGATTTTGCAAAGGCAAAAAATTCATAATTTTTTTTCATGAAGGAATAAAGGAATAGAGTACATACCCACACACTGCTTGACATCACTGACTTTAAAGTTCTCACTAGGTACCCTGAAAATACAAAATATACAATGACAAATGTATTTATATTATCAACTGTCAAATTTTAATGTCAGATTAAAAGAAAGTTGTATATGTTAATGCCTTATATTGGTCAAGTTGTGTTGTTGGGTGGCCAACTAACTCTTTTACAAGTCAATATACATTAACAATTAGACCTTGGTTTTCTCTTCTGAATTATTTCACACTTTTTCATACCATTTCTTTTTATACCTTATAACATATGATACAGTATGGGTTTTGCTAATTGTTGAAGGTCGTAAAGTGACCTGTAATTTTTATCTTTGTCCTGTGATCTAGCATAAATTTGATGGATAGTTCAATGCCCAATTTGTATATATATATGTGTGTGTATTTATACCCACCGTAAACCTAGACCACTCTTTTCATGGAAAACAATTGGTGTCTCTAACCCATGTTCTTGTAGATACTTTACAGTAAAATCTGAAAATAAAAGATAGATTGCATCCACTATCCACCAAGTTTATACTTATCTGTTCAAAGTATCTACATAAGTTCCAACCTTCTGCCTTTCAAAACAACAAGACTTGCTTTTATTTTTATTAATATTTTTTTTTCATTTACTTACCTAGTTCCTCATTACACAATTTGATTATTGTTTTTTTAGTGGATTTAATTTGATATCCTCAGTTACTTAATTGTGTCATGGCAAACCTAGGTTACATATCCCTTTAGGGCTCGCCACAACCAGACTGGAAATATCATTTGTTGGACTTGTTAATGTATGTGCAAGGATGTGAATTAAGTTTGTTAACCACACTGAAAACTAAACTTCTATTGTTGGAATTTTTACATAATTTTTGTTTCATATTGTGGATTTAATTTCTAATTCTCACCACTTACAAACACCTTTCTGAACTATAACACATTTTTGTACTTTGTAGATTTTATTGACAACAAACAAATTTTGGCAAAAGGTGCTTTGTTGTCAGTGTAATAATTTATTGTTATCAAGCTCAAACATAGCATCTCCTTAATATGTCTTTTGATTGAGTTAAGCCATTTCAATTGATATTTCATAATGTGTCTTTCTATGTTGTAATGCTACACTTAGTCTATTATTTCAGATAAGGGTGAGTGTTTGGTACCATTAAAACATTAAACCCAATTGCAATTGTTTGCACCTGCCCTTAGTCAGGAATCTGATGTTCAATTGCTGTAGTTGTAAATGTGGTTCGTAAGTGTTTATTGTTTCTCGTTTTTTACATAGATTAAACCATTGTTTTTCACATTTGAATGGTTTTACACTAGTAATTTTTAATTATTAGCTTGCTCTTTTTGTTGTGCTGGAACCGTACTTTGACCTATAATGAATTACTTTTATTAATTGTGACTTGGATGGAGAATTGTCTCATTGGCACTCATACCATATCGTCTTGTATCTATAGCATCTCCTGCACCAACCACATCTAGAATGAAACCCAACAAGAATGAAACAAGGAGATACAACTCAAGAACAAGACATGAACACTTGATTGCAATGAGAGTTACCTCCCCTTGTACACACTTTGTTCTACATACAGTATACTAACCTTCCCCTTTCAATATTTTGACAAATTCTTTGTTGTATTTTGTGGATTTAAGTTTTTCCTCCACACTGTATGTTCTTTTCCCTTCAATTTCATCATCGTCAATACCTTCCTCTGAATAAATCTTCTTTTCTTTCACTCTCTGGAAAAAGAGAAAAATATTATTAAAGATTACTGTGGAAAATCTCCTAGATCTTCAGAATTCTAGTTTTCATCTCTGTCAAAGGGAGATAAATACATAATACTAAAAAGATAATTCTGAACAACTTCCTTCAACTCTCTGTAAAACTAAAGCTTTTTTTCTTTTTCTTTTGGTTTCATGACGGTTTACAAAACATTATTTAACAGTGACTTACTTGTACCACCCATGACACAATTTTTTTTGTCCAGAACATGAATGAAATGTTTGCCACTGAACATTAAGCAACCAAAAATCCAACAATTAATCAGATTTTTTTAACTGAAACTTTCCAACAGCATCAAAATTTCTCTGTCATTAAAATGTATACAGCATTGCATTATTTTAAAGAAGTAAATGTCGGTTTACTTTGCTCAGCTATTATTTCCAATTACAATATCTTTAGGGTGAATGTACATGAGACAAAGAGTCATGGAGGTAGGAATAAAAGAATATCTCTTGAAAAAAAATACTGGCCACGTCCACTTGTATTTTTGTCCATCTGATGAGTTAAGCCTTTTTCAACTGATTTTTATAGTTCGTTCTTATGTTGTATTGTTATACCACTGTCCCAGGTTAGGGGAGGGGGGGATCCCGCTAACATGTTTAAGTAAAGTACAGTATAATTTATGATGACTTGGTTAATATTAAGATAATCATTCCTTTTCCTTTCTTATCTACTGTAAATTATATATATATATATATATATATGTGTTATATATTTCCAGTTATATACGAGGTCACCTACATATGTTTATGATCCCAAATATTGGGTTTTGACTAAAAAATCAAGATATAAAACAACATGAACAAGGGGCAGTGTGCTTTGATAAAATAAGATAAGATATTTTATTGGTCTAAAATCAAAAATTACAGGATTGATACCAAGACAATATGCCTGATACACGTTGGTTATACACAAACATACAAACATATATATCTGATCACATTTATAAACATTGTACATATATGAGGAGTCGGTACATGTACCACACACTTATTTAGTACTCAATATTTTAGCATTTCTAGAATTGTACATGTCGATGCTTTGAGAGTGTCAAAGAAAATCATCTTTGTATCAAATTTTACTGAGCTCCATCACCAGCTACTTGTTATGGTTGTAAAAAATTATCTTGTCATTTCATAATTGATTATTTCATATCAGTCATATTCCCGAGGCTGCATAAAACATGGTAACACGTTTTGTTCACAATTTATGTTAATAACGTAAAATTTACAGATTATGTTACATTGTCATGATTGTACCAAGGATTTCTATGATTGTACATCTACACGTTGCAATTTCTCGAAGAAAGCTCAGTTATGTAAATTATCTATTTATATTTGAAAACATGTTTTGATCAAATTTAAATGTTTACATTTTACATGTATATTTATCTTTAAAATGTAGGTCAAATACTCGGAGTCAAAATCACGATCCATAAAAGGGTCAATATTCAAATCAACAACAATATGATTTTAAAATCAAACCTTTGAGCCCTCTGTAACTGTAGTTTCATTTAACATCTTTTACAACCTCAAAAATTCCAATATCGCTTATTCAATATTTAGTCTTTGTGCCATATTTATACGACTGAAATATGTACGATATATGATTTATACACCAGATTTCGGTAGATAGTTTGCATGTATTTGTACTGTATGCGCACACCATGTGCAGCAATGCACATTCAGCATGCACTGTGCAATTTGTTTACGTCTGATGTGTATTAAATGGTGACCTAATTTAATGTACACAGGTAATACACAATAAATCAATACGTTTTGTGTATTCAAGCATACTCTTTCAGTTTGTGTATTCGAAACTACACATTAATTTCACAAATCACCTATATAAAGTATAGAAATCCAATAGTTTGTTATTAAGTAGATTCCTTAATTCGACAGCAGGGGCAATCTTATCACAAAACTATCTGAATTAAAAATATACCATTTATCTATTTAAAAATATGCCTTAAAATAGAGCAGATATATTATATTTGTAAATAAATATTTACCAAATATATTCACAATAAATGAGAGTAGAAAAGAAAAGTTTTATTCACTCCATCTTGGGCATATGTTGGGAGAGAGAAGGCTTTCATAGATTTAGAAAAAAGGCATTGTTTTAAAATGAAAACGATTTAAATGTAAGTAAACATTTTATATATAAAAAAGAAGATGTGGTGTGATTGCCAATGAGACCAACATGACACAGAAATTAATCGTACGGCCTTCAACAAAGAAAATTGCATTATAGGGTAAGCAAGTTAAAAGACTTTTAAGTTGACAACACTCATATTCAAACATATATCATTTTTTATTATACAAATAATTCAAAATAACAGTATAACAATGTAGTACGGTTTACACATTTCGAGCCCCCCAAAAAATCTACATTTTTCAAGCAGTTGAGAAATGTAAAATATAATTATGGTAAATGTTCAATCAATGTAATTCGGCAAATATGTAAACAGAAGCCCCAAACGAAATGTATGTTTAGCAACAAAATGTGTTCATGCGATCATAAACCGAAATGGCTCAAAAAAAATAAACAAACCTGAAAAATTATTTTAGATGACAATAAATAATTCAGTATTATTTAGATGTTCCTGCTGTATATAAAGTAAAACTATGTTTATGCAGTTGTGTATTTTTATTTTATTTTGTGTGTAGTTTTTTAGACAGTATTCCATTTTCTTATATCAAAAATACAGAAATTTAATGTTTTCCGTGTGTTCCTTCAACACCAAAATATCATTGTGGACATTGCTAAAAACATGTATCGTAATGTTAAAAAATCACTGAGAAAACGATAAATGGTAAATGTATGCAATTGTGCTTTTGAATATTATATATTTTCTCTACACAGCTGAAATTGGTGAACATCAATATGTTCTTTTTAATGTAACGATATCAATTTCCAAAGAACAGTAACAAACACCCACAAACAGTCTTGCAATTGCTAGAGGATTTTATGGATTCTTACAAGTTGAAAACTGTAATGTTCTATGAGAGTATATCGGGTTAAAATCTTCCTGAACAGGTTATTATATCATTGGCGATTCCAGTCCGCGGGTTTTCCGATTTTTTTTAAAAGTGAACGTTTCATAGCGTTCCGATGGTTGAAATCCCTTTTCAATTAAAATGGCTTGATCCGCGCCTGCAAATTATAAACGCATGAAACATGCCAAAGACTATACATGTACTTTAAGATATTTTGGCAAAATTTGTGTTGAATAATATATATATTTTCCCCGAGATGTGTAACAAAACAAAAATTATATTGGACATGTTTGAGGAAAAGCTATAGATAGTCTTCCGGATGCTAATTTATTCATTCTTGGTGGAGATGTCCGCCGATGCAAATTTGACAAAAAATATATGACGTTTGCAACGCCTACAAATTATAAATAGCAATTTATGCATACCGCTGAATAAATTATTGATTTTATAAATATATCAAAGATATGCAAAATTGTGAAAAAGTATTCCAACTATGATATAGACAGTTTAACATTCAATTTTCAATATGATCTGACAACTTTTCAGCGAGAGCAACAACACAGAAAAATGTAATATCTGAATATCGTTTTTAAAAACTGATGGTATCCTACTAGAAACTCGTATATTCAAGAAGTATCTATAAATCGATTCCCAAAAGTAGATACACGAGACATATATTTTTTTAGCAATGACCTTGGGTTCGCCCTTGGTCCTGTTCATCATTTTGATTTAAACAGGGATACCGGAGTGATGTTCAACTGGTGCGAAGTCATCAGCCTGGGATCATGGCTGAATGACGCGCTGAGGTTGGGCCAGAATCCCAGCATACGGTGTCGGGAGAAAGTCTTAGCTTGACTTTAGTTTTAATCGATGTTAAGTGATCAAGTTGCTTTACATAGATATAGGAAGATGTGGTATGAGTGCCAATGAGACAACTCTCCATCCAAGTAACAATTTATAAAAAGTAAACCATTATAGGTCAAGGTACGGCCTTCAACACGGAGCCTTGGCTCACACTGAACAGCAAGCTATAAAGGGTCCCCAAAAAAATACTAGTGTAAAGACATTCAAAAGTGGAAACGAACGGTCTAATCTATACAAAAAACGAGAAACGAGAAACAGTTAAAGTGTTGTTATTTTTACTTGGCTATATATAAAGTAAATATTAAATTTTAAAATTCACTAAAGGGATGCATAAACAATGGAAACTGTATAGACTGAGGAATTTCTACAAAAGCACACCAAATTAAAGCAAAACGCTCCGAGACCTACTTGTTTTTATTCAAAACAAAAATTCAATCCAAAATATTCAACCCTGTATTTCTAAAAAGACGAGAAAACACTGAAGTGGCAATCAAAAGTAATGGTCAAAGAAAAACTAAACGCAATTATAATGAATACTTTTTTAAAAATCGTGAAGAAGGTTTACCAGATCCCAAATAATTGTTTTTTGTCTGAAAGACATTTTTATTCTTATTGTTGATAGAATTTAGTTCCTAATTATTTCTATAATGTGATGCGTATGATGTCGACATTTATATATCTCTATCAAATGGTGTATATAAATGTACCAAAGTCCATTTATAAGCCTTTACAATCCAATTAAATTTCAAAAATTCATATTGTACGTCAGAAATTCACATATAAATTATTAATGCCGTGATACATTCGATTTTCATAAAAAAAAAAAAAAAAATATTCATTAATATTACTTTGGACTACATTCAGTGAACTGCTTGGCCGACCTTCGGCAAAAGGTTTTACCCGTATACAAATATTTATGTGGTCATGGTGTTCAGTATAAAATCTTGTACATCTTTTGTATTGTATGATACGGGTTTGTAATTATATTAAGTCGAAAGCTTATCGGTTTATTATTTTTAAATCTAGTGCAGAGAATATATTCAATTTGTGCACGTACGAGCCATAAAATGTTTTGTACCCTGTAAGATGGAAGCTGCATTACGAATAAGTTCCCTCTTGTAACCTATGCATGTGTATGCCTGGTAATCGTTTTTGACAATTATAAGAGATTTTTAAATTTAACTAAACAAAGTCCCCTGAATTCGGTTTATTCACGGGATTAAAATTAGAAAGCTGATTATTAGAGTTTAATTGATTAAATGCAATACATACTAAAAAAAATATACGTCTCAATTCTTTTCTTATATTTATATATACCCCCAGGAACATACATATTGACGGTTCCAAGACACAGGCGCTTCAACTTCAACTTGCAGTGGCGGATCCAGAACTTTTCCTAAGAGGGGGGATGGGGGCGCTGACTGACCTGACCCCCCCCCCCCCCCCCCCCCGGATCCGCCTATGGCTTGGGTATATGATACAGATATATTTTTTTTAGATTTTTTGTTGTTGATTAAAATATTTAATTTTCTATATTTATAATACATATCAATCAATTCTATGCATGTCTCAACTAGTTTCGAGTGATTTCAACGACTCAGAGAAAATACCAAATTTTACTATCCATACTAGTAAAGTAAAATTGGGTATTTTCTCTGAAACGTTGAAATCACTCGAAACTAGGTGAGACATGCACAGAAGAGATAGATATGTATCATAAATATAGAAAATGGAATATTTTAATCAACAAATAATAAACATTTGTTTTATCTTTATCATATATACCCAAGCGCCTGTGGTCCCAGATTCCCATAAAATAAAATAAAATTTGTTATGGTCTTTATGATAAAGATTCCGATTGAAGACAATTTTAATACGAAAAAAATTATGTGCATGTTATTTAAATTATTTCGCATCTGGAACACAAATCAGTGGCGGATCCATAGGAAAAAAGGGGTGTCCGGGTGTTGGAAACCCCTCTTTTTCTTGACAATCAATGCATTAAATTTGAAATGGGAAATATGGTTGGAAACCCCCTCCCTTTTTCCTGGGTTGGGACACCCTTTTAAAAATTGCTAGATCCGCCCTGCATTTAATTCGGACAGAATGGTTGGTTAAAAATAATTTCCATATTATTCACTTTTGCATAAACGATAAAAAAATTAAAAAAAATGCACGCATCTTTCAAGATTATGGCTTGGGGCTACCTTTAAGCATTTATAGTTTTGATAGGAATAGAATTCTACAATTGATATGATTTTTTTTTAGAGTAATCAATATAGATTATCCGATATGTAGATGCTTTCAAGACTGCTCTTTCTGAAAGTAACTGGACGATAACATCAGTTCATACTGATTGTGGAGGCACAGAAATGCCAAGCATACATCGGATTTAAAAAAATAAAACTGTTCTTTATTCACTTTTTATAGTTACCGACTTACTCCTTGTCTTACTGTTGAAAAGAAAATGAGTGAACCACACAAAGTATCTATCCAAATATATTCGATTATTTCGGCATAATTCGCCGTGATATTTTTGATAGCTCAGTGATATTGTTGGCTTTTTTTTTTATCAAATTTGGAAATTTATAATAAACCATAAATTTGAGAGGAACTTCAATTTGCAGACCCCTTTTAAGAAGTAAACCCTCATTGGGGAAAAAAAGCCTTTATTCTCCGGTAATTTAAGGCAAACAATATCATTGTAGCTTACTATCGGTTCAATGATACTCTAGCTGTTGTCCTATATTTCTGAAAAAAAAACTTAACTGATGGAATCGAAGGGCAGTTTTAATAAAATGTTTTTTCTTTCATAGACAACGTTACTTACCTTTAATTTCATGTAGTCACCATCCTGATTTCTAAGGATGAAGACATCTCTGTGCGAACTTTATATACGTTTGCTCGGTGATGAAAGTTTTTGTCTCACTTTGAGCGACATTTATTTCTATGGCTGACAAAGGTTCCATCAAATCTGTATCTCACCTGACCCCGCGGGTAAATCATTTTCTAATGATGAGCAATATACGCAGAACTATATGTTTCAACAAGAATGTGTCTATAGTACATAGATGCCCCACTCGCACTATCATTTTCTATGTTAAGTGGACGGCGGAATTCGGGGTCAAACGACAGACTGATGAACGAACAGACGGACGGACGAACGGATACACATACTAAAAATTCTATCGTAGGTGGGTAAACTGTTTTGCGAAAAATCAGGCACATCAAGTTTTGTTCTACAGAGAATTTGCACATATAGTTTCGCTCTACTGAGAATGTGCGCATAAAGCTTGGCTCTACAGAGAATTTGCACATATAGCTTGGCTCCATATGTACAGAGAATTATAATTCTTAAACCATTGAGAAGAAACTCTTGAGCAAAAACAAGTTGTACATTCTTATCTGACTCATATAAAAACTAAAACCAAATTTCAGAAATCTTTGTAATGTTGTTCCTGAGAAAGCTGCGTTAAAACACATTTATTGGACGGATGGACAGACTGGCGGATGAATGGATGGAATATCGATCTTCTAACTTAAATTTTCCTGGGTAAGTTCACTGACCTTAGACGAGCATGAGAAAATAAAACAGACAATGACATTTTTTTCTTCAAATTTGTTGGGGTTGATAAGAAGTCATATCGAAACCGATTCCTTTACTTCTATGCAACTGAAGAAAATGGTAGAAAAAGTAGAGTCATAAAAAGTCAAATCGAAACCGAGTCCTCTACTCTGCTATGATACTGAAGAAAATGGTAGAGCACACTAAGTCGAGTCCAGTAAGGTTTAATCATCTTTACATTAGTATTGAAATTGTAATTCAATTTAATAATTTTTACACCAATTATCTAATATGTTACGTATACTATGAGCTTGCTTTTCGAGTAATTTCGAGCATTCTTGAACATAAATGTAGTGAATATGTTTAGTGAATATATTTTAGTTTTTTCGGTTGTGATAGTATTTGGTGTTTTTGTACTTTTAAAACATTGGTAGGGATGGCCGATCTTTGGTCGTCTATGTTGATTTTTTTCAAACTTGTCTAAGGTAAGGAACAACCTTTAGACAATGATTGCAAAATTATACAGACATGGGTCTATATTTCTGAAGACCGTATTAATTGAACTCTTCATTGATCTCATGGTTGAGTCTTTTTTTTAATTTCTGATTCTTTGAATTGTAACCCACAGGTTATTCAATTAATTGTTTTGACCTCGAGATCATGCAAGGTCAATGTCATATATTGGTGGTCAATGTCATATATTGGTGGTCAATGTCATATATTGGGGTCAATGTCATATATTGGTGGTCAATGTCATATATTGGGGGTCAATGTCATATATTGGGGGTCAATGTCATATATTGGTGGTCAATGTCATATATTGGGGTCAATGTCATATATTGGTGGTCAATGTCATATATTGGTGGTCAATGTCATATATTGGGGTCAATGTCATATATTAGTGGTCAATGTCATATATTGAGGTCAATGTCATATATTGGTGGTCAATGTCATATATTGGTGGTCAATGTCATATATTGGGGTCAATGTCATATATTGGTGGCCAATGTCATATATTGAGGGTCAATGTCATATAATATTGGGGGTCAATGTCATATATTGGGGGTCAATGTCATATATTGGGGTCAATGTCATATATTAGTGGTCAATGTCATATATTGGCGCATGGTCAATGCCATATTTTAGTCCGTGGTATGCGACACAAGTCTTATATATATGTTAGTCCCGTAACAGGTCGAATATCAGTATTCTACATTAAAAGATAGTAGAGTTATAACCCATGCTAACCTGGCTGACAGGTCAAATTAATAATTCGATTAAGTCAGTGAGAATATAATTTGACAATGGAGTCAAATTTTGATGACATTATCTTGCATGTCGTGGTACAGTCAATGCGAAATATCAAATCTATGTAAAAAAGAATTCTGGTCTGGGCACAATTGTATCTAAATATTATTAATAAACAGGGAATGTGTCCATGGGACACAGCTGGTGTCCCCGTTTGCGAATAAGGTTATAAGGGGACATACCTCAAGAACGGTATAATCATGTTGTGCTACCCAAATTTTAACTTAATATTGATTTGTGGTAATAAGCATTGTGTATAAGATTCACTATATTAGGTTGAGGAAAACTTTGTTCGAGATGAAACGAAAAATTCAGCAATTTACCATTTGTAAAGGGTCACTCTAGAACGGTTAAAGTGACACCACCAAAATTGAAACTTGATGTGTGTTTGTGGTAATAAGTATTGAGTACAAGGTTGAAATTCATAACATTTGGTTAAGGTAGCAATACACAGTTAGAAGTTTAGTTTCGCATTATGGCCATGTTGATTTTTTTAAATATGAAAGTTTATGTACAATAAAATTGATTTTTAGATAGTTGAAAGATAATATAGCCTTCTAAGTGGGTTTATATGAACATTTAGATTGTTTTTAGAATGTTTTATAGGCCATTTGTCTATTTGACAGTCCGTATTTTCAGAAATTATTGTCGTGTTTATCAACCAATATTTGACGCTCGATCTTTTCAATTCAATTTTATGGAAAAACAAGCTAAAATGCATATGATATTTTTTTTACCCGTTGATAAATGAATGTGTAAAGTTTCAGGAAAGGTATCACTCTAATTGATTGAAATTTTCCTTTGGACCAAATTTTGGAGACTTTTGTGACATGTTCACCCCCCTTTTTTTTTGCAATATTTTGTATCAATTAAATGCAGATTGTAGCCGTGGTTACGCCAAAAAGAAATTATATTTCACAATTATAACTATTGGAAATTAAATCTATGGAAGATTCTCTTTCTATATATAAATATACACATGCATAACACAAATATTTAGCCTTACTTGTTAGAAAGGAAGGAAAAGAGGGTGTTTAAAAATTATGAGTGTCAATTCATTTTAAGTTTTTTTTCCTAACTGTGTATTACTACCTAAGGCAAACGAACGAAACGATAGTAAACTAAAAATCAGCAATTTTTCGTTTTGTAAAGGGGCATTACTCTAGAAAGATAAAAGTAACGCCAACAGATTCAATCTTGATTCGTGTTTGGTGGTAATAAGCACTGTGTATAAGATTCATAACAGAATGGAACCCAATATCCGGACGTACGGACGGAAGTGTAGACGAGGGTTTTACTTAATGGCCAACCCCCCACCCCCACAAAATATATTTGACCGTGCGGTCAAAAGTCAAGGTATAATGACGGTATTGACAATTCTATAATGACCATCCCAAACATAAATAAAACTGTCAAGAGATAAGAAAGATATCTCACAGAAGGTATGAGAGGAAGAAGAAAACTGAAGTGTAAAACACTTTAAAACAGTATGTGTTAATAGTCAAGTCAGATGTTCATACAGTTAATATGTCAAGGTCCTTACGATTCGTGTTCTATCATATTCATCTTTTAGAGCCTATTAACGATAAGTCGATTTCTTAAATTTGAGTTCGTCTTCATTTCACATTAGTCATCATACGGTCAAAATCTATCCTTTTCACGATCCATGAACCTACATGTACGATAAAAATCGTTTATTTTTTTATTATTTTTACAGGTGATTTGATCATGAACTTTAAATTCTATATTTTTTTGTGTTCTACGAAATAGCCTAAGAAAAATGGGGGGAAAGTAAATGATAAAGTGGTTGAATCATTTTATTAAATTAAGGGACATAGCAGCCCTTGATTCCCTTTCATTCTGCCCGGATCCAGGGGGGTGTCCGGGGGTTGGACCCCCCTTTTTTGGACGACCATTGGATTTGAATTGGGACATGTGGTTGGAACCCCTCCTTTGTACTGGGTTGGGAACCCTCCTCCCCCCTTTTTTAAATGGCTGGATCTGCCCGGACTTTCAAATGATTGCATTTAGCAAACTTACACGAGTCTTTGGCATCAATAAAAGATGTAGAGTCGTAACATTTCCGTCAATCCATTCCCGCACCAAAAAAAAATGCATTTTCAGAACACAATACTGTAAATTCAGAAATTATTGCGTGCATTTATTATTGCGATTTTTTCATTTAAGACTTAAATGCGAATTTAATTTTTACGATTTAATAAATTCTGTTAATTCATATAAAATATTTCAAAATGCGAGTTTTAAATATTGCGTTTACAACTCTGTCGCATTTTTCGCAATAATAAAAACCTCGCAATAATTTCTGAATTTACAGAAGATTGATCTGCAAGGTTGGTAGGTAGGGCGGGACATTTGGTCAGCCTCTATAGAACGCAGGGATTTAGGGCGGGACATTGGGTCAGCCGCTTGAAAACGCAGGCATGTTGGAAGGCGATATTGAACGATTTTCTTGTAACAGGCAGCATGTTAAGCGTGGCCCGCTTAATATTACTACACGAATCATCAGATGAACGTCCACATTCAAACTGTACATGATTGTGTATTTAAACATCCCGCACAGCTAAACGGACGCCCCACTTCAGTAAGAATTAGAGGAACGGGAGATGACCAAAGGTCAAAGCATGACCATATATTGCTATACCCCATGCAGTCGACCTTTGGTTCGAAATAGGAAGTAGTTTTAATATCATAAACAAATAAAACGAAATGGTGAAGATGAGCAAGTAGCTAATCATGATGCAAAAGGTTAACGCTGTACGTGATTTGTGTATTTAAACATCCCGCACAGCTAAACGGACGCCCCACTTCAGTAAGAATTAGAGGAACGGAAGATGACCAAAGGATGACCATATTGCTATTTCCTAGTCAATCCTTAGGTCAAAAATAGGAAGTAGTTTTAATATCATAAACAAATAAAACGAGTTAGTGAAGATGTGCAAGTTCTTATCATGATGCAAAAGGTTAACGCTGGCCTTACCATGACCATGCACATCCGATAATATTGTCAAACATACAATGGACATGCATTGTTACCCCAAGCGTGTAGTCGGGCATAGTTCAAGCTATTGTTTAATCTACATGGTACAAATGCATTCACTATGCTTAAATAGTCCCATGGTACAAATGCATTCACTATGCTTAAATAGTCCGACTGAAAGCCGGTGCCAGGACATTAAATAAATAAATAAGAAGCAGTTTAGGAAACATGCCCCCCTTCCTCTCCATATTTGAAAAAAATAAATTATTAACGATTTTTTTTTCATTTTCTTCAAGAATTTCAACCTATTTTAAGATGCAAAATGTGTTCTTGTTCTATATATATAATTCTTGCAATCTGAGTAATGAAGTTTATACGTGCTGCCCCCTGTTATATTGTATAGGCAGCACACCAACATGCTTTTACTTTTACAGGACTTTTTGTGGAGTAAAATAGTACGAATGTCATGGTTTCGTCTTATTTTTCAGTAACTTTTATACTTTTATAATATATGATATATTTTAATTTCTTTTTACAATATCGTATTGTTAAGTGAATGTCTCCCCGCACCCATTCATGCATGTCTTTATGACTGGCGACGAGCCTCGAGGAGTAAAATTATGAAAATGTAATAAGATTGAAAAACATTGGCATCGGCACTTGCATGCATGCATTTGTTACTCAAAGTATATTGTCCGTCATAGTCCGAGCTATTTTTGTTCTGAGGGAACGACAATTTAACTTCAAGGGGGTTATGATATTTTTCAAAAGAATATATTCTGATCCGTTATTTGATAACAAAAAAAATCTGATCAAGCAAATGACAAAAAAAAATTCTAAATCCAGATTGACCGCATACCTTAAATATATTAATTTAGTGTTAAATTAAAAAAAAAATTGATTGATAACGAAAAAAAAAAGATTGATTGATAACGTTGAAAAACTAAATAATAATGTTTTGACTCATTAATCATTATCCTCTATTTAAAGTTAAATGGTTGCTCCCTTATCTACATGCGCCAGGGGTATAAAAATCCCCTCCCCCTATTTTTTTGCTTTTGGATTGTTAAGAATTTTGTAAAATTTGTCTTTCACATTTCAGCTTATTTCCCTTATTTCATGCTTTCTGTACCCCCCCCCCCCCCTTATTCAATGTGGGTCTCATTGGGGTCTAAGCGTGACACGGAATTGAGGATTTTTTGTAAGCGCGACAAATGAAAGTCATATTATTGTACCGTGCAAACGGGAAATGAAGTCTAGCGGGACCCGGGAAATTACGAAAAATTGAGAACTACTTACGTACATAGTGTAAGCGGGATCCGGGATCAGAACCTCCCCCATCATGAGACCCCCTTCAATCTAACAATAAATATATATTCATTGTAGGAGTAGAGGACAACGAAATACCATAGAACTTATAGGACCTCCACGACGTTATTCTAGTTTTTCAGTTAATCTTATTTTTCATGAACATGAGTAAAAATACCCGTGAATTCAATTAAAATTTCAAAATTGACATATACTTGCAGTAAATATAATTGTAACATGTTACACCTATACACGTCGGACTGGAAACATAATGGAAACAGGTGATTAAATATTTCATCATATTGTAAAAAAATTTAAGGGGTACTGTAAATCCATGGAGTTTCTTTCATTCTACTCGGATTTACTGGTCTGTTATCAAATTATTATACATTCAGCAAAAATATATGCATTGCAGTCTGCCCAAAACTGTTTTTACGGGTTTGTATGACCGAAGAAGAAATTTGACTTTTTGAACTATATTATCAACTAAAAAATATTAACTTTTCCGTCTGACCGATAGATTTTTGTCTAACATTTTGTCGGTAAGACATAGTTTGGGATACACTGCATTGACGTGTCGGACTAAAAATTCTCCCAAGTCATAGCAAGTGAACAGTTCGGTCAATCACTAACCATAGCCCCACAAAAAAAGGAAATGGTCTTAACCATTGCTTAATATTATAAATAAATAAAACGATTTTATAAAAGGCAACGAGGCGTAAGATATTTCCATTTGTACATCATACAAAGGTTAAGCTACCAGGAAAATGTAATAATATTGATATACTGCATTGTTATACTCAGAGTACGCAGTCCATCAAAGTTGGTCAATTTCAATCAACATTGGAACAACATATATGCTGAATAAGTCTGAGACGAAGCATGCACAATAATCTTATAATTACAAGCAGTTTTTGACATGGGCATGGACGCCTCATAAATTTATTGTATACAGATTTTTACTAATTTCACTTTAATATTTTAACTTATTTTTTACTTATTTTGTGTGTTCTTGCAACACGTGTATAAACCGGTTATTGCAAGATTGTAAAGATAAGAACCAATTAGCGCGGCCCCTGCAGGGGCATAAAGGCCATCCATATTCGAAATCAGGAAAAATTATGGGCTGGGGCATGTACGTGTTTCCCCATATAAAAATTAATTCGATAAACGACGTTCGGAGGTCAAAAAGTAATCAGTATAGAAAATTAAACTCCAGGGTGAGTTGGGGAAAAAAACTTATGAAATCTGGATTATCTGAAAGAATCGTTTATTTTTGTAATAATCAAACTAGTTTTACATGTTTTAGTAAAAAAGTAAGCAACACTCAAAATTCGAGTTTCTGAGACAAAAATAAATACATAATTTTTCATTTTGGTCAGTACAAAATGATGCATCCTGATCGAAAAGTTTTTACTATGCTCAAGTACAAGAGATAACACATGATAAATTAATGATGATTTCCGATGAGACAAATATATCCATTCAGAACCAAGACCAAAGATGATGACAATTCCAGGTTACTGTAAGGCCTACGACGATAAGCATAAAACATCCTGTCGCAAAATTTTGTTCAACTTTTTTTTAAGGTTATTTTGCTTTGTACAATATGTTCCTGCTCATCAACAATACAAGCTTATACACGTATAATGGAAACAGTTAACCGATACCACCCCTTTTACTTTTCAAAATATTAAAAAAAAAAATGTTTTGGTCCGACAAATGGTTAACATTGTGAACGAATACAATAACACATTTATCAATCCATGAACAATTACTTGCACTTAAACTGTACAAGAATACCTACCCCATCACACAAAATTTGTAAATATTTTTTAATCCAAACAAATACGACCTGTTCTCTGTTTCAAACAATTTCTACTGTAAACTGCACATTAGGCAAACATTGTAAATTTATTTCCTGCAACCGTGTTTACTTATATCGAAAGACCTTTTACCATGATTGCTGAGATTTACTCACTAATTCATCATCATTTATACTTACCAGCTACTTTCCCAACAAATTGAGTTTTTTACTCAAATAAAATACAAAAAATACATACACATCTTCACTACATGACCAAACAAACAGATTATATACATATAACTAATAAAATACACTTGGAAAATCGTGACATAAACTCTAAGTATTGTTTCCATTCCCAAACGAATCTTACTTCAATATTATGATTATTCTAGGGAAATTTGGTATATTTTTTGTAAACCCTCCCTCTAAAAATCTACGTTTTTTTCGCCATCAATGACTGAATAATTGCACGTAGGCAGTCAAACTATAAGACAGCTCTTCAGAAATTGCTTCAAAATCATTTTCGTTCACTATCAGAAGCCTGTTTTTGAAATTGTAAAACTTTTCTAACAGATTATTAGTTCAAATGGTTTTTACAAAACCGAAATACGCGCAAGATAATCCTCAAATATCTAGTTTTTTTCATCACTTGAGTTGAAATCACTCTAAATCCTTTGTCTTGGCGACTGTATAAAAAATAACTTAATAACTGATATTTGTATTAAATTCTCAGTAAAAACTGGTTGAAAACTTTGAAAATATACTGTTGTAAGTAACCGAAAAGATAAAAATACGAAGTTGCTTAGAAAAAATGATTTATTCATAGTTTTTCGGATTGAAATCGTGAATTTTTCCTTATGGTCAATATTTCCACGTGGGTATCGCAGGAAAAAGTTGATTTTTTACCTTTTCATGCGAATAAAATTTCGTAAAAAGTATATAGAAAGTAAGACAATTTATTCATAGAACTTTTAAGAGTAAAATATAATGAAAATAGGACGTCTTTGAACATTTTATTCTTTTGTTCTTATGTCAAGTTTTCACCCGCTCTGCAGTAAAGAGCTCAAAATGGCTGCTCGTAGTCACATTGCAATAAGTCCTAAATTCATGAATAAAACTTCCAACCTACCAAAATACGGCATTCGTCACTTTGGTCATTCATCTTGCAAATTGCACATTTAGTTTTTTAGGGAAGTATATCCAGATACAGAGAAATGGGGGATTCCTTACACTAAGCGATATTGCCGGAGACAAAGTAGTGACGTCACGGCGAATTAAAAATAAAAACATTTATCACGTGACAGATGCCCTTGAGGTCATCCAATTATTGATCGACTTTGTCAGTTTGTTTATGTTATAAAAGATGTACTACGTTCCGTATCCGCTCCCTTTTATAAATAAACTGGTGAATTTTAAACCCTTGATTTCGTAGTGTAATGAGGTGGGTTTTGTCAAAAAAAATAAAAGAATACGATAGAAAGAAAAAATGATATACAAGGAAGTACAATTTTAAACTCTAACGACACAGTGTCACGGAATAGAAGTTCCTTCATAATATAAGTTCCAAAAGGAAAAAAAATACTCTGGAATAATTTTATTACAGGAATAAATATTACAGTATATGTTCCTCACGGAATAAATAGTATAGAATATGTGTTCCAACAGGAATTTTATATTAAAGTTTCTTTTGGAACTTCTGTTAGGCGGAGCAAATATACGTTGACAACAGGACAGTGTAGAAAACTGTCAAATAAACAATATTAATTTAAACAGGTCTTCTGCTAAAGATATCATGAGTCATTCTTTCAAGCTTTCCAAACCAGCTGGTATTTTTTTTTATCAATGAATCATTAGAATCTGACATTATATATATGTGTATATATGTATCGAATGAAAGAGGCACACATAGTACCCAGTTTAGGCACCCCGAGAGGTAGGCAACAGTAAGATTTATAGTCAAATTAGACTTGAGACAGGTATTACTTTGTTACAATCATTATCTCGGACTTTTAATTTTGTCATCCTTTTACTAGAAGTGGTTTCTTTTAAGGGATTTATATCCAAAGTCACTTATCTCTGACAAAATACATATTTATAAAACCTTTATATCATGATAGTGCCCCGGATGTCAGCCAACACTACCGATTAATTATTGTGTGCGTTCTGTTTCAAATTAAACTTCAAGAGACATTAATAATCTTTTTATATGCGTGGTTTTCAAATAATTTATCACAATTTTTGTCTTATTTAGAAATGTAGAATTCAATAAAAATAATAATTTTAAATACCCCCTCACTCAATAAAGACACATATTCACTGCCTACACGATAAAGAAACCTTATATGCTCAAAAGACACGGATAACGGGTAAATATATACTCAGTATGACAAAAGTTAAATCTGGCTATTAGTAATTTATGTAAATTTGATTATTATATTTTTTCATTGTAAAATTCAAGAAATATTAGAGTTATCCCTCTTTACAATACAATATTTTTATTTTCCAAATTAAAGGGCCCATTAAGAGCATAACATTAATAACAACATGACATAAACATTACATAGTGATTAAAGAAACACCAAATAAGAATTCAAATGCATGAGGAAAGAATCAGTGGTCAAGGGGAGATAATTTTGATATCTTTTAGAGTATTTAGATAGAACAGGTCTGATGACATAACTGTATCAATTTAACATGCAGTTGCATGAAGGATTGAATGGGAGCAGTTATCTCGTATGAACGTCTCCAATGGCGTAGTATTGATAAATGGTTGGATTGGTGGTTGCTTAGCGTCCAGTGGCAAATATTTCATATATGTTCAGGACGTGACGTAGTTTCAATAAGATGCCTCTTTAAACTTTTACCAAGAATAAAACGAGAACAATGCAACGTCTATTTTTTCATTTGGGGTGACATGGTTCATAACATTTGACTTTCATTTAATTACAGTTTTGCTCATTATTTGAATAATTGCAGATCGGATGTATTTAGTCCAACTTTCGTATAATAGAAAAAGAAAAAAAAAACGGGGAAAAGACGAACAACAGTGTCATCATCAATTTGAAACCATCTGGTCTTACTCTGAGTCACCACCAATTTAACATCTCTGGTCTTACCCAAAGATATAAAAAAAAATGAAATCCTCTCATCTAACCCTAAAACATAAAATGGAGAATGGAAATGAGCAATATGTCAAAGAGACAACAACCCGACCATAAAACAGACAACAGCAGAAGGTCACCAATAGGTCTTCAATGCAGCGATAAACTCCCGCACCCGGAGGCGTCCTTCATGGCCCCTAACTAAAATTTCTATACTAGTTCAGCGATAATGAACTTCATATTAAGCTCCAAATTATACACAAGAAACTAAAATTAAAAATCATGCAAGACAAACAATAAAGGCCATGTGCTCCTGACTTGGGACAGGCGCAAAAATGCGGCGGAGTTAAACATGTTTTATGAAATCTCAACCCTCACCCTATACCTCTAGCTAATGTAGAAAGTAAACGCATAACAATACGCACAGTAACATTCAGTTCAAGAGAAGTCCGAGTCCGATGTCAAAAGAAAATAAACAAAATGACAATAATACATAAATAACAACAAACTACTAGCAATTACTGACATGCCAGCCTCAGACCTCAATTAAATTGATTGAAAGATTATTTCTCCATCGTATGAATATCAGGCACAATCCCTCCCGTTAGGGGTTTAGTATTATACCATCATGAAATATATGAGAAGAATCCGTGTCATGCGAACAACTGGTTTTTAAATAAATGTGTTTAATTCCGATACAAAGACCCTATAAGTGAATCAATTTTAAAGCCAAAATATGCAATCTTTAATGACATGAAAACAGTATCGTAACTATATCCCTTCTTAATAAGTCTGTTTAAAAGTTTTGTCAGCTTCTGAGGTGAAAACTGACATTTTTGTGCTTTGTAAAGAATATTACCATACAAGATCGCCATTTTAACATATCTTATCTAACCCTAAGACGTACATTACCAATTTAACATCATTGTATGTTCAACCCTAAGCAACACCAATACCAGGATTAATTTTTGTATTTATGCCAGACGCGCGTTTCGTCAACAAAACTTTGAAAAAAAGACTCATCAGTGACGCTCGAATCCAAAAAAAGTTAAAAAGGCCAAATTAAGTAAGAAGTTGAAGAGCATTGAGGACCTAAATTCCTAAAAGTTTTGGAAAATACAGCTAAGGTTATCTATTCCTGAGGTAGAAACGCCTAAGTATTTCAATTAATTTATTTTGACCATATCAATGATCATTTATGTCAGCACAGAAGCTGCTGACTATTGGATACCCTCGGGGAATTAAAACTCCACACAGGGGTTGTAAATAAACTCATCATAGATACCAGGATAAAATGCTGTATTTACGCTAGTCTACAAAAGACTCATCATTGACTTTCGAATCCAAAAAGTTTGAAAAAGACCAAATAAAGGAGGAAGTTGAAGAGCATTGAGGACCAAATATATAGTTTTTGCGTGAATTGTCGGGAAAAGTATTCCAATTCATAGAGGTAATCTAATGACAAAGAGATGTGGTATGGTTGCCAATGAGACAACTCTAACTATCCATCAAAGTTCAAATGAAGTAGACTACCATATTAAACGCCGTAAACAATGCAAATTCCAATACAGTACGTATACTCGGCTATAACAAGGCCGCGACCAAAATTAAAAGTATGTGTGTTTCCTCTCCCCCACCAGGGTCAAAAATAATCCCCGGGGCAAAAAAATTATTTCATTTCCATTTTTAAAAGTGCTTGAAAGCAAAAGGATTGATAGTTAAAACAAATACACTCAATTTGAGTACAATCAATTAAAAATAAGTGAGAAAGACGAAAGAATTTAACCTAGCATCAGAATTCCTGCAGTTACTGTCCATAACAACTAAGAATGCAATTGTAAAAACGAGTCATTCTTTGTCAACCTCAGAATTAACTCGTCTTATGAATCCTTTATATGTAGTTGAACACAGAATAGTACCGATTTCCGATATTGCAACGTTACCACTAAATGACTAATATTCGACACGAATGACACACATATATATAAACCAACGCTTGTCAGCCTCTGCATGGATTCACAAAAGATCCGCCAATAAATAGCACAACGTCGCTGGGCTTCTAAAATGTCGTATATGACTTTTTGGGCTAAAAATACTTTTTCACACCAACGGGAGGAAATCTTACAAAACAGCATAAATTTAGACCACTGAAAATGTGTGAAAAAAGACATATTACAAAATTGCCAATGTCAGTTGTTTGTAAAGTTTGCTTCCAAAATGTTGTATGAAAACCTGAAAATCGTTGTAGAATGGCTTTGGGAAAAAATAATTGTACATTTCTTTATTTCTGTGAAAATAATTTAAGTTCTTGGATAATCCAGAAATGTCAAAGTTTTTATTTCACTGCTATTTACAAAATGTTCAAATTCACATACGACATTTTGGAAGCATGCATTTTGCCAAAATTTTCAAAGCCTGTTTTTAAGAATTCTTATTCTTGAAAAATTTGTAATTTACAACGTTTAAGAAGCCCAGCGACGACAATCAAATGAACAGTAATGATAATTGCCTGCGTTTGTTTATTGCCAGTGATAAAACAGCAAACCGATCATTGTGGGCCACTTGATCACTTAATCTCTCACCAAGTACACGGATGGAAATATAGCAGAAATGTGTCGGCCTATACTTCACCATCATATGGGTATTCTCTATACTCCCACCAATAACAAGTTATAAGGTTGATTCGGCTGAGGACGGACACGTATCAGTTAAAAGAGGGGCGAAAGATACCAGAGGGACATTCAAACTCATAGATCGATAATAAACTGACAGACATGTACAACGCCATGGCTAAAAAAGAAAAAGACAAAGAGACAAATATAATAGTACATAATACACAACATAGAAAACTTAAGACTAAGCAACACGAACCCCACCAAAAAGTAGGGGTGATCAAAACATCAATAATGAGGATTCTAATTTAATGTCAAATATGAAAGAATAATATATTTTGTTATTTCATTTTTTTTTTATTGAAACAAGGAAAAAGAGCATACATTTCATTTTTTTCAAATTATCTTTCTTGATTTGACGTACCATCCAACTGTCCAAATATTTTTTTTCTTTAGTATGTATCTCAGGGACTGTCAACTGTGGTCTTGTAACATTTGATGCGCCTGTAGATGGAATTACTTCACCCGGTAAACTAACATCCATGTTTGAGGTGGCTGCAAACATTATAGACATATTTGTTCTCACACCCTTCGATGCTTTGTTGTGTCTCCGTTTTCTGTTACCAGACAACAGTTTATCAGCGTCTTTTTCAAATTTAGCAACACATGTCTGTATACCTATGATGGGCTGGTTTTCTTTGGCGACTTTTGTTTCTTCTCCTGTTCTCTGATTGTAGTGTTTACGATTCGATTTATCTCTTGCGGAAGGTAAGTCCTCGTTGTTGAACTCAACATTATCGAGAAGTGGTGTTGAATTTTGATCTACACAGGGCGTGTTAAGTTCCGTTTGGCAATTTCTTTCTTCCGCGGAGAGATGTCTGCTCTTATTCTTATTATTTCTTGGAATAATTGCCGTGTTGCTTAAAACGCTTGACACAGAACGTGATCCTGGTTCATTGAAGGGTACAACTCTGTTCTTATTAAATATACATCTCAGTCTCAGAACAAACCTTGCCAAAGCAAACTCTTTTCCTTGTTGGTTTCTGTCTGAATTTCTTTTTTTGCCACAAGTAGCTCCCATTTTTTATTCTTCAGTGTGTTCGTCGTTAATCTCAGTATAATGAAGCTTTGCGCGATCCCGAAATGCTCGCTGTTGCTGCACGCTGACGTCGACCGCATTGTTGCGTGCATGGCTATAGAGGATGCGCATGCTTGTTGAAGACTGGACGGACGACGACTGACGAGAAACGATGAAAGATTCTTTAACAAAATAATACAAATCAAACATTAGATTGAAATTAAAAGATTGAGCAGGCGCCGGTCCATTAAATGATTGAGCAGGCGCCGGTCCATTAAAAGATTGAGTAGGCGCCGGTCCATTAAAAGATTGAGTAGGCGCCGGTCCATTAAAAGATATATCATATTAAAATGCCATATCAAGTTTGTTTTCCCTATGTATGTCCAAACGCTACGGTCTGACTTTTAGCACTCAGCAGCTGCTACCATGCTACGTGGCGCCGAATGGGACTCTTGTGGTTTTGTACTCGATATTTAATTTTGTACGGAAAAAGTGACTTTTGTTCAACAAAAATGAGTTCAGTTTAACAAAATTTGTAGCATATAACAAATTTAAAATTTTGTCATACAAAATTATCTTTCAGTGGACAAAAGTCACTTTTGTCATGACAAATTCATTTTTGTTACACAGACTTGACTTTTGTTACCTAATTTGAAAATTGCGCGACAAAAGTAAATTTTGTATGCAATTAGTTTAGTTTGGATTCTGTGGACTAATTTGCATACAAAATCGACTTTTGTTACACAAAATTGACTTTTGTTACACAAAATTGACTTTTGTGAGACAAAATTCAATTTTGTCAATTTTGTCTCGAATCTTGTCTCACACAATTGACCTTTGTGTTTTAATTTCCATATCAGGTAACAAAAGTCAATTTTGTATGCAAATAAGTTTATATTTGCATACCTTTTGACAAAATTGACTTTGTCATGACAAAAATGAATTTTGGAATTTTGTCATAAATGAATTTTGTCATCACAAAATAGAAGTTCTCATAAAACAAGTCGGTACATGTATCACATAGTTTTGTAAGACAAAAACGATTTTGTAATGACAGGATTGAATTTTGTACAAAACCACAAGAGCCCCATTCGGCTCCCCGTAGCTGCAACGGCGATCATTTCTGGATTGTCCAAAATTCTGCTGTATGAGATTAACGATGTGAACACTGAAGCATAAAACATAGGAGCTATACTTGTGTGGATTTGTTTTTTTAATTTTTAAAGCAGAAATTAATGAGATTGAGTCTCGTTAGATACCAGACTGATTAATGATGAGTTTATTTGCATACAAAAATATTTGAGTCAACTTTGCTTAATGATTGAAAAAAAAATCTTTTTTTTTTTTTAATATAATAAATAAAAATTAATAAAGATGTTTGATGGAAAAAAATACAGAAAACTTCGGCATAACGTACCATGTGTTGTTGTAGCTTACATTTATGAGGGACTAACCCAAACAGAGGAAGTGTGTACTAGTATTCATTTCTTTACTTTTTTAATTTATTCCATATTAATTAGTCTATTCTTAATTTGCTTTTTATATATTTGTGTATCCTGTTATAGAGAAACTAGTGCAGTTATAAGATAAATGATGTACATTGAAGTATATAGTGGGAGGGTCTGGATGGGGTTTGAACTAAAAGAAGAGAGAAAAATTGGTCAATACTACAAATAGAGGAAATTATCAGAATTGATAAAAACGAGGTGGTTAGATAGAAGGAGGTGCTAAAATATGAAGAATTGAGGAAAACGAGGTGCTTAGAAAGGAAGAGGTGCTGAAATAGGAAGAATTGAGAAAAAACGAGGTGCTTAGATAAGAATTAAGAAAAAAACTAGGTGCTTAGAGAGAAATAATTGAGAATAACAAAGTGCTTAGATAGAAATAATTGAATATAACGATGTTCTCTTAGATTTGAAGAATTGAGAATAACGATGTGCTTAAATAGGAAGAATTGAGAAAATCAATGTGCTTAATTGTGAAGAATTGAGAATAACGAGGTGCTAAGTTAGGAAGAGGTGCTGAAATAGGAAAAGTTGAGAAAAAAGTGGTGATTAGATAGGAAGAATTGAGAATAACGAGGTGCTTAGGTAGGAAGAATTGAGAATATAGATGTTCTTAAATAGGTAGAATTGAGAATAACGAGGTGATTTTAAAATAAAAAGAATTGGGAATAATGATATGCTTAGATATATATTAAGAATTGAGAATAATCATGTGCTTAGATGTATAGGAAGAATTGAGAATAACGAGGTGCCTAGATAGAAAGAATTGAATTGAAAATACATTATAACGATGTTCTTTATTAGAAAGAATTGAGAAAAAGGAGATGTTTATAAACAGAAAGAATTGAGAATAACGAGGTGCTTAGATAGGAAAAATTGATAATAACGAGGTGCTTAAATAGAAAGAATAGAGAATAACGAGGTACTCAAATAGAAGGAATTGAGATTAACGAGGTGCTTGAATAGAAAGAATGCAGAATAATGAAGTGCTGAGATCAGAAAAATTTAGAAAAAAAAACAAGGGGCTTAGATAGAAAGACTTGAGAATAACGAAGTGCTTAGATAGAAATAATTGAGAATAACGATGTTCTCTTATATTGGAAAAATTGAGAATAACGAGTTGCTTAGATAGGAAGAATTGAGAAAAACTAAGTGCTTAAAAAGGAAGAATTAAGAATAACGAGGTACTTAGATTTGAAATTTTGAGAATAAGAGGTGCTTAAATATGAAGTATAAAGAATAACGAGGTGCTTAAATAGGAAGAATAGAAAATAACGAGGTTCTCAAATAAGAAGAATAGAGAATAACGAGGTCCCCAAATAGAAGGAATTGAGATTAACGAGGTGCCCAAATATATATATAGGAAGAATAGAGAATAACGAAGTGCTTAGATAGAAAGTTTTGTGAAAAACGAGGTGCTTAGACAGTAAGGATTCAGAATAATGAGGTGCTTAGATAAGAAGAATTCAGACAAATCTAGGTGCTTAGATAGGATGAATTGAAAATAACGAAGTGCTTAGATAGGAAGAGGTGCTGAGATAGGAAGAATTGAGAGTAACGAGGTGCTTAGATAGGAAGAATTGAGAAAAACGAGGTGCTTAGATAGGAAGAATTGAGAAAAACGATGTTTTTAGATAGGAAGAGGTGCTTAGATAGGAAGGATTGAGAATAACGAGGTGCTTAGATAAGAAGAATAGAGAATAACGAGGTGCTTAGATAGGAAGAATTGAGAAAAACAAGGTGCTTAGATAGGAAGAATAGAGAATAACGAGGTGCTTAGATAGGAAGAATTGAGAAAATCTAAGTGCTTAAAAATAGGAAGAGTTAAGAATAACGAGGTACTTAGACATGAAATTTTGAGAATAAGAGGTGCTTAAATATTAAGAATAAAGAATAACGAGGTGCTTGAATAGGAAGAATAGAAAATAACGAAGTGCTCAAATAAGAAGAATAGAGAATGACGAGGTCCCCAAATAGAAGGAATTGAGATTAACGAGGTGCTCAAATATATATATAGGAAAAATAGAGAATAACGAAGTGCTTAGATAGAAAGTTTTGAGAAAAACGAGGTGCTTAAATATGAAGAATAGAAAATAACGAGGTCCCCAAATAGAAAGAATTGAGATTAAAGAGGTGCTCAAATGTATATACAGAAAGATTAGAGAATAACGAAGTGCTTTGATAGAAAGTTTTTTGAAAAACGAGGTGCTTAGACAGTAAGGATTCAGAATAATGAGGTGCTTAGATAAGAAGAATTTAGACAAAACTAGGTGCTTAGATAGGAAGAATTGAGAATAACGAAGTGCTTAGATAGGAAGAGGTGCTGAGATAGGAAGAATTGAGAGTAACGAGATGCTTAGATAGGAAGGATTGAGAATAACGAGGTGCTTAGATAGGAAGAATTGAGAAAAACTAGGTGCTTAGATAGGAAAAATAGAGAATAACGAGGTGCTTAGATAGAAAGAATTGAGAATAACGAGATGCTTAGATAGGAAGGATGGAGAATAACGAGGTGCTTAGATAGGAAGAATTGAGAAAAACTAGGTGCTTAGATAAGAAGAATTGAGAATAACGGGGTGGTTTCATAGGAAGAATTGAGAATATATGGCATAATTTATATAATTATAAAGCTTTTTCTTGATTCTTCTTCACCAAGAAGGTTTAAACCAAAATATGTTTGTAAATCAATGGATGTTTAAATAGCCGGTGACAAACTCTTATAGATAGTTATCAAAGGTACCAGGATTTTAAGATTATTAGAGCTTTATGACATAAAGGGGCCTATATAAAAAGGCGTTCTTCATATTTGTTGGTTCGGCTGGTTTGCGAATCGTTTGCCGTCTCATAGATCATAAATGTATATAGCAAAAAAGTATTAAAATTGTTAAGAAATGAATGCTTCTTTTTGTAACTTTTTTGTGATGTAAAAGCGTTGACCGAAGTACATTTTGTATGAAGCGCGGAAGCGCTTCATTCTAATAATGTGCGCACGGTCAACGCTTTTACAACCCTATGAAGTTACAAAAAGAAGCATTCAATACGTGTTATTACATTTGTTAGCTACTAGGATCATGAAAACACGAATTTTATCATTTATAATTTTTTTTTTTAAACAACCTATGCACTTTATTGTGGAACCTCGTGTTATCATGATTGATAAGTTTTATTGTGTAATGCAATTGTGTAAGGAATAACACGTGATGTGTAGTTAGCCAATCATAATAACATATTATAACGAAACATACTTCTAATGTCATTATGAACAAATAAAGACAAAAACCAGTCTGATTAAAACCAGGCTCCACCATGCACTTGTGTTTCAAATTTTTTGTCTTGTAAACTTTTTCTCTTGATCATATTGATAATTCTATGGTGGCATGTAAGTCACATCGACTTAACAAGATAGCAAGTTAATTCATCATGATATTTTCATTATCAAGTCGACTACGCAAGATAATAATCATGCTAATTTGACATTTAGCTATACACTTTAGTTCAATAACGGACCCGCTATACACGGGTATACATAAATCAACGCTTGTCAGCCAAAAGACCCGTCAATAAATAATACAAGCACACGAACAGTACTGGATCGCCGAGTAGGTTATCGCATGCATTTGTTGATAGCAATTGTTATTGTTATGCGCTTACTTTTCTGCATTGACTAGAGGTATTTAGGGGGGGGGGGGTGAGATCTCATAAACATGTTTAACAACGCCGCATTTTTGCGCCTGTCCCAAGTAAGGAGCCTCTGGCCTTTGTTAGTGTCTTGTAATTTTTAAATTTAGTTACTTGTGTACAATTTGGAGTTTATAATGGCGTTCATTATCACTGAACTAGTATATATATTTGTTTAGGGGCCAGCTGAAGGACGACTCCGGGTACGAGAATTTCTCGCTGCATTGAAGACCTGTTGGTGACCTTCTGCTGTCGTCTGCTCTATGGTCGGGTTGTTGTCTCTTTGACACATTCCCAATTTCCATTCTCAATTTTATTGATAAAAAAACATACAAACGACAAAGCAGCAAACCGACCATTGTGGGCCTCTTGACCATTAAAACTCTCACCAAGTACACGGATGGAAATACAGTAGAAATGTGTCGGTCTATACGTCACCTTCGTGTGGGTATTCTCTGCTCCTAACTAAAACGAGTTATAAGGTTGAATCAGCTGAGGACGGACACGTATCAGTTAAAAGAGGGGCGAAAGTTACCAGATGGACATTCAAACTCATAGATCGATAATAAACTAACATACAACGCCACATGTGGCTAAAAAAGAAAAAGACAAAGAGACAAATATAATAGTACATAAGACACAACATAGAAAACTTAAGACTAAGCCACACGAACCCCACCGAAAATTGGGGGTGATAAAAACATCAAACAGAGAGAGGATTCTAATTTAATGTCAAATATGGCAGAATAACATATTTTGTTATTTCATATTTTTTTTTATTGAAACAAGGAAAAAGAGCATACATTTTATTTTTTCAAATTATCTTTCTTGATTTGGCGTACCATCCAACTGTCCAAATATTTTTTTTCTTTAGTATGTATCTCAGGGACTGTCAACTGTGGTCTTGTAACATTTGATGCGCCTGCAGATGGAATTACTTCACCCGGTAAACTAACATCCATGTTTGAGGTGGCTGCAAACATTATAGACATATTTGTTCTCACACCCTTCGATGCTTTGTTGTGTCTCCGTTTTCTGTTACCGGACAACAGTTTATCAGCGTCTTTTTCAAATTTAGAAACACATGTCTGTATACCTATGATGGGCTGGTTTTCTTTGCCGACTTTTGTTTCTTCTCCTGTTCTCTGAATGTAGTGTTTACGATTCGATTTATCTCTTGCGGAAGGTAAGTCCTCGTCGTTGAATTCAACAATATCGAGAAGTGGTGTTGAACTTTGATCTACACAGGGCGTGTTAAGTTCCGTTTGGCAATTTCTTTCTTCCGCGGAGAGATGTCTGCTCTTATTCTTATTATTTCTTGGAATAATTGCCGTGTTGCTTATAACGCTTGACACAGAACGTGATCCTGGTTCATTGAAGGGTACAACTCTGTTCTTATTAAATATATATCTCAGTCTCAGAACAAACCTTGCCAAAGCAAACTCTTTTCCTTGTTGGTTTCTGTCTGAATTTCTTTTTTTTCCACAAGTAGCTCCCATTTTTTATTCTTCAGTGTGTTCGTCGTTAATCTCAGTGTAATGAAGCTTTGCGCGATCCCGAAATGCTCGCTGTTGCTGCACGCTGACGTCGACTGCATTGTTGCGTGCATGACTATATATAGAGGATGCGCATGCTTGTTGACGACTGGACGGCCGACAATTGACGGGAAACGATGAAAGATTCTGTGATTAACAAAATACTACAAAACAACAATTTAGATTGAAATTAAGTGATTGAGCAGGCGCCCTTCCATTAAAAGGGGAATTAAGATATATCAAATGAAAAAGCCATAGCAAGTTTGTTTTCCCTATGTATGTCCAAACGCTACGGTCTGACTCTTTTAGCATGCAGCAGCTGCAACGGCGATCATTTCGGGATTGTCCAAAATTCTGTTGGATGAGATTAACGATGTAAACACTGAAGCATAAAACATAGAAGCTATACTTGTGTGGATTTTTAAAAATATTTTTAGAGCAGAAATTTATTAGATTGAGTCTCGTTGAAAACCAGAATGCTTTGATGATGAGTTTATTTGCATACCAAAATATTTGAATCTACTTTGCTTAATTATTGAAAAAAAGATCTATTTTTTTTTTTGATATAATGAATTTATATATATAAAATAATAAAGGTGTTTGTTGGAGAAAAAATACAGAAAGCTTGAGCATTACGTACCATGTGTTATTGTAGCTTAGATGTATAACAAGAATTGAAAATACGAGGTGCTTAGTTTGGAAGAATTGAGAAGACGAGGTACTTAGTTTGGAAGAATTGATAATAACGAGGTGCTTAAATAGAAAGAATTGAGAATAAGGAGGTGCTTAGATAGGAAGAATTGAGAATAACGAGAGGCTTAAATAAAACGAAATGAGAATAACGAGGTGCTTAGATAGAAAAAAATGAGAATAACGAGGTGCTTTGATAGAAAGAATTGAGAATAACGAGGGGCTTAGATAGAAAGAAATGAGAATAATGATGTGCTTAGATGTATAACAAGAATGAAGAACACGAGGTGCTCAGTTTGGAAGAACTGAGAATACGAGGTGCTTAGTTTGGAAGATTTGAGAATAACGAGGTGCATAAATAGAAAAAATTGAGAATAAGGAGGTGCTTAGATAGAAAGAATTGAAAATAACGAGAGGCGTTAATAGAACGAAATGAGAATAACGAGGTGCTTAGGTAGAAAGAACTATGAATAACGAGGTACTTAGATAGAAAGAATTGAGAATAACGAGGGGCTTAAATAGAAAGAAATGGAAATAACGAGGTGCCTAGGTAGGAAGAATTGAGAAAACCGAGGAGCTTAAATAGACAGAATTGAGAATAACGAGGTGTTTAGATAGAAAGAATTGAGAATAACGAGAGGCTTAAATAGAAAGAAATGAGAATAACAAGGTGCTTAAATTGGAAGAATTGAGAATAACGATGTGCTTATATTAGATAGGAAAAATTGAGAATAACGAGGTGCTGAAATAGAAAGAATTGAAAATAACGAGGTGATAAAATAGAAATAATTGAGAATAACGAGGTGATGAAATAGAAAGAATCGAGAATAAGGAGGGGCTTAGATAGGAAGAATTGAGAATATAGTAAATAAAGAATATGGAAAATAATATAACACTCCAAAGCGCTTTTCTTGTTTTGTTTTCATCAGGAACGTTTTATATTTGTAAAGGTAGGGATGTATAAACAACCGATGGTCGACTCGTTTAGATCTTCATGGCATAAAGGGGCCTATCAAAAGAAAAATGTCCGCCAAGTTGATATGTCTGTTATGCCTTCTCCTCGTGTATAATATAGCAAAAAAAATGGAAGCAAATATAAACAAAAACCAGTCTGATTCAAAAGCCCCCACTTTACAGTTGTGTTTCCAATCTTTTTTCTAACTTTTTTTCTTAATACGGCAGTCATTTGGTTATGTTTAAAGGGCATTGGCTGTCGGATGCATGGTCACCGATATGGTTCGAATTCTTATATTTGATTTATGACATGCTAAAACTTATATCCAAATATTAAAAAGTCTAAAATAAACAATATAAATGGCATGGGATTGATATGGATCATGATTTCGTGTGTATTTTAGTCTAGACCTCATCTAATTAACTATCGAGGTAACCTCCGAAGACTGCAGATGATTATATAAGCGATACAAACATGAATTAGTAGATATAAATACATTGCAGATAGCAAACATTCGTACAAAAAGAAAGTGACTCTTGCTCGTCATCCTCATAATCCAATCTTAAAATTGTGGAAAAGGCACACGAGGGTCTAGATGGGGTCTTAATAGAGAATAATTAATGGCCCGGGGTTATACTAGCTAGTACTATAAAAAAAAATAAAAAAAAAATAAAGGAAAGACAAACTAGGTTAAAAAAAATAGAGAGTAATTGAGTGCTAAAAGTATTAAAAAAGTTAATAATGAGCAAAAACTATAAATAATCGATTTTTTTTAAGAAGGACTCCCTCCTATAAACTACCAGACCCTAAAACATGATTATCATTATCCTGATCATATCGAATTAATGAAATATCAAAGCACGTACATCGTAGCAGCAGGTTGGTTAATTATAAGAGGATTACGTACATGTTATGTGCTTTATGACCTATTCCAGTGACCTATAGCTGTAACGGGATTATAACCACATGTTTGCAATTACTGGCCGAAAGTTTATCCACTCATTGTCTCAATAATTGGACAGGAATACTATACAGAAATGCACTATTTTTACGGGTAATTACAATATATTGTACATTTAATTAGTGTTAAAACTATACATTGTTTGTAACTGAATACTAAGACTATGGCCCCAATTAATTTAATACAACAATATGTGATTTTAAAGTGTAAATTTCATTTAATTTGCTTTTTAGACTTGTCAATTCACTGACGACGTGGCTAGATATTGTCTGTTGAAATAGAACTTGATATCTTATCAATAATGAAATTCGCAGACGGAATCCTGTGTTTCCCACTTATGATTCAGTAAAACACAGGGCTTCGTTGTCAGTTAGGTTACACGATATCGAATGGCATATCTTCCGATTGCACACTTGTACTTTGAATCGAGTTACATCGGAATATGTAATAAAAAATGGGACCATTTTTGTTTTCTTGTATTTTTTTTTATAGGAAAACGTCAACATACGGACGTTGTGAGTTGATAACTACAACCAAAAATCTGTTCCACAATATGAACTATATTATGTCGATCCCAGCTGACACCAAATTTCCGAGGCTGAGTGATTTAACAAACTTGACGACAGTGTCAAGATAAAACTACAGACAACCACTCTCCAGTTCTACAATCACATCATCGAGCCGTGGCAGAGTAAAATAAGTTTTTCGTTACTCTATTTCTCCGGAGACATATGAGGCCTCCTCATGGGATTTTTGATTATTTGATTACTTGACCGTTTTTATATATAGTGATTATTTGATTACCAGACGAAATATTTCATGATTATTTGATAATCAAGAACTGTGTTTTGTGATTATCTGATTATTTTGTTTGAAAAATTTATTGATTATGTGATTATATTGGCAAACATTTGTGATTGTGTGATTACTTTGACACCCCATGAAGGGCATCACAAATGACTCTGATTTCTCAAGTCCATTGAGGCAATTTAGTAATACTTTTAGAAATATTTTTTTAAAAGTGCAAGATCGAATTGAAAGCAGAAATAACTGTGAAAAAAAGGTTTGCTCCGTAAGTCCAATGTTTTATCTTTGAATAGTTTAATTGGTTGCAAGAAGTCATGCATATATCTGATGGTTTATTTCTTCGGTAAATCGGGTGCCACTACTCTTTTGAAGAATCTAAGGCTGTGCATGTTCACAACTTTTCTTGGCTATATACGATGTGTGCGTCTCTACAAAAAAATAGTGTTATTTGATAGAAAGGACAAGGTTAAAATTCCCTTTAGACCAAACATGGCCATGAATTTCAACTACATCCTAAAACTTCAAAATGAACATAATTTTATTTGTAATGGATCTGCTTGTATTTCAAAAGCCTTGTGACAAATAGTTTAAACAATTTTTTTTTTTCATTAATTAAAGCACATTTTGGGGTTTAATCCACCATCATCGGCCGAGTTTCTACATAAGAAAACACTGTAACAAGTCAGGAATATGACAGTTCCCGTTGTTATCCATTCGTTTGATGTGTTTGAGCTTTTGATTTTGCCATTGGGACTTTCCTTTTTTAATTTAAATTCACCTCGGAGTTCAGTATTTTTCATTGTTTTTGTGATTTTACTTTTTTCCTTAGATTCCAACATGTAAATTTTGGATATATTGTAAAAAAAAAAAAAGGATTTCGCACATTTTTCTAACCAACAATCTGAGGAAATCCTTGGCCGCAACCTAGGATCCAAAATGTTCTGTAGCCAAATGTTTCCAATGATGATATCGAATCCCTAACCACAAACACCTTTTGGCCAAAGTAAATTGTGTAAAAAACGGTAAAAAATTATCCCGGCCTGAAATGTGTCCAAAACCACTGAACACAAATATTGCATACTTGAGAGGTAATTTCGTCGTTATTTTTTTATGTGATGTGCAAAAAGGAAGATATTTTGTAATAATAGTTTAATATTCCACAACTTTTTCAATGTGAAATTTGTCATTATGTTGCAAGTTGTCCTGATTACAAAAAAAACCCTATCAAACTCTTAGGGCTAAATTTAAACCATTGTGAACTTAATCCTTTGCCATCAAAAAGAAAAGAAAGAAAGTTACAATCCAAGTCATTAAGGGTTTTTCATATAACAAAAATTTTAATTTATCGCGCACGGAGCTGTTTGGGATGATGTATTTTTAGCAAGTTCGATATTCGAAATTACCAAATATTTATGTCAAACCGAAACTAAAGAAAAGCTTGTCAATATCAGATATGTCTAAAATATTTCCTAGATCAAGTCACACTGGATTCATTTATATTAAGTTATATTCTTGATATAGTATATTGAAATTTATGATTAAGACATAATAATCTTTACTGAATTCGAAATCGTCACTAAATTATGAAAATCCGTAATTTATATTGACCGCACCAAATAAACTGTTTCCCGTTGTTTCTGATCTGTCACTCGATATTTTTGATTGCTGATTTAAATCTAATGTCATTTAAATCTCTAGCCATATGCAAGTTAATTACAACAAAACATCGTATGAAGACTGGTTGGCCAAAAGTTATGTGAAACAAATGAGTGGAAATCAGCACAATAGACAGGCCGCGACGTGGAGGAAACTCTACCTCAGCAGGGCCAAGCTCAAAGCATCAAGTTCTACGTCAGCATTACTGTCAGGATTCGCAATGGTAAGAATGGAACTAAAATATATGTTTGTAGCTTTTACGGATTTTTTTTTTTTTTTACCTCAATGAGAAAATCGATTCTTTACCATGTTTACCGTATGGCACATGTTACAACTGCATTTTGTACTGATGTGACTTAAAAAATTATTTATCAAAGATAATATGTGTTATGATCTGTTATGTAAATAAGCTTGCACTTGTACAGAGATAGTCTATTATAGTACAGTTAGTGTGGGTTCCTGGTGTAGTGGTTAATACTGATGGCTACAGAGCTGAAGGTCCAGGGTGTCGTTTCTGCCTTGGCCCGAAGTTGGGTGCTCGAAATCTCAGTACATCAGACACAGGGCTGATTTTTACCCTCCTATACACTTCACTGCTTCCCAAACCTGAGTTTTAACTTGTATGGGTACTTTTAGTCCATTAATTATGAAGTCTGGCAAGGCTACGAAGGCGTCCCAGAAAAAAAATAGCCTCTACGAAGGCGTCCCAAAAAAACAATAAAATAGCCTTGCCAGACGTCATAATTATTTGGACTAGGGACCTGGGTAATTTGAGCCTCAGTTGGTCAAAGTTGTTCCCTCCTTTGACATATAGATCAATCTTCTGATATTTTTGTGGTTTGTCTGGTTCCACCAATTGTCCCTGTGGTTCTCTCCGAGTATATCGGCTTCCTCCACCTAAATAACAGAACACCTGGTGTCCTAGCAAGTTCCCTTTGTGTTGGGGTTGGGATTGTCCTAGTAAAAAAATGTTGTATATATATGTTAGTGACACATCTCCATCAACTCAAAAGGGAGTGTACACAGATTCCACTGTACCCTCACAGATCTAGAGGGTTAAATGGTGGTTTCTTCTGATAACAAAGGAATTTACCAGTGCATACATATATATTTGTTTAGGGGCCAACTGAAGAATGCCTCCGGGTGTGGGAATTTCTGGCTGCATTGAAGACCTGTTGGTGACCTTCTGTTTTTGTCTTCTCTATGGTCAGGTTGTTGTCTCTTTGAGTTTTAACTTTATTATTTTAATTCAATAGAGTTGATTACATTTCTATCAATTGTTTATAAGAGATGTTGAAATATATTATATATATATATTTATTATGCATGTACAACTCGTCTAAACATCAACCCAACAATGTTAGATCTGTAAATTTGCTTTCGCAAATTTTTTGTTCTTCCCTTACCGGGATTCGAACCCATGCTACTGAGATATCGTGACACCAAATCGCCTGCACTGTAGCCATCCCGCTAGACCACACGATACATGTATATAATATATATTAAAAAAACATGGAAAATGTGAATTCTTTCACAAAACGGTAAACATCAATGCAAGCCTTATTTAAATACATAAATGCTGGTACAGAGTTACTAGTTCTTGACATAATTAAACAGGTGCACCACGTTTGGTAGTTTCACCTTTGTCCAAATCTTTGAGAGACTTAATGTCTTCCAACAGTCTAAAAATTAGAATATTTAGTTTCTGTTGAAGTTTGTGCAAACATGTAACTAATTTAATGACCTTGATGACAGAGTGTCTGACTGTCAGTCTGGTAGTCTCATAATGTTAGAAATTAAAAATTTGTGAGAGGAAAAATCAGAAATCAAGAAATTTGCAAGTTTAGTGACACATGTTTTATTGGATGAAAGAAACTGGTATTCCCATGAATTTTTTTATAACAATGTGTCTTTGTAGATGTTTTTTAGAGAGTTTTCTTATTTTTGACCATGCCTGATGGGGAGTCCGAACAGTCAGATGAGGAAATTATGTTTCTATATCATTTATATTTAAGTCCTCATGACAAAATTGAGCAAGTAAACAACTTCTAGATTTGTTAATTTTTAGCTCACCTGACCCAAAGGGCCAAGTGAGCTTTTCTCATCACTTTGCGTCTGGCGTCCGGCGTTGTACGTTGTTGTCGTCCGTCGTTGTTAGCTTTTACAAAAATCTTCTCCTCTGAAACTACTGGGCCAAATTAAAGCAAATTTGGCCACAATCATCATTGGGGTATCTAGTTTAAAAAATGTGTGGCGTGACTCGGCCAACCAACCAAGATGGCCGCCA
Organism: Mytilus galloprovincialis; assembly: GCA_037788925.1. Taxonomy (NCBI): domain Eukaryota; kingdom Metazoa; phylum Mollusca; class Bivalvia; order Mytilida; family Mytilidae; genus Mytilus; species Mytilus galloprovincialis. The sequence goes on from CM075332.1 coordinate 19,349,277, forward strand.
TGGCTAAAAATAGAACATAGGGGTAAAATGTAGTTTTTGGCTTATAACTCTGAAACCAAAGCATTTAGAGCAAATCTGACATGGGGTGAAAATGTTAACAGGTCAAGATCTATATGCCCTAAAACTTTCAGTCCAATCGAACAACCCGTTGTTGGGTTTCTGCCCTGGAATTGGCAATTTTAAGGAAATTATAGTTTTTGGGCTATTATCTTGAATATTATTATAGATAGAGATAAACTGTAAACAGCCATAATGTTCAGCAAAGTAAGATTTACAAATAAGTCAATATGACCGAAATGGTCAGTTGACCCCTTTAGGAGTTATTGCCCTTTATAGTCAATTTTTAACCATTTTTCATAAATCTTAGTAATCTATTACAAAAATCTTTTCCTCTGAAACTACTAGGCCAAATTAATCCAAAGTTGGCCACAATTATCTTTGGGGTATCTAGTTTAAAAAATGTGTGGCATGACCCTGCCAACCAACCAAGATGGCCACCATGGCTAAAAATAGAACATAGGGGTAAAATGTAGATTTTTTGCTTATATCTCTGAAACCAAAGCATTTAGAGCAAATCTGACAAGTGGTAAAATTGTTCATCAAGTAAAAATCTATCTGCCCTGAAACTTTCAAATGAATCAGACAACCAGTTGTTGGGTTGCTGCCCCGAAATAAGTAATTTGAAGGAAATTTTGCAGATTTTGGTTATTATCTTGAATATTATTATAGAAAGAGATAAACTGTAAACAGCAATAATGTTCAGCAAAGTAAGATCTACAAATAAGTCAACATGACCAAAATTATCAGTTGAACCCCTTAAGGAGTTATTGCCCTTTATAGTCAATTTTGACCAATTTTTCGTAAATTTTTGTAATTAATCTTTTATAAAAATCTTCTCCTCTGAAACTACTGGGCCAAATTTAACCAAACTTGGCCACAATCATCTTTGGGGTATCTAGTTTAAAAAATGTGTGGCGTGACCCGGCCAACCTACCAAGATGGCCACCATGGCTAAAAATAGAACATAGGGATGAAATGTAGATTTTGGCTTATATATCTTAAACCAAAGCATTTAGAGCAAATCTGACATGGGGTTAAATTGTTTATCAAGTGAAAATCTATCTGCCCTGAAACTTTCAGACAAATCGGACAACCTGTTGTTGGGTTGCTGCCCCCAAATTAGTAATTTTAAGGAAATTTTGCAGATTTTGGTTATTATCTTGAATATTATTATAGATAGAGACAAACTATAAACAGCAATAATGTTAAGCAAAATAAGATCTGCAAATAAGTCAACATGACCAAAATTGTCAATTGACCCCTTAAGGAGTTACATGTATTGCCCTTTATATGTAAATTTTTAGGAAATATTTTCCACTGTAACTACTGGGCCAAGTTCATTATAGATGGAGACAATTGTAGCAACAAGAATGTTCAGTAAAGAAAGATCTACAAACACATTATCATCACCAAAACACCATTTTGTCATGAATTTATGTTTTCATTGTTAATATGCACATAGACCAAGGTGAGCGACACAGGCTCTTGAGAGCCTCTAGTTAAACTTATCTCTTGTTCCCAATGTGTCCTTGTTTGATGTAAATTTTGAGAGTTTTCTTTTATTGCTCTGATCAAAGGATGAGTGTCATATGGAAATCTGGTCATTTTTATTTTTCAATTGAAGTTGAAAAAATAGGGTAAGTCAATGATTATTGATAAGCATTGTTCCATCTTAATGTCATGGAAATTAATTGGCCCAGACCCCTTGGTCATCAGCCATTGTCTCTTGTCGTTGGAACTCTTTTAACAGACTATATCTGTATTTCCCCCCAGTTTGTTTGCCTTAAATTAAAAGAGAATAAAGGCTTTTTCCCCTGGAGAAAAATCCAAATTTGAAAAAAAATGGCTTTAAATTTTTCCCAAAAGACAACTTTTTTCACAAACAGTGCAGTCTCAGTAGTAATTGTGCATGAATACAAACTGAAAAACACTCATTTATACATTTGTCATGCCTACAATAACTATATGTGCAGCTTTGATGGTCTATTTATGTATCATCACTGAGACAAAAAGGGGTCTTATTTCAAAGCAGGCTTTGTCACCGTCACTCTTGAATGGGGGTCTGCGAATTCATGGTTTATTATAAATTTCCCAATTTGATAAAAATGACGCATATTTTCCCAATAAAAAATGATAGAGGTAGTTTTGAAAAAAGCCAACAATATCACTGCGGCCCCCTAGAGACAATATGAATGTTTCAATACTGAGGACATCATTATATTTCCTTAGCTCATGAAAAAGCTGTCAGGACAGACATAATCAATGTGAAATGTGTCCTCAATGTTGTAACAATAATAATAAGATAAGAATGATAATACTTCATTTAAATAGACTTACATGGTTAGCTATACAACTGATCTTCCTAGAGGCCATAAAAAAACCCAGCTTTCAGCCTTTCACATTGTGAAGTTAATATGTGAAACCTTCAGGGTTGTAACTAAGGCAAGTTCAAAATTTGCCTAGACTATCATTTTGAAAGATAGTATAATGTTATATCAACTGAGTGAGCACAAAAGTTTTCATTTTTAATGAAAAAAGTATGAAAATAAACAAACTTGATGTAATTTCCTTGTTCCATTTTGTCATGGGGACTGAAATGGACTCACTATGGCGAAAAATGACTAGTCTTTGGACTGAGACTTCCGTTAAAAATTAATTATTGAGAAACACCCAACCTTGCAGATGCTTAACTATATATTTCATTCAAGTTTAGAGAGATTTTGAATATCTTGGTACTAAGTCTTTCAATTCTTTTCCCCCTGGCATTAGACCTTGAGATGTTTTTGACTTCATCAAACTCATCAGTTCATACATTTATGTCGCGAAACTATAATTCAAGTCCATGACTAACTCTGGTATAGACCAATCAATTATTCTCTTCTTATTTGAAGATAATTTCTGCCATGGGGAGAAAAAGTATTTATAAGTTAATGTCCTTCTGTTGATAAAAGATTCAATGACATATTTATATACATGAACGTACAATATATTTGGATACTATTCAAGGTTTCATTTGCTGCTGTAGGCCTATTGTAAACATTCATGCTTTCATAAAAGCATGTCTTTACAGACAGAAACTTTTAATTTATTTATCCAAATTAACTGATATATACATGTATATTATGTTACAACTCATGTTACATCGTAAACTAGGAAACATATTTACTTTGGGAATGTCAGATCTTTAAACCTGAAGATATTCAACTTGTACAAAAAATGTAGATTTTTTATTGAATTCGGCTAATCTCGTAACAATAAACTTAAGTTTGGGATACAATTTTGACCATTCCTAGAGTCGCAGGTCTTAATCTCTAAATTTAAATGTATTCACTTGATATTATAAAGTAGGGTAATATTAAAGGTAATTTATATGCAGAAAGATAAATAAATCTGTCCTACATCTATAGACAGTGATATTGTCATAGATAAAATGTTTATAATAAAAGTAAAGATTTGTGCATGATGTCCAGAGGGCATGATGGATAAAGTAGATTGATGTTATAAGTGACCATTGACATAGGACAGAATGGATTGATGTTATAAGTGACCATTGAACAGGTGTTTGCAGGTGTGTTATTTACCTGTCCAAGGGTCTGTTATACCTACCTTTAATTAGTGAAATTGTCATTGTGTATAGTGATTAATTAACTGTTAATTGACAAGTGCAAATTATAAACAATTTGTGAGAGCCTTGTGGAAATTAAAATATAATGTCAACAAGAAATAAATAATATGTCTGCTCAATTTATCTAAAATTGACAAGTACTAAATGGAAGAAAATGTTGGAGTATTCTGTGTTGAACTTGTATGTGTGCTAGTTTCTCACTAGTTCTCGATGGATAATTATTCATATGTAAATATGATATCTGTATGCAGTAAACATTATAAATAAAAAGATTTTTTTATGCAAATGAGAAGTTTATTTAACAATATCAAATATTAAACGGACATAATAAATTAAAGTGCATCATTATAAATATTAGGATATTTTGTATACAAATGACAAGGTTATTCATCAAAATCAAATATTATAACGAATATATATTTAATAATATAACTTTATGCATATGCAGTGCACCAATTTCATATCATCTGTATTAAAAGGCATAATACAGTACATGTACCTCAAAAACTGGTTGAGGAAATTAAACTCTGGTCAGAAAAATATTGTACAGTTTTTTGGGAAGGAACTACTTAATAGATATACATGATAAATGGAACATTCACAGTTTTGGTAGTGTAAACGGATATTGAAAGTGGTTGAAATATATGTATGTATGTCATGTAGATAAAATATTACTGGAGCATGTATTTGCATACATAGTACATGTACTAATATCAATAGATAAATACATGCAAAAGAAAAACTTATCTTATTGATTCCGAGACAGATGGTTTAGAATTTACCATTTATAACTTTGAATAGGAATTATAATGAAGAATCATTTCTCAGGAGATTGAACTTTGACTTGATTGGACTAAAGAGGTCATACAACCCTCTTTGATTGGATTCATTCATGTCTTGTGATTGAAAACATTTAATTAAATGTTTAAACTGTGAATTGATTTTTATAAAATGGCCAAAATGGGAATAACTAAAGAAGGAAGAAATTGGTTATATTTACATCATAGTAAAGCTAGATTGAAAGCTTCTAGTCATACATCCTCACTCTTGGCAGGATTTGCTTTGGTAAGTTTTTAATAAGTTTTCTACTATTTTTTCAGCAGGGATCTGACACTTAATTTGTGAGAAATACAGTCCCACTGCTTATTCAAATTTAACTTGCACAGCCTAGCTCATAAGTTTGTGTTTTCCTTCCAAAGTTATCTCAGTCTTTATGATCAGATATTGAACTTTCAAAGGATTAGGTCCAGTAAGACCCATTTTTGGCCCCAAAATATACCAGTTTTACAAAATTGTTTAGATATTTAGTTAGATTCTGTTGGCCTATACTGGCTGTAGAGATGATATTTAAAAAGCCCTAAAGCAATTTTACAACCACAGGCTGCTAGACCTGTGGCTAAGAGTGAAGACTGCAAGCTAACATGATGATTTGTCTTATAGTTGTTTTTTTTTCCCATTCTGTATTTGGATTGACATTTTCTCAACATCTCAATTTTGTCTTTTTGACTCAAAATGGGAGACATAGAGATGCTTATAACACTGAAAGCATTAATTATTTGTTTTAAGCTATCTATATATCAGAGGGTTAAATACCTTGATTCTTTATACTTGGTTTATACAGATGCCTTATGTTATGAAGTTTCTGAATAATATTTTTCCATTATCATTGACCTCATTTGCATTGCTCATTGTTGTTTTTTTTTATATTACCTTAAAATACTGAATTTCATGAATTCTTCTCTTATTTACTTGTGTACTAGCTATCCAGGTGGCCATCAGCTGTTTTTCGGTCTTTGGTTGGGTTGTTGTCTCTTTCCACATTTTCATTCTCAATGTTACATATATACTATACTGTAACTATATTTGATATATGGGATCATTGCATTGGCCGATCAATGCATTTGAATGGGAACATATAGTTGGAACACCCCCCTTTGTCCTGGGTTTGGAACCCCACTTTTTTAAATGGCTGGATCCGCCACTGCATTGTGATGTACATTATTTGTTGACAATCTGAAAATAGACCCTCCATGATGATCCAGTTTTATTTAACTGAATGCAGAGTACTGTCAGTACAGTACTGTAATTTCAGAAATAATTGTGTGCGATTTTTAAAGAGTGGACAAAAATGTTAGCTTAATTATTTTGATTTTCAGGAAGACCTGCATTGAGATATATACATCAGGCATCAGAATGAGACTTCTTATTATTGCGAAAATCACAAAGTAACAATTTAATTCACATTTATGAAAATCTGGCAAAAAATTCTGAATTGACAGTTACTAATTCAGATATAATGTTGACTTTCCATGATGAATTTGATCAAACTAATTGTACGACTGATACATGTTTAGTTTAAAATACTTTTAATTCTATGTGAATATAAACATGTGACAGGCTGATAAAATAATACGACAGGAAATGTCAACCTGAACCTGAAAATGTACTCAGACTGTCACCTCTCTGGACATTTTTAAAGTAACATATTACTTTGTCCATATAAATACATCAATTTTGTTTTCACTGAGTAAATATACAATACCGCCAAATCAAAATAATCTTATAAAAGTTTCAAAATCTTTACATTCACTTAAACCAACTAGAATAAAATGTTAACATATAATTGTTATCACATACAATGTATATTTGGTCCTCTACTGACAAAGTTGAAGGTGACTTTAGGTTTGCTGTCTGTCTGTCTGTCTGTCCATGCATCCTTAAGTACGGCAAATCAGTTTTCCACGATTTTTTTCTTTCTTCATGCTTTATTGTTTTATCATGAAAAGTTACAAATCAAGTTAGAATTTTGTTCTGGTCTGATGATTTTGTGGAGAGTGCCTACAATTGTTTACATCCACTATATTTGAACTTTGGTGGATTGTTGACTCATTGGCAATCATACTGAATCCTAAGATATATATACTTTTGCATGAAATAAGGGAGATAATTTGCCAGTGTTTCAACATCAGAGGAAAACAACTGACAAAAAAAAAACATAATATTTAAATAAACAGACAATTCTGCCTTCATTAACTGGTTTTTAAGATTCTAAAAAATGCTTTCAAAATATTTGTGTGGAGAAAAAAGTGTTTAATTTTATATGAAATGACTATAGGAAAATTTTGTGTGGGACAACATTTCTATTGTCCATGCATTTAATTCACTCTGAGCAGGAACAGCTTGTAGTATTTCAATGATATTTAGTATGCAGTTCATGCTATATTAGTATTGGCACATTTCCATTTCTATTTCCATCCAGAATATATATATGGCACCTCAGTTCATTCATACCAGTTGTTTATGCATTGTATTTCACTATTGGAATTACTAACAGGCGAGACATATCTCTGTGTCAATATTTCATCATTCTGTTCATTGATTTGATGTAGTCTTTTATTCTTTGTTTGATTTTAACAGGATCTTAAATAGTATGTGATTTTTAATTTAATGCCAATAATTATTTTTCATTAATTACTTTGTATATGTGAAGAGGTGATAGTACAATGTACATAATAATGAATTAGGAATAATTTTGTTTGTAAAAGGTCTCAATGCTGTGTAGAATAGGTCACCCAAAATAATACTGTTTTGTCAAAAGTACCTGGTGTTTTTAAATCCATTTGTAGTTGGTATGAATGTTTTAGTTGTTCATTCATTAGAAGAAAAAAAAGTTTGAAAAATTGTATGGTGCACAAAAATTGCACATGGAGAACTCGTGTAAATGCACAGCTCAATTACAATTATCTAATGAGGCCCCTCATGGGGGGGGGGGTCCTAGTAATCACATAATCACCATTTTTTTGCCAATATAATCACATAATCATTAAATATTTGCTTATCTTTAGTAATCAAATAATCATAAACTAAAAATACAGTCCTAGGTAATCAAATAATCATGAAATATTTGGCTTAATAATCAAATAATCATTAAAAAAACGGCCAAGTAATCACATAATCAAAAACCCCATGAGGGCCCTCTCTAATTTATCTTAGAGAATTTTGATATAATAACTGTACTTTTCTTTTGAATATTTGAAGAAGCCTTCTAAATGTATATTATGAGTTCATAAAAGATTAAAAAAGATTAAAAATTTTAACAATTGACCATTAATTGTAGCAGTGGGTATTACAAAATGTCTACTGTTTATACCAAGTTTAAATTAGTATCATATGAACTATATGTATATAGATTTTGTATTTTTTTTAAATAGGGTTTATAAAGAGTACTGATAAAACAGTGTAATACATGCATTTGAAATATGAAAATGAGGGTACCAAGATTTTGAAAGGTGGGAAAGGAAGGGGGGAACAAACAAGACAAGCAAAAAAGGTATATGCATTATTTGGTACACAAATCAATATAATCAAATGCTAATGGGAAATAAGTATACTAAGTATTGAGACTGTTTTAATGATTCACAATTTATCCTTTAAACCCTTCCGAAATCACACATCCCCCAGCGGTGGATTCAGAAAAGGGGGATTGGGGGTCAGGGGGTTGGAAATTCCCCTTTTTTGGGACGATCAATGCATTTGAATGGGGATATTATATGGTTGCCCCCATCCATCCCTCACCCCCTTTTATCCTGGGTTGGGACCCTTTTTTTAAATAGTTGGATCTGTCCCTGTTCTCCAAACCTACATGTACCTGCTAAAAAAAAAACTGCACAATTAAGAGGTTTAATATTAGTACATTTTTTACTTTAGACACAGTAATTTCATATTATTTCACAGACAATTTATTGTAGCATCACATCACTACATTTTTATCAATTTGTTTATAAATGCATTTTTCTATTTTCAGGTTGCTTTGGTAGAAATACAGATTGAAGAAGATGTATCACCAGCTCTTCTGATAGTGTTTAGTGTGTGTACCACGTTACTTGTTTCTGTACATCTCCTGGCCTTGATGATTAGTACATGTATCTTACCAAACATTGAGGCCGTCAGCAATGTACATAATGTCAATGCTGTCAACGAATCTCCGCATGAAAAAATGAATATTTTAATTCAAATGGCGTGGGCATTTTCAACGGGACTTGGAATATTATTGTTTTTGACGGAAATAGTGCTAATATGCTGGGTCAAGTTTGACGTGAAGAAAATCGGTAACAATAAAGGAGCAGCATGGGCGTCGACTGCTGTGGTCATTCCTGTGGGAGTTATTTTCATAATATTTTCATTCCATTTTTATCGACAATTAATTTCACATAAAGTTGAACAGAAAGCTAAAGACATAGAAGAGTTAGCGAGACTAGCAAATGATATAGATATGAACAACCATAACAGTGGTGGCATACAAATTGTCTAAATCTATTTTGTTATTTAACATCAATATTGTTCTTGTTACTAGTTGTTGCAAAATTTATTTAAGAAGGCAAAGTTTAAAATTGTATGATTATCTCCCCTTATTTGAGGATGTTTGGTACCTTGTAGCCATGGTTACATTTGTGTAGTATGATAGTACTACATGTACTTGGCATTATTCATTTACATAACTTTTTTCCCCATTTGAACAGGTCTGAATCGTTCTTTTGGTAGGAATAAGATTTCAAAAGTTCAGTGTGCAAAAATGATTTGTTTTTGTGTTTGTTTTTTTTCCAATGGAATCTTTATTAGAATTCTCAAAGTTTTAGGGAATTTTTTGTTATAATTTTTAATCATGTCCAGTAATTTTTTTTGCTCTTAATTGCCCCACAAGATTTAAAAGCACTTTTTTGTTAAAGTGTTGCATTATATTTACCTCAAGTATTTCAATACTGGGCATGCTCAAATTAGAAAATGTCTTTAAAAATTAACATGAAATGACTAACATGTATAATGTCAGGTCTTTTGTGCATTTTATTTTCTCAAGTTTCTGTAAAAATATGTTATATTTTCTACACCAAATTTCTTCACATTTTGCTTTATATTATGTGTTAATATAGAAGACATTTTTAATATTTTTTTACTGATAATGTATAAATGTTTTTGTAATTTATTTATGATGTCTTTGAACTTTTAAAAATTCAACTGTAAAAGAGATTTAATACAAATTGAGATATTGATATTTAAAAAAAAAGGATAATGATCTGTTTGCTCAATTATTTGAGACAACGATGTAGAATGTGATATACTAATCAATTATATGAAGGAGTTTGATGTTGGGTCTGTTGAGGCATTTTTCTTTACCTTTTAAATATTTTATTCTCATATACGTTTTTGTTAAAATATAGTTCAAGTATGAAGATTAATTTTTAAATATTTTTTTACTATAGCAAACAAGTTAATATCTTTATTCAAACATTATGACATTGCCTTTTGCTTGCCAAACTTTCCACTAAGTTTTTATATGTGTTTTTCTTTGATCATAACATCCAAAACATTTTTAAAGCACTAACTCAAATTACACTGATTTTTAAGAGTTTAAGATTTTTTCAGACTACAAAATGTTTATGACAAGTGGGAAGAACTTTTTTTTATAATTTCATATCTGTAAATAGTAAAATATATTCCTTTTTACCAGTAGAAACACTTTTTATTGCTCACGCTACAGTGATTCATATATAATCAACAAAAGGGAGGCGGCCCGTGCCTCCTGCTCCCCTTAATCCGCATCTCCTTGAAGGATTACCACCAGTAAATAAATAGCATAGCAATGTGCAATGTCCTTAATAGGAAAAAGCATTCCAGAAATTGATCATTTGCTGTCTTAAGAAATTGGAGACAACTGGTGTTAGTTTTCAATGTCATTCTCTGTTAAAATAATATTTTTCTACAATTATTTGTGTATGTATAGCATCAACTGTAATTTATTTTATTAAATGTTGTAAATATTATTTATTTGCAAGTCTTAATACATTTTCTGTAAGACAAGCATCCTGACTGTGACAGATTGTACCTATTAGGTGGCATATTCTTGTTCACATGTTTCTTTCTTTTATCTAATATTTAACATTAGATGTCATGGACGTGGCAAACTCTGACAGATCTGTGATTTAAGCTACATCATTAAAATTCTCGTTTTATCATATTCATCTTACTTTTGTCTAAAATGTTTTATATCAATTGTGTTTTCCAATTGAACAATGATTTTTTTTACAATTTTCTCCTGTTTACGAAAAAAATGTAGGAAAAAAAAATTTCATTTGAGAAGTTTTATTTATATAAACTTCTGATATGACTGAGAAGTTATAAAATATTATTCTTTGAAAAAGGGAAGGTTGTATCATGCTCTCATGTCACATCTATTTATTTAAAAACGTCTCCTTTTTAGAATAAAAACAGATTAAAAAAAAATGATATTGATTTCAAAAGTAAAGTATGTATCTATTTGGTATGTTAATAGATGTAAGAAGATGTAGTATGAGTGCAAATGAGAAACACTCCATCCATGTCACAATTTGTAAATGTAAACCAAAAGTCAAAGTACAGTCTTCAACATGGTGCCTTGGTGCACATCAAACAGCAAGCTTTGTAGGGCCCAAAATGACTAGTGTAAAACAATTCAAAAAGGAGCTAGCTAACAGTAGATCTAATCAATATAATAAAAAGCAAGAAATGAGAAAGTCTTATAAACCACATCAACAAATGACAACTTCTGAACATCAGGTTAACACAGTTTTACCCAATGAAGAATTTATAGACAACATCATTGAAGTTAATCTCTATCAAGAATTTGTTTGGGAAAGTTAATATTTCAAGTGGTCAATTGATGTACATGTCCATGATAAGAGGACATTTTCATTAAGATTTATAAGTACTTAATGTTCATTAGATCTAACTAAAGATATGTCAGATAATAAAAACAGATTGTCACTTTGTCAAGACAAATGCAACTAAAAATAAACTGGAAAACTAATTTTACATTTTACACACTTTGACTTCTCTTTAAAAAAAGAAAGTAGATGTGGTATGATTGCCAATGAGACAACTATCCACAACAGACCAAAATGACACAGCAATTAACAACTATAGGTCACCGTACTGCCTTCAACAATGAGCAAAGCCCATACCGCATAGTGAGCTATAAAAAGCCCCAATAAGACAATGTAAAACATTTCAAACGAGAAAACTAACGGCCTTATTTATGTAAAAAAATGAACGAAAAACAAATATGTAACACATAAACAAACGACAACCTCTGAATTACAGGCTCCTGACGTGGAACAGGCACATACATACATGATGTGGCAGGGTTAAACATGTTAGCAGGACACAACCCTCCCCCTTACCAGCTGGGACAGTGGTATAACAGTACAACATAAGAACGAACTATACTTTTTGAGGTGTTCATGAGTAGTTATATGTTGTTTAATTTATGAAATATAATTATAAGTTTTATATAATACATTAAAATTTTACTGTTAGTTCAGAAATTATTGCAAGTTATATATCAATGGAAAGAATGCATTGGGTTGATCACAATAATAAGAACTTCCATTCTGATATCTAATACAAATATCTGACTGCAGATTTTCATGCAATTACAAGAATTTATCTCGCATTTTGCCATTCTTCAAGTAAAAAATTGAATCGTAATTTCCTGTCCATAAGTATGTTCTTTTTATTTACAAAGTTTCATGAAATTCTGTTGTGAGGTTTCAGAGGAGTTTTGATGACAAACTGTGGCAGTAAGTTCAAAGAGGCGTAACTCCTAGAAAAAAATTGCGGAACAATAATTTCCTGTTGATATGCACATCTACATACATGTAGTATCTTCTATTAAAATGGACTAATTTAGCAAAGCATTTATATATTTATTTACATGACTTTAAAATGAGTAGGAAAATAACAGGAATACTAATATTCAGAGTAGGTCAAACTTTCATCTTCTGCTAAATTTAGATTTAGATAAGTAAATGATTTTGCACATGATTCATTAGAAAGGATTATATATATATATAGATACAGAAAAGATTTTCATGACAGTAAGTTTATTACATTCACTATATCATTTTCAACTTATCAGTTTGAATATAAAAATACTGGTAAGAAGATTTGATTTCCAATAAAACAACTTTCCACCTGAAACCAAATAACATAGAACTTAACAACTATAGATGACTGTACCCCTTCAACAAGGACAAATGACATAGAACTTAACAACTATAGATGACTGTACCCCTTCAACAAGGACAAATGACATAGAACTTAACAACTATAGATCACTGTACCCCTTCAACAAGGACAAATGACATAGAACTTAACAACTATAGATCACTGTACCCCTTCAACAAGGACAAATGACATAGAACTTAACAACTATAGATCACTGTACCCCTTCAACAAGGAGCAAATGACATAGAACTTAACAACTATAGATCACTGTACCCCTTCAACAAGGACAAATGACATAGAACTTAACAACTATAGATCACTGTACCCCTTCAACAAGGAGCAAATGACATAGAACTTAACAACTATAGATCACTGTACCCCTTCAACAAGGAGCAAATGACATAGAACTTAACAACAATAGATCACTGTACCCCTTCAACAAGGAGCAAATGACATAGAACTTAACAACTATAGATCACTGTACCCCTTCAACAAGGACAAATGACATAGAACTTAACTATAGAGGACTGTACCCCTTCAACAAGGACAAATAACATAGAACTTAACAACTATAGATGACTGTACCCCTTCAACAAGGACAAATGACATAGAACTTAACAACTATAGATCACTGTACCCCTTCAACAAGGAGCAAATGACATAGAACTTAACAACAATAGATCACTGTACCCCTTCAACAAGGAGCAAATGACATAGAACTTAACAACTATAGATCACTGTACCCCTTCAACAAGGACAAATGACATAGAACTTAACTATAGAGGACTGTACCCCTTCAACAAGGACAAATAACATAGAACTTAACAACTATAGATGACTGTACCCCTTCAACAAGGACAAATGACATAGAACTTAACAACTATAGATCACTGTACCCCTTCACCAAGGACAAATGACATAGAACTTAACAACTATAGATCACTGTACCCCTTCAACAAGGACAAATGACATAGAACTTAACAACTATAGATCACTGTACCCCTTCAACAATGACAAATGACATAGAACTTAACAACTATAAATGACTGTACCCCTTCAACAAGGACAAATGACATAGAACTTAACAACTATAGATCACTGTACCCCTTCAACAAGGACAAATGACATAGAACTTAACAACTATAGATCACTGTACCCCTTCAACAATGACAAATGACATAGAACTTAACAACTATAAATGACTGTACCCCTTCAACAAGGACAAATGACATAGAACTTAACAACTATAGATCACTGTACCCCTTCAACAAGGACAAATGACATAGAACTTAACAACTATAGATCACTGTACCCCTTCAACAAGGACAAATGACATAGAACTTAACAACTATAGATCACTGTACCCCTTCAACAAGGACAAATGACATAGAACTTAACAACTATAGATCACTGTACCCCTTCACCAAGGACAAATGACATAGAACTTAACAACTATAGATGACTGTACCCCTTCACCAAGGACAAATGACATAGAACTTAACAACTATAGATGACTGTACCCCTTCACCAAGGACAAATGACATAGAACTTAACAACTATAGATCACTGTGCCCCTTCAACAAGGACAAATGACATAGAACTTAACAACTATAGAGGACTGTACCCCTTCAACAAGGACAAATGACATAGAACTTAACAACTATAGATGACTGTACCCCTTCAACAAGGACAAATGACATAGAACTTAACAACTATAGATCACTGTACCCCTTCAACAAGGACAAATGACATAGAACTTAATAACTATAGAGGACTGTACCCCTTCAACAAGGACAAATGACATAGAACTTAACAACTATAGATCACTGTACCCCTTCAACAAGGACAAATGACATAGAACTTAACAACTATAGATGACTGTACCCCTTCAACAAGGACAAATGACATAGAACTTAACAACTATAGATCACTGTACCCCTTCATCAAGGACAAATGACATAGAACTTAACAACTATAGAGGACTGTACCCCTTCAACAAGGACAAATGACATAGAACTTAACAACTATAGATCACTGTACCCCTTCAACAAGGACAAATGACATAGAACTTAACAACTATAGATGACTGTACCCCTTTAACAAGGACAAATGACATAGAACTTAACAACTATAGATCACTGTACCCCTTTAACAAGGACAAATGACATAGAACTTAACAACTATAGATCACTGTACCCCTTCAACAAGGACAAATGACATAGAACTTAAAGGGAAACTTCGCAAAAAAATCAAAAATTGATATTATGTTCATTCTGTATAAAAATGCTCAAATTCATAGATATTAAAGTTTTATTCCGCTAGATAAGCGATCATCATCGGTTTTAAATTTAGAGTATCAATTCTCTGCGTTCGGCCATTTTGTCTTCTTTCCCGATTAATAACAACGATATGTCTATAAACCACAAAGGAACAAAACTACAGTAACCGATGTAGTCGTAATTGCGTGTCGATATCTTGTCAATCGTACGGTTGTTTTATCCGACTAACTATCTTGATACGGAAAATATTCTTATTTTTTTAAATACCATGGTCTGTTGTTTTTAAACTGTTGATATTGGAATTAGGTAAAAAGTCAAAGTTGAAATCATAAATAAGTGTTCCGTGAAAATTGTTTTCGAAAATCTAATTTGTTCATAATTCTTTAAAGTAATAAACTTTTTTCAAATAAATTCTGATCTTCCCTCATCTGATCACCAGCATGGCTAAAAGTATTACTTCTAAAGGTATTGTGAGGGGTGTGAGGTGACACGTCCAGGTATTCAAGCGATTTCCTGTCGGGCTTGCAAGTTCATGCATCGTTTCACTTCTGCAGGTATTGATCAGTGTACACGTCCGATAACTTATAACTTTCCATTTTGAACTATCAGATGTATAATATACAACTCTGTCTTACTTGTCATTACTAAACTCATACGCTTGTTTATAAATAACATTTCTGGTGTAAAGAATATTATTCATAAAAATATAAATAATACCCAAAAAATAAGATTTGATGAAATTAAACTCTATTTAAATATTTTTTCCAAGGGTGAATTTGGGAAAATGTAAAATATACTCATTGTCAATAGTGAAGGACAGATTGGAACATACCAGAAATATTGATTTAAAAAAATGTACGCACTTGTCGACGATTCGTTTATACGACTGGGTAGAAAGTTACGGAACTATAGCGCAATTTAAAATATATACATGTATACATTGAACATAAGAAAAAAACATATATTTTGAATAAATTGGGGTAAAAGATTTGTAAATAGACTAGTCCACGTATGCCAACAGTATGTAATCATCGAATGTCGATAGACTATTGTATACCAGAAGAAGAAGAAGAACCAATTTGATTTAAATACAGGTCGATGTATAATTTGCTTTGGTTCATCGAAGTTGTGGACATAGTAAAATCACAGATTTATATTTCTATAAGATTGTTCACGAACAAAGGAAGGAATTCGTCATCACAATTGTTATATATGCCACTGAACGAACACTGATTATCCCCAAGGGATGTGAATATTTTGCTGGGAAACTATTGAGTATCAAAGTTTCAAATTAATTTCGGGATTTATTTTCTTTCTTGGTATTCAATAACAGAAAAAAGAATAAATTACTTGTCCGCTAAATAGGGGTATTCTTGTCAGATAAAAGACTTTTAGTTATATTTTAAAAATAGGGAAATATGACATTAAATTGGTTCTGTCTTTTTTTTAAACATCGTTAAAAAGATGTGTGTCTAAGGTGAACGCCACAAGAACCCTGTTATACTAGTACGAGAGTATAGCATGTAAACATTCCTTCTCAATAATATGGTTGTATTCGGGAAAGCTTTTCATACAGATTGACAACTCATGGTCCGATATGCATGTAATATTTGCCACATGACGCCCATAGTTCTTTCTACCATCATCATCTTATTCTTTGATATTGCTGTAAACGTCGGTGGTTCACACCCAAACAAAATGGGAGTAATGTACCTTCAGAGCTTCTCCGTGTTATACACTTGTGAAACTTAATATATAGACGAAATTTCTGTATTGAAATGAATCTACATCTCACAAACAGGATTTTCAAATAACGATTTTGAGTAATAACCTTACAAACCAATATAAACGTATGGCAAGATATAACCATAAAGGAATTTAGTTTTTGTCAGACGCAAGAACTCATCACTATCATAAACGTATACGTATATATGCATGCAGTTTCAAATATCAAGAACAAGCGGTCGATGTCGATAGTCCGTTTTCTAACTGTTCAGAGTTAGACATGTCACTTGTTCATTCTTGGAAGCCTTCATATTCCCCGTCCAACGATGGGAACTCTTTCTGGTTGTGTTGACTATAAATGCTTGTATGGTAATTCTGTCGTTTATCTGTACAAGTGGTTGCATTTGATCTCCTTTCCCAACAAACAAACTAACGAAACGCTACTAGTCTGCTTTCTCTGGAGCTCATCCTCAATAGCGCTTATACGTCAGGAAACTTACATGTATACTAATAATGATTGTTTCAAGAACAACGATGTGTGGACGAACTATTCTAAATTCGTCAATATCAGTTATGCATGACTAAAATATAAGTTTTATTACAACTACTGTATTACTTATTTGGATTAATGACGGCTATCATGTTCAACATTGCACAAATATTATCATAGAATTTAAAAAAAAAATGTACAAAAATCCTCAAAAAAAATAATGCCTTAGCTTAGATAATTGGTATTCTTTTCACAAAAAGTTCGTGTAAATGATTGTCAAATGAATTTAATTATGTAAGAATGAAATGTTAAAAAGAAACTAAAAAAAAAATCATGCATGTTGCGATAGTTTTATAAGCATTTAAACACAGCCAGATTTGAATACAAGTTAAGAAATTCCGGTAAAGTCAATGAAATCAAACAGATGTGCAATGGTATATCAAATTGGGTAACATTTAGTTTTTATTAAAGATTAAAACTACTATTTTTTACATCATATTTGAATCTTTACGCCAATTGCCGCTAAGAAAGCAATAAAAAATTGTTTCCTTTTATTTTTATACACTTTCGGAATTACGAATCTGAATTTTATTTTCAATTAATTTACACAATTTAATTATTGTATCTTTATTCTCATCGTGTATTAAATCTTAGTGTATTAAATACAGCATACTCTTTTTCATCCTTTCTGTCAAGTTATCCTTTCCAAATAACAACATTCATACCTGTGTACGCTTGAACTCACACCTGCGGCTAAATAGCTACAAGGTAAACGAATTGACCTCAAGCCGAGAAATATACAGTGACCTTTACAAAATAATATACACACTCTGCTCACACATTAGTTGCATTGAAATGATTATCAAAACAATAACGGTAAATAGAACTGAAATATTTTCAGTTCAATATCAGTAAAAATGTTCAATAAATATCTTATAAAAAAAATCTCAACAATAATTAATGAAATTTATTCGAAAACATTTACTAGAGATAATTTTATAGGAGTTTAATTCAATCAATACAAAACGGTATATGCATATTCATTTTCGTTCATTCTTATATTGTGGTTAATAACTACGACCCGGCATTCGTCAGCTGTGCGCTTTTAATTACGTATATTGTCGATAAGCTATAAGAGTTAAACAGATTTTATTTTTTCCCAGAATTCAACACATCGGGCTAAAACGTCGAGAATTCAACCAAAAAAGTTACAAATACTTGATTTTCTCCGTTATTAGAAGGAATATAAATTTAAAACTTTGCATTTGTGTTTTTTATGTTAAGATGAACATAATTAGATGATAAGTAAAAAATCGCGGAATTTCCCTTTAACAACTATAGATCACTGTACCCCTTCAACAAGGACAAATGACATAGAACTTAACAACTATAGATGACTGTACCCCTTCAACAAGGACAAATGACATAGAACTTAACAACTATAGATCACTGTACCCCTTCAACAAGGACAAATGACATAGAACTTAACAACTACAGACGACTGTACCCCTTCAACAAGGACAAATGACATAGAACTTAACAACTATAGAGGACTGTACCCCTTCAACAAGGACAAATGACATAGAACTTAACAACTATAGATCAATGTACCCCTTCAACAAGGACAAATGACATAGAACTTAACAACTATAGATCAATGTACCCCTTTAACAAGGACAAATGACATAGAACTTAACAACTATAGATGACTGTACCCCTTCAACAAGGACAAATGACATAAAACTTAACAACTATAGAGGACTGTACCCCTTCAACAAGGACAAATGACATAGAACTTAACAACTATAGATTACTGTACCCCTTCAACAAGGACAAATGACATAGAACTTAATAACTATAGAGGACTGTACCCCTTCAACAAGGACAAATAACATAGAACTTAACAACTATAGATCACTGTACCCCTTCAACAAGGACAAATGACATAGAACTTAACAACTATAGATCACTGTACCCCTTCAACAAGGACAAATGACATAGAACTTAACAACTATAGATTACTGTACCCCTTCAACAAGGACAAATGACATAGAACTTAATAACTATAGAGGACTGTACCCCTTCAACAAGGACAAATAACATAGAACTTAACAACTATAGACGACTGTACCCCTTCACCAAGGACAAATGACATAGAACTTAACAACTATAGAGGACTGTACCCCTTCAACAAGGACAAATGACATAGATCACTTAACAACTATAGATCACTGTACCCCTTCAACAAGGACAAATGACATAAAACTTAACAACTATAGATCACTGTATCCCTTCAACAAGGACAAATGACATAGATCACTTAACAACTATAGATCACTGTATCCCTTCAACAAGGACAAATGACATAGATCACTTAACAACTATAGATCACTGTACCCCTTCAACAAGGACAAATGACATAGATCACTTAACAACTATAGATCACTGTACCCCTTCAACAAGGACAAATGACATAGATCACTTAACAACTATAGATCACTGTACCCCTTCAACAAGGACAAATGACATAGATCACTTAACAACTATAGACGACTGTACCCCTTCAACAAGGACAAATGACATAGAACTTAACAACTATAGATGACTGTACCCCTTCAACAAGGACAAATGACATAGATCACTTAACAACTATAGATGACTGTACCCCTTCAACAAGGACAAATGACATAGATCACTTAACAACTATAGATCACTGTACCCCTTCAACAAGGACAAATGACATAAAACTTAACAACTATAGATCACTGTATCCCTTCAACAAGGACAAATGACATAGATCACTTAACAACTATAGATCACTGTATCCCTTCAACAAGGACAAATGACATAGATCACTTAACAACTATAGATCACTGTACCCCTTCAACAAGGACAAATGACATAGATCACTTAACAACTATAGATCACTGTACCCCTTCAACAAGGACAAATGACATAGATCACTTAACAACTATAGATCACTGTACCCCTTCAACAAGGACAAATGACATAGATCACTTAACAACTATAGATCACTGTATCCCTTCAACAAGGACAAATGACATAGATCACTTAACAACTATAGATCACTGTATCCCTTCAACAAGGACAAATGACATAGAACTTAACAACTATAGACGACTGTACCCCTTCAACAAGGACAAATGACATAGAACTTAACAACTATAGATGACTGTACCCCTTCAACAAGGACAAATGACATAGATCACTTAACAACTATAGATCACTGTACCCCTTCAACAAGGACAAATGACATAGATCACTTAACAACTATAGATCACTGTATCCCTTCAACAAGGACAAATGACATAGATCACTTAACAACTATAGATCACTGTACCCCTTCAACAAGGACAAATGACATAGATCACTTAACAACTATAGATCACTGTATCCCTTCAACAAGGACAAATGACATAGATCACTTAACAACTATAGATGACTGTACCCCTTCAACAAGGACAAATGACATAGATCACTTAACAACTATAGATCACTGTATCCCTTCAACAAGGACAAATGACATAGATCACTTAACAACTATAGATCACTGTATCCCTTCAACAAGGACAAATGACATAGATCACTTAACAACTATAGATCACTGTACCCCTTCAACAAGGAGCAAAACCCATACCACATAGTCAGCTATAAAATGTCCTAATAAGATAAATGTACAACAATTAAAATTAAAAAAAACTAAGAGCCTGATTTAAGTACAAAACAATGAATGAAAAATAAGAATAATATCCTGATAGAAACGACAACCACTGATTTTAGGCTCCAGACTTGGGACAGCCACATACAAAATGTCCTTTTGGAATCAATTGCCTCTCTTAATACTAGCTGAAAAAACCAGATACAAGTGTTTTTGTAAAGTCCCTGAACAATTATTTTCTAAATTCTTATATTTGAATCTAAAACTCAGTAAACAGTGGCCGATCCAGAAATTTTCATAAGTGGGGGCCCACTGACTGACCTAAGAGGGGGCCCACTCCAGTCACGCTTCAGTGATTCCCTATATAAGCAACCAATTTTTTCCCAAAAAGGGGGGGCCCGGGCCCCCTGGGCCCCCTTAAATCCGCCTGTGGTAAAATGATGTGGTATATATGGAAATGACGAGATGTGTACATATGTAAATGGTTGGTGATGAAAAGGGATGCTCTGTTTTATATTAAGTGAATGTGTTTTATTCTGTGAAAATATGTTTCTTGGGTTTCAATGAAGAAAGATAATATAAATATTCTTTTTTGTAAGCTTCGTTGTTGGATTGCTGTATTTGTGAAGCTTCCCTTATCATGGCCATCATGCTCATGCATCTTATATTCATTCTTTTTTTAAAAATCTATTAAATATCCAGTCGTCCTGGTGTAGTAGTATGTGTCGCGGCTTGATATGCTAAAGGTCTTGAGTTCGAATCCCAGCATGTACACAGGATTTTTTCTACGTGAATTTTGATAGATAGTCTTTTCCGTATAATTAAATATAAGTTTTATAGTGGATTTGACATTCCCGTCAAAATGTTACAGAACAAAGGAATTAAAGCATGCATAACAAAGAAACTCAAACTGGGGTGATCTGGTAGGTATGATCCGACTCAGATCACCCCTGTTAGAACAAAGGAGCTGGGATGTAAGGACGAATCGTAAGCTGTAAATGTCTGTCTGTCATGGTTTATCTTACCCTGATCTCATTTGCATGGTTCAATGTTTAGTTTTTGTCGAGCCTGCGACTTTTGTCACAGAAAGCTCTACATAGGGATAGTGATCCGGCGGCGGTAGCGCGCGTTAGCTTACTTCTTAAAAGCTTTATATTTTAGAAAGTGGAAGACCTGGATGCTTCATACTTTGTATATAGATGCCTCATGTTACGAAGTTTCCGTCCGTCACATGTCCAATGCCCTTGACCTCATTTTCATGGTTCAGTGACTACTTGAAAAAAAAAGTGAAGATTTGTTTGTAATGTTAATTTCTCTCTTATTATGAGTAATAGAATAACTATATTTGGTATACTAGTTCAGTGATAATGGACGTCATAAAAAACTCCGAATTATACACAAGAAACTAAAAATTAAAAAGCATACAAGACTAACAAAGGCGAGAGGCTCCTGCCTTGGGACAGGTTAAAATGAGTTTTGAGATCTCAAACCGCTCCCCCTATACCTCTAGCTAATGTAGAAAAAACCGCACTAATACGCACAGTAAAACTCAGTTTAAGAGGAGTCCGAGTCCGATGTCAGAATATGAAACAAAAGAAAATAAAAAAAATAACAATAATACATAAATAACAACAGACTACTAGGAGTTACTGACATGCCAGCTGCAGACCCCAATTAAACTGATTGAAGATTATTTCTCCATCGTATGAATATCAGGCACAATCCCTCCCGTTAGGGGTTAAGTATTATACCATCATGAAATTTATGAGAAGAATCCGTGTCATGCGAACAACTGGTTTTTAAATAAATGTGTTTAATTCCGATACAAAGACCCTATAAGTGAATCAATTTTAAAGCCAAAATATGCAATCTTTAATGACATGAAAACAGTATCGTAACTATATCCCTTCTTAATAAGTCTGTGTAAAGGTTTTGTCAGCTTCTGAGGTGAAAACTGACATTTTTGTGCTTTGTAAAGAATATTACCATAAAAGATCGCCATTTTAACATATCTTATCTAACCCTAAGACATTACCAATTTAACATCATTGTATGTTCAACCCTAAGCAACACCAATACCAGGATTAATTTTTGTATTTATGCCAGACGCGCGTTTCGTCAACAAAACTTTAAAAATAAAAGACTCATCAGTGACACTCGAATCCAAAAAGGTTAAAAAGGCCAAATTAAGTAAGAAGTTGAAGAGCATTAGTTTAAACAATATTTATTCAGATAAATCAACATTAAACATATTATACAATGAAATAATATTAGGGATTCAGAAACAAGCAATTTGCTTTTACAAATCTGTAATGAAGAGCATTGAGGACCTAAATTCCTAAAAGTTTTGGAAAATACAGCTATGGTTATCTATTCCTCAGGTAGAAACGCCTAAGTATTTCAATTTATTTATTTTGACCATATCAATAATCAAACAAAATAACAATAATACATAAATAACAACAGACTACTAGGAGTTACTGACATGCCAGCTGCAGACTGATGGCAATAAATTATTTTTTAATATTAAAAAATCGGCGTATTATTTAATATTAAAAAATGACTTTTTAATATGATAAATCATTTTTTAATATTAAATATTCATTTATCAAAATTAAAAAAATGATGTTTTATTTAATAATAATTTAATTTTGGATGTAACGCGTCTTCTGATTGGCTGATGTTATTTTGTTATGAGCCCATAGACATAATTTAGTCATGTGACCGTGACGTCATCAACGTTTTTTCATGGTTTTTTACGGTTTAAAATGGAATTTAGAATTAAATTATAAGAAATGACTGTAATATTTTTTTCTATCTATTCGAAATAACATAAAAAATGTGGTGCACACTGTTAAATAACCCGCTACGCGCGTTATTCAGTGTGCACCAATTTTTTTATGTTATTTCTTCATAACTTAGACAGAAAAAATATTACAGCCATTCCTTAATTAAAAAATCGATTTATTAATATTTAGAAAATGATTTTTTTAATATTGATAAATAGGGAATAAATTCCACAACGGCTTGACATATGTCACACGGTAAACCCAGTATAAACTCTGAGAACTTGAGATGAAGCTTCTCACACTGAAAATTATTATGAATGTTTTCAAGACTGATTAAATAAGAACTGTAATTTGTTACATGAAACATTAATTTAGAACCTCCCCATACCTCTGAATCATGAAACAGAATGGGTTTAAGGGTATGGTAAAAAATATGTAGATTACCCATGATTTTATTCCCGGAGACAAATCCTTTCTAACTTTATATAGTTGTCAGTTTAGATAGATGAAAACTTCCAGATGTAGTAAAGTGAACACCTATTTTTTTCACGTTATTTTTTTATAAGTATTTGCAAGGATTTGTATATCCTTGGTATTTGTAATGTGACACACAATCAATCAAGTTATTCTGAATTAGGAAATCAGCCTGATTTTTTCTTCCAGCCTTATTAAAAATAATAACTTTAGTATTCCTAACATTTATATATAATCAGAGACATATATACACATGTGTCTGATATAATTCAGTGTTTTTAACAGCTTGACCACTTATTTATTTCTTTTGAACAACGTTTGACATTTTGCGGTAAAAGGGAAGTAACTGCGATTCGGAGTAATTTCCCTTGGACATTTCCGCCAATGTCATGACAACACGCGTAAACTCCCGATGATTTAATTTTGTCAACACATGGAAAGGTGACATTATTTGTTTACATTTTACAACCCACAATCAAAGCCAGTAGAATGCCACATTTGAAGGAGCCGAAAGAGAAAGAACCTTTATGGAAAGAGTGGGATTATTTAGCACAGAAGAAAGGCATCCGACACACTGTTTATTCTGTGAATGGTGATCAATTTACTGGAGAATGGCTAGACAATAAAAAAGACGGTGAGATAACAATAACAGGCTTATTCCTCATTTACACAGGTCTATTGCTAGTCATAGAATATACCGAATTTATGTATTTAAATAACATCTATAAGCTCATGTTTACCTTGTTGCCTTGTTGAATTGCACATATCATGTCCGACTCTAAATAAAATTTACTCAAGTACTAATTAAGTTACTTCTTACTCTCCCATTATTGGAATACCAAACAATACAGTCGCTTTCACTACAGTCAACATTTTCAGAGAACAGCCATGCATTCGTCTATGTAAAATAAACGGTAAAAATTCTTGTAAAATGTACACTTTCCTTTAGGCTAGCTATATATAGTAGATAAAAAAAATGAGCTGATTTTGACGAATCTCACCAATTTTTTTTCAAAAACATTACTGTATCAATAATTATTTTAGAACACTGACGAATCACTGTATAAATATTTTGACAAATCACAGTATTTTTTATACCTCTTTTGACGCTTACCGTAACCGAAAATGACCGTTTAAGTTTTAACTCATGAAAGTAAAGGACATTACTACCCTCCTTATAGGCCACGCTGCGCAAAACAGTTGATAATCTTCAGATCATTGAAAGACTACTGAAAAACTAAAAAAGAAGAAGAATGCTTATTTTTTAGTATAACACGGTACCATACACATTTATTTATGAATTTGGTTCCTTACTAGGAAGAAGAATAAAAAATAAATGGATTTGGAGAACATTGTTAATAAGTTTTAATTTGCAGCAGAATCAGCCTTCAGGAAATTAACCGTGCATTTTGAAATTTTGAATTAAAATTCCCAATACATGTACATGCACAACATGCATGCATTACTATATACACGCCAACTATTTAATCTGTTTAAGTAAATAGTCTATTATCTTTAAGGACCCAGCTGTTTTTTCAAATGAATTAGGAAGTCTCTTGTGTAGACTTGTTTGTCTCTTCTTTGCTTGTGTGTTTTTCTGTTGGTATCTCTTCTTTGTTTGATTGTTTTTTTAGTTTCATCTGCGTCCTTTTCTTGAATATGACTTGTTATAATGATTTTGATTAAATGCTGTCTCATTGACAAATACTGAAAATGTGGTGAAAAAATTGGTTGATATTATTTGGAATCGCAAAAGCAGGACTGGAGTGGCCCTCTTTAGGTCAGTCAGTGAGCATACCCTTATGAAAAATTCTGGATCAGCCACTAGAAATCTTAGGAAGAAGTTGTCAGTGACTCTAATTCCTATCTGCTACATGTATGTACATGTAGTTACTTCATACTGTTAGTATATGTGACACAGAAAACATCTGATAACTTTAAATGGATGGTAATCACCTTGAACTTTTAATACAATCATACTGATGTCTACAAGTATATGGTGAAACAATTGCAGTTTACTCAATGAGTAATTTGATAAACTATATCAAACAAACCAAAATGAAGTGAAATGTTTATTTGACAACATATTTATGCCCACCTACATGTTCTAGTTATCAATATTTATTTATTAATTTTACAGGTAAAGGTACTTACAAGTGGAAAGAAAACGGTGCAATCTACGATGGTGATTGGAAGAAAGGAAAGAGGAACGGGTTTGGTACATACAGTGTTCCTAAACCTAATAATGGATATAGAAAAGAATACTCGGGAGGATGGAAAAATGATATGAGACATGTATGCATATACTATTTTACAAAAGACATTTTAGCATATGAAATATTGCCTTTCAAATTTTCACAAACACAGATGTACTGAAAAAGAAATTATTAATTTTAAAGATTTGTGAATGGTCATCTTCATTTCTTCTAGAGACATACAAAATGTATATTGAGTACAAATTGCTTCTTAAAACAAATCTGAGCTAAAAAGTTCTCCAAGATAAAAGTCATGCTGCAACATAACATGGAAATCTCCTCTAGACATAAGAAAAACATGAACAATGTCCATATCTTGCAGAGAAGTATTAAAGAATTTGATTTTCCAAGAACATCCTGTATGAGTAACAGATGTAAATGTAGAAATATCCCATTTTTACAGAGAATGCTGGGAATATAAAATATTTCCCCAAAATATGTACTATAGAATTCGAAAGTATCCTCCACACAGAATTTAAACTTGTGGCACAAGTTTGGAGCACATCTAGTATTTTTTTATTTAGGTCTTAATTCCAGAAAAAAAACCAGTATATATTATTTGGAGTACTATTTCATACATGTATGAACATTATCTTAATTTCCAATAGAGGGAGAAAAGGGGGCATTTATTTGCCATCTCACCCCCCTGCACAGCCACTCCTGTGAACCAACCTTTTTTTTGATACGGCAGATTCATTAAATTTTTAAGAGTACAAGAAATGTTTATCCCACACTTGAATGCTTGAAACAATGTTTACATTTCATATTTTTCAATTTTGCCAATCAATTTCTTTCATGCTTGTTTTCAAAGTAAAGAAATAAACAATACTCCTTAATAATTGTAGCCCTGAATTAAAACTGTGATGATCATTTGACTTTCAGGGTTATGGTACACAGTTTTATGGTGACAATGAATACTATGAAGGGGAATGGTATGCTGATAAAAGAAGTGGATGGGGTCGCATGTACTTTAGTGATGGAACAATTTATGAAGGAGAATGGTTTGATGATCAAAGAAATGGACAAGGAATGGTTAGATTAAGTGAGTTTTTTTTATGTCCCGCCTCAGAGGAGGGGGATTAAGTGTTACCCTTGTAGGAATATATGTCCCTAAATTGGTTTCCGTTCTCTAACTTTAGTTTGCCTTAACCAAAATTGATATAAAAAACTTATTCACAATGCTTATTGCTGTAACAAAACACAGATCAAGTTTGGATTTTGGTGTCAACTGGGTCACATTTTCCATATTTTTAAGGTTATCTTGACATTAGACACTTTTCAGTCCATAATAAATATATATTGAATTCTAATATCATGTAAAAAAAAAATATAAGAAGATGTTGTAGATGTGGTGCCAATGGTGGCAACTCTCCACCAGAGTTCTTACATCTGCATTTGCTTTGTAACTATTGAAATAGCAGATCACAGATGGACATTTTAATGCAGATGGATATTACAGTGTATGCCAAATAAAAAACTATATGTGTTTCCTTAGTTACCCTATATTGTAAGCTTAAAATAAGAAATAGCCTACTTTATTTATTTTTTTCATTTTTCAATAAGCAATGTTAAAGTAAGAATTTCTCTCCCATATACTGAATGTAATAAAAATTTGTAAAATAAAAAAACAATCCCTACCTACCGTATTTTTCAAAGATGTAATAAGGAAACACACATATTATTTTCTTTAGCCTTACCTCCCCTTTTGAAACAGAGTAGGTAGGTAGGTAAAATATTTTATTTTTTTCATGGGTAGGCAGGTAGGTATAATATTTTATTTTATAGATACAAAATCTGCATGATGTCATTTTTGTCTGTTTTGCTTTTGCTAATAAGTTTCTGGGACAACGTTTTGAAAAAAAATATCATGTAGAATGTGAAGTTAATTCATATGCACTACTATTTTGTTTTCAAATATCAAAATATAGAGCTGTGCCGCATATTTTCAACGTTTATATATGCCTGGAACTTTGAAGAGTTTTAACTTGCATCAATATTCTGTACTACGTACCTTGTACGCTTACCTCTACCTAAAGGTTTTCTGTAAGGGATAACTTTGTCCTGGTAAAATATGTCTGGGCAGACATACATTACTAGTAGAAAAGGTCCCTAGTGTTTACATTTCCGTGTGTGCCTATGTTTCCAATAAAAATGTTACAAGACTTAAATCAATTGTCACATATTTTACATCGCATTTATAAATGATCTGTATGGAAAACTTGGGCGATTTTACTGCCAAATATTCTCCACTTTACAGGCTTTTGTAACCTTTGGTTCATGTCAGATATAAATAATATAGCAATGCTGGTCGAAGGCATTGTTAACATAATCATCCTGATCTACGGATCACAAAAGGCCATCCCTACATAGAATACAACGTCCGTTTACACAAAATAGTTTGTACACACGTTGATAATTTTGTATTAAACGAACTTTTTTGTAAATGAACCCTGCTCTTCAAGTATAAAGATACAGAGTTAACGTACGTCATATCATGATTTCAAAGCGTTCAACATCGATTTCAAACAAATGCTTTGAAACTCTAAATGCAAGTGTGCATGTCGAACGCTCACTTGATACCAAACGGACTAGACCTTATACGATAAAGATAAAACCCGAGGATTCCGGTAAAAAAGTTTTGAGCGGGAAATACAAATATAAGATTTTTTGTAGGAACGAAAAAATAAAATAAAATAAAATCTTGCTGGTAAATACAAATAAAAGATTTTCAGGCGGAACGAATTTATAGGGTCGGTCGGTAAAGGGCAAACAAACAATATTTTAATTTAAGCCCCACATAAATCCACATGTAGTCACTAATTGTAACCTATGTACAAACACTTTTTTTTAATTTTCTAAGGAGAATAAAATTAAATTCTGAAAAATTTAATGAATGATCATTGCACATTAAATTCATTAATGTATATATGTCAAAACATGATGTACATGTAATACAAATGAACATTCTTAAGCTGAAGGTTGTACTTTAACTTGTACATGTATGCTCCAAATGTTAGAGTTTTGAGGTAGGATTATTTTCTATTGTAAAAGTGTTGCATTTTTCACATTTATAGATTTCAACAAGTACTCACTCCTTATATAAGATGTGTCAACTGTGTATTCAACCATGGAAGTAATATTGAACACACCTATACACACCTTCTCCCCAATTTCTTGCTCAAACATCGAAATTTTTACAATAAATCAGTTTACAAGTCAGTTTACCTCTTCTTTAAATCTTCTATTATGTGTTTGTTATATATATTCCTTTTACTTGTAAATTAATCATTAAAACATATTTGAAATCTATATTTTTTAGCAAATGAAAATCGTTATGAAGGATCATGGAAAGATGATAAGAAGAATGGTCCAGGTAAATTTTTCTACCTGACAAAAGGACAGGTATATGAAGGTGTATGGAAAGATGATATTGCTAAGTGTGGCAACATGAGAGATTTTGACCGAGAAGGAGCACCCGAACCTACTAAATACCCTATACCTGATGTAAGTTATACAAATCTTTAAATAGCCTTGGCCCCATACATACAAAATACCCTATACCTGATGTAAGTTATACAAATATTTGAATAGCCTTGGCCTTATACTTTTTGGGATCTTTTAAGGGTTGGCACTGTCATAAATAGAACAAACAAGAAAGGAAAACCAGAGATTGGAATTGAGAAGCTCTTGAGTATTTTCATTATTGTTGTGTTTATCATAATAAATTCTAGTTCTAGTTGAGTAGGGGTTAGAGGAATCCTGTTCCTGAAATTCTGGGCTCAAAAACATAAAATCCTCAGAGGTGCTGAATTTAAAGAAATTTAAAAATACCGACATCCAGAAATTCAAAAAAAGAATTCCTGGATCCCAAATGGATCAATCCAGAATCCAGAGCTTAAAAACACTGATTGAACAATGTTTAAAATGTCAAAGTCTAGACAAGTAGCAGATAATGGGTACAGAGACAATAAACAAACTGCTATCAATACTAATACAAAGGTATGAAAAATATGAGATGTTTTATGATCACCAATGAAACAACTATCCATCAGAAACTCAATGTCAAGGATGTGAAAAATTAGGTCATTACAAAGCCTTCAACAATGAGAAAAACCCAAGTAGTAATATATGTAGCAGTAAATTGTAAAGAAAAAAACCAACGTCATAATTTACACTAAAAACAATAAAAGAAATGTAGATATGACGGGCAGCAACCAACAACAACCATTGAATTACAGATTCCTGACTTAGAACAGGCACATACAGTAAATAAATCAAATGACAACAAAACAATATATTACAAGATTCAGGGGCGGATCAAGCTATTTTAAAAAGGGGGTTTTCCAACCCAGGACAAAGGGGGGGTTCCATCTATATGTCCCCATTCAAATGCATTGATCGGCTTTAGCTCTACTACTTTGATTCTAATTAGATGAAAAAAAATGAGGCACTTTAAAATAATGATTATAAAAAAACCTCTACCAATAAGAGAAACTTGAATATATTCAATCTATATAGCTTTGTCATATAGAGTTATATAAATATTATTGTTCCTTTTCAGGTTAAATTATTAAATGCAGAGTCAGTATTACAAGAAGCTGAAGAACAATTTTTACAAGATCATGATTAGGACCTAAATATTATATTGTATTTTGTTACTACCAAATGATCAGAAATATGCTGCATGACAGAGCCAGAAATTGATTATGATCAAGTCAGAAATGCTTGTAAATTTAGATGTAATTCTATATTTTTTTAATCTTTAAATTTGAGATAAAATTAAATGTCAATGAATTCGTCGTTTCAGAATCTAATGCGTTCTGGGTAATATTTTCAAAAGCATACACAAAAACATTGTGATTGATTTAAAACGTTCTAAACAATGAAAATTTGACATATGACGTAACGTTATTTTCAATAGTTCTTTAGATTCTGACGAGGCGAATTCTGAAGATTATATATTTCACATTATTTTAAGAAGCAACATATATCTGTGAGTTTTACTTGTTATTTCAAGTTTATAAAGGTGTTCCGATTAAAAAAAATCTTTTCTAGAACCATTTGCCTTTCCTCTTTCTTGAAATAAGCTTTCTCCTATTTATTCTAAATACAGGATAAATTTTATGTGTAAAAAGGAAAACTGGGAGCAGTCTTATAAACATCAAAAGAATTTCTGAAAACTCACACCTCAGTTTCTGCATACATGAAATGATCTTAAGTTTATTTTACATTAGATAAATCATTAAAATGTATACTGAAAGGCAATGTAACCTCAGGTCCTAAATTCATATGATAATCATAGAGTTTTTTTTTATTATTGTATGGATCAAGGGAAATAACTTAAACTAACATCAGGACTTGAATTCCTATGTTAAAAAAATCATGGAGTCTCTTATTTTAAAATGTTTAAAAACATTAAAACTATATCAGCAGAGTTGATGAAACATTGATTGAACCTTTGTTGATCATTCAAATTTTGATTGTGAGAAGTATTTTTTTTACATACTTTAAAATTTTTAATTACTTCCCTTTGGTAACAATTTTAGATTTATTTACCAAAATTTATTTCAGAAATTACACATTTTAAACCACATCTAACAAACTGTAGGTTTCAAATATCCTTGATGAAAATACCTATTGAAAAAAAATATTTCATCTGCTATACCTACAAGTTTTTTCTTATTGTCGAATTTCATTGTCTTTAATAGTAATGAATTTAAAAGTTTTTCAGAGTCCTTTAAATGATCGAGAAATAAAGGCACACATCAAATTTTGTATATTCTTTATAAACAAATATGATCAGAGTATGAGTGGTGATTTTGGTAAATAAATGACTGTGATATGTATGAATGGGTTTAAGTATGTTTATATGTTTTACATGAGAATGATGTATTAAAATATTGGTACCGTATACAAAATGTGTTGATTCTTTATAAAGTTAATAAGGTAAATGATGCCATCTACAGCTGCACCACTTGCTGCCTGTTTTGGACACTAAGAGTTTTTTAAGTGATGCTTGAAGCAAAAATATTTATTAATCCAAAATCGATTTCCAATATTACAGATTTATTGAAACCAAAAGGACATAAAGTATAGCCAAATATATGCATAAAAATCAGAGCTCTGCATGAGGAAGATGAATTCATTTATTTGATTTCCAAACTTTACACAGCAAATTTCAATCTTACAAAATGATTATCTTTATTTTAAATCAGTACAGAGTTATGATTTACTAGGCTTGTGATACCCCTTGGCCCAATGGTAATAACGACAATAGCAGTACTAAGTTTACTGCACTGTTGAGCCTTTTGACAAATAATGTTTTTTTAAAATTGTAAGATCTTCCACTGTCCGCATCATATAAGCAAACCACATACAGCTGAGATCAGCAATGCTTCAACATGATTAATGTATAAAGATGTCAAATTGTTATGGTAGAAGAACCGAGCAATCGGGAAATCGGGAAAGCAAGAAAGCCAAAACTCGAAATCGAGAAATTCATTTTGCGTTTTCGCTTTCGTGTTTTTGTTTTCTTGCTTTCTCGATTTCCTGATTTCTCAATTTCCCGATTTGGCTTTCTCAATTTCTCAATATTCGTGTTTTCAAAGTGAAAGGAGAAAACGCGAAAAGGCAAAATGGTCACATCCGGCCCACAAGCGCTTGGGTCTATGATACAGATTTTTTTTTTTTTTTTTTATTAAAATATTCAATTTTCTATATTTATTATACATATGATATCTATCACTTCTGTGCATGTCTCACCTAGTAAACTTAGTATGGATAGTAAAATTGGGTATTTTCTCTGGGTCGTTTAAATCACTCGAAACTAGGTGAGGCATGCACAGAAGTGATAGATATGTATTATAAATATAGAAAATTGAATATTTTAATAAAAAAAAAAAAAAAAAAAAAATCTGTATCATAGACCCAAGCGCCTGTGATCCGGCCACCATACAAATGACATAATACATATATATTTTTTTTTTATCAATGATGCTATTGAGTGATCAAATAATCAAAGGGTAAATCTATGAGATGCGATGATTTCATTACCGGGTACAAGCTGATATTAACATAAATTGGTCATATCCTAATCCTTTCGCAGGTGGAAGAAAGGTCCGCTGGTGTAGGCCCTGAGGTAACCGGTGCCCTTAGGTAACCGGAGGAATTGTTCATCAATTATTTCGCACAAAAATATATTTCCCTATGTTGATCAATCGTAATACCACATTGTAATGTGACTTAATACCAAACAAAAATTAGATACATTGCTTTGTTATAGTATCATGATGTAATTAAATAATTTCCCCATTCTCAATGTAGAACTTCATGGACGTTGTATTGTTTATGTTATGTATGTGCTCAGTTGAACCTCAGGTATCCATATAACAAAATAGTTATAGATACAATGCTAGGGTATATAAATTAATTTCTTCATTTTAAAATGTAGGATTTCATAGACGTTGTATTGTTTGTATAATGTATTTTTTAAGAAGAACTGAGTTAATTTTGAGTTAAAATGGGTTATATTTGGGTTTTATTTTCGGGGTGAACTAAGGAACGCCCTGTAATGAATGAATAAGAGTTATATAATTATGCTGTAATAAACTAATTTCTTCATTTTAAATGTCGTACTTCATGGACATGATGAACATTGCAT
Source organism: Mytilus galloprovincialis (assembly GCA_037788925.1). Taxonomy (NCBI): domain Eukaryota; kingdom Metazoa; phylum Mollusca; class Bivalvia; order Mytilida; family Mytilidae; genus Mytilus; species Mytilus galloprovincialis. Next base: position 19,383,352 of record CM075332.1, read on the forward strand.
AGTTAATGTCATATATTTGTTAAGATAATTTAAATGAGCTTAATTGGTAATATTTATGTTTTTTTTCTCGTAGGGTTACCATAGGTACGACTTGTAATGAAATGAAAGTAGATACAATGCTAGGTTATATAATTCTGCAATAAATAAAAAAATTTTAACCTTAAAATGTAGGACTTCATGGACGTTGTATTGTTTGTGTTTCTTAAGGTGAACTGAGTTAACGTGAGTAAAATGGGTTATATTTGTTTTTTTAAGGGAGAGGGTGACCTCAGGTACCCCCTGTAATAAAAGATATATAGATAAAGATATAGATGTAGAGTATATAATTATGCTGTAATATAATACAACAGATTACATGAGGGTTTTATTAAACCAGTCTTCATACAATACAGATTACCTGATTTCACCTATGCAACCAGTCTATATACACTGCAGTGTATTAAGATTTGTTTTATAAAGGTGACCTCAGGTAATCTTTTGTGTATGACGACTGGTTTTATTTAGGGGACCTCAGGTAATCTGTAGTGTATGAAGACTGGTTGAAAGAAGGTGAAATCAGATACTGTGAAGTATATGAAGAATGTTTTGATGAACCCCTGATGTTATCTGTTGTGAATGAAAACTGGTGTAATAAAGGTGACCTCAGGTAATCTGTAGTGTATTCAGATTTGGTTTATAAAGGTGACCTCAGGTAATCTGTTGTGTATGACGACTGGTTTTATGTAGGGGACCTCAGGTAATCTATAGTGTATGAAGACTGGTTGAAAGAAGGTGAAATCAGATACTGTGAAGTATATGAAGAATGGTTTGATGAACCCCTGATGTTATCTGTTGTGAATGAAAACTGGTTTAATAAAGGTGACCTCAGGTAATCTGTAGTGTATTCAGATTTGTTTTATAAAGGTGACCTCAGGTAATCCATGTATGAAGATTGGTTTAATAAACCCATGATGTTATCTGTTGTGAAAGAAAACTGGTTAAATCAAGTAGTCCTCCATACATTTGTAGTGTATTCAGATTTGTTTTATAAAGGTGACCTCAGGTAATCTGTAGTATTTTGAGATTTGTTTAATATAGGTGACCTCAGGTAATCTGTCTATAAAGACTGGGTTATTAATTATCTGCATGAGGTCAGGAAGATGAATTCATTTATTTGATATCCAAACTTTACACAGCAAATTTCAATCTTACAAAATGATTATCTTTATTTTTAATCAGTACAGAGTTATGATTTACTAGGCTTGTGATACCCCTTGGCCCAATGGTAATAACGACGACATTAGCAGTACTAAGTTTACTGCACTGTTGAGGTTATCTGTGTTTGCAGACTGCTTTAATTAAGGTTACCTAAGGTAATCTGTTGTGTATGAAATTTGGTTTAATAAAGTCCTCACACAACTTAAGTAAGAGGAATGGTTTAATAAAGGTAACCTCGGGTTATCTGTTGTGCATGGAGATTAGTTTGATAAAGGTGACCTCAGATTATATGTGTGCATGGCAACTTGTTAAAAAAATGTGACATGTTACCTGAGGTCACTTTAATTTAACTAGTCTTAATACACAACAGATTACCTGAGGTCACATTTGTTAAACCTGGCTGCATACAAAAATTACCTGAGGTCACCTTTATTTAACAAGTCTTCATAGACAGATTACCTGAGGTCACCTTAATAAAACAAATCTCAATACACTACAGATTACCTGAGGTCACCTTTATTAAACCAGTTTGCATTCACAACAGATTACCTAAGTTCACCTTTATTAAATCAGTCTGCATACAGAGATTACCTGAGGTCACCTTTAATAAACCACTCTCCAAAGACAGATTACCTGAGGTCGCCTTAATAAAACAAATCTCAATACACTACAGATTACATGAGGACTTTATTAAACCAGTCTTCATACACTACATATTACCTGATTTCCCCTTCAATATATGGTCAACTTCATTAAACCATTTTCCCAACATTACAAATTTAGTGAGGTCACCTTTATTTAACAAATCTCAATACACTACAGATTACCTGTGGTCACCTTTATTACACCAGTCTTCATGCATAACAGACTACCCGATGTTACTATTATTAAACAAATCTCAATACTATACAGATTACCTGAAGTCACCTTAATCAACCAGTCTTCAAACACAACAGATTTCCTGAGGTCGCTTTGATTAAACCAGTTTGCTTTCACAACAGATTACCTAAGGTCACCTTTATTAAATCAGTCTGCATACAGAGATTACCTGAGGTCACCTTTAATAAACCACTCTTCAAAGACAGATTACATGAGGTCGCCTTAATAAAACAAATCTCTATACACTACAGATTACATGAGGACTTTATTAAACCAGTCTTCATACACTACATATTACCTGATTTCCCCTTCAATATATGGTCAAATCATTAAACCATTTTCCCAACATTACAGATTAAGTGAGGTCACCTTTATTTAACAAATCTCAATACACTACAGATTACCTGTGGTCACCTTTATTACACCAGTCTTCATGCATAACAGACTACCCGATGTTACTATTATTAAACAAATCTCAATACTATACAGATTACCTGAGGTCACCTTAATCAACCAGTCTTCAAACACAACAGATTTCCTGAGGTCGCTTTGATTAAACCAGTCTTTATACACAACAGACTACCTGAGGTCACCTTTATTAATCCGGCCGTTATAAACAGATTACCTGAGGTCTTATTTATCAATCCGGTCTTTATAGACAGATTACCTGAGGTCACCTTTATTAATTCGGTCTTTAAAGACAAATAACCTGAGGTCACCTTTATTAAACTGGTCTTTATAGACAGATTACCTGAGGCCACCTTTATAAATCAGTATTTAAACACAGCAGATTTCCTGATGTGACCTTTGTTAAACCAGTCTTCATACACAGATTACCTGAGGTCACCTTTATTAATCCGGCCTTTATAGACAGTCTTCCCGCGGTCACCTTAAACAATCCGTTCTTTGTAGACAGATTACTTGAGGTCCTCTTTATTAATCCGGATTTTATAGACAGATAACATGAGGTCACCTTTTTAAAACCAGTCTTCCTTCACAACAGGCTAGCTGAGAACACCTTTATTAAACAAAAATCAATATACCACAGATTTCCGGATGTCACTTTTATTAAAACAGTCTTCATACACAACAGATTACCTGAGGTCACCTTTATCACGGGTAGTAAGGTCGTCATATCGAGGAGCGTTTAGTAGAGTGATTTTGTCATAGTTTGGATAAGTTTGACATGGTTTATTTATGTTACTTTCCTAAACTATTGCCTCAGTTTTATTCACACGAGCAGATGAAAAGCAAATAAGACGTTTGAATCTGTATTGGAGGCCAAACGATCTACATTGGAATTGTTGTTTCACGAAATTAATGCAGAATAAGCAAGATATCGGAATTGCTAAGGTTTGGTTAAGGGATTGACATGGTTCGGTTAAGAGTCTAGAAATTCGTCATGGTTTTGGTCAAGTTTGTCATGGTGTAGATCGAAATAAATTTATATGTGTTTCACTTTAATACTGAAAATTTGCTTGATAGCGCCTGTTATTGAACGAAGTTACACTATATATTAACTGCCTAAGAAGAAAAAAAGCCTGTTTAACCAAATTTAGTGGTGGTAATTGTCAAAGCGTAAATTAAACATGTCATGTTACTTATCGTAAGTTTTCTACATTATAATTTTAAAAGTCACTGCTCTTTTAAACTAGCTTTCGATATAATTATACAAATCAATACAAAGCGTTGCTTCTGTTTCAAATAGAATCATTTCTCCGTATGTCCATGCTTGACTCTGCCAAGGATATTGTGAGCGGCATCACTAGTCAAATTGCTAAAGACTTCTACTTAAAAGTTGCAAAAAAAGTGACAGCTAGTCAAAAAGTAATTCTTGTTTTTACATTTTTTCCTAGAAAACTATACATTTGTTTGTTTTTCTTTATTTTAAATTTTGAACCAGTTTATGATGAATAAAAGGAGATGTGGGGTTATAGGTCCATGATACAGTAACCCAGCTACAAAACTAACCGAAAGATATTAAGAGGACATCATAACTCTTCAACCATTTATGAAACCGAATCGTTACGCGTGACATGGACAGCAGTTTTAAAACTTATTGGTTTTAAAACTATATGTGAAATTAAAATAAAAACACTTTCAAAGTTCGAATTTAAAATATGAAAGATCACAATATCGATTTGGATTTAAGCCGACATAACGTTCAAGTTTATCAATTATTATTACGAATCAATAAAAATCTTTGTAATCAGTGTATGTAATGTGCGAATCCTGAAATGCCATTTTCATTGTATCCGTGATGAATTTTTTATGGAGAATGATAAATAAACAGACGACAAATTCACGATTTTTGATAAAATAAGAAATAATATACAATATGTACAGTTTTTATAAATTCATGATAAATGTATTTGATGCGGACCCTACAGTCATCAAGGTGTAAAATTGATACACAGATAGACAAATATTAAGAATAGTTGACGAACAGAGCGCACAAGAGTTTTAAAAGTAGCAGTCAAGTTTCTTTTGTAGAAAAATGTACATTTTAACATGTTATAATGTAGTATAACTTAAAACAGGGTTTGTTGTTCAGCTTGTTGATATTGAATCAAATTCCACTTTGTTGTTTTTGTGATTCGATTCATGTTTACTGTTGAATAATGATATCAAAATTTCATTTTCACTGTAGATCGATTCATTGCTGTTGTATATGCGATGCATTTTCACAGAAAGATTTTAATTAATTTTCATCATACAAAGTCGTAATTTAGCCGACTCTCTAACATAATTTATGAAGTCAGAAGGATTGATTATATATGCATACTTTGTGAGTGAAAGTCTGAGGTAATATATCAATTAATGCCGTAAAATGGCATTTATTGCTCATTGTTGAAGACCATACGGTTACCTATAGTTGTTAATTTCTGGGTCATTTTGGTCTCTTGTGGAGAGTTGTCTTATTGGCAATCATACCACATATTCTTTTTTATATTGTCAATTCTATATTCTCTGATAATTTGCCAAATCTATATGTAAGATTAAATATATCCTTTCCTATGACACGCCATCATTGTATACATATATCTTGGACAGCTAAAGTAGCAACCATTTGATTTTCTGATGAAAAGGGGGGGGGGGGATTTTTATTTACATTGAGCCAAAGTAACTTGTACATTTTTTCCATGCAAAATAACCTGTAATTTTTCCAGGCAAAGTAACTTGTAATTTTTACCAGGGCCAATCAAAAACAATTATTTTTTTCACTTAGTGATCCGAACCTGCTCGGAGGGTTTGGGTCCTCCCCGCCCCTAGGAAAATTTTGAAAATTATACTATACTCATTTTCTTCAATAACACTTTAATATAGTTATTTTTCCAAAAAGAAATCTGTTGTTATATAAACTAATGTGCCATTTCAAGTAACTCAATCCCCCCGAAAATCAAATGATTGCTACCGGAAAAGCAGTTTACGATTTCGGTCTAAATATACAGCACATACTTAAGACTTACTTGCTTGGTTTGTATTCATGCTGCCAAGGCATTGTAATTGAGATAAAGCACACATTTATACTAAAAAAGAAAACAAGACATCCAAACCGTTTAACTACAAGCATTGTGAAAATAGCCCTTAGGCTAATGGATGCATCTATGAAAATCAAAGAGAAGTCACATAAAGATCTTCATTTCACGATTGATGAGCGGTAACGTTTTCGTCTCGCACAAACATTTGCTTTACATTTGACGTCTGGATGGCTGCATAATTATTTTTTTGTGATGTCATTTTATATACATCTTATACAGTAAAGAAAGTTCGAGCAACAATCGAGTCACCTTGATATATGTTTGAATTTCTCATAACTATGTTCTCGATGTTTTACTTCCGAACGGTAAAGAACTATGACGAAAAAAAACCCATAAAATTAAGTACAGAAAAAATATCGATGAATAGTACACAATGTCCGAAATCAACCATAAGTTGGTTATACCGGCCGTGTATAATCAAGTGATCATCTACGACCAGCTTGCTTTTTAAATATCATCAGTATTAAAGTAATTTTGTAAGACTATTTTCAGTAGGTGCATGTCGAATTATCATATAAAACAATAATGAAAATTTATCGCACCTGCAAAAATTCTACATCAGAAATGCTTGCACTTTCAGTGATAACTCATCGCAACTATAGTTAAAATGAATAGCATCCAGTCAACGATATAATGGATTCAGCTGCTTTAATTACACTTTTTTGGACTTTAATTATGTGATTATACATTAGAAAGTTATACTAGTATTCTTATTTAATTGTGTTAAAACATACATTTAGATCAATTATTTCGTACTTTCAAAAAGTAAACAAACGCAGTTTTTCCCGTCATCTTTTATTCTACAATAGACATACTCGCATATATAACAGTGAAAATGAACAAACTGGATTTGCACTTTATGGCAGTAATATTGTATATAAAATGCATCGTGTATAGTATCACTTAATTCTTTCAAATATTTTACTTTTTTATGTAATTATTTAGTATGGTGTGTCCTAGAATTGAAAATATGTCTAAATTGTACATCTCACAATATTGACAGCAGAATTCCATCTTGAAATTTAAAAGGAAGCTATCTTGGAATCATGATTTTTTATAATTTGTTATTGGTTTGAAACTAGGTCCCACTAAATCAACTTGATTTTATTGTTTGAAACCGATCTGGTAAATCTTACATGTCTGCCATGGTTAAGGCGAAGAAGATGTTCGGGAGCCCGCAACCATGTTTAACTACACAATATTTTGTATATACTGTAAGTTTCTGTTATGCCGTGATTATCGTTTGTAACTGTATATCATATTTTGCTATTTATTTTGAACAGAAATTAGGCTGGTGGTTTTCTTATTGTAATCCCTATACATTGATTTTTGTCGCAGCCTTTTATAACTTGCTAAGAAGTATGGTTTTGCTCATTGTTGAATGTTGAAGGTCTCTTGATGACATATAGTTGCTAAAATCTACGTCATTTGATCTTAGGTGGATAGTTGTCTCATTGGCAATCATATTACATCTACTTATAACATATTACGACTTTGTATGTGCGTTCTTATGCCCTTTTGTGTTTCAAATGAAACAATTGTTGTTAATTTTGATAGTAACTTTTCATTATACACGACAAGAGTTACATAACTGAACCATGTCTAACATGAACTAAACCATGATACGAATGAACCAAACCATGACACAGATATTTCAGTAATTTTTAATTGAGTGCAAAAGTATGTATTTTTCAGAATAATTGACGGCAGTATTATATCACGAAGAAATATGCGATGTAACAGACAGAAAGATGATAACTTTTTTATGCACGTTAAACCAATTAGCAACTTTTAAATTTTGACATACGCAAGCTTTGTTCTGTGTTAAATCATTAACTATATGATACAACTTGTGATGTACTAACATATTTACTTTATACAAAGGTACTTACCAGCTTGAATTATTGATCAGAAGTTCCTTTTACAAAATATCCGAATGTTTACATCTTTGCATTGAATGTCATCAAAAACACTTAACACCGTCATGTCAAAGTTATCCAAACTATGACAAAATCACTGCACTAAACGCTCCTCGATATGACGATCTTACTACCCGTGTTTATAAAAAGAAAGACTTCACAGACAGATTACCTGAGGTCACCTGCATAAAACAAATCTCAAAACACTACCTATTGTGTTTGAAGACTGGTTTATAACTACATGAGGACTTTATTATGCACAACATATTACACAAAGGCTTTATTAAACCAGTCTCCATACACTACAAATTACCTGATTTCCCCTTAATTCAACCAGTCGTCATACACTACAGGTTACCGGAGGTCACCTTTATTAAACTAGTCTTCATACACAACAGATTACATGAGGTCACCTTTATTATTTATATAAATGATAAAGTAAATGACATTGCTAATGATATTAGACTTTTTGCAGATGACACCTCTTTTTTGGTTTAATCGATGATGGGCATGCTATAGCAGCTGCTTCTTTGACTGATGACTTCGATGTTATCTGAAATTGGGCAAAATCATGGGCTGTTCAATTTAACTCAAAGGAAATAAAAAATATATTGTATTCACTAGAAGGGAAAGGGAGCATCAACCTGTATTTGGGGGGGGGGGGGGGGGGATAAATAGCAAAGAGGTTGAGAAAATAAATATTCAATGTCAACTCAGGACAACATTTCAGTCACGAGGTTCATAGAACACACATATTGATATCATTTATATAAAAAAGTATGCTCTCGTCTATCTGTGCTTCGTTAGGAATAGATTACCTTAGCTGTATTTGGCAAAACGTTAAGGAATTTAGATTCTAAATGCAACTTCGTACTGTATTAGGCCTATTTAACTTTTTTGGATTCGAGCGTAACTGGTGTCTTTTGTTGACGAAACGCACGTCTGGCGTGAATACAAAATTAATCTATGATGAGTTTATTTTCAAGTTAAACAGTTAAACATTTATGAGATAGGAGTTCACTATATATATTTATTATGCTTTTATTAGACCCATATGAGAGAATGGTGATGTTTTGAAGTCTGAGCGTCTTAAAAGTATTCAAATAGAAGCTGCTTGAACAAAACAAAGATTACGGTGTAATTCCTCAAGACAAAACTGTATATTAAGAAACTTTTAAGAAACATCCCTAATCAGTACATTTATTTATATATCATTTTAAGTTGTTGAGAAAAAAATGTTTTCAGCGCAGAAAATTTCGGTCATTATTCAGCACTTAAAATTTCAGCCACATTTCAGTACTGAAAATTTTATTCACTTTTCAGTACTAAAAATTTCAGTCATTTTCAGTACTGAAAATTTCAGTCATTTTTCAGTACTGAAAATTTCAGTCATTTTTCAGTACTGAAAATTTTAGTCATTTTCAGTCCTTAAACCTTTTGTCATTTTTAAGTGCTTCTACACATACAATATAAGGTCAATGTCAGAAAAAAATAAAATGTTTTGTATACTGCAACTAGTTGTGTTTATTTCATATAAAATATAGTTACAAAGCTATATTGTGTACGATGTCAAATCGTCGTGGCACTCTTTCGCCACAATCAGGGGTCCATTAAGGGATTAAATAAGTTTGACATTTGTGTTACGATTTGAATAGCTATCAATTTATTAATTCAAGTTGCAGTATAAAAACAATATAAGATCAATGACAGAAAAATATAAACTTTTTTGTACTCTGCGCAAAACTGGGGAAGGGCTCGGTACAAAATGTAGAACCTCGTCCTTCCCAAGTTTCTAAGCCTCATACAAAAAATATGTATGAGACTGAGAAACGGGGGAAGGGCGAGATTTTACTGCGCCCTTCCCTTCCCCAGTTTTATTCAGAATATCAAGAAGTTTATATCTTTATGACATTGACCTAATATTATTTTTATACTGTAACTAAATTAGAATTGATTTTAAAATCGTAACTATTATTATATATTTTAAATAGCATAAATAACAAAATTATTTGTATCCCTTAATGAACCCCTGATTGTGGAGAAAGTATTTCATTATGAAATTGACATTGCACAAAATACAGAAATCAACGACAACCTGACAACGGAAGCCTGCAATGAACGGTGTTTTAATCTTTTGCTGACGACAACTTCCAAATCTACTCAGGACCAGGATTCTTTAAGGTAAAAAATTACGAAAATATATCAAAGTAATTCACATTTCATTTGGTTAGTTTGGTGGTCATGAACTCAAATAAGGTGTTCAAATTTGGGGCATTTTAGTTAGGTGCAAAACCAGGTGTCCTGGGACAACTCGGACCGTCTAAAAATAAGACAGCTCGGACCATCTATAATGACGACTCACACAAAGTTAAAGTGCAAAATAAGACTTTGAAATAAATAAATAAAGGATTTAAGGAAAAATAACGAGTCTGATAAGAAATATCTAAATTGATACTTTTTTTTTCATTCCAATTTTGAGCAAGTTGAGTATATATAAAATTATACCGTAAGCATCAAATTTGCCTCAATGTGGTTACTGCACTGTAATAAAAGTGAGGTAAATGTTTCTGACGCAATATATCTCAAGTTAAATGAAACCTTTTTCAGACATTTAGATTACATTTAGATAATATTTTTAATTTTATTATATGAAGTTTTCGGAAGTGTTTCCCGATTTTTTTTGGGGAAAAAATGAATTTTACGAAGAATCTGGTGCCATCTAATACTTTCGAATAGACCTGCAGAGTTAATTATTTACAATACATTGTAAGTCAGGTAATGTATTTTCAAACTACCACCGAACAAACCATTTATTTTTGTGATTATCAAGGCTGAGTTATTTATTTTCAAAATCCTCATGCCCCTCCACCCAGACTATCAAATAGTCGTCCCCTTAGTAGAACACTATAAGGACAACTAGCTGAATAAATAGTAAAAATTCACGGACAAAAACAGTAAGGGTACGACCTTTTGTTATTCTAAGGATGGGAATGGTGCAGGACGATCTTTTGCGGAATTTTTTTTTTTATTATTTTTAAAGTTTTAACTTGTCGCTGAGCATGTCTATTGTTTCCAGCTCTTACCAGGCTACCATATTCATATTCAAAATCCTCCTCCCACCCCCCCTTTTAACCCCCAAAAAAACCCCAAATGATTGTCTCCTTATTGAACACGAGTTTAAATTGATTGATTGTTAGTTGTTTGCTTTTAACGTCAATCGACTAAGACTTCATACATGTTTAGACGAGACGCGAAATTAAAAGTCATGTACGAAAAATGTATACAATATCATATCAAGTAAGGAGATGTGGCATGACTGCCAATTTGGCAACTATCAACTAGAGTTCAATGAAGTAGTAGTATCAATTATAAACAACCGTGCGGCCTTCAAAAGTGACAAATACCCATACTGTATATCAGTTATAAAAGGCCACGACAAAAAAATGTGAAACAATTAAGACGAAATAAACTAACGGCCTAACAATATACAACAAACTTAGGAACTTTGTGGCTAGTTGATAAGTTCGTTGTGACTTTTGTAATCAGTATCTTTGTTTCTTTTTGAAAGGTTCAAATATAATATGTTGCGCTTTTACTTTGCATCAATTCTCCAAATGGAACTGTCTGCCTGGTTGATAAGTTCCGTTGAAACTTTTGTGCTAGTTTGTTAGTTCCGGTTTTGACTAATTTGGCAAAAAGGAACTTTCTTACTAGTTCATATGTTCCGTTGGAATTTTTCAACTAGTCACTTTGTTCCGGTGGAACATTTAAACCAGAGGAAGAATAAAGAAACTAGTTAATAAGTTCCTCCGGAACTTTTCGGCTAGTTAGTTCTTTCCACCCGGAACTTTCCAACGTCGGAACAAAAGAGCATTTACATTTATAACATATATACGGCTATGCAAAAACAAAATGTGAACACCATTGACGAAAATTCTAACTATAATATGTCTTCTATCTCATCATCGATAACGTTATCGTTAAGTAAATTCAGTGGCTTATTTTTAACTGAAATACCTACTCTCTTTTTTTGGTGCTAAATTCGTCACTTACTCCATTATATCTAAAACCTTCAACACATAAAATATTACAGTTTCTGTAATCTAGTACCTTCTTACGAAATGTTGAGCTGTCCTTCGGTTTGATAGACCAACCCCGACAGTTCCATACCCCAAGCCGCAGTGCATCATTTGTCTGCTTGGGGATCAGTCTGTTTCTGCCGAATCTTAAGTTTTTTTTCTCTTTTCTTATTTCTTTTTAAACAGTTCTTACTGTGTTATGGAAATCTCCGGTTTCCATTAGAATGTCATTTTTAATGTATACCTTGTCATAGGACTTACCGTGTTTTAACTTTGATTTGTTTTTCATTATCTTCTTCTTACTTTCAAACTTGTTGTCTATGCTAAATTTAAACCTGGATACCTAACTTTCCTTTCGCACGTCTGACTTCGAAGAGACATTTTTTAGTCAAGGACAGTCCTTTATAAAACACTGTCCCTTGTGCAGTGCTAGTGATATTACTTTTTTTTCACGTTTGTCATATTGCAGGTTTTTGATAACGAATTTATTCTTTTTTATTTCTTCTTGGTTTTTTTTTGTTACGCTTTCTGTCATTTTTTTTCCTTAATGTTCAATTTTTGACTTCATACCATCGAGTTCACCTATGACCTCTGTTTTAATCTCTGTTATTTTGTCTTTAACTTTATTGTCTATCACCACAGACTGTTAGTTTCTTTAAAATTTGTCTCTAATTTAGATATTTGTCTATTACTCATAGACCATAATTGTGATGAAAGTTGTAAAATCATTGCTTCTATTGAACTCTCTGGTTGGTTATGATCACATTTCAGTTTTTATGTCATGTAATTCATCATTTGGTCACACAACTGATGTTTTCTTTCTGAGTTATGTATACTGATAAGTTAATATGTATTTGTTTGTGATTCAGTGCAAGTGAAATCATTTATGGTAGCTAAATGTTAACTGGTATGCAGTTGTATAAGCATTAGCACCACTCAGTCATGGTCTATGGGCATTTAATTTGGGATGTAACGCGTCTTGGCTGACGTCGTTTTGTTATTAATCCAATAGACATAGTTTGGTAATGTGACCGTGACGTCATCAACGTTTTTTCATGATTTTCTTGGGTTAAATAGACAGAAAATATTACAGTCATTCCTTACCACCCCGTATAACCCCGATACAAATGAATCCGGACTTGACGCGTTCGAAGCGATAATCATAACAACATTTGGTATGACAAAAATTTCGAATGCCTCTCTAGAACTCATTTGAGTATATATAAATGTGTCAATGTGCATGTTAGTTTATTTATTCAATTATACAGTTGTTGTAAGTTTTAGATATTACATAGAACGTTTGATAAAACTGCTAGATGCAAAACGCACAGACATGGTGCAATTTCATACGTTTTATGAGGTAAACAATGCTGAATATCTTTTCGTGCATACACCTTTGCATATTAATACCTTAAGCAATAATCAATACTATACGTTGAATTACTACGTGCCTTCAAATTTTCCTAGAACTATGAATAAGCGCAATATCATTCTAAATAAATTTTCTCTTACTGTATTGTTCGTTCAATCAAATGTGTCGCATTCGTTGAGCGTTTTTAAATAATCACTGTACAGTTCGTTGACAAAAACCGCCACAAATCACTTTCTTGTCAAGGTATTCGAGATGGTGTCGGCGACCCTTTTTCGGTATTTTATTGTAAATGTTCATCTGTTAACTTAGTCAAAGTAGTTTAACTTAAAATATCTGTCATCCAAAGCCAAAATTGCAATATCTAACCAGCGTGACATCTGATAGGAATGCTTCTATTGAAAATTGGAACTTTCAACGTTATTCCAGATGAAATGAACAGTTAATACATATATTCCAGTAGAAATAAAGTTTCAAAAAGTATTGAACAGTCAATAAAACTTTAATGACTTACTTTTCACAATTTGAGACTCTTCCAAATGCCGTAGTTGAACTTAAATTGCCGAATGCCATAGATGGCATTCCACTGCTTTATTTTTTGATTTTTTTTTTTTTTATATATATAAAGTTTTGTAGATGTGATGTTGTGGCCAGTGAGACAACTTTCCACCAAAGTTTAAATGAAGTGGGTGTATAAAGCAATTATTATATTCCAATGTACAACATTTAACAATGAGGAAAACCTATACCATAAAGTCGGCTAAAAAAGGCCCCGATATAAAAAAAATCAAAAACGATAAAACTAACGGTTATATTTTTACAACTTATGAATTATGTATTAAAGAAGAAGAAAAAATGACAGATCTATATAATCAATGTACTACAGGCTCCTGACGTTGGACCGACAAAAAAACAAAATTGCGGCGGGATTAAACACGTGAGCCCCCAACTCTCTCCTTAACCTTGGACACTGGTGTAAAAGCACAACATGATAAAAAAAAACGTAAGTTGCAATTTGCTCAACTTAAAATGTCGGTACAAGGCACAAAAACCATATACAATATCGACAAAGAAGTAATTTTAGTAACTGATAGCTATTTCAAATCGAATAACAACTAAGAGGTATATCATGTATCTAAAGTATTAATCAGTATATAATCCAACGCTTTTAGGTGAAGACGTAATAAAACGCATGAACTTGTGCAATGCCAAATATAAACAGTATCGAGAGGATGTACGGTATTAAGAGTTCTCATAAGTGTGCATATATTGTAATAATTTAAAGTGATTAACCGGTACAGCATAACTTTCTATATTGTAGCCAATTTTTTTTTTATTCATGAACGAATTTGGTAAAGGGTGACTGGGAAATATACTATTAGATATGGTCACTTTGGTTTTTTCCCGACCGGCAGTAAAACCTGACCGAAGTTGGCCACCCGTTTAGTTGTGTGGGATGTAAAAGTACACAGTCACGTCCAGTCCGAATGGGAATATAAGATCTAATGTCTTGTGTAAAGAGAGTACTAAGCTAACTACACAGTACGAACCCCTGCAAAAACTTTATGAGAGGTTCATAAATGACCTGTTGAAAGGCAACATTTGTGTCCTTATTCAATATACCTCATTTTATCCAGTGGCAGTCCAAACTTCCCTAACGTAATTCCGGAGGGCCTCCTTCCAGGACCTACATGTAGTATGTGTTGCTACTTTGTGCTTATCCTGAAAATGCATGACATATTTGCAAGTGAACGTTAATCAACTAAAAATCAACCATTACGTACGCGTGTCATAAACAAATAAAAGGGTCCAGAAATTGTTCAGTACCAACTGCAAAACGTTTCATTTTTTATTGATAACTATTAAGACATGAAAGAAGAAACACAGCAAATGTCTAAGGTTAGGTTGATGATTGATGCTTTGCTCATCTGCATAATTTACCCATGACGCCAAGGGTAACTAGGGAATATAAATATGGACCCTTTGGTCTTCTCCGAAATAACTTCGTAAAAATTTGAATGAAATGCATATGGGTGGGTATAGACTTTAAGGTGCTTATAATAACCAGAATGACCAATCATTTAGATTTTAACACCACAGTAGAAAAACTGTAATATTCGATGAAATTAGCCTAATCTCACTAAAAAATTAAACAAACAAAAAAACATAATTGAAAAAGCAAACCAGTTAATATGAAGAATTATCTCTTCATCTTTATATCTTCACATAAAAGTAACTATTGAAGGCTATCGGTTACATGTTTATTGTATACACATATTCTTTAGCCTTAATGTAACTTTATTGTAATCTATGACCCCTAGGACCCGCCTCTGAGATTCAGGCCAAAAGGCTTAACCTATAATCCATTGATTGTTTTTGATTGCTGTCTATATATAAAAAAAATGTGGTATTGAAACAACTCTTCGCAAGAGACCAAACGAAACAAAAATGAACAACTATTATAGGTCACCGTACGGCCTTCAACCGCATAGTCAGCTATAAAACACACCGAAATGACAAATGTAAAACAATTCATACGAGAAAACTAACTGCCCAATTAATGCACAAAACAGTGAACAAAAAATATATAATAACCACTGAATTACACGCTCCTGGCTGATAGGCACATATAGAATAAGGCGGGATTAAACATGTTAGCGGGCACCTAACCCACCACCTAACCGTACATTAAATGTCGTATGTTAAACACTTTCAAAAATACTATCAAATTAAAAATCGGACGTGTGTATCTGTATGCTTAGCCATATTTACATCTGTCGAGTTATTGTATTTTCCTACCTTTGATAACTATTCCTACCAATTACACTTTCGAATTTCGTATACATAAGGATTTTTTTACATGTACACATTTCCTCCAAGAGTGTTTCGACAATATAATGGATATAATGGGTTGCTGTCTGCATGTTATGGTGGTAAATTATAATTTTAAACATGCATATTGGTTATAATCATACCAAAGCATAATTTAATACATGAAAAGTTCATTGACAAACGCAATATTTTGTCAACGAAGCGTACAGTATAAAAAGGTGTAACGACAACGAAGCGTACACAACATGAAAATAAAGACACTTTAAAACGTGTATTTTTTTTGTTTCTAGAAACAACATAAACAAACGATCTTTATAAGTTTGTTGATTTATACTATGAAATTTTCAAAAATGTATGTTTTAAAAACTATGAGGTACGAGAAACATTAATTTTTGAATATTTAAAAATACCAAGCACGTTTTATCATTGATATCGTCGTGCGTTTTTTTATGTTTGTATATAAAAATGTCACACATTTGAAAAACCTTTTAGTA
Source organism: Mytilus galloprovincialis (assembly GCA_037788925.1). Taxonomy (NCBI): domain Eukaryota; kingdom Metazoa; phylum Mollusca; class Bivalvia; order Mytilida; family Mytilidae; genus Mytilus; species Mytilus galloprovincialis. Next base: position 19,399,663 of record CM075332.1, read on the forward strand.
ACTAATGAGTATTATGGCAAAGAATATATTGGAGCAAAATATCCGAAGAAAAGATATTGGATTTTCTTTAAAAGTATTGATTCCTTACTCACTGGGGTAAAGCTGATGACCGTAACTGCATTCACGGTCATCCAAAGATGTCGGATGAAAAATTAGGTCAGTTTCTGTATTGTTTGTTAAAGTGTTTCTATATCATTTTCTTTACAAATCATACATTGAAACGATGTAAATTTATAAAAGAATCACTCGGAAATCACTAATTACTGCCGAGAAATGTGCATGAAACGGGAAATTCGATTTGAAAAAATCGCTCAGATGACCGTAAATCACAATCGAGATGACCGTAACAGAATCAGTGATTTATAACAAGGGTGACCGTAATTGCTTTTAAGATGACCGTAATTTGTAAATGATGACCGTAACTTTTAAAGGATGACCCTCAATTCTAAGAAATATCCGTGTTTATATAACTACCTTTTTGTATCAAATGATTAATCGTGTTGGTATAAACATATTAATATGAGAGTATTATCCTATAGGTAGAAGAAAATAAGACGTGCTTCAAATGCAAAGATTACCATATGTATCTTTTTTAGCTACAAAAGCGCGATAAAATGACACTTTACAAGTGTAATGAAAAATGCGGTGCACAGCTTCCATGCATGCAACTGCTCGACAAAAGATTTTTTTTTTATTTCTGGGATTCCTTTTAATGACATATAATAAATACACATTTTTAAAAATGCCAATGCATGTACATCAATTGATATTATATCGTCTTCCATTTTGTCGTGCAAATAAAATAACAGAAATATTTTGAAAATATCATACGACTAAACTAGTGAAGGTGAGCTCTAGCAAAGTAGATCCTTAAAATAGTCTTGTACGAATAGCGTATCACAAGGGGGAACGTTGTTGGTTATTTGTATATATACAGAAATGTTATTCATATAGTCAGGATTCTACTTCTTCAAAATTATCTCCCTATTACGCCAGTTCATGCTCACAATCGTAAAATGGAAACCACTGTAGGGATGACCCAATTTTGCTCTTGAAAACTGATATATTTATCCACATAGCACCATTACGATCGATCGTTATATGTCAGTTATATTTTAAAACACAAATGTATCTACTAGCTAATGAGCATCAGTTAATGATCTTGTCTGCATTGATTAAACTTATATAAAAAATATTGTCTGTTTGGATGTTAGGTGGAATTTTGAAAATTCTTAAGCATTTAAAAAAATTCTAATTAAATATTTCGTGGAAGGGCGGACTAAACATTTTCAGTGGTTGAAGATTATAAACCCTAGTTATCACACACAAGAAAATCATATTTTTTCGAAGATATCCATTTTCATCATCCAAATTAAAAGACTGTCTTCAAGTACTTTTAGAAAAAAATAGCAATTCGAACACACCTACTCTGTTTTTGTGATTCATTAGATAGGTATTTCACTTGACCCATATATTTCATATTTTCGTACTGTCATTTTTTTACGTTATAAAGTCAACCTGTAGCTTTGATATATAAAAATGATAGAATCTGAAGCGAGATGCTATATCAAATACTCTTGCTTTGTACGTTTTAAAGACAAAATATACACCCAAACATGCCCTAACATAAAAAGGTGCACTCGATTTTCTCTTTTCGATACAATCGTTACCTATTTTGGGGAATTTTTTCTTGATTCACATAATGGAAGGGCAGACACGAATATTTCTGAACTAAAAGATTGATATGTTCTCTGTCCGTGGTAAAAAAAAAATAGGAGATTATGCATTTTCTACATCCAACTTATAGATACCCATGTCGTCCACTAGATATCTTATTGTTATGCATTATTATGTAATAGATACATTGAAAACTTATGCAAATGGTGTTTTTAAAGTAAAACACTTCGTAATTGAGAAGAAAATTGTCGTTTTATTTGTTTCTATTAACTTTTTAAAATTTTGTTACTATATCAAACATTACAATAAACATTTATCGCTTTCACGATAAACAAAGAGCTTCGATTCTTTTGTTCTATTTCAAAAGTGTTTCCGACTGCATATATCAAGACAAATTAAGATTTTAATCTGCCCTCTGGAACCATACACAGACTCGATTACCAAATATTCGTATGTATTATTAATGTTTTTAATGCTCCATTTATTGGCATTATGTTTTTCTGGTCTGTGCGTACGTTCGTCTCTTTGTTTGTCCGTTTGTCCAGCTTCAAGTTAAATAAAATTGAAACTTAGTACCCATTTTCCCTATGGTATGATCTTTTTAATTTTAATGCCAAATTACAGTTTTATCCCATTTTCACAGTCCAATAAACATAAAAAAATGATAGTGTAGATGAGGCATCCGTGTACTAGGGACACATTCATGTTTCTTCAAATTTTCGTCGTATCGCTGTCAATTTGTGTTAAAATTTTAACGTCGCTATCAATAAATATTTCATTATTTACGAGAAATATGCAACTTACTATCATTGTCATAAATCCAAAAATACGGCCAATTTCATTATAGTTTAAAAAAAAAATGAAACATATTTATATCCGCTAACCGAGCCCCTCCTATTGATATCGACAAACTCAACAAAAAAGCTTTGAATACAATACGGATATTTCTTAGAATTGATGGTCATCCTATAAAAGTTACGGTCGTCCTATATAAATTACAGTCAGTCTTTACAAATTACGGTCATCCTTTACAAGTTACGGTCATCTTTTTACCAATCACGGTCATCCTTGTTTTATGTTACGGTCATCTTGAAAATATTTTGATTATGATTTACGGTCATCTGAGCGATTTTTTCAAATCGAATTTCCCGTTTCATGCACATTCCTCGGAAGTAATTAGTGATTTCCGAGTGATTCTTTTATAAATTTACATCGTTTCAATGTATGATTTGTAAAGAAAATGATATAGAAACACTTTAACAGACAATACAGAAACTGACCTAATTTTTCATCCGACATCTTTGGATGACCGTGAATGCAGTTACGGTCATCAGCTTTACCCCAGTGTTACTGTCTGAACTCAGTGTTACATGGTGTGTTCGATTCGAACGCGTCAACGTTCGGTTTCATCTGTATCGGGGTTATACAGGGTGCTTCCATACAATACAAAATCATTAACATATACGAGTGAGTTGTTATCAATCATTTCAGTCAGGAAATCTACACATTTTGTTTAAATGTATCCGGGTTTCACTACATTTTATTTCATATGGTAGTTTATTCCAAAGTATTGAGGAGCTTTATAAAAACGATTATTTCAATTGGGAAACAAGTATTTTGTGAGTATTACATGGCAATACATAATCCCCTATTGTATTGGAACAAAATTCGAACTTGATCTCTAACTTGTCATGTCGTAAACTAAATAACATATATCAAGTCAATATCTTTAAGAATGAGGAAATTAAGTGTTGAAAACTGATTATTTTAGTGCATTTTGTAAGTCCAAGGACCATGCCTCTGCACAAAATCATTAGACCCAAACAACATTCAAACTTGATCTGTAACTTGTCATGATAAAACAATACACCAAATATCAAATCAATATCCTCAAACACTATGAAAATGTGTGAAAAACGGATTGGCCGGACTGACGGATGGACAGTCAGACAGACTGACTGACGGAAGGCAAACCTAAAGTCCTCTTAGACTTCTTCGGTAGGGGACCGTCCAAAAATGAACACAAATAGTTGTCTCTTTATCATTGGGTCTACTAGACAACTCGGATGTATTTTGCCATTGAAAGAGGAAAATATCAAAATAAGATCGAATTAAGCTACGGTTTTCAAAATGTTTGACATTTTTATTCAAAATTATTAACAAGGTTTATCAAGATGATAACACATTCTATACTATTTAAATATAATAAGGAAATCAATTTCAAACAGCGATATACTACTGTTGCCTTTATTGTACAACTGGCTATATTGAAAACAAATAACGTTCACCTGTAATATACCTGAGCACAATCAGTGCAAATGAAAGAATCAAATCGGCGCAAATGAAAGATTTTTTTTTTAAATTGGCGCAAATGTCACACGCTTGTCTGATTGTGATCATCCTTCAAGATAAGCCATGGGTGACTTGAATCATTTGCTGTGTTGTTACCTGAATTTTGCTCTTCTCAAATCTTGATCAGATGGTGTACAAATGTTAATGTTAAATAAAAAAAATCATCTTTTTAAAAGGAAATACATTGTTATTCAGTATATATAATCATATATAAATTCACCAAATATAGAATTAATCATTAGATAAACATATATTCATTTCTTAATTTGGCGTATAAATATTCGCATACGCTTAAATCAGTAATTCGGTTTTCACACATATATATCTAGATTTCGCGCCTTTTCTCTTGTCGAGAAAAAATTACTGATCAGTTCGACACGTATACTGACCTTGGTAATATGAGTGAACCTGAACCGGAATCGCCTATACGAATTCAACGCAGTGAAGAACGTGAAGGGTCTACTCGATTTTCACCTGAGGATGCCTTATCGCTGTTTACCCAGAGCCTTGATTTGACATTGAGAAAGCACAAAGAAGAGCTATTTAAGGAGATTGACACGAGAATTGGTGCTAAAGAAGCTGAAAGTGTACCGCCGGTAAAACAGACTCCTAAATTCAGGTACGACGGTAATGAAAAACAATTTAGTTTTAACGGAGAACGTTTATCAGAACTTGAAAAGACCCTCAAACTCATAGAGAAAGATTCTCCGGCTTTAGCCATTCAGTATTTAGAAAAGAGCATAAAGGCCCTAAAGGAAAGAAATAAGCTTCTTCGCATAGCCGATAAGTACGGGTGGGACGTAGTGGACGAATATATAGACGACCCTATTACAGAGGGGACCGACGACGCAACAAAGCTAAGACAAGCCGATTACCGGGCTAAAGCTAAGAGACGCGACAAAGTAAGGACCCGTCCTACTCCTTATATTCCAGAACCAGAGAGTTCCCAAGTTCCTCAAGATGAGCCTTTTCGAAAAACTTCATCAGCATCTACAAGAGAAGTACCTAGAAACTACAAATACCCGGCTGCTCAAGGATCACAAACCCGCACAGGACCTCGTACCGGTATCTACAACCAGAATGAGTACTTTACCAGTTCACAACCAACAGACAGGTGTTATTACTGCAATGGCGAGGGTCACTGGGCCTATCACTGCCCAAAGAGACGTAGGTTCCAACCAGCCGAGACCAGCGGTTCTTCAGGAGCAAAGTGATGAAACAGTTAAGTACAATTTATCTCCTTTTTTAAGTCACGATCAAGATTTCGAATTTGAGTGCTCCTCAGCCAGCTCGTTTAGAGTAGATAATTTACGGACAAATTTAGATTTTTGGAGAAATACTTTAAATGCTAATAATTTTGTTCTTAATGTTGTCGAATTTGGATACCTGATACCTTTTTACAAATTGCCTCCGTCAGCTTTTTTAAAGAACAACAGTTCAGCTATAAAACACACACCTTTTGTTGAGTCGTCAATTATAGATTTATTGTCAACAGGTGTGATTCGTGAGGTGAAAGATCACATTCCTTTTATCGTTAATCCGTTATCGGTGTCAGTTAACGACTCTGGTAAAAAGAGATTGATTTTGGACTTGAGGCACGTTAATAAGTTTAATGAAAAAAGAAAGTTTAAATACGAAGGTGTAGCTGAGGCTTTGCAATTTGTATCAAATCCAGGATTTCTGATAAAATTTGATTTAAAGTGTGGTTATCATCATATTAATATACACGAAGAGCATCAAGAGTTTTTAGGTTTTTGTTGGGTTTTCCCAACCGGCACTCGGTATTTCGTTTTTAGGTGTTTACCGTTTGGTTTATCTACAGCTGGTCACGTGTTTTCTAAAGTGTTGAGGCCACTAGTTAAGCACTGGAGATCACAAGGTTATCGTATGATCATATATTTAGATGACGGTTGGGGGATTGAGTCCTCTTTTGAGGATTGTGTGAAGCTTTCTAAGGTCGTAAAGCATGATTTATTGTCAGCAGGTTTTTTCCTGAATCATGAAAAAAGTATTTGGGACCCCACAAAAGTTTTAACTTGGCTTGGGTTCCGATGGCATTTAGACACTTTTAATTTGGAGATACCTGAAGATAAGATTGAGCGTTTCAAAGCTACTATAGACGATATTTTTAGCAATATCAATAATATAACCGCTAGACAATTAGCACGAGTTACTGGCAAGATTATTTCTTTTATTCCCAGTTTTGGTAACATTTGCAGAATAATGTCCAGGAATATGCTCATTCTTATCGCCGCCAGCGATTATTGGGATTTTCATATTCGGTTAACCGACGAAGCAATCTTTGAATTAAATTTTTGGAAGAATAATTGCACATCACTCCCCAGGAAATCTCTCTTACCAGTTTCATTTCTGCCAGATAGAATTGTCTTTACTGACGCAAGCGGTTTCGCTTGTGCGGGGTTTGCGGTTCAAACGTCAAATAAAATTGTACATAAAATGTGGACTCCCGACGAGGCGAAGAAAAGCTCTACATTCCGAGAACTGTTAGCAGTATTCATAACCTTATTTTCCTTATTGCCCGACTTTCAAAATCGTTTGGTAAAAATTTATACAGACAATCAAAATGTAGTTAAAATTGTGCAGGCTGGGAGCATGAGAACAGAATTACAAGAAATCGCTTTGAAAATTTTTAATCTATGTATTCGCAATTGCATATCACTTGAAGTAGAATGGGTTCCCCGGGAGCTTAACACTACTGCAGATTTTTACAGTAAACTGTTTGACTTTAATGACTGGTATGTGAATGATGTGTATTTCAAGTACTTTAATTTTTTATGGGGTCCGTTCGATTGCGATGTTTTTGCCGACTATAACAATCACAAATTACCCATTTTCTTTTCGGCGTATTGGTGTCCAGATACAAGTGGTGTTGATGCTTTCGGGTTTTCGTGGAATACTTATAACTGTTGGTTAGTTCCTCCCGTTCACCTTGTAGGTAGAGCATTAAATCATATGTTAATTTGTAAAGGAAAGGGTACTATCGTTGTTCCGAAATGGACTTCGTCATGTTTTTGGCCTATATTGTGGTCATCATCGAGCAACCAATACAAATCTTTTGTAAAGGATTTTGTAGAGTATGTTAAACCATCTGGATTTTTTTGTCAAGGTTCGGATAAAAACAGCATTTTCATTCATTCTCCATTAACTTTCAACGTTCTCGTATTAAAGATTGATTGTAGTTAATCCGTAAGTATATCACTCAATATCCATTTATATATTTATTTATTTTTTATTAGTTTTATTTGTATTTTTTGTCGGTGTTATACTAGTAGTTTGAGACCAATCCCGTTTTGGCATAGTAGTTATATAAAATTATTTTGCGACACGCACTTAAGCTTGTTGAGCATACTTAGAATTGGAGTTGCATTTAATACGCATTATATCAGAGATGGAATCGTTTATACCGTCGTTTGCACTTACTAAAGTCCCGTTTGGGCATAACCTTGGTTTATTTAATATATTCTATTTTATTTCAGAGATAAGTCCCGATTGGGCCCTCTCATATGCATATGTGAGTCCCGTCTTGGGCATTATATTGATTTATTATTTGTTCTTAATGAAGAGATAAGTCCCGTTTGGGCCCTCTAACACATTAACAGTTTCATAAGTCCCGTTTGGGCATTGTATTGTTTTACTTTTGAAGAGATAAGTCCCGATTGGGCATTTAGCACGCATACACTGAAGTCTCGTTTGAGCATTATTCTGTTTTATTTTGTTCGTTTCGATTCGACAGAGATAAGTCCCGCTTGGGCCTCTAGCACGCATGACTTATTTCCCCTTCGGGCGTCTAGGTATTTTATCATGTATTGTTGAATTTTATAAAGGACATAATCCCGTTTTGGTACTCGCAAAATGCCATTTAGTTTTAATGTTGTTCTATTTTATCTTAACATATTTAGTTCTTTAGTATACTTTTAAATCAAAATTGAGAGAATTTGAAATAATTCTTTTACATATAGTGCTTCGCTATATGAATTTTTAAATCAAATTAATTTCATTTAAATTTATTTTTCAGTTTAGATTCAAACATTCACATTGGGAATCCTTAAAGCATTTTTCTAATCCTGATCTGAAAGCTCTAACAGTTTCTTTATGTTCAGTAGTAACTGCTTCAAAAAGCGAAAATACTTTGAAGAAATATAAAGGATATTTCAAAAGATTCAAATACTGGTGCTTAAAGTACAATCTACCGTTTTTGCCTACCACTGTTTGTACAGTTGCTATATATCTTAACTATTTGATTCAATCTGGAGTTTCCACTGCCGTTTTAAACGCAGCGTATTATTCAATTAAGTGGGAACATGATCTGAATTTATATGACAGTATTTTAAATGACAAATTACTAGACATGGTATTAGAAGGTGGTATAAGATTGTTATCTAAACCTTTGAAAAGGAAAGAACCCATTACCCCTACGATTTTGAAGAGTATTATTGCAAAATTCGACAAAAATGACAATTTGCCAGGATTGCGAATCTGTGCTATGATGTTGATAGGGTTTTCCGGATTTTTAAGATACGATGAGTTGGCACACATCCGATCTTCTGATTTAACGTTCAACGATTCTCATCTACAAATAAACATTCAAAAAAGTAAGACCGATAGATATCGACAGGGTAGCACTATTTTGATTTCTAGAACTGGTACAGACCTTTGTCCAGTTTCTATGCTACAGAAATATTTTCGCGTTTCTAGTTTGTCAGTTGGGAGTGACGATTACATTTTCAGAGCTCTATCATACTTCAAATCTATTGATAAGCATAAACTAGCTTGCAAGAATAGGCCTCTATCTTACACTCGAACTAGGGAAATTATTTTAAATGCGATTTCCGAAATAGGCCTGAATAGTTCTTTATTTGGTTTACATAGTTTAAGGAGCGGTGGTGCTACAGCAGCTGCTAATAATTCTGTTCCCGACAGGCTTTTGAAAGCTCACGGTAGATGGAAGACAGACAAGGCTAAAGATGGTTACATAAAAGAAAATTTAGAAAATAGACTTAAAATTTCTCAAAATTTGGGATTATAATTATGTGATTGGAACACCCTTCGTTCCTTTGTTTTTGTCGAAACTGATCAGTACAATTTCTCATCCCAAATTGCTTTTTGTTTTATTTACGTATTATTAAGACAATTTTTATGTTCGTATGAGTATAGCGAAGAAGAACATAAATTCATTTCTTAATTTGGCGTATAAATATTCGCATACGCTTAAATCAGTAATTCGGTTTTCACACATATATATCTAGATTTCGCGCCTTTTCTCTTGTCGAGAAAAAATTACTGATCAGTTCGACACGTATATTTTGCATTCACGATATGTAATTGCAGTTATATCTTTTTCTGATTGAACATTTTTATATTTGTAGAATTCCTTCCATTGTTCGGAGACCCAGAGACCACGATTTACATGATTTACATGACCAGAGTTGTCACAATTTATTTCTATTATTTATTAAACTGATCAGTACAATTTCTCATCCCAAATTGCTTTTTGTTTTATTTACGTATTATTAAGACAATTTTTATGTTCGTATGAGTATAGCGAAGAAGAACATAAATAGGAAGTTATCTGGTTGTTGATATCACAGATTATCATTAAAAGATAGATACACGTGCTATGGAGCATTGTAACCTCATTACAACCATCTATAAAATTATTTATAGGTTCAAAGTAAGATTATATGTACTCATTTTATTTTGATTATTGTTAATTTTGAATACAAGCCATCATAAAGATACCAGGACCCAGGAGCATACAACCAGACTTGATCATTTCGATTTAACTTCCGGGTGATAGTCACTGCACCAGTATGTATGTAAATATTACTGTTTGTGCTGATGTATGTATCTGAAATATAATTCCCATTTAGAATAATCCAATAACGCGCACCACTAGTGCGAGACATCACAGAAGCTGATATAATGTAAAGTCCTTCTTGTTCGCATGTAAATTTTCCCGTGGACTTGTATGTGGCCAGGTTGGTAACACCAACATTAAACTTTACATCGTCGAACTTCATTATGGTATTACTTATTGTTCCTTGTGTCGAGGGATGAGCGGTCATGGCAACTGAAAAAAATGGAAAATAAACTGAATTAAAACTTAGAAATGGAACAGGTTTTTTTTTAAATGTAAATGCTATATTTCTTTTTTTCAAATTTCGCAGTCTAAGGTATTTTAATCGGATAAGTTACACAATTCTTTTGAAAACGCACTTTTTATAGGCAAATAGTCTTCCAAAACTAGATTATCAATTAAAATATCTAATTGATAACCTAGTTTTGGAAGACTATTTGCCTATAAAAAAGTGCGTTTTCAAAAGAATTGTGTAACTTATCCGATTAAAAACTGTGACAACAAAACATTTTCGGTGGTTTATTCTCATGTTCAAGTTGTATACGATTTTCAAAAGGGTTTATCATTTAGTTGATGACAGACTATAAAACCAAAATGGAGTGATTCTGTTTTGGAAAAAATAAACAAAAGATACGATCATCAGAACTTATTTTCAAGTCAAAATATTTGGTACCTAAAAGATGAAGGTGTTTGAGAACATACATTTCTGCGCTCGAGCTTGATAATAGATACACGACAAACTTTTGAAGATTATTTTTTGTTTCTTGTTTTTTTTTCAAACTCTGCCTGCGAGTTTTTGTTTGTATGTTATATGAATTTGATAAGACTTAATAACCCCTTCGCCTAGTGGCGGGGCATGAAAATATACTAGAAGGAAAATTGTATTTTCGTATTCAAAATCTGAATGAATGAATTCTCTACATCAAAGTGATGGAAATCACTCAAGGAAAGATTAGAAGAGTAGTTTGAATAATTTCATATTAATGGATGGGGGTGGGTGGGGGGATGAATGAACATTGATAAACTCTATTGAAGAAAATGGCATTAAAAACAGGTCTTTAGAAGGAAAAGTGTTTATCCAGTATGAGGATGAAATTAGCTCAAATTAAATAATATGGCTCTCTAAATTTACACATTTTATTTAAACTGCAGTTTATATCTTATCCAAATAATGTTTCTTGTTCTGAACATGTTGCAAAAAAACAAAAAAATTGCAAATCAAAAATTCTTCTACTAAGTAAATGATACCAACTATCCTTGTAAGACATAAAATCTAGACCAACAGCTAAGAACGTTAAAGTGTCAACAAAAATAATCTTAAAATGTTGTTTTGTGGCATTTTGTGAGTTGAAACATAGGTTATGTATGTATGTATGTACTGGTAAATGCCTACGATATCCGAAGAACCCCTCGGAAGCTGCGAGGGTACAGTGTCATCCATGTACACTCCCTAACGGGATTAATGGAGATGTGTCACTAACGTATATTTATACAATTATTTTTACAAGGACAATCAATCCCCAACCAACACAAAGGGAGTGCTAGGACACCGAGAAGTCTGTTATTATGGTGGAGGAAGCCGAAGTACTCGGAGAGAACCACCGGGCCACTCGGTGGAAACAGACAAACCAGAGAGATATCAGAAGATTGATCTCCAGGTCAAAGTAGGGGACAGCTTGACCAACCGAGGCCCCCAACGTACCCATTCTAGTTTAAACTCCGGTCTGGGTACCAGAGATGTGTGTAAGAGGGTGAAAATTACCCTTCTAATGTATTGATATTTTTAGCACCCCGAGTGAGAATCGAACTCGGACCTTCAGCACTGTAGCCATCGGTCTTAACCACTAGACCACGAACTCACACTTAATATGACATTGAAGCTTAAAAGTTGTAGAGTGCCTCAATTTTTAAAGTATTTTTCAACACAGGGCATTGAAAGTGTACTTTTTCAACGTAAACAAATTAAAAAACTTATCTTTATTGAAAACAGGATTCTTTCTTGATTGCAAAATTATATATTCACTTCTAATAAAAGTTCAAATGACTAAAATGGACATTATGATTGATGGGGAATAAACTAATTAACAATGGTTTGTTATAATTAAAAGTTTTTAAATTTTAAAACTGTTTCACGCCAAATCCTGATAAAAAAAATAAATGAACTAATCTAAATTGTTGATTAATTACAGATGATGATTGGAAATTTAATAAGTGAATTATTAGGCCTTACTTGAATACCTTTTAATTATTCATATCTATATTCAGTTTCCTTTTTTATAGAATCACTTTATGTAATGTAGATCAAAAGAAATATGTAATAAATGCATCTATCATCCTGATATATATCAAACATCTAACATTTGTGTATTCAATTATGAGGTCAAATATTTGTATATTGAGTTGTATATTAGAGTATAATTATGTAACACAGAGGTTGAAAGGTAATGCAGTCAATTTGATTGAGGTGTGGCATTGTAATTAAAGGTTTACCTCGTCTCTGATTGTTTGTTGATAATGACAGTTGTCAATCATGCTCGTATTGTATCAATACTCAATTACCTAATCAAAATGTTTTAAAAACCAGATGCTCCGCAGGGCGCAGCTTTATACGACCGAAGAGATTGAACCCTGAACGGTTGGGGCAAGTATGGACACAACATTCAAGCTGGATTCAGCTCTAAATTTGGATTGTGATTAAATAGTTGACACAGCATAGGTTTCTGACACAGAATGAATGTGGTCTAATGAACTTAAACATTTTTTTTTGCCTTTGAGCAATTCACTATGCTGTTGAATATTAATCCTCTCACAAAAATGTTTGAAGAAATTTTCTTTTTATTTATGAAATCTGAAATGAGAAAAATTGACCCCCTCCAATTTTTTTTTTCACATCCCCCTTTCCCTTTTTCCAAAACTGATCTCAATTCAAATTTCTAATGGAGTTTGCAACAATAACTGCTCATTTAAATACATTATAAAATATTAAAATGTAAAAAAAAGTGCTTGTCAGACTTGGGGTCAATTACATTGGAATGTAATTAATTAAATTACACATTACATTGCAAAAATGGTCAATTACACTAATTACACATTACACAGTTTTTGAAATGTAATTAATTAAATTACAATTACTTTACTAAAGTAATTAATTAAATTACACATTACATTTCATCATAATATTTGTTAACCAATATTATACATGTATGTATAATGTATGTGTAAAATATTCATGTAAACATAGATGAAGCGTTGCATTTGATAATCATGAATAATTTTAATGTTTTGTCATTTAGTCTGCATCTCTCTGGTCTGTACACAATAGTACACTTTGACAGTCATTCTCAAAAGTATTTCTATAGGAGCTAATGTGGCATATATCGCTTGATTAGAACATGGAGGTATTATACTTCAATAACCAGTAGATGTGTTGATAGAAGAGGAAATTAGTTCCTATCAACTTGCCAATACATTAAGGGGTGTTTTGACATCTCAGAAATAAAGTTATTTAAATAAAACATAGCATGAATAAAGAAATTATAAATAAATAAAAAAAATCACTTAATAATTATTAAAAGGTATGCTTGTCACGTACACAATTGAAAATAATTTTTAGTACAAACAACGTGTATAATGTCTATATCTTAGCAATATTTTGCTAATTAGACAAAATACATGTAATAGTGGCATTGCCCCTGGACATTTTAATCTGATTAATTGCTGTTTGTTTTTACAGCTGTTAATTTCTATCTCTATAATCCTTTTGTGTATACTAATTTGACAAAATGATTGTGTGCAGTAAATTTGAATTCTAAATGAACTCTCATAAAGATTTTTCACACTTTTGTTGTTTTTGTTTAACATGGTGATTTATTACTTTTCAATCTATTTTGTTAAAGATCTTTCTTAAAAACATAATAATATGTTTTTTTTTCAAATCAAGACTATTCAGAAAAAATTCTGTTGGTCAGATAAGTAATATAAAAACTTTAGAATAAATTACAGAAAGTATGTGATTTCAATATTTGAAAAATAAATATAACTTTACAATTTATATTATTAAACATAATTCCTTATCATAAACACCATAAAAGTACATGTAATTGAAATGTAATTCAAAAGTAATTGAGCATTACATGCTTTTTTCATTGTAATTAATTAAATTACCATTACAAGTAATTAAAAAAATGCTTAATTACACATTACATTCAATTACATGGAAAATTGTAATGCATTACACTTAATTACCATTACATTTTCAATTACCCCATCCCTGGTGCTTGTTATCACTGAATGATAAAGATTGTTTTAATTTATCAGTTGGTAGTAAAAGTGAAAATACATTGTATATTGTATAAAACAATGATTTAAGTTGATTCAACTACTATTCTGGACAAAGAAAGATAACTCCAATTGAAAATTTCTTGCTATTGCACAATATTGTGCAATTAGATATTTCTTGCTATTGTGCAATACTGTGCGTTTGAAAATACTTGCTATTGTACAATACTGTGCAATTGAAGATTTCTTGCTATTGAACAATACTGTGCAATTGAAAATTTCTTGCTATTGCACAATACTGTACAATTGAAGATTTTTTGCTATTGCTGAATACTGTGCAATTGAAAATTTCTTGCTATTGCACAATACTTAATATAATAATTCTGAATCCTGATTTGGACCAACTTGAAAACTGGGCCCATAATCAAAAATCTAAGTACATGTTTAGATTCAGCATATCAAAGAAGCCCAAGAATTTAATTGTTGTTACAATCAAACTTTGTTTAATTTTGGACCCTTTGGACCTTAATGTAGACCAATTTGAAAACGGGACCAAAAATAAAGAATCTACATACACAGATAGATTTGGCATATCAAAGAACCCGCATTATTCAATTTTTGATGAAATCAAACAAAGTTTAGTTTTGGACCCTTTGGGCCCCTTATTCCCAAACTGTTGGGACCAAAACTCCCAAAATCAATCCCAACCTTCCTTTTATGGTCATAAACTTTGTGTTTAAATTTCATAAAATTTCTATTTACTTATACTAAAGTTATGGTGCAAAAACCAAGAAAAATGCTTATTTGGGCCCCTTTTTGGCTCCTAATTCCTAAACTGTTGGGATCTTAACTCCCAAAATCAATCCCTACCTTCCTTTTGTGTTCATAAACCTTGTGTTTAAATTTCATTGATTTCTATTCACTTATACTAAAGTTATTGTGCAAAAACCAAAAATAATGCTTATTTGGGCCCTTTTTTGGCCCCTAATTCCTAAACAGTTATAACCAAAACTCCCAAAATTAATCCCAACCTGCCTTTTGTGATCACAAACCTTGTGTCAAAATTTCATAGATTTCTATTTACTTAAACTAAAGTTATAGTGCGAAAACCAAAAGTATTCGGACGACGACGACGCAGACGACGAAGCCAACGTGATACCAATATACGACCAAAAAATTAAAATTTTTGCAGTCGTATAAAAAGCCTGCACATGAACACACCTTAATGACATATATATTCTTTTATGAACTGCTCCAAAAATATATCCATTTTTGTCGAGCCTTCGACTTTAGTCGTAAAAGCGAGACTAAGCGATCCTACATTCCGTCGTCGTCGGCGGTGTCCACAAATATTCACTCTGTGGTTAAAGTTTTTGAAATTTTAATAACTTTCTTAAACTATACTGAATTTCTACCAAACTTGGACAGAAGCTTATTTATGATCATAAGCAAGTATCCAGAAGTAAATTTTGTAAAAATAAAATTCCATTTTTTCCATATTTTACTTATAAATGGACTTAGTTTTTCTGCGAGGAAACATTACATTCACTCTGTGGTTAAAGTTTTAAAAATTTTAATAACTTTCATAAACTATCCCTGATTTGTACCAAACTTGGACAGAAGCTTGTTTATGATCATAAGATAGTATTAAGAAGAAACTTTTGTAAAAATAAATTTCCACTTTTCCGTATTTTACTTATCAATGGACTTAGTTTTTTTGCCAGAAACAAAACATTCACTCTGTGGTTTAAGTTTTTAAAATGTTTATAATGTTCTTAAACTATCCTGGATTTCTACCAAACTTAGATAAAAGCTTGTTTCTGATCATAAGATATTATTCAGAAGTAAATTTTGTAAAAAAAAAAATCACTTTTTCCGTATTTTACTTATAAATGGACTTAGTTTTTCTTCCAGTTAACATTACATACAGTCTGCAGCTAAAGTGTATAAAACATTTATTAGATTCATAAACTATACTGGATTTTTTTACCAAACTTGGAAGCTTCTTTCAATCAAAAGACAGTATCGAGAGGGAAATTTTTATTGATGTTTTTTCTCATTTTTGTTGAGTCTGCGATTAACAGCAAAAGTAGGCGAGACACTGGGTTCCGTGGAACCCTTACGGATTTTTTTTTATATGGTTATTTTTTTATAAATTAACTGTTTACAAAATTTAGAATTTTTGAAATACTAAGGCTTTTCTACCTCAGGCATAGATAATCTTAGCTGTATTTGGCAAAACTTTAAGGAATTTTGGTTCTCAATGCTCTTAAACTTCGTACTTTATCTGGCCTCTTTAACTTTTTTTTATTCGAGCGTCACTGATGAGTCTTTTGTAGACGAAACGCGCGTCTGGTGTATATATAAAATTAAGTCCTTGTATCTATGATGAATTAATTCAGTGTGAATACATTTAGTAATAGTAGCTAACCTGTCTTATTGTTAGGATGGCCAGTGCCTAAGTAAAGATTTAGAACAAGTTCTAATCTTTCCAAAAAAAAAAATTCACGAAATAAGAATAAGAAGATGGGGTTATATCGTATTCGTTTTTTACGTTAAATAATGAGAAAATGAATAAACTTTCTGATTGTTTATATCTTTAAATTAATATGCTAAGATAAATTGAGCATTTCGTTAGACTTTTCCAACTAAGACACCAAATTGTACTTCAGTCAAAATGATATTATAACTTATATGTAGAAAGACTGAGCATATGTTCCCACTGTTTGGAACTTTAATTCATCAAGGGCATTTTCATGAAAAAAATAAAGGTTTCGTTAGTATTACCTCTTTCTGAATTCTTGTTTATTTGTGTCTGCATCACGGACATGGTCTTATTCTCCTGTTTCTCCATGGCTTCAATCTTACTGATGATACCAGATGTTGTCGAATTGTGATTCTGTTCAAGTCTCAATAATTGCTTAGAATTATCCGTTTCTAGTTCTCGAAGCTTCATTAACTGGTCCCTTGAGGTGGCATTTAATACACTCAATGCTGATTTTTGGTTCATAGTAATATTATATAAGGCAAGAAAATCTTGACCACGCGCACGTTCGTTTACAGTCAGAGAGTGTGTTTGAGCGGACACTGACTTTAAGTCCTGTTGTATAGTTTGAATTTCCTGCAATGGTTTGATGTTTCCAAGTTGTTTCAACGTATGAATGTCGTTTCTATTTTCACTGGTTTTGTTTTGCACTGACACAAATTGGCTTTTGATTAAATTGAATTCGTTATTCACTGACTTATATTTAAGTTCTAAATCCGTATATTTGCGCTCAAGATCAGTGTACTTTTGGTGTAGCGATTCATATGCTTGGCTAGAAACGCTTTGATTTTCGCCACTAATTAATTTCTGATCGAGAGCATCAAACTTGTGTTCCAGTTGAGAGGTAAGCATTGCAAGAGCATTGTCGACGTAGTGACGTAATTGTTGATCTTCCAATTGTCTCGTCTTGGTCTCGCCATAAAATTCTGACGCTGTCACATATTGATTCTGTGTTCCTGATTGACCACTACTGCTTTGTGTCTTATCCAGTAAAAAGCCATGAGAAGAGAGGAATACAAGAAACAATGGAACAAATTTCGTCGCCATACTGGTTTTGACAAAGAATAGTGTGAAGTTTATCATATCGTCTATTGATTTAATGATAAAATGTATCTATCAAAATATATCTATATTTGTATTATTTATCAAATATATATTAATACCATATTTTAATAAAATGCACATTGGCCTGATACAATTACAGTCATATTAGATGACATTCAGAAATCAAATGATGTTTGAACGATGTACGAATGCAAAATCATGCACTGTCCGAAAGTTGAATGCGGATGATAAACGAACGATGTACAATGTATGTGTGTATGATCTGTATAAGCATCCTGTCGGAAATTTCATCACACGATATGGTATAGGAACGTTTGTTGGTCACTAAAGATTAACTAGTATTTATGGCAAGCCGTTTTACTATTAATTCGAATTTCAAGATATCTCATATAATATACAAGATATCTTATATAATTTCATTTTTATAAGATATCTTATATATTATATGAGATATTTTATATAGTTTATCAGATATATTATGAAGTTTATCAGCTATCTCCTATTTTTAGATAAAATATCTTATAAATATTTTTTATATAATGTATTGTATATACTTTATACTTTATGCGATATCTCATATAGTTTATAAGATATCTTACAATTTTTATAATATATTTCTTACAGTTGATTTAAGATATCTTATAAAGAAAATTATATGAGATATCTTCTAAACTATACAAAATATTTTATAAGGTTTATTAGATATCTTGAAGTTATAATAAATAGTTAAAACGGCTTGTCATAATCATTTAATATTTATATCTTCACATAATGTCATATACTTTATAAGATGTATCATATAATTCTAAGACATATTTTATAGTTTTCTTTATAAGATATCTGATAAACTATATGAGATATCTTATAAGTATATGATGTATCTTTTAAAGTATATGAGATATCTAATAAAGTATATAAGATATATCAAAAAGTTTACAAGATCTTTAATAAAAACTTGTATGAGATATCTTGTATAATTTATGAGATATCTTGAAGTTAGAATAAGTAATAGAACGGCTTGTCACACATTTAGCTAGGGCAGTGATTGTCTCTTGGAAATCATTCCCAACTTAGATTTTCTGCATGGTGTATAAACCTTTGTCGGTAAAAGGGAACTTTCTTCTATATGTGCGATTAAAGGTGGTTTCGATGAGGAATTTATCCTGGCATTAGATCTCTCCTATATAAGTATCCTGAATCTATTATTTCATTCTCCTTGTTCCAAAATTCTCGATTTATAAGCGAGTGTCTACAGTATGCTCGTGATGATGATCATCATCATCGAATTCATCAACAATTACAGGAATTGCATATTTACATATAGATATCACATTTGAATTAAAAATAAAACAAGCTGATCAAATTATATCAAAGCTGAATTGAAACTACTATAATATTTTCAAAGTGTTTTTTGGTTTTTTAATATTTTAGATATCGTCGCTGGGCTTCTAAAATGTTGTAAATTACAACTTTTTTAAGAAAAAAATATCTCACAAACAGGCTTTGAAAATTTTGGCAAAATGCATGCTTCCAAAATGTCGTATGTGAACTTGACCAATTTTTTAAATAACAGTGAAATAAAAACTTTGACATTTCTGGATTATCCCAGAACTTAAATTATTGTCACAAAAATAAAGAAATGATCAATTATTTTTTTCTCTAAGCCATTCTACAACAATTTTCCAGTTTTCATACAACATTTTGTAAGCAAACTTTACAAACTACTGACATTGGCAACTTTGTAATATGTCTTATTTCACACATTTTGATTGGTCTAACTGTATGTTATTTTTTAATACAAAAGATTTCCCCCCGCCCAGACCATTGGTGTCAAAAAGTATTTTTAGCCAAAAAAGTCATATACGACATTTTAGAAGCCCAGCGACGATATGTGTTATGGTTACTGGGCATTTTTTTTTCATTTAAACTTAAAGCCTAGTGTATATTTAGAGTGTCAGTTGAATTAATTTATAATGCAGTGAACCTTATTTTTCCAATAAAATATTAATAAAAAATATAATATACATTAACTTAATAAATTTAAAACATGACATCTTTGTATTTATTAAAACAAAAAATCTAATATAATCATGATAATAAAACTTTCATTGTAATCCTTGATAACCTTTACAAAAAGAAAATGTGTTCCAAAATTGCAGTGAAAATATATTTATTTTAATTAAATTTAAATAATGTTTGTAAGAATTAAAGACATGACATACGAACACTTTAATCAGGTTTGATTACCTCAGTACAAGAGTGATTTACATGAAAAAGGAAAGTCCTATTTTTCATAACTCGTGTATTACCTATATATTGAATTCAAAAGGCCTTGAGATTTAAGTTTAACAGGATGTTGTAATTTGGATGAATGCTATTAAGAATCTATTACTCTCCTGAGTTACTCTCTGACCAAGTGTGATCTGTTTAATGAGTTTGTCCCAAGCAGGATATATTATTTACTTCACCACTTATCAGAAGAACAATTTTATTAATTTCTTTAAATTTTAATTCTTCTTTCAATTTGATTTAAATTATATATACTATATTATAAGTTACACGGTGTGTTAGTCCCTAATACAATATATATGCATACGGGGTCAGTAAATTCCATATGGGTTGAGAGCGAAGTTCGAATCCACATATGAAATTTTCTGACCCCATATATATCGTATTAGGTCACTAGCACACCGTGTAACGAATTTATCTTACCAAATATCTTCACATGCGGTATTTTGACTAACGGCCTATCAAAGTGATCAAGTCTTCCATTATTAGTATTAAGATATCCTACTAACATTTGTCTATACAAAAAACAAATGCCAACTATAGAAACTTTTTAGCTTTAAATTTGTTTTAGGAATTTATTTCAATCGTTCTTTACATGTATCAATTGCTTCGTCTGTTGAATCCTTTCAGATTTCTTTGTTTGTTTTGAAAGAGGGAAGTAACTCCGTTATGCCAACAATAACAACTTGTTAGCTTTAATTATGTTTTATTAACTTATTATTTACTTCTTACTAACCCCATATGGTAACTAAACATGTATGGTTGCTAACTCTATATTTTTTTAGGACACCCTAAATCAAATATACATAGTCACCACGTGTAGTCCTTTAACCAACTATATCTCTATAAATCTATAGGAGGTAAGATAATACACAAACTATAATATTATATATATTTTTCTAATATAAGGCTAAACAATGTCAGTGATTTTGCTGGCTGTTGTTACCTCATTAAAAGATAATTATATGGTTTTTAAGTAAAATAAAATCTTTTTTTATTTTTAAAATTAATATAACAAAATTTTTTATATCAGATGATTTTGATTTAACTATTTCTATTTGATTAATCTGAGAATCATGTAAGGATGTACAAATCTGTTTTTATATAATTATATATATCTTTATTTTTTCTTGTGGCTGTTGTCATGTCAGTTTAAAAGAAGTTTATTTTAACAGTCAAATTTAAAATAAAGTAGAAACTATTTGGTCACGTATGGTGACTACTGGTCGAATATTGTTCAGACGTTTGGTCGAGTATGGTTTCGAATGAAAAAAATAGTTCAAGTACAGGTCGAAAATGGGATTAAGAAAGTTTCATACTGGTCGAGAATGGGTAAGACTGTTTCATACTGGTCGAGTAATAGTTTAGACTATTTGCAATGGCAAAGATAAGGATCAAGTACAAATCAGAACAGTCGAGTATGGTTAAGAATGGGGTCGAGCAATGTTGAGTAAAATTCAGACCAATTCAGACTGTTCGAGTAAAAATCAGTGCAGTCGAGTACAGATAGAGGTCATTTAAGACTTTTACTGGTTTGTAGTGATATTTTAACAAAAAACAAAGAATGTCTCCATAGTACACGGATGCCCCACAGGCTTTATCATTTTCTATGTTCACAGGACCGTACAATTTGGGTCAAAACTCATTGGCATTAAAATTAGAAAGATCATATCATAGGGAACATGTGTACTAAGTTTCAAGTTGATAGTCATCAAAAACTATTTGACCAAAAGTTTTAACCTGAAGCGGGACAGACGGACGCACAGACCGAAAAACATAATGTCTCTTGGTGGTGCATGAAAAACGAATGTTAACCTGTTCTTTTCGTGTATCTAACCCTATGCAATATTTCTTGTAGTGTCATCCTATAAAATGCTAACCAAGAAAGGTCAGTTTTCTTATCATGCAAAGTGATAAAAGCGTTCAGTACCGTAGCTTCATTAAACTCTGCTAAAAAAGAATGGAAAATAAACTCAGCATACTATCATGGTGCCCGAAAAAATAAACAGCACTGCACTCAAGTGCACTTTTTTCACTAATACCCTACTGAACTCAGATTTAAGATGGAACACTGGATCTGAACAGTCTCTGCTCTTACTCTTAAAATATCATTTTTTAAGTGTTTACCTTGCACAGGTACAGGTAGGGTCTCAAACTCGCAACATTTAATACTTTAGACTGAGACTATTATTATATAGCAGTCTCAGCTTAAGGCGTTGGTCCGGAGATCGTTCCAAAGGTGGAAATAAGTCAAAATGCCCAAATTGGACAAAAGTGCTAAAGATGTGAAGATCTGCTATGAGAAACCTCACAGCTGTATTCTTACTTGAGAATGATATCTGATTTGGAAAAGCAAAAAAAAAAAAAACACAAACAAACGAAAACCAAAAACGTTTCAAACAAGTGTGACAAGACATCTCAAGGTACATTATGAATACATTGTTCCAAATAAATGCTATATAGTTGTGATCACTATGCGAATAAAATATCAAATGTAGAATTCAATGCAACTTTAATTCAAATAAAATACATGTTTAAAAGGTAAAAATACAGCTTGTAAAATACAGAACTGTCAACAGTATAAAAAATTTTCTCCAAAATAATAACTATGATTAACATGCTTCAAAAATATCTAGGTCATCCGTCATAAAGACACACAACAAACAGTAGTAAAGGCACTAAATAACAATTAAGAAGCTTGCAAAGTATGTAAATGATGTACAAATCATTTAATATAATTCTTCTCCTTTACACAAAGATGACAGTAGATAGTCATACATGTTGCTATTTCAATTAATGCCCTCTTGTTTTAAATACTATTAAACATTCATTGGATATTTTACCATCCAGACTTCCGGACATTTGTAGCACCTGATCAAATAAAGTTTCAAGACTTTTAATCTTAAAAGATTGAGGACCCTCATTTCGGTGTCAATGTAATCACTTAATCACAATTTTTATATAATCCCATATTCATTAATTATTTTTTTTCTATAAAAAAGAAGATGTGGCATGATTACCAATCAGACAACTCTCCACAATGACACAGAAATAAACAACTATAGGTCACCGTACGGCCTTCAATGAGCAAAGCCTATATCGCAGAGTCATTATAAAAGGCCCCAAAATGACAATGTAAAACAACTTAAACGAAAAAACTAACGGCCTAATTTATGCTAAAAAATAAAGACAAGATAATCAAATAATTAAGAAATATTTGGTCTGATAATCAAATAATCACTATCAAAACAGCAAAGTAATCACATAATAAAAAAAATCCATGAGGAGGCTCAAGATTTGAGGGGGGAAAAAGTTATAGCTTGTTGGTTGGTGTGGGCCAAGGCTCCGTGTTGAAGGCCGTACATTGACCTATAATGGTTTCCTTTTTTTAAATTGTTATTTGGATGGAGAGTTGTCTCATTGGCACTCACACCACATCTTCCTATATCTATATATAAATCAAAGAGCTGAATAGCTCTGAGGGGAAAGACGGCCCTTGTTTCTATTTAATTATTTTTTTTTTTTTTTTTTGGGGGGGAGTATCTTTTGATAGTCTTCATATAAAGAATTAAAAAAAGAACAGCTAGAACATGTAGAAAGGTTGACAATATTGAAATCAATTGTGTAATGTAGTTTTGTTTCCTTAGTTTAGGATTCAATTTGGACCAATTGAAGAGATCTGCATCTTCTAAATCTAAACATTCGATTAAAGATGATAGTTAATCATCTAAAATTCAACTGAATTCTGTCATTTAACAACAATTACAATATTTTTGGAAATCTTAATTGTGTACCACTGAACTGCAGGCTAGGACCATTTTCCATTTTCTGTGACAGCACTCGAAGATTTTAATTTTTTTTCTTAAGAAAGTTTGGACTGAAAAATCTATTCAGTTTTAAATTTCCATTGATAAAGTTCCCAGTTACCACTCTCATCACAGGGATACAGGTACTAATAAAAACACAATATGATTGATGTAAACTGTGTGAAGCTTGTTTCCAAATCCTACATTTTGAAATATTTGTAAATTTGTAAAATGACCTACAAATTAAAGTATTGCATGTTGATGTTTGAATCATCTACAGCAAACATTATTATGTTTAAATTTAACAAATACCAATTTTTAATTAGTGCACGATCTCTGAGAATGATTTAAATAACCAGTGAAGGATATCCCTGCTTTTGCGTAGTGTGGCATTCCAACAATGACGTCACTATACAATACAATGTAGGTTGGGTATATTTAGAATATCTCGGCATACTGATTTTTCCGGATTGTAAAAGAAACGTAAATAGTGTAAAGGAGAGCTCAAGATACGATAATTTGGAGAGAAACAGAAGGGAAATGTGTAAAAAAAGTGTTTAAAGTCAATTTATTCATTTGTGTGTCTCCCTCTCATCATTCTCAGTAAGATTTGTTGAGGGGTTTTCCAAACTATAAAAACAAAATGAATGATGTGAGGGAATGTCACTCTGGTCAACCCCATAAGGGATTGACGGCTTGAAGCCGTCTTTTCCCAAAAACTGTACTTCTGTACCAAAATGTAATCAATGAAATTAAGATATGAGTATAGGACAATGCAGTTGTATGAGTATTTCTAATAGTAATTTTTCATTATAGCTTTTTATAGCTTTTCTTAAATATCAATAAAAATAATGATGTCTTACAGTTTAAAAATCTGTTATCTCACTACAGCTAGGGTTCAGCTGAGACTTCTTAGAGTAACAATATATTATGTCTCAGGTCAGGGTTCAATTAATTACAGTAAGTATACAAATTATCATCATATCAATCTTTTTAGCACCAGGGTTCCGTGGTACTATCAACATATCTGTTATAATAGAATTCTAATACTGTAAATTCATTATTTTTTATTGGATACCATTTTTTGTGCATTTTCTGGGTATAGAAGAGGGACGAAAGATACCAGAGGGATTGTCAAACTCATAGACAGGTAAACCATGAATTAAAATAATATCCAAGGAATAATATTATTTCCATAGGCTTGCGAGTATGCAGACTTTGGCTAAACCATGAAAGTAAATATCTATGAAACTGCAAGTTTTCCTCAATCCACGAAAATTGGTAGAAAATAAAATAAATGAATCCACTGTGTTATAAGTCATAAATAGAGTCAATTGTACATGTATAAATAATACCAGTGGCGGATCCAGGGGGGGGGGGGGGGGGGGTTCCGGGGGTGCGCACCCCCTTTATTTTTGCCGATCAATGCATTTGTATCGGGACATATGTTTTGCACCCCCCCCTTTGCCCTGGGTGCCCTGGGTTAGCACCCCCCCCTTTCGAAAATTCCTGCATCCGCCCCTGAATACAATCAGTGGCAATCGTGCTGTATGAGCCATCCATATCAGTCATATTTACCAAGGCTTTATCAAATTTATCTATATATATATCTATATATATATATTATGTTATTGATATTAGTTCATGTGATGTTTGCAAAGGATTTATCAAACCACCTAATCTGTATAATGTGATGTGAAAAGCATCTAGTACATTTATATATTATACAGTGCAGAGCTCTTTGGCTTATATTGGTGTCTTGTGTTGATACAGTGTGTAATATTGAAAAAGCTATCTGAAATTCTCTATATATTAGCAGTATAATTTAAAGGAAATAATGCTATTTTTATACTGTGGATTCATTATTATTCGTTGGATACCAATTTTTGTAGGTTTCGTGGATACAGGTAAACCACGAGTTCAAATGTTCAACGAATAAAATACATTCAATAGGCTTTGTATACAGAGATTGGCAAAACCACGAAATCAAATATCCATGAGTATGAAATTTTCAGCAATCGACGAAAATTAATACCCACAAAAATAAATGAATCCACAGTAAAACCATGCACGGTGGTATTAGAAAATGCAGATGTGAACACTGTGACATCTATCTTAAAGATGTTCACTATTCTGTTTTAAAATAACAAGCTTTTTAAAAACTGTACGTAATACATTGATTGTACCTAAAAAAGGAGGAAATTTTTTTAGGGTCAGTGTGCTTGTTTTCGAGATATGTACACATGTAAGTCATTGAAAATTTGGTTGGAAATAATTCTCTGTAGACTCTTCATATATTTAAAATTGGCACCCTTTTTCTTTAAAAAATTAGGAAAATATAACATAATTTTATAGCATTTTCAAATAAGGCTTATTAAACTATACATAATTAAATTATGAAAAGAAAAAAAACAGGGAATAGTGAGGAATATTTTAAAATGGCACAACATGGATAAAACCAGAGGATTCTGAATAACCGGCAAAAATTCTAAAACAAAAGGAGCAAATGTGACTGTCATCTTCAAAAATATTAACTTACAGAGACATAATACAATGTACATATAGCACCAAATATGAATGAAATAAGACGTAAATGTCAACAAGACGGCAACTGAACAATACAGGTTAACAAATCTTCACAACGTTTGAGCTCTCATACAACATATAAAGCTTTAACTCAATCTGGATGGATACAATTTACCTACCAAGTATTTCTAATGCCAGCACTAAAATTTCAACAGAAAACGAAAACGTGGCTATAAGAAGTGGTACAGGCCCATATCCACATAATAAAAATGACACTAGCAGCAAGGGGTTACCAAAATTATTATTGGTTCGAAACAAGTCTAGAATATTGCTGACAAAATATCTGACTTTATTTATTCGATGTGAATTGATCCCTTAATATTTCTTCAAGGAACTTGATCAGAGGGAGATCAAACGTGCATATTAAATGAATCAAAACGACATTGATTAAAACAATATGTTAAACACAATACTATATAAATTTTTTGTAATGGTGAGAAAATACATAAATAAAAATATTCAAAAGTTTATCCAAATGTTTGATCTTTTTTTTTTTAATTTACGTGTTACGCAAAAATCATAACTATTCTTGTGTACTGGTGTGCTGTCGTAAATGAATGGGAGGTGTCTGTTATATTTCTGTGGTTTACATGTTGTAATATACTACTATACTATGTGCAGTATTACTTGTGACATTATCTTATTAATGGTGGCCATAAAAAAAGTCACCTTGATGGCACTATATCTCCATCATTATACCTCCTGTTGCTTAACTAATACACACGGTATTAATCAAAAACTAGTCAAGGATGAAGAGAAATCATAACTGCATTGAAATGTTAAAATTATACAACTAACAGGTAAAGTGTCTCAGGTAAAATATATGTGTTTGTCAAATTTAATTACTGTGAAAAGAACATTCTAAAATAAAACGAAATAATAAAACTACTTGAAAACAAAAGTTCTTACTTTTTTTTTGTAAATTTTTTTTCATTACTGTTTGTTTTGATGTTATACCTTTTAAAAAATTCTATTAATTTTAGTTATTTTTTATATGTAGTTTTTGGCGAGTGAATGATAAATGAATATCATCTTCTTATATAATGCAAACTTTCACAACGCATGCCTTTTCCCGTTAAACATGTTTTTCTCAAATCAATTTTCTAAAATCAAAATTATTTATACTTATTGCATTTGACAATGTTTTACAAATGTTTATTAAATTCTCACTCGCCCTGCTCGTCCGAATTTAAAGCATTTAATTTCTAATTCAATAGGCTATAAACAAGACAAACACAGATATAGGATTAGTTGCTCGCAGTAACATCTGGAGATAAATTTTGCCCGTTAACTGACGAAATAAGCGAAACTGAAGATAACATATTAGATAGGTTTACAATTGTTTAAAAAAACAAGATATTTTTTTCTTTTAATAATATTTACTTTATTCAGTGATAAGAACATTTTTTTTATTATGATTAGCATTTATCAAAATTAGATTGTAACTAGGTAAGCCATTTGGAGATTTGAAAAATATAAAAGGTAAACAAAAATTGTTTATTCATATACCATATACTTATATTTGTAGTTTTTCTGAATATCATAATCTTGATACCAGATTGTACAACTTTGTTAACAAAATTTATTGTAAAAGGATTGATACTGATACTGATAATTTAATTTGTTAAGAAACAGGCTTGTCAAATTATTTGTTACATGGTTCCTTTAAACATGATTATAAGTTATAATTGTTAATAATTCATTTAATAATACAAACGAACAATTGAATACCATGTACACCATATCTTGTTTTAGTGAAAAAATTATTATTTTAAGGATTCTGTTTTCAAATGGTAGTCAATAACTTATCTTTGAATTTTTGTCATTTCTACTCAAGATTCTATCCATGAAGAGATTTAAAGAATACATGCAATAAGAAGCAAAAAAATAAAAAGATAAAAAAATTAAAAAATGACATAAAAAAATATAAACATTAGATAAAAAGGAAAACATATACATTTAAAGACAGAAAAATCAACAAATGATATGAATTAACAAAGACTATAACAACATTCTAATCCACATTTTCAAGAAAAGGTGTAATGGCAATTTGAGAAGAAACCTGAGTAACATGTACAAGTATATTTGAATAAAACATTCAAAGTGAAAACTTCAACCTTGATTGATTTTAACAGGCAACATAATTAGATTTAACATCAAACTATATTTAATGACCCCAATAAATGGCCAAATCTGAAGATTGATTACCCCAATAAAAGGCCACCATTCAATGGTGACCATAACTAAGAGAAAGTCACAGGTATGTATGTATGTCTTTGTTCGTTGTGTTCTTGCGTTTATTTGTATTGTATTCCTGTCACGAAAATGTTGTCATTTTAGCGGTATTTTTTTTTAACACTGCTATATAAGCCGGAAGTTTTGCTAGCCATAAACCCAGATTCAACCAATCATTTCATTTTTAAAATGTACTGTGTAAAGTCACGAATATGGCAGTTGATATCACATAGTCCGTTTCATGAATTTGACCTACCGAATTAGACTATTTACCGGATTTGTCATCACATAAGCAACACGACGGGTGCCACATGTGGAGCAGGATCTGCTTACCCTTCCTGAGCACCTGAGATCACCCCTAATTTTTGGTGGGGTTCGTGTTGCTTATTCTTTAGTTTTCTATGTTGTGTCATGTGTACTATTGTTTGTCTGTTTGTCTTTCATTTTTAACCATGGCGTTGTCAGTTTGTTTTCGATTTATGAGTTTGACTGTCCCTCTTGTATCTTTCGTCCCTCTTTTATGTGTACGTTGGCGTTTTTGTTTGTAGCAGGCAATTGTTTCTTTTGTTGGGTTGTTTTCCTCATACAGTTGAGGCATTTCCCTCGGTTTTGGTTTGAGACCTGGATTTGATTTCGCTTAATCGATTTATATTAAAAAAAAAAGAAGATGTATTATGATCGCCAATGAGACAACTCTCCAAACAAGACCACAATGACACAGATATTAACATCTATAGTTTACCGTACGGCCATTGTCTATTGAACAGCGGTATACTGCTGTTGTCTTTATTAAAAAAAGAAATACATTGTTGTTCGGTATATATCATCATATAATTATGAAAATAAAATTCACTTTATACAAAATAATCCTTACATAGCAAATCATTTGTCTGCTGATATCACAGATTATTATCAAAATATAGATACATGTACTATGCGGCATATTGTAACCTCATTACTATCATCTATACAAATAATTATAGGTGCAAAATAAGATTATATATATCTATTCATTTTATTTTGATTATTGTTAATGTTGAAAAAACGCCACTTTACAGATCCCAAGACCCATAAGCATACAACCAGACTTGATCATTTGGGTTTAACTTCTGGGTGACAGTCACTGCACCAGTATGAATCTTAGTACTACTATGATCGCCGATGTATGTACCTGTAATATATAACCCATTCCGACGAATGTAGTATTGCGCACCACTAGTATGAGACATCACAGAAGCTGATATAATGTACAGTCCCTCCCGTTCACATGTAAACTTTCCCGTGGTCCTGTAAGCCGATAGATTGGTTATCCCTACACTGTACTTTACATCGTCAAACTTTATTATGGTGCTGTTTACTGTTCCAGGTGACGATGGGTGAGCGGTCAAGGCAACTAAAATAATTGGAAAATTAATTGAATTAGAATTAACAAATGTTTTAAGCTTTTTTTGCTATGTTTCTTGTGTTTTTTTTTTAAATTCTATTGTATCAGGTGTTAACATGGATGATCAGATAGGAAAAAAAAGGATTATTTTAGGTTTGGAGGACCATTTGCCTATATAAAAAGTTCGTTATCAAAGGAATTGCGTATTTTTTCAGAATAAACAATGTGACAACAAAACAGTTTCGGTGGTTTATTCTCTTGGTTACTTCTTATGTTCAAGTTGTACACGTTTCCCAAAAGGGTTTATCATTTAGTCGACGACAGACTATGAAGCCGAAATGAAAAAGAAAAAAAAATATGCCGTTTTCAAAAAAAAAAAAAAAGAAAAGAATACGTGCAGCAGAACCTATTTTCAAGTCAAAATTTGGTACATAAAAGACGAATGTGTCTGAGGACATTAATGTTCCATCTCGAGCTTGATTGTAGATACGCAAACAAACTCTTTAAGAGCATTTGACGTGACTTATGATTAAAGTGGGGAACAAAGTGTACGTAATTGCACGCCTCTAGTGACAAAACGTGCGTTGTTAGTTACGCAAGTTATCCACACTATTCCAAGATAGGAAAAATGGGCACATGAAAGAGAAACGACTTAGTGCGGTCTATCGTAAATCCATTCAAGTATTTCTATGCTATCTAAAACTTTAAAGAAATTATCAGAATGACTCCAATAAGAAATCTTCTTATTAGTTAGTCTGACTCTTTTACCGCTTTGTTTTTGTTTTTTTCTTGCAGACATTCAGCATTGCAGGAGCTAGTACACAATACCGTGAATACGACTCGTGTTTAACAGAAAGTAAAAACGCCTAAACAAAAACATTTGACCAAATAAGCAAACAAACAAGTGACAATCCCTGTCATTTTTCAAAGCTGCAAAAGTCTCGCCGTAAGTAAACATTACATACAGAATCTTAGACCTAAATATTCAACTTTTCCAACACACTACTAGAGACCCAACCAATATGGGAAAATGTTCATTTTCAACTCCGCAATATATGAAAAGGTATACATTTTTAAGATCTTAATATATGATAAGGGTGGGGTAACCGAATCCCTGTGGCACCCCTATCAATTACGTATTGAGGAAAACATTAAACTATAAAATTGGCTAAATTCGATAAGAAAATTACCTTTCATTAGTACTAATGACTTATAATTAATAGGGGGTCACGGATTATTTTCCTGAAAAAAAAACCCCAACCAAAAATGTTAACTATACTTTACTAGAGATATTTAGTAAGCATCATAATGGATGGAATTATTTTTATAGCCTTACATCCGTTCATTTATACTTTTTTTACAGCCGTACATTTATAGCATTTTTTACGCCTATACATTTAAAGGATATCACTATAGAAAAAGCTTAATAATTACACTCTACCATGCTAAGGCAGAACACTGAAGATCTGTGCTAGGGGAAGTTATATCAAAAACTCCGATCTATTTTGTTTTACTGAAATTCATATGTGGGTTCTTCTTTTGACTTCATAACAGCCATAAAAATTTTCTCAAGATAATATGCAAATGCAGTTTTCTATTTATTTAAGTTGTACATGTGGATAAAATTTTAACAAATAATGGTACGTTATTGAAACTCAAGCAAACATTATAACATGCTTTTTTTGTGTATCTAAAGAAAATGAAAAACGAGCGAGACAGGAAATTTTCGAATAAAATTGCAGAGTTGTGTGAACCTGACAAACATAATTGGTTTTGTACGCCATACCTAAAATAGCGCTGAAAATGGCAAGGATGAAAAGTTGCAGATAATTATTATTTATTTTCAAATACACACACGCAGAAATAGGGAGTTTTTTTTTTAGAAAAGTCATGTCTACGCAATGAAAATGATATAACCGAGGTTTAAAACATTAAGAACCAATATAAATAGATTACGCTTGAGAATTTGTAATAATTTGGAAAATGTGTTGTACACACTCACGATTTTTGTTTTGACACTGTACGGTTGGTATAAAAGCGGTATGGAGTAGAATTTGTGGTGACATTTATGTTTTTCGCTAAAATTAAAAATCCAGGAGATATCGATTGAAAACTAGCACGGTTTCTGAGCCTTTCTTTGCACCATTAATGCATTCGATGTTTGTTTTTAAATCGAATTTCGATTTTATTTTAAATTCTGTGGACCAACGAATTAGAAAATCTTGATAAAGTAAAAATATCTGCCGATCTTGATGATTTTCCTTATATGTCCTTTTTATTTTTGGCGTATTGTGCTGTTAAATTTAAACAGCGTGTTTCGGAAAAACGTAAACGGTTACCACCTATTTTATTTTATTTTCTAATGTATTTTTACAAATTGAATTCACATGTAAAATTAAAAAATAATTATATGGAGAAGTTAATTACGTACACTTAAAGGCATAACTCTAGAACAGTAAGTGACAATCAAATATAAACTGTCCAAATGTGAACTTTGTCTGTGTGTTTTGATTCATAGCACTATAATAGTTCACAGGAGGCAAACTTTAGTTAGTGTAATCAATTACAAAAATTAGCAATTTACCAAGTTATAAAGGGGCAAAAATATAGAACAGATATTGACACACTGCTAAAGTTCAAGCTCTGTCTGCAAGTTTGGTTTTAGCATTGTATATGAGTTTGCAAACATGTTCATTAGGTGAATTTGAGCAAGAGTGCGGAAACGAAAGAATTCGCAATTTCCAAGTTATAAAGGGGAATAACTTTTAGAACGGTAAGTTTTTCACTGCCTAAATTTTAGCTATGTCTGCGAGTTTCATAAAATTTGGATGAGGAATTTGTTAGTTTAAAAAAGTGCGGAAACAAAAATGTGACGGACTGAAAGACAGACGGACGGTCAAAGCTAACACTTAGTAAACCCTTCGACTACCGGCGAGACATGAGAATGTGCTAGAAGGAAAATGATATTTTCGTATTCAAAATATGAATGATCGAATTTTCTAAAAATCCCAAATCGAATTAAAAAAATAAGAAAATGGGGTCATCGTTTTCGTTTTCTACCTTAAATGAGAAAACGGATATTTTTTTTAATGTTTATATTCACAAATTATTATGCTTACATAAATTGAGCATTAAGCTAGACACTTTCATTTATTAAGACACCAATTTTTACTACAGCCAAAATGATATTCAATTTTTAATTTATAACTTATCTGTACAAAAAATGAACATTTATTCTCGCTTTCCTACTACTAAATGCATGTAGGTCATGTTTATGAAAAATAAAAGTTTCATTTGTCTTACCTCTTTCAGCATTCTTGTTTATCTGTGTCTGCATCACGGACATGGTCTTATTCTCCTGTTTCTCCAGGGCTTCCATCTTACTGATGATACCAGCTGTTGTCGAAATATGATTCTGTTCAAGTCTTGAAAATTGTTTCCTCGTATTGCTTTCCAGTTCTTCAAGTCTTACTAATTGTTTACTAGTATTAGTTTCCAGTTCTGCAAGTCTTACTAATTGTTTACTAGTATTAGTTTCCAGTTCTCCAAGTCTTACTAATTGTTTACTTGTATTAGTTTCCAGTTCTCCAAGTCCTACTAGTTGTTTACTAGTATTAGTTTCCAGTTCTCCAAGTCTCAATAATTGCTTAGAATTATTCGTTTGTATTTCTGTAAGCTTCATCAATTGGTTTCTGGAGCCAGTGTTATTTAATGCACTCAGTGCTGTTTGTTGTTCTATCGTAGTATTAAACAAGGCAAGGAAATCTAGTCTATGTACACGTTCGTTTACAGTTAGAGAGTGTACTTGAGCAGAAACTGCCGTAAATTGTTGTTGCAAAGTTTGAATTTCCTGCAGTGGTTTGCTGTTTCCAAGTTGTTTCAAAGTATTAACATCGTTGCTTATTTCACTGGTTTTGTTTTGTATTGTCAGAAAATGGCTTTTTAACAAATAGAATTTATTATTATTCATAAACTGCATCTGAATGTATTTATTTTCTAAATCCATGTATTTGCGATCTAAATCCGTATACTTGGCATCTAAATCCATATGTTTGCGATCTAAATCCGTATATTTTCTCTCAAGATCAATGTACTTCTGTTCTAAAGTTTCATTTGCCTGGCTAGGAACACTTTGATTTTCGCATCGTATAAATTTCTGATCGAGAGCATCAAACTTGTGTTCCAGTTGGGAGGTTAGTACTGCAAAAGCATTGTCGATGTAGCGACGTAATTGTTGATCTTCAAATTGTCTCGTCTTGGTCTCGCCAAAAAGTTCTGAGGCCGTCACATATTGATTCGATGTTCCTGATAGACCATTGGTACTTTGTGTCTTATCCAATAGAAAGCCATGAGCAGAGAGGAACACAAGAAACAATGGAAAATATTTCGTTGCCATACTTGTTTTGATAAAGAATAATGTGAGGTTTAAAATCTCGTTTATTGATTTAATGATAAAATATATCTATCAAAATATATCTATGTTTGTATTATGTATCTACTATTATAACCTACATTCAATAAAATTCACATTGTACTGATATAATTACAGTCGGCTACGTAAAAATTAACGATATAAATAAATGATACATGCTTGAATGATGTACGATTGCCAACCAAACGCTGAACGTCGTACTCGGACGCTGAACCTAGGAATAGTATAATATTTCTCAGGCTGAACGAATGGTGTACTATTAATATGTTTGTGTTAGCATCCTGTTTGAGGAGCGTCACGATACAAATGGTATTCTTAGTTCTAAAGTTTGTGGGTGATATATTTCGTCATCATTATTATTATCATAAAAATCCTTTCATTTGTATACGACCGCAAATTTGTATGTGTTTGTATTGTGTTATGGCGTTGTCTGTGTTGTCGTCCGAAGATATTTGTCGTCCGAAGACATTTGTCGTCCGAAGATATGTGTCGTCCAAAGATATTTTTCTTTCCAGACAATAACTTGAGTAAAAGTTTTTAGATTTGTATGAACTTGAATTACAAGATTCAATATTAGTACTTTTTTGGGATAATTGTCCATACTTTTTAGAAATAAAGGGCTAAGAGGATCTAAAAACTAGTTTCCTTCTTATTTC
This sequence comes from Mytilus galloprovincialis, assembly GCA_037788925.1. Lineage (NCBI taxonomy): Eukaryota > Metazoa > Mollusca > Bivalvia > Mytilida > Mytilidae > Mytilus > Mytilus galloprovincialis. The sequence goes on from CM075332.1 coordinate 19,434,846, forward strand.
AGGGCAACAACTTGAGTATGGATCCCTATGAAATTTAACCATTAGGTTCCTTAGCTCAAAGGGACGGATAGATTGAGTTTTGAGGATTTGGCCCAAACCGTTAAGAAATTATTATGGTTGTGTACCAAAAATGGCAAAAAATAAAATAGGAATTTCTTGTTTCAGTACAAATACTTGATAATAACTTAAATAAGTCTAAGGATTTCTATGATATTGTACCAATACGATAAATGTATGGTTGTGATTGATTTGGGAAGTTTGGGTTGAAGGGCCACACACAATAGTAATACAGTGTTTTAGATACACAGTTAGAAAAACTGCGGTTTTTATCCAACCCAATTATTATGATAGGTTCGAACGTTGTTTCCAATTTAGACTTGTTTATATTTTTCCGACGTAGTCGGTATAGTTTCGGTTTGTGCCCTTTGAACTTAAGGACGCTTAACTACGGCAACAGAATACGCATGCTCGAAAATCCCTTCTGTGATTGGACAACATGCTGTCATGGTGGGTGATTTGGTTGTGTTTGACAAAACGTCTCGTTAATTATATCGTGATGGAAAGCAAGTGAAAAAACTATAAATATTTGAAGATCTTTGAACTAGATCTTACAAAGATTTATATTTTTATTAAAATAATTGTTTTTCCAATAGCTCTTTACATCCGCGACAGCTGTTTATGCGGGACAATTATATAATTTTTAATGTAAACTTTGTTGTACGAACGTACATGACTTTTAGAACGCACCTACGCATATGAGATTTCCGCGGGGTTTTGGTGAATGTAAACAGAAAGATACGAGGACCGAGAATACTGAACACAAACAGAGAAAACGTTATTTAAATGGTATCTTTGTGCTTCTGAAGGTTATCGAAATGATAGTTTTAAACATATACTCAAATTTAAATACGTCGGATATCTTTTTAAAGATAGTTTTTTTTCCTAATGGGCTTGTTTTATATTTCTCCTCCGGTTTATATAATTTGTTAAATTCAATGTTTTCTCTGTGGTTCATTTATATGCTGAATCCAACCGTGTATTTATATTGAGGATTTATGGCCCAGTTTTTAGATTGCTCCTCATTAAGGTCTTATAGTTGAAACTCTGTTTCAAAAAAAATGATTTTTCGGGTTCTGTAATATGCTGAATCTATTTTTTTAAATTTTGAACATGGTTTAGATTGGTCAACATTACAGTCTAAATGGGTCCCAAATGATTGTTCGATTAAAAAAAATGAAATCTTGGGTTCAGTTTGATATGCGTTTGAATAGAAACTTTCCATTTTGAATTGTTCTCGGCCTTGGTATTTTTTGTAATTTTTTATATAAATTATCTTTAGATCCAGTTTTAATGTTGGTCAAAAACAGGGTTGAAAATAATAGACTTGTGATATGCTGAAACTTACTGTGAATTTAGATTTTGGATTGTGAACCCTGTTTTTAAATTGACCAAAGTTGAGGTCCAAAGGGTCCTAGATTAAAATTAGTTTTAACTAAATTTAAAATCTTGGGATTTTCTGATAATTATGCTGAATCTACCGTGTATTGAAATTTTGAAGGTTCGACAATAATAGATAAAATTATAATTTAAAATTGTTCAGTTCTTTGACCACATTCATTGCCAGATACCTTAACAATCAAAATTTAGAGCTGTATTACTTAACCTAACTGTTTATGGTTTGCGGTCGTACCAAGCTGTACCCCGTGGAGCATTTTGATATTGTGTTTTTCTCAAATGAACGTTCCCATGTAAAATATTGCACTAAATAGTAACACTAATTAAGTTTCCAAAGGTCGTACTAAGCTGTACCATGACTACAAATTTTGGGAAATTAGTTAAAAGTAAGGAACGTATCTCCATCATGCGAAGATCTGATTCCTTGTCCGGCTTTGGCTTTACTCTTTTCTCTTTATCCTTTTAGATTTATTGCTCTTTATCCTTTCGGTAAACTTTGGATTTTCAAATATGCTGGCCATGAATAGACATTGATAGTCGAATAAAGGCAGCAGTACTCGTTTGAAAAAAACCCAATGTCATATTCTCTATATACGTGTGTAAACTGTGCATGCAGTGCAATAGTTTCAATGAATCAGTGATATTTCAATGGTTCAAAGGATGGGTGTGTTGAATACTGTATACTAATGAGAGGGGGGCAAGGGGGGTCCCAATAACAGCAAAACAGCAAATTGATTTGGCTCATAACAGATAACAAGGAATTAAAAGGGACAAAAACAGATAACAGTAAATGAAATATTAAAATAATTCGGTCTTTGACAAATCAGTATGTCTTATTACGGATATAATCCTTTGTAATGCATTCCATTTTCTATGACTTTGTTTTTAGTATTAATTTATGTATCTAGAATGTGTTTAAAGGACTACTCAATATATTATAATATTTTTTATACGCTCGTTTACGGAACGTATTATGGTATACTGTTGTCAACATGTCGGACATTAACTCAAAAACTCTTTAACCAATTTCCATTAAACTTTGGAAAATTGTTTATATCTATTGACGTGAGCCCCCTTTTTTTTATTTTTTTATTTTTTTATAAATTTTAGATTTTAAATTTCTGGGTAATGGGATTTTATTCAATAAAATTGGTGGTTTTATTTCAGTTTTCTGATAATATCTCAAAAATGCTTTCACAAAGCAAGGAATTTTGGTGAATTGTTTATATCTATTAACATGAGGTCACTTTCAATTTTTATAAATTTTAGATTTTACGTTTCCGAGTTAACGGGTTTTATTAATTAAAAAGGGGGGATTTTCCAGTTTTCAGACATTAACACAATTTTTTTTAGATTTTATGTCATTGATGAAGGGATTTTATTCATTAGAAAAAGGTGGTATTTTCTAGTTTTCAAAAATAACTCAAAAATGCTTTCAGCAGTTCTCATGAAACGTTGGTGTATTGTTTATATATATTGACTGAAGCTCCCTTTGTTGCTAATAAAAAAATGACCTAAAAGAGTTTTAATATTCTGACTTTTTGTAAATGACCATTAAATGAGGTGTGTGAATTTATCTTAAGACTATGAGGCAAAGTGGTATATAGGGTAGAAAAATCAAAAGCACCAATTATAAGCATGCAATTTATCAAGTACTTCGAACAAATTTTGACACTCCAAAAGCAATTTATTTCACTATTTTCAAAGGCCTTATTTGAAAAAAAAATTATCAGCTGGAAGTTTTTGATTGTACCAAGTGTACTAGTAAGTAGAATACATAGTTTAGTAAGGAAACAATGGCTTGAAACGAAATAAATCTTTGTTTGTAATGAGTTATGTGCAGCTTCGGACCCAAGTACATGGTTGGAACTTTCATTGTACAGTGCATTTGGTTCTGCTTTGAAAAGAATCACAGAGCTGAGTCTATGTACCATGTTATATAAAAGGTTAAGTGGTTGTTAGGACCTAGTCCTTAATTGAGATCCTTGTCAGATATTCCTGGACATATGTTTTCCTATTTTTCATATTAAGAATTGTTTTAATTTAATATGTGCGTACGCGAAACGAGGAACATTATTCTCATACAAAAAAATAAGATAATTCTAAATACACATTCATACAAAAAATGGAATTTATTACAAAGGATAATCATAAGATATACTTGAATTGTCCTGGACCTCACTTCTGAGATGGGTATATGTTAATGGAATCCTTCTCCGAACACGGGACAAACATATTGGTAGTGGTAGACCCCAATGTCCAATGATCTTCAATTTATACCGAATATTGACTGTCAAAAAAAAATGCTAACATTCCAATTTTCAATAACAGTTAACAGCAAATACATTATCACAATAACAGATAACAAAAAAACTAAAAGCCCAATAACAGCTAACAAAGAATAAGACAATAACAGCTAACAGCAAATATATTTTCAAAATAACAGATAACAAAGAATTAAATTGCCCCATAACAGCATAACAGTTAAACCCATTGCCCCCCTCTAATGATGAAAACTGTATTCTACGGGTAAACACTGTATTCCAGGGATGAACACGATATTCCAGGGATCAACACGCTTTTCTATAGGTGAACACTATATTGTAGATATGAACTGTATTCTATAGATGAACGCTGTAGTATAGGGATGAACACGGTATTCTATGGGTAAACACTGTATTCTAGGAGGGAACTCTGTATTCTAGGGATGAACATGGTATTTTAGATGTAAACAATGTACTATAGGATGACACTGTTTTATATGGGTAAACACTGTATTCTAGACGTGAAGACTGTACTTTAGGAGAGAACACTGAATTCTAGGGCTCAACACTGTATTCTAGGTGTTAACACTGTATTCAAGGGGTAAACACTGTAATTTTGGAGTGATCACTGTATTCTAGAGAGTAAACATTGTTTTCTAAGGGCAAACACTGTATTTTAGGGGAGAACACTGTATTTTACGGAAGAACACTGTGTTCCACGGGATAATACTATAGTCAAGGAGAGAACCCTGTGTTTAATGGGAGAACACTGTATTCCAAGGGAGAAATAAAGGCAACAGTAGTATACCGCTGTTCAATACTCATAAATCCATGGACAAATAACAAAATCGGGGTAACAAACTAAAACCGAGGGAAAAGCATTAAATATAAGAGGAGAACAACGACATAATACTAAAATGTAACACACATAGACAAAATCCCACGAGAATAACAAATATAACATATATATATAACATCAAAACCAAATACATGAATTTGGGATAGACAAGTACCGTGACACGTCTTATCGCAATGTGAATTTACACTCAAAAATAAGAGAAAACAAACGACACAACGTTATAATGTAATACACACAGAAACGAACTATAATATAACAATGGCCATATTCCTGACTTGGTACAGGACATTTTTAAAGGAAAAAATGGTGGGTTGAGCCTGGTTTTGTGGCATGCCAAACCTCGCACTTTTATGGCCATGTGAAATATGACATCAAAATGACAACACAGGACTACAATATAAATAAATTGGAGAACACAATTGACAAAGAATCACACGAACAACAGCCAACAAAAGGCAACAAGTTCAAAATTTTAATACGCCAGAAGTGTATTTTGTCCACACAAGACCTACGTGTGACGACCAGAACACTGTATAATGTCAGAGGGGGACACTGTTTTCTTTGTGTTTACCCTGTATTCTAGGGGTTAATAATATATTCTAGGTTTTAACACATTATTTTATGTGTTAACATTGTATTCTAGGTGTTAACACTGTATTATAGTTATTCTAGGTGTTAACACATTATTCTAGGTGTAAACACTGCATTTTAGCTATTCTAGGTGTTAACTATGTACATTTTGAATACAGTGTTCCAAATAAATGACATATACTGGTGATCACTATGCAAATATTATAACAAATGTAAAATTCAATGCATTTTTTATTCTAACAAAATACATGTTTAAAAGGTAAAAATACAACCGGTAGAATATAGACCTATGACATAAATGCTCAGGGTATAAAAGAAGTTTGTCAAATATATCTAATTCGTCAGTCATAAATATAATGACACAAACAAAAAACATAATTAAAGGCACTATTAAGGACAAAAAAGTTTGCATGGTATGTATAAACGATGTATGAATCATGCAATAGTTATTCTCCTTCACAAAAAGTTGACTTTAGATAAATATATCTATTCCAATTAATGTTCTTTTGCAATGTTTTGGTTATAACAGTGGCCCATCCAGAAATTTTCATAAGTGGGGGCCTACTGACTGCATAAGAGAGAGAGGGCCTGCTCTAATCATGCTTCAGTGATTTCCTATTCAATTAACCTAATTTAACATTCATTGGATAGTTTACTTTCCAAATTTCTACTGTCTTATGAACATTTGTAGCATTAGACTATTTACCGGATTTGTAATCACACAAGCAACACAACGGGTGCCACATGTGGAGCAGGATCTGCTTACCCTTCCGGAGCACCTGAGATCATCCCTAGTTTTTGGTGGGGTTCGTGTTGTTTATTCTTTAGTTTTCTATGTTGTGTCGTGTGTACTATTGTTTTTCTGTTTGTCTTTTTTATTTTTAGCCATGGCGTTGTCAGTTTGTTTTAGATTTATGAGTTTGACTGTCCCTTTGGTATCTTTCGTCCCTCTTTTGTAGCACCTGACCAAACCAAATTTACAAGGTTTTAATTTTAAGATTCAAGACATATCTGCACCTATATAATCAATAATAAAGTTTAGTTATCATTGTTAAATGTGTATAGTGTGTATATGACATTGCAGTTATATCAGTATTTCTAACAGTAATTTTTCATTATTGATTATAGCATTGTTTTGATAAAAATACAGTTTTAGATCAATTATCGCACTACAGCTAGGGTATATTTATGATACAAATTTCATTAATAATTTCTTAATTCACGATTTTAACACGTAGTGAATGATATGTAAAATAAATAATGTCAAATCGCCCAACTGAGTTTAATGTTTAAAAAAATAGCACTTATTATAATCATAATACCACCAGAAAACAACACGTATGTAAAAGATGTGCATATATAACTTCTTGGAAAGAATCAAATAAGAGTATTGTTACAGGGAGATAATTCATCATTTTATAAAAATACTTGACTATGAAATACTTGCTGATATAAAAAGTTTATCGACATGAATTTCATGAGACAGTCAATATATTACTCATTTAAACAATCACAAATTGTATTTTATGATTGAAAAAGTCCAAAAATACATGTATATGACAAAGTCGAAACAGTGACTATGTATTTTATGTCTAGAACTACTAGAAAGTAATAGAATATGAATAATTTTTCATATTTATACAGACCACTAAATGGGATATTCTCGTTAAAAAAATAATTATAATTGGAAAAATTGGCAAATGATTGCCATATATAAAGTCCCTACATACAATGTACCATGTAGTACACATACTTTGCAAGTTAAAAAATGTGGTGTTATAACTAATGATGTAAGGAATGGATAATCCAGGAGTCCCCTAGGCTTGATAGCATCAGAGTCCAATGGTGCTATCTAACTCTCTTTTAAAATAGGATTTCTAATACTGTAGATTCATTATTTTTCATTGGATACCAAATTCTGTGGATTTTCCAGGTACAAGTGAACCATGAATTTAAAACATATTCAAGGAATAATATATATTCTATAGGCTTGTGTATATGCAGACTTTGGCTAAATCATGGAAATAAATATCTACGAAAGTGTAATTTTACCCCAATCCACGCAAATTGGTACAAAACAAAATAAATGAATCCACAGTATTATAAGTCGTGATAACAAGTATATTGTATAAATAATACAATCAGTGGCAATCGTGCTGTATCAGCCATTCATATCAGTCACGTTTACAAAGGCTTTATTAAACCACCTATCTATATGAAATATATATATATTATGTTATTGATATTAGTTCATGTGATGTTTGCTAAGGCTTTGTCAGACCCCCTATAATCTGTATCACATGTATAATGTCATGTGAAAAGCATTTAGTACATTTATATATTATAAAGTGCAGAGCTCTTTGGCTTATATATTGGTATCTTGTGTTGATACAGTGTGTAATATTGAAAAGGCTATATGAAATTCTCTATATATTAGCAGTATAATTTAAAGGAAATAATGCTATTTTTATAATCCCATGCACGGTGGTATTAGAAAATGCAGAAGTGAAAACTGTAACATCTATCTTAAAGATGTTCTCTACTCTATTTCAAAATAATAAGATTTTTAAAAACTGTAATACATTGATTGTAACTAAAAAAGCAGGGGAAAACATAAGGATCAGTGTGCTCGTTTTCGAGATATAGGTCATTGAAAATTTGGCTTGAAATAATTCCCTCTAGACTCTTCATATATTTAAAATTTGCACCCTTTTTCTTTCAAAAATTAGGAAAAGATAACATAATTTTATAGCATTTTCAAATAAGGCTTTTTAAACTCTACATAATTAAATTTTGAAAAGAAAAAAGCAGGGATTAGTGAGGAAAAATTTAAAATGGCTCTACATGGATAAAACCAAAGGATTCGGAATATCTGGCAAAAATTCAAAAACAAGAGGAGCAAATTGACTGTCATCTTCAAAAATATCAACTTACAGAGACATAATACAATGTACATGTAGCACCAAATATGAATAAAATAAGACGTAAATGTCAACAAGACAGCAACTGAACATACAAGTTAACAAATCTTCACAACATTTGAGCTCTCAAAAGTATATCATTCGTAATAATCTAACTTCAGTACTTCAAGCTATACTTCCATTTAGCCATTTTCAAAAACTCTTAAAAAAACAAAATATATGAAAAAATAGAATAAAGAAAGTAAATTGATGTGACGTACATTTTATCAATCATTATACGTACTTGAAAGTTCCACAATTGTTAGTGTTGGTCTCATTGCAAGAATTACGTTCCTATTTCCTTTATCATATGTTTACACCCTCCAATACTCATATACACACGTTTTTATTAGTTCTGGCTTTCTCAACATAAAAATAAATCGGTGAGTAAATATATAATTCATAACAATTTAATGCAAAACTACATTTGGACGGCATTTACAAACCATGTGTTATATTTAAAAGACGCAGAATTGCCTGAATATACTTTTGTTTATTTGACTATAATATTTCTTTAGTAACTTTTGTTTTTTTACTAATTAACGAATATAAAACAAATTTTAAGATAAAAGAATAAATTTGGTGTTTTATATCATCAGAAATTGATGATTAACGCTTCACAAAAAATATATTACCAAATAAACAAACAAACCTAGTATGGCAGTTCTGCTTCTATTGGTACCAGTTTTGATTAAAAACCCAACATGAAATAGTCCCTGAATGATTTGTATGAAAAAAAGTAGTTTGACATGAAAGATACAACAACAAATAGTAGGTGACCAATACGTATGACCATTTACTGAATATCCAACATCTAGAAAATATTACTCATACTTCACATTTTTTTTGTCCTACTAAGAATAAGGTGTTTACCTGTATCTCCTTTTATGCACAGACACCATATGTTAATAAACTATACTGGAATGCAATAATGCAACACCTCAATAGTATACGACTTTCACGTTAACTTAAAACGTTACCGAAAGTAACACCACTATCGTGCGTAAAGTCCGCTAGATTTGCCTCCCTGCATATGATACTAGAGTTACACCCCTTTAAGAAGTACGAGTTGTTTCCCTTAACCGAACTAATAGTTCAGTATAGTTGCATCTTCTAAAACATTCATGCCATGTTTGGTTTGATTTAATTCAGTGATTCTTCAAAAGAAGATTTTTGCATGTATTTCACTTTGTTAAACTAAGTTCCCCATGATATATACATGGTATCAACAAATTAATAATATCTGCCAATGAAAACTTAGTTATTATAGGATACATAATTTATAAACGAACAGATGATAGTAAAGCCAAAAATCATATTGTGATGACATATAATATTTTTGAAAATATGTTTTAACAAATATGAAGTATGTGGTGCATGTTATGAACTAAATGGCACAGACCTAACCTGTCATGTCGGCAGAAAGCAGATGTCAAAGCAGAACAAAATGTAAAATTAATCATAGAAGACTCACAAAAAAAATCAGCTCAATATATGAAGGCAATGAGTGACTTGAAAAGCCTGTATAACTTTTGAAAAGTCCAAAGCCAAAACTTGTAAAAACAATTTTTCCTTCTTTTTCCGAGATTCCACTTTTTTACCCCCTATATCCCACATCTCAAAAGCGTTTCACACCCCTCTATAGAGGTCTGTAGGTAGCTTGTTTTTTTTGTTCTGTTCTTCATACTTATTTCATTAACAACACTGAAAAATATATTCAAAAGTTTAATACTATTCGAACAACGTTGCAGAATCTACTAGTTAGATTTATTGTTAATTTAAATTTGTTCTCTTCATGAATATATATATATATATGAAATTTTGACACTGAGTGATTAGAAAACACCAATCAAGTATTCTACTGGTATGAAAATTGTTGTACATTATGTAAAACAAAACCTCTACTGTGTACACTGAGAAAAACTGCTTACGTGGTCTCGTGGTAGACTGTTCGCCCTGAGTGTTGGAAGTCTTGGGTTTTATCCGTTCCCATGTCAAACAAAAGACTTAATTTTATTTTGCCGCGGCTTTGTTAGGCATGCAGCATTATAAAGAGTAAAACAATAGACAAGTAGGCACGAAGTCGACACAATGTATAAATGAATGTGATATGTATGAATGGGTTTAAGTATGTTTACATGAGAATGATGTATTAAAATATTGGAATACAAAAAATGTGCTGATTCTTTATAAAAGTTAACAACGTTAATGATGCTAACTTAGCTGCACCACTCGATGCCTATTTTATACATTAATAAAGATTTTCTTTAGTGATGCTCGAAGCAAATATTGCAGAGGTGATGAAACCAAAATATATACATAAAAATCAGAGCTCTTTATGAGGAAGATGTATTCCTTTATTTGATATGATTTCGAAATTTTACACAGCAAATCTCAATTTAACAAATTGAATATCCTTATTTTATATCAGTATAGAGTTATGGACTACTAGTCTTGTGATACCCCCTGGGACTTGTCCTTAGGCAGAAGTATTATGACCCATGATGGTAGTAACGACAATAGCTGGACTTAAAATATAGCAAAATATATACATAAAAATCAGAGCTCTGTATGAGGAAGATGTATTCCTTTATTTGATATGATTTCGAAATTTTACACAGCAAATCTCAATTTAACAAATTGAATATCCTTATTTTATATCAGTATAGAGTTATGGACTACTAGTCTTGTGATACCCCCTGGGACTTGTCATTAGGCAGAAGTATTATGACCCATGATGGTAGTAACGACAATAGCTGTACCAAGTTTACTGCACCAGATGAGCATTTTGACAAATAACATATTTTTAAAATTGTAAGATCTTCCACTGTCCGCATCATATAAGCAATCGAGATACAGCTGAAATTAGCAATGCTTCAAGCCCAGGCATAGATAACAACCTTAGTCGTATTTAACATTTTGGTCATCAGTGCTCTTCAACTTCGTCCTTGTTTGGCTATCTAACTATTTTGGTATGAGAGTCACTGATGAGTCTTATGAAGACGAAACGCGCGTTCGGCGTATTAGATTATAAGCCTGGTAACTTTGATTACTATTTACACCACTGGGTCGATGCCACTGCTGGTGGACGTTTCGTCCTAGATGGTATCACCAGCCCAGCAGTCAGCACTTTGGTGTTGACATGAATATCAATTAATATATGGTCAATTTTTTTTCATAAATTTACTGTTTGCAAAAGTATACATTATTCGAAAAACTAAGGGTTTTCTAATCCCAGGCAAAGATATCAACCTTTGCCGTATTTGGCACAACTATTTGGAAATTTTGGGTCGTTAATGCTCTTCAACTTTGTTTGGCTTTCTAACTATTTTGATATGAGCGTCACTGATGAGTCTTATGTAGACGAAACCGCGTCTGGCGTATCAAATTATAAGCCTGGTGGTATCATTGATAACTTTATCAATATGATTAATGCACAAAGATGTCAAATTGCTTGAGGGTATGGAGAAAGACACAAAAGGGAAAGTCAAACTCGTTAGTTAAAAAACAAGAGACATCCCAATGGTAGAAAATTAAACTATCAAAAGAAAACTTTATTATACAAAACATACATAGTATTAGATGCATGATTTTTTATGAGTTGTTAGTGGCTTTGAATTAGCTTTCAGTAATTGTTCGTTCTTATGTTGTACTGTTACACCACTGTCCCAGGTTAGAGGGAGGGTTTGGATCCCGCTAACATGTTTAATCCTGCCAGATTCTGTATGTATGTGCATTTTCCGAGACAGGAATCTGTAATTTAGTGGTTGTCGTTTGTTGATGTGTTACATATTTGTTTTTAGTTTATTTGTTTTACATAAATTAGGCTTTTAGTTTTACGATTTCGGGGCCTTTTACAGCAGACTATGTGGTATGGGATTTGCTCATTGTTGAAAGCTGCACTATGACTTATAGTTGGTAGTTTCTTTGTTATTTGGTCTCTAGTGCAGAGTTGTATCATTAGCAATCATATCATCTTTTTTATATAGAAAGTTTTACAGTTGTTGATAAGAAAACATTAATCAATTTTTTTTGCTGATACATAACTTGAGTAAAACACCAAACAACACAAATATATACTATAAGAAAAACTATTTTGGTGGGTCCTGTCGTAAGTTTTTTCCCCTGATTGTTTGCAGTTTGGTGTTTGAGCTCATGTCATTTTAAACCAAAGCCTTGAAACATTCTATTGAATGCTACGTTGCTTGGCATGAAGCATTTAGAAGTAAAAAATAGACAAGTTGGCACAAAGTCAACATTATGTATTATGTCTGTGAAGGGTTCCTGCAGACCTACCATGTACATGTTGTAACATTGTACTAGCACATAAACATCCAACTGATTGTGTGTGTCTAGTACAAATCCCCTCAAAATGTAGACTTTTGTCATTTGAAACCCTTGCCAAAACTATGTCGAATATGTCACTCAGCATTTCCGACCTTATATTTTTTTACTGCCTTCACTACTCCCGTGGTATCATAATAACTATTTAGATATATTATATGGTTTTCAGGTCTTTGATAGATCGATATATAATGGAACGTTCCCGTCTTAGTGTTTATATTCGTATATGCACTACATGTCTATTGTTGAAGAATATATGTTAACCTCTGGATATTTTTGGGGTTGCTGTCTTACATTTTCCTCCCGAAATTTGGTTTCATATATTCTGAGCATGTTAAATGGAATGGTAGCTACATACGATTGCAATATTTCAGTTTTGCTACTACTTTTAACATTTCTTTTGTCTGAAGCGTGGGAAATTGTACAGGTATTGTAAGTAAACTATTACTAGCTGAAGCTAATTAATTTTCAGGTGAAGTTAATGATGATTTCAATTGGAAGATCAACATAAATAGTTACCTCTATAACTTTGGGTGTTTCTAGACAATTCAAGTGTCTTTGTATCTTGAAAAAGGAAAAAAAAACCGAAAAGATTTAATTAAGCTAGGGACTTTTTTTTTCAACTTTAAATATTTTATTCCACTACTGGTTGTGAACAATGTCCCTTAGCGCTACAACAATGACGCTAAGGTTCCTCCCTGTATTGTTAATTGCTAATGAAACCAGGGAATTTGATTAGCAAAATATATCATATATTTATATCTTGTGTTAGTTGCATTTTACAAAGTATTCATACGAGCAATACACAATACATATATATTATTCAGTGATCCTATAAACAATCATATAAAAATAATAGATAAAAGAAACCAAATAACCGGAGTTTGTCCGTCATTTGTTTTGATTATATAAAACTAGCTTAACCGAAAGTAGAATGATCAAGAATGATCAAGCATGGTTGACCTCATGGCTTGACAAATAATTTCATGAAATGGTGAGTTATTTATTACCATCATCAAGTCACTAATCAAATGTGTAAATTTTTAAACTTATAATAATCGAATATTTCAGGTATGTAAGAATGAAGTATATTGAAAAGATCAAAGAAGGAGTTATTGACCCCTGATCTTGATTGATTTGTAAATTATTACTTGATTGATTCTTTGTTATTTAAATACTGTAGTATTTTTATAAGGTCCAATTCTTATAAAAAAAAAAAAAAAAAATATAATCAAAGTTTTGATATTTTGTTCTGAAATTTTCTCAAAAATACACTATCTAAATTTAGATTCTTTAATCCCAATTAAATCAATGCTAAACTTTGTATTTACTTATTTAAAAGATAACAGATTAAAAATATTTAAATGGAAATTGCTGCATCATATCCTTCCTTGTAAACAACTGCTTTTTCAATGGAAGATAAAAGAGGACAGTAATTGTGACTTATGTAATGTAACAGAAGATTATAAACATTTTTTTCTAGAATGTCATTACTTTAAAACTTTTTGGGAAAAGATCAAAATACTATTAAATAAAGTTAAAATAGGTCATCATATCCTAAACTACAGAAATCTCATTATAGGATATAAAATCAGTGATATTAATTATTATGATATAAATCTGTTGGTGACACTCATCACATTTTCTATCCATAAGTACAAATTTTGATGTGTATGCCCTGTTCAAAAAAGATTTTTTGAACTACTTAAATATTTCGACACTTTCAGGTGGTAAACATGGTAAAATTTTGAAAGAAGTAAGCTTGTACATATAATTATTATTCTTGCATATATGTTATATGCTATATTTATGCAGCAATACATGTGTCTCAATATTATTTAATCTTAAAACCACGTGCTGTGGACTTCGTCATGATCATGATCAGCGACAGTGATAAAAGATTTAACCCCTACTATTCTTGAAGCATCCTTCATGTAATATATCACATATTCATAAATAAATAAACTTATATAATGTACCTCAATTCGCAACCAAGTATGTACACCTACATAATTTATATATATAACAAACTACTTCGAATGTTAATTTGCCTCCATCGTGTGATCCTTGATCAATAGGTTATGACCAGGTCAACTAGCATATATACAGAGTCAAAGCGGTTCACGAATGTAATTTTTCCGGAAATTAATTTCTGCAGTAATCTGTATACATAATATTGTTACATGTAAATCTAACCTTCTATTATAATTATTATTTTACTGAACAATCTCCCTGTTTGTTCAGTAAAACTAACCCTACAGGGGTGCCCTGTCAAATGCTGTAGACATGGTATTCATTATAACAGCAATAGTGCAATAAATCAGATTTTAGATAAAAAAAAAAAAAAAAAAAAAAAAAAAATACACTATCTGGATGTTATAACATTTGTGTTTCAATTTCATTTTTTAGAACTGAAAACATATTCACAAATTTAGTTTTCTTTTCTGATAAATAAAAACATTTATAAATCACAAAACAAATCATTGTTATGCCATGATTAAGTGGATTATATTCAATATCTTCAATTTTATATCCAAGTACAAGATTTTTAAGACAGAAGACATGTCGATCTATATTAAAATACAAAAATATGTCATACATTATTGACCAATAATTTTTTACCAATTTACATTCAAAGAAAAAAGGATTATAGTTATCACATTTGGAACAAATCACACAATTTGGATTATCAGATATTTTCCAACGATGGAAATTATGATTAATTGCTGTAATATTATGCAGTAATTTCCATCTAAACATTTTCATTCTATTATCTTTTAAAAAATGGAATGTAAAAGTAAGGTTCTTCTTTATAAAATAAGTAACGTTATCAAAAGTGAAATGATTTTTCCATACATAGAATCCTACTGGGAGCTATTTATTAGATTTAATTAAAATATTATATATTTCTTTGAATGAAATTTTGTCCAGATTGTAATACAATCCATGGCTATTCATCTTTAAATCTTGTTGAAAATGAATTTTAGTATTTGTAGATGTTTTACTCTTTAATTTTTCTTTCCAAGATTTGGGTTTAGCTTTACGTAAAATACACATTTCTGCTATCCAATTTTGTTTCCTTTTAAGTTTGTCTAAAAAAATTTGAGAAATTTCTCCTTTATTGTCGATTATGTCGTTAATAAAAATTATATCTTCTTCTATCCAATGTTTAAAATACAAGCTTTTGCCTTGATTCTTAATATATTGATTTCCCCATATAACTTGTTTCCTTATATCTAAAAAGTTTTCAGTTTTTTTTTGTCTTCCCGCCACCAGTTTTAATCCAGCATTTTAAGATTTCTAAGTAAAAAGTAGGCAGGTTTTTGATGTTCTCTAATGATTTATGAGAACCCAGATTCATTTTAAATTTTAGGTTTTTACCTCCAATCTCAAATAGAAGGTTGGAATAATTTTCCAGTTTGCACAAGTTTCATCTGTAAGTCTTTTAACCCAATTTATTTTCATTGCTTCAATGTAGGAATCTAGATCTGTCATTTTTAACCCACCTTCTAAATAATTTTTTCTTAGCACTGAGCGTTTAACTTTCTCACTACCACCCTCCCATAAAAAATTGTATATCATCTTCTTAAACTTAGATATAGTTTCTTTGCACAGATTTATTAGTGATGCAATATATGTTATATTAGGTATGACAAGTGTTTTGATGATAGTGATTTTACCAATCATGCTAATTTTCCTTTTTTTCCAATCATTAATTATTTTTTCTGATTTTTCCAACTGTTTTTCTGTATTAAGTTTTTGACATTCTTTCTTGTCAGAGCCAAAATAAATCCCAAGACTTTTTACGTTATGTTTCCAATTAATGTTTTCAAATTTGTCCTTGCAGTGTTAAAGTTTACCAAGCCATATACCTTCTGTTTTGTTTTTATTAAGTTTGAGTCCAGAGAGCGATCCAAAAGTTTGTATTATATTAAGTGCATGCTTTATTTCATTTTTAGATTTAAAAAAAAGAGTTGTGTCATCTGCTAATTGTGAAATTTTTAGACTATGAGTTTTTTTTATCAATTTTGATTTGTATTCCTTTTATTTCATGAAAGTCTCTTATTCTGCAAGCAAGTAATTCAACTGATAAAACAAACAATAAAGCGCTAAAAGGACATCCTTGTCGAATTCCTCGCTCAATGTTAAAGGTTTCTGAAATCCACCCGTTATTTAAAATACATCCTTTTATGTCATAATACAGGGTTTTAACCCACTTCTGAAATGATTCATTAAACCCAAATTTCTTTAATGATTCTAACATAAAATCCCATTCCAGTGAATCAAATGCTTTAGAAAAGTCAATAAATAATATAGCTCCTTCAATATTAAAATTTTCTGAATAATCTATAATGTCTTGTATTTGACGCACATTGAAACCTATATAGCGATTTTTTTATGTATCCATTTTGGTCTCTATGGATTATTAATGGTAAGATTTTTTTTTTTAAGTCTTTGTGCTAAAGTATATGTTATTAATTTCACATCTATATTTAATAAAGTTATTGGACGGTAGTTATCCAGGGACAAAGGGTCATTTTTCTTATAAATTAATGATATAATCCCAATCTTTTGGGTATTAGATAAAGATTCTTTATATCATAACAATTATTAGAGACTTTTAAAACTATGTTTTTCAATTATGGCCAAAATTGTCTGTAAAACTCCACAGTTAAACCGTCTTTCCCAGGTGTTTTATTTAGTTTCATTTTAAAAATGGAGGATGTTAACTCTTCTAGTGTTAATTTACCATCTACCTGTTTACTTTCAGAAGATGTCAAAGAATGATTTATGTTTGTACCCTCAATATATGATTTTAAGATTTCAGTATCAGGGTTAGAGCTTTTGTATAGGACTTTGTAATACTCTTTACTCATATTAAGAATTTCACTTTGATCTACAGTTACCTCCCCATTTTGGGACAATAACTTATTAATAAAAAATTTTGATTGCCTGTGTTTTTCTAAAGATAAAAAGAATTTTGTATTTTTTCACCTTCCTCAACCCATTTTATTCTAGACCTAATTTGGGTATATATGGTCTAGTTCATATTCTAATTGTTTAATTTCATTAGAAAGATTATTATTTGTGTCCGTAGGCAGTGTATCTAACCTTTCGTTTAAAGTTTTAATTTCTCTTTCCAAAACATTGATTTAGGGACTTTTTCATGTTTTTAAATTTTAAAACTTTTTATTCAAAACTTTTAACCAGGTTAATCCAGATGTAAGAACATTTTTGAAATCTAAAGATAATGAAGGGGACATGCAGATTCATGACAAAACTAATTTTCCGGATTTAGCAAAACTAAATATTCATGATTGTTATTGTCCTATTATCTATATAAACAAAGATAAGGTTGTCTTTATGTCAAATCCTGTATGTGTATATGTCTAAAGCGTACAAACTATATCTTTATAAAAAAGCAATTGTTTTTGTGCAAACATGTTATTGCAGACAATAAGTTGGATGGTTTGGTGACAGCAGCTAGTTTAAAAAGAGGCAACAGATGCCAAATGAACATTATGTATGTACCTGTCCAAAGTCAAAAGCCTGTTGATCGTGTGTTGCTGTCACAGTGTAACATATTTGTTTTTCGTCCTTATTTTGTACATACATTAGGCCATTAGTTTTGTAGTCTAAATTGTTTAACATTTGTCATTTAGATAAATTTTATAGCTGAATATGCGGTATAGGCTTTGCTCATTCTTGAAGTCGACCGAAAGTTGTTAATTTCAGTGTCATTTGATCTCTTGTAGAAAGTTGTATAATTTACAATCCTACCACACTATAATATTGCTGACAACATATCTGACTTGAATCATTTGGTGTGCTAAAATTTCTGTTCTCAAATTTAAATGTTACTAGTCAATGGAAACGACATTAATTAAAAAAAATCTCTTAAAAAAACAACAACAATACACTATTATTCAGTATATGTCATCAACAAATTTCGAAAGGTTATTCACTCAATACAAAATTAATCATTCCATGGCAACTAATTTAGTTGTTGATATTCCAGATTATCATTTAAACACATAAATGTAAATTAGAGCATATTGTAGCTCATTACTTTCATATATAAATTATAAAATAATTTGTTCAAAGATAGATTATAAATGTATTCATTTTATTTTGATTATTGTTAATTTTGAATTCAAGCCACCATAAAGATACCAGGACCCAGGAGCATACAACCAGACTTTATCATTTGGATTTAACTTTCGGGTGACAGTTACTGCTCCAGTATGTAGGAAAGTACTGCTGTGACTACCGATGGATGTATCTGAAATATAATTCCCATTCAGACTAATGTAGTAGTGCGCACCACTTGTAAAAGACATCACAGAAGCTGATATAATGTAAAGTCCTTCTTGTTCGCATGTAAATTTTCCCGTGGACTTGTATGTGGCCAGGTTGGTAACACCAACACTAAACTTTACATCGTCGAACTTCATTATGGTATTGCTTATTGTTCCTGTATGCGATGGATGAGCGGTCATTGCAACTGAAAAAAAAAAGGAAAACAAACTTAATTAAAACTTAGAAATGGAACAGGTTTTGTTTAAATGTAAATGCTATATTTCTTTTTTTCAAATTTCGCAGTCTAAGGTATTAATATCTAATTGATAATCAAATTTTGGAAGACTATTTGCCTATAAAAAATGCGTTTTCAAAAGAATTGTGTAACTTATCCGATTAGAAACTGTGACAACAAAACATTTTCGGTTGTTTATTCTCTTTGTTTTTACTTCTCATGTTCAAGTTGTACACGATTTTCAAAAGGGTTTATCATTTAGTTGATGACAGACTATAAAACCAAAATGAAGTGATTCTGTTTAAAAAAAATAAACAAAAGATACGCTCAGCAGAACTTATTTTCAAGTCAAAATATTTGGTACATAAAAGATGAAGGTGTTTGAGAACACACGTTTCTGCGCTCGAGCTTGATTATAGATACACGACAAACTTTTGAAAATTATTTTTTGTTTCGTGTTTTTTTAAACTCTGCCTGCGAGTTTTTGTTTTTGTATGTTATATGAATTTGATAAGACTTAATAACCCCTTCGCCTAGTGGCGGGGCATGAAAATATACTGAAGGAAAATTGTATATTCGTATTCAAAATCTGAATGAATGAATTCTCTACATCAAAGTGGTGGAAATCACTCATGGAAAGATTAGAAGAGTAGTTTGAATAATTTCATATTAATGGATGGGGGTGGGTGGGAGGATGAATGAACATTAATAAACTCTATTGAAGAAAATTGCATTAACAGCATATAGAAGGAAAAGTGTTTATCCAGTATGAGGATAGAATTAGCTCAAATTAAATAATATGGCTCTCTTAATTTGCACAATTTTATTTAAACTGCAGTTTATATCTTAACCAAATAATGTTGCCTGTTCTGAACATGTTGCAAAAAAACAAAAAAAAATGCAAAGCACAAATTCTTCTACTAAGTAAATGATACCAACTATCCTTGTAAGACATAAAATCTAGACCAACAGCTAAGAACGTTAAAGTGTCATCAAAAATAATCTTAAAATGTTGTTTTGTGGCATTTTGTAAGTTGAAACATAGATTCTATGACATTGAAGATTACAGATTGTAGAGTGCCTCAATTTTTAAAGTATTTTTCAACAGAGGGCATTAAAAGTGTACTTTTTCAACGTAAACAAATTAAAACACTTATTTTCATTTAAAAGTGGATTCTTTCTTGATTGCAAAATTATATATTCACTTCTAATAAAAGTTCAAATGACTAAAATAGACATTATGATTGAACTAATAAACAATGGTTTGTTATAATTAAAAGTTTTAAAATTTTAAAACTGTTTCACGCCAAATCCTGATAAAAAAAATAAATGAACTAATCTAAATTGTTGATTAATTACAGATGATGATTGGAAATTTATTAAGTGAATTATTAGGCCTTACTTGAATATCTTTTAATTATTCATATCTATATTCATATTTCCTTTTTTATGATATCTTGTTAATCCATTATTTATCTTTCAGACATAATTTACAGAATCACTTTATGTAATGTAGATCAAAAGAAATATGTAATAAATGCATCTATCATCCTTATATATATCAAACATCTAACATATACATTTGTGTATTCAATTATGAGGTCAAATATTTGTATATTGAGTTGTATATTAGAGTATAATTATGTAACACAGAGGTTGAAAGGTAATGCAGTCAATTTGATTGAGGTGTGGCATTGTAATTAAAGGTTTACCTCGTCTCTGATTGTTTGTTGATAATGACAGTTGTCAATCATGCTCGTAAACCAAGAAAAATGCTTATCTGGGCCCCTTTTTGGCCCCTAATTCCTAAACTGTTGGGATCTTAACTCCCAAAATCAATCCCTACCTTCCTTTTGTGTTCATAAACCTTGTGTTTAAATTTCATTGATTTCTATTTTCTTATACTAAAGTTATTGTGCAAAAACCCATAATAATGCTTATTTGGGCCTTTTTTTGGCCCCTAATTCCTAAACAGTTATAAACCAAAACTCCCAAAATTAATCCCAACCTGCCTTTTGAGATCACAAACCTTGTGTCAAAATTTCATAGATTTCTATTTACTTAAACTAAAGTTATAGTGCGAAAACCAAGAAAATGCTTATTTAGGCCCTTTTGGCCCCTAATTCCTAAACTGTTGGGACCAAAACTTACATAATCAATCCCAACCTTCCTTTTATGGTCATAAACCTTGTATTTAAATTTCATAGATTTCTATTTACTTAAACTAAAGTTATAGTGCGAAAACCAAAAGTATTCGGACGACGACGACGCAGACGACGAAGCCAACGTGATACCAATATACGACCAAAAAATTCAAATTTTTGCAGTCGTATAAAAAGCCTGCACATGAACACACCTTAATGACATATATATTCTTTTATGAACTGCTCCAAAAATATATCCATTTTTGTCGAGCCTTCGATTTTAGTCGAAAAAGCGAGACTAAGCGATCCTACATTCCGTCGTCGTCGGCGGTGTCCACAAATATTCACTCTGTGGTTAAAGTTTTTGAAATTTTAATAACTTTCTTAAACTATACTGAATTTCTACCAAACTTGGACAGAAGCTTATTTATGATCATAAGAAAGTATCCAGAAGTAAATTGTGTAAAAATAAAATTCCATTTTTTCCATATTTTACTTATAAATGGACTTAGTTTTTCTGCGAGGAAACATTACATTCACTCTGTGGTTAAAGTTTTAAAAATTTTAATAACTTTCATAAACTATTCTTGATTTGTACCAAACTTGGACAGAAGCTTGTTTATGATCATAAAATAGTATGAAGAAGAAAATGTTGTGAAAATAAATTTCCACTTTTCCGTATTTTACTTATAAATGGACTTAGTTTTTTTTGCCAGAAACAAAACATTCACTCTGTGGTTTAAGTTTTTAAAATTTTTATAATGTTCTTAAACTATCCTGGATTTCTACCAAACTTAGATAAAAGCTTGTTTCTGATCATAAGATATTATTCAGAAGTAAATTTTGTAAAAAAAAAATCACTTTTTCCGTATTTTACTTATAAATGGACTTAGTTTTTCTTCCAGTTAACATTACATACAGTCTGCAGTTAAAGTTTATAAAACATTTATTAGATTCATAAACTATACTGGATTTTTTTACCAAACTTGGAAGCTTCTTTCAATCAAAAGACAGTATCGAGAGGGACATTTTTATTGATGTTTTTCCTCATTTTTGTTGAGTCTGCGATTAACAGCAAAAGTAGGCGTGACACTGGGTCCCGTGGAACCCTTACAGATTTTTTTATATGGTTATTTTGATAAATTGAGCATTTAGTTAGACTTTTCCAACTAAGACACCAAATTGTACTTCAGTCAAAATGATATTATAACTTATATGTAGAAAGACTGAGCATATGTTCCCACTGTTTGGAACTTTAATTCATCAAGGGCATTTTCATATAAAAAAATAAAGGTTTCGTTAGTATTACCTCTTTCTGAATTCTTGTTTATTTGTGTCTGCATCACGGACATGGTCTTATTCTCCTGTTTCTCCATGGCTTCAATCTTACTGATGATACCAGATGTTGTCGAATTGTGATTCTGTTCAAGTCTCAATAATTGCTTAGAATTATCCGTTTCTAGTTCTCGAAGCTTCATTAACTGGTCCCGTGAGGTGGCATTTAATACACTCAATGCTGATTTTTGGTTCATAGTAATATTATATAAGGCAAGAAAATCTTGACCACGCGCACGTTCGTTTACAGTCAGAGAGTGTGTTTGAGCGGACACTGACTTTAAGTCCTGTTGTATAGTTTGAATTTCCTGCAATGGTTTGATGTTTCCAAGTTGTTTCAACGTATGAATGTCGTTTCTATTTTCACTGGTTTTGTTTTGCACTGACACAAATTGGCTTTTGATTAAATTGAATTCGTTATTCACTGACTTATATTTAAGTTCTAAATCCGTATATTTGCGCTCAAGATCAGTGTACTTTTGGTGTAGCGATTCATATGCTTGGCTAGAAACGCTTTGATTTTCGCCACTAATTAATTTCTGATCGAGAGCATCAAACTTGTGTTCCAGTTGAGAGGTAAGCATTGCAAGAGCATTGTCGACGTAGTGACGTAATTGTTGATCTTCCAATTGTCTCGTCTTGGTCTCGCCATAAAATTCTGACGCTGTCACATATTGATTCTGTGTTCCTGATTGACCACTACCGCTTTGTGTCTTATCCAGTAAAAAGCCATGAGAAGAGAGGAATACAAGAAACAATGGAAAAAGTTTCGTCGCCATACTGGTTTTGACAAAGAATAGTGTGAAGTTTATCATCTCGTCTATTGATTTAATGATAAAATGTATCTATCAAAATATATCTATATTTGTATTATTTATCAAATATATATTAATACCATATTTTAATAAAATGCACATTGGCCTGATACAATTACAGTCATATTAGATGACATTCAGAAATCAAATGATGTTTGAACGATGTACGAATGCAAAATCATGCACTGTCCGAAAGTTGAATGCGGATGATAAACGAACGATGTACAATGTATGTGTGTATGATCTGTATAAGCATCCTGTCGGAAGTTTCATCACACGATATGGTATAGGAACGTTTGTTGGTCACTAAAGTTTAACTAGTATTTATGGCAAGCCGTTTTACTATTAATTTGAATTTCAAGATATCTCATATAATATACAAGATATCTTATATAATTTCATTTTTATAAGATATCTTATATATTATATGAGATATTTTATATAGTTTATCAGATATATTATGAAGTTTATCAGCTATCTCCTATTTTTAGATAAAATATCTTTTAAATATTTTTTTTATATAATGTATTGTATATACTTTATACTTTATGCGATATCTCATATAGTTAATAAGATATCTTACAATTTTTATAATATATTTCTTACAGTTGATTTAAAATATCTTATAAAGAAAATTATATGAGATATCTTCTAAACTATGCAAAATATTTTATAAGGTTTATTAGATTTCTTGAAGTTATAATAAATAGTTAAAACGGCTTGTCATAATCATTTAATATTTATATCTTCACATAATGTCATATACTTTATAAGATGTATCAAATAATTATAAGATATATTTTATAGTTTTCTTTATAAGATATCTGAAAAACTATATGAGATATCTTATAAGTATATGATGTATCTTTTAAAGTATATGAGATATCTAATAAAGTATATAAGATATATCAAAAAGTTTACAAGATCTTTAATAAAAACTTGTATGAGATATCTTGTATAATTTATGAGATATCTTGAAGTTAGAATAAGTAATAGAACGGCTTGTCACACATTTAGCTAGGGCAGTGATTGTCTCTTGGAAATCATTCCCAACTTAGATTTTCTGCATGGTGTATAAACCTTTGTCAATAAAAGGGAACTTTCTTCTATATGTGCGATTAAAGGTGGTTTCGATGAGGAATTTATCCTGGCATTAGATCTCTCCTATATAAGTATTCTGAATCTATTATTTCATTCTCCATGTTCCAAAATTCTCGATTTATAAGCGAGTGTCTACAGTATGCTCGTGATGATGATCATCATCATCGAATTCATCAACAATTACAGGAATTGCATATTTACATATAGATATCACATTTGAAATAAAAATAAAACAAAGCTGAATTGAAACTACTATAATATTTTCAAAGTGTTTTTTGGTTTTTTAATATTTTAGATATCGTCGCTGGGCTTCTAAAATGTTTTAAAAAAAATATCTCACAAACAGGCTGTGAAAATTTTGGCAAAATGCATGCTTCCAAAATGTCGTATGTGAACTTGACCAATTTTTTTTTAAATAACAGTGAAATAAAAACTTTGACATTTCTGGATTATCCCAGAACTTAAATTATTGTCACAAAAATAAAGAAATGTTCAATTATTTTTTTCTCTAAGCCATTCTACAACAATTTTCAAGTTTTCATACAACATTTTGTAAGCAAACTTTACAAACTACTGACATTGGCAACTTTGTAATATGTCTTATTTCACACATTTTGATTGGTCTAACTGTATGTTATTTTGTAATACAAAAGATTTCCCCCCGCCCAGACCATTGGTGTCAAAAAGTATTTTTAGCCAAAAAAGTCATATACGACATTTTAGAAGCCCAGCGACGATATGTGTTATGGTAACTGGGCATTTTTTTTCATTTAAACTTAAAGCCTAGTGTATATTTAGAGTGTCAGTTGAAATAATTTATAATGCAGTGAACCTTATTTTTCCAATAAAATATTAATAAAAAATATAATATACATCAACTTAATAAATTTAAAACATGACATCTTTGTATTTATTAAAACAAAAAATCTAATATAATCATGATAATAAAACTTTCATTGTAATCCTTGATAACCTTTACAAAAAGAAAATGTGTTCCAAAATTGCAGTGAAAATATATTTATTTTAATTAAATTTAAATAATGTTTGTAAAAATTAAAGACATGACATACGAACACTTTGATCAGGTTTGATTACCTCAGTACAAGAGTGATTTACATGAAAAAGGAAAGTCCTATTTTCATAACTCGTGTATTACCTATGTAGTGAATTCAAAAGGCCTTGAGATTTAAGTTTAACAGGATGTTGTAATTTTGGATGAATGTTATTAAAAATCTATTACTCTCTGACCAAGTGTGATCTGTTTAATGAGTTTGTCCCATATATTAATTACTTCACCACTAATCAGAAGAACAATTTTATTAATTTCTTTAAATTTTAATTCTTCTTTCAATTTGATTTAAATTATATATACTTTATTATAAGTTACACGGTGTGTTAGTCCCTAATACAATCTATATATGCATACGGGGTCAGTAAATTCCATATGGGATGAGAGCGAAGTTCGAATCCCCATATGAAATTTTCTGACCCCATATATATCGTATTAGGTCACTAGCACACCGTGTAACGAATTTATCTTACCGAATATCTTCACATGCGGTATTTTGACTAACGGTCTATCAAAGTGATCAAGTCTTCCATTCTTAGTATTAAGATATCCTACTAACATTTGTCTATACAAAAAACAAATGCCAACTATAGCAACTTTTTAGCTTTAAATTTGTTTTAGGAATTTATTTCAATCGTTCTTTACATGTATCAATTGCTTCGTCTGTTGAATCCTTTCTTTGTTTGTTTTGAAAGAGGGAAGTAACTTCGTTATGCCAACAATAACAACTTGTTAGCTTTAATTATGTTTTATTAACTTATTATTTACTTCTTACTAACCCCATATGGTAACTAACCATGTATGGTTGCTAACCCTATATTTTTTAGGACACCCTAAATCAAATATACATAGTCACCACGTGTAGTCCTTTAACCAACTATATCTCTATAAATCTATAGGAGGTAAGATAATACACAAACTATAATACTATATATATATTTCTAATATAAGGCTAAACAATGTCAGTGATTTTGCTGGCTGTTGTTACCTCATTAAAAGATAATTATATGGTTTTTAAGTAAAAGAAAATCTGTTTTTATTTTAAAAATTAATATAACAAAATTTTTATATCAGATGATTTTGATTTAACTATTTCTATTTGATTAATCTGAGAATCATGTAAGGATGTACAAATCTGTTTTTATATAATTATATATATCTTTATTTTCTTGTGGCTGTTGTCATGTCAGGTTAAAAGAAGTTTATTTTAACAGTCAAATTTAAAATAAAGTAGAAATTATTTGGTCAAGTATGGTGACTACTGGTCGAAGATTGTTCAGATGTTTGGTCGAGTATGGTTTCGAATGAAAAAAATAGTTCAAGTACAGGTCGAAAATGGGATTAAGAAAGTTTCATACTGGTCGAGAATGGGTAAGACTGTTTCATACTGGTCGAGTAATAGTTTAGACTATTTGCAATGGCAAAGATAAGGATCAAGTACAAATCAGAACAGTCGAGTATGGTTAAGAATGGGATCGAGCAATATTGAGTAAAATTCAGACCAATTCAGACTGTTCGAGTAAAAATCAGTGCAGTCGAGTACAGATATAGGTCATTTAAGACTTTTACTGGTTTGTAGTGATATTTTAACAAAAAACAAAGAATGTCTCCATAGTACACGGATGCCCCACAGGCTTTATCATTTTCTATGTTCACAGGACCGTACAATTTGGGTCAAAACTCATTGGCATTAAAATTAGAAAGATCATATCATAGGGAACATGTGTACTAAGTTTCAAGTTGATAGTCATCAAAAACTATTTGTCCAAAAGTTTTAACCTGAAGCGGGACAGACGGACGCACAGACCGAAAAACATAATGTCTCTTGGTGGTGCATGAAAAACGAATGTTAACCTGTTCTTTTCGTGTATCTAACCCTATGCAATATTTCTTGTAGTGTCATCCTATAAAATGCTAACCAAGAAAGGTCAGTTTTCTTATCATGCAAAGTGATAAAAGCGTTCAGTACCGTAGCTTCATTAAATTCTGCTAAAAAAGAATGGAAAATAATTTCAGCATACTATCATGGTGCCCGAAAAAATAAACAGCACTGCACTCAAGTGCACTTTTTTCACTAATACCCTACTGAACTCAGATTCAAGATGGAACACTGGATCTGAACAGTCTCTGCTCTTATTCTTAAAATATCATTTTTTAAGTGTTTACCTTGCACAGGTACAGGTAGGGTCTCAAACTCGCAACATTTAATACTTTAGACTGAGACTATTATTATATAGCAGTCTCAGCTTAAGGCGTTGGTCCGGAGATCGTTCCAAAGGTGGAAATAAGTCACAATGCCCAAATTGGACAAAAGTGCTAAAGATGTGAAGATCTGCTATGAGGAACCTCACAGCTGTATTCTTACTTGAGAATGATATCTGATTTGGAAAAGCAAAAAAAAAAAAAAACACAAACAAACGAAAACCAAAAACGTTTCAAACAAGTGTGACAAGATATCTCAAGGTACATTATCAATACATTGTTTCAAATAAATGCTATATAGTTGTGATCACTATGCGAATAAAATATCAAATGTAGAATTCAATGCAACTTTAATTCAAACAAAATACATGTTTAAAAGGTAAAAATACAGCTTGTAAAATACAGAACTCTGACATAAATGTCAACAGTATAAAAAATATTCTCCAAAATAATAACTATGATTAACATGCTTCAAAAATATCTAGGTCATCGGTCATAAAGACACACAACAAACAGTATTAAAGGCACTAAATAACAATTAAGAAGCTTGCAAAGTATGTAAATGATGTACAAATCATTTAATATAATTCTTCTCCTTTACACAAAGATGACAGTAGATAGTCATACATGTTGCTATTTCAATTAATGCCCTCTTGTTTTAAATACTATTAAACATTCATTGGATATTTTACCATCCAGACTTCCGGACATTTGTAGCACCTGATCAAATAAAGTTTCAAGACTTTTAATCTTAAAAGATTGAGGACCCTCATTTCGGTGTCAATGTAATCACTTAATCACAATTTTTATATAATCCCATATTCATTAATTATTTTTTTTCTATAAAAAAGAAGATGTGGCATGATTGCCAATCAGACAACTCTCCACAACGACACAGAAACAAACAACTATAGGTCACCGTACGGCCTTCAACAATGAGCAAAGCCTATATCGCATAGTCAGTATAAAAGGCCCCAAAATGACAATGTAAAACAACTTAAACGAAAAAACTAACGGCCTAATTTATGCTAAAAAATAAAGACAAGATAATCAAATAATCAAGAAATATTTGGTCTGATAATCAAATAATCACTATCAAAACAGCAAAGTTATCACATAATAAAAAAAATCCATGAGGAGGCTCAAGATTTGAGGGGGGGGAAAAGTCTTGTTGGTTGGTGTGGGCAAAGGCTCCGTGTTGAAGGCCGTACATTGACCTATAATGGTTTCCTTTTTTTAAATTGTTATTTGGATGGAGAGTTGTCTCATTGGCACTCACACCACATCTTCCTATATCTATATATAAATCAAAGAGCTGAATAGCTCTGAGGGGAAAGACGGCCCTTGTTTCTATTTAATTTAATTTTTTTTTTTGGGGGGGGAGTATCTTTTGATAGTCTTCATATAAAGAATTAAAAAAAGAACAGCTAGAACATGTAGAAAGGTTGACAATATTGAAATCAATTGTGTAATGTAGTTTCGTTTCCTTAGTTTAGGATTCAATTTGGACCAATTGAAGAGATCTGCATCTTCTAAATCTAAACATTCGATTAAAGATGATAGTTAATCATCTAAAATTCAACTGAATTCTGTCATTTAACAACAACTACAATATATTTGGAAATCTTAATTGTGTACCACTGAACTGCAGGCTAGGGCCATTTTCCATTTTCTGTGACAGCACTCGAAGATTTTAATTTTTTTTCTTAAGAAAGTGTGGACTGAAAAATCTATTCAGTTTTAAATTTCCATTGATAAAGTTCCCAGTTACCACCCTCATCACAGGGATACAGGTACTAATAAAAAAACAATATGATTGATGTAAACTGTGTGAAGCTTGTTTCCAAATCCTACATTTTGAAATATTTGTAAATTTGTAAAATGACCTACAAATTAAAGTACTGCATGTTGATGTTTGAATCATCTACAGCAAACATTATTATGTTTAAATTTAACAAATACCAATTTTTAATTAGTGCACGATCTCTGAGAATGATTTAAATAACCAGTGAAGGATATCCCTGCTTTTGCGTAGTGTGGCATTCCAACAATGACGTCACTATACAATACAATGTAGGTTGGATATATTTAGAATATCTCGGCATACTGATTTTTCCGGATTGTAAAAGAAACGTAAATAGTGTAAAGGAGAGCTCAAGATACGATAATTTGGAGAGAAACAGAAAAGAAATGTGTAAAAAAGTGTTTAAAGTCAATTTATTCATTTGTGTGTCTCCCTCTCATCAATCTCAGTAAGATTTGTTGAGGGGTTTTCCAAACTATAAAAACAAAATGAATGATGTGAGGGAATGTCACTCTGGTCAACCCCATAAGGGATTGACGGCTTGAAGCCGTCTTTTCCCAAAAACTTTACTTCTGTACCAAAATGTAATCAATGAAATTAAGATATGAGTGTAGGACATGCAGTTGTATGAGTATTTCTAATAGTAATTTTTCATTATAGCTTTTTATAGCTTTTCTTAAATATCAATAAAATAATGATGTCTTACAGTTTAAAAATCTGTTATCTCACTACAGCTAGGGTTCAGCTGAGACTTCTTAGAGTAACAATATATTATGTCTCAGGTCAGGGTTCAATTAATTACAGTAAGTATACAAATTATCATCATATCAATCTTTTTAGCACCAGGGTTCCGTGGTACTATCAACATATCTGTTATAATAGAATTCTAATACTGTAAATTCATTATTTTTTATTGGATACCATTTTTTGTGGATTTTCTGGGTATAGAAGAGGGACGAAAGATACCAGAGGGATTGTCAAACTCATAGACAGGTGCCCCATGAATTAAAATAATATCCAAGGAATAATATTATTTCCATAGGCTTGCGAGTATGCAGACTTTGGCTAAACCATGAAAGTAAATATCTATGAAACTGCAAGTTTTCCTCAATCCACGAAAATTGGTAGAAAATAAAATAAATGAATCCACTGTGTTATAAGTCATAAATAGAGTAAATTGTACATGTATAAATAATACAATCAGTGGCAATCGTGCTGTATGAGCCATCCATATCAGTCATATTTACCAAGGCTTTATCAAATTTATCTATATATATATCTTTATCATATGTTTAGTAGTAAATACAGTAGTTTTGCATATGTGATAAATAGCCTGCTGTTTAATCCATATCGCGCAACTTTGATGCGCACCCTTTATCGCATACCCTTTATCACACCCCTACCCTTTATCGCATACCCTTTATCACACCCCTACTTTTTTTTTTTTTTTTTTATACATTAAGTCAGTTTTGTTTTTTTTTTTGCTTAAGAAAAATTTTCCTCAAAATAGGTAAATTTTTTGAATGACGTCATCGTTTGGTATGTGACGTCACGAACGTCGAGTTTTCATATCGTATGTGACGTCACGAACGTCAAGTTTTCATATTTTTTGACACACTAAATGCAACTATAAAAAATACAAAACACACTAATTAATACAATAATAAACAAAATATTTTTAAAACAACAGCACGCAAATTGTAAGGTAACCCAGGTGCTTCGGATATCTTTTAAGGCCTTTGAAACAAGACAAAAGTAGAACTGAAGGTAACCCAGTGCTATGGATCAGAAAACAGTTCATATAATATAATACTCTTCTGTTGAAATATATGATAAAGTGTATAATACATGGCAAAATCCGTATCATATGTCGTATCATCCCGAGACATCAATATCAGCCCAAGGGCCTTTATATATTATGTTATTGATATTAGTTCATGTGATGTTTGCAAAGGATTTATCAAACCACCTAATCTGTATAATGTGATGTGAAAAGCATCTAGTAAATTTATATATTATACAGTGCAGAGCTCTTTGGCTTATATTGGTATCTTGTGTTGATACAGTGTGTAATATTGAAAAAAGCTATCTGAAATTCTCTATATATTAGCAGTATAATTTAAAGGAAATAATGCTATTTTTATACTGTGGATTCATTATTATTCGTTGGATACCAATTTTTGTAGGTTTCGTGGATACAGGTAAACCACGAGTTCAAATGTTCAACGAATAAAATACATTCAATAGGCTTTGTATACAGAGATTGGCAAAACCACGAAATCAAATATCCATGAATATGAAATTTTCAGCAATCGACGAAAATTAATACACACAAAAATAAATGAATCCACAGTAATCCCATGCACGGTGGTATTAGAAAATGCAGATGTGAACACTGTAACATCTATCTTAAAGATGTTCACTATTCTGTTTTAAAATAACAAGCTTTTTAAAAACTGTACGTAATACATTGATTGTACCTAAAAAAGGAGGAAATTTTTTTAGGGTCAGTGTGCTTGTTTTCGAGATATATACACATGTAAGTCATTGAAAATTTGGTTGGAAATAATTCTCTGTAGACTCTTCATATATTTAAAATTGGCACCCTTTTTCTTTAAAAAATTAGGAAAAGATAACATAATTTTATAGCATTTTCAAATAAGGCTTATTAAACTATACATAATTAAATTATGAAAAGAAAAAAACAGGGAATAGTGAGGAAAATTTTAAAATGGCACAACATGGATAAAAGCAGAGGATTCTGAATAACCGGCAAAAATTCTAAAACAAAAGGAGCAAAGTTGACTGTCATCTTCAAAAACATTAACTTACAGAGACATAATACAATGTATATATAGCACCAAATATGAATGAAATAAGACGTAAATGTCAACAAGACGGCAACTGAACAATACAGGTTAACAAATCTTCACAACGTTTGAGCTCTCATACAACATATAAAGCTTTAACTCAATCTGGATGGATACAATTTACCTACCAAGTATTTCTAATGCCAGCACTAAAATTTCAACAGAAAACGAAAACGTGGCTATAAGAAGTGGTACAGGCCCATATCCACATAATAAAAATGACACTAGCAGCAAGGGGTTACCAAAATTATTATTGGTTCGAAACAAGTCTAGAATATTGCTGACAAAATATCTGACTTTATTTATTCGATGTGAATTGATCCCTTAATATTTCTTCAAGAACTTGATCAGAGGGAGATCAAACGTGCATATTAAATGAATCAAAACGACATTGATTAAAACAATATGTTAAACACAATACTATATAAATTTTTTGTAATGGTGAGAAAATACATAAATAAAAATATTCAAAAGTTTATCCAAATGTTTGGTCTTTTTTTTTAATTTACGTGTTACGCAAAAATCATAACTATATTTTTGTGTACTGGTGTGCTGTCGTAAATGAATGGGAGTTGTCTGTTATATTTCTGTGGTTTACATGTTTTAATATACTACTATACTATGTGCAGTATTACTTGTGACATTATCTTATTAATGGTGGCCATAAAACAAAGTCACCTTGATGACACTATATCTCCCTCATTATACCTCCTGTTGCTTAACTAATACACAAGGTATTAATAAAAAACTAGTCAAGGATGAAGAGAAATCATAACTGCATTGAAGTGTTAAAATTATACAACTAACAGGTAAAGTGTCTCAGGTAAAATATATGTGTTTGTCAAATTTAATTACTGTGAAAAGAACATTCTAAAATAAAACGAAATAATAAAACTACTTGAAAACAAAAGTTCTTACTTTTTTTTTGTAAATTTTTTTTCATTACTGTTTGTTTTGATGTTATACCTTTTAAAAAATTCTATTAATTTTAGTTATTTTTTATATGTAATTTTTGGCAAGTGAATGATAAATGAATATCATCTTCTTATATAATGCAAACTTTCACAACGCATGCCTTTTTCCGTTGAACATGTGTTTCTCAAATCAATTTTCTAAAATCAAAATTATTTATACCTATTGCATTTGACATTGTTTAACAAATGTTTAATATTATCTTTAGGACTTATGCTAACTAAAATTTAGGCAATTCATTATTTCTCTATTGAATAAATACATGTATATCCAAACTATTCATTACAGATAAAATTAATTTCTTATTGTCATATAAACAATCTACAATATAATCAAGTTATAGAAGTTTAGTATTTCTTTTATTTTTTGTTCTTGGTTAAGATTTTATTCATAAACAGAACAGGGACATTATTATGAGAAAGTTAACAATTTTCAAAAAGATTATCTTTAAGTTGTTATG
The DNA here is from genome assembly GCA_037788925.1 of Mytilus galloprovincialis. Lineage (NCBI taxonomy): Eukaryota > Metazoa > Mollusca > Bivalvia > Mytilida > Mytilidae > Mytilus > Mytilus galloprovincialis. The sequence continues at coordinate 19,468,626 of CM075332.1, forward strand.
TTCTATTCTTTATAGGAATTGTAATCCACCATTTTCTATTTCTAAATTATGACCCCAAATTCATTGGTTTCTATTCATTACTTTTACTGTTTTCATCATAAGTTTTAATTTTATTTTCAAAAATATTCTTATTTTTTTTCTAAAAATTCATTTTTAATCAACATGATTAAGGTCTTTAAAGAATCTAGTTCATTCAAGTCCATGCAATTATTTACTGTACCGAAAAGGCCTTAGTGGAGTGAATATGTATCATGCATATGCCAGTCCTGCAGTTTCGACAATATAATACACAGAACAAAAAGAGGTTTGATTGATAACCATAAAAATGTCACAATCTATATAGAAGTATACTTTTTTTCTGGAGATAAATTTTGCCCGTTAACTGACGAAATAAGCGAAACTGAAGATAACATATTAGATAGGTTTACAATTGTTTAAAAAAACAAGATATTTTTTTCTTTTAATAATATTTACTTTATTCAGTGATAAGAACATTTTTTTTGTATTATGATTAGCATTTATCAAAATTAGATTGTAACTAGGTAAGCCATTTGGAGATTTGAAAAATATAAAAGGTAAACAAAAATTGTTTATTCCTATACCATATAATTATATTTGTAGTTTTTCTGAATATCATAATCATGATACCAGATTGTACAACTTTGTTAACAAAATTTATTGTAAAAGGATTGATATTGATACTGATAATTTAATTTGTTAAGAAACAGGCTTGTCAAATTATTTGTTTCATGGTTCCTTTTATAAACATGATTGTAAGTTATAATTGTTAATAATTCATTTAATAATACAAACGAACAATTGAATACCATATACACCATATCTTGATTTACTGAAAAGAATAATTATTTTAAGGATTCTGTTTTCAAATGCTAGTCAATAACTTATCTTTGAATTTTTGTCATTTCTACTCAAGATTCTTTCCATGAAGAGATTTAAAGAATACATGGAATAAGAAGCAAAAAAATAAAAAGATAAAAAAACTAAAAAAATGACATAAAAATATAAACATTAGATAAAAAGGAAAACATATAAATTTAAAGACAGAAAAATCAACAAATGATATGAATTAACAAAGACTAAAACAACATTCTATTCTACATTTTCAAGAAAAGGTGTAATGACAATTTGAGAAGAAACCTGAGTAGCATGTACATGTAAATTTGAATAAAACATTCAAAGTGAAAACTTCATCCTTGATTGATTCCAACAGGTAACATAATTAGATTAAACATCAAACTATGTTTAATGACCCCAATAAATGGCCAACACCTGAAGATTGATTACCCCAATAAAAGGCCACCATTCAATGGTGACCATACAAGAGGGTGGACATAACTAAGAGAAAGTCACAGGTATGTATGTATGTCTTTGTTCGTTGTGTTCTTGCGTTTATTTGTATTGTATTCCTGTCACGAAAATGTTGTCATTTTAGCGGTATTTTTTTTAACACTGCCATATAAGCCGGAGGTTTTGCTAGCCATAAAACCAGGTTCAACCAATCATTTCTATTTTAGAATGTACTGTGTAAAGTTACGAATATGGCAGTTGATATCACATAGTCCGTTTCATGAATGTGACCTACCGAATTAGACTATTTACCGGATTTGTTATCACATAAGCTACACGACGGGTGGCACATGTGGAGCAGGATCTGCTTACCCTTCCAGAGCACCTGAGATCACCCCTAATTTTTGGTGGGGTTCGTGTTGTTTATTCTTTAGTTTTCTATGTTGTGGCATGTGTACTATTGTTTGTCTGTTTGTCTTTTTCATTTTTAACCATGGCGTTGTCAGTTTGTTTTCGATTTATGAGGTTGACTGTCCCTCTGGTATCTTTCGTCCCTCTTTTATGTGTACGTTGGCGTTTTTGTTTGTAGCAGCTAATTGTTTCTGTTGTTGAGTTGTTTTCCTCATACAGTTGATGCATTTCCCTCGGTTTTGGTTTGAGACCTGGATTTGATTTCGCTTAATCGATTTATATATATAAAAAAAGGAAGATGTGGTATGATCGCCAATGAGACAACTCTCCACAAGAGACCAAAATGACACAGATATTACAACTATAGTTTACCGTACGGCCTTTGTCTATTGAACAGCAGTATACTGCTGTTGCCTTTATTAAAAAAAAAGGAATACATTGTTGTTCGGTATATATCATCATATAATTATGAAAATAAAATTCACCTTTTACAAAATAATCCTTACATGGCAAATCATTTGTCTGCTGATATCACAGATTATCATTAAAATATAGAGACATGTACTATGCGGCATATTGTAACCTCATTACTATCATCTATACAAATAATTATAGGTGCAAAATAAGATTATATATATGTATTCATTTTATTTTGATTATTGTTAATGTTGAATACACGCCATTATACAGAACCCAAGACCCATAAGCATACAACCAGACTTGATCATTTGGGTTTAACTTCTGGGTGACAGTCACTGCACCAGTATGAACCTTAGTACTACTATGATCGCCGATATATGTACCTGTAATAGATAACCCATTCCGACGAATGAAGTATTCCGCACCACTAGTATGAGACATCACAGAAGCTGATATAATGTACAGTCCCTCCCGTTCACATGTAAACTTTCCCGTGGTCCTGTAAGCCGATAGATTGGTTATCCCCACACTGTACTTTACATCGTCAAACTTTATTATGGTGCTGTTTACTGTTCCGCTGGACGATGGATGAGCGGTCAAGGCAACTAAAATAATTGGAAAATTAATTGAAATAGAATTAACAAATGTTTTAAGCTTTTTTTGCTATATTTCTTGTGTTTTTTAAAAAAAATTCTATTGTATCAGGTGTTAACATGGATGATCAAATAGAAAAAAAGATATTTTAGTTATGGAGGACCATTTGCCTATATAAAAAGTTCGTTATCAAAAGAATTGCGTATATTTTCCAAATAAACAATGTGACAACAAAACAGTTTCGGTGGTTTATTCTCTTGGTTACTTCTTATGTTCAAGTTGTACACGTTTCCCAAAAGGGTTTATCATTTAGTTGACGACAGACTATGAAGCCGAAATGAAAAAGAAAAAAAAATATGCCGTTTTCAAAAAAAAAAGAAAGAAAAGAATACGTGCAGCAGAACCTATTTTCAAGTCAAAATTTGGTACATAAAAGACGAATGTGTCTGAGGACATTAATGTTCCATCTCGAGCTTGATTGTAGATACGCAAACAAACTCTTTAAGAGCATTTGACGTGACTTATGATTAAAGTGGGGAACAAAGTGTACGTAATTGCACGCCTCTAGTGACAAAACGTGCGTTGTTAGTTACGCAAGTTATCCACACTATTCCAAGATAGGAAAAATGGGCACATGAAAGAGAAACGACTTAGTGCGGTCTATCGTGAATCCATTCAAGTATTTCTATGCTATCTAAAACTTCAAAGAAATTATCAGAATGACTCCAATAAGAAATCTTCTTATTAGTTAGTCTGACTCTTTTACCGCTTTGTTTTTGTTTTTTTCTTGCAGACATTCAGCATTGCAGGAGCTAGTACACAATACCGTGAATACGACTCGTGTTTAACAGAAAGTAAAAACGCCTAAACAAAAACATTTGACCAAATAAGCAAACAAACACGTGACAATCCCTGTCATTTTTCAAAGCTGCAAAAGTCTCGCCGTGAGTAAACATTACATACAGAATCTTAGACCTAAATATTCAACTTTTCCAACACACTACTAGAGACCCAATCAATATGGGAAAATGTTCATTTTCAACTCCGCAATATATGAAAAGGTATACATTTTTAAGATCTTAATATATGATAAGGGTGGGGTAACCGAATCCCTGTGGCACCCCTATTAATTACGTATTGAGGAAAACATTAAACTATAAAATTGGCTAAATTCGATAAGAAAATTACCTTTCATTAGTACTAATGACTTATAATTAATAGGGGGTCACGGATTATTTTCCTGAAAAAAAAACCCAACCAAAAATGTTAACTATACTTTACGAGAGTTAATTTGTTGAAAGTTCAAACTTTCAAGTTTTAGGTATTTTAATATACACTAGAGATATTTAGTAAGCATCATAATGGATGGAATTATTTTTATAGCCTTACATCCGTTCATTTATACTTTTTTTACAGCCGTACATTTATAGCATTTTTTACGCCTATACATTTAAAGGATATCACTATAGAAAAAGCTTAATAATTACACTCTACCATGCTAAGGCAGAACACTGAAGATCTGTGCTAGGGGAAGTTATACCAAAAACTCCGATCTATTTTGTTTTACTAAAATTCATATGTGGGTTCTTCTTTTGACTTCATAACAGCCATAAAAATTTTCTCAAGATAATATGCAGATGCAGTTTTCTATTTATTTAAGTTGTACATGTGGATAAAATTTTAACAAATAATGGTACAAGAATTTTTCCTTTGTTATTGAAACTCAAGCAAACATTATAACATGCTTTTTTGTGTATCTAAAGAAAATGAAAAACGAGCGAGACAGGAAATTTTCGAATAAAATTGCAGAGTTGTGTGAACCTGACAAACATAATTGGTTTTGTACGCCATACTTAAAATAGCGCTGAAAATGGCGAGGATGAAAAGATGCAGATAATTATTATTTATTTTCAAATACACACACGCAGAAATAGGGAGTTTTTTTTTTTTTTAGAAAAGTCATGTCTACGCAATGAAAATGATATAACCGAGGTTTAAAACATTAAGAACCAATATAAATAGATTACGCTTGAGAATTTGTAATAATTTGGAAAATGTGTTGTACACACTCACGATTTTTGTTTTGACACTGTACGGTTGGTATAAAAGCGGTATGGAGTAGAATTTGTGGTGACATTTATGTTTTTCGCTAAAAATTAAAAATCCAGGAGATATCGATTGAAAACTAGCACGGTTGCTTAGCCTTTCTTTGCACCAGTAATGCATTCGACGTTTGTTTTTAAATCGCATTTCGATTTTATTTTAACTTCTGTGGACCAACGAATTAGAAAATCTTTATAAAGTAAAAATATCTGCCGATTTTTATGATTTTCCCTATATGTCCTTTGTAGTTTTGGCGTATTGTGCTGTTAAATTTAAACAGCGTATTTCGGAAAAACGTAAACAGTTACCACCTATTTTATTTCATTTTCTAATGTATTTTTATAAATTGAATTCACATGTAAAATTTAAAAAAAAATTATATGGAGAAGTTGATTACGTACACTTAAAGGCATAACTCTAGAACAGTAAGTGACAATCAAATATATACTGTCCAAATGTGAACTTTGTCTGTGTGTTTTGATTCATAGCACTATAATAGTTCACAGGAGGCAAACTTTAGTTAGTGTGATCAATTACAAAAATTAGCAATTTATCAAGTTATAAAGGGGCAAAAATATAGAACAGATATTGACACACTGCTAAAGTTCAAGCTCTGTCTGCAAGTTTGGTTTTAGCATTGTATATGAGTTTGCAAACATGTTCATTAGGTGAATTTGAGCAAGAGTGCGGAAACGAAAGAATTTGCAATTTCCAAGTTATAAAGGGGAATAACTTTAGAACGGTAAGTTTTTCACTGCCTAAATTTGAGCTATGTCTGCGAGTTTCATAAAATTTGGATGAGGAAATTGTTAGTTTAAAAAAGTGCGGAAACAAACATGTGACGGACTGAAAGACAGACGGACGGTCAAGGCTAACACTTAATAAACCCTTCGACTACCGGCGAGACATGAGAATGTGCTAGAAGGAAAATGATATTTTCGTATTCAAAATATGAATGATCGAATTTTCTAAAAACCCCAAATCGATTTAAAAAAATAAGAAAATTGGGTCATCGTTTTCGTTTTCTACCTTAAATGAGAAAACGTATATTTATTTTTAATGTTTATATTCACAAATTATTATGCTTACATAAATTGAGCATTAAGCTAGACACTTTCATTTATTAAGACACCAATTTTTACTACAACCAAAATGATATTATAACTTATCTGTACAAAAAATGAACATTTATTCTCGCTTTCCTACTACTAAATGCATGTAGGTCATGTTTATGAAAAATAAAAGTTTCATTTGTCTTACCTCTTTCAGCATTCTTGTTTATCTGTGTCTGCATCACGGACATGGTCTTATTCTCCTGTTTCTCCAGGGCTTCCATCTTACTGATGATACCAGCTGTTGTCGAAATATGATTCTGTTCAAGTCTTGAAAATTGTTTCCTCGTATTGCTTTCCAGTTCTTCAAGTCTTACTAATTGTTTACTAGTATTAGTTTCCAGTTCTGCAAGTCTTACTAATTGTTTACTAGTATTAGTTTCCAGTTCTCCAAGTCTTACTAATTGTTTACTTGTATTAGTTTCCAGTTCTCCAAGTCCTACTAGTTGTTTACTAGTATTAGTTTCCAGTTCTCCAAGTCTCAATAATTGCTTAGAATTATTCGTTTGTATTTCTGTAAGCTTCATCAATTGGTTTCTGGAGCCAGTGTTATTTAATGCACTCAGTGCTGTTTGCTGTTCTATCGTAGTATTAAACAAGGAAAGGAAATCTAGTCTATGTACACGTTCGTTTACAGTTAGAGAGTGTACTTGAGCAGAAACTGCCGTAAATTGTTGTTGCAAAGTTTGAATTTCCTGCAGTGGTTTGCTGTTTCCAAGTTGTTTCAAAGTATTAACATCGTTGCTTATTTCACTGGTTTTGTTTTGTATTGTCAGAAAATGGCTTTTTAACAAATAGAATTTATTATTATTCATAGACTGCATCTGAATGTATTTATTTTCTAAATCCATGTATTTGCGATCTAAATCCGTATACTTGGCATCTAAATCCGTATGTTTGCGATCTAAATCCGTATATTTTCTCTCAAGATCAATGTACTTCTGTTCTAAAGTTTCATTTGCCTGGCTAGGAACACTTTGATTTTCGCATCGTATAAATTTCTGATCGAGAGCATCAAACTTGTGTTCCAGTTGGGAGGTTAGTACTGCAAAAGCATTGTCGATGTAGCGACGTAATTGTTGATCTTCTAATTGTCTCGTCTTGGTCTCGCCAAAAAGTTCTGAGGCCGTCACATATTGATTCGATGTTCCTGATAGACCATTGGTACTTTGTGTCTTATCCAATAGAAATCCATGAGCAGAAAGGAACACAAGAAAAAAAGGAAAGCACCTCGTCGCCATACTGGTTTGTAAAATGAGTAAAGTAAGGTTTAATTTCTCGTTTATTGATTTTGTGATAAAAGAATATTTATAAACATATATTTACTAGTATGTTTGTATTATAACATAATTTTATTTGTTGATAAACTAAATACAAATGTATCGTGTACTGATTTAATACAGACCAAATGATGCCTGAACGATATAGTAAACAATACGCTGAATGAACGGTGCACAAGGTCTGTGTTTCTGCATCCTTTCTGAGTGGCGCCACTATGAGATCTGATATTATTCTGAGTTGCTAAAGTTTAATTCATCTGAGTGATATTTATTTACATCTTCATAATTATTTTATTAATTTTAGTATTTTTCTTCATAAATCTTTGTGGCGTAAAACTATGCATAATCATTCAAAATAATTTCTGCGTGTCAACCAATCAGGGATACCGGAAACCTTTATAGCTCGCGCAGTGATTGCCTTCGGGAGATCATTCCTAACTCAGATTATCAGGTGTGTAGACTTTGATGGAAACTAGTGTCCTAGAAGTTGCACTTATGGGTCTTATCATAGAAGATACTAAGGTATTGGATCCAGCCATTAGTTTGTATTGTAAGCAGACACAGAATAAAACGCATATAAACTGGTGGAATAAATAAAAACAGAACATATCATATAAAACTTAAACTATTCGATATATAGGTATACCTGTATGTACTAACTTTCTTGAACGAAAGCATGTGCCAGAACCTAAATTATGATTATAAGTATAAGAAATGGTGTCGAGGTGCTTTCTTCTGTATGCGTGCATACACAATTCTAATAAAGGACTATGGACAATACCCAAATTCGTTTTATACTTAAGGAATGACTGTAATATTTTTTCTGTCTATGAAGAAATAACCCAACTTCGTTTTATACTTTAGGAATGACTGTAATATAATTTCTGTCTATGAAGAAATAACATAAAAAAATGTGGTGCACACTGAATAACACGCGTTTTTTTTAATGTTATTTCGAATAGACAGGGAAAATATTACGGTTATTTCTTATAATTTGATTCTGAATTCAATTTTAAACCGGCGTAAATCATGAAAAACGCTGATGACGTCGTGGTCACATGACAAAATTGTGTTTATGATATGATAAACAAAACGACGTCAGGAGACGCGTTGCATCCAAAAATAAATTATTTAATGAGGAAATTGCCTACCCAGTTGCCAATGACCATGGACCATGAAGTATCTTACTATCAGAAAATTGATATTCCACAAAAGTTAAACAAACATAAATATAAGTCAACACCAGATTAAAATGCTGTCATGATGTTTTGGGTCGGAAATATGTGCGAGGCGACTGTTATGCGTAATTCATTGTGTAAATAGGGGCGCGTGTCTTAGATGTTATGGCAGAAATATATGCCAGGCGATTGGTATGCGTTATGCATTGTGTGAATTGAACTGCGTGTCATAGATGTTTTGGGCGGAAATATATGCCAGGCGACTGGTATGCGTAATGCATTGTGTAAATAAGGGTGCGTGTCATAGATGTTATGGGGCGGAATATATGCCAGAAGACTGGTATGCGTAATGCATTGTGTAAATAGGAGTGCGTGTCTTAGATTTTATGGGGCGGACATATATGCCAGGCGACAGGTATGCGTTATACATTGTGTAAGTAAGGGAGCTTATCATTGATGTTATGATGCGAAAATATATGCCAGACGACTGTAATGCGTTATAAATTGTGTAAATAGGGGCTCATATCATAGATGTTTTGGGGCGGAAATGTATGCTAGGCGACTGGTATGCGTTATGCATTGTGTTCATAGCGGTATTAAGGGAGCAATACACAGTTAGGAAAAAAACTTAAAATTGACAGACATCAATTTTAACCACCCTCTTTTACTTCCTGTCTACTAAACTATGCTTACTATTTGTGTAATGCATGTGTATATTTCTGGAAGGACAATCTTCCATAGATTTTATTTTCAATAGTTATAAAGGTGAAATATAATCTCTTTTTTGTGTAAACATGGCAACAATCTCCACTTATTTTATACAAATGTTGCAAAAGGGGGGGGGGAATATGTCACAAAAGACTACAATAATGTCTGGACCTATAGGCGGTACGGATAGGAAATACGACTGTCAAACAGTAAAATGGCCTAAAAAAACATGCTAAAACAATATAAATGTTCATATAAACCCTCTTCGGAGGCTATATTATTCTTCAACTATCAAAAAATGAATTTTATTGTACAAAAATCTTTTATATTTAAACAAATTCAACACAAACTTTGCTATCAACAAAATGTTTAACGGGTATTAGTCGCCTGACATATATTTCCGCCTTTATATTTGCCTGGAAAGGGGAATCTAATTGTGAACATCTAAAGAATAACTCTTGGACTGTAAATGTCAAAATCATCAATTTCCAACTTGACCTGTAGTTCCATCACAAAGTGTTAAATTTTAAAAGAGAAACACACAAAACATCTAACGTTTAAGGTAACAAGAAAATCATCAAATACGTATTTGATCTGTATTGTATCATCTATGACTGTGTTTAGGTATCAGAACATTTGGTCTAGCGATATTATCACTATTATAATGAATCCGAAAAATCCAACCTTTTAAACTAGAGACTCTCTAGTGTTGCTCACCTGATTCTATTTTGATTTTGAAAATAATGTAAAACAGATTAAGATCATAACAGATACGCAAATAATGATTTAGGCCACATTCGGTTTGATATTGGCCCCGTAATTTAATCAAAAACAGAAGACTTTTGGAAAGTTTACAGAAATTACTGATAAATTCTTTGAAATTGTCGAAAATGGCTTTATAAGGACAATAACTCCAACAAGATGTCAATTGACAATTTTGCTCATGTTGACTAAATGCATATATGTGTATATCTACATTTCTTGACAAATTTGAAGTTTACAGTATATCTCAATATATAAAGATACATGTATTTAGATCTTCATCAGCACCTTATAAGGAACATTTATTCCATGTTTGCTTTCATTCCATTCAGCGCTCCTCGATACGAAGCACTTGTATGTCTTTTCTATTGGGTCTCAGTCCCCTGCTGGTGGCCATCTTGAACTCAAATCTCGATCAGACGGAGAACAAATGTGCAAGTTGAATGAAAAAAAAATGATGAAAAAAATCTTTTTAAAAAAAAAGGAATATATTATAATTCAGTACATATCATCGTTTAATTTCGAAATAAGATTCATTAAATACAAAATTAATCATTACATAGAAAATGATCGGTTTGTTGATATCACATTATTATTCAGTATACCTCATCATATTATCTTGAAATAAATTCACTCAATACAAAATTAATCATTATTTGACAAATGATTTGATTGTTGATACCCCTCATCATTAAAAGATAGATACATGTACTATGGAACATATTGTTACCTCATTACTATCCTCTATAAAAACACTTTGTTCAAAGCTAGGTTATATGTATTCATTTTATTTTGATTATAGTTAATGTTGAATACACGCCACTATTCAGATACCAAGACCCATCAGCCTTCAACCAGACTTGATCATTTGGGTTTAACTTCCGGGTGACAGTCGCTGCACCAGAATGGTCGTTATTACCGCTATGTTCGCCGATATATGTACATGAAATATAATTCCCATTCAGATAAATGCAGTAGTACGCATTACTTGTTGGAGACATCACAGAAGCTGATATCATGTACAGTCCTTCATGTTCACATGTAATTTTTCCCGAGGTCTTGTATGTGGCCAGGTTGGTGATACCAACCCTAAACTTTACATCATCGAATTTCATTATGGTACTGCTTATTGTTCCTATAAACGATGGATGAGCGGTCATGGCAACTGAAATAATTGGAAAATAAATTGAATTAGAACTTACAAATTGATCAGGGTTTAAGTAAAATTTTGTCTTTAATTTCATTGTCCAAGGTGTTAATATGGATGATGAGATAAAACAAAAAGAGGAATGCATTGCGTGATTTCTTCGATTAAAAACTGAGACAACAAAACTCTTTCGAAGGTTCATTCTATTTGTTATTATCTGACATATTCAAGTTCCATATCATTTTTACCATTCATTCAGTTGATGCCAGACTGTAGGCTGAAATGAAGTGATGCTGTTTTCAACAGACAGTAGATTTCTTTTCATGCAAACATATTTGGTTAAAAATATAGCAGAAAGAAATGATAATTTTTATTCTAAAATTAAATCAAAGTATCTTTTAAAATCTCTTCGCGAAATGCAAATAAGAAAACTAAATTATCGAATCCTCTTAGTTAAATGACAAATTGATAAATTTTCTCAATGTTTTGTCAGTAAAGCCAGGCTTGTATCAATGTTCTGCCTGTCAATGATTGGTTAATACTAATTTTGTGCTGCAATGTTTGTTTTACATCTGTATCCAATCAATTTTTGTTTAACATCAATTAGTAAAAATTAGACTGTATTTATCTTTCTTTATGAATTGATATACAGTGTTATCATATCTAATTATTAGTATGATTGTAATTAGTAAGCTGAAAAGGATTAATTATTATCAACAATCACCTGTTGGGAATGTTAAAAGTTAAAGATTTCACATGACCAAGGTGTGAGTTGGATTTTGCGACCTAATTAACATGTACACATGTATCTCAAAATGCAAAATATATATGAAAAAACATGAAAAGTGAAGGCCAATAAAAATTCCATTTTGGGGGGGGGGGGGGGGGGGGGGAGGCGTTAAATGATGTGTACATGTGCGAAGATACACCATCGTACATCTATTTTAAATTATAACTATATTAGATAATTACATTATTTATTTTAGTTTGATTTTTTTTTTATTATAAAGAGTTGTTTCGTTGACATATAATCTAATCATCTAATCCTTCCTGATAAAATATATTTTAAATGTACAAAATTTTTCAAAGTTTCTTTTGTTTCTTTTAATTACACATACAAGTATTTATTTATACTGGTTAATATATATTTATTTTATTATATTACTGACAATGGGGACTCGTCAATCTGAGAGCAAAATGTATTGAATCAGAAGCAATGTTTCTTAATCATTGGTTTACAATCGCTGGTTGACATCAAACATCAAAATTTATGCAAATATTTATTCAGCCTCACTTTAGATTCAGAGTCAACTGGCACTGAATCGATCACGTGGTATTTGTTACCCACCTGGCACTTGCGACACGCAGCTAGAATGGGCCGCGATGCCAGGCTAGAGTATTAGTATGCATCTAATGCGCCAAATAAATTTAACTTAAGCAAAATTGATATTCCAGCATAGGTTTAGAAAAAACTGAACATCTGTTCTCGTCCCTGTAATTCTTGTACTTAAATTTATGTAGGGCATTTTGATGAAAACATATATTTCTCTACTCTTACCTCTTACTGAGTTCTTGTTTATCTGTGTCTGCATCACGGACATGGTCTTATTCTCCTGATTCGCCATGGCTTCCATCTTACTGATAATACCAAATGTTGTCGAATTGTGATTCTGTCCAAGTCTCAATAATTGTTTACTAGTATTAGTTTCCAGTTCTCCAAGTCTTACTAATTGTTTACTAGTATTAGTTTCCAGTTCTCTAAGTCTTACTAATTGTTTACTAGTATTAGTTTCCAGTTCTCCAAGTCTTACTAATTGTTTACTAGTATTAGTTTCCAGTTCTCCAAGTCTTACTAATTGTTTACTAGTATTAGTTTCCAGTTCTCCAAGTCCATCCAATTGTCTACTAGTTTTAGTTTCCAGTTCTCCAAGTCTCAATAATTGCTTAGAACTATTCGTTTGTATTTCTGTAAGCTTTATCAATTGGTTTCTGAAGTCAGTGGTATTTAATGCCCTCAGTGCTGTTTGTTGTTCTATCGTAGTATTATATAAGGCTAGGAAATCTAGTCTATATACAAGTTCGTTTACAGTTAGAGAGTGTACTTGAGCAGAAACTGCCGTAAATTGTTGTTGCAAAGTTTGAATTTCCTGCAGTGATTTGCTGTTTCCAAGTTGTTTTAACGTATTAACATCGTTGCTTATTTGACTGGTTTTGTTTTGTATTGTCAGAAAATGGCTTTTTAACAAATAGAATTTATTATTATTCATAGACTGCATCTGAATGTATTTACTTTCTAAATCCATGTATTTGCGATCTAAATCCGTATACTTGGCATCTAAATCCGTATGTTTGCGATCTAAATCCGTATATTTTCTCTCAAGATCAATGTACTTCTGGTCTAAAGTTTCATTTGCCTGGCTAGGAACACTTTGATTTTCGCATCGTATAAATTTCTGATCGAGAGCATTAAACTTGTGTTCCAGTTGGGAGGTTAGTACTGCAAAAGCATTGTCGATGTAGCGACGTAATTGTTGATCTTCCAATTGTCTCGTCTTGGTCTCGCCAAAAAGTTCTGAGGCCGTCACATATTGATTTGATGTTCCTGATAGACCTCTGGTACTTGGTGTCTTATCCAATAGAAAGCCATGAGCAGAAAGGAACACAAGAAAAAAAAGGAAAGCACCTCGTCGCCATACTGGTTTGTAAAATTTGTAAAGTAAGGTTAAATTTCTCGTTTATTGATTTTGTGATAAAAGAATATTTATAAAAAAAAATCTACTAGTATGTTTGTATTATTACATAATTTAATTTGTTTATAAACTAAATACAAATGTACCATGTACTGATATAATACAGCCCCGTTATATTAAATTCAACAGACCAAATGATGCCTGAACGATACAGTAAACAATACGCTGAACGAACGGTGCACACGGTCTGTGTTTCTGCATTCTTTCTGAATGGCGCCACTTTGAGATCTGATATTGTAACTTTTCTGAGTTGCTAAAGTTTAATTCATCTAAGTGATTTATATCATTTTATTAATTTTAGTATTTTTCTTCATAAATCTTTGTGACGTAAAATTTTGCATAATCATTCAAACTAATTTCCCCGTGTCAACCAATCAGAGATCTCCAATAAGTTACCGGTAACTTTTACAGCTCGCGCATTGATTGTCTTCGGGGGATCATTCCCAACTCAGATTATCAGGTGTGTAGACTTTGATGGTATCGAGGGAATCTTTTACCATATGTGCCTTGATGAGGAATTGCATTCATATATTGTATATAAGACAATGTGTATTTAGTAATTCCTTAAGTAGGAATTCCCCCGCTATAATTTACGTATATTTAGAATGACTAAAATGTCTAGTGTTGGTTCGGGTTTGCATTGTATATGTATTTAAAGCGAAAAGCGACATTTTGAATATTTACCTATCAAACATGTTTTTTTTTAGCCATGGCATTGCCAGTTTAATTTCGATCTATGAGTTTGACTGTCCCTCTGGTATTTTTGCTCCTTTCTAAGGCCTAGTTTATGTCATAAACTACCATACGTATCCTTTTGTTGTTATGTCTTTCACCAGGTTGTAGTAAACAAGACTTGATCATATTTGGTAAAGACAGCCTGGTACTTTGAATGTCAGACTTCATACAGGGACAAGGTTAAACAACTGGGTTATAATATATATACCAGAGTAGGTCACTGTGAAAATAGTGTCCTAGAAGTTGCACTCATGGGTCTTATCATGGAAGATTCTTAGGTATCGGATCCAGCCGTTAGTTTGTATTGTAAACAGACACAGAATACAACACCTAATATAAACTGTTGGCACAAACTGGTACATAACATACCTAATAAAACGTTAACTATTCGTGATAAAGGTATACGTGTATATACTAACTTTCTTGAACGAAAACATATGTTATGATGTTGTAACCTTAGAGAATGATTATAAGTATAAAAAATGGTGTCGGGGTGCTTTCTATGATAAACAAACTCATCATAGACATCAGGACAAAATTTTGTATATAAGCCAGACGCGCGTTTCGTCAACAAAAGACTCATCAGTGACGCTCGAATCCCAAAAAGTTAAAAAGGCCAAATGAAGTATCAAGTTGAAGAGCATTGAGGACCAAAATTCCTAAAAGCTTTGCCAAATTCAACTAAGGTAATATATGCCTGAGGTAAAAAAAGCCTTAGTATTTCAAAAATTCTAAATTTTGTAAACAGTTAATTTATAAATATAACCATATCAATGATAATTCATGTCAGCACAAAAAGTGCTGACTACTGGGCTGGTGATACCCTCGGGAAATCAACATCCACCAGCAGTGGCGTCGACCCAGTGGTTGTAAATAAACTCATCATAGATATCAGGACAAAATTTTGTATATAAGCCAGACGCGCGTTTCGTCAACAAAAGACTCATCAGTGACGCTCGAATCTCAAAAAGTTAAAAAGGCCAAATAAAGTACCAAGTTGAAGAGCATTGAGGACCAAAATTCCTGAAAGCTTTGCCAAATTCAGCTAAGGTAATATATGCCTGAGGTATTATTATTTGTAATGTACACAAGCAAATCAAGTCCCATATACGCCAGACTCGCGTTTCGTCAACAAAAGACTCATCAGTGATGCTCGAATCCCAAAAAGTTAAAAAGGCCAAATAAAGTACGAAGTTGAAGAGCATTGAGGACCAAAATTCCTAAAAGTTTTGCCAAATCCAGCTAAGGTAATCTATGCCTGAGGTAGAAAAGCCTTAGTATTTCAAAAATTTTAAATTTTGTAAACAGTTAATTTATAAATATAACCATATCAATGATAATTTATGTCAGCACAAAAAGTGCTGAATACTGGGCTGGTGATACCCTCGGGAAAATCAACATCCACCAGCAGTGGCATCGACCCAGTGGTTGTAAATGAACTTATCATAGATATCAGGACAAAATTTTGTATTACGCCAGACGCGCGTTTCGTCAAGAAAAGACTCAGCAGTGACGCTAGAATCCCAAAAAGTTAAAAAGGTCAAATAAAGTACGATGTTAAATAGCATTGAGGACCAAAATTCCTAAAAGTTTTGCCAAATCCAGCTAAGATAATCTATGCCTGAGGTAGAAAAGCCTTAGTATTTCAAAAGTTCTAAATTTTGTAAACAGTTCATTTATAAATATAACCATATCAATAATAATTCATGTCAGAACAAAAAGTGCTGACTACTGGGCTGGTGACACCCTCGGGGAAATAAATCTCCACCAGCAGTGGCATCGACCCAGTGGTTGTAAATAAATTCATAATAGATATCAGGACAAAATTTTGTATCTACGCCAGACGCGCGTTTCGTCAACAAAAGACTCAGCAGTGACGCTAGAATCCCAAAAAGTTAAAAAGGCCAAATAAAGTACGAAGTTAAAGAGCATTGAGGACCAAAATTCCTAAAAGTTTTGCCAAATCCAGCTAAGGTAATCTATGCCTGAGGTAGAAAAGCCCTATTATTTCAAAAATTCTAAATTTTGTAAACAGTTAATTTATAAATATAACCATATCAATGATAATGCATGTCAGCATAAAAAGTGCTGAATACTGGGCTGTTGATACCCTCGGGAAAATAAATCTCCACCAGCAGTGGCATCGACCCAGTGGTTGTAAATAAACTCATTTATAAGCATGTATAAAAAAAATCTAATAAAATACTGCGGACAGTGCTCAACTTCATTTTATAATGAAGTAGAAAAGTGCGTACCCAGTTGACCAGGCGGACCATGACGTATCTTATTACCCGAAAATTGATCTTTCTCGAAAATTAAACAAAAATAAATATAAGGCAACAGCAGTATAAAATGCTGTCATAACGTTTTGTGGCGGAAATATAAGCTAGGCGACTGGTATGCGTAATGCATTGTGTAAATATTTGCGCGACTAATAGATGTTTTGGGCGGAAATATATGCTAGGCGACTGGTATGCGTTATACATTGTATAAATAGGGGCGTATATAAGAGATGTAATGGTGCGGAAGTTTATGCTAGGCAACTGGTATGTGTTATACATTGTGTTTAAAGCGGTATTAATACAATCTATGCTATTAACACAATTTATAACGGATGCGAGTCGCCTGATATGTATTTCCGCCTTAATACTTGCCCCTTTGCCTGGATGGGGGGGAATCTAAATTGAACTTCTGTAGAATAACTCTTGGACTGGAAATATCAAAATTATAAATATCCAACGTGACCTGTAGTTCCATCACAAAGTGTTAAATTTTACAAGATAAACACCAAAAACATCCAACGTTTTTGGTAACAAGGAAAAATCATCAAATTCGAATTTGACCTGTATTATATCATCTTTGACTTTGTGTTGAGGTATCATAAAATTTGGTCTAGCGATATTACCACTATCATAACGAAAAACAATCCAACCTTTTAAACTAGAGACTCTCAAGTTCTAGTGTTGCTCGACTGATTCTACATTGGTTTTGGAAATGATGTAAAATAAATTAAAAAAATTATAACAAATAATGATTCAGTCCACATTTGGTTTGATATTGGCCGCGTAATTTAATCAAAAGTAGAAGAATTTTGTAAAGTTACAGAAATTACTAATAAAATTCATTGAAATTGTAGATAATGACTTTATAACTCCAATAAAATTTTAATTGAAAATTTTGCTCATGTTGACTAAATGCATATATATGTGTAGATCTACTGTTCTTGACATTTTGCGGTTTACAGTATATCTCAATATATAAAGATGTATGTGTTTACGTCTTCATAAGCACTTCATAAGGACTATTTATGCCATGTTTGATTTCATTCCATTCAGCGCTCCTCCATAAGAAGAATTTGTATGTATTTTTCAAAGGGTCCCGGTCCCCTCCTGGTGTCCATCTTGAATGATGATTTTACTACAAAGTAACAACACTTGGTCAGCACTTTGTTGGGAACATTCAGGCCATGTTTGGTATATTTCTGTTCAGTGGTTCTCTAGAAGAAAACATTTGTATATAATTCCCATAGGATCTTATGTTAAGTTAAGCTTAGTCCCCACTGCTGGCATCCATCTTTTATGACAAAGCAGCTACAAAGTAACAACACTTGGTCAGCACATCAAAAGGAAATAGTCATACCATGTTCGGTTTCAATCCAATTGGCGGTATCCTAGAAGAAGACATGTGTATATACTAGTATTTCCCATAGGGTCCTTTGTTAAACTAAGTTTCCCGTTGGCAGCTATCTTTGTTGATGGATCTGCTACAAAGTAAAAACTTTGTCACCACCTCATAAGGAACATTCATGCCAAGTTTGGTTGCATTCCATTCAGTTGTTCTCTAAAAAAAGACATTTTATGTATTTCCCATAGGGTCGTATGTTTAAATAAGTCCTCTACTGGCAGTCATCTTGGATGATGGATCGGCTACAAAGTTAAAACTTTGTCACCACCTCATAAGGAACATTCATGCCATGCTTGGTTACATTCCATTCAGTGGTTATCTAAAAGATGATATTTTTATGTATTTCCCATAGGGTCGTATGTTCAACTAAGTCCTCCACTGGCAGTCATCTTGGATGATGAATCGGCCACAAAGTAACAACACTCGGTTTGCATCTCTTAAGGAGCATTATTGGCATGTTTGGTTTGACTTGAGTCAGTGGTTCTTCAAAAGAAGATTTTTGCATGTATTTCACTTTGTTAAACTAAGTTCCCCATGATATATATATGGTGTCAACAAATTAATAGAATCTGCCAATGAAAACTTGAGTCGTTATGGAATTTTTTTTTCTAAACGAACAGATGATACTAAAAGCTAAATGTCCCATAATCATATTGTGATGGCATATAATATTTTTGAAAATATGTTTGAACAAATATGAAGAATGTGTACCTGTTATGAACTTAATGGGACTGTCATATCGGCAGAAAGCAGATGTCAAAGCAGAACAAAATGTAAAATTGATATGTAAATCATAATAGAAGACTCACATATTAAAAATCAGCTCAATATATGAAGGCAATTAGTGACTTGAAAAGCCTGTATAACTTTTAAAAAGTCCAAAGCCAAAAACTGTAAGAAAACTACATTATGACCATTCATGCATTATTGCCATTCGTTTTTTTTTCTTTTTTGTGTTTTTTTTCCAACATCTCACATTATTGTCATATCCACCTTCCTATTTTTTGCCTTCTTTTTAACCCCCTATATCCCATATCCCAAAAGCGTGTTACACCCCTCTTTAAAGGTATGTAGGTAGCTAGTTGAAAGACCCCTTTTTCGTTCTGTTCTTCATACTTATTCCATTGACATCACTGAAAAAATATATTCGAAAGTTTAATACTGTTCGACGAACGTTGCAGAATCTACTTGTTAAATTTTTGTTAATTTGTTCTCGTCATGATTATATTTATACATGAAAGTTTGACACTGGGTGAGTAGAAAACACCAATCAATGTTCTACTGTTATGGACAGGGTTGTACCTCAAGTAAAACAAACCTCTACTGTGTACACTGAGTAAAACTGCTTACGTGGTATACAGTTCGCCATGAGTGTTGGGAGTCTTGGGTTTGATCCGATCCCATGTCAAACAAAAGATTGAATTTGATTTTAAATTTGTTGCTTCTTTGTTAGGCATGCATCATTATAAAGAGCAAAACAATAGACAAGTTGGCACGAAGTCAACACAATGTATAAATGAGTGTGATATGTATGAATGGGTTTAAGAGGGTGGTAAAGGGTTATTTACAACATGATCGCCGTTTTTTATTTCAAGTTCAACGTGTTTTTACATTTTTATTTGACGTTCAGTCGTGCAAGACGGGTGCCTCGTTCAACGTGTTCTGCTTATTTAATTTTACGTGCATCGGGATTTTCAAAGTCTTATTTTGCGTGCTCGGTATTTTCAAATAAAATTCAAACACTTGGCAGGGATCGTCAAGAAATACTTTTTTTTAAAAGCCGTAAACCAGTTATATCATAAATTTGTATACTAAATCGGGAATATCAAGTAAAACAAAGAGTTAATATATACAAGAAGACAGTGACTCAGTCACAAAAGATTCACATAAAAGTATTTATTTTTCGTGCAACGTTCATTACAGAAATTATTTCACGTTCAACGTGAAATTAGTTTTTTGTCGTGCAAGCACCCCCCTCCTTTACCATCCTCGTTTAAGTATGTTTATATGTTTACATGAGAATGATGTATTAAATTATTGGTATACAAAATGAGCTGATTCTTTATAAAAGTAAATAACATTAGTGATGCCAACTTATCTGCACCACTCGATGCCTATTTTATACACTAGTAAAGATTTTTTTTAGTGATGCTCGAGGCCAAACTATTAATTAATCCATAATTGATTTCAGATATTGCAGAAATAATGATTCAAAAACGACATAAATTCATAGTTTTTTAATTTCCGTTTTTTGATTGAGTTAAGCCTGCCAATTGATATTTTATCGTGTGTTTTTCTATGTTGTGATGTTATGCTATTGTTTCAGAAAAAGGGAGAATGTTTGGTACCATTAAAACGTTTAATCCCGCTGCAAATGTTTGCACCTGTCCTAAGTCAGGAATCTGATGTACAGTAGTTTATGTAATTTATACGTGTTTCTCGTTTCTCGTTATTTATATAGACAAGACCGTTGGTTTTCCCGTTTGAATGGAATAGTAATTTTGGGGCCCTTTATAGCTTGTTGTTCGGTGTGAGCCAAGGCTCCGTGTTGAAGACCGTACAATGTCCTATAATGATTTACGTTTATAAATTGTTATTTGGATGGAGAGTTGTCTCATTGGGACTCACACCACATCTTCCTATATCTGTATAAAGTATAGCCAAATACATGAATAAAAATCAGAGCTCTGCATGAGGGAAATGTATTCGATATGCATATGATTACACAGTAAATTTCAATCTAACAAAGTGAATATCTTCTTTTTATATCAGTAGATAGTTATGGACTACTAGTCTTGTGATACCCCCCCTTGGGCCTGTCCTTGATCAGATTTAGTATGACCTATGATGGTAGTAACGGCAATAGAAATACAAAGTTTACTGCACCAGATGAGAATTTTGTCAAATAATGTTTTCTTAATATTGTTAGATCTTCCACTGTCCACATCATATAAGCACGCCATGTACAGCTGAAATTAGCAATGCTTCAAGCAATGCTTCAAGCCCAGACATAAATAATAAACTTAGCCGTGTTTGGCACAACTATTTGGAGTTTTTGGTCATCGTCAACTTTGTACTTGTTTGGCTTTCTAACTATTTAGATATGAGAGTCACTGATGAGTCTTGTAAAGACGAAACGCGCGTTCGGCGTATTAAATTATAAGCATGATAACTTTTATTACTATTTACACCACTGGGTCGATGCCCATGTTGGTGGACGTTTCGTCCTCGAGGGTATCAACAGCTAAGTTGTCAGCACTTCAGTGTTGACATGAATATCAATTTTACCGTTAAAACACATACAGCTGAAATCAGTAATGCTTCAATATGACTAATGTACAGAGATGTCAAATTGTTAGGGTAAGGATAAAAGACACCAAAGGGCCAGTAAAAAAACCAAAGTGACAAACCAATACCAAAAAAAAAATAATACGAGCAAAAGACAAACTTCCTTATACAAAACATGCAAAGTTTTAGATGGATGATTTCTTAATGAGTTGTTAGTGGCTTTGAACTAGCTGTCAGCAACTGAGTACTATCAGATCAGTAATTAGTGTCTTTTTGTTGTTGTTAGGATATACAAGTACCCGGTCATGTTCACTCTGTGATTTTGTTTGATTTGTTCTATTTGTATTCATCTGATGAGTTAAGCATTTGTCACCTGTTTTCGTTGAGCCTTCAACCTTTGTCGAAAAAGCGAGATATAGCAATCCTACATTCCGGCGGCGTTCACAAATATTCACTATGTGGTTAAAGTTTTGAAATTTTAACAACTTTCTTAAATTAGCATGGATCTCTACCAAACTTTGACAGAAGCTTGTTTGTGATCATAAAATAGTATCAAGAAGTAAATATTAAAAGCAAAATAATTCCTGCTTTTCTGTATTTTCTGTACCAAGTCAGGAATATGACAGTTCTTGTCCATTCGTTTTTGATGCGTTTTGTTATTTGATTTTGCCATGTGATTATGGACTTTTCCAATTGATTTTTCTCTAAGTTCAGTATTTTTGTGATTTTACTTTTTACTTATAAATGGAATTAGATTTCCTGCAAGGAAACATAACATTCACTCTGTGGTTAAAATTTTCAAAATGTTTATAACTTTCTTAAACTATCCTGGATGTGTACCAAACTTTTATATAAGCTAGTTTCTAGTATATAGAAAGACATTTAAAATTTTAAACCTGTTATTCCATATTTTACTTATATATGGACTTAGTTTTTTTCTTCCAGTTAAAGTTTTTAAAACATTTATTCTATTCATAAACTATCCTGAATTTTTACCAAAAGATAATATCGAGAGCAATATTTTATTATTTTTTTCTGTCATTTGTGTTGAGTCTGCGATTAACAGCAAAAGTAGACGAGACAAAGGGTTCCGAGGAACTCTTATTCATGTTATAATCTTTTATAGTTCATTCTTATATTGTACGGTTACACCACTATCCCAGGTAACGGTAGGGTTGGGATCGCGCTAACATGTTTAACCCCGACTCATTCTGTATGCATGTGTTTGTCGCAAGTCAGGAAACCTGTAATTCAGTAGATGTCGTTTGTTGATGTGTTACATATTTTTTTTCGTTCATTTTTTGTACATAAATTAGACCGTTAGTTTTGCCGTTTAAATTGTTTTACCTTTGTCATTTCGGGGCCTTTTAATGCTGACTATGCGGTATTGGCTTTTCTCATTGTTGTTAGTTTTTTTGACATTTGGTCTCTTGTGTAAATGTCTCATTGAAAATCATACCACATCTTTTTTTTTATAAAAGGTTTAACACTAATTGATAAGAAAACATTAATCAATTATTCTGCTGGAATAGAACTTTGGTAAAACACCAAACTATACAAACCTGTAGATCTACTAGGAGAAAAGCTAACTTTGTTGGTCTTGTATGTTGTTTGCCCTAAGTGTTTGAGGTTTATGTGTTTTAGCTCATGTCATGTTAAACCAAAGCCCTAAAACATTCTATTTGATGCTTATTTGCTTGGTATGCAGCATTTAGAAGTAAAAATAAAAGATAAATTGACACAAAGTCAACATAATGTATTATCTCTGTGAAGGGTTCCTGTAGAGTTACCCTGTACATGTTGTAACATTGTAAT
Organism: Mytilus galloprovincialis; assembly: GCA_037788925.1. Taxonomy (NCBI): domain Eukaryota; kingdom Metazoa; phylum Mollusca; class Bivalvia; order Mytilida; family Mytilidae; genus Mytilus; species Mytilus galloprovincialis. The sequence continues at coordinate 19,491,921 of CM075332.1, forward strand.
AACACATACAAAATCAAACCACGCACTTTCTATACTCTATACTACAGAAAGTCCCTGATCAAACTCATTGTGTGTTTCGAGAACAAATCCCCAAAAAGGTCGACATTTGTAATTTGAATCCCTTGCCTAGTATGTCACTCAGCATTTACGACATTATACTTATTACTACTTTCACTACTCCGGTGGATTCATAAAAACCTTTTTGATATATTCTATGTTATTGAGTTCTTTGACATAATATTTAATGTGACGTTCCCGTCCTAAAGATTATATGCGTATAGACACTGCATGCCTATTGTTGAAGAATGTAGGTTAAACTCTAGATGTCTTTTGAGTTGCGTGTATAGTTACGTTGCTTTTGTTCTCCCGAAATTCCGTTTCATATATTTTGAGCATGTTAACTGAATGAAATTGTAGCCAAATCGGATTACAATGTTTCAGTGTTTACAACTACACTTATAACATTTATAATGCATTGTCTGAAGCGAGGAACATAATAACATTAACGGTACAAATTTTCCTGCACCAGATGCGCATTTTGACAATACATGTCTCTTCAGTGATGCTCGTGGTCAAAATATTTGAAATCCAAAGTTATATAAAAGATGAAGAGCTATAATCAAAAAGGTGCAAAAAGTATAGCCAAATCCGTAAAAGGAATCAGAGCTTTGCATGAAGAAAATACATTCTTTAATTTATAATAATTTCTAACATTTTGTAACAGCAAAATTTAATAACACTTAAAATCCGTATTTTCATGCCAGTACCGAAGTACTGGCTACCGGGTTGGTGATACCCTTGGGACTAACAGTCCACGAGCAGAGGCATCATATAGGTATTGAAAGTAAACTTTTTATAGTTGAAAATAAGTAATTCAATAATTTGTCATGGAAATTAATAATGATTTCCATTGAAAGATCAACACACCCAATAATCTTTATAATATTGGGTGTTTCCAGACAAATTGTATATATTTGTACTTGATAATGAAAAATAACTTAAGCTACGGATTTTTTGAATTTAGACTTTTTATTCAAAACTATTAACCAGGTTACCTGGTAACTCCAGATGTAAGAAATTATTAGGTATTTTAAGATAACTAGGGGAAAAATGATGAAATATGACAAATGTAATTGTCCAGAATTAGCAAAACCAGATATTCCTGATTCTGGCTGTACATCCTTTGGATTTTCTTAGGGTACGGAACAAACCTAAATTTATAGTTTGTTCTTATGTTTTACTGTTACACCACTGTTCCAGGCTATGGCAGGGTTAGCCCTTCAAACTATATTAATCTCGCCACATTCTGTCCAGCCTATAATTCAGTGGATGTGATTGTGGTTGTGGTTTGAAGGACGTACGGTGATCTATAGATGTTAATTTCTGTGTCATTTGGTCTCTTGTGGAGAGTTGTCTAATTGCCAGTCATACAACATCTTCTTAATATATCTAAATATTGCTGACGAAATATCTAACTTGAATCATTTGGTCAGGTGTGCTGTTACTGAAAGTTCTCAAATCTCGACCAGACGGAAAACAAATGTGCATGTTTAATGAAAACGACATTGATGAAAAAAATCTCTTGTTAAAAAGAAAAAGATTATTATTCAGTACATATATATATATATATCATCATATTATATCGAAATGAAATTCACTCAATACAAATACAAAATTAATCATTACAAATTATCTGGTTGTTGATATCAGAGATTATCATTAAAAGATATATAAATGTAAATTTAGGTATATTGGTACCTCATTACATAAAAATAATTTGTTCAAAGTTAAATTATACATGTTATATGTATTCATTTTATTTCGATTACTGATAATTTTTAATACAACCCATTATTAAGATACCAAGATCCACCAGTATACAACCAGACTTGATCATTTAAAGTCAATTTTCGGATGACCATTCAAAATTATATAGTATTATATGTATTCATTTTATTTTAATTATTGTTAATGTTGAATACAAGTCATCATAAAGAAACCAAGACCCATAAGCATACAACCAGACTTTATCATTTAGGTTTAACTTCCGGGTGACAGTCACTGCACCAGTATCACCATAAATACCGTCATGATCGCCGATGTATGTATATGAAATATAATTTCCATTGAGACCAATGTAGTAGGCGGCACCATTGGTATAAGACATCACAGAAGCTGATATCATGTAAAGTCCTTCATGTTCACATGTGAACATTCCTGTGGACTTGTAGACTGCAAGGTTGTTGACACCAACACTAAACTTTACATCATCGAACTTTATTATGGTATTGCTTATTTTTCCTTGATGCGATGGATGAGCGGTCATGGCAACTGAAAAAAAGAAAATAAATTGAAATAAAACTTAGAAATTAAACAGGTTTTTTAAATGTAAATGCTATATTATTTTTTTTTCAAATTTCACTGTCTAAGCTGTTAACATGGATGATCATATAGAAAAAAAGATATTCTAGTTTTGGAGGACTATTTGCCTATAAAAAAGAGCGTTTTCAAAAGAATAAAGTAACTGTTACGATTGAAAACTGTGACAACAAAATATTTTCGGTTGTTTATTCTTTTTGTTTTTACTTCTCATGTTCAAGTTGTCACGGGTAGTAAGGTCGTCATATCGAGAAGGGTTTAGTACAGTGATTTTGTAATAGTTTGGATAAGTTTGACATGACGGTGTTAAGTGTTTTTGATGACAATCAATGCAAAAAATGTAAACATTCAGATATTTTGTAAAAGAAACTTCTGATCAATAATTCAAGCTGGTAAGTATCTTTGTATAAAGTAAATATGTTAGTACATCACAAATTGTATCATATAGTGAATGATTTAACACAGAACAAAGCTTGCGTATGTTAAAATTTAAAAGTTGCTAATTGGTTTAACGTGCATAAAAAAAGTTATTATCTTTATGTCTGTTACATCACATATTTCTTCTTGATATCATACTGCCGTCAATTATTCTGAAAAATACCTACTTTTGCACTCAATTCAAAATTACTGAAATATCTGTGTCATGGTTTGGTTCATTCGTGTCATGGTTTAGTTCATGTTGGACATGGTTCAGTTATGTAATTCTTGTTGTGTATAATGAAGAGTTACTATTAAAATTTACAACAATTGTTTCATTTGAAACACAAAAGGGCATAAGAACGCACATACAATGTAGTAATATGTTATAAGTAGATGCAATATGATTGCCAATGAGACAACTACCCACATAAGAGCAAATGATGACGTAGATGTTAGCAAGAGGCCTTCAACATTCAACAATGAGCAAAACCATACTTCTTAGCAAGTTATAAAAGGCTGCGACAATATTCAATGTATAATAATTCCAATAAGAAAATCATAAGCCTAATTTCTGTTCAAAATAAATAGCAAAATATGATATACAGTTACAAACGATATTCACGGCATTACAGAAACTGAACTTGAGACAGTATATACAAAATATTGCGGAGTTAAACATGTTTGCAAGCTCCCCAACCCCTTCTTCGCCTTGACCATGGCAGACATGTAAGACTAACCAGATCGGTTTTTAACAATAAAATCAACTTGATTACTGGGACCTAGTTTCAAACCACTAACAAATTCTAAAAAATCATGATTCAAAGATATCTTCCTTTTAAATTTTAGGATGGAATTCTGCTGCCAATATTGTGAGCTGTACAATTTATACATATTTTCAATTCTAGGACACACCATACTAAATCATTACATAGAAAAGTAAAACATTGAAAGAATTAAGTGATACTATAAACGATGCATTTATACAATATTACTGCCATTGTATATAAAGTGCGAATCCACTTTGTTCATTTTCACTGTTATATGCGAGTATGTCTATTGTAGAATAAAGGATGACGGAAAAAACTGCGTTAGTTTACTTTTTGAAAGTACGAAATAGTTGATTTAAATGTATGTTTTAACACAATTAAATAAGAGTACATAACTTTCTAATGTATAATCACAAGATTAAAGGCAAAAAAAGTGTAATTAAAGCAGCTGAATCCATAAAATCGTTGACTGGATGCTATTCATTTTTATACGACTGCAAAAATTAAAAAAATTTGTGCGTATATTGGTATGACGTTGGCGTCGTCGTCTGCGTCGTCGTCGTCGTCGTCCGAATACTTTTTAAATTTCGCACTCGAACTTTAGTAAAAGTGAATAGAAATCTATGAAATTTTAACACAAGGTTTATGACCACAAAAGGAAGGTTGGTATTGATTTTGGGAGTTTTGGTCCCAACATTTTAGGTATAAGGGGCCAAAAAGGGCCCAAATAAGCATTTTCTTGGTTTTCGCACTATAATTTTAGTGTTAGTAAATAGAAATCTATGAAATTTTGACACAAGGTTCATGACCACAAAAGGAAGGTTGGGATTGATTTTGGGAGTTTTGGTTCCAACAGTTTAGGTATTAGGGGCCAAAAAGAAGCCCAAATAAGCATTATTTTTGGTTTTCGCACAATAACTTTAGTATAAGTAAATAGAAATCAATGAAATTTAAACACAAGGTTTATGACCACAAAAGGAAGGTTGGGATTGATTTTGGGAGTTGAGGTCCCAACAGTTTAGGAATTAGGACCCAAAGGGTCCAAACTTGAACTTTGTTTGATTTCATCAAAAATTGAATAATTGGGGTTCTTTGATATGCCGAATCTAACTGTGTATGTAGATTCTTAATTTTTGGTCCTGTTTTCAAATTGGTCTACATTAAAGTCCAAAGGGTCCAAAATTAAACTAAGTTTGATTTTAACAAAAATTGAATTCTTGGGCTTTTTTGATATGCTGAATCTAAACATGTACTTAGATTTTTGATTATGGGCCCAGTTTTCAAGTTGGTTCAAATAAGGATCCAAAATTGTTATATCAAGTATTGTGCAATAGCAAGAAATTTTCAATTGCACAATATTGCGCAATAGCAAGAAATATCTAATTGCACAATATTGTGCAATAGCAAGAAATTTTTCAATTGGAGTTATCTTTCTTTGTCCAGAATAGTAGTTGAATCAACTTAAATCATTGTTTTATACAATATACAATGTATATTTCACTTTTACTATCAACTGATACATTAAAACAATCTTTACATTCAGTGAATGTTGTGTGACTTGTGTCCATACTTGCCCCAACCGTTCAGGGTTCAACCTCTGCGGTCGTATAAAGCTACGCCCTGCGGAGCATCTGGTTACTATAGTTGCGATGAATTATCACTGAAAGTGCAATAATTTCTGATGTGGAATTTTTGCAGTGCGATGAATTTTCATTATTATTTTATATGATAATTCGACATGCACAACTGACAACTAAAAAAATGACTTTAATACTGATGATATTTAAAAAGCAAGCTGATCGTAGATGATCACTTGAATATACACGGGTATAACCAACTTATGGTTGATTTCGGACATTGTGTACTGTTCATCGATATTTTTTCTGTACTTAAATTTATGGGTTTTTTTCCCCGTCATATTATAGTACCGTTCGTGAGTAAAACATCGAGAACATAGTATGAGAAATTCAAACATATATCAAGGTGACTCGATTAATGCTCGAACTTTCTTTACTGTATAAGGTGTATATAAAATGGCATTACAAAAATTAATTATGCAGACATCCAAACGTCAAATGTAAAGCAATTGTTCGTGCGAGACGAAAACGTTACCACTTATCAATCGTAAAATGAAGATCTTTATGTGACTTCTCTTTGATTTTCATAGATGCATCCATTAGAGCTATTTTTATAATGCTTGTAGTTCAACGGTTTGAATGGCTTGTTTGCTTTTTTAGTATAAATATGTGCTCTATCTCAATTACAATGCCTAGGCAAACATGAATACAAACCGAGCAAGCAAGTTTTAAGTATGTGCTGTATATTTAGACCGAAATCGTAAACTGCTTTTCTGGTAGCAATCATTTGATTTTCGGGGGAGGGGGGGAATGAGTTACTTGAAATGGCACATTTGTTTATATAACAACAGATTTCTTTTTGGAAAAAGAACTATATTAATATGTTATTGAAGAAAATGAGTATAGTCAAATCTTCAAAATTGTCCTAGGAACTGGGGGAAGACCCAAACTTGAACGTGATTTCTGCTTAAATCCAAATCAAAATTGTGGTCTTTCATATTTTAAATTCGATTTTTGAAAGTGTTTTGTATGTTATTTCACATATAGTTTTAAAACAACTGTTGTCCATGTCACGCGTAACGATTCAGTTTCATAAATGGTTGAAGACTTATGATGTCGTCTTAATATCTTTTGGTTAGTTTTGTAGCTGGGTTACTGTATCATGGAACTATAACCCCACATCTCCTTTTATTCATCGTAAACTGGTTCAAATTTAAAATAAAGAAGAACAAACAATTGTATAGTTTTCTTTGAAAAAATGTAAAAACCAGAATCACTTTTTGACTTGCTGCCACTTTTTGCAACTTTTAAGTAGAAGTCTTTAGCTATATGACTAGTGATGCCGCTCACGATATCCTTGGCAAAAATCTATGTGAAACAGAAGCAACGCTTTGTATTGATTTGTATAATTATACCGAAAGCTAGTTTAAAAGAGCAGTGAATTTTAAAATTACATTGTAGAAAACTTACGAAAAGTAACATGACATGTTTAATTTACGCTTTGACAATTACACCCACTTAATTTGGTTAAACAGGCTTTTTTTCTTCTTAGGCAGTTAATATATAGTGTAACTTCGTTCAATAACAGGCGCTATCAAACAAATTTTTAGTATTAAAGTGAAACACATATATATTTATTTCGATCTAAACCATGACAAACTTGACCAAAATCATGACGAATTTCTAGACTCTTAACCGAACCATGTCAGTCTCTTAACCAAACCATAGCAAATCCGATATCTTGCTTATTCTGCATTAATTTCGTTAAACAACAATTCCAATGTCGATCGTTTGACCTCCAATACAGATTCAAAGATCTTATTTGCTTTTCATCTGCTCGTGTGAATAGAACTGAGGCAATAGTTAAGGAAAGTAACATAAATTAACCAAGTCAAACTTATCCAAACTATGACAAAATCACTGTACTAAACGCTCCTCGATATGACGACCTTACTACCCGTGGTTGTATACGATTTTCAAAAGGGTTTATGACAGACTATAAAACCAAAATGGAGTGATTTTGTTTAAAAAAAATAAACAAAAGATACGCTCAGCAGAACTTACTTTCAAGTCAAAATATTTTGTACATAAACGCAGAACGCGTGTGAGAACACACATTTCTCCGCTCGAGCTTGATTATAGATACACGAAAAACGTTTGAAGAGTATTTTATGTTTCTTTAGAAATGCAAATGACGAACTGTTCTACTTCGAACCTGTTTACTTGTTTTGATTCTGAGCACTGTGTGTGAGTTTCCTAAAATAATGCATGCGGCAAACTTATTATTGTTCGAAATTGCAAAAATTTAGGAATTTTCGAAGTTTTAAGGAGTCATAACTCTAGAACGACTATTGCTCTAATGCTAAAGTTCAAACTTTGCTTGCGAGTATTGGTTTTAGCATTGTAAATGAATTTGATAACAATTGCATGTGGTGATCTTGAGTTAGACTGCGGAAAAAGAAAGAATTTGCAATTATTAAAATATAAAGGAGCATAACTCTGGAACGGTAAGTATTCCCTGCCAAAATCTAAGCTCTGTCTTTGAGTTGTGGTTCTTAGCAATTTGTGTTTTCAGTTTTGGCTGAGGAAAACTATATTTTCGTATTAAAATGTAAAGAATATGAAAATGCCAAAACGAAATAAGAATAAGTAAAATGGGGTCATCGTATTCGTTTTCTAAATTAGATGAGTGAATGGATAACTTTTCTGAATGTTTTATATATTATCGAAATTAAAGTACTGATAATACCAGCTGTTGTCGAATTGTGATTCTGTTCAAGTCTCATTAATTGTTTACTAGTATTTGTTTCTAGTTCTCCAAGTCTTAATAATTGTTTGAAAGTATTGGTTTCGAATTTTCCAATTCTCAATAATTGCTTAGAGTTATTCGTTTCAAGTTTTCGAAGCTTCATTAACTGTTTCCGTGAGGTGGCATTTAAAACACTCAATGCTGATTATTGGTTTATAGTAATATTATATAAGGCAAGACAATCTTGACTCCGTGCACGTTCGTTTACAGTAAGAGAATGTGTTTGAACTGACTTTAAAGATCAAACAGCCTATTGTTTATGCGCATCAACTAACGCAACTTGGTAGTGACATAAAAGCTCTACAACGTTGTTTCTAGCAATAAAAAAAGCGTCAAATTATAACGTCCTATTTCGCGTTTTTCACGGATTCCAACATGGTGTACGATTAAAAATAAGTCAGTCAAGGAAAGAGGAATTAAGCGTCGTGCTGATATCTTGTTGAACTTTAGCACAAATGGACACAAAAGATACTACACTATATTTAACCTTCTTAAATAAATTTTGATATCGACTTTTTGCATTTGCGCCGATCTACATATATTTTTTTTTATTCTTTCAGATGCGTAGATTTTGTCTTATATTTTTGCCGATCTGCATTTCATTTTTTTTATTCTTTCACTTGCGTAGATTTTTTCTTTCGTTTGCGCCGATTGTGTACAGGTTAATAAGATAGGTGAAAGTTGTTTTCATGCCCAGTTTATGGGCATTGTGTTTTCTAGTATGTGCGTCCGTCTGTCTCGTTTCAGATTAAAGTTTTGGATCAAGCTAGTTTTTAATGAAGTTGAAGTCTTATCAAGTTAAAAATGTAAAGTTTGAATTTCCTGCAATGGTTTGATGTTTCCAAGTTGTTTCAACGTATGAATGTCGTTTCTGTTTTCACTGGTTTTGTTTTGTACTGACAAAAATTGGCTTTTGATTAAATTGAATTCATTATTCACTGACTTATATTTATGTTCTAAATCCGTATATTTGCGTTAAGATCGGTGTACTTCTGTTCTAAAGATTCATATACTTGGCTAGAAACGCTTTGATTTTCGCCTCGTAAAAATTTCTGATCGAGAGCATCAAACTTGTGTTCCAGTTGAGAGGTCAGTACAGCAAATGCCTTGTCGACGTAGCGACGTAATTGTTGATCTTCCAAATGTCTCGCCTTAGTCTCGTCAAAAAATTCTGACGCCGTCACATATTGATTTGATGTTCCTGATTGACCACTGGTGCTTTGTGTCTTATCCAATAGAAAGCCATGAGCAGAGAGGAACACAGGAAACAATGGAAAATATTTCGTTGCCATACTTGTTTTGATAAAGAATAATTTGAGGTTTAAAATCTCGTTTATTGATTTAATGATAAAATATATCTATCAAAATATATCTATGTTTGTATTATGTATCTACTATTATAACCTACATTCAATAAAATTCACATTGTACTGATATAATTACAGTCGGCTACGTAAAAATTATCGATATAAATAAATGATACATGCTTGAATGATGTACGATTGCCAACCAAACGCTGAACGTCGTACTCGGACGCTGAACCTAGGAATAGTACAATATTTCTCAGGCTGAACGAATGGTGTACTATTAATATGTTTGTGTTAGCATCCTGTTTGAGGAGCGTCACGATACAAATGGTATTCTCAGTTCTAAAGTTTGTGGGTGATATATTTCGTCTTCATTATTATTATCATAAAAATCATTTCCATTTGTAAACGACCGCAAATTTGTATGTGTTTGTATTGTGTTATGGCGTTGTATGTGTTGTCGTCCGAAGATATTTGTCGTCCGAAGATATTTGTCGTCCGAAGACATTTGTCGTCCGAAGATATTTGTCGTCCGAAGATATTTTTCTTTCCAGACAATAACTTGAGTAAAAGTTTTTAGATTTGTATGAAATTGAATTACAAGATTCAATACCACAGTAGGAAGATTAGTATTTTTTTGGGATAATTGTCCATACGTTTTAGAAATAAAGGGCTAAGAGGATCTACAAACTAGTTTCCTTCTTATTTGAGGGCAATAACTTGAGTATGGATCCCTATGAAATTTAACCATTAGGTTCCTTAGCTCAAAGGGACGGATAGATTGATTTTTGAGGATTTGGCCCAAACCGTTAAGAAATTATTATGGTTGTGTACCAAAAATGGCAAAAAATAAAATAAAATCGGAATTTCTTGTTTCAGTACAAATACTTGATAATAACTTAAATAAGTCTAAGGATTTCTATGATATTGTACCAATACGATAAATGTATGGTTGTGATTGATTTGGGAAGTTGTGGCCCTCGCCGTTTGGGGTTAAGGGCCACACACAATAGAAATACAGTGTTGTAGATGCACAGTTATAAAAACTGCGGTTTTTATCCAACCCAATGATAGGTTCGAACGTTGTTTCCAATTTAGACTTGTTTATATTTTTTCTAATGGGCTTGTTTTATATTTCTCCTCCGGTTTATATAATTTGTTATATTCAATGTCTTCTTTGTGGATCATTTATATGCTGAATCCAACCGTGTATTTATATTAAGAATTTATGGCCCAGTTTTTAAATTGCTCCTCATTAAGGTCTTATAGTTGAAACTCTGTTTAAAAAAAAATGATTTTTCGGGTTCTGTAATATGCTGAATCTATTTTTTTTTAATTTTGAACTTGGTTTAGATTGGTCAACATTACAGTCTAAATGGGTCCCAAATGATTGTTCGATTAAAAACCAGATGCTCCGCAGGGCGCAGCTTTATACGACCGCAGAGGTTGAACCCTGAACGGTTGGGGCAAGTATGGACACAACATTCAAGCTGGATTCAGCTCTACATTTGGATTGTGATTAAATAGTTGACACATTATAGGTTTCTGACACAGAATGAATGTGGTCTAATGAACTTAAGATATTTTTTTGCTTTTGAGCAATTCACTATGCTGTTGAATATTAATGCTCTCAAAAAAATGTTTGAAGAAATTTCCTTTTTATTTATGATTTCTGAAATGAGAAAAAATTAAACCCGCCCCCCTTTTTTTCACATCCCCCTTTTCTTTTTTCAAAAACTGATGTCAATTCAAATTTCTTATGGAGTTTGCAACATTAACTGCTCATTTAAATACATAATAAAATATTAAAATGTAAAATAAAGTGCTTGTTATCACTGAATGATAAAGATTGTTTTAATTTATCAGTTGGTAGTAAAAGTGAATATACATTGTATATTGTATAAAACAATGATTTCAGTTGATTCAATTACTATTCTGGACAAAGAAAGATAACTCCAAATGAAAATTTCTTGCTATTGCACAATATTGTGTAATTAGATATTTCTTGCTATTGCGCAATACTGTGCAATTGAAAAAATTTGCTATTGCACAATACTGTGCAATTGAAGATTTCTTGCTATTGCGCAATACTGTGTAATTGAAAATTTCTTGCTATTGCACAATACTGTGCAATTGAAGATTTCTTGCTATTGCTGAATACTGTGCAATTGAAAATTTCTTGCTATTGCACAATACTTAATATAATAATTTTGGACCAACTTGAAAACTGGGCCCATAATCAAAAATCTAAGTACATGTTTAGATTCAGCATATCAAAAAAGCCCAAGAATTCAATTTTTGTTAAAATCAAACTTAGTTTAATTTTGAACCTTTTGGACTTTAATGTAGACCAATTTGAAAACAAGACCAAAATTTAAGAATCTACATACACAATTAGATTTGGCATATCAAAGAACCCCAATTATTCAATTTTTGATGAAATCAAACAAAGTTTAATTTTGGACCCCAATTTAGACCAATTTGAAAACTGGGCCAATAATCAAAAATCGGAGTACATTTTTAGATTCAGCAGATCAAAGAACCCCAAGGATTCAATCTTTGTGAAATCAAACCAAGTTTAATTTTGGACCCTTTGGACCTTAATGTAGAACAATTTGAAAACGGGACCAAAAATTAAGAATCTACATACACAGTTAGATTCGGCGTATCAAAGAACCCCCAATTATTCAATTTTTTATGAAATCAAACAAAGTTTAATTTTGGACCCCAATTTGGACCAACTTGAAAACTGGGCCAATTATCAAAAATCGGAGTACATTTTTAGATTCAGCAGATCAAAGAACCCGAAGGATTCAATTTTTGTTAAAATCAAACTATTAAAGTTTAATTTTGGACCCTTTGGACCTTAATGTAGACCAATTTGAAAACGGGACCAAAAATTAAGAATCTACATACATAGTTAGATTCGGCATATCAAAGAACCCCAATTATTCAATTTTTGATGAAATCAAACAAAGTTCAATTTTTGGCCGTTAGGGCCCCTTATTCCTAAACTGTTGGGACCTCAACTCCCAAAATCAAACCCAACCTTCCTTTTATGGTCATAAACCTTGTGTTTAAATTTCACAGATTTCTATTTACTTATACTAAAGTTATGGTGCGAAAACCAAGAATAATGCTTATTTGGGCCCCTTTTTGGCCCCTAATTCCGAAACTGTTGGGACCTCAACTCCCAAAATCAATCCCGACCTTTCATTTGTGGTAATAAACCTTGTGTTTAAATTTCATTGATTTCTATTTACTTATACTAAAGTTATGGTGCGAAAACCAAGAATAATGCTTATTTGGGCCCCTTTTTGGCCCCTAATTCCGAAACTGTTGGGACCTCAACTCCCAAAATCAATCCCAACCTTTCTTTTGTGGTAATAAACCTTGTGTTTAAATTTCATTGATTTCTATTTACTTATACTAAAGTTATTGTGCGAAAACCAAGAATAATGCTTATTTGGGCCTTTTTTGGCCCTTAATTCCTAAACTGTTGGAACCAAACTCCCAAAATCAATCCCAACCTCTCTTTTGTGATCATAAATCTTGTGTTAAAATTTCATTGATTTCTATTCACTTTTACTAAAGTTAGAGTGCGAAAACTATGAGTATTCGGACGACGACGACGACGCAGACGACGACGCCAACGTGATACCAATATACGACAAATTTTTGCAGTCGTATAAAAATGAAATTTTGGGTTCAGTTTGATATGCATAGAAACTTTCCATTTTGAATTGTTCTTGGCCTGGGTATTTTTTGTAATTTTTTTTATAAATTATCTTTGGATCCAGTTTTAATGTTGGTCAAAAACAGGGTTGAAAATAATAGACTTGTGATATGCTGAAACTTACTGTGTATTTAGATTCTAGATTGTGAACCCTGTTTTTAAATTGATCAAAGTTGAGGTCCAAAGGGTCCTAGATTAAAATTAGTTATAACAAATTTAAAAATCTTTGGATTTTCTGATAATTATGCTGAATCTACCGTGTATTAAAATTTTGAAGGTTCGACAATAATAGATAAAATTATAATTTAAAATTGTTCAGTTCTTTGACCACATTCATTGTCAGATACCTTAACAATCAAAGTTTAGAGCTGTATTACAGCAAGCTCCATATATGTTTAGGGTTTGCGGTCGTACCAAGCTGTACCCCGCGGAGCATTTTGATATTGTGTGTTTCTCAAATGAACGTTCCCATGTAGAATATTTCACTAAATAGTAACACTAATTAAGTTTCCAAAGGTCGTACTAAGCTGTACCATGACTACAAATTTTGGGAAATTATTTAAAAGTAAGGAACGTATCTCCATCATGCGAAGATCTTATTCCTTGTCCAGCTTTGGCTTTACTCTTTTTTTTTTATCCTTTTAGAGTTATTGCTCTTCATCCTTTTGGTAAACTTTGGATTTTCAAATATGCTAGCCACAAATAGACATTGATAGTCGAATAAAGGCAGCAGCAGTACTCGTTTGAAAAAAAAACAATGTCATATTCTCTATATACGTGTATAAACAGTGCATGCAGTGCTATAGTTTGAATGAATCGGTGACATTTCAATGGTCTGATGGATGGCGTTATTGATCATAATGCAGGGTTGAATACTGTATACTAATGATGAAACTGTAGTCTATGGGTAAACACTGTATTCCAGGGATGAACACGATATAATCCAGACATTGACACTGTATTCCAGGACTGAACACTATATTTTAAGTGTTCACAATGTACTATAGGGCAGGAACTAACATAGTACTATAGAAAGTCCCTGTATAGGGTGAAAACTGTGTTTTAGGGATGAACACGATATTCCAGGGATGAATACGGTATTCTAGGGTGAATACTATTCTAGAGATGAATACGTTATTCTAGGGTGAATACTGTATTCTAGGGATGACCACTGTATTCTAAGGATCAACACGGTTTTCTAGGGGTGAACATTGTATTGTACGGGTGAACACTGTATTCTATGGGTGAACGCTGTATTATAGGGATAAACACGGTAATCTAGGGGGTGAACGCTGTATCCTAGGGATGAACGCTGAGTTATAAATATGAACACGGTATTCTAGGTGTTAACAATGTACTATAAGATGACACTGTTTTATATGGGTTAACACTGTATTCTAGACGTAAACACTGTATTGTAGGGACGAACACTGTATTCTAGAGCTAAACACTGTATTATAGGGATGAACACGATATTCCAGGGATGAATACTGGATTCTAGGGTGAATACTATTCTAGGGATGAATACGTTATTCTAGGGTGAACACTGTATTCTAGGGATGACCACTGTATTCTAAGGATCAACACGGTTTTCTAGGGGTGAACATTGTATTGTACGGGTGAACACTGTATTCTATGGGTGAACGCTGTATTATAGGGATGAACACGGTATTCTAGGGGGTGAACGCTGTATCATAGGGATGAACGCTGAATTATAGGCATGAACACGGTATTCTAGGTGTTAACAATGTACTATAGGGTGACACTGTTTTATATGGGTTAACACTGTATTCTAGACGTGAACACTGTATTGTAGGGACGAACACTGTATTCTAGAGCTAAACACTGTGTTCTAGGTGTTAACACTGCATTCTAGTGTAAAAATTTTATTTTAGGGAAGAACACTGTTTTTCACGGGTGAACACTTATTCCAAGGGAGAACACTGTATTTTATAGGAGAACACTGTATTCCAAGGGGAAACACTGTATTGTATGGTTGAACACTGTTTTTCAGAGGGGAACACTGTTTTCTAGGCCTGAACACTGTATTCTAGGTGTTAACACTGTATTCTAGTTATTCTAGGCATTAACACTGTACATTTTCAATACAGTGTTCCAAATAAATGACATATACTGGTGATCACTATGTAAATATTATAACAAATATAAAATTCAATGCATTTTTTATTCTAACAAAATACATGTTTAAATGGTTAAAATACAGCTGGTAGAATATAGAATTATGACATAAATGCTGAGGGTATAAAAGAAGTTTGTCAAATATATCTACATGTAATTCATCAGTCTAGTGACAGATAACAAACATGATTAAAGGCACTGTTAAGGACACAAAAGCTTGCATGGTGTGTATAAACGATGTATGAATCATACAATAGTTCTTCTCCGGCACAAAAATTTGACTGCAGATAAACATAGCTATTCCAATTAATGTCCTTTTGCAATGTTTTAAACAGTGGCCCATACAGAAATGTTCATAAGTGGGGGCCCACTGACTGCCTAAGAGGGTGCCCTCTCCAGTCATGCTTCAGTGATTCCCTATATAATTAACCAAATTTAACTTCCATTGGATAGTTAACTTTCTAAAGTTCTGATCATAAAGTTCTGCTGTCTTATGAACACTTGTAGCACCTGAACAAACCAAAGTTACAAGACTGAATTTTAAGATTCAAGATATATCTGCACCAATATATAATCAATTCCCATTTTAAATTTCTTAATTCATGATGTTAGCACATTAAATGATAAGTAAAATAAATAATATGTCAAAAAATTACGCTTATTAAAATACCCTGTCAGAAAACAACGGGTATGTAAAAGATGTATACCTATATAACTTCTTGGAAAGAATCAAATAAGAGTATTGTTACAGGAAGATAACTCATCTTTTCATAAAAATAATTGACTATGAAATACTTGCTGATATAAAAATTAAAATAGACATAAATGTCATGAGACAGGCACTATCATGACTATATTACACAATTAAACAACAAATCACAAATTCAATTTAATGATTGAAAAAGTCCAAATAATATGACAAAGTCGAAACAGTGACTACTAGTATGTCTTTTATGCCTAAACTACTAGAGAGTAATACAATATGAATAAATTTTCATATTTATACTGGCCACTAAATGGGATATTCTCGTAAAAAAATAATATCATTGGAAAAGTTGGCAATTGACTGCCATATATGGGCGTTTTTCAATAAAAGCGTAACTTTCAGACCTAAAAAAAATGGAAAATCAACTTGTCTAAAATTTAATTTCAAGAGTTATTTTGAAAACTTCTATAATAGACCTGTTTGTAAACAAAAAGTGCAATCTTAAATATTCTTTAAAATGATATTATTTTCATAATTTGTGTACTGTTTCGTAAGTCCCCTACGAAATTTCTTCTAAACACACATATTTTTTGCAATTTTAAATGTCTCCTATAGACATTCCAGTTTGTTTACTTTAAATACTAGAAAAATATCATTTTTTTCTGAATTGGAAAACCATTTTTATCGATAAAGATTAGACAGTACTTCACATATGAAGGTTCAACTCACGTTACGTAGTGGACATTTTGATGCGTTTCGTAGTGGACAAAACCGTTTCGTAGTGGACAAAAAGTTTCGTAGTAGACATCAACCCTATTATATGTTAATAAAAACATAATAAAAATTACATGAAACTAACCCTTGTTATTTGTTTTGCACGAATATAATTGAAAAAAGATTAAAAAAAGACTCCATGGTAGTGGTAGTGTCCACTACGAAACGTTTGTCTCCCATACTTGTTTCGTAGGGGACCGTTTCGTAAGGGACGTATTCGCATGTTTTATTTTTCCCCACAATCCCTATATTGCAATAATAACTAGACTGATTGTATTCATCAAAGCATTTATCAAGCTGTACACTGATATTTTTTTCATAATTTTAAAACCAGATACTGAAGGAGATTTGACCCGTTTCGTAGGGGACATTATCAAAAATACGGTATCACTCTGGTCCATTTGATGTGCTCAATTTTTCTTACCAACAATTTAATTGCCATTATAAAAGCATCACTTCTTTTGTATGACCCTAATGTATATATCTCTTGCAAACAAAAATCACATTGATTTTATAAAACTGTTTATTGGCAAATTTTAATGACTTCGTTTCGTAGTGGACATTTTGTGAGGGACACACCTTCTGAAATTAAAAAAACCTATATTGAAATGTGTTTATTAGAATATGTTGGCTCTGAACATACTTTTGAATTATTCAAAAACTTATGTAAAGTAAAAAAACCATTTATTTCTTCATTTTTTTACGATATTTTAGAGTATGAATGTTGAACAGGCGGTCTAGGGACATGCGATTTTGGTTGTTTTGGACCATTCAGGAGTCAATATCTTATCAATCCCTCTAAAAATAAACTGTTTCGTTGCTTAAAAATGTTAAATCTAATTCAATGTATTGACTGCACAAAAAATTACTTGCAAAGATCAAACACATTTTTTTTTAAAGTGGATAGGACAAGAAAATACGTTTTTATTGAAAAACGCCCATATAAAGTCCTCACACACAATGTAGTACATACACTTTGCAAGTGAATAAGTGGTGCTGTAACCAATGATTTAAGGAATGGAAAATCCAGTGGTCTACAAGGCTTTATAGCACCAGTGTTTTATCAATATATATAGCACCAAGGCTTGATCAATCTTTATAGCACCAGGGCTTTATCAATTTTTATAGCACCTGGGCTTTATCAATCTTTTAGCACCAGGGTTTTATCAGTCTTTATAGCACCAGGAATTTATCAATTTTATAGCACCAGGGCTTTATCAATCTATAGCACCTGGGCTTTATCAATCTGTATAGCACCTGGGCTTTATTAATCTTTATAGCACCTGGACTTTATCAATCTTTATAGCATCTGAGCTTTATTAATCTGTATAGCACCTGGGCTTTATCAATCTTTATAGAACCAGGGCTTTATCAATTGTTATAGCACAAGTGCTTTATCAATATATATAGCACCTGGGCTTTATCAATCTTTATAGCACCAGTGCTTTATCGATTTTTATAGCATAAGTGCTTTATCAATATATATAGCACCAGGGCTTTATCAATCTTTATAGCACCAGAGTCCAATGGTGCTATCTAACTATCTTTTAAAATAGGATTTCTAATACTGTAGATTCATTGTTTTTCATTGGATATCAATATTTGTGGATTTCGTGTGTACAGGTGAACAATGAATTTAAATATTCAAGGTAGAATATATTTCCCATAAATTTCATATTTGCAGACTTTGGCTAAATCATGGTATTAAATATCTACGAAACTGTAAGTTTTCCTCAATCCATGAAAATTGGTACAAAATAAAATAAATTAATCCACAATACTATAAGTGGTGATAACAATTAAATTGTATAAATTATACAATCAGTGGCTACTGGCTATGCTGTTTCAGCCAGCTGGTTTTAGGGTATAACTGTCAGTTATGTTTACAAAGGCTTTATCAAACCATTGATCTATAACCTTATTCATGTGATGTTTGCAAATGCTTTATCAAACCACTTATCTATATAACATATCTATATATATTATGTTATTGATATTAGTTCATGTGATGTTTGTAAAGGTTTATCAAAGCACCTAATCTGAATAATGTGATGTGAAAAGCATCTAGTACATTTATATATTATAAAGTGCAGAGCTCTATGGCTTATATTGGTGTCTTGTGTTGATACAGTGTGTAATATTGAAAAAAGCTATATGACATTCTCTATATATTAGCAGTATAATTTAAAGGAAATAATGCTATTTCTATACTGTGGATTCATTATTATTCGTTTGATACCAATTTTCGTAGGTTTTAGGTTGCATTTCTGTAAATATTGACAATGCAATTTCCCATAGGAACTCCTTTTACGGCTAAAACTGTACCACTTTTACTATGAAGTTTTGAAAAAAATCTTATCCTAGAATTGAAAGTTCATATGCACCACAATTTTTTTCAAAGGTCAAAATATAGGGCTGTGCGGCATATTTTCAACGTTTATATGCCCTGAACTTCTCAGAGTTTAAACTTACACTAATTTTCTTAACTACCGCTACCTCGAATGAAAGGTTACCACAGATTTCAATGTAAACAATATGCAGGTGTTTATTTACTGGTAACATTCCCAAGTTCTGTCTCTGCGATATGGAACACAGAGAGCATAACTGGGAACCAGTTTGTAAACAAAATTAATTTTCTATGAATATTCTATTACTCCCCAAAAGAGGCGTGTTTTGAGAAACAGCTGTATTTACAAAGTGCAACCTATACAGACATTTATTCAAATAGAAAACTCTCTAAAATCAGTTTTTCTCACATTAATACTCATTTATCAGAATTAAAGTCTTAAAGAAATCACTGTGTATACTCTAAGTTTTTCTTTACTATACATTTTATATCCCCTCCCCTGTTTCAATTTTTTAAAGAATTTGAAAACAATACTTTTATTATTGGCAGCTTACCCTATTTGCATATTTTCTGATAAAAAATGCCTAGAACCTGTTAAAAACTGTTTTGATAACATATTGAAATCATATCAGAATATCAGAAATGTAATGTTTAGCAATCAATCATTACAACATTCAAGATTATATAAAGTATCCAATCCAACCTCTATCTCCAGTCCACATCTTACTGTATGCCTATTTGTCAATTAAAGAACACATTTTCTGCCTCAAATGGTCAATTTAGAATTCTTTTCACAACAGTATCATCTGTAACCATATATCTGACACAATTTAGCTACTATATATAATAGAAGTGTTCAAACAAAGCCATATTTGCAATAGTTGTATGTATGCAGATACCAGTCTGAGATATAAATTCACTTAAAATGTTGTATAGATGACTGCTAACATCCGATTTTTGCATAACTTCCAAGCATAGTTATTGTTTTCTATATCAAGAACTTTAAAATCATAGCATTTACAAGTTAAATTATTTGTTTTATGACCCAGGGGGTAGGCAATTTTCATTGTTTTTGCCCCTGGGGCCTCAAATTTCCTAAATCATTCTGCTGTTTCTAGCAATTTGGAATATTGAGTACATATTCAGGATAGAACACACTATTGTAAGTTTTCTTGAGATATTTTTGTTTTTCTAGCTTGTATTTATTATGCCGTGGTGACAAAAATGCAGATTTAGGTGTTGCGGCTTACTTTTGGGTTATCGAAAGGACACAAATACCCCATAAATAATATTCAGGAAGGATCTATGAGTTTCAATGACTGCGAAGAGTAAATATAAGCACTTCTTAACAATTTAACTTACAAATATGCAAATCTTATGATTTAATTTTGTATCCAGGACTTTAAGTAAAATATGCATACTGTAAACTGTGAATTTATGCTGAGTCATCATATTTAAGGCCCAGGATTCTATCAATCTTCATTAAATATTTATAAAACTTCTTATTTGAGTTAATTTCTATAAAATCTGTGAAATAAAGCAAATTTGGTTTAATTCTGAATGTTCCCCTTTTTCACCCTATATAGATTGCATTTCTGTAAATATTGACAATGCAATTTCCCATAGGAACTCCTTTTACGGCTAAAACTGTACCACTTTTACTATGAAGTTTTGAAAAAAATCTTATCCTAGAATTGAAAGTTCATATGCACCACAATTTTTTTCAAAGGTCAAAATATAGGGCTGTGCGGCATATTTTCAACGTTTATATGCCCTGAACTTCTCAGAGTTTAAACTTACACTAATTTTCTTAACTACCGCTACCTCGAATGAAAGGTTACCACAGATTTCAATGTAAACAATATGCAGGTGTTTATTTACTGGTAACATTCCCAAGTTCTGTCTCTGCGATATGGAACACAGAGAGCATAACTGGGAACCAGTTTGTAAACAAAATTAATTTTCTATGAATATTCTATTACTCCCCAAAAGAGGCGTGTTTTGAGAAACAGCTGTATTTACAAAGTGCAACCTTTATGGATACAGGTAAACCACGAATTCAAATGTTCAATTAATAAAATCTATTCAATAGGCTTTGTATACAGAGATTGGCAAAACTATGAAATCAATATCCACGAATATGAAAGTTTCAGCAATCGACGAAAATTAATACCCACGAAAATGAATGAATCCACAGTAATCCCATGCACGGTGGTATTAGAAAATGCAGATGTGAACACTTTGACATCTATCTTAAAGATGTTCACTATTCTGTTTTAAAATATCAAGCTTTTTAAAAACTGTACGTAATACATTGATTGTACCTAAAAAAGCAGGAAATTTTTTTAGGGTCAGTTTGCTTGTTTTCGAGATATATACACATGTAACTCATTGAAAATTTGGTTGGAAATAATTCTCTGTAGACTCTTTGTATATTTTAAATTGGCACCCTTTAGCTTTAAAACATTAGGAAAAGATAACATAATGTTATAGCATAATATAATAAGGCTTTTAAAACTATACATAATTAAATTATGAAATGAAAAAAAACTGGGATTAGTGAGAAATTTTTTAAAATGGCACTACATGGATAAAACCAGAGGATTCGGAATATCTGGCCGAAATGCAAAAACAAGTCAAAAATATCAACTTACAGAGACATAATACAATGTACATGTAGCACCAAATATGAATAAAATAAGACGTAAATGTCAACAAGAAAACAACTGAGCAATACAAGTTAACAAATCTTCACAACGTTTTAGCTCTCATACAACATATAAAGCTTTAACTCAATCTGGATGGATACAATTTACCTACCAAGTGTTTCTAATGCCAGCACTAAAATTTCAACAGAAAACGAAAAAGTGGCTATAACAAGTGGTACAGGCCCATATCCACATAATAAAAATAACACTAGCAGCAATTAAGGGGTTATTATTGGTTCGAAACAAGTCTAAAATATTGCTGACAAAATATCTGACTTTATTTATTCGATCTGCATTGATCTTTAAATATTTCTTCAAGAATCTTGATCAGAAGGAGATCAAACGTGCATATTAAATGAATCGAAACGACATTGATGAAAACAATATCTTAAACACAATACTATATAAATTTTTTGTAATGGTAAGAAAATACATAAATAAAAACATTCAAAAGTTTATCCAAATGTTTGAACTTTTTTTTAAATTTACGTGTTACGCAAAAATCATAACTATATTCTTGTGTTCTATTGTGCTGTCGTAAATGAATGGGAGGTGTCTGTTATATGTCTGTGGTTTACATATTGTAATGTATTACTATATTATGCGCAGTATTACTTGTGACATTATCTTATTAATGGTGGCCATAAAACAAAGTCACCTTGATGGCACTATATCTCCCTCATTATACCTCCTGTTGCTTAACTAATACACACGGTATTAATCAAAAACTAGTCAAGGATGAAGAGAAATCATAACTGCATTGAAATGTTAAAATTATATAACTAGCAGGTAAAGTGTCTCAGGTAAAATATATATGTCAAATTTAATTACTAAGACAAGAACATTGTAAAATTAAATGAAATAATAAAATTACTTGAAAACAAAGCTTCTTACTTTTTTTTAAAAATTTTTTTTCACAATTCTTTGTTTTGATGTTATACCTTTTCAAAAAATATATTAATTTTATTTATTTTTGGCAAGTGAATACTTAGATATAGGAAGATGTGGTGTGAGTGCCAATGAGACAACTCTCCATACAAATAACAATTTTAAAAGTAAACCATTATAGGTTAAAGTACGGCCTTCAACACGGAGCCTTAGCTCACACCGAACAACACTAAATGAATATCATCTTCTAATATAATGCAAACTTTCACAACGCATGCCTTTTTCCGTTGAACATGTGTTTCTCAAATTAATTTTCTAAAATCAAAATTATTTATACTTATTGCATTTGAAATTGTTTAACAAACGTTAATATCATCTTTAGGACTTATGCTAAATAAAATTAAGGCAATTCATTATTTCTCTATTAAATAAATACATGTATATCCAAACTATTCATTACAGAAAACAATGAACTTTTATTGTCATATAAACAAATTACAATATAATCAAGTTATAGAGGTTTAGTATTTCTTTTATTTTTTGTTCTTGGTTAAGATTTTATTCATAAACAGGACAGGGACATTATTATGAGAAAGTTAACAATTTTCAAAAAGATTATCTCTAAGTTGTTATGTTCTATTCTTTATAGGAATTGTAATCCACCATTTTCTATTTCTAAATTATGACCCCTAATTCATTGGTTTCTATTCATTACTTATTGAAGCATTTGAGTTTATTGTTTTCATCATAAGTTTTAATTTTATTTTCAAAAATATTCTTATTTTTTTCTAAAAATTCATTTTTAATCAACATGATTAAGGTCTTTAAAGAATCTAGTTCATTCAAGTCCATGCAATTATTTACTGTATCGAAAAGGCCTTAGTGGAGTGAATATGTATCATGCATATGCCAGTCCTGCAGTTTCGACAATATAATACACAGAACAAAAAGAGGTTTGATTGATAACCATAAAAATGTCACAATCTATAAAGAAGTATACTTTTTTTCTGGAGATAAATTTTGCCCGTTAACTGACGAAATAAGCGAAACTGAAGATAACATATTAGATAGGTTTACAATTGTTTAAAAAAACAAGATATTATTTTCTTTTAATAAGATTTACTTTATTCAGTGATAAGAACATTTTTTTTATTATGATTAGCATTTATCAAAATTAGATTGTAACTAGGTAAGCCATTTGGAGATTTGAAAAATATAAAAGGTAAACAAAAATTGTTTATTCCTATACCATATACTTATATTTGTAGTTTTCCTGAATATCATAATCATGATACCAGATTGTACAACTTTGTTAACAAAATTTATTGTAAAAGAATTGATATTGATACTGATAATTTAATTTGTTAAGAAACAGGCTTGTCAAATTATTTGTTTCATGGTTCTTTTAAACATGATTATAAGTTATAATTGTGAATAATTCATTTAATAATACAAACGAACAATTGAATACCATGTACACCATATCTTGTTTTACTGAGAAAAAAAAAAATATTTTAAGGATTCTGTTTTCAAATGCTAGTCAATAACTTAACTTTGATTTTTTGTCATTTCTACTCAAGATTCTTTCCATGAAGAGATTTAAAGAATACATGGAATAAGAAGCAAAAAAATAAAAAAATTAAAATTTAAAAAAATGACATAAAAAAATATAAACATTAGATAAAAGGAAAAACATGTAAATTTAAAGACAGAAAAATCAACAAATGATATGAATTAACAAAGACTAAAGATTGAAATAAACAATTAATTTCCCCATAGGCGACAATGGTAGCCTTTTTCGAGATACAGACTTTAGAAAGTTGATTTTTTTTAACGAAACCTTGCTAGAATCAAAGAAAAGTTATTAGGACAGTATTTTTTGGTCCCAAAAATATAGGTTCGCGTTGCTTTTCTTAGCGTATTTTGTACTTATCTCCCATGCCTATCAATTTTGCCCTTAAAACAGGTGTCTTGTCCTAGCATTGAAAAGTCATCTCAGTGCCTTTAGGGCTACGGAATAATTTTTATTTTGCCTTTTGTATAAAGCAGAGTGCACGAAGTCTCTAAAAATAAAAAATAACGGGCGCACATATCGACCAATCAGGATAAGCCATACTTTTAATTCTGAATACCATGTTGCGCCCATAAAATCTAATGGTGTATTGTAACCTATAACAACATTCTATTCTACATTTTCAAGAAAAGGTGTAATGGCAATTTGAGAAGAAACCTGAGTAACATGTACAGGTAAATTTGAATAAAACATTCAAAGTGAAAACTTCAACCTTTTATGATTTCAACAGGTAACATAATTAGATTAAACATCAAACTATGTTTAATGACCCCAATAAATGGCAAACATCTGAAGATTGATTACCCCAATAAAAGGCCACCATTCAATGATGACCATACAAGAGGGTGGACATAACTAAGAGAAAGTCACGGGTATATATGTATGTCTTTGTTCGTTGTGTTCTTGCGTTTATTTGAAATGTATTCCTGTCACAAAAATGTTGTCATTTTAGCGGTATTTTTTTAACACTGCCATATAAGCCGGAGGTTTTGCTAGCCATAAAACCAGGTTCAACCAATCATTTCTTTTTTAGAATGTACTGTGTAAAGTCACGAATATGGCAGTTGATATCACATAGTCCGTTTCATGAATGTGACCTACCGAATTAGACTATTTACCGGATTTGTTATCACATAAGCAACACGACGGGTGCCACATATGGAGCAGGATTTGCTTACCCTTCCAGAGCACCTAAGATCACCCCTAATTTTGGTGGGGTTCGTGTTGCTTATTCTTCAGTTTTCTATGTTGTATCATGTGTACTATTGTTTGTCTGTTTGTCTTTTTCATTTTTAACCATGGCGTTGTCAGTTTGTTTTCGATTTATGAGTTTGACTGTCCCTCTGGTATCTTTCGTCCCTCTTTTATGTATACATTGGCGTTTTTGTTTGTAGCAGCTAATTGTTTCTGTTGTTGAGTTGATTTCCTCATACAGTTGAGGCATTTCCCTCGGTTTTGGTTGGAGACCTGGATTTGATTTCGCTTAATCGAATTATATAAAAAAAGAAGGAAGATGTGGTATGATCGCCAATGAGACAACTGTCCACAAGAGATGGGCGTCAAGTTGGTTACCTATTCCCTATTCCCTATTCGTTACCTATTCCCTATTCCCTATTCGTTGCCTATTCGTTACCTATTCCCTATTCCCTATTCGTTACCTATTCGTTACCTATTCCCTATTCCCTATTCGTTGCCTATTCGTTACCTATTCCCTATTCCCTATTCGTTACCTATTCCCTATTCCCTATTCGTTACCTATTCCCTATTCCCTATTCGTTACCTATTCGTTACCTATTCGTTACCTATTCCCTATTCCCTATTCGTTACCTATTCGTTACTTATTTGATTTTAAATATCCTTCCCCCTTTTTAATTATGGCATGGAATAGTTTAATATGGCTGCCGTTACCATGGAAACTGCACAATTGTGAAAAAAATGAGCTTTTGGTTTTTGGTGAACTGTTTGGATATGCTTCAACTCAGAATCATCATATTTTAAAACAATGTAGGTGCCCACTATATACAGGTGTTGGATGATTTTGGCGATCATTGGAACTACTATGTTGCCATGGAAACTACACCAAAATTTTCAAAATTCTAAAAATGCTCAAAACTTCATGAAACTTCACAGTAATGATGAGCAACATTGGAGTTGGAATTTCCAAAATAGGTCTTGTTACCATGGAAACAATGCAAAAAGGTCAAAAATTTCAAAAATAAGAATTTTCCGCAAACTGGATGAAACTTTACAGGAATGGTAACTGGCATAGGCAGAGTTGGATTTTGAAGTTAGAATTTTCAAAATGGCCGCCGTAACCATGGAAACAGCAAAAATATCAAAAATTCAAAATGTTCAAACTTAATGAAACTTTGCAAAAATGTTACTAGACATCTGTAGATGCTCTCTTTGACTTTGGAATTGTCAAAATGGCTGCCGCTCACCTGGTAATAGGGTGAAGGGGTGCCTTCCGTTATTGCTAGCAATTACAAATCTAGTTGTTAATAGTCTTACATATGGTAATAGTTCTGAATTGGTTGAGGTAAAATGATCTTTTTATGACCTATTTATATGTGTTTGTGCTCAACCGATCCTTTTACTTCATGTTCGATACGCATTTGTTCCTTACTTGTTTTTTTATACGTTCTACCTTTTAACTGCTTTATGTCCGTATGTTTGAAGATGGATCTTGGTTCGACGGGATGAAATCACCGTGTTAGCGCTTGCAAAAAAAAAGAAGATGTGGTATGATTGCCAATGAGACAACACTCCACAATAGACCAACATGACACAGAAATTATCAACTATAGGTCACTGTACGGCTTTCCACAATGAGCATAGCCTAAACCGTGTAGTCACCTATAAAAGGCCCAGACATGACAACCTCACACAATTCAAACAACAAAACTGACGGCCGTATTTCATATACCAAAAAATAAACGGATATATGTAACACAAAAACAAACGATAACTACTTAATTTCAGGCTCTTGTCTAGGGACAGTCACATACTAAGATAATGTGGTGGGGTTAAACATGTAAGCAGGGTCTACATCGTTTCGGAGCATGTTATTACCTTGTTGAATTCGTTCCATAACTCGCTTATAATTCGCTTGTAATACGTGTATCATACGTTGCACCTTTTAAAACATGATTTTTAATTGTTTTGTTGTCTCTGGTGGTAGATTTGGGTTCTAACAGGTGATATAACTCTATAAGCGCATTTGTACCTGTTCCAGCGCTCGGATAATACCCTGTTACTTTTTCGTTCCTGATTCGTTTTTAATGCGCGGGGTATACGTTGCACATTGAAATAAATCGTTTTTTAATTGTGTTTATGTCTCTGGTGGTAAGAATGTGTTCTTAGAGATGAATTGACCCTATTAGCACGCATGTACCCGTTCCAGCGCTCGGTTAATACCCTGTTACCTATTCGTTACCTATTCGTTACCTATTCACTTATAATACGTTTGTTGTACGTTGCACCTTTTAGAAAAGGATTTTTAATTAAGTTCATATCTCTGGTGGTAATAATGTGTTCTTTTAGATGAAATACCCCTATTAGCGCGTATGTACTCGTTCCAGCGCTCGGATAATACCCTGTTACTGATTCGTTCCCTATTCGCTTTTAATGCGCGGGTTATACGCTGCACCTTGAAATAAATCGTTTTTCAATTGTGCCCATGTCTCTGGTGGTAACAATGTGTTCTTAGAGATGAAATGACTCTATTAGCACGCATGTACCCGTTCCAGCGCTCGCTTTATACCCTGTTACCTATTCGTTACCTATTCACTTACGTTGCACCTTTCAGAAAAAGGATTTTCAATGGTGTCCGTGTCTCTGGTGGTAACAATGTGTTCTTAGAGATGAAATGATCCTATTAGCGCGTATGTACCCGTTCCAGCGCTCGATAAATACCCTGTTACCTATTCGTTACCTATTCACTTATAATACGTTTGTTGTACGTTGCACCTTTTAGAAAAGGATTTTTAATTCAGTTCATATCTCTGGTGGTAATAATGTGTTCTTTTAGATGAAATACCACTATTAGCGCGTATGTACTCGTTCCAGCGCTCAGTTAATACCCTGCTACTTATTCGTTCCTTATTTGCTTTTAATGCACGAGGTATACGTTGCACCTTGAAATAAATCGTTTTTTTAATTGTGTTCATGTCTCTGGTGGTAACAATGTGTTCTTAGAGATGAAATGACCCTATTAGAGCGCATGAACCCGTTCCAGCGCTCGCTTAATACCCTGTTACCTTTTCGTTACCTATTCACTTATAATACGTTTGTTGTATGTTGCACCTTTTAGAAAAGGATTTTTAATTGTCTCCATGTCTTTTGTGGTAACAATGTGTTCTTAGAGATGAAACTACCCTATTAGTGCGCATGTACCCGTTCCAGCGCTCGGTAAATACCCTGTTACCTATTCGTTACCTATTCGTTACCTATTCACTTATAATACGTTTGTTGTACGTTGCACCTTTCGGAAAAGGATTTTCAATGGTGTCCGTGTCTCTGGTGGTAACAATGTGTTCTTAGAGATGAAATGACCCTATTAGCGCGCATGTACCCGTTCCAGCGCTCGATAAATACCCTGTTACCTATTCGTTACCTATTCACTTATAATACGTTTGTTGTACGTTGCACCTTTTAGAAAAGGATTTTTAATTCAGTTCATATCTCTGGTGGTAATAATGTGTTCTTTTAGATGAAATACCCCTATTAGCGCGTATGTACTCGTTCCAGCGCTCAGTTAATACCCTACTACGTATTCGTTCCTTATTTGCTTTTAATGCACGAGGTATACGTTGCACCTTGAAATAAATCGTTTTTTTAATTGTGTTCATGTCTCTGGTGGTAACAATGTGTTCTTAGAGATGAAATGACCCTATTAGAGCGCATGAACCCGTTCCAGCGCTCGCTTAATACCCTGTTACCTATTCGTTACCTATTCACTTATAATACGTTTGTTGTATGTTGCACCTTTTAGAAAAGGATTTTTAATTGTCTCCATGTGTTTTGTGGTAACAATGTGTTCTTAGAGATGAAATTACCCTATTAGCGCGCATGTACCCGTTCCAGCGCTCGGTAAATACCCTGTTACCTATTCGTTACCTATTCGTTACGTATTCACTTATTATACGTTTGTTGTACGTTGCACCTTTCAGAAAAGGATTTTCAATGGTGTCCGTGTCTCTGGTGGTAACAATGTGTTCTTTGAGATGAAATGACCCTATTAGCGCGCATGTACCCGTTCCAGCGCTCGATAAATACCCTGTTACCTATTCGTTACCTATTCACTTATAATACGTTTGTTGTACGTTGCACCTTTTAGAAAAGGATTTTTAATTCAGTTCATATCTCTGGTGGTAATAATGTGTTCTTTTAGATGAAATACCCCTATTAGCGCGTATGTACTCGTTCCAGCGCTCAGTTAATACCCTGCTTCTTATTCGTTCCTTATTTGCTTTTAATGCACGAGGTATACGTTGCACCTTGAAATAAATCGTTTTTTAATTGTTTTCATGTCTCTGGTGGTAACAATGTGTTCTTAGAGATGAAATGACCCTATTAGAGCGCATGAACCCGTTCCAGGGCTCGTTTAATACCCTGTTACCTATTCGTTACCTATTCACTTATAATACGTTTGTTGTATGTTGCACCTTTTAGAAAAGGATTTTTAATTGTCTCCATGTATTTTGTGGTAACAATGTGTTCTTAGAGATGAAATTACCCTATTAGCGCGCATGTACCCGTTCCAGCGCTAGGTAAATACCCTGTTACCTATTCGTTACCTATTCGTTACCTATTCACTTATAATACGTTTGTTGTACGTTGCACCTTTCAGAAAAGGATTTTCAATGGTGTCCGTGTCTCTGGTGGTAACAATGTGTTCTTAGAGATGAAATGACCCTATTAGCGCGCATATACCCGTTCCAGCGCTCGATAAATACCCTGTTACCTATTCGTTACCTATTCACTTATAATACGTTTGTTGTACGTTGCACCTTTTAGAAAAGGATTTTTAATTCAGTTCATATCTCTGGTGGTAATAATGTGTTCTTTTAGATGAAATACCCCTATTAGCGCGTATGTACTCGTTCCAGCGCTCAGTTAATACCCTGCTTCTTATTCGTTCCTTATTTGCTTTTAATGCACGAGGTATACGTTGCACCTTGAAATAAATCGTTTTTTAATTGTGTTCATGTCTCTGGTGGTAACAATGTGTTCTTAGAGATGAAATGACCCTATTAGAGCGCATGAACCCGTTCCAGCGCTCGTTTAATACCCTGTTACCTATTCGTTACCTATTCGTTACCTATTCACGCATTAAAAGCGAATAGGTAACGAATAGGTAACAGGTTATTTACCGAGCGCTGGAACGGGTACATGCGCGCTAATAGGGTAATTTCATCTCTAAGAACACATTCTTACCACCAGAGACCTGAACACAATTAAAAAACGATTCATTTCAAGGTGCACCGTATACCCCGCGCATTAAAAGCGAATAGGTAACGAATAGGTAACAGGTTATTTACCGAGCGCTGGAACGGGTACATGCGCTCTAATGGGGTCATTTCATCTCTAAGAACACATTGTTACCGTCTGCGACCTGGACATAATTGAAAATCCTTTTCTAACAGGTGCAACGTATACAAAAATGTATTATAAGCGAATAGGTAACGAATAGGTAACAGGGTATTAACCGAGCGCTGGAACGGGTACATGCGCACTAATAGGGTAATTTCATCTCTAAGAACACATTCTTACCACCAGAGACCTGAACACAATTAAAAAACGATTTATTTCAAGGTGCACCGTATACCCCGCGCATTAAAAGCGAATATGTAACGAATAGGTAACAGGTTATTTACCTAGCGCTGGAACGGGTACATGCGCTCTAATGGGGTCATTTCATCTCTAAGAACACATTGTTACCGTCTGAGACCTGGACATAATTGAAAATCCTTTTCTAACAAGTGCAACGTATAAAAAAATGTATTATAAGCGAATAGGTAACGAATAGGTAACAGGGTATTAACCGAGCGCTGGAACGGGTACATGCGCGCTAATAGGGTAATTTCATCTCTAAGAACACATTCTTACCACCAGAGACCTGAACACAATTAAAAAACGATTTATTTCAAGGTGCACCGTATACCCCGCGCATTAAAAGCGAATAGGTAACGAATAGGTAACAGGTTATTTACCGAGCGCTTGAACGGGAACATGCGCTCTAATGGGGTCATTTCATCTCTAAGAACACATTGTTACCGTCTGAGACCTGGACATAATTGAAAATCCTTTTCTAACAAGTGCAACGTATAAAAAAATGTATAATAAGCGAAAAGGTAACGAATAGGTAACGAATAGGTAACAGGTTATTTACCGAGCACTGGAACGGGTACATGCGCTCTAATGGGGTCATTTCATCTCTAAGAACACATTGTTACCGTCTGAGACCTGGACATAATTGAAAATCCTTTTCTAACAAGTGCAACGTATAAAAAAATGTATAATAAGCGAAAAGGTAACGAATAGGTAACGAATAGGTAACAGGTTATTTACCGAGCACTGGAACGGGTACATGCGCTCTAATGGGGTCATTCATCTCTAAGAACACATTGTTACCATCAAGACATGAACACAATTAAAACACGATTTATTTCAAGTTGCAGCGTATACCCCGCGCATTAAAAGCGAATAGGTAACGAATAGGTAACAAGATTATTTTCCGAGCACTGGAACGGGTACATGAGCGCTAATAGGGTAATTTCATCTCTAAGAACACATTGTTACCACCTGAGACATGGACATAATTGAAAATTCTTTTCTAACAGGTGAAACGTATAAAAAAATGTATTATAAGCGAATAGGTAACGAATAGGTAACAAATAGGTAACAGGGTATTAACCGAGCGCTGGAACGGGTACATGCGCGCTAATAGGGTAATTTCATCTCTAAGAACACATTCTTACCACCAGAGACCTGAACACAATTAAAAAACGATTTATTTCAAGGTGCACCGTATACCCCGCGCATTAAAAGCGAATAAGTAACGAATAGGTAACAGGTGATTTACCGAGCGCTGGAACGGGTACATGCGCTCTAATGGGGTCATTTCATCTCTAAGAACACATTGTTACCACCAGACATGAACACAATTAAAACACGATTTATTTCAAGTTGCAGCGTATACCCCGCGCATTAAAAGCGAATAGGAAACGAATAGGTAACAAGATTATTTACCGAGCACTGGAACGGGTACATGAGCGCTAATAGGGTAATTTCATCTCTAAGAACACATTGTTACCACCTGAGACATGGACATAATTGAAAATCCTTTTCTAACAGGTGAAACGTATAAAAAAATGTATTATAAGCGAATAGGTAACGAATAGGTAACAGGGTATTAACCGAGCGCTGGAACGGGTACATGCGCGCTAATAGGGTCATTTCATCTCTAAGAACACATTCTTACCACCAGAGACCTGAACACAATTAAAAAACGATTTATTTCAAGGTGCATCGTATGCCCCGCGCATTAAAAGCAAATAAGTAACGAATAGGTAACAGGTTATTTACCGAGCGCTGGAACGGGTACATGCGCTCTAATGGGGTCATTTCATCTCTAAGAACACATTGTTACCACCAGAGATATGAATTTAATTGAAAATCCTTTTCTAAAAGGTGCAACGTACAACAAACGTACTATAAGTGAATAGGTAACGAATAGGTAACGAATAGGTAACAGGGTATTAACCGATCGCTGGAACGAGTACATATGCGCTTATAGGGGTATTTCATCTATAAGAACACATTATTACCACCAGAGATATGAACACAATTTGAAATCCTTTTCTAAAAGGTGCAACGTACAACAAACTTTTTAAAAGCGAATTAGTAACGAATATTTAACAGGGTATTATCCGACCGCTGGAACGGATACAAATGCACTTATAGAGTTATATCACCTCTAAGAGCCAAAATCTTCCACCAGAGACAACAAAACAATTGAAAATCATGTTTTAAAAGGTGCAACGTAAGATACACGTATTATAAGCGAATTATAAGCGAGTGATGGAACGAATTAAACAAGGTAATAGCATGCTCCGAAACGATGTACACCCTGCTTACATGTTTAACATTATGTAAGTATGTGCCTGTCCCTAGACAAGAGCCTGAAATTAAGTAGTTATCGTTTGTTTTTGTGTTACATATTTCCGTTTATTTTTTTGTATATGAAATACGGCCGTCAGTTTTGTTGTTTGAATTGTATGAGGTTGTCATGTCTGGGCCTTTTATAGGTGACTACACGGTTTGGGCTATGCTCATTGTTGAAGGCCGTACAGTGAACTATAGTTGATAATTTCTGTGTCATTTTGGTCTAATGTGGAGTGTTGTCTCATTGGCAATCATACCACATCTTCGTTTTTACGCAAGCGCTAACACGGGGATTTCATCCCGTCGAACCAAGATCCATCTTCAAACATACGGACATAAAGCAGTTAAAAGGTAGAACGTATAAAAAACAAGTAAGGAACAAATGCGTATCGAACATGAAGTAAAAGGATCGGTTGAGCACAAACACATATAAATAGGTCATAAAAAGATCATTTTACCTCAACCAATTCAGAACTATTACCATATGTAAGACTATTAACAACTAGATTTGTAATTGCTAGCAATAACGGAAGGCACCCCTTTCCCCTATTACCAGGTGAGCGGCAGCCATTTTGACAATTCCAAAGTCAAAGAGAGCATCTACAGATGTCTAGTAACATTTTTGCAAAGTTTCATTAAGTTTGAACATTTTGAATTTTTGATATTTTTGCTGTTTCCATGGTTACGGCGGCCATTTTGAAAATTCTAACTTCAAAATCCAACTCTGCCTATGCCAGTTACCATTCCTGTAAAGTTTCATCCAGTTTGCGGAAAATTCTTATTTTTGAAATTTTTGACCTTTTTGCATTGTTTCCATGGTAACAAGACCTATTTTGGAAATTCCAACTCCAATGTTGCTCATCATTACTGTGAAGTTTCATGATGTTTTGAGCATTTTAGAATTTTGAAAATTTTGGTGTAGTTTCCATGGCAACATAGTAGTTCCAATGATCGCCAAAATCATCCAACACCTGTATATAGTGGGCACCTACATTGTTTTAAAATATGATGATTCTGAGTTGAAGCATATCCAAACAGTTCACCAAAAACCAAAAACTCATTTTTTTCACAATTGTGCCGTTTCCATGGTAACGGCAGCCATATTAAACTATTCCATGCCATAATTAAAAAGGGGGAAGGATATTTAAAATAAGTAACGAATAGGTAACGAATAGGGAATAGGGAATAGGTAACGAATAGGGAATAGGGAATAGGTAACGAATAGGGAATAGGGAATAGGTAACGAATAGGCAACGAATAGGGAATAGGGAATAGGTAACGAATAGGTAACGAATAGGGAATAGGGAATAGGTAACGAATAGGCAACGAATAGGGAATAGGGAATAGGTAACAAATAGGTAACGAATAGGGAATAGGGAATAGGTAACGAATAGGCAACGAATAGGGAATAGGGAATAGGTAACGAATAGGCAACGAATAGGGAATAGGGAATAGGTAACGAATAGGGAATAGGGAATAGGTAACCAACTTGACGCCCATCCACAAGAGAGCAAAATGACACAGATATTAACAACTATAGTTTACCGCACAGCCTTTGTCTATTAAACAGCGGTATACTGCTGTTGCCTTTATTAAAAAAAGGAATACATTGTTATTCGGTATATATCATCATATAATTATGAAAATAAAATTCACCTTTTACAAAATAATCCTTACATGGCAAATCATTTGTCTGCTGATATCACAGATTATCATTAAAATATAGAGACATGTACTATGCTGCATATTGTAACCTCATTACTATCATCTATACAAATAATTATAGGTACAAAGTAAGATTATATATATGTGTTCATTTTATTTTGATTATTGTTAATGTTGAATACACGCCATTATACAGAACCCAAGACCCATAAGCATACAACCAGACTTGATCATTTGGGTTTAACTTCTGGGTGACAGTCACTGCACCAGTATGAACCTTAGTACTACTATGATCGCCGATATATGTACCTGTAATAAATAACCCATTCCGACGAATAAAGTATTCCGCACCACTAGTATGAGACATCACAGAAGCTGATATAATGTACAGTCCCTCCCGTTCACATGTAAACTTTCCCGTGGTCTTGTAAGCCGATAGATTGGTTATCCCTACACTGTACTTTACATCGTCAAACTTTATTATGGTGCTGTTTACTGTTCTGCGTGACGATGGATGAGCGGTCAAGGCAACTAAAATAATTGGAAAATTAATTGAATTAGAATTAACAAATGTTTTAAGCTTTTCTTGCTATGTTTCTTGTGTGTTTTTTTTTAAATTCTATTGTATCAGGTGTTAACATGGATGATCAGATAGAGAAAAAAAAGGATATTTTAGGTTTGGAGGACCATTTGTCTATATAAAAAGTTCGCTATCAAAAGAATTGCGTATTTTTTCCGAATAAACAATGTGACAACAAAACACTTTCGGTGGTTTATTCTCTTGGTTACTTCTTATGTTCAAGTTGTACACGTTTCTCAAAAGGGTTTATCATTTAGTTAACGACAGACTATGAAGCCGAAATGAAAAAGAAAAAAAAACAATATGCCGTTTTCAAAAAAAAAAAAAAGAAAGAAAAGAATACGTGCAGCAGAACCTATTTTCATGTCAAAATTTGGTACATAAAAGACGAATGTGTCTGAGGACATTAATGTTCCATCTCGAGCTTGATTGTAGATACGCAAACAAACTCTTTAAGAGCATTTGACGTGACTTATAATTAGAGCGGGGAACAAAGTGTACGTAAGTGCACGCCTCTAGTGACAAAACGTGCGTTGTTA
Organism: Mytilus galloprovincialis; assembly: GCA_037788925.1. NCBI lineage: Eukaryota > Metazoa > Mollusca > Bivalvia > Mytilida > Mytilidae > Mytilus > Mytilus galloprovincialis. The sequence goes on from CM075332.1 coordinate 19,528,003, forward strand.
GCTACGCAAGTTATCAACACTACTCCAAGATAGGAAAAATGGGCACATGAAAGAGAAACGACTTAGTGCGGTCTATCGTGAATCCAAACAAGTATTTCTATGCTATCTAAAAACTTCAAAGAAATTATCAGAATGACTCCAATAAGAAATCTTCGTATTAGTTAGTCTGACTCTTTTACCGCTTTGTTTTTGTTTTTTTCTTGAAGACATTCAGCATTGCAGGAGCTAGTACACAATACCGTGAATACGACTCGTGTTTAACAGAAAGTAAAAACGCCTAAACAAAAACATTTGACCAAATAAGCAAACAAACAAGTGACAATCCCTGTCATTTTTCAAAGCTGCAAAAGTCTCGCCGTAAGTAAACATTACATACAGAATCTTAGACCTAAATATTCAACTTTTCCAACACACCACTAGAGACCCAACCAATAAGGGAAAATGTTCATTTTCAACTCCGCAATATATGAAAAGGTATACATTTTTAAGATCTTAATATATGATAAGAGTGGGGTAACCGAATCTCTGTGGCACCCCTATCAATTACGTATTGAGGAAAACATCAAACTATACAATTGGCTAAATTCGATAAGAAAATTACCTTTCATTAGTACTAATGACTTATAAATAATAGGGGGTCACGGATTATTTTCCTGAAAAAAAAAAAAAAAAACCACCAAAAATGTTAACTATACTTTACGACAGGTAATTTGTTGAAAGTTCAAACTTTCAAGTTTAGGTATTTTATTGTACACTAGGTATATTTTGAAAGAATCATAATGGATGGAATTATTTTTATAGCATTACATCCGTACATTTATACTTTTTTTTACGGCCGTACATTTATAGCATTTTTTACGCCTATACATTTAAAGCATATCACTATAGAAAAAGCTTAATAATTACATTCTACAATGCTAAGGCAGAACACTGAAGATCTGTGCTAGGGGAAGTTATATCAAAAACTCCGATCTATTTTGTTTTGCTGAAATTCATATGCGGGTTCTTCTTTTGACTTTATAACAGCCATTAAAATTATCTCAAGATAATACGCAGATGCAGTTTTCTATTTATTTAAGTCGTATATGTGGATAAAATTTTAACAAATAATGGTCCAAGAATTTTTTCCTTTGTTATTGAAACTCCAGCAAACATTATAACACGCTTTTTTGTGTATCTAAAAAAAAGGAAAAGCGACCGAGACAGGAAATTTTCGAATACAATTGCAGAGTTGTGTGAACCTGACAAACATAATTGGTTTTGTACGCCATACCTAAAATAACGCTGAAAATGGCGAGGATGAAAAGATGCAGATAATTATTATTTATTTTCAAATACACACACGCAGAAATAGGGATTTTTTTTTTTTAGAAAAGTCATGTCTACGCAAAGAAAATAATATAACCGAGGTTTAAAACATTAAGAACCAATATAAAAAGATTACGCTTGAGAATTTGTAATAATTTGGCAAATGTGTTGTACACACTCACGATTTTTGTTTTGACACTGTACGGTTGGTATAAAAGCGGTATGGAGTAGAATTTGTGGTGACATTTATGTTTTTTCTAAAAATAAAAAATCCAGGAGATATCGATTGAAAACTAGCACGGTTGCTTAGCCTTTCTTTGCACCATTAATTCATTCGACGTTTGTTTTTAAATCGCATTTCGATTTGTTTTTAAAATTCTGTGGACCAACGAATTCGAAAATCTTTATAAAGTAAAAATATCTGCCGATTTTTATGATTTTCCCTATATTTCCTTTGTATTTTTGGCGTATTGTGCTGTTAAATTTAAACAGCGTGTTTCGGAAAAACGTAAACGGTTACCACCTATTTTATTTTATTTTCTAATGTATATTTACAAATTGAATTCACATGTAAAATTAAAAAAAAATTATATGGAGAAGTTAATTACGTACACTTAAAGGCATAACCCTAGAACAGTAAGTGACAATCAAATATAAAGTGTCCATATATGAACTTTGTGTGTGTGTTTTGATTCATAGCACTATAATAGTTTACATGAGACTAACTTCAGTTAGTGTAATCAATTACAAAATTAGCAATTTACCAAGTTATAAAAGGGCAAAAATATAAAACAGATATTGACACACTGCTAAAGTTCAAGCTCTGTCTGGAAGTTTGGTTTTAGCATTGTATATGAGTTTGCGAACATTTTCATTAGGTGAATTTGAGCAAGAGTGCGGAAACGAAAGAATTTACAATTTCCAAGTTATAAAGGGGAATAACTTTAGAACGGTAAGTTTTTCACTGCCTACATTTGAGCTATGTCTGCGAGTTTCATAAAATTTGGATGAGAAAATTGTTAGTTTAAAAAAGTGCGGAAACAAAAATGTGACGGACTGAAAGACACACGGACGGTCAAGGCTAACACTTAATAAACCCTTCGACTACCGGCGAGACATGAGAATGTGCTAGAAGGAAAATGATATTTTCGTATTCACAATATGAATGATCGAATTTTCTAAAAATCCCAAATCGAATTAAAAAAAATAAGAAAATGGGGTCACCGTTTTCGTTTTCTACCTTAAAGGAGAAAACGTATATTTTTTTTAATGTTTATATTCACAAATTAATATGCTTACATAAATTGAGCATTAAGCTAGACACTTTCATTTATTAAGATACCAATTTTTACTACAGCCAAAATGATATTATAACTTATCTGTACAAAAAATGAACATTTATTCTCGCTTTCCTACTACTAAATGCAAGTAGGTCATGTTTATGAAAAATAAAAGTTTCATTTGTCTTACCTCTTTCAGCATTCTTGTTTATCTGTGTCTGCATCACGGACATGGTCTTATTCTCCTGTTTCTCCAGGGCTTCCATCTTACTGATGATACCAGCTGTTGTCGAAATATGATTCTGTTCAAGTCTTGAAAATTGTTTCCTCGTATTGCTTTCCAGTTCTTCAAGTCTTACTAATTGTTTACTAGTATTAGTTTCCAGTTCTGCAAGTCTTACTAATTGTTTACTAGTATTAGTTTCCAGTTCTCCAAGTCTTACTAATTGTTTACTTGTATTAGTTTCCAGTTCTCCAAGTCCTACTAGTTGTTTACTAGAATTAGTTTCTAGTTCTCCAAGTCTCAATAATTGCTTAGAATTATTCGTTTGTATTTCTGTAAGCTTCATCAATTGGTTTCTGGAGCCAGTGGTATTTATAGCACTCAGTGCTGTTTGTTGTTCTATCGTAGTATTAAACAAGGCAAGGAAATCTAGTCTATGTACACGTTCGTTTACAGTTAGAGAGTGTACTTGAGCAGAAACTGCCGTAAATTGTTTTTGCAAAGTTTGAATTTCCTGCAGTGGTTTGCTGTTTCCAAGTTGTTTCAAAGTATTAACATCGTTGCTTATTTCACTGGTTTTGTTTTGTATTGTCAGAAAATGGCTTTTTAACAAATAGAATTTATTATTATTCATAGACTGCATCTGAATGTATTTATTTTCTAAATCCATGTATTTGCGATCTAAATCCGTATACTTGGCATCTAAATCCGTATGTTTGCGATCTAAATCCGTATATTTTCTCTCAAGATCAATGTACTTCTGTTGTAAAGTTTCATTTGCCTGGCTAGGAACACTTTGATTTTCGCATCGTATAAATTTCTGATTGAGAGCATCAAACTTGTGTTCCATTTGGGAGGTTAGTACTGCAAAAGCATTGTCGATGTAGCGACGTAATTGTTGATCTTCCAATTGTCTCGTCTTGGTCTCGCCAAAAAGTTCTGAGGCCGTCACATATTGATTCGATGTTCCTGATAGACCATTGGTACTTTGTGTCTTATCCAATAGAAATCCATGAGCAGAAAGGAACACAAGAAAAAAAGGAAAGCATCTCGTCGCCATACTGGTTTGTAAAATGAGTAAAGTAAGGTTAAATATTTCGTTTATTGATTTTGTGATAAAAGAATATTTATAAAAATATATCTACTAGTATGTTTGTATTATAACATAATTTTATTTGTTGATAAACTAAATACAAATGTACCGTGTACTGATTTAATACAGACCAAATGATGCCTGAACGATATAGTAAACAATACGCTGAATGAACGGTGCAGAAGGTCTGTGTTTCTGCATTCTTTCTGAGTGGCGCCACTATGAGATCTGATATTATTCTGAGTTGCTAAAGTTTAATTCATCTGAGTGATATTTATTAACATCTTCATAATTATTTTATTACTTTTAGTATTTTTCTTCATGAACCTTTGTGGCGTAAAAATATGCATAACCATTCAAAATAATTTCTTCGTGTCAACCAATCAGAGATCTCTAATAAGTTACCGGAAACATTTTATAGCTCGCGCAGTGATTGCCTTCGGGAGATCATTCCTAACTCAGATTCTCAGGTGTGTAGACTTTGATGGAAACTAGTGTCCTAGAAGTTGCACTTATGGGTCTTATCATAGAAGATACTAAGGTATTGGATCCAGCCATTAGTTTGTATTGTAAGTAGACACAGAATAAAACACATATAAACTGGTGGAATAAATAAGAACAGAACATATCATATAAAACTTAAACTATTCGATATATAGGTATACCTGTATGTACTAACTTTCTTGAACGAAAGCATGTGCCAGAACCTAAATTATGATTATAAGTATAAGAAATGGTGTCGAGGTGCTTTCTTCTGTATGCATGCATACAAAATTCTAATAAAGGACTATGGACAATACCCAAATTCGTTTTATACTTAAGGAATGACTGTAATATTTTTTCTGTCTATGAAGAAATAACCCAACTTCGTTTTATACTTTAGGAATGACTGTAATATATTTTCTGTCTATGAAGAAATAACATAAAAAAATGTGGTGCACACTGAATAACACGCGTTTTTTTTAATGTTATTTCAAATAGACAGGGAAAATATTACGGTTATTTCTTATAATTTGATTCTGAATTCAATTTTAAACCGGCGTAAATCATGAAAAACGCTGATGACGTCGTGGTCACATGACAAAATTGTGTTTATGATATGATAAACAAAACGACGTCAGGAGACGCGTTGCATCCAAAAATAAATTATTTAATGAGGAAATTGCCTACCCAGTTGCATATGACCATGGACCATGAAGTATCTTACTATCAGAAAATTGATATTCCACAAAAGTTAAACAAACATAAATATAAGTCAACACCAGATTAAAATGCTGTCATGATGTTTTGGGTCGGAAATATGTGCGAGGCGACTGTTATGCGTAATTCATTGTGTAAATAGGGGCGCGTGTCTTAGATGTTATGGCAGAAATATATGCCAGGCGATTGGTATGCGTTATGCATTGTGTGAATTGAACTGCGTGTCATAGATGTTTTGGGCGGAAATATATGCCAGGCGACTTGTATGCGTAATGCATTGTGTAAATAAGGGTGCGTGTCATAGATGTTATGGGGCGGAACATATGCCAGAAGACTGGTATGCGTAATGCATTGTGTAAATAGGAGTGCGTGTCTTAGATTTTATGGGGCGGACATATATGCCAGGCGACAGGTATGCGTTATACATTGTGTAAGTAAGGGAGCTTATCATTGATGTTATGATGCGAAAATATATGCCAGACGACTGTAATGCGTTATACATTGTGTAAATAAGGGCGCATATCATAGATGTTTTGGGGCGGAAATGTATGCTAGGCGACTGGTATGCGTTATGCATTGTGTTCATAGCGGTATTAAGGGAGCAATACACAGTTAGGAACAAAACTTAAAATTGACAGACATCAATTTTAACCACCCTCTTTTACTTCCTGTCTAATAAACTATGCTTACTATTTGTGTAATGCATGTGTATATTTCTGGAAGGACAATCTTCCATAGATTTTATTTTCAATAGTTATAAAGGTGAAATATAATCTCTTTTTTGTGTAAACATGGCAACAATCTCCACTTATTTTATACAAATGTTGCAAAAGGGGGGGGGATATGTCACAAAAGACTACAATAATGTCTGGACCTATAGGCGGTACGGATAGGAAATACAACTGTCAAACAGTAAAATGGCCTAAAAAACATGCTAAAACAATATAAATGTTCATATAAACCCTCTTCGGAGGCTATATTATTCTTCAACTATCAAAAAATGAATTTTATTGTACAAAAATCTTTTATATTTAAACAAATTCAACACAAACTTTGCTATCAACAAAATGTTTAACGGGTATGAGTCGCCTGACATATATTTCCGCCTTTATATTTGCCTGGAAAGGGGAATCTAATTGTGAACATCTAGAGAATAACTTTTGGACTGTAAATGTCAAAATCATCAATATCCAACTTGACCTGTAGTTCCATCACAAAGTGTTAAATTTTAAAAGAGAAACACACAAAACATCTAACGGTTTAGGTAACTAGAAAATCATCAAATTCGCATTTGATCTGTATTGTATCATCTATGACTGTGTTTAGGTATCATAACATTTGGTCTAGCAGAAGACTTGTTTTGTAAAGTTTACAGAAATTACTGATAAATTCTTTGAAATTGTCAAAAATGGCTTTATAAGGACAATAACTCCAACAAGATGTCAAATGACAATTTTGCTCATGTTGACTAAATGCATATATGTGTATACCTACATTTCTTCACAAATTTGAAGTTTACAGTATATCTCAATATATAAAGATACATGTATTTAGATCTTCATCAGCACCTCATAAGGAACATTTATTCCACCTTTGCTAGCTTTCAATCCATTCAGCGTTCCCCGACAAGAAGCACTTGTATGTCTTTTCTATAGGGTCTCAGTCCCCTGCTGGTGGCCATCTTGAACTCAAATCTCGATCAGACGGAGAACAAATGTGCAAGTTGAATGAAAAAAAATGATGAAAATAATCTTTTTTTAAAAAGGAATATATTATAATTCAGTACATATCATCGTTTAATTTCGAAATAAGATTCATTAAATACAAAATTAATCATTACATAGAAAATTATCTGTTTGTTGATATCACATTATTATTCAGTATACCTCATCATATAATCTTGAAATAAATTCACTCAATACAAAATTAATCATTATTTGACAAATGATTTGATTGCTGATACCCCAAATCATCATTAAAAGATAGATACATGTACTATGGAACATATTGTTACCTCATTACTATCCTCTATAAAAATACTTTGTTCAAAGCTAGATTATATGTATTCATTTTATTTTGATTATAGTTAATGTTGAATACACGCCACTATTCAGATACCAAGACCCATCAGCCTTCAACCAGACTTGGTCATTTGGATTTAACTTCCGGGTGACAGTCGCTGCACCAGTATGGTCGTTATTACCGCTATGTTCGCCGATATATGTACATGAAATATAATTCCCATTCAGATAAATGCAGTAGTACGCATTACTTGTTGGAGACATCACAGAAGCTGATACCATGTACAGTCCTTCATGTTCACATGTAAACTTTCCCGAGGTCTTGTATGTGGCCAGGTTGTTGATACCAACACTAAACTTTACATCATCGAATTTCATTATGGTGCTGCTTATTGTTCCTATAAACGATGGATGAGCGGTCATGGCAACTGAAATAATTTCAAAATAAATAGAATTACAACTAACACATTTAACAGGTCTAAAGTAAAATTGTTAGATGTCTTGTGTTTTATTTCATATTCCAAGATGTTATATGTTATAACGGATGATGAAAAAAAAAAACCAAGCATCTGATATCATAGTTTTGGAGGTTGATTTTTCTGTAAAAAGTTCGTTATATTATCAGAAGAATTGCGTGATGTATTCAATTAAAAACTGAGACAACAAACCCTTTCGGTGGTTCATTCTATTTGTTATTTCTCTGATATATTCAAGTTCCATATCATTTTCACGAGTGTTTTTCATTCATTTGATGCCAGACTGTAGGCCGAAATAAAGTGATGCTGTTTTCAAAAAAGTACAGACCATAATTTTTTTTCATACAAAAATATTTGGTTAAAAAAATACCAGAAAGAAATAATAATTTTGATTTTAAAATTTGAATGAAAGTATCTTTTAAAATCTCGTCGCGAAATGTTTATATTCTCCAATTACTAGTCGTATAATTAGATAAATTGACCGTTTAATAGTTTTGGCTCTTGCATCTTAGGCGCTAAATAAATCAACTTTTAACAAAAGCTAAATTGATATCCCAACCTCGGTGTACACATACTGAACATCTGGTATCTTCGCTGTCCTTCTTGTACCTAAATCTATATAGAGCATTTTGATGACAAAAGAAAGGGTTTGTTAGTCTTACCTCTTACTGAGTTCGTGTTTATCTGTTTCTGCATTATGGACATGGTCTTATTCTTCTGATTCTCCATGACTTCCATCTTACTGATGATACCAGCTGTTGTCGAATTGTGAGTCTGTACAAGTCTCAAAATGCTTACTAATTCTTTACTAGTTTTAGTTTCCAGTTCTCCAAGTCTCAATAATTGCTTGGAATTATTCGTTTGTATTTCTATAAGCTTCATCAATTGGTTGCTGGAGCCAGTGATATTTAATGCGCTCAGAGCTATTTTTTGTTCTATCGTAGTATTATATAAGGCTAGAAAATCTTGTCTATGTGCACGTTCGTTTACAGTTAGAGAGTGAACTTGAGCAGAAACTGCCGTAAATTGCTGTTGCAAAGTTTGAATTTCCTGCAGCGGTTTGCTGTTTCCAAGATGTTTCAACGTATTAAAATCGTTGCTTATTTCACTGGTTTGGTTTTGTATTGTCAGAAAATGACTTTTTAACAAATAAAATTTATTATTATTCATAGACTGCATTTGAAAGTATTTACGTTCTAAATCCATGTATTTGCGATCTAAATCCGTATGTTTGCGATCTAAATCCGTATGTTTGCGATCTAAATCCGTATACTTGCTCTCAAGTTCAATGTACTTCTGTTCTAAAGTTTCATTTGCATGGCTAGGTACACTTGGATTTTCGCATCGTATACATTTCTGATCGAGATCATCAAACTTGTGTTCCAGTTGGGAGGTTAGTACTGCAAAAGCATTGTCGATGTAGCGACGCAATTGTTGATCTTCCAATTGTCTCGTCTTGGTCTCGCCAAAAAGTTCTGAGGCCGTCACATATTGATTCGATGTTCCTGATAGACCACTGGTACTTTGTGTCTTATCCAATAGAAAGCCATGAGCAGAAAGGAACACAAGAAAAAAAGGAAAGCCCCTCGTCGCCATACTGGTTTGTAAAATGAGTAAAGTAAGGTTAAATATTTCGTTTATTGATTTTGTGATAAAAGAATATTTATAAAAATATATCTACTAGTATGTTTGTATTATTACATAATTTTATTTGTTTATAAACTAAATACAAATGTACCGTGTACTGATATAATACAGCCCCGTTATGTTAAATTCAACTGACCAAATGATGTCTGAACGATATAGTAAACAATACGCTGAACAACGGTGCACAAGGTCTGTGTATCCTTTCTGAGTGCCGCCACTATGAGATCTGATATAGCAACGTTTCTGAGTTGCTAAAGTTTTATTCATCTAAATGATATGTATTTATTTCTTTATAATCATTTTATAAATTTTAGTATTTTTCTTCATAAATCTTTGTGACGTAAAATTTTGCATAATTATTCAAACTTATTTCCCCGTCTCAAAAACAGAGATCTCCAATAACTTACCGGAAACTTTTGTGGCTCGCGCAGTGATTGCCTTCGGGAGATCATTCCCAACTCAGATTCTCAGGTGTGAAGACTTTGATGGTAACGAGGGAATCTTCTACCATATGTGCCTTGATGAGGAATTGCATTCATATATTGTATATAAGATAATGTGTATTTAGTAATCTTTGAAGTAGGAATTCACCCGCTATAATTTATGTATATTAAGAATGACTAAAATGTCTAGTTTTAGTTAGGGTTTGCATTGTATATTTATTTAAAGCGAAAAGCGACATTTTGAATATTTACGTATCAAACATGTTTTTTAGCCATGACATTGCCAGTTTAATTTCGATCTATGAGTTTGACTGTCCCTCTGGTATTTTTGCTCCTTTTTTCAGGCCTAGTTTATGTCATAAACAACCATATATGCAAGTTTTCCTCAATCCACAGAAATTGGTATCCACGAAAATAAATGAACCCTCAGTATACCGCACTAGGTCACTCTGAAACTAGTGTCCCAGAAGATGCTCTTATGGGTCTTATCATGGAAGATACTAAGGTATTGGATCCAGCCGTTATTTTGTATTGTAAACAGACAGAATAAAACACTTATAAACTGGTGTCATAAACTGGTACATAACATACCTTATAAAACGTTAACTATTCGTGATTAAGGTATACATGTATATACTAATTTTCTTGAGTACGATTATAAGGATAAGAAATGGTGTCGGGGTTCTCTCTTTTATAAGCATGTATAAAACAAATCTAATTAAAGTCTGTGAGGCTGCAGTACCCAACTTCGTTTTATATTGAAGTAGAAAATGACCGTGACGTATCTTACTATCAGAAAATTGATATCCTACAAATATTAAACAAAAATAGATATCAGGCAACACCAGTATAAAATGCTGTCATGATGTTTTGGGTCGGAAATATGTGACAGTCGACTGGTATGCGTTATACATTGGATAAATAGAGTGCGTGTCATATAAAAAAAAGTAAAAACACAAAAATACTGAACTCCGAGGAAAATTCAAAAAGGAAAATCAAAAATCAAAAGGCAAAATCAAAAGTCCAAACACATCAAACGAATGGATAACAACTGTCATATTCCTGACTTGGTACAGGCATTTTCTAATGTAGAAAATGGTGGATTGAACCTGGTTTTATAGCTAGCTAAACCTCTCACTTGTATGACAGTCGCATCAAATTCCATTACATTGTCAACGATGCATGAACAAAACAAACATACTCAAAGAGTAAAATGTCAAAAATAGGGGTACAACAGTCAATATTGTGTTATCATCTTAATATCACTACATAAACAACAAATGTAACAAAGTAGCACAAAAAGGCATACATCATATATGATTTGGGCAGAAATATATGCTAGGCCACTGGTATGCGTTATATTTTGTGTAAATTGGGAAGCATATCATAGATGTAATGGTGCGGAAGTAAATGCTAGGCGACTGGTATGCGTTATACATTGTGTTTAAAGCGGTATTAATACAATCTATGATATTAACACAATGTATAACAGATACGAATCGCCTGATATATATTTCCACCCTAATACTTACCCCTGTGCTTGGATGGGGGAAATCTAAATTTGAATATCTTAAAAATAATTCATTGACTGTAAATGTCAAAATCATCTATATCCAACGCGACCTGTAGTCCCATCACAAAGTGTTTAAGTTTAAAAGAGAAAAACCTAAAAAAATCAAACGTTTTAGGTAACTAGGAAAAATCATCAAATTCGTATCTGATCTGTATTGTATCATCTATGACTTTGTGTTGAGGTATTATGTAGTCTAGAGATATTATCACTATCATAATGAATCCGAAAAATCCAACGGTTTAAACTAGAGACTCTCAAGACCTAGATCTAGTGTTGCTCGACTGATTCTACATTGGTTTTGGAAATGGTGTAAAATAAATAAAAATTATAACAGATAATGATTCATATATATACCGTATTTGGTCACTAGCACACCTTGTAACTAATAATATTGTGATAAGGTTACGAAACGTCTCAGTTACAAAACGATCTAGTTAGTTACGAATCATCTATGTACGAAACAGCAATAAATTACAATACCATAAGTTGGTAAAATATGCAAAATTATTTGTGAAAAATTTATCTGGACATAATTTGACAGATCACGAAACCTCTATTACTTACAAAAGGTGTAACATTCATAATAAACCCTACGAACAGAAATGCCATACGAAACGTTATAAAGGAGTTTGAAGAATTCTCAAGAAAACTTAGATGTCTTTAATGATGGTAGAATTTACAAGAGACACCCTTTCTACATAAATGTTGGAAATAAACCATTGGATTCTTGTCCAGCAATTGAAAATTACATATTCTCAACAATAATAGAACTTAGTAGAATGAAAATAAACAAACACACCAGAAATATATATGCCGAGGAATTGTCGGCTATTCGGAATCTGAAGAAAAATAATAACATTATAATACGTAAGGCAGACAAAAACTCAACATTATGTATTCTGGACAAAAAAAATACATGTACTTACGTGAAGAGTTAAGACAATTACATGATATACGTTACGAAGAAATTTTTGAATATAAAGTAAACGGATTATGAGAGCCCTAGGCTACACAATGATAATTATATTGAAAATATAACATTCAAATATTTGAAAGAAAACATTACTTCAATTAAAGTAGGAAAATTCTATCTGTTACCTTAAATACCTTAACTATCTCAAAATATGCTATCAGAAATGGAGATAAATGAAACAGTTAAACGAGAAAATGTAGTACCGGGCATACCAATTGTATCACTGTGTGGAACGCTCCTTTAGAATATTGGACACTATATCGATTATTTTCTTGTTCCAATTGTTAAAAAACAATATACATGTGTACATATATAAAAGATACGTCAAGTTTTATTAATTCCATTGAAAATATAAAACCCCAACGGGACTGCTACCTAGTAACATTCGATGCAAAAATATATGTACACTTGTTTTACATTTAATGAAATACTGGAGGCCACTTACGGGGCACTGACCAATATTGATCCAAGCGAGTATGAAATCAAAGTTCAACCAAAGAACAGTATACCTCCCCTAATTAGGCTTATTCTAGAGAACAATGATTTTTTTTAACAATACACTTTACTGAGTTTGGCGTGTCTATGGGTGGATCAGCATCCGTTGAATTAGCAGACCTTACAATGTTTGTTATTCTTGAAAACATTTTACAACGCTTTCAACACAGAAACAAAATGATAATGACTTCCAGATTTAGGGATGACGGCTGGATTATATATTCCAGACCTATAGGGTAAATACACGAACTATTTCCAATAGCTAATACTGCACACCCGCACTTTTCTTAGTCTTGAAGTTCATCTACGAATTTACCCGTAATGAAACAATATTCTTAGACACTGTCATTTACAAAGGCGAAAGATCCATTAACAAAGGCATGCTAAACATTAAAACCCATATCAAACCAACTGAAACATTTCAATATATACACAGATACAGCTCACACTCAAAAAGGTTTTCAAAGGATTTATCAAGGGTTAAGTATTGAGATACATCAGAAACACAAGCAGCAAGCAGACCTGAACTTACAAAACAGTTGGAAGCTTTTAAAACACGAGGATATAAACTATCTGAAATCAACGAAATATTTTATCAAATAAAAAAATACAGAAAGGAAAAATTTGCATAAACAACGCAAACGAAACGGAAACAACCACTAGTTATGTTAACAAAATTCAACCAATCTATACAGAAACTTAAAAATATAAAAATGAAACACTGGAACCTTGTTTCACTAAACCCTGAATGTGTGAACCTTTTTTAATCATCAGCCTATTATAGCTTATAAGAGATATACAAATTTACAAAATACTATCATCAAAGTATTAGCGTATAGTTCGCTCGATTTTCTACAACACTATATGATACTGAGCTCGCAAATTGTTGTATAACTGCTATTTTATCCAAAGACAACCGGTGTATGGTCCAATATAACATGCGGAATAATACAAAAACCATAAATAACACGACAATATACAACTTATTGAGTCGACCACTCATGAAGCCGGACTCAGGGATTTTTCCCCGAACACGGCAGAAACTCCGAGCCTTACAATTATGATCATGGGTGAACTCGGATGCGTTTATTTAAATGCTATACCTTAACGCTTAACATCCCATAAAAATAATTAATTAAAACTCGTCTGACCAACTGGGCTAGCCCCTTTGATACAAGTAACAACGCCACCAATAAAATAGTAACAGGAACGTGTATAAATATAAATAAAAGAACTATTGTTATGACGTAAATTTTGAATATCAAACATCTTTTACCGAACCTTACCCAGACAAGAAATCATCCTCATCTTGATTTTCGAAAACAGTTTCTTCTGTATTCAATTTTTGTGCCGTGTTTATTAATATTCGCACAAGGGCTGCAGACGAGTCAGCCATATTGTACTATACCGACAATCCAAAGAAAAATACGGAGGCTGTCCGAATATTTAGAAAATACTTTGTAACAAACTTTTTGATTTGTTGACAAAGTGCAAAACTTACGGTATGGAATGAAAACCAACGCGTTGGTTTTTCATACCGTATGAATTACGAATCAACGCGTTGAAAATATAACCAACGCGTTGAAAGTAAAAACCAACGCTATGGAAGTAAAACCAACGCGTTGAAAGTAAAAACCAACGCATTGATAATAAAAACCAACGCGTTGATATCAAAAACAAACGCGTTGAAAGTAATAACCAACGCGTTGAAAGTTAAAATCAAAGCGTTAAAAATTTCATACGGTATGTTCATACCGCCAATGACACGAACGGCCACTCATAAATATGTCACTCAGCATTTCCGACCGTTTATATTTGTTACTGCCTTCACTACTCGCTTGGTATCGTTATAACTATTTAAATACAAATGTATGTTATCTATATGGTTTTCAGGTCTTTTACAGATTGATATATAATGTGACGTTCCCGTCTTAGTGTTTATTTTCGTATATGCACTACATGTCTACATTGTTAAAGAATATATGTTAACCTCTTGGAATATTTTGGGTTGCTGTCTTACATATTTTTCCCGAAATTTGGTTTCAAATATTCTTAGCATGTTAAATGGAATGGTAACTGCAATATTTCAGTTTTTTGCTACTACACTTAACATTTCTTATATTTTCATCAGGGCTCATGGTTGACACCAAACAATGCTTATTATTCTATCAAAATAAATCACACGTTATATTTGTATGCTTTTGTCTGAATCGTGGGACATTGTACAGGTATTGTAAGTAAACTATTACTAGCTGAAGATAAGTAATTTTCAAGTGAATGTAATGATGATTTCAATTGCAAGATCTACATAAATAGTTATCTCTATAACTGTGGGTGTTTCTAGACAATTTAGATGTCTTTGTATCATGAGTCAAAGTACTGAACATCGGATGACCGCAAGTTCTTGCGGATGGTCAACAGCACATGTCACAGAGATATATTTTTTTCTGGGACAAGTTCGTGCGTAGAAGATAAATAAATGACAGGCAATTCAACCGCACCGTAATAACTATTATATTGTAGTGATACACAGTATACCTGGCACTATTATACTCATATAATAATAGTCCCTGAGTATACACTGGTTTGTTGTTATATATTATATCATGTATATATAATTTTCATCCATTTGTAAATCTTCTATTCTACTATTCTAATAATAGGGCAGTGCAAGTGCATGGTGGACACTCTTCTGTAAAAAAATCGATTTTTCTAAAAGATTGGGTATAAGAAGCCATTCATATTTTCCCGCAAAACAATTACAGAATTACCGATCCTTGTCGAGAGTGTCGCAAAACGTTCTTGGAATATTCTTCCGCAAGCTTTTATACCATTTTCGGTACATGTGCATAGATATTATCAATGATTTTTTTACTTTTATATATCTATCTAACGACAAAACATTTTCATATTATAAATTTGTGTTTAAAAAAGTTATTTATAGGATAAAATTGAGAATGGAAATGGGAAATGTGTCAAAGAGACAACAATCCAAACATAGAAAAAACAACAGTAGAAGGTCACCAACAGGTCAAGGAGTATACATTGAAGAAAATTAATTTAAAACAAGCGATAATGAATATTAATTCGCACTAGATAATGCCCGCGGATCTATAATTTTTAAAGATAGGTTGAAAATCAAAAACTAATTTGCATAATGGAAATTTAGGCGAAAGCAATACATCGAAATGACCTCACGGTCATCTTGATGATAAAAGGAAAAATATCGAAAAGATTAAATTAAGCTAGGGACCTTTTAAAAATTCTAAAAGTTTTTATTCAAAACTTTTAACCATTTGACTCCAGTTGTAAGAATATCTTTGAAATTTAAAGATAATGAGGGGGTAATGCAGATTCATGACACAATAAATGGTCAGCATTTAGCAAATCTAAATATTTCTGATTGTGATTGTCCTATTATTTATATAAACAAAGATAAGGTTGTCTTGATGTCAAATCCTGTATGTGTATAATATGTTTAAAGCCTACAAATTATATGTTTATAAAATAGCAACTGTTATTGTGCTAACATTTTATTGCAGACATCTGCAGTGGGATCGTTTGGTGACAACAATTAGATTAATAAGAGGCAACAGATGCCAACTGAACATTCTGTATGCATCTGTCCAAAGTCAAGAGCCCGTAAATCGTTTGTTGCTGTCACTGTGTAACATATTTGTTTTTCGTTCATTGTTTTGTACATACATTACGCTGTCAATTTTTGAAGTTTAAATTGTTTGACATTTGTTATTTAGATGCCTTCTATGATGAGTTTATTTTAAATCTGACTATGCGGTATAGGCTTTGCTCATTCTTTGATTCGACCGAAAGTTGTATATTTCAGTGTCATTTGATCTCTTGTGGAAAGTTTGCAATCCTACCATATCTTCTTTTATAACTATAATATTGCTGACAAAATATTTAACTTTAATCATTTGATGTGCTAAAATTTCTCTTCTCAAATCTCGATCAAAAAAATAACAAATGTTCCTGTTCAATGTTACTAGTAAATGAAAACGATATTGATTTAAAAAATCTCTTAAAAACAACAATACATTATTATTCAGTATATATCATCATATTATTTCGAAATTGTATTCACTCAATACAAATTAATCATCACATGGCAATGAATTTGGCAGTTGACACTACAGATTGTCATTTAAACATATAAATGTTAATTAGAGCATATATTGTAGCGCATTACTTTCATAAATAAATTATAAAATAATTTGTTCAAAAGAGGGACGAAAGATACCAAAGGGACAGTCAAACTCATAAATCTAAAACAAACTGACAACGCCATGGCTAAAAATGTAAAAGATAGATTATAAATGTATTCATTTTATTTTGATTATTGTTAATTTTGAATACAAGCTATCATAAATATACCAAGACCCACCAGCATACAACCAGACTTTATCATTTGGATTTAACTTCCGGGTGATAGTAACTGCTCCAGTATGTTCGTAAGTACTGCTGTGACTGCCGATGTATGTTTGTGAAATATTATTCCCATTCAGTATAATATAGTAGTGCGCACTATTAGTATAAGACATCACAGAAGCTGATATAATGTAAAGTCCTTCTTGTTCACAGGTAAACTTTCCCGAGGTCTTATATGCCGAGAGGTTGGTGATACCCATACTAAACTTTACATCATCGAATTTAATGATGGTATTGGTTATTGTTGCTCCTGTCGATGGATGAGCAGTCATGGCAACTGAAAAAAATCAAAATGAATTGGATTAAAACTTAGAAATTGAACAGGGTTTTTAAATGTAAATGCTATATTTCTTTTTTTCAAATTTCTCTGTCTATGGTGTTAACATGGATGATCATATAGAAAAAAAATAATTCTAGTTTTGAAGGATATATTTGTCTATAAAAAACAGCATTTTCAAAAGAATTACGTAACCTTACGATTAAAAACTGTGACAACAAAACATTTTCGGTGGTTTATTCTTTTTTTTTTACTTCTCATGTTCTGGTTGTACATGATTTTCAAATGGGTTTATCATTTAATTGATGACAGACTATAAAACCAAAACGGAGTGATTTTGTTTAAAAAAAATAAACAAAAGATACGCTCAGCAGAACTTATTTTCAAGTCAAAATATTTTGTACATAAACGCAGAACGCGTGTGAGAACACACATTTCCCCGCTCGAGCTTGATTATAGATATACGAAAAACGTTTGAAGAGTATTTTATGTTTCTTTAGAAAAGCAAATGACGAACTGTTCTACTTCGAACCTGTTTTCATGTTTTGATTCTGAGCACTGTATGTGAGTTTCCTAAAATATTGCATGCGGAAAACTTATTATTGTTCGAAATTGCAAAAATTAGGAATTTTCAAAGTTTTA
Organism: Mytilus galloprovincialis; assembly: GCA_037788925.1. Classification (NCBI taxonomy): domain Eukaryota; kingdom Metazoa; phylum Mollusca; class Bivalvia; order Mytilida; family Mytilidae; genus Mytilus; species Mytilus galloprovincialis. Next base: position 19,546,100 of record CM075332.1, read on the forward strand.
AGGAGTCATAACTCTAGAACGACTATTGATCTAATGCTAAAGTTCAAACTCTGCCTGCGAGTATTGGTTTAAGCATTGTATATGAATTTGATAACAATTGCATGTGGTGATCTTGAGTTAGACTGCGGAAAAGAAAGAATTTGCAATTACTAAAATATAAAGGAGCATAACTCTGGAACGGTAAGTATTCCCTGCCAAAATCTAAGCTCTGTCTTTGAGTTGTGGTTCTTAGCAATTTGTGTTTTCAGTTTTGGCTGAGGAAAACGTAAGTTAAAAAGAATGCGAAAACAAAAATGTGACGATCTGAAAGACGGATGGACGGCCAATGATTACACACTTAATAACCATTTCGTCTAGTAGCTGAACATGATAATGCGCTAGAAGGAAAAATATATTTTCGTATTAAAATTTAAAGAATATGAAAATGCCAAAACGAAATAAAAATAAGTAAAATGGGGTCATCGTATTCGTTTTTTAAGTTAGATGAGAGAATTGATAACTTTTCTGAATGTTTCATATATTATCGAAATTAAAGTACTTAGATACATTGAGAATTTTGTTAGACCCTACCATTTGAGGCACCTAATTTCACTACAGCCAAAATGATATCATAAACGTACAGAAACATCGATTCTTATCGCTGTCTTTCTAAATCTATAAAGGATATTTTCATGAAAAGAATAAAAAGATTTTTCAGTCTTACCTCTTTCTGCGTTCTCGTTTGTCTGTTTCTGTATCACGGGCATGGTCTTATTCTCCTGCTTCTCCATTTCTTCCATCTTACTGATAATACCAGCTGTTGTCGAATTGTGATTCTGTTCAAGTCTCAATAATTGTTTACTAGTATTTGTTTCTAGTTCTCCAAGTCTTAATAATTGTTTGGAAGTATTGGTTTCGAATTGTCCAAGTCTCAATAATTGCTTAGAGTTATTTGTTTCAAGTTCTCGAAGCTTCATTAACTGTTCCCGTGAGGTGGCATTTAAAACATTCAATGCTGATTTTTGGTTTATAGTAATATTATATAAGGCAAGAAAATCTTGCCTCCGTGCACGTTCGTTTACAGTAAGAGAATGTATTTGAGCAGAAACTGACTTTAAGTCCTGTTGTAAAGTTTGAATTTCCTGTAATGGTTTGATGTTTCCAAGTTGTTTCAACATATGAATGTTGTTTCTGTTTTCACTGGTTTTGTTTTGTACTGACAAAAAATGGCTTTTGATTAATATGAATTCATTATTCACTGACTTATATTTATGTTCTAAATCCGTATATTTGCGTTCAAGATCGGTGTACTTCTGTTCTAAAGATTCATATACTTGGCTAGAAACGCTTTGATTTTCGCCTCGTAAAAATTTCTGATCGAGAGCATCAAACTTGTGTTCCAGTTGAGAGGTCAGTACAGCAAGTGCCTTGTCGACGTAGCGACGTAATTGTTGATCTTCCAAATGTCTCGCCTTAGTCTAGTCAAAAAATTCTGACGCCGTCACATATTGATTTGATGTTCCTGATTGACCACTGGTGCTTTGTGTCTTATCCAATAGAAAGCCATGAGCAGAGAGGAACACAAGAAACAATGAAAAATATTTCGTTGCCATACTTGTTTTGATAAAGAATAATTTGAGGTTTAAAATCTCGTTTATTGATTTAATGATAAAATATATCTATCAAAATATATCTATGTTTGTATTATGTATCTACTATTATAACCTACATTCAATAAAATGCACATTGTACTGATATAATTACAATCGGCTACGTAAAAATTAACGACATAAATAAACATGATAAATGATACATGCTTGAATGATGTACGATTGCCAACCAAACGCTGAACGTCGTACTCGGACGCTGAACCTGGGAATAGTATAATATTTCTCAGGCTGAATGAATGGTGTACTATTAATATGTTTGTGTTAGCATCCTGTTTGAGGAGCGTCACGATACAAATGGTATTCTCAGTTCTAAAGTTTGTGGGTGATATCTTTCGTCTTCATTATCATTATCATAAAAATTCTTTCATTTGTATACGACCGCAAATTTGTATGTGTTTGTATTGTGTTATGGCGTTGTCTGTGTTGTCGTCCGAAGACATTTTTCTTTCCAGACAATAACTTGAGTAAAAGTTTTTAGATTTGTATGAAATTGAATTACAAGCTTCAATACCACGTACAGTAGGAAGATCAGTATTTTTTTTTGGATAATTGTCCATACTTTTTAAAAATTAAGGGCTAAGAGGAGCTAAAAACTAGTTTCCTTCTTATTTCAAGATGATAACTTGTAATTATTATGGTTGTGTAACAAAAATGGCAAAAAATAAAATTAAATAGGAATTTCTTGTTTCAGTACAAATACTTGATAATAACTTAAATAAGTCTAAGGATTTCTATGATATTGTACCAATACGATAAATGTATGGTTGTGATTGATTTGGGAAGTTTGGGTTAAAGGGCCACACACAATAGTAATACAGTGTTTTAGATACACAGTTAGAAAAACTGCGGTTTTTATCCAACCCAATTATTATGATAGGTTCGAACGTTGTTTCCAATTTTGACTTGTTTATATGTTTCCGACGTAGTCGGTATAGTTTCGGTTTGTGCCCTTTGAACTTAAGGACGCTTAACTATGGCAACAGAATACGCATGCTCGAAAATCCTTTCTGTGATTGGACAACATGCTGTCATGGTGGGTGATTTGGTTGTGTTTGAAAAAACGTCTCGTTAATTATATCATGATGGAAAGCAAGTGAAAAACTATAAATATTTGAAGATCTTTGAACTAGATCTTACAAAGATTTATATTTTTATTAAAATAATTGTTTCTCCAATAGCTCTTTACATCCGTGACAGCTGTTTATTCGGGACAATTATATAATTTGTAATGTAAACTTTGTTGTACGAACGTACATGACTTTTAGAACGCACCTTCGCATGTGAGATTTCCGCAGGGTTTTGGTGAATGTAAGCAGAAAGATACGAGGACCGAGAATACTGAACACAAACAGAGAAAACGTTATTTAAATGGTATCTTTGTGCTTCTGAAGGTTATCGAAATGATAGTTTTAAACATATACTCAAATTCAAATACGTCGGATATCTTTTTAAAAGAGGGACGAAAGATACCAAAGGGACAGTCAAACTCATAAATCTAAAACAAACTGACAACGCCATGGCTAAAAATGAAAAAGACAAACAAACAACAACACACACGACACAACATAGAAAACTAAAGAATAAACAACACGAACCCCACCAAAAAACTAGGGGTGATCTCAGGTGCTCCGGAAGGGTAAGCAGATCCTGCTCCACATGCGGCACCCGTCGCGTTGCTTATGTGATAACAAATCCGGTAAATAGTCTAATTCGGTAGGTCACATTCAGGAAAGGGAAGGGGATTGTAGTTACGATGTAAGGAACATATCCGATATCATTTGTGATACGATTATTCCATAACGGTCAACCAACTCGTGATGGCGTCCGTAAAATTTACGAAGGGATGATTTCAACTTCACCATTTGGAACTCTTGGTTTAATAGCTTACTTGTGAGCAGCAACCCTCTATCAAGAAAATCATGATAGGAAATGCAAGCACGGGAATATCGTATCAATTTGGAGATATTTTTAAAGATAGTTCTTGTTTCTAATGGGCTTGTTTTATATTTCTCCTCCGGTTTATATAATTTGTTAAATTCAATGTCTTATTTGTGGTTCATTTATATGCTGAATCCAACCGTGTATTTATATTAAGGATTTATGGCCCAGTTTTTAAATTACTCCTTATTAAGGTTTTATAGTTGAAACTCTGATTTTTCGGGTTCTGTAAGGGAGCTACCATTTGATTTTATGGGGGGGGGGGGTGGGGGGGGGTGGGGGGGGGGGGGGGGCTAGGATGAAAAATTTTGTCCTGCATTTTTTTTTGGCTGTAATCTCTGTCCTGCCTTTTTATTTTTCACTCTGTTCGGTCCTGCCTTTTTTTTTAGTTTATCCTGACTTTTTTTTACCTAAATTGTCGTCCTGCCTTTTTTTTTTACTCAAAACTCCTGTCCTGCCTATTTTTTCAAATTTCATCCTACCCCCCCCCCCCCCCCCCCATAAAAACCAAATGGTAGCTCGCTAATATGCGGAATCTATTTCTTAAAATTTTGAACATGGTTTAGATTGGTCAACATTACAGTCTAAATGGGTCCCAAATGATTGTTCGATTAAAAAAAAAATGAAATCTTGGGTTCAGTTTGATATGCGTTTGAATAGAAACTTTCCATTTTGAATTGTTCTCGGCCTTGGTATTTTTTGTAATTTTTTTTATAAATTATCTTTAGATTCAGTTTTAATGTTGGTCAAAAACAGGGTTGAAAATAATAGACTTGTGATATGCTGAAACTTACTGTGAATTTAGATTTTGGATTGTGAACACTGTTTTTAATTTGATCAAAGTTGAGGTCCAAAGGGTCCTAGATTAAAATTAGTTTTATCAAAATTTAAAATCTTGGGATTTTCTGATAATTATGCTCAATCTACCGTGTATTAAAATTTTGAAGGTTCGACAATAATAGATAAAATTATAATTTAAAATTGTTCAGTTCTTTGACCACATTCATTGCCACATACCTTAACAATCAAAATTTAGAGCTGTATTACGTAACCCAACTGTTTAGGGTTTGCGGTCGTACCAAGCTGTACCCCGCGGAGCATTTTGATATTGTGTGTTTCTCAAATGAACGTTCCCATGTAGAATATTTCACTAAATAGTAACACTAATTAAGTTTCCAAAGGTCGTACTAAGCTGTACCATGACTACAAATTTTGGGAAATTATTTAAAAGTAAGGAACGTATCTCCATCATGCGAAGATCTGATTCCTCGTCCGGCTTTGGCTTTACTCTTTTTTCTTTATCCTTTTGGTAAACTTTGGATTTTCAAATATGCTGGCCATGAATAGACATTGATAGTCGAATAAAGGCAGCAGTACTCGTTTGAAAAAAAAAACCCGATGTCATATTCTCTATATACGTGTGTAAACTGTGCATGCAGTGCAATAGTTTCAATGAATCAGTGATATTTCAATGGTTCAATGGATGGCGGTTATTGATCATAATGCAGTGTTGAATACTGTATACTAATGATGAAAACTGTATTCTACGGGTAAACACTGTATTCTACGGGTAAACACTGTATTCCAGGGATCAACACGCTTTTCTATGGGTGAACACTATATTGTAGGTATGAACTGTATTCTATAGATGAACGCTGTAGTATAGGGATGAACACGGTATTCTATGGGTAAACACTGTATTCTAGGAGGGAACTCTGTATTCTAGGGATGAACATGGTATTTTAGATGTAAACAATGTACTATAGGATGACACTGTTTTATATGGGTAAACACTGTATTCTAGACGTGAAGACTGTACTTTAGGAAAGAACACTGAATTATAGGGCTCAACACTGTATTCTAGGCGTTAACATTGTATTCAAGGGGTAAACACTGTATTTTTGGGGTGAACACTATTCTAGAGAGTGAACATTGTTTTCTAAGGGCAAACACTGTATTTTAGGGGAGAACACTGTATTTTACGGAAGAACACTGTGTTCCACGGGATAATACTAAGTCAAGGGGAGAACCCTGTGTTTAATGGGAGAACACTGTACTCCAAACGAGAACACTGTATGTCAGAGGGGAACACTGTTTTCTTTGTGTTTACCCTGTATTCTAGGTGTTAATACTGTATTCTAGGTGTTAACACATTATTTTATGTGTTAACATTGTATTCTAGGTGTTAACACTGTATTATAGTTATTCTAGGTGTTAACACATTATACTAGGTGTAAGCACAGCATTTTAGCTATTCTAGGTGTTAACAATGTACATTTTGAATACAGTGTTCCAAATAAATGACATGTACTGGTGATCATTAGGCAAATATTATAACAAATGTAAAATTCAATGCATTTTTTATTCTAACAAAATACATCTTTAAAAGGTAAAAATACAGCCGGTAGAATATAGACCTATGACATAAATGTTCAGGGTATAAAAGAAGTTTGTCAAATATATCTAGTTCGTCAGTCATAAATATAATGACACAAACAAAAAACATGATTAAAGGCACTATTAAGGACAAAAAAGCTTGCATGGTATGTATAAACGATGTATGAATCATGCAATAATTATTCTCCTTCACAAAAAGTTCACTGTAGATAAATATAGCTATTTCAATTAATGTCCTTTTGCAATGTTTTGGTTATAACAGTGGCCCATCCAGAAATTTTCATAAGTGGGGACCCACTGACTGCATAAGAGAGAGAGGGCCTGCTCCAATCATGCTTCAGTGATTCCCTATTCAATTAACCAAATTTAACATTCATTGGATAGTTTACTTTCTAAAGTTCTGCTGACCTCTTGATACCATGTTTGGATTGTAGGAAGCTTCTGTCCAAGTTTGGTAAAAAATCATGGATAGTTTATGAATCTAATAAATGTTTTAAAAACTTTAACTGCAGACTGGATGTAATGTTAACTGGAAGAAAAACTAAGTCCACTTATAAGTAAAATACAGATACACAGGTACAAAATATAAACAAAATTTCCTTCTAGATACTAGCTTTTGATCATAAACAAGCTTCTGTCTTAGTTTGGTACAAATAAAAAATAGTATAAGAAAGTTATCAAATTTTTAAAAAATTTAACCACAGAGTGAATGTGTTGTTTCCTGGCACAAAAAAAGTCCATTTAACATGTTTAAAGTAAAATATGGAATAAATGGATTTGTCATTTTACAAAATTTACTTCTGGATACTATCTTATGATCATAAACAAGCTTCTGTCCAAGTTTGGTACAAACCAAGGATCGTTTAAGAAAGTTGTTAAAATTTTAACCAGATGCTCCGCAGGGCGTAGCTTTATACGACCGCAGAGGTTGAACCCTGAACAGTTGGGGCAAGTATGGACACAACATTCAAGCTGGATTCAGCTCTAAATTTGGATTGTGATTAAATAGTTGACACAGCATAGGTTTCTGACACAGAATGAATGTGTTCTAATGAACTTAAAATTTTTGTTTTCTCTTAGAGCAATTCACTATGCTGTTGAATATTAATCCTCTCAAAAAAATGTTTGAAGAAATTTTCTTTTTTATTTATGAAATTTCAAATGAGAAAAATTGAACCCAATTTTTTTAATCACATTCCCCTTTCCCTTATTCCAAAACTAATCTGAATTAAAATTTCTAATGGAGTTTGCAACAATAACTACTCATTTAAATACATCATAAAATATTAAGATGTAAAAAAACTGCTTGTTATCACTGAATGGTAAAGATTATTTTAATTTATCAGTTGGTAGTAAAAAGTGAATATACATTGTATATTGTATATAACAAAGATTTAAGTTGATTCTGGACAAAGAAAGATAACTCCAATTAAAAAAAATCTTGCTATTGCACAATATTTTGCAATTAGATATTTCTTGCTTACTATTCTGGACAAAGAAAGATAACTCTAATTAAAAAAAAATTTGCTATTTCACAATATTGTGCAATTAGATATTTCTTGCCATTGCGCAATACTGTGCAATTGAAAAGACTTGCTATTGCACAATACTTAATATAATAATTTTGGATCCTGATTTGGACCAACTTGAAAACTGGGCCCATAATAAAAAATCTAAGTACATTTTTGGATTCAGCATATCAAAGAACCCCAAGATTTCAATTTTTGTTAAAATCAGACTAAGTTGAATTTTGGACCCTTTGGACTTTAGTGTAGACCAATTTGAAAACGGGACCAAAGGTTAAGAATCTACATACACAGTCATGACAGTTAGATTCGGCATATCAAAGAACCCCAATTATTCAATTTTGATGAAATAAAACAAAGTTTAATTTTGGACCCTTTGGGCCCCTTATTCTGTTGGGACCAAAACTCCCAAAATCAATACCAACCTTCCTTTTATGGTCATAAACCTTGTGTTTAAATTTCATAGATTTCTATTTACTTATACTAACGTTATGGTGCGAAAACCAAGAAAAATGCTTATTTGGGTCCCTTTTTGGCCCCTAATTCCTAAACTGTTGGGACCTAAACTCCCAAAATCAATACCAACCTTCCTTTTGTAGTCATTAACATTGTGTTTAAATTTCATTGATTTCTATTTACTTAAACTAAAGTTATTGTGCGAAAACCAAGAATAATGCTTATTTGGGCCCTTTTTTGGCCCCTAATTCCTAAAATGTTGGGACCAAAACTCCCAAAATCAATACCAACCTTCCTTTTGTGGTCATAAACCTTGTGTCAAAATTTCATAGATTTCCATTCACTTTTACTAAAGTTAGAGTGCGAAAACTAAAAGTATTCGGACGCAGGACGACGACGACGACGACGACGACGACGACGACGCAGACGCCAACGTGATAGCAATATACGACGAAAAATTTTTCAAATTTTGCGGTCGTATAAAAACTACAACCACAGAGTGATGTAATGTTTTCCTGCAGAAAAACTAAGTCCATTTATAAGTAAAATACGGAAAAAATGGAATTTTATTTTCACAAAATTTACTTCTGGATACTATCTTATGGTCATAAATAAGCTTCTGTCCAAGTTTGGTAGAAATCCAGGATAGTTTAAGAAAGTTATTTAAATTTTAACCAGATGCTCCGCATGGCGCAGCTATATACGACCGCAGAGGTTGAACCCTGAACAGTTGGGGCAAGTATGGATACAACATTTAAGCTGGATTCAGCTCTAAACTTGGATTGTGATTAAATAGTTGACACAGCATAGGTTTCTGACACAGAATGAATGTGGTCTAATGAACTTGAAATATTTTTTTTGCCTTTGAGCAATTCACTATGCTGTTGAATATGAATCCTCTCAAAAAAATGTTTGATGAAATTTTCTTTTTATTTGTGAAATCTGAAATGATAAAAATTTACCCCCCATTTTTTTTTCTTGCTATTGCACAATACTTAATATAATAATTTTGGATCCTGATTTGAACCAACTTGAAAACTGGGCCCATAATCAAAAATCTAAGTATGTGTTTAGATTCAGCAGATCAAAAAAAACCAAGAATTCAATTTTTGTTAAAATCAAACTTAGTTTAATTTTGGACCCTTTGGACTTTAATGTAGACCAATTTGAAAACGGGACCAAAAATTAAGAATCTACATACACAGTTAGATTCGGCATATCAAAGAACCCCAATTATTCAATTTTTGATGAAATCAAACAAAGTTCAATTTTGGACCCTTTGGGCCCCTTATTCCTAAACTGTTGGGACCAAACCTCCCAAAATCAAACCCAACCTTCCTTTTATGGTCATAAACCTTGTGTTTAAATTTCATAGATTTCTATTTACTAATACTAAAGTTATGGTGCGAAAAACCAAGAATAATGCTTATTTGGGCCCCTTTTTGGCCCCTTATTCCTAAACTGTTGGGACCAAAACTCCCAAAATCAATCCCAACCTTCCTTTAGTGTTCATAAACCTTGTGTCCAAATTTCATAGATTTCAATTTACTTAAACTAAAGTTACAGTGCGAAAACCAAGAAAATGCTTATTTGGGCCCTTTTTGGCCCCTAATTCCTAAAATATTGGTACCAATACTCCCAAAATCAATCCCAACCTTCCTTTTGTGGTCAAAAACCTTGTGTTAAAATTTTATAGATTTCTATTCACTTTTACTAAAGTTAGAGTGCGAAAACAAAAAGTATTCGGACGACGACGACGCAAAACGACGACGATGACGCCAACGTGATAGCAATATACGACGAAAAATTAAAATTTTTGCGGTCGTATAAAAACTTTAACCACAGAGTGTATGTAATGTTTTCCCGCAGAAAAACTAAGTCCATTTATAAGTAAAATACGGAAAATACGGAAAAAAAGAAATCCAGTATGGTTTAAGAAAGTTATTAAAATTTCAAAAACTTTAACCACAGAGTGAATATTTGTAGACGCCGCCGCCGACGACACCGACAACGACGGAATGTAGGATCGCTTAGTCTCGCTTTTTTGACTAAAGTCGAAGGCTCGACAAAAATACAGTTTTAGATCAATTATCTCACTACAGCTAGGGTACAGTTATGATACAAATTTCATTAATAATTTCTCAATTCACGATTTTAACACGTAGTGAATGATATGTAAAATAAATAATGTCAAATCACTAAACTGAGCTTAATGTGTAAAAAAATAATAACACTTATTATAATCATAATACCACCAGAAAACAACAGGTATGTAAAAGATGTGCATATAAAACTTCTTGGAAAGAATCAAATAAGAGTATTGTAACAGGGAGATAATTCATCATTTTATAAAAATACTTGACTATGAAATACTTGCTGATAAAAAAAGTAAATCAACATAAATTACATCAGACAGTCACTATATTACTCATTTAAACAATAAATCACAAATTGTATTTAATGATTGAAAAAGTCCAAATAATACATGTATATGACAAAGTGGAAACAGTCTAGAACTACTAGAAAGTAATAAAATATGAATAAATTTTCACATTTATACTGGCCACTAAATGGGATACTGTCGTAGAAAAATAATTATCATTGGAAAAATTGGCAAATGATTACCATATATAAAGTCCCCATATACAATGTACCATGTAGTACACATACTTTGCAAGTTAAAAAAGTGGTGTTATAACTAATGATGTAAGGAATGGATAATCCAGTAGTCTCCTAGGCTTGATAGCATCAGAGTCCAATGGTGCTATCTAATTCTCTTTTAAAATAGGATTTCTTATACTGTAGATTCATTATTTTTCATTGGATATCAATATTTGTGGATTTCGTTGGTACAGGTGAACCATGAATTTAAAACATTCAAGAAATAATATATATTCTATAGGCTTATGTATATGCAGACTTTGGCTAAATCATGGAAGTAAATATCTACGAAAGAGTATTTTTACCCCAATCCACGCAAATTGGTACAAAATAAAATAAATGAATCCACAGTATTATAAGTCGTGATAACAAGTAAATTGTATAAATATTAAAATCAGTGGCAATCGTGCTGTATCAGTCATTCATATCAGTCACGTTTACACAGGCTTTATCAAACCACTTATATATATATATACATACATTGTATTATGTTATTGATATTAGTTCATGTGATGTTTGCTAAGGCTTTGTCAAACCCCCTATAATCTGTATAACATGTATAATGTCATGTGAAAAGCATTTAGTACATTTATATATTATAAAGGGAAGAGCTCTTTGGCTTATATATTGGTATCTTGTGTTGATACAGTGTGTAATATTGAAAAGGCTACATGAAATTCTCTATATATTAGCAGTATAATTTAAAGGAAATAATGCTATTTTTATAATCCCATGCACGGTGGTATTAGAAAATGCAGAACTGAAAACTGTAAAATCTATCTTAAAGATGTTCACTACTCTATTTCAAAATAACAAGCTTTTAAAAACTGTAATACATTGATTGTAACTAAAAAAGCAGGAGAAAACATAAGGATCAGTGTGCTTGTTTTCGAGATATAGGTCATTGAAAATTTGACTGGAAATAATTCCCTCTAGACTCTTCATATATTTAAAATTGGCACCCTTTATCTTTAAAAATTAGGAAAAGATAACATAATTTTATAGCATTTTCAAATAAGGCTTATTAAACACTACATAATTAAATCATGAAAATAAAAAGGAGGGAATAGTGAGGAAAAGTAATTGTTGTTTATTGTTATTTCATTTCCTTAGTCAAGAATTCATCATAGAGACAATTTGGACCAATGAGATCTGCACCTTCTAAATCAAAACATTTGATTTAAGTTGGGAGTTAATTATCTAAAATTCAATTGAATTTAACAACTACTACATTATATTTTAAAATTTTAATTATGTACAACTGAACGGCAGGCTAAGACTATTCTCAATTTTTTGTGACAATATTCTCAAGAAAGTGAGGACTGAAAAATCTATTCAGTTTTAATTTTCCATTGATAAAGTTCCCAGTTACAACTCTCATCACAGGGATACATGTACTTATAAAATCAAATATGATTGATATAAAAGCTGTGTGAAGTTTGTTTCCAGATCCCACATTTTGGTATATCTGTAAAATTCATGAATAAATAGCTTTAAACTACAAAAAGCAATATTTAAAAAAAAAAAAAAGAAAAAAATGACCACTACAATAATTATGTTGGTACGCAAAATTATTTTTTAATTGATGACTACATATCATATATATACTTAATGTGACATTTTTAGTGTTCATATACATTAACTTTCATTTTAGTGGGTAATTACTCATCAATTGAGGTGCTCTTTAATTGGAGAAAGATTCTAAAAACATAACTTTACAGAAAGACAGAAAGAATGAAAACTGCAGTTGCTCTCCCCAATCTCAATAGGTAAAAACTACAAAAAGCAACATTTTTTTTTTTTTTTTTTTTTAACCATTTCAATAATTATGTTGGTACACATTTTTTGTATATAGAAGACTACTTATCATATACTACATGTCACATTTTAAATGTTCAGAAACATTTACTTTGATTTTAGTGTAAAAATACTCATCAATTGAGGTGCTCCTGAATTGGAGGAAGATTCTAAAAACAGAACTTTACAGAAACAATGAAAACTGCTGTTTCTCTCCCCAATCTCATGTATCCCCATTGACATTGTTTACCGCGAAAGTTGACCTACATATTATCTGATTATAGCCTCAGATTAAAGCATTGCATGTTGGTGTGTGAATCATCTACACTACAGCAAACATCATTAGGTTTATATTTAACAAATACGGATTTTAAATTAGTATACAAGTACTGTGAATGATTTTTATAATGAATAACGGATATCCCTGTGTAGTGTGGCATTCCAACAATGACGTCACTAGGTTAGATATATTTAGAATATTTCGTAATACTGATTTTTCCGGACTGTAAAAGAAACGTATATAGTGTAAGGGAAAGCTCAATATACGATAATTTCATGAGAAACAGAAGGGAAATGTGTAAAAAATGTATTTAAAGTCAATCTGTTCTCCTTGTCATCAATTTCAGTATGACATTTTGAGGGGGTTTCCAAACTATCAAAACAAAATGATTGACGTGAGGGAATGATACTCTGGCCAATCCCATTAGGGAATTGACGGCTTGAAGCCGTCTTTCCCCAAAAACAAGAGGAGCAAACGTGGCTGTTATCTTCAAAAACATCAACTTACATCTGACATAATACATTGAAGATGTAGCACCAAATATGAATAAAATAAGACGTAAATGTCAACAAAACAGCAACTGAACAATACAACTAAACAAAACTTCACAACGTTTGAGCTCTCATACAACATATAAAGCTTTAACTCAATCTGGATGGATAAAATTCCCCTTCCAAATATTTCTGATGCCCGCACTACAATTGTAAAAAAACAACAACAAAAAGTGACTCACTGACAAAATGACTGAAGATTTTAGACTTGGTACAGGCACACATTCACATAAAATAGACAACAATAGCAGTCAGGGGTAATACTTATACAAGCATTTTATTTATTTGCTGACAAAATAGATAAGAGGTGCAGTATTATCCCTTAGAAATTCAATTTTTTTTAAAACTTCAATTAGTTAAAAAAGTCTTATTTTCTCCTTTTTTGAATTTCTCTTGAAAGCATTGCTCTAAACAGCATAAACAGGCTAATATTTCAACTTACAATTATTTTTTTAATATGAAATTTGCATAATTTCTAGTTTTTGAACTTTTTAATAAATTATATGTTTATTCTGTTTTTTAATGTTCTGTGTGGTGCACAAATCTTTCATTTAAACAGATGGTAGCATATTTTCAATAGAATGTACTGTGCAGCGTAACACTATCTATACAAAATACATTGTATGGAAAGTATAATGCACTGCTCAAAACATAATAATACAAAGCAATATAAAAGGGGGAGGGGGTCTAAGTAGTAACTACTATAATCACTAGCCAGTCAACACTGATGTTGTTAAATTCAACCCCTCTGGTGCAGGTGCACTTGACTTCAATCTTAATTGACTAGGATTGTCAGTTAACCTATCGAGGAGCAGTGGTTTTCTCTGGGAACTCGGGCTTCCACCACCAATAAATGAAATGAAATACTGTGGAATCGGAACTCCAGCTTCCACCACCAATAAATGACATGAAATACTGTGGCATCATTTTTATTGTTGTGGCACCATTTTTTTTCGTGTATCTCCTTGGTACAGATAAACCACTAAATCAAATGTCTAACGAATTACATTTTTTCTATAAGGTTGTATGCATACTTTGGCAAAACCACTAATTCAAATATCAACAAAAATGCAAGTTTTTCTAAATCCATCAAAATTGGTACCCACGAAAATAAAAGATTTGACAGTAGCCCAAAAGGATGCTAAAAGTGGCGTTAAAACACCTTAAAAAAAATATAAAATCAACGTAAGTTGAAGGATTGCAAAAAGTAGATGCATTAACCATATAAAGATGCCCATTACTAAAAATCTGTGTGTTATACAAATATATCTATATGGTTTGGTTTAAAAAAATACCTAAAAATATTAACAAAATCTTGAAACAAACATGCAATGTATTTTCTACAAAAAAAACTAGGCATAAAAATAAAACAATTGCTAAACCATATTTATAAAAATATTACATCAGTATTGTAAAAAGTACATGCACAAGTGACAAGTATATTATATTTTACACAAACACATTTTGTAAAAAATTTGTATAGGGACTTAAGACTTTAATCATGTTAATGGCTGTATTTGGCTTGAATATGACGAATAAATATAGTATTGTAAAAGTACATGCACAGGTATATATATTTTACACAAACACATTTTGTAAAAATTCTTTATAGGGACTTGGGACTTTAATCATGTTAATGGTTGTATTTGGCTTGAATATGACAAATAAATATAGTATTGTAAAAAGTACATGCACAAGTATATATGTTTTACACAAACACATTTTATAAAAATTCTTTAAAGTGACCTGGGACTTTAATCATGTTAATGGTTGTATTTGGCTCGAATATGACAAATATATATAAAAAAAATATGGTAAAGTTGTAAATGTTTTATAAAACATCAAGATATACATGATATAATTTAATCTCTGATTAAGAAATTTGGTTGATCAACCATGTTTTCCAAATGCAGAATATTAAAAAAAAATTACAAAAATGCCCAGGTATCAAGATAAAAAAAAGTTTCTAATGCTTTACATTATTGAATTTTTAATTTATAAAATAATCAAAAAGTTTCACGATTGTTCAACGTAACTAAAAAAAATACCCAGATATTAAGATAAAAAAATTAGATTCTAGCGCTTTACATTATTGAATTTCCGATATATAAAATAATCAAAAAGCTTCACAATTGTTCAACGTAACATTAATTTGAGTAGAATTTCAAATTATTTTAACATCTAAATTGAATTATTTTATGTACAGAATGTGCAACAACAAATCTATAGAAAAGCACCATGGTCATGATGATATACTAGGGAAAAAAGCAAAACAAGGGTAGACAACTCTTTCTGATTGTTATGAAAATTATTCAACATCAGAATCAAATCTGTTCAATAGTGGATAATCAAAGCGAACTCTGTTGTGTAAACAAACATTGTCATCTGTGTTGTTATAATCTAAAGGTAAACAACAACACTTATTGTGTGTAAACAGTTTGTGCGTAATCAACCAAATACACAACATGAGTATTCCGTTTATTGCACAATGCCACGTAAAATATAGTGTGACCATCCACGCATTGTCTTTTGTATCTATTGACAGTTCTTTGTCTTCCAAAATGATCGACGTGTGTAAAGTCCATGTTCCAAGTACCATGACGAAGACTCCACGAAACAATGGGAAAATTATGTTAGTTCGAAACTTCATTTCTAAGGCAGTGACAACACAACATAATACGGCTGTATACTGAATGAGATTGTGTACTACACATTTTACCGAATATTCTGTTGTAAAATGGCAGCCATAAAGTAAGGCTTGAGCACCAAATGCAAATATTAAGGTCACATATTCAAGGTCATTTACAATCAACTTGACCTTATAATGATGAATAATCTCAATGATAAAACTAAAGGAAAAAAAGACAAAAACAGTCATGTGCAGGAGATTCTCATAGTGTAAATTTTTAGCATGACCAAAATCTGTCGCTAATACTATTTCGTAAATGATGTAACTTATACTGAAGGCAAACTTGGTAAAACTCTCCATGGAAAATTTTCGACATGAATAACAACATGTATAGGATGTCGAGCTTTTAAAGTCGGTTCGTTGATCTTTTGCATAGTAAAACATTTTCGTAATTTGGATGCTCCACCATATCCCACAAATCAGGAAAAAAATTCCCGATAAATGTAGTGATAAGTCCATGACAGTTATTTTTCTGAAAAAGAAGGGAGATAATTTAAAAATATCAAAAATCAAATTATTTGTTTCAATTGATAAATGTAGTGTTACATCCATGACAGCTATGTTTCTGCAATAAAAAGAACAGAGATTATTTAAAATGATCAAAAATCAAATTATCTTTTTAATCTTTCCACAAATCAGGAAAAAAAACTCCCAATAAATGTAGTAGTACCTCCATGACAGCTATTTTTCTGGAATAAAAAGAAGGGAGATAATTTAAAATTATCAAAAATCAAATTATCTGTTTCAATTTTTCCATAAATCAGGAAAATCACTCCCGATAAATGTAGTGTTACGTCCAGGACAGTTATTTTTCTGCAATAAAAAATCAAAATATCTGTTACAATTTTCCATAGAATCTTTGACATGCTTGATATGCTATCACAAAGTTTACATTATTTGAACAAATTTGCACAAAAATAAATTTATGCCAACAATCAATTCATGACTCTAATTCTTCTGTTAATATATTTAACCCAGTTAGTTTGTCTTTTGTCTTTAAAAGTCAGATTATTTTTTAAAAACAATGGCCAAAAGACTTTATTTTCATTTAAAAATTTTTAGTTGGCAGTACGTCTTTATGATGAATTTTGCACAATGCACAACACAGATATTTAAGAAAAATACAATTTGTATCCACTGTAGATTCTAGAGGCAGATTTAGCGGGGGCAGTGGGCCCATGCCTCCCCCTTTCTGGGTTCTTTGTTGATTATATAGGGATTCACTGAAGCATGACCTGAGCAGGCTCCAGTCTTAAGCAGTCAGTCACTGGTCCCCCACTTATGAAAATTTCTGGATCCGCCACTTGATTCTAATGATCTGTATTGGACGTAGGGCCTGTGGCAGGGGATTAACTAACAGTAATCAATCTTACAAATAAAATTGATTGAAAATATATATTATATACTAAAATATGCATATTTTAACATGATTTGATAAAAAAAATTGCTAATCTTTTACAAGACAGAAACTCTATTAAGATAACTGTGTTCAGTTGTTTGTTTACAACTAACGTTAGTCTGATTATTTTTTATTATGATTATGAATTTCTTTTGATAATTATTGTTTAATTTGATTATTTTTTTTAAAATTTATTGGTTTTTTTTCTCTTTGAGAAATCATCTTTTTCTGCTAATAGAAAAACAAAGGATATATGGGGTTATCAATTTAGGACAAAACAAGCATTCTGAGGCCAAATAAAAATATATGTGTGGTTCCAGTAACCCTACCGTCCCTACTTTTTCGGCTTAAAAATAGCCTACCCTAAAGATTTTATTGTCATTTTTCATTAAGCACTGTTTTAAGTCAGAATGTTGCTCCCAAAGACTCAATGTAAAAAAAAAAACATAAAATAAAAAAAAATCCCTACCTACCTACCTACCCTAACTTTTTTTCAGATGTAACTGGAACCACACATACTTTTTATTTGGCCTGAGAGTATTGCATGGCAATACATATAGTGCCCAACCAGTAAACATGGTAAATAATTTCATTGTACTGGAACCAACTGGTTGAACTGCTTATTTGACCTATAACTTGTCATGAAGTTTATAATCAAATTTCAAGTCCATATCTTCAAGCATGATGAAACTAGAGGCTCTTAAGAGCCTGTGTCGCTCACCTTGGTCTATGTGCATACATGTATTAAACAAAGGACACAGATGGATTCATGAAAAAATTGTGTTTTGATGTTAGTTACAGAGGAAAATATTTTACAAAAATTTACCAAATTAATGAAAATTGTAAAAAAATTACTATAAGGGGCAATAACTCTTTAAGGGGTCAACTGACCATTTTGGTCATGTTGACTTATTTGTAGATCTTACTTTACTGAACATTATTTCTGTTTACAATTTAT
Organism: Mytilus galloprovincialis; assembly: GCA_037788925.1. Lineage (NCBI taxonomy): Eukaryota > Metazoa > Mollusca > Bivalvia > Mytilida > Mytilidae > Mytilus > Mytilus galloprovincialis. The sequence goes on from CM075332.1 coordinate 19,564,401, forward strand.
CTCTATCTATAATAGTATTCAAGATAATAACCAAAAACGGCAAAATTTCCAATTAGGGGCAGCAACCCAACAAACAGTTGTCTAATTCATCTGATAATTTCAGGGCAGATAAATATTGGCTTGATCAATTATTTTACCCCTTGTCAAATTTGCTTTAAATGCTTTGGTTTCAGAATTATAAGCCAAAATCTACATTTTACCCCTATGTTCTATTTTTAGCCATGGCGGCCATCTTGGTTGGTTTGCTGGGTCACTGCACACATTTTTTAAAATTAATACCTGGCTAAGTTTGATTTAATTTGGCCCAGTAGGTTAAGAGGAGAAGATTTTTGTAAAAGTTAACGACGACGACAGACGCCAAGTGATGAGATTTGGGCCAGGTCAGGTGAGTTAAAAAAACCAAACTGATTATTTAGGTGAATGTTTTAAAAGTCCAAAAACCATAACTCTGCACAAAATCATCAGGTTGTATAAAATTTAAAATTGATCTGTAACTTGTCATGAGAAAACTACATATACAAAGTATCAAATTTATTAATATCTTCAAGCATGATGCAAAAAAATGTGGAAAACTGATTATTTGGGTGTAAATTTAAGTCCATGAACTTGATCTGTATTTTGTCATGAGAAATCAATATACCAAATATCAAATCAATATCTTCAAGCAGGAAAAGAAAAAAAAGCGTGGAAAACTGATTTGCTGGACTGACTGACTGACTAAATAGATATAGGAAGATGTGGTATGAGTGCCTATGACACAACTCTCCATCCAATTAACAATTTATAAAGTAAACCATTATAGGTAAAGGGCCTTCAACACTGAGCCTTGGCTCACACCAAACAGCAAGCTATAAAGGACCCCAAAAATTAAAGTCCATTTAGACTTCATCTGTAGGGGACTAATAAAAGGGGAATAATACAGTCGATGGGACACAGATCATGCCATTATTTGTATAGAAGGTTATAAAGGTACTTAATTCAAGAATGTTGAAATGGAAAGTAGACACTAACTCAAATTCATCTTAATCTAAGTTTTGTTGTAATATGCATTGTATATAAGTTTCATAAAATTTGGTTGATGCAAACTTTAGTTAGAGAAAGGAAACTAATTTCAAAGGTAATGGAGGTAGAGACATGCAGATAAAGGGTAAAACTTAATTACTCCTCCTCCACCCTGGGGGTATAATCAGATATGCACAGGAATATAAAGAGCACAGAAACACAGTTTTATTGCTGTTCATCATCTCAAAGTCACAGTGAGACCTTAAACACTGAGGATAATTCATATGTAGAGGAAATCAGTTAATCTAAATCAATAAGATAAGGTTATTTCTCTCTATATTACATGTAGCTTTACACATGATACACTACCTTACCTTCAACATAACACATATTATCTAGGAATTCCAACACTATACATAGATTATTTTCCTAAACATTGATATTTTTGTAACATAAATGCTTATATTCATGCCATGATATATTTACCTTTACAAAGGAACTTTATCTGTTTTAATATACCACACAATTCTTTTCATCTGTTGAAAAACATATCAGGTCTTGTACACAATGAAAACCTGTCAATATAAAGGCAAAGCTAATATCATTTTCTAAATTAAAAGGAAATTTTACATGAATGATTATGTATTTGATGCCCTTTAAAAAGAGTAAACTATTAAATTCAAATTACGTTTTGTATAGCCATCTTTCTATACATCACATTGTTTTCCCTGAAGATATTCTCTTATGGATTAGTATGTAGAATGTTGACACAAATACAGTCTCTTACAAATACTGACAGTCAGCTGGAATTGGGGGGCTTGGGATGGGGGTTCTTCATTTCTTTTAATTTTCTTAAATTTTTCTCTATTTGTATTGATTTTTGCCAGGTTTTCTATTTTTGTTATATTTTCAATGATGTTAACACCACATTATTCTCTATTTTGTATTTTCATCCCTTATTCTGCACTCCCCCCCCCCTCCCACTTTTTTCAATCTGTTAACCATGTTAACCCCATGAAGACCCTCATACTACAATTAGATTAACTAGCCAACAGAAGTTAAAGGATTTTCAAACGACCTCTTTTTAAGATACCCTTTTAAAACAGTGTTGTATTGTCATTTACATGTAAAAGTGGCAGATACAGGTTTTTTTTATAAAAGGGGCCTATCGACTGCCTAAGAGTGGACCTGCTCCAGTCATGCTTCAGTGCTTCCCTATATAATGAAACAATTTTTACCACAAAAAGGGAGGGGGTGGGCACCCTGCCCCCTAAATCTGCCTCTGTGTTTATATATATATATATATATAATATATAAACGTACTTATAAATATAATTATTTTCTGTGACTGTATATTACATTAATTTGAAGGATCCTTTACTATAGATAATTTAGCTGATCTGTAACAATAACATCGTCATGCCTTATATATCATGTACTGTAGTACGCCGCTAGATTAAAACTGACGAGGAAAGGTAACACATGGCCAGCAAAAGCTCCTTTTTTGAGAGCCCAGGTGGTCGTGTGGTCTAGCGGGACGGCTGCAGTGCAGGCGATTTGGTGTCACGATATCACAGTAGCATGGGTTCGAATACCGGCTAGGGAAGAACCAAAAATTTGCGAAAGCAAATTTACAGATCTAACATTGTTGGGTTGATGTTTAGACGAGTTATATATATATAAATGGAAAGGGCAGACATTTGTTTATTTGGACAAATTGAATACTTGGCAATTTTAATGATTTTAAATAACGATCTGACATAAAACCATCAAACCATCGGTTAGCAAGACACAAGATGACAAATGATAAGAAGGATCAAAAGGGGGAGGGGAGGAGGTCATTATTATAATTGAGTCAAGGGTTTGGATAGTATCTTACTATAAAAATCCTTGATTGAGTGATTAAAATCTTCTTTTGCAAATTTTTTGTACTTCCCTCAATGGGATTTGAACTCATGCTACTGAGATATATTTTTATCTTATTTTTTTTAGGATAGTTCAGTATGAAAAAATTGAAAACAAAATGATCTCAATGGCAGTGTTTTAACAGTAAATGCTGACTTAAAATAGATAACCGACAAATAGGATTTTCATTACACTTGAATGATTAGTAAAGACATCTGGAAAGGGCAGACAATTTAAAATTCTATTAGAGCAAAGATATCCTAAGTCTTAGAATTTAAGAAAAGAAGATAGGATGACTTTTTCACTTGTATAAGAAAAAAATCTGAATGTCTAATAACTAAGCCATTTTTTTTACCTATTCAAGTAAATAAGGTTCACAAGTTTGTATAAGTATCCTACAAATTTACTTATATAAGTATATTAATAGAACTTCTTCAAGTAAGTAAAAATTACTTCTACAAGTAAATGTAGTACCCTGACTGACTCATCAGGTATCAAAATTTAAAAAACATGAATTTTCTAAAAAAAATTGAAGAAAGATTATAGAAAGTAGAATACACAAATTATAACATGACCATTGTATGCCAATTGTTTTTTTTATTACAATTATGAAATTTGATGTGTAACATATAATATTGCTTTAGTGTGGCCTTTTCTAATAGATAATTATACCTTTTTACACCTATGTGTTATCCACATATATAAATAATAAGATTGGGGCGATTTAATGAATACCTAGATACCTAATTTATCTAAATCTGTTAAGCAAAATTGATTTTTTTAGTAGGTGTGGATTTCTCACGTATTCCATAAATGTATATATATAATTCGTCTAAACGTCAGCCCAACAATGTTAGATCTGTAAATTTGCTTTTGCTAATTTTTTGTACTTCCCTCAATGGGATTTGAACTCATGCTACTGAGATATCATGTCTGTACATTGATATCTATATTAAACTCCAAAGAAACTTAACTACAATGTATATAAATGCAATGACCTTAGCTTCATCTATGTAAGAAATGATTATGTTCAGTGGTTCACACATATTTGTAAAGAGGGGGGATAGGAGGGGTCCTGATCCCTAAATCTCTGGCTTAAAAACACACAATCCTGAGGTCCTGAATTTAAATAAATTGAAATCCTGACATCCCGAAAAATGAAAAAAGATTTCCCTAAACCCGACAGGGTCAATCCCGAAACACCCGATCCAGGAGTCCTGATAAAGGTCCTATCCCCCCTCTGTAAAGACACTTACATGTATTTCATTGCTTAAGGTACCAGTAGCCCTTTTCACAAAAAATCTTAAGTGTAAAATTAATCTTACGATAAAAATATTTAGCATGTACATGTACGTTTAGTTGAATTATTAAGAAATATTTAAAACTTACAATAAATTTTACACTTGAGATTTATTGTGAAAAGGGCTACTGATGTACTTTCAAGTTTCATTGTGTTGTTGGGTTGCTTTTATTCACATGCTGTGCAGTCTATCTATTATATAAAGTGTTAATGATTTCAGTGTTTCCAATTGGCTTGTATTGCTTAGATGTGTTTTAAAATTCCAGGCTAAAATATCAGGCTTATTTTGGTTATTCACACATTGACAGAACATATGAACTTTGACGGTTGGTTTTCCCGTTTGTTGTTCGGTGTGAGCCAAGGCTCCCTGTTGAAGGCCTTACATTGACCTATAATGGTTTACCTTTATAAATTGTTATTTGGATGGAGAGTTCAATGTTGTCTCATTGGCACTCACACCACATCTTCCTATATCTATTTGATAATGATTAACAATGATTAACTCAATATCAGTTTATGATTTCTCATTTCTTAAAATTGTTGAAAACAATACAGTTCACTATCCATTTTTTCAACTTTTCATGTACATGTTCAATTGTATATTTTTTTTTCTCAAAACAAACTGTATGTGCAATGTATCAGCCAATTTTCAGCTCATAAACATGATAAAGATGGATATATAGAGATATTACATACATGACATATATACATTGTACAAATGTTGTATATTTTAACATGTATAACTTTTTGATTTTGTCCTGTCATTTAAAATCTGACAAAGTTATGATTGAATCAAAAAATAACTGCCGACATTAAATTATCCCAAAATTATAGTCAAGGGTACTTCTACAAATGATTTTTATTTAATTGAAAAAATAAATAATATCATATTTACATTTATATAAGAAAATTTGTTTTATTCAAGGCCGTTGCGCCTGTCCAAATCAACTGAGGGAAATTTGAGCCAAAATTTTTTTTAGGGGTTGACTGAAACGGGAGAAACTTATTTCAGCATTACTATGGGAAAGGTTAATGCATTTATAAAATATAACAGAAATGCGTTTTTTTTATTATCTAGCCTAGTAAGTAACAAAAGAAGTTTCAATATTAAAGTTAATCTCTGTTGGTCAACAAAAACTTTCCAATTCTCCTGTGACCTGTACTATCGACAAGCTTCAACAGACGTTCTTTGACAACCGCACTAGAATAAATGGAACACACCGAATAGCAAGCTATAAAGGGCCCCAAAGGCTGGTTTTATTTCAGAGGTTTGTAAGGCTGGTTTTGTTCTTGCATCCATGTCTTCCTTCAACAAAAGGCATCACTGAGGAAAAATTAAAATTAGCCTTACAAGATTTCAGAATGATTCATACCTGCCAAGTTTTCTAAATGCCCATGGGGGTTTTGCGTGCAAGATGGCTGCCATACTCCTAAAAAACCTTCAAGGGGGCCTTCAAATTCAGTGTCATGTTGTTTTTTGGCTTCTTCATACTTTTATATGCCTCAATTCATTGTAAAATTAATTGTTTTGTTAAAATTGTGGACACAATTGCTCTTTAAAAATTTAAATTTGGGAGCCTCCATGGGGGAAATCCACCGCAAATAGTGACAGTTGGCAGGTAGGCCTATAATGATTCTTGCAAGAAATTGTAATGAAATAAAAAAAATAATACAAACTTTGTGTTTCACATGTTTCATGAAAACTAATAGTACAATAACCATGATAACTTATTTCCTAATTTGTCAAAAATTCCAAACATTTTAGCTCAAAAGAAACAAAAACTGACAGAATTGTTCGGTGAGAGTCAGTAACTGTATCACTACCAAACTCCCCTAGTGGTATTCAAGGGAGCAACCAAAAAGGGCCTTAAAAGGGAGGGAGTAAGGTTTATTGTCTGAGTCAGAAAAGTTGTTTTAACATATAAAAAAATTGAAATTCATCAAAGTTGGCATCAGAATTTTATTTAAAGAAGATTCTGAGAAAAACCATACCCCCCCCCCCCTTTTAAAAAAAAAAGTTAAATGGCTAATTTATACAATGGTGTCATTTGGAATTACAGTCAGAAAAAAAGTTTTAGGACTTCTCTACATCGCTTTACAACTGCTTTCACAATTCATAGAAGATAAGCACCCTGATCTGAAATGAAATATGATCTTTGAAAGGATTGCGATTACACTGTCTGTCTCATGGTCTAGCTGGTGTATCATCATCTTCATGATCATAAACTTTTCAGTAAATGTAAAATCTACATCATGGCAGCAATAATCATTAATTCATTGGATATATAAATCTTAAAGTCATATTGAAATGCTTTATATGTCTTACATAGCCTACCAAGCACGAAAATAACAAACCTTTTCTTCTTTGTTTGTAAACTTTTTCATCCATTGAAGTCGAGTGTAAGGGAGGTAACTCGTGTGTATTTTGGAAATAGAGCTCTGTCTAAGATAAACATTTATATAAAATGATACAGTATTTATTATCGAAATTAAAACGATGGGATAATACAGTTTTACATAACAATGAATTAAGTTTAATATAAATGTAGAAAAGCAAACTTAAATGAAAAAGTATAAAGTAAATGATATGAAAATACAATTTAATTAACTATAATCAAAGACATTTTTTTTTAACATGAATAACAATATTAAGGATACATATGATAAGAAGAAGCTGGGACAATATATCTAACAAGTTAAAATATAAAGTAAATACTTAAACAGATATCTTATATACTTAATAAGATATATTATGTACTTTATCAGATATCTTAAATATTTTATAAGTTATCTTATAAACTTTAAAGGATATCTTATACCATCAGAAGTCCATTACTAAACTACTAATGGACTTCTGATACCATGTATACTTTATAAGATATATTCTAAAGTATACAAGATAACCAAGGACGTATATGTTAGCAGGGACAGTCTATACTAACGGGACTCGTCTCTATTGATTGTAATTATATAGTAGTATAGAAGTCCCTAATGGTAGTTATCCGTCCTTGAGATAACTTATAAACTTTAGAAGATATCTTATAAAAAAATAAATTAGATATCTGATATACTTAATTTATAATTAAATCGATTTAATTTAACAAAAAACAGAATGAAGAGAATCAGAAAGTAAATTTTACATTAAAAAGCAATGGGGCCTTGAATTAGTGGTTGTATTTCTTCTATTACTGAAAACTTCAGGAATTCGAATATTTCTTGTGAGAAATCATCAACTTTTGATGAAAAATCTGTTGGGTCATATTACAGCTCTCTGATTTCTACAATTAAGTATTTCAGCTTTTTTGGTCATCTACCATGCTATTAAAGCTCACTTTACAGCATGTGTTTTTTCTCATGGTTAAACTCCATTCTACGACCTATAATTGCTTATATCCACTTCATTTGAACTCTTGGGGACAATCTTATTGGCAGTCATACCACTTCTCCTTCTTAAACTTTGTAACAGTTTCAAATCAAATGCATTCTTTTTAATTAAGTGATACGCTGAAATTAGGATTTGGAATAACTTGTATTGCATGCCAAACTGGACAAATTGTGAGAAAAATATATCCTGAGGGTTGTTGGTTTCTTTATTCTACTGCTATACTAAATCTCTCTCAGCCTTTGGACTACGTTATTGTATATTATAAGAAATTTTTCTGTCCCATATGTGTTTCGCTGGTTTCTTTTATTGGTACAAGCATAAATCAGACAGTTTGTTAGTTTTCTCTTTCGATGTTTTTTCAAACTATGGTTTGCATGCCGGGCATTTTATAGCTTTTGGGTCTCTCAAATTGTTGATGTACATTGTCCTATAGTTGTTTGCGTCCCAGTCCTTTGGTTTCTGGTTGACAGCAAACTGATGTGTCATTGACATTCATAGCACACCTCCTTATTTATAATGTATTCTAATTTTAGACACATCTTATCGTAATCTGCTTTATTCATTTCTATGCCCCATTTATGGGCATTTTGTTTTTTGCGTCCGTCCGTTCGTTCGTCCGTTCGTCCCGCTTCAGGTTAAAGTTTTTGGTCGATGAAGTTTTTGATGAAGTTGAAGTTCAATCAACTTGAAACTTAGTACACATGTACCCTATGCTATGATCTTTCTAATTGTAATGGCAAATTATAGATTTCACCCATTTTCACAGTCCACTGAACATAGAAAATGACAGTGCGGATGGGGCATTCGCGTACTGGGGACACATTCTTGTTTGGTATTCATTTATGAATTTGAATAATCCAATTAGTAGGAAGTACCAGGCGATCGATATGATACTGTACTTACATGACAAGAATTTGAAATATTTTAAATGTTTTACAAAAAGAATTGTTTGGAAAAGCGTTAAATCCTAATATATGTGTTACAAACTGTTTATCTGCACAAATTCATCAAATAGAAATACATTATAATAATTAATCGGATATGAAAGGATGTGGTATGAGTGCCAATGAGACAACTCTCCATCCAAGTCACAACTGGTAAAAGTAAACCATTAAAGGTCTTAGTACGGTCTTGAACACGGAGCATTGGCTCACACAGAACAGCAAGCTACCAAGTGCCCAACAATGACTAGTGTAAAACAATTCAAACAGAAAAACAATTTATACATGTACATGTAACTCATCCTGCAAAATAATGATAACTACATACCTTTCAAGACAAGTTATCCACTCGTTTAACAATTTATATAAATATGTGTACAAGGGTTAGCTATTTCATGTAATACAATAGAAACTAACATTTCATTATTTCTACAAGTTGTACAAGTTGTTATACAATAATTGACCAGAGTATCTCTAGTGCCAACATAAGTATATGGCTCATATCTTGACTTACATCTAGAAAATAACAATGATGGTCGGTTGAAAATATAAATTTACGATACACGAGATGAATTCAAATTCCCAATTGTGAACTTTCCATTTTTATGTAGCAGCATTACAGCAGCTCATACAATGAAGTGCATATCTCCCAACTGATATTCCGGGACTTGTATTTCCTATCATGATTTTCACAATGGAGCTATAAAAACCAGGAGTTCCAAATGTTGAAGTTGAAATATTCCCTCCGTAAATTCGACGGACGCCATCACGAGTTTGTTGACCGTTATGGATATCCGTTTCATAGATGATAGCAGAAATGTAGAAACTACAATCCCGTTCCCTTTTCGCGAATGTGACCTAATAACTAGACTATTTAACGGGTTTTTAGTGCAATGAGCTGCAAGACGGGTGCCAAATGTTGAGCAGGGTCTTCCTTCCGGAGCACCTGAGATCAACCCCAGTTTTTTGGTGGGGTTCAGCAATAAGCTGACAAGTATTATCGAAGTCAGGGTTTATATCAACAGGCTAAATTTTCATAACATGATGCCTAAGTATCAAAAATTATGTCGTCTTATATCAATGTTATATTTAAGACAAGTGTGGACACTGATCAGTGTGGAACATACATTGTATGCTTGAATGTTTGACAGTGTTTTCTGACAAAAATAAAATTCTGTGTTGTTTTTCCCATAGTGTTCTATGTTAATCTGTGTAACCCTGGATATCATACACGAATTAAACAATGCACATTTGCAGTGTCGGTTATAAACAAATGTTCATTTTAAGATTGTCCTTGAGGAAACACTATTTGTGCTTGTTATATGGATTATCAAATGATTTTGCTAAAACATGGTACATTTCTTTGCTTTTGGATAGGAGCAAAAACACAAAATAAGCAGAGGAACACTCAAGCTAATTTCTGCATTGTTGGATTTTAATATGCAAGATTTTTTATGAGAACCTGTATGTATATTCTTCTCGTCTGTTGTGGCGGTCATTTCTAACTTAAAACTGTAAATTAGTTATAGATCATCCCAGTATTACAAGCCAGTGAAAAATTGTGTTCATTCAAAGATAATGATAATTACTGGCGTGCACATCGGACTATGATGAGAAAGAAAGTAAATCCTGTTGTATTACGCATGTATTTTGATTCTTTCTCTGCACATAAATTGTTTAACGTTTTGTTACTTTATTTCCAGAAACTAAACGTTGCAGTATTATTCATCTCTTATTGTATCACAACTGTCAATGATGCAACCAAATGCATAGATTCAACAGATTCGAAGACCGCATATTCTAGTTTAAATGGAGATATAGATTACAGGAAATCATTTTTCACGGAAGGTTGGAAACAAGACTGACTGAAACCTGATTTCTGTCAACTGCTATATGTTGGAGTCGACGAAGTTCGACGCAGCTGTCCGTCAAAACTACGGAAAGGTTCAAATCACGCACTTATGGCACTCACATCACACACTTGGGTTTTTCGAACAAACGCCGTGCAATGGCAAAACAGTTCCCCAGAAATGTTCAACAATTCAAAAGAAAAAAATCAGATATTAAAAAGAGCAGGTTGTGAATATAGATTTTATGAATATGAAGAAATAGATATAGTTATTCCAATAGTAAATGTATGTGAACCGTCAAGAGAAAGATTAACTATAACAAACACTTCTTCAGCTAATGCTCATGGACCAGTGAACATTTTGATGCTTAAAGCCAGGCCTCCATCCATCTGATTGACCAGAGAAAATATATGATGTACATGTATGAGTGTATGTGTGTAATTTTATTTTATGCTGTAAAAAGAAATTTTGTATATCTAGTCAAAATGGTATTCAGGGCTGTTGTGTATTTTATTTCGTGTTTGTCTCACTATGTTAATGTCCCTTCTATGAAAATATACAACTTTGATTTATTTACACATAAAAATGCATAATTACATCAGTTTCATTGCTCAGTTCTATCCTTGTTTCCACACCAAAAATATTCAAATATGGCATATGCTTTTTATTAATCTGTTAATTTTTCAACGTTGTGTTTTTTTTCGGTAACGGATTTGTCTAGCTTGCAATACATCTTGTTATGGAAAGCAGTAAAGAAACGGGCAATACAATTCGATGTGGCTAGGACAATAAACACAATGATGATATATCTTTGATTGCTTTTTTAAAATCTTGTTTTTATATGATACCTCCATTCATATATTGTAATCTCGTGAAATCCTGACCCGTATATTTCATGGAAAAATCATAAACCATTCATATATTCCTCGGTTTTTACTTGATTTTAAATGATAAAACAGCATTTTTTCCAAAATCTAATCAAAAGATGAAAATTATTGGACCATTGAGATATTACCTTGGTGAAATCTCAACCCATTGATATATTTCATGTGTCAAAAAAGAGACCCATTCCAGCGGCACATCTGTATAAGATAAGATAAGAAGATAAGATAAGAATTTTATTAATCTAATCAAGAACCCATAAACATGATAAAGGGCATCATTTTACAACACAATATGATTGGAAAAAGCAAAACAGAAAACTAATACATACTATAACGTTATGAACAGGATCAGAGCCTAACACAACATGTGTTTTATATAACTATTATATTAAATCTTATAACAATAAAATACTAAATTACTTCATATATTTTGTTTACATCTGGATCTTATTTCTAAACCTTCAATAATGTAATTTCCTAGGCACATGAGAGTTGGTAAATGCTCCAGGGCCGTAACTAGCCTCTTTTAATAGTGAGGCAAAATTTATTCGCCGAGCGGAGCGCTTAAGGCCCCCAGAAGCTCTGAGAAAAATAACGCAAAATCGTGCATTCTGAGCGTTTCCCAGACTCTTTCTTGCATCAATTTTTAGATATTTTTTTCGACAATCAGGTCCCAAAGCAAAAACAAAGATTCATTGTAATTTAAGACTTTTAGGTATTAGAGACAACATTAAAAGACCGATATGTAGGATAAAGCAAAAATCGTAATTCTCATAATTATTAATACCGTATCTGTCTGTTTGTTCTTGTCTTGTATTGTAATTAGACTTTGGAGATTTTTTTATGACTAGATTTAAATATAGTGACATTGCAGTATTATACTTTAAGTACTAGTACTGCTTAAGTCCACACTAGGGACCATCTTCACCTTGTTATACGATCTTTTACGGTAGTAATGATTCTTTAAAAGTATTGTTGAAGACCATCCGGCAACTTTCACGATGAAGAGCAGAACACAAACTTTGACCATTGATCATTTGTATTTTTTCTATGCATTGACTTTGTGTGCGATTATGTCCCCATACTCCTTTATTATCTGTGAAAGGTTCTCAACACGACTTAATGCAAGTTTAACCTTTCAATGTAAAAGGTCATATATGGCAATACCTTTTTTTTTCTTCAAATTATTTGATACCGGAAAATATGTGACCTTCCTTTAATTCAAACCATGTCAGCTATCTAGTTTTATTTACAATAAAACAAACTGTTTTGTATTCTTTGATATCAACTCTGAAAACTAAAATGAAACTAGAAACATGAATAACGAAAAACATCCAGTGGATACACCAGAGAGTGAAGAGAACGTCTTGCTTCTTGCAAGACACTTTCCGTGAATTTGATATGAAAACAACCTTTTGTTTCATTTTTCTTATTTTTTTTTTGGAAATTTTTTACATGAGGCATTTGCCTCATTTGCCTCAATGTAGTTACGTCCCTGGCTGCTCATTTGTGAACAGCCAGAAATATTTATTATCATTAGGTAGTTCTTTAAAATTAGTACAAACAGTTATAACTTTATCAAATAATAATTTCCTCTGTTCATCATATAATGGACAATTTACAGTAAAATGGGTCTCATCTTCAATAGAATTTGATCCATGTGATAAGCAGTGATGATATAGACGTTGAGTTCTCTCTATGTATTTTTTATTATATCTATCCATCTCAATTTTCATGTATATATCTTCATATAGGAAGAGACCCCCCCCCCCCATCGTGCAGGATATCTGTCTTACGATCATGACTATGTCATACACATTGTGATAAAACAAGTTAAGAACAATACAATTTGAACGTGTTCTGAAATTCCGACTAGCAAAACACCACATAATTCAAACTCTTTCTTCGTGAAAACAATAATAGATTGACAACCTTGAAGATACAACAACCAAACGACAAAAAATGACAAAATGAAGTCTAGAAGGCAAATCATAGTGGTAACTGTTTGCTTTTATAGTGATTAAGAATTTAGATTATGACACAATGCGTACGGCTTTATCCATATTTTTGACATTTTTACCTATTATGTCTGTTTGTTTTGCTGACACATTGTTGTCAATATATTGGAATTTTATGCGACCGTCATACAAGTGAAGGGTTTAGAAATCCATACTTCTAGTTTCAATCCACCATTTTGTACATAAGAAAATGCCTTTACCAAGTCAGGAATATGACAGTTGTTAACGATTCGTTAAATGTGTTTTTAAAGCTTTACTTTTTGCTATTTTATTTTGGAGTCATGGGACTTTCCATTTTAAATTTTCCTCGGAGTACAGTATTTTTGTTATTTTACTTTTTATACAGCACTTTTCCTTTTATTAATCCTAACTCTTTTAAGAAGCCGTCTGATATTTGTCGGGAAAAGAATGTAAATCAACCATGAAATTCCTAGCATTTTGAAAGTCAGATTTGTCAAGAGAGTAGATCATCACCCAATTACATTTTACCCTTATGGCTGTGATATTTGAAGGTCATGGAGTGATTGAAGAAGCTCAAATGGCCATCTAATGTTACTTAATATTTAATATTCTATTCCGTGATGTGTTTTATATATGTTTGTTTGTCTTTCGATTTTGTTTGTTTGCAATTTCGTTGTCAGTTTATTTTTAATTTTTTTTATCAAGTTTGTATGTTCCTTAGGTGACTTTTGCCTCTCTTTTAATGACCATCGTAGCTTATAACTATAATACTGAGGTACCACAACCAACCAAATTTTCCCCACAAAACTGCAGGGGGGAGAGGGGGCTGGTCCACTGGACTGTCCAATAATCCTCCTCTGACAACATATGTAGATAGTGAATGTGGGCGCGTATTCTGCTGGATATGATATGACGAAGAAGGACAAACATGTTGTCTTTCACAGTTGTTTCGTGTTGGTTCAATTCAGTAATTCAACTTCACCATTACAACCGAACGAAGCTGTTCATTGCATCGCCTGTTCTATTGACTAGAGAACATTCATTTGGTTAATTTGGCTCGCACGCCCCCGTTACATGAACTCATATTCCCAAAAACATGTAAAACCTCGCCTGCTCTCAGAACTCGCCCATGATTTCTGTTGGTGCTCAATTAACAACAACTTGGAGTAGAGAAATTTTTGTGAAGGATAATTAGTTTGTCCCCCACACCAGCCCTCCCCCCCCCCTTATGTGAACTCGCGAAATCGCATTTAAAAATAAAAAATTGACAGTACTGTTATGGAATAGTAACGACATGTAAGATTTTACCGAAGATCAATTGACTAACCCACAAGAATTATTGGGTAAGAACTGACGCGCTTTAAGAATAATTTATACCTATAATTTTCATATCATCAAATTAAAAAAAAATAGAACCCATATTTTTCTATTCTATATGTTTTTGCCGATTGTTTTCTATTCTGTAAACCTGTAAACCCCATTCGTATTCTCTCACCACCTTTTATTTAAGAATTGAATGCTTCTATTTGTAACTTCATTGGGGTGTAAAAGTGTTGACCGAAGTACATTTTGTATGAAGCTCTTCATTCTAAAAATGTGCGCACGGTCAACGCTTTTAAAACCCTATGAAGTTACAAAAAGAAGCATTCAATAATTATAATTATAGTTTTTAGCTATGCTCATGAAAACACGAATTTCATAATTGTTTTATTTAATTCACCTGTGCCCTTTATTGTGGGACCACGTGTTATCATGAATGATAAGTTGTATTGACTAATGCAATTGCTTATGGTATAACACGTGATGTGCAGTTAGCCCATCAGAATAAAGTATTATAATGAAACATACATCTAATGTAATTATTGATATATCAATAATAGCATGACGTGACTATTACAGTAATTGGTCGTGTTTTTGTACGTTGTACAATACTGATTATAAATATTACCGTCAAATTCGTTTCGTTCACGCAATCCTTAAAATAAAGAATCGGCACATATATTTGAAATAAAATGGTGTGAACAAAATGTTTGTCAACTGAGGATAAAAGTGATGGTTTAAGAACATTATTTTAAACTATTAATGCGGTAAGAAGTTACTTTCATTCATATTTAGGTTGTTCCTAATAGTTTTATTTGTTTTGGCAGTGGATTATTAATTATTTTTTTGGCTACGAGAAAATGGATGGTTGTTATAAGACGCTGAGGTTCAACATTGATAGTAAAAAAAAATATCCGATAAAAAACGTTGAATGTAAATGATATGAACCCGCAGAGTCTTATACTATAGGACTAACTGTAACCTGAACATGATGACACTGTTCGAACTACAGTTTTTGTTGATTATTAATACTGATCAAAGCAAAACACAAAATGCTTTTAAACTTAATTCAAATATAGCATGTTATACTTTGCTGGACTCTATGTAAGTGTAACAGTGTAATGCTTACACCCACAAGTAAATTATTTATCAGTGAAAAACGAGAAAATATGTTTGCTTCTGTCTTCAAGTGTTACCTCGTGATCAAGTTACAGTCAAAGAGTGTTAAAGTCATGGATGTAAAATTTATACTGCACTCGTTCTATTTGAGCAGTCAAAAATTAAATGCATTGAGTCATATACAGTCACTGACCTGATATCACTTTTCCTCATGAATATTTAAATAGAAATTTACGAAATTATAATTAATTATTCATACGACCTATCCAACCTGTTCTTGTTTCCAATGCATACAACGTATAAAACTTATGGCTTTTGCAATTAAAAAAAACATATTTCACTTGTTAATATTTTTGGTTTGCCAACTATAGATAAAATAAAATAAATAATCTTTATTTCAAGAGGATGATCCCATTAGTTAATACTAATCTTCCTGAGAGTCCTCAAAATAATAATAACATATTTATAAGTACATAGAGTATTATAAAGTTATATTATACACAATATACAATTGTATTTAAATAATAATGAAAAAGCATATTAATTTGCACAATTGATGAAAAATTTGTAACATTTTGTTTTAAAAGATACAAGTGTATTACTCATTTTTATTTCATTTGGTAAACTGTTCCATATTTGAGAACCTGAACATGTAAATTTGTTTTTGGTTTTGGAAGATTTAATAGTTTTTCATCAGCTGAACGTAAGTTATAATTTTGATTATCAGTAAAATGAAAATTTTCATGTAAATAGTTAGGAACCATACCATTTAATGATTTAAATACAAGTATTGCCTTTTGGTATTGAATGCGTTTTTCTACATTTAATCAGTGTAAACTATTAAACAATAAACTAGATGATGTCATTATGTCAGCTGCTACTATAACCCTAGCAGATTTCTTTAATAACTTATTAAGTTTATTTATTCCACTTTCACAACAACTTCCCCATATATTGCAACAATAATCAAATAATGGCAGAATATAAGCATTAAAATAGATAATACGTATATGCATAGGTAAATATTTTCTTATCTTTTGTAATAAATTGATTCTATTTGATATAGTACATGACATTTTATCTATCTGCTGATTCCAATTTAGGTTTTTGTCAATATATAAACCAAGAAGTTTTTCACAATCTATATTTTCTATTTGTTCATTTGAAATATTGATATCTAAACTGTTTCCAGTTGAACAAAGCCTTTGTTTTGAACCAATAATAATTGATTTACACTTTTTGGCATTTAATTTCATACAATTTTGCGAACACCAGTTTTCAATTACATGAATATCATTTTGAAGGTTAGAAGTTAACTGAAGTAAATTATTACCTTTACAATGTAATGTAGAATCATCTGCATATAAATCTATTAATGAATGTTCTATATTAAGTGGTAAATCATTGATATATAAAATAAATAACAGAGGGCCCAGAATAGAACCTTGTGATACCCCAGTTTTTATGCATTTAGCATTAGACATGACGTTATTGACCTTATCTTGTTGGCTTCGTTCAAACAAGTATGACTTAAACCAGTCTAGTGTACAATTTGAAACATTATAATATTCAAGTTTTTTCAATAAAATTATATGATTAACCAGATCAAAAGCTTTCTTAAATCTAAAAATATAACTCCGTTTATCTCTCCATTATCTATATTTGCTTACCATTCATCTACTAATTTAGTAAGTGCAGTAGTACACGAATGTTTAGGTCTGAAACCTGACTGTGTAGTATTAAGAAGGTCATTACTATTTAAAAATATATACAAACTATAAGCTATATGTCGTTCTATGATTTTTGAGAGACAAGGCAAAACTGCTATTGGTCTATAATTATCAGGATTACAGGCATCGCCACTTTTAAAAATCGGGCAAACTCTTGCAGTTTAAAAATACTTGGAAATTTACCACTTTTGATGCTTAGATTAAATATATATGCCAAGGCTGGTGCAATGACATCGCTGTACATACTCAAAATATTTGGTCCGACATCATCTAAACCAGTTGCTTTAGACTTGTCAAGTTTTTTTAAATACATGTTTACATCTAAAATACTCATTTCTGGTATAATGAATTTTTCACTACCCGTTTGTAACTTTGATTTTACAAATTTATTGAGTGCATCAAAATTAGCACCATCGATTCATCATTATTACAGTTTTTTTTACATAATTTGTTATCAACTATACTTTCAGCAATATTTGTGAAATGCACATTATATGTATTTGATATATCAACATCATTTTGAATTACACTATTTTTATATTTTAAATGCGTGATATTATTATGTACTTTTTTTAGGATTTAGACTTTTGACATACTTCCAAATAGTTTTACTATCTTTACAATTTGAAATAGCATATTTTTTCTTTGCCTGCATGTTCTACTAAAAATGTAACCTTATTACGCCAAGTTTTATAATTATATATATATCACCAATTCTTTGAAAATAATCTCTTTGGTGTCTAGCGCTATTTATATCAGAAGTCCACCACTCTGGTTGTTGGGTATTTTTCACTCTTTTAATTTTCTTAGGAGCATGTTTGTCTAGGGTGCTCAGAAATAAATTATACCAATAATTAGCTGCTTCATCAACATCTCCAATCGATTCAATGAGATAAAAAGGAGTATTTGATAAATTTTCAATAAATTTATTTTTTATCAAATTGTTTGAATGATCTATATTCTATGGACAAATGCTCAATTTTTGATATTTTGGGGTTAAGTTTTCTTGTTACGCAAACACTGACAGCATAACTAGGCACCTTTACTTCTATACTATGGTCTACATCGGTCGTATATACATGGTCTATGGTAGTTGCACATTTATCTGTTACTCGTGTCGGTTTATGTACAATTTGTTGTAAACCATACAAATTAATACAGTCCTTCCATTTTTGATTTCCGACAACTGTACGATTTATATGTGAAAAGTTTATATTAAAATCTCCTAAGAGGATAATTTCTTTATTTTCTGCAGACGCTTTATCTATTTCTTTTTCAGCTAAATCAATCCAAGTTGAAATGAACTCGGTGGACGATAAAAAATGCCTATTAAAATAGAGTTTGTGTTTGGAAATTTAATTTCAATCCATAAAGATTCAATACTACTTATTTCTAAATCGATTCTTTTCTGATGACATACACTATTTCGTATGTACGCAATCACACCTCCGCCATAATTAATAGCGTTTCTATCGTTTCTTTCTATTTTGTAACCTTCAATTTGTAATGTTTCGGTACCAATTTCATCATTTAAAAATGTTTCTACCATACCAAATATATCAAATAATTGTTCATATTTTAATAGAAATGTTATTTCTTCAATTTTTGGTTGTAAATGTTGAATATTTAAACAACCTAGTTTAAACCCTTTTTTAAACAACCAACTTGCTTCATTATTTCTACTTTGATTTACAGAACTAGGTGTTTTACGTTGACTCTTTCTATGTCTTATTTGAGATTTTCTCCAATTATTATTATTACTGTTGTTTTTATTATCAATGTTTATATTACTGTTGTTTATATTATCAATGTCTTTATGTTTTATGCTTATTGTTGATATTTCAGTTCATTCTCAAACAAATTCGTTCCCCATCGAATGTGGGTTTCAACAGGTAATGTACATTTCATTGTGTTGTTTATTTCTCCGCCTGCATGATATGAGGCCTTTTTATAAAAGGGGAAATTTTCCCAATAATTAAATCAAACACATTAGCCATAACTGAAAATGTTTTTTTTTTTTTTATTGCAGTATAAAGACAATAATAATGCATTGACTTGACATATCAACGATATAAGGATTCGGCCCGAAACGGGGAAAAAGCTCGGCACAGCCTCGCATTTCCCTGTTTCTAAGCCTCATCCTTATATCGTTAATATGTCAAGTCAATGCAGTATTATTGTCTATGTATTACCCCTAGACACAAGGATTGATATAAAAAGATAAATCCTTGCTAGACAGTATGTAAATATTAACTGGAAAAAAATAAATCCATCTGTCAAGGACATTACTGAATAAAATGCTTCGCTGAGCGCAGCAGAGGTTGAACTCGGAACAGTTGGGCCAAATGTGGACACAATATTCAAGCTTTATACTGTCTGAATTTGGATTGTTATCAAATTTTTGACATACTATAGGTTTTTGACACAAAACAAATATCAAGATCTTACAAATCTATTGCGCAATACTGTGGAATTACAAATTTCTTTTTGAAACTTTATAAAAATTTTGAGAAAAATAGAACCCCTTAAAAACATTTGAACCCCAAAACATTTTGAATCCCTCCTTCGAGCAATTACCCCCACACTCGATCCCTGCCTGTCCTTTGTAGTATGGAACCTTGTAGTACAATTTCAGAGAGATCCATACACTTAAACACAAGTTATTATCTTTAAACGATTTTGGCCCTTTTCTGGCCCTAATTCCTGCATGAATTGGACAATAACCCCCACATTCAATCCCAGCCTTCCTTTTGTGATATGGAACCGTGTGGTATAATATCAGATAGATCCATACTCTAACATACAAGTTATTGTCCAGAAACTACAAAAAATGCTTGTTTTTGGCTCCTTTTAGGTCCTTAATTCCTAAACTGTTGGCACCATAACCCCAAAAAATGAATCCAAACCTTCTTCTTGTGATATTAAATATTATGGAACAATTTCAGAGCAATTGAAATACTTGTACAGAAGTTATTATCCTGAAAGTAGAAAATGGTTGTTTTGGGCCCCTAATTCCTAAACGGTTAGGACCATTATCCCAAAAATCAATCCAAACCTTCCTTTTTTGGTATTGAACCTTCTTATTAAATTTCAAAGAGATCCATTCACGCAAACTAAAGTTATTGTCCGGAAACCAATGTGTCTTTTGACGACGCAGACGACGACATCATACTATTATACGATCCCAAATTTCCTTTTGCTGTCGTATAAAAATGACAGACATATATTTTCTTAATTTTAAAAAAATCGTCACTTTTTAAAAACGTTTTATGAAGGCTTTACAAAATAATTAATGTCTGAAAAAAAAACCCATCCAGACTGTATCTAAATGGTAAACATAAAACATAAATGAATCCATTTATTAGTAAAGGTGGAGAAAATGAAATATGATATTTTTGAAATTTTGATTTGATCATGTGAAGAACAAATACATTTTTGTAAGTTATCTAATTTCCATGAAGGTTTAACAAAGACGTTGGTGTCTAAAACACTGTTATCTCAGACTTTCTACCAAAACCAAATTTCATTTATCATCAACATATGGAAAATTGAACAATCAAATTTAGCTAGACTATTTAACTTTTATGATGACGACACGGACGCTGACGCAGACGAAGACAGCTGAATGTACGACCGCTATATGTCCCTTCCTGGATTATCGTAGCAAGTTCTACAATAAAACACTTATATAAAGTTTTCAATTGTGTTATATTACGCCTGCTTGAATCTAAAGCAAAATGATAATACTAAAAAAGATGACATTGTATATTGTAACCTTTATGATGATAATTTTATCTCAATCACACCTTCGAACATAGTTTTTAAAGGT
The DNA here is from genome assembly GCA_037788925.1 of Mytilus galloprovincialis. Taxonomy (NCBI): domain Eukaryota; kingdom Metazoa; phylum Mollusca; class Bivalvia; order Mytilida; family Mytilidae; genus Mytilus; species Mytilus galloprovincialis. Next base: position 19,585,645 of record CM075332.1, read on the forward strand.
AAATAACGACTGTCGGATAGTATTATACACGCACCGGTAAAATAGTGTCAGATTTTAAAGTACTGATAGAACTTTAGATAACTTTTCAATACCTTCAATAGGTATAGTGCTTTATAAATTACAATTTGATAGATAATTTGTGTATTCAGTTTGCCATTTAAACTCATTATCACTATGTTATAACAGTAAAACTAATATACATGTTAACAACCTGTAGTGTATGTAATGTAAGTGTTACTATTCTGTTTATTTATACGGGATAATTTTGTGACAAACTGATATTAAAAAAATCCTGTTGCCGATTAGATTCACCTTAAAGTTTCGGTAAATATACTGATACGAATGTTTGTCTTGAGAGGGATATGTTCAGTGGCCAGATAAAATACAGATAAAAAGAGACGTGTGAATTCTTAAGGTAAGTCGGGTTATTTCAAGAAAAAGATTACTATATTGCTAGTTTTTATTTTGATGGGAAACCAGGGCGTATCCATTGGACAGATCCAGCCATTTTAAAGGGAAGATCTCTACCCAGTATAAAAGGGAAAGGGGTTTAAACAATATGTCCCAAAAACAAAAGCATTATTTAAAAAAATGAGGGGGTTCTAACCTGAGGACCGCCCCATGGATCCGCCACTGGAAAGGATGCTACCGTGGGTTTTAAGGCAGATCTTTGACAGTTACGACAGTCAAGTTCTTGTACACTTTTCTTTATTAGGATGGGGCCTATAGGTTCACTTGTGTACCAAAGAGGACTGAAGGTGCGGTGACCAAGTGGTCGAAGAAATTCATATTCATTGACCCAAGACAAGACTGTCTACTTTGAGGTTTTGAGTTGGAGTCCCGCTCTTAGAGAGGTTTGTTCGACTTGAATCATAATTGACAAACATTGCCAGATTTTCTGCTGAAGGTCTTTCCTTGTAAACGGACATTCCGGTTTTCTACACCAATTAGAATTGTCGCTATGGTACATGTATAACAAAAAAAGCTGAAAGTGTCGTTAAACACCAAATAATTGATGATAGCATGTGCAAATCTTTTAAACATCTTTTGGTTTTGAACGTTTTTTGCTGTTTTTACTTATTGAATGTTGTATTTAAAGTCAGAAACCTGATGTTCTGTGGTTGTCGTTTGTTGATGTGGTTCATACATGTTTCTGTTTTTTTTTTACATAGATTAGGCCATTGGTTTTTCTGTTTGAATGGTTTTACAATAGTCAATTATGTGCCCTTTATAGCTTGCAGTGAGCCAATTTGATCCAATGCTCATTGTTGAAGACCGTAGTTTGACTTAGGCTATAATGGTTTACTTTTTCAAATTATAACTTGGATAGAGAGTTGTCTTTTTGGCACTCATTATGACTCATACCACATCTTCTTCTGTCTCTTTATCATAATTCGATCATTGGGTATAATTATCTTTCCTGATCTATATGCTCTGAATTTATGTGTGTGTTTTGTAGTACAAAAAGATGTGGTACGATTGCAAGTTAGAACATTTAACAGCATAGTTCAAAATGTCGTAGATGTAAGTAACAATAGATCCTCATGCACCTTTTTAAAATGAACATCATCCATATGGTAAAGTGAGCACTAAAAGACTCAAACAAAACAAAATGATAAACAATTCAAATGACAAAACTATAGCAGCCTGTTATAAAAACAATAAAAGAACACAATACGACAGACACAACCTACACACCACTAAATTACTGGCTGCTTACGAAACATCAGCAATCGTTTCATTTTTTAATTATTTTCACATAAAGTGATGTTTATCTCAAGTACAAATAAAGTTTACTATGGTTGTTTACTTTTCAAACCTTTTACGTTCTTTTATTGAGTAGTTTCTGTCAAGGATTCAGTATCGAACGTCTCAGCGTATCATAGGTTAACACTGTATTCATGATAGACGACTTGTTGAAAACCATGTCAACAATCCGATATCTACCATGTCAGAAGTACAGACAAATATTTGGCTAAATGTCCGAAGAGTTTTTGTAATTGTGTCAGAGAATTGGCACGAGGAGCTCAACTGTCTCTCCCACACCTTGAGACGTGTTAAAAGTTGTACAAAAACCCGCAAGATATTGATCTACAAATTAAGACATATAATTACAAATGGTTTGATTTATCTCATATCTTTCGTCCTTATGTATGATTTGGTTGTACACGTAGTTTAAATTAAGCGTGGATTTTTTTTTACGATTTCTTATCATTGATAATAGCGTTGTGATTAACTAAGACGATGATTAAAACAAATGATTTTTTTCATTTTGTGAGATGCAAATACATTTGGTGAATTGGTGGTGTTTTTTTAATAAAAAAAAAGTATATTTAGTTTTATCTTGATAGATAATCACACACAAATATTGTTTGTGGGTCTAATGTATTGATATTTTTTGTCATTCTATGTTGTTAGGTTACCCTCTTATAGAGATTAAGCACACATTGTCCTTCCCCACTATTAAATTTAAAAAAAAATGTTAATCAGGTAAGAGAACGACAATTTAACTTTAAATAATGGAGAAAAGAAGAGTATGTTTTTTTTCGTACCACGCAAGCATCAAATATTTATTTTAAAAAAAATAACACCATATTAAAAGGAAAAAACTTGCAACCAAAAAATATTTTGCCCTTCCTGCTAATAATTTATTTTTAATTAAAAGTAGAAAAAATAAACGAGATATTGATCTACAAATTAAGACATATAATTACAAATGGTTTGATTTATCTCATATCTTTCGTAGAAAGAAAGTTTCCATAGTACACGAATACCCCACTCGCACTATCATATCTATCTTCAGTGGACCGTAAAATTTGGATCAAATCTCTAATTTGTCATCAAAATTAGAAAGATCATATCATAGGGAACATGTGTACTAAGTTTATCGGACCTCAACTTCATCAAAAACTACCTTGATCAAAACCTTTAACCTGTAGCGGGACAGACGGACAAACGAACGAACGGACGTACAGACCGAAAAACATAATGCCTCTAGGTGTGGCCGACCAAAGCCAAACAACAAACACCCCTTTCTTAGAGGTTAATTGCTTTTCCCTTACCTTTTCAAAACAGTTGTCAAAAGTATTGATTGATAGTATTTGTATGATAAAAATCTATTTCATATTTCTTATTTTTGAGATAAGACGTGGCACGGTACTTGTCTATCCCAAATTCCCAAAACCCAGTTTCGGTGTTGTGTCGTTGTTCTCCTCTTATATTTAATGCGTTTCCCTCGGTTTTAGTTTGTTACCCCGATTTTGTTTTTTGTCCATGGATTTATGAGTTTTGAACAGCGGTATACTACTGTTGCCTTTATTCATAATGTTCTCACGGTAAATGTGAACTGGGTATAATTACTACCTGTTAATGTGCAAATAACAGCAGGTACAAAGCCATGAATAGATTTAAACTATCGACGTATCTATAAATCTTTATAGCAATTGATTTGATAATTTTGTTCTATTCAATATTTATTTTACAAAAAAGAAACTCTCATTCAAACACAATTTATCTATATAGGATTACCATACTTTGGAGTAGACATTTTCAATGGCAGATTCTAATAAAATAGGCATTATCGATGAATATTTCAGTCATTGCATGACTTTAAAGATTTTAAAAATCTCCAGGTGAACGAACGTATGGCAAAGTCTATACCTGTAATTGCAGAAAATTTTCAACATGTAACTAGCGTACTTTAATTAACACAACTTCAATAGACTGTGTATAGACACTTCAGTAGTATTTAAATTCGATAAGTATTTATTTTTCGGCTTTTTGAAATTGACTGTAGTTAAACAAGTAAGCTACCAGAGTACAGGACTATTGACATTAGTAAGATTGTACACTGGTAAGTACAATACAAATATTCTAATTATATTTTCAGCAATTTATAAGTTTTCACCACACGGAAGACATAGTGTAGTAGTCAAAGTACATTGTCAGTAAGTTAATAAAGTTAATTATATTATTACAATTGTACAAATTTATGCACATTTAATTACTTATATGATTACAATTGTACACATTTATGCACATTTTATTACTATAGTTTTAGTTATTTTTAAAATCTTTATAAAAATAAGGATATTTGGTATAAATGCCAATGAAAAAATTATTCATCAGAGACCAAATGAAATAACAGTAAATATAGGTTTCCGTATTCGGTCTGCAACAATCAGCAAAACCCATACCACATAGTCCGCTATAAAAGGTCTCGTTTATTATATGGTTACAATTGTAACAAGTTTATTTTTCTACTCTGTTCCACTCTGAACATAGAGGATTAAGCATGGTTATATAATATGCCATTAGAGTGATGTTCTTTTGTGTCCTACCCTTCAGGAAAGTTTTATAGCAGTGTTTATTAGAAGTAAAAAAAACTTTATATAAGGCTGTATTGCTTCTTTCTCCGTCCACATAACATAAAAGGGTTTACAGAACGGAGAATAGTGAGCAAAACGTGTAGAAATTGCAAAAAGGGGGAAAAGGAGGGAAAATGGCAAAATTTAAAAGAACAGAGAACTATAGGGGGCTTACATGTTTTACCTATAATAATATTCATATGGAATAAAGAAAAATGGACAAAATGTATACTAGTATAAAAAAAAAAAACAAATAAAAGGATCCGTCTTACAGACTCTCATAAATATTTAATTTTCAATCTTAGCTACGGTTAATTCAAAAGACACAAATCGATTTTTCCTTTTCCAATTAAAGAGAGTAAATATCGATAATAATGAAGTCTTGTACGACTTAACAAGAAAGTGTAGCGGAGAAAGATCTGAAATAAAGCATAGTGCATTTTGATGGTTCGTGATGATACAATCTTAAGTTATTAATATGTATACAGTTGAAATCTTAAATTTTCAAACGGTATGAAATACACCTTTAAGAGTACAATAAATGAAGATAGAAGCATCAATAGAATAAATTTAAAAGTTTAAGTGAAGTTCGCATTAAGTGCGTCAGTATTATACATGAGGGTCAGTATGGGGGGAGGTCTACATTTCTGTATTCTATAATTTTATGGGCTGGTTTTCTCCATTCTTTATGTATTTTGCCTGTTATTCTGTATTCTTTATACTGAAGCCTCAATTATTCTCTAGTCTGTTTTATCTTGATATGTTTTTCTCCATTCCATCTAGACCCTCATATGTCATTGTCATATTGCCAATGCAATCTATTCAAAAGAAGATACATATTTTTACCGAACTTTCTATATATCCTGTCAAATATAAATTTAATTATTCGTCTGGCGTACATGTATATACAAAATTTAGTCCTGGTATCTATGAGGAGTTTATTTATGCCGGTTTATTATTCTTCTTTCTTTGCTTGAGGGTTGCAAGACTTAGTGGTTCCAATTAACATTTATAAACGGTTAATTCACAAAAAATAAACATATCAACACCTATAAGTGCTGACCATTGCAATGTTGACAACCGAGGGAACGAACGTCCATAAAACAATAACAGCAACCCAGGAAACCTGTTTCATAGCTATCAATTTGCTGGAATCATTTACTGCCCCTCAATTCAAAATTTCTGAGGTAATGTAAGGGAAATATTTTTTTCTTCTCATAAATATCTTATCACATTCCCGTCCTCCTTTTCCCTGATGTGACCTACATAATTAGACTTACCACTGGGTTCGATCTTAATATTCTTACCCTTCCGGAACACCCGAAGTCACCCACTATTTTTGGTTGGTTCGTGTCGCTCATCATTTGGTTTTAAATGCTGTGTCTTGAACACGGTTATTGGTCTCTTGGTCTTTTGTTGCTTTGTTGTTGTCAGTTTATTTTCTACTTTTATACTCCCCCATGGTGTTTCGTCCGTGTATACAGTATGAGCCAAAAAAATGCTAAATCAATCCACCAAGGATAATGTATATTATTATCTATGCAACTAACTTATAAATAGTAAACATATATTACATAGCCATCCACTTAATTCCGACTTTGGTAGATAGTTGTCTCATTGGCAATCATACCTCATCTTCTTACTTTTTTTTATGACAATGTTAACAAATAAACATGTGATACTATGATTACAATGTTACAGATGTCATAGATGATAAATAATGCCGTTAAGGAAAGAAGAAACGATCATAGAGAGCAAGGGATTCATTCGGTACCAGAAGGGACCAGTTTCATTAGAGTCAGAGAGACGCAAAGCTATAATTCTGGTGGAGGAAGTAGAGAAAATTGTCAGCCATTTTAAAAACAAGTGGTTGAAAGACGCAACAGACGACCATGTTGATTCGTGGATTGACCTTATTGCACTCGCTAAAGAGCATGCCGGGATGCCAAAGTGTAAAACTGTTGAGGAGTTTGGACAAGAACTGACTAAAATCCGAAAACATGAAGCCATGTCTGAAAATAAAATATTATTAAATGATATGTTGAAAATTGCAGAAAGAGCTAAAATGTTTGATGGAATGATTCCAGATATTCACAATAAATTACAAAGGGCATTTGAAAGGGTATCAAAGTATTGTATTAGTTTTTCGTTAGAAGCTGAAAATCAGGACATTAGAGCAATTCAGGATTATGAAAATAATATACTGAAATGGGAAGAGGATATTCCAAATGGGTTAGCAGAAGTTAACAGAAAATACCATGATTACTTGGAAGCAAAGAACATTTCAATGGAAGCTTATATAGAGACGTATGGAAATATACTTCATAATATGACTTACACACTGGAATCTCTTCCTAAAATTTGTGAGCCTATGAGAGACTGGGTGCTAGCAGACGAAACTTATCCAAGAAAAATTATGCAGGAAATTAGAAAAATTGAGAAGAAAAAAGAAGAAGTTTCCGAATCACATCGGAGACAGTTTAACCGGAAGAATGAAGATAGTTCCCGTGTTCAGAGAACGATTTATAATTCGAAGAAAGTCAAGGACCAGTTACAAAATGCAATGTATGAACGTAAACAATGTCGTAAAAGGGAAATGGCGGTACAAGACAATATTGATATCATCCAAGAGGACATGGATGAAAAAAAGAAAGAGTTAGATGAAACTCTTAAGCAATTTAGTAACAGAAAATCAAATTCTCCTACATTATTTGACGTTTTATCTACGAAAGTTGATACTTTGCACGACGAAATACAAACATTGGAAAATCAGATGAAAGTTCATAGAAGGAACATGAGTAGAATGAAAGAAGATCGTCTTAGAGTTCAAAAAGATATTCATACATGTAAAAAAGTGCACGAAAAAACTTTAAAAGATACCCAGAAAGTATATGAAGTACTCGAACGAGAGGAACTCAATGCTAAACGTTTGGCAGACCAAGACGCAGTGTTAGCAGCGCGAATCAAAGCTGCTTATCGAGTAAGACAGATAAAACTTCATCCATTGACAGTGAAAAAAATTTACCTCGGCGGATATGTGCCAGGTCAAATGAATGGAGTTACAGGTAGGTTAGAGCTAATTTTTCTAATGCATGTAAAGTAGGAATTTGGTTAGCTTGCTTGCGTTGTTTGTATATTGTACCATTGTAATTGGGATGACGTCCAATCAAATTTAAATATAATTATACAGATCTACTATGCCTTTCTATGTTGTTTACAGGTGTCTATCTAAATACAATGCTTGACCAAACGTTTATACAAACAAAGCAAGCAAGCCAATCAATGTTCTACCGTACAAGCATTAGGAAATTAGCTTTAATGATATGTTAACAATAAGTCTGTAAGATGACCGAATCCAATAGGCGCCAACATGAATCTTCGCCGTTCTTTGGCAAAGAATTAGTGGATTTTGGTGATTTGTATTCTGATATTTGCCTGAGGAAAGATTATCGGTCGGTCATTTCATTTTAAAAATGTAAACTTATTGTGGTTTTCGATACTTGTAATGATCAGTAAGATATATATATGTCCACGTGTTATATACCACTTGTGTTTTGCTTGTTGTCCGGAAAATCAGATTTATTATATATTATTTATTTACTAAAAAGGGTTAAAAAATATTTCGCTAAAATGGGCTTTGACAATTTTAATTTTCGCTAAAATGGGTTAAAATTCTGGCGCTCAAACGGGTTCTACTTTAGCGCTCAACCCTTTTATTTTTTATGCTAAAATGTCCTATCAATGCGCTCAAATGTCCTCCGCCAGTGTTATCATAATTACATCTAGATGTTAGGGGACAAAACGGCCGGGTAATTTTGACGGAAACTAGTAACTTAAGATTAGAACGAATTAGAGTTTGATATATATACGGACAAAACATTTATTTATTAGAATGTTGGTATTTATATTTCCCTATTTTATTGTTTATGGTTGTTGGGTTTCTGACTAGTTGACATGATATACCCGATCCTATTACTCTTGTGGTTGGGAGAGTTATGCATCTCAAACTAAGTATTTGCAGCGACCTCTACAATGTTGATATATGTAATATGGTAATAAGCTAGAAATAGGCGAGAATTAACTTTTCACGAAAATGCATTTTATTCATGCATGTTTTGTTAAACTCAGGACTTATTCGTACTAATAAGTGGAAATAAGGGACCAAGATTGAGGGCCCTCATGGGGTTTTTGATTATGTGATTACTTGGCCGTTTTTTTAATGATTATTTGATTATTAAGCCAAATATTTCATGATTATTTGATTACCTAGGACTGTATTTTTAGTTAATGATTATTTGATTACTAAAGATAAGCAAATATTTAATGATTATGTGATTATATTGGCAAAAAAATGGTGATTATATGATTACTAGGACCCCCCCATGAGGGGCCTCAAGATTAAATTCGACAGCTTTACACGGTATTATATTACACAAAAAAATGAATAAAATATTTTAATTGGTTAAAAAAAATAATCGTGCTTTAATACAGAATTATTATGATTTAAATATTCAACATTGAAATAATTGTAAGGACAACTTCTTTCCAACAAAAAGCGGCCTTCAGTATTTTAAATTTTAAAACCATTTCAGACTTTTAATGAAGTATAATTTAAAGTAAATTTGCTTTGACGCAATTTCATGTTTTTTTCTATTTGCTAATAATCGAAAAAGTGTTATAATCTTTGAATATACTTTCTTTAACAAAAGAACATATAAGTAGACGAACTAATTATTTGTGATTGTGTATAAAGCAGTTGAGAAGTAAAGTTTTTAAATTACAAAAAATGCACCTGAGGAGATACTTAGCAATAACAAATATTTTAACACATTATCATATTATTTCCATTACTAAAACAAATATTTCCATTTCACTTTCCTAAAGGTTTAATACACTCGTTTATGTAAAGTTTAAATTATAATAAAATATTTCCATAAAGAATTTTATTTCAAACAGTTAATAAGTTATATACATGATAAATCGTTCATATATGTGCGTGTTAAAATGTTATTTTCATTTTTTGGTCAAGTTGAAATATATAATTTTTTGGACAGTCTCCAGGTTCGTTATTTATATAACAAATATTAAACTATCTATAGATGTATTATATGAAGGTGTTATCTTTACCCCCAGTGGCGAACTGCTACCCGAATAAGAAACAAATAAAGAATGTTACCTGTTACACCTGTAATAAACATTTTAAATTTTACGATCTAGCTGTATGTATAAAGTTTAAAAAGAAATATTTTTGACGACATAATATTGGTATGAAATTTATTAAAGTGTTTCTTCTTAAAAATTCACTTGTATCCTTGTTCCAGCATATGTTTAAGAATTGAATGCTTCTTTTTGCTATTTTATTTATGTGTTAGTCATGAATGTGGAAATTTATTGAGAAATACAATCTGATATTGGAATACCACGCGATTGCTTTCAGCCAATCAAAAGTACAGATTATAATGACACGAACATGCATGTAATAAAATAATATCATAATGCTGGACTTCAATCGGGTGAAATTATTTCATTCTGTGAATTCGACACATTCAGCTTTTTTCGTTTAAATTGTTTTACATTTGTCATATTAGGGTTTCGTTTGCTTTTTTTAATGGGTTTTGATCACTGTTGAAGGTTATAAAGTGACCTATAGCTGTCAACATCTACGTCATTAGTTCTCTGGGGATGGTTATCTCATTGGTAATTTGGTGATCATACCTTACGTGTATTATATGTTGTATGTACATCGCGGTTTTTCACACCTTGTCAACTTTCTGTTGTTTTGTGGATTTTTCCTATTGTTAACTTTCTGTTGCTTAGTTGATTGTAATTAGTGATCTCTCTGTTATTGTATCATTTAATCGTCTTTGTTTCATAATAGGTGTTTCCTATCCAATTTTTGTGTGTGAGGTTGATTAAAAAGGATAGGTTACTCCAAAAAAGTTGATTTTATTTTTAAAATTGGTATGGTGCAAATGATAAATTGTCAAAATGATATGAAAATCGCATCTCTCATATGTGAATCGAACGGAGCAGCACAATTTAGTACTTTCAAAACCCCAGAGCCCCTTTCAACATTGAGAAGTGCTTATATATTTGTGGCCTAGCTTTCTTTAAATTTTTTGTAAAGTCTTACATGCTTCGTTTACATACGAGTTCAGTAAGGCGCATATCTATTATATGTACTAGTATATGTATATAAATATTTTTTTACTCCTTGACCATAGACCAATCAGAATTCAAATGGTCTCAAAAATTAATGGAAGAAACAAGCTATAAAATTTATTTCTAAATATAAAAGTATTGTGTCGTTTATGGAACCCTACATGTTTTCCTCTTGAACAACAGATATTGAGAATGCCCGAGAATCAAAATTGTAATAAAAAATGATTTTAAGTCCCAAACGTCTAAGTGTTTTTTTTTTGTTTTTTTTTTAGATTACGCGATCTTTATAAATAGCCTAAGAATGACTACATGCGTAATATTGAACCGAACAACCACATTGTTTGCACACTATCCTTCTCACTATTTCATGACAATCGAATCAATACTCAGTATAGAAAGTTATACATTCATTAAACTTTGTTTATATAAATACTGTATACAGATGGTTCCTAGCTGGTGTGTACTGTTTGTACTGTTATAAATCAAATACAATAATGATAAGCGCAAACGGAGAGGACAAACACACTTGTCATATAATAATCTAATTATCATCTAATAAATGTTTGTATATATAAAAAAAATAAATAAAGAAAGATGTGGTATGATTGCCAATGAGACAACTCACCACAAGAGGCCAAATGACACAGAAATAAACAGCTAAAGCTGAGGGATTTAGATAATTTAATGAATGCTTCGTTTTGTAACTGTATTGTGGTGTAAAGATGTTGACCATAGCTTGTTATACGTTTACCGGAATTTAAAGAAAATTCTCTGTTACGAGCAATATTTTCTGTGTCAAATTTAGCAAGGGGTGTTCTTCATTTATACTATTTCGAAAATTCGAAAATTCGAAAAACTGTTGAGTTACCATAAAATGCCAATTTTCTACCCAAAAAAAAAGCTGAGGCACCATACATGTATGTGTTTTGCAGTTTCAATTATACCCAAAGGTGTTAATAATTCAGAATTCGACATTTTTTTTCAATGGATCTTTGATAGCTTAAACGCAGGACCAAAAATGTTACCATTGTCGCCTATGTAAATAATTACTTCCTTGTAACCGTATGAAAGGATATAATCATATGTCAAAATGATGTTCTTTTTCATGTTTATAGGTTTATCTTATAAATAAAGAACACCATTCTGACAAATGATCATATCAGCTATACCCGATTATCATGTTCTTTAATAATAAGATTACATAAAAAATTCTTACGATTCTGCAATTTTTGACAGACCGAAGCCTTCCAAAAACTATATTTTATTTCCATATAAAATGCAACGTCAACTACTGCCCGTGCTATCTGTGATGTTAATTAGTGCATAGAAATAAAATGAAAGTTTCGAATTATCTCGTCATTTCATGTTTGCAGCATACACATGTAATTTTTTGTGATATCCTATTTGAGATTGTCATATAAGGTTGTGTATACGGTAAACGTGAAAAATAGCTTTGGTCAACACCTGCATGCATATTCAAAAACAGGTTTTTCGATTGAACTTGAAATAAATCATTTGTCTCGAGAAAAAAAACCAAAAAAACAATGCCTCTCAAAATCTAGCAATTGTAGTCAGAAATACACAACGCAAAATGTTACGATCTATATGTGTCAACTAAAATTATTATCTTAAAAGTAATAACATAAACGGTACCAATTGTACTGCACCAGATACGCATTTCTACCATTAATGTTTCTTCAGTGATGTTAGAGGCCAAACTATTTGAAAATCTTATTCTTATTCATAAATCCAAACAGAACAAAAAGTAACATAGCCAAAATCATGGTATCTTGACCATTAATCATTGTTTTTAGTACATCATATGTTTACAGAGGAGTATTGTTGTTAGTACATCATATGTTTACAGAGGAGTTTGCTATTAGTTGTTGGTGTGATTTGTTATATTAGTCAATATGTTTGTCTATTCCCGTCATCTTTTTTATGCCCCATCTACGATAGTAGAGGGGCATTATCCATTTGGTCTGTTGGTCCGTTCGTCTGTTCGTCCGTCCGTCCGTTCGTTTGTTCGTTCGTCCGTCCGTCCGTCCGTCCGTTCGTTTGTTCATCTGTCCCGCTTCAGGTTGAAGTTTTTGGTCAAGATAGGTGTTGATGTAGTTAAAGTCCAATCAACTTGAAACTTAGTACACATGTTCCCTATGCTATGATCTTTCTAATTTTAATGCCAAATTAGAGTTTTTACCCCAATTTCACGGTTCACTGAACATAGAAATGATAGTGCGAGTGGGGCATCTGTGTACCATGGACACATTCTTATTTTATAATATTTAGAAAAAAACGTTAAACGAAGTTTCCTTTTTAACATGTCTAAAAGCTACTATGTACGTGATACATAATAATTTTTCATCATGGAGTTTAGAATGTCATATTTATCAATCAAGATGGCGGCCTTAGACCTATGACTCTAAATTTAGCCAATCAAAACAGTTTGTTACATGAAGATTGCATTATATTAGTTTATATTTTCAAAACATATTTGACACAACCATAACATTGTTGATTACAGATCATTTGGCTGAAGCCCTAAGGGTAACAGCAGCAGAAGTGGGTAAAAATTGGACGACACTTTACCGGAAGTTGCCATTTAATCCACCACGTGACAAGTCAAATCTTGACTATGACATTGAAGGTAATGGTTTGTAGAGGGAAATATAAATCTTTGCTTTGATAAATTGTTTATCTTTTGAAATATCTTGCATTATTTTTTTTTTTTAGTTTATTGATATAACAAAAAGACATATATATGCAGTGTCATGTATTAAGCAACAATATAGAGCTTTCCAACATCGATATCGTAAATTATTACCCGCGACTGAGTCCCAATGTGAAGCTTTTTGGCGAGTCAGCATACATTTGTACTTACTGTTGTCATGTGTTTGCAAAATTCATAAGATTTGTTGTCCTTCCTGAGGTAAACATAGCTGTTACTCCGATGATAAATACCCATCTATAAGATTATAACTATAATCTGAGCAAGTTGATATGGAATTTTAGAAGAAAGACAATACCTTAGATTAGCAAATCCATTAAAACAGTATCTGTTGAAATGCACATTGTAATTCTCCGAAGTGTATAAAGTGCTGTAAATTGTTTTTAAAGGGAATTCTACTAAGTAAATTTATTCATCTTCCCGCTCACAAGATACTAGTATCTCTATGAAGAGGAGTAAAGAGAGTAAAATAAATTGACTGATGCATACTTGAAGATTTAAGATTTTGATTATATTTTATTTTATTTATAGCAATTGACTGGACCCGATCGACAAACACAGAGTACAAAGACCTAGCCTACAAAGGCCTTGAGAAATGGAGAAAACTTAGCAACAAAGCCTCTACAAACGCCCTTATTAGGACCTTAAATAGTATGAAAAAACAGTCAATAGCTCAACAGTTACAAAGAACTGTCATTATAACATGACAAAAAGACATAATGTCAATGTTAATACGATGTGCTTTATTATACTTTATATCTTAAATAGTATGGAAAAACAGTCAATAGCTCAACAGCTACACAGAACTGTTATTATAACATGACAAAAAGTCATAGGGTCTTGTTAACACCATTTGCTTTATTATACTATATATTTATAATCACTGTTCAGCTACTTACCCAGACCTATTGTTTGAAGCATTGCTTTAACCACTGTTTTACATTTGTAATTAAAAAAAAACAGGCGTCTTTCATATACCGGTAGACATGTATCCATAGTTTCGACTAAATACTATGTATATTATGCTATTAACCATGTACCAACAGTTATATTACATAAAGTTGTGTTTATCCATAACTCACTTGATTTGCCATTAATTGTATGTGTGTTACAAAATTATAGAAAACTACTCATACTTATTTCAATATAAAATACGTACACAATCCTTCTTTGATAGTATTTAGCCACATTCCCGCTCTCCCCCCCCTCGTTTTGGACTCTCGTCAAATACGACTTACCACAAGATCTCTTTTATGAAATGAACAAGTCGACTAGTACCATTAGTTAAGTAGGAATAGTTTATAAATGCAAACAATACAATTGAGCTGACTTTACATTATATAATATATCATCGATAAAGTGGATTTGGGAGTTTAATGGTACATAGTGCTAGGTTCGATTTCATTCTACTTGTAAAATGTCATACTTGTCACGTGGTTAAAAAGTGGGACGAAAGATACAAGAAAGACATTCAAACTCATAAGTTGAAAATAAACTGACAACGGCATGGCTAAAATCATGCCAGAAGTCTGTTATAAATAAACTGACAACGGCATGGCTAAAATCATGCCAAAAGTCTGTTATAGATAAACTGACAACGGCATGGCTAAATCATGCCAAAAGTCTGTTATAGATAAACTGACAACGGCATGGCTAAAATCATGCCAAAAGTCTGTTATAAATAAACTGACAACGGCATGGCTAAAATCATGCCAAAAGTCTGTTATAACATACACTCATCATAGATACCAGGACCAAATTTTGTTTATACGCCAGACGCGCGTTTCGTCTACAAAACATACACTCGAAATGTCTTCATAATGCAACAAAAACTCGATAGATACAATAAGTACATTCAAACTCAGAAGTCGAGAATAAACTGACAACGCCATGGCTAAAAAAGAAAAAAAATAACAATATACAAAACACAACATAGAAAAGAATGAGAAACACGAAACCCACCAAAAACCGGGGGTGATCTCAGGTGCTCCAGAAGGGTAGGTAGATCCTGCTCCGCAAATGACATTCATCGTGTTGCTTTTGAAGTATAAACCGGGTCACATTCGGGGGAAAAGGCCGGGATTGTGTTATTGATGATTGAAACATATTCTTCTTCATCGGTGAAACAGATAATCCATACTGGTCAACCGTGATCATCCGTGAAAGAAATTATTTCAACTTCATCACTTGGATTGATTGATTGTTGGTTGCTTAACGTCCAGTGGCACATCACTTGGAAGTCTTGTTAAATAGCTTTATTTTGAGCAGGAACAGAGCAATCAAGTAAATCATGAGACACATAGTATGGCACTGCATCGTATGGCGCTGCATTGTATTGCGCTGCATTCCATCATCGTATCATCGTATTGCGCTGTATTCCCTCATCGTATCATCGTATTGCGCTGCATTCCTGCACCGCTGGCCCTGCTTAAAGGTTGCTATAAGGAATTGAAAACATTAAAGAAACGTCAACACATGAAGTATATATCTCCCTCATGATACTATATTCAAAAGCTTCCGTTTCGTTTCATGATTTTTTTTTAGAGAGTTGCTACTTTCAAAGAAGTAATGTACCAGAGATTCATTTGATTAAACTGAAAAATCACCATAAATTTCATGATTTGGTTGACCATTATGGAATATCTTTATCCCAATGACCACGGATATATTTCAATTTCCGTAGCAAAAATCTTGTGCTCTTTCCTACTTTTAAACAATAACTGAATGCGACTTATCACATGTTTGTTTAGGCCATGATAAAAACTATAGGTACCACTAGTGGACTAGGGTTTGCTTATCCTACCGAATCAAACTTCTATTCTTGGAGGGGTTCTTGTTTCGGATTCTTGTTTCGGATTCTTCATCGTTCGGTGTAGTGTTTTGTAGACTTTTATTTGCCATGACACGTTCTGTTTATATGATTATGGGATTGGAAAATCTGCTGCAGCAGGATAATTCGGACTCCATTAACAAAACGGAGTGATCCTTACATAAAATAAGATGCTGCAGGATTATTCGAACTCCACTAAAACGTGTGTAATCCTTACTGGAAACCGGATGTTGTAAGTTTATTCGGACTCCATTAAAACGTGTGTAATCCTTACAGGAAACCGGATGCTGTAAATTTATTCGGACTCCATTAAAACGTGTGTGATCCTCTCAGAAAATCTGCTGCAGCAGCAATATTATTAAGTAGAACGAATGAAATCTGAACTTCATTAACTGAACGCTGTGTCTATGCTTAAAATCACAAGGAACTATTGATTCGCATGTCGTGTACTGCATACATAGCAGGGGACGCTTAAATAATCAACGTACCCGGTCGCACCCCATTTTGAATTGATTTGATCACTCAGGTTTTGTGGTTATCTGAATTTGTATATTCAAAATTGTTTTTCGAGATTTAAGCTTTTGTTGATTTTAATCATAAATAGTCATATCAATTGGCTCGAAAAAAAGGAAGGATTTCATCGTGCCCGTAGTTGTACAAAACATTTTTTAAAAGAATTGAGTTTTCAATAACGAAAAGATCAGTCGACATTCAGCCTACGTCAGTGTCTGTTTATTAAAAAGCTAGGACACTTTAAGACTTTATTAAGGTGAATCATTGGTATATATTTCCTCAGACAGAATTTTCTCATACTTTAATAGAATGATGATTTTACTATGCTTTATTCAAAAATATTTAAAAGATATTGGTCACCGTGCTATGTTTCAAGCTACAACACGTGCAAAGTTGTTCAAATTTGTATAGATTGTTCATGAATAAACTCACATTTGTGAATAAAAAGAAATCTATGAAATCATGGAGATAGAATTTTGAAATAAAATACTAGAAGATAGGTTTTATATCATGCTTTATGCTATATATGGTTGTTTTTTTTTTCGTTCCATTTTCACGAGTATGACCTACCGAATTAGACTATTTACCAGATTTGTTATAACGAGCAACACGACGGGTGCCACATGTGGAGCAGTAATTTATCTAGCATAATTGTTTTATTAGATATTGATATTTGTTTTCTAGGTTCTAAAAAAGAATTGGATTACTTACAAACTGTTTTTGTTTATGTTAATTACTACAAGGTCAAAATTTGTAAGATGTATATTATATAAATTGAATCTAAATCTTAGACAAATCTGCTACACTTTTATAAAATAAATTATGAACTCTATCATTACATAAGTTTGTACATTATCAAGGTAACGCATTTATAAAAGGAGAACTCATATTTTCACAGTGTATTTTACCAATCAACATCACTCCCAAAATGGCTTCATGACAAGTAGAATTGTCTCCCTTTAAGGAAGAAATTAATTTCAATAAAAAATCATGAAAATATTATACTACAATTTCTCAATGCAGAAATGTAGTTACATAAAAAGAAAACAAAATTAATAGTTTTGATTTAAAATAAATTATCAAAATGAAGAAATAACTATAACCAACAACCAAGTATATAACATTATTACCAGCGTTAAAGGACATCTAGTCCTTTTTTTCTGAAAAAGTTAACCGAAAGTTATCAAGACCTTGTTGATAAATATTCTGCATCAACTTCACAGATAAAACGTGATGATCTTGAAGAATAATCTTAGGTATTGGCGTTATTAGTCATCTAAGTTACGTGTTATAGTGTTCTTTTATTTGTCTTTATAAGTAGTTACCATTACTGTGAGGCCTTTTTGGTAATATCCCTTTGGCGTTGCTCGGTACCTAAAGATCTCATCATTATGTTCAATTTTGCTTCTCTTCCATTTGCCTATATGACATTTTTTTTTATTTTTCATTGACATATTTGTTTGTTTGTATGGTTATTAAGATAATAACACAATGTTAACTGCTGTACCCCAATTTTTGACATTTTTACCTATACACATGGAAAAAAGTATTGCACACCAAATTGAAATTGAAATTTAAAAAACACTCTTTATTTTTTTGTGATATAATTTGGTAAAATAGAACTAGTTAAATATTATTTAAGTATCACCTGAGTTTAATCAATAAATATCGACTCGATAAGTTTTTATCTGCATCTGCAGCTACTGTACCCGTAAACAGCAAAACAGATGTTTTTACCCTCATTGTTTTCAACACTTTAAATAACCAAGTTTTTAAAGTTATGTGATTGACACCTTGTAATGGGTCCTTGACAACTCTTAACTGCAGCAAGATGGCAGATTATCAGCATAAGAGAAGCAGGGATGTCGCTATAACTACTGCACGTATTGTTGGTCATCACCATTCCACTATAAGTCGTTTTGAGAATAAAAATCAGGCAATAAACGCTGTTAAAGACCTTCCGAGATAATGAAGACCCCCTAAACCATTTTCTAGAGAAAATCAAGCATAATGAAAGTTGATCAGAAGGAAACCCATTGCAAACAAGACAATCCTAAAAAGAGAGTGGTGGCCATACAGGAGCCTTTTAACAAGAACTGTTCGAGATCAACTCATCGGTACTGGTTATCGTGTGATAAGACCATTTCGGAGACCTTTGCTAACGAACAGACACACATTTTTCCGTATCTAATGTAGTGCAGAGCTCGCCAAAGTTGGAAATTAGCATCGTGGAGGTAGATCCAATGTTCAAATGGAATTTGGTTCATCTTCATTAGCCCGATCGTAGCCCGACTTTGAACCATATCGAGCATATATGGGACACTATTGGGCGGAAAGTGCGCGAAAAGACACCCCAAATCAAACACATCATGAAATAAACAATGCCCTTCATCAGAAATGGTTGCTGCTACCTTAGCAACAAATTAGTCGATTTATGGCAGGAATCAGAAGACTTTAAGATGCGGTTATCCGTTTGAATGGAGGCTGCGCACAAAGTACTAATTCTTTGGCATATAACGATCAACCATGATGTGAACAGTCATCTGAAGATTAATTGTGAAATGTCTGACATTGTAAAGTTCGACTACAGTAAAAGTTGTAAAATGCATTTTTTTGTACAAAAAACACTTCATTTTGTTATTAAAATTGTGGTTATATAAATCTTTTTTTTTCAAATATTTTTTGTTCGTTTCAATGCCAATGTTATCATGAACTATGTTTCAATAATATTATACACATATTTTATGATATTTCATCCAAAAAAAGAGGCTGATTTTTCAAGTTTTAACAAATCAAGGTGTTGCAATACTTTTTTCCATGTGTATATTATGTCGGTTTCTTCTGTTCACACATCGTTGTCAATATAATGGATTTTTGTGCGACTGTCATACAAGTGAGAGATATATCAATCTTTAAACCCTGGTTTTAGCCACTATTTTCTATATCAGGATATTTCTGTAACAAGTCAGGAATATGACAGGTTTTTTTCCATTCGTTTGAAGTGTTTGAAATTTAGTTCAACCTATCTTATCACTTTATTAGTTATTGAAATTTAAATTATTCAACATTCAAGGAATATCCCAGAAATCGATTAAAACATCCTACTTTGATGTCTTCATTTATAATTGCTGAATGAAATAAAATGACTTAACACTGAATAAGTGACGTTATAAATCTGTGTTAGTCTTGTTGGTATCTATGTCTATCATCTCGACATCCTTTGGTTTTTTTTTGCCATGTCATTGTCATTTTTTTTTAGCCATGTCATTGTCAGGTTTTTTTTTGGCCATATCATTGTCATTTTTTTTTGCCATGTCATTGTCAGTTTTTTTTTGCCATGTCATTGTAAGTTTGTTTTTTTGCCATATCATTGTCAGTTTTTTTTTGCCATGTCATTTTCAGTTTGTTTTTTGCCATGTCATTGTCAGTTTTTTTTATGGCCATATCATTGTCAGTTTTTTTTTTGCCATGTCATTGTCAGTTTTTTTTGCCATGTCATTGTCAGTTTTTTTTTGCCATATCATTGTCATTTTTTTTGCCATGTCATTGTCAGTTTTTTTGTTGCCATGTCATTGTCAGTTTGGTTTTTGCCATATCATTGTCAGTTTTTTTTGCTTTGTCATTGTCATTTTGATTTTTTGCCATGTCGTTGTCAGGTTTTTTTTTGCCAAGTCATTGGTTTTTTTTTTGCCATGTCATTGTCAGTTTTTTTTTTTTTGCCATATCATTGTCAGTTTGTTTTCGATTTACGCTTCTCTTTTCTAAATTTCCATATCTCTATTATTGTTAAGTGTCTCGAATGTTTGAATCACAAGCATTATCATACACTGATTACTAAAAATATTTAAACTAAAATGAATCGAAAGAAAATGTCACAAACCCTGCTATTTCTAATAACCAGCTATGTCAGGTTCCAAATAATGTCTAAGTATTCTGCAGTGTTCATGAAGGTCATTTTCTTTTTGGAATGTGTTAATTTCGTTGAATTAAAGTTCTCGATAAAGTATGTTTTAAAAAACTTTTATAACAGAGTACCATGTTTGTTGGACCGAATAAATAAAAAGATATTCTGGAAAATGAAACCCCTATTGTTGTACAGCAGAAATAAAGGAAAGAATAGCGGATAACTTTAGGCAACAACATTTAACTAATGTTCAAATCTCATCAATCGATGAAGATGATGCAAATCGAGGAAAGGTAAGATCTTCTGCGGGATGCGTATGCACACCAGTGAAGACAGGATTGGGTGAGTCAACAGGGTAAAAAGTAAAAAACAACCGTGAAAAAATTCAAAACGGAAAGTCCCTAATCAAATGGGAAAATCAAAAGCTCAAACACATCAAACGAATGGATTACAACTGTAAGCATGTCCTGCTATGGGAATCGTAAGATCTACTGCTGGATGCCTATGTATACACGCCAGGAGAAACTCGACCGGATGAGTCGATAGGGTAAGCATTCCCTGCTATACGTACAACACTCAGCATGAGAATTCACACTCATTCAAAATTTCACAGTCGGGAGAATGACACAAGAGGTAAAATTACAGATATACGACTCTTCTTGTATCGTAAGGTCTAAGACCGCGAAAATATATCGCCATGGAATTGACACAGAGACATCGTATCATTAACGATCAATGATAATGTTCGTTTAACGATCGGCATGTTTAACTCATCATGTTTTCTTGTCACGACAATATTCTTTATATCAAGTTCACTGGCATATAGGAGATACAAGCACAAACTGCAATGTGAGTTTTTGAGTTACAGGATATCATCAATATATCTAAAAATGAAATGAAAGACCTTTGTAAGCTGTTTGTTTGTTGTCTAACGCGGGTTGTTTTCTGTGTTATCTATTGTTTCTATGTGCATGTATTTTGTATATCCTTATACACCTATTCTGTTCTACCAGTGTGTTATTTGGTTCTAATACACCTTATCGCTATTTGTCCGCCCTTACTGGACATCGCAAAGGTCCCCGTAAAATTTTGACGCCACAATGGAAAAGTGATTGTTGTATAACGTCAAACGTTCAACAGGCGCAGATTCTCCGGTCAAGCGGAACAAATCTCCAAATAACGAGAAGGTGTATGGTTTGCCTGTCTTTGTTTGATTGTTAGTATGTAGTTAATAATCTCATTATTGCACTGTCGATAAAATTATTGCAAATTAAATCATGATTATTGTTTGTTAAACGTCCAGTGTCAAAAAAAATTATGTAAATTCAGGGACAAGAACAAGTTATTGAACTAACTAGAAATACAATTTGCAGGTTCTGCAACATAGGTGGACCAGAATAAACATCAGAATCTTGGACTGACACTGGAAAGTTATATTAAATAGAGGAAGAAATTAAATGCACTTAACGACTTACTCAGTGTAGAAATATAATTGCTGTGTGATGCCAATTAGGAATAAAAAATGTTGCAAGAGCAGATGTTCTTAAACTTAAGTCACTTTTGGAATTAGTTATCAAAGGTATCAGGATTATAATTTAATACGACAGACGCGTGTTCCGTCTACATAAGACTAATCAGTGATTCTCAGGCCGAAATAGTTATAAAGCCAAAAAAGTACAAAGTTGAAGAGCATTGAGGACCAAAAATTCAGAAACGTTTGGCCAAATACGGCTTATAATCTGATCCTGGGAAAAGAAAATCCTTAGTTTTTCGAAAAATTCAAAGTTTTGTAACAGTCTGGATGTTTATTAAAGTGACCATATAATTGATATACATGTCAACACGGAAGTGCTGACTACTGTTAATTGTACCTTATTATCACATAATTATTAATGAGGTATATGAATATGATGAATTAACCAACAATATTGACTATAATAATTAACGGATGCTCCTACAATATATTTTTTTTAATGAAATACTAATTGATGATATAATTACAAGGATTAATCCGACACTGAAAAACATATAAAATAGCATCATACAATTATAATGATATATTGCAAACGTCATGGGTATTATTGTGTTTTATATTATAATATATTCAACGCATTATAGCATTCTAACCAATTAAAATATTGGAAATACGGTTAGCATTGACTGATCACTTTGGATTCGAAAAATTTATACAGTGGACGATCTTGGTTGTAAAGGAAACACACAAAATGAAGTAAAATAGATTATTTGATCCTTGAGCTAAAACAAACGAACAAATTGCATTGAAACGCTACAGTAATGACTAAACGTGTTGTTTGAATCAACAGGAATAAGGTAAGAAATTAAAGGTAACTTAAAATTTAAATGAATATATGTAACTTAGATGGAAATGTTAAAATAATGAAACATTATATCGCAGAGGAAAATGATTAGAATACTTCAGTTTGAGGCTACATTATAATGTATTTGCATCGCATGAAGAAAGGAGTTAATAAGACGAAAGAAGTTTTCCGATGTTGAAAAATAAATAAATAAAAAAATGCTACACTAAATAAAATCATTCTTCGTCAGAGTATTGTCTTGTAAAACTATTTATTATCAATTTCTTTTCTTTTATTTGACTAAATATAACTCAAAATTAATGAGATTCGATGCCTACTTACGCTTATAAAACGGCATACATGTATTTATATTTTCTGTTTCAACTTGCTTTTTGAGTGCGCGCATTAATTACTAAAAAAAAATCCAGATTTTATGGAAAAAATTATAAATTTACATACTGAAATACTTACATAATTGTACTGTCATTCAATACGATATAAAAAAAATCACCGGACGCCAAAAAAAAAAAAGATGGAAATCTATTACACCTGACAAAATCAAACAACAGGAACAAACATAAAAAAATGTCATATACTTAAAATGGTGAGGCATTTTCCGAAGACAAATAGCCTGGTTGTATAGCTATCTAAACCACCCTCTTATATGATGGATTTTTTTTTTATAAAAACGAGGCAATACTAGATGAACATTCAAACTTATAAATCGAAAATAAAGTGACCATAGCTAAAAAAGAAAAACAAACAAACAAACAATCTTACACAAAACACAACATAGAAAACTAAAGACTGGTCAACACGAACACGCAAATGTGTTCAAAGACAGCAATAACCAGGTAAAAGTATTCCCAGATCGTTTTATATTAGCAATGGCATTTCGAAATACCTCTGTTGTTCGAATGATAGTCTCCATGTTAGAGGGTATCACCAGTCTAATGACCATTACTCTAGTAATGACATGAAAATACGGATACGGTGTTACCTAAATTTGCTATTACACAATGTTGGAAATTATTTTAAATTAAGAAATATATCTACCTCATGAAAAGCTCTGTACCCGTGAGCGAATTTGGCTATATTTGTTGTCTTCTTTGGTTTTAGCAGCTCTTTGTTTTTGAATTTTCAAATATTTTGGATCGAGCATCACTGAAGTTAATTCTTGTCTATATGCGAATCTGTTGCAGTAAAATTGATGCCGTCAATATAATCAGACCTAAAATAAATTGAAATTAATCATAACTCGTTAGATTACTGTTTCATTAATATTACATTATCAATAAAGGCAACAGTAGTATACTACTGTTCAAATGTAATTAATCGATTGAGAGAAAACAAATCCGCGTTACAAACTAAAACCACCAAGGGAAGCACATCAACTTTAAGAGAAAAACAAAGGAACAACAGGAACACAGAAGTGCAGCAAAAACAAACGCCAACATACATAGAAACGAACTATTTGATAACAACTGCTATATTCCTGACTTGGTACAGTACATTTGAAGAATAGATTTGAACCTGGTTTTATGGCTAGCCAAACCTCCCCCTTATATGGCATTGACGCTAAGTGAAAGAACTACAGCACAAACACACACAAGAACACTCATTACAGAGAAACGGACAACCACATAATATAAAACTGAAGAACAACAAGGAACATATTCCATCAAGGACAGAAAGCACAGGACAACACAAACAGTGACACACTTATCTAACGAATATGTTATCTTGAACTTTAGACAATTATTTTCACAATACCAGACCAAACAAATTATCATGTCAATGACGGAATTGAAATGGCTATTTTATAATTATTTGGACTACAAACGATAAGAAATAACACATTATCCGACTGAAACCACAACAGAAACATCAAAAGTCAATACATGAATGTTGGATGTATAAAATACAGAGACACGTCGTAAATCAATGCAAATTCACACTCGGTAAAACAGACACATTCAGGAATAGGTCACATACATTACTTAGCAGACAAAAGTAGAATATGAAAATACTGAAAATATGGACGAAATCTCAAATGATAGAAAAACAAATGATCTGTTCACTTTATACTATATCATAATGGATAAGAATACTTATTAGATCTTATAAGATATAGTGTATTTAATGTTTGATCAGAAATAAATATATAAATCTAATTATCTTTACGACTGTAACACAAGTGAGAGCTTAAACTAGCTATGCATAAAGGAAACAGTAGTATACCGCTGTTCAAGTCATAAATAAATTGAGAGAAAATAAATCCGGGTTACAAACAAAAACCGAGGGAAACACATTAACTATAAAAGGACATATAACTATATATAAAATCAGATTAAATCCACTTTTTTCTACAAAAGGAAATACATGTACCAAGTCAGGAATATGACAGTTGTTTTCAATTCGTTTGATGCGTTGAGCTTTTGATTTTTCCATTTAGTAAAGGACTTCCGTTTAGAAGTTTTCTTGGAGTTCGATATTTCTGTTATCTTACTTTTTCTAAGTAACAACGACACTGTATATAATACTAACCCCACTCAACCACAGCTATCTTTCAATAGTCGTAGTCACAATTCCGATCTCTCTCCCTTGTGACATCACTGATTTAGACTTATAACCCAAGTTGTTCTCAAGAATGGAGACAAAATGGTTGCAACATATAGAGCAGGATATGCTTACCATTCCGGATCACCACAGGTTCTATTTTGTGTACGTGATGCTCATACTTTAGTTTTATATAACGCATTTTGAAGACTGTTTTTAAGTCATAATTATCTTGTTTGTTTGTTTTTGAAGGATAACATTAACAGATATAAGCAACACTGGTCAAACTATAGAAAGTATCTAATGAAAATGCAAAAACATAATCATAATAACTTATTGCGGAAATGACCATATGATGTGACAAATAAAGCAACAAACTAAATTATCTAAAAGCAATCAATATTAAAGATAAAACAGAAGGGGAAAGACTATAGAAACAAAAGATTTACAATAAACTATAAAATTGAAAGTAAGTTAAAAAAAATATTGAAGACATTGAGACCTACAGATGAATAAGATGAACATGTGTTTATTACAAAATAATTGTAATTGAAAAATAGTTTCATAACCAAGGTATTAACAAACAATTAAGGTTAGTTTGAAGCAGCATCACAAAGCCCTTTGTAAGCGGTGTTTTGGATCTTTTGGACATCTACTCCTTACTTTCAGAAAATTTGAATAAGAGTATGTTTAACACAACATCGCGTGCGCTTTTGTAAAACATATTTTCCCGTATGACTAATAAAACAAATATGATTTGCTTATAAAACAATCATTTGTTCACGTGACTAATAAAACAAATATGATTTGCTTATAAAACAATCATTTGTTCACGTGACTAATAAAACAAATATGATTTGCTTATAAAACAATCATTTGTTCACGTGACTAATAAAACAAATATGATTTGTGAATAAAACAATCATTTGTTCACGTGACTAATAAAACAAATATGATTTGTTTATAAAACAATCATTTGTTCACGTGACTAATAAAACAAATATGATTTGTTTATAAATTAATTATTTGTTCACGTGACTAATAAAGCAAATATGATTTGTTTATAAAACAATCATTTGTTCACGTGACTAATAAAACAAATATGATTTGTTTATAAAACAATCATTTGTTCACGTGACTAATAAAACAAATATGATTTGTTTATAAAACAATTATTTGTTCACGTGACTAATAAAACAAATATGATTTGCTTATAAAACAATCATTTGTTCACGTGACTAATAAAACAAATATGATTTGTTTATAAAACAATCATTTGTTCACGTGACTAATAAAACAAATATGATTTGTTTATAAAACAATCATTTGTTCACGTGACTAATAAAACAAATATGATTTGTTTATAAAACAATCATTTGTTCACGTGACTAATAAAACAAATATAATTTGTTTATAAAACAATTATTTGTTCACGTGACTAATAAAACAAATATGATTTGTTTATAAAACAGTCATTTGTTCACGTTATTGTTATTTGTATTCGTTATGATACTCTTTATTGTTTTAAGCATAACAGTGACTCGTATTTACTCGATGTAGACAGTCATTATATTTATAGCTTATTACAGGGGTACTTTTATTTGACAGTTTAAGACATTTGTTAATGCTAGTTGTAACACGATTTCCTTTCCATTATATGGTTTGTTCTGTTTCAGACAGTGACGGTTTCTAGTTAAAATCTAAAATGCACTAACCTGGAACCAAAAAAACTTTGAAGAAGAAGAAAGTCCTCTTTGAAGATGTCAACGATTCAGTTTAATTCAACTGTTAACACGTTAGCAAATATAACATTAAATGTAGCTGAAAACAGAACAGGAGTTTTTGTAATCGCCATAATAGAAGCTGTCATTATAATTCTACTGAACGTTTTATTACTTGGATTATATATAAAAGTACCAATACAAAATCGGAATCAGCTGCACATAATTTATACTTTCCTTGCAGCATCTGATCTGATAAATGGAATTTATCTTCTGCCGATTTCTGCTACATTCTTCTGTGTCCAAACCAACATATTTAGATACTACTACGTGTGTTTATCTATTATGACAATGAATTCAGTTGGAACTTTAACCACTGGATATTTGCTGTTGTTAC
The DNA here is from genome assembly GCA_037788925.1 of Mytilus galloprovincialis. NCBI lineage: Eukaryota > Metazoa > Mollusca > Bivalvia > Mytilida > Mytilidae > Mytilus > Mytilus galloprovincialis. The sequence goes on from CM075332.1 coordinate 19,613,144, forward strand.
TGACGGCGATTAAATGTTTTTCGATAGTCTATCCTCTTAAAAGTCTGCGGTACATTACGCGTAGAGCTGCAATCTGTCTTTCGGGTGCAACTTATATTTTTTCCTATGTCATCATCATAATTTCATCAATAGTTTGGGGCAGCGGAACAGTTACGTTTATGCTCGAGGAAGAGTGCGATATCAAAATGGCATATCGCGATAATCACAAACAATTTTTAACTTTGGCATATGCACTAAGTGGAGGTTTTGTAGCGGGAGTTTTGGTGTTAAATTCGATTATTTTAATAAAGATTGCAAAACGGACCAGGATTGGAGTTCAGGAAAACAGCAATAGTACAGATATCACATCAGTCGGATTCCGACGGTCCAATAAACCGTCTGAAGAAAACCGAACATTTCCAATAAATGAAGTTCCAAATACGACAGACTTAACTGGAAGAAATTCACTGAAAAATAGTTCGGGAAAGCCATCAGCTACGAAAGCATGTTGGCAGAAAGAGGCTCGTAAATATGATTTTAGGAAATCTAAGAATTTTAAGGCATATTTGACGGTCCTAATGCATGTAGGAATCTATTTGTTAAATGGATTTCCTTTTTTCATAATTTCAGTTAACAAGAACCTAAAAGTTACCTTTTACGATAATGACAGAAACGTTAGATTTGGATGTAATTTACTCTTGTTCCTGACATCGCTTACAAATCCCATTCTGACAATACTCAGAGTTCCTGGGTTCAACAAAACTCTGCGGCAAATACTCAGTAAAATCTTTAGGCCAAAACAGTAGTTAATACAATATTGTTTTCGTTTTTGAGAATTAATATTCTCAAAAACGAAAATGATGACATGTTGAAATTTTTAATATACGAGGACTTCATGCGATCTCTGTTTCGTGTGACTCTTCTTGTCGATGGACCTGTTATGTTTTAGATATATTATTATCAAGTTAAGCATATTGTTATCTGTCTGTTTAACACCGAAATGTTGACTACTGGGCTGGTGATACCCTCGGGGACGAAACGTCCACCAGCAGTGGCATCGACCCAGTGGTGTAAATAGTTATCAAAGGTACCAGGATTATAATTTAGTACGCCAAACGCGTGTTTCGTCTACATAAGACCAAAACGTTATGATTGGTTAAAAACGTCATAAACAAGGGAAATTCGATCAATGACGTAACGTTATTTTCATTTTTGGGTACGAACAATTGAATTACCCATAATACCTTAGTTTCTGAAACGGCCAATTGTAAATGTTGGAGCTGTTGTATGTTTTATTTCAAGATATTTAATGCTATAATTTTTTGATACAAGGTAAGTATTTCAATTAATTCAAAGTTTATATGTCACCGGATATATGTATCAATTTTGTTCCATTTATTAAACATATTATGTTATTTGTGTTTCAGTGTTATATGTTCCACATTCATATCATATTCATATTTCATATTCATGTGTCTTAAAGATTGACGACAAATGTTTTGCGCTGCGTATTTTGAAACAAACTATAGCTTTGTATGCTTTGTTTGGCTTTACATACTGAATATTTCAATTAGTACAATAGAAAGTTATTTATTTAAATGATATATATTTATATTCAAATGGCATGAGTTATGCATGAATTCAAGGCGCGGCATACTAACCGTATATGTATACTAATATAAGCACTTTTCGAGTTAGTCACTGGTCAATATAATACCAGGAAGGGCCGACGATGAGAGTCGCCGCGACAGGTACTTGTAACTTTATTTATTCTTTTAGTCATGTTTAAATGTTAAATTAAAGTAAAGATATTTTGGTATTTCAAATATAGAATTCAGTTAGGCTTGAAAGCCGCATTTTGGTATATTAGGAAATGTCAGAATAAAGCTCCGTTACATGCGAATATTTCGGTTATGCATATTGTTCATATTTATTGGAACACATTGTAAACTTGGTTTACAATTTATATATTTACAGATTCATATAATAAAGTATTATAACTTGGACGACTCGTTTAATGCAGAAAATGGCCCACAATTAATACCACGTCTTAAGTCTTTGTGGTTTCTGGTGAATTTATCTTGACCCAGTTAGGAGAAAGATTGGTGTCCTATTTTTCCTGCGACATATAGATATAAGTAGATGTGGTATGAGTTTCAATGAGACAATTCTCCATCCAAGTCACAATTTGTAAAAGTAAACCAGTATAGGTCAAAGTACGGTCTTCAACACGGGGCATTGGCTCACACCGAACAGCAAGGTATAAAGGGCCGACAAATGATTAGTGGAAAACCAACAGTCTAATCTATATAAAAAACGAGAAACGAGAAACACTTATGAACCACATCAACAAACGACAACCACTGAACATCAGGTTCCTCACTTAGGACAGTTGCAAACAAATACAGCAGGTTTACACGTTTTAATAGGTACCAACATTCACCCTTACCTGAAACAATAGTGTAACATCACAACATAGAAAGACAAATAGAAGTCAGAAAATAAGCCAATTAAAACTTAATGAAATTAAGTACATAAAGCCTTAAATTATGTATGATCCAATGACATGGAGGGAAATAACTACAAATTAAATATATGGAGGCGTTGTTCGAGTGCCAAAAAGACAAATATCAACCAAAGAATACTAGAAAAGGATATAGAATATAGAGTGTAAATGAAACAAAAAGGTAATATAGACTAAACGGACCAGAATGTGTAAAACGGAGATGTGTATGTTGATCCGATAAATCAAATAAAGACAAAAACAAGGATATTAACTACAGTGTAGGTTAAGGATGTTATATGATAGTCTATGAGACAGCTATCCACCATAGCACAAAATAAGTATGTAGAATGAGGAGAGGTGGTATGATGATCAATAAAACAACGATCCAACAAGACCAAATACAATAATGCAAAAAAACTACGGGTACCGTATGATCATGCCAAATGAATTAAACCTAAACCATATAGTAAGATACACAGGCTTCGAGATTAGAATTTGAAACATTTCAAAACAGAAAACCATTGGCATTAACATACTAAAAATCAGCGAAGGCAGACAGAAACCAACGACAACTGCTAGTTAGCAGGGTCCTAACTTGGCATTAAACATATAAAGAATATGACTTGTTTCATATGCTTGTTAAAAAAAGCTCTCGAATATACCTTAAAACAAATCGTTAAAAGGGCACTAGCTACGAGATACATATAAAATTTTGATTATGTTATATCGGAACTAAACACATTTATTCAAAAACCAGTTGTTGGCATGACACGATTTATTTTCTTCTCTTATATGTTATGATGGTATGATACTAAACCCCTAACGGGAAGGATTGTGCCTGATGTTCATATGATGAAATCATAATCTTTCAGTCAGTTTAATTGAAGTCTGGAGCTGGCATGTCAGTTAACTGCTAGTAGTCTGTTGTTATTTATGTATTATTGTCATTTTGTTTATTTTCTTTGGTTACATCTTCTGACATCAGACTCGGACTTCTCTTGAACTGAATTTTAATGTGCGTATTGTTATGCGTTTACTTTTCTACATTGGCTAGAGGTATAGGGGGAGGGTTGAGATCTCACAAACATGTTTAACCCCGCCGCATTTTTACGCCTGTCCCAAGTCAGGAGCCTCTAGCCTTTGTTAGTCTTGTATTTTTAATTTTAGTTTCTTGTGTACAATTTGGAAATTAGTATGGCGTTCATTATCACTGAATTAGCAAATATTTGTTATGGGACCAGTTTAAGGACGACTCCGGTTGTTTCTCGCTACATTGAAGACCTGTTGGTGACCTTCTGCTGTTGTTTTTTTCTATGGTCGGCTTGTTGTCTCTTTGGCACATTCCCCATTTCCATTCTCAATTTTATAATCTATAAAAGGTTTAACATACATTTAACCAGTTTAATTCATACAATTGATACGCTGGTTAATTTTAATATATAAGTGAACAGGCTTCAGTTAAGCCTTCCAATTGATAAAATTTATAGTATCTATGTTGTGATATTATACTATTGTTTCAGGAAAGGGAGAAGGTTTGGTACAATTAAAACGTTTAATCCCGCTGCAAATGTTTGCACCTGTCCTAAGTCAGGAATCTGATGTACAGTAATTGTCGTCTGTTTATGTAGTTCATACGTGTTTCTCGTTTCTCGTTTTTATATAGATTAGACCGTTGGTTGTCCCGTTTGAATGGTTTTACACTAGTAATTTTTGGGGTCCTTTATAGCTTACTGTTCGGTGTTAGCTAAGGCTCCGTGTCGGCCGTACCTTGACCTATAATGGTTTACTTTTATAAATTGTGACTTGGATGGAGAGTTGTCTCATTGGCACTCATACCACATCTTCCAATATCTAATTACCTTTCTTTGATCAAAATTAGCATCATTGGAGTAAGCCAGCCATAGTTACTTCAATAATTATTTAACCAATTAATTATTCACAATCCTAGTAATGCCCATAATTCTTATCACACTTTTATCCTTGTTTGATTACGTAGCTAATCATTTTGCGAATAATATAATGATATAATTCTATAAATTATGTACTGGCTTTATGTTTCCGAAATAAGAGCTAACCTTCTCTGAATTTATTTTACTCACGATAACAATGGTGAAAGAGTAATCGGTTAATGACAAACATTATGCTAATAATGCAAATGATATCAGTTGACGTTACCTTCTTATGTGTGTTTTAACTTTTATAGCTATAATTCTCTATGGTGTCGATGAATTGTTGAATTTGGAGGTAGACTTTTTCAACATATTTTATGCAAACAGTTGGGAACGTACTGTGAACCTTTCCTTGCCGACCTCTTATTCTTAATGAGTCGATTTCCTTCAGATACTTGTCAACTATAAGAAGATCAAGGAAGCCAGATCATCTAATTTCACAACCAGATAAATTGATGATGTTCTTTCCATTAACAATCAAAACTTTTCTTATTTGGTTCAATTAATATACCCCCAGACAACATGACACAGTTTCCTCCTCTCCATTTGTAGACTTATACCTCGAGTTTGACATAAACGGTCTTAAATCTCCCTCGCCCTGCTCGTCCGAATTTAAAGTATTTAATCTCTAAGTTCAATAGGCTATAAACAAAACAAACACAGATATAGGATTAGTTGCTCGCAGTAACATCCGCAGTAACATATCATTTTCTCTTGCGCTACAATATTTTATTTTACTTTCTTGTACATATTTCTTCGATTCAAACCACTGACATATAAATCCATGACATATAACATTGTTTCTCATTCGCATATTTCTTTTTTCTCGGTTAATACCGCCAACGCCTGTACGTATGTAATAAACATAGCAGCAACTGTCAATATACCAATGTGACCAACTTCAATTCTACGCAACTGTGAGCACCTTCGATAATATTACATTTAAATGCCAAACTTTATATAGTACCATTAAATCCCACCCGTAGAAACCGCCAAAATTTTCCTCGTGCATTATACACCCGATATCAAACTCTATAAATAGTACATACTGTTGCAGAACTAGTTATACTAGTCCCCATCTATAAATAATAACCACTAATAGCAAACGGGAAAACACCAATTTCAAACGAAATAAAATATATATCTCGGTACCAGAATCTATAATAAACAAAACAATTTTAAGTTTGAAATTATAAAGGAGTAGGTCCGGTAAGGACCGATTTTGGCCTCAAATTTCAGATTGATCTGACGAAAGATTTTGACCACTTTTTAAACACTTAAGTGTCTATTTCATTTGATTCAATTAGTTTATGAGAAATATTTTAACTGATTAGGCATTAAAAACGATCCGATTCAAGCTCAAATATGAAAAATCTTCCAAATATGCCGAAAAATGTCATTTTTCGGATGGTTTTTGTCAAAAATGAAAGTGGCCGCATCCGTGTTCATCCTCAACCTTTATATATGTTATGTATTATCATCAAATACAACTTACATTTTAATATTAAGGATGAACACGAATGCGGCCACTTTCGTTTTACACGGAAACCGTGTAAAATTTGACTGAAATGCTAGAATTGTGAAGATTTCAGTAATTTAGCATGACTTTATAGTGCTAGTACCCGATATAAAATTATGTACATTGTGTTGTCAAAAACAGCCCATATTAATGTAGCAGAAGCATTCTACTGTCCAATAAATAAGTAAAAGTTTACATTTTAACAATTTTGTAAAACTGCTTAATTTTGGGGCCAAAAAGGGGTCTTACTGGACCTACTCCTTTCCCCAACCTTAGCAGCAATTAACCAACTTCACCTGCATCGGTATTCAAGAGCTTGCAGCTGCTTCTCATACTTTGTAAAACGTCATCAGTGTCTCAATAGAAAGTTAATAAACCCGGGTTATGTCAAAGAACGTCTCGTCCATTTAGAAAATAAAGTTCATCGGAAGAAACCAAGAACTTGTTGGTAAGTATTTCGTATAAACTTCACCAATATCACTTGATGGTCTTGAAGTGTAGACTTCAAGTACTGATGTTGTTAATTATCTTAAATATGTGTAATTGTGTTTTTTTATTTGTCTTTTTCTCTATCAATACCGAGCCACGCCTTAAAGATATTACTGAAAATGTACTAAACATTAAAGGTTTAAAATATACATACATGCCATTTTGTTTATACTTGTTTACATAGTTGTTTGTTTTTAGTGATTCAGATTACAAAAAATTGACTGCTATACTCCAATGTTACTGCTATACTCCAATGTTACTGCTATACTCCAATGTTGACTGCTATACTCCAATGTTGACTGCTATACTCCAATTTTTGACATTTGTACCGATCGTCTGTTTGTTTTGCTCACACATTGTTGTCAGTATCATGGAATTTTGTGCGACTTTCATACAAGTGAGAGGTTTAGCTAACTATAAGACAAGTTTAAATCCACCATTTTCCACCTAAAGAATGCCGCGGGAATATGACAGATGTTTTCTATCGTTTGATGTGTTTGGGCTTTTGATTTTGCCATTTGTTAAGAGAATTTCCGGTTTGAATTTTTGCTTGGTATTTTTGTTATTTTACTTTTTGTTATTTACTTTTTCCTAACAGCAGACATTTCCACTTACCTGTCTTTTCAAACCCGTGTTTACTTTTTCAATAGAAAACTAAACTGTATTTTTGCAAAGAGGAATTCAAGAATAATGGTTTGGATGCAATCAATATTAACATCAAACATTGTAAAGAAAACAAGACTTAGACAATAAAACATGTCTTTTTCGATGCCTACAGTAAACCCAAACTCATTTCATCATTTGGTTCTGATAAGGTCTTGTACAGGGTCTGCTTCATGGGTACGAAATTAAGTCGTCTAGATGTAAATAATTAGTACCCATTGTCATATACTTATAGGAAGAGATTAATCAAACTGTAGAAATAGTTATCAAAGGTACCAGGATTATAATTTAGTACGCCAGACGCGCGTTCGCTGTAGATTTGTATGGAATTCCTCCTATCTTTTCTGTTGTTTATCGTGTTTCGTACATCAAATTTATTGTTCCAGTTTTGTATATTTGAACCCGTATGCATAAAACCACTTAAGTTAAGAAATGCAATCGTATTACTAATTTATCGTTGGACATGTAGCAAAATCTGTCCGTTCGGAACTAATAATTATTTAAGTAGCTTTATGCATACGGGCTCTTTACAATACTTTTGTATTTCCATTGACTAACCATGGAAACATCAATAAGTGAGCTACCATTTGAATTTTAGGGTTGGGAGGGGGTTGAGGGGGGGGGTGTGCTATGATGAAAAATTTTGTCCTGCATTTATTTGGGTTGTAATCTCTGTCCTGCCCTTTTTATTTTTCACTCTGTTCGGTCCTGCCTATTTTTTTAGTTTATCTCATCATTTTTTTAAAATTCCAAACCCCTATCCTGCCTTTTTATTAACTTTCATCCTAGCCCCCCCCCCTAAAAATCAAATGGTAGCTCCCTAATTCTATAAAAATAAATTCGTGAACAGGATTAACATAGAACTGAAAGAGCTTCTCTGTGAACAAAATTCTTCAAGAACAAGTCCGGAGCACCTGAGATCACCCGCAATTTTTGGTGGGGTTCGTGTTGCTTAGTCTTTAGTTTTCTATGTTGTGTCTTGTGTACTATTATTGATCTGTTTGCCTTTTTCTTTTGTAGCCATGGCGTTGTCAGTTTATTTTCGATCTATCAGTCTGACTGTCCCTCTGGTATCTTTCGCTCCTCTTTTAAACATAGCATGCCCGTTGAAGTAGGCAACATGAATTAATGTTGAAAGAAGTAAATACAGAATGGAAAGTGGTTCTTTATTGACGAGATTCTTATAAACAGAATTTATAAAATAATCTTTATGAACACGATACGCTCAAAGAAATACAATATATGTTTTAGAGTTTAGTGTGACGTCCATTTTCACTGAACTAGTACACAATTTTGTTTAGGGCAAGCTTAGAACCACCTCTGGGTGCAGGATTTTCTAGCTGCGTTGAAGACCCATTGGTGGCTGTTGTCTGCTTTTTGGTAAGGTTGTTGTCTCCTTGACATATTCCCCATTTCCATTCTCAATTTTAACAATGGTATACCGCAGCAAAAGGCCAAAACAGATAGAAGTTCTTCATTTACCATATGCTTAGACAGAATTAAACACATACTTCATGAACACTTAAAATAAAGTTAAACATTGAAACAGAAGTCGGACATTTTAATGTTTAATGACAATTTCAAGATTCCAACTGACTTTGCAAAGTTGACTATATATAATTAACGTATTTACATTTGTATGCAAACTTGTCCACCATTACTTGAAATCACCTAATTTCCAGTAAAACTGACATAAAAATTTTAAGATTTGACGTCAAAATTAAAATGTGATTTGCCTGACGTTCAAATGTCATTCGTAGAAGACCTGATGTCATTCGGAGATAAAGTTCATCTTAATACCAAAACTGTAAATACGTGTATATGGTGCCTGTTAAAACGTTAAGTCCCACTGCAGTTGTTTGCAACTGTCCTAAGTCCGGAACCTGCCTGTTGATCAGTGTTTGCCGTTTGTAGATATGGTTCATAAGTGTTCCTCGTTTTTAGTTTTTATATAGATTAGGCCGTTATTGTTCCTGTTTGAATGGTTTGCACTAGTCATTTTGGTGTTCCTTATTGTTTTCTGTTCGGTGTGAACGTAGGCTCCGTGTTGACGACAGTACTTTGACCTATACTGAATTACGTTTTACAAAGTGTGACTTTGATTGTCGCATTGGCACTCATACCACATCTTCTTATATGTATAATTTGACTATTTCATTTCTGGTCCTAATTGGATATATAGCTGCGTTCCGTTCTGCGTTTGATCAAACAGAGGATTTAAAAATCTAATCCCAACGGCCATATCTTTCTACTAAAATTTCCGAACACGCAGATGGACCCGCACTTGGCAAATTCACGTGTCGTTCTGACGGCACCAAGATGACTATAAGTTCAGTTAACCTTTGTGAAAAGTTAAAACACACTATTGAGGCAAGGTTTTGTATAGTAAGAAGGATTCGAATCTCGTGGACTTTTGTATAGACTGTATTATAATATCTTATGCAGCGCGAGATTCCGATATCGTAAGTGGTAGTGGCGAGTAGCGAACTCTCGCCGCGTAAGAGACAACGATAAACCACGAGATTCCAATCCTTCTTACTATACAAATCCTTGATTTAGGGCAGAATTGTCATCATCGATAGGTACGTTTATTAACACACTCGTTGGATTATGTAGTCTAAACGAAGGTAATTGTTTCCATCGGAAACAAACATTTATCTGAAGTAATTCCTAGCGTATGTAGATATATTTACTTTTTTATAAGAGAAAACAGAAAAGATAGAAATAATTATTTCCTATGACAATGCATTAAGGGATCCAATTTAAATTCAATGAAAGTATTAGCAATGCATTTTGTTTTGTATATAATCACGACTTCCTTCGCTGTAGAAAACATATTTATAAAGAGAATCGTGGTTTTTAAAAATAAGAATCGTCAAACCAATCAGATTTCCAAGACTTCTACTGGTTCTCAAACACGAAACAGATGTGAATAATCAATAACTTTGAAACATAAAGCGTAAATTTTGTATACAGTTTCATTTTAAAGTTTTATACTAGGACGACTACTTTATAAACATATCTTGAAATCAACATAAAATTAGATAAGATATTTATCGAACGATGATTGCGATTAAATTGAATTCAACCGAGGACGACTTTTCTACTAATACAACAGTGAATTTAATTACAAACAGGACTGGGCTTTTTGTAACAGCTGTATTGGAAGCTTTTCTTATTATTATTTTTAATTTACTACTTCTTGGATTATGTGCTATTATACCGGCACAAGCCCGAAATCAGCTGCACATATTTTATACTTTTCTTGCTGCATCGGACCTCCTAAACGGCATTTACCTTCTGCTACTCTCTGCTTCATTTTATTTTGTAAATACCAGCCTATTCCAATACTACAATGTATGTTTTTCTGTCGTGGTAATGACTTCCACTGGACTATCGACCACTGGATATCTTCTGCTGTTATTGACCGCTATGAAGTGTTTTTCGATCGTTTGTCCACTTAAAAGTCTACGGTTTATTACGCGCAACTCTGCAATATGTCTATCCTCTGTAGTTTGGAGTTTTTCATATGTTGTTAATGTTGTTCCTTCAATAGCCTGGGCTAGAAAAAAGTCCTTTTTTCTAAACGAAGAATGTGGTGTTAAAATGGTATATCATGATAAAGTTAAACAGTTTGTAAATTTAGGATATGCGCTAAGTGGTATTTTTGTGGCTGGAGTTGTATTGTTCAATTCATTCATACTAGTAAAAATAACTAAAAGGAATGAAGTAGGAGTCCAAGAAAATTCTAAGAGTAATACAGATATTGAAATGCGTCGGTATGGGAAATCCACCAAAGATACATCAGGAAAAAATAAAATCCAAGATATTAAATCCGTAAAACAGCATGTAAAGGAAAATATTTATCTAAAAGATGGAAATAAGTACGATTTCAAGAAATCGAAGAATTTTAAAGCATATCTGACTGTTTTGATGCACGTAGGAATATACACGATATGTGGATTTCCTTTTTTGTTGATTGTAGCGAATAAGGACCTTCACAAATATTATTATGATGATAGAAGTGTAAGGTTAGGCTGCATATTGTTTTTGTATCTCACATCGCTTATTAACCCTATTCTGACAGTTCTTAGGATCCCAATATTCAAGAAATCTCTGTGGAAATTATGTCGTAAATATGTAACCAAAGCCAGGTCATAAAGCACTATTTCCGATGTTTTGGTCTTGAAATACATAATGCTTGTGATTTCATTACAATGCATTATAATAGTTATATAAATGAATATTTAGTTATTGTTAAAGAAGTTACTAATGATTCACTGTTTTGATCATTTCACTAATAATTACATTGCATGTATGTTCCATTATGGTATGTTATTTTGATAGGCAATCTCGCGTCCTTCTGAAATGACGAGAAGAGAAAATGTCTTGATATGTTCTAAAAAAAAACCAGTCAATCAAAGTACATCGTATATTGATGTTAATTTGTATATGTGATTAGAGTTAACACATCAAGAAAACCCTTGAGATGGTGTAATGAACTTCGAAAGCACGAACCGGATGAGTTCAAAGACATCTTTTACTTTGCAAGCATAGCCGCCATGCAAATTATAAGAGCTAAAATTGACACAATATGAAAAAGGACACATTTGGATGGATCAAACGATTAAATTCATGTCTAGAAACACGAGTATTAGCTCTGTTCTTTATTGTTAGTAATGTATATTAACGGCTAGATGGATACAATAAGGAAGAATATCAAAGTAGCAAAGCATTTAAAAAAATCAGTTGATCTGGAGATTATTAAACAGCCTAAATGAAAGAACTGATTTATAATAGAATTAAGAACATTTTTTTTCCAAACGGTTATTGATGTGTAAACTGGGACGATTAACTCACAAACTGAAGAAAACTATTCATGATCTATCGTAGGTGTATCGAAGAATTTTTTTCTACAGAAATAATAAGAATTCAATGTTAAAAATAAGGTTAACACAAGTTTGTTCAGTCCAACTTAAAATAGACAACCAAAACCAATGGAATATATGAATGCAGACTAGCTCTCTTGCGTACGGATAAAACATATAAAGCGGTTGCTTATCCTAGCCGAAGTCGTGTTCAGTAATGTACTTGTTTACCAGAAAATTCAAATTTTGAGGTAATTCGATGCATTTTGTGAATCTAACAAACATTTTCGTAGAAATGAAACCTTGTTTCTGTTAGTTCATGTTTGTATGGAATTTATTCTCTCGATTTAAATTTAATATGTATAAAACATTTTGAGCACTTTGAGACACTTGTAATAATAATTATACGGGCTGCAAGTGTGGCTGGATGACTCAAAGCACTACAATTTATATCAACTTATCACCACTGCATTTGGAGTTGTAGACTATCGCCGATCATTGGCAAATAATAATGTTAGTGATATTTTGTCATTTAATGGCCAAGGTTATTGGTATCGCCCACTCACATGTTTTGTTTTGTGAATACGTCTCTAATGCTGTTACTCATTTTATTTTTCTTGCAAATAAAATATTTTTCAACAGAACTCCAATATTTTGTCAATCGATAACGTTTACATGAATAAAGGTAACTGTAGTATACCGCTGTTTAAAAATCATATGAACAGTTCAAAACTAGGTTTATTTTTTATATTTTACTATATTTGTGATAAATATTGCTTGCATTGAAATCTTTTTATCAATTCAAAATTATATATCCCTGTAATTTGTTGTCAATATTGTTTTTTTTTTTCAGGCAATACACTATGTTGCAAAAAGAAGGTTACGGTATGATAAGAAGTGTTTTAATGTAATAATCAAAATTTTAAAGCATACATTTTGAAAATCGGATGCAATAAACTCATCATAGATAACAGAATTAAAATTGGTACACCAGTCGAGCGTTTCGTCTATTAAAGACTCATCAGTAAAGCTCAAATAAAAAAAGTTAAAAATGCAAACTAAATGCTGTTGTTTTTTTTTCTATGGTAGGGTTGTTGTCTCTTTGGCACATTCCCCATTTCCATTCTCAATTTTATTATAAACTAAAGTACGAAGTTGAACAGAAATCTTTTAACCTATTTTTTTCTTCGCAGATCATATTTATTTGGTTATGGAAGGAAATACTTCCTATTTTATTTGGACAGCAACGATAAACGGTCCAAAAAGATATACAAGGGTTCAAATCAGATCTTCCTCAAAAGACTGGTGTCTCTAAAACATGTCATGATCTGGATCGCACCGAGTCTAGAAACGTAGGGATATTTAACAGGAATTATAAAAAATCTGTAATCAATATCTTGTTCCACAAAATGTATACTTTTATTAATTGAGTTTTATGACTGCTTTGTTTCAAGCGCCACTGATGAGTCTGATTAAGACGAAATGCGGGTATTGTGATACTTAATTTAAAGCCTGGTACTGTTAATAAGTCTTTGTAACCCCAGCTGGGACGGACGATGTCACTGTGGATAGAATAATATTCGCCTTCAAGGGATTCACCAGCCCAGTATTCATTACTTCTACACTGACATAAAAATATCATAAATAATGTCTAATTAAAAAAATATACTGTTTACAAAATTGAAAAACAGTTGAAACATTATTAGATTTCCAATCCAGGCGTGGATTACTAAAGGCAGATTGGCCAAAACATTTTGGAATTTGGGATTCCAATGGTCTTCAATTGCTGAATTTGTTTAAGTTTTCAACTCTTGTGATTCTATAGCCACTACTGATTCTCATGTAGACGAAACTCGCACCTAGTGTATTAGATTAATATCTTTGATTGTGGGCGTCCGATGCGGTGTTATTGATTTACCTTCACCATGAAAACTAAACAAAAAATAAGATAACCTAGCATGCATTACTACTGGAATACATAAGAAATTTTGACTGAAAGGAATATTAAATGAAAAGCCAAATATTCAATGCGTCAATTTTGCATGATTGAGTCGAACCTTAGTTTCTTGATAATTCCTTAATAAGTGAAAGAAGAATTTCAAAAATTGTATGCTATAAATCATTTCACAATGTTTCAGTGTAATCGGAAAACTGACTACTGATTTGATTATGATATCGAGCTGCAACCCACGATCGGTTGCAGACGTTGGCGATGCCCACGTTAGACAGTGACTAGAACATAGCTACTTGCCTGGGAATTCTCGCTTTAACTCCACTTATAAAATTAGACACAAGTCCTATGCAGTAGTTAACAATTTATTGATTCAGGATGGAATACATGTACTTTTACAAATGAGCGGATGCTGTTAGTGCGAATGCTTAACTCCCACTGAAGTAAGAACTTCAGAAAAAATATTTAAATCAAGAATTTACAGGTTACAATTTCATAATAGAAATGAGATTACCGAATGACAATGAAATAATACAATTAGAACTTATAGGACTATCAAAAGAATATTACAAAACGAGCTTTAGGTTGAATAGCATTATCAAAAGAATATTACAAAACGAAAACTTAAGAACTATGTAAAGCTAAGACTTTATCACAAGCATTATCTTGAAACAAATTTCGACTTCGTGAACATATATTGACACTTAACTGTTACTAAGAACACAAAAAGCTTTTAAAAGAAAAATCGTTACATGATAAAAAAATTACTTGGACGGACAAATATTGTAAATAAAATGATTTCGATAAAATAATAGTAAGTTTGACAATATAATGAGAATTCATGACCAAAAGTCAGTGTAAGTCCAAAGATATCAGATTTTAGAAAACTAATCTTTTTTAAATAGTTCCAACTATTCAATTTTAGAAGACACGGCTAAATCCTTTTATCTTTAGAAACAGAAACCCGTTTTTACTTACATTTCAAACAGAACGAACAGTCGTTCCTCTTTTGAAAATCGTTTTTAATATCATGTTACTTTTAGGCAACACCTGATGATGTTTGATTAAATTCTTAACAATTGATAAAGATGTTTTTAACCTTTTCATGAGTTCTTTATTAAAATGTGTTTTATGTACACATATCATAAGTATGATGATAAAGACAAAAGGATCAGTTGTTGATATTTGATTTCATCTGACGTACGTTCCACATCAAACGTGACATTTAACTTCACGCTACGAATTATTATCATCGCTTCTGGTTATTTCAATACATTAATAAAGAGTTTGTATTTTCTAAGATTATCTTCACGCTACGAATTATTATCATCGCTTCTGGTTATTTCAATACATTAATAAAGAGTTTGTATTTTCTAAGATTATCTTCACGCTACGAATTATTATCATCGCTTCTGGTTATTTCAATACATTAATAAAGAGTTTCTATTTTCTAAGATTATCTTGTTTTCACCCTTTTTTATGCTTATGATCATCTTCAAAGGTATAGTAAACATAACATTGGCTAGTACGTTTTACAGTGTATGAATAACTAAATTGGTGTATATACAAAATTTAGTCCTGGTATCTATGATGAGTTTATTCACAACCACTGGGTCGATGCCACTGCTGGTGGAGATGTATTTCCCCGAGGGTATCACCAGCCCAGTAGTCAGCACTTTTGTGCTGACATGAATTATCATTGATATGGTTATATTTATAAATTAACTGTTTACAAAATTTTGAATTTTTGAAATACTAAGGCTTTTCTACCTCAGGCATAGATTACCTTAGCTGTATTTGGCAAATTTTTTTAGGAATTTTGGTCCTCAATGCTCTTCAACTTTGTACATTATTTGGCCTTTTTAACTTTTTTGGATTCGAGCGTCACTGATGAGTCTTTTGTAGACGAAACGCGCGTCTGGTGTATATACAAAATTTAGTCCTGGTATCTATGATGAGTTTATTTAATTATATTGTAACTAAAATTGAGAATGGAAATGGGGAATGTGTCAAATAGACAACAACCAGACCAAAGAGCAGAAAACAGCCGTAGGCTCGTTTTCAACAGAGCGAGAAAATCCTGCACACGAAGGCTGGCACCTAAACAAAAATGTGTACTAGTTCAGTTATAATGGACGTCATACTAAACTCCGAAATATATGAATGAACTAAAATTAAAAATCATACAAGAATAACAAAGGCCAGAGACTCCTGACTTGGGACATTTCTGACTTGGAAAAAAAACAGTATTTTAAGGAATTGTTAGTAATTCTCTCAGGAGGACAAAACATATTCAGTAAAAAGTGTGTAGATAGATAAAAATACGTTTTTACACAAGTTTAATTGAGGAAAGTATTTTGTCAATACTAGATTATGATTTAGAAGGTCCAGAATAAGTAACGTAAGAACTGAAAGCAACTGCAATACACTGTACATTAAAAATACATATATACCTTAGAAAAATTATCAGTACAGTCAATGAGTCATGTCAAGAAGAATACAAGATTAACCTTTCTTGGACCATAATTATTGTTAGTCGTTGTTTTTGTTAGTAAATGGTAGATGATATAAAAGCTTAGTTTTATAAGGCTGCAATGTGTTGATTCACAAAGAATCTAAATTGCATTTACGTTGTTGAATCATCAATTGTTTAAAAAAAATAAATGGTACCATAAGTACACGGATTCTAGATTATTAAGAGAAAAAGAAACACATGATAGTGTCTGTGTATTGGAAGGAAACACATTGTACAGAGGAATAATATTTAATCATTGATGGGTTTAGTTCCTTAAATTTAACAAGGAAAAAAGTGAGACTGATATGAAACATCAGATTGAATTTCAGTTTTGGTAAAATAAACCTTGAAACAAGGGATACCATTATTAGAAGACATATTTCGTTACAACTTAGTACATTATTTTTTACAGCGCAAGTGAAGGTATACACCTTTGTTCAATCTATAACCCTCCCCCTCTAACTCATCATCAAACAATCTATAACCATCCCCCTTATAACTCATCATCAAACAATCTATATCATTGTCAGTTTTTTTTTTGTCATGTCATTGTCAGTTTGTTTTCGATTTACGCTTCTCTTTTCTAATACACCACTCTTTAATTGAAAAATATATTTCCATATCTCTATTATTTTTAAGTGTCTCGAATGTTTGAATCACAAGCATATTTCATACACTGATTACTAATAATATTTAAACTAAAATGAATCGAAAGAAAATATCCAAACCCTGCTATTTCTAATAACCAGCTATGTCAGGTTCCAAATAATGTCAAAGTTTTCTCCAGTATTCATAAAGGTCATATTCTTCTTGGAATGTGTTAATTTCGTTGAATTAAAGTTCTCGATAAAGTATGTTTTAAAAAACTTTATAACAGAGTGCAATATTTGTTGGACCGAATAAATAAAAAGATATTCTGGAAAATGAAACCCCTATTGTTGTACAGCAGAAATAAAGGAAAGAATAGCGGACAACTTTAGGCAACAACATTTAACTAATGTTCAAATCTCATCAATCGATGAAGATGATGCAAATCGAGGAAAGGTAAGATCTTCTGCGGGATGCGTATGCACACAAGGGGAGACAGGATTGGGTGAGTCAACAGGGTAAAAAGTAAAAAACAACTGTGAAAAAATTCAAAACGGAAAGTCCCTAATCAAATGGGAAAATCAAAAGCTCAAACACATCAAACGAATGGATTACAACTGTAAGCATGTCCTGCTATGTGAATCGTAAGATCTTCTGCTGGATGCGTATGTATACACGCCAGTAGATACTCGAACGGATGAGTCGATAAAGTAAGCATCACCTACTATACTTGCAACACTCAAAATGCGAATCCACACTCATTCAAAATTTCACAGTCACAGTCGGGAGAATGACACAAGAGGTAAAATTACAGATAAACGACTCTTCTTGTATCGTAAGGTCTAAGACCGTGAAAATATATCGCTATGGAGTAAGGACACAGAGACATCGTATCATTACCGATCCATGATGATGATCGTGTAACGATCGGCATGTTTAACTCATCATGTTTTTCTTGTCACGACAATATTCTTTATATCAAGTTCACTGGCATATAGGAGATACAAGCACAAACTGCAATGTGAGTTTTTGAGTTACAGGATATCATCAATATATATAAAAATGAAATGAAAGACCTTTGTAAGCTGTTTTTTTTCGTTGTCTAACGCGGGTTTTTTTCTGTGTTATCTATTGTTTCTATGTGGATGTATTTTTGTATATCCTTATACTTATTCTGTTCTACCAGTGTGTTATTTGGTTCTAATACACCTTATCGCTATTTGTCCGCCATTACTGGACATCGCAAAGGTTCCAGTAAAATTTTGACGTCACAATAGAAAATATCTGACGCCACAATGGAAAAGTGATTGTTGTATGACTTCAAAAGACGGCGCAGATTCTCCGGTCAAGCGGAACAGATCTCCAAATAGCGATAAGGTGTATGGTTTGCCTGTCTTTGTTTTGATTGTTAGTATGTAGTTAATAATCTCGTTCTTGCACTGTCGACAGAAATATTGCAAATTAAATCATGATTATTGTTTGTTAAACGTCCAGTGTCAAATATTTAATGTAAATTCAGGGACAAGAACAAGTTATTGAACTAACTAGAAATACAATTTGCAGGTTCTGCAACATATGTGGACCAGAATGAACATCAGAATCTTATATTAAATAGAGGCAGACATTAAATGCACTAAATGACTTACTCAGTGTAGAAACATAATTGTTGTGAGATGCCAATTAGGAATCAGAAATGTTTCAAGAGCAGATGTCCATAAACTATTCACTTTTGAAACAATATAATCACATAATGTATTATGAGGTATATAAATATAATGAATAAAGCAATCAATAGTAACTATAATACTTAATAAATGCTTCTACGACATTTTTTTTACGAAATACTAATTGATGATATAATTACAATTATTAATCCGAAACTGACAGAGATATATAATATCATCATACAATTATAATGATATCTTGCAAACGTCACGGGTAATATTGTGTTTTTATATTATAATATATTCCACCGATTATAGCATCCAATTAAAATATTGGAAATACAGATAGCATTGAATGATCACTTTGGATTCGAAAATTTTATACAGTGGACGATCTTGATGTAAAGGAAACACACACAATGAAGTAAAATAGATTATTTGATCCTTAAGCTAAATTAAACGAACACATTTCATTGAAAAGTGACAGTAATAACTAAAAGTGTTGTTTACATCAACAGGAATAAGGTAAGAAATTAAAGATAACTTAAAATTTGAATGAATATGTAACTTAGATGGATACGTTAAAATAATGAAACATTATATTGCAGAGGATAATAATTAAAATACTTCAGTTTGAGGCCACATTATAATGTATTTGCATCGCATGAAGAAAGGAGTAAATAAGACGATAGTAGTTGTCCGATGTTGAAAAATAAATAAATAAATAAATGCTACACTAAATAAAATCATTCTTCGTCAGAGTATTGTCTTGTAAAACCTTTTATTAACAATTTGTTTTCTTTTATTTGACTAAATATAACTCAAAATTAATGATATTCGATGCCTACATACGCGTATAGAATGGCATACATGTATTTATATTTTCTGTTTCAACTTGCTTTTTGAGTGCGCGCATTAATTACTAAAAAAATCCAGATTTTATGGAAAAAAATATAAATGTGCATACTGAAATACACACATGATTGTAATGTCATTCAATACGAAATTATAAAAATAGTATTGGCAAAAACACCGGACGCCAAAAAAAAAAAAGAAAAAAAAAAGAAGGAAGTCCATTAAATCTTACAAAATCAAACGCTTGACTATATCAAACAACAGGAACAAACAGAAAACAAATGTCATATACTTAACTATATCAAACAACAGGAACAAACAGAAAACAAATGTCATATACTGAACTATATCAAACAACAGGAACAAACAGAAAACAAATGTCATATACTTAACTATATCAAACAACAGGAACAAACAGAAAACAAATGTCATATACTTAACTTGGTGAGGCCGAAGACAAATAGCCTGGTTGCATAGCTATCTAAACTATCCGATTATATGATGGAGTTTTTTTTTATATAAAAACGAGGCGATACTAAAGGGACATTCAAACTTATAAGTCGAAAATAAACTTACAACACCATGGCTAAAAAAGGAAAATAGACAAACAGACAAACAATCTTACACAAAACACAACATAGAAAACTAAGACTAAGCAACACGACCCCACCAAAAACTGATACGGAAGGGTAATATATGTTTATAGTTTTGTTGTTTTCACAAAACATATGATCGTTTTCGTCATCTCCGTATATATCTTTTATCTACATAAAGAAGGTACATGACACTTCAGGGAGATAACAGCTGAACGTTTTAATCACGTTCAATTGTTACAGGAAAAATTAAGCTTCTAAATCATCAAAATTAGTGTTTGTCAAACTGCTATAAATCCAATGAAAATTTTCCGATTAAGTATGTTGTTCAAGTTTTTTTAAATGTTTATATTTTTGTCAAAGAGTCAAAGTACATATATTTTGTCAAACGTTATAAAAATTAAACGAGCCAAATTAAATTTAGTCAAGGTGTTTGTTACACCATTAAATCTACTGAAAGTTGGCACATTGTCAATCGTTTAAACATGACAAAGTCATGGCTAAAAAAAAGACTAATAGACTAACAACAATACACAAAACACAACATAGAAAACTAAAGACTGGGCAACCCGAACACGCAGATGTGTTCAAAGACGGTAATAACCAGGTAAAAGTTTTCCCAGTTCATTTTATATTAGAAATGATATTTCGAAATACCTCTGTTGGTGGACTGTTAGTACCGAGGTTAGAGGGTATCACAAGTCCAATGACCAGTACTCTAGTAATGACATAAAAATACGGATACGTTGTTATCTAAATTTGCTATTACACAATTTTGGAAATTATTTTAAATTAAGAAATATATCTCCCTCATGAAAAGCGCTGTACCTGTGAGCGAATTTAGCCATATGTGTTGTCTTCTTTGGTTTTAGGAGCTCTTTGTTTTTGAATTTTCAAATATTTTGGATCGAGCATCACTGAAAATAATTATTGTCTACATGCGAATCTGTTGCAGTAAAATTTGTACCGTCATCAGACCTAAAATAAATTGATATTAATCATAACTCGTTAGATTAATGTTTCATTAATATTACATTATCAATAAAGGCAACAGTAATATACTACTGTTCAAATGTAATTAATCGATTGAGAGAAAACAAATCCGCGTTACAAACTAAAACCAAGGGAAGCACATCAACTATAAGAGGAAAACAAAGGGACAAAAGGAACACAGAAGTGCAGCAAAAACAAACGCCAACATACATAGAAACGAACTATTTGATAACAACTGCCATATTCCTGACTTGGTACAGTACATTTGAAGAATATATATGAACCTGGTTTTATGGCTAGCCAAACCTCCCCCTTATATGGCATTGACGCTAAGTGACAGAAATACAGCACAAATACTCGCAAGAACACTCATTACAGAGAAACGGACAACCACATAATATAAAACTGAAGAACAACAAGGAACATATTCCATCAACGACAGAAAGCACAGGACAACACAAACAGTGACACACTTATCTAACGAATATGTTATCTTGAACTTTAGACAATTATTTTCACAATACCAGACCAAACAAATTATCATGACAATGACGGAATTGAAATGGCTATTTCATAATTATTTGGACTACAAACGATAATACATAACACATTATCCAACTGAAACCACAACAGAAACATCAAAAGTCAATACCATGAATGTTGGATGTATAAAATACAGAGACACGTCGTAAATCAATGCAAATTCACATTCGGTAAAACAGACACATTCGGGAATAGGTCACATTCGGTACTTAGCAGACAAAAGTAGAATATGAAAATACTGAAAATATGGACGAAATCTCAAATGATAGAAAAACAAATAATCTGTTCACTTTATACTATATCATAATGGATAACAATACTTATTAGATCTTATAAAATATAGCTTATTTAATGTTTGACCAAAAATAAATATATAAATCTAATTATTTTTACGACTGTTACACAAGTGAGAGCTTTAACTAGCTATACATAAAGGAAACAGTAGTATACCGCTGTTCAAGTCATAAATCAATAGACCACTTTCAAGTTCATCCGTCACCGGAAAAAACTCGTCAATTATGCACGCCTTTGTGACGTCATTTACCAGATAGAGGGGACCGCTTGTATCCCTGCACTATAAACGTTCATCAAACGATCGTCATTGTGCAGGATAAACTAGAAATCAAATTTGTTCAGTAGGTACTTATTCACAATTCCCTAATGACAGCGGTGCTGATTGTCAATTATGAGAATTTAATTTGCCGAATAATTCGTGCAATATAGCTTTATAGTTTTCCAACCACTCGCTCAACATTGGAAGGGAAGTGACGACACCCTTAACGAACAAGTGACGTTCACTAAAACCAAAGTTTTTGACGGAAATGCATCGAACTCGAAAGTTGTCTATTGAGAGAAAACAAATCCGGGTTATAAACAAAAACCGATGGAAACTATAAGAGGACATATAACTATATATATAAAATCAGATTGAATCCACATTTTTCTACAAAAGGAAATACATGTACCAAGTCAGGAATATAACAGTTGTTTTCAATTCGTTTGATGCGTTGAGCTTTTGATTTTTCCATCTAGTAAAGGACTTCCGTTTAGAAGTTTTCTTGGAGTTCGATATTTCTGTTATCTTACTTTTTCTAAGTAACAACGATACTGCATATAATACTAACCCCACTCAACCACAGCTATCTTTCAATAGTCATAGTCACAATCCCGATCTCTTTTCCTCACTAGTGACATCACTGATTTAGACTTATAACCCAAATTGTTCTCAAGAATAGAGATAAAATGGTTGCAACATATATAGAGCAGGATATGCTTACCATTCCTGATCACCACAGGTTCTATTTTGCGTTCGTGATGCTCATACTTTAGTTTTATATAACGCGTTTTGAAAACTGTTTTTTAGTCATATTTATCTTCTTTTTTTTAAGGATAACATTAACAGAAAGAGAACAAACAGATATAAGCAACACCGGTCAAACTATAGAAAGTATCTAATGAAAATGCAAAAACATAATCATGATAACTTATTGCGGAAATGACCATATGATGTGACAAATAAAGCAACAAACTAAATTATCTAAAAGCAATCAATATTAAAGATAAACAGAAGGGAAAGGACTATAGAAACAAAATATTTATAATAAACTATAAAATTGAAAGTAAATAAAAAAAAAATCTTGAAGACATTGAGACCTAAAGATGAATAAGATGAAAATGTGTTTATTACAAAATAATTGTAATTGAAAATAGTTTCATAACCAAGGTATTAACAAACAATTAAGGTTAGTTTGAAGCAGCATCACAAAGCCCTTTGTACGGGGTGTTTTGATCTTTTGGACAACTACTCCTTACTTTCAAAAAATTTGAATAAGAGTGGGAGTAGCACGACATCGCGTGCGTTTTTGTAAAACATATTTTTTCCGTATGACTAATAACAAATATATGATTTGTTTATAAAACAATCATTTGTTCACGTGACTAATAAAACAAATATGATTTGTTTATAAAACAATCATTTGTTCACGTGACTAAGAAAACAAATATATGATTTGTTTATAAAACAATCATTTGTTCACGTGACTAATAAAACAAATATGTTTTGTTTATAAAACAATCATTTGTTCACGTGACTAATAAAACAAATATGATTTGTTTATAAAACAATCATTTGTTCACGTGACTTATAAAAAAAAAATGATTTGTTTATAAAACAATCATTTGTTCACGTGACTAATAAAACAAATATGATTTGTTTATAAAACAATCATTTGTTCACGTGACTAAGAAAACAAATATATGATTTGTTTATAAAACAATCATTTGTTCACGTGACTAATAAAACAAATATGTTTTGTTTATAAAACAATCATTTGTTCACGTGACTAATAAAACAAATATGATTTGTTTATAAAACAATCATTTGTTCACGTGACTTATAAAAAAAAAATGATTTGTTTATAAAACAATTATTTGTTCACGTTATTGTTATTTTTATTCGTTATGATACTCTATATTGTTTTAAGCATAACAGTAACTCGTATTTGTCCGACGTAGACAGTCATTATATTTGTAGCTTATAACAGGGGTACTTTTATTTGACAGTTTAAGACATTTGTTAATGCTAGTTGTAACACGATTTCCTTTCCATTATATGGTTTGTTCTGTTTCAGACAGTGACTGTTTCTAGTTAAAATCTAAAATGCACTAACCTGGAACCAAAAAAAACTTTGAAGAAGAAGAAAGTCCTCTTTGGAGATGTCAACGATTCAGTTTAATTCAACTGTTAACACGTTAGCAAATATAACATTAAATGTAGCTGAAAACAGAACAGGAGTTTTTGTAATCGCCATAATAGAAGCTGTCATTATAATTCTACTCAACGTTTTATTACTTGGATTATGTATAAAAGTACCAATTCAAAATCGGAATCAGCTGCACATAATTTATACTTTCCTTGCAGCATCTGATCTGATAAATGGAATTTATCTTCTGCCGATTTCTGCTACATTCTTCTGTATCCAAACCAACATATTTAGATACTACTACGTGTGTTTATCTATTATGACAATGAATTCAGTTGGAACTTTAACCACTGGATATTTGTTGTTGTTACTGACGGCGATTAAATGTTTTTCGATAGTCTATCCTCTTAAAAGTCTGCGGTACATTACGCGTAGAGCTGCAATCTGTCTTTCGGCTGCAACTTATATTTTTTCCTATGTCATCATCATAATTTCATCAATAGTTTGGGGCAGCGGAACAGTTGCGTTTATGCTCGAGGAAGAGTGCGATATCAAAATGGCATATCGCGATAATCACAAACAATTTTTAACTTTGGCATATGCACTAAGTGGAGGTTTTGTAGCGGGAGTTTTGGTGTTAAATTCAATTATTTTAATAAAGATTGCAAAACGGACCAGGATTGGAGTTCAGGAAAACAGCAATAGTACAGATATCACATCAGTCGGATTCCGACGGTCCAATAAACCGCCTGAAGAAAACCGAACATTTCCAATAAATGAAGTTCCAAATACGACAGACTTAACTGGAAGAAATTCACTGAAAAATAGTTCTGGAAAGCCATCAGCTACGAAAGCATGTTGGCAGAAAGAGGCTCGTAAATATGATTTTAGGAAATCTAAGAATTTTAAGGCATATTTGACAGTCCTAATGCATGTAGGAATCTATTTGTTAAATGGATTTCCTTTTTTCATAATTTCAGTTAACAAGAACCTGAAAGTTACCTTTTACGATAATGACAGAAACGTTAGATTTGGATGTAATTTACTCTTGTTCCTGAAATCGCTTACAAATCCCATTCTGACAATACTCAGAGTTCCTGGGTTCAACAAAACTCTGCGGCAAATACTCAGTAAAATCTTTAAGCCAAAATAGTAGTTAATGCAATATATTTTCGTTTTTGAGAATTAGTATTTTCAAAAACGAAAATGATGACATGATGACATTTTTAATATACGAGGACTTCATGCGATCTCTGTTTCGTGTGACTCTTCTTTCCGATGGACCTGTTATTTTTTAGATATATTATTATCAAGTTAAGCATATTGTTATCTGTCTGTTTAACACCGAAATGTTGACATCTGGGTTGGTGATACCCTCGGGGACGAAACGTCCACCAGCAGTGGCATCGACCCAGTGGTGTAAATAGTTATCAAAGGTACCAGGATTATAATTTAGTACGCCAGACGCGCGTTTCGTCTACATAAGACCAAAACGTTATGATTGGTTAAAAACGTCATAAACAATGGAAATTCGATCAATGACGTAACGTTATTTTCATTTTTAGGTACGAACAATTGAATTACCCATAATACCTTAGTTTCTGAAACGGCCAATTGTAAATGTTGAAGCTGTTGTATGTTTTATTTCAAGATATTTAATGCTATAATTTTTTTATACAAGGTAAGTATTTCAATTAATTCAAAGTTTATATGTCACCGGATATATGTATCCAT
This sequence comes from Mytilus galloprovincialis, assembly GCA_037788925.1. Lineage (NCBI taxonomy): Eukaryota > Metazoa > Mollusca > Bivalvia > Mytilida > Mytilidae > Mytilus > Mytilus galloprovincialis. The sequence continues at coordinate 19,639,255 of CM075332.1, forward strand.
TTTGTTCCATTTATTAAACATATTATATTATTTGTGTTTCAGTGTTATATGTTTCACATTCATATCATATTCATATTTCATATTCATGTGTCTTGACGATTGACGACAAATGTTTTGCGCTGCGTATTTTGAAACAAACTATAGCTTTGTATGCCTTGTTTGGCTTTACATACTGAATATTTCAATTAGTACAATAGAAAGTTAATGCGATTCTTTATTATTATTTAAATGATATATATTTATATTCAAATGGCATGAGTTATGCATGAATTCAAGGCGCGGCATACTAACCGTATATGTATACTAATATAAGCACTTTTCGAGTTAGTCACTGGTCAATATAATACCAGGAAGGGCCGACGATGAGAGTCGCCGCTACAGGTACTTGTAACTTTATTTATTCTTTTAGTCATGTTTAAATGTTAAATTAAAGTAAAGATATTTTGGTATTTCAAATATAGAATTGAGTTAGGCTTGAAAGCCGCATTTTGGTATATTAGGAAATGTCAGAATAAAGCTCCGTTACATGCGAATATTTCGGTTATGCATATTGTTCATATTTATTGGAACACATTGTAAACTTGGTTTACAATTTATATATTTACAGATTCATATAATAAAGTATTATAACTTGGACGATTCGTTTAATGCATAAAATGGCCCACAATTAATACCACGTCTTAAGTCTTTGCGGTTTCTGGTGAATTTATCTTCACCCAGTTAGGAGAAAGATTGGTGTCCATTTTTCCTGCGACATATAGATATAAGAAGATATGGTATGAGTTTCAATGAGACAATTCTCCATCCAAGTCACAATTTGTAAAAGTAAACCAGTATAGGTCAAAGTACGGTCTTCAACACGGGGCATTGGCTCACACCGAACAGCAAGGTATAAAGGGCCGACAAATGATTAAGGAAAACCAACGGTCTAATCTATATAAAAAATGAGAAACGAGAAACATTTATGAACCACATCAACAAACGACAACCACTGAACATCAGGTTCCTCACTTAGGACAGGTGCAAACAAATGCAGCAGGTTTACACGTTTTAATAGGTGCCAACATTCACCCTTACCTGAAACAATAGTGTAACATCACAACATAGAAAGACAAATAGAAGTCAGAAAATAAGCCAATTAAAACTTAATGAAATTAAGTACATAAATCGTAAAATTATGTATGATCCAATGACATGGAGGGAAATAACTACAGATTAAATATATGGAGGCGTTGTTCGAGTGCCAAAAAGACAAATATCAACCAAAGAATACTAGAAAAGGATACAGAATATAGAGTGTAAATGAAACAAAAAGGTAATATAGACTAAACGGACCAGAATGTGTAAAACGGAGATGTGTATGTTGATCCGATAAATCAAATAAAGACAAAAACAAGGATATTAACTACAGTGTAGGTTAAGGATGTTATATGATAGTCTATGAGACAGCTATCCACCATAGGCACAAAACAAGTATGTAGAATGAGGAGAGGTGGTATGATGATCAATAAAACAACGATCCAACAAGACCAAATGCAATAATGCAAAAAAAAAAACAACGGGTACCGTATGATCATGCCAAATGATTTAAACCCAAACCGTATAGTAAGATATACAGGCTTCGAGATTAGAATTTGAAACATTTCAAAACAGAAAACCATTGGCATTAACATACTAAAAATCAGCGAAGGCAGACAGAAACCAACGACAACTGCTAGTTAGCAGGATCCTAACTTGGCATTAAACATATAAAGAATATGACTTGTTTCATATGCTTGTTCAAAAAAGCTCTCGAATATACCTTAAAACAAATCGTTAGGGGCACTAGCTACGAGATACATATAAAATTTTGATTATGTTTCTTTTTGTTCAATCATTAATGAAAGTGAAATAGTGAAATAATAATTCGCTTTTTGCGGCCAATTTGGTTTAATTTTGTCAAAATCAGCAAAGAAACATTGATGATGAATTATTCACTTGCAAGTCCCTCATTGTATCCATATTCATGAGAACTTCAATTTAACCCCTTAGCTAGAGATTAATAACGCATGCATTCTGCGTGTTGAGTTATTCAAAGGGAAAGAATGTCAACATTGAAAGTGAAACAAAGGTAAATCAATTAATTGACTGATTCGATCCACAAAACATCATTCTTATACAGGTAAAAACGATGATTAACAAATATTTTAATCTATAATATGAAATTAAACAGACCTAGAAAAATCCAATTACACGAGTCCACTTTCTATTAATATCTATATTTATGTTTATATCACTTATGTGACCATCGGAGGTCCTCGGAGGTCAACTCGATAGTTAATAAGATGGCGTCTAGACTAAAATACACTCGAAACGAAGTTACATAATCTCGAGCCCATGCCCTGAAAATTGTTTATTTTTTTTATTCTTTGGATAAATGTTATTCATTGTTATAAATCAAAAATGAGAATTTCAGTCAAATTGGTTAACATGAAGTTGACAGCTAGTGCCCCTTTAAAATAAGTTGTAAAGAGCTTGACTTAACCGATCAATTTTAAAATAAAAGTAAAAAGATGTAATGTTACCTGTGGAACAATTATCATTCTAAACAATGTAGACGGTAGACATCTTAGGTCATCGAATGACCTTCAACAATGAGCAAAAACCTTAATGCATAGTTTTGATTTTTCTACCCTGTATACCACATTGCCTCACATTCTCATTAAGAAAAAATTCACACATCTAATTAAATGGGCATTTGAAAAGTCAGAATGTGAATATATATGTTCAAACTCTTTTAGGTCATTTTTTAGTAGCAATAAACAAAAAAACTATGTCAATTGGACATGCTTTGATACTATATATGCCCTTGAATTTTTACTAGATAACATTTTTGTTCGCTTTAGGGATTCCGTATATCGTCAGATTATCGGAATTCCAATGGGGACTAACTGTGCACCACTTATTGCGGACCTGTTTTTGTATTGCTATGAGTTACAATTTATGACAAAAATAAGCAAAGACCCATCGAAACAACATCTGATACACAAATTTAATAATACTTTTAGATATTTGGATGATATTTTGGCTCTCAATAATGACGACTTCAGTATGTATATTAAAGAAATTTATCCTGTTGAACTTACTTTAAATAAAGCTAATACTAACAATGACCACTGCTCTTTCCTTGATCTTGATATCTATATCATTAACGGAAAGCTAAATACTAAAATTTATGATAAAAGAGATAATTTTTCATTTCCTATCGCTAATTATCCATTTTTAGATGGTGACGTTCCCTTGTCACCATCTTACGGTGTTTATATATCTCAACTTGTACTATTCGCTCGTGTATGTAACAATGTTTTAGATTTTAACGAGAGAAATTTATGTATTACTGAAAAATTATTACACCAGGGTTTTCGATATCACAAACTAGTCAAAACTTTTACTAAATTTTATCATCGGTATAAGGACATCATTCGTAAATATAGCTCAACATGCAGACTTCTTATACGTTCAGGTATTTCACATTCATTTTTTTATGGAAATATTCTTTATAAAGCACAAAGGTGTCAGTATTCACCTCAAAAACTAACAAAACCTTTGAATAGACTTATTAAGAAGGGATATAGTTACAATACTGTTGTCAGGTCATTAAAGATTGCATATTTTGGCGTTAATATTGATTCACTTATAGGGTCTTTGCATCGGAACTAAACACATTTATTCAAAAACCAGTTGTTGGCATGACACGGGTTATGTTCTTCTCATATATGTTATGATGGTATGATACTAAGCCCCTAACGGGAAGGATTGTGCCTGATGTTCATATGATGAAATCATAATCTTTCAGTCAGTTTAATTGAAGTCTGGAGCTGGCATGTCAGTTAACTGCTAGTAGTCTTTTGTTATTTATGTATTATTGTCATTTTGTTTATTTTCTTTGGTTACATCTTCTGACATCAGACTAGGACTTCTCTTGAACTGAATTTTAATGTGCGTATTGTTATGCGTTTACTTTTCTACATTGGCTAGAGGTATAGGGGGAGGGTTGAGATCTCACAAACATGTTTAACCCCGCCGCATTTTTACGCCTGTCCCAAGTCAGGTGCCTATGGCTTTTGTTAGTCTTGTATTTTTAATTTTAGTTTCTTGTGTACAATTTGGAAGTTAGTATGGCGTTCATTATCACTGAACTAGCATATATTTGTTATGGGGCCAGTTGAAGGACGCCTCCGGGTGTGGGAATTTCTCGCTACATTGAAGACCTGTTGGTGACCTTCTGCTGTTGTTTTTTTCTATGGTCGGGTTGTTGTCTCTTTGGCACATTCCCAATTTCCATTCTCAATTTTATAATCTATAAAAGGTTTAACATACATTTAACCAGTTTAATTTATACAATTGATACGCTGGTTAATTTCAATATATAAGTGAACAGGCTTCAGTTAAGCCTTCCAATTGATATTTTATAGTATGTTTTTTCTATGTTGTGATATTATACTATTGTTTCAGAAAAGGGAGAAGGTTTGGTACCATTAAAACGTTTAATCCCGCTGCAAATGCTTGCACCTGTCCTAAGTCAGGAATCTGATGCACAGTAATTGTCGTCTGTTTATGTAGTTCATACGTGTTTCTCGTTTTTATATAGATTAGACCGTTGGTTGTCCCGTTTGAATGGTTTTACACTAGTAATTTTTGGGATTCTGTTCGGTGTTAGCCAAGGCTCCGTGTCGGCCGTACCTTGACCTATAATGGTTTACTTTTATAATTTGTTACTTGGATGGAGATTTGTCTCATTGGCACTCATACCACATCTTCCAATATCTAATTACCTTTCTTTGATCAAAATTAGCATCATGGGAGTAAGCCAGCCATAGTTACTTCAATAATTATTTAATCAATTAATTATTCACAATCCTAGTAATGCCCAGAATTCTTATCACACTTTTATCCTTGTTTGATTACGTAGCTAATCATTGTGCGAATAATATAATGAGATAATTCTATAAATTATGTACTGGCTTTATGTTTCCGAAATAAGAGCTAACCTTCTCTGAATCTATTATACTCACGATAACAATGGCGAAAGAGTAATCGGTTAATGACAAACATTATGCTAATAATGCAAATGATATCAGTTGACGTTACCTTCTTATGTGTGTTTTAACTTTTATAGCTATAATTCTCTATGGTGTCGATGAATTGTTGAATTTGGAGGTAGACTTTTTCAACATATTTTATGCAAACAGTTGGGAACGTACTGTGAAGCTCTCCTTGCCGACCTCTTATTCTTTATGAGTCGATTTCCTTCAGATACTTGTCAACTATAAGAAGATCAAGGAAGCCAGATCATCTAATTTCACAACCAGATAAATTGATGATGTTCTTTCCATTAACAATCAAAACTTTTCTTATTTGGTTCAATTAATATACCCCCAGACAACATGACACAGTTTCCTCCTCTCCATTTGTAGACTTATACCTCGAGTTTGACATAAGCGGTCTTAAATTCTCCCTCGCCCTGCTCGTCCGAATTTAAAGTATTTAATCTCTAAATTCAATAGGCTATAAACAAAACAAACACAGATATAGGATTAGTTGCTCGCAGTAACATCCGCAGTAACATATCATTTTCTCTTGCGCTACAATATTTTATTTTACTTTCTTGTACATATTTCTTCGATTCAAACCACTGACATATAAATCCGTTACATATAACATTGTTTCTCATTCGCATATTTCTTTTTCCTCGGTTAATACCGCCAACGCCTGTACGTATGTAATAAACATAGCAGCAACTGTCAATATACCAATGTGACCAACTTCAATTCTACGCAACTGCGAGCAACTTCGATAATATTACATTTAAATGCCAAACTTTATATAGTACCATTAAATTCCACCCGTAGAAACCGCCAAAACTTTCCTCGTGCATTATACACCCGACATCAAACTCTATAAATAGTACATACTGTTGCAGAACTAGTTATACTAGTCCCCATCTATAAATAATAACCACTAATAGCAAACGGGAAAACACCAATTTCAAACGAAATAAAATATATATCTCGGTACCAGAATCTATAATAAACAAAACAATTTTAAGTTTGAAATTATAAATTTCCCCAACCTTAGCAGCAATTAACCAACTTCACCTGCATCGGTATTCAAGAGCTTACAGCTGCTTCTCATACTTTGTAAAACGTCATCAGTGTCTCAATAGAAAGTTAATAAACCCGGGTTATGTCAAAGAACGTCTCGTCCATTTAGAAAATAAAGTTCATCGGAAGAAACCAAGAACTTGTTGGTAAGTATTTCGTATAAACTTCACCAATATCACTTGATGGTCTTGAAGTGTAGACTTCAAGTACTGATGTTGTTAATTATCTTAAATATGTGTAATTGTGTTTTTTTATTTGTCTTTTTCTCTATCAATACCGAGCCACGCCTAAAAGATATTACTGAAAATGTACTAAACATTAAAGGTTTAAAATATACATACATGCCATTTTGTTAATACTTGTTCACATAGTTGTTTGTTTTTAGTGATTCAGATTATTACAAAATGTTGACTGCTATACTCCAATGTTGACTGCTATACTCCAATGTTGACTGCTATACTCCAATGTTACTGCTATACTCCAATGTTGACTGCTATACTCCAATGTTGACTGCTATACTCCAATTTTTGACATTTGTACCGATCGTCTGTTTGTTTTGCTCACACATTGTTGTCAGTATCATGGAATTTTGTGCAAATTTCATACAAGTGAGAGGTTTAGCTAACTATAAGACCAGGTTTAATCCACCATTTTCCACCTAAAGAATACCTCGGGAATATGACAGATGTTTTCTATCGTTTGATGTGTTTGGGGTTTTGATTTTGCCATTTGATAAGGGAATTTCCGGTTTGAATTTATGCTTGGTATTTTTGTTATTTTACTTTTTCCTAACAGCAGACATTTCCACTTACCTGTTTTTTCAAACCCGTGTTTGCCAAGAGGAAGTGAAGAATAATGGTTTGGATGCAATCAATATTAACATCAAACATTGTAAAGAAAACAAGACTTAGACAATAAAACATGTCTTTTTCGATACCTACAGTAAACCCAAACTCATTTCATCATTTGGTTCTGATAAGGTCTTGTACGGGGTCTGCTTCATGGGTGCGCAATTAAGTCGTCTAGATGTAAATAATTATTACCCATTGTCATATACTTATAGGAAGAGATTAATCAAACTGTAGAAACACCCAGTTTCGTTGTAGATTTATCTTCTCTATCTTCTCTGTTGTTTATCGTGTTTCGTATATAATAAAATTTAATGTTCCAGTTTGTACATTTGGGCCCGTATGCATACAACTACTTAAGTTAAGAAATTCAATTGTAGTACTAATTTATCGTTGGACATGTAGCAAAATCTGTCCGTTCGGAACTAATAATTATTCAAGTAGCTTTATGCATACGGGCTCTTTACAATACTTTTGTATTTCCACTGACTAACCACGGAAACATCAATAAGGGAGCTACTATTAGATTTTTATGGGGGGGGGGGGTGGTTATCCTGACTTTTTTTACATAAATTGTCATCCTGCCTTTTTTTTTTGCAAAGTTGCTCATCCTGCCTTTTTTTTAACTAGAAACCTCTGTCCTGCCTTTTTTCAAATTTCATCCTAGCCTCCCCCTAAAAAACAAATGGTACTCCCTTATTCTATGAAAATAAATTCGTGAAAAAGATTAACATAGAACTGAAAGAGCTTCTTTGTAAACAAGTTGAAATGAACAAAATTCTTCACGAACAAGTCCGGAGCACCTGAGATCACCCGCAGTTTTTGGTGGGGTTCGTTTTGCTTAGTCTTTCTATGTTGTGTCTTGTGTACTATTATTTTTCTGTTTGCCTTTTTCTTTTGTAGCCATGGCGTTGTCAGTTTATTTTCGATCTATGAGTTTGACTGTCCCTCTGGTATCTTTCGCTCCTCTTTTAAACATAGCATGTCCGTTGAAGCAGGTAACATGAATTAATGTTGAAAAAAGTAATACAGAATTGAAAGTGGTTCTTTATTGACGCGATTTTTATAAACAGAATTTATATAATAATCTTTATGAACACGACACAAATAAATACAATATATGTTTTGGAGTTTAGTGTGACGTCCATTTTCACTGAACTAGTACACAATTTTATTTAGGGCCAGCTGAGGACCACCTCTGGGTGCGGGATTTTCTCGCTGCGTTGAAGACCCATTGGTGGCCTTCGGCTGTTGTCTGCTTTTAGGTCGGGTTGTTGTCTCCTTGACATATTCCCCATTTCAATTCTCAATTTTAACAATAGTATACCGCAGCAAAAGCTTCATTAACCATATGTTTATTATGTGTGTGAATTAAACACATACTTCATAAACACTTAAAATAAAGTTAAACATTTAAACAGAAGTCGGACATTTTAATGTTTAATGACAATTTAAAGATTCCAACTGACTTTGCAAAGTTGACTATATATAATTAACGTCTTTACATTTGTATGCAAACTTGTCCACCTTTACTTGAAATCACACAATTTCCAGTAAAACTGACATAAAAATTAAAAACTTTGACGTCAAAATTAAAATTTGATTTGCCTGGCGTTCAAATGTCATTCGTAACAGACCTGATGTCATTCGGAGATAAAGTTCATCTTAATACCAAAACTGTATATACGTGTATATGGTGCCTGTTAAAACGTTTAGTCCAACAGCATTTGTTTGCAACTGTCCTAAGTCCGGAACCTGCCTGTTGTTCAGTGTTTGTCGTTTGTAGATGTGGTTCATAAGTGTTCCTCGTTTTTCGTTTTTATATATATTAGGCCGTTGTTTTTCCTGTTTGAATGGTTTCGCACTAGTCATTTTGGTGTCCCTTATTGTTTTCTCTTTAGTGTGAGCATAGGCTCCGTGCTGACGACAGTACTCTGACCTATACTGAATTATGTTTTTAAGTGCGACTTTGATTGCGATGTCTCTTTGGTACTCATAGCACATCTTCTTATATGTATAATTTGGATATTTCATGTCTGGTCCTAATTGGATATATAGCTGCGTTCCATTCTGCGTTTGATCAAACAGAGGATTTATAAATCTATTCCCAACGGCCATATCTTTCTACTAAAATTTCCGAACACGTAGATGGACCCGCACTCGGCAAATTCACGTGTCGCTCTGACGGCACCAAGACGACTATAAGTCCAGTTAACCCTTGTGAAAGTAAAAACACATTATTTAGGCAAGGATTTGTATAGTAAGAAGGATTCGGAACTCTTTGACTTTTGCATAGATTATATTATAATGTCTTATGCAGCGCGAGATTCCGATATCGTAAGTGACAAGTGGTAGTGGCGAGTAGCGAACTCTCGCCGCGTAAGAGACAACGATTAACCACGAGATTCCAATTCTTCTTACTATACAAATCCTTGATTTAGGGCAAAATTGTTATCATCGATAAGTACGTTTAATAACACACTCGTTGGTTTATGTAGTCTAAACGAAGGAAATTGTTTCCATCGGAAACAAACATTTATCTGAAGTAATTCCTAGCGTATGTACATATATTTACTTTTTTATAAGAGAAAACAGAAAAGATAGAAATAATTATTTCCTATGACAATGCATTAAGGGATCCAATTTAAATTCAATGAAAGTATTAGCAATGCATTTTTTTGGTATATAATCACGACTTCCTTCGCTTTAGAAAACATATTTATAAAGAGAATCGTGATTTTAAAAATAAGAATCGTCAAACCAATCAGATTTCCAAGACTTCTACTGGTTTTCAAACACGAAACAGATGTGAATAATCAATAACTTTGAAACATAAAGCGTAAATTTTGTATACAGTTTCATTTTAAAGTTTTATACTAGGACGACTACTTTATAAACACATCTTGAAGTCAACATAAAATTAGATAAGATATTTATCGAACGATGATTGCGATTGAATTGAATTCAACCGAGGACGACTTTTCGACTAATATAACAGTGAATTTGATTACAAACAGGACTGGTCTTTTTGTAACAGCTGTATTGGAAGCTTTTCTTACCATTAACCTTAATTTACTACTTCTTGGATTGTGTGCTATTATACCGGCACAAGCCCGAAATCAGCTGCACATATTTTATACTTTTCTTGCTGCATCGGACCTTATAAACGGCATTTATCTTCTGCTACTCTCTGCTTCATTTTATTTTGTAAATACCAGCATATTCCAATACTACAATGTATGTTTTTCTGTCGTGGTAATGTCTTCCGCTGGAATATCGACCACTGGATATCTTCTGCTGTTATTAACCGCTATGAAGTGTTTTTCGATCGTGTGTCCACTTAAAAGTCTACGGTTTATTACGCGCAACGCTGCAATATGTCTAACCTCTTTAGTTTGGAGTTTTTCATATGTTGTTAATGTTGTTCCTTCAATAGCCTGGGCTAGAGAAAAAGCCTTTTTGCTAAACGAAGAATGTAGTGTTAAAATGGTATATCATGATAAAGTTAAACATTTTGTAAATTTAGGATATGTGCTAAGTGGTCTTTTTGTGGCTGGAGTTGTATTGTTCAATTCATTCATACTAGTGAAAATAACTAAAAGAAATAAAGTAGGAGTCCAAGAAAATTCTAAGAGTAACACAGATATTGGAATGCGTCAGTATGGGAAATCCACCAAAGATACATCAGGAAAAACTAAAATCCAAGATATTAAATCCGAAAAACCGCATTTAAAGAAAAATATTTCCCTAAAAGATGGAAATAAGTACGATTTCAAGAAATCGAAGAATTTTAAAGCATATCTGACTGTTTTGATGCACGTAGGAATATACACGTTATGTGGATTTCCTCTTATTTTAATTGTAGCGAATAGGGACCTTTACAAATATTATTATAATGATAGAAGTGTAAGGTTTGGCTGCATATTGTTTTTGTATCTCACATCGCTTATTAACCCTATTCTGACAGTTCTTAGGATCCCAATATTCAAGAAATCTCTGTGGAAATTATGTCGTAAATATGTAACCAAAGCCAGGTCATAAAGCACTATTTCCTATGTTTTGGTCTTGAAATACATAATGCGTGTGATTTCATTACAATGTATACTAATAGTTATATAAATGGATATTTAGTTATTGTTAAAGAAGTTACTAATGATTCACTGTTTTGATCATTTCACTAATAATTACATTGCATTATGTTCCATTATGATATGTTATTTTGATAGGCAATCTCGCGTCCTTCTGAAATGACAAGAAGAGAAAATGTCTTGATATGTTCTAAAAAAAAACACAGGCAATCAAAGTGCATCGTATATTAATGTTAATTTGTATATGTGATTAGAGTTAACACATCACGACAAACCTTGAGATGGTGTAATGAACTTCGAAAGCACGAACCGGATGAGTTCAAAGACATCTTCTACTTAGCAAGCATAACCGTCCATGCAAATTATAAGAGCTAAAATTGACACAATATGAAAAAGGACACATTTGGATGGATCAAACGATTAAATTCATGTCTAGAAACACGAGTATTAGCTCTGTTCTTTATTGTTAGTAATGTATATTAACGGCTAGATGGATACAATAAGGAAGAATATCAAAGTAGCAAAGCATTTAAAAAAATCAGTTGATCTGGAGATTATTAAACAGCCTAAATGAAAGAACTGATTTATAATAGAATAAAGAACATTTTTTTCTAAACGGTTATTGATGTGTAAACTGGGGCGATTAACTCACAAACTGAAGAAAACTATTCATGATCTATCGTAGGTGTATCGAAGATTTTTTTTCTACAGAAATAATAAGAATTCAATGTTAAAAATAAGGTTAACACAAGTTTGTTCAGCCCAACTTAAAATACACACCAAAACCAATGGAATACATGAATGCAGTCTAGGTCTCTTGCGTACGGATAAAACATATAAAACGATTGCTTATCCTAGCCAAGTCGTGCTCAGTAATGTACCTCTTTACCAGAAAATTCAAATTTCGAGGTAATTTGATGTATTTTGTGAATCTGACAAACATTTTCGTAGGAATGAAACCTTGTTTCTGTTAGTTCATGTTTGTATGGAATTTATTCTCTCGATTTAAAGTTAATATGTATAAGACATTTTGAGCACTTTGAGACACTTGTATTAATAATTATACGGAGTGCAAGTGTGGCTGGATGACTCAAAGCACTACAAATTATATCAACTTATCACCACTGCATTTGGAGTTGTTGACTATCGCCGATCATTGGCAAATAATAATGTTAGTGATATTTTGTCATTTAATGGCCAAGGTTATTGGTATCGCCCACTCACATGTTTTGTTTTGTGAATACGTCTCTAATGCTGTTATTCATTTTATTTTTCTTGCAAATAAAATATTTTTCAACAGAACTCCAATATTCTGTCAATCGATAACGTTTACATGAATAAAGGCAACTGTAGTATACCGCTGTTTAAAAATCATATGACCAGTTCAAAACTAGGTTTATTTTTTTATATTTTACTATATTTGTGTTAAATATTGCTTGGATTGAAATCTTTTTATCAATTCAAAATTATATATCCCTGTAATTTGTTGTCAATATTGTTTTTTTTTCAGGCAATACATTATGTTGCAAAAAGAAGGTTACGGTATGATAAGAAGTGTTTTAATGTAATAATCAAAATTTTAAAGCATACATTTTGAAAGTCGGATGCAATAAACTCATCATAGATAACAGAATTAAAATTGGTACACCAGTCGAGCGTTTCATCTATTAAAGACTCGTCAGTAAAGCTGAAATAAAAAAAGTTAAAAATGCAAACTAAAGTACGAAGTTAAACAGAAATCTTTTAACCTATTTTTTTCTTCGCTGAGCATATTTATTTGGTTATGGAAGGAAATACTTCATATGTTATTGGACAGCAACGATAAACGGTCCACAAAGATATTTATTGGTTCAAATCAGATCTTCCTCAAAAGACTGGTGTCTCTAAAACATGTCATGATCTGGATCGCACCGAGTCTAGAAACGTAGGGATATTTAACAGGAATTATAAAAAATCTGTAATCAATATCTTATTCCACAAAATGTATACTTTTATTAATTGAGTTTTATGACTGCTTTGTTTCGAGCGCCACTGATGAGTCTGATTAAGACGAAATGCGGGTATTGTGATACTTAATTTAAAGCCTGGTACTGTTAATAAGTCTTTGCAACCCCAGCTGGGATGGACGATGTCACTGTGGATAGAATAATGTGACGTTTTTGACAGATAGCAGTGCCTAAATTTTTATTGATATTGTCTACATAGTTTTGTCTATATTTCATACAACCGTACTTTATATTATTTCATTAAAGCAGTAAATGTGTGTATTTTATTTCATTATTACCTATATATTGTTTAACCGTTTTAATATTGTATGTTCCAGAATGATACAAAACTTGTGTTTTCTTACCGGCAGCATTTGATTAATTGAACGTTACTTTCACTTTCGCTTTTACCGGAAGTCACGAATATTGGTATAAATATAGTGACAATAGAAATCTCATTATATATAATTTGTAGACTGTCCTGAACATGTTGTAGTTATATTTTTGTATGTTTTTCAAAATAGGGATAAATGTTAGAGTATTTTATGTAAGGTTTATGTAGAATAGAGTTTTATTCTGATTATTATAATAACTCCATATGAACTATTTTTGCACCGACGTTGCGCACCTTTTCACAGTAATAGGGCTGTATTGACGTCATTTCATCAGACGTTAAGGGCAAAGATATTTACCTTATAAGAAAGTTTCCTTAATAGGTCATTGATTTCACACATATTTGGATTTTCTCTCACGCGAAATAACAACACTAGCGTAAGATTTGTAGTATTTTACGTCAGTTCCAGCTTGTCCCTACCGCCGCCTAGCAGCTTTATTTACGTGTCTCATAAATTTCAAGGTACAGTTTTTCTAAAGCAGCAGTTTAAGTTCCAGAATATTGCAATATATATGCAATATAATTATTTTTGCAGTTCATTTAATTGTTCCAGTTTCCAGTTTTTAACGGAGGCAGAAATTTAATAGTTTTCTTGTTTTCTAAATATTATAAATTTTGAGAATAAAGTTTGATAATGAATTTCAACTTTGAATAGGAGAAAGGTACGTAAAGTCGGCAAACGTGTCCGTTTGTTTTAAATATTCAGTGTTGCTGTTAATATATTTTTATGATATAGAAAGAGGGTTACGAAAATTGTGACTTATTTATTTGTGTAGTATTTTACATGTATTTATATGGAGAGTGGCTGATAGAATCTGTGTTTCTTGAATGTTGATTTTTGGTGTAGCTGTTTTACAGTATTATCATTTCGTCTAATCTATATGGAATATTGTTAATTGTTGATTGCTGCTTTAAGAGATTTATATCTGTCAATTGTGTTCCAGTTGTTATTAATATTATGTCTGGTGAATAAAACTTATTATACACTTGAAACGATTTTGTGTTTGCATTCAGAGCATCAACGTAAAGGCGGATCTGATACCTTATTACATTACATATAAAAATACAGTCCGTCTCACACACACACACACACACACACACATAAAAAGGAGACTGCGCTGACCTAGAAACTATATTTGTGTGATATGCAGTATGCAGTAGCAGCAGCAGTAATTATCTTGAGCTTTCATATTTCCCGTAAATTCTTTTGGTTTGTTGTTGGTGTCTGTTTGGTCTAATGGTTGGTTTGGTTGGTTAGAAAGGTTCTCACCGGTTTGCGGACACGTTACAATAATATTCCTCTTCAAGGGATTCACCAGCCCAGTATTCATTACTTCTACACTGACATAAAAATATCGAAACTGCCCGGCAGTTCCAGTTCCGATCCGAATATGGGTCCGCCTACTAATCTCTACACTAATTGATAGAGTAAAGGAAAATATTCCGGAACAGAAAAATATACTGTTTACAAAATTGAAAAACAGTTGGAACATTATTAGATTTCCAATCAAGGCGTGGATTACTAAAGGCAGATTGGTCAAAACATTTTGGAATAAGGGATTCCAATGATCTTCAATTGCTAAAGTTTAAGTTTTCAACTCTTGTGATTCTATAGCCACTACTGATTCTCATGTAGACGAAACTCGCACATAGTGTACTAGATTAATATATTTGATTTTGGGCGTCCGATGCGGTGTTATTGATTTACCTTCACCATGAAAACTAAACAAAAAATAAGATAATCTAACATGCATTACTACTGGAATACATAAGAAATTTTGACTGAAAGGAATATTAAATGAAAAGCCAAATATTCAATGCGTCAATTTTGCATGATTGAGTTGAACCTTAGTTTCTTGATAATTCCTTAATAAGTGAAAGAAGAATTTCAAAAATTGTATGCTATAAATCATTTCACAATGTTTCAGTGTAATTGGAAAACTGACTACTAATTTGATTATGATATCGAGCTGCAACCCACGATCGGTTGCAGACGTTGGCGATGCCCACGTTAGACAATGACTAGAACATAGCTACTTGTCTGGGAATACTCGCTTTAACTCCACTTATAAAATTAGACACAAGTCCTATGCAGTAGTTAACAATTTATTGATTCAGGATGGAATACATGTACTTTTACAAATGAGCGGATGCTGTTAGTGCGAATGCTTAACTTCCACTGAAGTAAGAACTTCAGAAAACATATTTAAATCAAGAATTTACAGGTTACAATTTCATAATAGAAATGTGATTACCGAATGACAATGAAATAATACAATTAGCACTTAGAGGACTATCAAAAGAATATTACAAAACGAGCTTTAGGTTGAATAGCACTATCAAAAGAATATTACAAAACGAGCTTTAGGTTGAATAGCGCTAATATTTGAAATGACTAAAGAATTAATTATTCTTCAAATAAGAAAACTTAAGAACTATGTAAAGCTAAGACTTTATCAAAAGTATTATCTTGAAACAAATTTCGACTTCGTGAACATATATTGACACTTAACTGTTACTAAGAACATAAAAAGCTTTTAAAAGAAAAATCGTTACATGGTAAAAAAATTACTTGGACGGACAAATATTGTAAATAAAATGATTTCGATAAAATAATAGTAAGTTTGACAATATAATGAGAATTCATGACCAAAAGTCAGTGTAAGTCCAAAGATATCAGATTTTAGAAAACTAATCTTTTTTAAATAGTTCCAACTATTCAATTTTAGAAGACACGGCTAAATCCTTTTATCTTTAGAAACAGAAACCCGTTTTTACTTACATTTCAAACAGAACGAACAGTCGTTCCTCTTTTGAAAATCGTTTGTAATATCATGTTACTTTTAGGCAACACCTGATGATGTTTGATTAAATTCTTAACAATTGATAAAGATTTTTTTAACCTTTTCATGAGTTCTTTGTTAAAATGTGTTTTATGTACACATATCATAAGTATGACGATAAAGACAAAAGGATCAGTTGTTGATATTTGATTTCATCTGACGTACGTTCCACATCAAACGTGACATTTAACTTCACGCTACGAATTATTATCATCGCTTCTGGTTATTTCAATACATTAATAAAGAGTTTCTATTTTCTAAGATTATCTTGTTTTCACCCTTTTTATGCTTATGATCATCTTCAAAGGTATAGTAAACATAACACTGGCTAGTACGTTTTACAGTGTATGAATAACTAAATTGGCGTATATACAAAATTTAGTCCTGGTATCTATGATGAGTTTATTTACAACCACTGGGTCGATGCCACTGCTGGTGGAGATGTATTTCCCCGAAGGTATCACCAGCCCAGTAGTCAGCACTTTTGTGCTGACATGAATTATCATTGATATGGTTATATTTATAAATTAACTGTTTACAAAATTTTGAATTTTTGAAATACTAAGGCTTTTCTACCTCATGCATAGATTACCTTAGCTGGATTTGGTAAATTGTTTAGGAATTTTGGTCCTCAATGCTCTTCCACTTTGTACTTTATTTGGCCTTTTTAACTTTTTTGGATTCGAGCGTCACTGATGAGTCTTTTGTAGACGAAACGCGCGTCTGGCGTATATACAAAATTTAGTCCTGGTATCTATGATGAGTTTATTTAATTATATTGTAACTAAAATTGAGAATGGAAATGGGGAATGTGTCAAAAAGACAACAGCCAGACCAAAGAGCAGAAAACAGCCGTAGGCTCGTTTGTCAACAGAGCGAGAAAATCCTGCACACGAAGGCTGGCACCTAAACAAAAATGTGTACTAGTTCAGTTATAATGGACGTCATACTAAACTCCGAAATATATGAATGAACTAAAATTAAAAATCATACAAGAATAACAAAGGCCAGAGACTCCTGACTTGGGACATTTCTGACTTGGAAAAAAACAGTATTTTAAGGAATTGTTAGTAATTCTCTCAGGAGGACAAAAAAAAATTATCAGTACAGTCAATGAGTCATGTTAAGAAGAATACAAGATTAACCTTTCTTGGAGCATTATTATTGTTAGTCGTTGTTTTTGTTAGTTAATGGTAGATGATATAAAAGCTTAGTTTTATAAGGCTGCAATGTGTTGATTCACAAAGAATCTAAATTGCATTTACGTTGTTGAATCATCAATTGTTTAAAAAAATAAATGGTACCATAAGTACACGGATTCTAGATTATTAAGAGAAAAAGAAACACATGATAGTGTCTGTGTATTCGAAGGAAACACATTGCACAGAGGAATAATATTTGATCATTGATGGGTTTAGTTCCTTAAATTTAACAAGGAAAAAATGAGACTGATATGAAACATCAGATTGAATTTCAGTTTTGGTAAAATAAACCTTGAAACAAGGGCTACCATTATTAGAAGACATATTTCGTTAAAACTTAGTACATTATTTTGTTACAGCGCAAGTAAAGGTATACACCTTTGTTCAATCTATAACCCTCCCTCCTCTAACTCATCATCAAACAATCTATAGTCCTCTCCCCTTTAACTCATCATCAAACAATCTCTAGATGAAAAATCGTGAGAAAAAAGATACAGAAAAACATTCTAAAGTTGAAATTGCAATTTACTCCAAATGATTGTTTGTTTATTGTTTCAGAAACTATATCATAAAGTATATCCTTTTCTAGAGTACATGACCGGTCTGGTAACCTTTCTGGTCAGGGTCAGATTTCTATATTAATTAAGATACAATGTAATATAAAAATAGAAACATGTAGCACTCAAATGTGTCTTATAGTTATAAATGGAATAAAAACGCTTCATTTCAGTAAGCATTATCAATACGCATTATAAAACTAAAAATAATTCAGTTTTTTTAAACAAATAAGCATGTTGATAATGTTAATTTGAGAACAAACAAATACTTGTATATTCTGTTTAGCTATGCTGGAACTCATATATCTCTTTTTATAATTGCTTTCGTGTTTGAATTGTTTTGCACTAGTCATTTTGAGGCTGCCATATGTGGAGCAGGATCTGATTACCCTGCCGGACGACCTGAGATCACCCCAAGTTTCTGGTGGGGGTTCGTGTCACTTAGTTTTTATTTTCCTATATTGTATTTTGTGTACTATTGTTTGTCTATCTTTTTCTTTTTTAGCCATGGCGTTGTCAGTTTATTTTCGATTTATGAGTTTAACTGTCCCTTCTGGTATCTTTCGTCCCTCTTTTATAGCTTTCGGTGTGAGCCAAGGCTCTGAGTTGAAGGCCGTACTTTGACCTATTATTGTTTACTTTTTGCACCCTGTGACTTGGATTGAGAGTTGTCTCAATGGCATTCAAACTACAATTTTTTTATTTCTATATATGCATGACGTAAAAAGATCATATAACTTTAAACCGAGTTAAAGCATAAGCAATTGTCATTTTTTCGGGACCACATCCGTTTTTCACAATCAACAACTCTACAGTGATGCTTGAGTCATGATATTTAAAACTAAAAAAATCTTTCACTAATTTTGAAGAGCTGATAAAACCAAAAGGGGTCTAAAGTATAGCCAAATAAAGAAATTCAGCTGTATAAAGAAGGTTCGGTTCGTCTATCAAAATCGAATCTATAGAAAATAACAGCCAATCCGACATCGAAGAAAACAAGATTTCCTCTACGTTATATCCATCTATTCTCCGAGTAAATATGAATACCTAAGCTGGGGTGTTTGCTAGCTTATATCCATTCATCGTTCGGAATAACATCTATTGTTTCAAAATTGCCTTATGGACTCTGAGAAATAAATGTGAATAACAAGTTCAGGTCTGCAAGATGCAAGAAAAAAGTATAACGTTGTTTTCTCGACTTTTAATGGAAATTATCAAGAGATAAGAAAGATCCTGGGTTCAACTACGAGTTGGAAGTAAACACTATTTACAAAAAGTACTGCGCCAAGGTCAACAAAGCCGTCCTATAAAATTCACGTCCATAAAACGGCAGTTCAACAGCAGCTTAGACACAACAATCAACATATTACAAGATCTTTGTATCCAATATAAGACGAATTGTCCGTTGACCAACTGCCGAGCGTTCATGGGCCTAACCTGTTCTTATGTTGTGCTTTTACACTCTTGGATAAATAATACGCTAATTAATAGTTTGAAGCAAAAATCAAAAGTTTCCTTTGCTATACTATATAGTTTGATATGAGCAATGCATACTATCATATCTTCCTGTACTGGTAATAGTGATATATATATATATATATATGAAATCAGCTTTGAAAATATTGCTGTAGAAATTATCACTTTTACATTAAAGTAAGGAGAACGGGTGCCTCTTTTTGTTGACTTGTATTGAGCTAACTTTCAGTAATTGGGATTTTTTGCAACCCGTATATTATGTGATTTATGTTGTGCTTTTGTTACTTATTATTTTGTTATGTTTTTAGTTTAATTATTCAATTATAGAAAAAAAAATAGTTTAACCCAATGTGATAAAAATTCGTCGCTTATGTAAGCTTTAAATAGTTTCAATTTGGGGTCATGTTCGTATCACTTTTATGCAAATGTTTCTTAATTTGTCGGTACTTATAACCTCTTGCCTTTCAAATATTTAAATATTCAAATAGAGTGTTCCTGTACAAGGTTAATCCAGGAAAGCGCTTCAGGCGTGTGAAATTAATACAGTATTATTTTGATGACTGAAGTTCGATACTGCTGCTGGTGAGCTATTAGTCTATGATGGTTTGATTACCTCAGTAGTCGGTATTTTTATTAGTTCAGTAAACGGTTCTTTTATTAACTCAGTAAACGCTTCTTTTATTAGCTCAGTAGTCGGTTCTTTTATTATCTCAATAGTCGGTACTTTTATTAGTTCAGTAAAATGGTGTTTTATTAACTCAGTAGTCGGTACTTTTATTAGTTCAGTAGTCGGTTATTTTATTAGCTCAGTAGTCGGTACTTTTGTTAGCTCAGTTGTCCGTAGTTGTATTATCTCAGTAGTCGGTACTTTCATTACTTCAGTAGTCGGTTTTTGTATTAGCTCAGTATTCAGTACTTGTATAATCTCAGTAGGTTGTACTTTTATTAGCTCAGTAGTCGGTACTTTTATTAGCTCAGTAGTCAGTACTTTTATTAGCTCAGTAGTCGATACTTTTATTAACTCAGAAGTCGGTACTTTTATTAGCTCAGTAGTCGGTACTTGTATTATCTCAGTAGATGGTATGTTTATTAGCTCAGTAGTCAGTACTTTTATTAGTTCAGTAGTCGATACTTTTATTAGCTCAGTAGTCGGTACTTGTATTAGCTCAGTATTCGGTACTTGTATTATCTCAGTAGGTTGTACTTTTATTAGCTCAATAGTCGGTACTTTTATTAGCTCAGTAGTCGGTACTTGGATTTCTTCAGTAGTCGGTACTGGTATAAGCTCAGTATACTGTATTCGTATTAACTCAGTAGTCAGAACTTTAATTAGCTCAGTAGTCGGTACTTTTATTAGCTCAGTAGTAGGTACTTTTATTAGCTCAGTAGTCGGTACTTTTATTAGCTCAGTAGTCGGTACTTTTATCAGCTCAGTATTCGGTACTTTTATCAGCTCAGTAGTCGGTATTTTTATCAGCTCAGTAGTCGGTACTGGTATTAGATCAGTAGTCAGTACTTTTCTTAGCTCAGTAATGGTACTTTTTTTAGCTCTGTATTCGGTACTTTTATCATTAATATATCTAAAAATGAAATGAAAGACGTTTGTAAGCTGTTTTTTTGTTGTCTAACGTGGGTTGTTTTCTGTGTTATCTATTGTTTCTATGAGCATGTATTTTTGTATATCCTTATACCTATTCTGTTCTACCAGTGTGTTATTTGGTTCTAATATACCTTATCGCTATTTGTCCGCCATTACTGGACATCGCAAAGGTCCCCGTAAAATTTTGACGTCACAATAGAAAATATCTGACGCCACAATGGAAAAGTGATTGTTTTATGACGTCAAAAGTTCAACCGGCGCAGATTCTCCGGTCAAGCGGAACATATCTCCAAATAGCGATAAGGTGTATGGTTTGCCTGTCTTTGTTTTGTTTGTTAGTATGTAGTTATTAATCTCATTATTGCACTGTCGATAGAATTATTGAAAATTAAATCATGATTATTGTTTGTTAAACGTCCAGTGTCAAAAAAATTTATGTAAATTCAGGGACAAGAACAAGTTATTGAACTAACTAGAAATACAATTTGCAGGTTCTGCAATATAGGTGGACCAGAATGAACATCAGAATCTTGGACTGACACTGGAAAGTTATATTAAATAGAAGCAGAAATTAAATGCACTAAATGACTTACTCAGTGTAGAAATATAATTGCTATGTGATGCCAATTAGGGATAAAAAATGTTGCAAGAGCAGATGTTCTTAAACTTAAGTCACTTTTGAAATTAGTTATCAAAGGTACCAGGATTATAATTTAATACGGCAGACACGTGTTCCGTCTACATAAGACTAATCAGTGATTCGCAGATCGAAATAGTTATAAAGCCAAAAAAGGACAAAGTTCAAGAGCATTGAGGACCAAAAATTCCAAAAAGGTGGGCCAAAGTTACGGCTAAAATAATCTATTCCTGGGATAAGAAAATCCTTAGTTTTTCGAAAAATTCAAAGTTTTGGAACAGCCTGGATGTTTATTAAAATGACCATATAATTGATATACATGTCAACACGGAAGTGCTGACTACTGTAAATAATACCTCATTATCACATAATTATTAATGAGGTATATGAATATGATGAATTAACCAACAATATTAACTATAAAATTAACGGATACTCCTACAATATATTTTTTTTAATGAAATACTATTATATGATATTGATGATATTATTACAAGGATTAATCCGACACTGACAAACATATATAATATCATCATACAATTATAATGATATTTTGCAAACTTCATGGGTATTATTGTGTTATATATTATAATATATTCAAACCATTATAGCATTCTAACCAATTAAAATATTGGAAATACGGTTAGCATTGACTGATCACTCTGGATTAGAAAATGGACAGTCTTGATTGTAAAGGAAACCCACAAGATAAAGAGAAGTAAAATATTTGATCTTTAAGCTAAAACAGACGAACATATGTAATTGAAACGTTACAGCAATGGCTCAAAGCGTTGTTTAAATCAAGGTAAGACGTTAAAGGTAACTTAAAATTTATATTATTACGTTGAAATGTTATAATAATCAACAAAAAATAAGGTAAGAATTAAGGTAACTTAAAATTTGTATGAATATGTATCTTTGATTGAAATGTTAAAATAATACACAAAAAATAAGGTAAGAATTAAAGGTAACTAAAAATTTGAATGAATATGTAACTTTGATTGAAATGTTAAAATAAAACACAGAAAATAAGGTAAGAATTAAAGGTAACTTAAGATTTGTATGAATAAGTAACTTTGATTGAAATGTCAAAATAATAAAAAAAAAAAAAATAAGGTAAGAATTAAAACTAACTTAAAATTTGTATGAATAAGTAACTTTGATTGAAATGTCAAAATAATAAAAAAAAAAATAAGGTAAGAATTAAAACTAACTTAAAATTTGTATGAATATGTAACTTTGATTGAAATGTTAAAATAATCAACAAAAAATAAGGTAAGAATTAAAGGTAACTAATAATTTGTAAAAAAAATTGAAATGTTTATATAATGAATCATTATATTGCAAAGGACAACCATTAAAATACTTTGGTTTGAGGCCACTTAAAACAGTATCTGTATCGCTCAAAGTGAGGAGTAAATTGGCTGAAAGTAGTTGTCCTATGGTCAAATAAAAAAAAAATTAAAGCTGCATTAAATGAATTCATTCTTCGTCTGAGTATTTTCTGTTAAACTCAGGACAACCAGTTTTTTTTCCATTATTTTCTTTTATTTTCTGTAATGCCTAGATACGAGTATAGCACAGAATGCATGTGTCTATATTTTCTGTTACAACTTTCTTTTTAGGTGCAAGTGTTATGTACTAATCTAATCCAGAAAACATGGAAAATAGAAATAAATTTACACACTGAAATACTTACACGATTTTACTGTCATTCAAAACGATATTAAAATAAAGTATTGGCACATACCTCGAACGCCAAGAATATTTAAAAAAAGGATGGAAGACATAAAACGTGATAAAAATCAAACGTTCAACTACTAGTATATCAAACAACAGAATATTGATTGATTGATTGTTGGTATTTTAACGCCACTTTTAAGTGTCACTTTTGGGTGTTTCTTGGCGGCCAAAAAAAAAATACCGAAAAAATACCGACCTTCGATAGGAAAACTGACAATCCTAGTCAATTAAGTCAAACCACTTGGCCACCGAGTCCTCTCGGAAAAATGGAAAGCAAGTGTCAAACACTTAACTTGATGAAGCATTTTTCTAGGGAGAACTGCCTGGTTGTATAGCTTTCTAAAGTACCCTCTTGTATGACGGTTGTTAAAAGCGAAGCGATACAAGAGAGATGTTTAAACTCATAAGTCGAAAAAAAAACTGACAACGACATGGCTTAAAAAGAAACAGACAAACAGATAAACAATAGAACACAAAACATCACTTAGAAAACAAGACAGAGAACACGACCCACCAATTTTGGGGATGGACTGATCTCAAGAGCTCCCGGGGTGGGGCCGGGGTTATAAATAATTATAATTTTGTTGTTTGACAAAACATATGATCATATTCGTCATCTATATATTAATCTTTTATCAAAAGAGATAACAGCTGAACGTTTTAATCACGTTCTATTGTTAAGGAAACATTAAGCTTCTCAATGATCAAAATTAGTGTTTGTCAAACTGCTGTAGATCCATTGATTTTTTTCCGATAAAGCGTGTTGTTTAAAATTTTTGAAATTTTTATTTTTTTGTCAGAGAATCGAGAGAAATATTTTGTCAAACGTTAAAACAATTAAACGAGCCAAATTAAATCTAGACAAGGTGTTTGATACACCATTAAATCTACTGAACGTTGGCACACTGCAAATAGTTAAAGTTTGATTTGTTAAGTATCGTTTATATCTAAATCAATTTTGAAAGAGCGGCGAAAGATACCAGAGAATTAAAACTCATATGTTATATAAAACAAAAAAGTATAATTTAACAAAACGCATTTGACTAACAGGTCGAACAACTGATGACTGACACTGGCGATTGCCAGTAAATAATAATAAAAGTAAATAAATAAATTGATCACAAGATGATACAAAATGGATCTTACATTGTTTTACACTGTCATTTCGGGGACTTTTATAGTTGACTATGCGGTATGGAGAGTTGTCCCATTGGCAATCATACCACATCTTTTTTTTTATATAAACAGACAAAGTTTTGGCTTAAATAGAAAAAGACCCAAAAAAAACAATAGTACACATAACACAACATAGAAAACTAAAGACTAAGCATGAGGAACACGAAAATGTGTTCAAAAACAGCATAAACGGGTAAAAGTATTCCGAGTTCATTGCATGTAAACTTGACATTTTGAAATACATCTGTTGGTGGAGTGTTAGTATTGAGGGTATCACTAGTGCAGGGGCCAGTGTACTAAAAGTGGTATGAAAAAACGGATACGGTGTTATGCTATAACACAATTATGAACATTAATTTGAATTAAGAAATGTGTCTCCCTCATGAAAAGCTCTGTATCCATGACAGAATTCAGCTGAACTAGTTGTCTCTTTGGTTTAAAAACTCTTACATTTGTAATAGTTTATGAATTTTCGTTTGTTTTTTTTTTTTGGATCGAACATAACTGAGGTTAATTCATTGTCGAAATGCGAATCTGTTGCAGTAAATTAGTACCGCCAATGAAATTAAACCTACAGTATTGTTATAAATCATAACTCGTTAAATTAATGTTTTGTATATATATATATATATAACATTATCAATAAGACAACAATGGTATACCGCTGTTCAAATGCCATAAATCGATCTAGGGAAAACAAGTCTTAGTTACAACCTAAAACCAAAGCAAATTTTATTTTTTGCAAGTTTTTTTTATCGATCGGACATCTACTTCCTAGTTTCTAAATAACGAGTGAAAGTTATTTGAATTCATTATAGAATGAAATTCATAACAGTGTAGCTACGGCCATTCATTGACTGGGGGAAAATTAGGTGAACGTTCGTCTGTAATGCCCTCTGCTCACGACGTACTTATTATAGAAATTTAAACTGTGAGGTCACCAAAGGTTCTAAACGCCTAAATAAAATAATTAAAAATACTAATCAGGAATAACCTTTGTGATTTGAATAAAAAAAATTGCATTCAACACGGAGCCTTGGCTCACACCGAACAGCAAGCTATAAAGGTTGAATACTTAAACTTCTTTACTTGATTTTTTGTTATGGTTTGACCATCAATTTTCCTAATATGATATCGCACGTTCTTTCAGATTATTTTTTTACTTAATTGGCTTTAAAAGTTACAATGCATGTTGTCGTCTGTTTATGTAGTTCATATGTGTTTTTTCGTTTCTCGTTGGTTTTCCCGTTTGAATGGTTTTACACTAGTAGTTTTGGGGGCCCTCTAAAGCTTGCTGTTCGGTGTGAGCCAATGCTCCGTGTTGCAGGTCGTACCTTGACCTATGAAGGTTTACTTTGTGAATTATTACTTGGAAGGAGAGTTGTCTCATTGGCACTCATACCACATCTTCCTATATCTATGTGTTTATTGATGATCTTTTTGCGGACGTCAAAGCGATTTAACAACTGCGGTTGTCGAATTAAGTCATCTTCAAACTTTTATCTGGTCTTAGTTTTATTTAAAATGAGTGCATAATCCACGTTCAAAAGTTGTGCAAATAAAAAATATAGACAGAATATAAAAATGTACTTCTGTCCTATCTGCGTACTTGCAAGTTGTTGGAAAGTCAAAAAGCTATTTGGATTAAACCTTGTGAAATTTGAATTTACGTTAATGTATTGGTAAATTGTAAAACAAATTGTATATAGGAAACTTGAAATTATTTTGTTATTTTTGTGTCATGAATATTTATTGATGCCATCTCGTATGTTTTTAAATATGAATAAAGAGGTAGTCAGTTTGTCTTATACGCAACGAGACACACAAAAAAAAAAAAAAAAAAACACCGAAAAAATAAATAAAAAAAAAAGGTGCAACATTCATTCTTCAACAAAAGAATACATCACAAGAATATGAGTTTTGTAAGAAACGTGAGAAATTGTGTTGGACTTGAATTTTAGGCAAAGCGACGAATATCTGAATGAATGAATCGTTTTATGGTATTAAACAAAGAAATTAAATATTTTTTTAATTATCCAGAACTCTTCACAAACAAAACCCACATGTATATGCATTGAATAAATATTAGGCCATTCTTAAATGATCACACCGTAGAAGTAGTTGTGCTCTTAATCATTGAGATATTTTGGGAATTAACCCCATCAACTTAATATTTTTTTTTACAATGGATAAACCTATTTTTTTATTATTATTAAATGATATCATCTCTGAACATTATTATTCTTATAAATGACACGGTTGTATGTGATGATATAACAAACATTTAAAACAAATTCCTTTACATGTAAAGCTTTGTAAAAAGAAAGTTTCATTTTATGTATCGAAATGTGTAACAAGTGAATATTTCAATCCCCACTGAAAGGCCTCTGACAGACTGGGTGAGCATAAAATCATAGCCGTTGACAAACAAGTTACAACCTACAAACGTTTTACCGTCGACCACACTGTTATGAAATTAATTCTATTTGTAATTTTTTTTAATCTCTTTCTTGTTTTCAATCATAACTGTACTTTGTTTTTTGTTGGATGTAGTCAGTCATCATATTTTTTACTTATTTCAGGGGTACTTTTATTTGACAGTTGAATATATTTGTTTCAATGTGGGTTGTAACACGATATTTTTTCATTATTTTTTAAATTTTTTTTTCAAACAGCGGCTTTTTCTAGTAAAGATCTAAGATGCACTTACCTGGAACCAAAAAGCTTTGAAGATGTCAACGGTTCAGTTTAACTCAACTGTTAACCCGTTGGAAAATATAACATGGAATTTAGCTGAAAACCGAATAGGAGTTTTTGTAATCGCCATTACAGAAGCTGTCATTATAATTCTACTCAATGTATTATTACTAGGATTATGTATAAAAGTACCAATACAAAATCGGAATCAGCTGCACATCATTTATACTTTCCTTGCAGTATCTGATCTGATGAATGGAATTTATCTTTTGCCAATTTCTGCAACATTCTTTTTTGTTCACACCTACATATTTAGATACTACTACGTTTGTTTATCTATTATGACATTAAATTCTGTTGGAACTATAACCACTGGGTACTTGCTGTTGTTACTGACGGCGATTAAATGTTTTTCGATCGTCTATCCTCTCAAAAGTCTGCGGTACATTACGCGTAAAGCTGCAATTTCTCTAGCGGCTGCAACTTATATTTTTTCCTATGCCATCATTATAATTCCAACAATAGTGTGGGGCAGCAGAACAGTTGCTTTTATGCTCGAGAAAGAGTGTGATATCATCATAGCATATCGCGATAATCACAAACAATTTTTATATTTGGCTTATGCACTAAGTGGAGGTTTTTTAGCGGGAGTTTTGGTGTTTAATTCGATTATTTTAATAAAAATAGCAAAACGGACCAGAATTGGAGTTCAGGAAAACATCAATGATACAGATATCACATCCGTGGGATTCCGACTGTCCAATAAACCGTCTGAAGAAGTCCGAACAATTCGAATAAATGAGGTTCCAAATACGACAGACTTAACTGGAAAAAATTCATCAAATAATCGTTCGGGAAAGCCATCAGCTACGAAAGCATGTTGGCAGAAAAAAGCTCGTAAATATGATTTTAGGAAATCCAAGAATTTCAAAGCATATTTGACGGTCCTAATGCATGTAGGAATCTATTTGTTAAACGGATTTCCTTTTTTCATAATTTCAGCTAACAAGAACCTGAAAGTTACCTATTACGATAATAACAGAAATGTTAGGTTTGGGTGTAATTTACTCTTGTTCCTGACATCGCTTACAAATCCTATTCTTACAATACTCAGAGTTCCGGGGTTCAACAAAACTCTGCGGCAAGTACTCAGTAAAATCATTAAACCAAAACATTAGTTTATATTAACAATATTATTTAAGTATTCTCAAAAACAAAAATGATGACATGATGAAATTTGAAATTTACGAGGCCTTCGTGCGATCTCTGTATTGTATGACTCTTCTTGCCGATGGAACTGTTATGTTTTAGATACATTTGTATATTATTAACAAGTTTAGCATATTGTTACATGTCTGTTTATTCATAAATAATTATCGATAAATATAATTGGAAACTACTGCTCAGTACCCCTTGTCCCTGTCCAGAATAGATTTAATTGCATATCTTGAAAAATTATAAAAATCACAAAAATACTGAACTCTGAGGAAAAATTTAAAAAGGAAAGTCCCTGAATATGGCTGTATATATATATATAAGTCTCTGTATTAAAAGTAGCATACATGTATCAACAACCTACGCATGACAGAATATTACCCGTCGGAATAGCATACTGCATTGTCTTTATATTTATCTCACCCTACATTATGATTTAACGTTTGAACAAACCAAGTATTATTCGGCAATTGTAAATGTCGAAGCTGTTGTATGTTTTATTTCAAGATGTTTAATGCTATAATTTTTTGGATACTCGTTACTTGTTCATATTGTGTAATCATTGATAATTGCAGATTCATTGTTTTGGTTTACCGAAATAGTAATTAGTGACTGTAGTAGTTTCTTGTCTTCAATAACTGTTTTTAGTTTAAGGTGGTACCCAACACTTTCACTAAAATTAATTTGGCTCGTTTAATTTTCATTAAATTTTGTCAAATTATTTACTTTGACCCTTTAACAAAAATATAAAAATTTAACAAATTTTGAACCAACCGTTTTGTCAGAAAAATTACTCTGGTTATATAGCAGTTTGACAAACACTTATTTTGATCATTGAGAAGCTTAATATTCCTTTTACAACACAACGTAATTAAAACGTTTAGCTGACTTTACAGAGTTATCTCCCTGTAGTGTTAGGTACCACCTTAATGTTATTATGTTATTATTATTTATGGGTTTGGCCGTTCCCGAAGAAGATAAATCTAAAAAGTGTTATTTTCATATTAAATAAGACAGTTGGTCTGTTGAATTGTTTCACATTTCGTGTACAATATGTTACTAAATGATATTGGTTTTTGCACATTGTTGAAGGCAGTGCGGTCATTAAACATCTTCGGCTTTGATATTTATTGAAATGCTGTCTCAACGGCAATCATACCAAATAATGACATGCTCGCAATATAATTTCCTAGATCCTCGAACCTGCTAATTGAGTCAAACCTGATATTTGGTATATAATTTCAAAAGCGTCATACCAAAATGTACTTGTTTTTATTCAGGTGTTACTGATTAGTCTTTTGAAAACGAAAAGTGCGTCATGCGTACACACTTTTAGTCGTTGTATCTTGGCTATGATGGTCAGTTTGTGTAAGAATTTCAATTTGATGTCATTTAAACTTCATCATATAAAAAGCGAAACCCAATAATTGATCAACGAACAGACGCTCAGACCAACAGACAGGCAGACAGGAACATATGCTGGACATATGAAAGTCCCATTTCCTTTAGTAAGCAACAAACAAAATGAAGTCAAGTAATGCAGATCTGAGTTTGAGTTATTGTCCATGAGATGAGTGCCACTGTTTCCTTCGTCTAAACATCAGCCCAACAATGTTAGATCTGTAAATTTGCGTTAGCAAATATTTTTGTTCGTTCCTCGCCTGAATTCGAACTCATGCTACTGAGATATCACGCACCAAATCGTGTTGCACTGTGACCGACGCGCTAGACCACTCGACCACCTATGCTCTTAAAAAAGAGCTTTCGGTGGCCGGGTGTTACCTTTCCTCGTCAGTTTTAATCTAGCGTCGTAACACAGTACATGATATATAAGGCATGAAGATGGAATTGTTACAGATCAGCTGAATTATCTATTGTATATATACATATATATATATATATAAAAATTACAGTAGAGGGAAAATGATTCAGAAATCCCTCCATTATTGTATAATAAAGAATAGTTAAACTGTGTTTAAACACAGAGGGAAACACATCATCTGCAAGAGGGAAACATACGAACAATAGGAACATTGAAGTGCAACAAAACAAAAACCCGAAATTCTGAAATAAAAACAGCTAAAAATCCTCATCTTGCGTTACACTTTTTATATTTCACATAGATGTCATGATATGCATTGGAACATCTGAGATGGACATAAACATCATGGTAGCAACGTTCTAGTTTATCCCATCGAATGAGGGATAAAGGATACAACAGATACAGTTAAGTCTGCCTCATATCTTGACTTAAATCTAGAAATTGACAATGATGATCGGTTGTAAACAAAAACTTTACGACAAAAGAGATGATTTCAGCTTTCCAATTGCGAACTTTCTTTTCTATGTAGCAACATTCCAGCAGCGCCTGCATACATAGTATATGTCTCCCAATTGATACGATATTCCCGGGCTTGTATTTCCTATCATGATTTCCTGGATAGAGGGTTGCTGCTCACAAGGAAGCTATTAAACCAAGAGTTCCAAATAGTGAAGTTGAAATCATCCCTTCTTAAATTTTACGGACGCCATCACGAGTTGGTTGACCGTGGAATATCCGTTTCACAGATGATGTTCCTTATGTCGTAACTACAATTCCGATCCCTTTTCACGAATCTGACCTACCGAATTTGAATTTTTACCGGGTTTGTAATAAAATGAGCAACACGACGGACGTGTGCCACATGTGGAGCTGGATCTGTTTACCTTTCTGGAGCACCTGAGATCACCCCTAGTTTTTGGTGGGGTTCGTGTTGCTTAGTCTTTAGTTTTTTCTGTTGTGTCTTGTGTACTATTACTTGTTTGTTTGTCTTTTTCTTTTTAGCCATGGCGTTGTCAGTTTATTTTCGATCTATGAGTTTGACTGTCCGTCTCGTATCTTTCGCCTCTCTTTATATTAAACTACATGATTTGGTCGATAGTATTCCAATAAAAAAAATCGTTTTGTATTGCCTAAATATCAGTGATCACAAACAAAGAAACTGTAAAGGGAAAGTCGTAACACAGATTCAAGTTTTATTAGATATAAGGAGATGTGGTACGGGTGAAAATGAAACATCTCCTCACCCATGTCACAACTTGTAAAAAGTAAACAATTATAGGTCAAAGTACAGCCTTTAACACGGAGCAAAAACTCACACCGAACAACAAGCTATGATTGGCCCAAAAATATTAGTCTAAACAAATCAAACAGGAAAATCAAACGTCTAATCTATAAAAATACGAGGAACATGATATATCTTATGAACCACATCAATAAACGACAACCACTGAAAACAGGTTCCTGATTGAAAACTGTTGCTAACAAATGCAACGGATTAAAACGTCTTAACAGGTGCCAACCGTCACCCTTACCTGAAACAGAAGTATAAAATTACAACATAGAAAGAAACAATACAAAATATTAATTCGAATGGCTTAACTGGATCAAAAACTCTAAACATTAACTTTCAACACATCCTAAACTTTCTGCATCCAGCTTTCAGTATGCAAACGTCGTTTTAAATAAATATATATATATATATATATATATATATATATATTAAATATAATGGCGCAAGTATATTTTATATCTTCTTATTGTACCGTATTGTATTGAAATATGTGAAATCGACACATGAATATCATCCAATCCAAGTTACGTTGATGAATAGTGACAGATAATTTACTTCTTCAGGGGAAAGCACGACAAAGAATTGCAAAAATACAAGGTAAGTATTTGAATTAATTCAATGTTTATAGATATAAGAAGATGTTGTATGAGTGCCAATGAGACAATTCTCCATCCAAGTCACACTTTTAAAAGTAAACCAGTATAAGTCACAGTACGGTCTTCAACACGGAGCCTTGGCTTACATCAAACAGCAAGCTATAAAGGGTCCACCACAAATGATAGTGTAAAACCATTTAAACGGGAAAACCAACAGTCTAATCTATATAAAAAACGAGAACCACTAAGGAACAACATCAACAAATGACAACTACTGAACACCAGGTTCATGACTTAGGACAGGTGCAAATAAATGCAGCGCGTTTAACAGTTTTAATAGGTACCAACCTTCACCCTTATCTGAAACAACAGTGTAACATTGCAAGATAGAAAGACACATAGAATTCAGAAAATACGCCAATTCAAACTTAATGAAATTGAGTTAAAAAAGGGTAAAATTATTTATGACCGAATGACATGGATGGAAATAACTACAGATTAAATATATCGAGACGTTGTTTGAGTGCAACAAAAGACAAATATCAACCAAAGACCACTAGAAAGGGATATAGAATATGAAGTATAAATGAAACCAAAAAATAATATAGACTAATCGGACTACAATGTGTAAAACAGAGATTTGTATGACTGTTGATCCGACAAATCAAATAAAGACAAAAACAAGGATATAAACTATTGTATAAAATAAGGATGTTATATGATAGTGTATGAGACAGCTATCCACCATAGACACATAAAAAAGAATGTAGAATGAGGAGATGTTGTATGCTTATCAATTAGACAAAGATCCTTCAAGACTAAAGGCAACGGATCACCGTATGACCATGCCAAATAATTTAAACCCAAACCGTATAGTAGGATATACAAGGCCTAGAGATAAGAATTTGAAACATTTCGAAACGAAAAAATCATTGCCATGAGTATACTAATAAAAAACAGAGAAGGAAGACAGCAACCAACAAAGCTAATAGTTAGCATGATCCTGATTTGGCAAAAGACACATAAAAAATATGACAGGTTTTATTTGCTTGTTAGCTCTAAAATACTCCTTTAACAAAAACGTTAAAATAAGTTAAAAAGAGCTTGACTTTATATCAGATCATTAATACTAAAAAATAAATAAACATTTAGCGTTACCTGTGGAGTAACTATCTTTCTAAATAATTTAGACGTAATACACCTTAAGTCATCGAATGACCCTCAACAATGATCAAAAATCGTAATGCATAGTGATCTATATAAGGTTTATCGTACATTTAACCAGTTTAATTCATACTATAGTTATGTTTGTTAATTTTGATATATAACTGAACAGGTTCTTGTATAATTTTTAATTTTAGTTCATTTTTATGTTTTCGAGTTAAGTATGACGTCCATTATTACTGAACAAGTACACATTTTTTGTGTAGGGGCAAGCTGAAGCACGCCTCAGGGTGGATATATTCTCGCTGTGCTGAAGACCCATTTTTGGCCTTCGGCTGTTTTTTTTTTTGTTCTTTGGTCGGGTTGTTGTCTCTTTGACACATTCCCCATTTCCATTCTCAATTTTATATAACTGAACAGGCTCACCGTTCTTTGATCGAAATTATCATCATGGGAGTAAGCCAACCGTAGGTAATTCAATAGTTAACTAATTATTCACAATTCCAGTAATGTCCAGAATTCAAATAACACTTTTATCATTGTTCGATTACACAGCTAATTATTGTGCCAATAATGTAATAATATAATTTTATAAATAATATACTGGCTTTATGTTTCCGAAATAAGAGCTAATTTTCTCTGAATTTATTATACTCACGACAACAATGTTGATAGATTAATTGGTTTATTAAAAACATTATGTTAATAATAAAAATGGTATCACTTGACGTTACCTTCTTATGTGTGTTATAACTTTTATAGCTATAATTCTCTTCGGTATCGATGAACCGTTGAATTTGGAGGTAGACTTCATCAACAAATTTTCGGTGAGCCTTTGGGAACGAACTATGAACCTCTCCATGTTGACCTCTTCTTATTTTTATATGAGTCTGGGTTCCTTCAGACACTTGTCAAAAATAAGTAGATCAAAGAAGCCAGAAATCTATTTAATTTCACAATCAGATATATTGATGAAGTTCTTTTCATTAAATGGGTTCAATTAATATACCCCCAGAACTAGACGTAAAAAAATAAAAATAAAAAAAAATAAAAACAGATACGCTTTCCTCCTGTTCGTTTAAAGACTTATACCTCTAGTTTGACACAAGTGGTCATCTCGGTACCAGAATCTGTGACAAACAAGACGATTTTTTAATTTTGAAATGATAAAAAGTAAAATCACAAAAATACTGAACTGAAAATTCAAATCGGAAAGTCCCGAATCAAACGGCAAAATCAAAACCTCAAACACTTCACACGAATGGATAACAACTGCCATATTCCTGACTCGGTACAGGCATTTTCTTATGTAGAAAATGGTGTATTGAACCTGGTTATAGCGTGCTAAACCTCTCACTTGTATAACAGTCGCATCAGATTCCATTACATTGACAACGATGCGTGAACAAAACAAACAGACATAATAGGTAAAAATGTAAAAAATACCGCAGTCAGCATTGTGTTATAATCCTAATCACAAGAAAAACAAACAAATATGTAGCAAAGAAGCACAAAATGGCATATAAACCAAGCATATAGGCAAACGTAAAAGACAAGAATACACAAATTAACCATAGTACTATAACACAATGACGGGATGCATAAGTACATAGCCACTTTATATATGTAACAAAGAAACATAAAAAGGCATATAGACAAAGCACATAGAAAAAATGAAAGAAAGTAATAAACGAGTTTTACAATAGCATAATCACGGGATGTATAAGTTGAATACATTTCCCAAAATTTAGCAGCAATTAACCAACTTCACCTTAATCGGTATTCAAGAGCTTGCAGCTGCTACTTAGACTTTGTAAAACGTCATCAGTGTCTGAGAAGAAGGTTGATAAACCAGGGTTATATCCACAGGCACTTGTTTCTATCCATAGGAAGGTCGACTATCCATATAAATAGAAGAAGGTGGCTAACGATTTTTTTTAGGTCACGACAGTCTCCGCTTTGGACGCTTTTTGTACCCTTTAAATTAATGCAAAAAAATCCCTACCTTATAGTAATCGATTCAGTGAATATTTTCCTTTAAGACTAAACTAATTTTATAACCCACACAGTGTTCCTCTTTACGGTAATCTAATCATAATTCACTTAACCATGGCGAAAATTTGAACTACCAACTTTCATTGTGTATAACTATTTTGTATCAACTTCACCAATAACACTTGATGGTCTTGAAGTGTAGAGTTTACACAAAAAGTGTAGAGTTTAGACAATTTTTTGGAGGTCAAACTGTGATGTGCAAGAACCTATAAAATATTTTGGGATGCTATGAATAACAAAGAAGCTAAATTCATTAAGTATGGACATCACAATATAGCAACTAGTTACATAACAAATAATTATGTAATAATTATGTCATAATGAAATTATCACAATTTGAAAGATTAATCATTCTTCTTTCTTTTGGTACCTTTTTATAAACTTTAAAGAAGGATGAGTGGAATTACATCAGTTTAAAGATTTCTGATTTGGGATGAAAAATCTTTGTATTGTGCTACCTTAAACACATACTTCATGAGCATTTGACAACTTCCCGTAAAACTAACAAAAATTTAACGTCAAAATTAAAATGTGATTTGCCTTACGTTCAAATGTCATTCGGAACAGACCTGAGGTCATTCGAAGATAAAGTTCTCATCAATATATACCAAAACTGAAATTACTTGTATATGGCGCTTGTTAAAACGTTTATTCCCACTTAATTTGTTTGCATCTGTCCTAAGTCCGGAACATGCCTGTTGTTCAGTGTTTGTCGTTTGTAGCTGTGGTTCATAAGTGTTCCTCGTATTTCGTTTTTATATAGATTAGGCCGTTATTTTTTCTTTTTGAATGGTTTTGCACTAGTCATTTTGGGGTCCCTTATAGTTGTCTGTTCGTGGTGAGCCTAGACTGCGGGTTGACGACAGTACTTTGAGCTATACTGAGTTACGTTTAACAAAGTGTGACAGAGATTGTCTCATTGGCACTCATACCACATTCCTTATAGGTATATTTTGGCTATATAATTTCTGGTCCTTATTGGACAGATACATTTGTTGTAGCTGCGTTCCGTCATGATTAAGGTGGTACCTAACACTACAGGGAGATAACTCTGTAAAGTCGGCTTAAAGTTTTAATTACGTTGTGTTGTAAAAGGAATATTAAGCTTCTCAATGATCAAAGTTGGTGTTTGTCAAACTGCTATATAACCAGTGTAATTTTTCTGACAAAACGGTTGGTTCAAAGTTTTTGAAATTTTTATAGTTTTGTTAAAGGGTCAAAGTAAATACTTTGACAAAATTTTATGAAAATTAAACGAGCCAAATTAATTTTAGTTAAAGTGTTGGGTACCACCTTAAACAGAGGATTTAACAATCTATTCCAACCGGCAATATCTTTCTACTTAAACCCGTAGATGGACCCGCACTCGGCAAATTCAGATGTCGTGCTGATGGAATTGAGATGAATATAAGTCCAGGCATCACCTTGTGGATGTAAAAAATCACTCTTTTGGTCTGAGTGTCACTGATGAATCTTATGTAGACGAAACACTCGCCTGGCGTATCGAATTATAAACCTGGGACCTTTGACAACTATTTAGGGCAGAATTATCATCATCGATAGATACGTTTAATAACTGTCGCCTTTATTAATAACTAGTTGGCTTATGTGTTCTACGCGAAGGTAATTGCTTCCATCGAAGAAAACATTTATCTTAGTAATTCCTAGCGTATGTACATATATTCACTTTTTTATAAGAGATAACAGAAAACATATAAATCATTATTTCCTATGACAATGCATAAAAGGATCCAATTTAAATCAAATGAAAGTATGAGCAATGCAAATTTTTCGAATATAATCACGACTTCCCTTGCTTTGGAAACATATTTATAAAGATAATAGTATTTTTTTTAAAATGAGAATCGTCAATCCCATCAGATTTCTGAGACTTCTACTGGTTCTCAAACATGAAACAGATGCGAATAAGCAATACCTTTGAAATATAAAGCGTAAATTGTGTATACAGTTTCATTTTCTTTTAAAGTTTTATACTAGACGACTACTTTATAAATATATATTGAATTTAACATAGAATTAGATAAGATATTTATCAAACGATGATTGCCATTGCAATGAATTCGACTGACGACGAGATTGCTACCAACATAACAATGAATTTAATTTCAAACAGGACTGGGCTTTTTGTAACAGCTGTATTGGAAGCTTTTCTTACCATTATTTTTAATTTACTTCTTTTTTTTGGATTGTGTGTTATTATACCGGCACAAGCTCGAAATCAGCTGCACATATTTTATACTTTTCTTGCCGCCTCAGACCTCATGAATGGCGTTTATCTTCTTCTTTTCTCTGCTTCATTTTATTTTGTAAAAACCAGCATATTCCAATACTACAGTGTATGTTTTTGTGTCATTGTAATGACGTCCGCTGGACTATCGACCACTGGTTATCTTCTGTTGTTATTGGCCGCTATGAAGTGTTTTTCGATCGTGTGTCCACTTAAAAGTCTACGGTTCATTACACGCAACGCTGCAATTGTACTATCCTCTGCAGTTTGAAGTTTATCTTATGTCGTTAATGTTATTCCTTCAATAGTCTGGGCTAGAAAAAAAAAACTTTTTTCTAAACGAAGAATGTGGTTTAGAATGGTATATCATGATAGGTAAAGTTTGTCAGTTTAGTATATGTGCTAAGTGGTGTTTTCGTGGCTGGAGTTATATTGTTCAATTCATTCATACTAGTGAAAATAACTAAAAGGAATAGAGTAGGATCACAAGAAAATTCTAAGAGCAATACAGATATTAGAATGCGTCGGTGTGGGAAAGCTGTCAAAGATACATCTGGAAAGAATAAAATCAAAGATATTAAATCCGAAAAACCGGATTTAAAGGAAACTATTTCCCTTAAAGATGGCAATAAGTACGATTTCAAGAAATCGAAGAATTTTAAAGCATATCTGACCGTTTTGATGCATGTAGGAATACACACATTATGTGGATTCCCTCTTCTTTTAATTGTAGCAAATAGGGACCTTCACAAAAATTATCTTTATGATAGATGTGTAAGGTTAGGCTGCATATTGTGTTTGTATCTCACATCGCTTATCAACCCTATTCTGACAGTTCTTAGGATCTCAATATTCAAGAAATCACTGTGGAAATTATGCTGTAAATATGTAACCAAAGCCAGGTCATGAAAGACTTTTTCCGATGTTTTGGTCGTGAAATACATTAGGCGTGTGATTTAATTACAATGTATTATAATTGTTATATATATGAATATTTAGTTATTGTTAAAGAAGTAACTTATGGTTCACTGTTTTGATCATTTCACAATTAAAGATTGAAAAAATTAATGACAAGAGGAGAAAACGTCTTGATATGTTCTAAAAAAAAAAACGGCAATCAAAGTGCTGTCGTACAAGTGGGGTGTTTAATCTCCCATTTTCTTCGTAAGTAAATGCCTGTACCAAGTGAGGAATATGACGGTTGTTATCTTTTCGTTTGATGTGTTTTATTTTTGATTTTGCCATTTGATTAGAGACTTCTCCGTTTTGAATTTTCCTCGGAATTTGGTAGTTTTGTGATTTTACTTTTTATTAAATTAAATGTTAATTTAAAAGATGTGCTTAGAGTTAACACACCATGAAAAACATTGAGATAGTGTCATGAACTTCTATAACACGAAACCGCATGCGTTTAAAGACATCTTTTACGTTGCAAGCATAACTGTCAATACACATTCAAACTGAAAATGATACAATCAGGAAAAGGACACATTTGGA
Organism: Mytilus galloprovincialis; assembly: GCA_037788925.1. NCBI lineage: Eukaryota > Metazoa > Mollusca > Bivalvia > Mytilida > Mytilidae > Mytilus > Mytilus galloprovincialis. The sequence goes on from CM075332.1 coordinate 19,678,532, forward strand.
TGGATCAAACGACTTCAATCATGTCTAGGAACACGAGTATTAGCTCTATTCTTTATTGTTAGTAAAGCATATAAACGGCTTCGTGGATACAGTAAGGACTACATCTTCAAGAAGAATGTCATTGCCGCAAAGCATTATTTTTAAATCAATTGACTGGAGATTGTTATACGGCCTAAATGAAAGAACAGATTTATAATAAAATTTAGGAACACGGGTGTTAACTCTGTTCTTTATTGTAAGAAATGTATATAAACGGCTTGGTGGATACAAGGAGTACTACACCATAGGAAAATCTCATTCTAGTAGCAACAAAGCATTTAAACGGCTTGGTGGATACAAGGAGTACTACACCATAGGGAGAATATCATGCTAGTAGCAACGAAGCATTTAAACGGTTTGGTGGATACAAGGAGTACTACACCATAGGGAGAATATCATGCTAGTAGCAACAAAGCATTTAAACGGTTTGGTGGATACAAGGAGTACTACACCATAGGGAGAATATCATGCTAGTAGCAACAAAGCATTTAAACGGTTTGGTGGATACAAGGAGGACTACACCATAGGGAGAATCTCATGCTAGTAGCAACAAAGCATTTAAACGGCTTGGTGGATACAAGGAGGACTACACCATATGGAGAATCTCATGCTAGTAGCAACAAAGCATTTAAACGGCTTGGTGGATACAAGGAGGACTACACCATATGGAGAATCTCATGCTAGTAGCAACAAAGCATTTAAACGGCTTGGTGGATACAAGGAGGACTACACCATAGGGAGAATCTCATGCTAGCAGCAACAAAGCATTTAAACGGCTTGGTGGATACAAGGAGGACTACACCATAGGAAGAATCTCATGCTAGTAGCAACAAAGCATTTAAACGGCTTGGTGGATACAAGGAGGACTACACCATATGGAGACTCTCATGCTAGTAGCAACAAAGCATTTAAACGGCTTGGTCGATACAAGGAGGACTACACCATATGGAGAATCTCATGCTAGTAGCAACAAAGCATTTAAAAAACTCAGTTGATCTAGAGATTATTATACAGCCTAAACAAAATAACTGATTTATAATAGAATTAAGCAATTTTGTCCAAACAGTTAATTTGCTCATTGTTGAAGACCGTACTGTGACCTATAGTTGTTAATTTCTGTGTCATTTGGTCTCTTGTGGAGAGCTGTCTCATTGGAAAACATACCACATCGTCTTTTTTGTATTGATGTGTGAACTAGGGCGATTAACTCACAAGATTGAGACAACTATGCATGGTTTATCGTAGGTGTATCGAAGAATTTCTTTTCTACGATAAGAATTAGAAAAGAAATGATAACAATACGATGTTAAAAATATGATTCACACAAGCTTGTTCAGCCCAACTTATAGAATATAACCGAAACCAATGGAATATATGAATGCAGTCTACCTCTCTAGCGTACAGACAAAACATATAAAGCGATTGTTTATCCTTGCCTAAGTCCTGCTCAGTAGCGCTATCAAACCTGGTTCAATCCACCATTTTTTACATTTGAAAATGCCTGTACTAAGTTCGGAATATGACAGTTGTTGTCCATTCGTTTGATGTGTTTTATTTTTGATTTCGCCATTTGATAAGGAACTTTCTTTTTCCAATTTTTCTCGGAGTTCAGTATTTTTGTGATTTTACTTTTTTCAGTAATGTACTTCTTTCCAAGAAAAATTAAATATCGAAGTAATCCGATTCATTTATAAATCTGACAAACATTTTCGTATTAGTGCAAACAAATTATATCAACTTATCACCACTGCATTTGGAGTTGTAGACTATTGCCGATCATTGGCAAATTATTATGTTAATGATATGTTGTAATTTAATGGCCAATGCTATTGGTATCGCAAACTTACATGTTTTTTTGTGGAGACGTCTCTGATATTGTTATTTATTTTGTTTTGCTTGCAAATAAAATATTTTTCATCAGAACTCGAATTTATTGTCTATCAATAATAATAACATGATCAATTCAAAACTGGAGTTATTATCATTTTTCCTATACTTGCCATATATCATGTATATATTGCATGCATTTGAATCTTTCTATAAATTCAAGTGGTATATAATGTTTTATTTATTGGTAAATACTGACTTGTTTTTGTTGTTTACGTACGTTTCGTCTGCTGAAGACTCATCAGGGGATCTCGAATCAAAAAAGGAAAAAAACCCAACAAATAACTAAAGTATGAAGTTGAACAGAAATCTTTAACATATTGTTTCTTCTTAGATCATATTCATATGGTTACGAATGAAAATACTTCATATATTATTGGAAAGCAACGCAAAAAGGCCCAAAAAGATATACAAGAGTTCAAATCAGATCGTGCTCAAAGGCTGGTGTCTCTATAAAACATGTCATGACCTGAATTGCACCGAGTTAAGGACAGTAGGGATATTTAACAAGGACGGAAAAAGATCTGTAATCAATATCTTATTCCAAAAATTAATACTATGTGACATTTTGTTTCTGTTAATTCATGTTTGTATGGAAATTATTCTTTCGAGATGAATTAATATGTATAAAACATTTAAAGCACTTTGAAACACTTGTAACAATAATACTATGGACTGTAAAGGTGACTGGATGACTCAAAGCGAAACAAATTATATAAAATTATCACCACTGCATTTGGAGTTGTAGACTATCGCCGATCAGTGGCAAGTACTAATGATAGTGATATTTTGTCATTTGACGGCCAAGGTCATTGGTATCTGCCTCTCACATGCGTTATTTTTTTGTGAATACCTCTCTCATATTGTTATTCATTTTGTTTTCCTTGCAAATAAAATATTTTTCAACAGTACTCCAATATTGTGTCACTCGATAACGATTACATGAATACTGGCAACAGTAGTTTACCGCTGTTTAAAATTCACATAAACAGTTCAAAATGTAGTTTATATTTTTATATTTCACTATAATTGTAATAAATATTGCTTGCTTTTAAATATTTTTATCAACTCAAAGTTTTATATCACTGTAATTGGCCGTTTCAGAATCTTGGGAATCATGTGTAATAATCATTGTTCGTACCTTATAATTAAAATAACGTCATGTCATTATTGAATTTCCATTGTTTTTGACATTTTAACCAATTACGCAGTATAGGTGTATACTTTTGAAAATATTACCAAGGAATGCATTAGATTCTGAATCGGCGAATTTGTTGTCAATATTGTTTTGTTCATTCAATACATTATAATGCAAAATGATGGTTACGGTATGAAAAGAAGTGTTTTAATGTAATAATCAAAATTTTAAAGCAAATGTTTCGAAAGTCGGATGCAATAAACTCACCATAGATAACTGGATTAAGTACACCAGACGATCGTTTTGTCTATAGAAGACTAACCAGTAAAGCTCGAATAAAAAAAGTTAAAAAGGCAAACTAAAGTACAAAGTTGAACAGAAATCTTTTAACCTATTATTTTCTTTGCAGATCATATTGATATGGTTATGAAAGGAAATACTTCGTTTATTATTATTGGACAGCAACAATAAACGGCATAAAAGTATATATAAGGGTCCAAATCAGATCGTCTTCAAAAGACGTGTGTCTCTACAACATGTCGTGATCTGGATCGCACCGAGTATAGAAAAGTTGGGTATTTAATATGGATTATAAAAAATCTGTAATCAATATAATACCACAAAATGTATTCTTTTATTAATTGAGTTTTATGACTGTTTTGTTTCGAGCGCAACTGATGAGTCTTATTAAGAGGAAACGCGTGTATGGTGATACTAAATTTAAAGTGTGGTATTGTCAATGACTTTTTGTAACCCCTGGAACGGACGATGTTTCACCAGCCCAGTATTCGTCACTTCTACACTGTCATAAAAATATCGTATATAATGTCAACTTAAAAACATATACTGTTCACAAAAGTGAAAAACAATCGAAACAATATTGGTTTTCGAAATCCAGGCGTTGATATCGAAAGTCAGATTCGTCAAAACATTTTGGAATTTGGGATTCGAATGGTCTTCAATTGCTGAATCAGTTAAGGTTTTCAACACTTTTTATTCTAGAGCCACTACTGATTATCATGTAGACGATTCTCGCACTTAGTGCACTAAATTAATACATTTGATTTGGGGCGTTCGAAGTTATTTTTAATTTACCTTCAATAAACAAAGTAATAAGATAATCTAGCATGCATTACTTATAGAATTCATAGGAAATTTTGACTGAACATGATTGAGTTGAACTCTAGTTTCTGGATAATATCTTAATTAGTGTAAGAAGAATACACAAATGGTATGCAAAAAATCATGACTGTGTTATGGGGAAACTGACTACTGATTTGATTATGATAACGAGTTGCAACCCACGATCGGTTTCAGACGTTGGCGATGCCCGCGTTAGACAATGACAATAACCTAGCCACTTGCCTGAGAATACTCGCTTTAAATCCACTAAAATTAAACATAAGTCCTATGTAGTAGTTAACAATTTATTGATTCAGGATGAAATACATGTACTTTTACAAATGAGCGGAATAATTGACGCTCTCTGAAGTAAAAACTTCAGAAAACATATTTAAATTAAGAATTGACAGGTATCAATTTCATAAAAGAAATGAGATTACCGAATGACTATATGAAATAATTAGCACTAAGTGGATTATCAAAAGAATATTACAAAAAAATATGTCGCTTGAGCTTCAGGTTGAATAGCGCTTATATTTGAAATGACGGTTTTAATATTCTTCAAGAACTATTTAAAGCTAAGACTGTATCCATTATTAATCAAAAGTATGATCTTGAAACATATTTTCGACTTAGTGAATATATACTGACACTTAACTGTTACTAAGAACACAAAATGCTTTATAAAGAAAAATCGTTACATGGTAATAAAATTACTCGGAGTTCAGTATTTTTGTGATTTTACTTTTGACGTACAAATATTGTAAATAAAATAATTTCGATAAGATAATAATTAGTTTAACAATATAATGACAATTTATTACCGAAGACTTTGTCAGTTAAAGTCCAAAGATATCAGACTTAAGAAAACTAATCTTTATAAATAGTTCAAACTGAAGATGCATAATTTACACAAATCATCGTTATCACATATACAAAACCACTGAAAAATAGAGTGATGATACCATTGGGTACTAGAAGTCCGCCACCAGCGGTTACAAATAAACTCATCATAGATACCAGGATTAAGTTTAATATTTACACCTGACGCGCGTTTCGTCTACAAAAGACTCATCAGTGACGCTCGAATCAAAAATGGTTAAAATCGAGTGCTTAAAAATGAAAATAATACACTATATATTCATTTTTCAGAAGTGCTTTTATGAATCTAACTGTATCATGAAAGATCCAACACTAAACATTAAAAACCAAGATGGTAAATAGTTGAGGAGCTGTATGTCCAAAAAAGTAAAATCACAAAAATACTGAACTCCGAGGAAAATTCAAAACGGAAAGTCCCTAATCAAATGGCAAAACCAAAGGATAAAACACATCAAACTAATGGACAACAAGTGTCATATTCCTGACTTAGTACATACATTTTCAAATGTAGAAAATGGGGGATTGAACCTGGTTTCATAGCGCTAAACCTCTCACAGTCGCATCAAATTCCGTTATTTTTACAACGATGCGTGAACAAAACAGGCATAATCGGTAAAATAGTCCTAACGGTACTAACAAAGAATTGCAAAAGCAATGTAAAGTCAAATTTGACTAATGGAGCTAGAATTTGCTAGTTTCTAAATAATTTTTTCAAGCACAAAATTTGAGAAAGATGTTCTATAAATAAGTACACAATCACTGACTATTTGACTGTTTATACTTTTTCGGACTGGTAGTCGACAACAAAATAGTGAAAGATTCTTAAATGACATTCAAACTCTTATGTCGAAAAAAAAGGACAACGCCATGGTATAGTAAATGAAAAATAAAGGCAAAAGTAGTATACCGCTGTTACTCGTAAATCGATGGAAAAAAACAAAGAAAATCGAGGTAACAAACTTAAACTCAGGGAAACGCAGTAAATATAAGAGGAGAAGTTGACACAACATTAAAAAGTAACACACACAGAAACGGACTAAGCATTAGACAATATCCGATGAGAATAACAAATATAACAAATATAACATCAAAACTAAATACATGAATTTGGGATAGAAAAGTACCGTGATACGTCTTATAGTAATGTGAATTCCCACTCAAATATAAGAGAAACAAACGACACAATGGAAACACAACGTTAAAATGTATCACACACAGAAACGAACTATAATATAACAATGGCCATATTCCTGACTTGGTACAGGACAAAAATCAACGATAAACAATAGTACACAAAACACACAACACTAAAAAAACACATACTGAGAAACACAATCATCGACAAAAACTTGGGTGATCCGGAGGAGTAAACAGATCCTGCTTCATATGTGGAACGCGTCGTGTTACTTGCTCATGTACAGTATTGATAATTTGCAAAAATATTATAGCAGCTGCATACCCTTTGTTCTCTAGATAAAATTTTATTCAAATATTTACAATAAAAATTCACCAGGCAGTACCTTGTTTCACAAACAGACCGAACTTTGGATGCAGTTAAGTTTAAAATTGATACAACATTTTGGCATGATTATCTGTTACTTTGATAACATGATTGTCCGATATAAAATATTGCTCTTATACAAAATGCTCTTTTCTCTGATTTAATAGATAAAAATAGTGAGATATGTATTTTCCTAACAATGTTTTAAAATAGTGTACTAAATTGAGTTTAGCTTCAGGATTCAACAATACAATTTTTTTTCTTTTATAGATACTACATCTTGCTATAATCATAACAAAATTAGCGAAATAAAGATTAAAACCGTTACATCTCTTCATAAAACCAAAAGCTTCATTCGGTCAAAATCAAGCGTATTTACAAAAGTATCATAAACATTGCACATAAAATTTACCAAAAAATCATTAAAAAAATCAATGAATTTTGATAGATTGACTTAATTGATAAATATATGTTATAAATCTTCTCTTGATTGTGCACACACTGTTGTTGTTGTTGTTGTTGTTATTGGTTTTGGAAGGCGGCTTACTTATGTAGTAATTGCGCCTTAAATTCATATAACATAAATATTATGTATACTTTCAGACTTTTATTTATTTTTAGCTTTACGTTTTGGCGAGTAATAATATGAGTCTTTGACGAACATGGTTGACTAAATTACTTGGAAATATATATATGTTGAGAGACAAAAAAACACATATCAGAAGGCACATGTAATAGGAAAATGAAAAAAATAGCAAATGATAGTCCCTAATGAAATGTACATTATTAATTGATAGGTATCATAAAATTGTTTAGAAAATTTATCTGGTTGTTCACCTTTGTGTCGTCTGCACACACTGGACAAGTGTCATTATCAGACATGTTATATTTTAAAAGTTTAACTTTAGTAAACAAAGTTCTATGAAGTACTTGAAAATTAAGTTCCCTGCATTCACCAGGCAAGATATGGAAGTTGGAAAAAATATAACACTTTGAAAGTTCTTATTTCGGATACTTTTCAATAAAATAAGTTTCTGATACAGACGATTTTCCAACAAGTTTTATTAAGAGATTATAATTACATTAGATGTATGTTCATTATAATACGTTATTCTGATTGGCTAACTGCACATCACGTGTTATTCCTCAAGCAATTGCATTACACAATAAACTTATCATTCATGATAACACGAGGTCCCACAATAAAGTGCACAGGTGAATTAAATAAAAAAAAAAAGATAAAATTCGTGTTTTCATGAGCCTAGGTAAAAAACGTAATTATAAGTATTCAATGTTTCTTTTTGTAACTCCATAGGGTTGTAAAAGCGTTGACCGAAGTACATTTTTAGAATGAAGCGCTTCCTCGCGTCATACAACATGTACTTCGGTCAACGCTTTTACACCCCAATGAAGTTACAAAAAGAAGCATTCAATTCTTAAATAAAATGTTTGAGTACTTTGTGTCATAGGAACTTCTTTATCTTTAAAAGAAAAAGAAAAATATTGAGCAGTTATTTCAAAATTCTTTGAAACTGGATTAACATTTTCATTGATAAAATGTATCCATTCAGGAGGCAAACTGACAAATACATTTTTATAAAATTTGGCAAACATCGTCATTATTCAGATCAGGATCTTTCTTAGATAATATTCCATTGATTGCACCAAATTTTAGAAAACCAGGAATTATGTTCAACTTTTGTTATTTCTGCAAAAACTAAAGGTTTAAAATTTAGTAATTTTCTAGTCCAAATATTTATGACGTCTGGAAAGGCTATTTTAATTTTTTTTCTTTCTGGGACGCCTTCCTACAAGTTGTCTTCCTTCTTTTGTAACACCAGAACTAAAAAATAATGGTATCTTGTTGCACACTATTTCTTAGCAACAACTAAACCTGGGTTTTAATTTCCATCGATATAATATGGTAAAAAATGATATGTTGTGTTCATTCATGGAACAGAAATCCTTACATGCCCTTCAAAAAAAGTAAAGAATCAGCACTTTGCTGCTTTTAATTTCAAAGCAAAAGACCATATACTTTATAAACCAAAAGTGTTGGGATAAAGTGAGTCCAAGAACCATTGTTGAACATCAACCAGATTTATCACAATAGAACAGCTTTCACTAAGAAATAATTTGTGTTGTTGACAGATAACCTCTCCTGCATTCTTATCATATATTTTAGAAGACACGGCTAAATCTTTTCATCTTTAGAAACAGAAAACCGTATATTATATTTCAAAAAGAACGAACTGTCGTTCCTCTTTTGAAAATCATTTGTAATATTATGTTACATTTAAGAAACACCTGATGTTGTTTGATTACATTCTGAATAAATGCTAAATATTGTTTAGCTCTTCATGAAGTTCTATAATAAAATTCATATTTTTGCAAACACATAGAAAGTATTAAGATGAAGACAAAGGATCAATAGTTGATATTTGATTTCATCTGACGTATATTCCACACCAAACATGACATTTAGCTTTACACTACGTTTTATTAGAGTCACTTCTGGTTAATTTAATACATAAATTAAGAGATTCCATTTTCTAAGAATATTTTGTTTTCACCATTTTCATGCGATATATGTCGACTATTTGCAAAGGTATAAATCAACATAGCATGCTAGTACGTCTTACCGTGAATGGATTATTAGAAAATCAGCAAATGTGGTGTATTTGTAAATGCTCCAGCGACGACGTTATCTCTTTCCAATTCTGTAGTTAAAAGACATAGTTCATAGTCTAATGTTTTGATACAGACACCTTATATTTCATCCCATTCCATTTGATATATGCTCATCGACACTGTCCATATTTTCATGGTTCAGTAACTAATGAAAATGTCTTTATTTTCGTAATTAAGTGATCTTTTCGATTTTATCATTAACAGAGAGATCGAAGACATTCGGTTTAAGACTGTTAATTACAGGTACATGGGGACAAGACAATTATTTTCGCGTTTTTCTGTATACTATGAACATACATAAACTATAACTAAAGTGTATTTGCTATTTACTATCAATTCCTAGTTTACTATCCACGGCGGTCACTGATATATTGTATAGAGAGTCTCTATATAATATATCAGTGACCACCGTGGATAGTAAAGTTGGAATTGATAGCAAATAGTCTCTTTATAATATATCAATGACCGCCGTGGATAGTAAACATGGAGTTGAAAGTAAAAAGAAAATACACTTTATTTCATAATATATTTATGTTCATAGTATACAGTAAAAACGAGAAAATAATTGAAAATAGTAAAACAATTTAAAAAATAACGGATTTTGGAGGGAAAAAAAGGGGAGGGCTAAAACAAAATTCTCCTGACCCCAAGTACCTATGACTTTTGAAACCTTTCCTCATCCTACAACAGTTTACATACTTTTAATCCCACTCTACTGTAAATGCCCGCGATTTCGCGGGTGTGTTCTAGAATACCTTGAAAAATTATCAGTACAGTCAATGAGACATGTCAAGAAGAATACAAGAGTTATCTTTCTTAGAGTATTATTATTGTTTGTCTTTGTTTATGTTAGTCAATGGTAGATAATACAAAACTTTAGTTTTTGAGGCTGAAATGTTTTGATTCACAAAGAATCCAAATTACATATGCGTTGTTGGGATATTAATTGTTTTAAAATCAAATGGTAAAATAAGTACAATGATACTAGATTCTTTAGAGAAAAAGAAACATAGGATAGTGTATGTATACTGGAAACACATTGTACACAGGAAGAGTCTTTAAATATTGATAGGTTTATTTTCATGAATTTATCAACGAAAAAATGAGATTACATTGTTTGTAATATAAAATATCAATCTGAATTTGAGTTTATGTAAACTAAAATTTAAACAAAGGATACCATTATTGGAACACAAAACCAATGACTATATTTGGTTAAAACTTAATAGTACATTATTTTTTTCATGGTGCAACTGAAGGGTATATACCTTTGTTTAATATGATAACCTCCTTCTATTTTTGGCCATGGCGTTATCAGTTTATTTCAATCTATGAGTTTGACTGTCCTTCTGGTATTTTTTGTCCCTCTTTCATCATGAAACAATCTCTATATGAGGAATAGCTGTCCTTTAAGAAATATATAAAGAGAAATATTTTAAAGTTGAAAATGCAATTTTGGCGGGCGGTTTGACCTTTATAAATGCAACAAGGCTTGATTAAAGTGGATAAAAAAAGGAGTTGCGTCAGATTTTCACAAAGAACGAACCATGATTGTTTTAAGTGAGAACAAAGTCAGGTCATCATAGTTACAAGTCAGATGCCAGACAAAGGTTAAGACTTGTCTTTAATGGGATTACAATCGAATGACTCGGACCTTAAACTTGGTAAGCAGTAGCTGACAGATGATCAAAGGCCACAATACAATGATATCTGGTAGAAGTATCTTCATTAGGTCATTATGGAGTCTGTTTATAGTTTGTAATTCCAAAATGAAATTGTATTCAGACAATTTGACGACAACGAATCGAACGTTGTGAAATTAGAAGTGGTAGTTCCAATGTCTGAGCGCAAACAGGTTTTAGAATACTCTCATACTGCGTGTAACTTATGTATGCATTAAACTCTTGAGAAAATACGCCAGTCTTAATCTTACGACCGGCCTGGTTTGAAATCAGACAATAGAGCGTGTGTCGCTGGTTGCGATGTGTGTGCTAGAAGGAAAACCCCAACAAAAAGTAAAGAGTATAGTAATGGTGTAGTGGTATGTGCATCGGACGTTTGACGGGTCAAAGGTTAAAGAGGTAATTGTAAGTATTCTCCTCGTTCCGTAAGGGGAAAGTTTAGAGACCACCTTTTAAGGAAATAATTTATTTGACTACGAGCATATATTAAGTGATCGAGAAACGTAACTCGAGGCTGTCAATTGGCTGTCGATGAGCTGTCGATGATCTTATACAGAAGAAGTCAAGTAACCCAACAGAATTACGTTAAATATTAGTTGCGTACAAGCAATTATATTGGAAGGACATTTTGTACCGGTTACAAAATAAACGTAAAGGTTGATTTGTGTATTTTACTTTGACAGAACAGACTGTCCCGCTCGAAGAACAGGCTTTACTAGTCCGCACTGTCTGGTAGGGAGACTGTCCCACTCAGAGGACAAGTTTTATCAGCCCAAACTGTCTGGAAGTGACAGACTGTTTCACTCGTAGGAAAAGTTGTACCAGCCCGCACTCTCTGGTAGTGACAGACTGTCCCACTCGGAGGACAAGTTGTGCCAGCCCTCACTGTCTGATTGACAGACTGTCCTAATCAAATGACAAGTTGCACCAGCTAGCACTGTCTGGAAGTGACATACCGTCCCACTCGTAGGAAAAGTTGTACCAGCCCGCACTGTCTGGTAGTGACATACCGTCCCACTCAGAGGACAAGTTGTATTAGCCCTCACTGTCTGGTAGTGACAGATTGTTTCACTCGTAGGAAAAGTTGTACCAGCCTGCACTCTCTGGTAGTGACAGACTGTCCCACTCGGAGGACAAGTTGTGCCAGCCCTCACTGTCTGATTGACAGACTGTCCCAATCGAAGGACAAGTTGCACCAGTTAGCACTGTCAGGTATTGACAGACTGTCCCACTCATGTGAAAAATTGTACCAGCCCGCACTGTCTGGTAGTGACATGCTGTCGCACTCGGAGGAAAAGTTGCACCAGCACGCACTGTCTGGTAGTGATAGACTGTCCCACTCGGAGAACAAGTTGTAGCAGCCCGCACTGTCTGGTAGTGACACACTGTACAACTTGAAGAACAAGTTGTGCCACCCCTGACTGTCTGGTAGTGACAAACTATCCCACTCGGAGGACAAGCTGTACCTGCCCACACTCTCTGATAGTGGCATACTGTCGCACTCATAGGACAAGTTGTACTAGCCCTCACTGTCTGGTGGTGACATACTGTCCCACTGAGAGGACAGGTTGTACCAGCCCGCACTGTCTGGTAGTGACAGACTGTCTCACTCGGAGGACAAGCTGTACCAACCGCACTGTCTCATAGTGACAGACCGTCCCATCTGGAGGACAGGCTGTTATGTTGTATAATACTTGAATAAATTATAGTTCATTGTTACTTTGTATTGATTAAGAGTTAGTGTGTATATTTGAGTTCGTTGTACATTGCATATATACTAGTAAATAGTTATAGATTTTTGGTATTGCCGTATTGTGTATATACAGCTTAGATGCAAGTATTTACTGAGATGAATCGCTAGATATATAAACGCCCTACTGGTTACACGTTACTACTGCATCATTTCAGGAAGCATTATCAACAAATATTATCAAACAGAAAATAACCCTGTTGAAATTGATAATATGATCGAATATTTTAGTATTAATAATGTATATTCTATGTAGCTATGCGGGAAATTATTCATCTCTTTGTATAATTTGTTTATCTATTTTCCTAATCATTGTAGGTATCATGACCTAGGAGGATTATACAACTTAAAACCGTGTAATAGCATTAAAGTTACCATGTTGATGTACCAAATGCGCATTTCGACAATTAATGTCTCTTAAGTGATGCTCAAGCCAGGAATATAGCATTAACGTTACCATTTTTCTGTACCAAATGAGCATTTCGACAATTAATGTCTCTTAAGTGATGCTCAAGCCAGGATATTTGAAATTCAAAAAACATTTGACAAATTTTAAAGAGCTGATAAAACAATTAGGGGCCTAAAGTATAGCCAAATTTGGAAACTGAGTTGTATAAAGAAGATTCCGTTCGTTTATCAAAAGCGAATCTATAGAAAATAACAGCCATAATATCAATCCAACATCGGAGATAACAAGATTTCCTCCACATAATGTCCATATATTCTCCGAGTTAACCAACACGGAAAGCCAGTTACAAGTGCGTACTACTCAAATTATGAACAAGTAGTTTAGCCGATCAGGTGGCTTAGACAAGATTCCCCTAAACACACCATTAGCATAATGGCAACAAACACCAACAACCGAACAAGAGGCATGTACACACAGAATATGGCAGAGACTTGACGAGAGGTATGGTGCACCAGAAATGTTAAAGGCATCTTTCCTGAACACATTTGTAAACCTTATTGAACTGACAAAAGGACAACTTACTTCTTTATGAACAATGCGATTTTCTATTTGAAATAGAATACTTCAATTAAAATCAATGGTGGTATTATACCCCAGTCAAAGCATCCGTTGAACAACTGCCGAGCGTTCCGAGCCAAAATTGTTCTTATTTTGTACTCTTTCATTTCTGGATTAATTAAACGCTTATTATAGAGAGCCGTGGTGATGTGGTTATTGCATCGTACTACTAACACAAAGGTTCCTGGTTCGAACCCCGTTTCGGGGAGAAAATTGCAGGGACAGAATTTTCGGCTCTCCCTTGACTCCATTTGCAAGTATGGTCTTGAGAAACGATGATAGTCCGTTGGAAGGGGACGATAAATTGCTGACCCGTGTTAAGAGAGAGCCATATATCTTGCACCCTTGTAGATTCGAAAAAGAGCAGGTTAACCACAAGGCAGCACTCGCACTCACAAAGTGGAAAAGGATTAATATAAGTTGCAATAACTTGTTTCCCAATCCACTATAAATAAATATGTTTTAACTAAACTACAGTCTGAAGCTAAAATCAAAAGTTTCCTTTGCTTTTCTGTATAGTTTGATGTGATCAATACATAACAACATGTCTTCCTTTACTGGTAATAATGATATATATATATATATATATATATATATATATATATATGTGTGTGTGTGTGAAATCAGCTTTGGTGATATAGCTGTAGAATTTAGCACTTTCACATTCAAATAAGCAGATAGGGTGCCTCTTCTTGTTGACTTGTGTTGATCTATTATTTTGTAATTGTGATGTGTTAAAGCCTTATATTTTGTTATTTATTTTGTGTGTTTGAAACTTATTATACCGTTACGTAATGTGTCTTTCCGTTCAATCAGTTTACTTGAGGTTGGAAGCTGGCTTGTCAGTAACTGCTAGTAGTTCTTTGTTAATTTATGTATCGTTGTCATTTTGTTTAGTTTCTTTTGTTATTAATTCTAACATCGGACTCGGACTTCTTTAAAACCGAGTTTAACTGTGCGTATTGCTGTGTGTTTGTTTTTCTACATTGGCTAGATGTATAGGAGGGTTGAGATCTCGAAAAACATGTTAAACCCCGTCGCATTTCTGCACTTGTCCCAAGTCAGGAGCCTGTGGCCTTTGTTAGTCTAGTACGATTTTTAATTTTAGTTGGTTTTTTTTTGGATAGATTTCGGTGTTTAGTATAACTTCCATTATCATTGAAATACTATACATCTTTATTTAGGGACCAGCTGAAGCACGCCTACGGATTTTCTCGCTGAATTAAAGACCTAATGGTGTCCTTCAGCTGTTTTCCGCTCTTTGGTCGGGTTGTTGTCTCTTTGACACATTCCCCATGTCCATCCTCAATTTTACTTTCCTGTACAAACAGTACTGGTATTATTGTGTGAACCTTTATTTACGTTTAGTTAATCTACAGATCAATGATGAAAAAGGCAATCATTTACTTCTAAAATACTAGTTTAACCCAATCTTATAAAAACCACTTTGCTCCTTCAGATTTATTTGTTGATCGTGTAAGATGTGAAAACTTTCAATTGGGGTCATGTTTGTATAACCTTATTATCTTTATGCAAATGTGTCTTAATTTGTCGGTACTTATACCCTCTTGGCTTTCAAATATTCAAATATTTGGCCTCGAGTGTTCCTGATGAAGGTAAATCCAGGAAAGCGCTTCGGACGTAAGAAATTTATAAAGTATCATTTTTTTATGTCAGTGGTTCGTTACTGCTGCTGCTTAATTATTATTCTCTGAGGATAATATTAGCTCAGTAGTCGGTTTTTGCTGGTTATCAAAGGTATCAAATAGTATCACTTGCCCAGTAGTCAGCACTTTGTTACAAAATTATGAATTTTCGAAATCATGCTAAGGATTTTCTTATCCCAGGCATATATTACCTTAGCCGTATTTGTCATAACTTTTTGGAATTTTGGGTCCTCAATGCTCTTCAACGTTGTACTTGTTTGACTTTATAACTATTTTGATCTGGGCGTCACCGATTAGTCTTATGTAGACGAAACGCTCGTCTGGTGTATTAAATTATAAGCCTGGTACTTTTGATACCTATTTCGATATTGACATAATGTAAAAGGTAACTATCTTAAAATGTTCGTTTATAAATTTATAAATCATTAAAAAAAAACTAAGGTTCCAATTCCTTCAGGATAAGTTTACCTTAGACGAAATTGGCTTTATATTTAAGTCCCTTTTATTCATATAGCTCTCCGCGTGTCCCGGTGCCTATACCTCTTTGACTTTCAAATATTTTGCTTCTAGCATTCCTGATGAAGGTAGATCCAGAAAAGCGTTTTGGATGCTTATAAGATTTTGGGCTTGATCGTGGATCTTTGGTTGTGTTTGCTAATTTTAATTACAACTTTCACAGACTAGGGAACGATCTAGAAATTGAGATATTGCATTAACACCTGTCTGTTGTTGTAGACAGCGTATATTGCCTTCTGTGTCTCAATTATGTCATTTTTGTCGTTGGTTTACTGACTCATTGCCTACTCTTTTCTATAAAAGAATAAAAATTCCTTAAAACCATATCAAATTTATCAATATGAGCTGATGGAAAAACACTTCAAGCAAATAAATTATTGCGGAATGGACGATTGACATCTCAAATCAGGTACGTTGAGCCTGTTTTCAGTTACTGCAAGCATTCCTTGATGTTTTACATGTTATTTGTTTGTGCACTTCAATTTACATAAGATAAGTTTTATTATATGTTCCTTATGCACCTTTTAATATTCCATTATAATAGGAGCGTAGACAGCTCAATAGATAAAAGAAGATGAGGTATGAGTACCAATGAGACAACTCTCCATCCAAGTCACACTTTATAAAAGTAAACCAGTATAGGTCAAAGTACGACCTTCAACACGGACCCTTGGTTCACACCAAACAGCAAGCTATAAAGGACCCCAAAACATTACTAGTGTAAAACCTTTCAAACGCAAAAACCAACGGTCTAATCTATACAAAAATGAGAAATGTCTAGTTTTTACTTACAACGTGTTCGTGTCCCAAGTCACGAACCTCGTCATTGCTTCTAGTAGCTAAAAATACCTATTCATAACTTGATAAATTGTACTCCATGACTTCATGTTGACCTCTTAATATCATTAGGTGTCTGTAGCTACATGTACTTTAAATGCGGACTCTTGTAATTTAAAACTTGACATATATGCAATGTCTAGAACTTTACAACACATTAGTCTCTAGATACTATTCGTTTTTTGTGTCGTCCGGTTGTTGTCTCGTTAGCGTATTCTCAATTGGCCAATTTATATAATAATAACTTAACAATCATCAATCTTGAATTTTATACAGTTTATTTGGCTAGCAATTAATACTCTAATGATAGTAGAGTACAATGAGAATTTAACATCCAATTACTACATGTAATTAAGGTGGTACCTAACACTACAGGGAGATAACTCTGTATAATCAGCAGAACGTTGTAATGACATTGTGTTCTTAAGGGAATATTAAGCTTCTCAATGATCAAAATGAGTGTTTGTCAAACTGCTATATAACCAGTGTAATTTTTCTGATTAAACGGTTGGTTCAATTTTTTTGATGTTTTGATATTTTTGTCAAAGGGTCAAAGTAAATACTTTGTCAAAATTTTAAGAAAATTAAACGAGCCAAATTAATTTTAGTGAAAGTGTTAGGTACCACCTTAAATTTAAAAGAAAACAATACATGGCAACAACATTCAAATTATAATCAGCGGAGTTTCAAAACTAGAAGGACAATTTCGTAACAGCGACAGGGAAGTTTTTCTCTCAAACAGTATATTATATAATCTACGACAATTTTATAGTTAAGGATCAAGATTTAAAAAAAATTAAATTCAACAAAGAGTCAATGCAAGAAATAATAAAAATCAGGTCAAGAGAACCATTTGACTGTACAAAAATATTGCAGTATGGTAGCTGAAATGATTGTGTTCAGACGAATTCATACTTAATTGAAATAGAAAAGACTTAGACAAAATTGCCTGTTTTACCGAAAATGCGTGTGTTTTAAATTAAAAGTGAATTATCATCACAAATAAAACAAAAATTCTAAATGCCGATACGGATTTTGTCATGTATTATTCTACATGTATTAATAACTTTCCATTCATTTTTAAATTAACTATTATTTCCTAAAACAATCAAATAACCACAGAAACCTCTCCATATATGACTGCATTAAAACATATTCTGTATTTGTATTTGAAATTACAGTACAGTCTTAGTTATAAGATATATTAAACAAACAAAATAGTCAATTAGATAAAAAAAAAGTATTACAAAATTGTCAATCTTATGTTTATCACTAGAAGTCACATGGTTTTACAATGTTGTCTGGTTGCTGCATCTTTGACTTATTCTTCACATTTTCTTTAATTTATCAAAACTTCTTTTCGCTACATCTTACGTCACAGGGAATTAATAATATTAAAAGTGTTCAAATTTTAGTAAATAACATAAGTAAACTCGAAAACACTTAAATGTAAAAATTAGTAAAATAGGCATATACATTGAGAGTCAACTAATAATAGATTAACTATTTGCACTCAGAATGATTCTGGCACGTCTAGAATACGGTGATTTAAGTAATAGATGCATTTTGTCAAAAAAAAACATACATGCTCTAATCTTTATATTTAACTGTGGTCCCATTGGCATTGGCATTTGACAAAAGGTCTTGATTTTTACACATTATTCAAAATTGAATTTTCAATTAAATAAAAAAAATAGGCCTAGTGTCAACAAAAAGCAACCCAACAACACAAAAAAATATCAACTACACTAAGAAGTTTAGAAGGTCATGATCTTAATAAAATTGAGAATGGAAATGGGGAATGTGCCAAAGAGACAACAACCCGACCATAGAGCAGACAACAGCAGAAGGTCACCAACAGGTCTTCAATGTAACGAGAAATTCCCGCACCCGGAGGCGTCCTTCAGCTGTCCCCTAAACAAATATATACTAGTTCAGTGATAATGAACGCCATACTATACTCCAAATTGTACACAAGAAACTAAAAGTTAAAATAATACAAGACTAACAAAGGCCAAAGGCTCCTGACTTGGGACAGGCGCAAAAATGCGGCGGGGTTAAACATGTTTGTGAGATCTCAACCCTCCCCCTATACCTCTAGCCAATGCCGAAAAGTAAACACATAGCAATACGCACATTAAAATTCAGTTCAAGAGAAGTCCGAGTCTGATGTCAGAGGAAAATAAACAAAATGACAATAATACATAAATAACATCAGACTTCTAGCAGTTAACTGACATACCAGCTCCAGACTTCAATTAAACTGATTGAAAAATTATGTCTTCATCATATGAATATCAGGCACAATCCTCCCCGTGAGGGGTTTAGTATCATACCATCATAACATATATGAGACGAACATAACCCGTGTCATGCCAACAATTGGTTTTTAAATAAATGTGTTTAGTTCCGATGCAAAGACTATAAGTGAATCAATATTAACGCCAAAATATGCAATCTTTAATGACCTGACAACAGTATCGTAACTATATCCCTTCTTAATAAGTCTATTTAAAGGTTTTGTTAGCTTCTGAGGTGAATACTGACATTTTTGTGCTTTATAAAGAATATTTCCATAAAATATTGGATGTGAAATACCTGAACGTATAAGAAGTTTGCATGTTGAGCTATATTTACGAATGATGTCCTTATACCGATGATAAAATTTAGTAAATGTTTTGACTAGTTTGTGATATTGAAAACCCTGGTGTAATAATTTTTCAATAATTCATAAATTTCTCTCGTTTAAATCTAAAACATTGTTACAGGTACATACACAAGCGAATCGTACAAGTTGAGATATATAAACACCGTAAGATGGTGACAAGGGAACGTCACCATCTAAAAACGAATGATTAACGATTGGAAATGAGAAATCATCTCTTTTATCATAAATTTTAGTATTAAGCTTTCCGTTAATGCTATAGATATCAAGATCGAGGAAAGGGCAGTGGTCATTGTTAGTATTAGCTTTATTTAAAGTAACTAAGTTCAACAGGATAAATTTCTTTAGTATACATACTGAAGTCGTCATTATTGAGAGCCAAAATATTATCCAAATATCTAAAAGTATTATTAAATTTGTGTATCAGATGTTGTTTCGATGGTTCTTTGCTGATTTTTGTCATAAATTGTAACTCATAGCAATACAAAAACAGGTCCGCCATAAGTGGTGCACAGTTAGTTGCCATTGGAATTCCGATAACCTGACGATATACAGAATCGCCAAAGCGAACAAAAATGTTATCTAGTAAAACTTAAAGGGCAGATATAGTATCAAAGCATGTCCAATTGACATAGTTTTTTTGTTTATTGCTACTAAAAAATGACCTAAAAGAGTTTGAACATATATATATTCACATTCTGACTTTTTAAATGCCCATTTAATTAGGTGTGTGAATTTTTTCTTAATGAGAATGTGAGGCAATGTGGTATATAGCGTAGAAAAATCAAAACTTTGAACAGATTCAAATTCACCTATATAAGCATGCAATTTATCAAGTACTTCCAACGAGCTTTTGACACTCCAAAAGTAATTAATTCCACTATTTTCGAAGGCCTTATTTGAACAATTTATTATCAGGTTTTTGATTGTACCAAGTGTACTGGTAAGAAGAATAGATAATTTAGTAGTGGAACAATGGCTTGAAGACGAAATAAATCTATATTTGTAAGGTGTTTTGTGTAGCTTCGGAAGCCAATACATAGTTGGGACTTTCATTGTTTTTGGTTCTGCTTGTAAAGCGGAGGTGAAGTTTGTTACAGATGTCGTTTTCTGAAAATGGAGTCAGTTGGAATGTGGTGAATTGGTAAACTACATAGATATAAAAGTTTCACATTTTGTTTTATCTACACATTTTTAGATATTTTTAAATTATATCATGATGGATATGACATTATTTTTACTATTTTATTCTACCACCCGCACCTCTTCCAATATAGCAATTGTTAGTAATAGAATATTTTATGTTATAAAAATGTGATTACAAAAATAAACTAAATGTCTGTTAGCCGAAATTTGTTGTGATTATGTGAGTTAGTGTTTTATTTAATTTTCACAATTGTAAATGTCGACCATAATCTGCCTTCTATATAAAAGCTATGAGGATAGGATACCCAGAGAATATCATTCAGACGTAACTGTAGTGCTACAACAACGTTAACAGTATCGGAGTATTGCACTAAGAAAGAAGGAATACAGGTAACCCTTGAATACGATATCACATTACCATTCAGGTTAATGTGATATTGAGCACGATTGTTATTGGAGGAGATTGCTATCGATATAAGGTATAGTCCATCCTTCTCCACCACAAACTTCCCGGTGTTTTTATATGTTGTTAGATTATTGACGCCAACACTGAATGTGACGTCGTCAAACTTTATTATACCGGATAACCTTGTACTTGATGAAGGATGAGCTGTAATGGCCACTGAAAATATATATTGAAATAAATATCAAAACAATAAATAGATATGAAGATATGTATGTGAAATGTCGTTTACTTTGGTCATGAATCAAAGTTATTAGGTTTTGAATACCCACTGAAGCAAAACTCGGCCGATATAATAATTCGTTACTTATTGTACTGTCCACATTATATTATTTGTATGGTTGTAAGTCTGGATGGGATTTACAAAATAACCCATAAATCAAGGATTAATAAAACGAAATAATAACATCATTTATGACAAAACCGGTTTTAACGTACCGTATTTACTTATGAAATGCCAAATAAATGTACACTAAACTTATAATGGTTGGTATTTTATTAGATTCAGAGATATTTGAAATAGAAACTGCTATCATATTCATACATTTTGAAAAAAGAGATCATTAGACAACAACAACAAAAAATTAATTGACACGTATTCAAAGGTCTTCAACAATGAATATTTTAAAAATTATCTATATTGCCAGATTGGTTAAGTTTATAAAAAGCAGAGGCAATATTATGGCCTTTAACACATTACATATCCACTGGATATCAATGGTGATTTACAACAACTGTAAGTCATCCTTAACTGCCTTCATCATGAGCAAAACCTTCACCACACAGCGTACATTATTACCTGTATCTGTATGAGGTCTTCACTTGACAAAGTTAAACAATTCAGTACTTGTGTTACCTGACGCTATGTTTCTTCAAATCTTGAGAATCTGTAACGTTTGAGTTGTAAAAAAAACCAAATACAGTGAAGCAAACAACAGCTGGGCGAATAACTATAGTTGCCGTCAGCTGAAATTCGTAGCGGTTATCAATAAAAATAATCTAAATTATCAATCGCGTTCACTAGAGATATATTTTTTCACATTCCAGTCATAAATCGCCAAAAGAAAAACCACTACTGACCTACCTTTTAAGTGATCGCAATGTGATATCCTGACCTTCACATTTTTCAAGTCGATTTTGAATGGTTGAATCAGCCATTGGTTTTACCGGAATTGTTGCAGTGGAGTTCAAGTTCAGAAAATTTGGGAAGGTCTATTAACACGACAGATAAAACCAGGGCAGTTTTTCGATACGTTTTCACATGTAATTTTTTTTTACTCAACATATTGTTAAAATTTAAATTGTATAATAAAAAAACAGGGTATTTACTTATATTATTTGGAAAAAAAAATAATAAGTTAAAACAAAATTGCCAGGACAGTTAAATTTTAAGAAAAAAAATGGCTGAAATTGCCGAGAAATATATATTTATAATTGGGATATTTTCTGTCCTCGCCAATTTTTTTTATGTTAATGAAATAAAAGTCCATATTTTTTTATATATTTTATTGAAGCTTATTCTCTTAACTTTACTGAACATCAAAGAAAATATCAAATTGTAGTTTTTTATAAACATTATTCCCTAAACTTTATGATCGTTCAAAAATAATATGCCAGACAAATGATTTAGAGAATTTATTCCAATTATAAGTAAATATTTCTCGGCAATTTCAACCATTTTTTTCAAATAAATTGACTGTCCTGGCAGATTTTTTTCTAACTTATTATTTTTTTATTTAATTTTTTTTACTAATAAGGTAAGTTAATACCCTCTTCTTCATTATACAATTAAAATGTTAACCATATGTTGAGTAAAAAAAAAGTTACACATGAAAACGTATCGAAAAAAACTGTCCTGGTTTTATCTGTCCTGTATTTAGACCTTCCCAGAAAATTTACAAGCGCAGGAAACTTTATCCCATCAATGACAAGCTAGAATATTACCGGAAACTGCAAACGTGATGAATATCATATGTAAATAAAGGATCATCAAAGAAACGAAGATATCGGAATTACAATGGAATTAGTTATCAAAGGTACCCGGATTAGAATTTAGTACGCCAGACGCGCGTTTCGTCTACATAAAACTCATCAGTGACGTTCATATAAAAATATTTATAAAGCCAAAAAAGTACAAAGTTGAAGAGCATTGAGGATCCAAAATTCCAAAAAGTTGTGCCAAATACGGCTAAGGTATAATCTATGCCTGGGATAAGAAAATCGTTAGTTTTAGAAAACATTCTGGGAAATGTGAAGGTCAGGATTATTACAGTGCGATCACTTAAGTAATGGTTTTTCTTTTGACGATTTATGAAAGGAATGTGAATGTAGTATCTCGCATTGTCCTTTTAGCAATCACGATCTTGTGTTTAAAATTATAACTTGATGAAATACAAAGAGGCCCCCGTATATGGATAATGAATATAAATACAATAAAAAAATGAAGAGTGGGAAACCTGAAAAATGGAAGAAAAATAGGTTCGAAAAAATACAAGATTGGTGGGATGTCACAAAATAAAAAATAAAAAAGTTAACAATGGAAGTAAGTAAAACATTAAACAAAAAATCTTAAAAAAAAAGTTATATTATTAACCTTGAGCAGAAATTAGAAAAACTAAAATTAAAAAGTAATAACTCTGGTGAGGTTGAAAATAAGATTTTAGAAATAGAATCGCTAATTAAAAATTACTATGAGAACAAATCAGTGGCGTCAAAAATAAGGGCAGGTGTCAAATTGGCTGAAGAAGGTGAAAAATCTTCTAGCTACTTTTTCAATCTTGAAAAGCAAAACGGTTAAAATAAATTATGGAGTCGAATAAAAACAGAAAATGGGCATTATAAACACAATATAGACAGAATACTAAACGAACAAGTTACATTTTACTCAAATTCATTAGC
The DNA here is from genome assembly GCA_037788925.1 of Mytilus galloprovincialis. Lineage (NCBI taxonomy): Eukaryota > Metazoa > Mollusca > Bivalvia > Mytilida > Mytilidae > Mytilus > Mytilus galloprovincialis. Next base: position 19,702,443 of record CM075332.1, read on the forward strand.
TCAGAGTGATGGCATTTGGAAAATGCTCAATATTTAACAAGCCATATCGAAAACAAACTAAATGAGGACGACAAACAAATATTTGACCGTGAAATTAACGCGGAGGAAATAATGAACGTTTTAAAAATTATAAAATCAAACAAATCCCCAGGTGAGGACGGGATCAGAATTTTATATATATTATTTTAAAATACCATACAAGTAGAATTTTGTACGTTATTGCAAGCAATATTTCATAAAAAAAAATGTCGGACTCACAATATAAAGGAGTTTTAACATTATTATTTAAGGGTGGGGAACTGGAAAACATACGGAACTGGCACTTTCTCACACTACTGAATTGTGATTATAAAATTATGGCAAAAATACTAGCAGAAAGTTTTTAGAATAGTCCTTCCAAAGCTTATTCATCCCGACCAAAAAGTGTTTGTAAAAGGCAGACATATAACGGAAGCAAATAAAACGACTCAGGTTATCATAGAATATATTGATAGTGAAGATGAAGAGGGTATAATTGTTTTTTTAGACCAACAAAAGGCTTTTGATAGGATGGAATGGGGATGGTTAGACTTCGTTATGAAGAAATTTAGTTTTGGAGATAATTTTCTTAGTTGGATGCAAATGCTATTAAAAAGTGCAAAAATATGTATAAAAATAGATGGGTACGTCTCTAAATATTTTTCAATTTCTAGATCAGCCAGGCAGGGACGTCCTATAGCCCCCTTTGTATATATATTACAAGCAGAGCCCCTGGGCTGTGCAATAAGGGCAAAAAAAGACATTGCAGGTATTATGTTGCCCGGGGAAGAAATTGGGGAGCTAATAGAAACCAAATTTAATATGTTTGCAGATGACATGCAATTATTTGATAAAAATGAAAATTCTGTTAGAAATTCTTTTCAAATATTAGACAAATATAAAAAGGCCTTGGGTTCAAAAACTAATTACGAAAAGACGAAGGGAATAAATATTGGCGCACATAAACGCAGACGGTCTTTTTAAAAAAAATATAAGCTGGACAACAGATAACATAAAAACACTAGGTATTCACCATGGTTATAACATTTTTAACGACAAAATATGGAAATCAATATTGGAAAAAGTACAAAATTGTCTACACATTTGGAAAAGTAGAAAATTGACATACTCTGGAAATGTCCTTATTGTTAAAAAAAATAAATATTTCAGTGTGTGGTTATGAATTAGAAAAAGAGGTATACCTGAAAAACACAAAACAGATTTAAATAAAATAAGAAACAGCCTTCACTTGGAAACTCACATATTTTATTTCAAAGAATATCATTATTTCATTCTTCTTTTTCAAAAGGTCTAATAAAAACGATTGATGAATTGAACTCTTTATCGAAAGAATGTAGGTAAATATACTTAGTTCAACTGCTCTCGACTAAAGGATTCCTTATGTAATAATATTACTATATCTTCGGAAGAACGTATGGAAGAATATGTTTGTTCTTTTTACAGAAAGAACGTTTGTACTGTAATCGATATTTGAATACATGGCTGTGCATATTAATATGTATATTAGTAAATTACACATATCACGTTTCTTAATACATTAGTACTCACCACATGTGCTTTATGTATTTATCAAAGTTGTACAAAAGTCGAACATTTAAGAATGTTGTTGTTGTTTATAGTTAACACGTGTTTAGTTATTTATAGTAAGGTTGGTTTGAATGGGGTTTAACGTTTCATGCACGAGTAAGTTCAGGTAGTGTAGTTTAACGTCATTCAAGCCATTGCAGTTAAAGTGACCAGTAGCACTTTTCTAAATAAATAATATAATAATTTTATATTATTTATTTTCAGATTTGTTGACCTTTAGTATGCGGTAACCAGTACCAGCTGAGAATGGTCGGTGTATTTACACAAATACATTGATTTCATTATACATATACGAATAATAAAATGTGCACTTGTCTCTGCAAGTGGCGTCTCCCAAAATGTGCACTTGTCTCTGCAAGTGCCGTCTCCCATGTGAGAGTTTGTGGTTATTTGATGATTATTTTATATTCGTTTGAGTTTACGAATTAGAATTTAAATACTTTTATAATCCATACGTAAGTCACAGATTCTGAATCATTTCAATTTTTGTTTATTCAAATTTATTCAATAATTTCCAATTCTAACTATAACTATTTTTTCTCAATCAAATATATAGTTTTCACGTTTTAATCAATTTACACACGTATAATGTAAGTCAGTGTACCGGATATTAGATAATTATTATGTATTATAGTGTCAGTGATACGTTTTAGGTAAAATCAATTGTATTGGTTATTTTTAGAAATATAGTCATGTAAAACTATGGGAAGTTTTAACTCATTTGATATTTTGCCCGGTCAAGTGAGGCTGTTAAAACACAGGGGTCCCTAAGTATGCGACCTGGGCTACTTAGGTATTGATATATCAGGAAATAATTGAATACAAATATTTGTAATCGTTAAAAAAAAATACAAACGACAACCACATACTGAATCACAGGCTCCTAACTTGGGACAGGCACATTTGTATTGTGGAGGGTGTTTGCAGGTGCCTTATCCTCCCCATATACATGCTTTAAACCTTATAACTCATGCGCAAGAGTGCAGGCATTCACAATTGATACAAAACAAATAAAACATAAAGTCATAAAAATATTGCAAGTACAGTACCAGAATTGTGAAAAAAGGCCATTTCAATAAAATGTAGAGGGAACTATAATAAGTTTATATATTTAGTCTAATTCAGATAACAAGGAACCTCTAACGTTCATATGCGAGACACAAATTTAACCAGTGATTTACAAATAATATTATTGTTCCCATGCACTTTATACTCATTTGGAACAGTCTGGAAAACATACAAAATTTTCATAAAAAAATGTATTCATTAAAACAAGGACTTATAAAGTTTCAAATATAAGTCGATATTTATAAAATATATAATCACGATCAACATACAAATCTATCACAGTGGATATATAATGATTGTTATTTCCGGTAGAATCCTCCATTAAAAAAAATTCGCCGAGATTACAAAAATAGAAATTTTTCAATCGAATTTTGAAACAAAATGTTCGTTAGCTGCAATTATTTCCAACTTTATTGCCTTATTTAGAGTTTGGGGGGTTGGGAGGATTATTAACAATAAATGAGATAAGATATTTGAATTTATAAAAAGATACTATACCATTTTTATCAAGTTTAACAAAGGCGTTAATGGAAGCTGTCGAGTTGTTACAACTCGATTTTAAAACCTAATTTGAAGCAAGAAATGTTACTCTTGAACTGAAATTTATTACATATGTATTTGCCGATTAAAAAGATTTCAAAAAGGTGGGGGTGGGAGGTTAAATACATAAAGTAATAAAAAGTTAGAAACGATAATGCAAAGTGTACCATACATTTACACTGATACCCTATCGGCCATTGATAAATCACAAAAGTCGCGTAATGACCGAGATAGTTGGATATGACCTTTGCTTAACTGGATCCTGTCATTTTCATATTTCGTTTGTTCCATGCATAGGATTTGAAATATTATGTTTATTTCCTACCAAATAATGTGCACAGCTTATTGTTAAAATATACCATAATTGAAGCAAAAATCACACTAGTCATCGATTATTGTGCATTTACTGTGGAAAATATTAAACCTGACATACGAAATTCATTTATGTTTCAAGTTAAGGACGACATCAAAAGTAAAATGTAGGATAAAAAACTGAAATCACAAAGTTTTTCCAGTGACACACCCACCCACCCCCCCCCCCCCCCCCCCGCCCCATTCCCTCTTTTAACTTAATTTGCGAGAAATTGACCAACACGTATATGTAAAATCGATGTTGGATAAACAAAAATTGAAGCAATGTTTACATCACCCCCAAACTATTCGAATTAAATTTTGTATATCCTACAACAATCTTTTGATGTCTCTCCTTACGAATAGTGATATGCTAAAAAAAAAGATGAACGTAAATTCTTTATTTAGATTGATTGTTTCATTGTTTACAATAATATTAGAGAAAATCCGGTATTTGTTTTTATTAGGTTCATCATTCTTAAGTTCAACAAATTAGACATCTAAGCAAATTGGAAGAAAGAACGATCAGCAAGATGTAGTACATTTATTGATTATAATGATTCATATTTACCTAGTTCTGTGCTTTCACTTATCTGTTTTTGTAAATGAACAAACGTTAAATTGTGTCGGTTTTCAGTTTCCTCGTTTTTTTTTTCAATTTCGGCTAATCTTGTATCTATTAGGTTTAATTTCTGCTGAATCTGAGCTAAAATTATAAAAAAAAAAAATCCTTTCAATCAAGGGAAATACGTATAACTGCAAAGAGCATGTCATTTTTATAGTATCAGCAACTATTTTTATTAGATTGCAATTTATTTATTAAAATTATGGTTGTACCGATCACCTTTTTAAATTATTATTTTCAGATGAAAATTGATTATTTTAGTCATCTTTTGGAGTATATAAACAAGGAGATGTGATATAGTTGTCAATAAGTAACCGTCCGCTATTCAACAACGGACTGTAATATCAACAGATACAGTGTCATGAACAGCCTTCACAAATGCGCAAAATATATATGGTATAGTAAGTCACGTTGACACGTGCTTCTCATGATATGCAACTGCATGCCTCTTTTAAAAAATAATAATATACAAATGCAATTTCAAAACAATTTTCATTTAACGGCTTCGGATTAGGATTTATTTATCATTGTTTATGTCGGATCTATTATGATTGGAACATTTTCAATGTTTAACCTTAGGCAGATCATGGGTTTCTCACTGTGTGTGTGGTTTTTTTTTCCAAACTCCGTAAATTGACCGATCCTTTTCCTTTCCTAGATCATTGTGAGTCAGGTTGAAAATTTCTTTTTGAATTTGCTATTAAAAATATAAAACAGGTGTCGGAAGTAGTTATTTTCTGATGTACCAAATAGCCATCTTAACTTGCGACTTCAAATAAACATATTTACAGCGTTCTTCGACCTTAATATTTTCTACTGTACACATAAAACAAGTAAAGTGAATAAGGAATGTATCTGTAACACAAAATCAAATCCACTATGGCCAATAGTAAATGTATACAACTCATAGACAATGTTCAGTGTTAGTGTAAGTGGTAAATTTGTCCCGGTAAAATATTTCTGGGCGGACAAATATTACTAGTATAAAAAGTCCATGGTTACAGAATTTACTAGTATATTTAGACCAATGTTAGTAATCTATGTCCCCAGACCAATTTCCCTAGGAAACCATCCTATTGACCTGCACCTAAACTTCGACAAAATAATATGTGTAAATACGGTTTTACCTAAGCTTCCTAAGACACTGCCATTCAAAGTTCATTAAAAAAATATTTAACAAAATGATAAAATAGCAAAAAATACCGAACTCCGAAGAAAATTCTAAACGGCAAGTCCCTGATCAAATGGAAAAATCGAAAGCTACAACACATCAAACGAATGGATAACAACTGTTATATTCCTGACTTGATGCAAGTTACATAAAAACAAAAATGGATAATTTCACTTTAAGCTTCTAGAAAATTTTGTTATAGTCTTTTGTTTGAAAATTTTATGTTAATACTGTGAACATGTCCGTTAAAGATTTTTTAATTGAGCCTGTAATATCTGTTAGAACACCCATAAGCGTGCACTAGGATTAAAAACTCTATTTATTTGGACTTACCATTTACCGTAAAGTAAGTAACAATAGCACTCATTAAAAAAACTGATATCACTATTATTAACATTTTTATGTTAAGGCATCCCTTTGTAAATTTTACGGACGCCATCACGAGTTGTTGGACCGTTATGGAATAACCGTTTTCACAGATGATATCGGATATGTTCCTTATGTCGTAACTACAATTCCTTTTCCTTTCATGAATGTGACCTACCGATTTAGACTATTTATAGGATTTGTTATAACATGAGCAACACGACGGATGCCACATATGGAGCAGGATCTGCTTACCCTTCCGGAGCTCCCCTAGTTTTTGGTGCGGTTCGTGTTGCTTATTATTTAGTTTTCCATGGTGTGTCTTGTGTACTATTGTTTGTCTATTTGTCTTTTTAATTGTTTTGCCATGGCGTTGTCAGTTTATTTTCGATTTATGAGTTTGACTGATCCTCTGGTATCTTTCGTCCATCTTTCACAGTGTATTTCTAGCAAAATTTGTACATTTGTTTAGTTAATTTGGTAATTTTATTTTATGCAATATTTTTTTTTAAATCCCTGTTTTATAACAATCATGCTTATTATCAATAACCAATTATTTTTGTCATTATTCAGTGCAAAATGTTGTACATTGACTTTTGTTATAATGATTATTCTGCTCAATTGGCAAAAAAGTATCGTGTATCTTTAATCTTGTATTGGTCTTGTTTATAGTATCATTAACGTACCATTAGCAGCTGTCAATTTACACCAACCCTATGAAAATTCAAAAGCTATTGCGGCCAATCCCCATGAGTTTTCTGATTTTATGGGATTCAATTTTCGCTTTTCTTTCGTTGATTCCCTCATTTTTCATAATATCTGCATCTTATAAATTTGGTGCTTTTATTAATTATGTTACAAAAGATTGAATGTGAGACACATTGGAAATAAATCTATTCATTCTTGGAAATATAAAAGAAAAAACCCGAGGGCCCTAAATGATGTTGTATAGGGCTTATTGTCAATTGTATGTTCTCAATTATCAGGGGATAAAACAATTTTTTATGATCTAAAACTGTTACATACATATTTATTTACAGTTCACTTGGACCCTTATATTTCCAAATGTATACATCAAACAAGTTGAATGAATTAGGAAGGTATCTGGAATACAGTAAGAACAAATTTGCTTTAAATACTACAATGTACTAGTAAATGTATGTTTGATTATTGTGTTTATTGCTGATAGACTACATGTTCAGTGTTAAGACCCGAATCAAATCTACTGTAATTTGCATCTTATATGCATAATTTGACTTTGTTTATGTGTCCTGTTGTGACATCCTGATTTCAACTCACTGAAAAATGTCGAGGGTAAGCAGACAATAATCCATACATTTTTACACCAAAGGTTTCAAAGGGAAAAACACGATGAAATTGTAACGGAAATAAGTAAACAAATACATATAAACAATGTTGGATCTATACAAATTACAGAAAAAGAATGTATTTTGTCTGTGAAAGATGTAGAGTCAAAAGATAAGTTGGTAGTAAAGGGTATAACAGTAAGAAACAGGTCAGTTAACTTTTTTTGATGTAGAAAAATCAATAACACACGTTACCATAAAAGACGCTCCATATGAACTTGACGATCGCTATGTAGTTGCACAAATGATTAGATTTGGTCAAATTGTTCATGGCTCTGTCTAAAGAGGTTATATAAAAGGGACAGATATAGAAAATGGGGCACGGTTTGTCGATATCTTGAACTGTGAGCCTGTTCTTCCTCTCAGAACTAGCCTAGGCCCCTTTGAAGTGCGCGTATTTGCTGACAATAACCGTACACCATGCTATCATTGTAAATTGATCGGTCATTCGTCATATCAATGTAAAGATCGTCCAAAAATTATGAATGAGCGAAGGTGCTATAACTGTGCTGCTATTGGTCATTTAGCTAATGCTTGCCCGAATGAACCGTATTGCTCTTACTGCAACATAAAAGGGTATTCGAGACGAGACTGTGAGAGTTTCAAGCAAGACCAAGAAAATCAGAATATGATAAACACGGTCCGGAAATAATTGAGGGTAGACGAGAACCTAAAGGCGACGCACACTCAGACTCACATTCAGTTTGTGATAATGATACTTTTTCCGAAAGTGGAAAAATGACACTATTGAAACTGTAAATGTCCTTATTGGCGCATCCAATTGCGCTAGACTCGGTGAAACGGATGACAATTTAATAAATGTTTCAAAATCAGGTGCAAATTTTGAATGTTTTACACAAAGTCTAGATCTTGTTGTTCAGAAAACAGAGTCACAAAGTACATCGAGTAGCTATTTGTCTCGGGACCAATGACATAGATAAACATAAGGATGACAGTGACCAAATAAATTTACTTGTGACAAAAGCAGTGGTGCAACTAAAATCCGCCTATCCAGAGTCTCATGTTGGTCTTTGCAGCATCTTACCACGTAAAGGTAACAGTGCGCAAATAAACAGACTAAACCAATCGGCTACAAATGTAAACAAGTTTATACGAAAATTGTGCGCTCGCGAAGACAAGGTAGATTATATTGATTTGGATAATCTGTTTTATAGAAATGGCACAATCATTAGATCTTTGTTTGACAAAGCTGACAACAGCGGGGTGCACATAAACACTGCAGGTGCACAAAACATAAATAGAAAACTTAGTGATTTTTTCCACTCTCCAAAACCTTGCGTACAGGAGCTACACACACCAACGGATCCTAAACGTAAGAGAAGCGACGGAACAGCAACACCTACCTCTGCGGATAGAATGAGCAACCGGTCTAATACTGAACCTAAAGCTTAACTGAAATTATGTTAAATCAAACTTTATAAGGTTAATTAAAAAAGCACAAAATAAATTAAAAAAAATACATGCATTTTTTAAATTTTGTAAATATGTCATATCATATGTATAAGAATAACTGTTTCAGGAAAGATGAGCAGTATAAAGTCAAATTATTCTATATTTATAATAGACTGTTATATGTCTAACCAAATACGGTAATGTAAACACATTATATGTTATATATTGTATGTGTTAAAGTTTACGTAAAGGTAATTACTATTCAAGTTACTATAAGTTAAAAGTTTATTGTTAGGAAAAAAAATAAAGATCATCACGTGTCACTAAACGTTACATCAGAAGCAAACAAAAACACCTTTTTCAAATTAATACAATGAGTATAAAAATAGCAAATAAACGTAAATGGATTAAGAAATATTAAAAAACGTGCATTAGTTTTTAATTGGATTGTTTCACAAAACATAGATCTTGTTTGTTTAAAAGAAACACATTGTACACAGGACCAAACTTGGCTTTTGAACAAAGAATGGAAAGAATATGGGGTGGTGAAAGTTTCTGGAATTGTGGTACAAACGAATCGAGAGGCGTGGGAATTTTATTAAAAATGATTTTACGCTTAGTTTTGGTGTCTCAATGATTGATGATAACGGTAGAATGCCAATTGGTGAATTTAAAACTAACACTGCGGTTTACCATATATTTAATTTGTACGCCCCAAATAAGGGTTCGGAAAGGAAACTTTCTTTTAAAACCTGAAAAACTCTAAAAATGACTTGTATTCAGATGATGTCACAGATACACGTATAATCACATTTCCATTTAGTGATCATGACATAGTTACTTCAAAAATAAAATTAGATGATATTGAAAGAGGACCGGGAATGTGGATCATGAATCTAAATACAATTAAGACAGATGAATTTTCAAATGCGTTTAAATTTTTTTGGGAAAATTGGATTAAAAGTAAGAAACGATTTAATAGCATTCCAGAGTGGTGGGATGTAACAAAATCAAAAATTAAATTTTTGACCATGGAAATTAGTCAAAAACTTAACCGTTTATCAAAACAAAATAATGTCATTGCTTTAGAAAAACAGTTTGAAAAATTGAAACTTCAAGTGAACGATTCAAATATATCATGTGACAAAATTTTAGAAATAGAAAATAAAATTAAGGAATATTATACTAATAAAACAGTCTCCGCAAAAATCAGATCACGAACTAAATGGACCGAAGATGGAGAGAAGTCGATCAAATACCTTTTTTAATTTAGAAAAGAAAAATGGGCAGAACAAATTATGGCAACGTGTAAAAACAGAATACGGGGATTATAAATGTGACATTGATTCTATCTTAAATGAACAAGTAAAATTTTATACTAAACTTTTTGCCACTGAAGGCTGGGACAAAACAGCAGGCGAAAACCTTTGTCAGTGTATGATAGATAAGGTAAGTAAGGAAGATAAAGAAATGTTAGATAGAAATATAAATATCTGTAAAGTAGAAATGGTACGAAAATTACTCAAACAGAACAAATCACCTGGCGAAAATGGTATAATATCAGAATTTTATGTTTTATACTGGGATATAATAAAAGACGATTTCTTTAGTTTACTACAAGACATTTTTAATGATACTATATTGAGTAACTCTCAACATAAGGGGGTCTTTACCTTGCTACATAAAGGAGGAGAAAGGGAAATATAAAAAATTGGAGACCACTAACTTTACTAAATTGTGATTATAAAATTATTGCAAAGATTCTATCTGAAAGACTTAAGATAGTATTGCCTAAAATTATTCACACCGATCAGAAGGGGTTTGTTAAAGGTAGAAATATAAGCGAGGCTAACCGAATGATTCAGGACATTATAGAATATATTGACAACGAAGATGAAGAAGGAATTATATTAGTTTTAGATCAACAAAAAGCGTTTGATAGGGTTGAATAGGAATGGATAGATTTTGTATTGGAGAAATTTGAATTTGGCGGAAAATTTAGAGCATGGATAAAAATGCTATTATACGATGCTACTACGTGTATTAAAACCAATGGGTTTGTATCAAAATACTTTTCGATTAATCGTTCCGTTAGGCAAGGGTTTCCAATAGCGCCTCTCTTGTATATCATACAGGCTGAACCCATGGCATGTGCGATTAGGGGTAACATAAAAATAGAAGGATTAAAATTACCAGGAGAGGGAGGGAACTTTATAGAAACCAAATTATGTATGTTTGCAGATGACACCCAAGTATTTAATAAAAATGGAAAATCTGTAGATACTTTCAAAATTTTGTCCTTATACGAAAAAGCTTCGGGTTCTAGAATAAACTATGACAAAACAAAAGGCTTACTATTAGGTGTTTCTAAAAGAAAACGATTTAAACTTGATAAAATCAAATGGATCACAGGCAATGTTAAAACATTAGGAGTGTGTCATGGTTATGAAATAAATGACGATGATATTTGGAGAAAAATAATAGATAAAGTTAAAAATTGTATACACGTATGGAAAAGTAGGAAGCTTACATTTAAAGGTAAAACACTTATAGTAAAAAATATGATACTTTCTCTCTGTTCTTACGAGATCGAAATACGAGGAATTCCAGATAAGTATACTAAAGAGCTAAATAATATAATTTGGAACTTTATATGGGACTGAAAAGTGAATCAGGTAGATAGAAATGTCTGCTGTTTGACTGAAATAAAAGGAGGGATGGGAATGGTAAGTATAGAAACGTTTATAAAAAGTAAGCAAAAAAAACTTGTATATCGTTTAATTCAGGAGCCATTGGAAAGCTGAAATGCGATCGGTAAGTATTGGCTTCGGAAATTTGATGAAAAATATAATGATGCCTTTTTTGTATGTAAATGTTCAAGTTTAAATGGTTTAGATATGAACCAACTACCACAAGTTTATCAGAAAATTATAAATACATTGTCAGGATTCATTCAAAATGTTGATACACCTTCAAATAAAAGATATATTTTAAATACGAGGATATTTGGAAACTCTTCTATTCGTTTAAAAAATAAACCATTGTTCTACTCTTCTTTTTTAAAAAGCGATATCACTACTATTTAGGACATTTGGAATTAAGAAACTACAGATTTTATTAGCTGTAATGAAATTTATAGGAGGCTGATTGATATGAGAAATTGTATTTCCAAATTTTCAAAAATTAAAAAGGCAATTCCTAAAGATTTCGTGCAAATTGTGAAATCTTGCGGAAACCAGAATTTACATCATAAAAATAAATTAAAGATATCAAATGACCGTGTGATCATTAACTTAAACAACCAAACAATCAAACCATCAAAGTTAAAACTCAAATATATTTGTACGATTTTAAATAAAGATGTATCTTCAAAATGTCAAATTAGGTGGGAGGAAATATTTGGGACAAATATACCTTGGGAAAATATATGGTCGGGATAAGAACATTTGAAAATTGAAAAAAAAGTAAAAGAATTTCAATGGAGATCCATGCACAATATTTTATATACTGAAGAAAGATTAAAAAAAATGGAGATATCATTTAGAAAATGCCACATTTGTCAAAATGACAGTGATATAGAAACCCTGCAACACTTATTTTGCAGTTGTAGTACATCACAGTTAATTTTTAAAAATCTCCAAGAAATACATATCAAATCAAACATAGGAATAAATAATCCTTTTGTTGAAAAGGATATTTTATTAGGTAAAAACACGAGAGAATTAAAATATGATAATTTTTTTAAAATAATTATCATATATTTTAAATGAACACTATGGAAAATAAGGAAATCAATAAAATTGACAAAACCGCAAGATATTTGTAAAATCTGGAAACTGGAAAATACTCTTAAATTTGTTCTTCTTTTGAAAGGCGTTGAAATCATTAATAAGACAAAATTGGAGTCGGTTATAATGAAAATTTAGACAGTAAATATAGAATAAGCTTGAGTCAAAGTACATCTTTTATGGTTTATCGTATAAGAATATGGATTTTTCTATTTATACAAACATAAAAAAAAACGATAAAAATGTATTAGCCTATCATGTTTGTTATAGTAAATGCACATCTTTTGTGTGAGTATATTATTATTTACTTTTTTACTATTTTGAAATTAAAGTATATAGAACTGTTAGATGCTTCTAACATTATATGGATATATTTCTTACACTAATTGTAAATCCAAGGTAAAAAGTGGACTACATTTTTATTGCCTTCTATTTCCCCTGGATAGATGGTTCATTTTGCAAACAGGGACCCTTAGCCTGTCCCTGGACGACTGAGGTAATTGTTTACAGAAAATATTTAGGAATAAAACGATTATATGTCTTAAAAAAAGTCTACTGTAATAAAATAACAAGCAAGAGGTTATACAAAATCAAATTAAAGCGAATAACCAGAAAATATAACTATTTATCTGAGTGATATTTTTCAAAGTCAAAGATTATGCTACTTTTAGAAACTGAAAGAATAAATGTTAATTGATAATCTGATTATGATAATCAAGAGCATTCATTAATGAATACAGTAGATTGTCATTAATAAGATATAGCTTGAATAATGTTACGCATTGTTTAAACTAAGAATTTCAAATTCCTTGAAATGAGATATTAATAACAAGAATGTGTCCAAAGTACACAGATGCCCCACTCGCACTATCCTTTTCCATGTTCCATGGACCGTGAAATTGGGTAATAATCTAATTTGGTAATAAAATTAGAAAGATTATACTATAGGTAACATATGTACTAAGTTTCAAGTTGATTGGACTTCAATTTTATCAAAAACTACCTTGACCAAAAACTTTAACCTGAAACTCCCACTTTCATTTTCTATGTTTAGTGGACCGTAAAATTGGGGTCAAAAGTCTAATTTGGCTTCAAAATTAAAAAGATTATATCATAAGCAACAAGTTTACTAAGTTTCAAGTTGATTGGACTTCAGCGTCACCAAAAACTACCTTGACCACAAACTTTAACCTGAAACTCCCACTTTCATTTTCAGTTCAGTGGACCGTGAAATTGGGGTCAAAAGTCTAATTTGGCTTTAAAATTAGAAAGATCATATCATAAGCATTAAGTCTACTAAGTTTCAAGTTGATTGGACTTCAGCTTCATCAAAAACTACCTTGACCAAAAACTTTAACCTGAACGGACGTACGCACAGACGGACGCACAGACGAACGGAGCTACAGACCAGAAAACATAATGCCCCTCTACTATCGTAGGTGGGGCATAAAAACCAAAATATTAAATCAATAACGAAACATACGTATTTGAATCTTAATATCAACATTAAATCTTTTTGGGTAAAATTTCAAAATAATACGAGAAGCAACTTAAAGCTTGGTCACGTTTTGATGAAATGTTACATTTAGTTAGCACGCGTTGAGCTGCATCTTAATGTCAATCAAATGGTATGTGCCACAGTTTCATTAATACTTCCAGAGATACTGCAATTTAGAATAGCTGAAATATGTAATTAATTGAAAAGAAATAATGTAAAATGCAAATAAATATATGTTATTTTCACTTAAAGTTTCTTGAAAATCCTTCAAAAGTTTTTTGTACCAATAGTTTAGACAAAACGCGCGTCTGGCGTATCAAAATATAAGCCTAGCATCTATGATAACAAATTTGGTATAAAAAAAATGATTTACTGCTGTTAACATATCCGTTAAATATATAAAAATATTAAAGAGTCCTCGTATTTTGAGTAAGCCAAGTAAGGTTTTGTTCCATCTCTAAAAGCATGCAGAAGGATGCATTAGGATTAAATTGCTTTTTATATTTGGACTTACCATTAACCGTAAAGTAAGAAACAACAGCACACATCAACGAAACTGATATCACTATTATAAACATTTTTATATATTGTTTCCACGAGGGACTGCTAACATTGTTCATCTTATTATCATTCTTTATGTCATCGTAGACATGCATTGGATCTCGTTTTACAGGTCCTACTTCTTCATATGCTTGAAGTTCAGCCATTTTATCATAAATTCAACACTTAAACAATACTATTTAATATATAAACTATAATGAAAGATCAAATCATCCAAGGCTCCTATTTATTTATACAGATACAATAAGGAAGGAAGAATTATCAACCAATGAACACTTAGCCATCGTTAGTTTCGTTTAGAGTAAGGGTGTTTTGATTTTGAACACTTGTCACAATAATTTGATAGTAACTTGATATTGTCAATATTATTCTACATTTGTAATTTTTGTATTCCCTAGGGTCTGTCTAACTTTTCTTGCTGGGTGAGACATGTGGCTGAACAGTCTTTGGATACATTTAGCACCTTTGAAATCTACCCATTGATTTTAAAATATTGATATATTTGTTTTTATTTCAACATCTTACATATAGTGATTGATTGATTGTTGGTTGCTTAACGTCCAGTGGCAAATATTTCATGCATATTCAGGACGAGAACAAGTTCACAATAAATACAATAGGTAGGTTGATACGATAGAGGCCACCTGGGATGATGGTCGGGGAAATTTGGACTGCCACTGGAAAATGAGGGTATCTTGGATAGGGACAGAAATTTTGCCTTGCAACAGGCCACCTACGGACGCCTCAAAAGAGTTGTTGCAAGGGTTCTTAACGTGCAAAGAGCGTGGCACTCTCTTTACACGAGGCATCGGATTTAACGTCCCCCTTCTGACCGGACGTGACTGCGAACTTGATACATCCCGCACAGCCAAACGGACGCCCCACTTCGGCAAGCGTTTTACTGCCCGTCGGGAGAAGACCAAGTGACCATATTGTTATACCCCAGTCACCCTTGGGGGTCTTACATATAGTGTATAAAGTTCCTAAATAAAATATTTAAACGAATGGATAACAACTGTCATATTCCTAACATGGTACATGCATTTACCAAGAACAAAATGGTGGATTAAATCTGGTTTTATAGCTAGCTAAACCTCTCACTTGTATGACAATCGCATAAAATTCCTTTATATTCACAATGATGTGTAAAAAAAACAAACATACATAAAAGGTAAAAAATGTAAAAAATGTGGGTACAGTAGTTAACAATGTGTAACTATAAAAACAAAGTAAAATGAAACAAAGAAACAGAAAAAGGCAGATAGACAAAGCACATTATTAAAATGAAAGACAAGAATACAAGAATTAACCATAGAGCACTCATGGTACATTAACACAGTGACGGGATGTATAAGTACATAGCCACGTTAAATGTAACAGAGAAACTCGAAAAGGCTTATACACGAAGCACATTAGCAAAAATGAAAAACTAGAATACAAAATTTCGCCATAGAACAATCACATAATGATGGGATGTGTAAGTACAGAGTCATGTCAAATAGATATAACCAAAACAGAATAAAAAAAGTAAAAGTTATATTCATAAAGACAAATAAAATAATACTTTATTTGTAAACTTGTGTTCCTATCTTACGATTCCGAGGAGGGTTTGTTTTGTTAGGAGGACAATTTTGGTCATGGAAATGATTCCCGTGTTTAGAACGCCTCGTCGTAAGACCTTGTCGCATAAAACAGCCTTTAATAACCGAAAAAAGACTACACATAATTAATCCTGACCTTTGATAGGCAGTATAAAATGTCTTAAGAACGTATAAAAGTTACTAGGCTTATAATTTTGTACGTTTATAGATAAAAATGTTGGTAAACAAAATCATCCGATGTGTGCTTCCTTTCCTTTCAATTGTTGAAAAATTGACATAATTTATTATTATGATCTTAATATGAAATCAAAATCGAAATCGAATTATCTGGATTGTTGTAGACAACAAAATTTTAACAGATGATCAGCTCCAATTAGTCTTTCAAACCAGATTATTATCACGCTCTTGCAAGGGTTGTTGAAAACTATTTGCAAGATTTACAAGATTTAATAAACAGCTGCGCCATGAGCGCATGATACGCCCTTCGTTTTGTGTTGAGAAGTTTTATAATCATAATCATAAATAGTTTCTGAGATATGGTGCGACATGTGAAAACATTTTTTTTTTCTTCAAAAAACTCAATTACTTTAAAATAAATTTTGAATCATCACCAACAAATATACAGATCTTTATATTAAGATAACTAAGAAGTGTGTAAAGTTTTAAGCAATAGTCATTAATGGTTTTTAAGATATGGTGCAACATGTGAAAAACCCCTCTTTTTTACAAAAAACTCAATAACTCCAAAATAAAATTTTGAATCATCACCAAAAAGTATACAGATCTTTAGATTAATATAACTAAGAAGTGTGTAAAGTTTTAAGCAATAATGATAAATTGCGCGACATGTGAAAAACCACCCCCTTTTTACAAAAAACTCAATAACTCTAAAATAAAACTTTGAATCATCACCAAAAAGTATACAGATCTTTGGATTAATATAATAAAGAAGTGTGTGAAGTTTAAAGCAATAATCAGATAATTATTTTTGAGATACAGCGCGATATGCGAAAAATACACACCCCTGTTTTACTTATTAAGTCCCGTAACTCAAAAAGTTTAAATCCTATTTTCACCAAAAAGTATACAGATCGTTTGACCATCATAAGACATATCTATCTTAAGTTTCATGAAATTTGGATAAGCGGTTTTCAAGTTACGGTGCGACATGTGGACGCCAGACAGACGGACAAACGGACGCCGGACATGTGTATAACATAATACATCCTGTCAAAATTTTGACGGGCGTATAAAAAGGCAAACTTAAAAAATTACATCATGATTTACAATACAATTTGATTTACATCATCATTTAAAAAAATGTACCTTGCAAAACTGTCAATACGTTATTTCTCAATATGTAAATGTAGTAAGCATAACGGACATACAAAAAACGTATGATTGGTTATCATTATAACTATTGACTATGACTGAAAGTAAGATTTTCCTCCCACGTTTGAGATCATCGAGTTATCACTGTAGCAGATAACAATTAACTGACTAACCTTTCCCGTACCCGACATTGGTTATTACTTGTCATCATTCTTTAACATTTATAAGGAACACACATGACATAAAAAGGTGAAAGGGATGACAATCCTTTGCAAATATAAAAATATTTGTAAGACCTGATAGATGTTTGATTGTTCTAGATCAAAAATGTCCTTAAATTCCCTGAGATCATTTGAAGATATACATGATAAAACTTGCCGACACAAATTAACGCATTAACTATCTTTCATCGAGGATGGCTAGCTATAGATAACACTATATCTAGTAAAAATCAAAAAGCAGAGAAGAAAACTTCCCGTTTGAAGGAAAGACAATTGTTATAAATTGTCCTTCTCTTTTGTGAAATTCAAATTTAAAGTAGAGGGAAAGTTACTAATGAACAGTTCCCAAAATTGTTTTGAGCAGATACAGAAGATAACTTGCAGTACTGAAACTCTAACATTAACTTGTAGGCTTTCGGTTTCATTTTTAACCAGTTTACCTAGAAATGAATTAAGTTTATCAAACACTTGTTTTAATAAGAAAGAAAAATATTTAAGTGAGAGGCATCTGTACATATATAGGAATTTAATATGACGTCTATTTTCACTGAAATAGTTCATATTTTTGTCTAGTGCCAGCTGAAGTCCGCTCGGAGGTCCGCCTCCTGTGCAAGAATTTCTTGCATTGTTGAAGACCAATTTGTGGCCTATGGTTGGGTTTTTTTACTCTTTAGTCAGTTTGTTTTCTCTTTGACACATTCCCAATTTCCACTCTTAAATTTATATAGGACATTGTACATATTCAAGAAAAAGAAATAAATAATGAAAATATCTCTTTATTCGTGATTCATAATGACATGGTACTATGCCAAAGTTACCTGTAATGATTGTGCTAACTGATGTATATAAATAAACCAGTTAGTAGAACTGAAAAATAAGAGCAGATGTAAACCAGATAAAATGTTTCGCTGGGCGCAGCCTGACACGACCGCAGACGTCAAACCCTGAACAGTTGGGGCAAATTTGTACACAATATTAAAGCTTGATACTGTCTTACAGACTTAAGATATCATAGTATAATTTTGATTGTGATCACATTTTTGACATGATATAGGTTTCTGACACAAAATAAATAAAACCCTAACTTATTTACATTTTTGAAGAAATAAACCCAAAACTCAATCCCAGACTTTCCTTTGTAGTATGAAACCTTATAGTACACTTTCAGAGAGATCCATACACGTAAATACAAGTTATTGTCTGGAAACTAGAAAAAATACTTGTTTGGCATTTTTTGGGGTCCATTATTCCTACCTATTTTGGACAATTAACCCCAAACTCATTCCCAGTCTTCCCTTTGTAATATGGAACCTTGTGGTACAATGTCAGAGAGATCCATACACATACACACAAGATATTGTCTGGAAATTAGAAAAAATGTTTGGCCGTTTAATCCTAAACTGTTGGCCCCATAACCCCTTCGATGAATCCCAACCTTCTACTTGTGGTATTCAACATTGTGGTACAATTTCAGAACAATCCAATTACTTTTACACAAGTTATTATCCTGAAACGAGAAAATGCTAGATTTATTTCCTTTTGGGCCCCTCATTCCTAAACAGTTTGGACTATCATCCCCAAAATCAATCCCAACCTTCCTTTTGTGGTATTGAAACTTCTTAAAAAAAACTTCATATAGATCCATTGACTCAAACTAAAGTTATTGTCCGGAAATCAATGTGTCTTCGTACGACGGCGCAGGCGACGCAGACGACGCAGACGACGCAGATGACGACATCATACCATTATATGATACCCACAAAAAAATTAATATGCCAGGTAATTTCTATAAAACTTAGCTTATTTTTTTTTTTTATTTTAATCATGAATATTATGGGTCTGATACTGAAAAATATCATCATGGAGTTTGTTCATAATTAAATATCATGTTACAAGGGTATCGCATTTAATTTTTTTTAAATTTTTGATGACAAAAATTCTAGCCGCAAGATTATATCAAAGTTTTACACTGATTACGACAGGTGTGTAAAAAATTGAATTTGCTTCTTCAGAAAATAATTTTTGACCTATCCAACTGTTATGTAGATAAGATTTTATCTACGACAAAATACAAGTCAAGTACAAATATCGCTGGGACATTATTATTTCAGATGTGGGGCAATAACCTTTCGATAAATAAAGGCAACAGCAGTATACCACTGTTCTAAAGTAAAAAAATCGATTGAGAGAAAATAAATCCGGGTTACAAACTAAAACCGAGGGAATAACATTAACTATGTGAGGTAAACAAAGAAATTACAGAACACCAATTAATAGTTTTTCCTTTAATTTTTTTGTACACCTTTAGTAGTAAGTCCTTCTTTCCTCTAGCAAGGTTGAAGACTTTAATAGTGGCAAGCAGTGGATCCAAGGGTTGACTTGGGCATATAAATATAATCATTTCTATATGAAAATTAATTGGCTCTTGATAGGTCATTAACAATGTGACATGATTGCATCCTGTTTAAAGTACTAGTTTCCGAAATATATTGACTCCATTCGTATTTTTTCAATACATATAACGTACCGTTTTAAGTTCATTCAACAACCAACCAATACGAGGAAACGATCCAAATTGCAACTGGTAGGGTCACTGCGAAAAAAAATATGACAGAGTAGCAAACGATAAAATGAAAGCTATATCAGATATGGCCGACCAATGAATGATTGAGACCAAGAAGGACGCCTCTTTTTGTCGAGGCAAAACATATTTAACAGATGTTGAAAATATTTATCTTTTGCTATAATTTGAAATAATTAATTTTGAATGAAATATATCTTTCCGATTTCTTGGTCCATTCTCAATAGGACTTAATTGGCAAGAGCAAAATGAAACCGTTGACATAAGTAAGGTGATAATGACACTGTCAAAACAAAAACTACAAAAACTGATATATTCTCTTTCCAGAGTGATGGACATTGTCTTACCACTCAATCGACAATTACTTATTTACATCCTTGACTTCTAATGCTAAGATTTGGGCGTTCTAAATGAAATCATTCCAAAAAACAGCTTCGGACACACAATTTTCAGAAGTATTATTTTCTTTTAAGTGCATAGTGAATAATTTGTGCAAATATAAAATGTTTGACAATCTATAAGGTGGGTAGTCGTAAATTCCTATTAAACCAAGATAAACTATGTTTACTTAAGTCAACAGTAGAAATGTATAAGACATTTCATAATTTCAATACATACCAGTAACTTTTAATAAGTCCTTGACAATTTGACATGCTTGTATCCTGTTTAAAGCGATAGTTTCCGAAACATGTTGACTTCATTCACAATTTTTCCAATACAAATAAGTAACGTAACACGCTAAGTTCATTCAATAGTTTCGTGACAAGACTTTTAACACATATGTTGAAAGAAAGATAATCCAATGTCATTATTTTTGTTTTGGTGTGAAATCTAATTTTGATTGAGATATGTCTATTTCATTTCCAATTGGGTTCTTCAAAGAACAAAAAGTTCGAACGTGTAAGTATTTGTCAACAGTGACGAAGAAATCTATTCGAAATAAAGGTAACAGTAGTATACCGCTGTGCAAAAGTCATACATCGATTGAGAGAAAACAGAAACACTGAAGTACAACAACCGCCAATATCCATTGAAAGGAAGCGCAAGCTCTGGAATAAAGATGCAACTGAGGGATATATACTTATGCATTCAATGATGGATTCTCGCTACAAATTAATTGGATAATTTAAAATTGGAAAGCTATTAAAGTAAACTGTTCTCACAGAAATATGTCACGCTTTTTGTATTTCCGATAATGCAAAAGTTGAAATTAAAATAGCAATACTTTAACATTTAAGTTTGCAAATATTCAAAGTCAATATACCATGTCTGAAGGTGCATGTGTACATGGCTAAAAAATCTCCATGGAAATGAGATGTGCCAATGCTAAACAACTGCATTACATATACACACATGGATTTGGCAAAACTTTTAGGAATTTAGGTCCTCAATGCTCTTCAACTTTGTTCTTTATTTGGCCTTTTTAACTTTTTTGGATTCGAGCGTCACTGATGAGTCTTTTGTAGACGAAACGCGCGTCTGGCGTATATAAAGAAATCTAGTCCTGGTATCTATGATGAGTTTACTTAAAACCACTGGGTCGATGACACTGCTGGTGGATATTTATTTCCCCGAGGGTATCACCAGCCCAGTAGTCAGCACTTTTTGTGCTGACATGAATTATCATTGATATGGTTATATTTATAAATTAACTGTTTACAAAATTTTGAATTTTTGAAATACTAAGGCTTTTCTACCTCAGGCATAGATTACCTTAGCTGGATTTGGCAAAACTTTTAGGAATTTTCGTCCTCAATGCTCTTCAACTTCGTTCTTTATTTGGCCTTTTTAACTTTTTTGGATTCGAGCGTCGCTGATGAGACTTTTTTTAGACGAAACGCACGTCTGGCGTTTATAAAGAAATTTAGTCCTTAGGCTGGTATCTATGATGAGTTTATTTACAACCACTGAGTCGATGCCACTGCTGGTGGAGATTTATTTCCCCGAGGGTATCACAAGCCCAGTAGTCAGCACTTTTTGTGCTGACATGAATTATCATTGATATGGTTATATTTATAAATTAACTGTTTACAAAATTTTTAATTTTTGAAATACTAAGGCTTTTCTACCTCAGGCATAGATTACCTTAACTGGATTTGGCAAAACTTTTAGGAATTTTCGTCCTCAATGCTCTTCAACTTCGTACTTCATTTGGCCTTTTTAACTATTTTGGATTCGAGCGTCACTGATGAGTCTTTTGTAGACGAAACGCGCGTTTGGCGTATATAAAGAAATTTATAGTCCTGGTATATATGATGAGTATATTGGCTTATCATAAGTAGTTTGTCGAGGATAAATAGAGACAATCACATTACGCGGGATTCATACATGTACCTATACGCGTTAGCGGTCTCTATATGTAACGTCATGGTTGCTATGTGTTAACGTCATTGTATTCCAGCATTAAATCATCCATTTGTATAGACGTCGTTTTCTCTATTCATAACACAACGCAAACTACAATTATACGATCACGAGAAGTTCACTTTAAACAAACCTAAACACAAACATGCAAAACTAAGCAAATTTCAAAGTCAATAAACCATAACTAAGGAATGCGATCAAATAATATCCACGGTAATGTAAAACTTGACATATATGCAATGTCTAGACACTTTACAACACATTAGTCTATAGCTTCTTTTCGTTTTTTGTGTTGTCCGGTTGTTGTCTTGTTAGCGTATTCTCTATTGGCTAATATATATCATCATAAATCTCAACAATCCAACATCTTGAATTTTATAGTTTATTTGACTATCAATAGATACTTTAATGGTACTAACGTACAATGACAATTCAACTTCTTATTTCTACATGTAAATAAATTTAAAAGAAATAAATACAAGGCAAAACATTTCAAATTATAATCAGCGGAGTTTCAAAACTAGAAGGACAATTTCGTGTACATGTAACAACGTCAAAGAAGTTTTTTTCTCTCACACAGTATATTATATAATCTACATCATTTTTGTAATTTAGGATGAAGATTAAATAAAAAATGAATTTAAGTTCAAAAAAGAGTTATTGCAAGAAATAATAATAAAAAAAAAACGTTTTAAATTAGTCAAAGTTACAATTTGTATGCATAAGCCAATCTGTACAGATTTATGAGAGACGATAATCAACTAAAACAATATGTATGTACATAATAAATATTAAACATGAATTGTAAAGTTATACAACATAATTATGCATAATCATAAAACTTCACGGCGTCTTTTCAGAATTAAATTACAGGTTTTGGCATATAATCTTTTAATATCATGATTCGAAAATAAAAACACCAATTTCTGACAATCTGTAAAACTATTAAAATGTCATCAATTTAACGAGGCTCACTAAAACGAACTTGACTAAGATCATTATAAACAGGACAATGTAAAATAACATGATATGTATCTTTATCTAGCACGGTAACTGAAATAATTGTTAAAAAACATACATTCTCTAATCTTTCTATTTGACTGCGGTCCTGTTGGCATATGTCAAATGGTCTGGATGTTGACGCATTATTCAAAATTGATTTTTTAAATCACTAAAAAAAGTAAAATTAATCTCAACAAAAACCAACCTAACAACACAAAAAATATCAACTACAAAAAGAAGTTAAAAAAGAGGGACGAAAGATACCAGAGGGACGGTCAAACTCATAAATCTAAAACAAACTGACAACGCTATGGCTAAAAATGAAAAAGACAAACAGACTAACTGATAGTACACATAACACAACATAGAAAACTAAAGAATAAACAACACGAACCCCACCAAAAACTAGGGGTGATCTCAGGTGCTCCGGAAGGGTAAGCAGATCCTGCTCCACATGTGTCACCCATCGTGTTGCTTATGTGATAACAAATCCGGTAAATAGCCTAATTCGGTAGGTCACATTTATGAATGGGAAGGGGATTGTAGTTACAACGTAAGGAACATATCCGATATCATTTGTGAAATGGTTATTCCATAACAGTCAACCAACTCGTGATGGCGTCCGTAAAATTTTAAATGTACGAAGGGATGATTTCAACTTCACCATTTGGAACTCTTGGTTTAATAGCTTCCTTGTGAGCAGTAACCCTCTATCAAGAAAATCATGATAGGAAATGCAAGCACGGGAATATCGTATCAATTGGGAGATATATACCCCGTATGCAGGTGCTGCTGGAATGTTGCTACTTAGAAATGGAAAGTTCTCCATTGGAAAGTTAAAATCATCTCTTTTGTCGTAAAGTGTTGTTTTCAACCGACCCTCATTGTCAATTTCTAGATGTAAGTCAAGATATGAGGCCGACTTAACTGTATCTGTTGTATCCGTTATATGTAGTTCGATGGGATAGATGCGTTCCACATAGTCACCAAATTTTGAATTATTTAGTGAAAGAACATCATCTATATAGCGGCAAGTGGAGTTAAAGGATATTGCTAACTTCTTATCTTTCTTCATAAGAAGTTCCTGCATGAAGTCAGCCTCATAATCTTAAAGAAACAAGTCGGCAAGTAGAGGGGCACAGTTTGCTCCCATTGATATGCCGACAGTCTGTTGAAAAACACGTCCTCCGAACGTAACAAATATGCTGTCAATCAAGAAATCAAGCATCTTGATAATATCATACATATTCTTAAATTACAAAAACTTGACTAAGGTACAAGGTATTCAGAAAATCAAAACAGATCTGACATTGAACAAGTTACTATGATAAGCAATCATAGATAATTTTGTAGAGATATTGTAAACTGAGTTCAGTAAAATAGATGTCTCAGCAAATGACCAAGGAGGAGAATTATCAAATTTAAAATCCTCCTTTTGCTTATATTATACTATTTTATTTTTCTATGTAAAGTCCACCCATAAAGGATGGAAGGTTTTCAGTATTGGTGTAAAATTGCACGTTTGAAATAACGCCTTGTGGATATATGTTTTGAAACACTTAAAGAGCTCTATGATCAAAAGGAACCTATATAATTGTCAAACCCATATAATTTTCTAATCGCATTGAACTCACATGAAAATTTCCCCGAAAGTTTCATGTCTAGTTCATTTGAGGTGAATTGCACGTGAAATTTTTCACGTGAGCAAAATTTCACTGTGTACACCAGATTTTATAAATAGAAAAGGTTTGTAAATAAAAGAATCCCATTCGTGCTTCCTTATCAATCAAATGTTGATTAATTGATAATCATGAAATCCACCTTCAATTATCTGAATTGTCGTAGACCAAATATTTTAAAATACTATTAAGATCTGAATGGCATTTTAAGCATGATTCTCCATTATCACACGCTCTTGGAAGGGTTGTGGTGGTAAAATTGCATTCCAAGATTTAAACAGGCAAAAAACAATTGACCCCATGATCTACAATGAAACTTGCAAAACTTTGAATACTGTGTATCTCTCATTATGAAAATGTAGTAAGCATAACGGATATTTCAAAAAGTATGAATTGCAATCTTTATAACTGTTGACTTTGATTGCAATTCCAATTTCCTCTCAGTCGACGTATGAGATCTTCTGGTTATTGCTTTAGCAGATACTAATTGACTGACTAACCTTACCCGTATTCGACATTTGGTTATAACATATCTGCACTCTTAAGGTGTAATACCACCAAATCATGGAACGTCACATCCGGTTGTATACGAAAGTAGGTCGAAAAAAAATATTACCTTGAATTTGACAGTTGTAAGTTATTAAACCTACATTTTATTGCAGTAAAAACATTTTAGTGTCATAAACATATGTCGTGGGTATTTCACAACACCATTATTTTTTATTAGGGATTTCTATAGAAAATGTGTAATCATGAGGTTACATGATGACTAAACCTTGTACACAGATAAATTAAGGGGAGAAATTTGATTGGTTAACTTCCAATGATGGTTATTTTCTTAAATGCAATGAAATGATATGTAAAAAAATTTCTATAGTACTGGACAGGATAAAACTTTACTCATACCAAGTATTTCTTTATTTAAAACAAAGATAAATTCTGCACATTTTTTTGAAAAGTTCAAATTTAACAAAGACTAATAGGGGAAAATCAATGGTGGTATAACACATAATATGGAAAGCTCTACATGCACCTTTGACCTTGTGAGTAATCTCATGTGTTAACATTTCTTGCTATTTAAGTGAAATATTACAAAAAATGAAATATTCTGAGTGGATTGAGTCTACAATACACATTTTATGAGAAAATTGTCTTGAAATAGGACTCTACCATGAATATTCAGTTGACAGAACAAGCCGTTCCTTTTTTTTTTGGGGGGGGGGGGGGCTTTTTCTCCTTATTTCTTATATTCTGCTACGACAAATGTATGATAGAACATTTTCCTAGGATATACTTAAATAAATATATAGTCATAAGTAGATGAAATTGTTTTTAATGCTGTAACGACAAATTATTCACTAAAAGAGAAGCCTTTTATGTCCTTCTCTGTAACGAGCGTAAATTTAATTTTTACGTAAGGACTTATTGAAACCTCCTTGGAGACAGTTAACTTTTATATGGATTGTTCATTCTGCTAAAATGCTTCAATTACTCATTACTTATAACATTTCTACCATAAATGAGTGAAAGTTACCCCATTATTTTTATTTATTGGCCTGAAAAATTGATATTTTCGGAAATGAGAGGCATAAATTGACCAAAAGAGTCCTTATAAAGAAGACAAAGTTGTCCATTAGTGGTATGTATCTTCCTGGAATCATCTTGTGTATGATATTCAACTGTTTGTAGGCAGATAAGATAGATATTTGATCATTTATTGGTCCACACTCAATTCTATCTCGATGCGGCTTGGTTTGGATTTGTCGAAGAAATTTTGCTCAAATCGCTGTAGATATCGTCATTCATTATACTTGATTTTTCTCAAACTATTGAACTGATTATGACAAAACTTGACAAAAATGCTTGAAATAATCAGTTTTACAAAAGAAAAAAGTCACATTCACTTTATTGAACAATAATGTCTTCTTTATAATATGGAAAGCTGTGCATGCACCTTTGACTTTGTGCGTAATCTCATGTGTTAAAATTTCTTGCTATTTAAGTGAAATATTACAAAAAATGAAATATTCTGAGTGGATTGAGTCTCCAAAACACATTTTATGAGAAAATTGTCTTAAAATAGGACATGAATATTCAGTTGACAGAACAAGCCGTTCCTTTTTTATGTGTGTGTGTGTGGGGGGGGGGGGGGGGGGGGGGCTTTTTCTCCTTACTTCTTTTATTCTGCAATGATTGAACATTTTCCTAGGATATACTTAAATAAATATATAGTTATAAGTAGATGAAATTATTTTTAATGCTGCAACGACAAATTAATCACTAAAAGAGAAGCCTTTAATGTCCTTCTCTGGAACGCAGCGTAAATTTAATTTTTACGTAAGGACTTATTGAAACCTCCTTGGAGACAGTAAACTTTTATATGGATAAACAATTGAAAATAAACATGTCATTAAAAGGTAAAAGGTATCACAATCCTTTGCAAATATAAATAAAAAATGTAGAACCTGATATATTTTTGATAATTATAGATAAAAATTGTTCGTTAATTTCCTCTCAACATAAGATATACATTACAAATAGATTTTTTGTTTGATAAAACTTTCCGACAAAAACTAACGCCATAAATATCTTTCATCGATGATGGCTAGCTATAGATAACACTATATCAAGTAAAAATCAAAAAGCAAAGGGGAAACTTTTCGTTTGAAGGACAGCCCACGTGTTAAAAATTGGCCTTCTCTTTGTTCAAATTCAAAATAGATGGAAAGTTACTGATGAACAGTGCTAAATATTGTTTTGAACGGACACGGAAATTAACTTGCAGTGCTGAAACTTAATATGTTTAGAATTTCGGTTTCATTTTTAACCAGTTTTCCTAGAAATGAATGAATTGTATTAAACACATATTTTAATAAGAATAATTTTGTTTTAAAGTGACGGTTATCTATATGTTTTGGAGTTTAGTGTGACGTCTTTTTTTATGGAACTAGTTCACATTTTTGATTAAGGGTCAGCTGAAGTCCGCCTCCGGGGCCGGGTTTTGTTGCTGTCTTGAAAACACATCGGTGGCCTTCGGCTGTTTTTTCACTCTTGGTCAAGTTGTTTTCTTTGTGAACATTCCCCATTTCCATTCTCAAGTTTATATAGGATACTGGACATTATCAATGCTTTTTTATCAAGAAATAAAATGATCTCTTTATACGTGAGTCATAATGACATGGTACTGTGCCAAAGTTACCTGTACGGATTATGCTATCAAACAGTCTAATGTATATAAATACACCAGTGAATATAAGAGCAGATGTAATGCAGAAAAAATTGAAATTAATATGCCAAGTAATTTCTATAAAACTAATTTTAATATTTTTATTTTATTCATGAAAATTATACGGGTGATACTGAAAAAAACTTACATGGAGTTGTTCATATTTTAAATTTCATGTTACAAGGGTAACAAACATTTATTTGTTTTCTATTATTGATGACAAAAATCACAGTCGCAACATTTTATCAGTCTTACACTGGTGACGTTGCTTCTTCAGAAAATAATCTTGGACCTGTCCATTATGTAGATAGAGCTTTATCGACGACAACATACAAGTGAAGTAAAATTGTCTCTGGGGCTTCATTATTACAGATGTGGGACAATAACTTTTCCATAAACTTTATTTCTGGTACAGTTTTTGTGCACCTTTAATAGTAAGTCCATCTTTCCTTTAGCAAGGTTGAAGACAACAATATTGGCAAGCAGTCGATCAAGGAGTCGATTTCACAAAAAATAATTACGACTAAGATTGATCGTAAGTATACTGAATTGTTCATGAATTACGATCAAGTTTAGTCGTAGGTTTTTTGGTGAAACCGACTCCTGGGGTTGACTTGGGTTTATAAATATGTTCATAACCAGACTCCTCCATATAAAAACAAATGGCTCTTAATAGGTCATTGAAAATTTGACATGCTTGCATCTTGTTAAAGCACCAGTTTCCGAAACTTTATGACTCCATTCATATTTTCCCAGCACATAAAACGTATCGTTTAAGTTCATGCATCAGTCAACTTAAACGAGGAAACGATCATAATTGCAATTGGTAGGCCACTGAGAAATATAATATGGAAGAGTTAAAAATGATAAGATGAAAGTTATATCAGATATGGCCGAGCAATGAACGAATAGAGCCTCTTTTTGTCGTTGCAAAACATATGTAACAGATGTAAACAAATGTATATCTTTTGCTTTGATTTGAAGAATTAATTTTGAACAAGAGATATCGTTCCACTTCTTAGTCCATTCTCAATAGGACTAATTTGGCAACAGCAAAATGATTCATCTGACTTTACTCACTAGCAAAACAAAAACAACAAGAACTGACTTGTTCTGTTTCAGAGTACTGGATATAGTCTTAACTACTCACTCGACAATTTCTTATTTACATCCTTTACATGCTTTACTTCAAATGCTAAGATTTTGGCGTTCTAAATGAAATCATTCCAAAAAAGAGCTTCGGACACAAAATTTTCAGAAGTGAAATTTTCATTTTTTATTGAATACAGATTAATTTTACAATCTGTGAAAATACATAATGTTTGACCATATAAAAAAAAGTAAAATCACAAATATACTTAACTCCGAGCAAAATTCAAAATGGAAAGTCCCTAATTAAATGGCAAAATGGAAAGCTCAAACACATCAATAAATGGATAATAACTGTAATATTCCTGACTCGGTACACACAATGGACAGAGAATTAATCATAAAATTAATGATGGCTGGTCAAGTTTTTATAACCAAATGTTTTAAATTCCTATTATACCAAGATAAACTCTGTTTCCTAAGTCAACCGTAGAAATGTAAAAGAAATTTCATAATTTCCATACATATAAGTAACTTTAAATAGGTCATTGACAATTTGACATGCTTGTATCCTGTTTAAAGTGATAGTTTCCGAAACATGTTGACTTCATTCATATTTTTAATACATATAAGTAACATTGCACGCTAAGTTCATTCAATAGTTTCGTGACAAGACATTTTTCACAGGTGTTGAAGGAAAGATAATCCAATGTCATTAGTTTTGTTTTGATGTAATGTTATTGAGATTTGAATAAGATATGTCTTAGTCGATTCTTCATCTATAGAAATTTTTTTATTTTTTTTTATTTTTCGACATTGACGAAGAAATCTATTCGAAATAAAGGAAACTGTAGTATACCGTTGTTCAAAAGTCATACATCGATTGAGAGAAAACAACGGAACAACAGAAACACTGAAGTACAACCACCGCCAACATCCATAGAAACGGATTACTTGATAACTGCCATATTCGACTTAAAAGAAACGATTAGTTATCTGTCCAATGTGTGACAGATTTTTTTAATTCTCAAGATGAAAACAATTACACAGAAAACGAGGCAAAAAAGACAACACCCCCCCCCCCAAAAAAAAACCCACCGCAAGTAATAATATGTGCTCCGGACGAGTAAGCTGAATCTTCCCCAATATCACCAATCCTGTTGATTGTGGCAATTAAAATATCGGTGATTAGTCGCATTTGGTAATTTTTTAATAAGCAAAAGAGGACAGAATTGTGCATACGACATTTGAAACATAAAAATCGTCATCTGTTACAAAGATATTTAAACAAGAGTACACACGCTGAAATGTCTTGCCTTCTTTAATAATCATTTTGTTGATTGTCCTAAATAGAAAGCATTACTACAACTATTACATAAACTTAACATGATCCATGAAAATACGGTCAAGGTCATTTAAACCAAACAAGAAATACGTGTACACCTAACAATGATTCAATACACTAAATAAAGTTGACCTATCGCTTATAGTTTCTAAGAATTTTAAACATTGACCAATGAACTATGAAAGTGAGGTCAAAGTCAGATGAACCATGCCAGGCAGACATGAACAACTTGTAATCCTTCCATACAACAAATATAGTTGACCTATTGCTTATAGTTTAGGAAAACAGACCAAAACTCAAACTTTACATTGACCCCTGAACCATGAATAGAGGTTAAGGTCAGATGACACCTGCTAGTTGGATATGTACACCTCACAATCATCCCATACTCCAAATATAGTAGACCTATTGCATACAGTATAAGAAAAACATACCAAAACACAAAAAAACGGAAAGTCCCTAATCAAATGGGAAAATCAAAAGCTCAAACACATCACACAAATGTATAACAACTGTCGTATTCCTGACTTGGTACAGACATATTCTTATGTAGAAAATAGAGAATTGAATGGTTTCATAACTAGCTAAACCTCTCACTTGTATGACAGTCGCACCAAAGTCTATTATATTGAAAACGATGCGTGAACAAACCAAACAGACACAATAGGTAAAAATGTCAAAAATACTGGTACAGCAGTCAACATTGTGTTATCATCTTAATCACTATAAAAACAAACAAATGTAACAAAGAAGCACAACAAGGCATTCATCAAATTTTATTATTATACAATTTTAATTATCTGTGTTAAATCCACCCATAAAGGATTAAAAGATTTTTAAATACTGGCGTAGAATCGACTGTTTGAGGTCACACAGGTCTTAATTAAAAATTTTGTCGTTCAAAATATGACGAGATACATATAAAGTACAGATTCACGTCAAATGAATACTTAATACTATAACACGTTATTAAGATGATAAACAACGTCATTATGCAGAATCTATACTTCAAGACCAACGTGTACTATTTGTGAAGTTGATTCAGAATATTTATCAACACGTTCTTTGTACCATGGAAGTATTATATTGACGGTGATGGATAAATGCGAGTCATCATTAATTCTATAGAAAACACATTGACGATGGAAATTTGTACCAAATTTACTGAATAAATGCCCCATTTTTTTCGGTAGAAATTGCACTATACGTATTATTTATCGCAAGTTGTGATTATATAACTACTGTTTACTCAGTGGAGTTGCACATATTTCCGGCATATCTAAGACGATTGTAAATGATTGTTCTGAGAAAAACAAAAGACCAAAGAGATTTTAGATAAATGTAGGAATTATTAAGCTTCGCTCTAAATCTTGGGTAAGATCATTGGTTGGTGAATACGAATGTTCAGCTTAACCCCGATGTGTTGATTTTTTTTAGTACGGCGACTGTTCAATAATATTTACCAGTATCATTTAGACAGATAGTGATAAAATATTTTATGGGACAGAGATGTATTATATAAATAGCTACACAACGTAGTTAGATCTCTGTTTGCTTCTGCTGCATTTTGTTGATTTGTACTTGCTCGATTAATTTTCGTATTTTAAACTGGAAATTTCTAATTTCCAGGTTTAGTAATTTCCAGGTTTTTCTAGTAACTAAACCATATATCTTACTCGAAACCTCACAGTTTTAATATATAAAAAAATTATTTATTGTTAACCGGCGGTAACCAGAACACACCTTTATCACGATTTAAACTTAACCCACACACTAATAAAATATTGTCACTCACTATTTCAAATCTTTGTATAATAATTAATTCTGGGCCGATTTTCATTTTTTATGCATCAGCCGATTTTTGTGAATAAGTTGTTCATGAATAAAGGTCTACCGACGCGGTTGAAATAAGTAAAGGTGTTTTCCGACAGGTAATTATGTTAAGCTGTCTGGATTGAAACCACGTGATTTATAAGAAGTATCTCTGGTCATTTTATGTGACCACGGCATCGCAGATTATCACACAAGAAATTAACGCCAGCGTACTAATTAGACAGTTTCCATATCTTTTCTACAGGGCTACACGGGTTCTAAATAAATGCTGATTAATCGTTGTAGTTTCTTGTCAATATAGTACTTCCATGTTTGTACCTTCAAATGAATTTCTTTAGAAAAAGGACGAGACGTTCTTTGACATACCCCTGGTACATAAACTTTCTGCTCAGACGCTGGTGACGTTTTACCAAGTCTGAAAAATGAGGTCAAGATCAGATGACACCTGCTAGTTGGACATGTAAAGCTCACATAATCCTTCCATACACAGAATATAGAAGACCTATTGCTTATAGTATCTGAGATATGGACTTGACCACCAAAACGTAACCTTGTTCACTGATCCATAAAATGAGGACGAGGTCGAGTTAAAACTGTCTGACGGGCATGAAGACCTGGCAAGGTACGCACATACCAAATATGATTATCCTATTACTCATAATAAGGGAGAAATAAGCACTACAAAAAATCTTAACTTTTTTTCAAGTAGTCACTGAACCATTAAAATGCAATCAAGAACAATAGATATGTGACAGACGGAAACTTCGTAACATAGGACATCTTTATACAAGGTATGAAGCATTCAGGTCTTCAAACTTCTAAAATATAAAGCTTTCAACAAGTTAGCTAACACTGCCGCATCACTATCCCTATGTCGAGCTTTCTGCGACAAAAACGGTCAACTAAATTATAATGGCGACCTTAAATATTCGAAGGGATGACATAAAACCTACTAGTTCAATAGCTTCTTCTATCAAAAAGATCAAGACAGGAAGCGTAAGCTCTAGAACAAAGATTCAACTGAGGACCGAGGCGATAAGACGCAACATGCATTTACTGATGGAATCTTCCTACATATAAATGGAATAATTTAAAATTGGTACGCTATTTTGAAAAAAACTAAATATTTTAATGAAACCGTGTGTGTCGACTAAGATTGCTTCTATTTGGGTCAAAGAGTTTTGACTGCCATGATTTAAGTCCATTCATCAGTAAAACATGGAAAATTAAAACAATTAAAAACTTATTGCTTCAGATGCTTTTTCTAGATCTCGAAAAAAGCTTCTGTCGAGGTTTAAAAAAATTCCACGAAGATTTGACGATAATGATGTCTACTAATATTCTATTCAAAAGCGGAGCTTACATTTAAATGCAGACATCAAAATGAAGGAAAACTATGGCTTGCTTTTGCTACAAAATGTTGTAGAGTTAAAGAATAGTTCTAAAAGAGCCTTGTCACTCACCTAGATCAATATGCATTTTCAACAATCGTCATTTCTGGCATGAAAATATCATCTATTAAAAAATTTATTCACTTTTTTCATGAGTCACTGAACCAATACATGTGTACTAAAAAATTTCTCGCCTGCTTTATTGAATTTATGTGGGGTCTTTAGGATACAGGTCTCACTGCAATTTTTACATACACTTAACAAAATCAATGATACACGCAAATAAGGTCAACTTAAGATGAACCTCACCACACAACTTGGGCCCTTTATAAACATTCCATTCACTAAATATAGCGAATAGTATTCAAGAAACTGACCTAGCTTTGAATACTCAATGTAGACAAATGAACCATGAAAACAATTTCAAGGTCAGATGATTGCAGT
Organism: Mytilus galloprovincialis; assembly: GCA_037788925.1. Lineage (NCBI taxonomy): Eukaryota > Metazoa > Mollusca > Bivalvia > Mytilida > Mytilidae > Mytilus > Mytilus galloprovincialis. The sequence continues at coordinate 19,736,925 of CM075332.1, forward strand.
CAGAAGTAAATTCACAAAATATTGAACTCCCAGGAAAATTCAAAACGACAGTCACTTCAAATTCCATAAAATTGACAGTGAACAAAGAGGGGCATACATATATTCCATACACCAAATATAGTTGATATATTGTTAAAAATAACTAGAGAGAAATGGGTTTACCATAAGTTAACATTAATAAATAAACCATGAAAGTAAGGTTATGGACAATGTCAGATGAACCCTCGTTAACACAAATGTAGACCTTGCAAGGACATAACATATATATCAATCCTTTTCTAACAAAATGCATCTGTACACAAGGTATAACATGTATAAAGCATCCAGGATATCTCCCTTGTAAAATAAAATAATGTATGCATTGCTACAGCAGCCGGATAAAGATCCCTATGCCTTGTTTTATACCAAGAAATTCACAGTTATGACAAAAATGTGCTGAAATGGCATCTTTGTTGGTGGAAAACCTGGCAGTAATTTTGTTGCATCATTAAATAAATATGTAGCCTTCATATAGATCTATAATAACCCTGAAAAGGTGTGTAACAGAAAAAAAACATACGACACTATGCCCTGCTCACACTATCAAATTTTCATGATCAGTAAACAGTGTAATCTTGGTCAAAACCCTCATTTGGCTTATATCTTTTTTCAAAGTTCAAATCATAATGTGCATGTGTTCTCAGTACCAACTCTCATAAACTTAAATTTTAATCTGAAACAGGAGACTTTAACTGATGGACAAATAAACAAGAAAACATATTGCATTCCTAAGATCTTAGGCAGGGTAAAAAAATGCCTTAATACATATGGAAGAGTATTTTCCTTAAATTATATTCTCTGATATAAATATATTTTTTTCTAAACCTTAACTTCTAAAGAAGGACATTCACCTAAAGGTAAAAACCTAGCAGCAGTTGCAAAAATTTATCAGCAAAATTATATCCCACTAGTGTTTAACAATTTTTATGATTTTATACATAAAAGTAAGTTTAATTTATGTTTTTTCATCTTTATTTTGAGAAATGTCTGTTTTTGTATCACATTTCTGCTGCTGCCTGTCTTTTTGTGCTTGTAGAAATCTTTTAAATGAATGGTACTCTGCTTTTTCTTCTTCATCTAAAAAAAATAAATAAAAGTTGTCAATATGTTGGATTCATATCAGTTCCATAACCAGAAAACTCTTTCATTATACATTGCATTTAACATCACTTAAATGTTTTATAGGCAAACTGGATTCCTGCATCTTTGGACTGAAAAGTAAATTGTGCTCACTGGACAGGTGTCTATATTTCATGTTTTGAATAAGCAAGAGTCTGCAGTTGTTGTTAATAAATCAAATGTTACCGTTCTGCAATCAATAGAACCAAATTTTACAAATTGCATGCTGATATATTACAGGAGAACTAATGACAAGGTTCCCGACTTGGACAGGCATGTGACATAAGACAACCAATGGCAAGGTTGCTGACATAGGGCTGACTTGTGATAAAAGTCAACCAATGACAAGGTTCCTGACTTAGGATAGACATGTGATAAAAGACATCTAATGACAAGGTTCCTGAATTGGGACAGGCATGTGACATAAGACAACCAATGATAAGTGTCCCAACTTAGGACACTTATGAACTATGAGCTTGAATTATATTTATAATACTGACCTTCTTCTTCCATAGTACATTGTAATTCCTCATCACTATCTTCGTCTTGACATCCAGGTGTTATTGTGATACCTGTACTTAATTTACCTGTAAAATAGATATATATAGATATGTTTCATATCCAGGTGTTATGTATACCAGTACTTTTTAAAAATTACCTGTATAGAGTAATAAATATTACTTTGTCATATTTAATACCTGTAATAATGATAAATGTAAACTTATGCCTTATATATTTCTAATTTACTTAATGCTATTTTATGAAGTTTTCCTTTGATGTTACTAAGACAATAACAATCAAAACCAAGGAGTAAACAAAGACTCAAAAAACCAAAAGACATTTACATCAACAGTTATAAATAAATAAGAAACAACACGAACTCCACTAAAAACCGGGAGTGAAATCAGGTGCTCCGGAAGGGAATTAATTGATAATTTCCTTTTTCAGTACAGAAGAGTGATATGATAAATTATCACTAGAAATTAAGGGCATGGGTGCAGTTGTCAATGAAATTAACAACGTCGTCATAGGTAAAATAGGAATTAACAGATTATCATTTGTCATTTCAACTACATTGCTTTTCACCTTTTGCCATCCAGGCTCACGCTAGAAAATCAATATCGTTGATTTGACCAACGATAATCCATAAATCTATTCAGCTTTTGTCACCTCATACATGTTTAACAGTGATATGCATATAACTCATCCAATAAATATACCTACACTGGTATTATAAAAAGTAAAAAAATTGTTACACAGAATCTCATATCTTTTTTAAGATAATTGTACCTTATAAGTTACCTGTAATTACTATCTCATATCCAGGTGATAAAAACACATTTATATTGTGGATGCTTTATGTTTCATGTGATACTCAATTTCCTTGATTTTGTGGCTATATAAAATGGACCACTATTCAAAGTGTACAAATATCATGAAGACTTGTTATATGAATTTATTCACCAAAATACAATATATATCTTTCCAGTCTAAGAAAATTGAAACCAATGAAAAATATCAATTTAACCACAACACTTAAAATACCAGTAAATTAATAGCATTTAGTTCCCATACTAGTTATAAATTGTCTAATACTTTGAGACAGCCTCAAAGAGATTAGCTCATGTGTTCAATTCTCTCTAAAGTATGTTGTGCAGTAAAAAGTCTTAGATTTCTTGTAACTTTAATAACTGTCTACATGATACCATAATATTATTTTTACCTTTTTCAGCCATATCTTTGTTTAACTGTGACAATTGTTCTTGTGTTTGTTTTTGTTTCTCTTCTTCTTTCTCTCGTTTTAATTTTTCATATTGTGGTCTGTAATCTCTATAAACAATAATATCTATTTTTAGTAAATATTTATAATGGGGGACTTGACTCTCATATAACTCTCTCCTTATTCAAAATGTCATATATTAGATTAATAGATTATGCGTCTTCAAAGCTGCTTTCAGCAAATCATGGCAGATGTTTTTTATAGGTAGAGAAATGTCAAATTCTACAAAAAAGGTTACATCTGACTTTTGGCAGGAAAACTATCAATCCTAGTCAAGTAAAAAAGGAATCAAACACACCTGTCCACATGCAGGGTTCTATATCAAAATATCAGTATTGATACTCAGCTGTAAATCAGAGTGATATTACTAAATATCACTATATTTCATAGTGAATCAGTCATCACCAGGAAGAGTGATTTTTCACTTGAAAACCGAGTGTAAACTGTACCTTTCATACTCTTCAGAAGTGATTTTTCACTTGAAACCCTAGTGTAAACTCTACCTTTCATACTCTTCAGAAGTGATTTTTCACTTAATCCTAGTGTAAACTGTACCTATCACAACCTTAAGCAGTAATTTTCAATTGAAAACCTAGTGTTTACTGTACCTTTAATTCTCGTCAGTAGTGATTTTTCACTTGAAAACCTAGTGTATTGTACCCTTCATCAGTGAATTTCACTTAAAATCTTAGTGTACCTTATATACTCTTCAGTAGTGATTTTTCACTTGAAATCTTAGTGTACCTTATATACTCTTCAGTAGTGATTTTTCACTTGAAATCTTAGTGTACCTTATATACTCTTCAGTAGTGATTTTTCACTTGAAATCTTAGTGTACCTTATATACTCTTCAGTAGTGATTTTTCACTTGAAATCGTAGTGTACCTTATATACTCTTCAGTAGTGATTTTTCACTTGAAATCTTAGTGTAAACTGTACCTTTCATACTCTCCAGCAGCATCATCTACCAGTTTAAAGAATTCCTCTATACCCTCACCTGTCACTGAAGACACACCAACATTCTGAAATAAAAATATTATTTAAGAATTGAATGCTTTTTTCTGTAAATTAAATGGGGTGTAAAAGCTACCAAAGTACATTTTGTATGAAGCGCTGAAGCACTTCCTTCTAAACATGTTCGGCCGGTCAACTCATTAAAAACCTTATGAAATTACTTAACTTATATCTACAAACAATTTTGGTATCCATGATCTGCCATAATTTTTATTTTAAGCTTGACAAGAATAATGAATTTATCCATAAAAGTATGTAATGAATGTAGATGACCGATTGATTTGGTTTTGTAAGTCAAATCTCAGCACTGACCATGAGGGCAAGTTTTTACTGCTTTGATGAAACTAAGAGTATCTAGTGAGAACCATCTACCTTCAGCAACAAAACTGCTTATACAAGTCCATTTATATAGCGGTAGAATTTGAAATGGTACAAAACAATAATTTCAGTCAGGCACGCATTCAGACCACTGAGCCAAACTGAGGTTGAAATAACCATGATATAATCACATAAGTTTAAAAATTTAAATATTTAAATTATGCTGATTTCCATAGAAGTAGCTTTTACAGTGGAACTTGCCTAATCGGACACACACACAGAAAAAAATGTCAGATTAAGCAGGGTGTAGGAATACTCAAGTTTTACTGCAAGGAAATGCATATTTGGGACCATGAAAATGTGTCGGTTAAAGCAGGATGTTGGAATACTCAGGTGTTGGATTAGGCAGGTTACACTGGTTATATATCATTCTTTAACATGAATAAAGAACAAACCCGTAAATTATTATAAAACTCATCTAGCACCAGACTCATGGATCTTGTTAAGTTAGAAACATATGATGTCTCATGTTCTAAAGCTTCTTGAAATGTCTCAAAATCTCTCATCCATTCTACTGCAAAACTATTGTTCACAATATCTATCTGAAAAGATCAAGAGGAAACTGTTAAATATACAGATTTAGGTGATCTTTCTTCTAAAGGAAACTTCATGTTTTTTTTATACACATAACATAGAAATAAACACAGGATTTAACAGATTTTATGTAAGGAAAAGTGTTATTTAATCTATTGTAGTATAATTTTTAATATTTGTTTCATGACTTGTAATTCAGCATGGTGATTGAATAGTTATCTGGACCATGTGTTGTTTGTCTTTGTTTGTCCGTAAAATTATTTATTTGTTGGAGGAGTTGATTGTTGGTTTATGTGGTCTGTTAATGCTGTTTCCTGATGAAAAACAATTTAATGTTCCAAAGCTACTATACATGCAAATTTAGAAATTATTGCATGTATTTATTTATTATTGCGATTTTATAAGAAAGGACAAAAATGTGAGTTTAATTATTGCAATTTGGAGAAAAAATTGCATACTGATCAACATTTCAGTTATCAGAATGCACATACTTATTATTGCTATACTCACCAGACTTGGGGTCAATTACATTGGAATGTAATTAATTAAATTACACATTACATTGCAAAAATGGTCAATTACACTAATTACACATTACACAGTTTTTGAAATGTAATTAATTAAATTACAATTACTTTACTAAAGTAATTAATTAAATTACACATTACATTTCATCATAATATTTGTTAACCAATAGTATACATGTATGTATAATGTATGTGTAAAATAATCATGTAAACATAGTTTAAGCATTGCATTTGATAATCATGAGTAATTTTAATGTTTTGTCATTTAGTCTGCATCTCTCTGGTCTGTACACTTTGACAGCCATTCTCAAAAGTATTTCTATAGGAACTTATGTGGCATATATCACTTGATTAGAACATGGAGGTATTATACTTCCATAATCAATAGATGTGTTGATAGAAGAGGAAATTAGTTCCTATTAACTTGCCAATACATTAAGGGGTATTTTGACATCTCAGAAGTGAAGTTACTTAAATAAAACATAGCATGAATAAAGAAATATTAAATAAATAAAAAAAATCACTTACAGTGACTTGACTGTAAGTGTTGCTATCCAGCAATTGCAACTCATTCAAAATTTTGACCAAATTGCAATTTGTTTTATTAAACCAAATTGTTCAACTGGTCAGAATATTGAATAAATTGTTCAGCCAAAATGGTGATAAAATAAAACATACTTACAATCCTATAAGACTTGAACTCCACTTTAATGTGGTTGTGACAAATTAAGTCTATCAGTTTGTATAGGTATATTATAGTCATTTCCATGCTGAAGGAACTGTTATTATTTTGAATTGCTATAAAAAAAAATGTCCAAACTAAGCTTTCATATAGTTTTTCTTTCTAAAAGTATTCTATATTCATGAGAATCAGATATCATTTTAAATAAAACATCATATATTCAGTAAAATATGTGTGAAATAACAATATGCTATTGATAAGTTTCCATGGGGAGATAACCTAAAATAGACTTTTTGAAAGAAAAAATGATTATCTCCCCATGGACACTTCCTACCAACATATTGCAATTTTACGCATATTTTACTGAATATGAAATGTTTTAATTCACATAATGTCTGATTCTTATGAATATAGAATACCTTTAGAAAGAAAAACTATATGAAAGCGTAGTTTGGATATTTTTATAGCAATTCAAAATAAAAACAGTTCCTTCAGCATTGAAATGACTATAATATACCTACATGCATACAAACTGATAAACTGACTTTGTCACAACATCATTAAAGTGGAGTTAAAGTCTTATAGGATTGTAAGTATGTTTTATTTTATCATCTTGCACTTTCCCTACTTGACTGTGGTTTTCTACAGCAGTTGGTTCAAATTTCTGACCAGTTGAACAATTTGATTTTATAAAACAAATTGCAATTTGGTCAAAATTTTGAATAAGTTGCAATTGGTGAATAGCAACACTAACAGTCAAATCACAAAGGTATGCTTGTCACAACATTGAAAATAATTTTTAGTACAAACAATGTATATAATGTCTATATCTTAGCAATATTTTGCTAATTAGATAAAATACATGTAATAGTGGCATTGCCCCTGGACATTTTAATCTGATTAATTGCGCCAGACGACTATTGAAAAGGCTACTGTTTGTTTTTACAGCTGTTAATTTTTATCTCTATAATCCTTTTGTGTATACTAATTTGACAAAATGATTACAAGTGTGCAGTAAATTTAAATTCAAAATGAACTCTCATAAAAAATTTTCACACATTTTTTGTTTTTGTTTAACATGGTGATTTATTACTTTTCAATCTATTTAGTTAAAGATCTTTCTTAAAAACATATGTATTTTTTCAAATCATAAGACTATTCAGAAAAAAAAATTGTTGGTCAAATAAGTAATATAAAAACTTTAGAATAAATTACAGAAAGTTTGTGATATCAATATTTGAAAAATAAATATAATTTTACAATTTATATTATTAAACATAAATCCTTATCATTAACACCATAAAAGTACATGTAATTCAAATGTAATTCAAAAGTAATTGAGCATTACATGCTTTTTTCATTGTAATTAATTAAATTACCATTACAAGTAATTAAAAAAATGCTCAATTACACATTACATTCAATTACATGGAAAATTGTAATGCATTACACTTAATTACCATTACATTTTCAATTACCCCATCCCTGATACTCACTCAGTTCCATTATTCCCATTATAAATAATTTCTGAATTTAAAGTATTTAATGTTTCTTTTCTTTTTATGGTTCTAACATTCAGCCATGAAAAGACTTTGAAAACTTTATCAATTTCTTAAAAAGTTTCTCTTGCTTCATCTCAAGTTTTTCGAACAATCATAGCTGCAAATGTCTATCTTTTTTAAAAATCATGACAGAATGTGAAATACACACCTACTACACCATGTACACCCCCTACTTTAAGACTACTTACTTTGTTCATAACAACTATAAAAGGAAGCTTGGTTTTATACAGTATACTACAGGCATATAACATATTGGACATAAACGTAACAGGATTGACACTTCTGGATGTATCCATACAATAAACTATAACTGTTGGTACAGAGGACGCCTGAAAATAAATCAGAAATGTCACTGTAAGTGCTATTCTTGTTATTGCAGGTCTAAAATTTTGGTGCAGACTGCAGATGAATCAATAAACATGAAACAGTTATCTTTTACAGTTAGAATTAATTTGAAATATTAATGCTAAATCAAATATTTTCATTACCTTACATATAAAAATTATCTATCTTCATATTTGATTCGTAGAGAGTCTTTAAACAACACTTTAGGGACTACTGCAGAAATTTTAATGATCGACATATTTCTGTGCTTGGCATCATCATCAGGATAAAAACAATACATAAAATTATGCTGAAGTACAAAATCGGGATCTAAAAATTTAAACTTCACAATATTACTATGGTTTGTAATTTATATTTAATTGTATACATGTTTACTCAGTATCAATATTTTTGCTGATTAGCACATAAGTTCACTGTTTTAATGTGGGTTGTGTGTAAAGGTATGTTTAATCTTGCCAGGACACATTATTCTTAAATTATAATACAATTTGAATTTAAATAATTTTTGTTCCTTATTCAATAACAAAAACAACAACAACAGCACTACTATGAACTTTATCAATATATGGCCATTGCTATCAAGCAAAAAAAGATTTGAAGGATAACTCCTAAATTTGTTTGCTTTGTGAATAATTTGACCCTATTAATACTTCAAACTTACTAATGTTTCTGTTATAATAGTTCCGGACGCTGACCAGGTAAATACTTCAATCTGACCTGGTGTGTCCAATAGTATGTATCTGTAGAAAAAATATATAATAAAGTCAGAAATATGTCACTCAGTCACATGACTATATCATGTAAATCACATCGTTCGATTCGATCAAACATGTCTTATTCAAAAACATGTTGAGTGGTGTAGATAAAAAAGTATTCAAAATAAAATTTAAAAAGTGGTAATTTTATCTCTGCATTTCATGCATTTGTAAAAGTTACATTTCTTTAGTGAGTATATCACTATATGGATCTGAATATATACATTACAGCTTACAGTTTCTGAACACAAAATGAGACCAATAATATCTTTAAGTGTAATTTAACAGGCTCTTTATAGCTTGCTGTTCCGTGTGAGCATAAGCTCCGTGTTGAAGGCCGTACCTTGACCTATAAAGTTTGTCTTTTATAAATTGTTACTTGGATGGAGAGTTGTCTCATTGGCACTCACACCACATCCTATATACCTATATATGGTTGTTCATAAGCCATTTAAGCAGCACGGACAAAATATTTCTACAAACAATAGCAGATGAAGAAAGGGCCATATCTCATTTAATTGAATTTTCTCATCTAAAAATAATTGATAATCTAAAAATAGAAAAGTTTGTTTTATTCCAAATAATGTACTTACTCTGTTTCTGAACTTTTATCATCAACAAATTTCATGACCTGAGTGTATAGAAATTGATTTAGTATAAATAGCAAAAAACAATGACAAATCTGACATAATATATGTATTAACAGTAATTGAGATGGTCAATATCTTTGGTATGTTTAAATCAATCAATTTTACCAAGTTTGTAAACATGGTATTAATGGTAAACATGACAAATTGTGACTTGAATGGAAAGTTGTCTCATTGGCACTCATACCACATCTTCTTATATCTATATCATTATATAAAGTGAAAACTTCAATAAAACCAGGCAAATAGAATAGTTTGTCAATTTGACCATTATACCTGATCAGTGTACATACACTATGAGCATACACACAAATACACTACATCTCCTTTTTTTCATACTAATCAAATCTTTAATGAATTCTAAAACATGAAATTAAATATCAAACTTTATCAGCAGTTGAAGTACTTCAGCAAAGTCTATGAGCATTCGTTCTAGAATTTAGTCATTAAGTATTGTTTCATTTGTACCTTTGTTTTTGCTATCTATTATACTGCCTATAGAATTTTTAATGTCACATGAACATGATGAATGTATGGTATATGGTTGAGAGCTAAAACAAGACAAATACAACATATAAATCTACAACTTATCATAAATATGATATGAAAATTCTCACCTGATCAAATCTTGTAGCAAATAAATTAAGTGAAGTCACTATCCCTCCATTTGGTCCTAAAGAATACCTTTGTATTCGTTAAAGAAAATTCACGGGTAAAAACATTTAAAAGACAAAATTGATTCCTGAGCACACAACAAATGTATATTTATTTCTTGAACGATTTTGACTAGGAATACTCACAAGCAAAAGTTTGGAAAGCCTAATTTATTACATGTATTAGCTGATAGTAAAACAAAAAATGTGCTTTGCTGAACACAGCTTGATACAACAAAAGAGGTCCAACCATGAACAGTTGTGGCAAACATGGACACATTATTCAAGCTAGATACAGGTCTGAATTTGGATTGTAATTAAATAATTGACACATTATAGGTTTACAGAATAAATGAAACTAGAAAAATGCTTTAACATTGATTCACTGATAGGGTCTTTGCATCGGAACTAAACACATTTATTTCTAAAAAAACAGTTGTTGGCATGACACGGGTTATGTTCTTCTCATATATTTTATGATAGTATGATACTAAACCCCTAACGGGAGGGATTGTACCTGATATTCATATGATGAAGACATAATCTTTCAATCAGTTTAATTGAGGTCTGGAGCTGGCATGTCAGTTAACTGCTAGTAGTCTGTTGTTATTTATGTATTATTGTCATTTTATTTATTTTCTTTTGTTACATCTTTTGACATCAGACTCAGACTTCTCTTGAACTGAATTTTAATGTCCGTATTGTTATTCTTTTACTTTTCTACATTGGCTAGAGGTATAGGGGGAGGGTTGAGATCTCATAAACATGTTTAACCCCGCCGCAATTTTGCGCCTGTCCCAAGTCAGGAGCCTCTGGCCTTTGTTAGTCTTGTATGATTTTAATTTTTAGTTTCTTGTGTATAATTCGGAGTTTAGTATGACGTCCATTATCACTGTACTATTATGCATATTTTAGGGGCCAGCTGAAGGACACCTACGGGTGCGGGAATTCTCGCTACATTGAAGACCCATTGGTTGCCTTCGGCTGTTGTTTGCTCTATGGTCGGGTGGTTGTCGCTTTGACATATTCACCATTTCCTTTCTCAATTTTATTGTTTTATGCACTTTTTAGCCCCTAATTCCTGACATTGCCTGACAGTTTGGGTAATCAATTACCCCCAAAATTAATCCCAACTTTCTACTTGTGGAACTCAACCTTGTGCCGTTGTGGTACTATTTCAGAGTAATCAAAATACTTATACAAAAGTTTTTGTCCTGAATCTGGAAAAATGCATATATATTTTTGGCCTCTTTTTTGCCCCTAATTCTTAAACGGTTGGGATCATCTGACATCCCCCAAAACAATCTCAACCTTCTTTTCGTGGTATTGAACCGTTTGATAAATTTTATAGAGATCCACACACTAGTCTAACAAGGTTGTTGTACCTTCCAGAACTGATCGCCTACCAGCAGTCGTACCGACCCAGACATAGAATAAAACTAATCACATGACTTCAATGCTCTGAAACAACCTATATCTCATACACTTGTTACCAAGGATACTGTTTCATCACTTCTTTGTAATTAACTGTGTCTCGGATATCTGAAAGAATATCAATTTTAGCATCATGATCAATGAAATTACACTCTATCATGGCATGGGCTACAAAGGAAAGTGTATTATGAAAAAAGTTGGTGTGTAAAGTGACAACACATCAAAAAGGGTCTTTTATAGTGTATTAAAAAAAAAGATGTGGTATGATTGCCAATGAGACAACTCTCCACAAGAGACCAAAATGACACAGAAATTAACTATCTGTCACCGTACAGCCTTCAACAATGAGCAATAGCTTGCTATGCTTTATGGGTTTTGCTATAGTTGCTAACTTCTATGTCTTTTGACTTCAGGTTGAGAGTTGCCAATCATACCACAATCATTTTAATTTTATAACATGACACCTTGTTATTTTATACTATCATGACTATAATCTTGTCTGTAATACATGTTCATGGCACATTGTGATCTATAGGTTCCTAGGAGCCTATAGCCCTTTTCCCAAAAAATCTTTAAGTGTAAAATAAATCTTACAATAAAAATATTTACATGATTTAGTTGAATTGTTAAGGAAAGTTTCAAAAACGTTACGTATATTTTTTTTAGCGGATCTAAATCTTTCTTTTTCAAGACTTCCTCAATTTAACTTCTTTGAGACATTTACATGATCCAGTGATGATACATGAGAGATCCAATTATTATAACTTCTTCCAGTTATTAGAATAACCATATGAATTTATCTACAAATAAATGTTAGGATGATAACATTTTTCCTCTGACCAAACCCAAAAACTGTAATTTCAAAATTTTTGTGATGTTTTTATATTTCTGTAAAATTCGAAACAGGACAGGTGTCACAGAAATATAATGTTATATGTATCTAAAAATTACAAAAATCTATCACTTATAAAGTCCACATACCAATATTTGCTGGAAAAGGTACTTCATGGACTGCAGGATCTAAATTAATGACATAAGGAGGCTTCTTTTTAGCATGAAGGCAAGCTGTAATTCTCTGTAAAATATAATGGTGAAATCAGTTTAATTAAATAATAAATAAAACTAGATGTGTCGTAAAGACACAAATGGCCTGTCTCAAAAATTGAAAAATCTGCAATTTCAACAACACATGTGGACACAAACATGATATATAAAATCAGCTCAAATTCTGATGGTGTTTAGAAAAAAGTATATATAGCAGAATAACAGAATGACGGACAAAGATAAAACTATATTTTAGTTCATTTAAATGTTTTGTAGTTTAGTATGACGTCCATTTTCACTGAACATGCTGAACTAGTTCACATTTTTATTGAGGGTCCAGCTGAGGCCCATCTCCAGTTATTGGATTGTCTCGCTGCATTGAAGACCCAATTGTGGCTTTCGGCTGTTATCTGCTCTTATAGGGTTGTTTAATAGGCATTTTATCTAAAGCAATTAAGCATGGCACGAAACCATGCCAGATTTAGAGCAAGTCAGAGGGGATACTCTCAAATTTCTACTAAAATTAAGGAAGGTATATCAGAGTGTCTTGGTGTAACTCAGTGAATAATTGCAGCTTGTGGAGTTTGGCAACATGTTTGTTACATGTGTTAAACTGTACTGTACTGTTGTAATTAAAAAATTCAACACAAACATCATTTTTTTTATAATGGACAAGATTTTCAAAAGCATTTGTATGGGGAAGAAGTCCCCTATTACAGTAGAAAAAAAAATCAAAAAAAAAAAAAAATCAGGAAAATTTCCTTAATTTTTCATTCTACTTAATGAACTCAAAATATTTAACTTTTTTTTCAGACTTTTTATTAAATCCCTGCATCTGCACAGAAATCTACTTCCTTTTCTGTCTTGTTTGCATCAGACTTTGAATAAACAAGAATGTGTCCACAGTACACGGATGCCCCACTCGCACTATCATTTTCTATGTTTAGTGGACCGTGAAATTGGAATAAATTCTCTAATTTGGCATTAAAATTAGAATGATCTTATCAAAGGGGAACATGTATACTAAGTTTCAAGTTGATTGGACTTCAACTTCATCAAAAACTACCTTGACCAAAAACTTTAACCTGAAGCGGGACAGACGACGAACGAACAGACGGACGGACGAACGGACGGACGAACGGACGCACAGACCAGAAAACATAATGCCCCTCTACTATCGTAGGTGGGGCATAAAAATATATTTATCAGTCTACTAAAATATATAGAAAGGAACTCAATACTAATTCATTTTTAAAAAATTGATTGTTATGAAAAAAACCTTACCTGATGACAGCGTTTCTTTGTTTACATTGAATATGATATCTTAACTTAAACAACATCACAACTAAAATCCCTAACAACAGAACCAAAATCGGTATTTTTGTTTCTTTTTTTTAACATGTTTAACATGTTTGAATTAAAAAAATAAATAAATTCATCATGTTCATACAGACTTTGTCCCCTATCACAGGTAATGTCTCCCTCATATTAAGGGCCGGTAATGACAGGATGAAGTCCCCTTTTAAATGTATTACAGTCATGACATTCATGACAGTAGAAAAATCAATAATTTTTTTTTTTTTAAATCAGGAAAATTTCCTGAAATTTTTATTGTACTAACATGACTAATGAACTCAACCATTTTCAACATCGTTAACTTTTTTTGTCACTTTTTTTTTATTCCTGCATCTGGGCAGAAATCAAATTTCTTCTTCTTTTTTACGGTTTCGTTTTCAGGAGACTTTGAGTAAAATATATATTTATCAGTCTAGTAAAATATAGCATGTATAGGAAGGAACTCCATGAACTCACTACAAATTTTATTTTTAATAATTCTTTGATATGAAAAAACATTACCTGATGATATCTTTCTTTGTTTACATTGAGTATGATGTCATAACTTAAATAATGTCACAACTAAAATCCCTAACAACATGCAGAAGCAAAATCGGAAATGTCATGGTATTTCCGTTTCTTTTTTAACAGATTTTGAAGATTAAATATGTTTGAATTGAAAAAAAAATCATACAGACTTCGTCCCCTTTCACCATTGTTCACCATTTGTTCACAGATAATGTACATGTAGTATATTTTTTAATACACCTTATTGCTATCTGTCCGCCATTACTGGATATCACACAGGTTCTCGTAAAATTTTGACGTCATACAACAAAATATCTGACGCCACAATGGAAAAGTGATTGCTGTATGCATCAACAGTTCAAGCGGCCAGTTCAGCTGGGATTAGTGATTAGGTGTATTAAAAAAGAAAAAAAATTTCAACATGTTCAAAAGTATTTGTATATCAGTCAGGGGTGGTACTTAAACAAAATGATTTCAATATCACTTCTTTGAGTGATTTTGCCTGTGAAATATTTAAAATTTTCGCACAGACTTTTCAAAAATCACTGAAACAAGTAATTTGAGAAGTTAAAATTTAATCACTTCAATAAGTGTTTATAACATTTTTGGGATATTTTTCCCACAAACTTGATTTTTTTATTGGTAAAAAGACCTGATTTACATTAAAAAACAACTATGTACATGCAGTAATTGTCATTTGCTTGATAAGCTTTAATTCCAAGTTTTACAACTTATTTGAATATGGACCATAATTTGCTATTGGGCTCCTTTTCCTATAACTATAGAAAAGTGATAAAATGTGAATTACTGTAAGAAAAGTTGTAACTGCATCTAAAGATGCCATTATTTTTATCAACATACAAGTGTATGCTACTCTTCCCTAGAAAAAAAATTGAAATTAACAAATTTCAAAGATTATACGACCGTATTTGTGTGTCGTTTCTCACGTTACTTTTCGCGTCCGAAGTGCATAACGCTGACTAATTTATAGATAATCGTCACCGGCAAATTCGTAATTTTTGCTTTAAAATAACAAAGAACATCGACCAATAAGAATAGTGAGAAGAAAATGCCGAGAACTATAAGTATTTCTGTAGCAGGTGTAAGAACACTGTCGTTATTTTGGTTTCCCATTTCGTAACGCACATTTTAGATGGTTTAATCTGCTTTGATGTAAAAGAATTCTTTGCAACAATATGCAAATATGCAAAAACAATATGCGTTACATTTCACACGAAACAGAAGTCCATTTATTTATTAAAATTGTTTTTGTCGTTAAGTTCTAATCATTTCCGGTCATACGTGAAACATGTGACTAACATGTGATCACGCCCTTACAGCCGGATATACGAAATACTAGGTCTAAACATTGTATTTGTTTCCAACGGGATGTAAGCAAACATAATCTGTAGGCTTGTTTCGTCTTGTTTAAAAAAGGAAAATACATTTTTCAAAGAGATTGCGCCGGGGGTCTATTATTTTTCCTATGTGCATAATGTTACATACGATCTTGTGTGAAAATAAATGCCCAATGACTTGACAAAATCGATTTCAGATTTGACCGACGTTTTAACACACTTCGTTTCCCAATAACGATGTAAAGGGTCCTTGGAAAATTCAATCGAAATTACGTCTCCTATCATGGTGCCGATGTTCGTTGGATTGATTTAGCTTCAGCAGTAAATATTACTGGATATTTTAGGTGAATAAAGATAATTTAATAAAAAATACATGTTAATGTACCGTTACACTTGGAATGTACAAAGTTGGTATCTTTGTCACAATTTTTAATTAATTCTTTTTATTCATGTTCCGCAAACACTTATCAGAAACGCAATAAACTTGTCAAAGGAAAAGTAAACTTTTACCATGCATGACTTGAAAGGAAGTACTTTATTGATTTTAGCCCACTAAAGTAGGTTAAAATGTGGAAACCATGTAGATGGTGTACAGGTCACAAATATCACATGGTGCCTATTTTAAAGATGCTCATTCCAAGTTAAAAGTTGTTTTCTTTACTGGATTTAAAGAATTTTACATTACCAATGATTTGGAATAAATTGTATATAACTGGAATTTCAAAACCAAATATAAATACATTTTTTTGGCTAAAACATCAAGATACAACGATTATGGTATCCTGTATCAATGAAGAAAATACGGAAATTCCTGAATAAATTATACCAATTGTTTTCAAAACAAGCACATATTTAGGAGTTTTATAATACTGTTACATTAAAGATGGATTTTAAGAAAAAGTATACTGTTCAGATCATTTTAAGCAGATTTTGCAATAAAATAAAACTAAAAAAATGCTTTCGGTTTCTTATGGTTTCCTGTCGCGTTTAAAAAAAACTTTAATTTAACATTGAAAATAGATTTTAAATATTAACATGAAGCAAGTAACACTAGTAATCATGGTAATGGTGTTCATTTATGTCTTTTGAAATATATTGTGCAAAATAAAGAAAATAAAGATTGGTTTCCTGTTTTGTTTCCTGTCACGTAAACGGTGAATCAAAATGTATTAATTTTTTCTCGAAAAACTCAATTGTTCCATTAATACTATTCTAGCATCAACACAACCCACAGAATAAAAGTTAAAGTTTTAGAACTTATAAAAAAAGGATACAAAAAGAAACCAAAGGCCGAATACCAAATTATGGTCCATATATATGCAATTTTTAAGTAGCACTCCTGACTGTATATAGTACATGGGTCTCATTGGGGTCTAAGCGTGACGCGGGATTGCCGTTTTTTTTGTAAGCATGAAACGTGAAAGTCAATTTATTGTGCCGTGAAAACGTGAAATGGAGTCTAGAGGGACACATGAAATTACAAAAAAAAAAGAGAATTGCTTACGTACATAGTGTTAGCGGGAAACAGGAATCAGACAAAACAGTAAGCAGGTTCCGGGATCAGAACCCCCCAATGAGCATGATGAGACCCCTTTGTACTAGCTGCGGAACCGTAGCTCTTAGGTCCTTATGTTATTTTTTGACTATTTGCGGATGGTCCGCAAATAGTCAAAAAATAACATAAGGACCTAAGAGCTACAGGCGGATGGTCCGCAAATAGTCAAAAAATAACATAAGGACCTAAGAGCTACGGTTCCGCAGCTACCTTTGTACATGCAGTTTATTTTTTAATTAAAAAAAATCAGTTACTATAG
Organism: Mytilus galloprovincialis; assembly: GCA_037788925.1. Lineage (NCBI taxonomy): Eukaryota > Metazoa > Mollusca > Bivalvia > Mytilida > Mytilidae > Mytilus > Mytilus galloprovincialis. Next base: position 19,754,473 of record CM075332.1, read on the forward strand.
TTAATTCTTTATATAAAGATTTGCAATTAAGATTGATATAACATTCTTGTATTGTATATTTTTAATGGATATAATGATATGTCTGGCCACAGGGGCTTGTTACAATTGCCGGGTTTACTATCCATACCACTAGAAAAACCAAAGAGCTATCAAGCCCGCTTACTGCCTATGATGCCTGTCAACAGCTATTATTATTGACTAGATCGATTTTATAGACATTCTACATTCAAAATAGCTGTCGTATTTCAAAGTTGCTGTCAATCAGTTATTTTTGCCGTCTGCAGTTAAAATCGTCTTTCCGCTCGGCAGATTTGACCTTTACCTTTTCATCCCTCTGATACCATCAGATAACGACGGTCCTTTAACAGACGTCCGTTTAATTGAGAAGTTAAATCTCGCGATCGGTATCGTGAACGTTGTTTTTAATTTAAAGTTTTTGCAATTATATATATATAATGTTCATGATGTTTTTGTGGTATCTTTCAAATTAATACAAATTATTATATATATGGTTCGGAAGACTTTGAAAAATATTCGAAATCGGTAAAATCATCCTAAAGTTTTAACACCATTTTTAAATTCATAATTTTAGTACCTTGACGATTATGTTAAATTGTTTCCCCCAGGCATATACAATCAACCTTGTGAATTGAGTTCACATCAAAGGAGATTGTCATTCGACAAGTAGGAGAGTTAATTGCTTAATCCAGGTGAAAAAAGTTCTTTGATAGCGGCGATCCTTTTTTGATAATAATTAAATGTTCTAGTTTCGTAATGATATTAGTATTGAAATGTTTCAAATGAATTTTAAATTATAAATTGTTAATTATGGAATACGCATTTTTTACCAGTCAGGAACCATGATAGCGTATAATTTGTTTTCTTTATCAAACAGATTATTTCCACTTTTAAATTTCATAATTGAGATTTGTCCGACTGTAAAAATTTACCATAGATTCGTTTTAAATAGCGTAATAATCAATTAGAATATAAATACAAATTCCGTTGCCGTATTTACTGATCATCGTCTTTTCTTGATTTTAGGTGTCTATTGAATGGTATGTGAACAATAAACAGGCACGTGAAATTTTGTCAGATATCTAATTACTATCAGACATATAATTCTGCAATAAAATGTCTCTGTCCAAATTTTGACAGAAGAATAAAATGCCTTTAAGTGGCATTTGATTTTGTTCAAGATTTTTATTCACATACCTGTCTATTTGCATGTTAATAGTTTTGTTCATGTTCGATAAAATTTCCTTATCTAACCAGAAACATATATATTCCCAGATCTAACACATGTTTTTTATAATTTCGGGGTGAATGAAATTTCCTTTAACAAAGTTGATTTACCAGTATTTAGTAAGGTCTCCATCTCATGTTTATAAGCATACGCATTGTGAGTAAAGTTAATTCACAGAATCTGTGTATTCCTTCAGTAATCCCCAATTTTGATTGCGGTTTTCTTAAAAGAAACAACCTATTGTATTTGAAAAAGTACGGTAATTGGACAAAGTTGTTGTTTTACTATTCATATACGCATGCTATGTTCTGTAGCGTTTTTCGGGGTTGTCAGTATGACCAAGGAGATTATATGAGAAGGTCTCGTATAACCTCCTTGGTATCATATATTAGTTTATTTTAAAGTATTAGTTCGTGTTCTAAAATTTTAATAAATTTCAAAATGTACTACTTTGAATCCTGTATTATTCACCTTTCTTAATGAAAAAGATTTATTTTTACCAAGGAGGTCATATAACTCCCTTGTTTTTACATTTAATCATTATTTGAAATATATATAACATAACTTTATATATCAGTATCTTAGACTGCTAGTTCTTCACGTAAATTGCTAACTTTTAATCTAACTATTAAACATTGCTTATAATTAAATTGAATGGGGTCAAGCTATTTTTTCTTTTATTCCTTAAATTTTATTCTATTTTACATTTTGTTGTACCGTTTTATATCTCAGTTAAAGAAGATTGTGTTTGTTAAAATTGTTCTCAAGCTGTCAGTAGTTTTCTTTTGACTTTATCGTGTATATATGTATATAAAGAAGAACATCAATACACTAGTTGATAGCCGCCAGTGGTGGATTGACCCGGGCATAGGCCGGGGGCATAATTGGCACGTGTTGAGGAGACAAATTGGAAAGAAACAAAATGAATGATTGTCGATAGTTTAACGTCCAGTGGCAAATATTTCATGCATGTTTCACTGGACGAGGATATCAACTGGCAGAAGAATGAAAAAATAAAGTGGAATGGTAAAAAACAAACACGATATAGCAGAGACATATAATACAATATGTCTCTGGATATAGTAATATGGAAACGAATAAAATATTTAAATGGTTTACATGGTGCCCCCAGGCATACGAGGTTCTGGTCCGCACATACAATCAATTTCTTAAAAAATGTGGGTCCCCCCCCCCCATGTTTTATATAAAAATTGTCACGCGTAAAATGTACATTATGTAATTTGAAAATTATCCTTATTTGTATACAATTAATTTGGTTTATAAAATTTATGAAATTTAATTACATTATCTTAATCTATAAAATCTATAATCCCTTTTTTTGATGAAAATTTAATAATTTCATGCACGAAATTTTATACATCTTAGTGGTCAACAGATGTAGCTTGACCTTTAACTTGACATTGCTCAGTTTGTTCGCCTAAAATTAGCTGACACCAATTATCTTCTTGCACGAGAATTTCATACGGCGGCAAAATTCATGTAACAGTAAACTTAGGTGACCTTACTAAATGACCGTGGGAAAATCAATTCAGTGTTACATTCCATGTGTAATAATCGAGGCTCTTGAGGGTCCATTTGCAATTAATTTATGAAAGTCTAAATTATAATCCTTTTTCAAATACATAAAAAATGTCTTCTTTAACTATTTATATTTTATTAGTCAACTCAATGGCGTATGTAAGATATACACGTCCATGAACAACAATATTCATTACGGTGCATGTCGTGGAGATCGTACCAATTATATTCAATTATTATTTTAACTTATAAATCTCTAAAAGTTACAAAAGTCGAGTGTGTGAGTTGCTAAGGTAGAGTTCCAAGTTAGTGAGCTATCTGCGGACTAGGATGTATTTTTTAAAAAAGGCAGGAGGAGCTAATTGGAAAAAAGGCAGAACAGAGATACGACTAAAAAAAATGCCGGACATTTACTTTTATTTCACCCCAACCCCCTTTTTTAAAAAGAAACAATTATGTGGTAGCCCCCTTCTGAAAGTCGAGTTGTGAGTTACAAAAACATTTATACCTTCTCCAATTTTTTAATTTCCTATATTTAAACAGTCGTCAGAGTTTTCAGGTTTACTTCGCATTTAAAAACAAAGCATGCGTGCGGTGACCTAAAGTTGTTAATATCTGTGTCATTTTGGTCTCTTGTGGACATATGTCTCATTGGCAATCATACCACATCTTTTTTTGCATGAGGCTGGGTACTGGTATTTTGATGGCAGGTTTTAAAAGAGTTGTTTGAGACTTGTCTTTACTTCCTTTTGACGATAAACTTCTATCCAAGAATACAAATCTTTATTTTCAAGTTAGTAAAAATTATTAATACTTTACCCACAGCATGCCGAAAAAAAGTCCATTTATGCGTAAAATACGGATGCAATATTTGCCACTCCACGTTCAGATATCCCAATTAAAGATGTATACCAACATTATCAACATATATTTGTACCTATTTAAAAAAAACAGCTCAGTAGATTTCACCTGCCAATTAATCTTAAGCTGTATAAACTAATACAACTGTACCATTGCAATCAACGAAACTAGGATGAAGTCCAAACAAAAAAGAATCAACAATATAGTAAATCATTCTATAAGCAAGCATCATAAATTGTTAGAGATACACCATTTGTTTTAATGGTTTTCCTTATTTTCACGCACACCTAGCTTTTGGCGTAACTCTCAACCCGACTTTCGTAACTCGCATCATAACTTTTGTTTTTCTCAACTCGATTCCCCGCAACAAGTGAATTTTCATCTCGGCACGCAAAATAAGTTCATTTAAATGTTTTTCGTATATATTTTATTTGATACCAATATTGACTTAATATATTACTTCCATGGTCTTATTCGTCTACATACTGTCAGTCAGTCAGTCTCACTTGCGGACAAACTTTTCACGTTCTAAAATTATACATTAAAGTAGTATGCTATACAAACAATAAGTTTAACTTTATTATTTAAACGTTGATCTGGAATCAATTTTATTGAAAAATTAAAGTCGCAGAAATCTTGAGATACTATCATTTCAATGTGGCATTATACACAACACAAATTAGCGCACATAGAAGACTTGGTGCGACACCTAGCATATTACAGGTAATATACATGTAGCTGTCGGTAATTCGAAAATGTCGAGGAAAACTCGCACTAAATTCAAATAGGCGGAAATGTCAAGGAAGACTGATTTTGGGGTGTTACTAATTACAATGACTTTAACTAATCCGAATAATTCAGTCGTTTATATTACGCTGATCTACGATAACCTCGCAAGTAGGAGAGGACCATTTCGGGGAGGGACCGAATTATTCGGATTCACAAAATAATGATGTGTATAGCAAGAGACTTGTGGATTTTTTTTGTGCTAATAAATATTATCTAAAGTATAAATTAAACATTTTAAAACCATATAATTTACATATGTTTTTTTTAGGTATGCTATAGTTATGCATGAACTTATTTAACTAAGAACAAATATTGACATAGGAATAATGTTTTCAGATGTATATGACAAAAACAACATAATTAAATTGAAGTCGAATTTCAGGGTTGAAAATTTGTAAGGGTTCTGTGGAACCCACATCTTCGCTTGCCAAGGATTACGATCCACTCCCGTTTTCTCCACGTCGGCACCGTGGAGAGAACGGGAATGGATCGTAACCCTTAGCTAACAAAGATGTGGAACCCAGTGTCTCGCCTACTTTTGCTGTTAACAAAAATGACGAAAAAAAATCAATAAAAAAATTCCTCTCGATACTATCTTTTGATTGTCAGAAGCTTCTGTAAAATATAAAAAAAAAAATGTGGTATGATTGCCAATGAGACCTCTGTCCACAAAAAACCAAAATAACACAGACATTAACAACTATAGGTCAACGTACGGCCTTCAACAATGAGCAAAGCCCATACCGCATAGTCGGCTATAAAAGGCCCCAATATGACAATGTAAAACAATTCAAACGAGAAAACTAACAGCCTAATTTATAGAAAAATTAACGAAAAAAAAATTGTATCACATACACAAACGACAACCCCTGAATTACAGGCGCCGGACTTGGTACAGACACATACATAAATAATGTGGCTAAAGGCTTTGCTCATTGTTGAAGGCCGTACGGTGACCTATAATTGTTAATGTTTGTGTCATTTTGGTCTTTTGTGGAAATGGATAGTAAAAAAAACAATGGATAGTTGTCTCATTGGTAATCATACCACATCTTTTTTTTTTAAAGTTTGGTGGAAATCAAAGATAGTTTTTATCAGAATTTTAAAAACTTTAACCACAGAGTGAATATTTGCGGACGAAGCAGACGGAATGGAGGATCGCTATGTTTCGCGTTTTCATCGTAGGCTCGCCAAAAATGGGGCTGGGCCTTTGCTGATAGAATATTTATTTCAACTATGGATATTTATTACAAGCGCTGCAATCATCTTCACTTTCCATGCCTCATTTTAAGCCCATTTTTATGGGCATTGTGTATTCTGGTCTGGAGGTCCGTTACGGTCTGTCTGTCCGTTCATTCGTTTCTTTTTCCCTCCGTCTTCCCCGCTTCAACTTAAAAACTTTGGTCGTGGTTGTTTTTGTTGTTTTGATGTCAACCCAAAATCAACTTGAAACTGAGTACACATGTTCCCTGTGATATGATCTTTTAATTTCAATGCCAATTTAAAGTTTTTTACTCCCATCTTCACGGTCTACTGGTACTGAACATAGAAAATGATAGTGCGGATGGGGCATCCGTGTACTATCACATTTTCTTGTTGTTTATGTAAAAACAAAGATTTGTACAGCAAGCTGGACTATGTAAAAAGTAGTTGTTGTTACGTCTTGCATTATTAAATTTTGTTTTTATATTTTTATATTTTTATCCAAAATACTCTCGAAATTGATACCCATCTTTATTTTCGGACGGTCTCTTTTACTGGACATGACTCTATTGTTTTCTATCGTCTTCGACATGCATGAAATAGTTTCCACTAGGGACGCAACCAACAACCAATCAACCAACCCAACGTTTTGATTTTTTTCCGTCTATTGTTATGGACGACATAAAAAAATTAACCAAGGATACACAATTGAAATCAAATATTTTTTTTTTTTGATCCTACATAGAATTTTTGATGTCGACCCTTACGCTTACGTATACGTTATTGTATCATCTTTAGGAGAAACCAGCCTGTTCACAAGGCGGAGCTTCCATTTGAATTTTAAGGGGGTGGCTTAGATGAAAAATAATGGGTTTTTTTGCAAAGCTGTCTGTCCAGCAAATGTTTCTTACTCATAACTCCTGTCCTGCATTTTTTCTTATTTCCAGCCTTGCTGCGTGAAAGAACTGGTGTACACAACCGTAGAATTGTACACAAAATAGGTGTGCATTGCCCGTCGATGGGGACAATCGGTCATGCGTTACATTTAAAGCTTTCATCATACCGGGGTATTGACAGATATTACTTTTGTTGTAACATTCTAATCGGTATAACTGCATTCAATAAAGTTTAGTTATTATACCCCGCGCAACGGGTTGCGGAGGGTATAATGTTTTTGACCCGTCCGTCCGTCCGTCAGTCCTGTTTCTTGTCATCTCAACTCCTCTCAAACCACACAACAGAATTTCACGAAACCTTTTCAGATGATAAGGACATACTATGTAGTTGTGGATATCGACGGGAAATTGCGATTCAATTTTTTTCTAGGAGTTACGCCCCTTTGAACTTATTTACTTTAATGTACTACTGTAACAGTTTGTCATCGCAACTCCTCTCAAACCACTCAACAGAATTTCACGAAACCTTTTCAGATAATAAGGACATACTATGCAGTTGTGCATGTCGACGGGAAATTGCGATTCAATTTTTTTCTAGGAGTTAAGCCTCTTTGAACCTATTTTCTTTAATGTACTACTGCAACAGTTTGTCATCGCAACTCCTCTCAAACCACACAACAGAATTTCACGAAACCTTTTCAGATGATAAGGACATACTATGTAGTTGTGGATATCGACGGGAAATTGCGATTCAATTTTTTTCTAGGAGTTACGCCCCTTTGAACTTATTTACTTTAATGTACTACTGTAACAGTTTGTCATCGCAACTCCTCTCAAACCACTCAACAGAATTTCACGAAACCTTTTCAGATAATAAGGACATACTATGCAGTTGTGCATGTCGACGGGAAATTGCGATTCAATTTTTTTCTAGGAGTTAAGCCTCTTTGAACCTATTTTCTTTAATGTACTACTGCAACAGTTTGTCATCGCAACTCCTCTCAAACCACACAACAGAATTTCACGAAACCTTTTCAGATGATAAGGACATACTATGTAGTTGTGGATATCGACGGGAAATTGCGATTCAATTTTTTTCTAGGAGTTACGCCCCTTTGAACTTATTTACTTTAATGTACTACTGCAACAGTTTGTCATCGCAACTCCTCTCAAACCACACAATAGAATTTCACGAAACCTTTTCAGATAATAAGGACATACTATGTAGTTGTGCATATCGACGAGATTTTGTTTCTCCAGTGAAAATATGAAGACGTGGGGTATATGAGCGTGCTCACAAAGGTTCTTTAATTTTGTACAGGTTCAATAATATGTACGATAGCCGACATACTTGACATGTATGCATGGTATAGTTACCACTGAACGCATATAAAACAAATATTAGTAACATACTCAAAAAAGAATTTTTTTATATATTAGCGATTAATTATATGAGTGGCGAGGTACAAGTTATAATCTTTATAGAGAAAAGCTCTCGGTTACAAAGAAAACAATACCATGGCAAACAAGAGTGTATGAAATTTGGGCTAGAAAAAGAAAAATCGAACTTATAGCTCGGTAATGTCAGATAACAACGAGTATGGTTTTTCTTTACTTTTTCCATATGATAGCCAATGACAATACTAGATGCACTTGGGCAAATATCAAACTAGTCCCGACTATGAAAGAAATATTTGCCACTGGACGTTTTAAGCAGCAACAATGTAATTATATTTAAAGTATAAAATCCGCGTTATAAAATCTCTGTATTTGGCTTTCGACACATACAAAACTTCTTTTTTTTTATTTAGCACCGAATTCATATTTTAATGCATTTTACAAAGACGGTGATAAAGACAATGCTGCAGGTTGCTAAAAACTTTCATTTTGGGCAGAGAGATCTATGTTTTACATAGACCAGTTTAAGTTATCTCTTCATTCAAAGGACTTGTATATAATTGGGAAATATATTGAAACTGAACTGAATATATTGATATCAAAATAACATTGTAAATAAAATATGAAAAAAATCATGTGTTTGATTTTCTACGATAATTTTGTCTTATTTGGTTAAATGGAAATTTCTTTTCAATCTATCAGATTTAAACGCTACTTTGTGTATGATTGATAAAATACATGAGAATGTGAAGCAGGATAAAATGTGTTACATATCAGTGAGAACTAAACAATCAAACACAACATAAAACAAAATAAATGTAACCCCGTACTCAGTCTATCCAATAACCAAAAAGCAAGGTGATCCCTAGCGTTTTCACTTTACAGTTCTGGCATAAAAAAAAATCCACTTTTATTAATATTGTATTTCAATATCTAGGCCTTCCTTAATGCATTAATGTCAGTTAATTATCATCATCTATTGTTTTACCATGTTTTCTTCTGTACTACAGTGACTAACCCCTTTACGACCTGACGTGAAGGTGTCAGACCACCAATTACTCCCTCCAATTTAGAACGTATGTAAAAGTAGTCCTACTTTGACACAAAATAGTGCTTTTGATGTCATTGTTTACTTAAACTAACCAACAAATTTGCAGAAATGAAACTTTTGGTGAAAGGGAAATATATTTAGACCATTTTGAGCCAAAATTCACTTGTCTATGAGTTTGCATTAAAAATTCAGGATTAATGCGCTACATAGTACACTAATTTAAGATTTCCAGAAAACCGGGAGTTATTTTGGTAGTACCTGTCTTTTCAAAATCAGAAATTTGTTACAAGACTTTAAACATTGGTTGAAAATTGGCATGTAGGAAGGTGATACATGTACAATTCAGAATATACCTGGTTTCCTTGAAGTTAAACTTAAGGTAAAATATTTAGAAAGCTGTGAAAATTGCAAAATTTGGTTGAACAGATAGGGATTTTTAATTGGTGGTCTGACACCTTTAAGGGAAATGCGGTGAAACCCCAAATTCAGAAAACAATTGATTTGTTTTACTTAACTGATCATATGAAGTGATAGTAGTCACATTTCAATCTTTTTGGGGGCAAAAAGTCACATATTGCAAATTTAGAGCCTTAGACCTGAATTTGTGCTATTTTTAGCTTTTCCCACCCTGACAATATGCTTTCACATAAAAAAATGTCCCAAATTGTTATAAATGCACAGTAAGTTGTTTCTGTGGTATTAACATTAAAACATGGTTATTTTACCACCCAAAAAAGTTCTTGTCATCAAGATTTAATGAAATTATTTGATTTTTATCCCTTTATATCATTGCGTCATAGCATGTATTTGGCAGATAACATAGCCTGATGTAAACATTGCAAAAACTCACAAAAATCCCATTTATTATCTCAAATGAAAGTTTTATGCCTTAAGTTGTATCAACTGATAGTAAATAAAAACAGTTAAATGACCATGACTGCACTTTTGATCATTTAATAGTCCCATTACTTACACCAGGTGTAAAAAAGGGGGGTCAATATTCCTTGACTCTTCAATACCTTGAATTTTTTACTTAACCCATTGTAAAAATTGTGGAAAGTCTTTTAAGAAGTAGAACAAACAAGAAAAAAATCAACAAAACTGATCTTGATATTGAAAGTTTATGTTCCTGTAGTCCAAAATGAAATTTTCAAGTATTTTCTATCAAAGTCATACATTACAGTCAGTTTAAATTGAGCTGTGAAATTTGTAATATAAGTCACATTATGCTCAGATAGGATGTTTCTGACTTCAAATTGACGAAGGATTAAGAATAAAGCAAAGGAAAGATTTCTGAGCAACTTTTTTGGCTCTTTAGGTGTCAGACCACCAATTACTCCCTCCAATTTAGAACGTATGTAAAAGTAGTCCTACTTTGACACAAAATAGTGCTTTTGATGTCATTGTTTACCTAAACTAACCAACAAATTTGCAGAAATGAAACTTTTGGTGAAAGGGAAATATATTTAGACCATTTTGAGCCAAAATTCACTTGTCTATGAGTTTGCATTAAAAATTCAGGATTAATGCGCTACATAGTACACTAATTTAAGATTTCCAGAAAACCGGGAGTTATTTTGGTAGTACCTGTCTTTTCAAAATCAGAAATTTGTTACAAGACTTTAAACATTGGTTGAAAATTGGCATGTAGGAAGGTGATACATGTACAATTCAGAATATACCTGGTTTCCTTGAAGTTAAACTTAAGGTAAAATATTTAGAAAGCTGTGAAAATTGCAAAATTTGGTTGAACAGATAGGGATTTTTAATTGGTGGTCTGACACCTGAAGTATTTTCCGCTAGACCTAATTAGCTAGAGAGCTAATTAATTGAAAACAGACAAGGCAAAACCTATGCTGCATGAAAAGGCAGTCATGAAATTCCAATATGTATATTTGTATTTTTAATTAAAAACTGGACTTGTACTGTACATTAGACGGGACTGATCTGTCACCACGCCTGTCACTCGTATGCATACGATGATCTGTAAATGTTCTTGAAGTCGTCTTTTTTCGGACACCAATTTTGTACATTGAGTGTTGGGTTTTTTTAGAATGACAGGAAAATATTCAATAATTTCATTTATTTTCGAATAAATAATATATAAGATCTTGTTTATTTACGAATTGATGCCCGCAGTTTATTTTAAAAAATAAATCGCTCAATCGGCTGATTATCACCAAAAAGGATAATGTATGGTCAGTAATTGTTCTGACACAGGAGCGGATCCAGAATCTCGTTGTCTGGGGACACCATAAATCGTTTCTATATTTCTATATCTTTTTTTATTTCGTTATACTATTTATCTTAATATTTTTCTGCCAATTGATCTGTATTATAATCGTCCTTAACATATATCAAATATCTGCCACTGGACGTTGAACAACCAAGCACTATCCATGATCAATCATTATGCTCTTTATAGTTCATCACCTCTATTCTATTATCTATATTGTTTTGGTATCGCTCCCAGACTTACTTGTTGGCACATTTTTCTTATATCTGTAAATACCTTCAAATCCTTATAAATGATGACCTATTCATATCCTCATGCATGTATGTTGTGCATGGTAATTTAGAAACATAAAATATAACTGTATGCTTGGGCTTTAAGAGAAATGTATAAGTCCAAGATTGTGTTACAAATTAGATCTTCTGAAAATAAAATACATTTTATTAATGATTATTTATGAGGAAATGTCAATTTATTTTTACTGGACCGGGAGGAAAGAGGGGAGACAGTTGTAAAATAAATTGAAAATTGTTCTCGAAAATAAGAGAAATACGACGTTCGACATTACACATATATTTGTACCTTTTCATTAAAACACAGATCAGAAGTTTCATTTGGTAGTCGATCTTTATCTGTATTGTATTATAAACAAATACAAATTCGTACTGTTCAAATCAACATGTACATGTATTTTACACCAAAGCTTTTGCAAAGAGACATTACACACAGGTGTCCATATTTACACACCCTCTGGTGAGTTTACATAGATCATGTGGACGCTGGTATTAATTAACTGCCAGTTAAAGAGTGGTTAATTTCTGCTCTAGATGAGAAGATACAGAAGCAATAAAATCATATTATATTTTTTTGTGTGACATGAACTGGGCCCATCGGTAAATCCGCCCTGAGTTCATCGCTCAAGGTTACAAGTCTTTATTTTACCACGACAACTGATTTCCACAGCAACTAGATAGAAGTAGAAACCAAACATTGTCCGACATAAACCGCCTGACAAAAGTTTATGTTAACTTTTTTTTGACTTTTTTTCTTTCTCCTTTTGTCTATTTCCTCTATCCATTAAACGTTAAAAAGGCATCACAGTATAATTGTTCCAGACAGTATGAGTTTTTGGACTGTACGCGTACAATGTGGACCGTATGCATACTTTTTGAAAATACTCATACCCTCGGACCGTGTCAAGTTTTTTCTTTTCTGCCGTCTCTATCTTGTTTGTTTTCTCCTTCTTTCCTTCATTGTACGTTTATGTAGGATTGTATTGTATTATGGAAATGGGGAATGTGTCTGACTAAAATTAAGAAATTAGTCAAGTTTATTAGTTACAAATGCGTATAACAGATCAGCATAACTTAACTCTCAAATTAATATAAAAAAGTTCAATTGTAATTGAAATAAAAACTGTACATTTTAACTATTCAAAAAAGTCACGCTAATTAAATATGTTAATCTCTTGTGTTTAGCATGTCGATCAGTAATACATTAATTGAATTATGAAGATTTCGGAAGTAAACACAATGTAGGAGGACATTTTTTTTAATATTTAGCAACTTTACAAAAAAAAATGCAAATTCAAAGGAACATGCATGATCTGCAAACATGTAAATGTTAAAAAAAATATTAATAAAATTGAGAATGGAAATGGGGAATGTGTCAAAGAGACGACAACACAACCATAGAAAAAACAACAGCAGAAGGTCACCAATGTAGCGAGAAATTCCGAAATTACGTTACTTGTGGTAGCAAGTGTCACTGTAGGCGAGAGTACCAAACTAGGATTCGGAACAATAATACAAATAATATCAATTTGTAAAACTAAAAATAAAGATTGTGATAAGGTTTGTTTAAATTTAACCCATATGATCCAACAACATGTATGATCAGCTCGTACTGGACCGTACGCGTATACTCATACGGTCCGACCGTACGCGTATGGTCGGACCGTACGATTATACGCATACGGTCCAAATACTCTGGATCATAATCACATTTGATTTGTTTACGCTTGGTAACTGAACATAAACTTCACTGATTATTGTAACATGATTGAAGAATATACGTGAATGGTGTGAGAATGCAAAATACATTCTGAGGTGACGAAAGTTTATTTAACAGCAATACACACGTCGGTTTTGGTTGAAAAATAAAACAATATGTGCATAGTAAAAAAATACAGGCCATCGATTTATGCTTGACTACATGACACACAATTGCATACTTATTTAACATTTATTGTAGGCCCGTCTTTCTGGAAACTTTTAATTTTTAGTCCATTTTCTCTATTAATTGGTACTTTTCCTTTATACATAAAGTTGTTGGACTATTATTCTTTGCAGTTAGTGTTTGATAAGCATTATGTAGTAATCGCATTCTGAGTAATGACTAAATTCTATCTTTCTTTTCGGAAGTGATGAAGACTGAAGTTTTTAACGGCTAACCACCTTTTACGCTGTCGGTTTTGTTAATTGAAAGTGTGTATTGTATAGTCTATCGTTCACACCTCCACATCAAATTGATCCAATTAGAAATAAGCAATAATAGTATATATTGTTACACGGACCAATCAAATGTGGGTGTAGGTGGGGCATGTTTTTTTTTGGGGGGGGGGGGGGGGGGGGGTTTATATATTAAAACAAATACCGGGAATGTCGCATTACGTTTAAAACCTTTTTCACAAACAATTAAGTAATATAAACAGTTTCTGTTTATTTCGTGTACTTCTCTTCATGGATATTATACTCGTCTTGACCAAAGAGGCGATGAATAGATTTTAACAATAGAGTTTTCCGGCAAGATTCAAGTAAATAATTATTAAAGCAAGTAATACAACGTGCATACTATGATAGTAGAACTATAGAAAGCATATACGTGTATGAAGGAGTTTGAAAAGATTTCTGTAATATTTCAGTATAAAATAGGTTTCTCGTGTAGACTTCTTTGTGGAAATCATAGAGTTTAAAATATTTATATTTCTCACGATTTCCATTCTCAATTTTTTATGTCTGTAAACTGTGAGCCTCTGACATAAAATTTGATAAATTGACATCTCGGCTTCTAATAACCAATTAGGGAAAAGAAAGCATGTAATATATTAACTTTATTTGATTGCATCTGATTGAAGATGTTTTCCTAGGAAAATACACTAACTAATTATTCTTTCACACGAACATCTCCGTATTATATTCGGTAATACTTTTGAATATTGTACGCTACATATACATGCATTCTAATCTAAACAGAATAAAATAATGTTAGTCAAATAAAGACAAATCTGCTCTGTTCTATCATAAAACGATACTGTTAGTCAACGTAAACAATTTCAAATTAAAAAATCAAACAATTGTAAAACAAGAAAATAACAGGCACGTGATTTATTGCAATATTTAGGTTATTCGGTCTATATAATTCACTCAAATCTGATGTTTGAATCCGAATTATGAAATGTTAAAAAACACTTTCATAAAAAAAATCGCGTGCCTGTTAAATGCGCACATACCTAGTATATGTGTACCTAAAGCAACAGAAAGAAAATTGTTTATAATGATACTAAGTCTTTCAATTGAATATCTTTATATTAAACGTATGATTAAATGTACGATTTCAGCAATATGAATCCTTTCAATAATGTTAATTTATATAAATCAATTAACTATTTCAACATTCCTTCATTATACAACTTTTTTTTTATTACACTGTCATTGAAATTGACAAATAGCCGCTCCTACTAATTAAGGTGGTTTCCTTTGATGTGAATTAAACTCAGGTAGGTCTGCTTTTGAAAACAACTCATAAGCTTTGGACGATGTTTACTTGTGGTAATTAAGAATATAAAGAACAAATGTGACTTTTTCAATTCTTTTGAGCGGTTAATTTTAAATCTTAAATATTAAAATTTGCATTCATGATAATTGTATTAATTTGAAAGAAATACCACATATAAACATTACTTATATAGTTATTGTAATAACTTTAACAACGTTAACGTTCACGATATCGATCGCGAGATTTAACTTCTTATAATTAATTAAACGGACGTCTGTTAAAGGGCCGTCGTTATCTGATGGTATCAGAGGGATTAAAAGGTAAAGGTCAAATCTGCCGAGCGGAAAGACGATTTTAACTGCAGACGGCAAAAATAACTGATTGACAGCAACTTTGAAATACGACAGCTATTTTGAATGTAGAACGTCTATAAAATCGATCTAGTCAATAATAATAGCTGTTGACAGGCATCATAGGCAGTAAGCGGGCTTGATAGCTCTTTGGTTTTTCTAGTGTACGAACCCCTAAAAAAACACAAGGGAGGAAGCTCATTTGCGACAATGCTTCAAATTATTGCTGTAAAATTTTTCTAAGACTTTCACTTACTTTGTGACCTGGATAAATCTGTTCCCACTTGAATTATCTCTTCAATGACATATATGTATTACCTTAAGTAACCTCTATAACTATTGTAATCCTTAAAACAAACTCGACATTTCTGAAATAGAACGAATCGAGGCCCTAGATTTGAAAATGAAAGTACTAAAGCGACACCTACCGGAAAATATATTTTTGGCTCTCTCGGGAGTTTACCACAATATGAAGATGAAAGACAGTGTGTACCTAATAATTCCCGCCAATTTTTACATTATTGAAATCTAAAATACAGTAGACTTCCGAAAAACATAACATTTATGGTACCACCCGAGAGTGCCGAAAATATATTTTCCGGTAGGTGTCGCTTTAGTACTTTCATTTTCAAATCTAGGGCCTCGATTCGTTCTATTTCAGAAATGTCGAGTTTGTTTTAAGGATTACAATAGTTATAGAGGTTACTTAAGGTAATAAATATATGTCATTGAAGAGATAATTCAAGTGGGAACAGATTTATCCAGGTCACAAAGTAAGTGAAAGTCTTAGAAAAATTTTACAGCAATAATTTGAAGCATTGTCGCAAATGAGCTTCCTCCCTTGTGTTTTTTTAAGGGTTCGTATGGATAGTAAACCCGGCAATTGTAACAAGCCCCTGTGGTCTGGCTTTGGCTTTGCAGTGGTTTTAAAAATGTGTAAACAAGGCAAAATAAGTGAAATTATTTAGCCGACGAAGACTGTCACCTGAACAAATGTTGTTTTTCCAGATCCTGCCATCCCAAGAACTATAATGCAAGTAGGTTTTTTCATTGTATGTGCTTCTGTTCGTGCTTCTGATGGAATTTTATCATCAACGTTTTCACAACATGCCATTTTTCAGAAAATAAGTAGCAAATTAATTGAAGCATTATTTTCGTATGTTTTTGTAAATATTTTTGTAAATATCTGTTGAAAATAACAGTATCATATTATAAACTGATTATTATAGATTTAAAATAATGATTGTTTTTTTGTTCTCATTACTATTACAACTTATCTTATTTTTTATTTTTTGAATACGAAAATAAATGATACAAAGGTACGCAAGCGCTGGAATTCCGGAAGAGGGGAACTTGAAACAAGCAGCAACGATGTAAACAATCTAAAAAAAATCGACAAAACAACAAATTAACTCTTAACCTGGCAGGTAATTTGTCGATCATGCATAAACATTCACCCCAGACACTGGATACATTGTTGTTTCTAAGAAAACGAGGCTTCACTGGCTCTAACACTAAGGCCGAGTTCACTTGGAACTCTACAACATTAATCGACTTCAGAGTTAATAGATTATCACGTGAACGCACAAGAGTTGATATTCGGAACAACTCTAAGTAACTCTGACCAAGCATAAAAAATAAGATATTCTCATTGGTTTGACATCATTCAAGAGTTTCTCAAGTTTAACCCTGGCTCGGTGAGGGTTGGAACCAGGGTACGAGGGGTAGAGTGGTATCAGGTCCGTTCGCGTCCAATACACTTTCGCACCCTACACGTTCGCACCTCGCACGTTCGCACCCAAGGTCCGTTCGCACTCTACACTTTCGCACCCAATTTTAATTCAAATTCCAGTTGAATAATTGGAAAATCATGATTGTTTTTTTAAATTGCTTTGGTGTAAATACTGAATGTATTTATAGCTTGGTATGAGTAAAACATTGAAGATTTTAAATGAAAAACACAAAAGATAATTGTTTTCAACAGCTTGGTCCCTTTGATCTGAAACAATAAAATATAGGAACCAAAATATAGCAATGATCAGCAATTCACTATTTTAACCAAAACATGATAAAATTTTGAAACAAGTCAATGAAACAAAGTTATAGTAATACACTAACCAAAACATGATTAAGAGTTATTCAACACAAAATAAAACGTTGACAGAATCCCACTTTATTTAGAAAGGATTATTATTATTTTTAACAATACACTATCCAAAACATGATTAAGATTTATTCAACACAAAAAAAAATGCTGTCTCAGTTTATTTTGAGACAATGACAACAATTATACTTATAAGAATACACTTGCTTACAAAGTTATTAAACACAAAACAAATTAAGATTGGGTGCGAACATGTAGGGTGCGAACGGACTTTGGGTGCGAAAGTAAAAGGGGGCGAACATGAGTGGGTGCGAACGTGAATGGGCGCGAACGGACCCGGATTCGGGTTGACTCAAGTGGTATCAGGTCCGTTCGCGCCCAATACACGTTCCCACCCAAGGTCCATTCGCGTCCAATTTTAATTCAAATTCCAGTTGAATAATTGGAAAATCATGATTGTTGTTTTAAATTGCTTTGGTGTAAATACTGAATGTATTTATAGCTTGGTATGAGTAAAACATTGAAGATTTTAAATGAAAAACACAAAAGATAATTATTTTTAACAGCTTGGTCCCTTTGATCTGTAACAATGAAACAATAAATATAGCAATACACGAATTATAACCAAAACATGATAAAATTTATTCAACACACAAAAAAAAAACGTAGTCAGAATCTCACTTTATTTTGAAACAAGTCAGTGAAACAAAGTTTATCACTACACTAACCAAAACATGATTAAGAGTTCTTCAACACAAAATAAAACTTTGACAGAATCCCATTCATAAAATTGAGAATGGAAATGGGGAATGTGTCAAAGAGACAACAACCCTACCAAATAAAAAACAACAGCAGAGGGTCACCAACAGGTCTTCAATGTAGCGAGAAATTCCCGCACCCGGAGGCGTCCTTCAGCTGGCCCCTAAACAAATATATACTAGTCCAGTGATAATGAACGCCATACTAATTTCCAAATTGTACACAAGAAACTAAAATTAAAAAAATACAAGACTAACAAAGGCCAGAGGCTCCTGACTTGGGACAGGCGCAAAAATGCGGCGGGGTTAAACATGTTTGTGAGATCTCAACCCTCCCCCTATACCTCTAACCAATGTAGAAAAGTAAACGCATAACAATATGACTTTATTTAGAAAGGATTATTATTTTTTTTTTAACAATACACTTTCCGAAACATGATTAAGATTTATTCAACACAAAAAAAAAAAAGCTGTCTCACTTTATTAGAATACACTTGCCAAAACTTGATAACAAAGGTATTAAAAACACAAAACCAATTAAAATTGGGCGCGAACATGTAGGGTGCCAACACGACTTTGGGTGCGAACATGTAGGGTGCGAAAGTGAAAGGGGGCGAACATGAGTGGGTGCGAACGTGAATGGGCGTGAACGGACCTGGATTCGACTCAAGTGGTTCAAGTAAAATCGTTTTGTTGAAACCCGAGTAAGTAAAGTTAACTCGAGAGTTTCAAATGAACTCGGCCTAACAGACAGTGATTGGGAAGACACTGTCACTCATCATGCTCATCATCATACCAGTCATGAACTTTAGTATTGTGACAGGAAGTATTTCTTTAGCTCAGTCGGTTAATGAGCTGCCTTGAAACACAGAGGTTCGAGTCCCAGTGGAGACATCCAATTATTTGACAAGTAAAATCATGCTCTCCGGTTACATTGGTGCAAGTTGTTCTCTTTTTTTTTTTTTTGCCATCATGTTTCGACTTATGAGTTTGGTATCTTGGCATTCTGTTTTAGTTCTACTTTTAGTTTTTCCAAATTATCCTATGCATGCAGGCATGGATGTCTTGAATCAAGGCTCGCGCTAGCAGGCGACTGGGGCAATAAATTTGCTTTCCTATTGGTCACTTTGCTGGAAGTCAAAAGAGAAATATAGTCGCCCAGTTGTTCACCATACTCGCTTTCAGTTGCTATTGTCTTCAGCAATTTATTTGAGACACATGTATACCATAACATGTGAGTTCAAAACTTTATTATCTGTCAACCTTGATAAATTTCAGGGTATCACACATCATGCACATGTCACACAATCTCATGACCAAATTTATTTAAGTTGAATATTCATCATGTTCATGTTTATTTTTAGTTGCAGTCTATTATATAAATAAAAACCAGGGTGTGGAAATGCTGTGCTTTACTCGTCTGACTTATTCATTTAAACACTAGTGACACAAGTATTTTTTGTCTGCATTGTGTGTGTACAAAGTAACAAGTAAAAAATTACACTTGATAAAATTGTAATAAGGAACATATATATTACTTTATTGAAGTAAATAAACCATTTTGTAAGACATGGAAGTATGTCTTCATTATATCAACTATAAACACCCTTCTTTTTCATGTCCTAACTTCTAAAGTAGAGGGGCATTATGTTTCTTAGTATGTGCGTCTGTTCATACGTCTGTCCCGCTTTAAGGTTAAGGTTTTTGATTAAGGTACAATGTAGTTTTTGATGAAGTTGATTAAATGTCAAATTAGAGTTTTTACCCCAATTTTAAGGTCAGACCTGCATGGTCTATTGAACATAGAAAATGATAGTGCGAGCGGGGCATTCCTGTACTAGATGTGTTATGGACACATTCTTGTTTTTTTTCTTGCTTAAACTACTGAAAAAAATCATTCTTTAGTACATTTTATTTGAGATATGGAGAAAAACATACTGGTATGCATTGATGTAAAGTACAAGCACATTAACATTGTCATTAGCTACATGTACAGATTAGATTACCTGTTGAAAAATTATAAAATCTGGAGTCAAAAAATTAGAAATATCATGAATATGAAAATAGTTTATTACAAACATTAGTTATCAAAAGTAATGCAATACATGGACAAGTAATTATAACCTTTTTTCCAGAGAGAATAAACAGAAAATGGACAACTATCATGTTCTGGAAATTATTGGTGAAGGATCTTTTGGTAAAGTGTATAAAGGGAGAAAAAAGTTTTCATCACAGGTAAAAACATGTCTTCAGTACACATAAAAATCATGCACAACACGTTTCCAAATAGAAAATGTGTGTGTCCATGTAAGAAAAGGCATGACATAATTATTGCAAAAATGTATCAACTGCATCTTTTTTTTATACCTTTTTATATTTAAGGTTTGTAGAGCAATGCAAATGCTTGTGGTGGATGATTTTGATTATTTTTTGTAGTTGGAGAAAAGCATATAACATGATGGAATGATGCAAATAACAAGCCCATGTTTAACGATATAAAATCATTAGAAAATGAACTTTATCCAAGCAACAATCAATCATCTTAAGGTGGTACCCAACACCTTGGCTAATATTAATTTGGCTCGTTTAATTTTGATAAAATTTTGACAAAAATATAAAAATTAAAAAAAAATTAAACCAACCACTTTATCAGAAAAATTTCTTTGGTTATATTATAATTTCACAAACACTCATTTTGATCATTGAGAAACTTAACAATACAATGTCATTAAAACGCTTAGCTGATATTTACAGAGTTATCTCCCTGTAGTGTTAAGTACCACCTTAATTATTTAAAAAAAAAAAAGGAATAAACCATGCATACATCATTGTACATTTGAATTTATAAAGATATAAGAGCTTCCAAACTTTTCTACTTTACAATTTAAAATAACAATTATGTAGTAATATCCAGTAAAATAATATCTTGTATTTATTTTAGGTGGTGGCCTTAAAATTCATTCCAAAAGTAGGAAAACCAGAAAAGGAGTTAAGAAACTTACGAAGAGAGATCGAGATTATGAGAAACTTACATCATACAAATATTATTGAAATGTTGGACAGTTTTGAAACTGACAAAGAGGTATGATATTAATATTACATAAACATGTTCCTATTCTAAATATGCATATCATTTTTTTCCAAGTTGTGAAAATTGATTAATAAGGATTGCCACTGTCAGTAAGGGGTTCTACTTGTACAAGTAATTTTTATTTACTTGAAGAAGTAATATTAATATACTTACATTGTATATAAGTAAATTTGTATGATATTTACACAAGTGAATTATATTTACTTGTATAGAAAAAAACAGTTGGCTTAGTTATGTCCCTTAGACATTCAGTCAAATTTTTTTACTTATATAAGTGAAAAAGTCATCCTACGATGTATCTTCATTTCTTGAATTCTTATGATTTCTTTGCTTTATTAATAGAATTTAAAATTTTCTGCCCTTTGCACATGTCTTGAACTCTAATAAAAAATTATGAGCTACATTGGGAAAAATCATTAAAAGCATGTTTTTACATCTCAAAACTTGATAATTTTTATGGGATTGTAAAAATAATTCACTTTAATATACAAGTGAATTTTTGAGAAAATTAAGGAGATTATTCAAACATTTTAATTAACTTATATAAGTATATTTTTTTTCTTCTTCAAGTAAATTAAGATGACTTGTACAAGTACATGTAGTACCCCTGACTGACTGTGGAAAATCAACTGTTTAAATATGAACTGATTGTTATAATTTGATTGTTGATGTAAATAAATAAGTCTTTTTCACCTATCTACAGGTTGTTGTTGTGACAGATTATGCTGAAGGAGAATTATTCCAGATTTTAGAAGATGATGGAAGTTTGCCTGAGGAACAGGTATTTTCTTAAATAACATATATACATGTAAATGCCAACCATTATAATTTTCCCGTTATTGTTACGAAATTTGGGTAAAATTTACTGTATGAGGATTAACAGTATATTTTTTACGGATTTATAACGTTCATTGTTCTTTGTCTGAAGTATTTATATTCAATGTTTATCATTGTGACGCTTTATTTTTGGAAATAGAAATATGGTAACCACAGATTTTCCAACAACCAACCTTACCAAGTGGGGCGTCCTTTTGGCTGTACAGTAAACAAATACTAAGAGTCTAAGACATGTCCTGTCCGACATTAAATAAGATGCCTTGTGTAGAATGCTATGCTTCCTGCAAGTTATGAACCCTTTTAACAACTCTTTGATGTGTCTGTAGGTTGCTTGTTGCAAGGAAAAATTTCTTAAGATTTATTTATGAGTCAAAAGAGAATATAGAGAATAATGACTGTTCTAAACCTTATGTTTGGTTTGCGTTTATGCATGTGTGGTTATGGTTTAGAGTGACATTTGATTTAAAATTTTATTTCAAAACTACTTGCATACTTATTATCTATCATAATTTCATAAAATTTATTGTCATTTTGTTATTTAACCTTTCTCTAGATTTGACATCTGAATTTTAGAAGATGAAAGGGTTTTTTTAGTGGCCTAATATTTAACTATTATTCTAAGAATTGTTTGTTTCTTTTTATAATTATATTGGGGTGTAAAAGCATTGACCAAATCACATTTTGTATGAAGCTCAAAAGAGCTTCATAATGTGTGTACAATCAATGCTTTAATTACCCTATAGAATTATAACAAGATGCATTAAATATTTATGTTTAAATTCTTATGCTACAATCAAGAGTTACAAAGTGTATATCAAGCTCTTTTTTTTCCAACGCATTATTGTAAAATTGTCATGGATAGTGCAAATACTGACATAGATGTTGTATTTTAACAAAATGTTTACACAGAAATAGAATATGCTATTGAAGTGCCTAGGGATTCTTGTTGGCCAATCAAAATTAGGTATTCTTATGTATCATACATGTAACCTAAATATTTTTTTTCCATTTCAGGTACAGGTTATAGCCTGTCAGTTGGTATCAGCTCTGTATTATCTTCACTCACACAGGATACTCCACAGAGACATGAAACCACAGAATATCCTACTCGGAAAAGGGGGGATAATCAAGCTTTGTGATTTTGGATTTGCCAGAGCTATGAGTTTTAACACTCTGGTTCTAACATCCATTAAGGTGAGCTCTGCTCTGGTAGCCATTGAATGATACTTTGATAAACACATGAGCAATTTTTAGGGCTGATATACATTTATGGAGTCGGTATTGACAAATTATGTCTTTGTGACCTACATTTTCTTCTTCATTGACTTTGATATGTTTATATTTCCAAGATGATATCTCAGTCACTGTGTTAAGAAGTGTATTAAATAAAGAATTTATTATTATTATTATTATTATTATTATTATTATAATGAGTAGAAAAAGGATATGGGGTATTCATCCATAACACAAAAATCAGTACATCCACAGCAAAAACCACACAAAAAGCAAAGAAACAGTGCTTATAATTGCTGTTCTTCATCTCTAAGTCACAATGAGGCCCTCAACACAAAGCAAAAATTTCTAACCCAATTGAAAGATTTTGAGGGACCATACCACCAGTTGATCAGAATTCTTTGCAAAATAATTCAAATAGATTTTGGAATATGTAATACCACTAAATTGGGAGTGTAGGTCAGTATAGTATCAAGATAAAAGTCACTGTGACCTACATTTGTCAATTGAACTACTTTGGTTTGGGATGTGTTGAGTTGAATTAGCAAGTAATTTAAGAATAAACTTTAATTTCCATTTTCTGAAATTGATTTATTTCTACATCTTATGCAGTACAAAACCAACACTGGAAATGTATACT
Source organism: Mytilus galloprovincialis (assembly GCA_037788925.1). Taxonomy (NCBI): domain Eukaryota; kingdom Metazoa; phylum Mollusca; class Bivalvia; order Mytilida; family Mytilidae; genus Mytilus; species Mytilus galloprovincialis. The sequence goes on from CM075332.1 coordinate 19,778,479, forward strand.
ATGTATATAGAAATAAAAAAATGAAGAAAATGTGATAGGATTGCCAACGAGACAAATTGATGTAAAAGTGAGCAGCTATAGGTCATTGTATGTCCTTCAACTGTGCACAAAATCAAAATGGCCAAGCAATGTTTGGTTTAAGTTCACCCATTACACATAGCCAATGAAAAGGGAACATTTAGAAAAATATTAACTATCCAATTACAAGTTTTTTTGTGTGGAATAATGTTGTTTATTTTATCTTATTTCTGTCATGCTTTGTTTCAGGGTACACCATTGTATATGTCACCAGAACTTGTTGAAGAAAAACCATATGATCATACAGCTGACTTGTGGTAAATTTGTATTTTAGAATAGCCTACTTTTTTAGTGTTAAATATAAGACATAAAGTGGATGTACAAGAGATCGGAAAAAAATGAATGTTTGAAAAAAGTTTGAAAATAAAAATATATACTATGAGCTGTTGAGACCTTATTTACCAATTTGTGCGATTAAAGACGTTCCCCTTTACAGTAGGTCAAGTCACTGAAAGATTATCATAACAATGTCCTCAATCTCAATCACATGATTTACTTGAGATAAGTAATTTTGGTTTTTGAATGAACGTGAATGAAAATGACATCAATGGATTGATGAAATGTATTTTGTGTCAGACTTGAAAGAAAAAAAATGTGAGCTTTTTAAATAGTGACATCACATACAAGGCATATAAAACTTTTAAGATAACCTAAGCAAAAAGTAGGAACTGTTCATTCTGGGATGTAGGCTTAGCTTTGCAGAGTATATTGAACACTTTTGAGGACATGGATAACAGCATATATATATAGATACTGCGATACATTACTAGAATTGTATGAACTCACTGCATGCACTGGTTAACAAAATTTGCATATTTTTCAGGGCTTTAGGTTGTATCCTGTATGAGCTGTTTACTGGTACCCCACCCTTCTACACTAACAGTATTTTCCAGCTAGTTAGTCTGATCATAAAGGATCCAGTCAAGTGGCCTAAGAACATGTCATCAATATTCAAGGACTTTTTACAGGGTCTACTGACAAAGAATCCAAGGTCAAGATTGGCCTGGCCAGATTTACTGATGCATCCATTTGTTGGAGATGGAGTTACAGGTATAGTAATTTGTCTGTCTGTTCGTCCTTCCGTCTGTCCTGCTTCAGGTTAAAGTTTTTGGTCAAGGTTATTTTTGATGAAATTAAAGTCCAATCAACTTGACATTTAGTAGTCATGTTAGTTATGATATGATCTTTCTAATTTTGCTGCCAAATTAGAGTTTTTACCCCTTATTTCACAGTCCACTAAACATAGAAAATGATAGAGCGGATAAATTTGGAATCCCTGTACTTGGGACATATTCTTGTTTTAAATATTTTTATGAAATAAATGGGAATATTGTGACTGGGTGAGTATTGCAAAAATAAGAAATCACATTTTGAATTTGGTTCATATCTAATGCATATCTTTATGCTGATTTTTTTGAAATCGCAATAATAAATCTCACATTTAACTCCAATATAAAAAAAATCACAGTAACAAAATGCACACAATAATTTCTACTTTATAGTTTTCACAGAGAATTTTTTTTTTTTTTTCGTAGCAATTCGTGTGGAGGAAGAAGATTATATTTCTGTGGTTATAACAAATTCTCCTAATAAGCCAATCGGAATTATTATTTTTTGAAATATGGTTTATTATGCGACAAAATTCATGAAAATGAGAACCATATAATTAGTTCATATTACATGTTTATGATTTGAATTGGAATCATTGAAATTGAATTTCATAAGTTGGATACAATGTGTTAGATATAAAAAGATGTGACATGAGTGCAAATGAGACAACATTCCATCCAAGTCACAAATTTTATAAGAAAATCCTTTATAGATCATTCAAAGTATGTTCTTCAACACAGAGCCTTGCCTCACACCGAACAGTAAGCTATAAAGCGGCCCAAATATATCTTGTGTAAAACCATTCGAACAGGATAACCAGCGGTCTAATCTATATAAAAACGAGAAACATGTTGTCTTGAATTTACATTAACCATGTTACAAAATCCTTTGCAGTGAAAGATGAGGATACCAAGTTACCAAGTCCCTTTACACAGCCCCTCACAGCTTCTATGGTTTTTAGAAAGGAAAAGCAGGCACAAGAGAAAGCACACCCACCCGGAACCTCTAAAATACTGGCTAAGGCTCGTAAGAAGGCTATGGAGGAAGAGAAAAAGGTATGTCAAGTTATGACTGTTATGTTCATCATACAGGTTTATGATTCAATTTTGATATTGAATTTATTTGGAAAGTGCTTAAAAGAAATGCGACAACAGCTCAATTTCATATTCTTTGAAATTAGAAATGTGAAAAGTGACAAATAATTTAACTTTATTTTATACTTACAATTGTTATGAGAAGATCAGCAGTTATCTGTTGACCTCCAGCTTACTTCTGATTGTCCATTTACATCACAACAGTTATCTGTTGACCTCTAGCTTACTCCTGATTGGCCATTTACATCACAACAGTTATCTGTTAGTTTAAACATATTTATTTATAGTGGATTGGGAAACAAGTTTTGCAACTTATATTAATCCCTTTCCACTTTGCGGATGCGAGTGCTGGCTTGTAGCGGCATTAGCCTACTCTTTTTCGAAATCTACAAGGGTGTCTTTTACGTGCAAGAGATATGGCTCTCTCTTAACAGGGGTCAGCCGTTTATCGTCCCCTTCTGACGGACTATCATCGTTTCCTGAAGACCATACTCGCAAATGGTGTCAAGGGAGAGCCAAAAATTAGGTCCCTGAATTTTCATCCTGGAACTGGAATCGAACCAGGAACCTTTGTGTTAGTAGTACGATGCACTAACCACTACACCACACTCTCTATCTGTTGACCTCTAGTTTACTTCTGATTGCCAATTACATCACAACAGTTATCTGTTGACCTCCAGCTTACTTCTGATTGGCTATTTACATCACAACAGTTATCTGTTGACCTCCAGCTTACTTCTGATTGGCCATTTACATCACAAAAGTTATCTTTTGACCTCTAGCTTTCTTCTGATTGGCCATTAACCCTACAGCAGTTATCTGTTGACCTTCTGCTTACTTTTGGTTAGCTGTAAACCTCACTGAAGTTATCTGTTGTCTGTCGGCTTGCATTTAAATGGCTAATATTGTCATAAATACTGTGAATTCGTGGGTATAAATTTTCGTGGTTTGAGCAATATTTATATGTTCGTGGGTTTTTAAATTTGTGGATTTTAGTTTAAAAAAAAAATAATTGAAAAATTAAAGCCTTTAGAAACAGGTAACAAATAGTCTGGGTTGGAGGAAATTGCAAAGTAAACATTGACCCGTGTAAATGGTAGTGACAACACTAATTAACCCAAGATAAAGTGATCAACAGATTAAGTATCATTAAAGGGGGTTAATTAGGCCATAAACATGTCACTTAAGAAATCAGTATCATAAACAAATGCTATAAAAGTATCTGGAATTGTCAAATAATTCTTATCAAAATCAAGCCCAGTATGAAATTATTATTTCCCATATGTACGAGAACTATGAGGATATAAAATTAGATTAAATGGGTATAATCCTGCATGCAGTTGTAGTTCTGTGACTGCTATTAAAGTATTCTCATATTTGAGGTTATTCAATATATTCTCTAGATCATATCAGTAGTCAAACCTACCAATGGGGATCTTTCCATGTCTTGATTTGGATAATGGTTGTTTTATTTCGTTGGACACTTAAATTCGGGGATAAAGTCATCCAAGAAAACCACGAAAATTAGTACCCCACGAATAAAAGTATTTTCACAGTATAAGAAGATGAGGAATGAATACCAATGAGACAACTCTTCATCGAAGTCACAATTTGTAAAAGTAAACCATCACAGGTCAAAGTACAGACTTTAACACAGAGCCTTGGCTCATTATAATTGATATCATTCTACTAATTAAGTAATATCTTATAGTCAGACACAGAGGGACAACTATATGTAAGTACAAATTGTTTTCTCCTGCACTACTAACATGGCTGACATTCTGAAATCTACATCTAACTGTTGGATAATTATTTTTACAAATTTATCAGGTGTTTTATATCTTTCACCACAATTTTGTAGATTTTTTCATCTGCATTGGCATTATGGTAACACTTACAATCAAATCACAGTAAATTTTCTAGTTTCTAATAACCTTTGTTTGGGGGGGGGGGGGGGGGATTTTTCAGCCAAACATTAAATTCTGGTGTTATATTTGGTATTAACTAAATATTTTGAAATAAGCACAGAATTTATATCATGTTATTCATGAAAAAATAACATTGAAATTATAAAAAATTATTTGATCCAATAATTATCGTCACCTACACATGGCTAACCTTGGTATTGTTATAGAAAGGCCAAGGGTCAGCACAAACCTGATAAAACCATCTCTTTAAAGGTTTTTTTTATCAACAACTACAGAATTGGCATAAGGATGTTTTTCACTGAAAAAAAGAAGAACAACTCATCAAAAATTATTTATTTTTCAAAAGATAAACAGGTCTGTGAGTTCAGGCAATTTGGAATTTATATTTTAGGCAGTAAAAGATGTCTCTAAATATTGTATATGAAATGTATTCATATGGGTGCATACATTTTGTATTATTTACCATTATTAACAATATGGTGAAGATATCTGAATTAAAAGTATATAAACGTAACAGATATAATATTTGTTTTTAACAGAAAGGTAAAGAGCCACCAGCACCAAATGGAGAAAAAATATCATCTAGTAAAGAGGCATGGGGTCCAAGTAAAAAAGGACCAGAGAAAGACAAAATAGAAAAAGAAAAGGACCCCACTCCCCCACCTCAGGAACAAGAAAGACATCACTCCGAGGAATGGCAGGATGCTAGTCTTAGTGAGGTAGGTTCTATTTTTTAAGTATATTAGCTTTAGTTATAAAGTTAAGGTTATTCCATTAAAATTGGTGTGGGAGGGTAGGAAGAGACTTTTTGGTACATATCCCTACAAACTTATACTTTTAAGGAATGTTGCATACATTAAATGGACAAACAACCAGACATGAGCCACATACACTGTCAAAAATTAAACTTCCTTTCCCCCTTTTCCACAAACATTTTAATGGAATAGCCCTGTGTATTTCTAATTCTGACCTAATTTTTAGTACAACAATTTGCACATGTTGCATGCTTATAAAACTGACATATTGTAGAGTATTTTATAATAATTTGAAAATTCATTCTTATTTTAATTAATATCTCCTAAACATTTATAAGCAAGTTAGTTTTTTAGTTTTTAATTTGATTTATATTTGAGACTAAAACATAATTATCAGAGATTTAGCTTTATATGAATAACAAATCATAAATGTTTTGTGTTGTGCTTAAAGTTTGAAGTGTAAACTAACAATAACTCTTTGTTTAACAGGATAAAGAGCCAGATATTGAGGTAGGTTTTATCTTTAAAGTAATCCTTTCCTTTCTTCCCTTCAAAATGAGGTTATTCTAGGCATAGGCAGTAAACTTGCTAATAATTATATAAGATAATGACACCAACATAAGGTATAATTGGTTCTATTATCTTTAGGTCAGGAATAGATGAAAACCTTGCAGAATTTGCTTCTATGGTAGAAATTAATTGTTTTTTTTTTCTTTAAAAATTAATCACTTGCAGACTTTGAAAGTGTTAGAACTTTCAAATATGTTTAAATTTCTGATACCTACTTCCTATGGATGTTACTTTGAATATTTCAATATGATTAATGAACTCCAGTGCTACCTTCCAGAATTACTTCATATTTGGTCAGTTGCTTATTAGTGATAGGGTGTAAAGTGTAAAAGCTTTTCAGATCTGTTAGACACCTTATTCCCCCCTTTCCAATACTTTCAAATACCAGTATGGAATTACTAATACAACAAACAATGCATTCTTATTCTATTTATAACCTCATTCTTTTAATGGTCAAATATTTACATGTTTTGTCATGATTTTCCCTCTGAGCATAGATGCATATAGATTCTACTATCACATCTAAATTGACCTGAAAGTAGTAGACATTCATATGCAAAACTGAATGTATGATAAATAAATTTATAACCAACCTGATTATAAATTTTATACTTCATGTGTGTTTATCCTTCACTATGTACACATGTATACATATATACACACACACACACACACTATATTATTAATTATATGATTTTAGTTGAAGAAGAATGATTCCTATCGTGTAAGTCTTCATGCACTCACTATTTGTTGTTGTCATTTAGTGGCTGGCTGATTTAGATACAATATACAATTTGTAAATAATAAATATGCAATTGGAATTACACATGATTAATTTAAAGAAGCACCTGTCTGCTTTGAATAAATGATATATATATTGTAAAAAAAAGTGAAAGAATTTACATTTTGAAATATTAATCAAGTTTATAAGAATTGGTGGAGGTAATTAAAGTAGTAAGCTTTAATTATAGAATTATATACGGCATTAACTTGTATTCATTTAAAGTCAATAGCTTTTAAGAATGAAATTTATTATTTAATATACCCAGATTAACAATCTTACCATTTAAAGGAAATTCTCTACCAATTTTGAAATGTAATTTTACTAATAATAAGTCTATTTGAATTATCATTTTGCTAATTAGATTTTGAAATACTATTCAAGTGTTGTTTTTTTACGTAGGAAAGGCTAGTTTTGTAAAGTACCAATTCATGTTGATGTCTAATATTATTTATATTTGGGTAAGAGACGGGGATCACACTGTGCATTGCCAATTTTGCAATTTGGGATTTTTTTATTTCATCTGGGGACAAAATACATTGTTGATCATATTTACTTCTTCTATGTACTGTGTATAATGCTCCAAAGAAGGAGCACACCGGAACAAAGAAAGATAACCCAATTTTACTTTTTCCAATCATTGAGATACTTACTTAAGACAAGTCTTATGTCTATATAATTCTGGCTTTAGAATTTATATGTTCAGGTCTTTTGAATTATGGGACTAGTTGTCATCTTTTTCTGTATTGTTTATATTTATTACAATTTTTCACTATTCTGTAAATTTAAACACCTCTTATTTTGTTTTCTTCATTCAATTACACATTTTTTTTTTATATATTTTAATTTAAAGTCATTTTCTCTATTCTGTACCATATACAGACCATAAGCAAATTTATATTCTTCTACAAAAGAAAATAAAGTACACATAATGTTTTGTTGTATGTGTGTACACCCTTTGCAATAACTTACTTAGTTTACACTTTAAATGATGTAAAGTGTAGGCTGAGCGCATAAGAAATGTAAATTAAACATAGTTTAAATTTTGGTAGAAAAAATAAAGACTCTAGCTGGTTCTAAAGTTTGCTCCAAGTTTTCAAAACTGGCGACAAAATATAGGAGCAGGCGATTTTTCTGGCTCCAACTTTTTGGGAGCCAGAGCAGCCACTGAAGAGTGGCTAGCTTTGTAACATTTCTGTATATAATTGTAAAACAAGTTCACATTAGACATGTTATCTGTTTCACCCAATGGTTCAAGGAAGACAATGGAAGATTTACAAAGATCTGCTGTGTACTGTAATGGCTAGTGTAGTGTAGTATTTAAATTCTAACCCGGCATGATATAGATATTTGTATGGAACAGGATATACCTAATTCTAAAACTAAAATTAAAAAAAACACATGTGGAAACTAAGGATATATATTTGATTCATGCAATATCTGCCTTCCTTATAGCTATGGATGTGTTACCTTTATCATTTGGTATAACTATTTACTTGACAGAAAACAGTTTTTCTCTACATTTGTTTAAAATTTATATTATTATGTTAGGATAGTAAAACTTATTAAAACTGATGATTTTCTTACTTATAAACATAAATTTTGTTTTAAATACCTAAAGGCTGTTCCAGAATTAGAGGTATGGGGGAAAAGGAACACACTTATTAACGACATCAACCATCCAAGAAAGGAATATTTTTCAGTTTACTTATCATTCTTATAAATGCAACCATCCATATAATATTTAGTTAATACGTGCGCCTTCATCCCCTTCCTGACCCCACCAGATAATTTGTGGAACAGCCCTAATAATATGTTCATCATATGTCTTGATAAAAGAAAGAAGTTCACTTTAAACATGTTTCCCTTTCACACAGGGTTGATAGAAGACAGGTTTCACTGTTTGTTGAAATGCTGTATTTTACATGGGAGGAATGTTTCACTGTAAAATATTAATTTGATTTTGACAGAATATAAGTCCAACACCAAGACCAGATAGAATAAGTAAAGACTATGAAAAAGAATATCCCAGTATAGAGATAGAAGGACGTACAACAGTACGCAGGATTCCTGAGAGAGAGAAAGATAAAAATAAAGAGAAAGATAGGAATAAAGAGAAAACTAAAACTATTGAAAATGTTAAACTGGATGGAGAGGTGAGTCTGTAATTAAATGTATTAAAGGGTTTTTACTGTCTTCACCATGAACTGATTTTACCACAGGTTGGCCCCTTATGCTTAAGAAATAATTCATGGCAGCCGTAGATTTGTTTTCATTAAACTATAGGTTGGGCACTTATGTTCGATTATTTTGCCATGAGCGTTAGCATTGGTGTACGTAAACTGAGGTTTTGATATTGAAATTTAATAATATTGAGCAGTATAAATAAGTTGGTTGTAAGGCGGAACAGCCATGTTTGTGTATTACTGCTTTTGTGCTAAAGGCAGATATATTGTGATTATACTGGTTGACAATAATTGGTTGTCATATTAGAATAACTATTTTACCACGAGCAACAGCGTTCCCATTAATAAAGACACGAGTACATTGAATTGAAAGAACTGAGCAAGCTGAATCTGTGACATACAATAATGATTTTGATCAATTTAAATGATATTTTACTTATATGTAAAAAAAAAAAGAGAGGCTTATATAACATTTGAGCATCGTTTGTTAATGTTTCACTGTTGTGATATCAGTTTCACAATCATGCATTTCCCCTTAAAATGCTTTTATTCTTATTTATACTGCAATCAGCTATTTTACTATACAGATAAAGCTATACATATAAACGTTAGCTTTATACGTCTATGACCTCAACTAACCTATAAGCCCCGCTTACTTACAACGTCACGTCACAACCATGACAACGTGTAGTAACAATGGGCAAACTTTTATGAATTTAAACTTGTTATGTCTTCAAATTGGTAATTTATATACCATATTTATCAGATGTTATTAATTAAATTCATTTTCCCTTTCTAGTTCCTTAAATTGCCAATGTCTTACCGCCTAGACTACGCTCATATGGAAATACCCCCAAAATGGTACCCAAAGGGGAAATTCCAAACACTTTTTTGTAATAATATTTGTTTCATATTTTAATTATTTTTTTATTTTTTTATCGATTTCAGTATAAAAACAATATACGTATAGTGTCTTGAAATATGAAATTTATTTGTATTCGGCACGAAACAGGGGAAATGCTCAGTATAACCTCGCATTTCCCCCGTTTCTAAGCCTCATACAAATAAATTTCATATTTCCAGACACTATACGTATATTGTCTAAGTCATTGTTCAATGACTTCAAGCAGCCCATTAGTAAAAACGAATATCTTGTGGGATTATAATTGGAATAGCCCAAACAGTATATTCATATTTTACCACCAGTATGAACACAAAGCTTTAAAAGAACATCATGTTAAAATCATTGTTATTAAATGTAAAGTTTCTTTTCAATGTCCAGTGCGTAAAATAAAAAAAATGATAAGAAATGTTTGCTGTTGTAGGAGGTTTGTAGTGATGATGAATGGGAGGGACTGATTGATGCTACTGATCAGGAAGGGGATCCAGAGCAGGCTATACAGATGCTTAAAGATAGTAAATTTCATGCTCGACTGAATACCAGGATACAGAATAGTTCTACACAAGTATTAGATGGCATGCTGGAAGGAGCGGCTAAATTGAAATCAGTTCTCAGAATTATAACTAATTTAATTACACTGAAATGGTTAGTATATATAAAAAAAGAAGATGTGGTATGATTGCCAATGAGACGACTCTCCACAAGATACCAAATGACTTAGAAATTAGGCAACTATAGGTCACCAAATGGACTCACCAATGAGTAAAGCCAATACCGCATAGTCAACTATAAAAGCCCCGAAATGACAAATGTAAAATAATTTAAACAAGAAAACTAACGGCCTAATTTATGTACAAAAAAATAAACAAAAAATAAATATATGTGTAACACATCAACAAATGACAACCACTGAATTACAGGCTCCTGACTTGTGAGTATAGCTTATTTCAAAATGTCATTACATGAAATCTTAATCATGTTACTGATGTTTTAAAAATATTTTACTTGCTCATTTAGAGTAACATCTATATACTGTTTTGCAATAACCATTTGAATTAATACTAGTTAACTATATTTGAGGGATTTATTATATACTACAGTTACTTATAGGGAGTATGTTGGAATTCATTCATTCCATAAAAAGGGGGGCTGTCACTTTTTCATTAACCAAATTTTAGGTAAGGTAATGGTTTACTTTTTTAAAATTGTTATTTGGATGGAGAGTTGTCTCATTGGCACTCACCACATCTTCCTATATCTATTATGTTTAAAATTATGATACAGTGATTCAAAGGAAACTTTTTTTGATGGCAAATTGATTAAGATATTTTATTGCATCAAAAAAGAAATATTTAAATGATTTATATTTCCAGTGACTTGAAGTGGATCTTGACTTTTGTGAAGGCTTTATCAATTCCTCAGCAGCCACTTAAAATGATTCATAATATTCTGAGTAAACCAACAGTTAGACAGGTTAGTATTGAAGACTGAAGTACTGAAAAGCAAGTTATTTTCACACTCTGATACTTTTTAATGTTAAGCTTTTTCTGGATGACTTTTGATTGTTCACGCATCGGTGACAATATAATGGAATTCTATGCGACTGTCATACAAGTTAGAGGTTTAACTAGCTATAAAACTAGGTTCAATCCACCACTTTCTACATTTGAAAATGCCTGTACCAAGTCAGGAATATGACAGTTCTTGTCCATTCGTTTTTGATGCGTTTTGTTATTTGATTTTGCCATGTGATTATGGACTTTCCGAATTGATTTTCCTCTGAGTTCAGTATTTTTGTGATTTTACTTTTTATAGCAGTTTTACAATTTTTTTTCATTTGCTTTCTTGTTGATGAGTTCAAGAAACGATCCATTAATGACATATACATTTTAAAGGTTTTTACTGTATAGTATTGCATAGGTAAACTACTTTAGAATATAAATGGGTTAAAGTGTTTGATGTGAATTAAATAAGATTTTGCATATGGCAATGAAATTGAAACTCAGCAAAATGAAAAAGAATCATGTTTCAATTATTAAAAATTTAATGGAACTTTTATGTTAATAATGAACATTGGTAAAATTACTCCTTGACAAAATCAGATATTGGAAAAAAATAATGTTATCATTATTTCTTGTATTAAGAATAAGAAGATGTGCTATGTCAAAAGATTTGCTATGGTTGCGAATGAGATAACTTTCCTCCAAAGACAAAATGATGTCAAACTATGGTTATCTGCTCTTTGTTCGGGTTGTTGTCTTTTTGACACATTCTCCATTTCCATTCTCAATTTTTATAACAGTATGGCCTTGGCCAATTAGCAAAAGCCATAACCCAAATAGCAAGAAAAATGTAAAACAAGAAAAACAAGAAAGCTGATAACCTGAAGTACATAAAAGCAATAAATAAAAACCAATAAGATTTACAAGTAACAAATGACAACCACTGAATTACAGGCTCCGGATTGCAGACCAACACAGAATGCAGCAGGCTTTTATCATGTAATTTCAGGTTTTATACTTTGTAATACAATTTGAATCTATAAATAATTCACATACCATACTTTGTCTATTTTTAGCAACCCTGGTGCCAGCAGATACTGATAGACTTAGTGATAACAGTTAATGCCTACTTTGCTAGTGAGGTCAGCTGGAATGATGATATCGATAAAGAAGTGTAAGAGTTTATCCCTCTGTTTTAATTTTAGGAAAGACAAGATATATAAATAATTGCATTTACTTATCTACTTTTCTTTGTATGATGAAACATTGATAAAGTTTTCTGTTTCATTGTTAAAATATTTTTGTTATACCTTTGTATCATTATTAGTTGAGAAGGGGAAATTCTATATATATAGCATGCAAGATTGTAGGGAAAGTGCCATTTTACAAAATCTTATAAGATTTTACAGTAATACAATGCTATAAAAATATAATACAGAACAGTTTCTAGGTAGATTTTGGTTTTGACATTAATAGTTTATTTTTTTCTCTGCATTCTAGTTGTTATTAATTTGTAAGGTTACAAGTCTTAAACCATTCATTCAAAATACTAGAAAATAACATTTTTTTCCCCACTTAGAACTGCAATTGGTGACAAAAAAAAGAACTGCAATTGGTGACAACAATGTGTTTTTTCTCCAAAAAACAGGAATAAAATGTACACAAAACCATCAAAACACCAATCCATCAAAACAGTTTTCGTACACAAACTATAAAAAAGAAAATCAAAAGATACCAGAATGGCATTCAAACTGATAAGTGGAATAATTTGACAACAGACAAAACAACAATTCATCATGTTCATCGAATAAGTTTTGTGCACAAACCATCAAAACAGCAATCCATCAAAAAAGTGTTTCGTACACAAACTATAAAAAAGAAAAGCAAGATACCAGAATGACTTTCAAACTGATAAGTGGAATAATTTGACAACAGACAAAACAGCAATTCATTAAAAATGTTTCAATGCTTGTAAACAAACCATGAAAACAGCAATCCATTAAAAAATTGTTTTGTGCACAAACAATAAAAATTGATTTTTCCCAAGGAAAAAAATTTTGAAACAGTATCTGTTCCTTGTAAACAGTTTCTATGCATTTTCCTTTTATGCAGAGGACAACTGTACTTAAATGCCATGACAGAATACATGTCTTTAGTTCCAAAGTTACTGAATGTGTCATCAGACGAAGATCTACGACTCCGAGAACAAGTTATTTTGGTAAGTTTCAATTAGATATAGATTTGTGAACGTTTTGTTTGGTTGTTTGTGTGACTAGTCAGACTAGGTATTATGTTTTAGGGCAACATTTAGTAAATATTTTGTCAGATAAGAAAATAATGGACTGAGATTTTGACAAATATTTTACTCTTTATTGTAAGATAACTGAATTAGAAAAAATATGTGTTGGCAGCTATATGTTTGTTTCACATTTTTACACAGACAACTTTAAGTTGAGGATAATTGAGACTTTTTATTTGTTTACTGAAATTGTAAAATAACTTTGACTTATATTTTCTCCTGTTTTGACCATTATTTTGACAATGTTCAACAAAACAGTATTGCAATATAAACTATCAAACATCTGTCACATGTAACAGCTCTGTGTTAAAGACAGTACTTTGACCTATAATGGTTTAATTTTACAATGGAGACAGATTTGTAAAAGCAAACTGTTTGTTTCTGAATCCTTAATATTTATTTCATTTGTATAATATTGTTTTATATTGATTTATCTGAATGAATATTGTTTAAACTAACTTTTACAAATTGTGACTTGGATAGAGAGTTGTCTCATTGACACTCATACCACATCTTCTTATATCTAATTATATATCATTACCCATAACTGCAATAATTCAAACATGCATGTAGCTTTTGACATTTATAGACATCTTTTTATTGTAAGTTTGTGAAGTTTGTGTTTAGATGTTTTTTGGTTATCAATGTGGTTAGGTTGCTGTCTTATTGAAATTTATACATTGCGACTCTTATTACTTTTTTTATAATGCAAAGGCATGCATTACTAAGATGTTTTGTTTCACTTGCAGTGCTCAATGTATACATGTGAGGCAATGGAAAGAGACAAATTAAAGATTGGGAACCAGTATTTTACTCATCTGGCTGCTAAAGAAACTGATGCTATTGATGCCATACTTGCTTGCTGTAAATTAGAAGAAGCTCGCTTAAAAAAGTTAATAGGTAAAAAAATCTTTACTTTTATAGAAATATTTATCTAGTTACCATTTCGAAGCAAATACTGTAACTTCAGAAATTATTGTGTGCATTTATTATTGCGATTTTGTCATTTTAGACTAAAATATGATTGATTTTTTGCGATTTTGAGTAAGAATCCTGTTTAATCTATATAATAAAAATTATAATGCGGTTCAAATTATTATGATTATATAAACCCAGTCGCAATTTTCGCAATAATTTGAATTTACAGTACCATTTTTTAGCAAATAGACAACTGTTTTAAATTACCAGATTGGATGTAGACACATTTAGATTTTTAATGATTTTATCTTAAGGTCACATTAATCTGTTTTTAGACCTAATTTAATAATTAGCTACTTTTATTTCAAAATTAAGTTAAAGCTTTATTTGTTCAAGTAGAGCTGACTTCTGTTAATTCAGAAATTATTGTATCCATTTATTGTTGGCAATTTCTTTTAAGAAAGAACAAAAATGGGATATTAAATATTGTGATTTCTAGAAAATCTGCATACAGTTTTTTGTATCTGATATCAGAATGAGAGTATATTTGGGATACTTTCAAAGTCACATATAAAAAAAACTCCTGAATTTCTGAATTTACAGTATTTAAAAATAGTTTTGTAAATTGTAAACTTTGTTTATTTATGATATATCAACGAGTGTCAGAAATACCCCAGCACTTTTAAAAATATCTTTTATTAAATGAATGGGATTTGTTTTCAATAAGTTTACTAAATACATTCACTTCTGATCACTTAGGATGGGTCATCCTTTCAGACTTGACGGTAGATTAGATTCAATAGTGTGGAATGGAATTGGTACCTAAGGGCATTATGTTTTTCGGTCTCTGCATCCATTCATTTGTCTGTCCGTTCTGCTTGAGGTTTTTTGGTCAAGGTAGTTTTTGATGAAGTTGAAGTCACATCAAATTGAAACTTAGTACACATGTTTCCTATGATATAATCTTTCTGATTTAAGTGCCAAATTAGAGTTTTTATCCCAATTTCACAGTCCACTGAAAATAGAAAATGATAGTTCGAGTGTGGCATCTGTATACTATGGACACATTCTTGTTTCTATTCATTTGTTTTCATATGAAGAAAAAGTAGTATGAGAGGTTAGAGTTTAAATTAGATTTAAAAGAAAGGATGAATCTGCACAAATTAGGAAGCTAACAGAAAGATTCAATGTAAAAATGAAATTGAAATGCAATTAAAACCCTATGGTGTTGACTTGATGTCTATACCTTCAAAGGTTTATCACTACTTTTGAAATACACAAAATATAGTGCATTGATCATAACATTCTATACATCCTATCCTCAAAACATTTCCAGAAATTTATCAATGAAATATATGATCATATATTCATGTTTCAAAATGATGTTATACTTGTCACAAAAGTTATATAACTTGTGCAAGGTGTAGAAATCTTAAAACCTGTTCTAAATATATAAATAATGTCATTGTTGAAATAATCTTTCAAATTGGAGTTATCTTCCTTTGTCTATAATTGTAATTAAATCAACTACAACTAATACTTCAGCCACTTGAAGGACACCTCCGGGTGCGAGAATTTCTCGCTGCATTGAAGACCTGTTGGTGACCTTCTGCTGTTTTCTGTTCTATGGTCAGGTTGTTGTCTCTTTGGCACATTCCCCATTTCAATTCTTAATTTTATTTGTACAATGCAATGTTAAATTTGATTTCCCACTGAAAAATACCAGCAATTTTTACCCTTCAGTGCTCACACGCTCTTTAATTGTACTAATACTAATTATGCTAATTGTAACTAAAATGGTTTCTATAGAATGGGATATACTAGAAGGTAAGAAGTTATTGCACCACATTTATTATTACTGCATTCTTAAATTTAGTTATTACATAGATAAACCAAAAATTATAATGACTTTTATTAAACTGTTTATGAATAGGGAAAAAAGATTTTAACTACTTTACTCAGTCATCGAAGCAAGATAAGGTACCATGTTTTTATTCCAATTAAAGAGGCCATGAAGAGCAAAGTAATTTATTACAATGATTTTGCATTAGCATGAAATGCATTTTTATAAACAGGCCTCTTTTTATTTTCAATTTTGGTGATGGTGTATAAATCTATGTAATAAACAAATTAATTTCTCTTTGACAAAGTTTAACTTAGACCTATTCCATTAAAAAAATATATTGGAAGTTTTAAAATTACTTTTTAATATTTCAGCATGGATGGTTTCAGTTAAAATAATATTCCTTGCATAGTTGAGAATACATTTGCATGGGTGTTGGATATTCTAAATAAAACCTTATTTTTTTCCGTGCAAAGTTTACTTGTCACATCAGCCTTAAAGTGAAAGGAGTAACCAAATTTACAATTAAGATGAAGGGCCTGATGTGTTATTTTCGTTCTTCGTGATCGGCGCATTTTCGCTATCATGATCCGTTTTTCTACATATTTTTTTTTTATATTTTTGTGATCCCTGATCATGGACATTTATTTTCTGTGAGTCATGATTGACAAAAAAATCAACTCGTGAATTGTGATGAGACCCCCCCCCCCCCCCCTTTATAAATATCTGTTTATTGGTCTGAGGAATCCATTTTAGATAAATGTGTGGTAAATTTCGTATATTGAATCCCATACTTTGACCCTTAATGGTTTACTTTTCCAAATTGTGACTTGGATGAGAGAGTTGGTACTCATACCACATCTTTTTATATCTATGGTATAAAACTAACACTTTATCTTATTATATACTGTATTTCTTTCAACAGATATTTATGATTATTTACTTCACATTTAGATTCAGTGCATCACATTTGACCTTCAGTGCATGGCCTTTGACCTTCAGTGCTTTGCCTTTGACCTTTTCTTGATTTTATGTCTTCTATGGAAAATGAGGAACATGTTCACTTCAAAATACTTTACAAAAGCATTGCTTACCTTTATGCATTATTAAAATATCATGGAGGATTAAGATAAGTTAATTGTTAAAGATGTTAAAACGCATGCTACCAATGTGTGTAAGAGGTAGAACTCTAAGAAAGCATGCAAGCAGGGTCTTGAAACTTGACCATGTTCTAATACTAGGTTTTTACTTCTTAATTGTCTTGAAGATGTTTGCTTTTCCATGCTTGTGTTGCTTTTTATAAATTTTAATGTTCCTTGTTTTTTCCTAAAATATTATTCTGCAACAATCTAGGTACTGTTACTATTGTTTTGGAAAGGAAACAATTTGTTTGTTTGTGTGTTTATGCTGAAGCCCACTTTTAGCTTCCTTTGCGTTATCATGGTTGCTATTTTTTCATTGATTCAAGGACCATCAATCTTCTGCCTAAAAACTGACAATCATTGTCAATTAAGATCGGAGTCAAACACATTGCCAAGGCTGCAAAAATAATTGAATCAACATCATTGTTATTAATCAATGGAACAGGTGAATCAGGAAGTTGAAAGCTCAACAAATTATAAATTTTCCATAGGGTTGAATGTAGATTGACAAAATAACAAAATCAAATATCCACAAACAAAAAATTATCAATCCACAATAACCAGGATTCACAAAAATAGTCCATTCAACAGTATACATTGTGTAAATAAGTGAATGTTTCATTTGATCAAAATTGTACAAAAAGCTCTTCACAGAGATTATATTAGGTATATTGTTGAATTATCTTCTTATAGAACTTACTGATGGAAATGAAGATATGGCAGGGGAAAGAATGGACATGCTTATTTCCCTTGGTGTGACCACAGTGGCTGCCATGGTTAATCTGCCTCTTACTGCTGATGATGCTGTTGATGGTCGTAGAAAGGTAAAGTTATCTCCCTTAATGACTACATTAGAACCTGTGATTATTCTAGTACAAAGTGACAAAATAATGTTAAACGACAAGACTTTAGTTGCAATAATATGGTCTATCAAATCTGTTTTGTCTTCTGATGTAATTTCTCAAAGAAGAGCAGAACTTAGTTCATGGAGCTCAAAGAAAGAGCAAAGGGGAGATAATCTGATATGTCGGAGTTCAAGTAAAAGTCAGCGGGAAACAAAACTAAATTCATGGAGAATAAATAAAGAACATAAGAGAGCTAACCTATACAAATGGCAAGCTCAAATCATGGAGTTAAGAGAAAGGACAAGGGGGGGGGGGACCTAAGCATATTGAGTTCTGAAAATAGTTCTCAAATAGTTAAGCAAAATAAAAACAAGAGTGGTACTGTAAGTTTATGCTGGATTTATTGACTTAACTTTCTTCACAAATGTTTCATGCTTATTCATGACAAATATATGCTGGTAATGTGTGTCCTTTAATGCATCTTACAACTTTTAATAGAATTGAGAGTGGAAATTGGAATGGGAAAAAGAGACAACCCCTTAGCTTTTTTTTATGATTTTAGATTGGACATTATTTAGGAGACAAGATGGCATGTAAAGGAAATGAAAAGCAGACAGATGAATTCTTTATGTTACTGAGACATCCACTCTTCTGTACAAATGTACTCAAAGTAAGTACTTGTACTGGAAATATAATATATATCACTTTTGGAACTGGTGTTCTTTAATGACTGAAATGCAGAGTGTTCCAGCTAGAAATCAAACATGGACGCTACTGAGGAATTCCTGTAGAAAGACGCATATGTAAGATATGCAAGTCAGGGTCAGTTGAAGACAAGACTCATTTTGTACTCCATTGCTCAACATATGCAGCACAACGATTTACCATGTGAACAGACTTTTAAACCAAATATAACTTTGATTTTACAAATAAATCTATCCAATATGGGCAAACTTAAAACCCTATTCAGTAAAGGAGTAAAATTAGTTTTCAAATTCATTATTAATATGCTGGCTGATATTTGTATTGTAAATTATATAACTATGTATATATTCAGGTTGCACTATAATTAATCAAATATATTTATATGTAACTTAATTGTTATAGATATATATTGGGGGGGGGAGGGGGTTCTGTGTTGTTGTTTCTTTGTTGTTATTTTCATTAAATTGAAGAACTAGACACCTAGCTATATATAAAAGTTATAGTGGATAACAATGTGAAATGGCAAGATTGATAAATTTTTAAGTGTATTTTATAAGTCGATTTGAAGCAAAACAAGCAAAATTAAAATGTTCTCTAAGTGGTAATTTTCACTTTCAGTTTCATTCCAATTACAAATTTTACAATAGAAATAAAAAAAAATTTATAGATTATTTTTGGTCATCTGAACGAGATTGATTTTCTAGGTACAGTTAAATTTACAAAATTCGTTCTTGTTGATTTTAATGTATTAATGATATATTAAAAATATGTTTCAAACACAAGGTTACAAAATAAATATCTTTTCAACATTCAAGTTCTAGTTATTTCCTTTTTTGTGTATTTCAGATAATGTATGCCTGTTGCCAAGTGTCTACCACATTGTGTTCATATATTTCTAATCAAGTGCAGCATATGGATTCTCTAATGGGGATCCTTATGGGCAAGGTAATTTTAGCTATACATATATATTTTTCATTTATATATTTTTTTCTTATAGTACTAGAAACTATGTACACATCAGAGATAATCTGGGGAACAGTAAACAGAGATATAAAAAGCAAAAAATAAGATTTCCTTTTACTAAATAAAGGCAATAATAGTATACCTCTATTTAAAAGTCATAATTCAATTTTCACAGAAACAAATCGAGGTCACAAACCAAAAACTTAGGGAAACACATCAGCTTAAACAGGGGGGAAACGAACAACAGAAACACTGAACTGCTACAACATGTACAAAAACAAACGCCAACATACATAGAAACACTGTTTGATAACAACTTGCATATTCCTTATATGGTAATGGACATTTTAAGAAAAAAGGGTAGATTGAACCTGGTTTTATGACTAGCCAAACCTCCTGCTCATATGGTAATGTTAAAAATACCAATGTTAAAATACTAATATTGTTGCCTTAAGAAGGTCCAATACCAAATTATTGATCTTCTTCGACTGAACGAGTCTCTGTACTTGAGGGTTAGGGTTTATTTGTGGTTAAGATTAATTCAGGGTTTATTTGTGGTTAAGATTATTAATTCAGGGTTATTTCTAGGTTAAGTATGGGTTAGGGGTAGGATAGGTTAAGGTTTAATTACTAGTCTATCTTTACATTAGTTGTGAGCCCTTAAGTAAAAGAAGGTCAAATTATTGTTTTTAATCACATTACTTATGATTTGTATAGGTTGAGATCCAAGACATGGAAGTTAATTCTGTAATAGAGATGATTCTTCATATATACAGTACTATAGTCATACAGTTACAGACCATGCCAACAGCGTAAGTTGTTATCTTTTATCGGGATTTAAGAAGAATTAAATGCTTCTTTCTGTAAATTTATTAGGATTTTAAAATGTTAACCTATATATATTTTGTATGAAGGGCTTCATTCCAAAATTGTATGCACATGGAAGCTCATGTTGTCATGAACGTTTCTGTTCTCTTACTGAAGTTTGCCTCAACCAAATGTTATGAATCTTATACACAATGCTTATTGTCACAAAATACAGATCAAGTATGAATTTTGGTAGCATCACTCTAACTGTTCTAGAGTTATGCCCCCTTCATAAATAGTCTAAAATAGAAAAATTATAAAAATTTTAGTTTGCCTCAACTAAATGTTAAGAAACTTCTACAGTAGTTTTTAATTTTAAAATTTGTGTATCAGAATGAGGATTATCTTATTGTTAGCAAATTTGGGATGTTATAATATAGTTTGTTTGTATTTGTAGAATAACAGATGCGGCTAGTGTGATGATCTCTATCTTCCTGGAGTCTACAATAGCTAGTCATACAGTAAGTATTTTTATACTCCATTTATTTATTGATTTTTATGCCCCATATAAGGGCATTACCGTATGTATTTTGGTCTTGTGGGTCTGTTTCATCATTCTTTTGTTTGTTTTTCTGTTAGTCTGTATTTCCCGCTGCAGGTTGAATATGTCAAGGCTATATAATTACTCTTATCCTCCATTCTGTCATTCAGTCATTCTGTCTTTTAATCAATCTGTCTTGTGGTCATTCCGTAATGAACAGTTAACAGTTACACAGACTTTTCTAAACGCCTTCACATATTGAGCTGATTTTTAGTATGCAAGACGACTATGATGAGTTACAGATTGAGTTTTTATTAGGTTCCGCTTTCCTGATTTCTGTTGAAACAACAGACTTTGCACTTTGAAAATTTGGTAAAAATAACAGTTATATAAGGCTTTCATTCAAATTTCCACTCATAAAAATTGCTGAAAGCTTTTAAACAAGCGGGCTATTTGTGTCGTTCTGACACATCTGGGACAACAACCCTAATGCGCCTTGAAATGAGGAACTCAAAAGTCATGTGTAAACAAAAATTCTCTGTGTAGTGATATTTGACACTTTTCTATGATAAACAAGTGACTGAGCTTAGCCATTTGAGTTAATTTAGAAAGTAGGGGAACACAGAATAAATGTGTAAAATCTATGGAGCTATTTAATGTGATCAAAGTATTAAATTTTCAACGAACTTATTGTGTTAAAAATGGGATTTTTTACCATGAGGAGCCGCATCACAAAAGGATACTCGGGGTTTGCTAATTTACGGAAAAAGTAATCTCACTTCGTACCCCGAAAATTTAACCACATATGTCAAAATGTCTCAGCTTCGAAACGAGCCATCACACATATCCAAGTTAACGATATGGACTGAGCAACAGAAGAAAACGTTACCATTACCACCTATGGAGAAACTAATGCGCATCTATACCCATCTAGTTATTTTCTTAAAATGTGCAAAAATTAGGCCTCACAGAGACTCTGAAATGAAGAACAGTAATGAAAGAGTTGTTCCATTGCTTTTTGTATGTTTTTTTGTTGTGCATGTACTGATTTTGTATCATGAATGGATACCCCATATCCATTGTTTTTAATATATACTTGTCATATTTTGTTTTATAGGCCGCTGCAGCTTTGGTATTTAGTCAGATGATATACTGTGGACTGACTGTAGAGGTACAACCTGAAGAGATGCTACAGGCATGTCTGGCTGTGTTTACTGATCTACAACAGGTAAAAATAGGAGAAATGAAGGGATCAGTTAAGGGAAATAAAGGGAGAAGTTAGGGGAAATGAAGGGAGAACTTAGGGGAAATGAAGGGAGAACTTAGGGGAAATATGAAGGGAGAAGTCAGGAGAAATGAAGGGAGAACTTATGGGGAAATGAAGGGAGAAGTTTTGAAATAGATTGAGCCAAAAAAATGCGTGTTGACAGGGGATGGGGAGAGAAAATAAAATTAATTATTAATGCAACAAATGAAAGAAAGACATGAGGGGGTAGGAAATAAGAAAAAGTAAGTAAAGCATAGTTGGAAAACACATGTATGAAGATGATGAGTGATGGGGGAAAAACGATTGTTTTTTCTAAAGAATTCAGTCACTGTGGATTCTGAAAATTCAGAAAATTTTGCATCCATATATTATTGCTTTTGTTGAACAATAGATTAATTATGATTCCAGGAAATGTTGAATACAAATAGTGCTATGAATTTTTTTTAAATAAGTTTTATGATGAAAACTGCAACTATGTTGCAATTTTCGCAAATTTAATTTCAACATTAAAAATTGTTCTGAATTTACAGTACTGTGGATTCATTTAACCTTGTGGTTTTGTGGATTCATTTAACCTTGTGGTTTTACCCAATTCTGCAAAAACTTTGTAATTTGTTAAACATTTATATTCATGGTTACTAGTACCCACAAAATCCTTGAAAATTGGTTTCCAACAAATAGTAATGAATCCAGAGGGTTTATATTTAAAAAGGAGGAGAATGAATGCTGTCATTAAATACACAGTTTATGAATGTTGCAATGTATTAACAAAAAGATAATCTACATACAGGAAGAGGTAAATCAATATTGGAATCCTGGTGCAGTATTATTACTCATGATTACATTCTTGCTAAAAGTAGTTATTGTTGCACGCCTCTCTTGGTTGTTTGATGTTTATCTTGAGGGCATGTTTGAAGTGCAGCTTCTATCTTTCTTACTTGTTTTGTTAGATTTCCCCAAATTGATACGGTAAACAAATAGACTTCATCAGTGACAAAACATAAATACATAATCCTTTCTTATCTTTGATGCTTTTTTTGCTGATTTGGCAAACGAGATGGAAAATAATGTGTCCTCTGAATATGGGTTAGGAATCATTTTGTTGGTTGGTGCCTAAAGCAACTTCAGTGACCTTGGCCTTATGATGACCACATGTTTTTATTGGTATCAGACTCCACCAACCTTCAGCCTGAAAACTGACAATGTAAGTCAATTAAGATCAAAGTCAATCACACCTTGCTACAAGCATTGTCCCAACTCACAATCTCAGGGATGACAGAGTAGTGATAACTATAGATGAACAAGTTAGACCACTTAGCAACTGAGCCCCTCTCCGAAATCAAATAGACATCACAACTACAATATTATTTCAGAACTCTTGCACCTTTTCTTTTAGTGCATGTTGTACACTTTTTGTTTTCAAAGAAATTGATTAATTTCTCACTGTACTGATAGAAAGACATGTATAATTTCATCTTTCTACATGTTTAGTGAATAACATCTTGTTCGTATTGGCTGTTAACTGTTAAAACAATCTTTACATATAATGTTGTTCACCACATCTTTTACAAGAAAAATTCTCTTATGTTTTATGATAAAATCATTAAAACTCCATGTTGAAAATCTATAAAAAAAGATATTTTTTAATTTCTGTTATATGTTTATAAATTGCCAAAGGAACTGCACCTTTTGCATGCTTGTTTTGTTGCTGTTTTGTAGTGGTTTTAATTTTTTGGGATTTAAATTTAGGATTATTTTGCTTTGCTTTAATATGTAAATGATCAATCAGACTACCTCTTGTATATTTTTTTATATGGAAATATATTTGGAAATTACTGTTTTGGAAACTGTTAGAGTTTTTTGTTGTCAAAGTTGTTTTATTTTTATTTTTCAGATATGTGTTAGGTGTCCATTTGATTATGGAGTATTAGATGGACTACTATTGTTACTGTGTGAAATGTTGGCACAGGTAAGTTAGTTTGTACTGTAATCAATTACAAGGTGTGTACAAATGTCTTAAAAGAGTTTTACAAAATGAAGCATGTCTGTGAGTGCAACTATCCTCAGAATGCACATTTATAATGTATACTATTCACTTTTGAAGAAAAAATGTGTTGAGACAGCAAGTAATTATAATCCAAATGTGAAAATGGTCATCTTTTTGAATTTTTGGTATAAAATTAATTTTAAGTAAGTGGCAAAAATGAAATATTAATAATATGTAATGAATGGAAATAGGTAAAAGAGGTGTCTGCTGCTAAAGCTAGTACAAATAAACTCTGTATTTGCAAGATGTTAATACTGTTTAAATTTAACAGTGAATTCTTGATATGTAAATGAACTCATATGATCCGCGTTGAAGACTTTATTTTGGCATAATGGTTTAAAAATTATGACTTGGATGAGAGAGTTGTCTCCTTGGCACTCCTACCACATCTTCTTCTATTTATGTATATATGATTAAAATAAAATTGTCTTTAAAAAAACATGAAAAAAATGAAAAATATGATATTTATTGTTGCTCCTGATCAAAGTTCTGATCTATGCACATTAATAATAAAAATACAAACTTATTAAACTTTAATAAAATGAACTATATTTCAGACTGAAGGTCCTGTAGCTCAGATGTACATAGAGACTGGTATTTGGGGTACATTATGGCACCGTGTGGCCCAGGCCTTACAGGTCATCAATCTAGAAACGGACACCCCCATACATGATATAGACCAAGATGGGGAGAATGTAGTGGGATTCAATCCTCCTGATTGGACCCTTGTCTCGCCACAAGGTCTGATGGCTGTTCTTCAGATGGCTGTTACTGTATTTACTAAGGTTGGTAATATAAATTAGTGTGCTTAGATTAATGAAAAAGGGATTGGAGTATTGAATTTTTTGCCTAAGGGGAGAAGATATACTTTAAGTTTTTAACCTGCAATGAATGATATAAAATGAGAGAACAATAGATAAACATTACAGCTGATAACTACCTAGGTGGTCTCACATGTATTTGGGGCAGGGACCCCCCTTTTGGGCCCCACTGTAAAAATAAAAAGTATATTTATTTTCCCATACTTTTTCTAAATACACAAACCCCAAGTAAAAAAAGAAGAAGACCCTCTGGGTTCATGTGGATAGTAGAAAAGGTATTGTTATCCACTAATTATGGATTGTTGACTTGTTATATGTCTATACATTGTAAAAAATTATAAATACAGAAAAATAAGTAGACTTTTTACTACAGTGGGACCCCCAAAAAAAAGGGGGGGAGGGAGGTCGATGCCCCAAATACCTGTGGTTGGTATTGACTCTATTGCAGAAGATCCTAAAGAGTTCAAAAGTGAAATTTCCTTCTTCTCAGTCTAGCACACAACTTTTATAAGTTTGAGCAAGACTAGTCTGCTTGGAGTAAAATAATGTGTACATATAGGGTAACATGTTATCCTGCCTACTCCTACATTGTAAATAAACAGGCTAAAAATCCTGCTTATATTTCCATTTATAATAAATAATTGCAGGGTTCATACTGTAAATTTAGAAATAATTGCAATGTTTATATTATTGTGAAAAATGGGACAGGATAATAATCACAATTATTTAAACTCTATTTTCTAATTTTTTATATGAACTAAACAAGATTTTTCTAAATATAGCAAAAAAATAAAATTTCATTTCATTTTAAAACAACAAAATTGCAATAATAAATGCACAGTAATTTGCGCGCAATAATTTCTGAATTTGCAGGGTTCATATCTCATTAACATGTCCTGATAAACATGTCCACTGCAAATTAAACTAAAATATGTTTATTATCATAATATTACAATTGAAAATTAGTTTCGGCCTCTAATGTCAAAATTAATGTGAGTCTGTTTTATGTTTAATTTTACAGGAAACCAATCAGTGTATCCCTAACCTGGCTGTCCCAGATAGTATCATACTGTTAACCATAGTTCATCTGTTACATAAAGACTTCCTATCATCTGTCTACAATGGGTAAGTTAAGGTAGATCTGTAATGTTGATTATAAGTAAAGTAACAAAAGAGAGACATGAGATACCAAAAGAAATTTCAAACTCTAATAAATATAAACTGAGAATGGAATGCAATATAAGAAGGGTAAACAAATCCTGCTCCTCTTGTACTTATTCAAAATTCACATTTTAAAACGAAAGAGGTGTCTGGTTATAATATACTGAACAAAAAACAACTAACAAAACAAAACAAACATCCTTTGGAGGAATACATAAAAAATTATACTAGAAGTCACATATATGTTTAACAAGTGTATATTGTATTACAGGTTTCACTGTGACAGTCCCCAATTGACTGCTTACATGATACTAGAAGTCACACATATGTTTCACACATGTACATTTTATTATAAATTTCACTGTGACGGTCCCTACCTCATAGCTGATATAATATTTAAGGACACACATTTGTTTTACACATGTACATTTTATTATAGCTGATATGATACTAAAAGTCACACCTTTGTTTTTACACATGTATATTTTATAACAGGTTTCACTGTGACGGTCCACAGCTAACAGCTGACATGATACTGGAGGTCACACCTATGTTTTACACATGTATATTTTATTACAGGTTTCACTGTGACGGTCCACAGCTGACAGCTGACATGATACTGGAAGTCACACCTATGTTTTACACATGTATATTTTATTACAGGTTTCACTGTGACGGTCCACAGCTAACAGCTGACATGATACTAGAGGTCACACCTATGTTTTACACATGTATATTTTATTACAGGTTTCACTGTGACAGTCCACAGCTAACAGCTGACATGATACTAGAAGTCACACCTATGTTTTACACATGTATATTTTATTACAGGTTTCACTGTGACGGTCCACAGCTGACAGCTGACATGATACTAGAAGTCACACTTATGTTTTTACACATGTATATTTTATTATAGCTGATATGATACTAAAAGTCACACCTTTGTTTTTACACATGTATATTTTATTATAGCTGATATGATACTAAAAATTACACATGTATATTTTATTATAGCTGATATGATACTAAAAGTCACACCTTTGTTTTTACACATGTATATTTTATTATAGCTGATATGATACTAAAAGTCACACCTTTGTTTTTACACATGTATATTTTATTATAGCTGATATGATACTAAAAGTCACACCTTTGTTTTTACACATGTATATTTTATTATAGCTGATATGATACTAAAAGTCACACCTTTGTTTTTACGCATGTATATTTTATCATAGCTGATATGATACTAAAAGTCACACATATGTTTAACACATGTACATTTTATTACAGGTTTCACTGTGACGGTCCACAGCTGACAGCTGACATGATACTAGAAGTCACACCTTTGTTTTACACATGTATATTTTATTACAGGTTTCACTGTGACGGTCCACAGCTAACAGCTGACATGATACTAGAGGTCACACCTATGTTTTACACATGTATATTTTATTACAGGTTTCACTGTGACGGTCCACAGCTAACAGCTGACATGATACTTGAGGTCACACCTATGTTTTACACATGTATATTTTATTACAGGTTTCACTGTGACGGTCCACAGCTGACAGCTGACATGATACTAGAAGTCACACCTATGTTTTACACATGTATATTTTATTACAGGTTTCACTGTGACGGTCCACAGCTGACAGCTGACATGATACTAGAAGTCACACCTATGTTTTACACATGTATATTTTATTACAGGTTTCACTGTGACGGTCCACAGCTGACAGCTGACATGATACTAGAAGTCACACCTATGTTTTACACATGTATATTTTATTACAGGTTTCACTGTGACGGTCCACAGCTAACAGCTGACATGATACTAGAAGTCACACCTATGTTTTACACATGTATATTTTATTACAGGTTTCACTGTGACGGTCCACAGCTAACAGCTGACATGATACTAGAAGTCACACCTATGTTTTTACACATGTATATTTTATTATAGCTGATATGATACTAAAAGTCACACCTATGTTTTTACACATGTATATTTTATTATAGCTGATATGATACTAAAAGTCACACCTTTGTTTTTACACATGTATATTTTATTATAGCTGATATGATACTAAAAGTCACACCTTTGTTTTTACACATGTATATTTTATTATAGCTGACATGATACTAGAAGTCACACCTATGTTTTACACATGTATATTTTATTACAGGTTTCACTGTGACGGTCCACAGCTGACTGCTGACATGATACTAGAGGTCACACAGTTATGTTGTTTTCCATTTGCTGTAGATATTGCAGAGGAGCTGCTTCATCAAGTCCAACAGTCAGTAACTTTTCAATCTTTTAATATACCTTATTTGAAAAGTATTTAAGCACTGGAAAGCATTGATTTTTTCATCTTGCCTGGTTATTGAATTTCTAAAAGTTAGTGTTAAATGAAAGAAGAAATATAAAACAAATATATTTAAAAAAAAAACAATTTTGGAAGGCCAAAGCATATTATTGAATTTACAGGAAAGCGGTACAGATAATTCTTACAAGTGAAGTTTTATGTTTTTTACTGGGCCTACTATTGAAAATTTATATGAATGATGTGGTATGATCTTCAAAGAGACAGTGATCCAACCACATAAGTTAACCACAAATAGACATCAAGAGTCTTCAAATAAACTTCAGTGATTGAAAATTAAAGCATCAAGACCATAGGAAAAGTTCTCAAATCTTTCTCAAATGTGGAGGACAGTTTTTGCATAAATTCAATTAAGAATATGGAAGATTTGATTATCAATACTAAGTTTAAAATTCAGAATGGAAATGGGGAATATTTCAAAGAGACAACGTACCGACCAAAGAGCAGATAATAGTCAAAGGTATTAATGTATATTTAAAAATTATATTGCATTTTGTGTAGATAAATTTTTGGTTTTCTTTATTCATTGACATAATCTGAATACTTTGTTGTATTATTTAGGTGTTTATTTAATGCCAGTCTCCTCCCAAGACCTATATTTTGTTGTATTATGCAGGTGTTTATTTAATGCCAGTCTCCTCCCCAGACTTATATTTTGCTGTACAAAGTATCTGAAGAATGAACAACTAGAAATCCCAATCAATCTGATGTTACGCTTGGTTCTCGGCAGTCAGCAATTCCTCAAACAATTTTGTAAATGTGTCAAAGAGCAGAAGGTAAGATGTCATGTGTACTTTCTGAATGTAGATTTATATATGGAAAAATTACAAATTTCTATTTGAAAAAAATATTCATTACATTTTAAGAAAAAATGTTGTATGCATGTTTTTTAGTTTTGGTCAAATTCAGAGAACATGGAAGAATATTTTGTTACTTATATTTATTAGCATGAAAACAAGATGGTTAATCCTATTTTCCTTCAAAATTTACATCAAATTTCTTCACACTTGTTTTCTGATCACATATTTTAGTTTTTTATGTTGACTTTCCTTCTGTCATCCTTTTCTTTTCTTTTTCATTTTCTTTTCCAAACTCTATCTTAAGTTTGCCTCATTCAAATTCATAAAAACTTATACACAATGCTGTGAAACACAACAGGCAGACAGAGTTTGAAATTAGGCATTGAGTCATGTAAAGTTGGGCCCCTTTTAAAGTTGGAAAATTGCAAAACTTCAGTAGGGCATTAATATCCTCAGACACATTCACCTTTTATTTACTCCTAATGGACTAATATAAAAGCATAAAAAGAAGTATGGTAACATGTCAAAGACTTTCTTTTGTATTCAAAAAATTATTATAATTGAATATCTTGCATTAAAAATTATAAAGAGAATGATTATTTATGATTTATTTTGGCAGACTGTATCCTTGTTAACCCAGTGTACACAGTCAACCTCTTCAACTGTGGTCAGTGATGTAGTGTCTATCTGTAGCCATCTTGTCAGAATGTCTCCCCAGCATGCACCATTCGTCAAGTCTGTGTTTCATGGCAGCAAAGGTAAGATCCAGAGAGGTAGAATGTCTTCCCAAATGCACCATTCGTCAAGTCTGTGTTTCATGGCAGCAAAGGTATGATCCAGAGAGGTAGAATGTCTTCCCAGCATGCATCATTTGTCAAGTCTGTGTTTCATGGCAGCTAAGGTAAGATCCTGAGAGGTAGAATGTCTTCCCAGCATGCACCATTTGTCAAGTCTGTGTTTCATGGCAGCAAAGGTAAGATCCAGAAAGGTACATAAAGGGTCTCTTCTGAAGTACAAAGGGTTCTAGGTGAAAGAAAGAAAACTATAATAAACTATGTTTTTTTTCTGATGAATAAAAAAATATATGTTTGTTCTCAATCAACAAATGAAAAGTTAAATTGAATTAAGTTATATAGTTATTTGAATTATGTCATGACATATGATTAATGGTATAATGAAATGACTATTCATCAAAAGCTATTGATTAATTGTAGGAGATTATGATCCATTGTTAAAGCTGATCAAACATAACTCAGCAACAGTCAGATCTAGAGCCTGCAGTCTGGTGGGGAATCTTATGAAACACAACAGTCATATGTATGGTGTACTTAAACAAAGGTAGGGACACAACAGTCATATGTATGGTGTACTTAAACAAAGGTAGGGAGTCACATCAGTCACATTAACAAGTAATGAAAAATAGTAATCACATTGTACACACACAAGAAGAAGATAAGACAGTCAAATATGTGAACAAACTAACGATCAGATAATCATTACAGTCATAGCTTTAGAAAATACTCATTTAACAATTTTCTTCTTTTTTTTAAACAGGGAAAAGTTATTGAATGGTTTAATAGCTGGTTTAAAGGATGAAGATCCAAATGTTAGGAAGGTATAGTAATAACAAATCAGTATAATTTAACAAAATCTACCTAGTTCATCAATATAATTTCGTCAAGGGATTTAAGAGGGTTGGTATGGGGGGACTTTCACGACAAATATTCTTGCCAAATGACATAACTGTAATTTTTGGTGCAAGACAACAAAACACTTTCGTTTAGACGATAAAAAAATCAACTGATTTTGACAAAACCTGATATCTTTTCCCAAAATGACGGTAACATAATTATTTGAGACCTCTGATGAATCACGATATGATATTTTGATAAATCAAGGTAA
Organism: Mytilus galloprovincialis; assembly: GCA_037788925.1. Taxonomy (NCBI): domain Eukaryota; kingdom Metazoa; phylum Mollusca; class Bivalvia; order Mytilida; family Mytilidae; genus Mytilus; species Mytilus galloprovincialis. The sequence continues at coordinate 19,809,835 of CM075332.1, forward strand.
AATTTCAACCAATTTGACACAAACGGTATCTGAAAAAGACTGTTTCACACCTGACGGTAAAGGGCATTACTACCCTCATTAAACACAACAATAAAAATATAAAAAATAAGAAATTTATTAGATCATTGCTGCAAAGGAATATTCAATCAAAAGTTATGATGAATTATAAAATGTAAACTATTTTCCTTATCCAAGCATAATTGACCTACCTGGTTCTTGACTTGGAACCAGAAAGAGACAAGTTGATATAATGGATCTCTATTGCTGATAAGAATTTAAGTGATTTTGAATGCAAATTTTGAATTGACACCTTCAATAAACTTTGTCCAGATACCTATTTTTCTGGACTTGTAAACTTTTTAATAATGTTTTAACTTTTCTTCTAGGGTTCGAGTTATGCCATAGGTAATGCAGCCTATCACAATGGAGACCTTTATGTAAAGTTAAAACCATGTATACCATTGTTAGTGGAACTACTGAGAGATCCTGTCTCTAAAACTAAAGCAAATGCTGCTAGTAAGTAAAGAATTAGTACTGTAAAAATTCATATTTTACAATGTACAGTGAAAGCTGTTATCACCAAACCCCTTCAGGACTGAAGAATATGATTGGTTTAGACTGGTGTTTGGTTTGAATGTGTTTGAAATATATTAATCTTGTTAAAAAGGGTCTTAGGAGGAAAGCCAGCTTAGAAAGTTTTTCTGTTCAGTCTGTTTTGTTTGATACAATATTTTAATAATATATTACGTTATTTTTTTAACTTGATGCTATTGAAGGTGTTAAACCTTAAATATGAGAAAAAGATTAACATATATGTATTGGAAGAATTAACCATTTTGTCTTTTATTCCTTTAGAATTTAATACCTATGAATTTTTCCTCCTCATGTTAAATTTGCTTTAGGTTATTTTGTAGTATAAATCTATATTCTTGGGTAAAAATGTACATTTATTTTTGATGTTTTTATGCCCACCTACGACCTACGATAGTAGAGGGGCATAATGTTTTCTGGTCTGTTCATCCATTCGTTCGTTCATCCGTCTGTCCCACCCCGGTGTTTTTGGTCAAGGTAGTTTTTGATGAAGCTGAAGTCCAATCTTAGTACACATGTTCCTTATGATATGATCTTTCTAATTTTAAAGCCAAATTAGACTTTTGACCCCAATTTCACAGTCCAATGAACATAGAAAATGAAAGTGAGAGTTTCAGGTTAAAGTTTTTGGTCAAGATAGTTTTTGATGAAGTTGAAGTCCAATCAACTTGAGACTTAGTAGTTAGTACCCATGTTCCCTATTGTAAGATCTTTCTAAATTTAATGCCAAATTAGATTTTTTACCCAATTTCACGGTCCAATGAACATGGAAAATGATAGTGCAAATGGGGCATCTGTGTACTTTGGACACATTCTTGTTTATAATGCTATCCAACTTTTTATTTCTTTAGTTCACAGTAAAATAGTATTCATGATTTTATCATCACTAACATAAGAAATAAGATCTACTACACATGTTCATTATATATTTGTTTTACAGGTGCTTGTGGTAATTTAGGTGCACACTCTAATGTTCTATGTTTAGAACTAAAGAAACAAAAAATCATTCCTAGGTAAGATATTCATAATTATACATATTAGATACAAATAGTTATACATATTAGATACAAATAGTTATACATATATATATATATTAGATACACAAAGTTAAAGATATTAGATACACATAGTTAATCAGAAACACATTCCTATACATATAAGATGCATATATAGGGCATGTTTTATGACCTTGACTTCCCATAAGGATCTTGCAGGGTGAGTAAACATAGATATACATATAAAAGACATATAATTATACATACTAGATACACAGAGCTATACATACTAGATACACAGAGCTATACATTTTAGATACACAGAGATACACAGAGCTATACATTTTAGATACACAGAGCTATACATACTAGATACACAGAGCTATACATACTAGATACAAAGAGCTATACATTTTATATACACATAGTTATACATATTATGTACCAATGATCTGTAAATATTTTACTTGATTTTTGTCATTTCAATTTTGCCTGTTGAGTCACCATTTTGTGTTTACATATTGTAATGTAAAAAAAAAACAAGAGATGTGACATGATTGCCAATAATACACCCACTCACCACACACCAAATGATGTCGATGTAAGCAACTATAGGTAACCATATGCCATCATTTTATTTTTTATTTTAGGTTATTAGATCTTGCATGTCATGACCAGAATCAAGGCGTACAAGTAAATGCCATACTCGCTTTACGTACCTTATCTCAACAAGATGAACTTAAAAAGGTAATATTGATCATATTTTATAACATTTCTAAACATTAGTCAGTATTTGCATTTTTTAAAGCATCAATAAAAATATTATTAAACTTCTATGCAGAACTTTGGATTTTTGTTACTTGAAAAGTGTTGTAACTCCATTCAAGGTATTTGCAACCAACAAACTGACCAATAGAAATAAGACCATGGGCTATTATATTTGATTCATTTTATCTTCAGTCCGTGTCATTCATGTACAATGTCTTTGAAATACAGATCATTGATAAATGTCTTAAACTGCAACCCTGGTAAAGAACAGATCTAGAAGTCATCAGACAATCTCTAACAGTTAATTAACAAGCATCAATTTGAATCTGCCTGATTCTGGGGAATCTTGTAAAATAGAATTCTGTCTAGTTTCCAAAATGTTTTATATAAACAGCAAATAAAGAAAGAATGGTGCTTTTAAGGTGGTACCTAACACTACAGGGAGATAACTCTGTAAAGTCAGCTAAACGTTTTAATTATGTTGTGTTGTAAAGGGAATATTAAGCTTCTCAATGATCAAAATTGGTGTTTGTCAAACTGCTATATAACCAGTGTAATTTTTCTGACAGAACGGTTGGTTCAAAGTTTTTGAAATTTTTATATTTTTGTTAAAGGGTCAAAGTAATACTCTAAACAAAATTTTTATGAAAATTAAACGAGCCCAATTAAATTTAGTTAAAGTGTTGGGTACCACCTTAAACACCAAAGATATACTGTGGATTCACTTATTTTACATGGGTACCAATTTTAGTAGATTAAGGAAAACTTTTTTTGATATATTATTTTGTGGTTTTGCCGAAGTTTGCATATATGCCTATGGGAAATTTGTCATTTGTTGAACATTTAATTTCATGTTTCACCTATACCGAAGAAATCTACGAAAAATTGGTATCCAACGAATAATAATGAATCCACAGTATGTTTTTCTCAGAAATGTTTCCTGTTCTGTAATGAAACGCAGGGTTAACTTCCTACACCTATCAAATCAAGAGAACATTTTTTTTCTTATGAAACGAGATGTAAGGTACAATGATTGGGTGGCATTACAACTAAACACATAGATGCAAAAATTAGGTATCCATCTGCAAGCCTTATATATCAAATAAAATAGCTGGTATGTAATTGTCTCAATTATTTACTGAAAGAATGAAAGTGAAAAGAACAACTTAAACTGGACATGGATTTCACATTATCTGTTTCTGTTACAATTTTTATTGCTGTTAAAATGACATCCAGTATAAGAAAACAACACTTATAACCACAAAACTCAAATCAATTAAAAATTTGGGTGGCATCATTTTTACCATACTTTTAGTTATGTTCTTTTATAACATTATATGCAAAGGGGGCATCATCTGTGTCCCATGAGCATTCTTCATTTATTTGTGAATCTTAATTACTGGATATTGTTCTTATGTCTGAACTATAAACAGACAACAACATCCTAGATATTTTGTATTCTAACAAAGATTAAACAATTATTTACTGCTATTTATTTTTCAGGAAATGATGAATCAGAAGGCTGTAGATAAACTTAATGCCATATCAGTTGCCACAACACCAAGACCATTGTCAAGGTCATCTAAAAGCCAAAGTTTGTTGATAAACAGTTTCCATAGTAACAATGGATCAAGTAGTGTTGTGTATTCACATTGTAGTAAGCTTGTCAGAATGTTACAAGGGAAAGGATGATTTATGTAGAAAACTAGGATAATATTGCACATAATAAATAATGAGTCGCATGATATTATCATGTGACTGACATGTGATGACCTTGGAGTAAACAAAACAATAAGTGTCACATACAAAAGATGCATGACCAAAGGAAGCTAGAAGATCTATGCAAACATTAAATGTCCATCCAATCATTGTCGTATTGTCAGTATATGAGAAACCGTCCAGTACATTATTACTTTTTATTGTTCATACAAGACATATATGTGTGATTGTAAGATACCGTCCAGTCTCTATCTTTTACTGTCACAATACATATCACAATAATGTACATCAAAAAAACATGTTTTACAAAATGGTAAATGGGATGTTTTTGGATTTAGATATCACTTAACAGTTTCTTTTTCTGCTGTAATAGATTAAGTTGTTTTTGTTATGTTATTGTTATGAATATTTATCTTTTTTAAAGCTTTTTTCATCCTCATTTTTTAGAACCACTTTTACATAATACATTGTATTACTAAATACAAATAATTCATTAGACAGTTCATTCTGTAAAATACTACCTACTGGACACGAAGTGACTTACAGCTGATATATGAGAATATCATTAAAATAATATATATATTTATCAGTTTGACTTTCATAAGTAACTTACTATTTGTTGGCAGCATTTTTTGTTATGCTTAAAAAACGTAATTTTATTTACCTCATTGATTGTTTTTATTGTCGAAATACAAAATAATCATCGTATTTTTGCATATATTAATAAACAATTAATTTATCATAGTTTTGATTTATTTAACTTAAGCAGTCTACTGATTGGATGTTAGAAAATTTAATTGCTGTAAGATGAAAGGGTGTCTAACCATAATAAAAAAAAATCAGTTTATTTAATTTGTGTATAATTTGAATTAAGATACAGCCAAGATAGCTAATTTGTTTTTATTTTGAAGTTTATGTTGTAAATACCTGTCTTAAAAGAAAAATCAAGTTTACTCATTCTATTAGTATAATTTATGTCATAAATAAAGGCGAAAGTAGTATACCACTGTTCAAAATTCATAAATCTATTGAGAGAAAACAAATCCTGGTTAAAACCGAGGGAAACACTTCAACTAAAAGACAAAAACAATTAAATAACAGAACACAGAAGTGCAACAAAAAACAAACATAATACATAGAAACGAAATATTAGATAACAACTGCCATATTTATAACTTGGTACAGGACATTTTAAAAAAAATGGTGAGTTGGACCTGGTTTTGTGGCTAGCCAAACCTCTGCGCTTTATGGCAATAATAAAGATGCCTCTCAAATGACAACATTACATGACAGGAATACATATAAATGCATTACAAGAACACCAAAGACGGATAAATACATAAATAAATAATATAATAATACATTTTGACATGTTAAGCAGGACATAGATGTAATTTACTCCGATAGGAAGCAGTATGCATAAATCATGACAGAATCCTTGTTAGATGTACAGTATATGAGAATTATATATAAAAAAAACCATACTCATCCAAATGGCTACTCAAAGACGGACTCAAACTTTACACCACGTGATAAGCATGCTTAGTAGTGCTTAAGATATGATTTTCGTCTGACTACAGGTAACTGTTTGACTGCTGTGAAGTCATTGACATGTATCCCATATTGATAACTAATTGCAATACTGCTACTTATTAATTCTACATGTACAATAAAAAAAGAGCATTTATGTATTTAATAATGGATCTTAGTATTCATGTGGTAATAGGAGAAGTGATGGTGACCTACTTTCTTATATAGGAGTAATTGCTCGCTCCTTGATTTACGAATTATACAAAATAAAAGGAGTTAATATTATCTTACAAAATTCATAAATCAAGATAATCTACATTTCAATCTCAAAATTTTACTACCATATAATTACAATATACATAAGACTTCTTAATAAAGACTCAGCTCAACTTTAAGTTACATTTTGGTTCGAGTAAGACTAAACATTAACTAAATTCCTAAACAAGTTGTAGCTAACTGATTACAGCTCAGGCTTCAAGAGCCACACTATAAATGTCAGTAATGCACATGAAATTAATTTTGAACTCAGTGTAGAAAGCTACAAGAGACAAAAGGAAGGTCATATTATACTCTGTGTATGCAGAACTACAAGAGCTAGAAATGCATTTCCTCAAACTAATTTGGATTTAGATAGCAAAATAAACGCTAGACAAATGTAATTGTCCATTCAAACATTAATGTGAATTGCCAGAAATGAACTACAGAATTTTGGGGAATTAATGAATATTCCCATTACCAGAGTAATTTAATTAATTCGGCCAAAACCCAGATTGTTTACATTAATCTTATGAATGCATGCAGTCTGAGATCCCAATATTAAGTATTAGAAATTAAAAATTAAATTAAAGGTTATTACAAATTCTTTTTAAATGTACTAATGAAGTTGTAAACTAAGGCAACAGTAGTATACCACTATTCAAAACTCATAAATCTATGGACAAAAAACAAAATCGGGGTAACAAACTAAAACTGGGGGAAACGCATTAAATATTATAGGAGAACAACGACACAACATTAAACATCTTTTTATGTCTTTATGCATGTTAAAGATAAATTATAAGACACAAAAATGTTAACTGTATCTGCATAATGTAAATAGAGTGTCTAAAGCTACCGTAACATCTATATGTTTATTTATGCCTTGTTGAAAAAATTAACCTTTGGCTACAGCATTTCACGCTAATTTTGGTTCAGATCTTGAAGTCTAAATATATATCTACAATCTACAATACGCATCTAACTACTATCTGCTCAAAACTTGAATCAAAGGATCTTCAAATTGAGTTGTGACAGAACTAGTTAAGTATAAGAATAATAACTGTTCCGCCATTTAATACAGAACATATGCCACTGTTAGGGGCTATGGGTATTAATGTGAACGCGTCGGATATATAGGATTTACACATTATTGTGTTGAGTCGAGTCTAAAGAAATCTGAGACTCTTCATTCTTTAGTAGGAACATCTATATTGCGATTTTAATTTTCAAAGTGAGTCCATGACATAAATACTGCACACAATCTTTATCAGAATGATAACTTTAATCTCGCTTAAACTTGTCTACATTGTTAGAGGTTTCCACCTTTATTTTGATAACCAAATATAGTCACTTACTGACGTTTTCTGTGTTTTTAATTATACAAATGTTTGCCCCATAGTTATTTGAATAACAAACTGAAAAAAAGTGTTCATAGTGACAAGGTTGTTTGCAACACGTGTGTTCATTGAAGTTATTGCAAAGCTCTTTGTTATTATACATAACTCCCATACCTATCAAAATCGTTCACACCAATACCCCTAAGAGAATTTGAATGGTTAGGCAATTTCATTATTCCTTTTTGGGGCAAATGCAGACATGTGCATGGTAGAGGAACAAAGAGAGTATTTTGATCTTGACATTCCCGGCAATCATTCTGAGCATAGTTTGATCTTTAATCTACCAGTCAATTCTAATGTTACAGTCTCGCTAAGCTGCTACTGTTCTTGTGAAAAATGGACAATGATTGTCATAGCATTTAGCCCATATACATTATAAAATTGATTATATTCGCTTCGTATCTTTCGTGTTCAACTCTCCTTTTCAGACATTTTGAACTCATTACTCTTTTGTAATTCTTTTAAAAGCAGTTATGAATTCACTTATGGTCAACGACTTGTGTTATCTTGCATCTTCATGATTGGAAAGAGTCGCAGTAAAGGTATCATTCTCTTGGACAATGTTTTTATCAGCCTTATATTCAGGGATCAAAAGAGCTGCTAGATTACAATTTTCCCTCTCTGATACGTCTTTATCCGACACAATGTCAACGTGATGGTGCATTTTGATGGTACTCAGAACACGGAAATTTGGAACCGATACTCTCAATTTCTAAATTTAAAATTAAAATGCTGCGCTTAATTCAGTTAGTGTGACTACGTTACTTTTCATAGCTGCATAAGCAGTTGAAAGGTTTATGCCTCAATTGTTTGTGTCTCTGGTGGTTTGTTATTAATGTAAATATAAAAAAAAAGAAGATGTGGTATGATTGCCAATGAGACAAACCCGTTTAGTCCCTTACATTGACTACATGGAATTCTAAATTCCCATCATTACTATTTTGAACGAAATTTTGAAAATGTATTTATTTTCCCTTATTTTGGTTTTTATACTTGTTTGGCTTTCTAACTATTTTTATCTGAACGTCACTTATGTAGACGAAACGCGCTTCTGGCGTATTAAATCATAATAGATATAGGAAGAGACGCACGCTTTGGAACCTTGTATTGAGTCCTTGTAAAAAGTTCTGTGTGGTTAACAAATACTCAGAGCTAGATATTTTGCATCTACAAAAGGCGTTTGACTATCAATTGCACCTATATATACTTTTATCCGACTCCTTGTCTAACATTTCTTTTTCTCACTGCTAAATGCTGCGTATGCGTTTAGATGCAGCCAATATCGCTATTTTAAATTTTGCTAAGGTCTTTTTATTGACTCAGTGGAAGATTATAAAGGATATTAATCTTTGATAAAAAAAAATAAAAATAAAAAAAAGGCCTACCATGTACGCGTGTGAGCGTTTCCACCTGAAGACGAAACGGACGAATGAACTGTGTTTTTATTAATGAGAAAAATGCTATGTGAGTATCGCTATATAAAGAACTCGAATTTCAATATATATTATATATAGATCTCTTTGCAGATTTTCTTGAAATCGAAATAATGAATTTAGAATTTTTGTCCACGCTTCAATAATTGCAAAAAATATCAATAATAAATATTAAATGCGCGCTATGATTTTGGAATTCACTTTAACGAGAAACATAAAACCAACAGTAACATTATATCTTTATGACCGTAGATTTGTATTTTAAACAATTGTCACCAGTTATAATATCTTCCTAGACTAGAACAAACAATAGAATATGTACTAAAAGCACCTTTGATCCATCTTATTAAATGATCGTTGTATGATGTATATAAACTATGATAAATGACTTCTTCATAATTTATAATTTATCATCATATATCTTCGTTTGTTTCAGAAAATAATGAACCTAATTAACCTTATTGTTAGGAACACGAGAAATAATTAAAGAAATTAACTAAAAGCTTAAGGTCTCTTGTGTGAAGGGATCTCTTGAAAGAAAATGAAAATATTGTTTGTGTTTGTGTTGTAGTTGCCCTAAAATTATTTAGAAAAAGGGTTTAGCACTAACAAACCTAGTTATATTTTGCAACATGATAGGTATTATAAATGGTATTTATTTTCTTCGTATTTTATGGTCTTTTGAGAATAAGATGTTGGTATGGGTTATAATTGAATAGTTAGAATTTTCTTTCGGGTTGTGTGCATATAATAACTTCAGGGAGGTATTAAAATAATAATCATACTAAATATAACCTGTCTTTGTCATGTGCTTATTTATGGCTCCACCTGTCAACATTTCATAACGACACTAAGGTGCATTGTTTATTTACAGAATAATTTTGAAAATTTGGAAGCAATTCGCACTAACAGGTTTGTCTACTAATTTAAATACGCACTTAATTTAATATTCAATATTGAATATATTATATAATCGAAGTAACATTATCAGGGTTCTCACTAAGGCAAGTCCATGAGTCCTGGACTCATCAAAATCTGTCTGGACTCACCATTTTCAAAACTGGTGAGTCCACAAATGCATCAAGATTGAAATATTTTGTATAAACTGAACACAGTTAAACACATATATCATCATTTTATAGCAAAAGTTTAAAAGTGATCTGAATTTAATGTCATTTATATTGCTCTGTTAGGAAATAGAGACTAAAATATTACATTATATTGCAATAAAATATTTTCTTCTTTCTTTTCTGTTGGACTCGTCATGGCTAAAAATGACGAGTCCCTGGACTCTCCTTCAAAAGTCCTTAGCGAGAACCCTGACATTATATATATCAATACAATGATTGTGTATCAAGATTAACTTTTCTCCAAAGTGTACGCATATACTTGGGTGTATTATTTTAATTACTGATCCAAGAGGTTGAATATTTCTTTTATGTTAAAATATTTTGGAGTAAATATATTTATATATGCTGAAAAGTTGGGTGGCTTATATGATATTAAAACATCGGCCTTATAAATGCTGAAATATTACGAAAGTTTAGGTAATTCCTTCTTCCATTTTTAAATTATTTGACAACACTGCTGATGGATTGTTAGGTTTTGATGCTGACATCAGTCTTTGCAATAAATTCATTAAAACAGACACGAAATACGTTGACTGAATTTAATTTCTTTTGTCTTTTATTGGAAGGACAAATTTCCACTCTATTTGTTTCACTCGACCTGAAAGTTCTTAAAACTTGTATTGGAAAGTTAATTGAATATTTATCTAACAAATCATTAACAATTTACATATTTCATTTAAACAAAACTGTTATTCAGCGCTTAAACAATAAAGACTAAATTTTCCGTTATTTTTAAAAATGTTGCTTCGAAAGTCATTTCTAACCAAAATGAATTAACGTATTATCAAAGGACAAAATGCAGCTTTACATCAACCATAACTAAGGCTTTTCTACATCAGGAATAGATTAACTTAGCTGTATTTGGCAAAACCTTTCGGAATTTTTGGTCCTCAATGCTCTTCATACTTCATACTTTATTTGGCTTTTTAAACAATATTTAATTCGAACGTCACTGATGAGTCTTTAGTGGACGCGCGTCTGGTGTAAATATAATTTTTTTATCCTGGTATCTTTAGTTTATTTTCATGAATTCTCCAAATCACACAGAAGAAGTGCCCAATACTTAATTTAGATGTCATACATAATGTCTCTCGAGTCATATATGTTTTGCCTCCAACTCCATTTCAATATTTTATTAACGGGAGTCATTGCCATTTTTGTAGAACCTGTGACCTCTGTCGCAAATGCGACACATAGCAGTCTTACATTCCACCGTCGTCACAAATATTCCCTCTGCGGTTAAAGTTTTTGATATTTTACAAACTTTCATAGACAAATAAAATCGTATAATATAATCAAAATGAGGATGTTAATTTGATGTATGCCTTTTTGTGCTTCTTCGTTACATTTGTTGTTTATTTATAGTAATTAAGATGATAACACAATGTTGACTGCTGTACCCCTATTATTGACATTTTACCTATTGTGTCTGTTTGTTTCGTTCACGCATCGGTGACAATATAATGGAATTTGATGCGACTGTCATACAAGTGAGAGGTTTAGCTAGCTATAAAACCAGGTTCAATCCACCATTTTCTACATTTGAAAATGCCTGTACCAAGTCAGGAATATGACAGTTCTTGTCCATTCGATTTTGATGCGTTTTGTTATTTGATTTTGCCATGTGATTATGGACTTTCCGAATTGATTTTCCTCCGAGTTCAGTATTTTTGTGATTTTACTTTTTTCACAAACTATCCTCGATTTCCACTAAACTTAGACAGAAGTTTGTTTATGATCATAAGAGAGTTTCCAGAAGTAAATTTTGTAAATATTTAATTCCTGTTTTCAGAAAAAACCATGAATAGCAACATGTTCATAATTAAAAATTAACTGATTGTTAACATAACTTTGAATTTTTGAAATAATAAGGCTTTTCTATCTCAGGAATAGATTACCTTGGCCGTATTTGGCAAAATTTTTAGGAATTTTGGTCCTCAATGCTCTTCAACTTCATACTTTATTTAGCCTTTTTAACATTTATGATTCAAATGTCACTGATGAGTCTTTTGTAGACAAAACGCACGTCTGGCGTAAATATAAAATCCTGGCATCTATGATGAGTTTATTTGCAACCAGTGGGTCGATGCCACTGCTGGTGGAGTTTCAATTCCCCGAGGGTATCACCAGCCCAGTAGTCAGCACTTTTGTGTTGTCTTGATTTATCATTGATCTATCAATTTATTCTTCAAAATGTAACCCTTGAAGTTAAATGGTCGTTCCCTAAATAAAATTAAAAAAAAAACATGAATAGCAAAATTTTCATAATTAAAAATTAACTGAGTGTTAACAAAACTTTGAATTTTTGAAATAATAAGGCTTTTCTATCTCAGGAATAGATTACCTTAGCTGTATTTGGCATAACTTTTATGAATTTTGGTCCTCAATGCTCTTCAACTTCGTACTTTATTTGGCCTTTTTTTCAACATTTTTTTTATTCGAGCGTCACTGATGAGTCTTTTGTAAACGTAACGCGCGTCTGGCGTAAATATAAAATTTTAATCCTGGTTTCTATGATGATTGATCTGTAGGTTTCCAAGAAGGTTATCAAATATCATAAACCCTTTTCCACATAAAAATAAAACCACCGATAATATTAATATTTGTTACCTCACAAGATGAAACTTGGGAATGAGCATATATTTCAATGGTTCAAGATGATATCTGGAATTTTATATATGTCTTAAAGAAGTTCGCTTGTCATGTGTTCGAATTTTTGTCAGATTTTTGGAATCCTCTGGTTTTATTCTTTGAATGCATTAAATAATTTTGCCCATTGACCCCCATTTTTCTTTTTATAAATCTTTTTCATGTATCATTATAAGCCATTTGTTAAAGTCTTATATAATCGTTGTTATTTTTCAATAGTGTTTGAGAACTTAAACCTGTCAATGATAAAGCTATGAAAGTCAAGAGAGAACATTTTTCCCACCAAAATTGCAATGACTTATATCTCGAAAACAAGCAAATTGACATATATTTAAGTTTTGTTCTTTTGGTTCCTTTAATTATCCCTCATCAATATATACTTATGTTATGAAAAGGTTGTTATTTTGAAACTGAGTAGCGAAAAATGGAGATGTGAAATGAGGCGAGTTTTTTTCTTTGATGTGCAATACATTCAATAGGTCAACTATATTTACAGCAAATTTGGAGTATATTATAATTGTAAGGTGTACATGTATTTCCAGTTTGTTTCATCTGACCTTTACCTTCGTTTCTTTGATCATGTTCAATTGATGGGATAGTTGTAGAAAAGCTTTATAATAAGGACTATCAATATAATATCAATGATTAGTAAAGAAGGCGAGACATTTCAGCGTGTGCATTCTTGTTAAATGTTTCAACTGTTTTCAATATAAACTGTTAACATAGAGAAATTCAGAACAAAAACAGTCTGATGGACAGCAACCTTGCTAATAAATTAAGGTGTATGCTTAGTAGAAGGCGAGACATTTCAGCTTATGCACTCTTGTTTAATCTATGTTTTGCGAATCAACAAAGTGTTGCATGATTGTGAGAGTCCTTGACATTGCCCAGAACCATATTGTGTCGTAATAAATTATTTGCATATTAAAACGCGTAAAACAAAAAATCTATACTTAAACTTGTTATTCTTTGATATAAAACCTGTAGCAATATTTTGTTTTACAGATTCCAATAATGTATTTGTCAGTAGTAGCCATTTTGATTGATGTTCTAGCTAGACAGTGTGAATCACAGCAAATAGGTCTCGGTAACCTAATGTCTCCTGGATCTCCTTCCGGTGGAATGGCGGAACTACACAATATGATACCAAGCAATGTTGTAAACATGATATCAAATTCACTTCCGCAAGAGTACCGCCATCTGGTGCCTGGGTTCAATCAACCAACTGCCGGGTCAAATTCTGCAAGCAATTCAAATAATAATCACGTGCCTAATCTTGAAATTCCTAACTGGTTTCAACAAGGACCAACTAATTCAAAAACAGGAAATGGTTCACCCGGAAACATGCAAGGACATGGCTCACCTGGTCAATCTGGTCATTCAAGAGGAAATAGTCCCTCTGGTCAATCGAATGGAAACAATCCATCGGGAAATAGTCCATCGAGTCAAACCCAAGGGAATGGTCCTTCTGGTCAAACGGCAGGAAATAACCAACAGGGACAAAACAATGGATCACCGGCATTTTGGGAACCAGCACCCGGAACTGGCCCAGGTGGAATTAACACCGGAGAACCATACCGAAATACAATGAGACAAATGGCAAAAACGTTTGCCCAAGACCTTTTGCAAGCAATGCACCTACCAAATTCTGTGATTTAAAATGAATACGTACATAAAGTATGTGTACTTTATAAATATATCTATCTGCTCTGAAATGTTTCTTTTACTTTTGTGTCCCAGAACATGAATAAAGTATATGTATTTTTTAAATTAATCTTCCTACTCTGAAATGTCCTTTCACTTTTGTGTCCCAGAATATGAATAAATTATATGTAATTTTTAAATTAATCTTCCTACTCTGAAATGTTCCTTTCACTTTTGTGTCCCAGAACAACAGAATAAAGTATGTGTAATTTTTAAATTTATCTTCCTACTCTGAAATGTTCCTTTCACTTTTGTGTTCCAGAATATGAATGAAATGCACTTCGAAAAGCATAACATTTTGGAAGGTGCAGTAGAACATACCAAGGTAACACTCGAATACTCATTAAGCAACACTGAGTTAAAACAACATAAAATAAAATAAAAAATCTACCTACCTAACTTAACTCTTGTTTTTTTAGATGTAACTGGAACCAGACATATTGTTCTATTTGGCCTAACCAAAAAGCATGACTTGGCAATAATACAAGCGGAATGTCGTTTTACTAGTAATTTACGCTCACAATCCACCCTATCTTTACAAAACGTCATAAAAGAAAAAATCACTCAAAACCTGCACTGTGTCAGTCTAACTACTTATAGTGTTTTACATCACCCAAAACCTAGGTGCACTGTGTCAGTCTAACTAATTATAGTGTTTTACATTTTTTAACTTATTATGACAAATGAAGTGGATTGTGACAATATAATGGAATGTGATACGACTGTCATACAAGTGAGAGGTTTAGCTAGCTATAAAACCAGGTTCAATCCACCATTTTCTACATTTGAAAATGCCTGTACCAAGTCAGGAATATGACAGTTCTTGTCCATTCGTTTTTGATGCGTTTTGTTATTTGATTTTGCCATGTGTTTATGGACTTTCCGAATTGATTTTCCTCTGAGTTCAGTATTTTTGTGATTTTACTTTTTGGAACAAAAATCTTTTTAGTGTATCTGCTTGATTTTAACAACAATTACTCTCTTTTCTGTTAAGTGCTTACATTGTGATTTAATCGGTCTGAAGAAGAAAAAAACATATTTCAAATGCAATTTTTGTTTACTTCTCCCTTAGTACCTCTTAGTTGTACATTATTTAATGGTTGCATTACATATTAAGGATGTACACCTCTGAGGAGCCAGACATTTCTAGAATTTAACTTTTTTCTTAACCTGTTTTGGGGTTTATATGATTATAAAAAAAAAATTGGTGAAGAAAAAATCATATGGTTGTGCGCTTCTTTTTTTTTTGCTGACTATATAGGTGGGTCTAGATGAGGCCTTTCATTTCTCTTTCTTCAATTGTTAGGCATTTTTTTCTCTATGCTTTATTTTATATCCATTTTTTTCTATTATTTCATATATTTTTGCTCAATTTTTCTTTTGAATCTGTAAACCACCACCCACACCCTTATATGGGTATACATTTGTATGACACGTATTAGGTTATGTTTTTATGAATCATTTTCATTAATTTCAAAAGTACTAGTAGTTTATTAGTACAGTAATTTACGAGGTCATTCATAGGCTATTATTAAAAACGCAGACGACAACATTCGAATTTTAAAATGGAATTGTTTCGTGTCACGGTGTTGCCATCTTTTTTCAAACGTATAGTTTTCGTTTCAACCTATCATCCTTTTGTAACCATCTCATTCTTTTGTCAAAGGAAACATAATCTCATCAAGGCAGAAATTTAGTTTGAATTGGTATATGAATAACAAAGAAGATGTGGTATGATTGCCAATGAAACAACTCTCAAAAAGACCAAATACAACAGAAATTAACAGCTATACGTCAGTGTATGGCTTTAACAATGAGTAAAACTCATAAAGCATAGTCGGCTATAAAAAGCTTCGAAATCACAAATGTAAAACAATTCAAACGCGAAAACTATTGGCTTAATTAATGCACAAATGAATGAATGAAAAACAAGCATGAAACACAGTAACAAACTACAACTACTGAATTACAGGCTCCTGACTTGAATGTGGCGGGATTGAACATGTAGAAGGATCCCAATCTTTAGCTGACATAGGACAGTGGTGTACCAGTACCATATAAGAACAAACTATAAAATTCAATTCTAATATGACGTGCTTCTTTCGCTTTATGAATAAACCCATGGTCTAAATCCAATATTTTTTTTTGCACATGCGTATATTGACTACTGCAGAATAATGAATTTTATTAAATTGGCATGCATTTAATATCTTTCATTAACTTAAAACACTTCCAAACTCTTAGATGATGCACATTTTGTTACTAATTCATTTATTATGACTGTAATGTGTTGCATTCCGAAATTAACATATTTGACCTATATACAACAACCGTTCATGCTGGCTGTTCAAAAACTCCTTCCTCTGAAAAAATCACAGTGTCAGCTGTTTGCTTCTTTACAAACAAAAAAGGGAGGTTCATGGAAGAGCCTACACAATAGAGTAACATACGCATCGGACATCAAATTTACCTTAATTGTCTAATCAGAATCTAAATAATTGATGCAAGCTATATTTTATTGTAGTTTTAACATGGGTAGGCATTATATCCGTGTCGCTCGGGCAAAAAAAAAAATCACGAATATAATGCCTTACCATGTTAAAACTACAATAAAGTATATCTTGCATCAATTTTTTCTTAAATGAAAAAGGCTTTGTACAATTTTAGAAACAAATTATTTAACAGATCGATAAGTTAACTAGGATCGTTTCTAAAATTCAGGGAACGGTATACAACATATCCGTAAAAATGAAGATGTGTTTTCCCGTTTGAAATACGTTTTCTACAGGTACAACCAAACTTCATAGCCAATTCTTTATATGTATGACAGGATTTAGTGAAAGTTTTTAATTATTTGTGGTAACAAAATCCCTGACTTAATAATTCATGAGTTATACATAGTTTTGGACAAACAGTCACATAATGGTTTTTGTTATCAACAATCCTCCATCCAAGTCACAATTTACAAAAGTAAACCATTATAGATCAAAGAACAGTCTTCAAAACGGAGGCTTGTCTCACACCGAACAGTAAGCTACATATAAAGATGCATAGATTAAACCATCTAAAAAAGAAAACCAACTGTCTAATCGATATAAAAAACGGGAAACGAGAAACGAGAAACACATATCAACCACATCAACAAACGACAACCATTGAACATAATAAGTCAAACAAATTGTTACGGGTTAAAACGTTTTAAAAGGTACCAACCTTCACCCATACCTGAAACAATAGTCTAACATTACGCCAACATAGAATGAACACCATAAAATATAAATTAAAATGGCTTAACTCAAACAAAAGACATATTAAAACAAAAACGAGTGTACATACAGTGATCGGGGGGAAAAAATGATCTATGACACAATGTAAATACAAGATTAATCAAATAAGGAGTAAGATGTTCAACAATATCAAAAAGACAATAATAAAGCCGGACAAAAATGGCGCCGAATAAAAGAGCCCACACAGTTAAAGAAAATTAAGCTGTTGTAAGGTATAAAATCATGGAATTTCGGAAATATTTTTTTTTTTTACAAAATAAATCATTTTGTTGTTCATAGGACGAGCACAGAAGTGAAAATGTATAGTCATATCAAACACTTACCAAAGCTGGTATGTATTAAAAATAACGAAAAGAGATATAACACTAAATAAGTAAACATCCAATAACAAAAATGCATAAACAAATAGCACCAACAGATCAAATAAACATGAAATTACTATTTGATAGTTCTCGCAGTTACTGAAAATTAGTTAAAAGCAAACAAAAACCCAATAAATAATTGAAAAAATTCATGTATCAGAGACTAAAATCAACTATGAGTATCCTAAAGTAAAACATAGCGTTCAATGCACTCCATGGGGACATCAATGGCCGAGAGGTCTAAGCAGTTGAAGTACTGTATTACTAGCCAGTCAACACTGAGGTTGCGAGTTAGAATCCCGAACGGGCCAGGAGCACAAGACTCCAAACTCCCAATCAGTCAATCAATCAATGCGGTAAACAAATCGACGACACAGTGAATTTTTCTATTTATCGCTTCGGATGCAAGAAATTATTAAACGTGTTGGTTTCAATTTAAGAGCGACCAAAATTAAAAAAACAACTAAAGAAAGAAAATTTCTAGCAATTTTACATTACGGTAAACTTTAATTAGCTAGATTATATTTGTATACAATTCATCAGCCGACATTATTTAAAAATATGTGTAACAATTCATGACCAATAACCTATTTTGTACAAATCAATTTATTTTTCTGTACAGAATTTTAAAACATCTTATATATACGAATTATCTAAAACTAGCACGTATGTAGGTAAAACAACCGCACAACATTAATTTGTATATCTAACCACAATGTACTTAATAATGTACAGGTAAATGAATGACTGTGATCAGCTGGTTGTCATGTACAGGTACGTTTTTTTTATTCCTCATTTTTATGTAAAAAGCTTGTCTCAAATTGGCTCTAAAAAAATAATGACTTTATGTTTTTTATTTTTAGAAAAAAAGCTAAATATATTTACGGCAGTTGTTGTCCATTCGTTTGATGTATTTAATCATTTGATTTTACCATTTGATTAGGGACTTTCCTCTTTGAATTTTCCTTTTTTTTTTTTTTTTTTGGTGATTTTACTTTTTAGTATTCTCATTACAGTTATAGTAATGGTACAAAATGCAAGGACCTTAAGAAATCGTTTGAAATAAATGGCTCTTGATCAACTGATTGTTGTAAAATTTGTTATAATTTATTTTATGTAGAATAGAAAATGGATATGGTTTTTTTTATATGAGAACAAGCCAATTCTTTTGGCAAACATAAATTATGTTTTTTAAAGGCAATAGAGAATATTAGTCTATATAAAACTCAATGTCTCTGAAATACGATCTACAATTTTTTTTCCATGCATCTTTTACGTTTTTTTGGTTTAGTTTTCAATTGATTAATTGTATTCATATTTTCGTTTTGCTCTCTGGTAAATAGTAATCAAAAGTACCAGGATTATAATCTAAAACGATACAAA
Organism: Mytilus galloprovincialis; assembly: GCA_037788925.1. Classification (NCBI taxonomy): domain Eukaryota; kingdom Metazoa; phylum Mollusca; class Bivalvia; order Mytilida; family Mytilidae; genus Mytilus; species Mytilus galloprovincialis. The sequence continues at coordinate 19,829,041 of CM075332.1, forward strand.
GTTTAATTTTAAATTATTGTTTTTTATTTCGCTCTTCTTTTTAGGCTATTTTGATTTTTCAACTTAATTGGTTGTCCAAGTTTTGCTCTCTGGTAAAACGATACAAAATTTAATTTAAAATTTTTGTTTTTGTTTCGCTCTTTTATTTAGGCTACTTTGGTTTTTCAACTTAATTGGTTTTCCATATTTTGGTCTCGAGCGAATATTAAAATGATTATCATTCATTTTTTTTTAGATATGATTAATATCTCGCTCAATCTGTAAAAGAACAGAAACAATCCACATGCCACGTTGTTACAATCTCTGAATATCTATTAGAACGCCATTAAATTAAAAAAAAAATAGTTTCCCAATTGATCCCTGTATATTTTTTGCAAGAATTTATTTTGTTAAAGAGGTTAGTAAGCATTAAATGTTTGCCTAAATCTTCATAAAATAATGGATTTGGCGAAAAAGACAATAAAATATATTTCAACATATTTTATAAATAACTTTTAGGAATAAGTCACTTTGATGTGTCAATCAATAAGTTTTGATATATAACAACCGATTTATCATAACATAATGTAGATATGTTTATAAACAATTTTTTAATAGCTGCATTAAAATTTGTATAATGATAAGTTTTTAAAAAGTTATTTCTCTTTGTTTTTCAAGGCAAATTATTTAATTGTTTAAATCATTTCTTGTATAAGTTGGTAGTTATAAAGACAAAACGCTAATTGAACATCAAACTAGTTAGAATTTTATCCAACGTAAACTATGATTTATTGAGTGATTGATGTTCAACGCCACTTTCAACACTTTTCTGCTATTTCGTGGCGATCAACTTTAAAGGGGGAGGAAGCCAGAGTGCTCGGAGGGTAGGGAAACTAACAATCGTAGTCAATTAAGATTGGAGTCGAGTGCACCTGTCGTGTGTGAGATTCGAACTCACAACTGCAGTGTTGACAGGCTAGTGATACAGCTGTTAGACTTTTCGGTTTTGCTATGATTAAAAATGAGCACTCTACAAAGGAAATTTGCGATTGGGAACACGCATATTCCCTTTTGTCGCTTGATGTAATATTCCGTGTTAAGCAAAATATCCAAATCTAGAGAAGAAATGAGAATTATGGATATAATTTAGTACAACTACACCCAAAAGGGTTTCTAATATCTTTAATAAAATGTAAGCGTGGTTTAGCATTATAACACATACTTTTAAAAGGGGAATTTCTTCTACCTGGCGATTTTATTTATAACTTTTCATTTATGATAACTATATACTATACTAGTAATTTTATTAATACTGATATTGTCAATTTTGTTGTGAAAGGGGATTTCAAACGTTAAAAACATTGTACATGTTGTATGAAAGAGAACTATATGAATATATTCAAATAAAGTTTTAATCATTCAATTTCTGTTTTTCATATAGGCACTAGAATCTTTGAAAAACAATAATTCAAGATGTATAAAGAGTTTTTCATAATTCTAATATCCATCCAGTGTCTGACTTTTGCTTTGCCAACACCAGGAGCTGGCATTGGAAAAAATGGAATAGCAGATTTAATGCAAGACATCGCAAAGTTTGTTCCAACAGAGTACCGGAATTTCATCCCCGGATACATACCACCAAACAAAGGGAAAAAAGAAAAACAGACTGGTGCTGGGACAACGATTAAAAAACAAAAGGATATCGGCGCTATAACAGACCAATTTGCCAAAGACCTTCTAACTGTGATAATGGCATGAGGGGGAACTCTTTTTTAAAAACATCATTGCATTTTCATTGAATAAAGCCGCTGTACTGTGTAAACAGTTTTGACATTAGAGCCTAATTAAAAAAAAAAAAAAAATATATTGACAGATTTTGTTTTCGATTAGAAAACAGAGGAAGTGATTTAAAAACTCATCACACAAAATGACTACAGACACAAGAAATAGGCAAAGAAACATCGCTTTAAATGCTGTTATTCATCTCCTCCTCAAAAAAATGAAAACAACTAGTAGTAATAGTATGCGACCGAAGCGGATTACTGGATATCTACCTTCACCAGGAACATCCCAAGCCAAATATTTTAAAGCCAATGATGTTTAAGAACCGACAGAGTTGAAGAGCTACATGACAAAAAAAGACCAATCAAATAGCCAAATCCATCTAAGGTTTATTCTTCTTTAAGGAGTTTCAATTTAATTTTTTTTATAATTTCAAAATTTATAAACGGGCAATTATATAACGTTTGTTAAAAATAATGTCCTTGCCGAAGTATTGACAACAGAGCTGATTATACAATAGGAACTGATAGTCTACAAAGCAGAGGTATCGACCCATTGCTGTAAAAATTAAAACAACACTTTGTAAATTCCATGCGTCCGAAGCGCTTTTGAGGATAAACCTTCATCCCAAACGCTCAAAGCCAAATCTATGAAAGAGAAGGCTGCATAAGAACCGAAATAGTTCAAGAGTTATATGAACACATAAAAATAGCCAAATCCATCTCAGATACATTAAACCTTAATTTCTTTATAATTACCAAATTTATGAACGTACGTCACAATTTTATTAGGGTTTGTTATAAATCATTTTAGTACCGACGAAACGAAAACTGAGCTGATGTAACCCTCGTAATATTGAGGTGTTCAAAATGGAACAATCATTAGACTTGAGAAACAATATATAAAAAGACAACAAAAGCGAAATTTCGAATTCTCAATCCATTGAAAAATATTTTATTTGATTACAGACTACATATAGAAATGAGCAGGTGTGGTATGAACGCAAATTATTAAAAACGATCCGATTCAAGCTCAAATATGAAAAATCTACCTAATATGCCAAAAAATTACACTTTTCAGATGGTTTTTGGTAAAAATGAAAGTGGCCGCATCCGTGTTCATCCTCAACCTTTATATATGTTATGTATTATAATAAATACAACTTACATTTCAATATTAAGGATGAACACGAATGCGGCCACTTTCGTTTTACACGAAAACCGTCTAAAATTTAACTAAAATGCTAGAATTATGAGGATTTCAGTAATTTAGTATGACTTAATGGTGCTAGTACCGGATATATATGCATTGTATTGTCAAAAACAGCCCATATTTATGTAGCAGAAGCATTCTACTGTCCAATAAATAACAATTTTGTAAAACTGCTATATTTTGGGGCCAAAAAGGGATCTTACTGAACCTACTCCTTTACACGGGGAATGAAATGTAAAGAAATTGGCATTATGTTTTGCTGTTACACCACTGTGTTAGATTAAATGCGGTGCTCACTCACATGTTAAACCCCGACATATTCTGTATGGGCCTGCAGTGCATTGGTTTTTCGATGGTTTATGCCTGTCATATTTGTTTTTCGGATTTTTTTATATATAGAAGACCGTTAATTTTCTATTTTGAATTGTTTACATTATTTATGTCGTGGTCTTTAATAGCCTTTGTTGTATGGGTTTTTATCATTGTTGAAAGCCATATGGTTAATAATTGCTCACTTTCATTTTATTTGAAATTTTGTGTATAGTTTCGAAATTCTCTCTGCAAATCATACCAATCTCTAAAATTTATATCAAAATTGATATCACAACCTTTTTACATCCTTAGTCTAGTATGTATTAATTTGGAAGAAAAAAAAACAACACACATTTCTTTTTAAATAGATTTTATTTGTCTCACATAATTGATATGTTTAAAGGTTTAAATGTTTCAGCTGCCATCGGTTCACTTCTGTTTTAAAGTTTGTGTCCAAAACGGACGTTGATTAGAGAAGCTCAAGATCGGACGTCGATTAGAGAATGCCAAAAAAAAAAAGGACGTCGATTAGATAGACATAAAATTGGCCGTCGATTTGGAATGTTATTTCATTGTGACGTCAGATTTGGACGTCGATTTGAGGAACGGACGTCGATTAGAGACCGGACGTCGATCTGAGTCTTACATATATATTATATATATTTAAATGACTGAATAATAGTCAACTACAAATCTCACGGGGGAATGGATTATATAATTATGATACAGAACAGTACAACCACTATTAAAGGGTACAACATTACATAAAAACTAACAATAAATTGAACAAATCTTACTATAAATATATCCTTTATCAGTATGATCTCGATGTAAAATGAATTATATCAATCTATTATGAATATAAAAACCTATAACAATCTTGACATCTATACAATAACACAGATTTACCAGAACATTATAGAGACGCTAGTACAATTTTTAAATTTTCAAAGACGACGCAAAGATATACGTAACATACAAATTATAATATGCGATATGAAATGCACAGTTGTGCCAGATAAAGATCTTTATAATACAAACAAACAATCTTTTTTTTTATTAAGATGTAAAGTAAAATTTTCAATACAAAATTATGGCAGGAATTGTCATTGAAATGAAAGCAGTTTTATTCCATTTGAAATCTGTTATACATTACAGCTGTAATTTCTATACACTTATTTATACTTTAAAACTATCAGCCGTGATGTACTGGAATATAACTGCTTTCATTTCAGTGAAAACCTTGGCAAGTATTTTGTGTTAAAACTTTAACTTTGCATTCGAAATGAAAAAAAAACCCAAACAAAACCATATTGTTTATTTTTATTTCAAAGATCTGTATATTAAGAAATTGAAGGTCTTTTTTTGTTTATAATTATACGAATTGAAAGCAAGAAAAATAATCTCATCAATTATCAACTTAAAGACGAATTAAATGATTCCGTCACGCATTTCTACTATCTATTTTAGAATCAATTGACATTATTTAAATAGCACATATCTGAAAGGGTTGTAGAGCATCTTTGGACGTAAATTATTACAGGTGTATAACACAGGATTAACTATAGCTAACGGTAGACTCGGTGGCGATATGAATGGTAAATTCACGTTTTGTAATAGTAAATGGACGAGTCTCAACGATTATCTTCTTGTGTCTCCAAACAATTATGGTATTATTAGTGACTTTGAAGTTCTAGAAATGTATGAGTTCTCAGATCACATGCCTTTATTTTTTCAATTTGAACTTAGCTTTTCCACTATATGCCCAAAGAGAACAAATACCACAACACGCAATTTAATGGAAAACAAATAAAAAAGCTGTATATGCAAAAATGTTACAACATCATAGAGAAAAACTATTGTTAGTTGTGAATGATATTAATTCAGATGTCGATATACATAACGCCGTAAGAGAGATAACTCGTATTATTTACGATAGCGCTTTCAAAGTGTTTGGACAATCAGTTTCTATTCATTATAACAAAGATCGTCAAAATCGTCCAAATAATGAATGGTTCGATAAAAACTTAAAAAACGCCCAAAAAGATTTTATCACACGAGAAACACAAACAGGAGTGAATACATGATAGCTAGAAAAGCTTACAATAAATTGAAACAAATAGCCCAGTTCAATTATTAGAAGAAAAAAGGTCTGGAACTTTGTAGTTTGGCAAAACACAATCCAAATTAAAGAAATTTTGGTCAACCTTAAAGCCAAAAAACAAATCAAAGTGTGCAGTGGACAAAGAAGAAATGTTTAATCATTTGAAAATGTAATTTATATGAACCCAACCGAGCTATCTGATGAAGTGTTAGATCTTTTAAGTAACACTTATTTTGATGGTGTAAGTATAGACATACTAGATAAAGACATTTCTGAAGACGAAATTATTAAGGCACTAAAGAGACTTAATTCGGAAAAAGTGCAGGTAACGATGAAATTGTAGGTGAGATGTTTTCGTCATGTTCTTTAATTAGTTATCAAAGGTACCAGGATTATAATTTAGAACGCCAGACGTGCGTTTCGTCTACATAATACTCACCAGTGATTAATTTTCGCACCTATTTTAAAAACTTTGTTAAACTTGATCTTTGCTATCGGAATATATCCAGAAAATTGGACTGAATGATTAGTAATTCCTGTTCCTATAAGTGGTGATCCAAATCCGATTAATTATAGAACTATTATATAAGTAAGCATCGAAAAGAACCAACATGTTGTTTAAATGGCGAACATGACAATTTACCCCTTTTATTCTTTGAAAAAACAAATAATGGTTAAATATTATTACAAATAAACAAAAAGTTGTATATGATGTGTATAAACTCTTGTATGGCGATGCTACCATGTAAACTGGGATTCAAATATTTGGAATATATTATATGATCTTGGGCCAAATTGTGAAAGCCTAAATCAAGATGCTAGCACAATATCTATAAACAATATTAAAACTCGTATAAGAAATCAATACTTTCAGAATTGGTCAACTACTAATCAGGAATATAGTAAACTGCCTTTTTTATAGTAGATTTAAATTAACTTTTTATATTGAAAAATTTCTCTCTTATAGCATTAATGTTAGTCTGTTAACAAAGTTACGTAGCGGAACATTAAAGTTAAACATTAAATTGGGGGTTATAATACTATGTCTAGAGAAAAACGTTTATGTGAATGTTATGAAATGTGTGTTATTGAAGATGAAGACCCTTTTTGCTCAGCTAATAGATCTGTACAAACACAATTTTTACCAAAGTATTATTGTTCTTGGCCTAATAATCGCAAAACCACAAGCTTCTAGTTAGTCTCTTACGATCAAATTATGAAATTATGTAAAAGCTGCATGGAATATTCGATCTAATATAGTCTCATAGTATATATAGGAAGATGTGGTGTGAGTGCCAATGAGACAACTCTCCATCCAAATAACAATTTATAAAAGTAAACCATTATAGGTCAATGTACGGCCTCCAACAAGGAACCTTGGCTTACACCGAACAACAAGCTATAAAGGGCCCCAAAATTACAAGTGTAAAACCATTCAAACGGGAAAACCAACGCTCTAATCTATACAAAAAACGAGAAACGAGAAACACGTATAAATTACATAAACAAACTTTATATGTCATTGTATTATACTATTGTTCTCTGCTGTCTATCCATATTTCATATTAGAATATATATGTTGTTAATTTTGCCATAGCATGTCTATGCTTTTGCACTAAAGATTCATTCATTCAGCTTTGTACTTCCAGATCACATTGTATACCAAGGCAAGTCAAGATTGACAATGTTTTTCGTTGAGTGACAATTTGCTCTTTCATCCATTTGAAATGTTATAAAAGTAAAGAGATGTATGTTATCTATATAAACAGTCTATAAAAAGACCTGAAGTCAAAAATTGAAACTTTAAAATTGGTTTTAAAATTATGTATGTAAATTCAATTTATTGTCACTTAATACATTGATTTGTTGATTAATTTATACGATAGGGTGACATTCAAAACTCTAATAACAAGAGATAGAGCAATTTGTCTCCCATGTATTAATTAATAAAAAATCTTGAATGAGACTACCCAGGCTGCTAATGAAACTAGCCTCCTAATCAGACAGGACGGAAAATAGTGGTTGAGATAATATTTAAAAGATGTGGTGAGATTTAAGAAAAATAGTGTAGATTAAGTTCCTTCATTCTATAGATGTTGGTTATTAGTATACATGAGTGTATACGTATTACACCCAACAAATACAGTCATATTTTTATCGCTAAAATATTATGTTAATTGTATATAACAGTGATTGAAAAGAAAAAGCAATTTAAGAAATACAGATTGTGTAGTTTTTATTTTCGTTTGGTGAAGGACACTGTTTGATTCAACCCCTGTGAGGTCTGCATACATTTGCAGTATTTATTCAGAAACAAAACTGAGTAACGTATGAAACACCTGCTGAAAATCATGTTAAGTAGATATAGGAAGAAGTGGCATGAGTGCAAATTAGACAACCCTCCAGCCAAGTAAAAATTTATATAAGTAAACCATTATAGGTCAAGGTACGGCCTTCAACACGGAGCCTTGGCTCACATCGAACAGCAAGCTACGAAGGGCCCCAACAATTACTAGTGTAAAACCATACAAAAGGGAAAACCAACGGTCTAATCTATAAAAACGAGAAACACGTATGAACTACACAAACAGACGACAACTACTGTACATCAGATTCCTAATAAGGTTTGTTATAAGAATTCAAATAAATATATTTGCATTACGGGTACTTCACTTATACAATTTTGTAAACATTGCGTCAACATATTGAAACACATGAATTCAACATTTCGTTTTTATTTTACAGGCACTTGTCTCTAAATAACCCAATTTGGACTGATAATATCTATTAAATCTTCCTTCTTTACCATATACATACAGCTTCTCGTCCTATCAGATTATTTGCATTTGCGATTTAAGTTTCATAGTACATATTTTTCTCGTGTACCAAGTATCTATGCATGAATGACTACTTGAGTAACATTTCTTTGTATGTCAATTAGGATATCATGAAGTGCCACTTGGCATTTGGAGTTAGACATTGTGTATCACATAAAAAATAAAGCGTTTACATTTAGTTTTGGCATTTGTTTGGTAAATTCCTGCACTTAAGAATCTATGGTTTAAAAAATAATTTTGATAAGATGAGTTTCTATTATCTGAAAAAACAAATAAACAGTATTGTTGGTTATACCTTGATTGTAACTTGTATAATACAATAAAAACGTATACATGTGGTAATTCATCATACATACAGTTACATTAAACAGTAATATGTATGTCATATGAAACCCTGTGATAAGACATTTATGCAAATTTAACGATGATCGCGATCAGTTGTTTACTCTTCTTACGGAACTTGATCCCTTTCATCGTGATTTGAAAAACCGGGATTATATTTGGTGCCACCAATATCTTTATTATTATAAAGCGTATTGTTTTTCTTTGAAACATACAAAAAACTGTAATGTAAAAGTTGATTAATTGCTAGTTTCCTTAAAAGCCGATCTGTAAGACAATCTATGGACCATATTTATGTATTTATTTTCAAATTTAACATACTTTAGGTATGCTGTAAAATTAAAGAAAAATTCAAAACATGTAAATCCTGCATTGTAAGTTAACTATCTATGTTAATTTTTCATCAGTGTTGGTGTCCATTCGTTTGATCATTTTATTTTGCCATTTGATTAGAGATTTCCGTTTAGAATTTTCCTCGGAGTTCAATATTTTTGTGATTTACTTTTTTCTAGTATTTTGTCATTTTCATATAAAAAAAAGTAGGTAGACATATCTGTATCTTGATATAAACATACTTAAACCATCAACTAGTATCTACCTTTACAATGATATAATCTAACAATCAGATTGCATGTCTTATGGTCAAAACAAAATAAAACTTAAAAGAGGGACGAAAGATAACAGAGAGACAGTCAAACTCATAAATCGAAAATAAACTGACAAAGCCTGGCTTAAAATGAAAAAGACAAACGGACAAACAATAGAACACATGACACAATATAGAAAACTAAAGAATAAGCAACACGAACCCCATCAACAACTAGGGGTGATCTCAGGTGCTCCGGAAGGGTAAGCAGATCCTGCTCCACATGTGGCACCTGTCGTGTTGCTTAGGTAGCAATACACAGTTAGGAAAAAAAACTTAAATTTGCCCATCATGAATTTTACCATCCCCTTTTCATTGCTTTCTTGCAATATCAAGCTTACTGTTTGTGTCATATATGGGCATATGTATGTAATCAGAATCTTTCATATTTTTTATATCCAGTATATAAAATGGTAAAATATAATTTCTTTTTGGTGTATCCATGGCAACAATCTGTATTTATTTGTTATAAAATATTGCAAAAAGGGGGGGGAAAGATGTCACATATTTCCCCAAAATTTGGCTAAAAGAAGAATTTCAATTGCTTGAAGTAATACCTTTTCTGAAACTGTGTAAATATATCATTCAGCAAATCCAATGAAAATCATATGTCTTTCGTCTCATTTTTTTGTAAAATTGCGTCACAAACTTCGTGTAGTAAAAAAGTGTTTGTAAACAGTACATTAATTTCTGGACCGATGGCCGGTCTAGCTATGAAAATACGGATTGTCAAACAGTAAACAGCCCATAAAACATGTAAAAAATAATCTTGATGCATTTATAAACCATCTTTGAAGGCTAAATTAGCACTCATCTCTCTAAAAATGAATTTTATTACACAATAACGTTTCTATTTGAAAAATCCACAGGGGCCAAAATGCGAAACTAAACTCTTAACTGTGTATTGCTACCTTAATATGTTATAACAAATCCGGTAAGTAGTATAATTCGGTAGGTCACATTCATGAAAGGGAATGGAAGTGCAGTTACGACGTAAGGAACATATCCGATATCATTTGTGAAACGGTTATCCATAACGGTCAACTAACTCGCGATGGCGTCCGTAAAATTTACGAAGGGATGATTTCAACTTCACCATTTGGAAGTCTTGGTTTAATAGCTTCCTTGTGTATGTTGTGAGCAGCAACCCTCTATCAAGAAAATCATAATAGGAAATGCAAGCACGGGAATATCGTATCAATTGTGAGATATATACCCCGTATGCAGGTACTGCTGGAATGTTTCTACTAAGAAATGGTAAGTTAACAATTGGGAAACTGAAATCATCACTTTTGTTGTAAAGTTTTGTTTTCAACCGACCCAAATTTGTACAATAGCATGTTATTATAATGTACATAATTATTGTTTTTAACCTAAATTGACATTCAACTATCAATTAACTAATAAAATTTTAAAATGTTCAAAATCTTTAGAATGTATGTTTCGTTTGGTCTCATTGACAAATTCCACATATCTTAACTCATATCCGTCTTAGATATATATAGATTCCTACACTGCAACAAGTGTATTACGATATTTCTCCACTCGAGACAGTTAAATTTTATTATTTAAAGCGCGAGGCTTGCCGAGGTTTTTAAATAACTAAAATTTAACTGTCGAGAGTAGAAGGGGAAATATCGAATACACGAGTTATAGTGTCGGAATCTGTTTCTCTGAGTTTTATCCTTCTTTTTCAAAGATTTTTAAAAAAACTTTAAGACGTCATAATCAAATTTCGACCAATCATTTGCCGCGAACAGATTTTTCACTAGTAAGGAGAAATATTTTTCTCACACCGCGGTCAGGAAATGTGAAATTAGCACAAAAAATAGAGAAACACTGTTCTCTAATTCTTCGTCAATTTATCGCTTTCTGCAACCATTTTATAAAAATAAATTCATCAACGTGTGGTTCGTTTGATCTCAGTTCTTCATGGTTAACATCCGATTATGTGTCAAATTTTCTTGCTTTCCTCTGAATTTCCTATTGTGACGGCATGACAAAAGGCGACCATTCCTGATGACGTCACATAGAAAGAACACATCTTTTTGCAGGTCATTCGAAAAAAAAAGGAATATGTTTGCATGCATATTGTTTGAAAATCATTAGAGAAAAATATTCCACCCCCACATCTCGTGTAATACGATATGTATCCACTTTCAAAAGTTAAATTTATATTTAAAACGCTCGGCGAGTCTCGCTTTTTGAATTTGAAAATTTAACTGTCTCGAGGGGATAAATATCGTATCACACTCGATGCAGTGGTATTATCTATATATCTCCATATGGAAGTCCTCATACAAGGCATGATTATATTATAAATATAAACATACGTTGAATATTATCTTGTTTCAGGTATAAGGTACATGAAAAACTAAAAACAACAAATCAAATGCGTGTGTTAGCTGTATAACTCATTCAAAAAAGTTCAACGATAACAAAATGCTAAACTTTATTCAAAAGCATTTACTGCTTTTTTTTGTTGCCGAAATGCAACATCTTTAAAAACTTTATGATACATCTGAATTTAGGTACATGTAACTTATATTTTAGCTACAGTGAAAATGTGATAAACATCAAAGAGAATAGATGCCTTGTTGATCATTTGTACCCAAATCGGGTCTACTTCTGCCAGTTGCATGATGACAGTTTGGGTTGCCATTTCATATTTCTCACCAGCATATAGCCACACATAAATAGGTCCATTCTTCTTAAGAGTAGTGTGAGTGTTTACATCGCCTGACATCATGGTAACAGACACCAAGTAAGTATCAGCCATTCCTGCAGGAACAGTATATATTCCACCGTTGTAACTCGTATCCGGGTTAAGAACGTTGTCGTAATTATTGATAATAGCATTCTGAGTATATGAATGCGGACCTGTGGTTAATGTCCCTGAAAATGCCGTTGTAAAAAAATATAATATAATATGCACATAAACATACGGGGGACAAAAATAAACCACCATAATTTTAAAAATACAGAAGAGCATACATAAAGTTGGATTTGGTACGAAATTCGTGTGGATAATTGCATTTTTAATATCTTATATAAATTAAATGGCGTCTAGAATACAATACACACGAAACGAAGCTACATATCATCGAGCCCATGCCATGTAAATTGTTTTTTTTTGTTTTTTTTATTTGGAAAAATATTGCAATAATCAAGTATGAGAATTTGAGTCAAATCTGTGAATATGAAATTGACAGCTAGTGCCGGGGAAAAAGAGTTGCAGCGATGAAATAGGAATGGTTACATTTTCAATCTGTACAGTATTTTTGAGATGTGACATTTATAAGAACACAAACGCTTTTCACCACAAACATGTTTATATGCCAGCTTTAGCTGGCACTTATGGTAGAAGCATCGTTCTGGAATAAAGAACGATAACTCTCTCTACACGACTCATCTGAAAAGTTTCGTCATTCTCATTAAATCTCGTACGATTATTTTTTATTAATGGCTGCCGAATTTAACGTTTAAACGCGAACTTGAAAAACGGGACAGATCGGAATAATTTCGATGTTAAATACGACATGAATTTTTATTTGTTTACAAAAACAAGAATTCAGAAATTTTGGTAACTTGTGTAGTTTATTTAAATTTTATTGTACCACGGAAATTACCGAAGTTTGGACAACAACATCTGACGCCATGTTTCGTCTGTTTCATTTTTTCATTATCAGTGAGGTCAAAACAAATTTCCTAAATAATAACAGGTTCTTCATTCAAAAGTCACAAAATCATAATTGATGATAACATATTTAGCGTAAAAGTTCCGTCCAGCCATGGGAACACAGAAAAAAACCTCTGCAAGCAATACTTTTCGGAATTGTTTTTTTATGATGACCATGGTTATATAACATCACAGTACCAAAATTGCACTCAGTAACCAAATTGCACCTATTCAACAAAAAAAGCTGAAGAAATCTTACAAGTTTTCTTTCACCATGTGAAGTTATCTAATTATCATCTTTTTGAAATAAGCAAATTAAATTTGTTACAGCATCCTTTTTTTTCAAAAAAACAAAGTTGAAGCATGAAATAATGTCAAATTGTTCAAAACATTTGAAGAAATAAAACAAAACATCTTTTTATATTCCAGTTTTAAGGATTTTAAATTAACCATGTAATGATGTATGGAATTTGGGTTACCTGAACTCATTACAGAATCATGGATTGTTAGGAGGTCAGTTGAAATCCATTTTCAACGACTCTACATGGACTCAAAATCAAATTGGTGTAACTATATTGTAAACAAGGATAGTCTACAAAATAAGCACACAATAAACTTTTGTCTGGTTCATTAAAAAAAATTGGTAAAAACACTGACAATTTAGGTGGAATTTGGGTACTCTCATGCATGTCATGTTAGCAACTTCACAACAGAACTACAAATTTATTTTCATGACCAAAATAAAAAAAAACAGTACAAACCGAAAGGCTATAAAATATTTCGCAACACACAGCATGATACAACCACAGATGTATATTTAGCATAAAAAAAACACCATTTCTTTTTTATGTCAGTTGAAATCTAATATATCTTAATTTTGGACCCTTCAAACTTCAATATGGACTAATTTGAAAACAGGAATCAGGTGAACCCAAACATTTCTATTCAGCAGAAGTCTTTAACTACATATTTCCTTATGTATAATTAATTTCATATGATAGTAATTAGTCCTACAAAAATATTGAAAATGTGTACATTTAATTTTTTTTCTAGCTTCTCTTTTTGGTCACTATTTGTGTGTTGCGTCTAAATAAGAATTGTAACACTTTATAGTGACTCAACAGGTTAAACAAATACTTCTCAAGAAACAGAAAAAGTAGACAACTTGGAACAGCACCAGCCATGCCAGTATATGTATTAATAAAAACTCAGATCAGAATAGTATGGACAATGCTAGTTACTTATATGTCCTTGTGAATATATAGTGAGGAAAGTTATCAATAATTCTGCAGATAATGCAATTTTATCAAGTGTTTTGTACATTTTCTGTTACAATTTTCACACAATCAGTGAAACATTCAAAAAGGCTAAACTAAATTTTTATTACTGAAAGTTTTAAACAATGACAAGCGTTTTATTTACCAAATCAGTCATGTGTTCCTGTGAGAGAAAAAAAATATGTGCAATTTTGGGAATTAAAGGGAAAGAAGCTTCTTTTGTGGCGCACTGGCGCATGTCAATTGTGAATATACTTACCAAATATATTTTCTTTATCATGATACTCACGTCGACATTATCAAGAAGTACACATCATAGGAAAAATGCACAAATACTGATAAAATAATTAAAACACCCTATTGTGTGTGCATCTCCTGCCAAATCAGTATTTGTTGCATCTATATATACTAGATGAGTATAATCAATGTAAATAAGGTAAAATTTTGAAAAAAACCTCAAAATGTTGAGAAAAAAAACACCCTTAAAAATGTTGTACCATAACCCTAAAATCAATTCTAATCTTCCTTTTGTGTATTGAACCTCCTAATACAATTTCATAGATATCCATTCACTTGTACTAAAGTTATTGTCTGGAAACCAAATGTGTCTTCTTGAAAACAACTTTGACATGATTAAGCATTACTCGAAAGCAAATTTTTGACATGCTTGTATTTTCCATTTCCATTCTCAATTTTATTTTGCTGTCATATAAAAACTGACATAAAACTGACTCTAATTAGTACATGAAATTGATGTAGAACTCACAAACTGAAGATGATCAGGAATACAAATGTTTTTTTGTTCGAGTCCCTTCAGCGCTATCAATTAAAATTATTTAGTCAAAATTTAACACTAGTATTAAGGTTCATCATAACAAATTGGCAAATACGGCCGTATTATCACCTAAAAAACTACTGTGCGGTTTGAGAAGTTTTAAATATTTTAAGATATATAAAAGTTAAATTTATTTTGCATACTAGTATCTGAAAGATCTAGATTCAAAATTTTTTTTGTCCTCTGCTTGAACAGATTTTTTCTTACAACAGTTTGGGAATCAAAATATTTTTTTGGTAAAATACCATAACCCCCTCCTGCCTTTTGAAGTTCAATTATCGTTCCCTAAAGATTTTCCATCTGAGCTTATAACTTTATTTTAGACAAAAACTATATGTTAATCTAGCCTAGGACGTTCGTTCTGAACATGCATGATATATTTGCCACTGGACATCACGTTAAACAACCAACAACCAATCAATATATAGGACATTGTCTTAGTATAAAGCTGCATGGCATTTAAGGTTGTGCCTTCCTCATATTACAGAGAAGTTCATGTCAGTCATTGTAACAATTCATTTCGAAACGTCATATAGAAATGCATCATTTTCTCGGTTTGCAATAAGTAACTTGTTATTTTTTCGATCGAAGCACAAAGACGGTGGGGTTTTAAGACCATCTTTCTCTGACAGCAACAGTCTGTGTTTGTTTCCATCTGGTGAAATTACTATGACATAGCTATTGTTAGATCTATATCCCGATACGTAGACACGTCCGTAACTGTCCACTGTCATACCCAGTGCGTTTATTAGAAATTCTTTTAGTTCTAATTTCCATTTTAATGCCCCTTTGAGGTCACAGCATGTTATTGAATCATCTCTGTTTATAAAATAAAGTTGATCTGACCATATTGCAATACTGCTATGTGAAGACAATATACCGTTAACTAGCTGTGTTATAGAGTTGTCATCTAAACTTAAAACACATAATCCATTACTACCTGCATTATAAAACAATTTCCCATCAGTATGAACTATTCCATAAATATGTGATCCAACATCAATCGATTTCTCAGTTTTTCTGCTCTTCATATCAATAATCTTAATGCAATTGATGTAGTAATCCAAAGTTGTAGCGACAAGCTTTTGACTTTCCTCGATAAAGTATATATGAGATGTAATTTTTGCAGGCTTTAATATAAAATCCAAAGTCCCGTCAGATTTGATTACGCTTATGTTGCCGCTTGGGTAGCAAGAAAAAATCATTCTGCCATCAGGAAGCAAGGAGCAATCATTGATATCACGTCCAACTGTTTTCACAGTCTGTCTTAAAGTAAGTTTAAGATCATCTATGGAAGGAACTTGTGTAATAGGCATCAATATCTGTGCCTGTGTGTTCTTCCGATTTGTTAAAATTGTATCACCTGACTTGGTATCTAATATTATGGTTCCTATCTTCTTGATTTGGGTAGAAAGGATCTCCAAAGCATTTTCGTTTTTCCAAGAAATAGATGCATTGTTCATTTTCTCTTCTTTTATCAATGATTCCAGAAAATGTTCGTTGATCGTGACATCTTGTTGGATATGTTTCAAAGCCAGAAACGTCTGGAGGTCTGATGCATGTTGTTTTGCTTTATCTAAAATAGTTTGATTTTCGGTAATTTCTCTTTCTTTCTCTTCTATTGATGATATAATGTTTGTAATGCTTTTGTTTTCCTTTTCCTCAACGTCATACAACTCTTTTATCAAAATTTCCTGTAGCCTATCAAGGTGATTGTTAATCAGGCTTCGTGTCTGCTGAACTTCTTTTTCTATTTGTATTCTGTTCTCCCTTAGACTTTTAATGTTTTCTTGTCTATCTTTTCTCATATTCTGCAAATTTTCTGAAAGTTCTTTCAGCACTTGTTCCATCTCTAAAAATGCACTTGAAGATTTTACATTCTTAATGACATCCTCTATCGCGTTTAAATCTTTGCAATCGTTATGTGTTTCAACAACACATCGTCTACAACATGGAATATCATGTTTCTTACAAAATATTTGGTATTTTTCGTCGTGTTTTGAACATGTTTGAGTAATTTCCAACAAATTGGAAGGAAGCTTCTGGTACTCCGAGATTTGAACTATACAATGGTTTCTGGTCGCCTTTGACGCTGCATGATGCACTGTACATTCTTCACAAAGTCCTTCGTCACATTCCGAACACCAGATAACTGATTGTTTGTTAATGTTCTGATATTCACATACTCCACATACAGTATATTTACTCGACATGCTACAAAAAAATTAATTTTAAAAGAATAAAATTTCTTTTAACAAAAATCTGTCTTATGTAAGACAAATCCTTAGATATGTTTTCATTCACCGGATGTTACCTTAATTAGGTAAATGAAAATTAAGGTTCTATGAATTCTTGCTGTCGCAAGTCATGTAAGCATAATAATGCTTGGCACACAATGTGCGTGCAAACATATTTTTTCCCTTGTATTTGATATTTTTTCTGTTAGGTTGCAAATTTGCATGTAAAACTGCCGACTTGAAAAGTGTTGTGGCGGTTTTTGATTATCATTTAAAATCGCCTTTTTTTCTGGAACACACATTTCTGCTTCACTGTCACGTTAATTAAAAAAATTCAGGTAAATAAGTATGAAAAGTTAATTTGACAAGATAAATCTAACATTGATATTTCACATAGAACTGTTCCTTTTCAAGTGTCATGCTACAAATACTGTTACTTATGAACAAGTAAAACTTTGTTCGTATTATCACGTGATTAAACTGAGGAAGAGTCTTAGATCAACAAAAGTACAATTAGAAGCAAGGTCAAAGGGCAGACTAAAAGGGTTTGACTAAGTATAGAAATATGATTATCCCATGACTTCACCCATTCAAGTAATAACTCATTTGCTAATGAGGTAAGCCCGCTTGGCTGTGTAGAGTTTATACTAGAGTGTTTATAAATACAAATTTAGATCGATTGACAACTGAATGAGTGCACTAAATCCAAGGACTCTGTTAAGGCGAATTTTAAGCTCTCGACACGTTATTTAAAGCTTTCAAAAACACTCTGAATGGACTTTTGGTGGCCTGTTACAAGACCAAATCTGTCACTTCAATCTCTCTACCAAACTTTCATGTTCCTGTGGCCTTTCAAATGTCCTGCCATTGATAGCGAATGCACATATCTATTCTATTTGTTCACCCTTCCACGTTAACATGGTAAAGCATGAAATAATCAACAAAGCAACACAATACTCAAGTGATCTCAAGTATATAATTTATTCATTACTTGTTTTGTTTTTCGGTATTCACTGATCGAGCGCATAGTTTTTGAAGGATGAAAGTATTTCGAATTTTGTTGAAACATCAATAGGAGATACATACTGTATAATCAGTGTTCTAAATAAACAATGAATTTTTAATTGTGAATGATTATATATACAGTTCTTAAGATCCTAACATTTTCCAGGTGGACATATTTGTCTGTATTCAAAATAAAATTGGTGGTGTTAAAAACTATGTTCGCGGTTTTTCAATCATTAATTTGTGCTTTTTATTTACATACACAATGTTTGAATATTTTAATCTCATATGCGAAGCGAAAACGAAAGTAGAATGTAAAGTCATCGATTTTATTGACTTGCATTAAATATGAAAAATTAAAACTCATAATAATTGATTGAATATGCTAGAAACAAGTCAACTACTCATCAAGCATGACATTGTTAGTGTTCAAATCATTGCTTTCATATAAAAAAAAAGTTTGATATGAGCGTAAGTGATGATTCTTATGTAAACGAAACGCGTGTCTGGCGTACTTAATCATAATTTTGATACCTTTACTATTTACACCACTGGGTTGATGCCACTGCTGGTGGACGTTTCGTCCCCAATGGTATCACTAGCCCAGTAGTCAACACTTCGGTGTTGACATGAATATCAATAATGTGGTCATTTTTTATAAATTTCCTGTTTACAAAACTTTGAATTTTTCAAAAAACTAAGAATTTTCTTATCCCAGGCATAGATTACCTTAGCCGTATTTGGCACAATTGTTTGGAATTTTGGATCATTGATGCTCTTCAACTTTGTACTTGACATGTTTGGCTTTATAAATATATTGATATGAGCGTCACTGATGAGTCTCATATTGACGAAACGCGCGTCTGGCGTTCCAAATTATAATCCTGGTACCTCTGATAACTATTGACTAGGTATTGAAATATACTCATCCCATGACTACTCCCGTTTAAGTAATAACATCCTTACTTATGAGGAAAGTCCACTTGGTTGTGCAGTGATTACTAAAGTATTTATAAATACGCTGGCAACTGAAGGCGCTATATCCGATAATGCGTATAGGAAGACTGTCAAGCTCTCGGCAAGTTATTGAATCCTTTCGAAAACTCTCCGAAGAACTGTAGGTGGTCTGTTACAACATTTAATCTGTAACTTTTTTTTAGTCTTTACCTTGTATATTTTTTGAAGGAAAGAAATTCGTATTTTGCAAAAAACGGTAGTAGATACAAAATGTTGTATTAGTGTTTATACAAAGTATTTATAATTGTCAACATACTTGCCTATACCCAAAATATTATTAGTGATGTTAACAATTTCGAATTTACATTAAAAATGAGATCAAGGAGAACGAGAACTTTTGGTCAATGCTACATGTTTGTGGATTTGTTTTTGTTGTTTAATTGTACTATCTATCTACATACTTAATGTTTGGATATTTGAACCTTATATGCAAAGCGAAAACGAAAGTAAACTTTATCTAAGTCAATGATTTTATTGACGTCGATTAAATATAAAAAATAAAACTGATATCAATTGATTTAATATGCTATATGCTATAAACAAATCAACTACTTATCAATCATGTCATATTAAGTGTTTTAAACATTGCTTTACCTGAGATCCAGAAAATGTCTTCCCCAGATCCAATGCAGTTATTTTGACACGTGACCAGTACGGACTTCTTGATAAGTATTATATCGCGGTTAAATTCAAAATAATCTCAGTTCTTTGAGGATTATATCCTTGAATTTCTGACAAGACGTGTATTGAATTCATATTTTATACAATATCTAATATATAAAGAAATAATGTTACAAATGCATAATTAGGTCAATATACAATGTATAATTGGTTCTATATACTATGTATAATTGGTTGAATATACTATGTATAATTGGTTCAAATTGGTTCTATATTCTATGTATAATTTGTTCAATATACTATGCATAATTGGTTCTGTATACTATGTGTAATTGGTTCAATATACTATGTATAATTGATTCTATATTCTATGTATAACTGTTTCAATATACTCTGCATAATTGGTTCTGTATACTATGTGTAATTGGTTCAATATACTATGTATAATTGATTCTATATTCTATGTATACCTGGTTCAATAAACTCTGCATAATTGGTTCTGTATACTATGTGTAATTGGTTCAATATACTATGTATAATTGGTTCTATATTCTATGTATAACTGGTTCAATAAACTATGTATAATTGGTTCAATATACAATGTATAATTGGTTTAATATACTATGTATAATTGGTTCTATATTATATGTATAATTGGTTCAATAAACTATGTATAATTGGTTCAATATACTATGTATAATTGGTTCTATATTCTATGTATAATTGGTTCAATAAACTATGTATAATTGGTTCAATATACAATGTATAATTGGTTCAATATACTATGTATAATTTGTTCAATATACTATGCATAATTGGTTCTGTATACTATGTGTAATTGAATTTAATATTGATGTTGTGAGATTGAAGAATTGAACTTGAAGAGTCTAATGATGTACTATTTATGATGTTGTCTAGCAGTTTGTTTCAGTCGGAAATAAATTGTAATTTGGGAGAGAAAAATTTTTGCCTGTATTGTGCTCTCAGATTGTGCTATACAAGATGGAATTAGGAAGCTGTTTGAGTTTTGATGTCCTGTTTGTCTTTTTATGGGGAAATTCATTTGTTGTTCTTATTGCACTTTTTCTATGTTGTATTGTGTATAACCTAATTAATCATGAATCTTTTCTTCATATATCAGAGAGACAACGTCTTTTAAGGCTGAGATGTCATTTCTGTATTAAGTGGTTACAAACGAAAACGGGGTGCCACCATTTGAACTCTTCCAATGCTGTCTACGTCTTGTTGTAAGCACACTCTAGTGATCGTATCCTTGCTGGTAAATGGATGTTGAGTCGTGATTGAGCTCATGTCCATGTTCTTTAAGGTTACATATGATTATTACCACTAGATATCTTGCTGTTTTAAAAGAGTGATCATGCAATGTATAACTGAATGTGTCTTTTTTCAAATGACTGAAATTGCATTGAATTTATCCGGGTGCTATGTCATTGTGCATGTTAGTTCAGTCCCATGTTACCTATTTGTCAAATTCTTGTTGTAATGTAAATGAGTCAGAATTGGATTTTAATACCAACATTGCTTTGCTGTCATCATCAAATAAGCACATATTTGTTTAGGGGCAGCTGAAGGACGCCTCCGGGTGCGGGAATTTCTCGCTACATTGAAGACCTGTTGGTGACCCTCTGCTGTTGTTTTTTATTTGGTCGGGTTGTTGTCTCTTTGACATATTCCCCATTTCCATTCTCAATTTTACATGATAAAGATGTAAAATCACCTGGAATATCATTTTTACATGTTATTGAATACAGGAAAATGAGCTGTCTAGGAAATGAACCTGATGAAACCTCCGACCTAAGTGCTACATAATCAGAATTTTCCTCTCCAAAATTACTGCGTGCTTGTTCGTTATTACTTTAAAAAAAATCCTTAGAATTTTAACTCCCTTCCTATCCCCTAAGGGTGAAGTTTATTTCATGAGAAGAGAAATTGAAGATGTGTGGTCACATGACAATCATGGTCTCGTATACTTCTCATAGTTAGGTGATTTTAGAGGGGATGTCTGTTTGTTGTTTTATGCGAAATCACGAGCTGGTCGGAATGTCAAAAAATGATTTGTTTTAATTCATAAGCTTGATTTCGAAGATTGAAAGCGCCTTACTCCTGTTATAGTTGTTCGATTTTACCATTGTGCCCACATAGTTAGCCTACAAATTAAATTGAAAAAAAACTATAAAATGTACTTGCGTCCTAAAATTTGATGAGATATTTTTAACAAGGAACATAGAAATTAGATAAACAGCTGCAAATTTTCCCGTTGCTACAAGAAGTCTACAGGAAGATTGAAATTAGTGTCATTTATTCGTCAATCGTTAGATCTTTGGGTCTGAGTTTAAAGTATGTCAAACATTTTACCAAAGACATGGCCGCTTTAAACCTTATTTTGGTCAGCCCCTGTTGTCCGGGAAAGTTGAGGTGATCGTTTTTAAATTCTTTCAGTAAACGTTTGGGACGATCAGGAAGATCGCTGCAAATTTAAGATAACAAACCTCGGCTTCCATTCTTTAATTCAAAATTGATATGAAGGCGAAAGTAGTGTATTGATGTACAAGTTTCGCAAATCGATTAGAAGAGACAACAGGTAACATGGTAACATGAAATAAAAAACCGGATGGACTGACATGTGCATGCAAATAAATTGTGACCGCTGGAACGTATTATTTGAACTCCTTTTCAGCTCATCATAGAAACTGCAAAAAAAAATCGTGCATATTTGAAATTAAGAACGTTTAAGTTTTCGTTATAAGATCACTTTCTCTGACACTATACACAATACGTCAACTACATCTGGTGTTAACGGTTCATTTAACTTTCGATCTTTATGATCTTTATGATGGTTAAATTCATAAAAAGTAGGATAACAAATATACCGAGATCCTAAGAAAATTCAGAAAGAAAAATCCCTATTCAAATGGCAGTCCTTAATTTTATATGTTGTGTTTTGTGTACTATTGTTTGTCTGTTTGTGTTTTTCTTGTTTAGCCATAACGTTGTTATTTTATATTCAAAGTAACAGTTGCAAAGCCCCTTTGGTATCATTCGTCTCTCTTTGGTTCAATTTCCTGACGCCCACAGAACAAAAAATAATTGTTTATAACATGTATAATATTGAATTAATTATCAAACAAATCAAATTTGTTCTGAACTTCATGTCCGGAAGCTACCTGTAAATTCTTGACCTGCATTGAAAATCATAATCGCTGAAAATTTCTCCATAAATTTTATTATCCTTTCAGTGCACTTTTAAAAACATGAAACTGAAGGTAGGCATCAAGTTAAACAGGTTGTTACAAGTTTGTATTTTGGTGGTTAATTGAATTTTCAAAATCGTTGGAAAGTTCAGTCCGCATTTTGCCATGTCGAAATGAACGAATGATGTTCAAACATTTTTAAGTACATGCTACTACTAGTATCTATAATTTTGTTGATTTAAGAAAAAAAAATGGATAACTTTTAGGAAATGTCCTAGTGTTGAAACAAATGTTCTCCATTTTTAAGCAGGAGTGGTTTACCGCTTACGGTAAACATGATACCATCCCTAGTTTTGTTTTCGTGATACCCTTGCTTTTGATTTAAATGTAGTTTTGTGTGCTTTTATTTTTTCTACGTTTGTGATATTTATACCGATACCAGTCTTGTCTATTGTTTGCCTTGAAACATTAGTTCGTTTTCGACTTCTGAGTATGATTGTCCCTTAGATGTCTTTCGTCTCTCTTTTTGATGACTTATGGATCCCACGGACAAGACTATCAAATAACTTTACCTTCTTATTTAAAGATTTTACCATGCTATGTTGATAATTACGCATTTATTTTCCTTCAATTAGTGATTGTTCATTTTCTGACTTTAGCAAATTAATTTTATAACTTTCCTTTATGGGTTTAAGTAAATGCAGGTATGCTTCATATTGAAAAAGGGTTCTGAGCATTGCAAAATGTGAGGGTGGATCGAAAACAGAGTCTGCTCAACATGTACCATCGTTCGCAAGAATAAACGGACACTACGTATAAACTACTATCACTGTAAGAGCGTATCCATAAAAATAGACACTCATTAAAAAGTAAAGATGCATTGAAATATTAAACATGTTAAACTAATTAATGTAATTTTAAAACGAGATTAAACATCAAACTTAGTGTTCAGCCCAAAATTCCAATAAATGTATAGAGAAAAGTTACAGTTTTTACTGGAAACAGAATAAAGAAAGATCATGGATAAGATAAAGATTGTTATTTTGAATTTAACCGTGGTATAATACTCAACAGAAAGTATGTATTAATCACGTGTACAAATACCTGCATTGGATCAAGGGATAGACATTTTCTGGATCTCAGGTAAAACAATATGATTTGAACACTAACAATGACATGCTTGATAAGTAGTTGATTTGTTTCTAGCAAATATAATCCATTATTATTAGTTTAAAGTTTCATATTTAATGCTACTCATGTACAAGTCAATAAAATCAATGACTTTAAGTTCTACTTTCGTTTTTGCTTCCGATATAGGGTTAAAATATCCTAACATTGGGTATGTAAATAAATAGCACAAGTAAATAATTAAACAAAAACACGAACATGTAATGATGTATCATTGACAAAATCATTTTCGTTCATCTTTCATCTTATTTGAAGTTAAATTCAAAATTGATAATGTTATTTTCGGTACAAAAACATATGATTTTTAGAGCTGCATATACAATCATTGACAATTATAAATACATTGTAATCCCCTATCCATTTTTACCAAAATACGAAATTCTTTAATCATTCAAAAAGTAAAGACGCAAAATTAAAAACAGAACAAGTTATGAATATATTATATTTATAGATTATCGTTGATCATCTCGAGTTGAGATGACCAATGATAATCTGTTTATCGCTATTTTACCTGTGACGACGTTGTCAAATTCATGTCAATTTCGTTAGCAACGCCACGTGCCTGCTTAGTTTCTAGCGATAATTTTCCATTTCAAACGAGTAGCATGATATGAAAATATCACCAAAAGAAGATCAAAGGAAAAATACACAAAAGAACGATAAACTTTAGTATTGTGTTGCATGATTGATGAGTTCACGCTTTTTAATGTTAACGTGGAAGGGCAAATAATTACAATAGATAAATGCATTCCTTGGGTAGCAATAAACAGTTAGGAAAAAATACTAAAATTTGCCCTTATGAATTTTACCATCCCCTTTTCATTGCTTTCTTGCAATATCAAGCTTACTGTTTGTGTCATATATGGGCATATGTATGTAATCAGAATCTTCCATAAATTTTATATCCAGTATATAAAATGGTAAACTATAATTTCTTTTTGGTGTATCCATGGCAACAATCTGCATTTATTTGTTAAAAAATATTGCAAAAAGGGGGGGAAAGATGTCACATATTTCCCCAAAATTTGGCTAAATGTAGAATTTCAATCGCTTGAAGTAATACCTTTTCTGAAACTGTGTACATATATCATTCAGCAAATCCAATGAAAATCATATGTCTTTCATCTCATTTTTTTGTAAAATTGCGTCAAAAACTTCGTGTAGAAAAAGAGTGTTTGTAAACAGTACATTAATTTCTGGACCGATGCCCGGTCTAGCTATGAAAATACGGATTGTCAAACAGAAAACAGCCCATAAAACATGTAAAAAATAATCTTGATGCACTTATAAACCATCTTTGAAGGCTGAATTAGCACTCATCTGTCTAAAAATGAATTTTATTACACAATAACTTTCCTATTTGAAAAATCCACAGGGGCCAAAATGCGAAACTAAACTCCTAACTGTGTATTGCTACCTTAATAGTAGTTTTTTTTCAAGTTCTCCCTTTTAACTTATTTCCTGAGTTCTGCTAGCTAATACGAGTAAAATGGCCTTTTATTTTTGAAAATTGGTTGAGTAATGAATATTTTATGAAGGTTAGCAGTTGACACTGAAACGCGACAAAAACTTATTTTAAAGAAAGGTGCCAAGTAAAAGTGTAAAATCTTGTCTCTACCTCAATTTTTAGCCAAATCTTAAAAACTGTACCTCTTTTGTCAGTTACAGTTTTTTAATGTTGAATATCTTGATAAGATCTCTGATGATGCAACATTGTATAAAATTTAGCAATTTCAAGCATAAAAATGTTAATCTTTATGCTTATTGCATACCAAAGACTTGATTAACAAACTTGGTGATAGGGAATCAATTTCTTACATCTGATTTAACTATACATTTAATATATGCCAAAATGTAACATGAAATCTTGATAAAAACAATAATTTGATATATTCGCAAGTAAAAAACTAATGCGTTCAATACTTAGGCTACTACATGCAGCCCAATCCATCAGAAGCAAGAGTTAAGCCGATAGGGTACAAATATAAGCCTTGTGTCAAAATGTCTAATTTTGGTTGCTAAGGACTGTAAACAATAGAATTGACATATATTGTCATTCTTAAACACTTAATTTACTCAGAAGTTGATTTAGAATCTAAATATCAATAGATTTGTGGCATGAAAAGTCTTAAATTATACAATTCTGACCTTGGTAAGTATGCCATAAGGTAGCAATAAACAGTTAGGAAAAAATACTAAAATTTGCCCTTATGAATTTTACCATCCCCTTTTCATTGCTTTCTTGCAATATCAAGCTTACTGTTTGTGTCATATATGGGCATATGTATGTAATCAGAATCTTCCATAGATTTTATATCCAGTATATAAAATGGTAAAATATAATTTCTTTTTGGTGTATCCATGGCAACAATCTGCATTTATTTGTTAAAAAATATTGCAAAAAGGGGGGGAAAGATGTCACATATTTCCCCAAAATTTGACTAAATGTAGAATTTCAATCGCTTGAAGTAATACTTTTTCTGAAACTGTGTACATATATCATTCAGCAAATCCAATGAAAATCATATGTCTTTCATCTCATTTTTTTGTAAAATTGCGTCAAAAACTTCGTGTAGAAAAAGAGTGTTTGTAAACAGTACATTAATTTCTGGACCGATGCCCGGTCTAGCTATGAAAATACGGATTGTCAAACAGAAAACAGCCCATAAAACATGTAAAAAATAATCTTGATGCACTTATAAACCATCTTTGAAGGCTGAATTAGCACTCATCTGTCTAAAAATGAATTTTATTACACAATAACTTTCCTATTTGAAAAATCCACAGGGGCCAAAATGCGAAACTAAACTCCTAACTGTGTATTGCTACCTTAACAAGAGCAGGACATTTGAAAGGCCTCTGGAACATGATGGTTTGGAAGGGATATTAAAGTGACAGATCTGATGTTGTATACACAGGCCACATATAGTCCCTTTAGAGAGTTTTTGCAAGGGTTCAATAACGTGCTGAGGCTTAAAAGTCGCCGTACACGAGTCATCAGATTTAGGACACGCATTCAGACCTGAAGTTGTCAGTGTATTTATAAACTCTCTAGTAAACACTACACAACCAATCAGGCTTTCATCATTAGAGAGGATGTTACTACTTGAACGGGAATAGTAAAGAGATGAACATATTTCTATACCTAGTCAAAGGCTTTTGGTTTGCCCCTCGACCTTGCTCCTAAATGTACTTTTGTTGATTTTTTACCCGTCCTCAGTTTAATCCGGTGATAATGTTTACTTGAATCATAAGCAATACTATTTGTAGCATGGCACTTGAAAAGTACAGTTCTTTGTGAAATATCAATGTCACAGATTCATCTTGTCAAATTAACTCTGTTTACCTGTCTTTTCATACTTATTACTAGTACTTGTTTTTTCATATACTGTTACAAATAGTTGAAGTAGGAAATATGTTCCAGAAAAAAAGACGATTTTCAGTGACAATAAAAGAAAGCCCGCCGCAATAATTTTCAAGTCGGCAGTTTCTGTTTGTTCGCCCATTTAGTGCAAGCATATGCTCACAAGACTTGCACCAACAAGATTTCATAGATCCTTAATATGCATTTACCTAATTAAATATGTTAATTGGTCCTGTTATGAAAAAAACAATGGATATGAATAGCCAGTATTCGTTGAATGTTTATAAGAGTAGAAAAATTCAAAGCTAAGGATTTGTCTAACCTATTACAGACTTTTTAAAACAATATTTTACTTTTACATTTTTTATTTTGCAGCATGTCGAGTAAATATACTGTTTGTAGAGTATGCAGGTATCAGAACATTAACAAGCCATCAAAAGTCTGGTGTTCGGAATGTGTCGAAGGACTTTGTGAAGAATGTAAAGTGCACCATGCAGCTTCAAAGGCGACTAGAAACCATAGTATTGTACTACGATTCGATTACCAAAATCTGACTTCTAATATTTTAGAAATCACTCAAACTTGTCCAAAGCACGAAGAAAAATACGTCATATTTTGTAAAAAGCATGATTGTCCATGTTGTAGGCGATGTGTTGTTGAAACCCATAATGATTGCAAAGATTCAAACGTTATAGATGACGTCATTACGAATGTTAAATCTTCAAGTGCATTCTTAGAGATGGAACAAGTGTTGACAGAACTTTCAGAAAATTTACAGAGAATAAGAAAAGATCGACAAGAAAACATTAAAAGTTTAAGGGAGAACAGGACAAAAATAGAAAAAGAAGTACAACAGACACGAGTATTGATCAACAATCATCTGGATAGGCTACAAGAAAATTTGATAAAAGAGTTGTATGACGTTGAAGAAAAGGAAAAGCATCACAAACATAATAACATCAATAGAAGAGAGGGAACTAGAGATTACCAGAAGCCAAACTATTTTAGATAAAGTAAAACAACATGCATCCGACCTTCAGACTTTCTTAGCAATGAAACACATCCAATGCGATGTCACGAACAGCGAACAATTTCTGGAATCGTTAATTAAAGAAGAGAAAATTAACCATGCATCTATTTCTTGGAAAAACGAAAACGCTGCGGACATTTTACCTACCCAAATCAAGAAGATGGGCACCTTAACATTAGATACCAGGTTAGGTGAAGCAATATTAACCACCAGGAAGAACAAACAAGCCCAGATAATGATGCCTACCACACATGTTCCTACCATTGATGATGTCAGACTATCTTTAAGACAGACCAAAATAGACAAGATACCACAGATTGCTCCTTACTTCCTGATTGCAGAATGATTTTTTCCTGCTTCAAAAATGGCAAAATAAGCGTAATCAAAACCGACCGGACTTTGAAATTGACATTAAATCCAGAAATATACACATTGCATATACTTTATCGATGAAAGTCAAAAGCTTGTTGATACAACTTGGGATGCCTACAGAAATTGCGTTAAGATTATTGATATGAAGAGCAGAAAAACAGAGAAATCGATTGATCTTGAATCAGAGATTTTTGGAATAGTTCATACTGATGGAAAATTGTTTTATAATGGAGGTAATAAAGGATTATGTATTTTAAGTTTAGATGACGACTCTATAACACAGCTAGTTAATGCTACTTTGTTTGCGTATAGCAGCATTGCAATATGGTCAGGTAATCTTTACTTTATAAACAATGATGATTCGGTATCATGCTGTGATATTCAAGGGATAGTTAAATGGCGATTAGAACAGAAAATATGTCTTAGAATGCCACTAGGTATAACAGTGGACAACTACGGACGTGTTTACGTATCGGGCTATGGATCTAATAATGTCGTTATTATTTCACCAGACGGAAGGAAACGCAGAGAGTTGTTGTCAGAGAAGGATGGACTACAAAGTCCACAGTCTTTGTGTTTCGATCGAAAAAATAACAAGTTACTTATTGCAAATCAGATCAATAATGCATATCTTTATGACATTTCAAAATGAATCGATACACTATCCTTGAGATGAACTTAGCTGTTTTAATCTGTTTTGTCAACGATAAACGTTGAACTGTGCTCTTTGTGCTCTTATAAATGAAACATCTTAAATACTGTACAAATTTAGTATGTACTAATTACATTAGTAATCGCAACAATTAGTTTTGTTTGTATTAAACATAAAAATATACGCTAATTGCGGACTAGTCATTAGTGTTGATTTGATTGAAAATGTTAAAAAAAAATGTTTTGAAGTGATTGACAGTTCAAAAGGCTTTCAGAACGACCACACAACTTATCCTCTCTTATTGCATATGTATTCCTAACCAGTTGTGAATGATAGTTTATAACATGTTATGTTTATAGAAAGAGTCAACAATGATGCAAATATTTAAACTACAGTTTCCATATAAACAATTCAATATTTTTTTTCAAATATACAAATGTAATAATCCACTTGAACTCATTGTTTTACCAATGCCAAATTTATTATTCTCTTCTGTATTTAGTACGGTTTTCGCTTTGTATTGTTATGATCAATAGCGGTATTTGCTACTATATTTGTTAGTGTTTTCATTTGATCTTTTATATTTTTTTCCTTGAAGCAAGGTCAGGTCTTGGCTTACTTGTTCTACATGTAATGGCATGATTCATAGCCCATTCATCACGATAACAATATACCACTGCTATTATTGCAAACGTTTTGTTGTTTGATCTGAGGTCAGCTTTCCTGTACGGACAAAAACGCCATTTTGTCAGGCAGGCCATTTATGAACTTCCATAAAATCTCGTGTTCCGGTTTAGATTTAATTTAAATTCAACCGAGGTATTACCGTTGACAATAACGGTCGTGAATACGTATCTGGCCATTCGTCTGGCAATTTCATTGTTTACTTATTTCTCAAGATGTCTCCATGTTCCACAATCTTTGTGCTTTGATCGAACAAATAACCAGTAATACATTTTATTCAGTGATGCTCGAGGCAAAAATATTTCAAAATAAAAAATCGTACTACAAATAAGCGAACAGCTTGTAAAACTTAAAGGACAAAAAGATTATAATTGATGTTTCATATCACTTATAGGTTTGGTGTCAATAAAATGTCTACGACAAACCGTTCAATAAAGTAAAGGGTATTTATTATTTAACTTTGCTTCTAGACATCTGCAGCTCGTCTGTTTGATTGCATCTTTTTTATGTATATTTTACCCTCAAATCAGCTTTTATATACATATTAATATTCTTGTTGCCTTTCACTTAATTTTTTCGACTTTCCATTCCGTATACAAATTCTTACCATTCCTCGACATGCTTATGAAAACGATATTGTAAATGTAACACGGTTGTACTAAATTGTGAACAGAAACAGAAAACAGAAACTCCCTGCATAACTTTGGTTTGAGTTAATGATGTCCTTCTTACACAATCTTTGAATAAATATCAAAATGCGGGCCAACATTTGTCATTCTTGCAGATAATTGCTGCAGGCATTAATAATTTGGTTCCATTTCGAAAATCAAAATGAATGTTGTTATAACATAAAAATACAATACACGTTTGCTAATTAAAGAACAAAATAGAATTGGAGAGCTTTTAGGGAATGTAACAATGTGTAAAAAATCCTCATATTTGTTAGCAGGATCGGAGTACCCTTCGGTACACATGATATCATCAATAGTTTTGTTTCCAGGAATTCATGATGCTCTACTTAAGATTTAAATGTAGTGCTCTGTGCTTTTGTTTTTTCTATATTTTTTGTGATACCAATCGTCTAGTATTTGCCAGGAAACGTGAATTTGTTTCCACTGTCCCTTAGGTGTCTTTCTCTCTCTTTTTGAAGACTTATTGTTCCAATTGTTCAAAACTATCAACTTACTTTACCTCATGTTTAAATATTTATTTTACCATAACATCTTTTCCTTCAATTAGCAAGGTTGGTATGCCAGCGGTAATTACCGGTAAATACTGGCAAATACCGGCAAATACTGGTCGATTGAAATTTTGGGTGTACATTACTATTAAAACCACTCTACCTGGTCAATTACTGTTAGTACTGAAATAATGAAAGTGTTAAAAGTCATTTTAAATGTTCTCATTTCTATTTTTATTGTAAATTCTTAATAAAGAGTGATTTACAATGACTTTTTTGTACAAAAGATATGAAAAGTTTTGTCCCTGCCAAGGGAACTCATCAGTTGACTTTGACACAGAATATAGCATTGCAATCATTACATTTTGCAATGGTTTTGTTGTTGTCTTCTTATACTGTATAAAAGTTCCAAATAGGATCTTTAGGTTTCAGTTTGGAGTTTAAAGTTTAGGTGGTTATACAATGTGTATGTAAACATTGATTATAATATAAGTAAAGGTAAAATTTACACCACATTATATATGTTTTGGTTTACACCATTAATTACAGAAGCCATCAGAGAAAAGGTCCTTCATACCATCTATTTCCTGTAGGAAGATGATTATTGTCTTACATTTAAAAATAGACAGGAAACATTTTATTGTTTAAGGGCATCTTCAAATGTCCCTTTTATTACTTTCAACCCGTGTTTTGTCATCATTTATTGGGGGCTGTTGTTTCAGTAATTTAAAATTATCACACCTAGTAATGCCAGGTGACACCTGTAACTTTATTTACCTGTAAAAATTATGCATTTTCAATAAAAAAATAATATCTGGATTTATAAATATTGAAATAATTAATATGTCTTTATTATTTATAATTTATCTTAAGTATGCAACAAAATAGTTTATAAGGACTAAATTTGGAGGTATAAGAGTTTAAGATGAATAAAACATATTAAATTCATTCATTTATATCAGCTGAAACATGCTTAAAGATTAACAATTAAATATATTTTACTTTTTATCAAGTTTTTACTTCAATAAATAGTAAAAACCACAATGAAAATTTCAATTGACCAGTATTTGCCAGTATTGACCACTTGCAGAGTATTGTCCGGGACGGTAAATACCGGTAAATACCACTGGTAAATACCGGGGGTGGTAACTGGTAAATACCGCCCAACCTTGTCAATTAGTAATAGTTTTCATTTTCTGACTTGAACATTTAATGATAAAGCTTTCTTAAAAAGGGCAAAGTAATCCACACAGTCATGTTATGCAATACACGAGGGTCTTGAAGCATAACTGCGGATCACAAACCCACCAAAATCTAAGGGGCAGACTTGGGGTCAACTACATTGGAATGTATTAATTAAATTACACATTACATTGCAATAATGGTCAATTACACTAATTACACATTACACAGTTTTTGAAATGTAATT
Source organism: Mytilus galloprovincialis (assembly GCA_037788925.1). NCBI lineage: Eukaryota > Metazoa > Mollusca > Bivalvia > Mytilida > Mytilidae > Mytilus > Mytilus galloprovincialis. The sequence goes on from CM075332.1 coordinate 19,862,037, forward strand.
AATAAAATTAAAATTACTTTACTAAAGTAATTAATTAAATTACACATTACATTTCATCATGATATTTTTTAACAATATTTTACATGTTTATATAATGCATGTGTAAAATATTCATGTAAGCATAGTTTAAGCGTTGCATTTGATAATCATTTAATATAGTTATTTTAATGTTTTGTCAATTAGTCTGAATCTTCTGGTCTGAAAACAGCAATTCTAAATAGTCTTTCGACAGGAGCTAATGTTGTGCAAGATATTGCTTGATCAGGACATGGAAGTTTTATGATTAGAAGATCATTATATTGATAAGAGAGGGAATTTGTTCCTATTAACTTGCCAATACATCAAGGGATATTTTGACATCTCAGAAATGAACTCATTTGAACTAAACATAATATGAATAAAGAAATTATAAATGAATTTAAATATTTTTTTATTTTACTTTAAAAATATCAAAAAGTGTGCTTGTCACAATATTGAAAATATCTTTTAGTACAAACAATGTATATAATGTCTAAATATTAGCAATATTTTGCTAATTAGATAAAATATCTGTAATAGTGGCATTGCCCCTGGACATTTTAATCTGATTAATTGCTGTTTGTTTTTACAGCTGTTAATTTTTATTTCTATAATCCTTTTGTGTATACTAATTTGACAAAATGATTGTATGCAGTGATTTTAAATTCTAAATGAACTGTCTCAGAAAGATGTTTCACAGTGACACATTTTATTGCTTTTGTTTAACAAGGTGTTTAGTACTTATCAATCTATTTAGTTAAAGATCTTTCTTAAACCCTTATATATGATTATCACATTTTTTAAATTATAAGGTTATTCAAAAAAAATCTGGTCAAATAAATGATATAAAAACTTCAGAAAAAATTACAGACTTCATATATTATAAAAGCATTGATGTTAATATTTGAAAAATATATGTAATTTTACAATTCATATTATTAAACACAAATCCTTAACTGTAACACCATAAAAGTACATGTTATTGAAATGTAATTCAAAAGTAATTGAGCATTACATGCTTTTTTCAATGTAATTAATTAAATTACCATTACATGTAATTAAAAAAAAATGCTAAATTACACATTACATTCAATTACATGGAAAATTGTAATGCATTACACTAAATTACCATTACATTTTTAATTACCCCATCCCTGTAAGGGGGTATCTCAGTTGATCGAAAGTAGATTCTTCTCCACATGTACCATCGTATGTAAGAATAAACGTACATTACGTATAAACAACTATCACTGGAATAGCATATCAAAACAAAATAAAGGCGCTCATTAAAAAGTTAACATGCATTGAAATATTAAAATAATTTATATAATCTTAAAACGAGATTAAACGTCAAACAAAGTGTTCAATCCAAGAGCCTTATTTAATGTAAATCGAAAAGTTACAGTTTTTACTAAAAACAGAACAGATAAGCTTGTTATTTTGAATTTAACCGCGCTATTATACTCATCAACAAGTACGTACTGGTCACATGTGCAAATACCTGGATTGGATCAGATGATAGACATTTTCTAGATCTCAGGTAAAACAATGATTTGTACACGTACTGATGACATGCTTGAAAAGTAGTGGATTTGTTTCTAGCAAATAGAATTATTTATGATCAGTTTAAATTTTCATATGTAATCGAAGTCAATAAAAATAATGTTTTTTAATTCTACTTTCGTTTTTGCTTCGTATGTAAGGCTTGTCAGTATGTGAACAAATAGCACGGATAAATAACAAAAAGAAAACCACGAACACGTAGCATATTGACTAAATAATTTTTGTTAAGGTCTTTCCCCTACGTGGGGAAAGACCTTACTGTTTTTCTAATGTTTTTTTTTCCAACATTTTTTCTAAATGCCCTCCCCCCGTTTCTATTGATGTCATCAAGACCAAATATGGACCATCGATAGATCTAATCATGAGGTATTACCAGATGAGGCTGTGTAGGATTTCATCATCCCCTTTAGAAGTTATCTCCCTTTTATTGATTTTTTTCGACATGGCCCTCCCTCGTTGTTTTTAAAGATATCATGAACTTATTTGAACAAAAGTTAGATCTCATCATGATGTGTTACCATATGAGGCTGCTAAGGATTTCATCATTCCCTATGAGAGTTATGTCCCCTTAAAGCAATTTCTTTCTTTTGCATTTTTCTCAAAAAGTATTTAAGATAGAATCGATTTGAAAACGGCAACATGTACAAGACCAGATGGCAATGTTAATAAACATATACAATCATTTTGTTGTTAACCGTTATAAGGAGTTATTTCCCTTGAAAAAATATACACAATTTTTGAAAAATTGTATCTCGAGAACCGGAAGTCGTAAAGACTTGGGACCTACACCAATAATCTTAAGTTCATATGACCTTCAATTTGCATCCAAGGTCAAGGGTCACCGAGTGCAAAAAAAAATTACGCTGCAATTTCAAGCTTTCATATTAAGAAAACGATAAGAGTTTGCTGCATACTTACAGCGTATAAAATGTTCCTCTCAACGAGCTCTACATTTTATACACTGAGCTCAAAAGAGTCCGACTGTCTATTGAAAAGTTACGACGGGATAATTCTTAAAAGTATAGTATTATGTGTATATCTTTTTAAAGGTAACAGATATCAACCTAGTATAAACTGCAAAGATGATCAGTAGTTTAAGACCTTCAATTTGAGGTCAATGTCAGGTCATGATGAAATTTCACCTTGACCTTCACATTATACTATGACCTTGATCTTGTGATATTTGAAAGGTCAAGTGGTCCTACGTTGAATGGTGATAGTCTCATTTCTCTACGACTTCCGGTTCTCAAGTTTTGTATTGCATCATATATTTGATGATTAATTGTCACCTTGGTGAACTTTGAAATTGTCCCAATTCTTTTTCTATAAGGTTGTCCTTCAACTGTAGATCATTTATCATTTAACAGATTTGAGATATCTATTGTCGTTTTAGAGATAATGCAGTTTGAAGTTTTGCGAGCGGAGGCATGTATTTCTGAATTATCAAGAGCTTACCACTTAAAATGTTTTAGACATTGAAGAGGTTGACATAGTTATATGTTTGACAAAATACCAAAAACATTCCATGGAAAAAAACACCAAAAAATCAATTTGAAATTTTCAAGTTTTGCATTGACTTTGTAAGTTTCATAACTTCTATTTATATAGTTGATATTGCATCATTATTTGCACTTTGTCAAATGGGGTCATCTGATATATCAAATTGAAGGTCTCAATAAACTCTACTTAAAAATGAAAATTTTAAACCTCTTTTTATCCCAGGTCGAAGGGTGGGGTCATTTAGTGCAAACATTCAAATTTCGCAGATGGTAAGGTTGTCGCATATCAAATGAAAGAACATAAAGCGTACATTTCAAATTTTAAATGGGCGTCTCCCAAAAATGGGTTGGATGGGGTCATTGAGTGCAAAAAATAAATTATCTTTTAAGATAGGGTTGTTGTATATCAAATGAAAGGTCATGATGTGGTCTTTTGAAATATCAAATTCCCGACCTCCAAAAATTAGTTGGATAGGGTTATTAAGTGCAAAAATCAAACTTTCTAGAACATGGCGTTGTCGCATATCAAATGAAAGCTAAACTTCTCTATGTTACATATATCATAATTCCGATCTCAAAAATGTATGCGGATGAGGTCATTAAGTGTTAAAAGGAAAAGTTTCAGAAGGTATACTTGTCGTATATCAAACGAAAGGTCGTACAAAGTACATTACGAAAACATCACTTTTACTGGAAAGACCTTTCAATTGTTTTACAAACAATTGAGATACTAGTTAAGGTCTTTCCCCTACATGGGAAAGACCTTATTGTTTTTCTAATTAAGGTCTTTCCTCTCCGCGAGGAAAGACCTTATTGTTTTTCTAATGTTTTTTTTTCTTTTTTTTCTTCCAGCATTGTTTTGGCACACCCTCCTACCGCGTCTATAAAAGTTATCAATACCAAATCTAAACCATCGATAGACCTCATCATGAACTTATACCAGATGAACTTTTGTAGGATTTCATCATCCCCTTTAGAAGTTATCTCCCTTATATTGATTTTTTTCAACATTGCCCCCCATAAATATTTTAAAAGATATCATGACTTTATTTGGACAATAGGTAGATCTCATCATGATGTGTTACCATATGAGGCTGCTAAGGATTTCATCATCCAATATGAGAGTTATGTCCCCTTGAAGCAATTTTTTTCTTTTGCATTTTTCTCAAAAAGTATTAAAGATAGAATCGATTTTAAAACGGCAGCATGTACAAGACGAGATGGCATTGCTCATAAACATATACAATCATTTTGTTGTTAACCCTTATAAGGAGTCATTTCCCTTGAAAAAATATACACAATTTTTGAAAAATTGTATCTCGAGAACCGGAAGTCGTAAAGACTTGGGACCTACTCTAAAAGTCTTAAGTTCATGTGACCTTCAATTTGCACCAAGGTCAAAGGTCACCAAGTGCAAAAAATAAATTACGCTGCAATTTCAAGCTTACATATTAGGAAAACGATAAGACTTTGCTGCATACATACAGCGTATAAAATGTTCCTCTCGACGAGCTCTACATTTTATATGATAAGTTCAAAAATGTCCAACTGTCTGTTCAAAAGTTACAACGGGATGATTCTTAAAAGTATAGTATTTTGTGTATATCTTTTTAAAGGTAACAGATATCAACCTACTATAAACTGCAAAGATGATCAGTAATTCAAGACCGTCAATTTGAGGTCAATGTCAGGTCATGATGAAATTTCACCTTGACCTTCACAGTATACTATGACCTTGACCTTGTGATATTTGAAAGGTCAAGTGGTCCTGAGTTGAATGGTGGTAGTCTCATGTCTTCACGACTTCCGGTTCTCAAGTTTGGTATTGCATCATATATTTGATGATTAATTGTGACCTTGGTGAACTTTGAAATTGTCCCAATTCTTTGTCTATAAAGTTGTACTTTAAATGTAGATCATTAACCATTCAACAGATTTGAGATATCTATTGTCGTTTTAGAGATAATGCAGTTTGAAATTTTGCGAGCGGCGGCATGTATTTCTGAATATACAACAGCTTACCACTTAAAATGTTCAAGAAATTGAAGAAGTTAACATAGTTATATGTTTGACCAAATATCAAAAACATTCCATTTAAAAAAATCCCAAAAAATCATTTTGAAATTTTCATGTTTTGCATTGACTTTGTAAGTTTCATAACTTCTATTTATATCGTTGATATTGCATCATTTTTGGCACTTTGTCAACTGGGGTCATCTGATATATCAAATTGAAGGTCTCAATAAACTCTACTTAAAAATGAAAATTTTAAACAACTTTTTCATCCCAGGTGGAAAGGTGGGGTCATTTAGTGCAAAAATTCAAATTTCTCAGATGGTAAGGTTGTCGCATATCAAATGAAAGAACATAAAGCGTACATTTCAAATTTCAAATTGACGTCCCCTAAAAATTGGTTTGATGGGGTCATTGAGTGCAAAAAATAAATTTTCTTTACGATAGGGTTGTTGTATATCAAATGAAAGGTCATGATGTGTACATTTAAAATATCAAATTCCCAACCTCCAAAAATTGGTTGGATGGGGTTATTAAGTGCAAAAATCAAACTTTTTAGAACATGGCGTTGTCGCATATCAAAAGAAAGCTCATCTACCCTGTGTTACATATATCATACTTCCGATCTCAAAAATGTAGGCGGATGAGGTCATTAAGTGTAAAAAGCGAAAAGTTTCAGAAGGTATGCTTGTCGTATATCAAACGAAAGGTCCTACAAAGAACATTACGAAAACATGACTTTTATAGGAAAGACCTTTCAATTGTTTTACAAACAATTGAGATACTAGTGTTTTTTTTTCTTTTTCTTTTTTTTCTTCCAACATTTTTTTGACATGCCCGCCTCTTGTTTCTGTTGAAGTTATTAAGACCAAATATGGACCATCGCTAAACCTCACCAAGATGTATTACCAAATGACTCTGTTAAGGATTTCATCATCCTCTTTAGGAGTTATCTCCCTTTTATTGATTTTTTTCAACATGGCCCCCCCCTCGTTGGTTTTAAAGATATCATGACCTTAATTGGACAAAATGTAGATCTTATCATGATGTATTACCATGTGAGGCTGAATAGGATTTCATCATCCCCTATGAGAGTTATATCCCCTTGAAACAATTTCTTTCCTTTGCATTTTTCTCAAAATGTATAAGAGATAGAATCGATTTGAAAACGGCAACATGTACAGGAACAGATGGCAATGTTAATGAACATGTACAATCATTTTGTTATTAACCCTTATAAGGAGTTATTCCCCTTGAAAAATTGTACATAATTTTAGAAAAAATGTATTTCGAGAACCAGAAGTGGTAGAGACTTGGGACCTTCACCAATAATCTTAAATTCATGTGACCTTCAATTTGCAGCCGAGGTCATAGGTCACCGAGTGCAAAAAAAACATACGCTGCAATTTGAAGCTTACATATTAGGAAAACGATAAGACTTTGCTACATACATACAGCGTATAAAATGTTCTTCTCGACGAGCTCTACATTTTATACATTAAGGTCAAAAATGTCCGACTGTCTGTTCAAAAGTTACAATGAGATAATTCTTAAAAGTATAGTTTTGTGTGTATATCTTTTAAAAGGTAACAGATAGCAACCTACTATAAAAGTGCAAAGATGATCAGTAATTCAAGACCTTCAATTTGAGGTCAATGTCAGGTCATGATGAAATTTCACCTTGACCTTCACAGTATACTATGACCTTGACCTTGTGATATATGAAAGGTCAAGTAGTCCTGAGTTGAATGGTGATAGTCCCATGTCTCTACGACTTCAGGTTCTCAAGTTTGGTATTGCATCATATATTTGATGATTAATTGTGACCTTGGTGAACTTTGAAATTGTCCCAATTCTTCTTCTATAATGTTGTCCTTCAACTGTAGATCATTTATCATTTAACAGATTTGAGACATCTATTGTCGTTTTAGAGATAATGCAGTTTGAAATTTTATGAGCGGAGGCATGTATTTCTGAATCAACAAGAGCTTACCACTTAAAATGTTTATTAAATTGAAGAGGTTAACATAGTTATGTGTTTGACCAAATACCAAAAACATTCCATGGAAAAAAACACCAAAAAATCAATTTGAAATTTTTATGTTTTGCATTGACTTTGTAAGTTTCATAACTTCTATTTATATAGTTGATATTGCATCATTTTTGGCACTTTGTCAAATGGGGTCATCTGATATATCAAATTGAAGGTCTTAATAAATTCTACTTAAAAATGAAAATTTTAAACCCCCTTTTCATCCCAGGGGGACGGGTGGGGTCATTTAGTGCAAAAATTCAAATTTCTCAGATGGTAAGGTTGTCGCATATCAAATGAAAGAACATAAAGCGTACATTTCAAATTTCAAATTGACGTCCCCAAAAAATTGGTTGGATGGGGTCATTGAGTGCAAAAAATAAATTTTCTTTTTAGATAGGGTTGTTGTATATCGAAAGAAAAGCCATGATGTGTAGATTTGAAATATCAAATTCCTTACCTCCAAAAATTAGTTGGATGGGGTTATTAAGTGCAAAACTCAAACTTTATAGAACATGGCGTTGTCGCATATCAAATGAAAGATCATCTTGTCTATGTTACATATATCATACTTCCGGTCTCGAAAATGTAGGCGGAAGAGGTCATTAAGTGTAAAAAGCGAACAGTTTCAGAAGGTATGCTTGTCATATATCAAACGAAAGGTCGTACAAAGTACATTACGAAAACATCACTTTTACAGGAAAGACCTTGCAATTGTTTTACAAACAATTGAGATACTAGTTTTTCTTTTATCTTGTTTTAAACATGATAAATGAAAAATTGAAAGTGTTACCACCAGCAATATTGTTTTAAGTAGTACTGCAGACAAGTTTGTACACAATTGTGTTGACAATTATAAATACTTTATATAACACTGATTGAACACTTTCAAATTGTATCTCTTACCGCTTTTAACCAAAATAAGGATTTCTTTCCTTCAAAACATATTCAAGGTAAACATGGTAAAGACTCAAAACAAAAAACAAGTCATAAATATATATCATGTCTTGTGTACTTCGGTGCTTAACTTAACCATGTTTAACAATGTTAACATTGTTAAACATGTTTAGGAGGAAGGGCAAATACATACAATATATAGGTTCTTCAAGATCGGCTTATCGCTATCAATGACAAGACATTTGAAATCACACGTACACTTGGAAGAGGGATTAAAGAGACAGATTAAGTGTTGTAATACACCCTTTGACCTGGCTTCTTAATTTACTTTTGTTGATCTTAGACCTTTCCCCATTTAAACAAATGATAATACGAACAAATGTATTAAAAGTAATAATATTTGTAGCATTGCACTTGAAAAATTACAGTTCTACGTTACAGATTTATCTTGTCAAATTAACTTTGTTTACTTATTTTCTTGTCTTATTTTATAAATACTGTTACAAATAGTTGAAGCAGGAACTTCTGTTCCAAAAATAAAAGAACGATTTTCAGTGACAATAGATTAAAACCCGCCTCAATAATTTTCTGGACGACAGTAATCTGTTTGTTCGCCCATTTTGTGGCAAGCATATATGCTTACATGACTTGAACCAACAAAATTCCATAGAACGTTAACATGGTGAAGATGCCTTAAAATATGTTAATCGGTCCTGTTATGTAAAAAATGGTGGATATGTATATTAAGCATCGGTGAATATTTATATTTAGATATAGGAAGATGTGGTATGAGTGCCAATGAGACAACACTCCATCCAAATAACAATTTATAAAAGTAAACCAATGATTATAGTTCAAGGTACTGCCTTCATACCGAGCCACAAGCTAGTGTAAAAGTATTCAAACGGGCAAAATCAACGGTCTAATCTATATAAAAAAAAACGTGAATAGTTATCAAAGGTACCAGGATTATAATTTTGTACGCCATACGCGCGTTTCGTCTACATAAGACTCATCAGTGACGCTCATATCAAAATATTTATAAAGCCAAACAAGTACAAAGTTGAAGAGCATTGAGGATCCAAAATTCCAAAAAGTTGTGCCAAATACGGCTAAGGTAATCTATGCCTAGAATAAGAAAATCCTTAGTTTTTTCAAAAATTTAAAGTTTGGGAAACAGGAAATTTATAAAAATGACCACATTATTGATATTCATGTCAACACCGAAGTGTTGACTACTGGGCTGGTGATACCCTCGGGGACGAAACGTCCACCAGCAGTGGCATCGACCCAGTGGTGTAAATAGTTATCAAACACGTATAAATTATAAACAAACGACAACTACTGTACATCAGATTCCTGAATTAGGACAGGTGCAAACATTTGCAGCTTGATTAAACGTTTTAATGGTACCAACCCGTCTCCCTTTCTCTGAAACAATATTATAACATCACAACATAGAAAAACACACGATTAAATATCAATTGGAAGGCTTTACCCAATCAAAAACGTACATTAATAAGAATGGGAAAAAAACACATCTAATGATTTGTCTTCCCTATAACAGACTTTTTAAAAGCAATTTTATTGTTTTTATTTTATTTTTTGTAGCATGTCGAGTAAATTAACTGAGTGTGGAGTATGCAACTACCGTAAAATCACCAAGCCATCAGTGGTCTGGTGTTCAGAATGTGACGAAGGACTTTGTGAGGAGTGCAAAGAGCATCATAGAGCTTCAAAGGCGACTAGAAGCCATAGTATTATTTTACAATCCGATTACCAGAATTTACCTTCTGATATATTGAAAATCACCAAAACATGTTCAGAACACGATGAAATATACGTTATATTTTGTAAGAAGCATGATAGACCATGTTGTAGTCGATGTGTTGTTGAAACCCATAACGATTGCAAAGATTTCAACGCGATAGATGACGTCATTAAGTATGTGAAATCTTCAAGTGCATTCTTAGAGATGGAACAAATATTGACAGAACTTTCAGAGAATTTACAGAAAATAAAAAAAAATCGACAAGAAAACATTGAAAGTCTTAAGGAAAACAGAACAAAAATAGAAAAAGAAGTTCAGCAGTCACGAAGCTTAATTGACAAACATCTGGATAAGTTGCAGGAAAGTCTGATAAAAGAGTTGTATGACACTGAGGAAAAGGAAAGCACAAAAATCAAAACCATAATATCATCCATTCAAGAAAATGAAAGAAAGATTACCGAATGCAAAAGTACTTTAGATAGAATTAAACTACATGCATCAGACCTTCAGACGTTTCTGGCGATGAAACACATCCAGCAAGATGTCAGGAACAACGAACACTTTTTGGAATCCTTGATAAAGGAAAAGAAAATGAACAATGTTTCCATTACCTGGAAAAACGAAACTGCCTTGAAGATCTTACCTGTCCAAACTAAGAAGATGGGGACCATAATACTAGATACCAGGGCAGGTGATGCAACACTAACAAACAGAAAGAATCAACAGGCACAGATGATGATGCCTACTACACCTGTTCCTACTATTGATGATATCAAACTTACTTTAAGACAGAATGTGAAAACAATTGGAAAGGATATCACAGATTGCTCCTTACTTCCTGATGGCAGGATGATTTTTTCCTGTTACATTAGTCGACTTATTCAAGTCCTAAAAACTGACCGATCATTTATAGATTTTACATTAAAACCAGGTTCGCGTACTTCGCATATATACTATATTGAAGAAAGCCAAAATATCGCTGTAGCGTCTGGTCATGACCCCACTTGCATTACAATTATTAATATGAAAAATAGAAACACTGAGAAATCTATTAGAGTTGAATCAGAGATATATGGAATAGTTCATAAAGATGGGAGATTGTTCTTTAATGGATATAATAAAGGATTATGCGTTGTAAACATAGATGACGACTCTATAACACAGCTAGTAAACGATACCTTGAATCGATATAGCAGCATTGCAATGTGGAAAGATCAACTTTATTTTATAGGCGAAGATGATTCAGTAACATGCTGTGATATACATGGGGCAGTTAAATGGAAATTAAAACTAAACACTTTTCTTAAAACGGTACGAGGTATTACAGTAGACAACTACGGACGTGTTTACGTATCGGGCTATGGATCTAACAATGTCGTCGTCATTTCACCAGATGGAAACAAACACAGATTGCTGCTGTCAGAGAATGATGGTCTTAAAAATCCACAACCTGTGTGCTTTGATCGAAAAAATAACAAGCTACTCATTGCAAACAAATGCAAAGACGCATTTCTTTATGACGTTTCAAAATGAATTGATACACTATTCTTGAGATGAGCTGTTTTAATATTTTTTCAACGATTAACGTTGTACTGTCCTCTGTGTGCTCTAAAAAATAAAACATCTCAAATACTGTACAAATTTAGTATGTAACAACTGCATTTGTAATCGCTACATTCTTTTGTTTGTATTAAACATAAATATACGCTAATTGCGGACTAGTCATTAGTTTTAATATGATTGAAAATGTTAAAAAAATATTTATATGTGTTTTAAAGTCATAGCGATTATGATTGTTGCTATTATATATTTGTTAGTGTTTTTATTTGATCTTTTATATCTTCATTGTCAATTCTTCAAGCAAGGTCAGGTTTTGGCTTATTTGCTATATATGTTATGACATGGTTCATTGCCCCCTCATTACAATATTAATATGCCACTGCTTTAATTGCAAACGTTTTGTTGTATGATTTGATTTCGGCTTTCCTGTACGCACAATAAAATGCCATTTTCATCAGGCAGGTCAATTATGAACTTCGATAAAATATCGTGTTCTGGTTTAGATTAAACTTGAATGTACCCGAGTTATTATCGTTGACAATCAATCACGGTTGTTTTAAGTATTTGGCTGTTCGTCTTGCCATGTCATTGTTTACTTATTTCACCAGATGGACAAATTATCTTCATTTTCTACAACCTTAGTTTGTGTTTTGATCGAACAAATAACCTGTAACTAATTGCGCATTTCTTTATGATGTTTCAAAATGATTTGTTACAATATCACATTAATTTCTGGGAGTTAATACGTTTGTGATGAAAAACGATCGAATATGCGTTATTTTTTCCTTCGCAATTAAACATTTCTATTTTGGGACAAAAACATTATACTCAATAAAAATTATGAATCTATCTACGTAGTGAAAATTTGATAGTGATGCAATATGTGTTTATCCGGAATCGGTTGCACAAAATATAAGAGAGACGGCACGCTTGATATGCCAACAAGAGGCTAGATGATTCATATCTTATTTACAGATGCATTATGGCATGAACAAGAGTAAGATAGGCGCGCATAGAGCATAAATCCAGAAGCCATGACAATATCACCTTAATCCGTTCCGTAAGCAGCTGCTACACAACGGTGAAATGAGAAAATTCGAAGCAGCAAATAATAAACAAAACTATTTAGACACATGCAAAAACCGTAAGTATATATCATATAGACTGCAACCTTAAACAATGTAAACCATTTTCTTTTGAAAATAACACATGATTTGAAAAACAGAAAAAAAAATCAGTCACTTTCTTGTTTGGTAACAAATAAATTGTAACCGCTGGAACATATTATTTAACAAAATTGTATCCCCGTTCGGCTTTCCACCTTTGTTCAATTGCATTGTACCATTTCCTTAGTTAGAATAACAGTTTAATATATTTCAAACGCAATCACAGAAGATTATACTGAAAAAAATCATTACATTGAACTTTGTTGAACTAAAACTTTGTATTGCTTTTGTACATGTTTATTCTGTTTACTTATTTTGGAGAACGTGGATTCCGTCGGTATTTTATTGTTACCTGAATATGTCTCTTCTTTGTCTATTTGCGAGATAAGAACATATCGGATAACTAATTCCCCCTTCATTTCAAATTAAATCAAAGAATGTATTACGAGAATGTATATTTCTGCAAATTTAAGATAGCAAACCTCGAAATACATTCATTGATTTGAAAATAGATATGAAGGCATTAGTAGTTTGTCGTTGAATTACACGTTACGTATAGCATGCATCAACGAAAAACCCGGGCCCTGGCCAGAATAGGGTTTAACGGTCATGCGCTGAACTAATCTACTGGACGTATACTTCAACCTCAAATACCTTAAAGAACTGATGATTGGCAAATAAATGATAACGGTTTCATAATCCTTGTAGACCTCTAAACAATGGAAAAGTAACAGCTGTTTTAATAAATTTCGTATGTTCATTGTTAAAATTATTCATAAAAATTTAGAATCGACGCTAGCATATGTCAATGTGTTTCAATTTTGGTAGGCTAATTGTGTAGGTACAATGGTAAGAAATTGATAACTAGAACAGGAAAAAAGGCAATCAGTAATCACCGAAATCCAGCTTTTTGAATTAAACAATGTTCCTATTTTGACCAGACCGTGACTTTGTATACAAGAAGTTAACTGCATCGAAAATCACGTTCCTACGAGACCGGCCATAACTATCATGTGACCACTTATTCTCAAGAATAAAGGAGGAGCGAAAGATACCGAATGAACAGTCAAAATCATAGATCGAAAATAAACTGAAAACGTCATGGCTAAAAAAGAAAAAGTCAAACAAATAAATAATAGTTCACAAGTCACAACATAGAAAACTAAAGACTAATGAACACGAACCCCACCAAAAACTGGGGGCGATTTCAGGTGCTCCGGCGGAAGGGTAAGCAGATCCTGCTCCACCTGTGGCACCCGTGCGTCGTGTTGTTGATGTTATTACAAATCCGGTAAATACTCTAATTCGGTAAGTCATATTCGTGAAAAGGGAAGGGGGTTGTTGTTACTATTTGAGGAACATATCCGATGTCTGCATGCAGTCATCTGTGAAACGGTTATTCCATAATGGTCAATTGCGATCTCCAATTGCAACTTACTCGAGTCTTGATGGCGTCCGTAAAATTTATAAAGGGATGATTTCAACTTCACCATTAGGAACTCTTGGTTTAATAGCTTCTTTGTGAGGAGCAACCCTCTATCAAGAATAAACTTCGCCATTACCGGATAGGAAGGGAGTAAAACTTCTAATATTAATTAAGTAATCCCAATCGAGCAAGTGGTAGTTCTGGAGTGGAAAACTCCGATTATGTAACAATTAAATCAGGGGTTCTCTTAGAAAGATAGTTTTCTTGTATCATATAAAGTGACATTCCAGTTGTTTTAACATCTATCATATGTGTGTATTTACTGATGACCAAGCAATTTTGGTAGTAAATCAAATTCTGACTCATTTACATTATATTTACAACAAGAATTTGACAAATAGGTAACGTGGGGGGAAAAGTCACATTCAATGATACATTGCATGATCACTCTTTGTAAAATGCTAAAACAGCAAAAATATCTCGTGGTAACTTATAAGCAAACGTAACCTTAAAGAAGATGTGTACTTGTTCAGTTCTGAAATCTTGCTTAGAACAAGACATAGAAAGCATTGACAGATTTCAAAGAAAGGCTTCCCGTTTTCGTTTTGTAACCACCAAATACAGAAATGACATGTCATTGAATGACGCAGCCTCTTTGATATTAGAAGAAAAGATGCATGGTTATACACAATTAGAACATATAAAAGTTATAAAACTGTAAGAACAACAAATTAATTTCCTCATAAAAGGACAAACTGGACATTCAAATGCAAGCAGTTTCGTTATTCCATTTTGTATAGCGGAATACATAAACTATTTTTCTCTCTTAAAGAACAATTCCAGACTGAAATAGACTATTATACAATATAATAAATAGTGCATCAGTAGACCTTTTAAGTTCAAATTTCAATCTGAAAACATCATTATATTATATTAAATTCATTTATGCATATTATATTTAACCAATTATACCTTTGTAACACATTTTCTTTAAATTTATATTTGTATATAATTGAAATGGTATATAATAGGAATCCAATGAACGTCATGTTGTAAGTCAGTAATTCTTTTTAAATCCTCAAGTTTATTGGGGTGTAAAAACGTTGGCCGAAGTACTGTATGCGCACGGTCAAACGGCTTTTACAACCCTATGAAGTTACAAAAACATGCATTCACATTTTTTAGCTAGGATCATGAAACCACGATTTTTATCAAGTTTTTATTTAATTTACCTGTGCACTTTATTGTGGGACCTCGTGTCATCATGAATGATCAATTTTATTGTGTAATTACGAAATTGACTAAGGAATAACGCGAGATTGCAGTGTAGCAAATCAGAATAACGTATTCTAATGAAACATAAATCTAATGTAATTATATACTGATGAAAACGGGCAGGGCACTGATTTTACCATGCCGCGTGTCCGTGGGATGTAATTTTTATTTACAGTGAATGCGGCGATATACAAAAATAAAAATATGAATTTCAACACAATTTCTTTTCTTCTGTTTATTTTGTACTAAACATTTTGGTTTAAAGACATTGTAGAATTTATTTAAATGTATCTAAATAGATGTTTATTGAGAACAAATATTGGAATCTGTTCTCCCATATGGTTCTCAGGTTTATTGTAATATTATTCTTTGGTAAAAATGAGTATTTGTATGAGTCTTTAGTGGTTTGTATGAATCTGAAAGAATAAATATATACGGTATGTAAATATTATATAAACTGATAAAAGAACTAAGATCATATAGAATCCATCTTGATTACCATAATTTATCATTATTCATTAAACATTAAAACAACGTACTAGGCGTTTCAAAAACACGGTTTTTTCTTCATTTCAAATTGTCGTTTTTTATATGCTTCAGAGCGTAGGATCTCGAGGAGACTTGGGGCGGAGGGACTACAGTCATAGGACAAAATGGAGTTCTCACTCAAAAAATTTCCTATCATTTCAACTAAAATCGATATTTTTCAAAAAAATTATAACCAAGTAAATCCATGAGCGATATTTATAAAACAGATACCATAAGATGCAGAAATGTCTGAAGTTTTTTTTTATTTGGCCATAATTATGGTGAGGTCTGTATTCTTTATATAACGGGTTAAACACAAATGCAAATATTTAAGATTTTAATCATTTGGTTAGAATACATAGCAAACTTTTCAAGAAATATTTTTCTTTTTGTTCACCTCGTCAGAAATTTAAAATAAGCATGCATAATATCATGGTCAAATAAACAATAAAACTTCAGACATTTCTGCATCTTATGGTATCTTTTTTATAAAAATCGCTCAAAAAGCTACTTGGTATAAATAATTCTTTAAACATATTGATTTTAGTTGAAATGATAGGACATTTTTTTTAGTGGGAACTCACTTTTGTCCAACGACTGTATATAAATTACATTGAGAAAAGAAATTAAGAATGTGTCAAAGCGACTACAACCCGACCATAGAGCAGACAACAGCCGAAGGCCACCAATAGGTCTTCAACGACATGTTTTGTACTCCTCCCCTATCATTAAACTGGACTCCTGTTGTGTTCACTTGTCGCTACACGTCCTCGTTTGAAAATTATTTGGTCGCCATTTTTTTTCAAAATTTTATAAAATAAACAGCATGTAACAACTTTATCAAAAGGAACCAATGTTTGATTCTATGCTGCTTTAAGGTACGGCAATGACTGAAAACGCGAGCATCCAACGGTTATTTGATTTTCAATGCAACAATCTTACAAAATATATTTTTAACAAGTCGTCCCACGCTGTCAATGGGGTCGCCATCTTGAAAAATAATACCAGATTTATGAACATGACTGATTTTCAAATCAATTTGGAAGGAACATAATAAAAAAATAAACTATTGCATATACGATATTTCAAATATTTATGAATATAGTAATAAGCAAATATTCCCACAATTATTCCATCTGTTTTGTTTAAATCGCAATTTTAGGTTTAACACGACAACCCAATATTTATCGGAGTTGGATGAACGGTGTGAACTTATCGAGGTAACAATTAAGACAAAATTTCAAAAGCATTTGAAAGGGAGAAGACCAAAATTTAAACTTTTTCAAATGGCATATAAAATATATTTCGAAATATATGAGGAATTACTATATATTCCCACACTTTTTGTATCATGAACTTAAAGTACTTTATTCGGAGTGGCTATTTGTCCGGCTAGCCGGACGAATAGTGCCAGGGCTATTTGTCCGGCCATTGTAATGCGCATGTCATATAATGTGCGTTCGGAAGTGCGTGTAACATTATCTTCAGTAGCACCAAGGGGGCGCGTGTAATCTGATCACTGATTTTCAATTTTAAGATCATGGCTGAAATATTTGTGATAAATTTTGCAGTTTTCGGAATTTGACAATGGAACACGATATTATGAGCTTCCAAGAATGATATAATCTTATGAAAGGGACTCTAAAAAATTGAAATCACAAGGAAAATGGGAAATAAAAGATAATTATATATAATTGATCGGAGAATTAGTTTTACAAAATTATTTGATTCGCTACAGCTGTGTATAGGTGGAAAAGATGCTCAAAGCAAGTGTAGTTGAAAAAGGCCTTTACAATTGCAGGTCTAACTGAATGAAATTTAGCTTAGTTATAATCCAAAAATTAGTCTTGCAAGACAAGAAAAGTGACACCCGATCCCCTCACTCAAAATATGGATAACTTTATGTCAAGGGGTCTATAATTCTCTTTGACAGCTACAGACATAATTATTTTGTACCCTTTTCAGCTAGACAAAATCCTTTACGTTAACTTAAAATGCACGAGTCAAACACTACCCAAGTTTGTTTTACAAGTAAATTCTTCTCTCCTCTTATATAAAAAAAATATGGGATATATATGATTTTATTCTAATTATTCGTTATCCACATTGGACTATAAACTAGTATGAAGAAAACAATTTCAATTACCAGTAACAAGGTTAGGCCCTAACACTAAAGATTTCAAAACATGTGCTACCCCCTGGTGATGCTAAAGATAACATTACACGCACACACAAATATTATAGTGACATGCGCATTGTATTGGCCGGACACATAGTCCTGGTACTATTCGTCCGGCTAGCCGGACAAATAGCAACTGCCTACTTTATTTTATCGATTCTTGAAAGCCCCCGACTGTGTAACTCGAATAATTCAAGCGGCCCTTTCCGTGTCTGATTTTCTCCCACACGAGGGCTTGAAGTTGGCACGGTAGTATTTGCATTCCAGAATTAAGGTTGCTCTTTTGTGTACCCTACTTAGGTTAATGTATCTAAACAGTGTGATTGGACAAAAAATACAGTATCAACTGAACATACTTTCCCAAACTGAGGGATGAATTAGGTGTAGAAAAATATGAAATAATTTTACATACAGATGAAAATGAATTTTTGAGAATTTTTTAAAATTTTTTATTCACTGCACCATAAAAGACCTAAAAATACTAGTGGCCTTAGGTTTTTAAAAATAGCAAAAAAAGTAAACGGTCATGATACATATTCACATTCATTTCTGAATAGTAAAATGAAAGTACTTCAGTTAACTGTGAATGTAGAATTTTTTGCAATGTTAGAAAGTGGTGAAAATTCTAAAAAGGCTATCATTATCCCTTATGGGCCAGGAAATACTACCGTGCCACCTGAACTCCTTATGGTCATTGGCCGCGTCGCTTGCTCTCTGTGAGAGAGAGCCAATCGGCGGCAACCAGGCCGGATAATGAGTCTGCGCAACTGACTTGTAATTGTCTTACCAAACACGTGTGTTCAATTAACACAAATTCGATAATAATTACTTAACATCAATTAACATTAGTTTCCATCATTTAACATCAATTAACATCCGGAACTCCTCCTTCTTTAGCTGTCAACTTAAATCAAAATTCCCATATGGCATAGCGGTGTGAATTTTCCGGTTGACGGTCTGTAGGGAGCTACCATTTGATTTTTAGGGGGGGGGGGGGGGGCTAGGATGAAATTTGAAAAAAAATAGGCAGGACAGAAGTTTTGAGTAAAAAAAAGGCAGGATGAGACAATTGCCCAAAAAAAAGTCAGGACGACAATTTAGGCAAAAAACAGTCTGGATAAACTAAAAAAAAAAGCAGGACCAAACAGAGTGAAAAATAAAAAGGCAGGACAGAGATTACAGCTAAAAAAAAATGCAGGACAAAATTTTTCATCCTAGCCCCGGTCTCACTAATTAGCGACAACAAGAATTTTAGCGACAACAAGCGTCAACAAGCGACAAGAAGCGACAACAAGAATTATTTTAGCGACAACAAGCGACAAGAAAACATTTTTTTTAATTAAAATTAATTATTGCAATAAATATTTAAAAAATATGAAAAAGAAAATAATTTTAGCGACACGAAAGTTAAAATTGATAGAAAAAAATGAAACATTTATATTTACATAATATTTTATCATCTATTATGAATAACAGCCAGTATTACGTTTAATTATTGTATTATGAGATTACTTTAATTTCCTTGTGTTTTAGAACATATTATTTATCTTATAATTTGTTTTTTAAAACTCTTTTCGTGCAATATGTATTAAGCTCGCAAAATGAATTACTTGTGCATCATTGTCCTGAAAATATTGACACAAATTGTGAAATACAAAGAACTGAAACCAAACAGGAGGAAAAGAAAATTGAAATGTGAATGTTTTCATCTTTTTATTTGTTTATTGCCTCATTACACGATATTTATCATGTTTATGCATATTGATTGAAGATGAAAGGAAATTAATGACAATCTTGAGTTTTCAACAGGTGTTCACTATTTACAATGATTATATTCTGGCGCGTGTAATTGTATAGTCTGACGCGTGTACAAAGTTGAAGGTGTTAATTGGATGTTATTGTAGCAATAAAACAGGGGACACGCGACTCGTTAATCTCATTTGATGTTCCACATTGTGTGTACTGTTATTACCTTAGGGTGAAGCCACATCTAATGTTGTTCCTATCAAGAACAATGAATTATACTGTTAGAAAGGAAATAATATTTCATGTTTTTTTTTCAATAAATCCTTCAAAGGAAAGTTTACCTTTTTTGTTTTTGTTTCAATTTTATAGCGTGTGCAATTCCTTTTCTCTACCAAGCTGACTGAAGCCATTCAACTTTTATGTTTAGTATAAAGTAAATTGTCAGCATTTCAGTATTATTCTCGCAAAAGTACGTGCTCTGTATATGGACCCCAAGGTAGAACCACGTCCTCGTCGTAGGGTCTGGAAACACGCTTAAATAATAAAGATGGCAAAGCGTGGCTGAGAGTTCTACAAATAAAGCATCGAATTGACATAACAAGAGTGCACTTAGAGCATAGTATTAAGCAAATGAATCAAAATATTATATTCCATTATGCCCGCTCCATATATCTCCATTCGTTTATTCATACTTTGACTTTGATGAAAACAGATACATACATTATCTTATAAATATTCTTCATATTTAAAAATAAAAAAAAAGAAGCTCAATCTCTGTTACCTGTTACCTGTTACCTAATCTGTAAGTTCCGCCTCTGTCAGGCGCACCACCATACGGTGTAACTTGGGAGTTGCTATATACAGGGGCTCAATCACACCTTAACTACATGATTTATAATGGGTTTCATCATGAATTTTTCACAAATGTAAAATTTCTTCATCTCACATAAACTTCGCAATCTCTTTCTTTCTCACAAATGTTTCATTTCTTCGTCTATCCGCTTTTTAATAAAAACATTTTAATTAGACATATTTGCTCGTATATTTAAAAAAACCCATTAAATACAAATTTATTTATATCTTATAAAAAAAAAATTTTTCTTGTCGCTAAATAGTCTTCTTGTCGCTTGTTGTCGCTAAAATAAATTTTGTTGTCGCTTCTTGTCGCTTGTTGACGCTTGTTGGTTTGGAAGCCATTCCTCTAAATAAGACTAATATATCACAGCTGGAATCTTTTCATAGAAAGAATTTAAGACATTTTCAATCTCTTCCTCAACGCACGGCTATAGCTGCAATATATCTTTTAATTGGTGGATTGCCAATAGAGGCTGAACTACACAAAAACCAACTGTCTTTCCTACATAATTTACTGTCTTCAAATGTTCAAAGAGTTGATGATATCATCATCAGACAAATGTCGGTCAACTATGACAACCCGAACAGCTTCTTCTCAAAAATTCGAGAAATCCTGTTAAAGTATGGACTGCCTCCAATTCATCTTCTCCAAGAAACTCTTCCCTCAAAATTGAAATGGAAATCTCTTGTGACGAAGCATCTGAACACATACCGGCAAAATACTCTAAGGGACGACGCAGAATCTAAATCAACTCTAAAACATATGGATATTGAACATCTTCCTGTTGGCAAATATCATCCAGTATGGACTATATTTGACAAGACAAAAGCCGAAGTTCGGAAAGCTATTATTAAAGCTAGAATAGTTTCAGGAACCTTTATTCTGAATTCTGATCGAGCGAAATTTAATCAAGCACCTTCTTCAGTCTGCCAACTATGTAATCTTTCTGAGGAAAATATCTCTCATTTTCTCCTGGAGTGTCCAATTTTATCAAATACTAGAATTACATACTTTCAACCAATCAAGACATATGTTACTCAACATATAACAGCTGAAGTCTGGCACAGTGTCTTTCAATCTAAATCAAATATCATCAGGCTAATTATAGACTGTAGGCATTTCTCACAATCACTAAGAGACGACAAGATAATGAATATGATAGAAACCAAAACAAGGGAGATGTGTTATAAACTGTATATCAAACGCTTAAAGTTGCTTGAGGCAATGGATGGTTGACGGTCTGAAACAAACAGTTTTTATTCCGTATAAGTTGTGTTTTAACGTTTATAAAAGACACTCGGATTTTATGTGTAAATAGAAAGAGTTTTCTTTTACTGTGTATTATACTGGTGGATATTAACTTTTAAAATATATATAACATACATATATTTTAATGTGTAAATAGTACTTTTACTTGGAGATAATCCTTGGTGTTCCTTATAAAGGAAGCTAATACGGAGAGAAGAAGAAGACGATGAAGAAGTCGCTAATTAGTGAGACCCTTTTTAACAAATGAAAATGAAAGAGACCGTGACTGACTTACTTTAAAGATTTTTGTATATAGAATAATGCCTCTTTAAATCCTTTAATGGTCAATTCGGAAGTTTGCTCCCCATCCAGTGTATTTTTACCGGTAATTATCAGTATTTACCCGTGTTGGTTTTGTGTACTATTGTATTTTTGAAAACCGCGGGAAATAATTAATGTAAATATGTAAACAAATCACTTGAACTATATAAGTAACTGTATCAGTCATTGGATCGTTTTGGTAAGAATAGACACTTTTAAAAGGGACTTTCTAGTATAGAAGGTCCCTAACTTGAAAGTCCCTACTTCTAACGACAAACCAGAGGTTCTAAAGAAAAGAGATAATTGGTTGTTTTCAACAGTGGCGGATCCAGAAATTTTCATAAGTGGTGGCCCACTGGCTGCCTAAGAGGGGGCCCGATTTCGTCACGCTTGAGTGATTCCCTATATAAGCAACCAAATTTTTTTCTCTAAAAAGGGGGGGGGGGGGGGGGGGGCGCCTCTGTTCAAATGAATGTAATTAGCCTAAACAACTGGGCCGAAAAAAAAGTTAATTTTCTGACCATTTCCTCATCAGCTGCGCAGTTGGCATTTGAATAAGTTATTGCTTGTGTACAGAATTAGAATTTTAAACTTTGCACTTGTGGATGTAAATGCACTATTCTACTGGTGGAGGATTATTCGACTATATTTTAGTGATTTCAACAATATATATCCCAGAGGAACCAGTAATGACGCACCTAAGGTTGTGTTTGTCTCTGCATTTAATCAACCATTTAAAAGAAGTAGAAAAACGGAATGGAATAATAGATTGATTACTTGTTAATATATTTCAATCATTAAACAGTAGATATTTGAAATATTAAAAGCAATACAAATCATGTTTGCTAAGATTGCAAACGGACTGTCAAAAAATGTTGGGTACCAGTAATGACGCACTGTAAACAAACCAGTAAAAAACACTTGTTCGTGCCTGATAATCGAAAAATTGCTTCAATCTGGATTCTTTAAAGTTAACACTGTTCAACAAATTCTATTTTATTTACAACTTTTTAAATTTTCATACACTTTAATGATCATGGGGCAAATAGAACAAAATTTTATAATTATTTTTTTTCTTTCAATTTTATCATAAAATTGTATAAAATTTATGAAATTGATATATATATTCCATATATTTGAAAATAAAAAGTAATTGCATTCATAAAACAACAATGACAATAATACATACATCGATGTTTACCTCATACATTGAATGAAAAAAAAAAGATAAACCATATAAAATTATATAAGCGACAACCATTTGTTCTACTGTGATTCCCGCTTAAATGTAAAACCATGTCACATGACAGTCATGTGATTTCAAAAACACAAAATGGGGAAGCATGTGGTTACATATTTTTATTGGCCAAAGTGGATGTAGGACTGATAATCATCCAGGGAAGGGTAGAATGTTTTTGGCCTTAATAAAATGGCGGAATTTGCATCATCTTTAATATTTTAAGTAATAATAACATTTCTGGGCAGAGTTTAAGGCATCTTTGTTGTAGTCAGATGACCTTCACCAACATGTTATGTACGGTAAATGTTGATGACGTCACGGCTTTTGTTTAGAAATATAAAACCGAAAAATAAATCGGTGCGTCATTTCTGGTCCGCGTCAAAACAGGTACCAAGACGATATATATTGGATTTATTTCCAAGTATGTAGATTTTGGCTTATATAAACTCTGAAATCAAAGCATTTAGAGCAAATCTGACATGTGGTTAATTACACCTTATCGCTATTTGTCAGCCATTGCTGGAAATCACACAGGTTCCCGTAAAATTTTGACGTCATAAAACAAAATATCTGACGCCATCACAATGGAAAAGTGATTGTTGTTGACGTCAAAAGTTCAAGCGGCCAGGTCAGCCGGGATTAGCGATAAGGTGTATTGTTCATACCTGTCAACTGACCCGTATTCTGCGGGTGTGAGCAGAGATTTTCACAATTCTGAGGCAGGGCTTCCAAAACGGTCATATATTCCAGTCATTTTTATAATGTCCGGTAAAAGACCGGCTGGGCAAAGCATGAAAAGGTCATCTACTTTTTAGTTTTCAAGGCTTTTTCGGTCATTTTAATATAATTCACAATCTTTTTGACCCAACCATTTGCCTTTAACAACCACACATTTCCGGTCATAAAAGTGACATGATGATTAATTACTATCAAAACAACCCCTACTACAATGCTTTCTAATTTTAATCAAGGTTAATTAGTTGTTGGACAGCTGAAATCTACCTGTTCAGATGACAGGTAAACTATTTTCAGTACCGGACATCGTATAAATTGATTGGTCTATTCACAATTATTTTCGTACATTTCAGCGGTTTTTATCCAATTGATTTAATCCAAAAGATTAAATTCTTAGAAATTAGTTCATGCATGACATGATTTGATGAAAAATTTAAAAAGGTTTTAAATCAAAAATCGTCAGAACTACGTTGTGTGAACTAGAACACGTATGCGCATGTGCACATGTGGGAAATTTAATTATGCATCTACATTTCTTCAAAAATGCTAAAATTATCATTGAAACCTTTATCTAATGTTCATTTCAAGTATTTTGTTGAAGAAATAACGTGGAAAGAGCTTCTTCACTCAATCGTGCTTTGTAAACGTACACGGAATTTACATATCCGTTTATGGTCCATGTTTTACCATTGTCAAGTCAACATCTGGTTTTAAAAACGAAAGTAAAGTTTTTGACAATGTCCTTTTGCAAAAGTAAAGAGTCTAAGGCAGATATGAGCACGCTGATATGCACACTTTGAATGATGCACTGCAATTTAACAGTTTACATCTGAACATCAAATTCACATCAAAGTAAAGTTTGTAATCAATTATTTTAATCTAATGTCAATCATTTGAATGGCCATCTGAATACCATAATTGCCTTTTTGTGACTAAGTCTTAAGGGATTAAAATCGGGATCAGATATAAAATGTCATGAATGTCCGGCTGGCTCAAATATTTTTTGGAAGCCCTGGTATACACTGTTACCTCCGTCTGTCGATCCTTCAGTCCATCCATCCATCAGACTGTCCCATGAATATTTTTCGTTGCATTTTACTCAGAAACTGAAATACAAAATGTACAAGGATTTTGGACATTTGGTTTCAGGGTTTATATAAGCCAGCTTTACCATGTAATGCTTTTTCAGATTCATTCACTCTACAACTTCCTGTTTACTGAACACTTTTATAATTTTACGCATGATAGCCAAGTTGAATATTTTTATTACATTTTTCTCAGGAACTACAATACAAGGTTTTCTGAAATTTGGTTTCAGGGTTAACATAACATGTATAAGTCAGCTATACAGTGTAATGCATTTTCAGATTCATCACTTAACTCCTCCTTCTTAGGCACGGTATTATCAGTGAGCAGTAAAGCTTGCAGTTTCACTTGTTAAATTAAAAATCATGAATTATAATTCGTAAATATTTTTTCAGGAGTCAGTGATAATGAGTTCTCTTGATGATTGGTCTCCTCCAGTTTCTCCATCTATAATAGCTGCTATGGAGGTTGATGTCATACCAGAAACTTGTCCATCTCAGACTGAAGGTATATACTTGACAATTTCATTGTTTAAGATTTATAAAGTGATTCATGTACCTGTGTAATCAGAGAGCATGATTCTTGTTAAAAAATCACTTTGTCTTTGTTTACAACCTGGGGCCTCTGTGTTAGAAGGCAGCACTTTAACCAACTGAGCTAAATAAGTACATTTGAACTGCTTTAAGTCAACTGCTTATAGCTGACTAAGTATGTACAACATGTACTAAGGGAAGCAAAACCATAACACTTCCTCCATCACACGAACAATCATTAGCTACATGTATAATGATGACAGTTTCAACACATATACCGTACGGGTAGGGACTTATTTTTATGGATGTCTAAATCCGTCTAGATGTCAGACTGGTCGGACAGTTGTCCCAGTGTAATAAACACCTGCTGTGCAATATCCAAGTGGAAGGTCGTAAATCAATCTGTACCAGCTTGATTAGAATTAAATTTTACCTGTACAGATATATTAGAATTTATGGAGGATAGATAAATGTAAAATATTGTTATGTATTCAAAGAGAAAGAATTAAAATTAAAATTAAATATAAGAAATAAAATTAAAATTAAATATAAGAATAAAAAAATTAAAATTAAATATAATTTTATTATTTTTATAATTTGAAAATGAAATAAAGACGATTTTTAACAATATATTGTGTTGCCAATTATTTCAATAGTTTTGTGCCAATAAACTATTTTGTATTTGTATTTGTAAACCGTAAATATTTCATCTAATTCAAAATAATAAGCCTAATAACAACTAAGACTGTTTTCAATAGAAGTTTAAATCAAATTGTTGAGACTTCAATCCCGTAAATTATACGAGTTTTCGTTGATGGTTATATTATTTCCCGCTTTTAACGTCCTGTTCCTTTATATGTTATTATAAGAAACTCAATTTTAAGTATAAGGCCAACATATCGTATTTATGAAATATGTATAGGCATTGTGAATTAAGTTATTTTCCTTTTGATACAACTTTCCCCGTCGGAGCCTCTACATCTATTCACACCTGTCAATCATTTCTCGCAAGTGAAACATTTTGCAATGTTTTGGTCAGACA
This sequence comes from Mytilus galloprovincialis, assembly GCA_037788925.1. Classification (NCBI taxonomy): domain Eukaryota; kingdom Metazoa; phylum Mollusca; class Bivalvia; order Mytilida; family Mytilidae; genus Mytilus; species Mytilus galloprovincialis. The sequence continues at coordinate 19,888,771 of CM075332.1, forward strand.
GATCACTCGTGCTTTCTATTTTGACATATTTCCCGTTAATCTCTTTGAAAGTCAAACAATTTGTTTCCTTTAATACAATATTTATAACGCCGAGATCATATTTCGATTCCTTGTTGACACTCGAGATAATATGCCTTTCTATTTTCATGTCTGAAATTTTTTATGAAAATCGCCGGTGTTATAAATATATTTTACAAATTGTATCAAATCGATACACGAAAATCAAAGTTTAATTTATATAGTTTATTGAATAAATGCACATTTATACCCCAATTGGGTTGAAGGCTAGTCGTACTAGTCATGATCAGCTGTCTTTACTTTTTCGTCGTACTTCTAGTCATTCTAAAGCTCGCGCAGTCAGTATGATTTTTTAAATCGATGTTGTATTATTTTCGAAGTTTAAAGGAGGTCTCCAAATAGATTATTTAAATGGGAATCCGGGAAATGACTGGTAAAAATAAAACAAAAAATAGTTAAAGAAGACTAAATCGTGTTTTTATTATACATGTATGTAAATCGATTAAATTTCTTTTCTGGTAAATCGATCAAGAGCCTCAAAACTAAAGCACAATACTGTCAATCATTCCACATCAAATTTAATCATGAATGAATTTTCCCACGGTCGGTCAGTAAGGTCACCTGTGTTTACCTTTACGACATTTCCCGCCATATAAAAATATCGTGCAGTGGACAAAATCGATATTATTGTGAGTGGAGTCAAGTTAAAGTTTAACCACGTGCACACGGTGTTGATCACTGATATGTGTATCATGGAATTGTCTTTTCACGGCAATTTTTTCTTTTGGATTGCTATAAAAAATATAACATACAAGTTTCCTTTTTTACATGGATTGTGCGTAAATTAATACTATGCAATTAAGTTCGGGATTTCGGGATTAACCCTTTCGGGATCTGGGAATTCTTTTTTTCGCGATGTCGGGATTTAAATTTATTTAAATTTGGGACCTTGGGACTTCGTGTTTTTAAGCCCGGGATTTCGAGATCCGGACCCCTGTTACCCCCTACCCCCAAATGCAGATCAATTATATTAATTTAGCATAATGAACAAACACGGAAATCTTGAAATAAACTTATGCCCGGGAAGAATCAATATTTTCTTCTAGTGTTATTATTTGCGTTCGATTTTAGTTATACATCTCCGACTTTCGGACAATATTTGTTTACAGTAAAAAGTAAAAACTACAAAGAATCATCAAGCTACTAATAATATACAAGTATTGCTCACAGTAATTATTTTTATCTCGGAACTGACACAACACAGACTGAATATTAAATACAAATTATAGAAATATTTTGCATGTGACCACGTCAAACTAAAACATATGCAGCAGCACTTGAGACAGCATTCTGCTAATCAATCGATTTACGTGGAAAATAAATCAGTAAAATAAAAATAACCGTAAGCTTCAATAAATAGGATACATGTAAAAATATATATGTTTAAAAAATTTATGCAAACAAATAAGAAAAAGATACAAAAAAAAAACAAAAAAAAAAAAACATAAAATAAAAATATTTTTTAGGAACAAAGAAAATAAATAACAATTGAAATATCAAAACCATAATTAACAAAAATAGGCTATTTTTATTAAACATAGTTTTCTCCAGTACTTCACCTGTAAAAATATTTTATGTCAAATACGATGTAGAACTAATATAATCAATAAAGTGACTGAGAGGTTAAAATTACAGGTAATCTGATTCTGAAATCAGTGAACCGTAATTCTAGCAACACGATTAAGATGAAAGGACCATTCACACCTGGATCTGTTGATTAATGACCATACTACCTACCATAAAAATGTCGGATTATTCATATCCGACTAGACGGATTAAGACATCCATAAAAATAAGTCCCTACCCGTACTGTATATACTGTAATAAGTCCGCTAAAATATGTGTTAAGGAATTCATTCCAATAATATTATGATTAGTAGTTCTGGATTTTCTTTTGTTTAAACACCCTGTACACTTACATATGACTTAAATTGATTCACTGAGTTTTGTTGAGCAATTACACACATGATACAGATCACTTTGACTGACAGTGCATCACTTGTGCTTTTTTAACAGTCAATGAACAAAATCAAGATAATTACACACGTTAATTTAAAGCATTTCATTTGGATGAAAAGTGTCAGTGGTTACAAATACTGATCTGTTGGTGAAAAGGTTTTGAAGAGATTCTCATGAAAACAGGGTCAGAGCTCACAATTAGGATTGGTTGTTCTATCAAAAAAAGAAAGATCATTAGTAAAACCAATAATAATAGTACATAAAATTGAGAATGGAAATTGGGAATGTGTCAAAACGACAACAACCTGACCATAGAGCAGACAACAGCCGAAGACCACCAATGGATCTTCAATGTAGCGAGAAACTCCTGCACTCTGAAGCGTCCTTCAGCTGGCCCCTGAACAAATATGTATACTAGTTCAGTGATAATGGACGTCATAATAAACTCCGAATTATTCACAAGAAACTAAAATTAAAAATCATAAAAGACTAACAAAGGCCAGAGGCTCCTGACTTGGGACAGGCTCAAATTGGAGCGGGGTTAAACATGTTTTTTGAGATATTAACCCTCCCCCTATACCTCTATCTATATTTCTTTTCTTACAGATTACTATACACATGGGAACAGATCAAATACTGCTTCCCCATCAAAGTTAAGTGATATTGGAGATGTATTTGTCCAGGAGCAGACTGTAGATGACTTTCCAACCACTTCTACACAATTTGATAACTTAAATGATGGTCAGGTATGATTGTATAACAATAAAAGTAAAACATGTAATTCAGCTTGAGAATGTATTTTTATTTCAAGCTGGTCATTTAAAAGTTTATGAAATTAACAAATGTAACAAACTTCAAAGTATCATCATGATCATATGGATGTTGTTTGCACCAAAACCTACTTAACCCAATAGACATATAACCAACTTTTGACGCCCTTAACAACAACTACATACTAGTTCAGCAAAATGGAGCCACACATTAAACTCTAAAACATATGAACACAAATGAACCGAAACTTAAAAAATATACCCACAACACTTACTCATGTTAATAAGGCTAGAGGTTCCTGACCTGGGACAGACACAAAAAAAGCTACGAGTTTAAATATGTTTTGTGAGATCTAAAACATTCCCTTTACCTGCAGCCAATGTCATGAATGTGGAATAAACAAACACATAGCAACTTAGTTTAAAAGAATTATGAGTGCATGGTAAGAATAGGTTCCAGAAGATCAACATAAATTAACAAAGGACTACTAGCAGCTATTGACATACCAGCTTCTGACCTCAATTAAACCTGGTGAAAGGGTGTCTTCATTGTTGGAAAACTGACCACAATCCTTCTGTTAGGGGTTTAATATTATGCTGTCATAAATTATAGGAACTTGTATCATGATGTTTTTTTATAATTGCAGTCGTCTCCCCTGAGATTACCAGAGACAGAAGTTATACCAGATAGTATCATGGTGGAAGAACAGACAATACAAGGTATAGTTATTGAAAGTTAGCGTTTTGGTTGATTCAATGCAATGGTTGTCTAGGCTTATTACCATGCAATTACCAAAATATATAAATTGATAACAATGATACAGTTGAAAATGCCTTTAAAACCGCCTAATTCAATAATTTAGGCTTTTCAGAATACAGAAATCAATAGTTTTTGACGAAGCAATTATTTAATGTCAGAGAAATTGATTTAAAGCCAAAAACTATTTTAGATGTTAATTATCATGATTATGAAATTATGAGTACATACACTTTTTTTTTTATCATCTATTGTACTTCTAAAAATATTTTCAACAAACGAAGAAGACAATATTTAGAGCAGTGCTTTTAGTAAATTAGTGTATACAGTCCAAATTGTAAAAATATAGAAAATGTTCAAATTATTCATGTTATTTACATATTAAATTCTCAGTGAATTTAGACTTTATCATTAGTTTTTGATTTTATCAATTATTTTTTTATGCCCCGTCTACGATAGTAGTAGGGGCATTATGTTTTCTGGTCTGTGCGTCCGTTCGTCCGTCTGTTCGTTCGTCTGTTCGTTCGTCCGTTCGTCCGTCTGTCCCATGTCAGGTTAAAGTTTTTGGTCGAGGTAGTTTATGATGAAGTTGAAGTCCAATCAACTTGAAACTTAGTACACATGTTCCTTATGATATGATCTTTCTAATTTTAAAGCCAAATTAAACTTTTGACCCCAATTTCACGGTCCACTGAACATAGAAAATGAAAGTGCATGTTTCAGGTTAAAGTTTTTCAGGTTAAAGTTTTTGGTCAAGGTAGTTTTTGATGAAGTTGAAGTCCAATCAACTTGAAACTTAGTACACATGTTCCTTATGATATGATCTTTCTAATTTTAAAGCCAAATTAAACTTTTGACCCCAATTTCACGGTCCACTGAACATAGAAAATGAAAGTGCATGTTTCAGGTTAAAGTTTTTCAGGTTAAAGTTTTTGGTCAAGGTAGTTTTTGATGAAGTTGAAGTCCAATCAACTTGAAACTTAGTACACATGTTCCTTATGATATGATCTTTCTAATTTTAAAGCCAAATTAAACTTTTGACCCCAATTTCACGGTCCACTGAACATAGAAAATGAAAGTGCATGTTTCAGGTTAAAGTTTTTCAGGTTAAAGTTTTTGGTCAAGGTAGTTTTTGATGAAGTTGAAGTCCAATCAACTTAAAACTTAGTACACATGTTCCTTATGATATGATCTTTCTAATTTTAAAGCCAAATTAAACTTTTGACCCCAATTTCACGGTCCACTGAACATAGAAAATGAAAGTGCATGTTTCAGGTTAAAGTTTTTCAGGTTAAAGTTTTTGGTCAAGGTAGTTTTTGATGAAGTTGAAGTCCAATCAACTTGAAACTTAGTACACATGTTCCCTATGATATTATCTTTCTAATTTTAATGCCTAATTATATTTTTTATCCAATTTCATGGTCCATTGAACATGGAAAATGATAGTGTGAGTGGGGCATCCGTGTACTTTGGACACATTCTTGTTTATAATATTTCGTTGTTAATTTTGTTTCTATTCCTCTTATTATAATATTGCAGAAGATTTCAGACCTGTGCCATTTTGCTGTAAGAAGTTCAGAGGACAGACATTTGACAGGATAAAGGCATTTAAAAGGTGGCATTAATTATTAATACATATACATTTTGTTTAGATTTTGTGATTGATCTTAAAAATATTTTATTGGAAGCATAAATACTTCTTAGTGCAGGGAAATATAAAACTTATAGCAGCAACATTGTATACATTAAAGGAACTTCTCTGATTGGACAATTTCAGTGTTAACAAAATAGAAATTCTCTAAATGAAAGTTTATTTTTATTCGTATTTACGATTAAAAGGGCACAGCATTTAGAGTCTGAACATATGTTAGTACATTATTTCATCCCATATCAGGTTGAAGTGTTAAATTAAAGTAACTGAATAATATGAATTGCAAAATAGGTGTTTTTATCCAAATTTGAAAAAATAACGTCATGTAAAACCAATCAGTATTCCTTGTGTTACATCATTGAACATATGTTATTACCAGAATTTATTAACCAACTAAGTACATTATTGCCAAAAATTACCCTAACTGGGCTTAATACAGACAAACTGGGCATTAATACAGAGCCATTAGGCATTACAGAAAAACAGAGTTAATATCAAATATAATAAATTTAACATGGCCGCCGATTTTCAAAACGGATCGCCTCGAATAAAAATCATCATAATTTTATTTAGTGACCAGCAACCAACATTAGAGGAACCATATATCATGTATATAGGGATCACTGCTTATCCTGTTTTTATGCCCCATCTACGATAGTAGAGGGGCATTATGTTTTCTGGTCTGTGCCTCCGTTCGTCCGTCCATGCGTCCGTTCGCTTCAGGTTAAAGTCTTTTGGTCAAGGTAGTTTTTAAAGAAGTTGAAGTCCAATCAACTTGAAACTTAGTACACATGTTCCCCATGATATGATCTTTCTAATTTAAATGCCAAATTATAGTTTTGACCCCAATTTTATGGTCCACTGAACATAGAAAATGATAGTGTGAAGTTCAGGTTAAAGTTTTTGGTCAAGGTAGTTTTTGATGAAGTTAAAGTCCAATCAACTTGAAACTTAGTACACATGTTTCCTATGATATGATCTTTCTAATTTTAATTCAAAATTAAAGTTTTGACCCCAATTTCTTGGTCTACTGAACATAGAAAATGATAGTGCGAGTGGGGCATCCGTGTACTATGGACACATTCTTGTTTAACACTTAACTTCTGTCAACTTAATATCTTGGATATTTGGTATATGGGCAGGAATTCGGTAATTATGCTAATGCTACTTTAGTGTGACATTGTAAGAAAAAAATAGAAATCATTATAAGCTTCTAAATTTTTTACAAATTATTGCTACAAATGGTGTCCTTCTATTTGTAACTAAAAAAAATCATTTTTAAACTTGCGTCAGTTTGGAACCGAAGCAAATTATGAATTTGGAGCATGTAACATGGACACTTTTTCCAAATTGAGATTAATGATTCCTTAACTTATTCAACATTCAATATCATATATATTGATCACAAAACATTGTCTATCATCAAAACTCTAAAATTCATATTTTCATTTCTTTCAGAAATTTTGTGAAAGCAAGTTTCCTCTACTTTTCTGTCAATGTTACATGCAATGTTTAAGAGATAAATACAGTAAGAATCATTTTCTTTCTGAACATGTAAAGGCTCTTTTTCATTGTGTTACCCTCACATTAAAAAATTGTATTAATATTTTTGCAATTATCTCATTTCTGTCATAAAATAGTGACTTAAATGTTGCATGTAACGTGGACACAAAAAATATGAATAATGAACCATGCCAGAATTGACCTTAAAAGATATAAAAAGCCTCCAAACAACCATCTGAATGTAAATTATACAATTATACTGCCACATTTCTCATATATGATATTATTTAAATAGTGGTTAATACCAAAACCATTCACCTAAATTTCAGACAGCAGACATATTTTTTAACTATACCAGTAGTTATGCTTGTTCATGGTGGTACACAATGGAAGGCTAAATTAAACGATATTCAAATGTCAAAATAACCAGAAAAATAAAATTAAGACCAAAGATAGATCAATTGATGAAGGAGTCATCCAAAATTTCCACAACATGAAACATTTTTAAATCAGTAAGTAAGCAACCCGTTTTGTTATGCACAGGGATGAGATTGATAAGAAGACAACCACACAACCATCAGCATCCACGAAGTTTCTCACTCAATAACTAATACTGACAAAGTAAGGGTACAAAATGATTACATGTATCCCTCATTCATGTGACACAGTTACACTTAAAACTTATAGTATGAAAAACCAAGACAAATTATGGACAAATCTACGAGAGGTTGATACAGCTGCATTTATTGAGAATCTTATTTTCAATCGTTTACATAACTTCTATAAAGAACAATTTGGGTTTCATCTTTGAGGTTGTTGTCTGATAGGCATATTACCCTATATCTCGTTTTATTTCTGCTGGTTAATCTTACATTTATGATAACTTTTTAAGGTTTAAACAATAAATTTTATTTCAAACATTAAAATATTCAAAACAAGTTTCTTGTTTCTTGTTTTCTGTCTCCAACATCTTCAACTTTCTATCTGAAAAAAGAAAAAAACAAAACACAATTAATCTACCCTCAATCAGAACCAAAATCCATGCATAGATTATAAAATTTACAATAAAATATAGAAACTCGCAAATATCTTGTTTCGATTTATCAATGCCATTTCATCTTGAAAACTTGTTACCTAAACTACAAGAAGCCACAATTTAAAGGGCCCCATAATGACCAGTGTAAAACAATTCAGAAGAGAAAACCAACACCCATTAGACCATAGTCCTGTTTTCAACTTTATTTGGCCTTCTTTTACTTTTTTGTTTCATTAGCGTCACTGAATAGTCTTTTGTAAACGAAAAGCGTTTCTGGCCTACAAAATTTCAATTTTGGTATCCATGATGAGTTTATTATTATTATTTTGAAATCAGAAGGAGCCTGAACCTCTTATAATGCAAAAGATATTCTGGAAAGTCAATTATTGGCATAACAATTAAAAAAAAATGTTACAAATTGAATTCCTCGTGATTTCTATAATGAGCATCAGTGAATACACATGATACATGTGTTGACTGGTGAATGAAAAGGGATAAATAAACAAGATTTTGAAATAACTATCTTCTACACTGCTGTAGAATGGTCAAATTGGAGATCACTAGTATGTCTGCATACACAGTCACCATCATCTGGTTTTCTGACACAGAACTACTATCTGACTGGCTGAAAGGACCGTCACCACCTGACTCACTAATAGGGACCTTATCAGACTGGCTAACACAGACATCATAATCTGCCAGGCTGATAGGGTTATCACCATCTGACAGGCTGAAAGGGATATCACCATCTGACTGGCTGACAGGGACATCACCATCTGACTGGCTGACAGGGACATCACCATCTGACTGGCTGACAGGAACATCACCATATGACTGACTGACAGGAACATCACCAACTGACAGACTAATATGAACATCACCATCTGCCAGGCTGACTAGGACATCACCATCTGTTGGCTGACAGGGACATTACCCTCTGACTGGCTTACAAGAACATCACAGACTGACTGACTGACAGGAACATCACCAACTAACTGATTGACTGATATGTACATCACCATCTTCCAGGCTGACAGGGACATCACCATCTGTCTGGCTGCCAGGGACATCACCATCTGACTGGTTGACAGGGACAGTCTCTTTTTGCAGCATCTTCCTGAGAGTTTTCTTCATCACATTTATTGCTGATCATCTTTTTCTTTCTTAGGTTTATATTGCCTGTAGATTTTTTTTTATTAAAAATTGCATGTAAATTTTCAAGACCGACACCAATTTTGTTGTCAATGAAGAAAATACACTTCTAAAAAGAATATCTATATTTAGAAATAAAGATGAAGTTTGATGGTGGTAAAACAAGTTAAATTATCAATAATCTCTTTATAGAGCAAAGAAGTAAGTAAATGTTATCAGTTCTGTTCATGCGTGTAACATTGACAGAAAAGTAAAAGGTTGTATGTCAATGTTACATACATGAAGACCCGAAGATGAAAGTGGTGTGCTTAATAGTCAACTTTGGAGAAATAATATGATTGCTGCCCAGTAATATCTAATTAATCATTTGGGTTATAAAATGTTATATAAATGTCTGACTTTAAGGAAGTAATACCTTTGCATGTAACATAAAAAAATCTTGACACAAAATATTGTTGTCAATGTTACTAACTAGTGTTAAAAGACAAATTAAACATGAAAACATGAAAACACTTTAATTTTGTAAAATAAAAATAAGATAATAGCTCCATATGGCAGTAAGTTTTGTTTACGCATGTAACACTGGCCTGAACATGTAAAAGTCTAAATAATAGACTGTCAATGTTACATACACAATTTCTTAATGAAAAACAAGTTTAATTTGGGTTTACTTTATACATTATTTTTTAAAATAGGTATCATAATAATTACTTTGAATATTAAGAATTAGATTAACTGTTGATTTCAACACAGTAAAATCTTCTCATGTAACACAAAAAAGACCTGATACAAAAATCGTAGTCCATGTTACTCATAAAGTTATCATAGGAGCATCAAAGAAATTGTGTGATGACAATATTTCAGATGTTAGTCATTTATAAACTCAGATAAACTCATTTTAAAGCTCATAACAGAGGTTTGGAAATCAATGCTTTTAAAACATTATAATTCTGGGTTATGTATGTAACATTGACAGGAACACCAACAAATGATGAGGAAAAATTGCTAGTCAATCAGGAAAAAAATAAACACAAATAATTAAAATTCATTTATTTCTTTAATATCATTTTAATGAAGCAAATTTAAATTTCAACAAGATTTTATCGATTGAATAATTGTATGCACATTTATTAGGTTGTAGCATGTAACCTGGACGCAGAAGATGTGTCAATGTTACATGCCTTTAAACGATAAGAATTACAAGTAAATATTGTAAAGTCTAGAAATCAAGAAAGATCAACAACTTCTCTGTTAAGAATTCAGCATAAATTTACATTTGATTTAATATTATGCACTGGCCAATTATGCTTTAAGTGTAATAAAGTAATATTGTTTTTATTCTGGTGTCAATGTTACATTTTATGTTTTTAAATTAAGTGTCCAGTTATCTTATAATGCTGAGAATGAATACAAGTACTAGTTAATCAAATTGGCAATTAATCTGTGGTATTTCATGTAAAAAATTAGATTGATAAGGCAAACCGTACAAAAAAAAGCTTTTGCATGTATCATAGACACCTTTCCTTTGTAAATATTTTCGTGTCAATGTTATGTACAGAAATCTCTCCAGCAATAAAATGAATATCGTAAGGGTCAAACCTGTTTAAATACAAGATAAACTTATATTTTTTGACAAAATTGCAAAGCAAGTCACACATCATTATCAAAGAACCTAATTTACACAGAGAGTGCATGTAACACTTCATTGTGAGGTCAAATTAACCTGGTCCCACTCTCTTATCATCTGCTTGATCACTGGTATATGCCTAGTGTGAAAGATGACAAAGCCACATTTTAATGTAATTGTCAGTGGGTTGAAATGTGAAAAAAATAATTATGGTAATGCTTACTATAAAAAGTATACAACTGTTATAAAAAGATGAGTATTATTGGGCAGTATTGACACGAAAATGAAATAAATTTTCTTACCTTCTATATTTTTCAAACTTCAGTTGATTGATAAAAATCATGAAATCCAAATTGTACCTATTGTTGACACCTTTCAAAATTTGCCATGCTGGACCAATAACTTGTTTCCAAAGCTAATCAGCTAATGAAAAGGTGCATGTAACATTTGTTGACGGGAAAAGTTACATGCACTTGTCCATTTTCAAACGTATTTTATTTGCAGCAATAATCGGATTCTGTACAAAATGGGGTTTCTAAATGATAGACGGATCATTTTGCAGTTGATTTTCAACTATTCTAGTAGAACAATTCTTCAGGCATATTCTAAATATGACTAGGGGTTTTGCCACTGCAGAAATGTCACACTTGTTGTCTACAGTTTTCAACTACCAGCACATAACAAGTGCTGATTTTTTGTTGATTTTTCTAATTGGATCCATTTTTTTTGCATTTGGCAATAAAGACTAACCCACTTTGATATTTAAACAATGTTTATTCTCCATATTTGCATGATTTCTTTATTTTTTAATTGGATAAACACTATTGACCCTAAAATTTCACTAGCGAATTCCTGCCCATATTAAAAGCTTTATTATGGTGAAGTACAAATTATTTTTTTCAAACTAAACTGTCATTAAAAGAGTAGAGACTACATCAATTTGGCAGCAACATATACACTTTTGTTCATTTGATTAATAAATGTATTAAGAAATGGGTGTTTTTATAATGGCCCTGTTATATGTCCTCGGATGTCTGTAATGCCGAGGGCCATTACAGACTTCCTCAACCATTATTACAGATCTTTGACATATAACAGGCCATTATAAAAACACCCATTCATTAATTCTATAATATACTATAAATTCAAAAATTATTGCATGCATTTATTATTGTGATTTTGTCATTTAAGACTAAAATGCGATTTTAATTTTTGCGATATTCAGAAAAATCTAGTTTGATTCATATAAAAAGTTTTAAAATGCGAATTTTGATTAATACTGAAATGATAACCTTGTGGCATTTTTTCGCAATAATGAAAACATAGCAATAATTTCTGAATTTACTAATTGATTGACAAAATATAAAGTACATGTATCAATTTCTTTTCAGATTTCTACAAGAACCAGATACAGCAATTAATGACAACGACATAACAGAAGTGTTCTCTTCTCAGGTTGTCTTGGATACGGTTCCTGAAAAAATAGGTCACCTGTTTTACAGTCTAAAGTATGCAACTATTAAGTTTTTAAATCAAACAATTTTTGATTTTGTTCTGTTAAGTTGATTTCTTATAGAGATATAATCTGCATTGCCTTACGGTTATTATTTAACTTTATCTGTGATATATTGTCGCTGGGCTTCCAAAATGTTGTAAATTACAACTTTTTCAAGAAAAAAATATCTAACAAACAAGCTTTAAAAATTTTGACAAAATGCGTGCTACCAAAATGATGTATGTGAACTCCAACATTTTTGTGAATAGCAGTGAAATAAAAACTTTGGCATTTCTGGATTATCCAAGAACTTAAATTATTTACATAGAAATAAAGAAATGTACAATTATTTTATTCCCAAAGCCATTATATAACGATTTTCAAGTTTTCATAATCATTTTGGAAGCAAACTTTACAAACTACTGACATTGACAATTTTGTAATATGTCTCATTTCAAATGTTTTGATTGGTCTAACTGTATGCTATTTTGTAAAACCAAAGTTTTCCTCCCGCCCAGACCATTTGTGTGAGAAACTAGTTTTAGCCAAAAAAAGTCATTTACAACATTTTGGAAGCCCAGTGACGATATACAAAATGAGTTTGTCTGCACACGTTTTATACATTATTTTTTTTCCCCTTATATACATGTATTAATACATATAATTCAATGAAACACCTAGGAAATCATAAGTTAGTCATTAGATAAAAATGCCAGAATAATTGTATATTCATTTCATTAGATAAACACAAAAGCATATTGGTTTATTCATTAATTAAACACAACAGCATAAAGGTTTGTTCATTAGATAAACACAACAGCAAAAAAGTAGAAGTACTGTCCCCCATAAATATTCAGGAATTTTTTTTGCAAAAACCCGCATTTATTAATTTGACTGTTCTTATCTATCCATGCGTTTAAATCTGAAATATTCATTATATGATATATCATTTATTTTCAGACAGTTGATTTCCAAGATTTGTCATGGAAACCTGGAATCAGGTAATAGTATTGATCTGTAAAGCTTAAATAAATCTCATGATGAAAACTTAGTCAAAATTTAAATCTCTTTATAACAGACAGATGATGACATCCTACCTGCATCGTTAGCCACTAGTCCAATTACCCAGACTAGTAAAAACTGTTTTGGACCAGTAAATTTTTACAAAGAGTTGTTTGTAGACTCATATGGAAAATGCTGAATATTTGTCTTTGGACTAGAAGCCCGAAAAATTAGTGCAGACTCCTAGCACTATGGGTTCATAGAAGTCAAAGTTACGATAATAATGTTAAAAGCTGTGATAATAAAAGTCAAAGCTGTGATAATAAAAGTCAAAGCTGTGATAATAAAAGTCAAAGCTGTGATAATAAAAGTCAAAGCTGCGATAAGTCTGAATATAAGATTCATTCAAAGCAAATAAGAGATGAGGGAGAAATCTGAGACCATCTTGATATTATTTAAGGTATAATCAAGTCAGTTCATTATGTGATATATTGTAAGAGCTGTAATGTGTTTTAAAAAGAGCAATGCTTTTACTGTGTCTTACTCACACAAATTATTTATTGACAATGGACTGCCCTTATTGTATTGACCTTGATATATGACCTAGGTTGTTTGTCAGTTGAAATATAGACTATATATCATGTATAAATTAAAAGTTTAAATAAATTTGTGACAAAATGATTCTTTTAACCAAATTACTGTGGATTCATTATTATTCGTTGGATTTGGATTTTTGTGGATTTCGTGGTTATCCAAGAACCACAAATTCAAATGCTCAAAGAATTACAAATCTTGTTTAAGAATGTATGCAGACTTTTGTAAAACCACGAGATCAACTATCCATGAAAATGCAAGTTTTCCTCAATCCACAAAATTTTGTACCCACGAAAATAAATGAATTCACAGTAATTTTTCCCTTCCTTTCAGATACTGAATATTACAGCAGTAGAGAACAGATTATCACATTTTATTCATTTCTCAAAAAGTTTTTATACAGGTAATAATGTTTTTAAATTGGTAATAAAAACTAAACATAATGGAACAAAGTAAATAAAATTGAGAATGGAAATGGGGAATGTGTCAAAGAGACAACAACCTGACCAAATAAAAAACAACAGCAGAGGGTCACCAACAGGTCTTCAATGTAGCGAGAAATTCCCGCACCCGGAGGCGTCCTTCAGCTGGCCCCTAAACAAATATATACTAGTCCAGTGATAATGAACGCCATACTAATTTCCAAATTGTACACAAGAAATAAAAATTAAAATAATACAAGACTAACAAAGGCCAGAGGCTCCTGACTTGGGACAGGCGCAAAAATGCGGCGGGGTTAAACATGTTTGTGAGATTTCAACCCTCCCCCTATACCTCTAACCAATGTAGAAAAGTAAACGCATAACAATACGCACATTAAAATTCAGTTCAAGAGAAGTCCGAGTCTGATGTCAGAAGATGTAACCAAAGAAAATAAACAAAATGACAATAATACATGAATAACAACAGACTACTAGCAGTTAACTGACATGCCAGCTCCAGACTTCAATTAAACTGACTGAAAGATTATGATTTCATCATATGAACATCAGGCACAATCCTTCCCGTTAGGGGTTTAGTATCATACCATCATAACATATATGAGAAGAACATAACCCGTGTCATGCCAACAACTGTTTTTAGAATAAATGTGTTTAGTTCCGATGCAAAGACCTTATCAGTGACTCAATATTAACGCCAAAATATGCAATCTTTAATGACTTGACAACAGTATTGTAATTATATCCCTTCTTAATAAGTCTATTCAAAGGTTTTGTAAGTTTCTGAGGTGAATACTGACACCTTTGTGCTTTATAAAGAATATTTCCATAAAAAATTGGATGTGAAATACCTGAATGTATTAGAAGTCTGCATGTTGAGCTATATTTACGAGTAAAGCATTGAAGTCATTATATACTGTGGATTTATTATTATTCGTTGGCTACCATTATTCATGGTTTTCGTGGGTACAGGTGAACCACAAATTCAAATTTTAAAGGAATAACACATTTTCTATAGGCTTTGTTTGCAGAGATTGACAAAAACACAAAAATAAAAAATCCATGAAAATTGATACCCACGAAAATAGATAAATCCACAGTATATATATATCTAAATCCAGGCGCAATACATTTGATAGTGGAGACGTATATTGGGAGATGCTGCTATCCTCCCTTAAATTAATTAAAGTATTTTTGATTTAATGCCAGAAGTTAATATAGCTAAATATAAAAAAGAAGATGTGGTATGGTTGCCAATGAGACAGATCACAACAAGGGACAAAATGACACAGACATTAACATCTCTAGGTCCCCATACAGCCTTCAACAATAAGAAAACAAGTAGGGGAGCGTTATAGTTTGGTGAATTAATGCATTCAGTTATTATGAAAAGCAATAATATGAATGGGATGTTAAATTTATAAAGATATAATAAACAGATATATCAAGTTAAGGAGATGTATTTGCGAAAAATACCAGTCGAGAGAATGTTAAATTTCGTGAGCTGTAAGGCGAGGGAAATTCATTCTCAAGACTTATATTTTTTGCAAATACCCCTCAAGAACATGCAATATCTGTTTAATTACACCGAATGTTATGTTAAAAAACACATTGATGATCATGACGCTATAAGCGTCTAGTCGGATAGAGTATTTTTTGGCAAATACCACGGCAGAGAAGGTAAAAAAGGTATATCCTTTTTGCAAATACCCCATGCCAGCGGTGTTAAAAAATGAACGATATTCATTTGATAACAGTAAGTTGGTGAAAAATACAATGCCTATCAACCAATCAAAACCCATGATTCTTACATAAGGTGTAATTACAGTTTAAATTTTATTACAAATGAATGTACTTGTTGATACATTTATTTATGTTGTGATACTAGTTAATGATGTAAATATCATGTTCATAATTTATAGGTTACCCAGGAATCTAAATGGGGAGGAAGAAGAAATTATACAAAGAATTGTCACCTTACTACACAGCATAGTTATGTATGTTGACCGTCTCAGTGATATGAAATATGACATCACACTATCTGTGAGTATTATTACAGGGGCGGAAGGACCCTTTTAGGGAAAATTGGACAAGCCTTTCTTTTTAGAGGAATTCTGGGCTTATATACCTATGCCTTATTCTAGTCTGTATATTTAGTATTTGTATTGTCATCTGATAAAGTCATGCTGAATAAAAGGTGCATAGTTTTCTCTGCTTTCTAATTCCTCTGTTTTAAACATTGCTGGCCTTCTTACTACAACTGGAAAAAATATAACAATGATTGAATTTAGCAGTGTCAGTCCCTGTATAATGACAAAGTTCAGGTGTAAATATGACCCCTGTATATACCAAATCCCAAGTACACTATTTGATGGTGTGCCTGACAGAGGCTGAACGTACAGATTATGTAACAGGTAATTGGTGACATAACTAGACTATTGATATCGGCTTCGACCAAGAACTTGTTAATTATTGGTAATATTAATTATCAATTGGAAAACTAAACAAAACGGGAATGGTGAAATTGTTTTTTCAACCCTATTATCCTACATGTATAAAGTAATATATAAAGTTGAATTTTTTAATTCGTTTTTTTTTACTTCGTGTGACGAACAAATTAGTCCTTGTTATTTTAGTAGTAAAGAAAAGAAATCTTGTATTTACAGACCTCATCATGTGACTACAACAGATTCCACTTGAACCTTGACCTATACTGGAATACATTAGAAATCTTGTGTCTGTTAGAAGATAAATTTACTGGTAAATCATGTTATTATTACTATTTAGTACATATTTGTTATGCTAATTAGAGTGTTACATTGTCCTTTAATTTAATTTTATACCTTCAAAAGCATCTGTTGTTGCTTTGTTTTGTACAAATCTAAATGGAAAAATCACTTTAAAGATAATGATTTAAATTATAATTTAAATTTAAATTTAAACACTTAACAGAATTTACCACCTTCATCTTTGTTGAACGCTGTGTATAAACTGGATGTTTTTATCAATTAGGAAACTTATAATTGCATTTGCATACATTTATTTACATGTAGATCCTTTACCACTGAAGAAGTTAAGTTCTAGTTACAGTTCTGATGATGTTGAAAGTAGGTCACTGCTACATCAGATGGTACAGATTGTAGTGTGGGAACTTATAGCAATATCAATCTCAAATTTCCAGAAGGTATGTTAAAAAAGTTTCCTACATTTTAAGAGTAAAGATTGCATAAACTCACTTGAATACCTTTAGCCATTTGATGCTGAGCTATATTTCAAACTTCTCTGTGTTTTATGAGTTCACACTAGATAACACACATTATTTTTTATTGATGAATCATTATTAGCTTCATTGTTGAAGTCTGTATTTTAATATTGATCAAACGTTTTTAACAAAAGTAGAAGCACAGCTTACAAGGTGTAGATTCTATCATTTGCAGTTGAATTATATTATCAATAATATAGTTGTATGAACTGTCTATTTCTGTATTGACCCTGTTATAGATTCAAGGTTAGCTGTATTTAACCTGATTTTAAGAAAATTAAAAACTGGAATTGAGCATCATGTATTGGCAAGCTTTTTTCCATATTGGCCCTGTTATATCAGTTTCAAGACTTTAAAAGACGTTTCAAAACATTGCACACCATTTAACCTGTTAATTATGATTTTAATTTGGAAAATATGATACAAATATTTTTATGCATAACAATACCGGTACCACCAAAGTTTTAAAAGGAATGACATAAGAAAATTGAAACTGAAAGTGAACAGCTTTTTTCCGTATTGGCCCTGTTCGAAAAGCAATATTAACTCTTGTTTTATATAGACAGTGGAATGTTTTCAGTATTGCACATGCTGATTTATCCGTATTAGGATTATTTGCTCATATCATTTAATAAACAGTCATATCATGAATAACATTGAAACATTGATTTATCAGATGACCTACTGTATATTGATCACATTACATTACTTTATATCTAGTGATGAATTCTTTGACTGTTATTATTCATTTTAGAAGCAGAGTCAGGACTTAATTCACAGTTCTCCTTTTGACTGTAGCTGTGTACAGGACATGTGGAAGTTATTGGCTTGTCTGCTGAACCATAAAGGAGAGGTAATAAGTAACTATAGATCTACGGAAATGTGGTATGAGTGTCAATGAGACAACTCTCCATCCAAGTCACAATTTATAAAAGTAAAACCATAACATGTCAAAGTACGGTCTTCAACACAGAGTCTTATCATTTTAAGATAAATAGGAAGTTCACATTGTTTTAAATTTTTAAGCAGAAATTCTATTATGCATTTAGGATTTTGTTAATTGTTTGTAGATAAACTATTTTCAGGAAGCAGTTGTCAGAAATCTCAATATTATCTGTATTAGTTTTATTTTATGATATTTTATATTTTTAGTCGTTTTGGATTAACTTACATGAAGTAATACATACTTTGTTGGGAGCTGAAATTAAAGTACCTGAAGCTGTTGAAATAGGTAATGTAAATTTGTATTCAAATACACTGTCTTTTAGGTATGAACATCCATCTAACTGTATTCATATTGGACATTCTTTAAACAAAATAAAATTGTATTTCAAGCTGTAGGTTTAATATGATGAAAGTTTTGTATTCTTGGCCTATCATTTGTATTTTAGAAATTTTACTGTAAGTCTCATTAAATGACAGTTTTGGTAAAAAAATATGTTTTCTACTAAACACACAGCATAAAGGATAAAGACTAGTAGACTTTTAGTTTAATAGCATAACGTACAAGTAAGGCGACATTTCTTTCTTAATAGCTGTAGTGGACATGGAGATTATAGTATCTATACTATTATGAATATAGATATAAGAAGATGTGTTATGAGTGCCAAAGAGACAACTCACCATCCAAATCACAATTTGTAAAAAGTAGACCATTATAGGTCAAAGTATGCATGCCCATGTAATACTTGTCAATGGACTTTATGCATTAAAAAATCAATTGATCTTTGAAAGGAATATTTCCCTTCATGAAAATATTGTATATTTCAGACAGTGATATATACATGTACCCGCCAGTAGATAACATAACTTTGAATGATAACAGTAAATTCTGTATCTGGATGATAACTAATGTAGCCATTGTGGTGAGAGGCAAGGATGATGATAAAGTAAGAAATGGGAGAAGTTAAACTTTTATAACATCATTAGGTCGTCCTTTTCAAAGATAAAGCAATTTTGTATACAATAATGAATTAGATAAAGAGCTGCTGAACCAACTTCTCATATGTTTTGTTCTAAGTGGATACCAGATGGTATGCAGGGATGTCAGATAAAAAAATCAAATACCACTACATTGACAACAACACTTAAGTAAACTGCATATTTAATGTCGACATGTTTCGTCAACTAGATCAGTGGCATCAGGACAAAGTATACAAAATTAAAATCCCTGAAGTACAAAAAAATGGTATCTTGTATGGGACATCATTATTGTCAATTGTGATAAATTTACAAAATAAATAAAATTAAAATTGGACATGTAAATTAATCATTTTTGTAAAATTTTGACTCCTGGGAATAACAGCTAAAAAACTTACAGCAAACATTTATTCTGTTGTTGACATCATCAAATCTACAATCTGCTTTCCCTTATATTAAAGTTTTAAAAACATATAATGTCATAAGATTTGTGTATAATTTTTGAAGAGTTATAAACAACAATGCTGTAAGTGTGTTCAAAATTCCACACTTTAATAAAAAAAAAAAAAATGTGTGGTACAGTATATTTTGATTGTTCAGTTTAGATTGACTAGAATATTTTGACTGATCAGTTTATACTTTGATAATGACTATTCAGTTTATAATGTCTAGAAGATTTTGATTGTTTGGTTTATATTGACTTAGAATTTGACTGGTTTATATTGATTAGATTTTGACTGTTCCCTTTATATTGACCAGAAAATTTTGCCGGTTTGGTTTATATTGACTGGAAGATTTTGACATTATAGTTTATATTCATTAGATTTTGACTGTTCAGTATAAATGCATTAGATTTTGACTATTCTGTTTAGATTGACTAGAAGATATTGAAATTTCCATTTAGATTGATTATCATATTTTGACTGGTTTATATTGATTAGATTTTGACTGTTTGGTTTATATTGACTTGAAGATTTAAACTGTTTGCTTCATATTGACTAGAAAAATGTTGACTGTTCAGTTTATAATGACTAGAAGATTTTGACTGTTTGGTTTATATTGACTAGAAGATTTTGACTTTGGTTTATATTGACTAGAAGATTTTGACTGTTTGGTTTATATTGACTAGAAGATTTTGACTTTGGTTTATATTGACTAGAAGATTTTGACTGTTTGGTTTATATTGACTAGAAGATTTTGACTGTTTGGTTTATATTGACTAGAAGATTTTGACTGTTTGGTTTATATTGACTAGAAGATTTTGACTTTGGTTTATATTGACTAGAAGATTTTGATGGTTATATTGACTAGAATATTTTGCATGTTCAGTTTAAATTGACTGTAGAAAATTATGTCTGTTCTATTTAAATTTTTGTTTTTTTTGCTTCGCATCACGGTGCGGAGCTATTATTTTCAGTCGAAATACACGCCATCTTGAATAAATTACTTATCGCGTATAGATTCTGATTGTTTGCATTATAAAACGGCTGAGATACAGCAACAGCTTTTGGCTTAAATGAGACAAAGAATTGACTTCTCTCATCCAGGATAAGACATCAAATGCAGGAAAATTATCTATGTGTATTTCAGTTCCGATCAACTGTCATTAATTCATGTTCATTTTATTATACATACATTTCACAGATAAATTCAATATTGAAATATCAATTATTAATACGTGTTTAATTGCTTTGTTACTCTGCAATTTGCACAATTTGCTTTGCTAAACAATGTTTACAAAAATGCATTATCCGTATTTTATAACTTCTGACAATATAGGCGCACCTCCAGAAAGGCACACCTTAAGAGTCGTGTCTGAATTTATAATTGTTTTAATTTTCAACAAGAAATTTAAATTTTTTAAAAGCATGGGTGTATACTCTTAAAGTACATCCATTTTAATATCAAACAATATCTAAAAATACCACATTTCCAATACTAATTTATCAACCACATGCACACATATTAACCCTAAATTAGTGTGGAGCGAAGCAGTTCATAGCTTTTTAGAAAGCTAAAACTTGTTTTTTATGTTTGATGAAGCTCCCAATATTTTATTCTTAGAGAACATGATGAAGTGTTTTCCCTGAACAAATGTGAGAAATTTATACTTTTCATTGTCAATTATGTAAAGACTATTGTTTTCTTTCTTTCTTACAGATTGTAACAGCTAGTAACTATTATGATGTTAATGCTGTGATAAAGAAAGTTGTTAATAAGGTGAGTTGTTACCTATTAAAGTAATGCTCCATGATTAGAGGCTATTGCTTCTTTGTGTGGACTTTGCCGAACCTGTACAATATTTGAATTTGCTCTACTCAACTGCAGAGATTCCGATTAACTGATTAAACTGAACTTAAATTGTAACTTTTCCTTTAGGTTCATCTTATCTGTTAATAATCATGTGGAGGAAGGGATGAGAAATGAGAGATATCCAAATTAATCAAATATCTGTCGAATCATTTTATTTTGAATTTTGTAAGAATTATAGGAAATAAATTAAAAAAATTAGTTAAGAGTGGTCAGGGTCCTAAATATGGTTTAAATTTTGTTTTGAAGGTAAACCACACATTTAAATGTTCCTTTCTTATTGAGTCTTGAATACAGACTTAGGCAAGTCCATGAAATTAGATATCCACATAAATACAATTTTGTTCAATCAATGAAAATTGGTGTTTTAAGTTTATACTTTAACTAGAACACACCTGTGAAATCGCGGGCGTGCAGAGCATGGTTGAAGTATGCAAACTGTTGTGGGATGAATTTATGTAAAAAAAATTATGACTGGAGAATTATGATCAGAAGTCATAGGTACTTTTGGATAGGACAATTTATTTTAGCCCTCCCCCTTTTTTTTCTCAAAATCCGTTGTTTTTTGTTTTCTATTAATTTCTAAAAAATAATCACTAAATAGCAAACTAATTTTATTTATAGTATATTTATGTTCATAGTATACAGATAAACTCGTAAAATAATTGTCCTGTCCCCAATGTATAATTAAAACAGCCCTAAACGGAAGTCATAATAATTATTTAATTTAAAGGATGCCTTTATTTTCGTTTTCCTCCCAAAATACCCCAAATGGAATAATCATAGCCAGGATGACAAATGTGACAATGCATGGTACCCTTAGGACACAGAGGCATGATGCTTAATTTATTGTGGAAGGAAGAGAAGCGATACACAAACTGAGGTCTACTCGTTTAAAAGTATAGATGAAATTAGTAGTCTTAAAAGTAAAATCATAATCACACGTTGCAAGCTCTTTTAATCTAGTAGCTAGTGTTTGCATCAATTCACTATTTACTGCCTCTTATCCTGTATACATTTTTCTATCATGGAATTTACAACTTATGTTATTTTTCTTTAAAGAAATTGCTACATATAATCTAGGTGGTTAAGTTGTCTAGAATGTCAGCACATTGCAAGGTGATTTGGTGTCACAATATCTCAGTAGCAGGAGTTTGAATCCCGGCCAGGATTTGCTTGTGCAAAATATACAGATCTAACATTGTTGGACTGATGTTTAGACGAATTATATAGATATGGTCAATGTAAATGTTTTTATAATGAGCTACAATCCAAGTCTTTTTTTAGGGAGAAGTTAATGAATTAGACCTACGGTTTTACTTACGTTGTTGTCAGCAGTTATGTACGATCTGGGAACCAAATATAAACTTGCTAGTTATATTTTGGGATTATTTCTACAAACGAATGGTAAGATGTAAGATATAAGATGGTATAAAAAAAGAGGTGAACAATACTAGAAGAACATTCAAACATTGAAACTCAAAGTCCAAAAATAATTGAAAACTCCATGGCTAATAAGAAAATATAAACAGACAAACAATAGTACAAAAACACAACATAGAAAGCTAAAAACTAAACAGCAAGAACCCTACCAAAAATTTAGGGTCATCAAAAGTGCTTTAGAAGAAAGAGAAAGATAAACAACCCAACTGTCAGTACCTTTGTTGTATAATTAATCCTCCAAATAAGGAAAGTGGAAAGGAGTTACTGGTTTATACTTGTCTGTCAAAGGACCATGTTTCAGTCTGTCTCATGAATCTTTAATCACATTTTTCCCACTAACACAAACTAAAGTGGAAAGGAGTTACTGGTTTATACCTGTCTGTCATAAGACCATGTTTCAGTCTGTCTCATGAATCTTTAATCACATTTTTCCCACTAACACAAACTAACACTAAACTTGCTGAAAATTGGTATTGCATTTTCATGTGAGCATGCTATGCCATGTTATTTGTTTTCATTCTCTTTAATATTAAATTCTTGTTTCCTGAAGACTTATAGCAGGATTAACATTCTCACAGTTGACCTTGTTTATTTTTCAGAACAGTACATTCCAGTTGAAAACCGTATCAATAGACAGTTTACAGACAGTCAGGTTTGTATAATGAAAGCTTGAAGTCTTGTTTGTATTAATGCCTAAACCCTCCTATACTTATATGTTATCAAAGATTTTATGCATGAAAAGGTATGTTTTTACTCTTTGAACTTTATATGATGATATTTTCTTTCAAACTGAAATCAGGTGCAGATCCAGCCATTTTAAAAAGGGGGGTCCCAACCCAGAGTAAAGGGGGGTTCCAACTATATGTTCCCATTCAAATGCATTGATCGGCCAAAAATAAGGGGGGGTTTCAATTTTTTTCATAATAATTCTATTCTGTTAGAGTAATTCTGATTAGTCAATGCTTTACTCCAACCAAGTTTACAGTCCTAAAGTGTAATAAACAATGTAAATTTGGCTTGTTCAGTTGAAATTTTGTATTCTTTCTCTAGTCTAAATTGATAAACCTAGTCTGATAGTAAAACAAATTCAGAATGTTTAGAAGCAGATATGAAATGTGGGGGCATACTGGCTTAGATAGTTGTCCTAGAATATGCTGTGAAATAACTATATACCAAAGGGAAGATACTGACTTATTGACAAGTCCTAGGTGTGAGGTCTACATGGCATTACCAGGATTTTTTGCAATGAACCTTTAAAAGTGATTATCACCAATACTTTTTTGTCAAACAAGGTCATTTAGGATATATGTTGATAACTTGTAAATCCTGTTGGATTTTTAACCATTTCTTGTGGATCCTTTTACTAAACTCTGAGGAGAATTGGAACAATGTTTGTCTTCAATTTTATATGAGCTAAGATCTCAAAAATTGCAAAATAACTGTTTTTATACGACCGCAAAATTTGAAAAATTTTTCGTCGTATATTGCTATCACGTTGGCGTCGTCGTCGTCGTCATTGTCGTCGTCGTCGTCCGAATACTTTTAGTTTTCGCACTCTAACTTTAGTAAAAGTGAATAGAAATCTATGAAATTTTAACACAAGGTTTATGACCACAAAAGGAAGGTTGGGATTGATTTTGGGAGTTTTAGTCCCAACATTTTAGGAATTAGGGGCCAAAAAGGGCCCAAATAAGCATTTTCTTGGTTTTCACACTATAACTTTAGTTTAAGTAAATAGAAATCTATGAAATTTTGACATAAGGTTTATGACCACAAAAGAAAGGTTGGGATTGATTTTGGGAGTTTTGGTTCCAACAGTTTAGGAATTAGGGGCCAAAAAAGGGCCCAAATAAGCATTATTCTTGGTTTTCGCACAATAACTTTAGTTTAAGTAAATAGAAATCAATGAAATTTAAACACAATGTTTATGACCACAAAAGGAAGGTTGGTATTGATTTTGGGAGTTTAGGTCCCAACAGTTTAGGAATTAGGGGCCAAAAAGGGACCCAAATAAGCATTTTTTTTTTGGTTTTCGCACCATAACTTTAGTATAAGTAAATAGAAATCTATGAAATTTAAAAACAAGGTTTATGACCATAAAAGGAAGGTTGGTATTGATTTTGGGAGTTTTGGTCCCAACAGTTTAGGAATAAAGGGCCCAAAGGGTCCAGATTTAAACTTTGTTTGATTTTATCAAAAATTGAATAATTGGGGTTCTTTGATATGCCGAATCTAACTGTGTATGTAGATTCTTAATTTTTGGTCCCGTTTTCAAATTGGTCTACATTAAGGTCCAAAGGGTCCAAAATTAAACTTAGTTTGATTTTAACAAAAATTGAATCCTTGGGGGTTCTTTGATATGCTGAATCTAAAAATGTACTTAGATTTTTTATTATTGGCCCAGTTTTCAAGTTGGTCCAAATCGGGGTCCAAAATTAAACTTTGTTTGATTTCATCAAAAATTGAATAATTGGGGTTCTTTGATATGCCAAATCTAACTGTGTATGTAGATTCTTAATTTTTGGTCCCGTTTTAAAATTGGTTTACATTAACGTCCAAAGGGTCCAAAATTAAACTAAGTTTGATTTTAACAAAAATTGAATTATTGGGCCTCTGTGATATGCTGAATCTAAACATGTACTTAGATTTTTGATTATGGGCCCAGTTTTCAAGTTGGTCCAAATCAGGATCCAAAATTATTATATTAAGTATTGTGCAATAGCAAGAAATTTTCAATTGCACAGTATTCAGCAATAGCAAGAAATCTTCAATTGCACAGTATTGTGCAATAGCAAGAAATCTTCAATTGCACAGTATTGTGCAATAGCAAATATTTTCAATTGCACAGTATTCCACAATAGCAAGAAATATCTAATTGCACAATATTGTGCAATAGCAAGAAATTCCAATTGGATTTCAATTGGAGTTATCTTTCTTTGTCCAGAATAGTAGTTGAATCAACTTAAATCATTGTTTTATACATTATACAATGTATATTCACTTTTACTACCAACTGATAGATTAAAACAATCTTTACCATTCAGTGATAACAAGCACTTTTTTTACATTTTAATATTTTATGATGTATTTAAATGAGTAGTTATTGTTGCAAACTTCATTAGAAATTTGAATTGAGATCAGTTTTGAAATAAGGGAAAGGGGGATGTGAAAAAAAAATTGGAGGGTCAATTTTTTTCATTTCAGATTTCATAAATAAAAAGAAAATTTCTTCAAACATTTTTTTGAGAGGATTAATATTCAACAGCATAGTGAATTGCTCAAAGGCAAACATTTTTTTTTAAGTTCATTAGACCACATTCATTCTGTGTCAGAAACCTATGCTGTGTCAACTATTTAATCACAATCCAAATTTAGAGCTGAATCCAGCTTGAATGTTGTGTCCATACTTGCCCCAACCGTTCAGGGTTCAACCTCTGCGGTCGTATAAAGCTGCGCCCTGCGGAGCATCTGGTTCACCATAAAATTACTTATGAGGCATTCTTTCAAATACAAATAATAAAAAACAAAGGAGATGAAGATAATGTTTGATTTTTACATGAGACAGATATATCTGATTCAAAAAGAACTGTAACTTTATGTGGAAGATAAGGTTATTGACAAAATATATATACTTTCCAGCAAAACTGCAGTAGACCTTCTAGAAAAATGTAAAAAGTACAGTTCTGGCCAAAAAGCAACGTTAGTATAATTATGATAATAATGATTTTCAAGAACTTTTTGTTTTTGTTGTTTTTTCACAAATCAGTTTAAAGTATACTAAATTAATCAATTAATTAGTTTTGATAATATATATATAATTAGAAGATGTGGTATGCCAGTTCCAATGAGACAACTATCCATCCAAGTCACAATTTGTAAAATTAATCTTTATAGGTCAAAGGATGACCTTCAACAAGGAGCCTTGAATCACATTGAACAGCAACCTATAAAGCACTATTTTAATCTTCATATTATTTTGGCTCACATCGAACAGCAAGCAATAAAAGGATATTTTAATCTTCATATTATTTTAACGTCTTATATTTGAACATACAACTTTATTAAGGTTTATAGAATTCAAACTGTTCATGCTGTTAGGTTTTAATAAAAAAAAAATCTTTTCCTAATGAACGCTGTTACAATTTAGTAGTTCATTCAATATATATTCTTTATTTTCATGTTAATCAATAAGAGATATATATATCTGTGTTGATCGTTTAATTTTACCTATACTTGATCTTAAAAGCAAAGCTGATGGTTAAAGAAATCACAAATCAACTTTTGTTTTTTAGTTAACAGATTGAGACAATTTGATATTGAATTCATTGAAGGTCAAACACTAAAAAAAATATTTTATATTACAGTAAACAGAATGAGACAAGTTATCAGTTGTACCTAGGACTATTGGGAAATCACCTAAGACGTTTAGTAGAAACACATTCCATGCAGGAGTGGAAACAGATGAAGGGGAGGTAACTCCTTTTTTAAAGATTTTCTAATCACTATACAGTTAAGTCTGTCTGTCTGTCCACAATTTTTGTAATCGCAAAAACTGCAAAAGTATAGGTAGGGGGCCAATGAAATTTTGCACAGTTGTTTTGTCAAATATGTAAATGTGCATATTTATTTTTTTTAAAGATTCAGGGGTCAATAATTAGAAAATAAGTGTTGATAAAATATCTTTGAAAGAGTTATGTCCCTTGGAAATATTAAAAATATTGAAAATTGCAATGTTTTTAGAAATGAAGATATTAAAAAAGTTCACAAGAAATCACTTGATTTTTCATGTTATAGTTCTAAATATAATAATATGGCATGTTATCAGGTTATTTTTTTCTTCATAATTTTCAATTCATGGAAAAAGTAAAAGCAAAAATGATTTATGAAAATAGATTATTTCATTGCTCTCCATATTCTTACTATTGGTTAAGTTTTCTAATTAAGTATATTTTATCATTGTGATTGCATATAATAGTAATTCTTAATGTTTCTTTATATATAGAATATATTCCAAATTTCACCAGAGAAGAATACAAGAATTAACAGAGACAGGACTAAACAATTTCACCAGTTTATTTCTATGTTTAGCTCTAAGAGCTGATCTAGAAGATGTTGTAAGTATAACAGTACTTTATTGTTTACTTTAAGCATATTTTATTTTCTAAATCTGATCAAAATGGATGAGACATAAGTAAATCATACTTAGGAAGTCTTCTACAAAGTACAATATAGGCAGATAGACCATTATGATATTATGATAGATATAAGAAGATGTGGTATGAGTGCCAATGATACAACTCTCCATCCAAGTCATAATTTGTAAAAGTAAACCATTATAGGTAAAAGTACGGTCTTCACACCGAACAGCAAGCTATAAAAAAACCCTGAGTACTGAGCATGCATGCAAAACAAACAAATTCATTAGATATTAATAGAACTATAAATTAAAAAAAGAGCAAATTAACCGCATTCATTCGAGATGAAGTTTTTCAATGAACAGAATCAAATATCATTCCAAATATCCACTACTATCCTACCTTTTATTGTGCTTGCACTGTATAATCCTGACCTTCGCATAATCTAAGATTATTTTGTATGGTGGAATCTGACATTGTTATTACTGGAAGTGTTGCTCTGGAGTTTCACGTGCTGTTTATTTTCTCGTGTCTCGGAGCTTTTCATCATCTTTTTGAAAAAAGTGCGAAAAATTGTATCTTCAATGACAATGATATTACCAGAGAGTAACGAATGTTATGTAAATAAGGGATCCTTATAGAAACCGAGATGGTGGTTTTACAATGTAAATAATCTTGAAAAATGAGAAGGTTGATACAGGATTATACAGTGCAAACACAATAAAAGGTAGGACAGTAGTGGATATTTGGAATGATATTTGATTCTGTTAATTGAAAAACGTCTTCTCGAATGAATGCGGTTGTTAGTTGATATTTGGACAGGATTTTTCTTCCGCTTATTGAAAAACATCATCTCCAGTGAACGCAGCATGTATTGAATTTTTTTTGGACAAAAATCATTGTGCCAATTTAACGTGACGTGGACTATAATAAATGTTTTAAAAACTTAAACTGCAGACTATGTTATGTTAACTGGAAGAAAAAGTTAAGTCCATTTATAAGTAAAATACGCAAAAAACAAGAACAAAATTTTAACAAAATTTCCTTCTAGATACTAGCTTTTAATCATTTATAAACAAGCTTCTGTCCAAGTTTGATACAAATCCAAGATGGTTTAGGAAAGTTATTAAAATTTTAAAAACTTTAACCACAGAGTGAATGTAATGTTAACTGGGAGAAAAACTAAGTCCATTAATAAGTAAAATTCAGAAAAAAATGATTTTTTTTCACAAAATTTACACTTGATATTAAACAAGTTTTTGTCCCAATATTGCTAGAAATCCATGATAGCTTAAGAAAGTAATTAAAATTTCAAAAACTTTAACCACAGAGTGAATATTTGTGGACACTGACAACGACACCAACCGAATGTAGTATTGCTATGTCTCGCTTTTTCTACAAAAGTTGAAGGCTTGACAAAAATGGAAAAATGCAGTGGATCGTCGCAATTGAGTTAAATGATATTCATTTTATTAACCGGATTTTTGTGTCAAAAATGTCGGTTATTGATTTGGGGATGTACGGCGGGTGGGCGGAGGGCGGGCGGCAACCAAATGTTGTCCGTGCATTTACTCATGAAGCGTTCAACCAAACCTTTTTAAATTTTAATATGTTGTTACTGACAACAAAATGGAGGTCAAGTTCAATAATGACGATTTTGACTTTTACCGTTCAGGAGTTACGGTTCTTGAAAGTTTAAAAAATGTTGTGTCCGTGCATTTACTCATGAACCGTTCAACCAAACCTTTTAAAATTTTAATATGTTGTTACTGACAACATAACGGAGGTCAAGTTCAATTATGACGATTTTTACTTTTACCGTTCAGGAGTTACGGTTCTTGAAAGTTTAAAAAATGTCGTGTCCTTGCATTTACTCATGAACCAGTCAACCAAACCTTTTAAAATTTTAATATGTTGTTACTGACAACAAAATGGAGGTCAAGTTCAATAATGACGATTTTGACTTTTACCGTTCAGGAGTTACGGTTCTTGAAAGTTTAAAAAATGTTGTGTCCGTACATTTACTCATGAACCGTTCAACCAAACCTTTTAAAATTTCCTATTAGGAGTTTTGGTCCTTGTAATATTGATAAATGCCAGAACACAAATAAATGTTAAAGAATCCGGTTTACTGTCATTTTGACAGCTCTTGTTCAAAATTTTTTTCTTTCACTTTAAGGTTGTATCATGGTTTTTGTAACTCTTCTATGGTAGGGGTCATCAATGTCCTCATGCACACACAAATATTCAATACACAATTTATATATATATATATTGGAACACTATGAAGTAATGTTTTGATTGATGATAACCCCTGAAGTATCCATGGTATCATTACAATTATTTATTGTGTCCACATTATTCACAGGTACTTTTATAAGCATGTAAAATTGTCATACCTCCTGGGATTTTTGGGTAAGGGGGAAAGGGTTAAATATAAAAAAAATGATTGGCCATATCCATGAAAATGCAAGTTTTTCATAATCTAACGAAAATTGATGTACAAGAATAAATGAACCCATCATATTAATAAGTATATCCATAAACATAGTAGATGTTTCTTTCTATTACAGAGTACAAAGCTCAGTGGCTTCTATGACATGATAGAAGTAAATCGTCAAAATGTGGGCAAGTTAACGATGACTTGGAAAGGCATGTTTGCATTAATGTTACTATATTTAGAAAGGAACATGGATGTCAAATTTATTGCAACTAAAATTGCAACCTCCTTTAGTAATATATGTTTGTAAGTATAGATTTATCAAGTGTTGTATGTTTGAAGTTGTAAAAATTGAACCTACATTCATGATAGATATAAGATATACTGTGAATTCATAACTCTTTGTTGGAAACCAATTTTTATACCCCCGCTTTAAAAAAGGGGGGGTATACTGTTTTACCTCTGTCTGTCAGTCCGTCCGTCAGTCCGTCCGTCCATCAGTCCGTCCGTCCATCAGTCCGTCAGTCAGTCCGTCCCATGAAACTTTCGTCACATTTTTCTCAGGAACTACACATCCACCCTTTCTGTAATTTGGTATCAACATTTATATATGTCAGCCATACCGTGTGATGCGTTTTCAGATTCATCACTTGACAACTTCCTGTTTACCGAACACTTGTCTGATTTTACACATGATAGCCAAGTTGAAAATTTTCGTCACATTTTTCTCAGGAACTACAATACAAGGATTTCTGAAATTTGGTTTCAGGATTTATATAAGTCAGCTATACCGTGTGATGCGTTTTCAGATTCATCACTCGACAACTTCCTGTTTACCGAACACTTGTATGATTTTACACATGATAGCCAAGTTGAAAATTTTCGTCACATTTTTCTCAGGAACTACAATACAAGGATTTCTGAAATTTGGTTTCAGGATTTATATAAGTCAGCTATACCGTGTGATGCGTTTTCAGATTCATCACTCAACAACTTCCTGTTTACCGAACACTTGTATGATTTTACACATGATAGCCAAGTTGAAAATTTTCGTCACATTTTTCTCAGGAACTACAATACAAGGATTTCTGAAATTTGGTTTCAGGATTTATATAAGTCAGGTATACCGTGTGATGCGTTTTCAGATTCATCACTCGACAACTTCCTGTTTACCGAACACTTCCATATTTTTACACTATTAATATTATCCACTTGCGGCGGGGGTATCATCAGTGAGCAGTAGCTCGCAGTTTCACTTGTTTTGGTTCAGGGTATAGGTGAACCACAAATTTAAATGCACAAGGAATACAAAAATTCATCAGAAATATATGATAAGATCATTTAAGTTCCCATTACTTAACTTGTTATAAAAAAATACTTGTAACTTTCTTGCAATTAGTGTTATGACTGTGTTTTATCTACACAAAAATTTCCTTATTAGTATTTCACATTTCAAACACACCACACACAAAACCCAACCAATATTGGAAAAGGTTACAGTTTTGTTACGCAATATATATGCAATATATATGTAAGACTCAGATCGACGTCCGGTCTCTAATCGACGTCCGTTCCTCAAATCGACGTCCTAATCTGACGTCACAATGAAATAACTTTCCAAATCTACGGCCAATTTTATGTCTATCTAATCGACGTCCTTTTTTTTTTTGGCATTCTCTAATCGACGTCTGATCTTGAGCTTCTCTAATCAACGTCCGTTTTGGACACAAACTTAAAAACAGAAGCGAACCGATGGCAGCTGAAACATTTAAACCTTTAAACATATTAATTATGTGAGACAAATAAAATCTATTTAAAAAGAAATGTGTGTTGTTTTTTTTCTTCCAAATTAATACATACTAGACTAAGGATGTAAAAAGGTTGTGATATCAATTTTTATATAAATTTTACAGATTGGTATGATTTGCAGAGAGAATTTCGAAACTATACACAATGAAAGTGAGCAATTATTAACCATATGGCTTTCAACAATGATAAAAACCCATACAACAAAGGCTATTAAAGGCCACGACATAAATAATGTAAACAATTCAAAATAGAAAATTAACGGTCTTTTATATATAAAAAAATCCGAAAAACAAATATGACAGACATAAACCATCAAAAACCAATGCACTGCAGGCCCGTACAGAATATGTCGGGGTTAAACATGTGAGTGAGCACCGCATTTAATCTAACACAGTGGTGTAACAGCAAAACATAATGCCAATTTCTTGCGTTTGCGTTTCATTCCCCGTGTAAATTTCAAGAAATCTGCTTGAAAAAAAACCTTACAGAGTCCGAATTATAATATTCTCAAAACAATTGGCTGTGCATCTTAACAATTTCTTGTCTATTGTTGAAGACTGAATAAAGATTCTAGATTTCGTTTGGTTTCTTTGTCGTTGGGTTGCTTACTTATTGCCATACATTCACATGCATGTAATTTATTATTATGAATAGGAATCACACACTATAATGTGGACAAATTGTATTAACTTTTTTTCAAGATAAACGTTAATGTAGGTATAGGAAGATGAGGTATCAGTGACAATGAGACAACTCTCCATCCAAATAACAATTTATAAAAGTAAACCATTATGGTTCGGTGTCTT
Organism: Mytilus galloprovincialis; assembly: GCA_037788925.1. Taxonomy (NCBI): domain Eukaryota; kingdom Metazoa; phylum Mollusca; class Bivalvia; order Mytilida; family Mytilidae; genus Mytilus; species Mytilus galloprovincialis. The sequence goes on from CM075332.1 coordinate 19,921,960, forward strand.
CCCGATTGTCCCACTTTTTGAAATTACAGGTAAAAAGGTAGTGAAATTTTGTGGGACAATTGGGAAGATGAATGTGGGACAATTGGGAAGTTTAATTGTGGGACAATCGGGAATTGTTTTTATTGTGATTAATCTGTTTTTATAGTGTACAATAGGTAGTTGCAAGTAACTAATCATTTTTCTTGTAAAATATGGAAAAAACAAGAACTTAAAATGATTATTAAATATTTTATTTTGCACATATTAATATACAAATATTGCCTTTGTATGAGGTCGATACAAGGATATTGACCGGCTGAGGACGAAGTCCGAGGTCGATATACTGCTTTGGGTCGATATATCCTGTATTGACCTCATACAAAGGCTATATTTGTTATATTATTAATTTCCGACCATATTTGTATCAAAATCGTCATTTAGGTTTGTTGGAATTTTATAGATATTACATTGTCTCCTTGACAATAACAACATATTAGATGTTATTTTTTTTTGACATCTTATGTATTTGAAGATTTTATTCGTCAAATAATCGATCACAGATATGTGTTTCAAAATGTTACACAATATCCTGAAATTCATTATTTGACGTCACAAAGTATATCGGTTTTTAGATATTCTAAAAATAACCGTGCAATATGCTTTTTGCCGGTCAATATGCTTTTTGCTATCCGCCGTTTTCTCTCTACCTTCGAAAATATAGTTTAACATGTGACTATCCCTAGACGAATCAAATTTATTAAAATATACGAATTAATAATATTATGAAATATCATCAAACATATAATATAATGTAAAAGCATAAAATATCAGATATCAAGCAGTACCCATTTCTTCAATAATTAAAGCATAATCATACACAACTTAAAATATCATACAATTGCAACATAGAAGTAGGGCCAATTTGTCCTGATTTTTTTTCACAGAAGGGTCAATTTCAAAAAGTGCCGACAGAAATTTTTTTAAAATAAAATTGCTTTTTGATCAACATCTCGATTTACATATGATATGTGTGATAAATATTTAATTTAACCCTCAAAAGGGATGAAAGTCCAATATGCGGAATTTGGAGGTGGGAAAAACAGGGAATCCCCAAAAAAGGACATTTCAAACCAAAAAAAGTTATGTTATGTTCAAGACAGGGTTCGAATCTCGCTCAGACTTTTTGCATTTTTTGTGTTGTTATAGGTGTCAGACCACCAATTAAAAGTCCCTATCTGTTCAACCAAATTTTGCAATTTTCATAGCTTTCTATATTTTTTATCTTAAGTTTAACCTCTTACAAACAAGGTATGTCCTGAATCGTCTGGTCTGATGACAAAGAATCATTCACAGATTTTTTAGAATTTCGTTGTGGACGTTTCCTCTTTCCTCCTCTAGGATTCCCAGAATAGTTTCCTCCTCTAGGCTTTCCTCTAGGCATCCCAGAGTAGTTTTATCACTAACAAACACATTTTATTCAGGTTTACAGTCTTTAGTTTGCAATAAATCCCATATAACAATAAAATTTTTCACAATTCAAATTTTCCTGCCATTTTCACTGACGCATGCGCATTTTATAACAATGAATCCCAAGTGTTGCGTGTGTAATATACACATAACATGAAATAAGGCCATTTTATACAAGTTTCATTTCCCTGGATTTATACTTTTTTTTTAATTTATATATGCATTATTTTATTTATTTAGATTTTAAACAAAAAATATAATCATAAATGTTGGTATTTAAATTTGTTTTATAAATAAAAGTAACATTTTAGATATATTTTTTTTAATGCTTAATGTTATATTATTAATGAAAAGTGCATTAATTTCATGATTTAAAAAGAAAAATCATATTTTATATATAATCCAAAAATTATACTTTTAATAGGTAATAATCAATTCTTGTTATTTTAACAAAACAAACACCAAGGCTACTGCTTATTTAAGAACATTTCACATAAAAAAAATAATGTGGGACAATCAGAACTTTTCATGTGGGACAATCAGAACTTTTCATGTGGGACAATCAGAACTCTAAAATTTTAAAAAGTGGGACAATCGGGAATAAACCATGGTTCAATGTTACGCCTTCATCAAGGGAGCATGTATGTTCTCAGGTAACAGTTTGAAGAAATGTATATGGAAAGTATGTATAAATGTTTGAAAACTTAGTTGTCATAAGAACCCTACAAAACATGTATACGTATAAGTGTAAATCAAGTCCAGTAATTTATTATTTATTGATATTGAACATGAATTAAAGACGACTACAATCAATCGGACGACGTTTTGGCAATACATTACGTCTGATTACAGTATAAAAATATTGGACGTCGATTTGAGAATGTGACGTCAGATTTGGACGTTGATTTAAGGAACGGACGTCGATTTGAGAAATGGACGTCGATTAGAGGCCGGACGTCGATCTGAGTCTTACATATATATATATATATATTTAATAAATATTAAATATATATATAAAGATACATTTAAAAAAAAAATCTAAATTATATGAAAAAGGTGGGGTAACCGAATCCAACCATCCCAGATCCAGGTTTTAAACACAGTCAATGGAAGTGGATCAAATTTTATATTTTTTTTTCAGAGAATTTGAAGTATTTGAATCGGATCCAGGATTTAGACACAGTTTATGGAAGCTGATCAATGTATATTTAGATGGAACACAAGAAATATTTGATTCTTCAAAAGATGTTTGTTTATCTCAGTATTTGTTGATAGGTAATTTATGTTTTGGTGTTAATACCAATTAAATTAGCTTTAAATTCATAAACACTTACAAAATATACCAGAAATGTTAACCTGCCTGGAAGCTTTAGGTTGATACTATATATTCAGAAACTATTGCATGCATTTCGTATTGTGATGTTGAAAAATTGACAAGAATGTATGATTAATTATTGCAATTTCAGGAAAATCTTCAAACGGATATATGTATCAGATATCAGTTGTGAGTTCTTATTATTTCAACTCACCCAGTCACATTATTCACATTAATAAAAACCTCGCTATCCCTGACAATTGCTGATTAGATATACCTGGAAAGGTGATCTTATTACTGTTGTACTTTTTCAGGAGAAGGCTACTCTAAGTTGTTAAAGACATGTAGAAATAATGAGGTACCAACAGTTATATCAGGACTACAGGATATTATTAGTAAAGTCAGGTACTTTCTCATATATTGTAAAAACAAATTTCAGAAATTTTTTCATCCATTTATTATTGTGATTTTGTCATTTTATATTTAAATGCAATTTTTATGATTTTGAGAAAAATCCTGATTAATTCACATAAAATATTTCAAAATCCAAGTTTAGATTATTTCTTAACTCTGTCGCATTTTTCCCAATAATAAAAACTCTGTCGCAATAATTTCTGAATTTACAGTAGTTGATCTAATTTATTGCTAGAATCACTGTGGTCTAGGATCACTATGATCTAGGATCACTATGGTCTAGGATCACTATGGTCTAGAATCACTATGGTCTAGGATCACTATGGTCTAGGATCACTATGGTCTAGAATCACTATGGTCTAGGATCACTATGGTCTAGAATCACTATGGTCTAGGATAACTATGGTCTTAGAATCACTGTGGTCTAGGATCACTGTGGTCTACGATCACTGTGGTCTAGGATCACTGTGGTCTAGGATCACTGTGGTCTAGGATCACTATGGTCTAGGATCACTGTGGTCTAGGATCACTGTGGTCTAGGATCACTGTGGTCTAGGATCACTGTAGTCTAGGATCACTGTGGTCTAAGATCACTGTGGTCTAGGATCACTATGGTCTAGGATTACTGTGGTCTAGGATCACTATGGTCTAGGATTACTGTGGTCTAGGATCACTGTCGTCTACGATCACTGTGGTCTAGGATCACTATGGTGTAGGATCACTGTGGTCTAGGATCACTATGGTCTAGGATTACTGTGGTCTAGGATCACTGTGGTCTAGGATCACTATGGTCTAGGATCACTATGGTCTAGGATTACTGTGGTCTAGGGTCAGCAAACTGTAACCAGTAATATTTGTGTAACATATGTCTACATTATAAAAAAAACTCAATAGCAAATAAAAATACATGAAATTGTCAATATAAAATAAGAAGATCTAGTATGAATGCTGATGAAATAACTATCCAACTGAATCCAAATAACATGGATTTAAGCAATAATAGGTCACCTTATGGCCTTCAACAATGAGCAAAACCCATACCATACATATAGTTTACTAGAAAAGGCCCAGACATAAAAAAATTTAAAACAGTTATCAAGAATAAAACCAATGGTCTGTTATTGATCAAACTGAATACTGGGGTTTTACTTTAAATAACAAAATTACAAAAATATTGTGATGGTTGTCCTGAATTCATGGAAGAAATATTTGTAACAACATTATTTTAACAGACTGACTGTTTTGTGTATAATGTTGTGCTTTATTTTACACATTGTAAAAATTATAACAGGGTCTGTATGGATCCTTGAATCCTTGAAAAGTCATGGATTTTTGTTGAGCCTGCAACTTTTGTTGCAGAAAGCTCGACATAGGGATAGTCATCCGGCGGCGGCGGCGGTGTTAGCTAACTTCTTAAAAGGTTTATATTTTAGAAGGTGAAAGACCTGGATGCTTCATACTTTGTATATAGATGCCTCATGTTACGAAGTTTCTGTCAGTCACATGTCCAATGTCCTTGACCCCATTTTCATGGTTCAGTGACCACTTGAAAAAAAAGTTCAGAATTTTTGTAATGTTGAATTCTCTCTTATTATAAGTAATAGGATAACTATATTTGGTATGTGCGTACCTTGCAAGGTCCTCATGCCCATCAGACAGTTTTTACTTGACCTCGACCTCATTTCATGGATCAGTGAACAAGGTTATGTTTTGATGGTCAAGTCCATATCTCAGATACTATAAGCAATAGGGCTAGTATATTTGGTGTATGGAAGGACTGGAATGTGTACATGTCCAACCGGCAGGTGTCATCTGACCTTGACCTCATTTTCATGGTTCAGTGGTTATAGTTAAGTTTTTGTGTTTTGGTCTGTTTTTCTCATACTTTATGCAATAGGTCTACTATATTTTTTGTATGGAATGATTGTAAGGTGTACATGTCTAGCGGGCAGATGTCATCTGACCTTGACCTCATTTTCATGGTTCAGTGGTCAAATTTAAGTTATTAAGTTTTGGTCTTTTTATCTAATATTATATGCCAAAGGTCAACTATATTTGGTGTATGGAAATATATTATGATCTATATGTCAGTCGCGCAGGTTTTATTTGACCGTGACCTCAATTGCACGGTTCATTGCACAGTGTTAAGTTTTTGTGTTGTGGTCTATTTTTCTTAAACTATAAGTAATAGGTCAACTATATTTGTTGTATGGAAGCTTTGTTAGCTGTACATGTCTGCCTGGCATGGTTCATCTGACCTTGACCTCATTTTCATGGTTCATTGGTCTTTGTTTAGCTATCTTGGTTAATGTTAAGTTTATGTGACAGTTGTAATAAAGGTTTATACTTAGGACTATCAACATAATATCAATGATTAGTAAAGAAGCCGAGACATTTCAGTGTGTGTTATTTTAAGCGATGCAAAGGCAAAATCCAGCCTGTTGTCTGAAAGTGAAAGAGTTTGACGTTTCAAACATGGAGGAATCTGCATTGAAAAGCCACTGTAAGAGCTCAAGACACATCCAGCTCTCAACTTAATTAAAAAGTTTCAACATTTTACTACATTTTTCAATTGATTCAAATATTTCAAAACTTGAATAAACACTTTTATACTGATGTGTATTTCATCCTCTTTCAAAGAATCTCTATTTTACCCTTTGGTTTCCTGTTTTTTTGGGTATGGAATTTTCATGAAACAAAAAAGTCATGGAAAAATGGAACAAAAAAGGTGTATGAACCCTGTTATAATAAAGATTTAAATCTACAGAAAATTTGACAAAAATCTCATATTAATTTGTTGAATTTTGTTTTACATATTGTTCTGTAGTAAATATTCTTCCTCTGTTTATTGTAGGCAGACAAGTTTATCAGATAAGAGAGATGTGTTTAACGTTACAAGTGGTAGTTTCCAACAAGCTGAAGGTATTGCCTGTTCATTTGGTCTCTTAAAATTAAAAAACTTGTAAACACTTCAATATCGGCATGGATTTGTTATATGATGTGGAAAAACATTTATCGGTGAATTCTTTTGTTAAAATAGGTAGTACTTATGGAATCATTATTTATTATACTTCTGTTTTAAAAAAAGTGGGGGTATTCTGTTTAAGCTCTGTCCTTCCATCTGTCCATCCGTCTGTCCCATGAATATTTTTCATCGCAATTTTCTCAGGAACTACATTACAAAGCATACCCGTAGCCAGGGGGGGTTTGGGACGAACCCCCCCTTGAAATCAAATAAGCACTGTAAAAGTCAACGTTTTGTTCAAATTGTGACTGTTAAAGTCGAGTTCATGAGTCCAACAAACCCCCCCTTGGAAATTCCTGGCTACGGGCCTGCAAAGATTTTTGAAATTTGTTTTCAAGGTTAATAGAAGTCAGCTTTACCCTGTGTGATGCGTTTTCATATTCATCAACTTTTACCACCGAATACTTACATCATTTCACACATGACGTCCAAGTTGAAATTTTTTCTCAGGAACTCCATTACAAAAATTTCTGAAATTTCTTTTCACGGTTTATATAAAAACATACTACAATATTTATTAATTAACGATGAAATACTTCGGATTGTCCCACTTTTTCACACAATACTAAATAACAAAATTGTACAAATTTGGGATTTAAAAGAATTATAAGTTTTGTAAAAACCAACAAAGTGGCAAAATCAAACCAGAAAAAACTTCATACAAACTAATTTAAGGCAGAGCAGGTTCAGAGCAACCCCCCACGGAAAAAAAATTCCTGATAATGATCTGATGTGCTCCGAAGGGGTAGTTAAGTAGATCCGGTTCAAATGTTATACCCATTGAGTTGCTTATGACAATGCACTATTAACACAAAAGAGATGAACATTCAAATATATTTTACTTATTTTACAGAGGCGGATTTAGAGGGGGGGCCCAGGGGGCCCGGGCCCCCCCTTTTTGGGAAAAAATTTGGTTGCTTATATAGGGAATCACTGAAGCGTGACTGGAGCGGGCCCCCTCTTAGGTCAGTCAGTGGGCCCCCACTTATGAAAATTTCTGGATCCGCCACTGTTTTAGACAACATGTTTACTATTTCAGTATTCCACAATGCAGCATTTTGTAACATCTATCCACCTGTTAGAGACCTTTGTCAGAGTCAAACAGCACAAGTTCAGTTAGCAGACATATTGGCTGAGATTTCATTGTTGGCATTAGATTGGTATGTATAGGATAATTTAAGATATAGATACATGTTAGCTTAAGGATGTGCTTATGTGAGGTTTTGGAATTTGTGTATAATGTTCGGACTCCTTGGTGTTTTTCCATACAAAACAATGTAAAATATTTTGCCCCATAACACCCATTAATTTTTATGCACTACCTACAATAGTTGCCCCACCTACGATAGTAGAGGGGCATTATCTTTTCTGGTCTGTGCGTCCATCCGTCTGTTGGTTCGTCCGTTCGTCTTGCTTCAGGTTAAAGTTTTTGGTCAAGGTTGTCTTTGATGAAGCTGGAGTCCAATCGACTTGAAACTTAGTACACATGTTGCTTATAATATTATCTTTCTAATTTTAAAGCCAAATTAGACTTTAGACCCCAATTTCATGGTCCACTGAACATAGAAAATGAAAGTGCAAGTTTCAGGTTAAAGTTTTTGGTCAAGGTTGTTTTTGATGAAGTTGAAGTCCAATCAACTTGAAACTTAGTACACATGTTCCCTAAGGTATGATCTTTCTAATTTTAATGCCAAATTAGATTTTTTACCCAATTTCACCATCCATTAAACATGAAAAATGATAGTGAGAGTGTGGCATCCGTGTACTTTGGACACATTCTTGTTTCATATGAGACTTAATAGTTCATGCATCATGGAAGGCCATTTACCAAAATTTTAGAAGATTCTTGATTTTCTTTCTTTTGTTTTGAGACCCAAATCATACCAATGCAAATATAAGGTAAAAGTCAGAGTCAGCCTTTTCCCGCCATATTTTTATCTCAAATATCTCGAAGAGGAGGTCCATGACCTATCAATATTTTTAGCTTATCTTTATCCTTAATTGATGCTCTACTAGGTTATAGTATCAATTTTAATTTCTTAATTTCTTAATTTTTACCTAACCTCATTTAAGTACATCCTTAAAGGTGGTTGGACTGAGAAAAAACTTAGATTTAACCCTTTCAATGCTACACAAAAAAATAGAAAAATGGCTGCTGCTGCTGCATTTTTTGTGTTCATTCATTAGAACAGTACATTCCTTTTCAGACTGTTGTATCGTTTTTATTATAAGAGATACACAGAAAGTTATTGCATGAAAAATGCTTAGGAGAGTATGAACTGTAATGTTAGATAGTTATTTCAGTAAAAATTTTATCAGGTTACCTGCATTTTCAGGTAATTAACAGGTAAAAGGTGTAATTTATTACATTTGTGTTGAATTTTGAATAAAAACTACTTTTAGTCTTTATCTATTTTGTTGTTTTATCTGCCATATAATAAAGAAGACACCAATTGCTCGATTCCATAGCGTATTGCACCATACACAACGTATTATGTAATCGTGGCACAAATCAGTGGCGCCGTCCTCAAAATTTTCAGTCAACCTCCGTTTTCCCCCCCTTTTTCTACGTCTCGTAATGATCGATCAAATCATATTTCCCACATGAATTGAATGTTATAAACACGTTGAGATAACAAGAAACCTTTTAACTAATCCTCGTCGTCAGTTTCGCCATAGAAATGCTGAAATACTTCCATATTTACAGCTTCGTTTCCGATTTCCGCCATTTGCATTTGTCAAAATATTTGTTTTTATTTTCCTTCAATTTTCCTTCTACTGCATGATTTTACAATAAAAATTGCCGGGATTTCAAGCGCAAATGAGACCTTGAATATCCTGGATTCATACATGGAAAAATTAGAGAGGACCCGAATGAAAACCGTAAGGGTTTAAGAGTCCTTATGAAAAATCTGTTGTCATCGCGGCATATGCCGCGAATAGCAGTGGCGGACGGCGTATGTCATTGCGGCATATGCCTTGTATAGTGTTGAAAGGGTTGATAACTTGTGTCCCTATCAATGCTCATGAGTTAAAACTGTAAATTCAGAAATGTTTGCGATTTTGTCATTTAAGACTCAAATGCGATTTTATTTATTTTGCAATATTGAGCTCAAAAGAAGTCCTGTCTACTGTATGCTGTTTAACAATGTGTATGAATATTAAAATGGAATTTGTTTTGATATTAAAACAATGTTGATAAAATATGAAAAATAATTATTCTGTTCTTGTAGTAAACCTGATGATTATTTCACTGTTATGAAGTTGATGTTGAACTGTGAAAACATAAATAAAAAGTGAGTACAAAATATTATAAATGTTTATATTCATTGAACTTGCATATACTCTGTACACTGTTGGTTTTTTTTATGAAAATAATTTTATATCATACACTTATTTTTCATGGATATTTAATTTCGCTTTTATATTTGCTTTGATTTATTTTCTTGATATTCCTATTTTCTGGATGTAATTTTAAGAAATTATAATCTTTGATTTACACAATCAAAGACTGTTAATAAAGAAAAACAGACCACACCATGACAAAAATGAAGAATGAAGAAATAAGAAAGTACAAATCATTAAAACACTACAGAGGAAACTAAAGATGTAGCAAAAGGAACACTGTTGTAGATTTCCATACCTGTCAACTGACCCGGATTCTGCGGGTGTGACCCGAGATTTTCACAATTCTGAGGGATCACCCGGGACACCCGCCTGGTCATTGAAATAACCCGGGAATTCCGAAAATGACCCGATTTCACCCGTATTTCTTAGCCTTGAGATTGATTTCATAAGTAATATTCCTTTGAAATACCGGCAAATTCGTAATTCTTCCATGAACAGGAAGTTCATCTAGCTATGTAAACTGTTAAATGAAGTGACCCATTAAGTACATGGCTTCACTTGACAGCTTTGGTGTCAAACACACTGTTAATTAACACCAATTACCTTAGCTTTAGGTCGTAAATAAAATGCAATTTTGGTTTACAAACATATTTCAACTAGAGAGTTACTTCCCCTTATTTGTCACCATTCAAAATTATTCCTTATATTAACGTTTTATGGGTGAAAAAGATTAAATCATGAAAATATAAAATTCAAATACATATTGAAAAATAACTTTTCATTATTTTTATACCTTTATACAATTTTGAAAAAAAAATTGAAAATTATTTTTTACATTTATACTTCCTTTAACTGTATTACTATATTTTATCATAGTATAATTTCCTTGGAAGGTGATCTGTTTAAAGCTACTTAAGGGCATCCGATAATTAAGATAAAAAAAAGATACAGTTTCAAGGGAGTTAACTCTTGGCGCGACGTTAAGCGTTTGAATTCCCGCAAAACGTCACTGTTTGCGGGATTTTCCGTAATACGAATAGTAATGTGGAATTTCCATGCTCCAATTTCTGTTTCTCCCGCATGCTAATTTCTACGCCATTAATATTAGTCAGTGCATTTGATTATACCAGGATAACAGTCGAATAACATAATAAGAAATAAAACACATAACTGTTTCTTTGAGATCTTCAACAAATATCGTATAGTGAGCAATCTCAAGACGACTGACCCTTTTGGTGTTACTAATATCATGCATGTCAATTAAAATTTTATTATCATGCATCATCCACGATTTGGTCCGGATCCGATTTTTTATTACAGCACAGAAAACCAATGATATTTAAAAACTAATACCAAAAATGTATGTACACGAAGAAGTCAATTTCCTTTCTGAACAATTTATTTAATTTATTTATGTAAATAAAAAATAATGGTATGCCGCTAATACAAACAATGATACAACTTTTATAAAAGAACAAAGTTTCTATTTCCTCCACGTTGCACGTAGTTTATCTAACAAAAGGCAATAGCAAACAATATGTTTATACACCCGTAAAAATTTTTACGGGACGTAAAATGGTATAGAAATGCCCGCGTCCGTCTGTCCGTCGTAAATATGGTACAGCATATTATCATTAAACTGAACATGGTTGTTTTTTCAGTCATGATGGTCAAACGGTCTGTATCATTTTTGGTGAACTTTATAAGTTACAAGACTTTGTAACTAGAACAGTTTTTTTACAGTTCGCGCTGCATCTAGAAAACGTTTTATGACTATTGCTCAAAACTTTACGCACTTCTTAGTCATATAATTCTGAAGAACTTGTATATACTTTTGAGAATGATTCAGAATTTGATTTTAGAGTTATTGAGTTTATGACAAAAAGGGGCTGGGGGTTCACATGTCACGCCGTATCTCAGAAACTATCTATAATAATTGCATAGAACTTCACATACTTTTTAGTTAAATTATTCTTAAGATCTGTATACTTTTTCGTGATGATTCTTTAATTCATTTTTGAATTCTTGAATTTTTATTGAGCTTCAATTTGGGGATCATATAAAACATGTTGTGATATATAAACTTATTATTGAGCAAGAATAATGAATGAGTCAGGATATACCTAGCATGACTTCCGTACAACCCCCGTGTTATTTTAAAAACATATATTATGTTGGGTTTTTTTTTTCATGAGACGAATGGCGTATCATACGCTCGAAGCGCAGCTGTTTATTTTTTCTTTATTTTTTTATAGATATATTAGAGAAATGACGGAATGACAGAAAATACAATGTAATTTTCAATATAATTAATATTTCCAAATGGCATAACTCTTTTAAAGAATAGTTGATATGCACTGATTTTCGAACGTGTCCATACGATATCAGTTTTATAGAAAGTTGGCAAGAATTGTACACTTGAAAAATCTAATTAACCAGAAGTCCGGAAGGACAGACAGGGGAATGGACATGCGGTATTTTATGTACGCGCTGTGAAAAAAATATATAGTTATTTACCAATAAAATTACGCTATGAGAGAATGATTTTAATTGCAACTAATCGTAATATATCCAGTCCTCTCGCTATTAATTCAATCATTTTTTTGCCAAATCAAAAATTTCAAAATTATAGTTTCTCTGTCTGGACAAAAGCATTCATTAGCAAATTGAAGATTCTCCTTTGTAAGATTTTGCTTCTGTTTTCTGACCACATAAAACAGAAGATGTGGTATAATTGCCAATTAGACAACTCTCATCAAGAGACAAACATGACACAGAAATTAACTATAGGTCTTCAACAATGAGCAAAGCCCATGTCGCATAGTCAGCTATAAAAGGTCCTGAAATGACAAGGTAAAACAACTCAAACGAGAAAAGTAACGGCAAATTTGATTACTGTCCAAACGACGCTAACTTTTTTAAAATTCGTATCAACAAAAACGGATTTTCTCAGTGATAAAAACGTGAATTAAAGGATATTAAGGAGTATGTGTAATGAAACAGCAGCCAACCAAACAAAACAAAACAAAGAACAACATCTAGAGGTCATCATACAGTATGAAATAATATACGAGTGTGTACAGTAAATGTACCTGTATGTCATGTTCTAAATTGCCGAGTCTTAAATTTTTGAAAGCCGTAAAAATTATCAACAGTCCGTAATAACTTTTCTTGAGAAGTTTCTCACTTAGACCACAAACACAGAGAGGTATTTGTTATTCACATGCTTTTACTTCCGAAAACAATGTTACCAATTTATAGATAGTACTTTACAAGTAATATTTATACATCTGAAAAATGTCGCCGGTAATTTGAAGCGATAACGTCGAAATTGTCTGTCAGCGACGTCGTGCACTTTAGCGCTAACGTTGAGGTCACAAAGGGGTGACGCAATTTTTTAGGATAAATCGTGATTATCATGGAATCCAGCACGGTGACCTATATTTTTTATTTGAGATTTAGAGAAAGCATGACAAAATGCAGTTTATGCAGAAAAATGATAAAAATGACATTTTCAGAAACAGTTTTTGTCGAGCCTTCGACTTTAGTCGAAAAAGCGAGACTAAGCGATCCTACATTCTGTCGTCGTCGGCGTCTTCGGCGGCGGCGTCCACAAATATTCACTCTGTGGTTAAAGTTTTTGAAATTTTAATAACTTTCTTAAACTATACTGAATTTCTACCAAACTTGGACAGAAGCTTGTTTATGATCATAAGAAAGTATTCAGAAGTAAATTTTGTAAAAATAAAATTCCATTTTTTCCGTATTTTACTTATAAATGGACTTAGTTTTGCTGCAAGGAAACATTACATTCACTCTGTGGTTAAAGTTTTTAGAATTTTAATAACTTTCATAAACTATCCTTGATTTGTACCAAACTTGGACAGAAGCTTGTTTATGATCATAAGATAGTATCAAGAAGAAAATTTTGTAAAAATAAATTTCCACTTTTCCGTATTTAACTTATAAATGGACTTAGTTTTTTTGCCAGAAACAAAACATTCACTCTGTGGTTTAAGTTTTTAAAATTTTTATAATGTTCTTAAACTATCCTGGATTTCTACCAAACTTAGACAAAAGCTTGTTTATGATCATAAGATAGTATCAAGAAGAAAATTTTGTAAAAATAAATTTCCACTTTTCCGTATTTTACTTATAAATGGACTTAGTTTTTTTGCCAGAAACAAAACATTCACTCTGTGGTTTAAGTTTTTAAAATGTTTATAATGTTCTTAAACTATCCTGGATTTCTACCAAACTTAGACAAAAGCTTGTTTCTGATCATAAGATATTATTCAGAAGTAAATTTTGTAAAAAAAAAATTCACTTTTTCTGTATTTTACTTATAAATGGACTTAGTTTTTCTTCCAGTTAACATTACATACAGTCTGCAGTTAAAGTTTATAAAACATTTATTAGATTCATAAACTATCCTGGATTTTTTTACCAAACTTGGAAGCTTCTTTCAATCAAAAGACAGTATCAAGAGGGAAATTTTTATTGATCATGTTTTTCCTCATTTTTGTTGAGTCTGCGATTAACAGCAAAAGTAGGCGAGACACTGGGTTCCGTGGAACCCTTACGAATTTTTTTCCATTTTTTTAGGTTTAGAAAAATACCACTTTGAGCATCTGGTCCGCAATGTCAAGCAAGACTTGAATAATTTTATAGTTATTCGTATAGTGATTTATTTTTTTCCTTATTGCCACTTATCACAGCTTCAGATTGAACCCGATCTTAATAATTTACGACGAAGAATATCTGCTCCAAAAATTTTATAACATTGCCTAATTTTTTTACAAAATTGCACAAATCCCCAATTTTCAGCCTCAATTTTCTCGAAAACAAGCACGGTGACCTATGTTTTATTTTGTGTTTTATTTTATAACTCGCCAAGGCCTACAACATATTTCAAAATTATAAAAATGACATTATATCGAGAAACTGTATCGGATGCCCTTAACCAGTAGTCTCAAACATTTAAAAATTACATTTGACAAATATATTCAAGTATTTTATGATGACAAAAAAGTTAAAAACAAAAGACTGTGTTACACAAATTAATAAAAATCGTTAAAAGTGCAATGAAATAATAACTAATAGGATTTAAAATGACTTAACCAAGTGAACATGCATTGATGTTTTGGTATCTTTGATATACATTATAAGAAAATGTACCATAAATACTGAAATTCAGCTCGAAAAAGTTGTACGCGTTATGACCTGAGATTTGATTCTTCAATGCAGGTCATGACCTGCATTTTCATCGTCACAGGTTGACAGGTATGGTGACAGCTGGTATGTTACTCTTATTGTACTACTTAACTATTAAAATATATAAATGAGTCATGTACAGTGATAAGGCATCTACAAAAGCATCTCAATACTTTTTATCTAAATATACAATTATCAAAAGATAACTTATTTTACAGTATTGTATGCAGATACCTCAGTCACATTGTCACAGTTGATAATGCCCTTGACCTACTATCAAGTCACATGACCAACTATCAAACTGCATTGATACAGACCTGGATAAGATGTGCTGTATTGGTGCCTGCTTCATCACAACAACTTCAGGCCCTGAACAGGTATATAATATATTGTGGTCACATGACCAACTATCAAAATTCATTGATACAGACCTGGATAAGATGTGCTGTATTGGTGCCTGCTTCATCACAGCAACTTCAGGCCCTGAACAGGTATATTACATAATGTGGTCACATGACCAACTATCAAAATACATTGATACAGACCTGGGCCCTGTTAAATATTGTAGCGGCTAGGTAGCAGCTCCATAGCTGCTATCAATATCTATGTTGCAGCTAGGCTAGCTACACATTCATAAATAAATCTATGTAGCTCTGTGAAGCTGCTACGATATTGAACACAACCCTGGATAAGGTTTTCTGTATATGTACCCTGCTTCATCACAACAACTTCAGGCCCTGAACAGGTATATTATATAATGTTGTCACATGAACAACTGTCAAATGTCATTGATACTTCTTCTTCTTTAAATTTCCCAGTCTTCCATCTGCTGAATAAAGATGATTAATAACTGGTGCATAAATGGCCTATTTATTTAAAATAAGTTAACATTTTAGTTATATACAAAAAACAGTGCAGATTTAGTGATTAAAACTATCAAACTGCATTGACACACACCTGGATAAGGTGTGCTGTATTAGTGCCTGCTTAAATAAACTACATTTAAAATGTTTCTTTTTCTTTAAATTACCAGAAGCATGCTGAATCTACCAGCTGTACAAGGTATCTTGAACAGAGCCAGCTACGTTGTCCCAGACGAACATGACAAGATCATATTCCATGTGTTCAAAGCTATACAGAACTTGTATGATAAATTAGAGGTACAGTAAAAAATCCAATAAGAAAATTAATTTAATACCTTGTCTATCATTATTGGACATAGGTGATCTTGTCAAGGCTATACAGTTCAAAATTTTATAATTGTATGACATCATGAGCTCAGGGTTTGCAAAATCAAAATGATCTGCAATAACTGTTATCTTCTAATATAAATTTAAAGTTCAAAATATTTATACCTCTGCTTTAAAAAATGTGGGTATACTGATTTACTTTTGTCCGTCTGTCCCATAAATATTTTTTATTGCATCTTTCTTGGGAAATTCACCAAATGTTTTTCTGAAATTTGGTCTTATGGTTTATATAAGTCAGCTATACGATGTGATGTGTTTTCAGATTCATCACTCAACAACTTCTTGTTACCGAACACTTGCATACTTTTACACCATCAAAATTATCCAGTTGAGGTGGGGGTATCATCCGTGAGCAGTAGCTCGCAGTTTCAATTTTTATTTCTTTAATGATGGCACAAATGACTGCAAAATCAGTTTCAAAAGACCTGAGATAACTATATATATTATACCCTTGTGCTATGACACTTGTTTTCTATATATATTGCAGCTTAACAAATTTATATTATAATGACTCTAGATTACCAGTACAGAGTGTAAAATATTTTATCCTGGCATCAATAGTCAAATATAAGAGTCATACACAAGTTTTTGTATTCAGACCATTTTGTAATACCTCGCTGTGCTTTGTTGTAGAATTGGAAAGAGAAGATAGAACTTCGTGAACAAGTGACAGATTATGTGAAAGATATTCATCGCCACGTCACACCATTCTTACAGACGTTCCGACCAGTAGAAACACTATCCACGGCTTATTCTGTTATAGGCTACCTTATCAAGTGTTGTGCTAACCTGTTGTATGTCAAGGTATTTATTTTGATGGCTTCTTATTGGTAGATTTTGACGTGTGAAATTTTGTGATATTCCATACCCCAGTATTCTATTTTGTGTTATCTCTTTAAGTAAAGGGAAGTAAAAATGATTTGATGCATATTGTTACTCTAGGGAATAATTTGTCTTGATGTACTTTTAGGGACCTTGTATTTCAGAGATAAGTTTTAGTTATGTGTAAGTTTTAGGTTTAATATTTAGGGCTAGTGTTAGTTTGTATATAATTAGGATAGCCTTATATGCATGGAAAACGAAGGGTTGGTCCCTTTATGTATATGAAGGCCAAATATTGCATACATTTCATATATTTCATATCAAAAAGCTCTTTAACTTTAGGTAACTGCTTATAATATGGAAGAGTTTCTAATTTATTACAGTTGAACGAGTTACATTTGTAATTATATTATCTTCTTTTTCAGTCCAAACCCAACTGTCCACTGCCTGACATTATAAACACCATGATAGTACCACACACTTTGTTCAAGAAAGATAAACCAACAAGTCCAGTCTTCTTAGGAATTATCAGGGATCACTTACATTTGGTACTTACAAGGTCATAATGAAAGAAAAAATATAACTATCCATTTTAGTCCAGTATTTCCTGTGCCTGTGAAGGACTAATTAATGAGCTGTTGTATCACTAGTATTTAAGCTGTTTTAAATGGACATTGGCTGTCAAATTAATGTTCACCAATTTGACTCAAATTCTCATATTTGATTTATATGGAGTTGATGTCTGAAGACTGCCAATGGTCATATAAGTGATATAAACATAAATATAGATAGAAAGAGAAGTCATGGAATTGGATATTACTAGGTCTGCAATTTAATTTCGTATTATAGGTTAAATAAATATGTTAATTATAAATGATCTACCTTTGTTTCAATTTCAATGTTGACATTCTTTTACCTTTTAACAACTGAACAAGAAAAAATCATGTCTAATCCATCCCTAGTTAAGGTTTTAGATTAAAGGTCACATGAATACAGATTCAATGAGGTTGAATCTAGTCATTGCAAGTGAATACTTCATCATTAATGTTTCTTCACTTATTTTTCCAAAAATTATACATGTTATTTCAGTTTGATAGTAAATTAGTCGAACATTATACTTGTTATTTTAGTTTGATAGTAAATTAGTCAAACATTATACTTGTTATTTTAGTTTGATAGTAAATTAGTCAAACATATTACTTGTTATTTTAGTTTGATAGTAAATTAGTCAAACATTATACTTGTTATTTTAGTGTGTAGGTGAATAAGCCAATCTTCATACTTATTATTTTAGTTTGTTAATGTATTTGCCAAAACTTATACTTGTTATTTTAGTTTTTAAGTGGATTAGCCAATCTTTATACTTGTTAGTTCAGTTTGTTAGTGGATAAGTAGACCATTATATACTTGTTATTTTAGTTTGTTAGTGGATTAGCCAATCTTGATTTTAAAAGAGACCCTTTCATACAGAGAAGGTTAAAGGACATTGTCACAATATATCTGGTCAAATTCTGGGTAAGTTTTCAATAGTAAAAAAAAATTCACTGTAGAGGCAAAAGATACCAAAAAGTATCATTGGTATAAAATAAAAAAGGGGGAAAGATACCAAATTCAAACTCATAAGTAAAAAAATAAACTGTCAAGGCCATGCCAAAAAAGACATGGACCAAAACACAACATCAAAAAATTAAATCGAAATTTCGAGTCAACCGAGTTTGAGACAACGAGAGTTAACTGTATATGTTTAGGAACATATGAGTATTTGGACCATACGCCTGTGGTCATGACAGTATGGGTATATACTCATATGGTCCGACCATACGTGTATGGTTGGGGTAATTAACAAGTTTACATTTAATACTTAACTCTTCATAAGGTATGACCCATCTAGTTGTGACGTCATTGAAAAGACGATATCAAAGGTCACTCTATTGTAATAAAATGATGAAACAATTAACTAAATAAAAAATAAACAGTTTCACACATTTTATTTTACTCACTAGTCACAACTATAGTAAACACATTTTATACTGATTTGGTATTACTAGTGAATGGCAATATATCGACTTGGGAAGATATTTTCCAAAATTTCTTAGTTAACTGTTATGGAATGTCACAAGTATCCGGTTATCGCTGTACACAGCTGCTTAGAAGGCTAACTGCAAAAGATCGTGCACAACCAAGAGGTGCAAATGCAGAAAAGATATGGCACTGCGGGAAGTAAATGTCACCATAAGCATAAATGTAATAATATAATAACCGATCAAAAATAACTGTACCATCAATATTTGATATTTATGTAGCCTTTCAATTATAAAAATTAATACATTTTCATGTATTCATCATTTTTTTCTTTTAGATAAACTTTATTGTATTATTGAAACGTTTCTAATACATATTTGAAAAAAATACCTATATGGTCCAAAATACTCATATGGTCCGGCTAGTTAATAACAGAACGAGTATATACTCATATGGTCCGGAACAAATGTATCAAAGGGTTCAAAAAACATTAATGAGTCCTTGATCACATTCTTTTATTCAATTAAAAATAAACTAAAAGCCATGATTTCAAAGTACATGTGTTTACAAAAAATTTAACAGAACAATTTGTATGTATATTTTCATTATTTGTTTATTTTAGAACTCAGCAGGAAGTACTTCATCCCTTGTTCACCCATTAGTAGTAAGTAATCATTAAAAAAAAGGATTAAATGAAAAATGCTTTACAAGTTTGATGTTTTAAATTTCTTTTCTGGATTTGATGTAGAATCAATTAATATTTATATAGGTACTAGAACATGCAAAGAACTATATGAACAGAACAGAAACAAATATAATAGTTAAACCCGTCTACAGTAAACTTTGCCTGAGGGTGTTGGAACTTTGTAATGATTTATTGATAAGTAAATGAAAAATATAACGATTTTATAAAAGTTAGGCAGTCATAAAATTTAAAGTCATTCAAAATGCTTTTACTAAAAGAAATATGCATTTTATTCAGTAGTGGGAATGTTGGCAATGATATCTTATGTTTAAGCTAGGACAATACAATTATATACTTTCTAGAAATCAGGAAAATTAAGAGTTACTGAAATCTTTAAACCACAATAAAACTCTGACTTCAGAAATTGAATTTAAATTCATTTTGCTCATATAAAAAAAAAGATGAAGAAAACCCAGAAATTAAAAAAAAAGGTATATACAGACTGAAAATTTGTTTATCGGAGGATATTTATGTTTATAATTCAGTACATACTAAATTTCTTGATATTTCTGTCAATATTATGACACAAAAATTAACTACATGCTAAGAGATGAAATGTTTTATATTTTATTTTAGATGTCTTTGAAAGGAAGTTATGGTCGTCAGCCAGTAGAATCATCTGTGAGCTTTAGACAATATATATTTGAGCTGGTTAAAGAAACCTTTATGGTGATATCTCCAACGTACAATTTGCCAGAAAATTATCAGATGGTAATTATTTGAAATAATACTGTGTCTTTAATGTAAATTCTGAAATTATTACGATGTTTTAATATGGGAGAGATTCGTTTGCGCCAAAAATGTGTCCTTTTGCGCCACAACTTTTTTTCTTCAATCCTACGTTTGTGCCACATATTTTAAAATTACATGGTATCATTTGCGCCAGACATAAAACATACGATTGCGCCAATTAGAAGAAAAATGACTTCCCTACTCCTTTATTCGGACTTGGAACCTGGCAGTTTACACGGCAAATGTTTCTTTTTCTGAACAACATGTATGTCTTCTCCTAATTACTGCTGCATGGCTACTTCCCAATTTAATGTATGTATGTAGTAGCTTGTAACTTCAATTTATTGTCTAAAAACACAAACATTGATGGATGAAATGCATAAAACAGTTCATAATAATTCCTAATAATAATAAAGCCCATACGCATGGTTGGAACGAAGAACTGTGTCATCAACATATGTCGCAAAAAACATAATCAGCAAAAGCTTGTATTTTCTTCTCTATTGGCATATCTTTATTAAATATTCAGCAAAGCAATAAGTTTTATTTTCTCTCTGTACATTGACTATCTAATGCATTTTAAGTCATTTCTCTTCAGATGCTCATCTTCATGGTGAAATATCTCCGAATATATGATATTATTTAAACCAAAAATATGAATATATATTTATCATTAATTTTTATGATAGGTATGTGTACAGGTAAATTGACGCAAATGAGTTCCGAATATTGGCACAATTGATACATTTGGAAAGCGAAATTTGACGCAAATGATACCCCTGAAAAACAGTAATTGGCGCAAAAGGACGGCTGCCTTTAATATTACGAAAAATGCGACTGAGATATAATTATAATTCACATTTTAAATTTTCTTTTATGAATTTAACAGGTTTTTTCGTAATATCACAAAACTTAAAAGCGCATTTTAGTCTGAAATGACAAAATTGCAATAATAAATGCATTCAATAATTTCTGAATTTACAATATATTAAATTGAAAGCCCTACTAATAGTCCAGTCATTCTAGCCAAAATATGACCAGACCAAACCTCAAACTAATTGCAACAGAATGTTCTTCTAGTTTTCCAAGCTGGTTTAGGTGTACTGTTGAACATAAAAAAAATCAAGAATGTTTGGATGAAGGGAAATTGTTAATTTTGGGTGAAAACCTTGATTTTTTGTGAAAAATCGCTGAAAACTGGTAATTTGCCGTGACTCAAAAACAAAAATAGCAACTTGCATTATTTTTAATGAAGTCAATAGATCTTATTATAGTAATGATTTATTTAAACGTTCATGAACTGCAAAGATCAGGAAATTGAAAATTTTGGGTGAAAACCTTGGATTTTGATGAAAAATCGCCGAAAACTGGAAATTTGCCGTGACTAAAAAACAAAAATAGCAACGGACACAATTTTTAAGAAAGTCATTAGATCTTATTATAGTTATGATTTATGTAAACGTTGATGAACTGCAAAGATCAGGAAATTGAAAATTTTGGGTGAAAACCTTGGATTTTGATGAAAAATCGCCGAAAACTGGAAATTTGATGCGACTAAAAAACGAAAATAGCAACGTACATAATTTTTAATCAAGTCAATAGATCTTATAACAATAATAAAGAAATATAAACTATGATGATTTTTGAAGTATAGGAAGTGATAATTTTGGGTGAAAATGTTAGTATTTTTGATAAAAACTGGGAATTTATGTTTTCTTAACAAAAATCAAATTATATCATGAGTCTTCAAATTAATTTTATATCTGTGAAGTGTTTAGATGGATCAAATAATGACCAATTCGTAAAATCAATAGATCATATAACAACAATAAAAAACGATTGACCGGTATTATACTTATTTTTAAACTAAAATATTTACTTTATATGATAACAAAACCATGCAATTGTTTTACCGAAACCCCTTAATTATGCTTATTATGGTTTTTGCGTATTCTACATAAATCTTTAGAAGTTGATTGTCACTTAATCGTCCATGTCAACTGTTTTGCTCGAATTTGTACAACCAGTTCCTTTACATTCGCCACAAGCTACTGAACATTCAAGTCCGTTTTTTCTACAAGTACATCTTTTAGTGTCACAGTTTGTCTTACAATTGCATCGAATAATGTTCAGCAATTTAGAGGGAGCTGCGTCCATTGTACACTTAACCGGGACAAGGTTTCCATTAGCGACTTTCCAACCCCATTCACACGGATTTAGATTGTCCTTGTTCATCCACATTTTCATTTGAAGATAAGCTCTCTGGCTATGAAATGAAGCCGCATTTGATGTTGGCGGCAAAGTATGAATTTGAACGCATGTTTTGTTTGTCAATACTCTTGCAGCAAACTTTCTGTAGCGAAGAACATTCAGTCCTTCATATGGAGCACCATTATATAAAGAGGAAATAATGTTTTCACCAGCAGAAATAACATCATCATTTGCGTTAGCATTGCAAAGTAACTGTGCCTGAGTCTTAAGAAAGTCATGTTCTCCAAATTTCTTTAGGGTCGCTGCCTTACTGACACCGAACATTCTTGAAGTTGTGTCACAACCACTGATAGCATGAATTAAAGGTAAAAATGTACATAGTTCCTCACCAAGCAGCAATTTGGTCTTCAAAATATCCCATATTTTAATATGTGTGTTAACTTTTGACACATTGCCGGATTTGAATATCAGCGAATTTGATGTAATGTCCGCATGATGAAGGAGTAGTACCAAAAGATCAGTGTCCTCTCCAAGCAAAACAGTTGCTTTTGTTTTCGCTGATTCGATGGCAGTAAGGGCAATCAAAACATCAGCATCGGCATCTGCGTGTTTAGTTTTGATTCCTTTTTCTTCCATCTTTGCACTCAAGAGATTAATAAAGTTCTGCTTATTCTCAATGTTTGCTAAAAATATTTCTTTTTTAGATTTGAAAGGAGTTCTATCTGTGAATGAAACTTTTGTGCCTATGATTCCTTTGGTGCGCCGCTGATGAGTGGCATCTTTAGTATCTGGACCCGAAGCATATCCATCAAATACAACTATCGCTTTACTGTATTTCCGTTCTATGCTGTCAATGTACCTTTGACAAATTTCACCGAAAGAAAGTCCGCTTTGCCAGTGTATACGATGGAGAAGAGAGCCGCCATCAATAACATACTGAGTTTCGTCGTTTTCGCTCATTTCAAATGCGCAACAGTCGCCCTTTCCCCAAATAGCATCTGCAAGACTAGACTTTTGCGCTGTTCGCATGAGACCATTTGGATCAAACATTGAGCTGGGATGACTACAAAGTTCATAGGTGAATATTTCGGACTGATCTTCATATATGCCATTTGATGCAGCAAGAAAGCGCTGGAAGAGAAGCTGTGAATCAACAATAATGACATCATCATCAACTTTGATAGCCGATTTTGCACTTAAGATAGTGGCCTGTTCTTTCCTTTTAAATGAAAATTCATCTATTTTTTTTCCGTCCATGGACTTCAGTATTTTAATGCCTAATTCCTTCGAATTATCAACATTGACAAATTTGTCCGCCGAGACCCCTGTTTCTATGTTTCGCAAACTCGTTTCCTCTACAAAAGGACTTCTGCTAATAAGAAACGATAAAAATGTTTTCAAATCTTGACAGTCTCTAGATCTCCTTGACTCCCCACCTTCTTTATGTTGGTCACTTGTTCCATAATTGACTCCAGTAAACTCTTGCAAAGCATTGTTCATTTCCGCGCAGTCTGGCATAGATAAAATCCATTGGGCACGCTGACCCTCTGACATACCTCTTCCTCGAGTCATACCGCCTGTCGTCTTTAAGCTTCTCATTAAAACCTGTTCTATGACCAAATCAGAAGAAAGACCTGCCCAAAATTTATCACTCCTCCTTATAACATGATGGCCTGATTGTAGAAAAGCTAATACTTCGGGATGGGTTGTTTTCAAGTTCTCCATTTGTTGTAAGTATACCCGTGATGATTTGACATACAGATTGTGTCCCGAAGCTGCAAGATACGGAAGCATGTCCTTGACTGTTTGTAAATGCAGTTCCCAGTTACCAGTCCTTTCAGCTTTGATGAATCTACGGAGAATATCTATCATATCCATATATTGGAACCATAGTTGTGAAGTACGATAACTTTTGTGTGACTCCCGAAAGTTATCTATCCTAGATTTAATTTGATCTATTAAAACATCGTCGCAAGCTTTTTCGACAGATATGTCTCCTTTCAGTAGTTCATCCAACATCACATCTGCTTCATGCAATTCATCCTAAAGATCATCAGCGTTAATATCGGTACTGTCGGTATTTATGTAATTTGCTGGATTAATATCATTGGTACCAGTCTCATTTTCGATTTCATCTGGAAGTGGTATGCCGTATATGTGTGACAAGATTATTGACGTGAGAGCTGTATCTATCAAAAAATGTGCCCTTACTGCTCGTGCAATTGCCTTTCCACTAGTCATATGAGTTACTGCATTTGGTGCATACACTGTTTCCAGTAACTCAGTGATTCCTGATCCTTCCATCAAGTGACCAATGCCGCCTACAAAACTCATTTCTAAATGAAAGCCTCCAAGTCTCAAGATAACTGACTTTAAAGGACTGTTCAATGGTTCATCTTTAATTATGTTCATTGCCTTCCAATAGAGGGGTTGATCAAATGTCAAAATAGGTACACAATGTTGAGCCTTTGCTTGCTTGCCTATGAAGTTAAGTGTTGAATTTATACATGTGAGATCACTAGGATTCATGTCTATCATTGGCAAAAAAACAACAGATGATCTTCCTGGGTAGTCACCGTCCATCACTTTGTGCATAATTGCGGACCAACTGGGTCGGTTGCATGTCAAAGGCCAGCATACTTTTGACAGAAGGTCTAACTTCCACGTTGTATCGATCATATTTCGCTCATAATTCATGGTTGCGAACTCTGCCTGTAATGATTGTTTAGATTGCATTTTATAATATTCTATGTTAATTTTTGCTAGGTCAGAGACTTCCTTTAGTGTGGGAGACAGCCTAGGGACAGCTTTGTCAAGTCTGAATCCTGGAGTGACAGCTGCAATCATGCCCATACCATGAAATGTTCCATGACCATCTAAAGTTCTCAGATTATGGTCTACGTTATCAGCTATGTACTGAACGAAAGTACCATTCCCAAACTGTGTGTTGGTTCTGTCATGAGCAGCAGCAGCAGCATTAAGTTCAAATCGTTGAACCTCTGTGTAGGAAGAAGCGAAACCAAGAGTGTTCAAAGTGTCCAATAGAAATCTTGATCCAAAGTGATGGTGCATTTGTACACTGAGGGCAATTTGTAGCGGTGCAATAAGTGTTCTTGGTCGGGAAGCCTGAATAATAGCTTGACCAACAGATGCAACTTTAACAGAAGAGTCGTTTTGACTAAATAATGCACGTAGTAATGTTTGTAACGAATCTGGGACAAATGTAATGTTTTGCTCTGAGTTTATATCAACAGAAGACGGATACACAGCTTTTGAATCTTTAATACTCATAATATCAGCCTTTATTAACTTAGCTGCTGTTTCTATCATCGATAGTTTTTCCTCTTCTGGACTCTTAGATGATGGTCTTCTGTAAAATTCGTTCAGTATAGATGATGCTGTTCTCCTGAATGTGACTATATTCGGCTTTCCGTTTACTTCCGTGATGATGATATCGGATCCAAAATAAGTTTGCAGTCTCTTTTTCATGTGCACCACACTATACGCCTTATCTCCACAAATGTCTTCCATAGCCTGAACAAGATCGCTTTTGGATGCAAGTTCGTCTTGTGTTTCTTCCAATTGTCTAACTATTTGCAGGAAAGCTTTCTCTGATGAATCTTCTTTTGGTCGTCCTGGTGTCGTTCGTTTGACCTCTTTGTTTGCTTGCTTCGAGACGGGGATTTGCTTACCAGTTCTAAAATTAACACTACATGTTTGGTGGTATATTGCGTCTGCCGCGTGCAAATCTGATGGTGCAATGTTGAGCCTCCTCAAAACGATTTCGGACCATTCATCATTTCTTTCTTTGCAGATGTTTCTAAGGGTGTTAGAAAAATCTGTTGTCCTGACAGGAAACACGTCGATTCCCCTTTTGCTCTCTGAAAATTTTGCAAAACATCCACAAAATAAACAGTTCTTCTGGAACTCAAAATCAGGAGTAGAAGATCGTAAGTCACGAGTTGGCTCGGTTATCGATACATCCTTTTCTCGCATGTCCTTCTTGATTGAGTTAGCATTAATGTAATCACGTCGACATTTCTGATGAACTTTTTGTCCAGGAGTTGTGACGATTGTATCATTTCTGGTTTGGCTGGTCCTATTAACCGTGTTACATCCTTTTTCTCTTAGTTGTGTTATTTCTTCACCATTTGTTAGAGACACCCGACAAAAAACACAAGCATCCATCATTACCTAAAAAAAAAAAAGATCAAACTGTTAAGATGAGATTCAATGATTTTGATTTTGCTTTCATTTTATTTTTATCATATAAGATTTGTTTTGAATACAATATTAAAAAAGATATATGTTGACTTATAACCAATACATTATTCCGATGTAGTATCTGTTCTCAACTGAATTGTATAATGGTATTTTTGTTGAATATTGATTTCCCTTTTTTAGTTGATTAATAAATATTCATTTTTTATCATTTGATTTTTTTTTAAATTGTCTCATCTCCTGTCCACCCTATATTTTTAGCTCACCTGTCCCGAAGGGACAAGTGAGCTTATGCCATCACTTGGCGTCCGTCGTCGTCCGTCGTCTGTCGTCCGTCGTCTGTCGTCGTAAACTATTTCAAGAATCTTCTCCTCTGAAACTACTGGGCCAAATACTTTCAAACTTTAACTGAATGTTCCTTAGGGTATCTTATTTATAAATTGTATCCGAAGTTATGATCTATCAACAAACATGGTCGCCATTGCTAAAAATAGAACATAGGGGTCAAATGCAGTTTTTGGCTTATAACTCAAAAACCAAAGCATTTAGAGCAAATCTGACGTTGGGTAATATTGTTTATCAGGTCAAGATCTATCTGCCCTGAAATTTTCAGATGAATCAGACAACCCGTTGTTGGGTTGCTGCCCCTGAATTGGTAATTTTAAGGAAATTTTGCTGTTTTTGTTTATTATCTTGAATATTATTATAGATAGAGATAAACTGTAAACAGGAATAATGTTCAGCAAAGTAAGATTTACAAATAAGTCAACATGACGGAAATGGTCAGTTGACCCCTTTAGGAGTTATTGCCCTTTATAGTCAATTTTTAACCATTTTTCGTAAATCTTAGTAATCTTTTACAAAAATCTTCTCCTCTGAAACTACTGGGCCAAATACTTCCAAACTTTAATTGAATGTTCCTTAGGGTATCTAGTTTGTAAATTGTATCCGAAGTTATGATCTATCAACAAACATGGTCGCCATTGCTAAAAATAGAACATAGGGGTCAAATGCAGTTTTTGGCTTATAACTCAAAAACCAAAGCATTTAGAGCAAATCTGACATGGGTAATATTCTTCATCAGGTCAAGATCTATCTGCCCTGAAATTTTCAGATGAATCAGACAACCTGTTGTTGGGTTGCTGCCCCTGAATTGGTAATTTTAAGGAAATTTTGCTGTTTTGGGTTATTATTTTGAATATTATTATAGATAGAGATAAACTGTAAACAGGAATAATGTTCATCAAAGTAAGATTTACAAATAAGTCAGCATGACGGAAATGGTCAGTTGACCCCTTTAGGAGTTATTGCCCTTTATAGTCAATTTTTAACCATTTTTAGTAAATCTTAGTAATCTTTTACAAAAATCTTCTCCTCTGAAACTACTGGGCCAAATACTTCCAAACTTTAACTGAATGTTCCTTAGGGTATCTAGTTTGTAAATTTTATCAGAAGTTGTGATCTTTCAACAAACATGGTCGCCATTGCTAAAAATAGAACATAGGGGTCAAATGCAGTTTTTGGCTTATAACTCAAAAACCAAAGCATTTAGAGCAAATCTGACATGGAATAATATTGTTTATCAGGTCAAGATCTATCTGCCCTGAAATTTTCAGATGAATCAGACAACCTGTTGTTGGGTTATTGCCCCTGAATTGGTAATTTTAAAGAAATTTTGCTGTTTTTGGTTATTATCTTGAATATTATTATAGATAGAGATAAACTGTGTGTGCCCTTTATAGTCAATTTTTAACCATTTTTCGTAAATCTTAGTAATCTTTTACAAAAATCTTCTCCTCTGAAACTACTGGGCCAAATACTTCCAAACTTTAACTGAATGTTCCTTAGGGTATCTAGTTTGTAAATTATATCCGAAGTTATGATCTATCAACAAACATGGTCGTCATTGCTAAAAATAGAACATAGGGGTCAAATGCAGTTTTTGGCTTATAACTCAAAAACCAAAGCATTTAGAGCAAATCTGACGTTGGGTAATATTGTTTATCAGGTCAAGATCTATCTGCCCTGAAATTTTCAGATGAATCAGACAACCTGTTGTTGGGTTGCTGCCCCTGAATTGATAATTTTAAGGAAATTTTGCTGTTTTTGTTTATTATCTTGAATATAATTATAGATAGAAATAAACTGTAAACAGCAATAATGTTCAGCAAAGTAAGATCTTCAATTAAGTCAATTTGACCAAAATTGTCAATTGACCCCTTAAGGAGTTATTGCCCTTTAAAGACTTTTTTCACAATTTGTTCATCATGTTGACTTACTTTAAAAAATCTTCTCCTTTGAAACTGCTGTATCAATTTCAGCCAAACTTAGGCTAAATGAGTTTCAGAGTATCTAGTATAAATTTTATATTTTATTTCCTTGTATGTCAAGAAACATAGCTCCTATGGCTAAAATAGAACATAGGAGAAAATGATTATTTTTTTTGGCTTTTGAAGAAAATAGGACGATCCAAAAAACATTTAAATAAATTGAAAAGCCAAAATAATCATTGATGAGAGATTTAACCAAAAGAATTAAGGTGAGCGATTCAGGCTCTTGAGAACCTCTTGTTTTTTTATTTCATCCTAGCCCCCATACTAACATGAAAAAATAAATGGTAGCTCCATAACACGATTTGTCTGCATCAATTTTGTATTTAATTATCGGTACAACTTCATTTTTCCATGAATTAAATTTAGTTCGATTGTAACTTTTTTGGCACTATCGGCGTTCCATAGTTTTTTTTTTCGTCAGCAACTCCTGGCAATAAGAATAAAATTTCCTTATTACGGGACTGTTTAATGTATGTAATGTTTATACTGTAGTCCAAATATAAAAAACAGAGCTGTTTTGTATGTGATTTCTGGTTTAGAAACCTCGGCAAACCGAAATGAGCTCATTTCTGCCGCGTACTATATTTTGACATTTCCCGTGTATCTACGCCTTTTAAAAACATCCAAAATACCTTGCATGGTAGCGTTATCTCTTAAGAATGTTAAATACGTATAAAACTTTTATATATAAGTTTTATATTAACTTACCAGAATGAAAAGGATGGAACCTAGATGCGTCGTCTGCAGTTGACCATTACGAGTTGTCTCCCATATCGTCATTCTTAATCTACGGGCGCCATATCTTTCCATAATATTTGAAGTAAAATCCAGATTTTTTTAGGGCTAAAATTGACGACTTTCCCCTATTTCGATTTTTCTCGATTTTTGATATGTTTCTTATACGTTATATTTCTCACGAATTCCACAAAAAACATTTCTGTTGCAATTAGTTTGAGGTATAACCATAGAATGACTGGACTATAAGGTCTATCAATAACATGAGAACTGTTCAACCAATGCTTTTCAAATTTTGATATGTTGTAACTGACTATTAAATGAAGGTATAAAGTTGCATATCAACATTGTACAATTTTGCTGCTCTGGAGTTATGCTCTTTGAGTGATTGGAAAAAGGTATTTTATGCAGTTACTTGAGAATTTCAAACAATGCTTATCAAATTTTAATATGCTATTTTTGATTGCAAATAAATAAACTCATCATAGATACCAGTATTAAAATTTGTATTTACGCCAAAAGGGAGTAATGTTTGACATTGGTAATTTTCACTTCTGCTGTCCAGGAGTTACATCCCTTATAGCACAAGTGAATGTTATCGAAAACCCAGTTTTTATTCAAATTGACAGTCTTTTATTTTTCATGGTTCATTCTCAGCCTGTTTTGTTTAGATTGGTTACTTCATTTATTTATTTATATTTCAGTCTTTATATTTTACAAGAGATGTAATTAACAGAACAGTAAACAAAGAAGTCATAGCCAGGTAGGGTTATCTAAAGTACTACAGTTATTTGGTATATACTGAATTATGGGAAGAGAAGAAAATATTATGTTTGGAAAATTTGGGTAACAGTTTAAAAATCTTGATAGAAATTTAAAAGTAAATTAAGGTTTTCTATATTGACAGTTATTCTCCAATTGGTATAAAAGCTTTTGAGAATGTTGTCTGTAAATAGTAGGTTAGAATCATTTAAGTGATTTGCTATGCACACTATATGCTGCTACCAATAACAATATTTGGTAGTTTAGTGTTGATGGCAGATCTTTATTAAAAGAGTGGTGTAAGACATAATCAGAAAAATCTCATACATTTATTCACAGAATTTTTTCTAAATTCTGAGCATTGAATGGCCTCACTAACTGTATAGAAACTTGTCTATTGTTAAACTTTATTTTGTTTTCTTTATTTTGGGATGGTTGTTATCGTATTAAAAAAAAACCTATCTTTCATTCATATTGTTATTTCTGGGTTTTTTTCAGTGATTTATGTATACTTGTTTGTCCAGTTCTTAGTATACATTTACAATGCGACTCTATATCTACACAACATCTTTGTCAAACCATCCTTCAACAGATGGTGGAGGCAGGAACCTCTCATCCTCATGTTGGTTCGAGGTAAGTTAGGGGATTTTCCATTAAACTATATGTGGGAGGGCAGCAAGGGAATTCTAAATATCCTTAAAAGCAAGAACCATTTATTAGATAATTTTGCATAATGGTAATAGACACATACTGAAAAAAAGATCTATGAATCACATTCAATAATTAAACTTTCCTTCTTACCCTCCCACATACATTTTAATGGAATGGCCCTTATACTAAGGTATGTAAGATCATATTACAGACAATTTAACAACCTCATGGGTAGTCAAGGTCGTAAAACACCACCCTTGTAGTAGATTATATTTGAACACATGTTATTATGTCTTTATTTCTGAAGTGAGAGAATACTGCACAAATATTGAAATAATCTAAAATTGTGAAAAATTAAAAATATTAGGACTATAAAGCAATGGCAATGTAATAAGGGAGATAATTTGAATTGATGTAATAAAATATTGTTCTGAAATTTATTAGGACAATAATTAGCCAATCACATGTTTTAAATCACTCTAAACCAGGATAATACATTTTAACCTTTTTTGTTAATCCCTACATCTGTTCAATGGAAGGTCTCTTCGATGCTCATCTTTTTATGCCCCATTTTTATGTCCCATTTATGGACATTATGTTTTCTGGTCTGTATGTCTGTTCGTTCTTCTCTTCATTCATTCGTCTGTCCCGCTTCAGATTAAAGTTGTTGGTCGAGGTGGTTTTTGATTAAGTTGTAGTCCAATCTACTTGAAACTTAGTACACATGTTTCTTATGATATGATCTTTCTAATTTTAATTCCAAATTAGAGTTTTTACCCCAATTTCATGGTCCACTGAACATAGAAAATGATAGTGCAGATGGGGCATCCATGTACTAGGGACACATTCTTGTTCTTAGTAATGTTCATGAATTTTAAAATCATTGTTGTAAAAATGTATTTCATATGTACAGAAAAAATAAAAATTGAATCCAACGCAGACGAAAACATTTTTTATACTAGTAGCATATAATATTGTTTTACCATTTTTAACAATGATTGTTGTGCAGTTTATTATAGTTTTTGTTAAATTTCATTGTCAGATTGAACTTTTTGTAATTCCAGTTTTACATTTAAAGGGGAGATACGGGGGTAATCACATAGCAGGGGTAATTCTTTTCTTCACTCACAGTTCATTTGTGTAAATTGATTTTTAATTAAAGTATTGACTCTGACAGTTGATTAATTCAGTATATGTATGGAATTTAAACAACTTTCATTTTGTTATAGGGAGATTGTTGGAGAACAGATTATGAACTTTTTATCAAAATTTAAGAAAGTTAAGTTAAACCAGGCTATCAAGACATTAGAAAAGTTACCAAAGTCGGGCAACAGTTATATACAGAAGATTTTACCTAGGATAGAACATGTTATTGTGGAGTATGAATCCTTCAGGGGCACAGGACAGGATACTAAACTAAGGTAAAATTTTCCCTCAGGGGTACAGAGCAGGATACTTAACAAAGGTAATGTATCCCAAGCTGCAAAAAACAGGATACTAAAACAATTGTAAATTATATCTACAACTCGTGCAGGGGACCAGGAAACTGAGTTATGGTAGAGGTCATATCATTTGAAAGTGAAAATTGATTCCATCAGAGGCGCAATAGAGGATATTAAGTTGAATTCAAATTCAGTCTGCTTACCTTGATAATAATTCCTTCAAAGATGTCGTATTATATGTCTACTCATTATAAGCAATATTGAGACTGGACATAAAACCACAGCACAAAATACTTAACTATAGAAACATCATACTATGAATGATAAATTCTACTAAAATATGCATAAGGTCAATTTTGTAATATAAGAGAGAAGACTGATACCAACAGGATACTCAAACTAAAAAATAACCCAGATATTTAGTAAACTCTTTAAAAACATTCTGAAAATGTTCATTCAACCTTTCACAGCTTATAAAGTCCCCCCCCCCCCCCCCCCCTGCTTTAATTATAGATCTTAGTGTTTCTGTCATTGTTTTGGTAACACAATTCTTTATTTTATCATTTCAGACAAACATATCATTCACTTATTGGGACATTCAACTCCTGAGTGATGTTTTGAAAGAATGTTGTTGCTGTGACAACAGAAGTACATCTAGTATCTAAAAGTTATGCTGCTGATGTTTCTTTCAGAGTAAAACATGGAAAGAATCATCAATATAGTTATTTAGATCTACAAAAGATAGATTGGTGATGTGATTGGAAATTGAACTGAATTTGGGGAACCTACTCAGCTAAAAATTTAAATTTTTTGCTCCATGCCTAAACCAAGAGCCTAGCTGAAGCTCTGTAGCACTGGAATGTTCTATATTTGATTAAAAACATTCATAAAAAGAATATCATTCATGTTAGAAATTGATCCATAGCTACTAAAAACTGAATTATATAATAATATATATACAGCAAGCAACATTTCATACTTTGTTGAAGACTATAATTTACAACAAGAAAGGAGAAAGTTAAGTTTAATTTTATATGTACAATGAGAACAAAGATACATAATACAAGCATACTACATGTGACTGTTAGTCTTCTTTAATGTCAAATTACTATGTACGTCCATAGATAAATAACAGTGTACTAGAGGTACTAGTGCCACCCACTAGGTGGTGTGGTGATTGTTGTTTGACATAGTTAGCAGCTTCTGTGGCATGGGCGGCATCATAAGGTGCCATAGCAACATAGCAGAATGCTTTCCATCCCTGTAAAACACACAAATTCAAATATTTTATTATTGATAGCATATTTTTGTGATACAGTGGGCTATTTGGTCCACAAATAACATTGGGCTATATATTGTTATGCCGGCTCCCCATAGTTATTCAGTGTTATTTTTAATATGCATGTTTGTTGTTGTTATGATCCTTGATCATAAGTTGGTTATCGAATGTGTTTGATAAAGTCAGGAAAGGCTTAGTCTTGTACATATAAAACTATTAATTTGTATGATTTAAACCTGTGTATTATTGTTTTTGAGACAGATAACGTTTATTCTCGTACTGTTGGAAAATGAAAGTAGGCCATAGATTTTTATTTACGGCTATAAATAATAATAATATGGTGATTCTTGTTGGCATAATTTTACATCTTATAATTCTTTATGTTTGGGTTTCTTTTGTGTATGATTGCTAATTTCTCGGAACAGTTAGAGACTGTAAATAACTCTCGTTCCGATTTTTAATGTTTGTCACCGATTTAGGTGACACTTACATGTTCGATGTGTATTGGTTAGAATGCTCGTTTCTTGTTGACTATCGATTGCTATATACAGTAGTTTGTATCTATTTGAATCCATTACAAACGTTTTCCAAGCTTTTAGTTGCATTTTAAATACATAAATTATATTTGTTCGTGAAGAACATGGCATTGTTTACTATTTTGTCACCGTTAAGGGAATTTCCCTAAGAAGAGTGATGGCTTGTGATTGGGCGTCTCTATATAAGCTCAATTCTCATTGGTCAATTTAGAATATAAATACGTGTGGTTGACTGCGTCAAGGGAGATAGCTCAACTTTGAGGAAAGAGTCGTATCAAATAGATAGTAAACTAAATACAAATATGTCGGATGTAATGAATTTAAAAGTTAGTATTGTGAAATATATTATAGGATTATAATTATATTAAAGGTGACGGTGACAAATATCAGTCCCGGTGATTAAATCTCGGTGACGGTGACTATAATATCGGTGACGGTGACGGTGACTATAGCTGTAGGTGACGGTGACTATACTTGTGGGTGTCGGTGACTAAATATTTTTGTCACCAGATTCGGAGATTCAGATGTATACCTGTCAACTGACCCGGATTCTGCGGGTGTGACCCGAGATTTTCACAATTCTGAGGGATCACCCGGATCACCCGCCGGGTCATTGAAATAACCCGGGAATTCCGAAAATGACCCGATTTCACCCGTATTTCTTAGCCTTGAGATTGATTTTCATAAGTAATATTCCTTTGAAATACCGGCAAATTCGTAATTCTTCCATGAACAGGCAGTTAATCTAGCTATGTAAACTGTCAAATTAAGTGACCCATTAAGTGCATGGCTTCACTTGACAGCTTTGGTGTCAAACACACTGTTAATTAACACCAATTACCTTAGCTTTAGGTCGTACAATAAATTGCTCTACTGGTTTAGAAACATATTTGAACTAGAGTTAGTTCCCCTTATTTTTCACCATTCAAAATTATTCCTTATATTTACGTTTTATGGGTGAAAAAGATTAAATCATAAAAATATAAAATTCAAATACATATTGAAAAATAACTTTTCATTATTTTAATACCTTTATACAATTTTTTTTAAAAAGTTGAAAATTATTTTTTACATTTATACTTCCTTTAACTGTATTACTATATTTTATCATAGTCTAATTTCCTTGTTAATTGAGAGATGAATATTTTTACATGTAATACCTCTACAGGCTACTTAACCAGTAGTCTCATTTTAAAATTACATTTGAAAAATAAATTATAGATGATGACAAAAAGTAAAGGACATAAGACTGTGATACACAAGTTTATAAAAATCTTTAAAAGTGTAATGAAATAATAATAAATAAGATTTAAAATGACTTAACCAAGTGAACATGCATTGATGTTTTGGTATCTTTGATATACATTATAAGAAAATGTACCATAAATACTGAAATTCAGCTCGAAAAAGTTCGTACGCGTTATGACCTGAGATTTGATTCTTCAATGCAGGTCATGACCTGCATTTTCATCGTCAAAGGTTGACAGGTATGTATAATAATATATTATAAATTAATGAATATATAACCGTGGCTATTGAGCTAGTATTAAATATAAATAGTTATAATTGAAAAACATATATGTTATGTTTTTAATATATAACAGTTTGAGGAAGGTCAAGCCTTTTGATCTTGTTTAGTAAAAGTAATATAACTATGATTGAAACCTTTGTATAAAGGATTTGTGTTAAAGAAAAGCTGTACATATATAGCTTATGAGCAGTATTCACCCACGTGAATAGTTGTAAGACCAACCATACCCGGGGGCACTGACCAATGACAGCACCGAGAGTCAAGACTTGTTCCAGTATTTTATCTCATTAATAAAATGTTGAACTTTATAAATATTCTATTTCATTTTAATAATACTCATGAAAACAGGACTACAACAGTACATTAATACACCTCTATTGGTATATAATTCCTTCGTCCTATTTCGGGTTTAGATCGGTGGTTTAAATTAAGACACCTTTCTCGACCTCTAATAGATTCCTTTTTATGTAACCCTGTTATCTCTGGTGACCGACTCTAACGCCAGAGAGGCAGCGTAACAATATTATGCTCACATAATTATGAGTATTCAGTCATATATCTGGTATGGTTCTTTTGTCTATCAGAAGACCTTTGTTTTTGCTTTTTTGAAATGGAATAATTTTATATTTAGTCTGCTGCACGATAATGATAAGTTGTAGCATGTAAGCAATTTTTAGATCTGCCACTTCCTGTTTGATGGTAATTGAAGTATCAATGATTTCTACAACCTCTTCTGGACAGGTTTATTGGCTATGGAGATTGCTTCAGATCTATAGTAGTTGAAATTTCTTGTTTTAAAAATATATATGATATGATTTTCTTTACTTTGTTTACATCTGCCAAAAGCCAAGAAACAAAAAGATAGATTGAAGAATAAAATTTCCATCTATTATGCAATTTAAAAGTTGCATTGACAAAAGAAAACGAGAGGCTCTAAAGAGCCTGTGTCTCTCACCTTGGTCTATGAAGGACACAGATGGATTCATGACAAAATTGTGTTTGTAGATCTTACTTTACTGAACATTCTTGCTACTTATAATTTTCTCTATCTATAATAAACTTCGCCCTTTAGATACAGAGGAAAATATTTTGTAAAAATTTACAAAAATTTACCAAATTAATGAAAATTGTTAAAAATTGACAATAAAGGGCAATAACTCCTTCATTTTGGTCATGTCGACCTTTTTTTAGACATTATTGCTGTTTACAGTTTATCTCTATCTATAACAGTATTCAAGATAATAACCAAAAACAGCAAAATTTCTTTAAAAAATACCAATTGGGGGCACCAACCCAACAATTAGTTTTCTAATTCATCTGACAATGTCAGGGCAGATAGATATTGACTTGATAATCAATTAAACCCCTTGTCAGATTTGCTCTAAATGCTTTGGTTTCAGAGTTATAAGCCAAAATCTACATTTTACATTTTACCCCTATGTTCTGTTTTAAGCCATTGCCGTCATCTTGATTGGTTGGCTGGGTCACAGCACACAATTGTTTAACTAGATACCCTAATAATGATTGTGGCTAAGTTTGGTTAAATATAACCAAGTAGTTTCAGAGGAGAAGATTTTTGAAAAATTGGTCAAAAATGACTATAAAGGGCAATAACTCCTTAAGGGGTCAACTGACCATTCTGGTCATGTTTGACTTATTTGCAGATCTTACTTTGCTTAACATTTTTGCCGTTTACAATTTATCTCTAACATTTTTGCCGTTTACAATTTATCTCTATCTATAATAATATTCAAGATAAAAAACCAAAACTAGCAAAATCTCCTTAAAATTACCAATTCAGGGGCAGCAACCCAATAACCGGTTGTCCGATTCATCTGAAAATTTCAGAGCAGATAGATCTTGACTTGAACAATTTTACCTCATGTCAGATTTGCTCTAAATGCTTTGGTTTCAGAGTGATAAGCCAAAATCTACATTTTACCCCTATGTTCTATTTTTAGCCATGGCGGCCATCTTGGTTGGTTGGCCGGGTCACCGGACACATTTTTTAAACTAGATACCCAAATGATGATTGTGGCCAAGTTCGGTTAAATTTGGCCCAGTAGTTTCGGAGAAGATTTTTGTTAAAGTTAACGACGACGACGGACGCCAAGTGATGAGAAAAGCTCACCAGGTGAGCTAAAAAGAGGAACAGAGTGTGTTTAAGACAAGTGGTACATATATTCCATAACAATCGAACAAATTACAATGGTGTCTATTGATTGATATGTGTTAAACACGAAATTTGGATGGTGTCTTCTCATGCTGATGATATAATGTAGAAAATCAATTTTCGTGAGGTTAAAATTTCGTAGTTTTGTTTCTCTATAAGATTTCATTGGGATTTAATTTCGTCATTTCCAGTAAATGGAAGTGATATTATATGTAGGTTAACTTTTCATGGAGGTTTTAATTTCATGGATATATTCTCTTCACGGAATAAACAAAATTAAATCCTCCACGAAAATTTCTGCTTTTACAGTATTTAAGTTATACGTCCAATAGAAAATCTTTAATTCATATGATGGATAAAATTGTGTTGTTTGTGTAAAAATAAACTATGCCTTCTCTATAATATACCACATATATATATATATAGCTAGTCAAGCCAGGTTTTTTAGGTGCTAGTTCTCCAATAATGTTGTTGAGCAGTAAGTACTTAGTCTAGCATTAGTTAATAATTTGATTCCCTCACTTTACGTGAAAATTGTAAAACAAACACATAATGAGTCTTATAAAATGATCTGTTTATGTTTTGTCATACTAATGGATAATATAAGATAGGATCATACATTTGATCAGGAATACTTACTGAATTGAGTTGCCTACTTCCTCCTGTTAAATGGTAATCTTTGGCTGAGCTAGGATTGACTGCTTCAGTACAAGAATTAAGCACATGTTTAGCCCAATCCTGGAATAAATGTCTTATTATTACATGTTAAGTAGGTGTACAATACTGTTATTGTCAATCAAGGACACCATAATAGGGCAGTATAATTACAAACAATTTATTACAATAATTATTATTAATTCTTAATGATATACAATGACAAAATATAGAATAGAGAAAACACAAAAGAAAAATTAAAACCCCAAATATGTATATATATTTAACATATTTAATGTTGAGGCAGATATACAACTTTTAATGGATATTATAAGTGCCATACAATTCAAATTTGGCCTATGAAGGATTCACTGGGTCAGTAAACTGGCATCGTTTACTTTTTTTAACATAATGTTATCCCTCTCAGTCCAGATACTGATTATTAAATTACATAGGTGTTTTAGAACTTCTAGATTCTACCAACCTATTAGCCATATAGACATATTTTCGGTGCTACATTTCTTTAGATTATAATAAGATATACTACACTGCATCACCACACGTCAAAGTCCAATTAGACAAAAAATATTACTATATGGAAGATACATGATTTAAGTTTTCGTACATATTAACCTTAAAAAAAACCTCATCAAATATACCAGGCTTTTGATTTTATACGCCAGACGCGCGATTCTTCTACATAAGAATCAGCAGTTGTGTTGGAGTCAGAAGAAAGAAGTGAAGTTTTAAAATTTGGAAACCCAAAATGTTCCAAAAAAAGAAGAGAACAATAAGACTTAGTGAGTGATAAATAATGATAGACAATTATTGTCTAGACTACAATGAGATACAGTACTTTTCTGGCAGTGTTATTGAATCTTCAGTTGATTCATGCAAATAAACGACTAAATATATTTTATAAATTGTTGTCCTACTTTTATGTTCTTTATATAAGTACATAATTAAATTGGACGTACATGAAATGTTGCATAGTGGACACGTGTTCATCTTGGATAGAAACGGATGTGTATGCAAGAGGTGCTTAAAACAAGCTCATTTCTCAATGTAAGCTGTTACCTTGTCTAACCAGTATTTAGATACACTTGTGATAGGCATTACTTGTATACCAATCAGACATGCATGTCGCTGTGGAAACACATTGGGATCACATGGCCAGTTTAGTGTGTACAAATAGAAACTTTGTTCACCGATCATTCCGACAGCGCCAGATTTTTGTATCAGTGGTGGGAAGTGGTTGTAGTTGTGGTCCCTGACATGCCAATATTCTCTGACTGAAGCAATCTCCATAGCTAACAGCACCTGACCAGTGTGTTTAAGGCGGGAATCTTTGTAGGCATCGCCAAGGGCAGCAAGAGCATGATAGCAATTCAAACCCTACAAATATAGATTCATATTTTGTCTAATGAAAAACATGCATTAATACTCGCACACAATGTAAAAATTAAACCACAATACTCTTTGGATCATATCTCTGTTGCAATTTCAGACATTTTGAAATTATACTCTTGTATGGCCTAGTCTACTGTAGAAAAAAAATATTTATGGTTATCAACTGTTAATTCTTGTACATTGAATTATTTGGTCGACTGCTTGATGCAAAGTTTAGCTGTTTAAATAGTGATTATTCAGTCTTGATGCATGTGAAACTCACACCCTTTAAAGGATAAGTCTTTCCCATTGTTTGATCACAAGATTATGTGATGTCAGAAAACAGTTTGTGATATCACAATTACTGTGTTTGTACTATATATTAATACGACTAGAACAAGTTCAAAGTACCAAACAGTAACAATGAGTTAGTAATACTAAACTCAGATGAAGATTCTTCCTGTCTGACTCCAGGAGCAATACCAGATGCCCATGAGAATCCAGTATATACGTCTTTATGTCTAGCAACAGGAAAGTGTTTGTCTTTATAACTTAGATTACCAACATCACGTGCCAAGGCGTAGATTCTGTGTTTATGCTCTATAAATATAGAAGACAGGGGAGGAGGTGAAAGAGCAAATTCGCATACCGTATTTACTGTTAGATCTGTCAATCAATCATTGATTACTTGTGGTTAATAGACATATTGAAACTGCGAATGTCTTACAAGTACACAAACTTTTATTGTTAATAATTAAAAAAAGTGAAATTAACTTTAGGAATCAATTTCAACGAATTTAGGTACTTATCTAGTTGTCGTATCATTCCCTTTTTGGTATTAGATTATCAAAAGACAAATGAACGTGCTGTATGGCAATAACAAAAAGGACAAACATATAGAACTCATAGGCAAATTTGAACAGGAGTTCATAAAAAAACTGACACATATATGTCAAATGTACATTATTTTAAGATCATCTAAATCAAACTTACGTTTTCCCCATGCTTGATCATGTCTGACATAATAGGCTAATGCATATAGAAAGTATCCGATATGGAAATGGTGGTCATTGTAGAAAGTGAATCCAAAGTCCGAAGCAAAGTCCAACGTGCGACTATTTGTAGATCTCAGAAACATCCCTCCCCAAACACTATCGTATCTAAACTTCCACATTTCATACAAAGTATCTTAAAGAGTGAAAAAAATATGTTTAGCTTCGTTAATAAACTACCAGTATTTTTCTCGAATAGACGAACAGAAAAATAATTAATTAATACTTTGAACTCTCGTGTTACAATATTTCGCATGTGCAGCAATTTATACTGTTCGTGAGAATTTTATATTGCGTAGTATCACTCTAATGCATTTTATAATTTCTTGGCTATTAAAGCCTTCAAAATGTCTAATAGAATATATACATTTAAATTCCCTTTTTTCATGCCAATAATCCATAAGCTTTTTAATTCTTTTCCATGGTGTATAACCCATTCTTAAATTTAACAAATGTTGAATTAATTACATGTTAGTAGT
Organism: Mytilus galloprovincialis; assembly: GCA_037788925.1. Classification (NCBI taxonomy): domain Eukaryota; kingdom Metazoa; phylum Mollusca; class Bivalvia; order Mytilida; family Mytilidae; genus Mytilus; species Mytilus galloprovincialis. Next base: position 19,963,741 of record CM075332.1, read on the forward strand.
CCAATTAACTGTGTTTCACAAGCAAAAACGGCAAAAAATGCACATTTCTTGTTTAAGGAAAAAATAACTCATATTTATTAAAGTCACTCTGTCAAAATATTTCTTTGAAACTGCAACTAGCATATTTGTTACTAGTACATTCAGAAAACACGTTTTTTTTTTCTTAAATACAAAACTACAAAATTATATCATATACGATGTCCTCATGAAAAACCTAGATTATTTGTATCTGTTGTTATAATATGAATGTTCTATTGTAACAATTATCTTCATTCTGTTGTCAAACAAAGTGATAACTCATAAACACACATTCGTATTATAAAAACAGATAGTTTTACCATCTATCCGAAGCCATTTCTCCAGACAACTCTTTATGCTGGAGTCCAATTTCTGGTAATGGTTTGTGTTAAAAGCACGTGATATACTAGCAAGTCTTGCCAACATGCCGATTTCTTTACCGCCCCCATAACTGTCTACTCTACCACATATCTGATCTAGAATGGTTTCAGATGCATCCTTCGCAATGGCATCAAGCATGTCCTGAAATAGTTTATCGTATTTCATTTGACTGTTACTCACTTATGTTTTGCGTAATGTAGGGTCATTTTAGTCATCGTGGAGTTGAATCTTTTACTGTTTATATATCAGCCATTTAGTGCATTTCATAAAGACATTTATCTTGTCCATTTTACCAAGAATGTTTATTCGCTGGTTAATTGAAACATATGTTATTGTTAAATGAATAACGAATGAATGACACATTGTATATCCATTTTTGCCAATGGTTTTCATGATATTGACAAGGAAGCTATTGAATCCAATGTCACAAACGTAAAGGTTGCTGTCGAGTCTTTGAAATATTTATTGACACTCTCATGACTTAAAATATATGTTAAAATAACCACAGCTTTGTTCCATTCGCCTTCGTCGTTCGCGCTCGTTTACGACTAATCACCAAAGGCAATTTCCATACAGATTTTACTCACAATGAGTATGAATACATATTCTTTGAGTTTCTGAGCACCCGAGTTATACCGTTTTGTAAAGGGTTCCTGTTGTTCAAGCCTTAGTTTGCAGGCTTGTTATTTGAATTGATTTTACTCATGTGCTGCTTTTATTTTGACCATAATGTCAGTCTTGTTCGACTTGGGATTTCTCCTTAAATATCTGACTTTTTTGAAATGGTAAATAACAATAGTTTTATTCATTCAATCAATTTCAAGAAAGCAAACGTTTTGTAATAAGTAATTAAGTTCAAAAGGAAGGTTTGCATACCTATAAATTGTGTAAAGAAAGAACATTTTGATGGTTGAATAAAAAAGTTAAACAAGTTTTACATTGAAATGAAGTAAAAGAACAAACATTTATAAAACATTAATGCCATTTCGAAGTGGTTTGTTAATATTTAAAGGTTAATACAATTCAAAAGCCTTATTGCTATTCGCATTAATTATGACATGTATGGTTCATTTCTACATATATCAATGAATTATCACTTCCCAGTAGTCAGCACTTTTTGTGTTGACATGAATTGTCATTGTTGTGGTTATATTTATAAATTTACTATTTACAAAATTGTGGAATTTATGAAATACTAAGGCTTTTCTACCTCAGGCATAGATTACCTTAGCTGTATTTGGCAAAACTTTTAGGAATTTTGGTTCTCAATGCTCTTCAACTTCGTACTTTATTTGGCATTTTTAACTTTTTGGGATTCGAGCGTCACTGATGAGTCTTTTGTAGACGAAACGCGCGTCTGGCGTATATACTAAATTTAGTCCTGGTATCTATGATGAGTTTATTTTCGTCTTATACGGTAACAAACTGTGAGTACTATGTTACCTTATTCTGTTGTGCATTTCCTTTGATCATGTTCACAGCGGCATTTTCAGGTTCCATTGCTGCTCTAGGCATGTCCATTTCCATCAGCCAGCTGCTACCAACATATCCTTCAAACCCATAGACTGTACTCTTCAAATGACTGGCATGGTCTTTCTTTAGTATCAGTGCCTAAAACGTTAGTTCTACTACATGATATTGGTGATTTTGGTTTAATTTTGAGTGTATCCTAAGAGAACAACCAGTGGGAGAGATATATTATAAAAAAGGAATTTCACTATACATTATTGTGTTAAATTTTAAAAATAAAAGATTGATAGTGATGAAAAACTAAATAAAATTGTTTGCACTATGACTCAGACAAAACAAGAATGTTTCCATAGTACACGGATGCCCCACTCCCACTATCATTTTCTATGTTCAGTGGACCGTGAAATTGGGGTCAAAACTTTAATTTGGAATTAAAATTAGATCATATCATAGGGAACATGTGTACTAAGTTTCAAGTTGATGTAACTTTAACTTCATCAAAAACTACCTTGACCAAAAACTTTAACCTGAACTTTGCACTATCATTTTCTATGTTCAGTGGACCATGAAATTGGGGTCAAAACTATAATTTGGCATTAAAATTAGAAAGATCATATCATGGGGAACATGTGTATTAAGTTTCAATTTGATTGGACTTCAGCTTCATCAAAAACTACCTCGACCAAAAACTTTAACCGGATGGACGAACGGAGGCACAGACCAGAAAACATACTGCCCCTCTACTATCGTAGGTGGGGCATAAAAATCATACTCCCCTTTTAAATTGAAATGGTTGCTCCCTAATGAGGCCGTTTAGAGCTAATCTGGAACCTTATCATCAAGGAGCAGGTATAACAGAAATGGACTGCTCAAACTTAAGTCCAATGACCATCCCTGTCAGTTACTCATATGATGCAATCTCCGACCGTGCGAGGGCTGTATGGCCAGTCAAGGTCGTTAAACACTTCAATTTGAATATGATGTAATTGCAATTTTCTAATTTGCTATATATAGGTATTTGTTGCTTAAACACTAAAAGATAACAATATGTCGTTTCCCATTTCTTTTCTCGAAAGGCTTTTGATCCCCGAGTATGGAAATACTTACACAGACCTTAATTCAAAATAAGTGGGTTTAAGCGTTTTTGATAATGTTAAGAAAGAGAATCGGGCACACCAAATTTTATTTTCAATTCATTGAGAAAAAAAAATTGTTTTTACTATGTTGACATATTTGTTTGTTTTAAAGCAATTAAAATTATAACACAACGATAACTGTTGTAACCAATTTTTGACATTTTACCTAGTATCATGTCTGTTGTTTTTGTTCACACATGGTTGTCAATTAATGGACTTTGATACGACTGTCAAGTGAGAGATGTGGCTAGCTATAAAACCACGTTTAATCAACCATTTTCTACGTAAGCCTGTACCTAGTCTGGAATATGACAGTTGAGTTGTCATTCGTTTGATGTGTTTAAGCTTTTGATTTTGCCATTTGACAAAGGACTTTCCGTTTAGAGTACGTATAAGACTTGTATTTATGCTTTTTCTAAATAAATTAAAATTACCAAAACATCATTTTGCTGTCTTCAACGCAGAGAAAATACTATAAAATTGAGAATGGAAATGGGGAATGTGTCAAAGAGACAACAACCCGATCAAAGAACAGAAAATGGATTTTCAGTACAGCGAAAAGATCCCGCATCCGGAGGTGTGCTTCGACTGGATTCTAACCATAAATGTGTACTAGTTCAGTGGTAATTATTGGACGTCATTCTTGACTCCGAAATATATAAATAAACTAAAATTAAAAATCATGCACGACTAACACAGATCAGAGACTCATGATTTGGCTGAGGCGCATCAATACTTTAGTATACTTACATGATGAGGCATTGTTACCATCATTAGTTCACCCATAGGATTATCTGCATGTTGATTGTTTGGATTCCAATCGAAACTGACAAAAGTTTTATTCACCTCCTCAGAAACACAATAGGCCGCGGAGGGTTTGTAGGAGTAAACGCCCAAATATTTATCTAAATCATTGTTATGTGTTGTATCACCACGTGGGCCAGCTCCAAGGTATGCCAGTTGGACGATGCCATTGTATTTACCGCCACTTGTTGGAGTGAAATTTATCGTACTTTGACCTTGATTGACATGGGGAGTAACTGGTTGTGAAAAGTAAAGCAAATACTTTCTTGTTTGGTTTGGAAGCTCATCGCCAGGTTCATTTAACTCCATAATGAACTTCGATCCATGTTTTACTTGTACAGTTCCAGTGTTATGTGGAGCCTGTGAAGGGTTTGTTATTACTGGATTATGTGTTTGGACTGGGCTTTGTGTTGGCGCAGCGGTTGGTGAAGGTGTATTTACACTTCCTGTAATAAGTAATGACGTTAATACTCAATAGCTTATATTATAAACTGAGGGTATTCTTTTTTACACGTGAAACGAAATAATAAATATGATTCTAACATGACGTCTTTCAAACGCTTTGAGTACACACCCGTGGTAAAATATAAATATATTGCCTGGGCTATTCCGATCGTATTTTCACGTCATATGCCTGTTTGTGAATGAGGTACACGGCGTCATAGAACAATGACGTAAGACTATAAGCATTTTATGGGAAAATACACGCTTGTGAAACCGAAAATCATGACAAGGACACGAACACAAACGATCCTAAAATGTGGAATAATAAGCCAATTTAAACCACATAAGTAAATTATCATTTAAATTCATCCAAAACTATCTATCCATAAACCATATCCATTTTTTTTAAATTACAACTTACAACTCCCGTTAGCGCCATGTGTCGCATATTTTTTTTAATACGTTGTTGTAAATAGTTTCAGCATGTAACTAATTCAGTTTGCTCCGTTCTTTTACGCCAATTTAATAGTGCGTTTATTTATGTGAACGACAGTATTTGACTCCTCCTAGAGCGCTTCGATCCAAAAGAATTGCCGTATTTGTCCTATTAGAATCGAAATAATTCATGGGGGCCTGAATATGTCGAGATTTTACCACGGGTTGTCCCTTTATGCCGATATCTTATCCTAAGCGATAGCGATGGGTAAAATATCGGCATAAAGGGACAACCCGTGGTAAAATATTTGTCATAAAGGGCCAATCCGTGGAAAAATCACGATATATTCAAGCCCCCATTAATTATTTCCTAATTGTAACATGACTTCCTTCAAACGCTTTGAGTATACACCCATGGTAAACTAAGAATATATTGTTTGGGCTGTTCCGATCGTACTCCCACGTCATATGCTTTTTAATGAATGAGTTACCCGACGTCATAGAACGATGACGTAAGAATTTAAGCATTTTACGGAAAAATACACGCTTATGAAACCGAAAATCATCACAAGGAAACGTAAACAAACGATGCTTAAATGTGGTATAGGCCAACTTATTTTTTATACATATGATACATATGAGTAAATTATCATTTAAAATCATCCAAAACTATCTAAATACGTTATTGTAAATAGGTTGAGCATGTCACTAATTCGGTTTGCTCCGTACTTTTACGCCTATTTAAAAGTACGTTTATTCATGGGAACGGCTAATATTTGCCTCCACCTAGAGCGCTTTGATTCAAACGAATTGCCGTATTTGTCCTATTAGAATTGAAATAATTCATTGGGGCTTGAATATATCTATATCTATCGCTAGGGTAAAATATTTTGCTTAAAGGGCCAACCCGTGGTAAAATCACGATATATTCAAGCCCCCATGAATTATTTCTTAATCAACGTATATAGGTAGTTGATCTGTTGTTTATTCACTACATCACGCACTGAATGTTAAGTAAGGCCGTGTTCACACCAAACGCCGTGTACAGTAAACATGTTTAAATGTGGTTTAATGTAATGTACACTAGTTTCACATTAAATTTGTTCACATCTATACACCTTGTTTAGTTACCTGTACATAAGGTGTAACACCACTAATTCAGGCCCGACCAGAAAGCACATACCAGAAAGTAGTACATAAAAACATGGAATGAAATTTAAAAAGGAGGGTACATTTTGCCTTTTTGTCAGATCGGAAGTACCTGTTTTGGTACATCCGAAGTTCCGGGAACCAGTTCTTTCTTATATGCCATGCAAGGTATGTTTTTTTGTCAGTACAGGACACCAGAAGGTGTTGCTTTGACATGCAATGATTGTCACTTCATTTGAACTTAAGATAAAAGAGCTGTGACCACTCGAAATTAAGGAATTTAACATAGAAACAATGGGGCCATTAATTAGTGGTGTACTTCCATAAGATTTGTTCACACTTGTAAACTATATGTCATTTAAATGTTCATTACGTAGAACAGAATTCAAATTTCGAACAACTTTTCTAGTATTTAGGGAACGACCGTTTGACTTTAAAAAAGGGAGATGGGTTTTTCCACAATTTGACTAAAAAAAAAATCGGCTCATACAGATGATTAAAATGAACACATATTCCGAATCCAAAGTTTCCCCATGCATTATAGTGTTAAATATTGAATTGCTTCCATAAAAAAAACTAAATATAAACTTTCGCGCGAGAAAAAATTCTGACAGACTCAAGACCCCCCTTTTTTAAGTAAAGTGGTTGCTCCTTTAAGAAAGTCATTTTGGATGATTTGCAGTAGTTTAAATATCTCAATTACGCATTAAAAACGTAGGCTGCATCAGCGTGCTAACAGATCTAGACGAATAAACAGAATTGCGATGTTAAGAATCACTACATTTCTATCTTTTCTGTTTGTTTCAAATGGTATTTTTTTCTCCAAGGAGTATTTGGCAAAGGGAGGGGGTAAGTTTTTTTTATATTTCTAATTGTATTTTAACGGATCTGAGATACTACACAAACAAACAATTAACCTCACCCTTTTTAAGTAATGCATTTATGAGTGAATCGTTGATTGAGTAAAGACCAGTGGCAAATATTTCTGTCAATATGTACCTCCAGTCGATTCGGGAAGACCTTTTCAAATGATATATGTGTTCGACAATGATGATGGATGAGTCTTGATAAGGGGTTAGTTAATAAGGCTACGTAAATTGTTTTCATAAAAAATAAATATATCAAGTTTAGAAAAATATTTCTGTAAAGAACTTTATTAATAAGTATTAATTTTATATAAAAACCGTTTGTTATTTTAAATAAACATGTGAAAATTAAAGTTCTGGATGCCTAGTTTTGTGTACACTTAACATACACAAGACCTACATCGACTATCGACTGCATGTAGACAAAACAGGATTTAAACTACATGTAAACATATCAATGGGAACGTAATTATGTTTAGTTTAAGCGTGAGTTACACTAACACAACACCGAGTTTAGTTCTATTTGAACACGGCCTTAGTCTTGTAAAAAATGGTTGTCAGAAATATTCACATTCTTTTGATGTATTTCAGCTTTTGCTTTTGCTATTTGCTGTGACTTATGGGACTTTTTTTCCCCGGTTATTTCGGTATTTTTGTTATTTGATTTTGACATCACTTATATATGTCACATTACAGAAATGAGCATGACTTTAATGTGAAAAGTACGAATATTGAGGATCTCACGGATTTTGTATGAAATTATGCCTCAAATGGAGCAAGAGACTTCATCAAAATTTCAAGCAATTTTTACCTCCATAGATGCAATGGAAATATTTATTGTATTATTATGTTAAAAAAATTGGGTACGATTTATAGTTTTTTGTCTTAATTAATATGCAGCCTGTGTATGCATACCTTAAACCAACTTTATCTGTGGTATTATAAGTATTAAAATGTTAAATTTTTTACATAACGATAGAGATATGCATGTTTCAGGAGCATGTTAGATGTCATTAAATCAGAGCGACATCACTTATTAACATTTATCTGAATGTCTGAAGCTCTACGAAAACTGAAGGTTTATTATATACTCGCCTCCACATGTTCCAGTGAGGGGTTGATCAATCCAGTTACCTGCTGGAACTGTGGTACAACCTATGAAATTAATTGCATAGCTGCAAAACAAAATTGGAAAAAGATATTGAAATTATAGAAATACTCATAAAAGATAACAGAGAAAAACACTATTTACACCAATTTAAATGAAAGAAAAGCATTGAAATGAGGCGTCATAAAAAGTTCTACCACCCTTATGATGAGAATATTGAATTAGAGCAAACGACTGATAGTTCTTCATTTGATGTATTACGTGTTAATAAGACAATATTCATTTTTTCGTATTCCAAACTCATAATTGTTTTTGGTATGCATTTGAAAGAAACGCATAGTCAATGTTAATTCGTCGATGTACAGCAAAACACTATAATTTATGTTTAAATGTATGATAGCAATGCATTTAAAGGTCAAAATGTCGTACCTGGGAAACAAGTGACAAGGGCATTATATTTGAAACTGTAAGGTCAAAATGCTTTTCTTAATTATTTTGTTTGCGATTGACTGGATTCATATGAGCTCAGCTTAATTTGTTTTCTTTTTCAGATTCTTCAGGTAAGTTAAGACAATAGTAGTTTCCCAATGTTTAAATCCTTTAAATCGATACAAAAAACGAACTAAGCCGGTGGGTCGAAAGTGTAAAAGAAAAGAGGGACGAAAGATACCAAAGGGACAGTCAAACTCATATATCTAAAACAAACTGACAACGCCATGGCTAAAAATGAAAAAGACAAACAGAAAAACAATAGCACACATGACACAACATAGAAAACTAAAGAATAAACAACACGAACCCCACCAAAAACTAGGGGTGATCTCAGGTGCTCCGGAAGGGTAAGCAAATCCTGCTCCACATGTGGCACCCGTCGTGTTGCTTATGTGATTACAAATCCGGTAAATAGTCTAATATGTAAGCGTCTTCTGCTTTGAATGCATGAACTGCCGTGCCAGTCAAAAGTCAGTAAAACTTAACAAATTGAGGAATAAATTATTTGACGCGTATTTGGCTTTATGAATTTTGGGTCCCTAAGGTTCATCAACCTCGTACTTTATTTCGATGCTAACTTTAGTGATGCGAGAATCACTACTGGGTCTAAAAACGAAACGCGCGACCGGCGTACAAAATTATAAGTATGGGTTCTTTGATAGTTTTCTCTATACGACATAATTGGTAAGAATAAAGATAAGACGACTATTTCTTAAATTTGACGACAGCGTTGAAGAAAATGTAAATGTAACTAAAATACTTACTTGAAATTATTAGAAGAAGTTGTGAGTTTGATATGAACAAATTTCCCAGTACGTGTACAATGATCCGGTTTACAATTGTACATTGCTGGTGGGTGGTGCCAAATATCTGAACCTTCCATTGCATACTGTATCTGAAAGAGAGGCGAAAGATACCAAAGGGACGTTCAAATTAATAAGACGAAAATAAACTGAAACGCCATGGGGATGATATCAGGTGCTCCGCAAGGGTAAGCAGATCCTGCTTCATATGTGACACTCGTCATGTTGTTCATGTTAGTACAAACTTGATCAAACTCGGTAATACGTCTGATTTGGTTGGTCACATTCGGGTGATAGAATCTCCAACAACCATAATGTTGTATTTGTATTGAAATTGATTTGCATATTTTGGTATTAATATTGATTCATCGTATGGTCTTTCAATCGGAAATAAACACACATATTCTAAAATTAGTTGTTGGTATGATACGGGTTACTGGTATGTTCATCTCATTTAATTTAGGATGGTATGGTACTTATCCTCTGCTTGATTTTCATATGATGAAAACATAATTTCTAACAGAGCTTGCATGCATGTCAGTAACTGCCAGAAGTCCTTTGTTAATGTATGTATCCCTGTAATCTTTCTTAGTTTCTTTTGTTACCAATTGGACTCGGACTTCTTTTAAACTGAGTTTTTCGTGCATATAGTGCTTTGTGTTCTTTTTTTACATGGCTTGATGTGTAGGCAAAGTTTGAGATCTCACAAAACATATTTAAACCCGCTGTATTTTTGCGCTTGTCCCAGGTCCGGAGCCTCTGGCAATTAAATGCTTGTAGAATTTTCATTTAAGTTCATTTATGTTTTTGACTTTAGTATTAACTGCAGTACTGAACTAGTACACATTTTGGTCTAGTGACCAGCTGAAGCCAGCCTCCGGATACCTAGTTTTCCCGTCCTGTTGAAGATTCATTGGTGGCCTTCGGTTGTTTTCTGATCTTTGTTTGGGTTGTTGTCTCTTTGACACATTCCCCATTTCAATTCGAAATTTGAGCCCTTTAACTAACCAGTACGATGGCGAAATAGTACATTGATTATTCGATGTAGTTATTATTTTCTTATTGCATTGGTTCAGTTTTACAATCTTGACTGTTCTTGTATTGCTTTGACATATTTGTAGAAAAACATAATCAAAGTTTATTTAATAAAGCCTAAGCAGAATACTAAGTATATGACTGACCGCTTCAATAGGAATGTCATTTGAACCCAGATCAATAGTTATATCAATGTTTCTATTGACATCGCAGACGGCTGATGCTGAAATGTCACCTGGGTGACAACTCGCTCGCTTTTCATGCACTTCCTCTTTTGCGTCATATTCTGTATCCCTTTTACCACTACAAGTTACTTGCTCTGGGTTAGGGACCCAATTCCCAGGTAAAAGATAATGTCCGATGTAGTTTACAGCAAATGCCATTTGTCCTTCAAGATATATATAAATGCAAGAGTTAAAACAAGTTAAAATGTCTTGTACCCAGTCAGGAATATGGCAGATTTTATCTAGAGTTTGTTTCTATATAAATTGGTGTTTGCATTTGTTGTAGTTCAGTGTTGTTTTTTTTTACAGAATTTTAAACCTTTTATCTATGACAAATTTATTTATATGTTGTTCTGTTGTTTTTATTCAATAGTTGACGTGCCTACCTCGGTGTTTGTTTGTTACCCGGATCTAATTTGCGTTTTCGAATTATGACTAGTGATACTATATTAAACAACATTTTATGCTCTTATATATAATGTTATCTTGATTGCGCCATTCGCATGGCGGATTACGCATGCATAACCGGAGACACTGACCCTTTCAACGCACTTGTTTTTTTGTTTTATTTTTTTTGTTTTTTTAATTTTATCGATTCCTTCATTATTTTTCCTTGCGTTTTGAATGAATAAATTAGTACTGAACAACAGTAAATTTCTGTGTGACTACATATTTTTAAATGTTTGTAGGTCGCAATTTATTCAAACTAAAATATGTTTCATTTTGATTGATTCTATGCCATTTTATTGAACGCTTATTTCAATCTACACACTAACTAGTATGTTATTACTACATATAGAAAGTACTGTCAGAGTAAAAAAAACTTAATCTATTACATACATGTACATACCATGTGAATTAGGAATATTTATAGTGACTCGTTTATCTTCGTTAGACATATGACAGGAGTTCGTGTCGCAGTTACGCATTCCATGTTTCCCTGAACGCCAGTTTGACAACGAATTAACTGAATACTGTAAACGTGTAATGTCATGTATAGGTTTGTCGCTGTCTAGTGTGATATGCAGAGTTCCACCGCTGCATGTACCTGATAGATGGCCACTACCTCCATCAAATGCTGAAAGAGATGAACATAAATGTGAAATAGTTTAAGATAAAGAGATAATGTATAAATATATTCAAGAAATTCCACAGTGTAAACATTCCATTACTAGTATCATATCTATCATAACTTATCGTCAACATGTTTGACAGATTTGCCACTGGATGTTAAACGACAAAGCATCAATTGATTTATCTTCTAAATTTTAGATCTGCTTTTGAAACGTTTTTAATCTATTAGTATTTATCAAACCATGATTAAAACCGCAATGTCTCGTTTACTTGTTATATGTATTTCAAACAGAAAAATGGGGAAATTTTTATGATTATGTATCACTTCAAAAGGTCCAGACTTGATAAGTCCAATTTTATTAAAAGAGGCTGTACCACAGCTAAAATTTCCACTTTGTAAACTATTTAATTTATCTTTATCTAAAGCTATATTTCCGGCAGATTGGAAAAAAGCAAATGTAACTCCTGTTTTTAAGAGTAATAATTGTAATGAAGTAAAAAATTACAGACCAATCTCGTTGTTAAGTATATTATCAAAGTGCATGGAGCGATGTGTCTATAAACATGTACACAACTTTCTAATTGAAAATAGGATAATCACCCCTAATCAGTCGGGTTTTACAAAAGGCGATTCTGCCATAAATCAACTTATAGATATTTCTAACTACTTTGGTAGAGCTTTAGATAACGGAAAAGAGATTAGGGTGGTTTTTTGTGACATCAGCAAAGCTTTTGATCGGGTTTGGCATAAAGGGTTATTATCAAAACTTAAACAATATGGAATTTCTGGAAATTTACTTAATTGGTTTTGTGATTATCTATCTGAGAGGAGTCAACGGGTGGTCTTAAATGGAAGCAATTCAACATGGAAACAGATAAATGCAGGTGTCCCACAGGGCTCAATTTTAGGTCCGCTACTTTTTCTTATCTTTATTAATGATATAGTATCTGATATTAAAGCTACTATCAAATTATTTGCAGACGACACTAGTATTTATTTGACAGTAGACACCCCTGAAAATACTGCTGAAATTCTTAATGGAGATCTGAATAAAATTCATATGTGGTCCTCTAAGTGGCTTGTAAACTTTAACTCACAAAAAACAGAAACCATGATTATTTCAAGAAAATCAATAAAACCTAGTCATCCGATCTTAAAAATGAATGACACTGATCTTCAAGAAGTTTCAACTCATAAACATTTGGGTATTATTTTTTCAAATAATGGATTATGGAATATTCACATTGAATATATAGTTAAACGTGCATACAATAGAATAAATATCCTTAGGAAGATGCGTTTTGTACTGAATAGGTTCACTTTAGAAAAAATGTATTTTTCATACATTCGACCAATATTAGAGTACGGGGATGTCATTTGGGATAATCAAACACAATACTTGATAAATAAAGTAGAAAATGTTCAAATTGAAGCTATGAGAATTGTAACAGGTGGGAATAAATTAACTTCGATACAGATGCTTTATAAGGAAACGGGTTGGGAAACACTTTCAGAAAGAAGGGAAAAACACAAGCTCACTATGTTTTATAAAATGGTGAATAAGGAAACTCCATATTATTTACAAAACTTGGTACCAAATCAAATAGTTAATTTACATAACCATTTCACTCGTCAGACTCAAAATACTTCGGAAATTCGTACAAGAACCAATCTATACTCCGATTATTTCCTTCCTTCGTCTATTAAATTGTGGAATAAGTTACCAGACCAAACGAGAAATTCTACGTCTTTAAGAATTTTTAAAAGTCGTATAAAAAAACCAAATAATAAATGCCCAAATTTTTACTACACTGGTACAAGAATGGGTCAAGTATTACATGCCAGATTAAGGATGAATAGTAGTTCTCTAAATGAACATTTGTTCAAGCGAAATCTAGTAGATTCTTCAAACTGCTCGTGTGGTTTGATCGAGTCTACAGCTCATTTCTTATTGCATTGTAAAAAATATGACGAATTGCGTAATGACATTATTTTCTCAATTAATTATCCAGTCACACTAAACACGAATTTACTTTTATTTGGATCACAAGCTCTAAATTTAGACCAAAATAAAGATATTTTTGGAAAAGTACAAAAATTCATACTAAAGTGCAAGAGATTTACAAGTTAAATTGTTATTCACTGTTCTCACTAAGTTGCATTTCATCTAAACGTGTGTAGTATTTCGGTGTAGTTTTCTTTTTTCTTTTTTTTTACTTTTTTTTCTTCTTTTGTTGTATTTATTTTCATTATTTTAAAATGAGTTTTTTTTTCTCCTTTCTTCTTTTTTGTTATATAGTTACTTAGTTTATACTTGTTCCATATCATAGTAACATTGCATGCTATATTTATGTAATAGTTAACTGGAGTTGGTATTTCAAGGAAACGGATTAATATAAGCTATATATAGCTTGTTTCCGAATCCTATTATTATTGTGTATTTTGTATGATGATATATTTGTATTGATGATGAATAAATATGTTTAAACTAACTTCAAAAGTAGTCATCATTAAAATAATCTCTCAAAATATGCTACTATAAAGTAGAGTAAAAACAATTCACTTGGTGTCCATCAACGCAACACACAAGTTTTAAAAATAAATAATAATGTTCCTTTGCGCTCGAAACGTAAACTCTGACAGGTGCCATTTGTGAAGATTTGTGATTTGTGGACTTCTTCTGTCCTTTGATTGATAATTAACCAAGTCCTTACCACCAACATATGTCACTACAACATGTTTATATAAAGGTAAAATGAGGGCAAAACTGTGTGCTTTTGGAAAAGGGTTTGGTTCAATCTTTTTTGGCCAAATAATATGAGTAAGATGGTGATTACATTTCATATAGTATGTCATTTTTCACATGTTTAGAACACGATATTGACAATAAATATGGCATTTCCTCACTTAGATTTTTGATGATACCATTTTGTTTTAATTACCAATATTAATTTGACTATTATAGTTTTTTTCATTCTTTAAAAAAATGTTTTTGAGCAGATTTGTTCACCTACCGTGGTATCCCTTAAATCTTACCTGATGCTTCTTTAGGACAGTCAAAGTGAGCCTGATGACCATTTATATTGCTTAAACAATATGGTTTAATTACTGGGTCAGCATTTGTAAATATGTGGGTTAAAAGAGCAGAACCTCTGACCAACGGGACCTTCAAACAAACAAAAGAAAATTGGATGATAAATACGGAAAAGGAATTAAGAAAACGACCCGATCAGTATCACATCATACCGCTAAATACTAGCAACGTCATAAATTAATATTATTGTCACACGGTTTTGTCTAATGTTTATGTCATATGTCTCGCTTGAGACCACAGATTCACAACCACTAAAGATTGATTTATGACACTTTAACTTCTTTTGAATCGAGCGTCACCGATGCGTCTTGTGTAGATGCGCGGTCTGGCGCAAATACAAGATTTCAATCATGTTATCTATGATGAGTTTATTTCTTATAAACCCCATCAACAGTTGAAACAAAATTCATTAAAAAGTCAACGGGGGGAAAAGTTTCATAATATATATGTTTCATCGTACTAATGTCTTTGACAATGAAAGGCACATACAATACAAACATGTCAATCATACCTCCATTGTCCCACTATTTCCGTGGTATTCAAAGTTGGCAAATAAATCTCCAAAATCGGTCATGACAGGCTCCGAACTTCCAGATATTCCAATCCTCACTCCTGATTTACCTGAATTGATAATAATAAACAAATCTCTAATTTAGCTACTTATTTATTTATATGCTTATTTTGATTTTTACAATATGAATTTGAGAGGAGTTTGGGTGTACGTGTATTAAAAATATTTCCTAACAATGATTTTTCCTTCTGTTTTTATGAATACCTTCGAAGACATGCTTTTATCAGTTACTGTTTGCAGACTTTATTATTTTATACCCGATATTTTTATTTTATTTCAAAAAAGAGGCGGAAAATATGAAAGGAATAGTCTGACTCATCAGTCGAAATCGAACCGACAATGCTTTAATGTTTAATTTTTGTTTTTAGTCATTTCTTTCAATATGTGATATTCAGACTGGCTTTTGGCAATCATCTTATAATTATTTATTTATCTCACGTTATGATTAGGTTTGTTCTCATAGGTTCGATATTAATTTGAAGTGTAACATGCAAATAGCAAAGGTTTTCTGATTTCGAATACAGAAACTTCTAATTTTTTGATTTTTTTGTGATTTTTTTTTGTGATTTGTTTTTTGTGATTTTACTTTCTACTTACCTGTGAATACCCCACCCTTGTTGCCATCTGGACCGGAGGTCATCTGTTTCATATTTGTTCCAAGCGACCATATCTTATTCCAAGATTGTCCTGCAATACTAGCAGACTGCTGTAACATCATGTCCGATCTGTCAGGGTCGTACCATCTATCTAAAGTATAGGCGTCATAGACCATACCTTCACTCTCCATTAAGGCTGAAAATGTGAAACATCCCCATTTGTCACAATATTAATTATTCTCCAAATTCAAAAATATGAGCAGTAAACAATAAAACATTTCAACGACGAAAAGCATAACAAACAAGTCAGATCTGGCTGTTATTTGTAGGTTTGCTATTTGCATGGCCATTAAGCTTATAATGTCTTTCGATATACATCATTAGTTATATTTTTCATTTTAGTCTGTGCGCGTTCCTGATGACGATCTGAACCGTTTCCTTATGATGCATATGTTTAATGATGTATAGTTTGCTTTGTTAATTTTATTATTATAAAATTATCAGTTTGCAAATGATGTTCCAATAATGTTTTTGTATATTTTCGGTTTACCGCAATGCTAATTAAAACATGCTAAACTAATACGACGAATTCATATTCGCTTACAGCGTCAAAAATTGTTTTAAACTGAAGAAATCGAACATTAAAAGGTCAACTGGAATATACAGAAAGAATTAACAGCAATTATAACATTTTGCCATTCAATCAATGTGTTATAGCTAATGAAAAATTGTTGAATTAAGTTATTACATGCATTTGTAAGATTTTGCTACAAAGGAAAACGTTAACCAGTAAGCCAGTTTATGACTATTTTTATTTGAAGTGTTTGAACTATCATTTCCACCATGCACTAATTCAATGTTCAACTCGAAGTAGTCAAAATCAGAGACAAAAGATACCAGGCAATTACTATTTGTTAACAAAAGCCAATTTTTGAACATTCACAATTTCACGTTATAAGTTTGATCTTTGGTGATCTGTTTAATTGATCTATTATATCTTGTTGACGCAGCCGGTCATGTAATTCGCCGTTTCAGAATATAATGCATTTTGGTTAATATTTTCAAAAGCGTATACCAAAACGTTCTGATTGGTTCAATTTTTTTTTCAGCCATTCAAGGTCGTTAAAAACTTCCATTTGTTTTGATTGGTTCAACCCAATGACGTAACGTTATTTTCATTTTTGAGTACGAACAATGAGATTACCAATAGTTAAGATTCTGATAAGGCGAATTCCTCGGTTTTGTTTGTTACCATATAATTGTCTTATCGTGATATGAACATCGTTAAACTACCGCAGCCTTATTGAGCATAAGCTATCAATTTTATTTTCACCGAATTCGACTCAATATCTCAAAGTTTATATAAAACATACTAAAACGTCTATCCAAATTCCAAACTTCCTAAACGAACAATTTATAATGCATACGTTCTCGTTAAAATGTATCAATATTTCGCATGAATTTCATAATAGACGTCATCTAATTTAAAAACTATCGAGATGATCTCCGACGAATATCGTTTATCATATGACCAGAAATATGAATACAAATATTGAAGCACGTACAATCTAATAGTGATAAAGTTTCGATGTATGTGAAAGTCCATGTCACAGTAAAGAATATATGTAGTATATCATTTAACCAGTATTTGAATAATTTCTGTGGACAGCTTCAGTCTATAAAGAGATCTTCCAGGTGGTTGCTAATTTTCTTTGAATAACTCAAAATTATTAACTCGTGTAAAGCCCATCCAAGTTAATGGTTAAATTGAAGTCCACATAAATACTGATTCGTCATCGTTTTTTCATTAGCTTTTTGATAAACTTTAACCAAACCTGACAGCATATAGCATGTATAGCGAAATTTTGTAACTAATGCCCCTTTTATTTGGACGTGGAATTTATGACTTGAAATATGGTCTAGTGAAGGTCGTATTTCTAATTTGATAGTGGTGTTGTCCCCGCACTATTTACTAAACGAACGCGTATGATCTAAATATAATACACTTAAAAGATGAACTTTGCTGTACCTTCATATGGATATAAAATCATCGGAACGGGGGATGCTTTAATGGCATTAGAAGCAAAGTGTTGAGTAGGTAGAGGGCGTTGTGATCGCAGGTTACCAGTTCTGTGAGGTGGTGCTTTCTGATTTAATTCATTATTTATTCCAAATATAGTTCCAGGATCGGCTGTATCTAGAGGAAGGTCTTCCAGTCGGTGGCAACCATTTGGTAATATACCAGCAACATTTTGTAATACACCAACTAAAAGATGTACACAATTTTATGATATAGAACAAAGAAAAGTTAACATGGTTAATGCAACTATCAATTTGTTATCAAATAAGCTCGCATAAAAAAATCAAATTCAATTTTATTACAGAATGTATATTTCAGATAAAATTGTTATTAGGGCGATTTCCAATCAAAGAGATATATTTGTCTACTAACTGAGCTCGGGACATCGATTGCCAAAGACGACGGTTTGTTTAACATGGTCTTGAAATCTATCCAATTGCAAAAAAAACAAACTGTTTCGGTCTATACACATCCACGGCTTTCAAATCCGAAAGCGTTCCTGATGAGGGTAAATATAGAAAAGCGCTTCGGACGCATGAAATCATTAAACCTATAGTTTTCATAGTTTATAAAGAATTAATTTTGAACAATTAAAGTATTTCATTAATTATGGTGACTTGAGTAACACCGGTATCACTCAGATTACAATTCTACCTTGACAGGTAAGTTTGTATTTAGCCTATACAATACTTATTTAGCCTTGAGAATTGAAAGGTCAATTTATCCCATTCATACAATAGAAGTTTACCTATAAGGATCAGAATGGGGTTTACAGAATAGAGAATACACATGTAATACCAACAAATAAATAGAGAATAGAGAAAATGAACAACAAAATAAAGAATAGAGAATAATTTAATGGAGTGCAAAAGCATAAAGAATAACTGTGCAAAATAAAAAGGTTACTTAGCTAACTGTAATGCAATACTGATAATATAAATAAATGATCAAAGTACAGAATTGATAAATTGTAACACAAATACTAAATAGTAAAATCCTTTTCATGAGAATTTTACAGAATGAGTTATTTTTAAGGCTATTAAGGTGGCTCGGGCCTATTCGAAGTTTCTATCAGAAGTGCCATATTTTTTGTTATTTTATTCTTTACAGAAAGTGTATCAAATTGATCGAAAAAAAAATAGGGGGTCACGGACCATTCAAGATCAAAATTTTACTTTTAAACAGGTATGTAAAAGGGACCATTTTTCAATGACATGATAGGGAAAATAGAGGTGTTGACATATTTTTATCGGAATATCAAAAAAACGTTCTATGACACTTGGTCCAAAACTGTAATATAAAAAGCTGAACTATAGCTTCATAGAATGAGCAAATAAAAAACATAGGTCACCGATAAGGAAAAAAAATTATTTTGCCTTAAAACCAAATTTTGGCGGGAAAATGGTGAAAATGGGTGAAATTTTATTTTGACCCTTTAACAAATACGGATAATAACAAAAATATTCTATTAGTCACATAACTACAATGATTTAACATTTCTAATCAATCAAAATATTTAAAAAAATTATATCGAATTTACGACAAATACTTTTGTAATTCATGCGTGAAATTATGCGCAGTCGAATAGTCCCGAGCCACCTTAAAAGAAAAATGTCCTAAAAATTTAAAGAATACAGATATTAAAAAAACCCATGCAGGTCCTCGTGTCATTTACATTGTCAAAATATAGAACACATCTAGTCAAACTGGTTTGGTATAACTGACTGTTTATTGCCTTAGATGTCTATTTCACAGTGACCTTATGTGTTTGTGCTAAGAGTACATTGTACTGTCATATTTATTGATTTTCTGTTGGGACATGACCTACATTGTTAACATGCAAAACAGTGGCTTGAGATTTTAAATGATATAAGTATAATAAATTAATATTTGGAATTTTATATCCTGGTTGATGTTTTTTGGGGAGCAAGATGTTTTCCTCATTCTTGTTCACATTATGATTATTTTAACATTTAAAGATAGAAAAAATGTCAGCTCTCATTTAAAATATTTTGCAACTAAATAACAGAATAATAATCTCAGATATGGTGTAAACAAAAAACAAGACAGTGTAATGCAAGGATAGTCTATTTCTATAAAGTCAAGCAGATAGTTTTTTTTTTTTTTTTTTAATTAAAAACTACCATGTAAAGAAATATGCAAGTAAAAGGCCAAAAATATCCCCAAAAATTCAACATTAACAGATTTTTTACCAATTAAATCAAGATGCACAAAGTTTTAAGCATTGGTCAGAATATAGGGTTCTTTTGTACTTTAACAACATCACAATAACAATAAATTGACCTTAATTTTGGACAAGGTAAATGGCATGAAGCCAAATTTATCAACTTCTATTGTATGAATGGGATAAACTGACCTTTCAATTCTCAAGGCTAAATAAGTATTTTATAGGCTAAATACAAACTTACCTGTCAAGGTAGAATTGTAATCTGAGTGATACCGGTGTTACTCAAGTCACCATAAGTTTAAAATTTACTAGAAAGAATATCGCGAAAAATAAATAATAGAGAGGTCGGTTGAAAAGGGTTAACGCGAAATAAAGTATTCGCGAATATAAATATGTATTTCGGTATTAGTTAGAGGCTGTAACTTCGCCCCTCGACAGCTGATCAATGTATAACTCATTTAACGGCTTTAAACACAGTAAGGCTTATTTAGTGTGTGGAGAAAAGAGATTTCCAAATTTACTAATAAATTTGTCCGTTTTTAAATTTAAAAATTATTAAGTACCTAGGGTTTCAACTCCCTAAGGCAAAGTTGGCTTTAGATTAATTTGGCTATTTATTTTTGGTATTTTTGACATATAGCTCAATGGTTTCGGTTCTTATACATGTTATACATCTTCGGATTTCAAATGTTGGGCTTTGAGCGTTCCTGATGAAAGTAAATCCAGAAAAGCGCTTCGGACGCAAGAAATTATTAAACGTGTTGTTTTTATTTTTTTTTCTCAAACACTCGAATATGTAGCCAACATTTTATTCAAGACGTAGCTGTCAAATATTCATTCGCAAAACCAACGAATTACCCTCGTTACAGTATTTTGGACTTGTTAATATATTCCTTTAAAACAATCAAGACCTTTCACACGCGATAAGCAATACAACATGTAAGTTAACAGCTTGTTTTCGGTACTACTATTAAATATTGAGTTGTATTAAGTTAATATGTTAATGCAAAACTGTGCATTATAAATTAAATTAATAAAATATGTTCACACGAAGTATAAACGAATATATTAGAAGATACTTACATGTTACCACCAAGATCAACATGGTGTAATGTGTAAATGAATGACCTTATACGATAAGGAATATCAGGTAAGAACTTATGCGACACTAGTGCGTAAAGACATTAAAGTTTACTGTCACGGTATTTGTGTTTGTACATGCAGATGTGTCAGGAAATAATTGTTGACTTTGCCAATGTTTAAAGCAGGTTTCCTGACTCCTCTTATCATAAAACAACCGATGAAAAAAAAAAAACAGCACATCACAGTTAATTTAGAAAAGACGTTGTTGTTTTCATGATCGAGTTCCTGAATATATTCACCCTTCATTTTAATATAAACGAACATAACATATCAATATTAGATTAAACTGTGCCCCCTACCTTTAGGGACGACATCAAAAGATCGATGTAGGATAAAAAAAAAATTAAATCAAATAGTTTGGGGTGGGGGTCAACATTGCTGCAAGTGCAAGTTTTGTTAATCTAAAATCGATTTTACATATATCCCTATTGGTCAATCAATTTTTCCCAAATTAAGTTAAGAGGGGGGGGGGGGGGGGGGGGGGGGGGAGGTCAGTGAAAAAACTATGTGAATTAAGTTTTTTTATCCTTCATTGAACTTTTGATGTCGTCCCTTAAAGAAGTAGGGTAAAATTTTCGAGTACGTGTCCTGCATCTGATAACTTAAATAATCAGAATCAGAAAGTTAAATAATAAAGAATCTAAACAAAATACACTTGAAATACATTCTTATGTAAAATTTAGACATCTATAGCTAACTACCATATTTTTCTAAATTAATTAATTTGTGTTTGAAGGTACTCCCGTTTGATGTTTGGTTTTCATTACAAATGGCAATTATTTTATTTCAATATTTGGAACAACAATACTAAAACCTTATCAAAACACATGTACATTGCAGAATTGAAGTATTTCTAGGCATTTATAAACAGACGCCTAGCGCAAATACAAAATTTCAGTCCTGTTATCTATGATCAGTTTATTTACAACGACTGTGTCGATGCCACTGCTGGTGGATTTTTTTTTTTATCCCCGATGGTATAGTTAGCACTTCGGTGTTGACATGATTTTTTATTGATACAGTCATAATTATAAATGATTATTTTAAAACTTAGAATGTGTGAAATACTTAAGCTTTTCTACTTTATGAACAGATTACCTCAGCTGTATTTGCCAAAGACTTTTAGGAATTTTGGTCCCCAATGCTCAATGTTCGATCGTCACTATATTGACTTCTTTAAACGAAACGCGCGTACATGGCATAAATACAAAAATTCAATCCTTGTATCTATAAGTTTATTTATAAATTGGTAACATGTTCAGAAATACGCTTTCACCAGAAAAATTAGTGTAAACACAAAATATTTAACTAAATCTGTTAGTTTTTGGTAAAGCTTTAAAGCAGTTTCGAATTCCTAGTCCTATTGTGAAATAAATGCATTAACTATTGGTCATATGTGTTTTTAAGTTTAATTCAAGAATGTGATAATGCCTATTACGCCAAGATTACAAATGCAAGATTTAATGTCAGCTAGATCTTTTTGACAAAATTGTCAAGCCCATTTTGTTGTATAGGTCTGAGGTATGGGGTTTTAGTAATAATGAGGTATTAGAAAAGATACATTTAAAATTCTGTAAATTACTCTTAAATCTGAAATCCTCAACACCAAACTATATGGTTTACGGGGAACTAGGTCGCCATCCGGATGACATAGATATAAAAGTTCGAGCAGTATTATTTTGGGCAAATTTGATATCCGGCAAACAAGCAAAATGTTCCTGTATATTGTATCAACTTTCTCGACATATGAATGTTAATTTTAACATGCAGTCTAAATGGATTCTTTTTGTCAAAAAATATTTCAAGATTGTGGTTTCTCATATATATGGGAAACCCAAAATTTTATACATAACGATTGGTTAAAAACTGTTATAAAGCAAAGACTGTTAGACCAGTTTCTTCAGAATTGGAATTCGCTAATTCAAAATTCGTCAAAAGCTATTAACTACAAAATTTAAAAAAAAAACTGGGAATTTGAGGAATATTTTAATATTTTGAACTTTAAAGATGCCGTTGTTCTTTGTCGATTTCGAACGACCAATAACAAATTGCCGATTGAAACAGGAAGGTGGCAAAATGTACTGAGAGAAAACCGTGTTTGCCATCTATGTAAAAATCGACAAATTGGTTACGAATATCACTATATATTGGAATGTACTTTTTTCGATCAAAAACGTACAGAGTATTTATCCTCCTATTTTGTACAACGACATAATACATTCAATTTTTTTCGGAACTAATGTCGAGTACACGAAAACAAATCCTGAAGAAACTTTTTTTTATTTATTAACAAGAGGACCGTGAAATTGGGGTAAAAACTCTAATTTGGCATTAAAATTAGAAAGATCATATCAAAGGGAACATGTGTACTAAGTTTGAAGTCGATGGACTTCAAGTTCATAAAAAAATACCTTGACCAAAAACTTTAACCTGAAGCGGGACAGACGGACGGACGAACGAACGGACGCAGACCAGAAAACATAATGCTCCTCTACTATCGTAGGTGGGGCATACCAATATTAATACTTGTGTTTGTCCTCCTGGCTAGTGACTTCTGTAACCTCTCTCCTTGTTTTTGTATATATTGTGAATAGTTATAATAATTGTTGTTATCTCTGTACTGATGTAATGCATTGGCTTTTGAGAATAAAATATATAGATATATAACTTTAGGTCAGAATACAGTTTTCAATTAAGAGAGTATCTATATCACTGTAATTATGAAGTGTATCAATATTCGTTGGACAGGTAAACAAGTCAATGAACACAAAAATGGAAATATTCGGAATAGCATGAAATGAAAAAAGTTTAAGACAACGTACATCGTGATGATAAGCATATCGTGTTTTGCATCTATGTGATCAAACGGGCGTATGACATTTGCGCCGATTTTGAAAATTTTCATTCTTTCATTTGCGCCGATTTCATTTTTTCATTTGCGCCGATTTTATATTTTTTCCCAATTGGAGTTACAGGTAAGATACAGGTAAGTTTATACTTTTATATTGGCTGAGCACAGAGTATAAAGACAAATCAAGTGACATTGCAATTGGTAAATGGCTATCCCAATGTTTCAGTTTACCATTCCTTTCCCTAAATGAAATCGATGACTGCTTCACGTTTGACATTGTCTGACGCTCCGCTCCTTCTGATGACAAATGTCATACATTCTTAGACAACGTGCAAGTACACATTCCATAACGGTCAACTAATTCGCTAAATATAGAAGATGCGAAATCATAAGAAAGGAATATATTAGATGTGTTGCCTAAACATACTCGGCAAGAACAGATTTATGATTTGAATGTATTCCGATTTTATAGATTTGAATGCTGCACATATATTTTTAATTCGTCATTTAAGTATAAACAATTAGGTTTTTACTTCTTGATTTTAAGCAGAAGACAACAGTTTTATACATGTTATGATTGACAATTCATAACATATGTACAACTGGCTAACGGAAGAGGTATTTAATGATAAATGAAAATAACATTACTGGGATGGAGAATTGTCTCATTGGCACTCATACCACATCTTCTTATATCATTTCACCTGTAATTTACCTGTAAAAAAATCGGCGCAAATGAAAAAAAATTCGGAGCAAATGAAAGAAAAAATCGGCGCAAATGAAATGCAGATTGGCGCAAATGCAAAACGCCGGATCAAACGATCAGTAGTAAATTTGGCGATGAGGATTAAGACTAAACCGGGATTATGACATAATCAAAAGGTTCTTATGATACTGTTAACTTCAAACAATTCATGACAAACAACTATTAGTGATTCTACTCCATCGCCTTATCATTGACCTGTTCGTAATAATAAATTAACTGTTAACAAAACTTAAATTTTTGAAATACTAAGGCTTTTTTACCTCAGGAATAGATTACCTCAGCTGTATTTGGCAAAACGTAAAGGGATTTCTGGTCCTCTATGCTCTTCAACTTCGTACTTTATTTGGCCTTTTAAACATTTTTTGTTTCGAGCGTCACTGATGAGTCTTTTGTAGACAAAACGTGCGTCTGGCGTATATAAATTTTTGTAATCCTGATATCTATGATTAGTTTATTGAAGTAGTGAGACTAATGATTATCTGTTGGTTACATTGCATTGCATGCACTGACACGTCTTCTCTGTTATTAGTTAGAATCATAGTATCAATAGAGGTTATGCTACTTTTCAAGAATTTGATATCCATAGACTTGATTTGGGATGCGAGGAAAATGAAACAAAGTTGAAAGCTGTAAAACAAACGTTCTGTTAAACAAACAAGTCATCTTTACTAGTAAAATTATACTGATGATGTTGATGGACTGTTTAAAGTCTCAGGTAGTATTTGGCTATTTGCAAAGTAGAGAATGCTTTTTACAAATGGAAGCTATGACATAAGAAAAAATTCTATTTCATTTATTACTGTCATTTGCAGAGTGCCTGTAACAAGTCAGTCGACATTTTTTCCAATGATAGTCTTTTATAGTTAGAGAACATGTTTCTTTCTTTTTCTCGTGTTTACCTAAATATAAAAGCAAAACTAAACCAGAAAAAAGTAATGAACTACGGAAAATAAGAAACTCATGTTCTAGTGAGATATATTTAAACCTTCAACTCATTGCATTTCATGATGTCTACATTATTTTGGTACTGATATAATCTTTTAAGAGTCACATGCGTGTTTGTTATACTAATTCAATATGTTTAATTTTAGAACCTTTGCTTCAACTAGTTTTCTTTAATTGTTCAAAGATACTTCAAATATTTGATTTATGAAACAATTACCGTGACAAAACACCCAGTTTTCATCAAGTATTTATTTTTATCATGATTTGTATCTAATAGATTCATTGGATCTGAAAGTCGGTATACTACAATACCTTATTCATATGACCATTACTATCTCATATCTGCCAACACACCAGTTCTAAGAGGGTGGATCTTAATAAAATTGTTTTCAATTTAATTTTTGATTTTTTTTTAAAGCAGCGTCTTTGATCATGTCTCAGCAACAAAATTATTGTTTAAAGTGGTACCTAACACTACAGGGAGATAACTCAGTAAAATCATTTAAACGCTTTAATCATGTTGTATTGTTCAGGAAATATAAAGCTTCTCAATGATCAAAATTAGTGTTTGTCAAACTGCTATGTAGGTGTCACACCACCAATTAAAAGTCCCTATCTGTTCAACCAAATTTTATAATTTTCACAGCTTTCTAAATATTTTACCTTAAGTTTAACTTCATAGAAACCAGGCATATCCTGAATCGTACATGTATCAGCTTTCTACATGCCAATTTTCAACAGGTGTTTAAAATCATATAAAAAAGAAAAGGCCTTCCGAATAGAGGTACCACTAAAAATAACCCCTGGTTTTCTGGAAATCTTAAATTAGTATACTATGGAGTGCATTAATCCTCAATTTTGAATGCAAACTCATAAACAAGTAAATTTTAGCTCAAAATGGTCTCAATATATTTCTCTTTCACCAAAAGTTTCATTTCTGCCAATTTGTTGGTTAGTTTAAGTAAACAATGACATCAAATGCACTATTTTTTGTCCAAGTAGGCCTACTTTCACATACGTTCTAAATTTGAGGGAGTAATTGGTGGTATGACACCTAAAGAGACAAAAAGTTGATTAGAAATCTTTTATTTTGCTTTATTCTTAATCCTTAGTCAATTTGTAGTTAAAAGCAGCCTATCTGAGCATTATGCAACTTATATTAAAAATTTCACAGCTCAATTTAAACTGACTGTAATGTATGACTTTGATAGAAAATACTTGAAAATTTCATTTTGGGCTACAGGAACATAAACTTTCAATATCAAGATCAGTTTCTGCTGATTTTTCCTTGTTTGTTCTACTTCTTAAGAGACTTTCCACAATTTTTGCACTGAATTTAGTAAAAAACCCAAGGTATTGAAGTGTCAAGGAATATTGACCCCCTTTTTTTCATCTGGTGTCAGTAAAGTACTACAAATTGATCAAAAGTGCAGTCATGGTCATTTAACTGTGTTTATTTACATCAGTTAATAAAATTTAAGATATAAAAATTTCATTTGGAATAATAAATGGTACTTTTGTGAGTTTCTGCAGTGTTTACATTAGGCTATGCTATCTGCCAAGTACATAGTATGACACAATGGTATAAGGGGTAAAAATCAAATAATTTAATTAAATCTGCATGACAAAATTTGTTTGGGGTAGTAAGCAGCCTATGTTTCAATGTTTAACACCACAGAATAACTTTCTGTGCATTTATAACATTATTTAGGACATTTTTTATATAAAAGCATATTGTCAGGATGGGAAAAGCTAAAAATAGCACAAACTCAAGTTTTAGGCTCTAAATTTGCAATATGTGACATTTTACCCCCAAAAAGATTGAAATGTGGCTACTATTATCTCAAATGATCAGTCAAGACAAAAAAAAAACAATAGTTTTCTGATTTTGATGTTTCACCGCATTTTGCTTAAAGGTGTCATACCACCAATTAAAAGTCCCTATCTGTTCAACCAAATTTTATAATTTTCACAGCTTTCTAAATATTTTACCTTAAGTTTAACTTCATAGAAACCAGGCATATCCTGAATCGTACATGTATCAGCTTTCTACATGCCAATTTTCAACAGGTGTTTAAAATCATATAAAAAAGAAAAGGCCTTCCGAATAGAGGTACCACTAAAAATAACCCCTGGTTTTCTGGAAATCTTAAATTAGTATACTATGGAGTGCATTAATCCTCAATTTTGAATGCAAACTCATAAACAAGTAAATTTTAGCTCAAAATGGTCTCAATATATTTCTCTTTCACCAAAAGTTTCATTTCTGCCAATTTGTTGGTTAGTTTAAGTAAACAATGACATCAAATGCACTATTTTTTGTCCAAGTAGGCCTACTTTCACATACGTTCTAAATTTGAGGGAGTAATTGGTGGTATGACACCTAAAGAGACAAAAAGTTGATTAGAAATCTTTTATTTTGCTTTATTCTTAATCCTTAGTCAATTTGTAGTTAAAAGCAGCCTATCTGAGCATTATGCAACTTATATTAAAAATTTCACAGCTCAATTTAAACTGACTGTAATGTATGACTTTGATAGAAAATACTTGAAAATTTCATTTTGGGCTACAGGAACATAAACTTTCAATATCAAGATCAGTTTCTGCTGATTTTTCCTTGTTTGTTCTACTTCTTAAGAGACTTTCCACAATTTTTGCACTGAATTTAGTAAAAAACCCAAGGTATTGAAGTGTCAAGGAATATTGACCCCCTTTTTTTCATCTGGTGTCAGTAAAGTACTACAAATTGATCAAAAGTGCAGTCATGGTCATTTAACTGTGTTTATTTACATCAGTTAATAAAATTTAAGATATAAAAATTTCATTTGGAATAATAAATGGTACTTTTGTGAGTTTCTGCAGTGTTTACATTAGGCTATGCTATCTGCCAAGTACATAGTATGACACAATGGTATAAGGGGTAAAAATCAAATAATTTAATTAAATCTGCATGACAAAATTTGTTTGGGGTAGTAAGCAGCCTATGTTTCAATGTTTAACACCACAGAATAACTTTCTGTGCATTTATAACATTATTTAGGACATTTTTTATATAAAAGCATATTGTCAGGATGGGAAAAGCTAAAAATAGCACAAACTCAAGTTTTAGGCTCTAAATTTGCAATATGTGACATTTTGCCCCCAAAAAGATTGAAATGTGGCTACTATTATCTCAAATGATCAGTCAAGACAAAAAAAACAATAGTTTTCTGATTTTGATGTTTCACCGCATTTTGCTTAAAGGTGTCATACCACCAATTAAAAGTCCCTATCTGTTCAACCAAATTTTATAATTTTCACAGCTTTCTAAATATTTTACCTTAAGTTTAACTTCATAGAAACCAGGCATATCCTGAATCGTACATGTATCAGCTTTCTACATGCCAATTTTCAACAGGTGTTTAAAATCATATAAAAAAGAAAAGGCCTTCCGAATAGAGGTACCACTAAAAATAACCCCTGGTTTTCTGGAAATCTTAAATTAGTATACTATGGAGTGCATTAATCCTCAATTTTGAATGCAAACTCATAAACAAGTAAATTTTAGCTCAAAATGGTCTCAATATATTTCTCTTTCACCAAAAGTTTCATTTCTGCCAATTTGTTGGTTAGTTTAAGTAAACAATGACATCAAATGCACTATTTTTTGTCCAAGTAGGCCTACTTTCACATACGTTCTAAATTTGAGGGAGTAATTGGTGGTATGACACCTAAAGAGACAAAAAGTTGATTAGAAATCTTTTATTTTGCTTTATTCTTAATCCTTAGTCAATTTGTAGTTAAAAGCAGCCTATCTGAGCATTATGCAACTTATATTAAAAATTTCACAGCTCAATTTAAACTGACTGTAATGTATGACTTTGATAGAAAATACTTGAAAATTTCATTTTGGGCTACAGGAACATAAACTTTCAATATCAAGATCAGTTTCTGCTGATTTTTCCTTGTTTGTTCTACTTCTTAAGAGACTTTCCACAATTTTTGCACTGAATTTAGTAAAAAACCCAAGGTATTGAAGTGTCAAGGAATATTGACCCCCTTTTTTTCATCTGGTGTCAGTAAAGTACTACAAATTGATCAAAAGTGCAGTCATGGTCATTTAACTGTGTTTATTTACATCAGTTAATAAAATTTAAGATATAAAAATTTCATTTGGAATAATAAATGGTACTTTTGTGAGTTTCTGCAGTGTTTACATTAGGCTATGCTATCTGCCAAGTACATAGTATGACACAATGGTATAAGGGGTAAAAATCAAATAATTTAATTAAATCTGCATGACAAAATTTGTTTGGGGTAGTAAGCAGCCTATGTTTCAATGTTTAACACCACAGAATAACTTTCTGTGCATTTATAACATTATTTAGGACATTTTTTATATAAAAGCATATTGTCAGGATGGGAAAAGCTAAAAATAGCACACACTCAAGTTTTAGGCTCTAAATTTGCAATATGTGACATTTTGCCCCCAAAAAGATTGAAATGTAGCTACTATTATCTCAAATGATCAGTCAAGACAAAAAAAACAATAGTTTTCTGATTTTGATGTTTCACCGCATTTTGCTTAAAGGTGTCATACCACCAATTAAAAGTCCCTATCTGTTCAACCAAATTTTATAATTTTCACAGCTTTCTAAATATTTTACCTTAAGTTTAACTTCATAGAAACCAGGCATATCCTGAATCGTACATGTATCAGCTTTCTACATGCCAATTTTCAACAGGTGTTTAAAATCATATAAAAAAGAAAAGGCCTTCCGAATAGAGGTACCACTAAAAATAACCCCTGGTTTTCTGGAAATCTTAAATTAGTATACTATGGAGTGCATTAATCCTCAATTTTGAATGCAAACTCATAAACAAGTAAATTTTAGCTCAAAATGGTCTCAATATATTTCTCTTTCACCAAAAGTTTCATTTCTGCCAATTTGTTGGTTAGTTTAAGTAAACAATGACATCAAATGCACTATTTTTTGTCCAAGTAGGCCTACTTTCACATACGTTCTAAATTTGAGGGAGTAATTGGTGGTATGACACCTAAAGAGACAAAAAGTTGATTAGAAATCTTTTATTTTGCTTTATTCTTAATCCTTAGTCAATTTGTAGTTAAAAGCAGCCTATCTGAGCATTATGCAACTTATATTAAAAATTTCACAGCTCAATTTAAACTGACTGTAATGTATGACTTTGATAGAAAATACTTGAAAATTTCATTTTGGGCTACAGGAACATAAACTTTCAATATCAAGATCAGTTTCTGCTGATTTTTCCTTGTTTGTTCTACTTCTTAAGAGACTTTCCACAATTTTTGCACTGAATTTAGTAAAAAACCCAAGGTATTGAAGTGTCAAGGAATATTGACCCCTTTTTTTCATGTGGTGTCAGTAAAGTACTACAAATTGATCAAAAGTGCAGTCATGGTCATTTAACTGTGTTTATTTACATCAGTTAATAAAATTTAAGATATAAAAATTTCATTTGGAATAATAAATGGTACTTTTGTGAGTTTCTGCAGTGTTTACATTAGGCTATGCTATCTGCCAAGTACATAGTATGACACAATGGTATAAGGGGTAAAAATCAAATAATTTAATTAAATCTGCATGACAAAATTTGTTTGGGGTAGTAAGCAGCCTATGTTTCAATGTTTAACACCACAGAATAACTTTCTGTGCATTTATAACATTATTTAGGACATTTTTTATATAAAAGCATATTGTCAGGATGGGAAAAGCTAAAAATAGCACAAACTCAAGTTTTAGGCTCTAAATTTGCAATATGTGACATTTTGCCCCCAAAAAGATTGAAATGTGGCTACTATTATCTCAAATGATCAGTCAAGACAAAAAAAACAATAGTTTTCTGATTTTGATGTTTCACCGCATTTTGCTTAAAGGTGTCATACCACCAATTAAAAGTCCCTATCTGTTCAACCAAATTTTATAATTTTCACAGCTTTCTAAATATTTTACCTTAAGTTTAACTTCATAGAAACCAGGCATATCCTGAATCGTACATGTATCAGCTTTCTACATGCCAATTTTCAACAGGTGTTTAAAATCATATAAAAAAGAAAAGGCCTTCCGAATAGAGGTACCACTAAAAATAACCCCTGGTTTTCTGGAAATCTTAAATTAGTATACTATGGAGTGCATTAATCCTCAATTTTGAATGCAAACTCATAAACAAGTAAATTTTAGCTCAAAATGGTCTCAATATATTTCTCTTTCACCAAAAGTTTCATTTCTGCCAATTTGTTGGTTAGTTTAAGTAAACAATGACATCAAAGGCACTATTTTTTGTCCGAGTAGGCCTACTTTCACATACGTTCTAAATTTGAGGGAGTAATTGGTGGTATGACACCTGTATCATACCATTTTTTCCGAGAAAGTGATTGATTTCATTTGTTTTGAATTTTTTGTATTTTTTTCAAGGGTCAAAGTAAATATTTTGTCAAAATTGTATGAAAGTTAAACGAGCCAAATAATTTTAGTGAATGTGTTGGGTTCCACCTTAAAGTCAGAGGAGTGAATTCTTTAGTTGCAGTATCTGATTGCAGCCTATGTAGTTATGTGATAACACTATTTCCTTTCTAAAAGAACACCAAAAGCAGAATATTTGAAAGCCAATGATGAATAAGAACCTTAACAGTTGAAGATCTTTATGACAAAAAAAATTATAACAAAATCTATCTATGGTCTACATTGCCTATAGGAGATTGAAACTTTAGTTTCCAACTTTTTACAAATTATGAACAATTTTCAAAGGTTTATTATAAACCATGTCAGAATCAAAAAGTAAAATAACAAAAATACCTAACTTAGAGGAAAATTCCAAACAGATAGTACCTAAGCATATGGCAAAATCAAAAGCTCAAACACATCAAACAAATGGATAACAACTGTCATATTCCTGACTTGGGACAAGCATTTTGTTATGTAGAAAAGGGTGGATTAAACCTGGTTTTATGTGTGAACAAAACAAAATGTAAAAAGTAAATGTTGACTACTGAGCATATGAATCAACACAGGACTGATAATCTACCAGCAACTAACTACACAGTATAAAACCACTGACACTCATACAAAGAAAATAAGTGTGTTTGGAGGAAAGGACATTGGGATAGCCTTTAATGTTTATAATATTTGTAAAGTTTTTTAAATAAAGGAATAATATATCTGCCTTATGCAAAGCTCGGTCGTATTTTTATGCCTGGCTTTTGTTATTTTTGTAATTTTTTTGTTTAAATAGCTCTTTGTCTTCTGGCCTCCCAAATCAGTTAATACAGTAAATTCATCTACACATTGCAACCAACAATTATATATAAAATAACAAACAATTATATTTAATAAGTTTTATTTTACAAAAATAATAAATATAAAAAACATATTAAAAGTTACCATCAGGTGTTTTACATACAGTTGGATGTTGTCAATTTGAAACCCCTTTAAAATATTGATTTAACTGTCTCTTAACATATATCGGATGTTGCTGCAAAATAATTCATCCGAAACAGCTAAACAAAATTTTATCTAGAGACAAATTATTCAGGTAGACTGCATCGCACAGAATGCATGACTTGCTACTAGTGAACACTGAATACTTTCAATCAAGTTTCAGTATCTACCAATAAATTTGGGAGAAAATAGGTAAGATTTTTATAACTATTATCATGCTAATCTGTCAAAACATGCAATCAGTTTTTCTCTTTTCAATCATGTTGTTTTTAAGAAGTCTGGTATAGAACTGGTTGTACCGCATGCTGGATCATGACACATTACCCCATTCCCACCAACACTTGTTTCCCAACATTCAAAGTTCTGCTTTTTAAGCTCAATTTCTACAGTTTGTAATGTTTCTTCTGTTGTTTCTAAAATTGGAAAAAAAAGTTAATTGTATTCCTGTCTAACAGGTTGGTTACAGTCATCTTGTCTAATTCTAGGGAATTTTTATTGTATTTAATGAAATCAACATGACTTCATTAGCTAACATAATTGTTTACACAAATCATACCTAATATTCAAATTACTATAGATTTTTTTAGTGGTCTCAGATAGAGTCATGTTTGACACATCATTATTGTAAAAAAAAAAAGATATGTGCAAATGAGTTTATATTTCTTATTTTAGAACGGATTTCTCTGAATTAAACTTTGTAAAGTAGTTTTTCAATGCATTAAAATTAATATTAATCATTTCATATAACTTTTGAAGAATTGATAGCCATATTTTTGGCTAACTAATGCTCTTAGGACTTTGTTGATTTATGCCATTAAAATTGCCCTTATCATGTTTATGTCCTATGTCCTTTTGTGTCATTACAGTTGACACTGTTTGGTTCTATAATTTTACTAATATGTGCTTGGACCATTGGTTATCCTGTTTGAATAGTGTTACACTAGGGCCCTTCATAGTTTGCTGTTCCCTCTAAGCCAAGGCTTTGTGTTGAAGGCCATACTTTGACATATAATTGTTAACTTTCTATACATTATTACTAGGATGGAGAGTTGTCTCATACCACATCTTCTGATTTATATACTGTAAATTCAGAAATTATTGCGTGCATTTATTATTGCAATTTTCTGGTTTTAGACTGAAATGCAATATTGAGAAAAATCCTATTTAAATCATATAAAAATTACAAATGCGAGTTTAAATTGTTACGATTATAACTAGTCACATGGATGGAGAGCTGTGTTGATGGCTCTCATACTACATCTTCATTTCTATATTTAGTGATGGTTGAGTGCTGCCACCTACCTGGAGAAATCAAACAGAAAGCACAGCCACCACCTCCAGCTCCAGTCAGTTTACAATGGAGTCCATACTGTTGACATGTTTTACAAACACTTTCCAATGACGGGTGACTCACACCTAGAAACCTCAGTAAGTCATGATTCATATCTATCAAATCCTGTAATAAGTATAAAAATTCAAGACAGAGTTATCTTCTCTTTGTTTTAGACTGTTTCACTCCCTTTGCTTAATCCTCACATATCTTAAGAGTGCATACAATTTATAATTGTCATTTTCATTTTACATATTTTTGTATGCTGCTGCAATCCCTGAGACAAATCCTTGATGAGCAAAACTAACAAAGACCATAACTGAACTAGATGATTACTGCTGCCAGAAAGCCACTGAAACAGAAAAATTCTCAAATAGCAATCAGAAAACTTTTAACTGATTATTTTGTAAATTGATCTAAGCATATCAGCAGCAATAGACATTCATTTAGTAATGATTGCAATGTGTCCTTTTCCCTCAATTGTATTTGTTAACAAACCTGCAATTTCTTATAACAGGAAGTGACATCACAATGGTTCCCTGTCATGTCTGATAAAACAGCTTCACATCTGCTAACTATGGCTTCCATAGAGTTTAACACTGGTGTTACAATATCTTCATACTGGAAGCAGAAAATTACTTTCCATATACAAATGAATAATTAGAGGCAGATTAAGGCGGGCCCATATGGAGCTACATATATATATGGTTTATGCATAGACTTTTTACATGTGCCACTTTTAACCATCTCCTGGTACCCCCTTTTCAAATATTGGATCTGCACCAAATAAAAGTCCCATCTGGTAGCATTGGATTTCCTTCTATTTATAATTCCTGTCGAGGGCTTTCACACTTTAACTACTTAAAAACACCATATGATAATTTTCTGCCAATCAAAATGATAAAATCTTTATGAATCATCTAAGCAATGTTATAGATTGTAACCAAAAAATTTTTGCAATGTTTTTATCACTGCCAATGCAAAATTGAGACTGGATATGTGTTACCTAATATTTATAAACACTTGCATTTCTAATATTACAATAGATAATCTCAAACTTATGTCAATTGTTCAACTATCACAATATTTAGCAAATTTTCTTCAGGCTTTCTATGCAGAGATTGGAAAAACCACGAAATCAAATACCACGAAAAAATGGTTCTCCTCAATCCATGAAAAATAAATTAATCCACAGTAACACATCATTTACCATTTCATATTTCCTTCTGACTCCTGCCACTAAATCTTTTGTACACCGTGGAATCTTTGTGTTGATCAATAAAATTCTTAGGTTCGGTATTCTACAACAAACACTTTAAATTCAGAATAAAATTTTAGATTATGGTTGGCCATCTTTACAAGTGTGACAGGATTGCTTCCCTTAAAACGTGTGGTAGATACTTAGTCAGCTGTAAGCGGTTGAGCTAAGGAAGAACTTCTGAAGCTCAGTCGGTTAATGTGCTGCCTTGTTACACAAAGGTCCCGGTTGAGACATGCAATTTTGCAAGATGAATCATGCTCTCTGGTTACACAAGATTATTTTCTTGCTCGAGCTTGTACAGCCAAAGATTGATTAATTGATTGTTGTTTGCTCTACCCAGAGATGGGTCCGATTACTTTCAATGTAATTGATTAAATTACAATTACTTTGTCATTTGTACGATTAAATTAAATTAATGATTACATCATTTCTGAAAGTATCTGATTAAATTAATGATTACATTGGCAAAGTAATCATGATTACATCTGATTACAATGAATTTAAAAACAAAACATTTTGAATGATGTGAATGAATAAACGTTCAATATAACCATAGCATTTTTGAGAAAGTATTTTATTTGGTTCAATTATAAAATGATAACTTCAAATTAAAATTCATCTATTTAAATAAACACCAAATTTCACTACATATATACAATACACTTTATCACCAATGATCTCTGAATTATTTTGAATTAAATACAATAAAGATATATCATAATCAAGAGTTTTTTTGTTTGTCTTCTGACCTCTTTCATAATTTATATGTATTCCAAGTTGCAGTTTATGGAAATTTAAATATGGATGAAATAAAGTTACCAGTTAAAACTATGTTAAATTTTAAAAGAAATGTTTAATCAAATTGTAAACAATATGTAAGTACTAAAAATCATTGCATTTTACATGTCCAGTCCAAATACATTTTTTTAAATTTTAAACAATATATTTGTCCAACTTTTAATTTAGTTTGTGCTAATTAGATAAATTTTCATGTCTGATATATCTTTTATCATATATATTTTCCTACAGCTATACTCAATTGGTAATTGCAATAAAAACAAACCTTAATTAATCTCCTACCTGTCAATTCAAAGTTGACAAAAATCACAAAAATTAACAAAAGATTATAATTCAGGGTTAAAGAAAAGTATTACTTAAATAAATAACAGTTATCAAATATTAATATGAAGATCATTATAAAACGATGAATATACATGTATGTACAATATCTTTTACTAAGATAAAAGGTATATACATGTAGTTGTATTATATGTCTCTGCTTAGGCTAATGATGACTTTTCAATACTGTAACAGTTTATTTTTTAATGAAGTAGACATGCTTAAAGTAACCAAACCATTTTAGTATGTTAAAAATTTATCAAATATGAATAACAAAGAGGTTCATTTAATGACCAAAAACACAAAAAAAATTTCCATTGTAATCAGAATGTAATCAAAAAGTAATCATGATTACAGGGTATTTTGAAAAGTAATTGATTAAATTAAATTACATGTAATCAGATTTTTGGCTGATTAATGATTACACTGATTACTTGAAAAATTGTAATCAATTACAGCTGATTAACGATTACAATTACAATTACCCCAAGTCTGGCTCTACCCCGCATTAGCACAGATAGGGTATATCGCGGCGAGAGCTAATTCGCAAAAATATTATACGGCCAAAGAGAGAAAAGCTTTGGAGTTGAGTTGACCAATGATTATCAGTTTATTTCTATTTTACCTTTGACAAAGTTATTAATGTCATTGACAACTGCACATGCACCCTTAGTTTCTAGCAATAATTTTTCATATCACTCTTCTGTGATGTGTCTTTTTTTCACATTTTTCAAAGGTAACAATTCACTGCAAAAAATACCCTATATGAACATTTCACTTTCAGTAAACTTCATTGTACAAGACCAGGCAAAATAAGTATATACAAGAATGTGTCCACAGTAAACGGATGCCCCATCACCACTACCATTTTCTATGTTCAGTGGACTTTGAAAATGAGAGGAAATGTCTAATTTGGCATTAAAATTAGAAAGATTATATCATAGGGAACATGCCACTAAGTTTCAAGTTAATTGGACTTCCACTTCATTAAAAACTACCTCGACCAAAAGCTTGAACCTGGAGCGGGACAGACGGACAGACAGACAGACAACAGACAAACACACAGACCAGAAAACATAAAGCCCATAAATTGGCATAAAACTGTTATCTTTAAATCATCCCATCTAATGCCAAAACTGCGGAAAAAGAACCTGGTGTCCTTTTTAAAAGATAAAAGATGAATTTACACATACTTGGTAATACTGAAATATCACTAGCAACACAATTTGAGAGTTTGTTGATGTTTTTGTTAGAAAAAATTACAATGAAGAATATATGCAAACTTACCTATCTAATTTGTGTACTGTGCCTGACTTCAGTTTAATTGCTTTACCTGAAATTTGAAAAAAAATAAATAAACAAATTGTCATACCAACAAAGAAAGTATAAAATGGAAAAAGTAAAGATCATATCTCCCTGTGGTGAGTTACAAATGTATAACAGTGGTGAGTTTAGTTTGTTTTGATGCCATATGCTAAATATAATCATAATAAATCATTTACAGTGGATTCATCTAATTTCGTGGATACCAATTTTTCGTGGATTCAACAAAAATTGCATGCTCATGGATATTTAATTTCATGGTTTTGCCGAAGTCTAGATCTGCATACAAACCTATTTGTTATTCATTGAACATGTCATTTTGTGGTTCACCTGGACCCATGAAAGCCACGAAAATTGGTTTCCAACGAATAATAATGAATTCACAGTATGTGAATAAACCTTCATCCTGGTTGTGTACCATACTAATCTGACAAAGGAAAATACAAGTACATCACAAATACACTTGCTATGACACCTCTGGGTGCAAGAGTTTCTCACTGTATTGAAGACCCAATGGTGGTCTTTGGCTGTTGTTTGCTCATTGGTCGGGTTGTTGTCTCTTTGACACATTCCACATTTCCATTTTCAATTTTATTGCTATGAACCAATCAAAATCAAGAATACCTGGATAAGTGGTAATTATGTAAAATATTTAAATAAAGTGATACAGTTGTAATACAATGCCAATTAAATTTGTTCATAAATACTGATACAATTTATATTAAATTTGATAATGAATGAAGATTTAATCTCCATAAACATTGAAATTGTGCATAAATTATGTGATGTTAATTAAATTTTATTCAATGTTAATCTAATTTGTCAATGAACATGATGAATCTTCATCAGGATACCCGAGCAGAGCTTACCATATGTTGCTATAGAATTGTCAATTCCAGAAGGCGTACCATGATTCAATGTTTCACCCATGAATGCCCATTTATTTATAAGTTCAAGGTCATCAGACTTCCAAATATTATCTCTTCCAGGTGCTGATACATTTCCAGTCAATATTAAAAATGCAGAGGACAAACAGACAGAAAATCCAGCAGATGAACCAAGTCCTGCTCCGATTGGCAGTTCTGATTTGACTTTTAGTTCAATTCCCTGCTTCCTGTAATGAACAATTTTAAAATTTAATTCTATAAATAAAAATCTTATTTTAGTGTCATATTATTACCTAGTTTACACAAATCTAATACCTTGTTTAATCCATTCCAAAATAAGACGACACACTTCAACATAGATGATTTGAACCTCCGATAAGTCATATACTTTCTTACGGTCCCTTTGACTTCGGCTTTAAGCGGTTTGACAATATTAGGATATCAAATATAAAGCACAGTAGATAAACAATTTTTATATCATGTTTTGTCCATTATATCAATAAAGTGTTGTGAATTCAAGCAAAAGGAATATAATTCTTATCAATTTATGATACATATCCTCAAAAAGTCTCAGGTGACAAGTGGCTTGAAAATTCTAAGGATGAAATCTGAAATTATTTGTTATAAATAAGACATAGGACATTTTATTTCACTGAAGCCTCCACATGGGGTATGTTCGTACAACATTTTTTAACAAACAGTAAAAGTGTGAACATATTTACATTAGAACAACACGGTGAACAAAGGTACAATAATAGTGTATATGATTAATACTGATATATGACAGGAAGTACAAATTATAGTAACATGATTAAGCACATGTATTAAAAGATTTTAATAACACTTTGTAAAATTTTGCTATTCCAGTTAGTGTAAATAAATCTGATGTATTCATCAGTTCTTAAAATTTAATGGAAGAAAACAGTAATTATTCATGAATTATCTCCCTTGGTTGGATTATGTTATTTCTTTAAATCATTACTTACTAATGTAAACTTTCCAATTATTTCTGAATTAATGGTAATCAACATCTTCAACATGTTCAATAGGAAAACAAATATATATATTAGTCATCAATCATAGTTTGATTACACAAAAACACCCAAAATTGTGTGTACATGTACCTTTTCTTTACACAAAGACACATAGATATAAAGGATAGTGTGTACTGTACCTATTCTTACACAAAGACAGATAGATATCAAGGATAGTGTGTACTGTACCTATTCTTACACAAGGACAGATAGATATAAAGGATAGAGTGTACTGTACCTATTCTTACACAAGGACAGATAGATATAAAGGATAGTGTGTACTGTACCTATTCTTACACAAGGACAGATAGATATAAAGGATAGTGTGTACTGTACCTATTCTTACACAAGGACAGATAGATATAAAGGAATACTATGGAGGCTGTAGTGTTGATTTCTGTTGCTCCACTTCCAGCTAATTTTTTCAACTGTTTAATCACATCTTCTGTTGCTGGTTTTGGATTCAAAATTTCACAACCTAAAAGATGCATAAAAACAATATTGTATACATGTAAAATAAACTTATTTCCATCTTTGTAAAGTAAAAATTGACCATAGACAGTTTTTAACTAGGTTGTTCCTGAACAGTTTGATTCTAATACCACTTTACACCCTTCAATGTTTAAAACGTGTACCATTCAATGTTCCTGGTCAAGGTAAAACAGGAAAAAGGTTAATGTTATCATGAATTCCTAAAAATAAATGTGAATAGTTAGACAGAATTTTGAATTTAGAGTTATGGAATATCCCTTTCACAAATAATATCGCATATTTCCTAATGTCCTAACTACAATCCTGTTCCCAAAATTTACACAAATGTGACATATGGAATATGACTATTTAACGGGTTTGTAATAACATGAGGAACATGACAGGTGCCACAGGTGGAGCATGATCTGCTAACCCTTCCGGAACACCTGAAATCACCCCTAGTTTCTGGTGGGGTTCGTGTTGCTTAGTCTTAATTTTCTATGTTGTGTCTTGTGTACTATTGTTTGTCTTTTTTAGCGATGACATTTGAATGTTTGAATGTCTCTCTGATATCCTTTTCCCCTCTTCTTTAACAATGACTGGATAAAGTTTAAACATCATAATTACACTAAGTTATTAAAATGCATTCATATTGGTTTTATTTACTGGCACTTCTTGTCTCCAACATGTCCAAGTCGGAATTTTCTCTCCAATCAAAATTGCACAGGTTGATTGATATTTTCCCATATTTGATTTTCTTCTCTCCTTTGCAAAATATTTAAAATTGCTAAATTAATAACATGAACTCCTCTAGAAATTTCAGAATTCTCACTCTTTACAGTGAAAATTGTGCCATATATATGTGTTTATCATGTACATAACATCTATTTTTTAATACTAAATGCAGTCAGAAATAAGAAAAAACCCACTTACTGTGTGGTAACTGAATTGCATTTACTTCTTCCAAGGACCATGACTGTGTTAAATCAATATCAGGGAAAACAAGTGACACCCGCTCATCTTTTGTTTGTGACAGTTTTAGGTATGTTCTGATGTTCAAACTACATGCTATGGCAGACTAAAATAAAACAAAAAATTATGATTATTATTCGGTTGAAAATCATAGTCAATGGGTCTGACAGGACTTTATACTCAAAAATATTGGACAATGTCCTCATACATGTATCAGTGTAGCAACATTACTTGCTCAAGTCAATCCACATCAATTCTAAATATAATTCTTATGCAACATCATTTGTAATGTTTAATTTGATTGAATAATGTTACAAATTTTCATTTGTGAACGAGATATTGCTCTTTCCCCTCCCTCAGACAGTTTTATGCTTGATGAAATATAACGTCTCCTCATACATTGTGACGTCGCAGATAACATTTTCTAAGACATTGTGACATCGCTGATAATGCCTGTTCTCATCTCAATACCATAATACAAGAATTATAAAGTGACTGAGTAGGGTTATATAAGTGTGGGGAAGGAAGTTAATGCCTGCTCTCGCCTCAAAGCCTTGATTGAAGTACTGGAGAATTAAGAACAAGTCCTGCTGCCCCTCCCCATATTAAATTGTCGCCCCCCCCCCCCTCCATGCCACCCTTACAGTATTGTTTGACAACATATATCAAAATGCACCAAGATACATCTAACAGTCTATTATTTCAACTTGGAATTATTTTTAATTATACAATTTGCATAATTTCTTGTTCTTGAAATTTTTAGTGAATTTTATGCTTATACTGTATTTCAATGTTCTGTGCCGTGCACAACACTTTCTATTACAAAGAAGATAGCAAATTTTCAATAGAATGTACTGTGCCACCCATAACACTATCTATACAAAACACATTGTACGGAAAATATTATGTGTCACTCAAAAGTTTTTACTAGAGCTGACAATGACAGAATAAACATGAAATTTGTTAAAAATTTCAAGCACAAGAAATTATACAAATTCCATAATTAAAAATAATTCCAAGTTTAAATAATAGCCTGTTATCTATATAATACATGTATGTCTTTGATACAATGTACAAATGTACCTCTAGGCTCTTCTTCTTACTATACTGTGCAGGGCTCCTCTTGAGAATTATTGCACAATCGGACTACATATGTATGTACAGTTAAAATCGGAGTCCTGTGAGCACAGGCACTTGTTTCTATCCATGGGAAGACCAACTATTAATGTATATTTATGTTGATAGTGGGCCTTTCCATGGATAGAAACAAGTGCCTGTGAGACAGGTAAACTAGAGGCTCTTAAGAGCCTGTGTCGCTCAACTTGGTCTATGTGCATATTCAACAAAAGACACAGACGGATTAATGACATAATTATGTTTGGGTGATGGTTATGTGTTTGTAGATCTTACTTTACTGAATATTCTTGCTACTTACAATTATCTTCATCTTTAATGAACTTGGCCCATTAGTTACAGAGGAAAATATTTTGTTAAAAATATACAAAAATTTACTAAATTTATGAAAATTGTTAAAAATTGACTGTAGAGGGCTGTAACTCCTTAAGGGGTCAACTGACCATTTTTGTTATGTTGATTTATTTGTATATCTTACTTTGTTGAACATTATTGCTGTTTACAGTTTATCTCTATCTTCAATAATATTCAAGATAATAACCATGATAACCAAAAACGGTAAAATTTCTTTAAAAATTACCAATTCAGGGGCAGCAACCCAACTACCGGTTGTCTGATTCGTCTGAAAATTTCAGGTCAGATAGATCTTAACTTCATGTACAATTTAACCTCTTGTCAGATTTGCTCTAAATGCTTCGGTTTCAGAGTTATAAGCCAAAATCTACATTTTACCCATGATGTTCTATTTT
This sequence comes from Mytilus galloprovincialis, assembly GCA_037788925.1. Classification (NCBI taxonomy): domain Eukaryota; kingdom Metazoa; phylum Mollusca; class Bivalvia; order Mytilida; family Mytilidae; genus Mytilus; species Mytilus galloprovincialis. The sequence continues at coordinate 20,007,152 of CM075332.1, forward strand.
TAGCCATGGCGGCCATCTTGGTTGGTTGGCTGGGTCACGCCAAACATTTTTTTAAAACTAGATACCCCAATGATGATTGTGGCTAAGTATGGTTAAATTTGGCCAAGTAGTATCAGAGGAGAAGATTTTTGTAAAAGAATTTAAGATTACAAAAATTTACGAAAAAAATGGTAAAAAATGACTATAAAGGGCAATAACTCCTTAAGAGGTCAACTGACCATTTTGGTCATGTTGACTTATTTGTAGATCTTACTTTGCTGATCATTATTGCTGTTTACAGTTTATCTCTATCTATAAAATTATTCAAGATATTAACCAAAAACTGCAAAATTTCCTTAAAATTGCCAATTCAAGGGCAGTAACCCAACAACTGATTGTCCAATTTGTCTGACAATTTCAGGGCAGCTAAATCTTGACTTGATAAACAAATTAACCCCATGTCAGATTTGCTCTAAATGCTTCGGTTTCAGAGTTATAAGCCAAAATCTACATTTTACCCCTATGTTCTATTTTTAGCCATGGCGGCCATCTTGGTTGGTTGGCCGTGTCAAGCCACACATTTTTTAAACTAGATTTCCTTATGATGATTGGGGCTAAGATTGATTAAATTTGGCCCAGTAGTTTCAGAGGAGAAGATTTTTGTAAAAGTTAACGACAACGGACCACGGATGACGACGACGGACTCCAAGTGATCATGAGAAAAGCTCACTTGGCCTTTTAGGCCAGGTGAGCTAAAAACAGGTTAAACAAGAATGTATCCATAGTACATGGATGCCCCACTCGCACTATCATTTTCTATGTGTAGTAGATGTGAAATGGGAATAAAATCCCTAATTTGGAATTTAAATTACAATAATCATATCAAAGGGAACATGTATGTTTCAAGTTGATTGGACTTCAACTTCATAAAAAATTACCTTGGCCAAAAACTTTAAACTGAAATTTGAGCTACCATTTTCTATGTTCAGTGAACTGTGAAATTAGGGTCAAAACTCAAATTTGGCATTAAAATTGAAAAAAAGATCATATCATGGGGCACATGTGTACTAAGTTTCAAGTTGATAGGACTTCAACTTCATCAAAAACTACCTTGACCAAAAACTTTAACATGAAGTGGGACAGATGGACGAACAAACAGACAAACAAAAGGACGCACAGACCAGAAAACATAATGCCCCTATACTATTGTAGGTGGGGGCATAAAAACAAGAATGTGTCCCCAGTACACATATGCCCCATCCACACTATCATTTTCTGTGTTCAATGGACCATGAAAATGGTAGAAAATCTCTAATTTGGCATAAAAATTAGAAATATCATATCATAGGGAACATGTGCACTAAGTTTCAAGTTGATTGTACTTCAACTTCATCAAAAATTACCTCGACCAAAAACTTTAAACTGAAGCAGGACAGACTGATGGACGAACGGACATGACGGACGGACGGACACACAGACCAGAAAACATAATGTCCATAAATGGGGCAAGTTGGTCCTTAGAAGCTGTATGTGCTTATATTCTTTCCTTGAAGGAGTCTAGAGAATCTGACAGCTGCCATGGCTGCAGCAATGCTCTACCTCAAATAAATAATTCAAATAACAAGAATGTGTCACCAATACAAGACCATACAAGGATGCTCCATCAACACTATCATTCTAATATTCAGTGGACCGTGAAAATGGTTGAAAATCTCTTATTTGGCATAAAAATAGTCAAAAAATAACATAAGGATCTAAGAGCATGAAGAGCTACGGTTCGTACTTTCGGCAACTCGTACTCAACTAACTCGTACCCTATTTTTACAAACTCGTACCCTTGCTTTATTTGATATTATTTATATGCATAGTTGTTGTAATTTTTTTTCGTATATCATTATATAGTAACATATAAATAAAAAAAAACTTTTATTGTTAATAAAATGCAATCATAATTGTTTTAAATATCATAGCTTATCAAATGCAAATCATTAAAATCATTAGAATTCCTTAGAATTGATTGTTTGAAATTGTTTGGACGGCAATTTATTTGATATGCACATTAAAATAATAATGAGTACACAATATACTAATCAGTGGTCATGCATACTTTTGATATCTATTGCAAAGAATGTGCTTTGCCAGCAAAATCTGCAATGAAGTATGTGGAATTTTTAAAGCGAAAATGTATTTTAAACTCATAATAGATGACTTGATATTATTTTATTGTTATCAAGGAAAAACAATGACATGTCAATCGCAATATTCAGTAAAAAATATCCTTTTCAAATATTCTATGGATCTACCTCAGGGTGTATTTGGATACTTCAGGGTGTTAAAATATCCATATCTACGGATATGAACATCGATAACTTATATTATAATGTCAAAAAATATTGGGTACGACTTAGTAGAAGTACGAGTTGGTAAAAATAGGGAACGAGTTGGTTGAGTACGAGTTGCCGAAAGTACGAGTTGACATGTATCCAAATCAACTGATGAAAATGGATTTCAAATTTGTTACCCGGCCATAGACAACTGAATGTTCTCCATGTAAAATAATCTTTCCCGGTGCAGATACTATAATTTCTGTCATCTTTGAACCATGTTTATCATCATCGATAAATCTAACAATTTCTTTCTGTTTCACGTGGTTTTGTTTGTTTTCAATTTGCGGCACTCTCAAGGCAAGGGGAGGGAAGCAACAGTTTTGTTGGCTAACGCATTTCCTGTAAAACAGAATCAAACAGAATGTCAAAATTTGTGTCCTCAATGTTAAGATTTACATCTGCTGTTACAAAAACTGTTGTTATTCGATCATTGTAAGTATGTGTAGAACATGTACTCAGATATGAAATGGATTGTTTAAGGTTCATGTGGATTTTTTGGCGAAAAATGGCTGTATTTATGTAAGCTTTCGAGATGTTTCGGCCTTATGTCGTTTCGGCCATGCATGAATCCATGACAACTCGCCCCTCTTTTTTTCACCAACTCGCCCTACTGTCTAAACTATCACAACTCGTCCTCTTTTTCACCAACTCGTCTGTCTCTAAAATTAACCCAACTCTTGATTTTCCACGTACGATTATGCTATATACTAAATTCAATATTTTTATTGGAAAGAGCACAATAGAGGCGTGATCCATTGAAATACAGATAATTATAATATTAAAACAACATATAAATGAAACAAAGATGCATGTAACAACAAGTTATAAGACAATTCTATGTATGTCATTACATTATAAACTGATATTGATACCATAAACTTATACATCAGTGTTATTCTAGATTTTCATAAATTTACTTAAAACACATAATATAAGATATATATATGTATATGCACGAACTACTGTAGAAGATTATTACCTGATGAAACGGTATGGTGGTCTCTCAAATCAAGAGCTTCTTCAATATACATACAAATAGATTTTAATTCTTTTTCAGACATAGGATTTAATATTTTGGTAAAATTTTCATCCAAATTATTTGAATTAATATCATTAGTATTAGATTGTCCTTGCACTTACTGAACATTGAATATACAAGTAGGACATGTAGGTCTATCAACTCATTCCACTTATGAGTTAAATGAATACTTATGAAAACCATAGAAATGCATCTTGTTTTGATGCACCTGCCGTCATGGCCGTAGTGGCCATTAAGTTTTACCTCTGTCTGTCTATAAATCCCTTGTACCATCCTTCCTTCCTACTTCCATCTGTCCGTACATCCTAATGTGGATTTTCGTTCTCTAACTTCAGTTTGCATTGACCACATGTTATGAATTTTATACACAATGCTGAGGGGGGGGGGTCCTGATCCCGAAATCCCAAGCTTAAAAACACCGATCCTGGAGTCACGATAAAGGTCCAATTCCCCCTCAATGCTTATTACCACAAAACACAGATAAAGTTTGAATTTTGGTGGTGTCACTTTAACCGTTCTAGAGTTTGCCTCAATTTACAAACAAAAAAAAGTGCTGAATTTTTTGTTTTTGTTTTCTTACTGTAGTAAGTATAAATTTTAGGGGCATCAATAATATCCAGAGTTGTATGCCCCTTTACAAATGAAAAAAATTACTGAATATTTTAGTTCCATTCTTTAACTTAAGTTTGACTCAACCAAATGCCAATTTTAATTCTTTAAAAACTTGTACACAACATTTTTTTTGCACAATGCTTAAAATACAGATCAAGTTTTAATTTTGAGTTATCACTAAATTTTCTAGAGTTATGCCCCTTTACAAACTAAAAAATTGCTGAATTTTTAGTTTCCATTCTCTAAATTAATTTTGCATCAAACAAATTTTATAAAACTTATATGTTATATACAATACATATACTTATTACCCCAAAACGCAGATCAAGTACAAATTTGGGTACAAGGTGACTTTTACTGTTCTAATCAGTTTTTACAGGTTATCCACTCCCTTAATAGATGATCATGGGTCACAAATGAATGTTTAATTCATTAATTTAAATAGATAGGTCAGTCATAATTTGTCATTTGATTTAGAAGAAATTTCATATACATGTATTTTATTTCCAGGCCATTCATTAGGAGGCGGTACCCGGTACTTTTACCCTCCTATGCTATTGACAAGTACCACTTAAATGTAGGAATTTTTATATAAGATATTCATAGAATAAATTGAAAAGTACCACCTAGAAACGTGGAAAGTACCAGTCAACATGGAAGATAATGAAACCCCTGTATTTCAGCAACACAATTTACAATTTTACCATACTTTCATGATGTAAACTTAATGACAAAAAGATGAAAAACATGATAAACTTTGTGAAAATCATCTTTTCATTTTGTAATTGTTGATTCACTAGCTAGTAACCTGTTATAAATTTTAAATTAAAAAATCTAAGCAAGCCCATGACTTTAAATTTCACAGACATTCACAGATTTTTTATTGTGAAATTTTATCCTGATTAATAATAAAATAAGGTAAGTGAAAAACAGTTATATTTTTGAAGTGCGTTGTTTTCAGATTATGAGATACATGTATGAGTAGGTAGACAAATCGTTACATCACTGCAGTAATGGAGGAATCGGAGTACGAGGACATATTCAACTATACAAATTTCCAAGAATATCGTATCGGCTTAACGGAGAATCAAAAAAGAAAGATAAGAAACAGAGTTAGAGATTTTATGGTGAAAAATGGACAACTCTATTATATAAAAGATACACCTGACGAAAGACTAGTGATTACAAAAGACAAAAAGGACAGCATAATTAAATTATGTCATGTTGGAACTGGTCCCAGCCATTTAGGTAGAAACAAGACAATTAGCAAGATATCTGACAGCTATTATTGGTTAGGTATTGTTAAAGATGTTACCGATTTTGTGAAAACATGTCTGCAATGTCAAAATGAAAACAAAAAGACCACAAAGACTTGTCATGCTTGTCACTGTCAGGAAATAATGCCTGAACATGTGACTATCAAACGAGAATGGAATGACGATGGGATAGATTTGATTAGTCCATTTCTTCAGAGTGACGAATTATCATTATCTTCTGGCATGTCTGGTGGTTTTAAGTAAGTAATATGAAAACTTCATACTGTAAATTAAGAAATAATTGTGTGCTTCAGTTATTGTGATTTTTGCAGAATGGACAAAAATGCCAGATTAATTACTGTAAATTAAGAAATTATTGCGTGCATTTATTATTGGGATTTTGTCATTTTAGACTTAAATGCAATTTTAATTTTTACTATTTTTAGAAAAATCCTGATTAATTCTTATAAAATATTTCAAAATTCGAGTTTAAATTATTGTGTTTACTACTCTGTCACATTTTTCGCAATAATAAAAACCTTGCAATAATTTCTGAGTTTACAGTATTACAAATTGTGGAAAAACTGCATACAGATATGATTATTATACTGTGAGATATCGTCATGATCAGAGTTCTTGTTGTTGTGATTCTCACCCATTTGCATTATTAACAATAATAAAAACCCACAATAATTTCTGAATTTACAGTACACAAAAGCTGTACTATGATGCAACAAAAATATCACTGAAAACTCCAAAAGTCTCAAATATTGGCAAAAATAATTTGTGCAAAGTGATAACATGTATATGTATATGGTGCACAGCATTTATATATATAATGCATTTTATATAAAATATTTTACAGCTGGATAGCATTTATCTTTTGGTGTGAAATATTTTATATCTATTTAATTGATGAAAGTCCTCATTTGATTTAATATGAAGAGAAAAGGAACAATTTCAATATGTAAATTATTCTAGAATACAGTATCCTTAAAATGAAAATCTTTGGTTACGGCCCTCTGAGATCATATTGCTAATGACACTAATGTCACTGGGCGAATGCTGAGTGGGCCATATTGAGTGTTTGTTAATTTTATCATCTACAGGGCCAAATAAAAGTGCACAGCAAAATACGGTTGAATTAGTTTTTAATAATAAATTATATGCATTTTGAATTTATTAACCTACATGTAGGTCATGCAGACTCATGCTATGCCTTAAAACTATTGCTAATGCCCAGGTTTGTTGACTCAGAGTACAAATTTGAGGTGTAAAACACAGCCATTTTAGTCATAGGCTAAGGTCCACATGAACCATATTATTACATACATTGTGTATATATACATGTACATATGCATAGATAAAAATACAATGATACACCACATATAGTGTGCAATAATGTGATACAGCAAGATTTCAAATCTCATAACTATGCTATAATGTGTATTATCATATACTTAGACTAAATAACATAAGATTTTTACTGTATGATAATAGCATTAAATTAAAGTATTTTTCCATATTTTTCGAATTGGTGCGTAGCGGGCTGATATGAAAAGTTTATCACATGCTTCGATTGTTATCACATGCCTTTCCGTAACGTTATCACATGGCATTCCGGTGATACTCGGCAAATTCCGGAAAATACACTTCAATGCTACGTTTTCAGTGAAAAACATTACAAAGTAGTGTACAAAACAATTATTTGAATACTGGAAAGTATATTGTGTAAAATAATTAAATTAAATTAAAAAAAAAAATAAATATATATATTAAATAAATGCATTTTTTAAGTTTTTCTGAAACATAATTTAGAAAGTTACTTTAAAAAAGTTGACTTTTCCAAACAATGTTCACTATGTATATTGTTGAATTATTTTTTTGTCGATTCGTTCATATTAAAATGTGTTGTTTTTTTTCTCTGTTGAGGCATACATGATAGAAAGATTTCATATTGAATGTATCAAATTTTGGGTCCGACGTCCGTCAACTTTTTACTCTTTCAACTTCTTTTCGGGAACCACGTAAAAGGATCAATATATGAATCTGTTATTTTTCTCTACTGTTGAAGCATATGATAAAAAGATCATAACATGTCATTTTTCATATCGCATGTATTATCAGCCCTCGGTCAATATCAGCCCTCGAGCCATGCGGCTCTTGGGCTGATATTGAACCTAGGGCTGATAATACATGCGATATGAAAAATGCCATGTAATAATCTGATATTATATAATTTCTTTTTTTCAGTTCCTCAGATGCACCAAAGATAAAAATACCAAAGATTTATACAAAAACTGGGGATAAAGGTATGCACACCTTGTACACTATAATAAAACAGCTTTATATTCTTTATTCATTAAAAAAAATCTTTATTATTTATATATAACCATGCATGATAATATTGAATTTCATGAACTACAATGGTCACAGCTGTTACTATTTCAAAGACCTTTACAAATGATCTTTTTTCAGTGAATTAAGTGTACATCATACCACATCTTCATATATCTATTGTTACAACTTTATATATGATGATGAAAGTTTTTAATTACCTTTACTGACCATACAGCCCTCACACAGTCGACTCTGGCTTGCACCTATAGGGGCATTTAGATCATTTGATTTCTACCAAAAAATTATAAAGTGATCAATATAGTTTAGAATGATAAATAAGAAAAAAACCTATTATCAATAAAAAGTAATTGTGAATAAAAATTTATATGCGCTATAGACACAGCTATATATATTGTAGGCTACTGGTCTTTGAAATTTAAATCTTTTTTCTTTTTTTTCAGGAACATCTGCTTTATATACTGGTGAGAGGAGATCTAAAGATGATATGATATTCAGTGCCTTGGGCACTACAGATGAATTGTCATCAGCAATAGGGTATGAACAGAAACAAAATATAGTATAAAATATTTTTTACAAAACTACAAAAAAATCTAAGGTAAATTCAGAACTGAAGAAAAACTTATACTGTTTATTTATAAATATTCGTTGATTTTGTGGGTGCAGGGGAACAACAAATTTAAACTTTAAAAAATAACAAATTATCTAAAGGAATGTATGCAGACTTGGCCAAAATAACAAAATTAAATATTCAAAAAAATTCAAATTTCCCTTAATCCATGAAAATTGTTACTCATATATAATTAATAAATGTTGCACATTAATGATTAGGTAATATGTAACACCAAATGATGATTGATATGGAAAAACTGTCATATAAATCCTGTTTTGGATTGTTTCCCCTCTAAAAAAAATAGAAAATATTGTTGGTTAAAGCTTAAACCTTGTTTTATAGCTAGCTAAACATCCCACTCATATGACAGTTGTTTATAGTTTTGCTTAAGTGACAAAATTGCATGAGCATGTTAGAGTATATGTCCAATATGATAGTGTGAAAATGTGTTTGTAGGATTGCAGCAGAATATTGTACAGAATCTAGTATACCAGTCACAGACAGGTTACATGAGGTATTATCAGAAATTATCATCACATAAAAAAAATGTATTTCGTGCAAATGTATACCATGTATACTATAAAAGAGGGGTGAAAAAAAATGGATGGACATTCAAAGATTGAAAATAAACTGACAACGCCATGGCTAGAAAATAAAAAGACAAACAGACAAATAATAGTACACAAGCCACAACATAGCTTAAAGAAAACTAAAGACTAAGCAACACAAATCCCACCAAAAAACTAGCTGTAATAAAAAGTTGATGGCTCATATTTTTCATGCTTTTAGTTTAAAAATATTTAACAATTAATCTATACATAGTATTTGATTAAAGAAATGGAGATCAGGGGTGGATCCAGCCTTTTAAAAATAGGGGGCTTCCCAACCCAGAGTAAAGGGGGTTCCAACTATATGCTCCCATTCAAATGCATTGATCGGCCAAAAAAAAGGGGGGTTCAAACCCCAGGAACACCCCCCCCCCCTGGATCGGCCAATGGAGATGTGGTTTGATTGCCAATGAGACAACTATCAACCAGAGACTAAATGATGTAAAAGTTGGCAAATATAGATCACCTTACAGCTTTTAACAATGAGAAAAAAAAACCTCCTGCAAAGCAAGCTATTAAAGACCCTGACATGCCAAATAAAAACCAATTCAAAGAAGAAAAACAACAGCCTGAAATATCTTAAATTTATTATTAATTTTATCTAACTTTTTACAGATCTTTTGGACCTAGTAAGGCTTAGAGTTTTGTAAGGATCTAAATTTTGACAGACGTAATGTGTCGCAAGGTAGTTGGGGTTGTGTAAAGCTTCACTTTAATTATTTGAACTTTGACCTAACTTTGTTTTTGTTATACTTAACTGTATTCATATGAGTTTTATTTTACAGGTACAATGTGCCTTACAAGATTTAGGGTCCTGTATAGCTACACCTTATTCATCTGCAAGAGAAGCTCATCTTAGTAAGTTAAGCAAATAAGATAGCAACTCATAACTTTTTGAATTGACAGTTTCATGTTATCAACACTATTTCGTAAAACTATGTAAACAATTATATCAACATTTATGCTCTTTATGACTTTCTCTTCTTCTGATTATATGTAATTCACATTACTGTAAATTCAGAAATTGTTGTGATTTTTTTCATTCTAGACTAAAATGCAATTATAATTTTTGCAATATTGGAAAAAATCATGTTTAATTTATATAAAACATTTCATTATGCAAGTTTAAATCATTGTGGTTATTAATTACCCTGTCCCATTTTTCGCAATAAAAAAAATATTACAATAATTTCTGAATTTACAGTATCAAATAAACTTTTCTTAATTATGTTGTCTCACCAGCAAAGTCTTTCGTGTTTCTCACTTTCTATTAGTAATACTGATTGGTCAACTTCATATGTTTTATAGAATTGCTGAGTAAGCATATCTGTCTGACAAGAGTTGCATGACCATACCTTTATTTCATGTAATAAGGATATGGGGTATGGTTGTCAATGAGACAATTATCCACCAAAGTTCAAATGAAATGGATGTACAAGCAATTATAGGCAACTGGGCAGCCTTCAACAATGAGAAAGAAAAAACATAACATAGAGTAAACTAACATTAACAACCTAATTTATAACCAAACAATTTTCAAAAATCAAATAAGACAGAAAACTGTGTAGGTAGGACAAAATGAAAAGTGCTTTATCACTGCAAATATTTACCATGGGTGCTTAACCATGATAAAAAAAAAGTGTTTAGTTAAGGTAAAATGACGATTGCAACATAGAATATTAAAATGGGCCTAGTGTGACCACATGCTGCCTGTGTCATTAACATGATTAACTGCTTGACTGGCATTAATGAACTTATTATTCACAACAGTTAAAACAATAGATATAAATTACAAGCTAAATTCTGCAGTTGTGTTAGCAATCATTTCTATTGGTTATTTTTTCCAGGGAAGACCACCTTTAGTGATAAATATGTAGCCGATTTAGAAAATTGGATAGATGAATACACTGCAGAGTTACCACCTCTTACTAATTTTATCTTGCCAGTAAGTTTTTACTTCTGTTAAAATTTATACTATTACTATGCTAATCTTAACTTAAGAATTTAAAAATATGGAAACACAGAAGTAAGACAACAATTCAAAAACCTAATTATCATGAATTCATTTATTTTTGTGGTTATCAGTTTTCGTATTGTCAGAAAGACTTGCATTTTTTTGTTAATAATTGACACCATGTATCACAGGTACAGCGGATATAGCTGTTTAGGTTTTTCAAAGTGGGAAAAGCTATATACCATACATGCATTTAACTATGCAACGTACAGAAGGATTTATGTGGTCAGCTATACAGCGTACACAACGCTTCTTTTCGGAATAAAATATCAATAAATATTAAACATATGTATGAAATATTTCAATGCCAATTATTGAAACAGCTATACATATTACGCACACACAGTGGCCTTCTATCAGAAAAATAGTTGCAATGAATAAAGAATCATATGGGATGAGATGAACATCAACTTCTTTGACAAGTATTTGCACATGTTTTAAGTAAGCATTCTTGTTTTAGGAAAATATTCAGACTTCTCTAATCATCAACCTACAACCAAATCATTTCTTAAAACAACAATTATGTTTACATTGCAGTAAACATTGATATTGTGTAAACAAAACAAAGATTTTCATACCATGTCAGAAGGAAAATTGATCACGACCGCTTGGTTATTAGTACCTATATCCGCTGTACCGATGATACACGGTGATTGATTTCATGGTTTTATCAATGTCTGCACACAAGCCTACAGGACTTTTAGTGATACTTTAAACATTTAAATTCAGGGTTCTCAATGAATACAATTAAAGAATAGAGAATAATTAGAAAACAAACTAAGAATAGAGAAATATGGCCTTAAACAAGAATAATGCACAGCCATCCACCACTAAAATCTCATAGCATTACAATAGACATTTTTTTGTAGTTTGAAAGATCTCAGAAAACTATGTGTCAAAAAGTAAGATCTTGAGTAAATATTTCAGTACTAGGAAAAAGGATAATTGAGTTATATTTCTTGGAACAAAATATTTTTTTGGATTTTTTTTGTGTACATTCTGATATTATTATGATTGTAGTCAGGAGGAAAGTCAGCCACACATATGCACCTAGCAAGATCTATCTGTAGACGAGCTGAACGAAGGTAATTTTCTCACTTAACGACTTAGAAATTAACAACTATAGATCACAATGAGCAAAGTCAATATGCTTGTTTAGTCTTGAAAGTTTAATTTTTTTTTTCGTTGTTTCATCTCCATCTTTTAGAAATACAAAATAAATTATGAACTTTGGAAGGGAGATTTGTTTTAAATATTTTTTTGGTATATTTTGTTTAAAGTTAAATATTAAAACCAAAAGTCAAAAGAGTTATGACAAAATATCTGGTAATTTTTCAGGGTAATACTGTCAGTGTTTTCTATGTTTCCAATGCTGTAAATTTATTGGAATTATTGCGTTTATTTATTATTATGAATTTTGAAAGGTCAAATATGGGATAATGATAAATGTTTATGCTTAGTGGGTCTTTTTATTTGCAGCTTGACACCATTAATTAGAGCTGAAGAAATTGGTCCTGAACCCTTAAAGTATTTAAACAGGTATGAATTGATTTCCTAAGCTGGTATACAAGAATGTAGCTTTAAGCGTTTTAAACAACAATGCAGAGATAATACATGTAATATGAACAGCCTGTCAAAGCAAAATAGCAACACATGAACTTGAAACAAAAAGTATAAAAAAAGACACGTTCAATTTAAGTTGATGAAAAATGGACAGAATAAAAAAGGAACCACACTTTCCAGAAACAAGAGAAGTCATTTTCTCTTACAAGATCTATATACCGATATGCATAATTTTTCCCTCTAAGGGTCCATTATTCTTCTGTTAGATGATTCCTGTACAGTGAAACCTGACTAAACCGAACCCTTTCGGGACTTGAGATTTCGTTCGGTTTTGGCAGGTATTCGGTTTCATCAGGTTCACAATGCATAAAATGTGATATGATTGGTCTTCAGAACAAGTTTGGATTAGACAGGTTTCCGGTTTATTCAGGGTTCGGTTTAATCAGGTTTCACTGTATTATAAATCAGCTGTTATCATTTTGTTTATTAGGATTCCAACCAGTCAGTTTCAAATAGTTATCAAAGGTACCAGGATTATAATTTAGTACGCCAGACGCGCGTTTTGTCTTCATAAGACTCATCAGTGACGCTCATATCAAAATATTTATGAAGCCAAACAAGTACAAAGTTAAAGAGCATTGAGCATTTCCAAAGGCTGATTCAGAAATTTTCATAAGAGGGGACCAACTGACTGGCTTGACGGGGCTTGGGTCCTGCTTCAATTATTCCTTATATAATCAAACAAATCTTTTCCAGAAAAAGGAGAGGGGGTGGTTGCCCACCTCTAAATCAGCTTCTAAGTCTAAATCTGCAGTGTCTTTTTTGATAAAAGTCTTGATTTAGCGATTTCATATCATTTCTCAATTTATGAATCTTTGAATGTTTTACATTATAATGGAAGATTGATTTTCTAAAGTAAGAATGCCTTTATCAAATCTTGATTTTGCTTTAATTTTGAAAGGCATGCATGAATACTGAATTTATTTATTGAAATATTTTTTTGCTGGAGTTTATTTTATTATCACATATAGAGAAGAATTCAATTGACTCCCCAAATTATCATGATTATCTGTGTGATATATTATGTCTCAATAATAGTATTTCTGTTATAAATGACTGTTCACCTTTCAGGTTAAGTGACTTTTTATTTACAACAGCCAGATATGCTGCTATGAAGGAAGGAAGAGAAGAAATTATTTACAGAAGAATACATGCAGATGAAAAATAGACATAATTCGCTTTAATGTCATCTGACAATATATATGATAATGTTAAATTAGTCATGTAATTGTTTGTAAATAAAGTATATTTATTGTTATGTAAAACATATTTTTTTTCTCATGGCTCATTATTGTGAACTTTATAAGACAATTTGTCATGGATTTTCAATTTCAACAAAAAAAAAAAAATAATAAACATCAAAAGTTAAGCAAAAGTTATAAATAAACAAATAAATGACAACTAATCCTGAAGTAATGGATTAATACTTTTGATGAAAATGAAAAGTAGGTATCATGACGTTCTGAGCATTTTAGATTTGTCTAATTGTCTCTATTTGCAGCAGTTTTCTAGATATATGATAAATTTCCTGCATTTTCCCTGATTCTTTATTGTTTTGCCATGTTCATTACCCAGACGGTTAAGGTAGCACAATACAAAGATTTTTTCACTCCCAATCAGATAACTTTAAACTGATGTAATTCATTTAATCATTCTTTATATTTTATAAATGAGGTACCAAAAGAAAGAAGAAAGATTAATCTTTCAAATTGTGTTAATTTCATTATGACATAATTATTACATAATCAATTGTTATGTAATTAGTTGCTATATTGTGATGTCCACACTTGAATGAATTTAGCATCTTTTATAGATTCTTGTACAACACAGCTTGACCTCCAAAACTGTGTCTCAGATTTCCAAAAACATCAATAGAACAAATGTTATACCCAATTGAATTAAGTGATCTCTTATCAATTGATGTTGCAAACTTCATTGAAGATTTATGAGAGAATGAAATACAATAGGGAAAATCTGAGACATAGTTTTTGGAGGTCAAACTGTGTTGTGGAAGAATCTATAAAATATTTTGGGATGCTATGAATAACAAAGAAGCTAAATTCATTCAAGTATGGACATCATAATATAGCAACTAATTACATAACAATTAATTATGTAATAATTATGTCATAATGAAATTTTCACAATGTGAAAGATTAATCATTCTTGTTTCTTTTGGTACCTTATTTATAAAATTTAAAGAAGGATGAGTGGAATTACACCAGTTTAAAGATGTCTGATTGGGGATGAAAAATCTTTGTATTGTGCTACCTTTACGAGGATCATTTCTGAAATTTGGTTCTTATTAGTGCAGCTTGGTAAAATATATTACCGAAAGATAAAAGAATCAGTTCTAAAAATAAATTTAATTTCCCTCATTTTAAAATTGTTTAGAATAAATCAAATGCATACCTTTCCAGGTGCATTGATCTGGTTGTTGGAAATAGATATGAAAGTTGAAAATAAAAACACAATTAAGTATGTTTAAATATTTAAGCATCAACATAAAACAGTTAGGTATGGCTACAGAAATGTTTCAGAATATTTACCAAATTTAACGATACTTACCTTGGTTAAGTTGAAGTTAAAGTGTAATTCTATAAAGACATAGAATAACACTGGAGGTGTTAGATGAGATAGTACTGCGCAACTGCAACCTCAATATTTACAGTAAAAACAAAAATTGTTGGTATTAAAAGTACATCTACCAATTACAATATACAAAGATGTACCAAGCCCTATAATAAGAGCTGATGGGGTGGGAGGTGGCATCTAACACCTCCAGTGTTATTCTATGTCTTCATAGAATTACACTTTAACTTCAACTTAACCAAGGTAAGTATCGTTAAATTTGGTAATTCTATTACGTCATAACACTTCCGGTATTAGATGAGACTTCAAAGCTACAACATTTTTTTTTTTTTTCCCGGTGTGCTTTTGAATGTATGTTACATGTATTTCTCACTTCTTTGACAATGAATACCTGTGATGATCATTAGCTACACTTAGACAATTTGCAACAAACAGATGCCAGTGATATGCATTATGTAGCACTCATAAACATGTAGATCATTTGATCTTTCTTATTAAAAACTAAATCATAAATCAAACATTTAATAAACTCGTATTCAGATTTGTAACACTTTTTCTGCAAAAACATCAGTTGTTGTTACTGTCTTGTCATAAAATTTTCCAAAAGTCGTTGAACTTGACCAACCGGCTTTGGCTAAAATATCACTTACAGGCACATTATTCTGCTTTGCCTTCGAAGTAGATGCAGATCGTGTACTGTGTGCTTTAAATATACTTGTGTCAATTCCTGCACGGCACATAATGGATTTAATCCATCTAGAAATAGTTGAGCAACTAACTTTTTTGTGTGGTTTAATATAACTTAATATTAATGAATCTTCTTCTGATCTTATATCAACAGTACGTTTCAAATATTCCTTCAGTACTAAATACACACACAATCTCCTGTCTGGAGGAAAACTTTTTAAAATAACTTCTGGATTCTTATATCCAGGTCTGCTTTGTTTCAGTAAATCAAATATCTTAAAACGAAAACAATCCTTCTGTTTTTGCATATTGCTGAGTTTTAATAAATGAATACTCTGTGATCTAGTAGCATTCGTCAATGCAATTAACATAACTAGTTTTAAAGTTAAATCTTTCACTGATACATCAGCAACTGGTGATAAACATCTCAACAATCTCAAAACAATAGAAACATCCCAAATATTTACATCATTATGTACAGTAGGTCTCAAATGATATACTCCTTTGAGAAATCTTATCACAAGTGGATGCTTTCCAACAGGTACATTATCAAAAGTCAAACCAAACGCAGATAGTGCTGAACTAGCACTATTCAAAGCGGAATAACTCAAGCCACATTCAAACAAATAAGTCAGAAATTCTAGCACAAGTTCTACAGACGTGTGAAATTTATCCTCTTTCCGTTCAGGACAGAAAATAAACCATTTCTTGATATATGTTTTATATTGTTTTTGAGTTCCTGATCTCCATGATGCCATGATAATAGTGGAAGTTTTCTCTGAAATTCCTGTTTTGTAATCGGTTCCGGATATCCGACATACCATCAAATTCAATGTCTTTTCTAAAGGATGAACTATGTCCTTGTATGGTAGAGTCAATAGCTTTTTGTTTGCTTTGATAACATATGGATTGTTTATTAACAGTTTCATTACTTGAACAAACGTCTGTTTGAATTATAACCTGTGGGTTACCTCTATTAAATTTCCTCTTTTGAGTATAAATATTATCTGACCACCACTTTAGGTCTTGTTTCATTTCTGATGTTACAAACATTTCAGAATCAAAATCTCCCATAGCTAATTTTAATGCTTTAATTTTTTCTCTCTCTATTTTCCTGTAATAGAGTTTACCAAATTCCACAGCAGGGAGACTAGATATGAGTATCTCAAGAACTCTAGCTACTTCTCTTATTTTACATTTATTTTTACTTTGTAATTGTTTGCATTCTTTAGCAATAGTATCTTGTTTTTCAACTGGTAAAGTAACTATCATTGTTTCCGAGTCAATGTAAAAACCTAAAAACTTGATGCATTTTTTAGGAGTAAAAACTGACTTATCTTTATGTACTATAAATCCAAGGCTTGACACCATATTAACAGTTTCTGTAACATTATTTTTGCATTCGAGTTCAGTATCACCTAATAGTAGTGAATCGTCAATGTACCCAACATTAACATAACCCATTTTACGCAAACTTGCATATACAACTTTCATAACTTTGGTAAAAAGCCTTGGTGCCATAGCTATACCATTTGGTAAGCAGGAATATTGAAAATATTTCTCTTTCCAAACAAATCTTAAAAATTTTCTATGCTGTTCAGCAATGTTAATAGAATAATAAGCATGTCTTAAATCTACACTTGACATGTATGCATTTTCTTTAATCAAATTTAAAGCGCTTTCAAAAGAATCCATTTTGAAATGTTGATATTCAATGTGTTTATTTAATTCTTTCAAATTAAGTATCATTCTGTATTCGCCATTCTTTTTTGGTCTTACAAAAATTTGGGAAATAAATTCATTTATTTCAGATTCAACTTCTTGAATTACATTCATTTTTAATAATTTTTCAATTTCAATATCAACAATTTTTTCTTCCTTTAAATTGAATTTGGAATTTCTAATTGACATTTTATTTTGTATAGGAGGTCTATTGTCTGTAAATTCTATATAACAGTGCTGAACCGCATCTAAAATATATTTATCAGATGTTAATTTTCTCCATTCATTAACAAACAATTTCAATCTTCCTGCTTGAAAATCATTTGTGTTAATACTCACAACATCTAATTCCTGTACTTGTTGTGAGTCCAACGGGAGTTTTTTTACTCAGATTTGTCAATTGACCTTGAGGCACTACCACGACCTCTTCCGCCTCTGCCTCTACCACGGCGTCTATTCCATGCGGATCTCCATCCACCACGGAAACCGCCTCTAAACTGGCTATAACCGTTACCAACTGAAAGGCGATTTGAAATCTTACTACATTCTCCAATGTCTTTGACTGTTTTAGAGACATCTCCACCAAATAACCATTTATTGAAAGGTTGTGTTTTATTAAACAGGTGACTATATTCACCTTTTACATCAGGTTTCATGAGTTCTCTCCTAGCTAAGCATATATCTTTATTTGCATGACCAAATAAAGCAAGAGAGTCCATACAGTCATCAAGAATACCTTCCAACTCAGGTTTGTTTTGAGTATCTTCTTTACCTAAAATTGTGTCTAGTCTATTAACTACTTTGGACAGATAAGTTGCCCCTCTGACTACAGTAGTCTGACATTGTCTCATTCTATTGTCATTAGTTCTAGTTCTGGGCCATAACAGGTCCCATACTAACTGATCAGTTTGGACTGGTACAAGTCCTTCACAATTCTCAGGCCGATTACTCTTTTCATCTTTCATAAGTTCTCTGTATTTCTCTTCAGAAATACCATTTCTGAAAATATCTGTGATATTGTCTGCTAGATGTTCATCTAGTTTATCATCACATCTCTCACCAGATCTAAATCTTTTATTCATACTAGAAAACCTAGACTCTTCGCTATTTGAGAGAGTTTTCTGTTTTTTACAAGGTGGTTCATTACCGGTATCTTGACCGTCATCAGGTTCATGGACCTCGTCCATATCTTCATCTACATCACCTACATTATCATACTCATCATCATATTCATCATTATACAAAACGTCTATACGTTTGTTCATATCTTCCAACCTTTTATTAGTTGAAGATTGTTCATTTCTCATGTCAGTAAGCATATTAATAATCACATTATTATTGCTATCTGATGTACTAGCCGACACCTCGTGTCCCTTGTTTACCAGAGTCTTTCCTTTTAGCGTCCTTGTTATTAACCTTAGGACCGCTACCTGTACTACTTTTACTGACAATAGGTTTTGAGCATTTTCTTTTAGCGGGACCTTTAGCGGGACCTTTACCCTTCCCTTCATATGCTATTTCATCTTCGTCCAACCTTAATAAGTCATCTTCAAAAGAAGATTTAGGAGTTTTCTCTCCTTTCTCCTTGTGCAGCATGGCGTCCGCCGTCTTTGTCAAGTAATAAAATAATCTCGTTTCACAAACGAAATAATTATAAGATTTTTACTTGCGTAAAAAATCTTTTTATAAAGACATATACTTTTTCAATATAAATAAAATATATGTACAAGTCAATCACATTGACTTAATATATCTTTAATGAATTCTTAGTTAGAGGTTGCACATCGAGACAAACCACGTCCGCTCAATAGCAAAGTTAGCAACACATTGAGGTTGCAGTTGCGCAGTACTATCTCATCTAATACCGGAAGTGTTATGACGTAATAGAAATTTGCTCTTTTCAAAAAAATGTGTAGAATTTATCTTTGTTTCAAATAAAGAAATACTTGGCATGAGTAAAGTTTTATCTTGTTCAGTACTATAGAAAAAATGTTCACATAATATTTTATTGCATATAAAACAATAACCAACATTGAAAGTTAACCAATCACAATTCCCCCTTTTATAACCTGTGTACAAGCTTTAGTAACCATGTAACCTCAAATTCCAAAATATTCTATAGAAACCCCAAATAAAATAATAATGGTGTTTGAAATACCCAAGAGATATGTTTATGACCCAGAAATGTTTTACTGCAATAACATGTAGGATTAATTACTTAATTACACAATGTACATACAATGGCCAAATTCAAGGGAATATTTTTTTCGACGTATTTTAGTATGCATCCGGATGTGACATACCATGAATTGCTGGTATTACACCTCTACAACAAAAATGAATAAGTTGTGTATTCAATGCTCTTCTTTTGTGTTTACTGGTGAAACTTACATTCGTTTCACTATTGTCTTAAAATTTTATTACGTGTTCTCACTATTTTATAAAATTGTTATACATTTATAAAATCTATAAATCTGCCAAAGTTCTTGTGGATTGGAAAACTTATGATAAAATTATCGAACTCCAAGGCAAATTCAAAAAGGAGATGCCCATAAAAAACTGAAAAAATAAAACCCTCTGAATCAACAGAACAAGTGAATGACAGTTACCGACATTTCCCAAAGACAATGGTGGATAAAACCTGGTTTTATAGCGAGGTGAACCTGCAACTTTTATGACAGTTAGCTGTAAGAGATTGTGTCATATTGACAAAATTGGAAGAGCTCATACCTTATAGTCGGCTACAAAAGGCCCGCCATGATAAATATGAAACAATTCAATCAAGGACACTAATGGCCTATTTTAAAACCAAACAATTTACGAAAAAAATAAATATGACAGTTGAACCAACACCAAACCCTGAAGTACTGGCTTCTGATTTAGGACAGGCACATAAAGAATGAGGTGGGGTTAAACATGTTTGTGAGCGCTCATCCATTTCTTAACCTGGGACAGTTTTTGTAATAGCACAACATAAGAACAAACTATAAAATTCAGCTGAAAAAGACTTAACTCATCCAATCAAAACAAGGCAGAAAAAAATTCAAACAAAAAAACACACACTGAACGTGGCAGGGTATTTATCCATCTCTCATCCCTAACAACAAACACGACAGATCTGAGAGTACTCGAGTTACCGACAGCTAGTTCAAACCCAATAACAACTACTAAATAAAATCATGTATCTAAGACTAAACTATCAATCAGTACACAAACAGCATCCAGTGGATTCAGTGCAAATACGTCATTTACAATCAGAGAAAAATATTACCTTGTACAATTAAAAAATAAAGGTATTGACTGATTGAAGTATTGGGAAATTGCATGTGTGTACAACAAAACTATGTAGTATGATTTGAATTATCTGATAACAAAATCAATATTTACCAAGAAAAACAATATTTAAAATCTCATTACAGTGTTGAATTGGTAACCTTCTAGTCAGAAAATCGATTTAATCCACTATTTTCCTGATATAGAAATGCCTCCACCAAGTCAAGAATATGACAGTTGTTTTCCATTCGTTTGGTGCGT
The DNA here is from genome assembly GCA_037788925.1 of Mytilus galloprovincialis. Lineage (NCBI taxonomy): Eukaryota > Metazoa > Mollusca > Bivalvia > Mytilida > Mytilidae > Mytilus > Mytilus galloprovincialis. The sequence goes on from CM075332.1 coordinate 20,028,176, forward strand.
TTGAGTGTTTGATTTTGGCATTTCATTTGGGATTTTTCTCGGAGTTCGGTACTTTTAGTTATTTTACTTTTAAGAATTGAGTTCATTCGGATCATGTATAATGTTTCGGCTAGTTAAACAACATCATCGTAAATGTAGAATGTACTTTTCCGTCCGAAGTACGACCAAACTTGAGAACCCCAAAGCATTGATATAGATTTATATCTTTTTTATGTTTTGCTCTGTATGGTTGCTATCTTATTGACATATTTATCACAAGGCCTCCTCCCTTTTTTTTTTATAATAAAGCCTTGTGGGAAAAAAGAAACAAATATATAACGAATTTGTATTTATGTACAAAAACATATAATTTTCCAGTATGAACATTTAAAACGAGGTACAATTATATTGTAAATAAAGGCAACAGTAGTATACCGCTGTTCAAATATATTTGATATTAAATAATTAGAATATGTTTAAGTGAAAAAGCATAAAATTAAGGTAAAACAAATGAAACAAACATACCCGCAATATAACACATGAAGATAGGCGAAATATATCAAACGGCAATTCAAACTAATAAATCGAAAAAAAGCAGCTCACAATACCATGGCTAAAAAAGGAAAAGACAAGAAGAAAAACAACAGTACACAAACAAACAAAAAAACACATAGAAAACCAAAGGCTGAACAACACAAACCCCACCAAAGCTGTAAGAGATGTATTATTGTATGTTAATTACACTATTATATTAGGCAGTGGCTATTTGACCGGCACCAGCAAAATAGCAAATTTGCTATTTTACCGGCCAAATAGCAAATTTGCTATTTAGCCGGCACAAAAATAAAACTGTTCATTGATGTGATTAGTAGAGAATAAAAAATTAAAAAACTTTATTATAATTTAAAATCATTTTATCACAATCATGACAATATCAAGCATTAAAAATACAGAACAATCAAAAACAAAATATTGAAGATTTTCATAAAATATTATAAATAATTTATAACTTTATAATATTAATTAAAAGCATGAAAACATATTTGTAACTATATTTTTAAATATATTTTTTTCTAAAATATTTATAACAAAATGTTGATTTTCAAATCTGTGTAAAATCTATGGTTTAAATATTCTGCCAGTGATAAACTTAAACTGTGTTATGCAAAACTACATCATAAAACAGATATGACAGATAATATTAATAGTTGTTTGCTATGAATTTCAAATGGGCGGATGATTTAACATTTGCAATTGTTACAAAACCAGTTCTTTGCCTTTGGAAGTTGTTTGGTCTAACACAAGATAAATGTTGCCACTCAAAACAGGAGCTACACATTACACTGGCTTCCTTTGAATCTACATCTTGTGTGCATATGTTACATATGTAGATAGGGTTCTTTTTCTTCTCTTTATATACGCTCTAAATAGCCAGGGGTGTAGCTAGGCCAAAATGATGCGTACTCAAAGCCGGGGTAAGTCATACGGCGAGGGGTATTGGGGCTGCTCAAGGCCCCTGGAAGCTCTGGTGTTAATAGTGAAAAATCCTGCATTCTCGCAATTTCCTGGAACTTAACATTACTTTATAAAAATCATATATTAATTTGAAGAAAAAAAATAATTAGAGAAAAACAAACTTCTAATGTGTATTGGGTTGAGCTAGATTGGATCATAAGGATAAGCGTCTGTGCAACTTACATGATATTTTTCAAAATGAGAAAATACATGAATAAATACAATTACATTTCTCTATGTTTTAGTCTTTTTTCACCTTTTCATTCTCAAATATAATTCTAAAAATCAAGGAACATTTCCTTTCTTTTCTTATACTGAAAAAAAAAAATTGTGTCTGATGAAATTTTTATTTTTTCACGGTTTTTGTTTAAACGCCGCCAAGACAGATATTCCCTTGATTATAATTGTATTTCTCAAGTCTTCTCATGGTATGGTACTGAAAGATCATTCTGCCATTGCATCGGCAACACAATCACAATGCTGGTTCCGTAAATGAAAAGAGTATAATAGTTTCCGGAATGTAGTATAGCTACAAATGACTATTATCATATTTGTATTTTACTTTTTAATTTATCTTATTACTTCACTTCTATTCTTAATAGATTCACCATATTTTTATTTTTGTCAAATTTTCGATGTGTATACATTTTTTAATTTTTTTTTTTTAGATATAAAGACGTTTAAGTGTTTATATGAACAACAGTAACCGTGACAAGTTCTTGAATAGAAAATTTTGATATTTAATTATATTATTCTTAAATTTTAATTCCAGTTAGATATAATTTAATCAGAGCCGGCTAAATAGCAAATTCGCTATTTTGCCGGTGCCGGTCAAATAGCCACTGCCATTATATTAATGAAGTTTAAAAAAAAAAACAGAAAAGAGTTCATCCATTAACATCAATGTTTTATTTAATAAACGCTATTTAGCTGATTTGATTACCAGTTAACTGTTATCCACTAAAAGAGGGACGAAAGATACCAGAAGCACAGTCTAACTCATAAATCGAAAAAAAAAACACTGACAACGCCATTGCTAAAAATGAAAAGGACAAACAGACAAACAATAGTACACATGACACAACATAGAAAACTAAAGAATAAACAACACGAACCCCACCAAAAACTAGGTATGTTTTCAGGTGCTCCGGAAGGGTAAGTAGATCACTAACTATTTTGTTATGAGCTCATAGACATAATTTAGTCATGTGATCGTGACGTCATCAACGTTTTTCATGGTTTTCTACGGTTTAAAATGGAATTTAGAATTAAATTATAAGAATTGACTGTAATATTTTTTTTCTGTCTATTCGAAATAACATAAAAAAAATGTGGTGCACACTGTTAAATAACCCGCTACGCGCATTATTCAGTGTTTTTTTATAAATTTTTTATGTTATTTCTTCATAGACAGAAAAAATATTACAGTCATTCCTTAAATACAAATAAACAAGACACTGTAAGGAAAATGTACCCTTGTGTTGATTCAATGCTTAACATATGGAAATTTTATAGAAAATCCACAGCCTTTGCTCTTGTACTCTCATATTTGGCAATTCAGTGTATGATAGATAGAGGATCATTGCATGCAGTGCTAGCAATGATTTCATTAAAACAAGTTTATAAATATAGATATTAGTTAAAACAAATATAAATATAGACCAATTTATGTACACCTTCAAGGGTGCACTTGACTTTAGTGAATCAGCACGCGGTTTTCTTTATTTTATAGGGTTAAGAATTTTTGCAAACAATACACAAGTAATCAATGTTTAAAATTTTATAAATAAAAATCTCGGTTTAAAGTCTGTGGATTTTCTACAAAAATCTGGTTTTATTTGCCACAAAATCCCCTCATTCTATTCAATGCAATAAAACAATTAATAATAATGTTTTGCACGAAGTTTTCCCTTGTTATATGTACAAAATGGCTCTTATATGTTATTCATTTTCTCGGTGGTTTTGATACAGTTGCAGTTTGCAAAAAATTGTACTTTAATGGCTACAGAAGTTGCCATAAACCTTAAGCATACATAGTTTTGACACTGCTTTGTAACTACATATTTATTATTCGGCAACAGATTTATAAGAAAGAGTATTTGTTCGTTTGAACAGTTTCAATGTTAAATCTAAATTAAGAATCATGATATGAAAAACTTTTAAACTTTTGTTTGCAGCCTATTTGTATATTTGGGTCATTTGAATCTGACATTAACATTGGATTTATAATTTATCATAGTTAATAGAATAATAGTTAGAAAACGTGCACTTGACTGTAACTTTCTATAAAAATTGATATTGACATTTTTATGTTTGATCAATTTAGAATTTCATTTATCATATTTTGTCTTAATACAGTTTTACAGTACTGTCATTTCATCCCAGTAAGACAATAGAAGAAAATGAGTTCTGTGAGAATAGTTGCCGCCAATATGATCATACTTAATCTGTTAAGAAATGTAGCAAAAACTTTCCATTGTGCAGTGCTTTCGAAGTGTCCGTCTTTTTCAATAGGTCCGACTTGACATCCTTTCTTGCATGTATATGATGTTAAACAGTTCAGCCATCCCGGGGCTGGCTTTGCTGCGTTTTTATTGTAAAATAAGTGAATAATCAAGACACACAGTGTTATCATGGTACTAAACACAAGCTGCAATATCAAAAACATGTTGAAGTTTGATAACGGATCTGTTGCCGGAAGTTTGTCTGCCACCATTGTCATGAATACGGTGAATGTCAGCAGCATCGTTACGGAGTATGCCATTCTGTCAGAGGAATCAAGCGGCAGTAGAAACACTAACAAGTTCGCTACACTTATGATATAAACCGGAACTACTAAATTCATCATCATAAAAAGGGGTCTACGTCCGAGTTTGATCTGGTATCTTAACTGTGACCATGTTACATCGGCATGGAGTGGACCTGTTTGTACTGTAGACTCGTGAATTGTGAATTCAGAGTGCATTGTGGTATAATTGATGTGCGCGCCATCTCTATTCGTTACCAGTTTGACGTCGATAGCAGGGTGCATCGAATCTAACTGAACTGAACATTCGTGTTCATCGAATGGAAACTGTGATATATCAACATTACAGATTGTTTCCCAAACACCTGAACTTGTTATAGTTGCTGATCCGTTATAGAGATATGTTACATATATCATTTTACTGTCGAAGTAATTATCAAATTTATACAAAGAATGATAACCAATGGTGTTGCCAATCACAACTTTAGGAACCCAGACATCATGAATAGACAGTTGTAAGAAGTCCAGATTTCCATGTTCGGTAGGTTTCCATGCTATTATTTCATCCCACCATTTTAATGTAAATTTTCCCAAAAATGTAAAAACTCCACTTTTTTCATTAAAGTCTATGACTGAGTTAATATGAAATTCGATGTACACACTAACTGTTTCAGCACTTAGATCTCTAGGTTTTACATGCTTTGTGTAGTTAGCCAAGACTGAGTTGTAAAGCTTTCTTGCAAACTGATAATTCATTCCACAACAAATGTTTACAAGTGCAGAAATTAAGATAAATCTACAGAAAACCAACATCTTACTAATAAAAAAATTCCACCCTTAAGAAAGTGTTGAATATCCAGGAATGCGGTTTAGATTGGAGTATATATCGGAATTTCTTTTATAGCAACAACGTTATTAAACTATTGCAAAAACCTTGTGTGCGTTTTATATCAATTGATGTTCACTCTTTGTGCAAACCTACGGAAGATTTCATCAAAACTTGTATCAATATATTTTACAATTATCTATTAAGGTGAAATTGTATTGAATTAATTTACTGAATTATTACCATTTTCACTGTATTTGAACAAATCAAGATTAGTATCTTGGAAGATAAGTTTTCTTCAATATTTCATCCACACGTTTTAACTGTGAAACAATTCAGATAATGTTTTCTTATGAATTATTTTCATGAGTGTATTTGAAAATTTCTACCAAACAGTACTGAAGTATTATGAGGTTTTATTTCATAAATACCTGTTAGAAAAGAAGACCAAATACAAATAATGTTTTGAACATGGCTATTGTACATTTTGTCAAATTCGGACTGACAAATGTACATGTGATTACGGGTCATTTTAGTTTTTTATGTTTTTTTTTCTTTTTTTTATATTTTAACAGTTTTACATGTTTATATTGCATCTGATCTTTTTGTAATTATGCCCTTTGTGAAAAGAAAAAAATATAGAAAGGAAAAAATGCAAGATATCCCTAAAAGGAACACGTTACATTTAATAATCTTGTATGAATCCGATTCGCTTGCCTCTTCTCCCAGTCATTCTAAGCTTAATGCTTTCCAAAAAAAGGTATGTTCAAGAATTTAAGATATTAATTTACCCTAGATTACATATACCAGGATTATTAATTTGAGTTTCGTCTTCAACAGAAATCAACACATTGTACCACCTCTGCCTAAAGCAATATTTACCTTTGGGTCTAAAATCCTTACTGTTTTGACTGCTTTAAATATTTAACGGCTACAGTGACTGAAAAGAAAAAGGCTACATCATCGATTATGTTATCACTTAATTGTCTTTAATAACAAATCAGTGATCCCCTGGAGACGAAATGTCCTTTAGGTTGGTCAACCAAAACATACAGCATCAGATCGGTAATCCGCTGATGATAACATGTCTACTAGATTAGTGATCCCCTTCAGATAAAATGACCACTGGATTGGTGATCCCCTTCAGATAACATGGCCACCAGATTGATTTTCCCTTTCAGATAACATGCCCATCAGGTTGGTGATCCCTGCAGAAAACATGCCTACCAGATCAGTGATCTCCTTCAGATAAAAACCCCAACTTATCGGTGATCCCCTGCAGATAACATGCCTACCAGATTGGTGATCCTCTATAGATAACACGTCTACCAGATCGGTGATCCCCTACAAATAACATGCACACCAGATCGGTGATCTCCTGCAGATAACATGCCTACCATATTGGTGATCCTCTGCAGATAACATGCCTACCAGATCGGTGATCTCCTGCAGATAACGTGTCCAATAGATCGGTTGATCCCTTTAAGATAACATAGATATAGGAAGATGTGGTGTGAGTGCCAATGAGACAACTCTCCATCCAAATAACAATTTAAAAAAAGTAAACCATCATAGGTCAATGTACGGCCTTCAACACGGAGTCTTTGCTCACACCGAACAACAAGCTATAAAGGGCCCCAAAATTACTAGTGTAAAACCATTCAAACGGGAAAACCAACGGTCTAATCTATATAAAATAAAAAAAAAAAAAAAAAAAACAGAAACGAGAAACACGTATTAATTACATAAACAAACGACAACTACTGTACATCAAATTCCTGACTTAGGACAGGTGCAAACAATTGCAGCGGGATTAAACGTTTTAATGGACCCAAACCTACTCCCTTTTTCTGAAACAATAGCATAGCATCACAACATAGAAAAACACACATTAAAATATCAATTGGCAGGCTTAACTCAATCAAAAAACGTACATTAATACACTACAAACGAATAAATTCGATCTGCGATATCTGAATGCAAATGCAGTTAATAAAATATTAGGAACAAACATTCAAGGCTAAAAACAAACAAACAAGTCCAAACAAAGCCATGGCAAGTCACCACTGCGAAATATTTAACCCTTCGAAAATATTCACCTTAGAAAAAAAAACCGGTTTTAAAAAAATACAGGTAAATCTTGAAGTTTATACAAATGTAGTAAGAAGAAGTGAAACTTAGAATATATTCCAAATAATTAAAGCTGGTATATAGACAAGATCCGTATAAATATAAAATAACAAAAAAGCAGTATAAACAGTATCAACAGGTCGAATTAACAAGAAAATACGATTTGAGAGTACTCGCAGTTACTGACAGCTAGTTAAAAGCCAAAAACAATTAATAATAAAAAAAAATCATACATCAGAGACTAAAACTAACTAAAACACATCCCACGGATTAAGTATTTTAACGTCATGAACAGTCAGAGAAGACATGACTTGTGCAATGCCAAAAATAAATGTATCGACAGGTAGTAAGATAGTGAGGAGCGACCCAGAGATAAAAATTAACGTGTCTGTGTCTCCATACATCCCGCCTCAAAAGATGCCCACAAGACTCTGATCCCCTGCAGATAACATGCCCACTAAATCGGTAACCCTCTGCAGATAACATGCCCACTAAATCGGTAATTCCCTACAGGTGAAGGTCCACCAGATTGGTTGATCCCCTGCAGATAACACGTTCACAAGATCGGTGATCCCCAGATGAAAACATGCCTACAAGATCGGTGATCGCCTGCAGATAGAATGTCCAATAGATGGGTTGATCCCTTTAAGATAACATGCCCACAAGACCGCTGATCCCCTGCAGATAACATGCCCACTAGATCGGTAATTCCCTACAGATGACACGTCCACCAGATTGGTTGATCCCCTGCAGATAACACGTCCACAAGATCGGTAATCTTCAGCTGAAAACATGCCTACAAGATCGGTGATCCCCTGCAGATAACATTTCCAATAGATCGGTGATCCGTTTCAGATAACATGACCACTGAATTTGTGATCCCCAGCAGATAACATGCCCTCCAGATCGGATCGGTAATCTCCTTTAGACAAATGCCCACTAGATCGTTGATCTCCTTAAGATTACATGCCTACAAGATTGCTGATCCCCTGCATATAACATGCCCACCAGATCGCTGGTTCCCCCTGCAGATAACATGCCCACTACATCAGTGATTCGTTACAGATAACACGTCCACCAGATCAGTGATCCCCTGCAGATAACACGTCCACCAGATCGGTGTTTCCATGCAGATAGCATGCCCATTAGATCGGTGATTCCCTACAGATAGCATGGCCATCAGAGCAGTTATCCCCTTCAGATAACATGACCACTGGATTGGTGATCCCCATCAGATAACATGCCCACAAGTTAGGTGATCCCCTGAAGATAACATGCCTACAAGATCGCTGATCCTCTGCAGATAACATATTCACCAGATCCGTGATCCCCTGCAGATAACATGCCTACAAGATCGCTGATCCTCTGCAGATAACATATTCACCAGATCCGTGACCCCTGCAGATAACACGTCCATCAGATCAGTTATTCCATGCAGATAACATGCCCATCAGATCGGTGATTCCCTACAGATAACACGTCCACCAGATACGTCTACCAGATCGGTGATCCCTTGGGTACTAAACGCCCACCAGTTGAAGCACATTTACAGAGGTTTAATAGGACAGCTTATTCTTTTTAATGTAACATTATACAATGTCATAGTAGGAATATGTTTTGATATACGTTGGTTGCTAATAATATTCATCTGGTAACCACAACAATTTTGCCTAAGTGTTATATACCGGATCAGTGATCCAATAGACACGAAACGTCCACCATTAGTGGCAAAAACTCACTCATTTTGTAGGATGGCTGTTTCTTTGTAATGTTTTGTTGAATGTTTGGTGCTTATAACTGTTCATCTGGTAAACACACCACATTTGAAATCACATTCTTATCATTAACATATGAATTTAAACTTATTGCCATGTTAGAGAAAATGTTCAATAAAAGGCGGTTATCACAGTTTACCATACCTTTATATAAATTATTAAAAAAAAATTGAAAACGAAGTCGACCATTTGAAAAATGAACTCATTCATCAGTCAAGAATATCAATTTCAATCTTAAAAATTGAGATATATTGTTAAGGGCTATATGTTTTCCTCTAGATGTCTGTTTGGTTCTGTGTTGTTGTGTTACTGTCAATAATATTTCTGACAAGTTTTCTTCTATTCATATGGATGTTTTTACTTATACGGTATTTTACTCTTTTGCCCCTTTCTTGGGACAAAAAACATCAGAAATCATATATATTGTGCGTGTCAGATTATAGAAGTTAAGCTTATAAACCTGTTGTAAACTTCTATATATATAATTATGTTACATTCCTTTTGATTAGCTTCCTTACATTAAAATGAATAAAGATCTGACGTAATTATAAAGATTAAAGGGAAAATTTTCAAAGCAAGTATTTTGTTAAAAAAAGCACATACAAAATATAAAAACATGGAATGAATATCAGAAACTTATTCATTATCGATTTTGTCATGACTTTACTGTACTATTATAGAAGGCATTTAACTCGTTATCTGAGTTAATATCTTCCATAGGACACAAATATAAAAGAACTTCGTCATCTTTATTTTCATCAAAGTTTGTGTTTGCAAGTTTATTATATGTCGGTGGATGTTTCAAGCACGATACCAGGGTAGATTGCAATTTATATATATGTGGCAGTTAGGCAGTTTAATGTCCAAATAAAATGAAATAAACATGACAACACGTGCTCCCTATGGTAACACTCAAATTCATTAAAAGATGATTAACAAGAAAAACTGAAAACTTAATTTATTGTATATTTTATTCTAAACATTATTTGATTCGAGCGTCACTGATGAGTCTTTTGTAGACGTGACGCGCGTCTGGCGTAAATATAAAATTTCAAATCTGGTATCTATGATGAGTTTATTTCCATACGTTTTGTTTTACGATTCATTTCTGAAGCTGCTGTCATAAATGCTTAAAAAATCGTGTATTTGTCAGATGCACATTGAGACAGATGTTTTAACCTTTTTTTCAAGAAAACTTAACAAATTACATAAAAATACATAGGATTAAATTATTTTCTGATTCGATAAAAAAGAATAATGCCAATGATTATGTTGAACTCAATTTTTTTTCACATGTTAAAATCTGTTTCATTAGTACGTATAAGACTTGTGGATCACAATTTTATATCCATATGATTAACAAGAAAAACTGAAAACTTAATTTATTGTATATTTTATTCTAAACATTATTTGATTCGAGCGTCACTGATGAGTCTTTTGTAGACGTGACGCGCGTCTGGCGTAAATATAAAATTTCAAATCTGGTATCTATGATGAGTTTATTTCCATACGTTTTGTTTTACGATTCATTTCTGAAGCTGCTGTCATAAATGCTTAAAAAATCGTGTAAGGGAGACATATTTAAAATCAATCGGAAAGCGACTTGCTATGACTTAAAAGCAATAATTTTTTTAAACAGTACACACTATGACGAATTTGTAAGAATGAAAACAAAATCAGTACGCCCCCCCCCTATGACCGCCAAAACATAATTATATTTCACCAACAACAAAAAATATTGTACCAATTAAACGATTCATATGAAGTTTTAGCTCAATATGTTCCAATTTGTTTTTAAAATTCATTATATGGGATTCGCCCTGTTTTCTAAGTACATAAAAAGTTATAGAAATAAAATATATTTCAATTAATCTAATCAGATAAAAGAAAATTACTCAATTAACGTATTTGAATATCTATTCTCACATATTGTAAGAAAATGTTCTAAAATATAATATGAACATCTCTGAACCCTATAAAAGGGTCTAGGACACTAAATATTTGTAAAGTACATGTATAAGAACATTTTTTTTTTTTACAGATGATTCAATTAATTACCACTTCAATAAGTTAAGAACGATATTCAAATGGATTAATGTAACAATACAAAATAGTTATGAATATCATTCAATATTTCATGTTATTAATCAAGTTTTTGTCAATAGGGTATCCATACAAGCTGATTAGTTTATAGAAAGAAAAAAAACAGTCTTGGTTTTTAAGACCACATTATTTTGTGTCATCGTCATATTCAAATCTTAATCACGGTGTTCTTTTTTTAACCCGAAAGTTTTTTTTCTACTTATTTAATTCCAGTGAAATTGAAATGATACTGACTCTTCACGAAAACACTTTAGAATTGATGCTTATAAAAAGTAACAATTTGAAGCTACTAAAAATATTCTTTTTATTCTTTCTGTTCATTAGGAAAGGTTGAATATTCTATTTTTGTTTCTAAAATCCATGCCGTGAATGGCTTTAGAAATAAAAACATCATTTGTTATACTCGAAATAAAAGAATTTTTATTGACAACAAACAATACTTCAGATTCTTTTCTATTTATCAATTTTGATAACATCGATATAGTACATGTATTTATATCAGATTTTTTGTAGTTGTTTGCAATTTGTAAATAATACATATGGTATTTAGAATTTTCAATTTATCCAGTTTGTGGCGTTTTGAATGAATGTCGTTTTCCTTTAATCACGAGAGCTTGCAAAAACACGACTACTTTCTGTACTAAATCAGGAATACGGCAGTTGTTATCCATTCGTTCGATGTGTTTGATCTTTCGATTTTGCGATTTGAGAAGTGACTTTTCGTTTTGAATTTTCCTCAGAGTTGGTATTTTTGTGTTATATAACACACCTATAACCTCTAGAAAAAACGTTTTTAATACTTAAATTCTTAAGCAAATATTCACGATTTTTAAAATTATTTTTTGCGTTATGGCTACTTCCAAATGCACAATTGACAGGTCATTACTTAGGAGTTTGCCGCCATCTTAACTTTCGTTTTAGGAAACATAGTTCATCGAAGTGTAAACCAACAGAAAACATCTAATTGATCCTCCAATGCAAGTACTTATAGATATGCAAATCATATCAGAATAATTAAATCTTAACTTAATATCGGTATACTATATTTCAATGCATTAACAATTGAACCGTTTAAACAATGCAAATATCATGCTAATTTATTTCATTGCAGCACATTTTTTGGAGTTCAGAACGTACTCCCAACAAGTAGGCAAACACATACTCCAAACAGATAGGCACTCCGGCTTCCTTCATCAATAAAACACTAAAATCCACGAAATAGCACAACAGTAAGGTGCTAAAAGTGGAATTAAACACCATGCAATCAAACAAGTAATCAACCGAACTACCACATCATCAACAACTGCACTCTTTAATCAATCGAAAACAAAATAAACAGTTAATTGACGATACTATTTTTCTAAAAAATATAATTCTCAGTTCGAGATTATTACTTGTTTCTTCGATAAAGAAAGTATAATAAGAAGTTAAGATACCAAATCTCTGAAAAACTTCAGAGAAAGATTTTTATTACGAGTACCAATGATGATAGAAATGGTCATGGATTTACATTTCATTAACAGACATAAAACAGGCTCATCAACCATGATTAGACATTATCCTCTGCAACTTTAAAAGAACTAATGAGCAATACAAATTAGAAGAAACTTAATTAGCCTTTTCAGTAAAGTTGCATGTTTCATCGTTAAAGTTCATATCGTGCACAATAAAGGTAACAACAGTATACCGCTATACAATCTTACTAGAACATACATTATATATCGTCTGGCCAACTCTTATCAGTGACATACTTATCCATACTTTAAGACCAGTATATGATGTAACTTTTGTACTGAAATGACGATATTGAAACTAATGCGATGTATGCAGGTTTTCGGTATTTGGATAGTCCTGTATATGTCCGGTACGTAACCAATTAACATAACATTTTCAAAAGAAAAAAATAAGGATAACTGACTTTCAAAAAAATAAGCCTATTTTGAGTACTAGCCACTACGAGGGTCAACCTGGTAGAGACATATGATCATAGGACTTCTCCTTTTCAGGGAGTACAACCCTCGCTATTCAAGTTGGGGAGTTGGTTCTGCTGTACGGGATGCATACATACTCAGCAACATCCGGTTGGAATACGGTCGTAAAATTTGTTGCCTCGTTTTAAATGGAACAGCCTCATTGTCAACAGCCTATTTTGTATGTGTCAGATGCACTTTGAGACAGACGTTTTAACCTTTTTTCCAAGGAAACTTAACAAATTACATAAAAATACATAGGATTAAATTATTTTCTGATTCGATAAAAAAATAATAATGTCAATGATTATGTTGAACTCAATTTTTTTTTCACATGTTAAAGTCTGTTTCATTGGTACGTATAAGACTTGTGGATCACAATTTTATATCCATATTTTTTTCAGAAACTCATAGCGTAACTGTAGACTTAGCATCTCCTGAGGTTTTTGACCCTGTTTTCTATTCTAACTACTACCATCAAGTGATCACGCATTCTGTTAATTCACCGGAAGCTGTGAAACAACACTGGCTTACGCATGGCATAGATGCTGGGTGGCAAGGATCAGGACAGTTTCATTCAAAAGAGTATATTGCAAGGTATAATGTAACAGATTATTCTGAGACTCCCTAAATATAATGCATCTTCCTTAAATAAAGCTAGTTCAGTTTTATTTGATTATTGCTGTCAGTATATATCGTTTATTGAATCTGATTTTGACTTAATTTCATTATTCACATCATATTTGAAAGAATCGGACTTCCCCATCAACATTTAGATGTAAACAGACAGACGCGATTCGCTTGATTTATTCTAGAGATATAAGCATTGCTAAATAAACAAAAACAAACAATAAACTGTCTTTGTTTCAAAATGAAAGAGACAAATTCTCAGTCATGTGATCATAAGATATGGTTAGCACATAATTTTTTTCTAATGAAACGTTACCTCAATTTTTCTTAGGTATCCCGATCTCCAAAAAGCTTTTGGAAATAATTATAGAGCCGCCATTCAACATTATCTGACGTTTCACACTTCTGAACATCGTTTAGGTTTATCAACTAGTCATCATTTCGGAGGCCGTTGGACGGCATTAAACCATGGTATATATATCGGTTCTTCGACTCGAACAGGAGGGGCGGTCGACAGTCTTACATGGAACAACAAGGAATTTATCAACTCTCGGGATCATGGGCGTCAAATGCAGATGGCATGTAACACCAACAAATACACCGAGTGTTACAACCCGACGGAAGCTGGTGGTCTTTGTGATCACACACTCTCAACAACCCACACCCATATAGATTGGGTCCATGTTCATGGAAATGTTATTGAAAGCTTAGTAAGTTAATATGGGGTGTCAACATATCTTAACATATCATAAACGGTAATCTCAAGACCAATAAGTCCTAAATATATGAATTATTTATTGTTATCATTTAAAATTGTTTTAAATATTTTTCTATATTTTAGTATAGCATTTTGTTAAAAGAAGGGAATTATAATTTTGAGATGTGATTGTCAAAACATAATCGAAAAAAAACAGGACAAGAAGTACATTGTATACGTTCTAAACCTATTCATTATCTCTTTAATATATAACAAAAATAAACAAATGACATTCGATTGTAACAATTAACAATACAATCCAAGAGAAGGTTGCACGAGTTGTAAATAACTAAAACATACATGCTGAACGATATTCTTCTACAAATTATCACAACCATAAAAAAAAGAAAGAAAGAGCAGTTGTGAAATAAGTCAGACAATTCATGTGCATATTCCTTACTTTTGACAGACACCTGAAGACCTGTCGTGCAATACAAGTATTTGAATGATTAAAATTTTCTGTGGCAAAGTAGCTCGATCCATGTGATAGTTAAACATGCGGTTTGGGCTTTGCTCAATTTAGAAGGCCGAATTGTGACCTATAATTCTTATCTACAAATTTATGTGTCATTTGGTCTAATGTAGAGAATTGTCTCATTGGCAATCATACCACATCTTCGTTTATATTTATACTACTACTTCTGCTACTATATCGTCTAGTACTACTATTACTACTCGTAGATATTTATTTTCGTGGATTTGCCAAAGTCTGCATACACGCCTATTAAAAACTTGCTTTTCGTTTAACATTTAATTTCTTCGTTCACTTGTACCTATGACATCCACGAAAATTGCTATTTCAACGAATAATAATGAATCCCTGTAATCTTTTGACAGGTTTATCCAGCTTTTTGGAAACCAGTCAAACCTTCATCAGGAACACAACATGATTGTCATTATGGACAATGGTGTCCAGCACACCAGGGCTACCATACAACATACGACTATCCTTTCCACAAGAAGATTACAATAGGAACACATGGCATTAATAATTGTTTTGAATTTGTATCAAATTTTACGATAGGCGGAAACTGGCCTCAAGACGACTTGTTGATTCAGATGGAAGCACCTGCAGTTTATATGACCTATGAGTTTACCAAACAATTCACGTTCAATCCAGCTACAAGGCTTGCTGAAAATTACCATAATAAACATTTACCATTTATCTTATCGACTCCAGACCACAACTACGCACTTGGAGCGTATACCCCACAAAGACAGGATACAGATATACATGAAAATTACGATAGCCATTTATTCAAAGGTTCAAATTTCGCTGGTACAACCTCAAAATTCAATATCGTTTTCTATAAGAGACCTCATGGTACAGGGGTTCGTCAGTATGTTTACAGAACTTACTTCTGTGTCGGAACCTTAAATGATGTCACTAGTTGTTTGCATAAGATTATGACGGCTGTTCCAAAATAAAATTATGCCGTAGTACAATAAAGCGTTCAGTGAACATTACTTGTTAATTTACTATTAATTTCAATTAAACAAGATATAAGGCAATTATAGCGAAAGGTCCACAAGGTATAATGAATTCTTAACAGCCTTGAGAGGAGACAAAACAAAAACACAGTGTCTAAAATTATAGCAAAAGGTCCAAATAAACATGATAAAGTCAACAGTCAAAAACGTAAAAACAATTCTAAAAAGAGGGGAGAACAAATAAAACATCAGACAACATAACCATATGCAATCAATTATAGTCTTACGATCGTGATGTATATCAAGCTCGATATAGCTTCGGACAAGAGGCAAAAAATCCAAAACTGACTATTTCATATCATAGGAATCAGAACAAAACGAAACAAAGTACTTGTTGGTCTATCCTTTATGTTAGAATAATGAACCTTGATACCTTTTGATAGAAAAATGGATATGAAGTATGGTTGCCATTTTTTTTTTTCGTATCGAGACAATCAATTTGATCACGTCATCTGCATTACAACATCTAAGGGTGATGTTATCTTAGTGAACTTGCGTATCAGTGTGAGGGGTCAAAGTAGAAAAGCAAGTGGTGTATAAGAACCGGAACAGCTATAGGACATAAACAGACCTTCAATAAACCGAAATTTTAAGAAAGTTTTGTTAGAAATCAAGTCCGTAATGAAGGACTGACTACAGGGCTAAATAATGCAACACTCGATTTTTTTTTAGATAATAACATAAGTTTTCTTCTTCTTTTTTTAAACAATTGTTGCACATAGAAAAACTTGCGTGAACTGATCTTTTAAGTTTCCACATTGATACAAACAATGTTCAGTAATCTTATCACAGCTATTACAGCTATCACAGGTCTCTGATAAAACGTCGCATTAACAAGTTGAAAAACTGTGAACGATCGACCAAAGTCCGTTTTCAGAGACAAAGAGGCCATGAAATGTCTATCATCTCTTCATGATAAATATGTTGTTGTTCCTGCGGACAAAGCTTCAAATAATATTGTCTTTGTATATAAATCGTATTACTACGAATATCTTGTAAAAGAATTGGGTATAAAGGAGCACTCAGGTAATCCCACATACAAAGACATATCATTTGACAAGGATGAGATTTTAGCAAATCATAAGTCCTTCATGGCTTCAATAAACATTACATTGAACACCAAATCGGAGGACTAACCTTGCTTGTATTGGATACCAAAACTTCATAAAATTCCGTACAAACAACGGTATATTGCTGGCTCATCTTCATGTTCCACTAAAGAATTGTCATTAGATTGACTAAAATTCTATCCGCAGTGAAAGAGGGTCTTCAGAAATACTGTGAAACTGTTTACTCGCGTAGTGGTATTAACCATATGTGGATTCTTAAAGATTCTAAAGAACTTCTAGACAATTTTAAATCTCGGTCTTTTTCTGAAGTTAGTTCTATCAAAACTTTTGATTTTTCAACCCTGTATACCACCATTCCCCATGTGAAATTGAAAAATCGCCTAAAAGAAATAATCCACAATGCCTTTCAACATAAAAATGGTAGCATACGCTATAAATGTATTACTTTGGGATTTCATAAGGCATATTTCGTTAATAGTGACAAACAAAAAGGTAAAACATGTTACACAAAAGAACAAGTGGTCAGTATACTGGAGTTTAATTCTTATCGACAACATATTTGTTGAGTTTGGAGGTAGACCTTTTCAACAAATTGTCGGCATTCCTATGGGAACGAACTGCGCGCCTCTCCTTGCTGACCTCTTCTTATTTTCAAATGAATCGGAGTTCCTTCAGACACTTGTCAAAAACAAGAAGATCAAAGAAGCCAAGTTATTTAATTTCACTTTCAGATATATTGATGATGTTCTTTCCATTAACAATCCGAACTTTTCTGATTGGGTTCCATTAATATATCCACCGGAACTAGAAATTAAAGAGACAACAGACACGGCTTCCTCTGCCTCATTTTTAGACTTATACCTCGAATTTGACATACACAGTCATCTTAGTACCAGAATCTATGACAAACGAGACGATTTTGATTTTGAAATTATCAATTTCCCCACCTTAGTAGCAATATACCAACTTCACCTGCATATGGAATATACATTTCCCAACTTATTCAGTATTCAAGAGCTTGCAGCTCCTACTCAGACTTTGTAAAACGTCACCAATGTCTGAGCAGAACTTGTTGATAAATATTCCGTATCAACTTCACAAATAATACACGATGGTCTTGAAGTATAGATTTTGCGTACTGACGTTGTTTATCATCTTAATAGCGTGTTATATTATTCTTTTATTTGTCTTTATTAATATTACTTTTACTGTTTAGTCTGTTTTTTTAAATATCCTTTTTGACTTAACTTTGTGCTTATGTATCCCATCATACTTTGAACGACAAAATTATTTTATGATGTGACTCTGTACCTATGTATCTTGTCATACTTTGAATGACAAAATTATTTTATTTATTAATAGTACTTTTACTGTTGACCCACTTTTTGTGATATACATTTGACGTGACTCTGTACTCATGTATCCCGTCATACTTTGAACCACACTATTATTTTATTTATTATTACTTTATACTGTTTAGTCAGTTTTTGTTATATCTATTTTGCGTGACTGTATTTATGCATCCCGTCATACTTTGAACGACAAAATTACTTCATGTCTACCTGTGCGAATTTCAAACGCGCAATTTTACACTAGTACTCAAAACCCTCCTTCCTTGATGGGTGCATTTTACATAGACAAATAAAATCGTATAATATAATCAAAATGAGGATGTTAATTTGATGTGTGCTTCTTCGCTACATTTGTTGTTTTCATAGTGATTAATATAACACAATGTTGACTGCTGTACCCCTATTGTTGACATTTTTGACTATTGTGTCTGTTTGTTTTGTTCAAACATCGGTGACAATATAATGGAATGTGATACGACTGTCATACAAGTGAGAGGTTTAGCTAGCTATAAAACCAGGTTCAATCCACCATTTTCTACATTTGAAAATGCCTGTACCAAGTCAGGAATATGACAGTTCTTGTCCATTCGTTTTTTATGCGTTTTGTTATTTGATTTTGCCATGTGATTATGGACTTTCCGAATTGATTTTCCTCTGAGTTCAGTATTTTTGTGATTTTATTTTTTAAAAGTATCTAACGAATCCTTAACAACCGCATAACAATATGCGAGAATGGAAACAAATGAACACAAACAGTTTAGTGAGAAAGTCTGTTATTTTGTGTCATTTGTACTTCAAGTAGCACTAACTTTTTTTTTTATTTGTTATGAGTAAAGTCTTTTACATCATATTATTATACTTTTCTTCTTAAACTTTATTTCCTGACATGATTCAAAGATTTTCAGATGAAAAATAATGTTTGTAAATCAATGGTTATACTTAGCTTTAAACATGGTCTGTAAACAGAGAGACTATCTTACTAAATACTGGTACATGATGATGGAATTATTTAACGACCTTCACTGGATCTACATCCCTCGCACGGCTAGTATATCATTGATTTGTTTCTTTTCAGGTGTTCGTGTTGTTTTTGCCATGGCATTCTTAGTTTCGTATTTTGATTTTCTAGTTTGATTATCGCTTTGCATTTTTTTCTTCTCTCGTGTAATGTATGTATAGTAACCCTTCTTTACATGACAACTGATGATTTAAAAATAAAAGGATTGAATACCCTCATACAAATTTATACACTATCATTCTAACATTTTATTCGATGGAATTTTGATATCAATTATATATTATATTACATGAAGTAACATAACACATCATGCTTAGCAAGAGAGACACTCGAGCTAGATACTGGTATATTGATGAGGCGTAAAGTGATGTTTATACTACTTTAATGTGACAACTAATGAGTTTAAATAAAATCATTTGGTTGCTGTGAAATAAAATTCAGTTCTGTAAAGATCTCTATCTTCATCGTACTCTTTGGTCGATAGTATTTTTATGCCCCAACTACGATAGTAGAGGGGCATTATGTTTTCTGGTCTGTGCTTCCGTTCGTTCGTCAGACCGTGAATCCGTTCGCTTCAGGATAAAGTTCTTGGTCAAGGTAGTTTTTGATGAAGTTGAAGTCCAATCAATCTAAAACTTAGTACACATGTTCCCCATGATATGATATTTCTAATTTTAATGCCAAATTATAGTTTTGACCCCAATTTTATGGTCCACTGAACATATAAACGATAGTCCGAAGTTCAGGTTAAAGTTTTTGGTCAAGGTAGTTTTTGATGAAGTTCAATTTACACCAACTTGAAACTTAGTACACATGTTCCCTATGATATGATCTATCTAATTTTAATTCCAAATTAAAGTTTTGACCCTAATTTTACGGTCCACTGAACATAACAAATGATAGTGCGAGTGGGGATCCGTGTACTATGGACACATTCTTGTTATAAGATTATTTACTTTACCTAAATAGATATAAATACATTTATCCAAATCAAAATAACAACATCAATGAGCATCCTTCCAAGCCATGCAAATTTATAAAACAATAAATGTCCTTTGAATATTTTATTTTTAGGAATTTCTATTAATCAAAGATGTCAGGAGGCTAACAATTTTTTATGTCCGAACCTCAGACATACACGTGGTCTACACTTATACTAATGGTTAACTTTAATAATTCTTTTTGTACTGCAGTAAAGCCTTGATATGTATCTTTTTACTTTATGGATTACAAATATCCAGCGACGTCAATGACAGAATGGTGACATAAATTGATAGGCCTGGTGCAAAGTGAGTACCACATTCTCTTCATGTTAGAAAAGTTTGTATTATTTTTTTCTTCTTTATCGTGGTTTTCACTGTAAGTACAATACGTAATAAGTTGTCCGGCATTGAAGTACTGTACGATGAAGTACAGCAATAAATTGATGTTTATTTGGTTTTTTATGAGCTTATACATGTTATAGGGATTTTATGTCATGATCTGATACTATGTGTAATTTTCCCGATTCTGGTGTTAGATTAAAGAACATAAAGATTAAAAGATATACATGCAAAATACACACACTGTCTTTTGCCGGTTTTATCCCATTTCAGTTCTTTTCCATTGGACGGAACAGCTATAGACAATGAAGCAATTTCGCCAGGAAGGTATACACCCAAAGCGCCTGTTGTTTGGAAAACAAAAAGGTTCAATGAAATACCAGAAAAAAATTCCACCAACACAGTTCTGGTATGACAGTAGCTAGTGCAAAGCCAATATCAACGAATAAAAATCATGTATCAACGACTAAAGTATCAATCAGTAAACACATTCAACTTCCAATGGATGTAGTGTATTCAACAGTCAGAGAAAAGCAAGACATTGTGCAATGCCAAAATACAGGTATCTACATATTGTACAACCGTGAATGCGCTTTTGTATAATAAAAAAAAAAAACCAAATAACTGACTGATACCAAAATAAATATGTATACCAATAAAAAAAAACATATGTTGAAAGATCCAATTAGAGTGTTAAATTGGAAATCTTTTAGGATTTACGGTTTTATTTGCAGGATTAATAAGTACACAACATTGTATATCATCTGACTAATTCTTATCAGTGGCACACTTATCCATACTTGAACGTCAGTATATTATGTAACTCTGACCTGAGACGACCATGTTGAAGATCAGTCGATATATGATGGTGTTTGTTCTTTGGATAGCCCTTTTTATATCAGGTAAGTAACAAATGATCATAACATTAAACTTCAAGGGTCCTAACGGAATGCTAGAAAACACAAAAAATATGCAGGGAACTATAGGGACATATTGCATACAATCCGGCAACTGTCCAAGACACCTTGTTTTGCTGAGGCATTTCAAATTTCAAAACTCTTCACCTTTGTCGGTTTTATTTGTAGAACCTTCTTTTGGAATTACATTTTAATGGTTCTTCATATTCATGATATAATTGATTCTAGAGGTTAAGTGAGCTACGGTTCAATAATCAATGCTTGCAAACAGCAACGTGATCAGATAGATTATTTGTTCTGATGCCAAGCTTAAATGGGTATAGTAGAAACATATGTGAATGAAATGTTTTGTTTTTCTTCTGTGACTTAATGTAGTCTGAAAATCCACGGTCTCGAGTAGTGACAGTAAGTATTTAAGAAATCACCGAGAAACTAAGGTTGCATCTGTTTCAGACTACATTGACTTTTTTGTATAGATTGGACCGTTGTTTTTTCCGTTTGAATGGTTTTAAACTTAGTCTAGTACTTTTTGGGGCCCTTTATAGCTTGCTGTTCGGTGTGAGCGCAGGCTCCGGGTTGAAGACCGTACCTTGACCTATAATGGCTTACTGTTATAATTGTGACTTGCATGGAGAGTTGTCTCATTGGCACTCATACAACATCTTCCTATATCTATTTAAAATGCTTCCTATGTCTTTTCGGGGTCAATTTGCTCATCCCGTGTTCAATGATTTTATAGTGAAGAGACCTCTTACAGTGATAGAAAAAGAGAAATTATTACATATGAAAAGTTGTTAGAGTTCACAAAAACTATTTTTTTTTGACTGCCAATGTTACTGCAAAAATATAGTACTAACTGACAAAAAACAATACGCGGAAATGAAAACAAAAAAGAAAAAAATATAAAGAAATTTCTGTCTAAATTTTGTATCACTCCAAATTGATTTAATAAATTCTATATAAATGTAAACTTTAAAAACAATGTCAATCTATCAGTAAGATACACAAATTTATATGTGGATGAGAAAAGATATTACTATATCGCTTTAAGCGTAGGATTTCTTCCGGTTTTAACGGAACATAAACCTTGTCAATATATTTTAAGCTCCAGATTACAATTTAGATCGTCTTTGCAATCTATTCAAAAATAAGTAATATCAGGGGGAAAATTAAGTTGTAATCATAAGATTAAACTATGCTTTTATTAGAAAAAGTAATTATGTCGATGCATAAGATGTCCTCATTTAAAACTCCTCCACAGGTTAAGACTACCTTATACGTATTAGAATTGTGGATCACAGTGGTAAAAATAATTTTATTGACACTATTCTTTTTTCAGAATCGCATGTCGAAGCTGTAGACTTTGCATCACCTGAAGTGTTTGATCCTGTTTTTTATTCTAACAATCACCATGAAGTGATGTCACATGGTGTTAGTACACCGGAAGCTGCTAAGCAACACTGGCTTGCGCATGGCATAGATGCTGGATGGCAGGCATCGGGACAGTTTCATTCAAAAGAGTACATTGCAAGGTACATTTAATAAATACTTCCAAGAATACCTCAATACCATACATCTGAACTCAATAAAGCTAGTCAATTTTCATATGATTATTATTGTTGGTATAATGTGTAGCTAGATGGGACTAACTTTGTTAAAAAATCTACAACTTAAACATTAGATTGAAACAGACAGACGGCAAACACTTTGATTTATACATGTCGTACAACTCATAAGCATTCGTAAAATCAAATGTGTTTAAAGAGGAAAAAGGAGAACTCAAATGATAATAAAATTTCACAAGCGCAACATTTTTTTCTTAATGGAACGTGGTTTGTTATTTTGTTTATGACTGGATATCTCTGAATAGAAATTAGAGCATCAATACCTCGTTTGATGGTTTGGAATCATGCTTTTTGACTGATTTTAAAATGTATGATTCGGCGGCATTTTCTTTCGGTTGCAATAGAATGGAGTTGACTGTATTGTATTTGAAAACTTTTAGGCATCAGTTTTAATATGATTTTTCGAATTAACTTAACTTACTTAACTAGATCTTTTATGACGTTGTGAGTAAACTCAATTTGTGACGCTTATATGTACAATTTGTGACCATTATATCGACAATTGATGCCTGCAAATTAAGAAAATCAAAAAACACGACAAAACGGATTACGTTTAAAGATAGTAATCAGAAATAAGATGACTCAAATGAATAGCATAAATTTGTGAAAACGTTTTTGAACTATTTACGTCTACATGTATGTCACAAACTGTGTTTGTAGCCTTATTTGAATCTTTTCATAGGTATCCTGATCTCCAAAAAGCTTTTGGAAATAATTATAGAGCCGCCATTCAACATTATCTGACATTTCATAGCTCTGAACACCGTGATGGCTTATCAACTATTCAGGATTTTGAAGGTCGCTGGACTGCATTAAATCATGGGATATATATTGGTTCCTCTACTCGAACAGGTGGCGCTGTGGACAGTCTTACATGGAACAATAAAGAATTTATTAACTCTTGGGATCACGGGCGTCAGATGCAGATGGCATGCAACACTAACAAATACGCCGAGTGTTACAACCCTACGGAAGCTGGTGGTGTTTGTGACGCCGCAAGCCCAACAACCCACACTCATATAGATTGGGTCCATGTTCATGGAAATGTAATGGAAAGCCAGGTAAGTAAATATGGTGATGACACAAAAATTATTAACTTAATAGGTCAAATATTTTAAAACATGTCGACTTTATTTAATTTTTTCATTCCAGTCCTAAAAGATTGTGATATCCATTTTACCTATTGTTTGTATCTAATATAAATATTCATACATGGTTTACTTTTATAAATTGTTACTTGGATGGAGAGTTGTCTCATTGACACTCATACCACATCTTCCTATATCTATTTATAGAAAAAGAACTACGATTTGTAAAAGGTGTTGTGTATACTTGAAGGATAAACTGTCAACGCTATGATTTAACATATAATACTCACCTTAACACAGGTAACAGTTGTGACATATGTAGGACAATGGTCCGACTCGCGACTAAGTCCAGAAGTATAAACATGCGACGGGTCAAATCATTAATAAAAAATATACTAACCTTAACACAGCTAACAGTTGTGACATATGTAGGACAATGGTCCGACTCGCGACTAAGTCCAGAAGTATAAAAATGCGACGGGTCAAATCATTAAGAAAAAATATACTCACCTTAACACAGCTAACAGTTGTGACATATGTAGGACAATGGTCCGACTCGCGACTAAGTCCAGAAGTATAAACATGCGACGGGTCAAATCATTAAGAAAAAATATACTCACCTTAACACAGCTAACAGTTGTGACATATGTAGGACAATGGTCCGACTCGCGACTAAGTCCAGAAGTATAAACATGCGACGGGTCAAATCATTAAGAAAAAATATACTCACCTTAACACAGCTAACAGTTGTGACATATGTAGGACAATGGTCCGACTCGCGACTAAGTCCAGAAGTATAAACATGCGACGGGTCAAATCATTAAGAAAATATATACTCACCTTAACACAGCTAACAGTTGTGACAAATGTAGGACAATAGTCCGACTTGCGACTGTCCAGAAGTACATGTATAAACATGCGACGGGTCAAATCATTAATGACATTCAAAACAACTGTTTGAATACGAAAGATTGAATGAGAAAAATAACAGATAAAAAATAGAGAGTTCGAACCCCTGGTTCGTTTATATATAACGATTTGACTACTACTACTAAGTATTATTGCAAAATGTCCTGCATAAATTGAAATACATACTAGTACATAATTTTGTGTTTACGCAAGTCGGCAACGTACGTACAAAAATGCTGAACTCCGAAGAAAATTCAGAACGGAAAGTCCCTAATCAAAAGGCAAAATCAAACGCATGGACAACACATGTACTATTCTTGACTTGGTAGAGGCGTTTACAAATATAGAAAATGGTGGATTGAACCTGGTTTTATAGCGCTAAACCTCTCACTTGTACGACAGTCGCATCAATTTCCGTTATATTGACAATCATGCATGAACAAAATGTCACAAAAAAGGAGGGACAAAAACAACA
The DNA here is from genome assembly GCA_037788925.1 of Mytilus galloprovincialis. NCBI lineage: Eukaryota > Metazoa > Mollusca > Bivalvia > Mytilida > Mytilidae > Mytilus > Mytilus galloprovincialis. The sequence goes on from CM075332.1 coordinate 20,053,874, forward strand.
CGGACCCCATCAAAAACTAGGGATGATTTCAGGAGCTACGGAAGGGGGAGTAGCATATATAAATATTTGATTCGTAATCTTTTGACAGGTTCATCCAGCCTTTTGGAAACCAGTTAAGCCTACATCAGGAACACAACATGATTGTAATTATGGACGATTGTGTCCAGCACACCACGGCTACCGTTCAACTTACGACTATCCTTTCCATAAGAAGATAACAATAGGAACGCATGGCATCAATAATTGTTTTGAATTTGTATCAAATTTTACGATAGGCGGAAACTGGCCTCAAGACGACTTGTTTATTCAGATGGAATCACCTGCCGTTTACCTGACCTACGAATTTTCAGAACAATTCACATTTAATCCAACCACAAGGCTTGCTGAAAATTATCATGCTAGGCATTTACCAGTCATTCGATCGACACCAGATCATAATCATGCACTTGGAGCGTACACCCCACCAGGGCAGGATACAGATAAACATGAAAACTATAACAGCCGTTTTTTCAAAGGTTCACATTTCGCTGGTACAACCTCAAAGTTCAATATCGTTTTCTATAAGAGACCTCATGGTACAGGGGTTCGTCAATATGTTTACAAAACGTACTTCTGTGTCGGAACCTTAAATGATGTCACTAGTTGTTTGCATAAGATTATGACGGCTGTTCCAAAATAAAATGATACCGGAGTACAAGAAAGCGTTCAGTGAAGATTACTTGTTAAATCACTATTAATTTCAATAAAGTTAGAAATAAGTCAATTATACCGAAAGATCCATAAGGTATAATGATTTTGTAAAAGCCTTGAGAGGAGACAAAACAAAAAAGTATAGCAAAAGGTCCAAATAAACATGATAAAGTCAACAGTCAAAACGTATAAACAATTCAAAAAAGAGGGGAAAACAAATAAAACATCAGACAACCTAACCATATGAAATAAAATATAGTCTTACGATCGTGATGTATATCAAGCTCGATATAGCTTCGGACAAGAGGGAAAAAAACAAAAACTGATTATTTCATATCATAGGAATCAGAACAAATCGAAACAAAGTACTTGTTGGTCTATCCTTTATGTTAGAATAATGAACCTTGATACCTATTGATAGAAAAATGAATATGGGGTATGGTTGTCATTTTTGTTCGTATCGAGACAATCAATTTGATCACGTCATCTGCATTACAACATCGCAGGGTGATGTCATCTTAGTGAACTTGCGTATCAGTGTGAGGGGTCAAAGTAGAAAAGTAAATGTTGTATAAGAACCGGAACAGCTATATGACATAAACAAACCTTCATTAAACCGACAGTTTTATTAGAAATCAAGTCCGCAATGAAGGTCTGACTACAGGGCTAAATAATGCAACTTTTTAGATAACTACATAAGTTTTCTTCTTCTTTTTTTAAACAAATGTTGCACATAGAAAAACTTGCGTGAAATGATCTTTTAAGTTACCACATAGATACAAACAATGTTCAGTAATCTTATCACAGCTATTAAAAGTATCTAACGAATCCTTAACAATCGCATAACAATATGCGAGAATGGAAACACATGAACACAAACAGTGTTAGTTAGAAAGTCTGGACTGTTATTTTGTTTCATTTGTCCTTCAAGTAGCACTTACTTTTTTTTGTACTTGTCAATATTATGAGTAAAGTCTTTTACATCATATTATTATACTTTTCTTCTTAAACTTTATGACCTGACATGATTTAAAGATTTTAAGATGACAAACAATGTTTGTAAATCAATGTTTATACTAAGCTTTAAACATGGTCTGTAACAAGAGAGACTATCTTACTAAATACTGGTACATGATGATGGAATTATTTAACGACCTTCACTGGATTTACACCCATCGCACGGCTGGTATATCATTGATTTGTTTCTTTTCTGGTCTTCGTGTTTGTTTTGCCATGACATTCTTAGTTCGTATTTTGACTTATTAGTTTGATTTTTTTTATTTATGTTTTCCTTCTCTCGTGTAAAGTATATATTGTAACCCTTCTTTAATATGACAACTAATGATTTAAAAATAAAAGGATTAGATACCCTCATACAAATTTATACACTATAAATCTAACATTTTACTCGATGGAATTTTGATATCAATTATAAATAATATTACACGAAGTAACATAACACATCATGCTTAGCAAAAGAGACACTCCAACTAGATACTGGTATATTGATGAGGTGTAAAGTGATGTTTATATTACTTTAATGTGACAACTAATGTTTTAAATAAAATTATTTGGTTGCTGTGAAATAAAATTCAATTCTGTAAAGATCTCTTCATCGTACTCTTTGGTCGATAGTATTTTTATGCCCCAACTACGATAGTAGAGGGGCATTATGTTTTCTGGTCTGTGCCTCTGTTCGTTCGTCAGTCCGTGCGTCCGTTCGCATCAGGTTAAAGGTTTTGGTCAAGGTAGTTTTTGATGAAGTTGAAGTCCAATCAACTTGCAACTTAGTACACATGTTCCCCATGATATGATCTTACTAATTTTAATGCCAAATTATAGTTTTGACCCCAATTTCATGGTCCACTGAACATAGAAAACGATAGTGCGAAGTTCAGGTTAAAGTTTTTGGTCAAGTTAGTTTGTGATGAAGTTAAAATTACATCAACTTGAAACTTAGTACACATGTTCCCTATGATATGATCTGTCTAATTTTAATTCCAAATTAACGTTTTGACCCTAATTTCACGGTCCACTGAATATAGCAAATGATAGTGCGAGTGGGGATCCGTGTACTATGGACACATTCTTGTTATAAGATTATTTACTTTACCTAAATAGATATAAATACATTTATCCAAATCAAAGTAACAACATTAATGAACATCCTTCCAAGCCATGCAAATTTATAAAACAATAAATGTCCTTTGAATATTTTATTTTTAGGAATTTCTATTAATCAAAGATGTCAGGAGGCTAATGATTTTTTATGTCAGAACCTCAGACATACACGTGGTCTACACTAATACTAATGGTTAACTATAATAATTCCTTTTGTACTGTAGTATAGCCTTGATATGTATCTTTTAACCTTAAGGATTATAAATAATCAGCGACGTCAATGACAGAATGGTGACATAAATTGATAGGCCTGGTGCAAAGTGAGTACCACATTCTCTTCATGTTAGAAAAGTTTGTATTATTTTTTTCTTCTTTATCGTGGTTTTCACTGTAAGTACAATACGTGATAAGTTGTCCGGCATTGAAGTATTGTACGATGAAGTACAGCAATAACTTGATGTTTGTTTGTTTTTTATGAGCTTATACATGTTATAGGAATTTAATATCATGATCTGATACTATGTGTAATTTTCCCGATTCTGGTGTCAGATTAAAGAACATAAAGATTAAAAGATATACATGCAAAATACACACACTGTCTTTTGCCGGTTTTATCCTATTTCAGTTCTTTTCCATTGGACGGAACAGCTATAGACCATGAAGCAATTTCGCCAGGAAGGTATACACCCAAAGCGCCTGTTGTTTGGAAAACAAAAAGGTTCAATGAAATACCAGAAATAAATTTCAGCAACACAGTTTTGGTATGACAGTAGCTAGTTCAAAGCCAATATCAACGAATAAAAATCATGTATTAACGACTAAAGTATCAATCAGTTAACACATTCAACTTCCAATGGATGTAGTGTATTCAACAGTCACAGAAAAGCAAGACATTGTGCAATGCCAAAATACATGTACAGGTATCTACATATTGTACAACCGTGAATGCGCTTTTGTATAATGAAAAAAAAAAACACCAAATAACTGACTGATACCAAAATAAATATGTATACCAATAAAAAAAAACATATGTTGAAAGATCTAATTAGAGTGTTAAATTGGAAATCTTTTAGGATTTACGGTTTTATTTGCAGGATTAATAAGTACACAACATTGTATATCATCTGACTAATTCTTATCAGTGGCACACTTATCCATACTTGAACGTCAGTATATTATGTAACTCTGACCTGAGACGACCATGCTGAAGATCAGTCGATATATAATGGTGTTTGTTATTTGGATAGCCCTTTTTATATCAGGTAAGTAACAAATGATCATAACATTAAACAAAGGATTCAAGGGTACTAACGGAATGTTAGAAAACACAAAAAATATGCAGGGAACTATAGGGACATATTGCATTCATACAATCCGGCAAATCCAAGATACCTTGTTTTGAAGAGGCATTTCAAATTTCAAAACTCTTCACCTTTGTCGGTTTTATTTGTAGAACCTTCTTTTGGAATTACATTTTAATTGTCCTTCATATTCATGATATAATTGATTTTAGAGGTTAAGTGAGCTACGGTTCAGTAATCAATGCTTGCAAACAGCAACGTGATAAATATAGAATAAAGGACTTTTTGTTTTTGATACTGACTTTATCACAGTAAAATATCAGGTGAGCCCGAAGGGCGAGCCTGATATTTTTTGTGATAAAGTCAGTATCAAAAACAAAAAGTCCTTTATTCTGTTTATCGGTAATTTAAAAAAAATTAAAAATCACTACAGTAATAGAGAAAATAACAAACGAACTTCTTTTTCGCGTCGGATCACGGCGAATCACACTTGACGTCACAGGCTGCATTACGTCATTTGAAATTTTGTCACAGTGCAGTAAACATGGCGTTCTCTTGAACAAAGTATAAAGATTTGAAGGAATTATTGCATGTGTTTCATTAATATTCTGCTTTGGACATGACTGTAACGATGGCAAATATAATGGTAGCATACCGGTAAGTCAAATTTCTGTATTTTTCACAACGCATCTACATAGAGGGGATAGGAGGGTTCCTCATTCCGAAATCCCGGCCCGTTTAAAAACACGAAATCACGAGGTCCCGAATTTAAATAAAGTAAATCCCGACATCCCGAAATCACGACCTTAAAAACACCCGATCCCGGAGTCCCGATAAAGGTCCTATCCATGCATCCATGACCCCCCTCGAGCATAGTAAGTCAGAACATTAGATTGATACGATATGAATCAGCAGATTGTTCATCGATCATCATTTTTAAGTTCAACGACAAGTTATTTTAATTATATTTTACTTAGTTTAGTGGATAAAATTACATTTATCTTGTCATTATTCGCTCAGTGTTCATCATGAAAACGATCACATTGATTTCAAATAATTTTAAGAAAGCACTGAGGAGTAGTCCAAATAATTATGACGTCTTGAAAGTCTATTATATTTTTTTGTCATGATTATTTGGACTATGTGAGGAGACATTTTAGGAGCTGAGTGACTGTTAAAGTTTATATTTGTAAATTATCTGAACAAGCTCATTTCTTGTCTACTTCATAATTATTTCAAACATTTTAATAGACGTCACTAAACTGTTAGCTTAATATAATTCTTGCTTTTGTCAAAGTCTTGTTCATCTATTTTCAAAACGGACCAGAAATATGAAAATTGGAGTTTACAGTCCCTGTGGTTACCTTTAATTTCTTATGTGAATTTAGGGGAAGGCGACCCGTGTCAGTCACCTCTTAGCTTATAAAGGCTACAATTCAGGCCAAAGCAGACCTTTATACATGTATAGTTTGGTGACCCCGGTTAATACCCCCCTTTTTAAAATTTATCCTACATGTAGTTCTGCAAATGAATAAGTTCACTTTTTTGTTCTTTGTTCTATGAATATCTGTCTTTAAATTGACCATTATTTTCTAGCTTCTCTCATGCAATAGCGGTACCTTTTTGGTCACTATTTATGTGTTGCGTTTAAATATGAATTGTAACACTTTATAGTGACTGAACAGGTAAAACAAATACTTCTCAAGAAACAGAAAAAGAAAACTACTTGGAACAGCACCAGGCTATGTATTGGTATTGTATGCATAAAAACTCGGATTGGAACATCATGGACAATATAATAATGTTAGTCATGTACTTAATAAATCAATTATAGATAACGCATTTTTTTTAAAAATCTATCGGCTTTTTCATGCATTTTTTGTTTACATTTCGACATCAATCGTTTAAAAAGGCTAAACTAACTTTGTGAAAGTTTCAAACAATGTAAAATGTTTCATTCGCCAAAAATCTCGTGCGTTTCTGCGAGAAAAAAATCACGCGCAATTTTGTGAATGAAAGGGGAAAGTAGATCCTTACGCGTTGTATTCGCGCATGTCAATTGCGTACTAACCCAATAATTTTTATATCACGGCCAGTCCACTGATACTGACATTATCAGCGAGTACACATCAAAGGAAAAATATACAAATTACCGATAAGATAGATTATTTGTTCTGATGCCAAGCTTAAATAGGTATAGTAGAAACATATGTGAATGAAATGTTTTATTTTTCTTCCGTGACTTACTGTAGTCTGAAAATCCACGGTCTCGTGTAGTGACAGTAAGTATTTAAGAAATCACCAAGAAACTAAGGTTGCATCTGTTTCAGGCTACATTGACTTTTTTGTATAGATTAGACCGTTAGTTTTTCCGTTTGAATGGTTTGAAACTTAGTCTAGTACTTTTTGGGGCTCTTTATAGCTTGCTGTTTGGTGTGAGCCAAGGCTCTGTGTTGAAGACCGTATCTTGACCTATAATGGCTTACTGTTATAATTGTGACTTGCATGGAGAGTTGTCTCATTGGCACTCATTAAACATCTTCCTATATCTATTTAAATTGCTTCCTATGTCTTTTCGGGGTCAATTTGCTCATCCCGTGTTCAATGATTTTATAGTAAAGAGACCTCTTACAGTGATAGAAAAAGAGAAATTATTACATATGAAAAGTTGTTAGAGTTCACAAGAACTATGTGTTTTGACTGTCAATGTTACTGCAAAAATATAGTACTAACTGACAAAAAACAATACGGAAATGAAAACAAAAAAGAAATAAATATGAAGAAATTTCTGTCTAAATTTTGTACCACTCCAAATTGATTTCATAGATTCTATATAAATGTTAACTTTAAAAACAAGGTCAATCTATCAGTAAGATACACAAATGTATATGTGGTTGAGAAAAGATATAACTATATCGCTTTAAGCGTAGGATTTCTTCCGGTTTTAACGGAACATAAACCTTGTCAATATATTTTAAGTTCCAAATTACAATTTAGATTGTCTATGCAATCTATTCAAAAACAAGTAATGACAGGGGGAAAATTAAGTTCTAATCATAAGATTAAACTATGCTTTTATTAGAAAAAGGAATTATGTCAATGCATAAGCTGTCCACATTTAAAACTTCTGCACAGGTTAAGACTACCTTATACGTATTAGAAATGTGGATCAAACTCCTCCACAGGTTAAGACTACCTTATACGTATTAGAAATGTGGATCAAACTCCTCCACAGGTTAAGACTACCTTATACGTATTAGAAATGTGGATCAAACTCCTCCACAGGTTAAGACTACCTTATACGTATTAGAAATGTGGATCAAACTCCTCCACAGGTTAAGACTACCTTATACGTATTAGAAATGTGGACCAAACTCCTCCACAGGTTAAGACTACCTTATACGTATTAGAAATGTGGACCAAACTCCTCCACAGGTTAAGACTACCTTATACGTATTAGAAATGTGGATCAAACTCCTCCACAGGTTAAGACTACCTTATACGTATTAGAAATGTGGATCAAACTCCTCCACAGGTTAAGACTACCTTATACGTATTAGAAATGTGGACCAAACTCCTCCACAGGTTAAGACTACCTTATACGTAATAGAAATGTGGATCAAACTCCTCCACAGGTTAAGACTACCTTATACGTATTAGAAATGTGGATCAAACTCCTCCACAGGTTAAGACTACCTTATACGTATTAGAATTGTGGATCAAACTCCTCCACAGGTTAAGACTACCTTCTACGTATAAGAAATGTGGATCAAACTCCTCCACAGGTTAAGACTACCTTATACGTATTAGAAATGTGGATCAAACTCCTCCACAGGTTAAGACTACCTTATACGTATTAGAATTGTGGATCAAACTCCTCCACAGGTTAAGATTACCTTATACGTATTAGAAATGTGGATCACAGTGGTAAAAATAATTTTATTGACACTATTCTTTTTCAGAATCTCATATCGAAGCTGTAGACTTTGCATCACCTGAAGTTTTTGATCCTGTTTTTTATTCTAACAATCACCATGAAGTGATGTCACATGGTGTTAGTACACCGGAAGCTGCTAAGCAACACTGGCTTGCGCATGGCATAGATGCTGGATGGCAGGCATCGGGACAGTTTCATTCAAAAGAGTACATTGCAAGGTACATTTAACAGATACTTCCAAGACTACATCAATACCGTACATCTGAACTCAATAAAGCTAGTCAATTTTTATATGATTGTTATTGTCGGTATAACGTGTAGCTAGATGTGACTAACTTTGTTAAAAAATCTACAACTTAAACATTAGATTGAAACGGACAGACGGCAAACACTTTGAGATCACCCCTAGTTTTTTGGTGGGGTTCGTGTTGTTTATTCTTTAGTTTTCTATGTTGTGTTATGTGTGCTGTTGTTTGTTTGTCTTTCATTTTTAGCCATGGCGTTGTCAGTTTGTTTTAGATTTATGAGTTTGACTGTCCCTTTGGTATCTTTCGTCCCTCTCTTTGATTTATACATGTTCTACAAATCATAAGCATTCGTAAAAACAAATGTGTTAAAAGAGGAAAAAGGAGAACTCAAATGATAATAAAATTTCACAAACACAACATTTTTTTCTTAATGGAACGTGGTTTGTTATTTTGTTTATGACTGGATCTCTCTGAATAGAAGTTAGACCATCAATACCTCGTTTGATGGTTTGGAATCATGCTTTTTTGACTGATTTTAAAATGTATGATTCGGCGGCATTTCTATCACGTTGTGAGTAAACTCAATTTGTGACTATTATATCGACAATTTGTGACCATTATATCGACAATTGATGCCTGCAAATTAAGAAAAGCAAAAAACACGACAAAACGGATTACGTTTAAAGATAGTACTCAGAAATAAGATGACTCAAATGAATAACATCAATTTTTGAAAACGTTTTTGAACTATTTATGTCTACATGTATGTCACAAACTGTGTTTACTGTGTTTGTAGCCTTATTTGAATCTTTTCATAGGTATCCTGATCTCCAAAAAGCTTTTGGAAATAATTATAGAGCCGCCATTCAACATTATCTGACATTTCATAGCTCTGAACACCGTGATGGCTTATCAACTATTCAGGATTTTGAAGGCCGCTGGACTGCATTAAATCATGGGATATATATCGGTTCCTCTACTCGAACAGGTGGCGCTGTGGACAGTCTTACATGGAACAATAAAGAATTTATTAACTCTTGGGATCACGGGCGTCAGATGCAGATGGCATGCAACACTAACAAATACACCGAGTGTTACAACCCTACGGAAGCTGGTGGTGTTTGTGACGCCGTAAGCCCAACAACCCACACTCATATAGATTGGGTCCATGTTCATGGAAATGTAATGGAAAGCCAGGTAAGTAAATATGGTGATGACACAAAAATTATTAACTTAATAGGTCAAATATTTTAAAACATGTCGACTTTATTTATTTTTTCATACCACTCCTAAAAGATTTTGATATCCACTTTACCTATTGTTTGTATCTAATATAAATTAATATTCATATATGGTTAACTTTTATAAATTGTTACTTGGATGGAGAGTTGTCTCATTGACACTCATACCTCATCTTCCTATATCTATATATAGAAAAAGAACTACGATTTGTAAAAGGTTTAAAAGAGTTGTGTATACTTTAAGGATAAACTGTCAACGACATGATTTAACATATAATACTCACCTTAACACAACTAACAGTTGTGACTTATGTAGGACAATGGTCCTATTCGCGACTAAGTCCAGAAGTATAAACATGCGACGGGTCAAATCATTAAGAAAAAATGACATGAAAAACAACTGTTTGAATACGAAGGATTGAATGGGAAAAATTACAGACAAAACAATAGAGATTCGTATCTATATAACTATTTTACTACTACTACTAAGTATTATTGCAAAATGTCCTGCATAATTCACAATACATACTAGTACATAATTTTGCGTTTACGCAAGTCGGCAACGTACAAAAATGCTGAACTCCGAGGAAAATTCAAAACGGAAAGTCCCTAATCAAATGGCAAAATCAAACGCATGGACAACACATGTACTATTCTTGACTTGGTAGAGACATTTACAAATATACAAAATGGTGGATTGAACCTGGTTTTATAGCGCTAAACTTCTCACTTGTACAACAGTCGCCTCAATTTCCGTTATATTGACAATCATGCATGAACAAAATGTCACAAAAAAGGTGGGACAAAAACAACACGGACCCCATCAAAAACTAGGGATGATTTCAGGAGCTACGGAAGGGGGAGCAGCATATATTTATATTTGATTCGTTGTCTTTTGACAGGTTCATCCAGCCTTTTGGAAACCAGTTAAGCCTACATCAGGAACTCAACATGATTGTAATTATGGACGATTGTGTCCAGCACACAACGGCTACCGTACAACATACGACTATCCTTTCCACAAAAAGATAACAATAGGAACACATGGAATTAATAATTGTTTTGAATTTGTATCGAATTTTACGATAGGCGGAAACTGGCCTCAAGACGACTTGTTTATTCAGATGGAATCACCTGCCGTTTACCTGACCTACGAATTTTCAGAACAGTTCTCATTTAATCCAACCACAAATCTTGCCGAAAATTATCATAGCAGCCATTTACCAGTTATTCGATCGACACCAGACCATGATCATGCATTAGGAGCGTATACCCCACCAGGACAGGATACAGATAGGCATGAAGATTACGACAGTCATTTCTACAAAATTAGAAATTTCGCTGATACGACTGCAAAATTCAATGTAATTTTCTATAAGAGACCTCATGGTACAGGGGTTCGGCAGTATGTTTACAGAACGTACTTCTGTGTCGGAACCTTAAATGACGTCACTAGTTGTTTACATAATATCATGACGGCTGTTCCAAAATAAAACTCTGCTTGGTGTTGAATAAAGAGTTCCATGAAAATATTAATGGATCTATTTCTTTTATAACAACTACTCAATAAAAGCAGTCTTTAGTGCACAAAAATAAATAAATATTTGACGTTTCAGAATAAACGAAATAAAACAATCAAAATAAAAGCTCCACCCCCCTAAAAAAAGAGGAAAACCCCAACCATTTCATATCATACAAAAACACGGGCAGTAACCATGGTAACGTCGTCCTATAGATATGTTTAGTGCAGTGATTTGGTCAAAGCTTGGTTAAGTTGAACATGGTTATTTTTAGTGTTATGTATGAATGACAAACAATGACATGCTAAAAGAATTATATCGTTAGACACAAAATAAAAATTGATATTCGTTTCATATACACAAAGAAAGTGATTAGTTTACTATCCGTTACAATACATATTTCGTAAATATAATTCGTAAGAATTATTTTACATTTAGTCATGGCCGTACGGTAATCTCCGGTGCATATTTGTATCAATGGCATCTTGTCATATTTTCTTAATTTAATATCACGCTATATAATTAGTTTTCTGACCACTGCGTGTGACGTAAGATATTAATTACCGGTCAATATGCAAAATCTTGTCATATATGAGGTGAATATTAATCAAAGGTACCAGGATTATAATACGCCTGATGCGCGTTTTGTCTACATAAGACGCATCACTGACGCTCATATCAAAATTGTCATGATAAAGTCAAACAAGTACAAAGTTTAAGAGCATTGAGGATCAAAAATTCTAAAAAGTTGTCCCAAATACTAAGTAATCTATGCCTTGGATAAGAAAATCCTTAGTTTGGCGAAATATTCAAGTTGAAAATATTACAAATTCAATTTTTAATTTTTCTAAACTGCTCAAATAAGTACAAGCTGTCTCAAGAGTTGAAGGTCAATTGGTCATATGTTTGTATCACCTAAAATAGACTGGTCTTGTAACAGCTGACGACGGATTGCTTCGTGTCAAACTCTTCTGAAGTTTCCTTGGCTCTTTCGAATTCTGTAAGGAATTAAAAAAAAATTTTCATAACTTTATTTCTACATAGTATCATTAAAATGTTTTTAAAAAAACCTCATACAAGTGTGAGGTTTTGATAGCTAAAAAACAGGTTTAATCCACCCTTTTCTACATGTACCAAGTCAGAAATTTGACAGTCGTTTTCAATTCGTTTGAGCTTTTGATTTTGCCTTATGATTACGGATGAACCGTTTTAAATGATCCTCGTGATTTTATCTTTTACGTAATCTAAGATGATTACAAAAAGGGGGAAGGAGAGGAAATTAATACCAAAGAGGAGTTATAAAACTTGACAAATTCTAACGCTACATAATATCAACAAACGGCACAAATTGAAAACATGTCATTTTGCTTACTTTAAAACAAAGAAAATGACGGGTTAAAGATTTCTTAATATCTAGCTATAGACATAGGCATAACAAGCGAGACAACCCAACCTAACTCCGACAGATCATTAATAATTTGTCTTGTTGTATACTGTTGTTTGCCTTTTTGGCATTTTCGTTTAATGTCATTTGGTTGTCAGTTCGTATTCGACTTACTAGTTTGATTAGTACCTTTGGTATCTTTCGCCTCACACTTGTGAAGTATAAATAGTAATTACTATTCATCCTTCTTTCAAGTGGCGCATAAACTCGTCATAGATACCAGTAAAAGTAAAATGTTGCTAGAAAGGGGTGTCGGTTATGGCTGTGCTAGATTATAAATACATGGCCACGTATATGGGGAGTGCAACATTCTCTCAACATTTGTAAATCTATTCAACAGCCATTTGAGGGGTCCGTAGATTGCCTGTTAGAGGGCCGATCTAACATACAACTGTATCATCATTTTAAACCGAATTAGTCTAGTTACCGGATTTGTTATAGTATAAGCGACACGACGGGTGCCACATGTGGAGCAGGATCTGCTTACCCTTTCGGAGCACCTGAGATCACCCATAGTTTTTGGTGGGGTTTGTATTGTTTATTCTTTAGTTTTCTATGTTGTGTTATGTGTACTATTGTTTGTTTGTCCTTTTCATTTTTAGCAAAGGCGTTGTCAGTTTATTTTCGATTTATGAGTTTGACTGTCCCTCTGGTATCTTTCGTCCCTCCTTTAAAGTGGAAGTCAAAATTTCCAAATTTTTATTCCGGAAGATCTATTTTGTTTAACCTAAGCGTTGTAGCAATTGTTAATATTTTCTCGTACTAAATATGCACTTATTGGTTTTATAACTGGACATAAAGCAGGCGGCATCAATCGATCAATACATTTTCTCTACATACGAGTCATCCGTATTCAAGTAACTTACATCAACTTGTAACAGTCTCAGTTCTTTACTCATGATGGACTGGAGTGTTTGTAAGCGCTGATCTTCATTCTGTAACTAATAAACAAATTAGACACAGATTAAATAGAATTTACAGTACAAAATAAAACTACTATTTACTCGCCCTACAATGAAACTTAAATTACATTCAAACATTTAAGACAAGATTTGCAGTTGTATGAACATTTTTTTTTAACTTGAAACATATTTGAACATATCAATATTTTGAACGTACTTTTGATGATGTATACATTCTGTCGCCTAACTCAAAATCTAAAGTAAATACCTTTTAATGACTTTTTGAAATGCCACTAATATATCCGCCAACAAATCTCTTCCATAGGTTAATTGGGTAAAAAAATTGTAATATCTGAAATCAACTGTGTAATAATTGAGAGGTAAAAACGAATTGGAGCAATATAGATACATATATAAGCATACCTGATTAATATGCTGTGTGATTTCTTTTCGTCTTTCTTTAACTCTTTTAATTTCGCCGACTAATGCTTGTTCGTTGTTTTCTTTGATTGGTATCTTTGTTTTGACTGTGAGTACAATACATGTTATATACAATACCGAATCCAAGTCAGAATATACATGTTTTCCATTTACTGTTTTGTGCATAAGTCAGAACTTTGCTAATGTCATGTTGTGGCCTTTTATAACTTGTCATACGGTAATTGTATGTTGTTGAGATCCACACGGTGACTTAAAGAAGCTGGTAAAAAGTTGTCTCAATGGCAATGTATTGTTTTCTTTGGAAATGAATTATCTTGAAGATGAATAATTCCAATATAAGTGATGTGTTTTAGCTTTTGTATTTTTTAAAGGGAGTTAATTCGTGCTTCATTGAAACGTACGTTATATCCCATTTATGTATTTGGCAAAACCGTTCGGACATATTGGTCATTTAACTTTTTTTATTATGACGTCACAGATGAGACTTTTGTAGACGAAACGTGCGTCTGATGCAAGAAAAAACTCTTATTGTGGTATCTATGATGAATTGGTTTATTCATGTTTTATGAGCAAAAATTCGAAAAATGTTTGTAAAGATAAAAAAAAGTAGAATTTTACATTATGCCTGGACAAAAATAAATAAAAGTTAAAATTTTCTGACATAATATTTTTAAACATTAAAGTTACTGACCTGGTCTTGTCCTCACAGTACTCCTTTTCCTCTGTAAAACAACTGGACTGGAGCGTTTGCATTTTGAACTGATGACGGGTTTTGGTTTGCAAGCCTTTGTCAAACGACGTGGGGAATAGTTAGACAATGACTCTAGGGCTTTTCTTGCAGGTTGATGCTGACTTTCAAATTGTTTGTTCTGTTTACCTATTGCGAATAGTATAGAATAAATACATTGATATTCACGATTAAATTAATGAGACTTCAACAACATTATTATATGTTGACAGTCTTAAGAGATCAAGGTTTAGCTACAAATATCTCATAAGTTTTACATAATTGACCATCTATGGACATATTTAAAGTTCAGTTGAACATTACCAGGCATTCACCAAATATAGATAATCGATTAGGTGTGGGCGTTTAACGTCACTTTTAGCGATCTAAGCTTTATCTACGGTCATTTTATATTGGTAGAGCAAGCCGAATTCGTCACAACTCGAACCATTGGATAGAAGAAGAGTAGCGGGTTCACCCGATGATGCCGATTGTAGTAAGCCGGAGTGGCTAGAGAAAACATCCGACCGAACATTTGTTATTCGCATGAATATTTACATTTCGATGTAACTGGAATAGGACAGGTAACGTCCTTGTATACATTCGCTTTTTACAAATTGAGATGAATGCATGATGATGCAATTGTATATCAAGTATCAAGTATCAAGTATCAACTTACTATTATACACAAACCACATAATAAATGACTGACTGTGGATTGCTCAACGTCCAGTGGCAAATATTTCATACATGTTAGGGACGAAAGTTCATTAAAATTTAAATGTTGTACATTTAATTTTGATGAATCTGTAAATGCCAACCCAGACACTCTCGTCGGAAGAAAGCATAACTGTTTGGGTTTAATTGGAAATATTCGTTGATAGCAATACAAATATGTAAGACTTGACAAATTCTATTGAAAATTAAAACAACACGGAACATTGGTAATATTCATATGTACATACAAAATATGTCAATTACCTTTGTCTTGATAATCGTACAGAACTTTTCCCCATGTAACAGGGCTGGTACACGATGACGTAAACTGTGTAGGCGTGGTCTGGGTGAATCTTGTCTTTATTAAAACGATAAACATTAATAAATAATACAAATTACTTAATTCATGCGAAATATGTTCTATTTTCATCTACTTGAAATTCTGGGTGAATCTTGTCTTAATTAAAACGATAAACATTAAGAAATAATACAAATTACTTAATTCATGCGAAATATATGTTCTATTTTCATCGACTTGAAATTACAAACTCAATGTTGTTTTATTTATTTTTTCGGCTAAAGTGTAAATCTAAACAAGTAAGGTAGAAGACAATAAAGGGAATTTCGAACTCATTAGGTGAGGCCAAATGAGGTCCCTCATAGTAGTGCCCAAGTTATCATATAATCACAAACTTGTTGCTAATATAGTCACATAATCATTAGTTTTTTTTTTTAAACAAGATAATCAAATAATTACTATAAGAATAGCCAAGTAATCACATAGTCAAAAACTAAATAAGGAGACTCACATTCAAAAAAAAGAAGCAAAAATGAAAACGCCACAAAAAATTTGAGTGATCGCAGGTGCTCCAGAAAGGTAAGAGGATCTTGCTCTAAAATAACAATGATATTGTTAACCAACCTTTGGCTTTTTTGATGATGCAGCATCGTGTAATTTTGATATCGACCCCATCATCTGCGCGGCACTTACTTCGATATCTCTCAAGGCGTGTCTATTGAATAGAAAACAATAGTAATAAGGACAATGTATATTGAATAACAAACAGTAGATACACATGTATATATCTTTGTATGAATGAGGGCATCTACGTGGCACTCTCTTCGGTGTATCTCAATGCATTTTATTGAATAGAAAACAATAGATACAAATGTATATACTATGTATCTTTGTATGAATGAGGACATCGACGCGGCACTCTCTTCGATGTATCTCAATGCATTTCTATTGAATAGAAAACAATATATATACATATATATCTTTAGTATAAATGAGGGCATCTACGCGGCACTCTCTTCGGTGTATCTCAATGCATTTCTATCGAATAACAGACAATAGATACAAATATATAGATCTTTGTATGAATGAGGGCATCTACGCGGTACTCTTCGATGTATCGCAATGCATTTCTATTGAATAACAAACAATAGATACAAATGTATAGATCTTTGTATGAATTAGGGCATCTACGCGGCACTCTCTTCGATGTATCTCAATGCATTTCTATTGAATAACAAACAAAAGATACAAATGTATAGATCTTTGTATGAATTAGGGCATCTACGCGACACTCTCTTCGATGTATCTCAATGCATTTTTATTGAATAACAAACAATAGATACAAATGTATAGATCTTTGTATGAATGAGGGCATCTACGCGGCACTCTCTTCGATGTATCTCAATGCATTTCTATTGAATAACAAACAATAGATACAAATGTATAGATCTTTGTATGAATTAAGGCATCTATGCGGCACTCTCTTCGATGTATCTCAATGCATTTCTATTGAATAACAAACAATAGATACAAATGTATAAATCTTTGTATGAATTAGGGCATCTACGCGGCACTCTCTTCGGTGTATCTAAATGCATTTTATTGAATAGAAAACAATAGATACAAATGTATATATCTTTGTATGAATTAGGGCATCTACGCGGCACTCTCTTCGGTGTATCTTAATGCATTTTATTGAATAGAAAACAATATATATATATCTTTAGTATGAATGAGGCCATCTGTGATGCGCAAACTTTGATACCTCTTCAGGCATGTCTATTGAAAGTATATCATCAAAATAAATGAGAGTATCAGTGTACCCATGCATTCCTCGATATCTCTCAAGGCATGGAACAAAAACCAATAGATATATATCCTTAGTATGAATAATGACTAGAGGAGTACCACAGCCTTTGTTGTACAAGAAATAAGAATAGAAATCAGATAATAAGCAAAGTTAAAGAATTAAGAGTTGGTATCACAAATATTTAGTCTATATATTTATAGAAGAGGATGCTGTTTAACGTTTACAAATATAGGAATATAAAAAAAAGAAGATGTGGTATGATTACCAATGAGACAACTCTACACAAGAGACAAACATAACACAGAACTTAACATTTATAAGTCACCGTACGGCCTTCAACAATGAACAAAGCCCATACCGCATATGCAGCTATAAAAGGCACCGAGATGACAAGAAATGAAAATGTAAAACAGTTCAAACGAGAAAACTAACGGCCTAATTTATGTAGTGACTGTTTAAAGTCCACAAAGGAATGGCTTTTAAAAACATAATTCGTCGCTGGGCTTCTAAAATGTCGTATATGAGTTTTTTGAGTAAAAATACTTTTTGACACCAATGGTCTGGGCGTGAGGAAATCTTCAGTATTACAAAATAGCATACAGTTTGACCAATCAAAGTGTGAAAGTTGTATGAAAACTTGAAAATCGTTGTAGAATGGCTTTGGGAAACAATAAACATTTTTTTATTTCTGTGAAAATAATTTAAATTCTTGGATAATCCAGAAATGTCAAAGTTTTTATTTCACTGCTATTTACAAAAGGTTCAGTGTTAGTTCACATACATTTTGGAAGCATGCATTTTGCCAAATTGTTCAAAGCCTGTTTGTGAGATATTTTTTCTTGAAAAATTTGTAATTTACAACATTTTAGAAGCCCAGCGACGAATTATACAGATCCAGTTCCATATATGCGACACCAAATATGTCATGCATCAAAAATGCCAAGTGACTTCCCCATCGACGTCCCTTTCTATATTGAGGTTTCAATTTTAACAATTTAATGTGACCTATCATTTTTCTTGTTTAATTGTATTGTATACATGTTTACGATAATAGTGATTCCAGATTGCAGCTTTTAACTAGAAACATTTAACAAACATAGTTTACACATGACATGTGTAAAATCTCTTTGTTCTTAATGTGCTATTATCTGGATAATGCACAGCAAAGGTGTGCATTAACTACCTCAGATATCCTGCACAGTTCAAATATATTTTCACCTTTAGGGACGGTTCCTGGATTTTGAAAGGGGGGTTATTCTATCAAATTAAAAAAACATATCACCGAGTGTAGCGAGACTAAGAACATTTTTTGAGGATTTTAGGCTAAACATGATAAAGGGTGGGGACATAAAACAAAATATTTGCTAATATCAATATAATTATTAAATCAGTGTTTCACAGTCAAAATTATTTTTTTGTAACTTCTGTCAAAAAGGGATGTATGTTAGAATAAACAAATAAATTAAATCTGACTTGGATTTTATACTCAAAGGATTTTATTACGACTAATAAGATAAGTATGTCCGGCATTCTAGTGACTAGGATTGCATTTGATGAGGATCATAATAAAGAGGTGTAAGCGGCAGATCAATCAGTCTTTGCTTATACGAGACGTCTTCAAAAATTAATACCGTAGAAAACAAAATTTGGAGGGGGGTGGGGAGTTAGAGATGGAAAAGAGAAACATTTTTTCTTCAGTTTACTTAATATTTTGAATTAGAGGTTAGAGGTCGCAAAGAAAGGCAAGCAATTTATACCCAACAACCCTTTCAGTTTTCAGTTTTCATTTTTCTTTCGCATTTAAAAAGTACACCAAACGAACCTAAAAAGGTATCAGGTGTAGATTATACGTCAATAAGACAACAACCAAACGACAAAAACAAATCAATAACATCTAGAGGGCAACATATAGTACAGTTTTCAAATATAAAGGTGTCTACACAATATCGTCACTAATATAAAAATTAAGAATAAATAAGAGAAACCAGAGACATATAATACACTGAAACAGTTAATTTATACTTAAACATTCACCCTTACTTCAAGTACTTTTAATACTTTGATAAAGACTCTATTACCCAAAGAGATCTCGGAAGGTTTAAATCTGGCCGTGTGATATTACGGGATTTCGCCGAGTTGCCAATCGCTTGTATTATATGACTCTGGAGAAACAATAAAAAAAATCTACCATTAAATCGCAATCCTCTAAAAAATATTTCAATATGAGAGAAGGCTAAATATAAAAAAAATATTAGCTAAACACTTACCAATCTTAAACTTCATAAAAGCGTATATCCCCTTTCTTAACCTTTATACTCTGTTAATTTATTTGTATATTTTTCTGTACCATTGTACTTTGGTTTATAAGAATAAAGACATATATAACCCTACAGGAAACTTTAATAGGAGCTGCTGATTACGGTTTATCGTCCGCATATTTCCAAAATGATCACGTAAATTGATGGCGTCATGTGTTAAAACAGTGATTGGCCAATCAAATCGGTATTTACGATTTAACCTGCACGCTCTGGATGACCCTTTAATCCGAACTCCTACGTCGTTCGGGTTAATTAGGGTCACCAGAGCATTGCAGATCAAATCGTATGTACCGACTTGCTTGGTCAATAACTATAGCTTAGCTCTGATACGAATTTTCAGATCAACCTGAACTTAAATTTCGGCAGAAGCAGATCATAAATGACTTGTACTGATCAATTTAACTCTCGGCTAGATTTTGATATCTGTATAAATTTATGAGTTATTTTCAAAAAGGTTCAACAACCCCACCTTAACTATATATTTAAATCGAGATAACGAAATATTTATATTGAGATAACAATACTATTATATTGAAATAACGAAATAAATATATATTTTTATTTTGTAGCTCACCTATGGGCTTCCGTAGTATGGCACTTTTGTACATTTTACATACCTGATGTTTGATGGAATAGTCCTGCTATCCGTCAAAAGTGAAGAAGTGTCTGAAACGAGAAAATAGTAGAAAACAAAGGATATGAGGTATTCATGCATGACACAAAATCAGTACAAGTACAGCAAACCAACAAAAAAAAAAACACAAAAAGAGTAAAGAAACAGTGCTTGTATCGATGTTCTTCATCTCAAAGTCACAGTGAGGACGTCAATACGGAGAAAAACAACTCTCGCCTTATTGCAAATTTAGTTTTAGCGGAATATCTCCAGATGATAAAATCAAAGGCACTACTTTCGCCACAGACACGATACAAAATTTATTTAGTTAATGTATTTATACTGAATAATGTAGTGTATTCAGTATATTTATAGATATATTTAAACAAGAGTGAAACTGAAATGTTTCGTCATCTTTACTAATCATTAATTGTATGTTGCTAGTCTTAAATATTAAGCTTTACTACAAGTTTCACGTAAACTTGAAACATTTTTTGTTTCTTTTAATGTTATGACTATTGACACAACGCATGCAGACATTCTTTAAATCAAGTCATCAGGGTGTGCACTTTATTTTTTACAATTGTTTCGCACCAAGAACGTTCAATTGACAAAATTAATTGATTTGAAGATTGTTGATCACAAACTGGTTTTTATTTTAATTTTCGGTTTGTGTTGCCGAAGTTGACCGAATCATGACCTTGATTTACAATAAAAACAGAAGCACGGATGGAACACGTGCGAAACAAGTGAAATACTAGAGCGATGTTTACTTATATTTTTTTACATGGCCCTTCCATTCAATTTACCTTTTTAATCAATTGATTTTGCCTGAGATACTATGATAGTCCCAGATTTTGTGCATAATACAGATTTATAAATCACTTATACTAAAAACGTTTATGGACTTGATAGATAAATATTTTATCTATTAATCTAAAGTGTTATTGCGGTAAATCTAAAATTCAACAAATAAGGGGCGTATTATCTGAATAGTCTTTGACAAATCGGGCTTTGAACTAAATTAAAAAAAATATTTACTGTCTTCAAATAAACCGCTAGATCTTCATTACTAAAACAATCCATTTTAAAACCTTTACATAATTACTACTGTGACAATGACAATTAAATAAACATTTATCGTATATTGTTAGTTTTCTCTAAATCTCCAGTGTAACTCAATGTAATATTAATCATCTAGAGAATTTTATCAGTTGGTCAATTTGCTAAATGGAAGAATTTGCTACATGGAAGACTGATATAAGTTTTTCAAAATTTGTTTACGGATGTCCAACTTGATATCCGCACGTAATTGGTTCCTGAATCCACTTTTACTTCGACAATATAATATTGTACTATTTTATTGTTATCAATTTGCTGTAATAAATAAAGTACTGTTTAAGCTTAATATGTCAAATTCTATAATGAAATATTTCTGATTATTGGTAAAAGACAAACTAAATAATGCATCTCTTTACAATTTTTTCTTACAACAGAATAGGAGGAGTGTTATGAGAACGATGTTCCTTCATGTCATTTGGCCCGAAAGCAATTTTAAAACAATATTTTGGATTATGATCTGCACTTGATTGATTGACTACACTATAGTACAAGCATTAGCCTTTCAAAAAGGGCTAGTTGACTCTTAGCTGATGAAAATGGAAAGTGCTCTCGCTTTGTAGATTTATTCATTTACTAGAATAGCCACGTGCATCAATCAACAAATTTTACCACACACGTGAGGTCACACGTTATGAAGTAGTATATATCGTTTAACGTTGTTGTTTACGAAACTCCAGAAGATAAGACTATTTATAGATAAAAGTTATCTGTGTACCAATATCATGAATATGACCAGGCAAAATCTAATTGCTAAAATAGAGAGGACAAATCCGATACTCTACGGGATTGAAGGACATTTACTAGGTTTGGATTGTCCTAATCAATCAATAAACTTTGATTATTCACGTCTCGTAATATCTTCCTATCAGGTAGCAAGAAAAATTCACGCACTGACTGTCTATCGCTAGGTATCGATAATAAAAAACATATTCGTTATGAATGCCATGAGACAACTCTTCACAATAGGGTGAAGGTTGGTACATATCAAAACATTTAAACCCGCTGAAATTGTCTGCACCTGTCCTATGTCAGGAATCGGATGTTCAGTAGTTGTCGTTTGTTGATGTGGTACATAAGTGTTTTTCGTTTTTTATATAAATTAGACCATTTGTTTTCCCGTTTGAATGGTTTTACACTAGGAATTTGTGAGGCCAAAGCTTGCTGTTCGTTGTGAGCTAAAGGCTTCGTGTTGAAGACCGTAATTTGACCTATAATGGTTTATTTTTATAAATTGTGACTTGGATAGAGTAGTCTCGTTTGCACTCATACCACATCTTTTCATGCTTCTTATATTTATCTACTGACAGAATAAAGGGAATAGAAAATTTGTTTAAACAGATGTGACATACATAGCATTGTTTCGAACTTATTGTTCCTGACATATTAAAGAGAATCAAATATTTGCATTTAAACTTTAAAAGATATTACAGTATTGTTTCGATCAAATTGATAAGTAGAATTTATTTTTGGTTGAATTAGATATATGCGTTTCACTTCGTTATGTACTGTTCTTCAAGTATATTAATCCGGTAGACTTGCAGCCGATGCATTAGAGGTATTGATAAATATGCTTGTAACGTTATTGGATATGTCCTGATTGTTACATCAAAACTGACTTTTGTCCATGAAAACAAGGAAAGCAATTTAAATCTTAGAAGTATGTCCAATAAAACAAATATTAAACATGAATAAATGTTTCGTTTCAATGCTTTATAAAATCAATTTCTATAAACCATCACTTAAGTTAACATTAAATAAACCGATTTGGACTTTTGGTAAACAAACCATTTTCCGGATCAAAGTCTGACGCTTCGATCAATTCGATAAATATGTCTAACAGATCTTTTAGAACTCTTCTGTCTTTATCGACAATACCCTTGCCTGTCACGTGATCTAAAGGCAGTTGGAGAATGTCGTCTGCTATGCTGTTGATCATAAACTGGCCAATTGTTTGCTTTGTTCTTTCGGAAATCATATTCTTTGACCCTATAAGGACGAAATAAACATTACAAGATAAGGCGATCATTTGTTTTACAATTTCTTAAAGGAGTAAAATCGAATTATAGAGAAATAATTAAATCTTTATTTCCGAAAAAAAAACCCAGAGTTTTTGAACAGCTCTCAAGTTACATGGTCCTATTGACCTTTAATTCAAAACTTTTTTTGCGTTGACCCTAATTGTTTTTAAAGATCTTAATAAAAAATAATGTTTGTTTTTAGTTTGAGATATAGAAAATGTCGCAAAGTCAGGAGTCCTGTATGTTTTAATTTTAGTTCATTTATATCTTTTGGAGTTTAGTATGACGTCCATTTTCACTGAATTAGTATTAATTTTTGTTAAGTGGAAAGATGAAGCCCACCTCCTGATGCTGGATTTTTTCGCTACAAATGTATATTGAAGACCCATTGGTGGTATTCGGCTGTTTTCAG
Source organism: Mytilus galloprovincialis (assembly GCA_037788925.1). Classification (NCBI taxonomy): domain Eukaryota; kingdom Metazoa; phylum Mollusca; class Bivalvia; order Mytilida; family Mytilidae; genus Mytilus; species Mytilus galloprovincialis. The sequence goes on from CM075332.1 coordinate 20,077,754, forward strand.
CTATTTGGTCGAGTTGTTGTCTCTTTGACACATTCCCCATTTCCATTCTCAATTTTATTGAAAACTAGAAATTTATCTTTTCTATAAATATCTGGTATAGATCGAAACAAACCTGGAATTCCCTCCTCTGTTAAGGCCTGATAGATTAACACAAAGTGAGAGACATCTATTTCGTCGACGCTATTACATTTTACTGGAGGATTAATACGCCCAAAAACGTAATTAGCACGTAAAATAATCTCTGAAAAAAGGACAGATATCATGTATAATATTTCAATAATTAACATATTTCTATTAAATCAAATCACAATTTAACTCAGTGTACCTTTAAAGCCATTTTGATACGAAATTTAACTCAGTGTACCGTTGAAGCCATTTTGATACGAAATTGTAGATTTTACATATTTTGTTAAAACTTTGCATCAACGGATGTCTCTAGTCAAACTTAATTAATGTGTATGTACAATTCATTACACATGTAAATTGTTTTACTTCCGACAAGGTGTTGGCTTTCGATGTCCTTCTACATTTTGAAATAATTGCCACTGAACATATTTAGTAAACAACAACACATTGTTTAAGTTGTAAAATCTATTTAATTTCGTTTTTATTCCGTTTTCAATAGTCTATATCTCTTAGTTGTAACTTGTATATCAGCTTCTTGGATATTTTTCATATATATTTTTTGTCAGCGAATGCTTAACAAGTCCACACTATTTTGGTTTGTGTCTTAACCCTACCAAAATGTCGAGACAGATGGTAGGGCGATATGCATTGTTTGCGGAAGAGAGAATTTGAAGTGTCAGATGATGTAAGTTTCCATGCGTAGCTGATAAAATAAAATTTCACAGCAGGACAATAACAAATTTTGAGTAAGCAAACAAACATACTCTTTTTTGTATTACCCAATTTACAGTTAAGATTTATGACCCCTTCTATAGCCATTTTTGTAAGAATTTTTCAAACATCAATTGTATCAAAACTACAGATATAAAGAAAAATTGAGACAGGCCATTTTGTACATATAATAGGGGGAAACTTGATGCAAAGCATTATTATTTACTGATTCATTGCATTTAATAGAAAAAGAGTACTTTGTGGCAAATAAACCAAGATTTTTATAGAAAATCCACAGCCTTCAATACGGAGATTTTTGTTATAAAATTGGAAACATAGATTACTTACTTGCTTTTCTATGACGTGCTAGTGTTTATTTTTTACAAAAAGTTCTAACTAACCTGTAAATTCCAAAATACCTCGTGCAGAGTAAAAAAAAACAACACTAAATGGTGTACTTGATTTGGTCCATATTTTCATTTGTTTTAACCAATAACTACATTAATAAACTTGTTTTAATGAAACCAATGCTAGCACTGCATGCAATAATCCTATATCTATCAGTGATCAAACTGCCAAATATGATAGTACAAGGATAAAGGCTGTGGATTTTCTATAAAATTTCCATATGTTTATCATTGAATCAACAGAAGGGTACATAATCCTTAAACAATTGTATTAAACTTGCAAGTTATCGCAATGGTAATATTTCATATTGGTAAATATTAGCATTTACAAATAATAAATGCAGTCTTGTTTTGTTTCTTGTGAGTAGCTGGCTTGCTGTCTCATCGAGATTTACTTAGTATCACCCTCCAACATTCATGAACATGGTATGCGAAGGTCGGTAGGACAACAATAAAAACGAGACAGTGTCAGAAGTGGATATTACATTGTGCGTGCCAATCGAAGTGGTAACTAAGCCGAGGATAAATATTAATACTTTTAATACCTACAAGGGAATCATAACAATGGCGGATGCAAAAGGGGGTCCGGGAGTTCACAGTGGAACCGCCTTTTTTAACGATCAATGCATTTGAATAGGGACATAAAGTTGGAACACCTCCTTTATCCTAGGTTGGGAACCCCTTTTTGATTTTGACGACCAATGCATTTGAATGGGGACATATAAACTAGTTGAAACACCCCTTTTATCCTAGATTGGACCCCCTTTTTGACGACCAATGCATTTGAATGGGGACATATAGACTAGTTGCAACACACCCTATATCCTAGGTTGGGAACCCCTTTTTAAGAAAAAAATGTCTGGGTCCGCCCCTGCAACACAACAAACCTTCATCTATAATATCCTGAGTGTCTGTGTTCATTTTGTTTTTGACGGTCTGTTCGATATCTCTTGTATACATACGTCTATGTGTGATATATTGATTAATGTTCAAACCATAATAAAGTACACGTAAAATAAACGAGTCTAACTAAACGCTATATATAAGTATGAGTGTTGGACAGTTGACAATAGGGTTATTTTCGTTATTAATTAATTATAATTCAATGATTACAAAAATGTATGAAGTTGTTGTAGAGACCCCCGCAGGTATACCGTAATGGTTTAATAAAATACAATGACAATTTCAAAAAGTAACAATCATTAGTTGTTATTTACATTGCAAATTTATAATGTAAATAAGTTTAAAAAAGTAAAAAAAAAAAGGAACAAAGAAAACACGATATAACAATTTAGAATTTAATTAAAGGCATTATGTTATATTCCAACCTTAACACTTACACCGTCAGATGCGATCTGTCTGCCTACTGTAAAAATTGGTGCAAACGTGAAAAATCTGATAAAAAATCTTTAGACAGTTATTTGAATAAAATTATGAATACTGTTAATATTAGAATATCTCATTTAGAAAACAATTCTGAAATTAATAATAGGAACCATGATATTCCCATTTCTAGAATAAAAAAAAAACAAACTCAAGGTACTCGCAGAGCGGTTTGTGTTCGTACCGGCAGACAATGCAGCCAATAATGTAGTGGTGGTGTGACGCATATACTACACGGAAGTTCTTCAAAACAAAATTATCTATTCCTCTACATTCAGGTCAGTGCGCACCAAAGAGAGTCAAATCGTTAACAAGCATACCACTGCCACTACCCAGCTTAAAGCATCTTCCGAACATTTGAAAGTCCCTTCCATATACTGGTTACCGAAATTACACAAAAAAACATTTAAATTCCGTTTCATGTCCGCTTCGAGTAAGTGTTCTACTACTAATCTATCAGTGCTTCTAGCTACATCCCTTACTACTATCAAAGAACTGGTTATTAACTTTTGTAATAAAGCTTATGAAAATAATGGTATTAATTATTTTTGGAGTGTTAAAAATTCTTTAGAGGTTTTAGACAAAATACATGCTTTCAATGGTCCTTACAATTCTGTTGACAGTTATGATTTTTCTACTCTGTACACTACACTTCCACACAATCTTATAAAGAAAAAGTTTTTGTATTTGATAAAATGGTCTTTCGAAAAATCTCATCGTAATTTTATTTGCTGTCATTCGTTTAAAGCCTTTTTCTGTAACGAAAAAGGAAAGTATGCTAGATACACTTACTGGGAATGTGAGGATATGAATGAAGCTTTAAATTTTCTGCTAGATAACATTTATGTACGTTTCGGCGATAAAGTGTATGGTCAGGTAGTAGGTATTCCTATGGGTACCAACTGTGCCCCTTTAATAGCAGATTTATTTCTATATTGCTATGAATCCCAGTTTATGACCAAACTCAGTAAAGACCCATCATTGTTATATTTGGTTGATACATTCAAAAATACCTGCCGTTATCTGGATGATATTTTTTCGTTGAATAATCCAGAGTTCTCTAAATATACTTCAGAAATTTACCCAAAAGAACTTACTTTAACTAAATCTAACATAAACAGCAGCAGTTGTCCTTTTCTAGATTTAGACATTTTAATTTCAAACGGGAAACTTTATACTAAAATTTACGACAAAAGAGACGATTTTTCATTTCCTATTGTTAATTTTCCTTTTTTAGACGGCGATGTGCCTTTGGCTCCATCATACGGTGTTTATATATCCCAACTCGTTCGGTTTGCCCGTGTGTGTTCGGATGTCATAGATTTTAACGAACGTAATCAATGCATCACTGGGAAATTGCTGTGTCAGGGATTTCGATACCATAACTTACTTAAAACTTTTACTAAATTCTTTCATAGATACAAAATTTGATTAGTAAATTTGGCTATACCTGTAGAAAACTTATTAAAAATGGTATTTCACATCCTAAATTTTATGGTAATATTGTACTGAAAGCGAGGAAATCACTATGTGATCCGTGTAGACTCATCGAACCTTTAAACAAACTTATAAGTAAAGGTTATCGTACCAATATTGTAATTAGATCTCTGAATATAGTTTACATTGGCACTAATATCGATTTTGTCATTAGCAAATTAAAACATAACTAAATTGTATCTTCTTTTGAGGCGGAATGTATAGAGACACAGACACGTTAAATTTTATCTCCACAGAAGTCGCTCCTCACTATCCTACTACCTGTCGATACATTTATTTTTGTCATTGCACAAGTCATGTCTTCTCTGACTGTTCATGACGTTAAAATACTAAATCCCTGGGATGTGTTTTAGTTGATTTTAGTCTCTGATGCATGATTTTTTTTATTATTAATTGTTTTTGGCTTTTAACTAGCTGTCAGTAACTGAGAGTACTCTCAAATCGTATTTTCTTGTTAATTCGACCTGTTGCTTTTTTGTTATTTTATATCTATATACCAGCTTTGATTATTTGGAATATATTCTTAGTTTCACTTCTTCTTACTACATTTGTATAATCTTCAAGATTTACCTGTATTGTTTTAGAACCGTTTTTTTTTTCTAAAGTGAATATTTTCGAAGGGTTAAATATTTCGCAGTGGTGACCTGCCATGGCTTTGTTTGGACTTGTTTGTTTGCTTTTTGGCCTTGACAGTTTGTCCCTAATATTTTATTAACTGTGCATTTGCATTCAGATATCGCAGATCGAATTTATTCGTTTATAGTGTATTAATATACGTTTTTTGATTGAGTTAAGCCTGTCAATTGATATTTTAACGTGTGTTTTTCTATGTTGTGATGTTATGCTATTGTTTCAGAAAAAGGGAGAAGGTTTGGATCCATTAAAACGTTTAATCCCGCTGCAAATGTTTGCACCTGTCCTAAGTCAGGAATCTGATGTACAGTAGTTGTCGTTTGTTTATGTAATTTATACGTGTTTTTCGTTTCTCGTTTTTTTTTATTTTATATAGGTTAGACCGTTGGTTTTCCCGTTTGAATGGTTTTACACTAGTAATTTTGGGGCCCTTTATAGCTTGTTGTTCGGTGTGAGCCAAGGCTCCGTGTTGAAGGCCGTACAATGACCTATAATGGTTTACTTTTTTTAAATTGGTATTTGGATGGAGAGTTGTCTCATTGGCACTCACACCTCATCTTCCTATATCTATTATGTTATATTCCAACCTTAACACTTACACCGTCAGATGCGATCCTTTGAAATAAAATACGAAGTAAAACGCAGCTCCATAGTATATATATATATCTACTGAGCACGTGTGTCACATCTGTTACATTTCATTGTCCTGCAATAGGTATTTCCACGCGAATTAAAAGATTTTAAAAAACGCGGATAGGGAAAAAGGGGGGCGTAGTTCTGTAAATGTTAATACATTTAATTTGAATATTGTTGATCTCTATACTAGTATGCCTTTTGATTTTATAAGTCGTTTGGATGATGTTTCGTTTTTATATTCCTCATGTTCTTTTGTTTAAATGTAACTAGAACACACCCGCGAAATCACAGCTTTTGAACTAATGTAGGATGATTTTTTTGTAAAAGATATTATGTATGGAGAATTTCATAAAAGATATCAAAAGCCCTCTCCTTTTTTTTCAAAGTCCGATATTTGTTTCCTTTCTGTTGAATTCAATTATTTTCGTGTTTCTGGCCTCAGACCATATTATTCTTCTGACTCCTTTGCTACAATGCATATTTTGGTTAAAGTGAAATTAAATTAGAGATTTGCACCGCTTCAAACATGAAATAAATGTAACTGCTTATAATAATATAGACCATTATTAGTATATGCTTCTAGGACAATCAATCAGTGCTTCTTGCGTGTATAAATGGCTAAGACCGACTAAGGTTAATTTGAGGGGTGGTAGGAGGGGTCCTGATCCCGAAATACCGGGCTTAAAAACATGAAATCCAGAAATGCAGAATTTAAAGAAATTCATATCCCGAAATCGAAAATATATTCACGGATCCCGTAAGGATCAATCTCCAAATCAGTCCAGAACATAAAAACACCCGATCTCGACGTCCTGAGAAAGGTCATGCCTCCCTCTAATCTCTACCCTACTTTCATTTTGCCCAAATTAATTACTACTTTCACTTTCAACAATACATTTTTATGCCCCATTTATGGGCATTATGTTTTCTAGTCTGCATCCGTGCGTTAGTTCGTTCGTTCGTTCGTCCGTCCGTCCGTCCGTCCGTTTGTCCCGTTTCAGGTTAAAGTTTTTGGTCGAGGTAGTTTTTGATGAAGTTGAAGCCCAATCAACTTGAAACTTAGTAAATATAGTGCCGATGTGGCATCCGTGTACTATGGACACATTCTTGTTTCCACATGTTTTACTTATTTTAATATATATGCAACTGGTATGACCCCTTAAATAGTTAACATTTCAAAGAAAACAGTAGACAGAATACAGAGAGTCTCTATAGGGAAAAAGGTACTATTTATTCTGCCATAGGCGACAATATTAACATTTTCTAAATTAACCACTTTTTTTAGATAAAACCTGGACAAAACAGTTATATGTTGTTGTGTTAGTACTTTATTATTGTGTTTTAAAAATTAAAGCCAAATAGTATCATGACCAACTTCCAACGGAGCTTGTTTATGTTATCCATGCCCACCGTCATTTTGCACCAAATTTATGAAATTTTGCAAGTCTTTTTAAATAATTCTCTAGAAAATATTTCAATAGGTTTCAAAATTTATATTGTAAATATACACACTGCAGTTATTCATAGATAAATAAAAAATATATTGTACCCTTACATCCAATCACAGCGCTCCTAATTTGACTTCCTTCACCTGCCTTGGGTACACAAAAGGCCAACCTAATGCTGGGAAAATTAAATACTACCGTTTTCCCTATATATTAAAGTAGTATAATCATAGTTTACATGTAGATAGACGCGGAAAATTATTGTCCTCTCTAAGGAGGTATAAAAGTTGTGGTTCTTGCGACCTAAACACCATGATATGGAGAACGCTGTGATTGGCTTATTTATTTTTGATTTTTGTTATCTATCATACGATTGGTTGTACTTGTGCATGTTTCAAACCGGAAGTCTCCATACCACTAAGCGTCAGTCTAATGACGGAATCAATATCCGGACTCCTTTTTTTGTCGTTTTTCTCCAAAAATAACTCAATCCGAATAATCATAAGAATGGATGACAAATGCGACTATGCATGTTACCTATAGAACACAGAGGCATGATGATTAATTTATCGTGGAAGGAAGAGAAGCGGCACACAAAATGAGGTCTTCTCGTTTAATAGTATAGATTAACCAGTTTTAGAAATAACTTAAATCTATTGACAAAACTCGTGCACGTGACTGAATAAAACACATTTCTCATAAGGCTCTTGGCTGAAGATAGTTACATGTATTTAATTTTTGTACGTAAGTAGTAAGTTTGAATGTTTCTTCTTGGAAATCTCTGCCAAATCCGAACTTGTTTGAAGAATGTTAATTCTGCGGTCACCTTGTGCACCATTTACGAATTAGAAAAACTTGTATGCTTGAAACGTTCGTTGGAACAGCGTCAAAATCATGTTCTTATTGGGAACACCGATCGCGCAAAGCGATCAGTGGACTATCAATCAAACCACAATCTTCTTTTTTTATATTATTAATGGCTATATTATATGCACACCACTGGATAGATGTTTTTGACTGCAGAATGTTGAATATCCGGAATTAATATTATATATTATGGATTGTTTAAATGTAACCAAAGTACGTTGACATGTGCATATAGTTAAATGACGCATGTAAATAAATTGATCCCTAGTGGAAATGTGTCTCATTTACGATCATACCTCGTCTTGCTGTTAGGGTCTTTATACGGAATATATTTTCTGTACTGTTGTCAATTGTTGAATAAAACCAGATAATAAATATCGGTAACAATTTCACGGTGAATTAAATTACAACGGGAAAATATTTCACAAAAATATCTTAAACAACATATAATATGAAGTAGTAAGGTTTTCTTTTATAATTGACTTCAAGGAAATTGTTTGGCACATTTATAAATCTATGAAGATACATTTATTTTATTAAACTCTTTTTAAACTTTACACATTCAGTGTTTACAATGGCCTCTATTAGTGAACCTTTTTGAAAATCCCTGGCATTTTAAATAGTTCAAAGTCCACGCTACATCCAAATTCTGTATATAACTTTAGACAATATAAAACTAGCTTAATGATTCTCTTTTCATGTTAATGGAGTAATTCATTATCCACAAATATAGATTCAATTTGGATATTTCTGTTAACACAAAATCAGAAAAAAAGAAATATTTACTCTGATGTTGTAAACATTTCCCAGCGGAAATATCTTTAAAAGACAGATTTCAATAAATTCATTATAAAAAAAACCAAGAATAAACGATCTTTTTAAAAATTGTTTTCAAGTATTTTTTGTCTGAAATGTATTTACGAACTAAATGGTTTTACCGTACTTTTCAATTTACGTCAAATATGACGAACATTCTATTGGCTTATTAAAACATTGGCAATTTTTCTTTAACATAACTTAATCTAATTTAATTCTATAAAAGGCAGCTGAAGTGTGAGGAGTGCGTCAATTACAAGCCTCTTTAATCAAGTAAAATGGAATAATAATTCAACAAGAGGACTTTTACTTAATGCAAATGCATTTGAACACGGGAGCAACGTTCAAGGTTTTTGTCATATTACTAAGTGCATGGAATTTAGGTAAGTTGGCATTTGTGTTTTAAATTTTTATTTTTTTTTTATTTTTGGTGTCTTAACACCACTTTTTAGCACCACATTTATGCTATTTCGTGGCGGTCAGTTTTTTATTGGTGGAGGAAGGTGGAATGCACGGATAAAACTACCGACCTTCGAAAACTGACAATTCAAGTCAAATAAGAATAATCTAATTTTGGATGTAACGTGTCTTCTGATTGGCTGACGTTATTTTGTTATGAGCCCCGGCATAGACATAATTTAGTCATGTGACCGTGACGTCATCAACGTTTTTTCATGTTTTTTTACGGTTTAAAATGAAATTTAGAATTAAATTATAAGAAATGACTGTAATATTTTTTCTGTCTATTCGAAATAACATAAAAAATGTGGTGCACACTGCTAAATAACGCGCGTTATTCAGTGTGCACCAAATTTTTTATGTTATTTCTTCATAGACAGAAAAAATATTACAGTCATTCCTTAATTGGAGTCAAAAATGTTTCTGCGACAATTTGAATTGACGTTGTTTTTGCAATGGGGAATTATGGGTAAATTCCAAGGCTGATCTTCTCAGTATCTACAGATAAGAAGTTTGCGTTATGAATCAGGTCATGTATGCATAAAGCTACTTAAGTTAAGATTTGTTCCGAACGGACAGATTTTTAGGCCCTATTTATGAGCATTATGTTTTCTGGTCTGTGCGTCCGTCCGTTCGTCCGTCCGTTCGTCTGTCCGTCTGTCCCGCTTTAGGTTAAAGGTTTTGTTCGATGTTGTTTTTGATGAAGTTGAAGTCCAATCAACTAGAAGTCGAAGTAAGTACAAATGTTCTCTATGATATGACCTTTCTAATTCTAATGCCAAATTAGAGGTTTTACCCCATTTAAACGGTCCACTGAACATAGAAAGTGATAGTGCGGATGGGGCACTTATGATTATCAAAATCTGAGATGTTCATAAAATTTTTCGAAAAAACAAAAAGAAAGAAGTTTTGCACATATTATTATTTCAAGTACACTTGTTTTTTGTATTTAACAAATACAGAAAGAAAAAAAAAATCAATTTATTTGGTGAAGCATCTTTTTTCTTTGAATTTAAATCTGAAGAGACAAGAAATACGTAAACGTTTGTTATTTTCCAAAATAGAATGTAATATAATAAAAAAAAAAAAAAAAAACAACTTTTACAGAATTGTACTGTTTCAAGATTATCTATTTTTTTGGAAAATAACTTCAACTGATATAGTACTTCATAAGATATGTAACTTTTAAATATCATAATGATAGATATGGTCTATAGAGTGGGTCAAATTGGGGTCTTAGCGTGACGCGGGATTGCCGATTTTTTGTAAGCGGGACACGTGAAAGTCCAATTATTGTGTCGTGAAAACGGAAAATGAGGTCTAGCGGGACCCGGGAAATGACAAAAAAAAATGAGAATTGCTTACGTACATAGTGTAAGCGGGATACGGGAATCTGACAAAACAGTAAGCGGGATCCGGAACCGGAACCCCCCAATGAGACCCCCTATAAAGGTACAATACATCATTTATAGTATTGTCTTCTTTTGTACTACAATTTAGTAAGGAAATTCCGCTGAAAGTGAAATAAAACTAAATTACTGAACAAGTTTAAAAACGATTTGCATAACATTGGGTTCACATTATAAAAGTATAAAATTGCTGCTTACGACAAAATGTACAAAATCCAATTTTGTATCATTACGGTACTAAAATAGCACAATAATTTTTAAGCATTTGAATAGTACTTTATCATTTCAGTACAAGACTGTTTGGTTCTTTAAAGACTATAAAGTTTTAAATTGCTAAAAGAATACAAGTGTAAGGTAAATTTGCGGCGAGTTTATAGCGTTTTAAGTGGTCATTTATTGACATACAGATTAACTAAAAGAAAACAACTTTAATTTTATGACCAGAAACATAATTGATGTATTTATAAATGTAGCACATTAATGTTTATTGTAGGTTGTGTTGACGGCTGTGATGTTTTTGAACCCCCACAAAATGCTACAGTTTTGTCAGAAAATTCTACGACAGTAATTCTACAATGTAATACCGGATTTCAATTAAAAGAAGGAGACCTAATTCACAGATGTCAAAATGGAAAATGGGGGAAAATGCCGTTTTGCTCACGTAAGTGTTTAATTACATGTATAATGCAACATCATTTGTAACTTCCATTTTGATTGGATATTGTCATCAATTGTTATGGCACGTATCCGCAAGCGCAGACGACGTATGCAAGATCTGTTTTCTGTCATTTTTTTTTTAGAATGGAGATAACCAGATTGTATTTTTATCTCCGACGGCATCAAATGGTGATTTAATGGTCAGTAAACTTAATTTGCGACCATATAATCACCAAATGATGTCGTCAGAGTTTGAAATAAAGTACAGTAACTGTTGTTTCCTAATTGATATTAATTACAAAGAGATGTTATATGAGTGCCAATAAAACAACTATTCACGATAGACCGAAGAACAAGGATGTACACAAATATATAATTTTTTTTTAGCTGTGAAGTCACTTCTATAGCGTTATCCAGTCGGTTACAATGCATGGTTCTTTTGTGCTGTTTTATGTGCTGTCCTATTTTGTTTTACGTGTTTGTCTTTATTCTGTGGTTAGTCACCACTTTGGTGTTGACATGAACATCAATTATATGGTCGGTTTTATAAATTTACTGTTTGCAAAAGTAAGAATTATTCTAAATTATAAGGATTTTCTTATCCAAGGCATAGATAGCCGTATTTGGCACAACTTTTAGACTTTTGGGTCATCAATGCTCTCCAACTTTGTACTTGTTTGGCTTTCTTTACTTTTTTATCTGAACGTCACTGTGAGTCTTATTTAGACGAAACGTCCGTATGGTGTACTTAATTATAATCGCGTCTCCCTTTGATAACTATTTGCATATCGCAATGTCCTATTGTAATGTTTATTTGTGTATTTATATGTCCTAAATGTTCTTGTATTTATTTGTACTGTAGTCCTGTCTTGTCATGTGGTCATTTTAACGTTATATTTAACATTGCCATTAAAGCGCGAGTTGTGGCTAGCCGCAAAACCAGTTTCAACCCACCATTGTGTCTTAAAATGTCCTATACCAAGTTAGGAAAATGGCAGTTGTTATCTTATAGTTTATTTCTGTGAGTGTTGCATTGTCGTGTTATTTTTTTGTTGCACGTCATTGTTTCTGTTGTTTCGTTGTTTTCCCATTATAGTTGATGTATTTACCTCAGTTTTAGTTTGAAATCCGGCTTTGTTTTCTCTTAATCGGTTTATGACTTTCGAATAGCGGTACACTACTGCTGCCTTTATATATAAATCACTATATGGCCTTCAAATTAGAGCAAAACCCATACCGTATACTAAGCAGTAAAAGACCTCGGCATAACCTAAAAAAAAAAAAAAAAAAACAATTAAAAGTTGGCACACTAAAAGACATATTTATGCTTAAAAATCAACAAACGAAAATCGAATAAGTAAAACAGCTTTCAATTTCTTTTATCGTCAGTTCACTAATGGGTTTATTTTAACCCTATATGTACGACAAAGTGTAATATTGACTGTAAAAAGGCCCTATCATCATTACAACACGGCAACATAAATTCTTCAAAGGCTGTTTCTAGATGATGAAGGCAAACTCTGTCAAAGTTTAATAACATTCAAAGAATGTTCAAGTTGTTGCTGTCTATAAACTAAACCCCAAGCTGTCTGTAAAAATATAATGAATCATTCTATAAGTACAAATTCTAAAAAAAATATTTTTTTCATAATTTTGCTTCAGATATTCGTTATCAGAATAAATCTGCAAAATGATGATGATGACTAAAAAGAATAGCTATTTGGAAAAAATATATAAACCCATACACACTGTAATGGAAAAAGGATGACACCGCTTTATATCTTAATGTTAAGCAAAACAACAAAGTTGATTTAGCAGTAACATATTAAAGAATGGAAAGGAATATTCACAACATGTTGTTCTTGATTCTGTTTTTAATCAGGAAACATCTTTAGGCTCATTTTAAGTTTGATTTCCTTGAAGGTTTGACTTAATACAATCGGTTTATATAATAACTATTTCAATGTTTAAAATATGTTATGGAAAATATTTTCCAATTTGAATTCTCAGTTCTAATAATTAAAAGAAGTACATTTAGTCATTAAGTATCTTATTTTTGACTGAATATCATCATTACATAATATGAAATTCTAAAGCAATGATGTTAAATATGAAAAACGCCACGGTTCAGTAAAAAAGAATAAATAATTGAAATGATGTTAGCAGCAATTTGCATCCAGGCTGGCATTTGATATTTCAGTCGTTAAAACAGTAATCCAAAGAGGCAATCACCAAAAAGATACATTCATAAATAAATAATGTTATCGTCAAGGCTGAGAAATATGATAATTACTATCAATACAATACTGGAATGTCATTTACCGCTAGCAGACCTTTGGTAATTCATGCTTTATTGTCATTCTAATTAATGTTTTCTGTTAATAAATAACTCAAGTAAAACTAAAAATTGAAATACATGCAAGTTTGAAAAAAGAAAGAATCTCGAAGTGTTACATGTCTATCATTCAATGAAATCATGCAGTGTTATAAAATTATAGCTTTAACAGCTGTTTTATACATGTATGTAATGTTCTTGCATTTATTTGTACTCTAGTCCTGTCATGTTGTGTTATCAGTGACGCTCAGATCAAAATAATTATAAAGCCAAACAAGTACAAAGTTGAAGAGCATAAAATGTTAAAGAATGAAATGGAATATTTACAACATTTTGTTCTGTATAGACGTCACGTACGGTATTGGTGTTAGGTTTGGTAACGTTAGTTTGACGTTATTTTTCATGCATTGTATAAGTAACGTCGTACTTTTTTCACTTCGTGCAGCTCAATCATACAGCATAATTTACATGAGCGGTTTGCTTGACTTGCTACGTATAGAACCGAAATGCAAAAGCGGCACATATATTTTTTTTTAAGTACAGTTAAATTAAAACAGAAAAATAATATTCATTTACATTAGTATCCCCTTGGAGCAAAGATATCTTCTCTTTCTTTTATTTTAAATGAAAAAGGATATTTAAAAAAAAGTTTAAACCACTGTCTTTTCTGCTGCTTTTTCTTTTAGTTTAAACATATTTATTTATAGTGTATTGGAAAACAAGTTATTACAACTTATATTAATTCGTTTCCACTTTGAGGGTGCGAGTGCTTCCTTGTAGCCTTAGCCTGTTCTTTTGAAATCTTAATCTTTTACGTGCAAGAGATATTGCTTTCATTGGACGGACTTTCATTGTTTAAAAAGACCATCATACTCGCGAATGGTGTCAAGGGCTTATTCTTTTATCCGCTTTTGAAAATTTCCGAATAAAAAATTTATCAGTTGAACCGTTTGTTTCATCGCCTGTATTAAATGTTAAAAGAATCAACCTCAACCGTTCAAAGCAAATTCAAAATTAACCACAATAAAATTAATTTAATCAAATTTGCCAATTACATAAACAAAAGAAAAATTTAATCTCAACTATGAACAAGAAAACAGATGGGCGCTGCCGCGCAGATAATTATAGCTAACAATTTTAAACACTAGGGGACATTTTAGCGCAGAAATTAGAGCCCATTTTAGCGCAGGATTAATCCGTTCAGCTGTATTATCGATAGCCAATTTTAGCGAAAACTTTCCTAGTTAAATAATACTAAAACCATGAGCATTAATTTATGCTGGCTTTATATTAAAGTTGTATGTAAATATATATGTTCACTTTGGTTCAGACATGATATTTTTTTAAATTGTGCTGTCTTGCTTCTATTTAAAAAAAATATTGATCATTAATCATTAATCATAAAAAGGGTTAAAGCATTGCTCTAAAATGGGCATTGATAATTTCCATTTTCGCTCGAATTGGTTAAAAATCTTGGGCTAAAATGGGCTTTACTTTGCCGCTAAAACGTTAAATTTTTTTCTCTGAAATGTCCTACCAATGAGCTAAAATGTCCTCCGCAGAAACAGATACAGCTATTAATTTTAATTAGATTCGAGAAATCTGTTAAGATATTGTATATAAAAAATATATAAAAAAGTTATGGTTTTGCATGATAAGATATTTGCTACAGAAGTCTTTGAGGGCCATGCAAATTTACTTTTTTTCAATTTGATATAACAAATAAATTGTAATATAACAGATTATCAATTTGATATAACAAATTATGATAATTTGAAATAAAAATTTATAAATTTGATATATCAGATCCCTTTTGCACTGATTGTGCATGGGTTTTCTCTTCTAGATCTCGCGCATGGGTCTTTGTTTTTAATAAAAAGTTTGCAAACAAAATAAATATTGAAACACATATATAAAGAAAATTTCCTTAATCCTTGTATGTGCCCATCGAAATTGGTAAAAAAGCATGCCAGGATTTTGAAGAAGGGGAAGCATTTGTATCCTTGCATGTTCCTATGTCCCTAGAAACATACTATTCATTCTTTTGGATTGATTGGATTGATTTTCTTATGTGCAATATAAATTGATCCTTTTTCTATTATAATCGTTCGTTCTTAGACACCAGGTCCCATGCACTGAATAGAGAACGTTCAAACTAGTCCCCCAAACTGCCCCAAATAAAAGATAAAAGGGGAGGGAGAGGGTTTCAGAAACATTAAACCTGTTAAGAATGTTTTGAATAGGTATTCAATGACATATTTGTCGCTGGACGTCAGATAAACTATGAATCTATACACAAAAAAATGCGCCAATTTAGGTTACGCAGTTTCAATCATTCTCATTATTATAATTAAATCCTACTATTAGTAGAGAAATTGACAATTTGTTATTTCTAATTGATAATTTTAATATCAAATTGATAATCTGTTATATCAAATTGATAATTTGTGATACCAAATTGATAATCTGTTATATCAAATTGATAATTTGTTATATCAAATTGATAATTTGTTATATCAAATTGATAATTTGTTATATCGAATTCATAATCTGTTATATCAAATTCACAATTCGTTATATCAAATTGGAAAAAGTTTTAATTAGCATGGCACGTTAAGGCTTCCGTATTTTGCGAAGTTAGTCACTATATGTCAAGTTTTACAGAACGTAACGTCAAAACAAGTAAAAATGCATGGTGTGACATTGTGACTAGACAAAAGTAGTCGCTGACTGTGTCGTTAATACTTCCAACATGTGATCGAAAATGGGTTAAAAAAAATCCCTGAACAGTAGATTTTAATGTTATATAATATTTTTTGTGCTATTATAATTTCAAATTTTTCCCCTCCAAAACTGTATAATATGACTTATCATACTTGTAACAAAAATGTAAAAAACGGAGTTTTGTGACATTTTGACTAGACAAAAACAAAAAGATCGCGTTTATTTTTTTTTTCAATATTTTCTCTTAAAATTTCGACACACTTTATTTTCATACACTTAAAAAAAAAGTTTTCACGTTTAAATAAAATTTCATATCGTAGAAAAGACTGCAACTGCCTATTACTTTTCATAAGATACTTAACAAATGCGCCAAAACGTCAGAAAACGGCGAGTGTGACATTTCAACGGATTTAATGAAATGAACAATTTAGGACATAATTCAAACAATACTTACTAATTGAAGACATAGAAAGTTGTATATTTATTGTATAATTTTGACACAGGAAGGGTGGATATGTAAATTGTGGTTTGGATCTGCAGCATTCGTTCGAATTTTGAAGAGCTCCAAAACATATGCGAGATTTGGGTTTTGTGACAGAAATACAAATTTAAAAAAATCGTTAATTCTGCCACGATCTTTTGAAATGTTGTAACAAAACTTTTTATTTTTTTCCCTTATTATATACGGAAGAAAAAGATATATCATTTTCGGAATAATCTATTCGAATTACCTTTTAAAATCACTCTTTACTTCACCCCTATTCATATTTTTTCTCTATTTTCGGCTTGACCACAAAACAAAGTGAACTTTTCGTCCTGGTCAGACGCGTTCAGTTAACGATGACGTCATAAATAAAACATACATCATTAACACCAAAGACTACTCTTGCTAGGAGTACAACTTTTTTAATAAGTTTAAAAAATTACAAGAATAACTTCAAAGCAACGCTGATCATATGTTGCGGTGTTACTTGTCTACACGCTCAAAATCAGTGTTATAAGGGATCATTTGAGTAACAAAATGAATGAAAGTATTGATTTTAAAGCATATTCCATTTCTATTTTTAATTACGCACATTTTGATATATACATTTATATAGTTATCAATTCCGAAACTTCTAACAAATGCAATAAAGGCGAACTGGAAAGCAAAACCCGTATTATCACCAACACCGTACGCGACGTCTATACTGTTTATAATCAAGGAAAAGTTTTAGTTTGATTTCCATGAAGGGTTGACTTTATGTATAATCGCAACATGCAATAAATGTTTCAATGTTTAAAATATGTTATTGATGATAATTATCAATTTAGATTCTCAGTGTTGATGATTAAAAGAAGTGCATTTAGACATTAAATATATTTTGTTGACTGAATCTGTTCATTGCATAATTTGAAATTTAAAAACAATGAATTTTTATATGAAAAACGGCACGGCTCAGTATACAATCTTTTTAATTAATATGATGTTAGCAGTGTTCTGCATCCTAGCCGGTATTTTATGTTTCAATCGTCAAAAGAATAATCCAACGATACAACCACCAAATAGATACATACATAAATAAATAATAATATCGTCAAACCTGAGAAATATTTTAATAATTATAATCAATACAATACTGGCATGTCAGTAACCGCTAGCAGTCCTTGGGAAATTCATGTATCATTGTCATTTTGATTAAATGTTAATAAAAAATAAAGTTATTCAATGAAAATTGAATTTTACAGTCCTCGAGGTCATACAGTTTAAGGATGTATTCCTCTGACTTTTCAGTCTCGTTCAGTCTCGTTGAAATCTCGTTCTTGAATTATTTCCAAAACATGTGATACAAGTGGAAAATATCAATGAATTTTAAAAATATTATAATCACACATAACTCTGTGAAAAAATTGTGTATTTACAATGAATGGTTTTTGAGTGATCCCGTTTTTGAATTTCGCGACCAATCAAGTCAGTATTTTTTGCCAAAATTTTGAGAAAATGGGTTAGGGATACAAAAAATGATTTTACAAGAATGATGTACATCCCATATCATTTTGGTCTTTTCAAATTTCTTAGATATGTATTTTTTTAATCATTGATAACAAAAAAGTTGAAATAATATGCATTTGGTTCTTAAAACTGAGAAAAATCACAAAAATACAAAATTGACAGCATGGTAAATTTTACACAAAAAAGCGTCAAAATATGATAAAACTTTCTTATATTAACACCTACCTATAGTTTTTTTAAGTAAAATTTATTCAGATTGGGCCACTTAATCTTTATAGAAAGTATGAAAAAAAGTTTAATTGTGGAACTGTGATTTTTTTCATGACAATAGCCAAAAAATAGGTGAAAATCGATGAAAAATGGGAAAATCATCAAAATTGGGCATTTTCAAAGGTCCGTAGCAAAAAATAAAGTGCACCACCATATGATTTTTTCCTCACCAATTATTTTGTTACAGTCTTATAAACCCAAAAATCAGGTTAAGAAAAAAAGTTTAATTCTAGAAATTTTTGGCTCCTCAGAGGTGTACATCCTTAATTAAAAAGTAAAATCACAAAAAAAATTAATTCAGATTTAAATCAAATTGGAAAGTCCTTAATCACATGGCAAAATCAAATGACAAAACACATAAAAAAACGAATGGAAAAGAACTGTCTTATCCTGACTTGGTACAGGCTTGCCGCAAAACATGTTTAATCAACCATTTTCTACATTTAAAAACGCCTGTATCAAGTAATGCAATATAACAGTTGTTGTCCATTCGTTTGATGTGTTTTGCAATTTGATTTAGCCATTTTATTAGGTACTTTACGTTTCGAATTTCCCTTGGAGTTCAGTATTTTTATGATTTTACTTCCAACAACCAAACAGTGTGTGAATGACAATTAAAAGTCTGACAAAAGACGTAAAAGGGTAACTTTAACCCTATGTACAATGATGTATGGCAAAGTGTAATATTGACCGTAAAAAAACAAGGCTCAATCATCAGTTCATCACGGCAAAATAAGATGCTAGAACATAAAGACAACTTTGTCAAAATTCGTAACATTCGAAGACAGTCCAAGATGTTGCTGTCTACAAACTTAACCCCAGGCTATATGTTAACAAATGATGCAAATAATAATAAGTAAAAATCATAAATAAAAATATTTATTGCATAATTTTACTTCAAGTATTCTAAATCACAAAAACATCTTCTGCCAAAATGATAATAATGACTAAAAAGAATAAGTATTTGAAAAAAGATCTAATTGGAATGAAAAAAAGTATGACCTCACTCTTATCTAAATTTTGAGCAAAATAACAAAGTCTATTTAGCAGTAAAATATTAAAGAATGAAACGGAATACTGTCAACATTATGTTCTTTATACTGTTTTTATTCAAGAAAAAGCTTCAGTCTGAGTTTTAGTTTTAATTTCCACGAAGGTTTGACTTTATGCAATCGCAATATATAATATCTTTTTCAATGTTTAAACTATGCTATTGATAATAATTATCAATTTAAATTCTCAGTATTGATGATTGAAAGAAGTGCATTTAGACAATAAGTATCTTTTTTGACTGAATTTGTCCATTACATAATATGAAATTCTAAAATAATGGTTTTTGATATGAAAAACGCCACGGTTCAGCAGTATTCTGCATAAAAGCTGGCATTTTATGTCATTACCAAAAATAAGTGTACATAAATAAATAATCTAATTTTGGATGTAACGCGTTTTCTGATTGGTTGACGTCATTTAGTTTATCAAATCATAGACACAATGTTGTCATGTGACCATGACGTCATCAACGTTTTTTCATGATTTACGCCGGTTTAAAATGGAATTTAGAATTAAATTATAAGAAATAACTGTAATATTTTGTCAGTCTAGTCGAAATAACATAAAAAATGTGGTGCACACTGTTAAATAACCCGCTACTCTGCCGTTTTTTGGCGCCTGTCCCAGTTCAAAAGTCTTTGCCTTTGTTTGTTATCTATGTTATTTTTTAATTCCAGTTCATTCATATATTTGAAATTCGGAGTTAAGTGTGACAATCATTTTCACTGAATAAGTAAATATGTTTGTTTATGGCCCAACTGAATCCCTCCTCCAGGAAATTCTCACTGCGTTGAAGATACATTTGTGGCTATATTGTGTCGGGAAATGAATTGGTTAATACAATTAAACTATGGAAATCATCAGAAGAATATGTGAAAGTGACAAACAAAACCAAAGAGCAGACAACAGCCAAAGTCCATCAATGGGTCTTCAACGCGGCGAGAAAATCCCGCTCCCGGAGATGGTCCTCAGCTGATCCCTTAATTACATTATGGACTAGGTCAGTGGAAATTGATTTCACACTAAACTCCAAAACATATAAATGAACTAAAATTAAAAAAACCATCAAGACTAACAAAGGCCATAGGCTTCTGACTTGAGACAGGCGCATAAATGGGGCGGGGTTAAACATGTTTTGTGAGATCTCAACCCTCATATATATACATACCTTTTCGTTAACTGAAATGAAACTTGGACAGGAGGTTTCCTGAATACACACGCCATTCCGATGATTTTCTTTTCCATTCTTCCATATTTTAATGATACTCCATTTTTGTTTTGGCTTAACATTTAAATAAGGTCTTGGTTTAAGAATCTTTTTTTTTAATAACATATAACTTTATAAAACCGTCATTATTATTTAGATAGTTTGTTGCGACATAGTACGATATATATGGGATGAGAGCGAAGCTCGAATCCCAATATATAATTTATTGACCCCATATATATCATGTTAGGTCATTAGCACAGTGTGTAACAAAGTTATCTTACCGACTATATTAAAAGAGGGATGAAATATACCAAGGGGACAGTCAAACTCATGAATCGGAAATAAACTGACAACGCCATGGCTAAAAATGAAAAAGACAAACAGACAAACAATGGTATACATGACACACCATAGAAAACTAAAGGATAAAAATCACGAACCCCACCCAAAACTACGGGTGATCTCAGGTGCTCCAGAAGGGTAAGCAGATCCTGCTCCACATTTGGCACCCGTCGTGTTGCTTATGCGATAACAAATCTGGTAAAAAGTCTAATTCGGTAGGTCACATTCATGAAAGGGAAGGGGATTGTAGTTACGACGTAATGAACATATCCGATATCATTTGGGAAATGGTTATTCCATACCGGTCAACCAACTCGTGATTGCGTCCGAAGGGATGATTTCAACTTCACCATTTGGAACTCTTGGTTTAATAGTTTCCTTGTGAGCAGCAACCCTCTATCAAGAAAATCATGAAAGGAAATGCAAGCACGGGAATATCGTATTAATTTGGAGATAAAATACCCCGTATGCAGGTGCTGCTGGAATGTTGCTACTTAGAAATGGAAAGTTCACAATTGGAAAGCTAAAATCATCTCTTTTGTCGTAAAGTTTCGTTTTCAACCGACCCTCGTTGTCAATTTCCAGATGTAAGACAAGCTATGAGGCCGACTAAACTGTATCTGTAGTATCCTTTATCTCTAGTTCGAAGAGATAGATGCGTTCCACATAGTCACCAAATTTTTAATTATTAAGAAAGAACATCATCTATACAGCGGAAAGTAGAGTTAAAGGATATCGCTTACTTCTTATACATGTGGTATTTTAAAAGACTTGTGGCATATCTAAATGTTTGAGTCTTCAATACGTAATGTTAAGACCCTATTTCCATATGTCTATACAAAAATAAATAACAACAATAACAACTTGTTAGCTTTAAATGGAATTTATAAATTTATTTCAATCGTTCATTATTATTTTTTTTCGTCTGTTCAAAGTTTTCAAGTTTTCCCACAAAACCGTGTTGTTGTTATAAACACCATTAACCATATTGAAATAACTAGCCTGACTTGAAATATATATAGGTCTCCACGGAGTTGCTTTTAACTTCTCACATTTCTAAAAAATGTATATGAGGTAAGATAAAGAATGTTATAGCCCACATGCCGTTGTTAATGAAATTAACAACGTCGTCATACGTAAAATAATGATAAACAGATTATCATTGGTCACCTCAACTCGATTGCTTTTTCAACTTTCGCCGTACCGGCTCAAGCGAGAAAATTTATCTCGTTGAGATGACTTACGATAATCTATCATTATAATAAGAAGTTAAGATATAAAAACATGAATAATTACTTTCAAATAATCTATTGAATTTAGAATTAATTCTGATAATGGAAATGAGACAATATAACATATCATATTGTGTATCCTTGAAGTAAATATTGAAGATCATTTTGATTAATCCCATCAATTCCTAATGGAGAAATTTAAAATGTTTACAGAAACAATAAGGTGAAGTTCAGTGCCCAAAGTTGGTTTTTATTGTTTTTGAAATATATTTCTGATTAAAAAGAATTTGCACTTCATAATACTGCAAGCATACATGTTACAAAAGGCATGATGTTTTGCAATTGCATTGGTTTCATATTTACGTTTTCCAGTTGCATGCAAACAATTAAAATAAACACAATTAGAAAAATATGAATAGAATTTTAAGCACAAGATATTTAGAAACATTTAAAATTCCTTTAAGATTTTTTTAAAATAAAAATTGTTTTTAAAATGTCTTTATAATCCTTTAAAATATCCTTTACTATTTTTCCTATATAATTCTTTTTCAAAAACCAAAACAAATCCGATCTTATAACTTATACGTTTATTTATATACACATTGTTAACGCATATCTTCTTCGTCTACAGCGATAGAATGCAGCGCTCCAGACCTTGATGACAGTTTTAACAACTATACCGGAATAAATGCTTACGACAGCGTGTTTTACTATGCATGTAAATCTGGTTACAAGTTCAGATTCGGAGACGTACCCTATACAACTTTGAGATGTAACGAAAGTGGACTGTGGGCAGCGCACGTGCATGCACTATTTGACTTCGGATGTTACGGTATAGTTACCAATTTAGCTCAACTAAAGTATCATCTTTTTTTTCCATTTAGCCATTTAGATATAGTTCTTGAATACCATGAGTATATACAAATTAGCATATTCATCTGACGATATCGGGATATCGGTATGTACTCCGATCTTAACATGTACTTGTGATTTGTTACAAACCGGTATTTTTAAAAATAAACAAACAAATGTGGAAATGTTGAGGACTTTATTAAATCTATATTTGGGTAAGATGATGCAAGCATACGACTTTTATTGCGTCTTACACTTTGAAAAGCAAATAATCTTTTACTACTTTATTAAAATATTGTGTAAAAACGTTAATGATGAGCTATGAAAGTCAAGTGTCTCGAGCATTTTTCTGAGGAAGTTTTAAAAAATTTCAAAGAAATATTTTTACAGTGGGTTAGCTTTCATTAGTCTTCAATATCCTATAGATTAACAACTTTTGTTTATATTGTAATTTAGCATCTTCATTGAAGGTAGAGCACGAATGAACAGTTAATTAATTATATTTATGTGCCATTTGTATGCAAGAGTGACATTCCTTTGTATTATGTGCCGATTCGAAAAAGTTATGCGAGTATTGTCTCCCTTTAACAGGTTCTTTAACTTATAATTAAGCATAGGTTTCTGATATAATTTTGAATAATTACAAAATGTATCAATTCAATATATTTCAGTTTTTGTTATTAGTGTATCAAAAACATTGATGTACGAATATAATTTCATAAATTTGAAACGTTTAAAATGATTACATACCAATATAAGAACCGTTCATCTTTTTTTTTGGTAAAGACTATAAATGAAAGTCGAATTATTTATCTTCCCTTCATGATAGATTGATTAGGAAATTAACCCGAGTTATCTAATATCAATCACAGAGAGGAACTAGCAAGAAATGTTTAATTAAAGCTTATTTAACGTTAATACAATGTTTCACTATAAACGAATGTATACACATATAAGGACTTTGTTAGCTAAATCTACAAGTTTTATTAGATATTATGAATTTTTATTACAATAGATTTATATGCCATACAAAAGCATGAATACAAATCGTGAAGAGTACACTATTTTTTTTAAGCGTAAAACGCGATTAAAATATCAGTTATGTAAGACTATGGAAGGATACTGATTTTAAATAGATGACACAATAGTAACAATGGGATTTTCTAAGAAATAAGCATTTGTGAGAAGAAATCAAACGAAAAAAAAAAAAAACCCAAAAAACATAAATCAATTTTATAATTTGCAACCCAGATATTGTCGAACACGCTTTTTTGTTGTTTCTGCTGTTTAAAAATTAATGTAATGTAACTAGTATTTAACAATTTTTATAAAATCATTAGAAAAATAAAACGTTTGTGCCAAACGACACCTTATCGCCTAGAAATATTAAATTTTCAAATTCTATTATGATACAGACACAGCAAAAATGTCATTCAAATCGCTAAATTTAATATCTGCTAGTATCAAAAAGTAACATCACAAAAATAAAAGTCCGGGGAAAATTCAAAAGAGAAAGTTCCTAATCAAATGGCAAATTCAAATGATAAAACACATCAAACGAATGGACAACAACTATCATATTCCAGACTTGGTACAGGCAATTTCAAATGTAGAAATGGTGGATTGAACCTAGTTTTATTGTTTATGTTTCAAATTCACATTGCATTTTAGGTGAAGAAAGTTATGCTGGATGTTACAACACACAGTTAAGCAACTATCAACTGACAACAGCAGGGTCAAACATTGAAGCATGTAGGTTCAGTTGCAAAAACTTTAGTACAAAGTATGCGGTTATGTCGGGTTCATCCTGCTACTGTGGAAATATGTTGAATGTGTCAGCATCAATTAACAATGATAACTGCAGCGCTCCATGCAATGGTTCAATGGCAAATGGGTTTTGTGGAGGCACAAATGGAAGTCAGAGTATTTACTTTGTTTGGAGTAAGTTAATAACAGTTAACCTGATTTTTTATGCCTCATTTATGGGCATTATCATTCTGGTCCGTGCGTCCGTTCGTTCGTTCATCCGTTCATTCATCCGTTTGTCCCGCTTCAGGTTAAAGTTTTTGGTCGAGGTAGTTTTTGATAAAGATGCAGTCCTATCAACTTAGAACCGATTACACGTCATGTTACTTATGATATGGGTTTCTAGTTTGTTTTAATACCAAATTAGAGTTTCTATCCCCGTTTTCACAGTTTACTGAACATAGAAAATGATAGTGCGGATTAGGCATTCTTGTACAAGGGACACATTCTTGTTTATCTTAATTTGGAAAAAGAAACCTTTGTCTATGAAAACAAAAAAGGTTTTCTTTTATGTTTATTAATGAATACAAAGATTTGCTTATATATAAAAAGATATTTTATTCCAATTCTACAATGAAGAACGACTTTTGACTTAATATCTTAAAATATCGAGTGGTCAATATGCAATCTTCAACAAAAGACAAGAGTTTTGTTAAATATCAAGTTCTAAATAGTCGAGTTTAGAAAAGTATTGCATGAATACAGATCAGAGAGATTATCAATGAATTGTCTACCTCAATTTACACAAAAAGTAGTACATGGAGGAATATTTTTTATTACTCTTGATTAAATCAAGTAGACAAATAGCCTAGTATATGCACATTTTCAGCATAATTACACCTTATATAAAAAAGTTTGATTGGATGGCAGCCAATGTATATTTCGAATGTTCCAACCTTTTTTCCTGAGTTCAAACGAATTTGCCTGTTTTTCACAACTGCCGGTGAATATGACTCAAAAATGACTCTGTGCCGTGGTATTTGCTTTTGATATTCTTTTTTTCCCTCGCAGGCCTCTTCCCGAGAAAAAAATGTGGAACCTTATAATAAGGCAACACAAGTTATCAATATCGTATGTGGAAGAATGCGTGTGGAAAAAGACGTCTATACAAATGAACGATGCAAATGACGTAAACACAAACATGCCGTTACATAAATATAGCGTTAATATTGGTGACCTTCTGCTGCTGTCTGCTCTATGGTCGGGTTGTTGTCTCTTTGGCGCATTCCCCATTACCATTCTCCATTTTATTAATGCGTATAAGTGCATGTATACTTCCAAGGGTACCATGCTAGTCTCCATTTATCATCAAAATTATGAAGGTTTTTTTTTGGTTTACAGCTTACTTATATAAAAAAGAATTCCCGTCACCTGTACAAAGAGTTGCAATGTAATTAAGCAGATATATATCATGTTATGGAGGGTAGTTTTCACAAATATCGCTCCAAAACATGATAAATTTATTCACAATTTCATCGAGGGATCAAAACTGTACCGTATGCTTTTAAAGGCTCTCTACTGCAAAATAAAAAAAAAATTTGAGAAATTTATATTTTATGAAATAAAGGTAAAATTTTCAAAGCGAGTAGCTTCTTTTTGGTCATTTTGTTGATGAACTTACAATGTGTAACTAGTATGAGAGAAAACCAAACATTGTCACTAAGATATGGCATCATTATATAATTTAAATCTGAAAGCCGTAAGAAATGCAATAACAACGTTATCAATTAATATCATTTTTCGGTCTTACAGTTATTGGCAGTAGTTTATAAGTCTTATGAGTATATCTGGTGCAATCCTATTAAAATGTAATATTAATTTTAAAAATAAAATGTGAACTAATTGCCATTTGACAACTCTCTACATGTCACAAAATAACACAGATATTAACAACCATACGAATTTGTTTATTATAGTGACATTGTGTATATATACAGTAAACCCTTGAATTATCCATTTTCAACAGTCTATTCCAGTAACTTATCATGTTGAGCCATCGTCGTTCTTTAGAAGGTAGCCATCCGATATCCCCTCTATCGCTAGTTTTGGTGCAAATTTGTATACTCCAAGAAAATATCCAATTGCTTTGTTTTGTATATTATCGATTCCAGAGAAGTCTTTGTATCCCCAAACTGAGGAGTTGTAGTCTAATACTGGTACCATACAAGAATTATACAGCTTCTCAAATGTCTTAAATCCGTATTCCTTCAGATTGTGAAGTTATATATCACCGTACAGCCTTCAACAATGAGCCTTTACCTTATTGTGGGCTATTAAACATATTTTCTGTATTTTTCTTAAAAGGTGGCTGCTACACGAAACTTAGTGTTAATACATCATCAGTGAAACCAATTAACGTTAAACGAAAGATTACCTGCAAACAGTATTGTTTGGGTAACGGAAATGTCTATGCCATCTTGGATATAGTGACCTCTACATGTACATGCACAGACCTAATCAACAACGATGCTGACTTCAAAGGAACTAATTTTTGTGCAACTGATGAATATAAGCCTGTTGACTTTGAAAATGCTGCCTCTATGGTGTACAACACTGGTAATTGTACATTTAAGATTACGTTATGAATAAAAGTACACTTTATGATATACATTCTATGCGTTTTAAGAGTTTTCAATTATTTACCATCACAACTAATCATTTGAAAGCCAAGAATGTAAAATACGTCACATCGGTAAAAAAATCCATATGAACTTAAAAGAAAAGCCGAATTCTTCTTATGTCAAATTTGCCTCAATATAGTTAAGCTATATCAGGTAATTTATGAACTTTTTTTCTTTTTGAAACTTTTTGCGTACTATCTTTTTTTTTTACCTTATGAATAATGTCATTGCTCAAAGAGTTAGTATAAACGTTTACTAAGACATAATACTTATACTCATATCAGTTTGTTGATAAGTAAATATTCGAAACCAATTTGAAAGATTTAAGTAAAACTTACACAACATCTTCTACCACACATGAAGTTGTGTACCTGTTATTGTTAATTTTGAGCTTTCATTACCAAAAAGTCGACTTAGCCAATGCCGTGTATATCCGTTTGTTATATCTCATCTCCTTAAAAGAAGGGCGAAAGATACCATAGGGAAGTCAAACTCACAAATCGAAAATAAACTGACAACGCCATGGTAAAAATGAAAAAGACAAACAGACAAACAATAGTACATATGACACGACTTAGAAAACTAAAGAATAAAAAACACGAACCCCACCAAAACCTATGGGTGATCTCAGGTGCTCCGGAAGGGTAAGCAGATCCTGCTCCACATGTGGCACCCGTCATGTTGCTTATGTGATAAGAAATCCGGTAAATAGTCTAATTCGGTAGGTCACATTCATAAAAGGGAAGGGGATTGTAGTTACAACGTTAAGGAACATATCCGATATCATTTGTGAAACGGCTATTCCATAACGGTCAACCAACTCGTGATTGCGTCCGTAAAGTTTACGAAGAATGATTTCAACTTCACCATTTGGGACTCTTGGTTTAATAGCTTACTTGTGATCAGCAACCCTCTATCAAGCAAATCATGATAGGAAATGCAAGCACGGGAATACCGTATCAATTGGGAGATATATACCCCGTATGCAGGTGAGGCTTAAATGATGCTACTTAGAAATGGACAATTCACAATTGGAAAGCTGAAATCCTCTCTTTTGTCGTATAGTTTTGTTTTCAACCGACCCTCATTGTCAATTTCTAGATGTAAGTCAAGATATGAGGCCGATTTAACTGTATCTGTAGCATCCTTTATCTCTAGTTCTATGGGATAGATGCGTTCCACATAGTCACCAAATTTTGAATTATTTAGTGAAAGAAGAAAAGGCTTTACAGAATTCCACCCATTTTGGATATTTCTGTTTGAATCACAACTGTCAACATTTAACACTTTAAAATATCATTTGTTAACAATTGTTGTAAAATCGTAATCTCTACAGAGGTTTTACAAATTCCTCTTTAAACCAGTCTATGCCAACAAAAATTGTGTTCCAACATATTCTAAAAATGGCATTGATTATAATTCAGAAATAACTTCTGCAAAAACAATTTGCTTCAATCACAAGTTATGTTATTAACATTATATCATATTCTTCACTTAGGGTCTGTAACATATAGATATGAAAACTGTGATGCTTTGTATTTAGCCGGAATACGGCTGAATGGGTATTACCAGTTACACAATAACAACACACCGACATTTTGTACATTTAAAGGTAAGCAATCGTACAATTATTCGTGTTAAAATTGAATACTTATCATTAAAACAAAATACTACAATTGTAATCAGAACAATAGTTACTTTTAATGTATTGTAATTTAATCCAACATATAAAGAATTGTCAGATTGGTTTTTCCTATATTATGAAAATAAGGAGATTCGGTTTGATTGCCAGAGATACCAAAGGTCAAATGAAGAGGATGTTAGCAATTATAGACAACCGAACGGCCTTCAACAGTGTGAAGAACCGATATCATATAATCGGCTATAAAAGACTCCGACACGAAAAGCAATGAAACGGTTACTGAAAAAACTAACGACCTAATGTATATCAGAATAAAAAATATTCTCGATTTTGGACGGAGGATATACAGTATATTCTTGAACAACAATTCAATCATCCGTTACATTTCAGTTGACTATTTTTGGTTTACGAAAGGACAAGTAAGAGAAAACATTAGTGTGTGGATTTTCAAAACTGTTATAGATATTAACTCAAAATTATATTTTGCTAAAACCTTTCTACGCCAGACTGATATTTCGTCCCTAATAGTTGCATTTTTGACGCTTGACTCAAACAAATTTAATGGCAAAATAACGTACTCAGCAGGAAAAACACTAAAACATCCTTAAGGTTTTACAAAATACAGCTAAGGTAATCTATTCATAATGGAATAATTCATAATTTTGTAAAAATAATCCATTTTAATAAACAAATGATAAAAAATGGTCTTTCTTGCACGAACTCAAAACAAAGAAAGAACAGATAAAATTTCTTGTTCGTGCATCAAACTCCGTATGAGTCATATCATGTCTTCATCATGGGATAAAGACATGATCTTTCAATTAATTCAATTGAAATCTGGAGCTGGCATGTCAGTAACTATTGGCAGTCTTTTGTTAATTTATGTATTATTGTCATTTTGTTTCTTTTCGTTTGTTACCTATTCTGACATCGGACTCGGACTTTTCTTAAACTGAGTTTTACTGTGTGTATTTTTGTGTTTTTTCTTTTCTACATTGGCTAGAGGTATGAGGGTAGGGTTAAAATCTCAAATAACATTAGCATAAGCATTAACAAATAACATTTTTGCGTCAGTCCCAAGCCAGGAGCCTCTGGCCTTTTTTAGTCTTGTATGATTTTTAATTTTAGTTTCTTGTGTATAATTTGGAGTTTAGTATGACGTCCATTATCATTGAACTAGTATATATATTTGTTATGGGGCTAGCCGAAGGATGCCTCCAGGCTCGGGGGCTCGGGAGTTTATCGCTGCAATGAAGACCTATTGGTGGCTTTCGGCTGTTGTCTGCTCTATTGTCGAATTGTAGTCTCTTTGACATAATCCTTATATTAATTTTCAATTTTATTTGATTTACAAATAAAATTTTACACGTGATGGAATGGATAAAACGATTAAAGAAATTATTTTTGTGTCGTAATATCTATTACCGCGAAAACGTATCATTCTAAAGTAAAAGTATGCATTTTTTCGTGACTTTTGTGACGTATAGAGCCGCCATTCTGTGTCATTTTGTTCCATATAAATCATGAATCATATCATTTGAACTGCAAAATAATCTCACTAGAATTGTTTATAATATCGAAAATGAGACGCATATTTAATGAAACAGTTAAATAAATGGCATGCCTTTTTTACAGACGGGACAACGTGTGATGACAATTGGGTTGGCTACAATGGTACATGTTATTTATTTGTTGGACAACCCCAGTCATTTCAGGAAGCAAGAGGCCAATGTGCAGCTCTTAATTCTACACTAGTGTCTGTTCTTCAAGAAGGGGAATCGAATTTTATAAACGAATATCTAAAAGGTGATGTATTGTTTTATATTACAATCATCTGAAATACACAGTTTAATAATTGATTTCAGTAATCCATTAAGTATCTGTGAACGAACCCAAATATTTATATCTATTTTTGTCTAACATAGCATTGCCTGTGTGATTAAATGGGTTCTACTGTGGTTCTTTGGACCGTCGTCCGGCAAGGAAAATGTATTGATGTTCCTTGAAGTCCTTAACGGATTGTAAATTCAAATCAAAACGGTGCATTGGGTTTTAGACTTATAACCTAGTTTATTATATTGATACTAATATGAGCAACACAACGGTTGCCTAATGTGGAACAAGATTTGCTTACCCTTCCGAATTACATGAGATGACCCCAAGTTTTTGGTGGGGTTTGTACTGCTGAGTGTTCATTTTTATATGATGTGTTTTGTGTGCTATTTATTGTCTGTTTGTCGTTTCTTTTTAACCATGGCATTGTTTGAAAGATGGAGGATGAATTGTATTTAAGAATTACATGCTTCTTTTTGTAACTTCATTTGGTTCAAAGCGTTGACAGAACACGGAAGCGCTTAATTCTAAAAATGTGCGCACGGTCAACGCTTTTACAACCAATGAAGTTACAAAAAGAAGCATTCAATATTTATCTTTACATTTTTTTAGCTAGGATCATGAAAACACGAGT
The DNA here is from genome assembly GCA_037788925.1 of Mytilus galloprovincialis. Classification (NCBI taxonomy): domain Eukaryota; kingdom Metazoa; phylum Mollusca; class Bivalvia; order Mytilida; family Mytilidae; genus Mytilus; species Mytilus galloprovincialis. Next base: position 20,109,347 of record CM075332.1, read on the forward strand.
TTTATCAATTTTGTTTATTTAATTCACATGTGCTCTTTATTGTCGGACCTCATGTTATTATGAAGGATAAGTTTTATTGTGTAATACAATTGCTTAAGAAAAACAATTGTGATGTGCTGTTAGCCAATCAGAATAACGTATTATAATGAAACATTCATCTAATTTATTTATTTGTTATTGTCAGTTATCAATTAATCGTTCATGTGCATTTTAGATAAATAAAAACCAAATCTGATAAAATTGAAACGATTCTCTTCTTGATCTCTGTAGATCTACCAAACACATGATCTATATTTACCATGTGTTGAAAGTTTTACTTTGATACGAAGAACAGCAAAAACTCAAAATGTCGCTAAAATAAGATTATAAATGTAGCTTTCTTAAGGTGTCCTAGTTAATATTCAGTTTTTTTTCTTCATAGTTTACGAGAGTGATAGAAAAGACGAGCCTTGGTTTATTGGCCTTAATAGAATCATAGAGGACGGACCCTTTACTTGGACTGATGGAAATCTTTTACAATATACATTCTTTGATCCAAGTGAACCGTCATCTAAAAATTCTGCGTATGACTGTATGGTTCTGAAAGAAGAAAAGGGCGAGGATGGCCTACATTGGTTCTCTTATGATTGCAATCTTAATGCAAGTGTGATATGCAAGAAATCAGGTAAATGTAAATTTAAGTCAAATCTTAAATTAAATTAATTTAATCTATTAAACCGTTAAGGAATATCCTGAAATGCTCATTTTTCAATAATGTATATCAATTCATAAAAAAATCATTATTTTGTGGGATTTCTTTCATTGTGTACAAAACAATCACATGCACATTATGTTTTTATCCAATTTGATTTCCTTCTTAATCGTTTATGAAGCATGAAATCGTCTGGTAGCTTACTATATTTGGTGGACTACTCTTTTCTCAAAAATTAAATTTTTTTCATCTTTAAGAGAAATCGAAGATGGTCATGGGTCATCAATGCTCTTCAGCTTTGTACTTGTTTGACTTTATCACTTTTTTTTATCTAAGTGTCACAGCTGAGTCTTATGTAGATGGAACACGCGTCTGGCGTATTGAGTTATAAGTCTGGTACCTTTGATAACTATTGAAAAAAATTATATGATAATGATAATCTTGCAAGATGTATGCTTATTTTTTTAAGTAAATTAAATAACTCGGTTTGATGCTGAACACTGCCAAGTTTGCGCTCGTTATGACACCAATGATTCATATCTTCAATATTCAACACGGTGTTCATCTTTTGTTGCTATATTCAATTATCAGACAACTATCGATGTCTTAATTGCGCTGACACGACGTGCATCACGTTGTCTTTAACCAACCAAACGATATTTGTTTGAAATAATAGTCGTAGATATATAGAGGCAACAGAAGAACGAATACTTCTATTCAAAACTAATAAATAGATTGAGAAAAAAACATCCGGGTGACAAACAAAAACCGAGGGAAACATATCAACTACTAGTATAAGAAAATAACAAACACACAACAGAAACACTAAAACACAGAAATGTTATTATTAAAGCATCGTTTTTGTTTCAGTCAATTATCGATGTATTGATTCAAACATTACGGAAGTTGGTGCTTTAAAGACAACCAAAGAAGATATGACATTGACCTTTTGTACTCAGATATGCAAAGGTCAATTTAAGGAGTATGCTTTTGTTCAAAATATAACTTGTTGGTGCAGAGACAACCTACCTTCTGATAGGAGAAATGCATCACATAATCAATGCAATACAGTATGCCCTGGTAACGATGGACAAACTTGTGGGGGGCACACTACTGTAACAGCTATCAATGGTTTGTACAATTCGCCATTTTAAATTCTATTGCATTCTTGATAATATTTTCAAAAGCGTACACCAAAACGTTGTGTAAAGTTAATTCAAGCAATGATGTAACATTTTTTTTTTATTTTGGTGCTGAAGCATGAGATTTACCATAGTCCTTTAGATTCATCAAAGGTGAATTGGAAATATATTTCCCACTTTTTTTCCCGCAGCAACAACTATTTCTCTTTATATATCAAATATATATTTGATAACGCATACAATATGACAAGTGTTAGTGCTCATAATGTGCATGATAATCTTCTCGTGTGTTTCAAAAATGTCATGAACAAACTTGTATGTGGAATCTTCAAATGTATTGGGTAATAGCCTAACGTTTATCAGGATGCTCTGAATTTCATTTTCGATGTGAAGCTAGTTATTTAAGTAATTTAAACGTGTATTAATAGGAAAAATCCACACGTAATGATGAGAAACTGCATGAAGTGGCAAATAAAGATTACGAAGGGGAAATTTTCAATGACAGAGTAAATATGAAAATCACATAATTATTTATTTTCCCCTAATCTGTACAAAATTACCTTAATTTATTTTTTGTTTGTGTGATGAAATTAAGTTATTACTATTGCAGTCCCCTATATAGATAATACACATGGTACAAGTCGTTACCAGTTTTATAACAGGCATGTTCATATGATTTGTAAGTTTTTGTTACTATTTGCATGTTACTGTCTTTAACTCCTGATGGACAGGTAACCTTTTCTACGGTAAGAAAATCCTGGTAACGAGTCAAGTAAAAGCAAGATAAAAAGTAAAATAAAGCATTCAGTTGGTACATTTTGGTGGGAAATTTACTATTTTACATTTTCTTTAAACTTCAATATAATCGGAAAACAGTAAACTTTCTCCTCAAATTACATCGATTATATGTTTAATTATACTTATCTTGGTTGCTCGTACATTACCGAGTACCAGGATGTCATACCTAAAAAAGGTAACCTGTCGATGAATTATATAATTCGGAGTCAAAAGTCGCGGTAATATAAAAATAATCTATTGATAAATACTAATATACAGATATGATTATATTTTCTATTTCAGTCGCAGGTTACAAAGGGGCTCAGTCTTGTAATGAACTGGAATTGCTGGGTATTGGTGGATCTGAATTTTACACAACGGGCACATCGAGTGTTCAGAATTGTTCAGTATCTGGTAAGCATAATATATATGGATAAATTAACATTTTGTCGTAAACGGTCATACGACATTAATTCTTTATCAGAGAGAAACCGAAGACCACACAAAAAAGGGACAAAAGATACCAGAGGAAGAGTCAAACTCATAAATTGGAAATAAACTGACAACGTCATGGGTGAAAAAAAAAAGACAAACAGACAAATTACACTACAGAAAACACAACATAGAAAACTAAAGACTAAGCAACACAATGCTCACCAAAAACTGGGGGTGATCTCAGATCCTCCGGAAGGGTACAATGTTTGTCTTGAATAGACTATGCGCCGAACAACTAGTTTAATTCAACTTATATTTAGAATACAGTATGTGCATAAAGAAATTGTAAAGTTTTACAAGAAAATCTGATTGATTTAATGGTACTAGTATTCGTTAGGATAACATTTGCAAACAAGTGAAGAATACAGTTAACTCTCGTTGTCTCGAACTCGGTTGACTCGAAATTTCGGATGAATCGAAGTTTTCACGTGGTCCCGAACTTTATTCCATACAAAGGTATGTAATTCGACTCCTGATGAGTCGAAATTGGATGAGTCGAAATTTCGGTTGAGTCGAACTAAATTTACGGTCCCAAGGTTAACAAAGCATTCAAAATTCATTTTTTATCTCGAACTAATACACATATGTCAAAACATGACCTCCGGGATTTAAATGGATTGAAGAGTTAATCTGACAATACACGTGTAATTAAATTTCCGGTCACTGACCACTGTATTGATTTATGACATGCTATTTCTATGAGTGTTTACCTAAGATTATCTTTTATAGAATTTTGATAAATAATTAGTGATACATTGTTAATGTTCATGAAAAAGTATTTAAAATGTTTACAAAACAATTAATTTGTGATTTACACTAATGAGCTTGGGTGTGTATAAGGTGAGGATTATGGCTTCCGTTGATGATCACCTAAAAACTACTCAAACGGCGTCTTTAATCTTGTTATATTTTCTTTTGAAAAGAAAGAGTGTGATAAAACAAAATGAATAGAAATCAAACTTTTTTTAAATCTCTTGTATCCGAGAATAAACAATTTTGTCAGCTATAACCGACCTGGATAACGAAACTATCGATTGGAAATTACTCTCTTGGAAAAGCAATAGGAGTTTTTTAAATTGAAACAATTGAATAAGTACAAATAATGTCATTATAATAATAAAAGACTGTGACATACAAATACATCGATCTGATACTAGAATATCGATCCCCTTGCCATATTCACCCGGATTTATTTTAGCTTTACCAAGCTAAGCAAGAGTTGTGTCCCTTAGATTGTCGAACTTCCGGTGTTCGTTTGAGTCGAACTACGTGTATCTCGAAATATTTCTCTGGTCCGGCTGACTTCGACATAACGAGAGTCGACTGTAGTTTTTAAATGTTTTAGTTCCATGACTTAGTCACCGTTCTTATAGTACAAATAATCAAGAAAAGAAAAATGGCCTTATATTTTGTATTAGGATTATCGACTAATGTGAAAGGGATACTACAGAAATTCATAAATCGAAAATGATAATGATAAAGCTATCAGTAAGATAAATGTCGATAATTGAAATATACAAGTTAAAACATGTACACAAATAGAAACTGGAAGAAAATAAACCAAAAAAAAAAATTGAACACACACATATGTTACTAATAGAATGGCAGAAGATGCCAAATGGATATGCAAAGTCTGAGGCTCATACTAGCAGAAAAACGATGAAACATCCAACAACAGCATACACAAGGGTTTGTCATCTGGATTAAATGTCAAATTCGAGAGAAAAAATACGGGATTGGGGTAACGGCGATAAGAAATGGCAATTACCGTATTTGACATTCCAAATCAATCAATCAAATATCAATGATGCGGTGTTATAAATTGGCCTTTAAAGGCGATAATAGTAATTGAAAGTACTCACACAACTTTTTCCCCAGTTTTTTGTATTTTTTTTCAAATGTTCGTTTTTTATTTACACATGTAGGTAAGATCGTTATTTCTCTATTTGAATGGATTAACACAAGTCGTCATTTTGAAGCCCTTTTAAACTTGCCGTTCGGTGTGAGCTTAAGCTTTGGGTTGAAGTCAGTACTTTGACCTGTTATTGTGAACTTTTATGCATTTCGACTTTGCTGGAGGGAGGTCTTATTGGTACTCTGATACACCACATCTTCTTGTTTATATGTTCAAGGGAGAATGAAAACTATCTGAAATGTTCAGTCATATTTGCAACATAATGTTTAATGGTCATGGAATGTTAATTACTTTAATAACTAATAGTATTGCATTTCTATTTTAGCTTGTCCTAGATCATGGATAAGAGGCAATGCTAGTTCTGCTTGTTATAGATTTGTTCCCGGTCGGTTGCACTTTGACGAAGCTGTAGTACACTGTGGCAAGTACAATGCATATGTCGCCTGTTTGACAGAAAGTGAAGAAAGAACATTTATTTCATCTATTGTGAGTAATACCGAACAGTTTTCGAATGTGGAACATTGGGCAACAGGATTGTATTCATTTCAACCCACCAAACGTTATAGATGGTTTAATGGTCATCAGAGCATAGATAATATTACAGTCGAATCTATACCATCATTTACGCATCTACACATCAGCTTAACCAAAGCAGGAACTTATATTGGCCATTCCAAACGGAACGAAGAAGTATCTTTTATTTGTGAACAAAATACAGGTAATGCATATAACAATATTTTAACTCATTAAAGATTTTTATAATTTGAACGCCAAATTTGGTCTACATCGCACTCGAAAGAAAAAAAAACTCTTGATATACCAGATTCAATATGAAGCTGCAGGGAATAAATAACCAAAATGTCTTTTAGTTGTGCAAAATGCAGCTAAGGACAATCTAAACCTGGCAATGAGTCTTTTGTAGACGAAATGTGCGTCTGGCGTACAACATATCAACCCTGGTACCTATTTGTTCAGTTTCTTTTAAAATATGGTATAACTCTGTCGGTATATTATTCATTAAAACCACTCAAAAATAGTATTATACCCATAAATGATTGAAGGCAACAGTATACCGCTTTTCGTAAGTCCTAAATCGATTGAGAGATAACAAATCAGTGATGCATATTATAACTGAGGGAAAGTATAAGAGGTAATCAACGGAACAACAGCAACACTGAAGTGCAACAAAAACAAACGCCAATGTTATGTAAATAAGTATGTTTTGTATTTCTATAAATCCATACCAATTATTGACAAAGAGACGTTTTTTATTCGATCGTCGTCTTTTGTAGGAGAAACACGCGTCTGGCGCATATACAATATTTTAATCCTGGTAGACTTGGTATATGTTTGATAGACGGACTTCGTAATATACAAAAGACGATACACATATTTACATTTAGACCATTTTTAAAATCGCTCTACACCTATTGACTGTATCTTTAAAAAAATGTGAGAAAGATAAACAATAAAATATGCGGTTAACATCACTTGTATTTTTTTAATCAACCACCAAGAAGTACATGTACATTTAAGACAAAATATACCATTATGTTGGATACCAGTTATTTTCTCACACAAATGTATGCTTGTTTTGTTTGTATTGCGACTTTCTCCAAGTTTTGTAGCTTGTAATTGAAATTTGTTATATCTGTACACTGTTTTGTGCTGTTTGCCCATATTTTGCCTATTTCATTTGTTGTGTCTGTTTTGTTCACGCATCGTTGTGGATATAATGAAATTTGATGAGACTGTTGTCAAAGTGAGAGGTTTGGTGCTGTGAAACCTGGTTCAGTCCTCCATTTTCTTCGTTTGAAAAAAACCTGTGCTAAGTCAGGAATGTGACAGTTGTTGTCCATTCGTTTGATGTGTTTCGTCATTTGATTTTGCCATGTGATTAGGGACTTTCCGATTGAATTTTCCTCGGAGTTCAGTATTTTTGTAATGTTACTTTGTTGGATATTTTAAATCTATGTGGATGTATATGTTACAGCTTCTGTGTAGAATGTATTTCAATGCTTTGTTGTGCACTTTTATCCATCACTGCATGAAGCACGTTTTCGACTACAACGTTCATTAACTAGAACTGTCAGTTTTCCTATTGAAGGTCGATGGTTCTCTATTGGCAATATATTTGGCTTCCTGAGACAATAAATCTGACTTCGATTGACTAGCACAGTAGTGTTGAAATTTGCTGTAAACACCAATCAATCAATTCATAATTATTCACCAAAATACATTACTGATTCATATATGTTTTACCAGATTATATTGGTTGCCACCAGACTAACAGATCAGAGGTGACACACCAATTGACAGTGTATAAGCAAAGTGATGTTATATTATGTTTGGAGTTCTGCAGACAAAAGGGAAGTTCATATGCTATGGTCGGGAAATCGTACCAGTGTGCATGCAGCAACACCATAGAATCTAAGGTAGACGGAGATAACTGTAATAATATCTGTCCAGTAGGTCAGCCTTGTGGTGGAGAAGGAAATTTTGTGTCTGTATATAACATCTGTAAGTTTATATAAGAATAATTTAATTTTGGATGTAACACGTCTTCTGATTGGCTGACTTTATTTTGTTATGAGCCCATAGACATAATTTAGTCATGTGACCCTGACGTCATCAACATTTTTTCATGATTTTCTACGGTTTAAAATGGAATTTAGAAATAAATTATAAGAAATGACTGTAATATTTTTTCTGTCTATTCGAAATAACATAAAAAATGTGGTGCACACTGTTAAATAACCCGCTACGCGCGTTATTCAGTGTGCACCAATTTTTTTATGTTATTTCTTCATAGACAGAAAAAATATTACAGTCATTCCTTAAATCTGTGGAATAAGTGCCAATAAGACTACTCTCCATCCAAGTCACAATTTATAAAAGTAGACCATTATAGAGCAAAGTACTGTCTGCAACATGAAGCCTTGGCACAAACTGCAAAGCAAGCAATAAAGAGCCCCAATATTTACTAGTGTAAAAGCATTGAAACGGGATAACCAATGGTTTAATCTATATAAAAACAAGAAACGAGAAACCCTAATGAAGCACATCAACAAACGACAACCACTGAAATTTAGGACATGTGCAAACAATTTTAGCGGATTTAAACGTTTTAATAGTTACTTTTTTATATCTTTGTTAATTATTTATGATTAGTTATGAACTAAATCTACAAATGACGTTAAACACACATCGTTTCAACTTGTAAACTGACATTTCAAACATGCAAATGAACTAATTTTCTTTTAGTGCTCCTTTTGTCAACAAAGATTGACAAATTTCATCTTATTTGCTCTCTTTTGAATTATATTTATGAGTTTAAGCATTTATTTTTTATTATAAGTTTATTGTTTATATCTATTTTTAATGTCACCGATAAATTACAAAATGCATTGCAGCTATGTATTCTGCATATAGTTCCTGTGAAGACTTATTTCGAGCGGGAATTACCTTGTCTGGACAATATAAACTCAGTAGTGGAAATCAGGATTGTTTATTTCAAGGTAACAATAGAAAGTTAATTGATATTTGAGAAACACGACGACAAGTAGAAAAATCAAATACGTTAAATGCAAAACGATTATCAAGCAAATTAACAAAACATTAAAAGCCTTAAACTTCCTTTGTATTCACTAAGGCATAAACATTTATTACATTTTATATCGGTTTTATTTGTTTATAGTTTATTCAATAATCGATATTTGTATCGTTGGAATGAACTATATCTATTGTGTCATTAAAGTTAAATGCGGCAAGTGATTTTGACTAACAATTCGGGATTTCCGGAAAATAATGTTAAAGATCGCATAAGTAAATACCCGTGTGAAAAAAATAATAAGAATGATACGGAACAAGCAGATATTGTATAACCAGTATCTCAGGTCATTATTTGAAAGAAATCAGACTATTATCCGAATATCAGCCATTTATGTATATTTGTTATGCAATGAACCGAGAACATATGTTACAAATAATGTAATTAGTTACGTTTATGACAAAACATTGTTAAACAACATGTTAAACAACTTTTTTAGACATAATAGTATAAAAGTGACTCGATGGCAGATCGGCCTTAGTAGTTGAACTACTCTTTCACTAACATATCAACACATTCGTAATGTTGTCTAACAAAAGAAGTTTGGTAACTAGTCGCTTTCGGGTATTTTACGGATTGTGAAAAGTAACACTTTACCAAGGAAAACATGACGGAAAACGCAAAACCTGGAATATTGTATCAAATAGGCAACCTTTACTGCATCTGTTGACACTTCATTTTGACTCGCAAATGTATTTTTTCTACACATAAATTTGCCTTACGATACTTATTACGACTTATTTTCCATCATTTAAATTTGCATCAATTTGATATTGAATATGTAGCTTGTATCAGTACATTTTTTCAGATAGTGAAACAATTTGTAAAGAAAAATGGATAGGAGTAAACGGGAGATGTTTCATTGGCGAAATTGTTGACCCCAAAGAAGAACTCTACACAATGACAGAAACGTGTAGAAATATTGGTGGACAATTGGCAACAATTTATGACCAAGAGTACCACACAATCTTGTATGATTATGTAGCCAGTGAGTTAACATTGAAAAATTCTTTCTAATTATTTTTTGGCGTAAACACGATTTGACATTTATTAATTAATCGAATGCTATCCATAACTTTCAAGGTAGATCGAGAGAAATCACAGTAAATTTAGTTAATTCTGTGTCTTTCCTTTTTTTTTTTTTTTGTAAATACTTAGTCTACACACACATTTGTGTAACCTTGGATTCAACACCTTATGTAATGTCAATAAGGTTTGTGTTCCTATATCTAGTTTTTAAAGTGTTGATTTTACTTGTTGCGTTGATTAACAGTGTTTAATTTGTCCAGTTTTTATTAACTTTCCCTATTGAATTTGCCTTAGAATTCGTTATTTTTGGTAATACTTTGGTTTGGTAAGTTTGTGTTTGGTTACCTGTTTGAATTTGTAAATGGATTTGTCGGTATTTTTATGTTCCGTCCCTTTGTATCGATTTCTTATTAGAAACGTTCGAAAGTTCCGATTAATACTGTCAAACTATTCAAAGGTTTAAAAACTAAGTGTCATACATCGTTGCGTGTTGAGTTTCTTTAAAAACATTGACATTATATCCTATGTTCATGCGACTTTGTATTCAGCCACTTTTGAAATGAAATTGGGTTGTGTCACCCGATATAGTTTTCAAAGTTTACCAACTCATGATTATGGCAGTTATATTTTACTTGTTGCGTTGAATGATAGTTTTGGATTTGACCAGTTTTTTTTTGACTCCCCCTATTAAACTTGCCTGGGAGATCGGTATTTTCATTCGTCTCAACTCGGCCGATTCCGTACCCTCATCTAACATAAGGAGAGTAGCGGATTCTACCGAGGATTGCCGTATGCGGTATTTTTTGTAAACATTTTGTTTCTTTAGGTTGTGTTTGGTTAACTGTTTGAATTTGAACACTATGTAGTCGTTATATATTTTGCGTTTTCCTTTGGTATCAATTTCTTTGAAGAAAGGTTGGACAGTTTTGTTTAAGGTAGCACAATACAAAGATTTTTCATCCCCAACCAGACATCTTTAAACTGATGTAATTCCACTCATCTTTCTTTAAATTTTATAAATGAGGTACCAAAAGAAAGAAGAGGGATTAATCTTTCAAATTGTGATAATTTCATTATAACATAATTATTACATAATTAATTGTTATGTAATTAGTTGCAATATTGTGATGTCCATACTTGAATGAATTTAGCTTCTTTGTTATTCATAGCATCCCAAAATATTTAATAGATTCTTGCACAACACAGTTTGACCTCCAAAACTGTGTCTCAGATTTTTCCTATTGTATTTCATTCTCTCATAAATCTACAATGAAATTTGCAACAATAATTCATAAGAGACCACTAAATTCAATTGGGTATAAAATTTGTTCTATTGATGTTTTTGGAAATCTGAGACACAGTTTTGGAGGTCAAACTGTGTTGTGCAAGAATCTATTAAATATTTTGGGATGCTATGAAGAACAAAGACGTTAAATTCATTCAAGTGTGGACATCACAATATAACAACTTATTACATAATAATTAATTATGTAATAATTATGTCATAATGAAATTACCACAATTTGAACGATGAATCTTTCTTCTGTCTTTTGGTACCTCATTTATAATATATAAAGAAGGATTAAATGAATTACATCAGTTTAAAGTTGTCCGATTGGGAGTGAACAAATCTTTGTATTGTGCTACCTTAATACCGGCAAATTTTTCAATGGTTTAGCTTTCAAACTTCTAGTTTCAAGTATGGTAAAGGATTACGTTTCTTCCAAGAGTACCTGAATTATAATCGTATTTTTTTGGAACAATACTATTGATTAGAAAAATTAGTTAACGGTACAAGAAGAAATTATAATCTGTTTTATCTAAGTAAGGTTCAACTTAATTAAACGTGTGTATTTATTACTTTAATTAAATAATAAAGACGTTATCTATTTCTGTCGATGTCATTACAGTCACAATGCCATTTCCTTAAATATTTACAATCGTATGTAATACTTAATATTTTTGAGACAGCGAGTTAACGTTAAACTAATGAACCACGATGTATAGGTGATATTTCCAAAATATGGATATACTCTAAGAGGCAATGTTGATGTGCTCACGAGAATCACTGTACATGTAAATGGTCGATGTCACTTCTTATTTCAAGTCTAAAATGTTTGAAATATCTTCTGGTCATCAATGTTTTGTTAATTAGTTGTTACTAATACTGTCTTTGGTCCAATACTCATAAAATGACTAGTTAATAATCTCTGCCTCATTTGCTCTCTAGTTGCGATTTGTCTCTGGGCAATAGTACCTAATTTACATGTTTTTATAAAAATCTATATCCGGAATTGAATAGTTTCAATTTTATTTTTAGATTCACCTTGGCTAGGACAACAAATTGTTACCAGAATAGGATTGCTGAATATCTTTTCTTTATATACTAGCACTTGGGCATCTGGTGAAGTAACCGACTATTTTCCATATTTGGAAAACGAAAATAGTCAATATTTTCATATGTCACTAGAAAAGTATGTCCACCATGACAAAATTTTACCTGGGACAGAGTCAACATCGACATCAAGTAATTTGCTGTGTGAGGAGATGAAAGGTGCGCACAGTTTTTATGTATCTCGATTATTTGAATTAGAAAATAACGGGACATAACTTATAATTTCCTAATTGAAAGCCTATCTCACACATGGCACATTTTGGTTTTGTTTTAAGTAACATTATTTTTATTTGAAGTTGATATGCTGATAACTCAATAAGAGCCATGTCCAATCTCTTATTAAAAATGAATCTTACGCGTTATACTAACTTTATATGATGAAAATGTTTATGTCATATCGTCAGTTGGACTGTCACTTTGAATTGATAGTTGATTTCACTTTTCAAAGCATTGATAAATAATTGTGTGTGTGTACGGTAATTATAATTTATTGGTATAATCCTATACAAAACAAAGTTGCCAAGCTAATAATTTTAATCATGTGGTTCCCTGTTTTTTTACTCTTGTCAAAATTTAAAATTATTTCCGACAAGCTTATACAAAAAACAACATCAAATGTATATGTGACTTTCAATATATAATAAGGTGGATAAATAAAAAAAATCAAACTATTGTTGATGCTAATCGTTGGATTTTTGCCTGTTTTTTTTATGGTTACAGTACATCACAGATAACAAGTCTGTTACGGTTTGTAAGTAAAGGCGACTGATGTTTGTATCTGTGATAGAATTGAAGAGTCAAATAGAATAAACAATCAAAATCTGAAGGGACATTATGAACTCTGTAGTGGTGGGCTTGTGTGCTATGACAGAATAGCATCGTTTGCTATACGGACTTTATTCGCAACGCGAATTCAAAATCAGCCAAAATGTTAAATGCATTTTACACTATTTGGTATTCTGTAGAACGCACAAAGCAATCTAATATATATTATTATTTATAGATAACGTCGGATGCTACGACGGTAAACTGTTGAACAAAACACCCATTTACATCAACGCGATGGAACTAACACTCTGTAAACAGCTTTGTATCACCAATGATACATCATTTGCCGCCATAAGAGATGATGCATGCTTTTGTCTTGAAGGAAAAGACCTAGATTTAATGACAAAGTTAAATTCGGGAAACTGTTCAACACGATGTCCTGGTAATTTTCTTCAATACTGTGGATCGGGAAATAATATCAATGTATATAATATAGGTAAGAACTTAGATTTATTGTAACTGTTTCATCCACATTTGTAGAAACCAATTAACAGAATAAAGAGAAATAGTTAAGAATGAAGAAAAAAGAAAAAAAAACAAGTGGTAATTCAAAAGTCATAGGGGGAACACATACAGATTCAAAACGAAAATAATACTACATCATAAACAATATAAAATTAAGACGATGTAGAATGATAGTCAACGAGATTTCTCTCTACCAGAAACCAAACTACGCAAAAATTAAGAGCTAAAGGTCTTAAAAAATAAGCAAAGCCTATACCGTATACGCATCTATAAAAGGCACCGAAATGATAAATTTAAAACAATTCAAAACGAGATAACTAACATCATAATTGATATACGAAATATTGAGTGAGAAACAAATATGATACACAGTAACAAGCGACGACTTTTAAATTGCATACACTATACCAATAAATCATGACGTGTATAATATCATATAAAATGTGCAAACTCTAACATGTCTAACAAGGAAAAAGAACATTGAGAATAGATACTGGGAGTGCGTCAAATAAACAACAACCCGACCAAGTAGTGGAAAAAATCCACAGGCCACCAATGGGTCTTCAACTTAGTGAGAAAATACTTCATCCGGAAGCGGTCTTTAGCTGGCCCTTACGCTAAAATATGTACTACTTAAGCGAAAAACTGTAAACATATATTTGAATTACAATTATAATGCATACAAGACTAAAAAAAAGTCCCTGACTTGTTACAGTCGCAAAAAAGTGTCAGACTAAACAGGGCTTGCGAGATCTCAACCACATCTTATACCTCTAAAAATGTTATTTCAAAACATATCTTCAATATTTAATTAACTAATTATAACATTACGGTCAAACAATACTAGAATTCAATCTTTTTATTATAGCAAATTCATCTTTAGCCCAGTCATGTGAACAGTTGTACACCTTTGGAATATTCTACAACCACACATATAGACTAAACATACCTGGTTCACAAGAAAATACCCAATGTGGGTTCGCAGGCAAGCAAATTACAATGACAAAAAGATATCAGAACATTTTTTAATTGAACATGCATTTTTGTGACTTAATATCAAATTTAAGTAATTGTGTGATAAAACAAGAAGTATCGACAACGCATTTTAAAAAAGAGTAAATCGAGATTGTTTTGCGTGCATTTTTATGCCCCATTTATGGGAATTATATTTGTTGGTCTGTGTGTCCGTTCGTCCATTCGTTCGTTCGTTCGTCTGTTTGTCCGTCTGTCCCGCGTCAGGTTAAAGTTTTTGGTCGAGGTAGTTTTTTGATGAAGTTGAAGTCCAATCAACTTGAAACCTAGTACTCATGTTCCCTATGATATGATCTTTCTAATGTTAGGGACACATTCTTGTTAGTAGCAAGAGTTAACGAACTGACAAAAATGTAAAAATTGAGCATCGCAAATTCTATACACAACGCATGAAAAGGTGCTTTCACGTGTATTGTAGTGACTTTCCCGTCGCTATTTTTGCAATAGTTAAAAAAATCTAACAATTTTAGTAAATTTAAGTCATGATATTAGTTAATTTACGATTTTTATAGATTATTGTTAATATCTCAACAAGATTGACTTTTAGGTTGAGCCGATAGGATAAAGTGAGAAAAACCATTGAGTTGAGATTGCCACTGATAATCTGTCTATCACTACCCTGGCTATGACGACGTTGATTTTTACATTGACAATGCCACGTGCGCCCTTAGTTTCTAGCTATAATTTTTCATATCACTTTACTGTGCCGATAAAGGAAATTATCAGTCAGTAAGATCGAAGGAAAGTTTCGTAATATAGCAAAAATACTGAATATTTGAGAAATTATTTGTTATTGTCATCGATCGAAACACATATCATTGATACAATGGATATTTAAAATGAGCTGCAAGAAACCCGTTCCCCGTGCCAAATAAAACAGTTGTAACTCTGTTCTGTCATTTGACAAACTGTTAACCGAACAATGGCAATCAACATTCTGTTTACAAATTTCTTGGATTTAATTGCAAAAGACAAATGTTTTTAAGCTTTCTCATGAACATATCTAGTAGTTTTGCTTGAAGTCATAAACTAGTTGCAAAAATGTTGAGTTATCTTTTCAAAAAAATCTAATTTTCATGAAAACTTTGTAGAGACTAGTATACAAGCCTTTTCATGTTTTTTTTTCACTTATGCTTTTAGATGAAACTATTTGTGAAGCAGGATGGTATGGCTACCAAGGAGCTTGTTTCAGATTTAATTTTACAGCTGATTCGTATGAAGCAGCAGCTCAAGTATGCATTAACAGTAACAGTTTTCTTGTATCACCAACGATGTTCAGCATAAAATTTCTAAACATTCTGAATAATGCTTCTAAGTATAAAACTTTCAATTACTACTGGACAAGTTTTACCAATCAATTTGGAAACCAGAAATACTTGCATGGTGATGGACAACGCTTTACGGACGTGTCTTTGTTTGATGCAAATGGTACTTTTGGTCACTTTGTGTATCTCACATGGTTAAATGCAACTAATGGAGTTTTGACAACAGAACAAGAATTATCGTCTAGTCAATTTGTCTGTCAGACCTCAAGTCGTAAGTATGGAGATATGAGCTATTTAACTAACGAAGCAATTGCACGAAAAACTACAGATACGAACAACTTTATATGATTCTTTTCGGTACTGTTGGAAACCACTTAGAAAACACAAAAAGACAAAATAACAGGAAGTTAAATAGTCACCCAAAAGAAAATAAGGAAAGGCAGAATAACCTTAGAATTAAAAGAAATTGTCATAAAAATTCTCAGATATCCCCACCAACGTAACAGCAGGAAAGTATCAATAAAATGTATACTGAGTGAGAGGATGAGCCAATACAACTCTAGGATACGTTGCTACATACATGTAGGCCGAAAACTCTTACAAGAATCTATCATTAAGTGAAATTTCGCAATTACCTGTTTTCCTTTCTCTGCACCTATAACATTCAACTAGGGTTCATGTAATGAGAGTTATAAATGATTCTGTGCAGGTCGAAGTTTTTGAAGAAAAAGGTATTTCATCATTGACCATAAGATCAAATAGTAACTTAAACATGCAAATTAACTCTGAATAAACATTTCATTAGATTTATATATATTTTCAGGATATGTTGGTTGTGTCGAGGCAGATAGTTTCGTTATGACATCGACAATTAGCAAATTTAGTAATTCCGGCATGTCAGCAACATTTTGTATCCAGTATTGTGTTGGACAGAATGCAGAATATGCTGCCATTACAAATACGATAGACTGCAAATGTTATAATGACGTCATCAATTACACTTTGTCAACCGATCCTTGTAACCTATGTCCCGGGTATACTTCACAGGCCTGTGGTAGTATTGAATCCATATCTCTTTACAATGTTTGTAAGTCGCTTTTTAAATTGTAAAAAGTAAAATCTCAAAACTACTAAACTCCGAGGGAAATTCAAAAGGGGAAGTGCCTAATCAAATGGCAAAATCAAACGATAAAACATATCAAACGAACGGACAACAACTGTTATATTCCTGACTTGGCACAGGCATTTTGAAATGTAGAAAATGGTGGATTGAATCTGGTTTTATCGCGCTAAACCTCTCACTTGTACGACAGTCCTATCAAATTCCAATATGTTGACAACGATGCGTGAACAAAATGTAAACTTGTAATTTTATGACTGACTATGCAGTATGGGCTTTTCCCATTGCTGAAGGCCGTAGGATGACCTATAGCTGTGTCATTTGGTGTCTTGTGGAGAGTTGTCGCATTTGCAATCAAACCACATCTTTTCTTTTATAAATAATGTTTAAATTCTAGTGCATTCGATTTAAATGGGAATATTATTCCCAAAAACTAATCATTGACACATTTTATTATTGTGAAATTACGTCCTTGAACTGTAGTATCACTTATGAGACTTTTAAAGATACAACGCGCGACGTGTTAACAAAAATAATCTTAGTTTCTATAATGAGTTTATTTACACGTCTTGAAATGCATATGTAGCTAGAGCCTCCGGCCGTGCCGAAGCACCAAGAATCTCCTTGTTAGGACTTTTCGATAATCTTATTTTTTATTTGTTTTTATTGATTTATATTGTCATCATGCTTATCAAATAGACCATGAAACGTTTATTGTTCCAAAAATATTTTCGGATGTCTTTATTTAAAAAGTTATCAAAGGTACCAGAGTTATAATTTAGTACGCCAGACGCGCGTTTCGTCTATATAAGACTCATTAGTGACGCTCATAGCATAATATTTATAAAGCCAGACAAATTCAGAGTTGAAGAGCATTGAGGGTCCAACATTTCTAAAAAGTTGTGCTAAATACAGCTAAGGTAATCTATGCCTGAGATAAGAAAGACTTTTAAACATTATAAGCGTTTTAAACGGTGATTACTTTTGAATTTAGGTAAATATCACATTTCTTTATTTTGGAGTCTCGGTTGCCGAGTGGTCTAAGTAGTCACTACTGTAATCACTAGCCAGTCAACACTGATGTTGTACCGGTGCTCTCGACTTCAATCTTAATTAACTAGGATTGTAAGTTTTCCTATCGAAGGTCGTTGGTTTTCTCCTGTGACTGCGGCTTCCTCCAGCATTAAAATCTGACCACCACGAAATAGCCTAAATGTGGTGTTTAAAAGTGGCGTTAAAACACATAAAATCAAATCAGATCATTACTATATACCGAGAGATTGAGGAAATTAATCATAACACTTAATTATTTAAGATCAATAAATAATCGACATTTGTCGAATATCTAACACAAATAGATTGCAACTTTTTCATTTACAAGAACCAATCGCTATCAATAAATATTTTTGGTGAAAAAACATTACACAGGTATAACTGTCACGCATTTGAGTCAGATAAAAAAAGTAACGTAATAGTTAAATTAGAAGTTAGGCATTACGAGATGTGTATTCATTTGCTTATCTGAGATTTTGTAATGCCCAAGTATTTAATAAAGAATATAAAAGTCAATATCAATGATAAAATAGTCTTAAACAGTTCATGTTACATATGGGCTGCGTCGGATAAAGATCGACCTTATGCAAATCAGTATCAATACATCTGATAACCTATTTCCGGTTGGAAAAATCCCAATGGAAAAACTGTTACTGTTTGATATTAGACTGTTATAAGACCCCTACAAATTCATCCTTGTCTTGTATTTAAATGTTTGAAAATCAACCAAAAAAAGTTCCAAAATCAATCAAAGTGTTATAGATATACCGGTACACATGCACTTGCATAAGGCCGATTTATATCCGACTAAGCTCATATTATTCTTTATTTACTAGTTTGCAACTATGATGAGGTTTGATGTATGGTATAGTAACTTCTATTTTGTAAAAGACTATGAATTTCCCTTCATGCATGTGTTTATGTAAAACGTATTTAGTTTTTAATGTTTGTCTCAATTACGCACACCTTACTATAACAAGGGTTGACGTGACAAGTAGTCTGTTATTTTTACCCCGGAAATCAAATATGTTACAACACACAAAGTATTCTTACTAAGGCGATCAGGGTTTGAGTGTCGGTTGGAGAGTGTATTATGCAATTAATTTGGTAGAAGCTATCGCAGTTTCATCTTGAAAATTAAAAGAGTTTTACTTTTTTACAGCTTCCTACATGGACATTTATGAATCCTGTGATGAACTTTTGGCATATGGAATAACAGAACCGTCTTGGTATTATATAAAACCTCATAATACATCAAATTCCTACAGAGTAAAATGTTTTGATACTGGTAAGATTGTTAATGAATGTTGCTTACGGTAAAACACCTTTAGGATTCTGGCCTTAAAAAACAATCTGAAATTCTGTTCAATTTCAACAACATATTATAATTTTCAAGATATTATGTTGTGATAAATATATTAAAAGGCATGATATGAGAACCAATAAATAATGAATTTGCATATTAAAGTTGAAGAAGATAATCTCTTTGACTCGTTTATGTGTCTTTAATGCATAAAGTATATATATATATATATATATATATATATATATATACATGTATATAAATGTTTTTCTACATGATACCATGGCCAGTTGAAAATAAGTTTGAATCAGTAAATTGTTTTTTAAATTGTGATTTTGAAATCGAAATACGTATATGTTTCAGGTTATTGTAAGTGAAAAAATATACAGATGAATTTAACGGCTTATAATGTGCATTGTTTTATTCACAGAGGAATCATTTATGCCAATTTCTACGCTGCCTGATTTAAAATCCTCATCACATATGTCTAACCACGATGCCTCCAAATCAAGGTAAAGGAATACAACTGCTAATATTCAGAAGCAATTCTATTTCTTATTAAAATAAGGTGATAGTAGCTTATCAATGTCAAAATGGATGAAGAACAGAAAAATAAATCTAACAAATGATTGAGGAAATTGGTTGAAGTAAAGAAAAAGGTAGTGAGACCGTTTCTTAACCATGTTAGTGTCTCATGATTTGCATGCATCAGCGGTCATGCGAATCCCCATTCAGTCAAAATGTTCCTAACATGCATATAACACAATAAAAATATATATAATCATATATAAGAAAAATGAGATTTAAGCTTGACATAAAAGATGTTTTTACTATAATCATATTCATAGAATTAAAGAATTTGTGTTTTATGAAATGGTAGAATATTAAAAAAACTTTATGAATCAGTAACTTTCGTTGAAGTGATTACAAGAGTGTTAATTGATTGTCCGTATGTATATGTGTTCTTTATTGCCTTTTGTACTGTTAAATCAGGTTGAAATGGCCATATGAGGAAGAAGATTCATGGAAACCATCTACATTGAATGGTAGTCATTATTTAACTTTTACTTATCCATTTGATGTTATCATCACTGGACTGGTTACCCAAGGTAAGAAGAATTATAGTTGAAATACTATTTTAAACTTATCTAAGTTAAACTTTATCCATTTGAGATGTTTATATTACATATATTCGTACTGTGTCTCATATGAATAACTAAGTGTGCATCTCCTTTTTATATCGGTCTTTAACAATGCAATGTTTGTCCATATGAGAGGTCTTTTACCTTTCGGATTGTATTTGTATTCTATTTTCTTGAATAGTAAATAAACTCATCATACATACCAGGACTGAATTTTTTACGTACGCCAGACGCGCGTTTCGTCTACTAAAGACACATCAGTAACGCCCGAATTCAAAAAAAGTTAAAAAGGCCATAGAACGTACGAAAATCAAGAACATTAAGGACCAAAGTTCCTAAAAGTTTTGCTTAGTTAATCTTAAGCTTTTCCTGAGGTAGAAAAGCCTTAGTAGTTTTAAAGTTCAAAAGTTTTGTAAACAATTAATTTATAAATATGACCATAGCAATGATAATTCATGTCAGCACAGAAGTGCTGACTACAGGGCTTGTGATAAACTTGGGTATTTAAAACTTCACCAGCAGTTGAGAATTTGCTGTTGCATACATAAAGCTACATGTGTTACCTTTTCGTTTGGTCAATTAAAAAGTTATATCCATTCTTTAAAATGACAGCTTTATTTCAGACGAAAATGCAGACGAAAATGCTCAAAATCAAAAGTGTTGAACATTCCTAACAAATTGACAATTATTACGAGATTCAAACTTTATTTTTAAATTTTAGGTAATCCATTAGGTAAAAACAACGAATGGACCCGTCAATTCGTTTTTAAATATTTGGATGATGCACTTGAGCAGGAGATAACATATAGTCATGAAGGAAATCCTGTGAATGTAAGTGAATATCATCTACAAAAAAGTTCAGACAATGCACATAAGTTGTGGGTACGATATTGAACATGAACAAAACTAAAACACAGTGAAAAGATAAAAAATGTATTAATAATTACAGGAATCATGTATTTCTTTTGTTTCATATAAGCGAAAATATGTATTGTCCCTCCTCCCAAAAAGTATAAAAAAAAATCACCAACTAAGTTCTTTTGTCTGTCTTTTATGTCAACTGGTCAAAACACAAACATTTTTTATTCGAGCCTATTCAAACAAACGAACCAACTAATCCTTGCTGCATTTGATCTTTTATATATGAAAAAATAACATCTATAGATGTTTAAATGAAAAATGATCAAGTAACATGGCATTGGGTTCACATAGGATTGTGCTTTTGGTAAGTGAGTCTGTGGTAGATATTCAGTTACATTACATTTTTTTTAAATTACAGTTCAAAGGCAATACTGATAAGAGTTCATTAAAGTACAATATATTTTCTAACCCTATCATCACAAGAGAGTTTACGATACAACTGACTGATTGGAATAACTGGCCAGCTTTAAGAGTACAGATCCTTGGTCAACCTCTGTCGTTATATAACTGTAAGTATTTGTCTTTCTAACCAAATAACTAAGACACTTTATCATAACATAGTGTTTAAAAAAAATAAAATCGGTAACTTTGAAAAGGTGTTACTGTTATAGAAGGAACAACCTATAAATATGTACAAGTCTTACCCATGTATTTTATTCTTTTGAAACAAACATATTTAAACAATATTTGCAATTAGTTGTTATCCGAAAGCAGCGACCTACGTCTTATATCTTTAAAATGTGGGGGTAAAAAGTAAAATAAGAATAAAAAAGCTCAAACACACCAAACAAATGAATAACAACTGTCATATTTCTGACTTGGGATAGACATTTTATTATGAAGAAAATGGTTGATCAAATCTGGTTTTATAGCAAGCTAAACCTCTCATTTGTATGACAGTCGCATACTATCCATTATACTGATAGCAATGTGTAAACAGGACCCTAATGACAAAAACAAATATAAATGAAATTTAGTGTCAAACCTGGTCAATCGACCCCATTAGTGAACAGCTATTTACAAAACATGCCATTTCTACAATGGTCTTAGTCATAAACAGTGACTTTAAAAATGTAAATAAATTGAACCTTTACCCTCCAGTATCTTGTATGACTGCCAACGTAATCAGAGTAATCACACTACAAGATTCGAAAACAATCAACTGCCGATTAGTTCCATACGTTTGGCAGACATACGAAAAAAGAGCACTGTTAGACCTTTCTGTCAAAACTTTCATTTCCCCCAACCCAATTTAGACAGGGTGACAATCAGAGGACAACCCATCGTGCTTTGCAGAAAAATTCTCATTGGAAGAAGCTATTATAAAAGTCTGAACGTTGATACAAGCACCATATATATTTTTAAAAGACTTATCCACAAATTATTTTTGGGTCGCTAAAGTTAACTTCCAGCAACGAAATATTTTAACATAAATTTAAAAAAATTCTCTTGATCAACACTCCAGTGTTTATGTAGGAAACATACACTGACGTGATAATTATTTCTCTTGTGGCCACTAGAAAAAGCTGGTGAAATCGTTTAAGTCAGACATTATCTGTTAGAATTGACTTATAAAACTATTTACTAAGAATAATGTATTTGTACATAAATTCAAGAAGATGTAGAATGAGTGCCAATGACACAACTCTCCATCCAAGTCACAAATTGTAATCGTAGACTACGTTTAAAATGCTCTCTTCACATTAAATCTTTTTGTTAATATGCATCTGCTTTTATCAATAAAATGTCATGAATAATATTGTATATGTGCTATTGAATATAAAGTTTGTAGTTGTAGCAATAAACATAATGAAAACCAGTATGGTATTAAGATGTGTTGTTTTTATTTTTATCGTAAAACAGATAGTCAGTCGATTGTAAAGTGTTATTATGTGACTGACGAAATAAGAAACAATACAAACTCAACACCTGCCTCTACCTTAGATAACTGTAAAGTATCCTGTCTTCAACTTGGTTATCCATTATGCAGTTTTTATAAAGGTAAATGTTTTATATCTAAGAACTTTATACTAGAGTATAACATTACATCATGTATAAGACATAACTTTTAATGTTTAATATAGTTAAATTAAATAAATGCTTTACTCGTAGTCGAGTTTTGTTAAATAATCCAGTTAAATTAATACTTCAAAACTATACAAATGCTATAATTGTGTCAGAATTTAACATGATTACATTATTCAGCCTAACTCAGGCGTAAATTATCAGTACATTTTCAATGGATCATGAACACCTAATACCACAATAAGTACTCGAATAATTTATGATATTTTTTCTAAGATGGTATGTGTGTCGTCTTAGTCACTTTCATACGTGCCAACAAAGCGTAAATTTAGGTAAAAAAGCTTTACATAAAAGTATATCACTATTTATTTTATACGTAAACGATGACGAATATTGGACACCAACTATTTGGTTTTTTTTTTCCAACTAGTGACATTATGTTTTCCGGTCTGTGCATCCGTTCATTCGTCCTTCCGTCCGTCTGTCCTGCTACAGGTTTAAGTCTTTGGTCAATGTAGTATTTTATGAAGCTGAAGTTCAATAAACTTAAAACTTAGTACACATGTTTCTTATGATTAAATCGTTCTCATTTTTTATATAATCGAGATTTTACCCGAATTTTACCATCCTATGAGCATGTAAAAAGATGATGCGAATGGGGCATTAGTGTACTATGGACACATTCTCGTTTTTGATAGGATACAGTTGGAATGTAAGGTTTATCACAAGTTGATATTGTTTGCGAAAGATTCATACCGTAATGAAAGTAAAAAACAACCGGTCTATGTTTGCGATCATAACGACTTCTTCAGGCATGTCAGCTGTCCCTACCGTATATATCTACATGTTAACTAATATGTTGCATAATATACGACGTATGATTTAATTTTAGATAATTCAACACATTGTTATTGCTGGATTACACTGCCGTCTACATACGGGACCTCTGAAAATAAAACATGCAACACTAACAACAGACTATTAGTTTACAAAACATATGGTATGAATTTATATATAGATTGATTAAATTTATAAACTGTGCAATAGAAGATAAAAGTATTAAAACAATATTGAACTAACGCAATAATTCACAAAACATGAATGCATGAATTAAATGTGAAAGCCAGCGTCAAAATTGTTCAATAATATACGTTTTTTTTTCATTGCCAATAATCAAATGACCCCCATTGTAGTGTCATAAGACATCACTAACCAAAATAAATTGAAACAAAATAATGAAACAACCAGATAAGCACCATGATAAATTACCCTAATAAACAGGAAGTTAAAAAAATCTATGCACCTTTGTTTATCTCTAAAATAAAATTTATTGTTTTATGAGTTGGTTTCAGAAACAGCAATATTGTACATCTTTCTTCAACAAATATAACAGCATTTATAACACATATTTAATGCATTGAAGTATATACGTTGCACAATATTTAGTAAAAAAGGACATGAAAAATACTGAACTGCAAAGCAAATCAAAAAAGAAGGTCAACAAAAACTTAAAAAGTTAAACGCTATCAACAACAAGAACGATTTGAGGACAACTGTGTTTTACTGACTTGGAAATGGCATTGTTCAGAGAAATGTTTTGTTACAATTAATTTATAGCTAGATAAAACTTCACCTTTTGTGCCAGTTTTTGTTTTTTATAAAAAGGGAATAATAGTGCAATTTTATACATTTAATGTAGTTCACAATATGACAAAATGTAATGGTCCTAATTGGATGTCATTGCTATTTCACATCTTAAGGTAATGAGAAAGAAACCACATTGCACTTAATATCAAAAGAAAGAGATACGGTGAATATGTTTAAAATGGAAAATAAATCCAATGACTTTAACAAATAATAATACATTATAAATGAAACATACAGTCCTCTATTTCATCCACGTCAAGTGTTGTTACATTATGCTTTAACTTAAATACCTCTAAAATATATGGGAATGTGTCACATGAACAATCATTGATCTGCTATCAGCACCAACATCTTGAAATCAGATAAAAAATAAATGACGTGACAAGACTCAAACATTGGAGAGGTTTATGACTGAGAACTGGTAAGATGCATATCATTTATAGTAGTTTAAATGTTCTTTTGTGAGATTGTAACACCTTGCCGATCTCGATTAATATAGACTCATGAATGTAAAATTCAAAACGGAAAGTCCCCATCAAATGACAAAATCAACTGTTCGAACACATCAAGCGAATAGATCGAAACTGTAATATTCCTGACTTGCCACATGCATTTTCTTATGAAGACAATACTCCTCAATGATTAAATTAAAAAAGCTACCACAGTTTTACTGTCAATGCCGTATAGCCTAAATGATAAAAAAATAATTTCAAAATATATCTATTAAGTTTGTGTATATACCAATTTACTGTTATTGTTATATTTTCTATATATTTAGACAAACTATGCCCCGATCCTCCTACAGAGTATAAAGCTACCAGAAACTATATAATGCCAGTACCAGGATTATACACATACAAGTCAACCTTGACGGATACATGTATTGATGGCAGATTTCTAGATAAAAACCATACAAAGTCGTATACTTGTCTGCAGGATAATAAATGGTCTCAAGATATATTGATGTGTGAAGGTACGGTTGTTTTCAGTTTTTCAGGAAAGAAGGGAAATATAGCATAGGTATAACTACCAACCCATACTTTCCATAGACCAAACGGTGTTTTTAAATGACTTTCCGCGCTAACAGTATTTTATTATAGAACTTACCATTTATCAACATTGCGTATTTTTTACAATTTATAAACAGCACTAAACCTGAATTTTTCTGCAATATAACAAATATGTACACAGAAACACGGAATAATTGAAAACAAATCTAAAGGGCATTCAAACGAGGAATGTCTATACAAACTAATAAACGCCCGACTACATAAAACAATGGAATGTTTGGAAAAACTATTGGTATGGGCTTTTATTCCGCAATTTGGTGTCTTACTTTACAGATACAGCCCTACATATATCACTATGCTGGATCTGTATACTATTCAGATATCGCTTTAAAGCTCCGCCCACTGCCGGAATACGTTAGTGTATTGCTGTTTACAAGTGTTTTATGATCCTGCGTGACCTCAGAATGTGTATTGCAGTCACATTTCAATGACGTATTGTTTGACCTTATGCGAACTTACGACGACTTTTATACGTTCTGTTTGTTTTCAAACATTCCTTAGAGCAATAAAAATTAAACCAATTTTCTGATAACAGCCTAACATAAAAACAGTATTTTTTGCGGCTCCAATCATCGATTTCAAAGCTTAAATGATGTGTACATGTGTTACAAAATCAACCATGTCAATTTTGGCATGCATGTTAAGATGTCAGGTTTAGCATGTTTAGTTAAAAATTCTGAAGCGTAGGACGACTCGTACACTTCTGTTTCAAATTGGACAATATGTTGTAATTTGTTTTTGCTGCTAAAGTTAGTTGTTATGTTAAAATAGATAATTATTTACCTTGAGTGATGTATTACTGTTGACCATTCGCGATTCTTTTTTTTTGCGAACCCGTCTTCAGTTCAATGTGTGATTTTGTTATTACTACGCGGGCCTTATGGTTTTTTAAATAAAAGAAAATGGAAAAAAATGTTAGTTTTTGTGTCTTTCAAAGCACAAACAATATACAAAATTAATTGCATGAAAAAGACAATAACTGTTTAGTGTCTCTAAATATCAGTTGCTTTTTTACTCGGCTCGAAACAGGAGTAATAGCTCGCTAAAGCTCGCATTACCCTGTTTCTTAGCCTCGAACAAATACAACTGATATTAAAAGAAACGAAACAGTTATTGTCTATTCATCGACAAACAAAATGGGATTGAATATAAAAGATCAAACTAAACCATGTGGCATGTAGGATAATTGTGTACTGGAAAAGTATCTATCGAATATACGAATAGCAATTTTATGGTTATGACTGTAAGCTTATATTTTTCCTTGATCATGACAGTGTGAAAAAAAACTTCCAGTTCGAAATGACGTAGAAGTTCAAAATAAATTCAAAGTTTAAAATAAGCTATTAAACACCCCTAAATGACAACTGTCAAACTCTTTTAAAAAACAAGAAATTTTGAGCCAGTTTTAAGAACAAAATAACAAACGGAAAACAAATATGATATACTGCAACAGACAACAACCACTGCATAAATAACAAGCTCAAATGCCTTTCACTTACTTGGGACAGTGGTGTGACTGTACAAAATCAGTTGAAAAGGGCTGAACTCAGATTAAATCAAAGAAGAAAATCAATTTACAAACAGTAAAACAGAGAAAAAAAATTAAAAAAAAAAAGAAAATCTAAAACTCACTGAACAAATGGGATAGTTAAAAACAAAAACACATCAAATGAATAAAAATCAAATATCACATGACTAAGTACAGGCATTTCATTTAGGAGAAAATTGTGGACTAAACTTTGTTTTATAGCTGAACCTCTCATTTTGCGACACTGTCTGTCTAATATTTATTTTAATGTTGTTGTGGTATTTTCAACTCTTTTTGTGTTAATGCGGATGAACACAATATTAGCACTTAAATGAGAAGAGGTCTTCTGTTTTAAGGAAATGAGGAAAATTTAAGTCCTTATATATTTGTTAAATATTTATATTTCCAGCCTTTTGTAACCAGTTACAGATACCATTGAACGCAAATTCAAATTCAAGTGAAGATTCCATGCACACTGTCATAGCTGTTACATGTGATTATTACTTTGTAACGTCACAAAATGAAACATTCCAGTATGTAACATGTAATGAGACAGGGATGTGGGATGTGACGTTAAAGCATTGCGATGGTTTGTGTTAATCTGTCTTCTACTTTAAGTGTTGTCTTTCATGTTTTCGCTCCTTTTTTAACATTCCTTGCTTTCTTGTGCTTTACTTTTGTTAATTGTCGGTGAAATAAGCTTTTTCAACGATTTTTAATTAAAATGTTTTTGTCCTGCTAAAATATATTTTGTCGAAATATTTTTTGTATGCAGTTTAATTTGCCAAAAATTAATGTAAACTTTACCAATGGACTAATTCTTCTAGTTAATTGAGCTCTCCAATATTTCACCTCATGAATATTTCACCCACTCGTTTTTACAAAAACCAAATGAAAGAATACATAGATTGGTTGAACTAAGTTTTAAGTGGTTAAGGTTGTACCCAAACACCTGGACTAAAATAAATTTAGCTCGTTTAATTTCCAAAACATTTTGACAAAGTACTTACTTTGACCTTTTGACAAAAACATAAAAAAATCAAAAAGATTGATCCAACTATTTAATCGGTAAAATAACACTGGTTATATAGCAGTTTGACAGACAATCATTTTGATCATCGAGAAGCTTAATACTCCCTTAACAACCACCGTTATTAAAACATTTAGCTGATTTTTAAAGAGTTAACCACGGTTCTAACATCGATATCATACTTGGAGGCTGGAAGTTCTCTGACTTCGTCGTAGAAATATTTGTTGTCGAAGATGCACTACAATTGTTACGTGTCATTGTTATCACAAATAATAACACTTGTGCAAAATTTATGTTTAAGATGTATAGAATAAGAAACGAAAGACTGATGTGTACAGTTTGAACCGTTTGCAAAAGTTGAGGATAAAAGTCTAATTCTTTGTACTTCAAAGTAATTCAAGTTCTTTCAATCAACTGTACATATCCCTTATTATGAACATGCTCATTTGTTGTCGCTTGTAGATAAAAATGAAATAAAGAGTATGAATGAACGAATAAAACAACCATCTAAAGTATTTTAAGTTGTGCTACTAAAATATCACTTCAATAACAAAACACTAAATATATTTGCTCACTAATGAGACACAAAAACAACAAATAAATTCATTTAATTGTTCAAATACTTTTATTTTTATGCCCCACCTACGATAGTAGAGGGGCATTATGTTTTGTGGTCAGTGCCTCTGTTCGTCCGTCCGTCCGTCTGTTCCCTATGACATGATCTTTCTAATTTTAATTCCAAATTAAAGTTTTGACCCCAATTTCACGGTCCACTGAACATAGAAAATGATAGTGGGAGTGGGGCATCCGTGTACTATGGACACATTCATGTTATCAATTTATTTTTGTTGTTTTTAGTACACTTGTGTGATGAAACACCAACGTTGCTGCATGCTTCAAAGTATTTAAAGGACTCCAATACAACAGAATATATATGTGACCAATACTATTCTTTTTCAAATGGATCACAATCAAAGATTATTACATGCGATGGAAATAGTTTTAAGTGGGAGAATTTGGACGATATATGCACTCGGCAAGGTAAATACGTACATACATTTAATATAGAAACAATGAAACTTCGAAATTGGAAAAGATTCGGGTAAATGTTGAAATCTATATGAATATTTAATAGTTTAAAGACACATTTTCTTTTCTTCTGACTTATAAAGAAATAAATAAACTCATCATAGATACCAAGATTGAGTTTTAAGGTCGAAAGATACTAGAGGGACATTCAAACTCAAAGATAAAAAATCTGACAACGCTATGGCAAAAAAGAAAAAGTAAAAGACAAACAGACAAACAATAGTTTACATGACACAACATATAAAACAAAAGACTTAGCAAAACGAACCACACCAAAAACTGGGGTGACCTCAGGTACTCTGGAAGGGTAACCAGATCCTGCTCCACATGTAGTACCCTTAGTGTTGCTCATATCATTACAAACCCGGTAAATAGTCTAGTTTGGTTTCTTACAACTTTGGAAACTGAAAGGGATTGTACATTAGGAACAAAATAATATGTACATCAACTGTCCAAAAAACAAAGTTGATAACCAAAATCACATGGTTTCACGTCTGTAATAGTCATTTATTTATGTGTAACATGTTTGTTTTTCATTCATTTTTTTATATATAAATAAGGTCATTAGTTTTTTCGTTTGAATTGGTTTACATTGTCATATCGGGGCCTTTTATAGATGACTATGCGGTATGGGATTTGCTCATTGTTGAAGGCCATACGGTGACCTATATTTGTTCATTTCTGTCCTATTTTGGTCTCTTGTGGACAGTTGTCTCATTGGCAATCATACCACATCTTCTTTTTTATATTTACAAAATTCAAGACGAATCTATTTTGATATTCTAATGCAATTTGTTATAACGATAATTTTCATAGGACGTTGACATCATTTGAAGAATTATTGTTCTACGTTCTTGAAATTATATTTTTTTAAAAGATAAACAACAAAGTCACAACTTAAATCTACTGTTGTCTATGATACATCCATATAGAAGCGAACGACGAGTATGAATACGTCGAGAGTTTTTGTTTGGCATTAGCAGAATGCTTATGAGAACACACATTGTAGATAACTATGAACACTTTCGCAAACTTTTTCATTTATGAATTTAGGCAAACTATTAAGCATAATTCATTTTCATATTTGGCATAATAATTGAAATAACGGTATTGCATTTTAAACTGTGCCTTTGTAAAACTTAATTTTATCTGTTAACATAGCCCTGCTTTACGTCGATAAGTTAATTTAATTTGCGACAATAAAATATAAGTTTTACGAGGACCAAGATTAAAATTACCATTTGGATCTCTTTGTTAAATAGCTTGTGAGTAGCAATCATCTATCAACAAATTTGTATAACCTTCTTGAATTGGCTTTATCAGAGAAATTTCTCCTATCATTTCACCCTGTTTATATCTGTTAAACGGAAATTAATTAATACAAAATGTCAAATACAAATAAATGAGAAAAAGAACAGACTAAGATGACAATCAACATGATCAAACATACATAGTAATTTTGTATTACATTGTAATTTTTGGGCCCTTTGCAGCTTGTTGCTTAGTGTGAACCAAGGCTCCGTGTTGAAGGCCTTGCATTGACCTATAATGGTTTACTTTTTTTTAAATTTTTGTTTGGATGAAGAGTTGTCTCATTGGCGCTCACACCACATCTTCCTATATCTATATACAGTTGCAATATACTTTTTAATTATTATATTACAGATGATTTAATATGCTACCGATCTATGACTTCCCAATTCCTAGGAAATACAATGCGACATACCACAAATGATGTTCTATTAGAGTTTTTGCCAAGAAGTCAAATGTCCTGCTCGAGTGCCTGTTTGAAAGATTGGCATTGTAAAGGATACAATTATAATGACGATGTATGTAGACTTTTTAATTCCAAATCAAAGTCGTCTGCTGATCTTACCAGTGATGCCACGTGGTCATACTTTGAAAAAAGTGACGAAGATCTGTATTCCTGCACTTGAAGGGAAATATAAATATAGACAATAGAGAAGATACCGGTTCATATATTCTAGAAGATTTAAACAAAATTTTCGGTGAGCTTTTTAAGGATGTTTCAAAATAACATGCTTTTTAAAAAACATTTATAGATTTATAGTATATTAATAGCAGACCTTAAAAAGAAAAATATGGGTTCGTGTGCTTCTTTTTGAGTATAAGCCATTGCACATTTAGCGAGAAATAATTCTCTCTAGATTGTGCATACAATTTACATTCACAACTTTATCCTTTCATAAACTATATGTAATGATATTATGAAAAAAAGTGGGTCAGAGAATATCAGAATGTATGGTAAAAGTCCAAAAAACAAAAGAAGCGAATATGCTTAAACTGTTATTAACTACCAATTGCCATATAAAATACTAGTGTCATGTGTTCTGATTGTATTCAACAAAAGTGTAAACTATTCATTGGCTCAAATAAAATATTTGTAAATGTAATGTTTGACTACTTTTCCGATACCTACTTTACACAACAGAAAACCATTTTCGAATTCTACCCTAAAAATAACTTCATTCCATGCATACAAAAAACAAAACTTCTGGTAAAGTATATGTTGTTTAACATGAAAATTGCATTTTACTAGTATATGTATCAGAAAAAGATTTACTTTGATTAAGACTGGTTGATTTGTTCGTAAAGTTATTTCTATGTTTTACCTGCAGATGGTTAGGTTATAAAAAGTAGATTAAAATAAAAACTCTGGGGAAAATTCAAACCGGACGGTCTGAGATCAAACGGTAAAATCAAAAGCTCAAACACATCAAACGAATGGATAACATCTGTTATATTTCTGAATTGTTACAAAAGTTTTCTTAGGTAGAAAAAGGTGGTTTAAAGCTGGTTTTTAGTTATAACAGGATATATATTGTCTCTATAAATTCATGACTTCCATCACAACAACAGAATGATCAATCTGTTTTATAGATAAATGTAATGTAAAGCGATCAATTTTCATCTAAGAAATAATTCCTTCATGTCATGATGTTTGGTCATTTTAACATTGGTAGGCATTCAGTATGTATACTAAGGAAATTTATCCTGTTGAACTTACTTTAGATAAAACTAACACTAATAATGACAACTGCCCTATCCTCGATCTGGATATCTATATCATTAACGGGAGGTTTAATACAAAAATTTATGATAAAAGAGATGATTTTTCATTTCCTATCGTAAATGATCTATTTGTAGATGGTGACGCCGCAAAAAACAGTTTTTGGCATGACACGGGTTATGTTCTTCTCATATATTTTATGATAATATGATACTAAACCCCTAACGGGAGAGATTGTGCCTGATATTCATATGATGAAGACATAAATTTTCAATCACATTAATTGAGGTCTGGAGCTAGCATGTCAGTTAACTGCCAGTAGTCTGATGTTATTTATATATTATTGTCATTTTGTTTATTTTCTTTTGTTACATCTTCTGACATCGGACTCGGACTTCTCTTGAACTGAATTTTAATGTGCGTATTGTTATGCGTTTATTTTTCTACATTGGCTAGAGGTATATGAGGAGGGTTGAGATCTCACAAACATGTTTAACCCCGCCGCAATTTTGCGCCTGTCCCAAGTCAAAATTCTCTGGCCTCTTTTAGTCTTGTAAGATTTTTAATTTTAGTTTCTTGTGTATAATTCGGAGTTTAGTATGACGTCCAATTTCACTGAACTAGTATATATATTTTAAGGGGCCAGCTGAAGACCGCCACCGGGTGCGGGAGTTTTTCGCTATATTGTAGACCCATTGGTGGCCTTCGGCTGTTGACTGCTCTATGGTCGGGTTGTTGTCGCATTGACACATTCCCCATTTCTTTCTCTTATTATATATGTGTATTATATGTGTCGAAATTTACACTGCGCGTTATAGGTCAAAGCCTACGAAAGTACTTTAAAAATATTCAGCTGATTTCGTTTACTCCAAGTGGAGACTGTACATTACATTTTCATCCTTAAAAACTAAAAGCAGGGTAAAAATGTGTTGTTTAAAAAACAATTTAAAATCCAGTTTGTTTAAGCTGCTACAATGTATGTATTTTATTAGATTAACAATGAAAGTAACGAAAATATATATAAACAGTAACTTTGTGCGCATGTGTCAAACATAACACTGCCTTTGTTTACAAATAGTAATGGATAAAGGTTACAGTAGTATACTGGTGTTCAAAAGTCATAAACCGATTGAGAAAAACTTATTCATGTTACAAACAAAATCCGAGGGAAACATATCATTTGTAAGAGGAAAACGAAGGAACAACAGTATCACAAAAGTGCAACAAGAAGGACGTTGTATTAGAATCTTTCATTAAGCTTTTTCTGTGTGCACAAGGAGTATATACATTGCCGAACGTAATATGATATAACCAATGCGATTCATATCCTAGAGACTACCAGTACAGTAACATTTAATGGTTAAATGTAAAATCACAAAAATACTGAACTAAGATTAAAATCGATTCGGAAAGTCCATAATCACATGGCAAAATCAAATAACAAACCGCATCAAAAACGAATGGACAAGAACTGTCATATTCCTGACTTGGTACAGGCATTTTCAAATGTAGAAAATGGTGGATTATTAAACCTGGCTTTATAGCGCTAACCCTCTCACTTTGATGACAGTCTCATCAAATCCCGTTATATTTACATTGATGCGTTAACTAAACAGACACAATCATAAGTATGTGAGTTACATTGACAGTAGTTATCAACAATAATTAGACTACAAATTTTATAGTTTTTCCAATTACATTTAGAAATGATACAATGTTGAAAAGTGTCTTGTCACTGCAATCTTAGTGCAGGGCAGAATATCAACTGAGGTTTTGTGATACAAAGAGGATTCTGAAAACATGTAATGTTAATAACATCATTTAAGGTGATCGTATGGACAGCTATTTCACTCGGAGGTATTGACGGCAACATCTGATTGACACCTCCTTATCCCCTGCGCCGTATTATTCGATATGTTGGTTTCTTTTCGACTATTCAATATGCATATCAAGTATCGCATCTATAGTTGATTTTATCAGCAAATAAATATAATCCGTACACGCACGTATGATCTGTTCATATCTTGATGTAGGCAGATACACTTATGGGCAAAAAGTATTTTCATTATGTCAATGTATCATTAACTATCCTTACACACTGACCGAATGTTCTTTGATTGGTTGGGACATTATGCTTTTCTCAGGACAAACAACATGTTTCTACAATAATAATACTGTTTTATCAAACAACTTACAGAACCAATAATATGGCCTTTGTTAGTCTTTTATTAGTTTTAATTTTAGTTTCTTGTGTATAATTTGGAGTTTAGTATGGTGCTCATTATCACTGAACTAGAATATATATGTTCGTTGAAGGGCAAGCTGAAAGACGCCTCTGGGTGCGAGAATTTCACGCTACATTGAAGACCTATTGGTGACCTTCTGCTGCGGTCTGTTTTTTAGTCGGGTTGTTGTCTTTTTGACACATTCCCCTTTTCCATTCGCAATTTTATTTGGAAACGCAAAGTAGTATTGGTTTCTTTTTTCTTTTTTCTGTTTGCTTTTTTTATTTGTATTTACCGTCTGAAACAACTAAACAAAATTTAGAATCAAACATTTATTTTGATAAACAATGACGTTATTCGAGCAGCGGTATAATTTACTGAACAATTACAAAGAGCAAGAACATTGTGTCGAACTTAAATGAAATCATTTAAAAGTAAATGTAATTTATCATACAGAAAACATTTTGTTTCTATTTTCTTTATTTTATGGAAAAAGATTTTTGATATGTCATTAATCAAAAATATAATTCTTTAACAAACATATTTAGGTTTCTGTATTTTCTTCCTTGTCTCTTTAATAAATGCAGACACACACAGTTATGAATTTATATAAAATGTAAAAGTTATTCAAAAATAATCAACTCTAATATCTTTAAAGACCAAGCATAAAAAGATCAAACAATGCATTATTGTGTCATATTTGGTTTTTGTTCGTAATTTTGTACATAAATAATGCCGTTGATATTCTCGTCTGGTCTTGTTGAATACCACAGACTGACATGTAGTTGGTTATTATTTTTTCTCGTTTTACATTATAAAATATCTACACAGTCATAACTATAAAAACTAGCGTATTTTACCATAGGATGATACGGTCCGCACATGAAGGTTATAATTTGATCAGAATTTTTAAACGAAACATATAAAAAAACGCATCCTTAGGAGGTAGGCGATGATATAACTTGTACCTGTATTCCTATATCGAACTACTGTTCTGACTGGTATTCATAATTACATGTTTTGTGCAGCAAAGTGAAGTACAACCCGAATAAGGAAACAAAATGAGGAAAAAAAAATACTACTAGTTTTTCTGCTACTAATACATCACTAAGCATATTTATTTAACTATTTTTATATGTCGCATTTTTATAAAAATTGATCAACCTACCTTAAGTAGGTACCTAACACTACAGGGAGATAACTCTGTAAAATCAGCAGAACGTTTAAATGACGTTGTGTTGATAAGGGAATGTTAAGCATCTCAATGATCAAAATAAGTGTTTGTCAAACTGCTATATAACCAGTGTAATTTTTCTGATTAAACGGTTGGTTCAAATTCTTTGAATTGTTTATATTTTTGTTAAAGGGTCAAAGTAAATACTGTGTCCAAATTTTATGAAAATTAAACGAGCCAAATTAATATTAGTGAAATTTTGGGTCTTCAATGCTCTTCAACTTTGTATTTGTTTGGCTTTTTAACTATTTTGATCTGAGCGTCACTGATGAGTCTTATGTAGACGAAACGCGCGTCTGGCGTAAAAAATTATAATCCTGGTACTTTTGATAACTATTTACACCACTGGGTCGATGACACTGCTGGTGGACGTTTCGTCCCCGAGGGTATCACCAGCCCAGTAGTCAGCACTTCGGTGTTGACATGAATATCAATTATATGGTCATTTTTATAAATTTTCTGTCTACAAAAATGTGAATTTTTCGAAAAACTAAGGATTTTCTTACCCCAGGAGTAGATTACCTTAGCCGTACTTGGCACAACTTTTTGGAATTTTGGGTCTTCAATGCTCTTCAACTTTGTATTTGTTTGGCTTTTTAACTATTTTGATCTGAGCGTCACTGATGAGTCTTATGTAGACGAAACGCGCGTCTGGCGTATAAAATTATAATCCTGGTACTTTTGATAACTATTGGGTACCACCTTAATATGCATTATAAGGAATGACTTAACATATTCTATTACATGTAAATATTAAATATGCAGATGAGGCACTTTAGCCAACTTTGTAGTAGGAGTATAAGTATCAACAAGTAGGGATACCCCCTTTATCGTTTGTCATCAAACGAGATCAGACATACTATTCGACAAATTCTACTTTTATTTTTTGTACTCTTATAGATACTTCCCATTCGTGGCTATAATTGTTAATAACCATACACAGTATTCAAACACTTAAACCACTTGTATTAACACTTATTTTAGTTAGAGATGGTTTCCTTTCTTATAAGTACTGTCTTGTTGACAATTTATTTGTTATTATTTCAACATTTTTGTCATTTGCATATGCCATCTTGACGCATTTAGTAAATGAACTCTCATAGATACTAAGATTAAAAATTTTCATTTGCATCAGACGCTCGTTCCTTCGACCAAAGACTCACTAGTTACGCTTGCATAAAAAAGTTACAAAAATAAAAATAAAGTACGAAGTTGAAAGCATTGAGTAAATTATCTATCTTCTATTTATTTAAGATATACTGTTCTATTTTGAATAGCGTTGTCAATTTCTTTTTACTAATGTCACAGATGAATAGGTCATATTCGTCGACTGTGACAGCCAGCTGGGTTTCCCCTGGGTTAAATATTTTTTTCGCCACCTCTTTTGTCAAAACAATATATTTTTTGTCACTTTATATTTTTATTCGCCAAGTAAAATAAATATCCATTTTTTTTTTAGAATTTTTCTTCTTCTACCGCATCCCCCTCCTTTCCTGTTGAAGGATAACGACAAAAGGCCGAGACTTTTCTTACTTTCGAAG
Source organism: Mytilus galloprovincialis (assembly GCA_037788925.1). Lineage (NCBI taxonomy): Eukaryota > Metazoa > Mollusca > Bivalvia > Mytilida > Mytilidae > Mytilus > Mytilus galloprovincialis. The sequence continues at coordinate 20,146,950 of CM075332.1, forward strand.
TTTGGATTAACCCCCAAATATGGGATATCCGTTAAATGAGGGACTGTCCCTCAGAAAAGTAATTTTGCTGTTGTAGAGAGGTAAAAAGAAAAACTTTGTTTTTTTTAACTTAAAAGGGTGAAAAATATATATATTTGGAACAAGAGGGGTCTTTTGACTTTTAATAAAAAAGAAGTCAAGTATTACAAAATTCTTGGACATGTTTCGACCTAATAATATAAGATAGCTGTATATAGGTCTTGGGGAACGTTTCTTCTACTTATATAGATTTGTGTCGTTTGTACTAAGAATTAGTGGTTTTTACAACAAAACATTTTTTTATCACTTGAAATTAATCCTTTATTTAAGGGATAGTCATCGCACTGAAAGGGTATCCCTCATTTCAGGGGTTGTTCCTAACCTGTTGAATATATTTCTACATAACGACCGTTTTCTTTTTTGAACTATCGGAAATGAAAAAGTTGAGACGTAAAACTATGCTTGAAACACGTGCGTCTTTAAAACGACTTTTCAAGTACTCTCTCAAATCAATTATCTTTATCAAAGTTGAAGACTAAAGTTTTAAGTCGGAGAATTGTCTTGCTTTTTTACATTTATCGTCAGCTCTTTTTCTTTCTGAACCAAAGGAGATGTCAAAAGTTTGAATCAAACACGTGACGTTGCAAAGTTGTTAAAATACCCTTCAAGTAACATGTGATGGACGCCATTTAACCTAATCATTTTAAAATTTCGTCAAACATTACAATCAACACAAATTTGTTGAATATATTTCTTTCGCCAATTGTTTTCGCAAGTGATGAATTTTAATCGCCATAATTATCATTTTTTCGCAAATTGCGAAAACGGCGTACGCCAGTGGAAACCCTGGTGACAGAACCGAATACTGCTTATCACAAGATAAGCATATGATGTCACATGTGGAGTAGCAACAATTTTTTAAAATATAAAAAATGCTTCTTCTATTTTGAAATGAAATATCATGTATGTGCCCATATTTCCTAAATTTGGTGTACTACTAGAATTATCCCTACAAAAATTATTCCTACAAACAAGACATAGCTTACATCTTATTTTGTTTCAAATTTTGGTGGATATGTGTCTCATTGGCAGTCATACCATTATTGTTCAGCTTGGTGTTTGATACAGCCTCCTAACAGTTCTGTTTTGAGCGCTCTAATAATTAAATAATATTTAAACCGTACGTTCTTCTGTCGTACCAAATAATAAGACTGATATCTTTGGTGAGTTTTTACAACCCTGGGTTTGGTTTAGGTTCCTATAAGTATATATCTTTAGTTTTCTGTGTACAAGAGGGACGAAAGATACCAGAGGGACAGTCAAACTCATAGATTGAAAATAAACTGACAACGCCAGGGCTAAAAATAAAAAGACAAACAGACAAATAATAGTACAGAAGACACAACATAGAGAACTAAAGAGTAAGCAACCCGAACCCCACCAAAATCTGGGGGTGATCTCAGATGTTTCGGCAGGGTAAGCAGATCCTGCTTCACATGTGGCACCCGTCGTGTGTTTATTACAAATTCGGTAAATAGTATAATTCGGTAAGTCATATTCGTGAAAAGGGAAGGGTATTGTAGTTACGATATCATCTGTGAAACGGTTATTCCATAACGGTCAACCAACTCGTGATGGCGTCCGTAAAATTAACGAAGGGATATTTATTATTATTGCTTGTCTTGTTGTCATTTTCATTTTGAAGGATTTCTGTTTAAATTGGTTTAATGAATTTTAATAGTGTAATTTGTATCTTCTCTATTTGAGATAACAGTTAAATAGCCTTTCAATCAATACTAAATTTGAAAAAAATTGTACAAATATTGGTTATTTATAAGCTATAAAAACAAAACTGGGATTTAAATGTCTCACGTGTTGCCTTGTCAAAATCGATTACAGATTTCTAAAGTTTTAATACACATTTCAGAAAGTATATAAAAAATGTGTCTTTTTATCTTGAATCGCTAAGATGTATGTGGTTTTCGTTTTTTGTCATTTCAGATTTGATCATGGAATAAAATATTTGGCCACACGAAAATGTTGAATAAAACAAAATTAAAATATACATTTTTTAGAAATATTTTATAATAATTTAATTTTTGAAATAATGCGTCTTTTGAGTGGCTGACGTTGTTTTGTTTATCAGTCAATGGACATATTGTTATCATGTGATCGTGATGTCATTAACGTTGTTTTCATGATTTATATTTTTTCTGCCTATCCGAAATACCTTAAAAAAACTGTGATACATTATTCAGTATGCACCACATTTCTTATGTTATTTCTTCATAGACCGACCATATATCACAGTCATTGTTGATCAAATAGGATTAATAGTTATCAAAGGTACCAGGATTATAATTTTGTACGCCATACGCACGTTTCGTCTACATAAGACTCATCAGTGACGCTCATATCAAAAAAGTTATAAAACCAAATAAGTACAAAGTTGAAGAGCATTGAGGATTGAGGATTAAGTGTGAAAGACTGTATAACTTCGTTTTTGTTAAAAACTTTAATTTAAGATTGTCGGGAAGCCGAACAGGAAAGAATTCAGAAAAAAACCTAATGCAATCGCATCAAAAAATCTATAACGTTAAGAGCATTAAGAAAATCCATAATGTTTTTATAAATCTGCACCATAGCTGGTCTAGAGCAATGTTTTTGTTGAATATCAAACAACTCAATACGATATATTTTCATGTAAATATAAAAAAAAAGAAGATTTTTTGATTAAAATGACTGCATTTGTTTTTGTCGAAAATGCCAATCGGTTGTTTATTGTTACTCAATTTCTGTTATAAGGCTGGTATTTTGTGTATTTGGACATTTTCATTAATCGTTTCAATAAAGCATAATTCTCCTTCACTAAAAGTGAGGACCACTATAACAAAGGGACATCATGAATTCGCCGTTTCAGAATCTAATGCATCCTGGGTAATATTTTCAAAAACGTACACCAAAGCGTTTTGATTGGTTTAAAACGTCCTAAACAATCGAAATTCAACCAATGACGTAACGTTATTTTCACTTTGGGGTACGAACAATGAAATTACCCATGATGCTTTAGATTCTGAAACGGCCAATTGTTAATAATCTAGCATGGCAAAAATCTTAAAGGACCATATGTCAACCAACAGTACAAAAAATAATACAAACATACAAAAAACACCCACAAAAAAACTTCAGACTGAGCAGCAAGAAACTCACTTCAAATAGGTGATGTTCTGATTTCAGGTGTTATCAAAGTTTTAGCAGATACACTTCCACATGTTACAACCATCGTTTTAATAATACAAATAATACAGTTTTAAACAAACTAATTTGTGATATGAATATGAAGACCGTCTTTTTGTGTGGACTTCATACATAATAATTCCTCTGCATCTTATCCTGCTTGAATTATTTATAGATTCACAAATAGATATTTGCATTGATTTCACATTTTAAACTCTATGTTGAGAGCCGTAATGTAGTAGTAAGCGCTTCGGACTACTAACACAAAGGTTCCTGATTCGATCCACGTTCAGAGGAGAAAATTCAGGGAATGCATTTTCAGCTCTCTATCGATACCATTTTCGAGTATGGTCTTGAGAAACGATGATAGTCCGTCGGAAGGTGAATAATATAATTTGCAATAACTTGTTTCTCAATCCACTTTAAATAAATAAACTAACTATTATTATCTAGAATTAAGTCTAGGAAGTCATAACAATCTTTGTCAATAGACATGATATCTAACAATCAATCGTTAAAACATTAAAATTAATATCCCCTGGCTTCTTAAACAAACTTTAGTACAACGTAAAATTCCTCTGGTATTTGCTTGCCAAAGACTACCGATATATGTTGACCAATAAATTCAAACACGACTTGCAAATCAGGAACCTAAAAAAATGAGGGATTATTGAATATTATATTATAATAAACTGATGTAAGGTTATATCGGAAAAACTGGTGAATAGGAATCTGCTAGGGAGATTTATGCCAAGTATCTTCCAAAATATTCCAATTTGATTTCCATCAATCTATTTATATTTTAACATCCTGATCAAGTGATATATAAATTAATGTATTTTTTACTACTCTTCATAATTTAAGTTTCCTAATTATTAACTTGACCAAAATCATAAGTACACGACAAGATGAATTACTTTGATGTAAGTAGAATCGTAGTCAAGTTTGTTTTTATACTTGTAAAATCAATTGGTTGTAGTTCATTTCCTGAAGTTATACTATCTGAGGGTGTTGATCTGTTTAAGGATCGCTCCTCTTGTTTTTCATATTCAGAATCCTCTGGTTTTATCCATGATGTAGCATTAAAACTTTTAAAGGCCATATTTGAAAAACATAACAAATCCTTCTTATTTTATTACAATTTTTGAAAGAAAAAGGATGCAAATGTTAAATATATTTAAGTCTAGAGAGAAATATTTCCCGCATAATTTGCCATGGCTTATACCTCGAAAACAATTACAAGGACCCTCAATTTTGTTCTGCTATTTGAAGTTCCTTTATATATACAGTATCAATTTATAAAAGTCTTTTAAAAAGCTTGTTATTTCGAAAATCCTTAAAGTATAGATAAAAATGAGACAAAAGTAATGAAAAGAGAACCCGATAAAGTAAAATCAGAATACAAATTAAAAATTCAGAATCATAGGATGCAAAATTATTTCTTAGAAAATAAAAGAAATTAAATAAAAAGAGTACAGAAATGAAGGATATACAGTATTTATATGATACTGGAATAACTTTAACGGTACCAATTTTTCCTGCACCAGATGCGCATTTCGACAACACATGTCTCTTCAGTGATGCTCGTGGCCAAAATATTTGAAATCCCAAGCTTATATAAAAGGTGAAGATTATTAATAAGAGAAACTTACAGAATAAACGTAACTTTGTACATAAAAAAACATGCTTCAAACAACTAAGAACTATAGAATTGAAGGAACCCTTACCTAACATCCAGACCCTCCTATCTGCTAAAATGAAGTAGAATGTTTTTATCATTCGTTTTAGGTGGTCTTTCATTCATGACCTGTTCTTATTGAATAATTTTTGAACATTATATATGTTATATAGCGTTATAAAAAATTCAGGACGGACTCTGTCAATGATTCCTGTCACGAAATCTAGAAGTAAAATACAGCGATTGATTTTTTGAATGACATGTACGAATAAAAACATGAAATCAAAAGCGGATCTTCCAACTCAAAGAGTAATGCAACATTTTGCAATTCCATAACGTCATTCTTCGTAAATTTAATCAACAATCTTTTCCTTTCAAACTACCTGATCAATTTCAGGTATTTTGTGCGTTAACATGACTGCCATAGCCTAACAGTGAACATATAAAAAAGAAGATGTGGTATTATTGCCAATGAGACAACTATCCACAAAAGACCAAAATGACACAAACATTAACAACTATAGGTAACCGTATGGCCTTCAACAATGAGCAAAGCCCATACCGCATAGTAAGCTATAAAAGGCCCCGATAAGACAATGTAAAACAATTCAAACCAGAAAACTAACGGCCTTATTTATGTAAAAAAAAAAAAAAAAAAAAAAAAAATTAACGAAAAAAAATTTAACGAAAAAAAAAAAAAAAAAAAATTAACGAAAAAACATTTACGAAAAACAAACATCTGGTTGAAATGCAATTAGTTTCTTATAGCATGAAAACAACACATTTTCTCAAATTGACCAATTACTACCATCCACTGAAAGTGTAATTCACATACTAGTATTTTGATTTCGTTTTTATTTTCTAGGTTGTCTGTTATATATCAGTATTAGTTTCGACATATTTCAACAATGTACAGAGCTGTAATTGCTCAGAGCCATCTCAGAAGGATCTTGAAAACAGATTTAATTCTATAAATAATAATCTAAACATGAAATCGTTATTCATGTATGAAGGCTGGGAAAATTCTACACTTAACAAAACATTTGAAGAACTCTTACTCCAATCTACAGAATATCGGAATAGTGGTACATGCCCAAAGAGACATATGAAAACATCAGAGAGTTTGAGTCTACGCACGTCATGTCCGTGGTTTCCACACATGGATACCATGGAGACCAGATATCCAAAGACTATATATGTAGCTAAAACCCACTGTAAATCATGTATAACAACAGATAGTCTTCAAAATACATATTGCAAACCACTTGAACGTATTATCAAAGTTCTAATAAGAAGCAATGACATTGTCAATGGTATCTGTCAATATAAAGAAGACAAATATAACGTACCGGTAGCTTTTGTTTGTACACGAATATTCGAGAAGGTGAATGACCATGAACTTACTTCTATTCCATTAAGCTTTTTCAGAAAAACCTTATTGAGGCAAAAATTACTAAGTGTTCGTGAAACGACAACAACTTTACCATCTAGCGTCACACAAAAACAAGTTGGGTAAAAACCGAATATCAATCTATTTAGAAACAGCTGGTGATGTTATTCTTCTCGGTAAATTTTTACTTGTCATGTCATTTTTTGTATGGTATAGAGCATGTGCATTTAACATAGTGCATATCAGTTATTTATTGTCTGCATTTTTAATGAACTATGTGTTACAGAATAAAGGTATTTACAACGTTGTTTTTTTCACTTTCTAATATCCCTTAGCGCTTCAGCAATGACGCTAAGGTCCCTCCCTGTGTTATTTATGGTATTTATTTGCAACGTTGTTCGCCAATTTACCATATTTTCTATAATCCCATCACGTTCATAGAAGCTTTGAGTCCACAATTCACAAGTAGGAGCATAGTTCAGAAGTGGTCTGCACTTCAAACACCGTTACCTGCTGTTGGCGGTAATTATATCATAATTTAATAATAACTAATTATCGCTATTTTGTGCATTTTTCCTTTGATCATTTTTTGTGATAATTTTCATATCAAGCTACTCGCTTGAGATGGAAAATTATAGCAAGAAAATAAACTAAGGAGGCACGTGGCGTTGCTAATGTAATTGACATTAAATCGACAATGTCGTCACAGGTAAAATAGCGATAAACAGATTATCATTGGCCATCTCAACTCGATCCGTACCGGCGCAAGCGATAAAAGCAATCTCTTTGAGATGATCAACGATTATAAGTTCACCAAGAAAAGTGCCATATGTAACGTTGTACAGACATGACATATTGTATCTATCATATATATTTTAATAAAGGCAACGGTAATATACCACTGTTCGTAAGAAATAAATCGATTTAAAAAAAAAACAAATCCGGATTACAAACTAAAACTGAGGGAAACACCTCAAATACAAGAGGAAGACAACGAAACAACAGAAACACTTAAGTGCAATAAAAAACCAAAAGACAATTCAAAACACAAATAAACGAACGAAAAGATAACATTTGCCGTTTTCTTGACTTTGTAGAAGACATTTAAGAAAAAAATGGTGGTTTGAACCTGTTTTTTTTTTTGGGCTAGCCAAACCTGCCGCTTTTATGGCAATGTTAAATATGACACACAATGAAAATATTACATGACAGTACAGTGCACGTACTACAATACAAATAAATGGAAGAACATGCAGGACATAGAAATACACAAATAAACAATACAATAGAACGTTACAACATGCTAATAGTTATTCAAGGTACCATGCTCAAAATCTGATACACCAGACGCGTCTTTCGTCTACACAAGACTCATCACTGACGCTCAGATTAACAAAAGTAAAGAAAGTCAAACAAAAATGAAGACCATTGATGACCGAAAATTCTTAAAATTGTGCCAAATTCGGTTTAGGATTGCTGCCTTGGACAGATTTACTTTTGAAACGTGTCGTATATTGATTCAACCTAAGACTTGTCGTTGGTACAAATAACAGTAAATTTGACTTAAATTGTCCTTTTTTTTTTGGAAATGCTATTTATTAAGTTTTGCAACAAAAATTAAAAATTTGCCCGGATATCCGTTTGTACAATTACAAGTCATACGTTTTCGTTGAATTTTTCTGTGTTCGCTTTTGTTATAAGTTTAACATATACGAATACTGTGGATTCATTTATTTTCATGGGTATCAATTTTCGTGGATTGCAGAAAACTGGCCTTTTCGTGGAGATGTAATTTCGTGGTTTTGCCAAAGTCTGCATACAACATTCGAGAAAATTTGTAATTCGTTGAACATTTAAATTTGTGGTTCATCTGTCCCCACGAAAACCACGAAAATTGGTATCCAACGAATAATAATGAATCCAAAGAAGTAAGTTTTCAACACGCCTAAGTATCTTCCGTTTTCTTTTCCAGTTGATAAAATGTAATTCCTCTAAAACATAGGAATACAAGAAGAAGATATAAGTTATCATATTGAAAAGCAATTGCAGTGATTAAACATAACATTATTTACCGACAGCTATTACTTAAGTATGCAAAATTATAAAAACACGTACCGGTCATCAAGGAAGTAAAACAATTAACCGTACTCCAAGGAAAATTCATATCGCAAATTCCCTAGTGAAATACCAAAATCAACAACTCAAAGATATCAAACGAATGAGAAACAGCTGTCATTTTCCTGACTCGGTACAAACAAATATTTTTTTCTTAATATAATATTAAATCAAGATGTCTGTAAATGATATAGATTAAGAAGTAAGTTTTTTTGACCCGATTATAACATGTATAAGGTTCAAAGTTAGAAGATAAAAAATGTTTCAAGTTGACTTAAATATAAATAAAAATGACCTGTTAGGTGATAAGCAATCAGACAAAATATTAATAATAACGACAATTATCCATATCACATTTAAGAATACAATGTCCTTCCAAATATTGAAATTTAAGCTCTAACCGATTAGTTTAAATAACATTGGTAATACTGAACAAACAATCTAGTGCATTTGTTAGTGTTAAAAGGATTTTATATAATTTTGATTTGATAAAAGTGTGACGAAACATTAGACTTATTCTAACCTAAAATTTCTCACTCTTTTTGAAAATTATGCTTTAGTGAATTTTGTTTCAAATAAGATAACTACTTCAATATAGTTCAGAACTTAACCTAGGAATACATGCATTTTCATATTTTGCATCTTTTTTTTTTTTATTTTCAACGTTTTTTGTTATTTTAAAAGAGGGACAAAAGATGTTAGAGGGACAGTCAAACACATAAATCGAAAATAAACTGAAAACGCCTGGCTAAAAATGAAAGAAGACATACTGACAAACAATAGAACAAATGACAACAACACAGAAAACTAAAGAATAAGCAACACCAAAAACTAGGGGTGATCTCAGGTGCTCCGGAAGGGTAAGCAGATCCTGCTCCACATGTGGCACCCGTCTTGTTGCTCTTCAACTTTGTACTTGTTTGGCTTTATAAGTATTTTGATATGAGCGTCATTGAAGAGTCTTATGTCTTATGGCGTGCTAAATTATAATCCTGGTACCTTTGATAACTAATTATGTTATAACATATCCGGTGAAAAGTCTAATTCGGAAAGTCACATTCATGAAAGGGAAGGGGATTGTAATTACGACGTAAGGAACACGCCGATATCATTTTTGAAGCAGTTATTCCATAACGATCAACCAACTCGTGATGGCGTCCATAAAGTTTACGAAGGGAAGATTTCAACTTCACCATTTGAAAATTTTGGTTTAACAGCTTCCTTGTAAGCAGCAACCCTCTAACAAGAAAATCATGATAGGAAATGCAAGCACGGGAATATCGTATCAATTGGGAGATATATACCCCGTTTGAAGGTGCTGCTAGAATGTTGCTACTTAGAAATGACATCCGATATCATTTTTGAAGCAGTTATTCCATAACGATCAACCAACTCGTGATGGCGTCCGTAAAGTTTACGAAGGGATGATTTCAACTTCACCATTTGAAAATCTTGGTTTAACAGATTCCTTGTGAGCAGCAACCCTCTAACAAGAAAATCATGATAGGAAATGCAAGCACGGGAATATCGTATCAATTGGGAGATATATACCCCGTTTGCAGGTGCTGCTAGAATGTTGCTACTTAGAAATGACATCCGATATCATTTTTGAAGCAGTTATTCCATAACGATCAACCAACTCGTGATGGCGTCCGTAAAGTTTACGAAGGGATGATTTCAACTTCACCATTTGAAAATATTGGTTTAACAGCTTCCTTGTGAGCAGCAACCCTCTAACAAGAAAATCATGATAGGAAATGCAAGCACGGGAATATCGTATCAATTGGGAGATATATACCCCGTTTGCAGGTGCTGCTAGAATGTTGCTACTTAGAAATGTAAAGTTCACAATTGGAAAGCTGAAATCATCTCTTTTGTCGTAAAGTTTTGTTTTTAAACGACCTTCATTGTCAATTTCTAATAAAAAAGTTCCTAAATTATTGACAAGCATTGAAAGTAATGTCTTTTAAAAGTTTGAAATATAGTAAAATTTGTTTGGAGATCTGGTTAATCAAAATGCAGCTTATAACAATAGATCTTAACAAGGTATTTGGTTAACTTTGAAGTAATACCAAAACTTACTGTTTTATCAGTACTATAAACTGATGAATACATGCAGTTGTCCATTTTTATTTACACTAGGTTTTGAATTATGAAACTATTTTACTAGAACAATCGAAATGTAATCGAAAATAATTGATGATTACATCATGAGTTTTGATGTAATTGATTAAATCACATGTACATGTTATCGAAAATTTTGGCAAGTACAGATTACTGTCGATTACTTAATAACAATGTAACCGATTACAATCCATTACTATTCTGTATTACGATTTCACCATCCCTGGTCATAATATAAATATATGATATAAAAAAAATGTGGTATGATTTTCAATTCGTCAACTCTTCACACAAAACCAAATGACAGATACGTTAACAACTATAGGAAACCGTACGTTCTGCAAGCAGATACCGCATAGACAGATATAAAAGGCCCCGATATCATAAATTGTGAATAATTCAAACATAAAATCGAGCGTCCTAGTTAACGAAAAACAAATATGTAAGATATGTAAGACCGCAACAAACGATAAACACTGAACATCAGGCTCCTGACTTGGGGTAGGCACATGCATACAAGATATGAAGGGGTTACAAAAGGCTCAATTTATCAGTTGTTACAAATAAAAAGACATCTATCAAAAGACACATATCTGATGGTACTTGCAGTTACAAACAGCTAGTTTAAACCAATAACAGTTAATAAGAAAAATTATGCATCTAAGACTTTCAATCAGTACACATCCAACAACCAATGAATTAAGGGAAAAAACAGTCAGTGAAAAACATAACTTGTGCAATGCCACGATACATGTATCGACATATTGTAGATCCATGAAAGTGCATATATGTATAACAATAATACTTAGTTTGCTTCTAATAACAAAATCAATATTAATACCGATGACACACTATTCAATGACCTTATAACAGTGTTAAATCGGTACCCTTATAAAATAAGTTTATTTAAAGGATCGTAATATAATTTCCGAGCACAGTTAATAACATCTTTGTACAAATGTTAGATTAGGTTAATTTAAGGGAAAAAAACATTTCCGTTAATCAATGTAAAAATTGTAGATGTGGCATGATTGCCTATGAGACAACTCTTCACAACAGACCAAATGACACAGAAATTAACAACTACAGGGGTTACCATACGGCCTTCAACAATGAGCAGAGCCCGTTCCACACAGTCAGCTGTGAAAGGCCCTCCAAATGACAAATTGAAAACAATTCAAACGAGAAAACAAACGACCTTATCTATGTACAAAAAACAGAACGAAAAACAAATAAGAACAGATCAACAAAGACAACAACTGAATTACAGTCTTCTGACTTGGGACAGGCACATACATACAGAACGTAGCGGGGTTAAACATGATAGCGGCTCCCGATCCTCCCCTAACCGGGAACAGTGGTGTAACAGTAGGATAGAAGAACGGAGAATACAATGCAGTTGATAAGGGCTTAACCTATCAGATGGATACATACAGAAATACATATATAAGTTTGTCTAACATATATTATGCATAGATTGTCTTAAATAATGTTGTCAAAAATATTTTTGAATACTCTAAAGCGCTTTTCATGCAAGAAGTCTTTAAAAAGATGTTCATTATATCCTTGCCTGTTTTCAGGGAACAGTATATAACAGATTAATAAGTTGTAGGAGTTCAATTAAAAAAAGATGTCATTTCGACCATTTTCTTTTTTGAACACAGTGTTGTCTCTTTTTTGATTCAAACATCCAAATATACAAACATTGACAACAATTTTTGTTGTAGTTCAATTTTAAAAAGATTACGAATTCTATTATAAGACAATTTAGTTTCTAATGTTTAAAGACAATCACAGACAATTATGCCATCTCTGGGGTTGTATGTGTATATATAACCTTGCCCAAAATTCACTTTATTTATCAACATTTCAAGTGATTTAGAAAAATAATAACTACGTTTCGAAAACTGGGTCAACTTATACGGAAGCACTTTATTTAACTCTAGGGAGACCATTAAGTCAAACTTAAAATGAAAATGTACATTTCCATTTATTTTTGAAGGATATGTAGATATTTATTGTGGCTACACACTTTGATAATATTGGTTTTTGTAACGTTACACTACTTTCCCGTTATTCATCAATTGTTTATAAAATATACAGTTTCAAAACTAAAAGCTTGCTTCAATTTAAAACGCAAGCGGTTACACTTATTTCACCAGAAATACCGCTATATCGTTAAATATATTACACGCTGGTAACATTAGACCAGAAGTCAACACATCGCTGTTGAAATGAATATCAATAAAATTGTATTTTTTTTAAAAATACATTAAGTGTTTGCAAAAGTATGAATCTTCGAAATAATTTGATTTTCAAATTCTATGCATATAGTTTAGCCGTCTTTTGCACATATTTTTTTAGTTTTGGGTCCCCAATGCCATTCAACTTTATACTTGAACGGCTTTCACTTTTTTTTTCTGAGCTTGACTGATGAGTCTTATAGGACAAAACGCACGTTTAGCGTATAATATCATAAGCCTTGTACCTTTGGTAAGTAATTAAAACAGTCAATCACCGATCATATTGACTTTCCACATTCTTTTAGATTATAAACAGCATAACGCCAGAAGTGTTTTGAAACTGGGATATATACACTTTAACACATCACAATTTACTTTATTTGAGTGCATTACGAACCTCTTCCCTTTTCTTCATTCATTAATTTAAAAAAATATTCTTTCTGTATTTATTATGAACATGCAACAACCATATTTTAAAATATATTATAAAAGATATATTTATATAAATAAACTAAAAAGTCATAGTAAAAAATTAAGTAAACCCTATAAATTAACACTGTTTAATTGGTTGTGATTTCTGTCAATAACTCTTAAAATTCTTAGAAATAGATATATTCTCTTTAGCCTTCCGCATTCTTTCAGGTATAAAATTTTTACAGATTAAAGATTTTTTCTATTCAAATGTTTATTTTCGTTTCAATCTTTTTTTACCAAAAATAACCAATAGTTTGTACAAACAATTAAATTGCTAGAAATATATTTTAACATTTTATTTTCAATCGGAAGTATTCCAACTTCCGAAATGTTACAATCATACTTAATAGTAATAAACTAAAAAAAAATACTCATCATGGCAGAAGTGTTTGGATAATCTGCAAACCTTTACACTTTTATAAATGACATGCAGCTTTTTTTTACTTTGATTTTTCCATATATTTTGTTTCCCTACCTTCTATTTCAAAAGTTGTATTTATCTTAACAAAAAAACTTCTGTCATTCTTTTGCAAAGAATTTAATCTATTATTTCATAATTTCTCTGACAGCGACTGAAAATTTGATGTACCAGCACACAAAACCAAACTATTATAATACTGGTATGCCTAAGAGTAAGAGTTCAGCATGATGGTTTATGTGTTTCACGTTTCATTCTTTTATTGTAGTGTGATGCTCAGAGAGTTTATTTCTACTTTCACTTTTATTTTTCGAGATCCGCTACTCTAAGCTGCACTTTTATTTCTATATTATGAACGGAAGGACCATGGAGATGAACACTTTATATATTAGGTATCGTTGTCGTATTATAATGTATTGCATGTTTCATGTGTTTCATATTATTGTTTATCGGAAATATATTTAGAACAGGGTTCGTTTTCACTGTTTGACCAGGGAGTGTACCTTGACACGTTCCCTGATTTAGTTTGACCTGTATATCGCTTGTCCCTTTTGCTCACCTATTTTATCGATTTACGTTATGGGTCTGTATTGTTACCAGGGTACGTTCCTACTAAGGTTTTTTTTTTTATAAGCCCATATCTTCCTTTTTCCCTCGACAGTTGTACATTCCTATTTGTTTTTGCGCCATATTCTGTATTATTGCCGTGGGAGCTTCCGGTTTTAAAGACCAATCGGAATTGACAGAGATGACATAGTTTCCAGAACCCTGTATTATGTATATTTAATTTTACAACCAACCTCTACGTTAATTTGCCGTACACACTTATCACTATAGTAACGGATACACTGTATATGTCCTCGAACATCCAGACTATATAAACGGTTGAAGCAGACGATTCCAGTAGTTCACAGCTCACGAAACTTTGACCATTTTGTTCCACGTACCATTATTTCCAGAGCAAACCACCAATGAACCATCATCTTCATACCATTACTAGGTTATATTAATGGTAACCACGATTTTATAGATATTCATGAACTGACCAAGTGACCTGGATTATTTACTATAATACTATTAATAGTAAAACTACAATTTTCCTCATATTTGACTACGACTATTAACGCCCAAAGAAGAGTCTCTGAACTGTTTTTGCTCTGGGGACTCAAATTATCATATTTGATTTAAAAAAATGTAAAAAAAATTATCAAAATTATCAAAAAGTCTAAACAATTAACCAGGCCACGGGCTTGATGTTAAGTAGCTTCGTTTCGTGTGTCTTTCAGTCTTGACGCAATTTAAAATCAATCGAGTTGACCTCCTAACACCTCTGATGGTAATATAAGCTATATAAACATTAATATATATATATCAATAGAAAGAGACCTGATATTATAGATAAAAAGTTAAATACGGATTCAATGAAGTCATATTATTCACTTGCAATTGAATAATTCATCAACTAAGCTTAATTTGACAAAATTGAACCATACTCAATGTAATGGTACTGACTGCTAAAAGAAAATTATTATTTCATTTTTTCACTTTCTTCAATGATTGAACAAAAAATACATTCTTTAGATTTTTTTTATATATATATCACAGTTAGTGCCCCTTTGAACAGTAATTAGAAACAAGCATGTTATGAATCATTTTAATTCCGGACTAAAACTTGGAAATAAACACTTTAAAAACATCGGAGTTTATTTAATTTACGATTTATACGAAACTCTTCCTCTTTCTTAATTTATCATTTAACAAGAAACATCTTTCGTGTATTTATAATGAACATAAAACATATATTCCTAAATGTAAACAAATCTTTGGTATAAATCGTTTGAAAACTCTTAGTTAGAAATTAAATTACCCCTATAAATTAAATTTAGGGTGTTAACATTTTTGTAATTAGTATCAATAATTCTAAAAATTCGAATAGAAATTGAAAATTTTTCTTTTCAATACATATATTTATAGAACAAGTTTTTCTTTTTTTTTCACTGTGTTTTAATGCTATCATGTTTAACAGCACTACCTTATATGGATTTTCATGAATAAGCATTCTTGAATACTCGCACATGTAAGTGTATGTTTACATTTACCTTTCTTTTAACCTGGGTTTTTGTGCAACCCATTTTAATGAGTAACGATGAATGATTGACTACAACGTGTTTACGTTTAACTGAGCACACGTGTTATATTTGTACTGAGTACAACAAACCTTGTCATGCATTGTAGAGTAAACAAACTCGTTTAGTTTTTAATCTGTTGTATTTACTTTGATAGTCAGTAATATAAAGTATTCGTTCCATGCTCAGATTAAGGAAGGATGGTTAATATGTGAAGAAACGAGTACTTGAATTTACTGAAGTTTAGACATTTTTATGATTGGTGTGTACACGAATATTTCACATATTCGTCTACAAAACAGCAATGAAACACAAGTGAAAAACACAATAACTCATCAAATAAACTTGTATTCTGATATTAACAAAAACCAAGGGATCCATAAGGCATGTTTACCATTTATTTGGGAAATTACTATACGTATATTCTGCCTCCAGGAAATAAAAAGTTCCCGACTTGTTTAAGCCGTTTTTAAATAGTTCAGAATAACGAAATCAAAACATGTGCAGTAACTGTCTGTTTTAACTATATCTGAAATGTACAAGGCTATAGGTGCAGTCGTGCCAGACAGATCAGTTATGGGCCTTCAGAGAATTAAAGGTTTGTGGAGAATCTATCTCGACACATTAAAAGGCAAAGAATTTCTCCTTTCAGAAGGTCTTGAAATTCGAGGCAAATCTATTTCTATTTACTCTATAAATCCTAGAGTTCGCATACAAGAACATTCAACAAATGTGAAAATTCGTGTTAAAGATGTACCACTCTCGGCTGACGATGGACAGATTTTGAGAGCCTTAGAGGGGTACAATTGTGTAATTTTGAAGCACTTAAGAGAACGATTGCGCTACAATGACATGATAACTAACTGTCAAACTGGTGACAGGATAGTTTATTGTGAAGGTCCATTGATCTCTGCTATTCCAAAGTCTATTCCAATTGGGAAATATAGAGCAACGGTTATTTACAGAGGTCAACAAAATGACAACATTAAATGCAACAAGTGCATGGAACTTGGACACACAACCAAAAATTGTGAAAATGATTGGAAGTGTAGAATCTGTGGTGAATCAGGCCACAGGCAAAATGAATGCACCAGTGAAATGTCTTCTGAGCAGGAGCAAGAAGGTGCCTCTAGCGCACATCATGAAAATCACTACGAGACGAGCGATGTAAACACACAACAACATACAAACAGTAATGAAAATCTTGATGCTATGCAACCAACTGAAAATGTAGCACACGCAGAAAATGATTCTGTCGCAAATACAGTCACTTACGATGATGCAATAAAATCACAATCAATCTTGACTGAAGACCAGAGCTCGAGCCCTCTATGTGAACAACAAAATCAACCTCCAGCAGCCAGACCAAAAATAAAACCAGGTCGAAGGGAAACGAACAAACCCTCACATACAACAAGTGAGGCCACCAACAGAAATTCCCGTGGTCAATCACAAATCACCAGTTTCATTCACGGTCCAAATCAGTCAACACGTCGAAACCAACATCAAGACACTCCAGTCAAAACTTCAAACAGGAGTGGTTTAGAGAAGTCTCCAGTGACGCCTACAGAAAAGCTACACGATGGTGCTAGTAACAACACAAGTAAAAAATCAAAAACAACAAAAATATAGTTCTGTAGATGTCATATATATTGAACTTTGAAATTAACACTAAACTATTTCATTTTAGTTGATATTATATTTTTACCATATAAAAAAAAAAAAAATTAAAAAAAATGTCACTGTATATAACACTTTTCACTTTTTCATTTCTCATTGCTGGTTTATATATGTGTTTGGAATGTAGTCCGCTGTATTCTAATTTTCTGTTTTTGGCAAGTGATACCTATCACAGATTAAAAAGTAAAGAAACTGTAAAATACAAAGCATTTAATTGGTATCAAACTGCTTATTTTTTACAATCACTATCAAGCATATTGTTTAATAATGTTTCTAGTAAAGCAACATTGGAAAAAATCCAATTTCTATTGATCTTTTCACATTCCTTCATTCACAACCAGTCAGAGAGGTCTTCTTATCCTAAAAATAAAAATAAATATTTTTTACCTTGTTTGTATATAAATATTGTTCTTTTTTTTAAAATTGATTTGCATATGTATTTCAATATGAAACGCATAAATAATTGTACTTGTATTTGTTTGACAAACATTGAGTGTGCTAAAATTGTGAGGCACATGTCAATGTCTGTTTTTGAAGTCACATGGATGACCCAAATAATGACCCATGGGGTATATGTAAATGAAAACAATAGATTTTATTTATCTATGAATGTATATGCAACTTGTTATTGTATGTTCTTAATAGAAACAAATTGTGTAAACACTTTACTTGTGAATACATGTAAAAACATTCAAACTAAATATGTATTTTATCCTCTTTGCAAAAGGATTGTAAATACAAATACAGGTAAAAAAATAACCCTGTTTATAAACATTATTTACAAAGATAACAATCATGATATTTACAATAGTATAAATTGTATAAACTATAAAACAAACAAATTGAATTTCAAATGTAAAAGAAAAATCAATAACTTATGCCTATTAATAAGACAAAGTAAAAGTCGAATCATAGATAAATGTTCTAGAACAGAGAAAAGCGATAAAAATAAAACGACTGAAAAGATGTCTATTTATAGTCTCGTGCTCTGTGAAGGTCAACTTCAGTGTGACCTAATTGTATTACTTAACGGGATTTTACCTAAGTTAACTTTTAAAGTACACATAACACGGTAAAGGGATTATAAATAAAATTAACTACTCACCAACCATGGTATTTAACAAACATCTTCATATCTGTACAGTTAATTGTAAAGGTCTGCAACAACCTGATAAAAGAAACAGATTGATTGAATGGTCAAAATCCCAAAAGTGTGACATTCTTCTAATGCAAGAAACACACTTTACAGATAATTTAATAAACACTTTAAATACTGAATTTGAAGGTAATCTGTTACTGAGTAATGGTTCTAGCAATTCTAGAGGTATTGCCATATGGCTGAATAAAAATTTAAACCTTAAAGTAATTGATGACTATAAAGATAAAGAAGGAAGACTTTTACTTGTTAATATTGAAATAAATGACACTATAATAACAATAGTTAATATCTATGCACCAAACAATCCAAAAACCAGAAATACTTTTTTTCAAAACTGTCCATACATTAATAGAAGAAAAAAGTTTAGGTCAACTTATTCTAGGAGGAGATCATAATGAAATTTTATGTCAAATTGATTCAAAGGGTAAACCTAAGCAACAAAAAAATAGGAAAAAAGTTCACAACTTAAATAAACTTATAAAGACTCTAAAGCTCAATGATGTGTGGAGAATCAAAAATCCAAATAAAATTCAATTCACATGGAGCAGAAAAGACAGGTCAGAGTCAACACGAATAGATTATTTTTTAATAGCTCCAGAAATATTTAAAAACTGTGTTTCATGTGACATTAGACCAATAGTATTACAATACACAGACCACAACTGTGTTTCTTTAAAAATAAATCTAAACAGAGGCCAAAAAGGAAAAGGGTACTGGAAATTAAACAGCAGTGTACTTCAAAATGAAGACTATGCTGAAATAATTAAGAAAATAATTAAAAAATTTAAAAACAAAGCTAAAACAAGAACAGATCTTGACATACTGTGGGACAATTTCAAAATAGAAGTTAGGGACCAGACAATAAGCTATTGCAAAACAAAAGCTAAGAATAAGAAAAACCTAATCAGCAAGTTGGAAAAAAATTTAACAGAATTAAATAATATTATAGACACATGCAATAATAAAAATAATAATAACATATTAAAAGAAATAGATAATATAGAAAATGAAATAGGAAAACTCTATAACGAAAAAATAAAAGGAAATCAAATAAGAGCACGGGTAAAATGGGTTGAAGAAGGAGAGAAAAATTCGGCATATTTTTTAGGAATGGAAAAATCAAGACAGAGTAGAAAAACAATAACCCAATTATATGATGATAAAGGTCAAATTACAAGAGATCAAGACAAAATATTAAAATTGGAAGCAAATTATTATAAAAATTTATATTCTACAAAAAACCCTGATATAGAAGCAACTAAAAAGTATTTAGATTCTCTCAAGGAATATAAGAAGTTAACTGACTGTGAAAGTAATTCCTGTGAAGGGGAAATAACTGTTGATGAATGTACTGATGCAATTTTTAAAATGAAACTCAATAAAGCGCCCGGGCTTGACGGATTAAATGTGGAATTTTACAGAACATTCTGGGATGAACTTAAATCTTTTATAGTCTCCACTTTTAATTACTGCCATGAAAAAAGAGAACTATCTAACACTCAGAAAGTTGGCTTAATATCTCTAATTTATAAAAAGAATGATCCCTTTTCTCTAGACAATTATAGACCTATTACTCTTTTGAACTATGATGCTAAATTACTTGCTTATGCCTTAGCACAAAGACTAAAACCCCTGCTACCAAAGATTATACATACTGATCAAAAAGGATATGTCAAAAATAGGTATATTGGTTTCAACATTCGACAAATACAAGATGTCATAGACTATTCTGAAACTTTCAAAATTGATGGGGCAATTTTATTTCTTGATTTTACAAAAGCATTTGACTCATTAGAATGGGACTTCATGTTTGAGACTTTAAAAAAATTTGGATTTAAAGATAATTTTATAAGGTGGGTTCAGACAATGTACTCTGATATTAAAGGATGCATTATTAATAACGGGTGGGTTTCCTCCCGCTTTAGGGCATCTCGCGGGATCCGACAAGGATGTCCGTTATCTTCGTTACTATTTGTTCTAGCTGTAGAAGTTATGGCAATAAAGATAAGGGAAAATAAAAACTTAAAAGGACTAGAAATAAAATTAGACGGTAGGAGTAATACCCTGAAAATCTGCCAATTAGCTGACGATACTACTCTATTTCTTCAATCAAAAAAGGATGTAACTCTAGCAATTAATTTAATAGAAATATTTGGTACTCTCTCAGGTTTGAAACTGAATAAAACAAAAACTGAAGGAATATGGCTTGGTCGATTAAAACACAGTCGGGAAAAATTTGAAGATATAAATTGGTGTACTGCACCTATCAAAAGCCTAGGAATTTACTTTGGTTATAATAAACAAGAATGTCAAAAACTTAACTTTGAAAAACAACTGTTAAAAAGTAAAAAAATAATATCTGATTGGAGTAAAAGAAATCTTACTATCATAGGAAAAATAGTCGTCATCAAATCTTTGGTTTTGCCAAACCTAACATATGTTGCATCAAACACTATTATTCCTAAGGAAATGTTGCAAAACTTTAAAACTTTAATATACAATTTTATTTGGAAAGGCAAAAGGGATAGAATAAAAAGATCAACACTTTCAAATGATTTTCTCGAAGGTAGACTTAAAATGACAGACATTGATGCTTATATAAAATCACTGCATATCAACTGGATTCTTAAATTAAGTGAAAATAAAAATGACAACTGGACAATTATTCCCAAATTTTACTTTAACAAATTAGGAAAAAATCTTCTTGTATTTAAAATGAACTTAAAGAATATAAACGACATTGATAAAAGTAAGTTACAATATTTACCGGACTTCTATAAACAACTAATTAAAGATTGGATAAGTGTAAAGGGAGGTAATACAAAATATCCCAAAAATTTTCTTGAAATTAGAAAACAAGTTTTATGGGGAAATGATAATATCCGGTTTAATGGAAAATGTTTAAACTTTGAAGATTGGATAAAAAGTGACATTACTAATATAAATGATGTAATTGATGAACAGGGCAATATCTCTGAAACTATCATTTTGACTAAACTTAAAAATAAACAAAATTGGATAAGGCAATTATTTATGTTAAAAAAAGCAATACCATTTGATTGGAAAACAATTCTTGGCACTGAAGATTCATTCAAAACTAAAGTTAAAGTTATAAATGATTTAAAAATTATGCACAGGGCAATTACTCCCTTAATAAGTACAAAAGAACTCTATAAATTATTGACATTGAAAAATAGTTGTGATAAACCAAATGGTTTTCTTATGTGGGAAAAAATATTTGATGAACATTTAAATTCTAAATTGAAAAATACTTTTGTTTTTATTTTTCAATATCTTACTGATAATAGATTGAAAATATTTAGATGGAAACTTATTCACTACATACTGCCAAGTAATGAACTATTAAAAAAGTGGAAAATTACTGAAGACAACTTATGTAAGCATTGTAAAAAAAAGGAAGACTATGAACATTTTTTTGTCAATTGCTCATATAATAATGACTTTCTAAAAATAATAATGAAATTAATGAAATCCCTAGGTATTGAAAAAGACATTATAAGCCTTGAAAATTTAGTAACAGGGTACAAAATTGAAGATTCAGCATACTTTGATATTAATTATATATTAACTTTAATATCCTTCTCAATATACAAATCACATTTTGTCTCAGAAAAGAAGACAAAAAAAAATAAACATTTTAAAAAGTTTCCAGAAAGAAATTTCAGAAATAATTGAAATAAACAATTTTAATAACAAAAAAACTAAACAGATACTCATAAAAACAAATAGATTCATTACAAAGATTCAATTGAATCAGGACTAAGCTATGTATGAAGCACACAACATTGTGTACAAAATTGTTTCTTGTACACAAACCAAATATGGCAATATTTATGATCAAGTTCAACCATGCATGATCAATGTTTGTAAGCATGTTCAGCCATGCATGAGTCACCACATGTAAATTATACAGCATTTTTTTTTATATTTTAAATTTTGTATTTACAATGATAAAAAAAAAGTTATACTATAAACAGTATATCCGTACGTTTATTAATTAATGTGGAAAAATAATGTATCATTTCGCATGTCGAGTGTTTCAACTTGTTACACTTAAATTACCTATTTGTGAATTACACACATACATTTCGACAAAAAAGATCAGTAGATAACTAAAGAAAATTTGAATAGTAAACTCACCATATATAATCGTTAAATCCAGTGGATAATATTTATATAATTTAGACACACATCCAAACTATACCCGATAACGCACATGCGAAAAACAACACATACTGTGCCCAATACTAATGGAAACACGGATCATACCGATAACGGAGTTGATTCCGGAAAAAATAAATACTATGAAAAAGAGAAACAAAATGTAATGTATGTGTATAATCACATTTATTTATATAATATATTTTGTGAAAAATTTTATGTTATGAATACTAATATTATGAATAAATAATACCTTGCCAAATAGTGCTTCCCTTAACTATTTGGTAAGCTAACATGAGGGATACTAAGTTAAAGCTGTAAACTTAGTAATTTGTTACAGCAAGATTGCAATAAAGATATTGTTACGTTAGAAAAAAAAAAAAAAAAAGTAACTGTCTGTTAAATATGAAAATATATACGACACAACATCAAACATGGAACAGCGATGTAGCATTACATAAGAACAAACTATAAGATAATCAATTGAAATGTGCTTAATTTTAATTAACCCATGACATGGGTAAAATCTCTTTGTTCTTGCTGTGCTATAATCTTGATAATGCATAGCAAAAGTGTGCATTAACTACCTCAGCTATACTGCACAGTTCAAATCTATTTTTACCTTTAGGAGCGATTCCTGGATTTTGAAAGGGGCGTTATCAGGCTATAACATTTAAGATAAATCTCACCGAGTGGAATAACATTAGCACAACAACAGGTGCCACATGAGGAGTAGCACCTAAAACCACCCCCAGTTGTTGGTGCGGTTTGTGTTGTTATTGTACTCCTATTTGTGACATTTTGTTCACACATCGTTGTCAAAATAATGGAATTTGATTCGACTGTCGTACGAGTGAGTGGCTTAGCGCTAAAAAACCGGTTCAATCCATCATTTTCTACATTTAAGAATGTCTGTACCAAGTCAAGAATATGACATTTTTTTTCAATTCGTTTGACATGTTTGATGTGTTTTATCAATTGATTTTGCCATTTGATTAGGGACTTTCCGTTTTAAAAATTCCTCGGAGTTCAGTTGTATTGTGATTTCACTTTTAATTGTGATATGCTTCATTTTTTATTGCTTAAAATAAGTTTAATTTAAGCGTTTTTCGTTAGCATGAATCAACTGATTTCGTATTGTGACTTACCGAATAAGACTATTTACCGGGTTTGTAAAAATTTTAGCGGCACAACGGGTAACAAATGTGGAGCAGGATCTGCTTACCTTTCCGGAGAATCCTCAGTTTTCTATGGGGTTTCCTTTACTTAGTCTTTAGTTTTCTAACGTTTGATGTGTTAAAGTGAATAACACATACTGATAATATGAACCAGCTCATATGATGTCTAAAACCAGCTCATATAATGCTCTGAACCATATCATAAGATGCTTAAAACAAGCTGATAGGATGCTAAGAACCAGATGATTAGATGACAAGAAATAGCTGATATCATGGTCGTAACTAGATCATATGATGACAAGAACAAGCTCATATGATGATAAGAACCAGCTCATTTGATGCTCAAAACCAGCTCATCTGATGTTCAGAACCATATCATAAGATGCTTATAATAAGATGATCAGAACCAGATCTTAAGATGACAATACTACATTCTGTAGCTCATATGGTGAGAAGAACCTGTTCATATGATGACAGGAATCCACTCATAAGCAGCTAAGCACTGGATCATATCATGACAAGAATCAGCTCCTATCATCACATGAAATAGCATGATGCGTAGAACCAGTTCATATCATTATATGAGTTTTTTGCAAACACAATCTGTTTAAATAAGATACACAGCAAACCCTCGTGACTTTTAACATTATGATATAAAATTACTTTAGTCATAAGTTTTAATCTAATTTTGTCAGATTTACTCTACTCTTTCAGATTGGGAAAAAATTGCATATAAATCAGCATCAGAAAGACCAAAACAGAAATGTAAACGGGCTGATGTCTTCATAGCGGTAAAAAGCTCAATTCAGTATCTTTCATATAAATTTATCATTTTGTAGCAATGACACAATTATTGATGTTATACGTTTTATATTAAGTCCTCCACATAGGTAGGTAAATGTGATAAATATTTATAACACTGCTCCTCGCCATTATGCTTCATAGTCACATACTTTACAGATTGGTTGGTGTTGCAGATATCAATAGTGACAACTTCATATCAAAGGTTCTTGGCTGTACCTGTGTTCGTAGTCAGTTCACATATAACATTACTGGCCACTTTATTACGGATTTTATCTTTGGTAGGGCAAAATTGAAGAAAAGGGAAGACAGGATTGTTGTTACAAAAAATTGAAAAATCCATCGTCATTTGCGAGTTCAATCTTTTCATTTACAATTGGGAACCTGAAATCATTTCTGTTTGTCATGTCTTAACGAAGACACCCAACGTTGATTATTCAGTCAAAAGACAGTATATTTATTGCTGAAAGTTAGTTAAAGGATACTGCTAGCTCCTTTGTTGTATTCAGTATAAGACGTTTATATAACGTCAGTATGTGTATGTAGGGCGTAAGTGATCATTTCGTGATTTAATGAGATGTTATTAAATAACTTGTTTTACAATCATTCATAAACCATTATAGTCAATATTATATAAAATACTGTAGATATCTATTTATAACTCAAGTTTTGCACATGCAAAGAAGAAGGGAACATGTTTCACAGAATAACTAGTTTCTTATGTATAATTGAATCTTTATCATTATTAGCAAATACCCATCAGTTTTGATAAGAAACCAGAAGGATAGTTACATGGGTGCATCCGTCAAAAAGACACAAATGAATTCCAAATATCATTACGTGTGATTTGCATATTAGAAGAATTTCAAGGTATTCTACACTTGGTCATAAAATATAAAAATAGACAATAAAATACCATTGAATGTTATATGTCCTCTTAGATTCTAGATGATTCGAAAAAACATAAACTCCCCTTATGTATCATAATAATCAAACTTTATTATCGTATTATCGTTTAAATAAATGTCAAGAGTCCTAACCTTGAAAATATTAGAATGAAAACCACATCAAACGGATGTCAACATTTTAAGGTCTTTTTTAAGCACAAGTTGACTTAAATTTATAGGCACATTCAATATAAAAAAAAAAGAAGTATGTATAAAGAATATCCAAATTAGAAATACAGATATTATAAAGATAGAAAGCTGGATCATTAACCTAATGATATATAAGTTAACAACTGTGCTTTTAGCGAAACAAGAAAACCAGCGACCGGATTTGATCGTTTAGCAAATATCTGAGTACGTCGCCTAAAAGACAAAAGTAAAATCACAAAAATGCTGAACTTAGAGGAAAATCAATTTGGAAAGTCCATAATCACATGACAATTTCAAAACAGAAAACGCATCAAAAACAAATGGACAAGAACTGTCATATTCCTGCCTTGGTACAGGCATTTTCAAATGTAGAAAATGGTGGATAAACCTGGTTTTATAGCGCGAACTCTCTCACTTTTATGACAGTCTTATCAAATTCTGTTGTATTTACATTGATGCGTTATCTAAACAGACACAATCAATATACATTCGGGTCCTACCAAGGGTTATACTTTCTGGCGTACTTATATAAACGTGTCTGTTATGTCACTTTGTGTTTTAAAAAAATCCAATTGGTAGTACGTCGACACGTATAAGACACGGACCGATAACGGTCTCCGAATTGGGATCTTTTCACACAAAATGGCGAGTTTGGTGAAAAAAAAAGATTATTTAAGAGACAGATTTAGGGAGTACAAAATACTACATTTTCAGAGACAAAGAGGCCATAAAATCTATCATCTCTTCATGATAAGTATGTTGTTCTTCCTGCGGACAGAGCTTCAAATAATATTGTCTTTGTACGTAAATCGTATTACTACGAATGTCTTGTAAAAGAATTAGGTATAAATGAGCACTCAGGTACTCCTAGATACAAAGACATATCATTTGACACGGATGAGATTTTAGCAAGTCCTTCATGGCTTTAATAAACATTACACTGAACACCAAACGGAGGACATACCTTGTTTGTATTGGATACCAAAGCTTCATAAAATTCCGTACACAACGGTATATTGCTTACTCATCTTCATGTTCCACTAAAGAATTGTCCATTAGATTGACTAAAATGCTGTCCGCAGTGAAAGAGGGTCTTAAGAAATACTGTGAAACTGTTTACTCGCGTAGTGGTATTAACCAATTTTAAATCTGGGTCTATTTCGGAAATTAGTTCTATCAAAACTTTTGATTTTTCAACCCTGTATACCACAATTCCTCATGTGAAATTGAAAAATCGCCTAACAGTAATAATCCACAATGCCTTTCAACATAAAATGGTATCATACGCTATAACTTTATTACTTTGGGATATCAGAAGGCATATTTCGTTAATAGTGACAAACAAAAAGGTAAAACATGCTAAACAGAAGAACAAGTGGTCAGTATACTGAAGTTTCTTATCGACAACACAATTGTTGAGTTTGGAGGCAGACTTTTCCAACAAATTGTCGGCTTTCCTTTGGGAAAAACTGTGCGCTTCTTCCTGCCGGCCTCTTCTTATTTTCATATGAATCGGAGTTCCTTCAGACACTTGTCAAAAACAAGAGTATCAAAGAAGCCAGATTATTTAATTTCACTGTCAGATATATTGATGATGTTCTTTCAATAAACAATCCGAACTTTTCTGATTGGGTTCCATTAATATGTCCCCCAGAACTAGAAATTAAAGAAACAACAGACACGGCATCCTCCGCCTTATTTTTAGACTTATATCTCGAATTTGACTTGCACAGTCATCTCAGTACCAGAATCTATGACAAAAGAGACGATTTTAAGTTTGAAATTATAAATTTCCCCCACCTTAGTAGTAATATACCAACTTCACCTGCATATGGGATATATATTTCCCAACTTATTCGATATTCAAGAGCTTACAGCTCCTACTCAGACTTTGTAAAACGTCATCAGTGTCTGAGTAGAAAGTTGATGCACCAGGGGTATGTCAAAGAACGTCTTGTTCTTTTTCTAAAAAAGTTCATCGGAAGGTTCCAAGACCTTGTTGATAATTATCACCTATCAAATTCACAAATAATACATGATGGTCTTGATGTATAGATTCTGCATACTGATGTTGTTAATCGTCTTAACAACGTGTTATATTGTTTTTTCCTTTGTCTTTGTTCTATTATTAATATTACTTTTACTGTTAGATAGTTTTATGTGATATCCATTTAACGTGGCTCGGTACTAAAACATCCCGTCAATGTGTTTGTATTATATTTCATTTGTTGCTGGTGTGTTTTGTATATGCGACTTTTTGTGTTTCTTTGGTTCTTATAACGTGACTCTGTACTTTAAAAGATCTTGTCATTATGATATATTTGTATTATGAATTTGAAAATTACGTTGAACCACAAACGTAAAGTTTTATTCAATCGCGCAGTGGAATGAACTATTTGCAGATTCTTATAAACTCTATATAACTTTTGGACTATTTTAAATCTCGGTCTATTTCTGAATTCTTACATACTTTTGATTTTTTAACCCTGTATGCTAATATTGCCCATGTGAAATTTTAAAATTGTTTGTATATACATTGATATACAAATATATGTGACGTATACCATTTTCTGACGTCAGACACGCAAATCAATGAATGTGTTTGTAGATGTTTTTATGTTCTGTTAAATTGTTCCTTTTAAAAATTGTTGCACGATGATGACTGCTGTGCCCATATTTTGACTATTTTATTTATAATGTCTGTTTAGTCCACGCATCATTGTATATATAACGGAATTTGATGAGACTGTCATCAAAGTGAAAAGTTTAGAGCTTTAAAACCAGGTTTAATCCGCCATCTTCTACATTTGAAAATGCCTGTACCAAGTCAGGAATATGACAGTTCTTGTCCCTTTGCTTTTGATGTGATTTGTCATTTGACTTTGCCATGTGATTATGGAATTTCCGATTAGATTTTCCCCTGATTTCAGTATTTTTGTGATTTTACTTTTTATATGTCATTTAACAAATAATTTATAGATGCAGCTGAATTGAAATCGGTGTTGTGTTTTAGTATTTAAGATATTCAGTTGACGTGTAGAATATCTATCTCTTTAGCGGTCTTGTTAATAAAAGAGTTTGAATAAAAGAGCATGATAATACATGGTTTTTTTTTAGCCATAATATTATAACCCAAAATTTGGCACTTTTTATTGAAACAAGTCGTAAAGTGTATTTTGGACGGATGGAAGTTATATTTACCATATCTTATGAAACTATGTTACGAGGTGATAAAAAATGTACATTTTGAAACATAAAAAAAATCAAAAGTAGATTAATCGTTTGTTTGTCGAATATTTCAAATGCCATGTTATTTCAGAATGATATCTTTGATACGACCTCTCCATTTCACCTGGCTAATGTCATAAGTTGTTGTAGTGAGATACTCAAATGGTTAGTTTTTGTAAGAAGCTGAATACACCAAGAGTACATATGAAATCTTAAGTCATTATAAAACAGACGACAAATCCAAACACGACATACTACGAATGATGAATCAAATTCACGAACCCTTACACAAGAACGAAAAGATAAGAAGATTAAAAATATATAACCTAAAATATCAGCTTATTGCGCAATTTATAGAATAATTCATAGTAAAATACAAAAAAAAAGCATTAAAATATTCTCTCAAGAAGGTAATCAGGTCAGGCTTCGGATTTTATGTCAGGTTTTTGGTTTAATTACTTCTTTTCATACGATCTAGGGTGTCATAGTATGACCATATCGCCAAATTTTAATTTCATAACAGAATTGTATACCTTATCTTAATGTCACTTCCAATGATCAGCCCAAAATATCCCAAAGCTTTTAATTTAAGGTTAAAGTCAGAGTAAATTTTTTCCCACCACTATTTTCAACAGTGAATGATGACAAATACTTACATCATGTTAAAGAACCTTACTCTGTGTTGTCTTGCTTAACATACATGTTTCAATTATATATATAGCACACTACGTTCACGGGATGAGTATCTAAACAAGTTAAGTAAACACTGTTAGTCGACTACTGTCAACACGAGTTGAATATTGTAGTAATTACAGTTGGGATCATTGTCCGAATAATGTACGCAGTACTTGGGTTATACATTGGTATAAAGTAAATTAAAAATGACCGTGATTTATATTTGAATTGTACATACAAAAATGATTGTCCAAACTGAATTCTACGCAGGTTCATTATATTTTAAGATGTAAGAACAGAAATCACATTGTACATCGCAGTTAATGCGCTGGCAGGGATGACGAATTGAACCCGTAATTATCGCCAAATGTGTACTCAAGTCAGATTCAGAAAGTTGTGTCAGATAATAGGTTACAGATTTTGTTCCTACTATCTTTTCATTAAAGACTTTAATAGCAAGCACATAAACAGGTCATTACCAAAATTTATAAGCACATTTTATTTTTTCCCTATGATTTAAGAGCAAATAAATACTAAAGATTAATATGAAAGAAAGATCTGAGACTGCATTATCCTGCTAATATGAGGCAGGCATTACCTGTGAAAGGGGACGAAGTCTGTTTGTATATATATTTTTTTAATTCAAACAATTTTAACTTCAAAATGGTTAGAAAAGCCAACGAAATGCCGTGACGTTTCCGATTTTGGTTCTGTTGTTAGGGATTTTAATTGTGACGTTATTTATGTTATGAAGTCATATTCAATGTAAACACAGAAACGTTATCTTCATGTAATGTTTGTTCATATCAAAGAATTATTAAAAATTAAATTGGTATTGTGTTCCTTCTCATATTTTACTAAACTGATAAATATATATTTTACTTAAATTCTCCTGACAACGAGACCGGAAAAGGAAGTAGATTTCTGCGCAAAGGCGGGAATTTAAAAAAGTCTGCAATCAAAAACGTTAACGATTTTGAGTTCATTAGTAGAATGAAAATTTCGGGAATATATTCCCGATTTTCTTTTTTTATTGATTTTCCTACCGTCATAGGGGACTTCGTTCCCATATTATCTGAAACTAGAGGCTCTCAAGACCCAGTGTCGCTCACTGGACTCTACTTTGGTCTTGGAAATCATGTAAAAATAAATAAAAACTATAACAGATACACAAATAATTATTAAGGCCATAGTGGTATTGGTCCCGTAATTAGATAATATCCTTGTGTCCATCTTGAACAATTCAATAGCATCTCATAAGGATCATTTATGCCATGTTTGGTTTCATTCAATCAGAGGTTGTCTGAAAGATATTTGTATGTATGTCCTACATGTATAGGGTACAATAGTAAACTAAGACCCCTGCTGGCGGCCATGTTGAACGATGGATCGTCTTGAAAGTAACAACACTTGGTCAGCACCGCATTAGGAACATTTAACCATGTTTGGTTCCATTCTATTTAGTGGTATCTCTCAAAGAAGACATTTGCATGTATTTCCAATAGGGTCCAATATTAAACTTAATTCCCCGCTGGCAAACATCTTGGATGATGGATCGGCATCAAAGTAACAACACTTGGGCAGCACCTCATAAAGAACATTTATTCCATGTTTGGTTTTATTCCATTCAGTGGTCCTCTAAAAGAAGACATGTGTATGTATTTCCCATAGGGTCCTATGTTAAACTACGTTTTCCGCTTGCGACCATTTTGGATGATGGATCAACTTCAAAGTTACAACACTTGGTCAGCACCCCATAAGGAACATTCATACCATGTTTGGATTCATTCGATTCAGTTGTTCTCTAAAGGAAGAAATTTGTATGTATTTCCTGTAGGGTCCTATGTAAAACTAAGTTCTCCGCTAGTGGCGATCTAGGATGTTTTATTTGCTTCAAAGTAGCAATACATAGTCAGCACCTCATATAGAACATCCATGCCATGTTTGGTTCCATTCCATTTAGTGGTTCTCTACAAGAAGTTCAAAATAAAAAAAGTTAACGACGACGACGACGACGGATAACGACGACAAACGACGGACGCAAGTGATGAGAATAGCTTTCTTGGCACTAAAAAAGCTCAAAAAAGAGTTCTTTATCCTATCAATTTCTTTAGTTTATTCTGTTCCTTCTGACTTATTGTATTAATATCAAATTCTAGCTTTTTTTTTATTTCAACAAATTACATCCTTATTCTTCCACATACAGATTATTTGTGTCTGTATATATATATGTTAGTTCATATCCCGACGAGGGAAGAACAAAAAATTAGCAAAAGCAAATTTAGAAATCTAACATTGTTGGGTTGATGTTTAGACGAGTTGTATATACAGAATGTACACAGCCATGTATCACTATCACTGCTGGTGATCCGATGGATAAATCTGTTGAAGAATTGTCACTGGTTCAGACGTGCTTATAAATATAACTATTTCTGTGACTGTATCTTACATTAATTTGTAGGATCCTTTACTAAAGATAATTTAGCTGATCTGTAAAAATAACAACTTCATGCCTTATATGTCATGTACTGTAGTACGATGCTAGATTAAAACTAACGTGGAAAGATACTGCCGGCCACCGAAAGCTTTATTTTTATGAACCCCAGGTGGTGGTATGGTCTAACGCCGGTTACAGTGCAGGCGATTTGGTTTCACGATATCTCAGTAGCTTGGGTTCTAATCCCGGCGAGGGAAGAACAAAAAATTTGCGAAAGCAAATTTACAGATCTAACATTGTTGGGTTGATGTTTAGACGATTTGTATATATATATATATATCATTTACATTGCGGTTTTTATCCCATGCAATGATAGGTTTGAACGTAGTTTTCAATTTAGATTTGTATATATATTTACATATATGAGATATGGATATTCTATGTTCTCAAATATGTTTGTATTTTTGTCCATCTGATGAGTTAAGCCTTTTTCAACTGATTTTTATAGTTCGTTCTTATGTTTTACTGTTATACCACTGTCCCAGGTTAGGGGAGGGTTGGGATCTCGCTAACATGTTTAACCCCGCCACATTATTTATGTATG
Organism: Mytilus galloprovincialis; assembly: GCA_037788925.1. Taxonomy (NCBI): domain Eukaryota; kingdom Metazoa; phylum Mollusca; class Bivalvia; order Mytilida; family Mytilidae; genus Mytilus; species Mytilus galloprovincialis. The sequence continues at coordinate 20,179,814 of CM075332.1, forward strand.
TGCCTGTCCCAAGGCGGGAGCCTGTAATTCAGTGGTTGTCGTTTGTTAATGTGTTAAATATTTGTTTTTCGTTCATTGTTTTACATAAATAAGGCCGTTTGTTTTCTCGTTTGAATTGTTTTACATTGTCTTATCGTGGCCTATTATAGCTGACTATGTGGTATGGGCTTTGTTCATTGTTGAAGGCCGTATGGTGACCTATAGTTGTTAATGTCTGTGTCATTTTGGTCTTTTGTGGATAGTTGTCTCATTGGCAATTATACCACATCTTCTTTTTTTATATTGGAAGAAAATTTGTCAGAAAAAATGCAAACGAGAAGTTACAACTGTTCGCCCACGTTACAGCAATTAGATGTGTGTTTCTATTTTCTACATTGGCTAGAGGTAAAGAGGCGGGTTGGCATCTTACAAAACATGTTTATCCCCGCGCATTTTTGCGACTCTTCCACGTCAGAGGCCACAGGCCCTTGTTTGTCTTTTATGATTTTTTTTAATTTTAGTTCATTTATATTATATAGAGTTAGTATGACGTTTATTATCACTGAAAAAGTACACATTTTTATCCAGGGGCCGACTGAGGCCAACCTCCCGCTGCATTAAAGACCAATTGGTGGCCTTCTGCTGGTATCTGTTCTTTGGTCGGTTGTTGTTTCTTTAACATATTTCCAGATTTCATTCTCAAATGTATTTGTCTCATTTTTTTTAAAACTGTATATACACCTTTGCCTTGTTGCTCTTGAACAGATAGTTAAAACATTAATACATTTGTCTATGTTATTTTCTGAAACATTACTGATTGAAATTCTTCGAAACAGTTAAAAAAAATTGCATATGCATAAAATCGGGGGAAAAAATCAAGTCAAATTTCAATACATATACTTTTCTCAATAAAACCAACTATTTCCTGTTTGTACAATTAAATAGGAAATTTTACGATTTTCAAACAAATTTCAAAACATATTTCGCGAATTTCATGAGCTTTCTTTACAAACGTACATCATTTTAAAAACAATTCAAGAAGTAATATTTCAGAAAATAACAGTGAAAAATGCATCATGCTTTCGATTTTCATTTAAGTTTTAATATGCAAAATTTTACCAAATTCTGTGTTATTGTTAATTTTCTTTTCCACTCTATATCAATTATTAGAAACTGTAAAGATTGGGTGTTTTCTATTTTTATCAGTGATATCCTTTTGTCACATTCAAGATTCCTAGATACATAAGATACATTAGATAATAGAAACTTCCGTAGGTATTTCACACTACGAAAGTAGCAATTCCTTATAGATGACACCTAACCACTCGACAAAGTGATTTCCAATAAATCCATAGAAAACATTATAATTATGTATTGTTCAACACCAATAAAACATAATTATATAAAATAATATTAACAGTAGCATCTATAGACAAGAAGACAAGAAGCTAAAATTTTATCATTAGAAAATCTATAAGATGAAATTTATCACTGTAAGCAACATAAATTAAATGTTTCGGTCATTAGAAATTACTTAGTAAATTAATGTACTACAATTTAGAAATGTATTCTTTGTATTTAGACCTTAAAATACTTTCAATTAGTTCTAGTGGCAATAGGTAGTAAATTCTACGAACATTTTCTGCACCACATAGAACTAGAAGAGAAATAAGTTTTAAAAATTTTAAATAATGGTAGATTTCTATATTGCCTGTTGACCATTTCAAAATCAGACAAACCTAAATACATAATTATGTTTATTATCTATTTCCAGATTATTAAAGCAGTGATAGCATACATCACATGCTGTATAGTTTCTGCTAATAGTACTCCGACATGTACAGATCCTCCAGACTTACAATCTCAATTCAACAGTTTAAACGGAGGTGTAGATTACCGGACAGTATTTTTCGCGGAAGGTTGGACACACCACACACTAAATAGATCGTTTGTTCAACTTGTAACCCAAGGAATCGATAACACTAAAAGCAGATGTCCTTCGACATTTTTAAAAGGATCGAATCTCCCACTAATGGTACGTACATCATGCCCTTGGTATTTAGAAAAGACGCCATACAGCGCTGAAACATTTCCCCATGAACTCTACAGAGCTAGCACTAAATGTACTAGCTGTATTGATTCTTCTGGAGATCAGACATGTTCGCCAATTCAAAAGAAAATCCAGATATTTAAAAGAGCAGGTTGTGAAAATGGATTTTATAAATATGAAGAATCAGACACATATATTCCAGTAGCTTATGTATGTGCACAGCCTAGAGTGGTTGTAAATGATGTTCAAAGAACCACAGCCCGACAACCATCACATGGACCAGTTGAAATGTAAGGTCTATGATACCCAACACAACCTTTCAAGAGTTATTGAAAGAAACACTGTAATATCCTATGGATATATATGAAAATAGTTGTATAATTTATTATATGAAAATTGAATATTCATATTAATCGGTAAGATGAGAGTATTTTCCGTCCGCAATTAAACACTCTTTAAGTTAAGGAAGTTCGCTACTAAGTTTCAAAATAAACAAGCTTTTCATAACACTAGTATGTATTGATAGGGGATTAATAAAGAAACCAAAAGAGCAAAAATAAAATATAGGTCAATGTGCTTGTTTTCGAGATATATGCCATTGAAAGTTTGGTGGGAAAATGTTCTCTCTTGATTTAAGTTGTCAAAAACAATAAAAAAGAACAATAATTTTAGAAACTTTTAAAGATGGTTTATAATAATACATGTAAAAGATTTATGAAAAAGATATGTGCTTTATTTACAAAGGTACTTTTTTAAATACTTTTCAATCAAATTTAAATAAAATATATGTTTACTTAGATATAGGAAGATGTGGTGTGAGTTACTGTTCGGATTACGGTCAACGACACATGAGTGAATTTGTGTAATGAATAAGTAGTACTTATTTGATTGTAGTTTTGACAATATTATATAGAGTTGCTGAACCCTGTCGTTATTGCACCTTTATATATAAACCTTTTATATGTAAATATCGTATATCCGCCCATAGCCTCAATATAGAAACAGGCAGATATTACAATGTAGATAGAGAAAATAGATTATGTACTATGTGCAATAACAATATTGTAGAAGATGAATACCATGTTGTTCTAGAATGTAATAGATATAGTGATGTAAGAAAACTATACATTAAGAAATATTATTGGCAATATCCATCCACTTTTAAACTTATACAGTTGTTATCAGTTCACAATGTGAAAGAACTTAATAATTTAGGTAAATTTTTGTTTAATATTGAAAAAATTCGTAATATGTAGTTGTATTAATTATTTATCATATGAATTTATTTTCATTCTCCGCCATACATGTATTGTGTATAATTATTGTATTTATATTTCACTGATACAAAATATTGTAAAATTGTATATTCTATAAGCTGTATTGCTTCTGAATAAAGTATTATTATTGTCTCATATAACATATTTGTATGAAGTTTAGCGTATTTAAATGTTAGTTATTTGCATTGTTTGTTTGTTATAATTGATTCTAATAAATATCTTTATAGAAACATATGTTTGTCTTTAAAACATGTGCAACAATGATTTTGCATCGCAAATTAGTATAACAGAATAATAAAACAGATAAACCACATTATTCATGAAGTAATTATGGATACTGAATGAATATAAAAAAGAAGATTTGGTATGATTTCAAATAAGAAAACTCTCCACAAGAGACCAAAATGACACAGAAATTAACAACTATAGGTCTCTGTACGGCCTTCAACAATGAGCAGCGCCTATACCGCATTGTCAGCTATAAAAGTTCCTGTCAATGTAAAACAATTCAAACAAGAAAACTAAGGACCTCATTTATATAAAAAAAAAAATGAACGAAAACCAAATATGTAACACACAAACAAACGACAACCCCTGAATTACAGGCTCCTTACTTCGGACTATCATTTCAGAAAAAAGTATACTAGTAACTAATATACCGAACTAATAGGCAAATTCACAAAGGGGATTCCGTAAAAACTGGCAAAATCAAAACGCTATGAATCGAAGGAAGAAGGGTGAAACAACTGCTACTTTTCCTGAATTGAAACAGGCAATTCCAGAAAAATATTGTGGGTAAAAGATGGAATATAGCTAGTGTACCCTCCTATTTGTATGACAAAAAGAAAATTCACGACAATAACGAGCTCCGATAAAAATTCAAACGGAAACCATAATCAAATCACAAATCATAATCTAGAACACACCCACTTAATGGATAACATTTGCGATATTCCTGAGTTGTAAGGCATTTTCTTATGTAGAAATTGGCGTATTAAACATAGTTTAATAGCTTGCTCTCACTTGTATGACAATCGCATAAAATCCATGAAATTTCAATATATTGATAACGATTAAAATAAATAGATATAATAGGTAAAATGTCAATATAGGGGTACACCAGTCAACATTGTGTTTAATCACTAAAAATAGAACAAATATGTAATAAAGCTGCACAAAAAGCATATAGACACAGCACACAACCAAAAATGAAAGAATACAAAAATTTACAATTTACAAAAAATTGACAGTTGTTTATAGTCCCGTTTTATTGACAAGATTAATGAGCAACCCAAATAGATATAATCTAACTGGGAACCAGCAGCAACAACTATGTGGGAATACATCACAAATATAAAACTCAACTGACTGAAATTTCAAACCAACGAACAAACTAATCTCACAGAGACGTAAAAAAAAACTGGTGTAGATAGTAAATGTGAAAATGAGGTCAACAATAAAGTGTTTGTCGTTTATAGAACAAACCGTTTACATACAAATGTAGTATACACTTTTAAAAGTATAAGTGGTATAACCAATTTTTTTTTTCAACTGATAAATTTTAATTTATATAACATGTATAAGGACAGTCTATTTGAGGATTGGTGTGATAAGAATGATTGCCGTTATTATCATTATTACTAATCACCAATCAGTTTCACCAAACAAACAATCGAACTGAGTGTACGAAAAACATAGATTTATATATGCTAAAGCAGAGTATTTTAAAGTATCGGCTATTGTATTTTATCTATTTGAAACCTTTCTAATTGTTAAATTTATTTTACACGAGATTCATCAAAATTATATATGAAAAATTTAATGTTTCAACCCATTAATGTTCCTTCATTATTCATGATCATTTCCAATTATATTTGCAACGTATCCCTTTCACACCCTCTCCCCGAAAAAAAATAAACATTCGGATTATTATCAGAGGCTGTCATCTTAATTTTATTTTCATAGTGGAAACGAAGAGATACATAATAATGATACATATACTCATATCTTGACTTACATCTAGAAATTGACAATGAGGGTCGGTTGAAAACAAAACTTTAAGACAAAAGAGATGATTTCAGTTTTCCAATTGTGAACTTTCCTTTTCTAAGTAGCAACATTCCAGCAGCACCTGCATTTGGGGTATATATATCTCCCAATTGATACAGTATTCCCGTGCTTGCATTTCATATCATGATTTTCTTGATAAAGGGTTGCTGCTCACAAGGAAGCTATTAAACCAAGAGTTCCAAATGGTGAAGTTGAATAATCCCTTCGTAAATTTTACATCACAAGTTGGTTGACCGTAATGGAATAACCGTTTCACAATGATATCGGATATGTTCTTTACGTCGTAACTAAAATCCCCTTTCCTTTCATGAAGGTGACCTACCGAATTAGACTATTTACCGTATTTGTTATAAAATAAGCAGCCTGACGGGTATCACATGAGAAGCAGGATCTGCTTACCCTTCCGGAGTACCTGAGATCGCCTCGAGTTTTTGGTTGGGTTCGTGTTGCTTATTTTTTTTAGTTTTCTCTGCTGTGTCATGTGTTCTATTGTTTGTCTGTTTGTCTTCCTTCATTTTTAGCCAGGCGTTGTCAGTTTATTTTCGATTTATGAGTTTGACTGCCCCCCTGGTATCTTTCATCCCTCTTTTGTACCTATTAGAAATGTTTTTGATTGAATCCAGTCTAAACCTTATTATTGGTGTTAACACCACTGTACAAAGGGAGGTAATGGGTATAAGTAAAGGGATACGCTAATGAGCCATTTTATTTACAAGTTAAAATAAGCTTGTGTTTTGTGAAACAGTAGGATATGTCTTCCTGTTTGCTGTTTATATCCTTATTCGTCAGCTATTGTTTATTTCTGTAGGGAAAGTGCTGTACCAATATCAATTTTCTATTTTATGATTAGATTCGAAGCTAAATAAGGACATGTATTCTACTGGTATAATAACAAAGATACCTGTTAATACATGCAGTTATATTTTGTTGTTGCATTATGTTTAAGGGAGTTCGCTTCTCAGTTTCAAAGTAATTAACTTTTCAAAGCACTAGTTTATATTGATAGGGAATTGATAAAGGAATCCAAAGAGCAAAACAAATATATAGGTCACCGTGCTTGTTTTCGAGATATGAGCCATTGAAATTTTGGCGGGAAAAAATTTTCTCTTGACTTTTCATAGCTTTATCATTGACAAGTTGAAGTTCTCAAAAACTGTTAAAAAGTAATTAAAATTTATTAAGACTTTTACAGATGGCTTATCATTATACATGTAAAAGATTTTCAAAAAAAAAAAAATGGGGGTCACCGGGCAAATTTTTTCAAGGCATTCAAATGGATAAAATCAGAGGATTCCGCAAATCTGACAAAAAATCCAAAAACATGACAAGCCAGCTTCCTTAATGTGTTTTTCCACATTTTGTGTAAGGGTCTGTATTCTTATAAGTTTATTTAGTTCCCGTATATTAACCGTGCTACACCGATATTATACTGTGGATTCATTAATATTCGTTGGATATCAATTTTCGTGAATTACGTGGGTATGAGTGACCCACGAATTTAGATGTTCAAGGAATAACACATTTTCTGAGGAATGAACATGATGAATGCAGACTTTTTCCACAACCACGAAATTAAATATCCACGAATATGCAAGTTTTTCTCAAATCACGAAAGTTGGTATCCACGAAAATAGATGAACCCAGAGTATCCTTAATTGGATTTTATTACCAACTAATTAACGACTTTAAAAAAAACCCACTACATAATCAATATATTTTATTACGGCAATTTGATATTGAAGAAACAAAACAAAAACAGTGCATTTGATGCTTAAAGTATTTGTTAAATCGCTGCCTAATTAATGGTTTATTATTGTCATATTATTTATTTTCTTAAATCTCATATATTGAGCGTGTTAGACAACAAAAAAATGTGTAAATAAAGAAATAAATTGATTTTGAAAACAGTTGTACACATGTGTGTTGGTTCAAGTCTTGGCATGATGGGCAAATGGCATCTTATTATTATCTAGAATGTCGTATATCGTTTTAAGTATGTTTACTTTGTTAACTTTCGCATTGTAGATAAATCTACATAATACGTACTTGTAGCAATCTAGTTCATAGAAATATTGTCTAGTAAAGATATAATTTTCTTTTGAGATTTAGAAAGAAGCTAGCAATTGTATATCCCAGTATTGCATAAAAGAGGGGCGAAATATACCAGAGGGACATTCAATTTTTAAGATGATGAATAAACTGACAACGCCAAGGCTTTGAAAAAAAACGACAAATATTCAAACAATAGTACACAAAACACCGCATAGAAAACCAAAGATTAAGCGACACGAACCCCACCATAAACTGGAGATGTTCTTAGATTCTCCGGAGTGGTAAGCAGATTCTGCTGCACATGTGACACTGTTTGTGTTTCTCATGGTATTACAAAAGTGGTAAATAGCCTAATTCGGTAGGTCACATTCGTAGTGAAATTGTGATTACGACATTACATAGCATTCACAGTAACTGACATTACTCTTTTTGAAATGTTTTAAATATTATTGCATGTTAAGCAATTTTTACAATTTGTGAATAAGAAACATGTGTTTAGTTTGTGTCATTAAACCAATAAGTCTAATAAAAAGTTATTTCTAGACCATACAACAACATTTAATCATTATATTTCAGATAAATTCATCTCAATCATGTATCGCTACTGTCGCATGTTACATTAACGTTACAAATATACATTACACGTTCTCGTAGCATATTCGACAATCTTTGGTTTATTAAGAAAAAAACGTTTATTTTCGATTTGTGAAATAAGTTGGTAGTTTGGAATCTCATTCTTGTATACACTATACTAACTCCGGCCTATATATGACAACATTGTTGATATGAAAGGAACTTTAGCCGTATCTTGATAGTTACATAATTTAATTGTTGACAACTCAACGATTGATCTGTTTACCAGTGTCGGCTTATATTCATAATTACTCTAAAATCAGCACATCAAAGTAAATCGGCAATTTGTTCCCCACTTTGCCGGGATTTGAACTCGTGCAATTTGGATAACGTGACAACAGCCTTGCACTGTGTCCAGAAAATCTTGATCACGCAGCCATCTTGATTGAAATTAAAATTCAGCTTTCGATGGCCTACTGTTACCTTTACTCGTCAGTAGAATCTGGAATTTTAATACAGTACATGATATATGGGCGTGCAGATTGAATAGATTGCAGATAAGCTAAATTGTTTGGCATTAAGGATCGTTAAATTCAGTCACATTAATATTTCGTCTAGTACGACGTAACAAGTGACAACGATAGATCCATTAATGTAGATATTTGTCTTAAATATTACAACTTGTTTGAAATTTAAAAGCTCTTTCCTGAATTAAATATAGAGCGATTTCATGTATCTATTAATTTCAAATTTTACATTGTTAGTCTGTAATTTAGTTTCTTTAAGTTAATGGTTTAACAGCTAGCTAAACTTTTCACTTGAATGTCAGTCGCATCAAATTTTCTCATATTGGCAACGATGTGTGAACAAAACAAAGATACATAATAGGTAAATGTGTTAGAATTCTGGGTACAGCAGTTAACATTGTATTACCTTCTTTGTTGTTATAAAAAAACAAGCAAATACGTAACTAAGAAACATAAAAAGGTATATAGACAAAGCACATTAGCAAAAATAAAAGACAAGAATACAGAAATATTTTACAATAGCACAATATTAACGGGAAGTTAAGAACCTTGTCATATGTTTCCAAAGAAACACCAAAAGCATATAAACAAAGCCCATCAGGAAAATTGAAAGCGAATACTACGAGAATTATCATGGAACTATACACAATGACGGGATGTATAAGTACCAAGCCACGTGAACTGGATATTAATTAAAACACACCAAATCGTAAAAGTAATATAAAGAAAGACAAATAAAAGAATAGTGTAACATGTTATTTAGATGATAAACAACATCAGTACCCAGAATCTATAGTTCAAGACCATCGTGTATTTTTTATTGAGTTTATATGTCTTGAACTATAGATTCTTGGTACTGATGTTAATTATCATCTAAATAACATGTTACACTATGTTACACTATTCTTTTATTTGTCTTTATTTAGATGATAATCAACATCAGTACCCAGAATCTATAGTTCACGTGGCTCGGTACTTGTACATCCCGTCATTTTGTAATGATCCATGATAATTCTCGTATTATTCTCTTTCAATTTTCCTAATGGGCTTTGTTTATATGCTTTTGGTGTTTCTTTGAAACTGGACATTATAGGGAATATTTATCAACAAGGTCATTTGAAGGTCTTGGTACCTTCCGATGAACTTCTTTTTTTCAAAAAATGACGAGACGAATTTTGACATACCCCTGGTTCGTGAAATTTCTGCTCTGACACTGGTGACGATTTAAAAAGTCTGAGTAGGAACTGCAAGCTATTGAATACCGATTAAGTTGGGAAAAGAACCCGACATAAGAGAACAATTTATAAAGTTGTCGATCAGATGACAGACAAAATATTTCTATTCAACCATGTGTGTTTTATCAAAGCATTTGAAGAACGCTACGCTTGTTAGAATTGAGAAATAATTCATTGGACTTGAAACAATGTGAAACCCATAACAAAAGATATATCGATAATTCAGGAATTTGATACATAATTTAGTATTAAAATCAAGGTTAATTATTAATTCAATTTTCACCTCAGTAATACATATTTTATCTTCCCAGATCCATCATAGGTCGGAAGTGTCTACTTATCTATAACTATGTTACTATTTATATCAACATATTAAAATAGTATAGTGCCTACATTATATATGTAATTATATTTAAGTTGTTGTGGTAAATGCGTTCTAAATAAATAGAAGGGCCACTGTTTAATATTTTGTAAGAGTTATATTTTCATTGGTTATTTGAACTCGTCATACCAACACACATGTCACCAGTCAGTTTTCCATAACTTCATTCTTGCTAACTTAATAGTGTAATAATGAGCCAAACCTTTTCTCCGTTGCACGATAAACTCATCATAGTTACCAGGATTTAAATATTTGCTTTGGCGCCAAACGCCAAAGTCATCAGTGACGCTCGAATAAACAAAAGTTAGAAAGGCAAAATACAGTACAACGTTTGCTTTTCAACAAGACATATATCTATAATCTGTAACATTTTTAGTCCAGTAAGACCAAACATTAGTTATTGCTCGTTATAACTAGTAGATATGATAGTATTGGTGTTATTTTTCATTAATAACACAATTTCATTATAAAATTCTTGTAATTGTTGGAAAATACATTAAATAACACGATTTAAAACTAAGTCTCAATTGTATATTCAATTTTTAGAAATGAACTTGTGATGTCATTTTTGTTGCGTTGATACCACATGTGACGCACCTTTCATGATTCTATTATGTTTAATTTATTTACTGTTGGACATTGTTTTTAGTTGGTTGTTGTTATTTACATGTCAAAAATATTATTTATTTATGTATTTCTCAAATCTGAATTTTCTTGCATTTATTTGTACTGTATTCCTGTAACTTAATGTTGTCATTTTCTCGGTATTTCTAACATTAACATACAAACGGAACCAGATTTAAACCACCATTTTGTTATTAAAAAGTACATGAATATGGCAGTTGTTATTATATAGTTCGTTTCCATGTATGTTGCATTGACATTCGTTTTTGTTGCACTTCAGTTTTTTAGTTCTTGCATGGTTTTTCTCTTATAGTTGATGTGTTCACTCGGTTTTAGTTTGTTACTTGGATTTTTGTCCTCGTAATCGATTTATGACTTTTGAACACCGGTTTACTACTATTGCCTTTATTAAACTGTTGTTCTCTGTACTTCTTATTTCATTTTTTTTTTAATGTATTCTTTGTTTATACCAGTACCTGTCTTTCTTCTATCCTCTGTCATGAGAAATATATTTTCTAGATTTTGGATGTCGGGCAGGTTGAAAGATAAGAAAATTGATTTTACGTTCGTTTAGTTTGTTCAATTTTGTTAAGGACTACTTGTATGTCATCCAAATAAAGACCCTAAAAGACCAAATTATGGTATCACTGAAAATATATTTTACGAATAGATCCGGGATAACGTAAACATTTTTTTATGGTTGTCGGATTTTATTACCGAAATGTAACATTTTATTGATTATTCTTCCCATAATCATGATATTGTTTGACCTTTATATTTCCACTTTTCTATATGATCAATATCTTATAACCAGAGATCATGAGAGCATTTAAGGGCCTTTTAAACAGACTATGCTGTATTGGTATTGCTCATTGTTGAAGGTCGTATATAGTTGTTAACGTCTACGTCATTTAGCGAATTGTCGCATTGGCAGTCGTACCACATCTTTTTGTTTCATACATGTATATATCTTTTAAGATATTCCTTATATGTTAGTTTTATTTATTGTGAAATTTAAACATGTTTTCCGCCATGCCAAAATTTGAAATAAAACTAAAATCTAAAAACGAAAAGTTGTTATGATTGCCAATGAGACAACTCCCCACAAGAGACCATATGACACAGAAATTAACAACTTTAGGTCACCGTACGGCTTTCAACAATGAGCAAAGTCAATACCACATAGGCAAAAGTCCCCGAAATGACAATGTAAAACAATTCAAACGAGAAAACTAATGAACTTATTCAAGTATAAAAAATGAACGAAAAACAAATATATAACACATAAACAAACGGGATCTCAACCCTCCCCAAACCTGACACAGTGGTTTAACAGTACAACATAAGCAAGTTCATTTTCATCGTTCTGAAATTCAAGTTCATATCTGTATGATTGTTCCTTTAAAAGTGAAAGAAACTTATAATCCAAATATTCACAAATGAATAATGTTTAATAAGAAAAAGAGAGATAACTCAGATTACTATAAGGATTAAAAAATGGACATTATTTCATTCGTAGAAAAGAAGGCATAACACATAATATAGTTTAAAGGGGTATATTCATCAAATAAATATACGTCATCAGGGACCGCCCATTTGGGGGAGAACTTTCTGTATATAACGTCAATGTGAATGCCAAAATATCACACATGACCCTAGGTTTTTATTGTTGCAAATGTACATTTGTAGTTTCGTGAATGAGATATAACAATTTCTAATTTATAAGGGTAAATCAGGTTTAATTTAATACAGGACATAGATTAGCATTAAAGTGATCTAAAGTCAATGGGATATTATTTTACTGAATTTACCCTTATAATCTTTTGTCTAATGTGAAAATTACATACTACGTATTGGAAATATATTAAACAAATTGTAGTTGATGTTGAACTTATTATCTTTTGTACATACTCACAATTTTGACGATGCCTGTTCTACTGTGTATGTTGAATTTTGTATATATCCATTAATAGTGTTAGAAAATATTAGCAATAACTTTGAATTTAATTTAAACAATCCATTATGTGCATCAAACTGATATTTTAACGTTTTATTTTTCTAAATCTATGATTTAAAGACATTAATGCGATCTGTATTTTGTGTGATACTATACATACTATAGGTTTATTGTTATACAATGTTATGTGTTGCTTAGGTTGCTTATCTAATATTGTCAAAATAACAGAACAACAAACGACTGTTACGCTACAATGGAGGTATAAGATACAAGTAAAATTGGTTACACTCATTATTTTCTTTGAAAACTCCAGTACCAAGTCAAAACATTGTGTTTCGTTATAGAGCTAGTTCCGTTAATTGAAAACGTTTAAATTTTCGAAAAACTAAGGACTTTCTTATCCAAGGCAAAGATTACCTTAGATTATTTGGCACAAGTTTTGGGAATTTCGGATCCTCAATGCTCTTCAACTTTGTACTTGTTTGGTTTTATAAATATTTTGATATGAGCGTCACTGATGAGTCTTATGTAGACGAAACACGCGTCTGGCGTACAAAATTATAATCCTGGTACCTTTGATAACTATTGATTTGATCAGTTTTTATGGACATTGCCTTGGATATCAATATTTTTTACACTTTTTTTTTTCTGTCAAAACAAGCTTTTTAAAAGTAATTGAACAAGTATATTTGAGATAGTATTACTTTTTACACTGACCGGTTATAACGTTGTAAATGTAAATTTTCAAAAATATCAAACAGGAAATTACATATATTCTTTTTTAATTGAACAACAATTTGTGTCTGCATGTTATTGAAACATAACCATTATAACTCAATAATAATAAAGTCTAATCAGTTTTTATGATGACCAAATAAGTATAGCCTAAATACAAAGCAAATGGGGATATAATAATTCAAGAATAAAATACACAATTCGCTATTAACGTCAACACTTAAACCTTTATCTACACCCGCAACATTTATCGGAAACATCTACTTATCCGAATCGTTTATTCGGCTGACTTTGTTACTATTTGTATCACACTTTTAACGGTATACTTATCTACTTTATTTATTTTTGCTCTTGTGGTTAAAGCGTGCTAGATAAATAGAAGTGTCAAGGTTGATATATGTGTAGATGCTATATTTTCATTGGTTTGTTCTGTATGTCTCGTCATACTTACTCCCATGTCACCAGTTAGTTTTACATGACGAAAATTACAAACTTCATTCTGGTTTACAATTTTGACTAACCTATTTCCCTTGTACGATTTTCGCTACTGTTGACATGATAATGTTTAATTGTTTAAATAATTCCCCTTTCTTTTTATAACAAGATATGTATTTGTAATTTTAAAAAGGCCTGTAAGATCAACCCACACTTTTTTTTTTTTTTTTTTTTATAACAAGTAGATTTGAAAAAAATTAAATGTGTTAATTTTACACTTCTAGGAAATTATTATCAGTTTTTTGTGTTCTACTCTCAATTTATTTTAAGTACAAACATCTTACTTATAGTCCTTACTTTTAGTTACATTTTACACGCATTTGAAAAAAATCTTGATGCAGTTCGTGGTGTAAAGTATTTCAGTATTTTACATTTGAAAATATGTGATATGCTTATATTACAATATATCGTGTAAATTACATTGCATCATACTTTTCTCGTGCGATGCAGTTCGTATACAATGGACCCTTTTGAAATTTGCTGTCATGTATAATGTTTGCCCTACTATCCTGTCTGTAAAAACATGTGCAGTGGTTCAGATAATTATTCTCAATTGAATCACATTTTCTTTGGAAGAAGAACAAAAATAAAATATTGTACATTATACGTGTCTGTTTTGGAGACTAAAGATACATTCTAGATTTTCTTCTGGTAGTAGTTGTACATTACTATTTTTTTTATTCTGCTTCAGTTATACTTTTGATCCTTTCCTTCCGTTAAGATTTTATTTTGAAATGAATAAAAAAACAAACTGTTAAAAGTTCTAATGCAGTAGGGTTAAATCTATCAACACATCCGTCTTTGTTAATATCTACATGTATTTTTTTTCCGAAAGTTTCTAATAATTATTTATTTTCCTGTTTGCATTTCTTGGTTGATGCATTCTCGAAACTTATAAAACCTGTCCATTGAGTTTTATTTCAAGAAGTGAATTAATTCCTTCTGCTTATCATAAGCATGACGTTCGTTCTTGTTGTACTAGACGGTTGTTGTTCAAATCCACGATAAATGTGTTTTTTTTTTATAATCTCTAACTAATTAAACTGAGGATAAAAGATAACAACATCTTACTTAAAATTACCAGTATTGATACATGTCAATCACAGGATTACTTTAATTAGCCCTAAATCTTTTTTTCATCATTACTGGTTGATCAAGTTATTTTGTTGTACAAATTACAAAATAAAACAGCTGGAAGTTTCAAATTAATTTCTTTTATGTATAGTGCATTGTTTTGGAGGGGGGAGGGGGCGGCAAGACATAATATCTCAAAATGATTTTTAAAAAATACACCAGAATGATACAAGCAAGTTATTTGAAGTTAAGTCAACAGCTCAACTCTATTTCATTTAATTTTAAGATGGAAATTTTCATTCTACAACCGATCATCCCATAATAGTCTTTTTCTTTAGCATATTAGGAAAGACTAATGCAATCAGGAACATTACTACATACATTTCCTACTACACTAATGTTTACTTTGGCAAAACCCCATTTATTTTATTTTTCAATTGAATATGTAATATGCCAAAATGACTAAATATATTTTAAGAATTAAAAATAAATCTATCCACCTCAGATCTAAAGATCTAGAAGTAAAGAAATATGAGTATTCGTACGACATTAAAAAACGATGAAACCCCATATCGTACAGTAAGCTATAAAATGCAATGAAACAAATACGATTACATTGAAACGAGAAAACTAACGTTCGTATTTAAGTATAAACAATATTCGAAAAACACATAGTATATCAACAAAAACCACAACCACTGAATGACATTCTTCTGACATGGGACAAGAACATAAAGAATATTACTGGGTTAATTTTCATGAATAGGAAAACAGAACATTTGCAGGAACGTTATCTGCTTTTAATGTTACATTCATTACAAAATTACAACAAATGTTAAAATTGCAACAAAATAAAATAAATGTTTACTACGCGTTTAATATAAATACATGTTATGGTGTTTAAATAAGTGAATAATAAAATAATCGATGATTTCGCTTTGTTGTTTCATGACGAAGCATGTTTTGTATATTTAATATATATTTATATTTCGTCCTATATAACTCTGCACGTGTTTCTTTATTGGCTTTCTTGAATGACATATTTTGTATCTGGTATTAAGATAAATCCTTGAGTCAAGAAAAGTTAAAATAGGAAGTGAATAGCCAAACTTCAACAACTTAACTATTCATTTGGGAAGTAGCTGATAACACTTTATAAGGTTATTTTATAACATGAATTAAACAATTAAAATTGCAAACCTGTGAAATCGTTGTTGGAAAAGTTGATTCATATCTATAACATGGACATTTCCAAAATGAATTTATTTTCTTGGACTAAAGGGACTTGTCTGATTTTAGGAACAGAAAATAATAGTTTGTTTCTAAATTATAGTTTCTAGAAGGATTAGGAATACTTAAAGTGTTTCTTTTACACAAAAGAGAAAAAAAAAGCAGAAAAAAGTAGTGAAACTAAATGATGTGTTTTACTTGAGTAGCAATTTTAAAAGTTTTAAGATTTGAGTGGTAATGAACTTACATTAGTCTGCGATACGGTGAATACACGGTACATAGATATTGTAATAGGTTCAAAAATTATTATTCTTATCTTTGGAAATATCCTGATGAATATATGAATATTGTTGTTGATTATGTACTGATTTCACGTAAATATCAATTCTATAATTTCAACATGGGTGTTTTATTTTTTGAATTAAACGTTTTCAATGTTGGTCTCACATCTGTATTTTGACTTTACAGTAAGGCAACTTAAAATAAATCATAATGGTAGACAAAATATAGAGTATTATATAAACGGAAAATTTCACATTTCTGTTATCAAGCAATTATTTCTACATATATGCTAACTTCTTCCTCGTCCTGTCTGAAATACCAATTTATAAAGTTGTATACGAGATCGGTATATTCAAATTTAAGGATGCCAGATTTTTTTTCTATATTGTAGCATTTACGAAATAGAATATTATACATCATTTCTGTTCCTGTTACTTCGTTTCACACCCCTTTCAGATATATAAGTAAATGATGTATAAGGTCGATTATTGTGTAATAATGTTTTATAATGGACAGGAAATCGACACTGAAGACCTTAAACATGCTGAGTACATTGTAGTAATTAGAAATACGTTTGGTCAATCAATGACACCATTCATGCTTTGTTATAAATTTTTGTAAGTTTAATTTAATCCTGACCGTTACAAACAAATGAACAACAAAGTCATTACAGTTTTTATAATGACCAAACAAACATAGCCTAAATCCATAGCAAACGAGAATATGAAAATTCTGGAATATGATATACAATTGACTAATAACCTCAACACTACGACCTGTATCTACCCCGCAACAATGATCGGAAATATCTTCTTATCGGAATCGTTTATTCAGCTGAATGTGTTGCTATTTGTATCACACTTTTAACGGTACACTTATCTACTTTATATTAATTTTACTTTTGTGGTTAAAGTGTGCTATATAAATAGAAGTGCCAAGGTTGATATATGTGTAAATGCTATATTTTCATTGGTTGTTCTATATGTCTCGTCATACGTGCTCCCATGTCACCAGTTAGTTTTACATGACGCAAATTACAAACTTCATTCTGGTTTACAATTTTGACAAACCTATTTCCGTTATACGATTTTTGCTACTGGTGACATGATAATGTTTAATTGTTTAAGTAATTCCCCTTTCTTTTTATAACAAGATATGTATTTGTAATTTAAAAAGGCCTGTAAAAGTAAAACACACAAAAATACTGAACTCCGAGGAAAATTCAAAAAGGAAAGTCCCAAATCAAATGGCAAAATCAAAAGTTCAAACACATCAAAAGAATGGATAACAACTGTCATATTCCTGACTTGGTACAGGCATTTTTTTTATGTAGAAAATGGTGCATTGAACCTGGTTTTATATCTAGCTAAACCTCTCACTTGTATGACAGTCGCATCAAATTACATTATCTTGACAACGATGTGTGAACAAAACAAACAAAAACAATACGTAAAAATGTCACAAATAGGGGTAAATAGTATAATTCGGTAGAGAGATCAACCCAAAATTTTTGTTTTTTCTTATAACTTGTATAAAAAGTAGATTAAAAAAATAATTGTGTTAATTTTACACTTTTTTTTAAAAAATATAGGAAATTATACAAAATCAGTTTTTTGTGTTCTACTCTCAATTGTATTTTAAGTACAAAAAAGTTACTTATAGTCCTTACTTTTTGTCACATTTCACACGTATTTGAGAAAAATCTTGACGCAGTTCGTGGTGTAAAGTATTTCAGTATTTTGCATTTGAAAATATATGATATGCTTATATTACACTATATATCGTGTAAATTACATTGCATCATACTTTTCTCGTGCAATGGGCAGTACGTATACAATGGACCCTTTTGAAATTTGCTGCCATGCATAATGTTTGCCCTACTATCCTTTCTGTAAAAACATGAGCAGTGGTTAAGATAATTATTCTCAATTGACTCACATTTTCTTTGGAAGAATAAAAAAAAAAATAAAATATTCTACATTATACGTGTCTGTTTTGGAGACTAATACATTCTAGATTTTCTTCTGGTAGTAGTTGTACATTTGATTTTCTTCTGGTAGTAGTTGTACATTACTATATTTTTTATTCTGGTTCAGTTATACTTTTGATCCTTTCCTTCCGTTAAAATCATAACATTTTATTTTGAAATGTATAAAAAACAAACTGTTAAAAGATCTAGTGTAGTAGGGTAAAATCTATCAACACATCCGTCTTTTTTAATATCTACATGTACTTTTTTACCGAAAGTTTTTATTAATTATTCATTTTGCTGTTTGCATTTCTTGGTTGATGCATTCTCGAAACTTATAAAACATATCTATTGGTTTTATTTCAAGAAAGGAATTCATTCCTTCTGCTGATCAGAAGCATGACGTTCGTTCTTGTTGTACTAGACGGTTGTTGTTCAAATCCACGATGAATGTATTATTTTTTTTTTTGATAACCTCCAACTTATTAAACTGAGGATAAAAGATAACCACATCTTACTTAAAATGACCAGTATGGATACATATCAATCACAGGCTTGCTTTAGTTAGCCCGAAATCTTTTTTTTTTTCATCATTTCTGGTTGATCAAGTTATTTTGTTGTACAAATTACAAAATAAAACAGCCGGAAGTTTCAAATTAATTTCTTTTATCTAAAGTGTATTTGGGGGAGGGGGCAAGACATAATATCTCAAAATGGTTTTTAAAAAATACACCAAAATGATACATGCAAGTTATTTGAAGTTAAGGCAACAGCTCAACTCTATTTCATTTAATTTTAAGATGGAAATTTTTATTATACAACAAATCATCCCATAATAGTCTTTTTCTTTAGCAAATTAGGAAATACTAATGCAATCAGGAACATTACTACATACATTTCCTACTTTACTAATTTTCACTTTGGTAAAACCCCATCGCTTTTACTTTATCAATTGAATATGTAATATACAAAATGACTCAATATATTTTAATAATTACAAATAAAACTATCTACCTCAGATCTAAAGATCTATAAGGAAAGAAATATGGGTAATCGTACGACATTCAAAAACGATGAAACCCCGTACAGTAAGCTATAAAATGCAACGAAACAAATACGAATACATTGAAACGACGAGAAAACTAACGTTCGTATTTAAGTATAAACAATATTCGACAAAAACACATATTATATCAACAAAAACCACAACCAAGGAATAACCTTCTTCTGATATGAGACAAAGACATAAATAATATTGCGGGGTTATTTGTCATGTATAGGAAAACAGAACATTTGCAGAAACGTTATCTGCTTTTAATGTTACATTCATTACAAAATTACAACAAATGGTAAAATTGATACAAAATAAAATAAATGTTTACTATGCGTTTAATATAAATACATGTTATGGTGTTTAAATAAGTGAATAATACAATAATCGATGATTTCGCTTTGTTGTTTCATGGCGAAACATGTTTTGTATATTTAATATATATATTCCGTCCAGTATAACTCGGCACGTGTTTCTTTATTGGCTTTCCTGAATGAAATATTTTGTATCTGGTATTAAGATAAATCCTTGAGTCAAGAAAAGTTAAAATAGGAAGTGAACAACCAAAGTTCAACAACTTAACAATTCATTTCGGAAGTAGCTTATAATACTTTATAAGGTCATTTTATAACATGAATTAAACAATTAAAATTGCAAACCTGTGTAATCGTTGTATGAAAAGTTGATTCATATCTATAACATGGACATTTCCAAAATAAATTTAGTTTCTTGTGCTAAAGGGACTTGTCTGATTTTAGGAACAGAAAAGAATAGTTTGTTTCTAAATTATAGTTTCTAGAAGGATTAAGAATAGTTAAAGTGTTTCTTTTACACAAAAGAGAAAAGAAAAAGCAGAGAAAAGTAATGAAACTAAATGATGTGTTTTACTTAAGTAGCAATTGTAAAAGTTTACAGATTTGAGTGGTATTGACATTAGTCTGCAATATGGCGAATACACGGTACATAGATATTGTAATAGGTTCAAAAACTAATATTCTTATCTTTGGAAATATCCTGATGAATGTAATGAATATTGTTGTTGATTATGTACCGATATCACTTAAATATCCATTCTATAATTTCAACATGGGTGTGTTTTTTTATTAAACTCGACACTTATAAAACCTGTCCTTTGGTTTTATTTCAAGAAGTGAATTCGTTCCTTCTGACTATCCAGCATATAGGGCAATTAGATAGTTTATTCTCATAAAACCATGCAAGTACAAAGGTTACAGAGAAGTTAAAAAATAATATACATAAAAATAAAAAAAAATGCATTAAAAATGCATAAAATTCAAAATTTCGGATGAGATAACATATAAAAGAATATATATATAGACTTATAGTCAAATGTAACAGAAGTATGACGTTTGTTCTTGTTGTAATAGACGGTTGTTGTTCAATTCCATGATGAAGGTTTTAAAAGGTGTTTTCTAAAAACCTCCATTTTAATAAATTGAGGGTAAAATATAAGACAGATTTGACATGACCAGTATTAATACATAATACATCGTCATCAGCATGATTTATCATTCAGTATTACTGGATGGTTAAGTAATGTTGTCGAAAATATAACAAAATAAAACAAATTCATATTAAAATTTTCTTTATTTTTATAGTGCATTAAAAGAGGGACGAAAGATACCAAAGGGACAGTCAAACTCATAAATCTAAAACAAACTGACAATGTCATGGCTAAAAATAAAAAAAAAATTGATTGATTGTTGATTGCTTTACGCTGCATTAGCACAAAAAGGCTATATCGCGACGAGAGCTTATTCGAAAATTTTTACAATTTAAAGCATATTTTAAAAAAAAAGACAAAAAGTCCTTCAATATACTAAAATTCTAGACTAAAGCAAATTTATTATTTACAAATAAAGATCAGCAGTATGATAACGTGATAAAAATTTGAAACGACTGAAGTATAATAACATATTTATATTCTATAATAAATTCATAATAAAATGAAAAAGACAAACAAACAACAGCATACATGACACAACTAGAAAACTAAAGAATAAACAACACAAACCCCATTAATTTTTGTTTAGGGAAAAATTGAACACAAAATAAAATCTCAACATGTCTTTTAAAAATACACCATGCAAGTATATATAATTTGAAGTTAGGTAAACTGCTCATCACTATTTCCACCGTTTAATAGTTTGATAGAAATTTACAACCGAACATCACATGATTGCCTTTTTTTTCTTTTTTTTTTCTTACATATATGATAATATTATTGCAATCAGGAACATTATTAAATGTATTACATACATTTCCTATTTCACTAATTTTTACTTTGGCAAAACCCAAGTTCGTTTATTTTTAATAAATATTTAAAATACCAAAATGAAAAAATATATGCATCCAATTACAGATAAAACTATCCACCTCAGACAAAAAGATATAGAAGTAAACAAATCTGGGTCATCGTACGACCTTTAACAATGAGCAAGATCCATGCCGTTTAGACAGCTATAAAACACCAAGAAATAAATGAGAATACATTTCAATCAGAAACTGACGACCACTTTAGAGTATAAAAACTAATCAGAAACAAATACAATATGAACCAAAAAATGGCAACCACTGACTAACATGCTTCTGACATGGGAAGGGGACATACACAATTATTACGGAGTTATATTCCATATATAGAAAACAGCACCGTTGCAGAAATTTTATCGGTCTTTAATGTTATATTCACTCCAAAATTACAACAAATGATAAAATTGTAACAAAATAGAATAATTATTTGATGGTTTACATTGTTATAAAAATAGGTTATAGTGTTTAAAAACAAGAATTATATACTAATCCCTGTTCACAATTTTCACTTGTTGTTTTATGACGAAATATATAGTTTGTCTATTCAATGTATTCATATTCCGTCCTATGCTAACTCTACGCATGTTTCTATATGGAATTTCTCGAATGAAATAGTTTGTATCTGTTATTTAGATATTTCCTTAAGAATGGTTTTACACTAGTAATTTTTTCAAGATTATATCTCTG
Organism: Mytilus galloprovincialis; assembly: GCA_037788925.1. Lineage (NCBI taxonomy): Eukaryota > Metazoa > Mollusca > Bivalvia > Mytilida > Mytilidae > Mytilus > Mytilus galloprovincialis. Next base: position 20,202,397 of record CM075332.1, read on the forward strand.
TAACCGTGCAATTATTTCTCTACATATGCTGAACTTGTTTCCGTCATTTTTTCTCTAATTTAACATTGACGAAATAAAATATTAAACATCATTTCTGTTCCTGTTACTTCGTTTCTCACACCTTTCAGAGATAAAACAATAAGATATATAGAAACGATTATTGTGTAATGATGTGTTTTATACGATAGGATATATAGAATCGATTATTGTGTAATGATGTGTTATATATTGGACAGGAGATCGGCACTCAATACATAAAATATGATGCGTACAGTATATATTGTAGTAATGACAATGCCTGACACACCTTAAATTATTTATTGTAAGTTGATTAAATGAACGCATATGCGGAAACAGAAGATAATACAAAACGACAAAATGTTTGTCACTGCAAGCCATAAAGTGTGAAGATTTTGGACAAGTTAGAGATTGAAATATGTTATATAATCTTGAATTGTTAACGACTAAAATTGATATATAACTATAGTATTTTGTGTTTCTTGTTTCCGTCTACTCGTTGATCTTTGCCATATATTATATAACTCGTATCGTATACGTTGTTTGCGTTGATTTAGAATATCAAATAAAACAGTAGTTGTCGTTGGTTTATGCCTGTAATATGTGTGTTGGTCTATTATTGAGAGTTGTCTCATTGGCAATCATACCACATCTTCTTTTTTATATTTGTTGATTATTGTTTGATAAAAGAGATGTTGTTTGTTTTCTGAATTAATTGTGTCATAGTGTCATGTATATGCCTTTTATAACCACTTGTAGGATATGGGTTGTTCTCATTGCTTACAGTCTTACATTCCATCCACACTGTGATCCCACTACTTTCATGTACATAAATAAGGAAGACGTGGTATGATGTTGGTTTATGAATTCAAAAAGTTTAATGTGCACAGCAATCACACAGCAATCAAATAAGTAAACCTTTTTTTGATAATTTATGAGGTTTTGTGAGCTTATTCAAATTAGTTGATAAAAAAGAAAAATGTATAAAACTTGAAATAAAATTAAACAATATGAACAGCAATGATATAGTGTACGATAAAAGAAGAAAATAAATAAAGTATTGTAAAAAACATATTTTCAAGCAGGACAGATTATTTTTAACTAGCACATCTAGGTGCTGAAAATGTCCGACCATATTTTGTAAATTATTTACTCTGAAACACATAACAAGGTTGTATTTGTGGAAACACAAGTATTCCTGTGTGTTATCCTACAATCATAGATGTTGAGGTGTTATGCATATTTTTTGACGAATTTGTTTTGTTAGCGATCATTGTAGGTAATTCAAACTGACATGGGAAGTAAGCAATTCCCTGTCACAAACTGGGTCAATCAATAAGGAAGTAATTTATGTCAAACTAGGAGGCAATAAAACTTTATATGAAAAGTATATGATATACCTATTAAAAAGTTGGCAGGGATCATTGGAAGACACGATATCATTTAGATATAATATCTTTACTCTGATTGGTGTTTTCAACACATGGTTTACGCACAGTGGATAGTTGGATTTATATTTATTGTTATACTTTTATTAATATTGGCTTTTGTAACATATGACAAACGATCCCAATTTAATAATTTTCCTAAAATCATAAAATAATTTCTATCTTAGTTAAAACCCTGCTTTAAATAAAAAATGCCATTACTTAATTTTTGTTATAATACGTACCCCCTATAGTATCAAATAAATTAAGCTAACATATTCAATGTAACTAAAACATTATACACGACCAACTTTTTGTTTAGTAATTAGAACTTCGTTTTTTAATTATTGGTTGATTTTTATACAAATATAAGAAACATGTATGCTGTAACGAAGCACTGAAAAGTTATCTTTATACTTTATTAGACCCAAATAGGACATATGCACTTTACACGTGACAGTTTACATTATTTAAGTTTGTACGAAACTCTTCCTCATGTTTAATTTGATATTAATCAAAATCACAACTGCATCAATAATGAACAATATTTTTCATAGTATATACTGTAAAAAAAACTATATTCTTTCTTATGTTGGACTGTTACACCACTGTCTTAGGCTATGAGGAGTTTGATCCCGCTAATATGTTTAACCCCGCCTCATGCTTGATTTTATATTTATCACAATCTTGACTGTATTAATAATGAACAATATGTACAAAAACATTTACCATGGTATACTGTGTAAAAATAAACTATAATCTTAAATTAGTTAAAGCTCAAAGCAAAAATTGAAAATAAACAAGGTGGTTACTTCTGTTGTGATTTCTAATTATAACCTAAAATTTTCTAAGAAACTGGAAAGTTCACAATTAAATTAAAATTCAATAGAAGCTTAATTTTTACTTAATTATTTATAGTTTATGACTTTGTTCTTTGTATTTTGTACTTATATAAAAAGTTATGTAAAATCCCGTTATCATGGTTATTAAATGATTAAAAAGGAAAAACAATTGGAACACGTACTTCTGTTACACGAAATTTTATTTTTCAAATAACCTTATAAGGCATATTTGTTTCTTATCCTCGTATTCTATTTTTCATAGACATGATAGATATCCTAAAAGTCTATGTGGAAAACTTAAATCTATATTTAAATATTTTGTTTAGCGGCAATAAAGTAATCAAATATGTTGAATTTAATGAAAGTAAAGACACGATCCGTTAACCGCACTAATATCAAAACGCACGCCCTAATCATTTAATGGTTTGAAACGAATTGTTGCAATGATTTGGTAATGTCCATAATTTGTATCTTTTCACTGTTTACTTTAATTAAAAAACATTAAAAGACGTGATTCAATAAAGCACATGATTCAAAATAATAAGCTTAATATTATTATTGAAAAACAAATCTACAAACGAGTGTCATCGCTAATATAGTCCGCAGTCATAATGTTTCTGTATCAATGAACACCAAATGTTTGCCCCAATTAAAAAAAATCATTCGTGTAGTCAGTTAGAGTAGCTGATAGTTAAATACCTGTGTATCTTTTCATGGAATAATTTTCAATCTACAGTCAGGAATATATGGGTCAATGAAATTTAGCATACTTAAAGAGATTATCTCTTTTTACTCTTACGATTCTTTAAGAACACTTGACTAATATAATGATTGTTTTTTTGTAAGAAATACACACATATCAAAATAAATAAATAACAGGATTTGAATCGCAATAGCATATTTGTTGTTTAAGGTACAATTGTGAAGTAGTAGTATAATTATAAAGAGTGTAACTTGAAACTCATTACTACGTCAGAGGTTTTAAACTGGGAACTTTATATATCAATCCGGCCAGATTATTTTTATTCAAGGAAACTGATTCATATATTAAGCTATTTACAGCTTGTGTCCGAATTCTATTATTATTGAATATTTCTTTATTCTTTAATCAGTAAAATTTTGTACAAATAACATGAATACCAGGTACAAATATACATTTTTGCATTATTTATTAAGCAAGCAGAAATATGGAGATTTCTTTTGTGGTAACAGTTCATTTCGGTGTCCTCTTCGCGGGCCTCATGTATATACTATAGTACGTCGATTTTAGTTTTAAAAGAGACGACAATTTAGATTTGACGAACTACGATATCAAGTATTTGGTGTACATTTCAGGATAAAAACAATAAATGAACATTGTCGACCAAACTAGAATTCGTTTGTACTCGCTACAAAACAGGAGAAAATTTGGACGAGCCTCGCATTTCGTTCTGTTTCTAAACCTTATACAAATAAAGTTTATACTTTCCCACAATAAATGTACATATATAATGATATTTTTGTAAAAATGACGAATTAATATGTTTTATCTAAACTATCTAGCTATCAAATTAGATTAAACTCCATCATTTTCTTTGCAAAGTACTTTGACTAAGTGAGGAATGTGACAGCTGTTTTCCACTTGTTCCGTTGATTGAGAGCTTTTCATTTTGTCAGTTTTAATGGACATCTTCTTTTTTTATTCGTCTATGAGATGATTCCTTTGTTGAACATTTGTACGTCAAACGTTGTTTTATAAATAATTGAACCCATATATTTAATATAACATTAATATTGACATTTAATAGTTATGAATTTGAAAATATAAAGACAATACCATACCAAACCGTTAGTCATTCTGAATTGAAAACAGTTTGTGTCTGAATGTTATTGAACCTTGAGCATAAGTCACATTTAAAATAGCTTTTATAATGACCAAATATGTATAGCCGAAAGCAATAGCAAAAGTTAAAATGATAATTCAAGAATATGATACACAATTAACTATTAACCTCAACGCTTAAACCTGTATCTACCCCCGCAACATTGATATGCAATATCCCTTATATAGCTACATTTGTTACTATTTCTATCACACTTTAAAATGTACAATGATCTGCTTAATTCATAATAATACTTGTGGTAAATAAACTCTTCATATATACCAGGATTAAATTTTGTAAAAGTGTGCTTGATATATATAAGTGACTACTAGGTAGATAAATGTGTATTTTCATTGGTCAGTTTTATACATCTCGTCATAGGTACTCCCATGTCACAAGTTAGTTTTACATTACGTATATAATAAACTTCATTCTGGTTAATATTTTGGTGTGGTAAATATGCCAAACCTATTTCCGTTTTACGATGCTGTTTTAGGTATAATTATTATTAACAAAATTTTGACTTCCTCATCTACACCTTTTAGATCGATATATAATTATAGGATAAATTGAGTTTATTGTGTTTGATATATATACTCTTGTCGAATTGTTAAAGACTCAAAATTGATATCTAGATATAGTATGTTTATTTTTTGTGTTTCCGTTTGATCATTGACCTTTCAATATATTTTATCACTCGTAACGTATATGATGGTAGCGTTGATTTAAAACATCAAATAAAACATGTACAGTAGTTGTCGTTGATTTATGCCTGTCATATGTGTTTAGTTGAAAATCGTTAGTTGGAAGCTAAACAATTTGTTTTCTAAATCAATTGTGTCCTATTGTCATGTCGGTGACTTTTTAAAGCCACTTGTATGGTATAGGTTTTTCTCATTGTTTAAGGCCTAACATTCCATCCACACTGTGAATAAACTCATCATAGATACCAGGACTAAATTTTGTATATACGCCAGACGCGCGTTTCGTCTACAAAAGACTCATCAGTGACGCTCGAATCCAAAAAAGTTAAAAGGCCAAATAAAGTACGAAGTTGAAGAGCATTAAGAACCAAAATTCCTAAAAGTTATGCCAATGATCCCACTTTCATATACATTTAACAAAGAAGATGTTGTAAGATATAAGTTTAAGAATGCAAATATTTTATTGTGCAGATCAATTTCACAGCAATCAAACATAAACAAAACAAAAAATAAAAAACAAAAAAATACAAACTTGAAATTACTATTGGTTATATTTAAGAATTGAATGCTTTATTTTTGTAACTTCATTGGGGTGTAAAAGCGTTGACCAAAGTACATTTTGTATGAAGCGCGGAAGCGCTTCATTCTAAAAATATGCGCACGGTCAACGCTTTTACAACCCTATCAAGTTACAAAATGAAGCATTCAATACTTATAATTACATTTTTTAGCTAGGATCATGAAAACACGAATTTTATCATGTTCTTATTTATTTCACCTGTGCACTTTATTGTGGGACCTCGTGTTATCATAAATGAAAAGTTTTATTAAGTAATGCAATTGCTTAAGGAATAACACGTGATGTGCATTTAGCCAATCAGAATAACGTATTACAGTGAAACATACTTCTTATGTAATTATAGATGGTTAATACTTATCTTGATTTTAATGTAAATGTTTCATAATCTTTGAGGTTTTGTGAACTGCTTCAAAGTAATTTATAAATAAGCAACATGTGTATAATCGAAAATATGATACGTAAGAACCTAACATGTTGTAACGGCTAAGTATATGCGTAGTGTCAACAAAATAAGAAAATAAATATAGATTTTTCAACGATATAAAACGTTTTCCAAAGTAGAAAAGGTTTCTTTAAACGAACACATCTATACGTGCTTAAAATGTCAGACCATATAATACAAAATGTTTTCTCTTAAAAAACATTATAAGGTTATATTTGTAGAAAAACTATTATTCCTTCGTGTCATACAACATTTGAATTTTGAATTCAGTTTATTTTTTTATGTTTTTTGTGGAGTATGATTTTTGTTATTGGTGTAAATTTATCAATTATGAATCAACTAAATGCACTTCATCCTCTTCGTTCAACTGTTTGTAGATGCAGATCAAGGTTTAATATATGAGTGACACAGACATGACTTATATTTTCATCTCTGCCTCTGTGCATTCCCTTAATATATCACACTTATAAAAAGGTTTGTTGTTTACTTGATGTGGTTTATACATACACTGTACACAAGAGGAAAAGCTGTTGAGTGATAGTAAAAAAAGACCTTTTTCTCATTGGTTGTATATTTCTTTGGCATAGCAGCATCTTTGACGTGAAATAAAAATATTGTACATCCGAAAAAAAGTCTAAGAGGCAAAAGATATCAAAGGATTATTTGAACTCAAACGTCGATTACAAATTGACATTGACACGGCAATAAAAATATGAAAAACAACAGTAAACAATACACAATAAATAAAAGATAGCTTGTCTCACAAATCCTTAGGTTGAGGAAAAGATATGTTTTATGAAGCGCAACAAAGCTTGATGCACTAGAATTATGACAAGAATTTCCAACATGTTGCACGCAATATAGTGGGGCGACTGAGTACTGACATTTGACATAATCATGCAAATAGTGATATAAGCATAGGGTTTGGCACAAACGTTCTGTATGGTGTCCTTAAGCATATCAGAGGGCTAGCCAAAATTTTTTGAATTTTTTCACGTCGGCCATCTTGAATTTAGATTTGACATTATTTTACTTAATAGTAGTGATTGGAAAAAGATTCACAACTTGTGTAACGTGATAAAGGGGATGGAAACTATTCAAATACAACTATTAATGACCTGCAAATATGTTAAACAGACAGGAATTGTAATAATGAATTACCACTTTCGGTTTCGGTGGTGAAAATTCATGCAATCGAGTGATAAATGGGGGTAAAGATTTGTGATGTATTTCGTTCTTACAACTACAGGAACACAATGTTTTACAGTTCAGATCAACTCTACAACACTTGCATCTTCAAGAATACATTTTCCTACATCAACATTGTATACCTCCTGTTGCAGCAATGTCTGCTAATTGTTGTTAATTAGGTATCTTTTTTCTACGTATTGGGTTGTCAGTCTATTTTACACTTATGAGTTTAAAACCCCCTTTGGTATCTATCTTCTCTTTTTCCTCGTGTTGTTATACTTCAAAAGGCAAGTTTTTTTTATTAAACATACATTGATATCTTACGCTATATGGCTAAGCGAATTACAATCTTTTGAAAGTCACCTTTTCGTGCAGACTATCTAAAATGGCGCTGCCGAAATGCTGCTTTATAGAAATGGACAGTTCCTAAAACCATCTCCTTTCTCGTAAAAATCATTTTCAAACGACCCTTATTTTAATTTTTAAATGTAGGGCAAGATATAAGGCAGACTCAAAGTCGATGGGATGGATGCGTTAAATATGCTGAATAAACTTCAAAATAGGAAATGAAAGGACATCATTCAAATAGCGGAATGTGCAGTTAAAAATAATGCCAACTTCTTAGTTTTCTTTCGTTTTCAAGAAACTCCTGTATAAATTTGTCCTGAAACAAATAAAGGAATAAGTTGACAAGAAGAGGAGAATAGTTGGTTCCTTTGGGGACGACGGTTGTCTGCTAAAACAAAAACTAACACAAAACCCCTCCTCAATTACGTAACACATATATGTTGTCAATCAAGAAATTTCGGCGTTTTGATAATGTGAGTGTCTGAGAACTTTTTGTTTGAAACAGAGTCAGATTTTGCAAAATAGGGTTTATATATCCCTCCCTATCATATTATATGTGCAGAGCAGCTACTTTAGCCTTTTACAACGGAACCAACTCGTCCAATTTGCTTTGTTTGTATTTCGGAATAAGGAGTACTAGGGTAGAGTGTAAAACGGTCAAATGTGAATACATAAAATTGAGACTAGAAATGGGGAATGTGTCGAAAAAGCAACAACCAGATCATAGAGCAGACAACAGCCGAAGGCCACAAATATCTCCTCAACGCAGTGAGAAACTCCCGCGCCCGGAGGCGTCATTCAGCTGGCTCCTAATATACTATTTTAAGATGAACGAGTCTATGGCCGTGTTCACATTGACCTAACCTCGGTGTTGTGTTAGTGTAATTCACACGTAAACTGAACACAGTTACATTCCATTTGAGAAAACTTCATGTGTACATGTAGTTTAAATCATGTTTGGTCTACATGCAGTCGAAAGTCAAAGTATGCCTTGTGTGTGTTAAGTGTACACAAAAAAGGGTATTTAGAACATGAATTTTACCATGTAAATTTAAAGAAGAAACGTGAACTATAAAATTAATATTTATAACAACTATTAATAAAGTTCTTTGTCGAATTATTTGTCTAAACCCGATATATTGCTTTGTTATAAAACAAAATTTTAGGAAGCTTTATTAACTCCCTAATCAAGTCTCAAACCATCATCCTTACCCAACATATTTAAAAATGTCTTGCCGCATCGACTGTCACTTTTTTGAGCAACTGGATGATATGTTTGGTACAAAAGCAAGTACAGTTTCTCCTTGCCTAATTGACAAAAAAAATAATGAATCTAGATTTTCTGAATAGTGTTAAATATTTAAAAAAAAAAGAAGACATTTTCATGATAGCGTTTAAAATGACTTTCTGATTCGGACAAAAAACTAAAAATCCACTCCCCTCTTCTTAAGTTACATGGTTGCTCCCTAAGAACGCTACTGTCGCCTTCGTTGTTGTATTGAGTAATCAAGACATCTTTAGTACCTTCTAAGATCTTATAGAACTGCAAATCGTCAAAACGGCTTTCATTACTGCAAGAAAAGTTGTCCAAGAAATTTGAATACAGTTCTATGTTATTACAATTTAATGACAGATAGTTTACAAGTGTGAACAAATCTTATGTACAAAGTATTAAACCATATGTATAGTTGTGAACAAACTTAATGTAAAACCAGTGTACATTACATTGAACTAATCGGGAACAAGTTTACTGTACACGACGTTTGGTGTGAACACGGCCTTAGATTGTATATACTCTAACGGATCTTTGGAATTGTTTAGTATCAACAACTGATTCACGCCAACATAATATTTGTCATAGAGGAAGGACAGGTCATTTGCAATCTTTTGGTCTTTAATGATTGATGTTGCATATTTATTCATATAATCATTCAGGGTTTTTCAATACGGATTTTTATTAACGACCTCACAGTCTAAATTTCTTAGGAAAAAGTATCTACGTTTTATTTCTAGTGTTTGACCAGTTGCTTGGCATAATCCAACTGTAATATCATTGTGTGTTTCCAATTGATGGATTAACATGATTAAAGCTCCAGATATTTCGGATCTTTGGGTAACACTTACTGTAGAGAAGTGTTATTTACAATTCTAAGGTCGTCAGTAATAGGGTGGCTAGTCGGATAATATAAATTGGGAACTACTAGTATTAAATCTGTAATCAGGCGGTTTAAACTTCAATATGGAGATTCCGCTACACGTGTTTGTTATTGAAAATTTTAGTTTGTTTTAGGTATAAGAAAGGATTGTTACCGACTGATCTTAACAATAGGGTGGTCTTTTCGTGTAAACTGAATGAGAATAATGCATAAATTAAAACCCTATTTGGTAAAGGAAAGTATATGTTCTCCTTTTCATCTTTTCGAATGAAAACGTGTTTGAAAAATCTGTGACTGGTAATATCCAATATGATAGCTGTAAAAAGTTAAATCACAAAAATACTGAACTCTAAGGAAAATTCAAAACGCAAATTCCCTAATCAAATGGCAAAATCAAAAGCACAAATACATGCATCAAACGAAGGGACAACAACTGTCATATTCCTGACTTTGTACAGACATTTTCTTAGAAAATGGGGGATTGAACCTGGTTTTATAGCGCTTAACCGCTAACTTGTATGACAGTAGCATCAAGCTTTTATTGTTTTTTATATGAGTTTGTAATTGATTTCCACATATCTTCCAAACATACACAGAATAGAGTTTTTAAGGTGCTAGGGTATAACAATTTGTATAAATATGATGGATACCCAACGGCTTTTGTTTAAGGGGCAGCAGTTCATTTATATGAACATCATGGAGAGTTATGTATAAAGATAATAGCCATGACTTTTTCTACGTTACGAAGAATTCGTGAAAATGTTCATCATATTCTCCGAGCTACTGTATAGAGTAGATAGATTACCTATACCCTCAATTGTCTAATTTCAAACATATGATATTGCAGTGCATATTTTTAAATCCAATAGTCTACCGTTTGTCTACAGAGAGGTGTCCCCAGATGAGGATTGTTAGTCCTGAGGAATACTTTTCCGATGATACGAACTTTCATGAAAAGGATTGAATGATCAGACTAATTAAAATGCTTGAAAACAATGTTAATCAATGATCTGCTGGAAATTTAACCTTTCTATCAACACGATAAATACAAACTTATATCGGAACCAACAGACAGTGTTATCAATCATATCTGTCATATTGTACATTACAACATTTTATATAACACAATGAAAAACTGTAATATGAATAGCATTTTGCAGCTTTTGACAATTTGTTAGACCGGTTCAGGGTTATATGATCAGGTCTTGATAGTCGTATTTGAGGGAGCTAAATCGCAAAAGGCGGTTAGCGGCAATAAGTGAAATTAGGCATTAAGCTTAAATCCTAGGCAATAAGCTAACGCCTAGGCATTAAGTTATTGCCTGAAATTTCCAGGCATTACGCTTATTACCTGAAATTTGGTGATGATTATTCATCCTATTGCCGAACATGATTTTAGGCAAACAGTGAAATTTTAGAATTTATGTGATTTTAGTGATTTTTTTGGAAATAAAGTATTTTCTTAATTATATTCCTAATATTAATTTACGTTTATCTGACAAATCTTCAAATTTCAGTACTTTTCTTATTTAAAACAGAATTGACTCATACTTTTTTGTGGAAGTACAAAAGATAAAAAAGATTTAAAAAAGTGATTGTATCCCATAAAAAAGGGGAAATTCTATATAATCTTTATAATAATTATTTGAAAATGTTTACACTTCAATGGTCAAGCTGGTTTGAACTGGTCAAAAGTAGACAAAATTAAGATATGATTTTTTGCTCATACCATTTTATTGGATAAGTAAACTTTCTTTGTTAAATCATTTGTTAAATACCCTCAGGCCATCTTGTCTTTTTCACTTCTTTATCTGGATTATTCGCATTAAGTGACACCATGTCTATTGAGGAAAAATTTCTTGAATCTTTGAGGTCTAAATTCGAATCAGGGAAAACAAGGAGCATATACCCTAGAGTTAAGTACCATGATCTTTTGGCAAAGATTAAACTTTTGAAATCATCAGAAAAGAAAGTGACAAAAGATTACTACAATTTAAGAAGGTATGACATTTTTAACATTGGTGGTTTTGAGAGGTTGATAAGTCAGCGAGAATGCTGAGGGAAACTTCAAAATTTATGTCTTCCTAGAGGAACTCTATGGTATTTTGGAAAAGGTACATAAAGAAACAGGTCATGGCGACAGAGATTGCATAATAAAACAACTAAATAATGGATATGCTAACATTTCACGTGATGCAATTGAATTATTTCTGTCACTTTGTGAAAATTGCAGTATGAAAAAAAAACATATATGGAAAGGAGTAGTGGTGAAACCCATTTTATCTAAAGACTTTAACAGTAGAGGACAAGTTGATTTGATGGATTTTCAATCAAACCCAGATGAAAACTTTAAATATAATTTATTATGGTATTTCAAGACCACCATACAAAATTTTGTAACATTAAAGCCCTTACCTCAAAATGTGCATCAGAGGTGGCTTTTAATCTAATTGATATTTTTACAATTTTTGATGCGCCCCATATACTGCAAAGTGACAATGGTCGGGAATTCACAGCTTTGGTCATATCCGAGTTAAAATTAATGTGGCCAGAACTTGTTATCGTTCATGGGAAACCGAGACCTCCCCAATCACAGGTAGCATTGAGCGATCAAATGGAGATATCCATGACATGCTAACTGCATGGCTGAGGGACAATGAATCAACAAAGTGGTCAATTGGTATCAAGTTCGTCCAGATTCAAAAGAATTCAGCTCTAAACAAAGGCATTGGACGGTCCCCCTATGAAGCCTTATTTGGTAAATGTGCAACAATTGGATTAACATCAGAAACCAAAATTCCGAAAGAAATATTGGTGGTCTTAGAAATGAAGAGGACTTACTTAAGCTCCAGACAGAGTCTTTAAATGATCAACCTGTAACTGTAAATAAAACAAAAAACATTGTCAATGCCTCCGATATACCACAATCTATTGCAGGACCAAATGTGGAACCTTCTACTTCAATCACTGATGAAACGCAAAAGGTAAGTTGAAAATACTCAGATATATTTGAAAAAAATAAAACAACTCTTTAATCCTTGCGGGAGCTTGAACTAAAGTACTTCCATATAATGTATAACAGATAAACCACAGAAATGATATTCGGAGCTTAAGAAAAAAAGAGTCTGCTTACTATGAGGTAAACGTTTTTGTTAAAGGCCGTATGGCTACCTTAGGTCTTATCTTATATACTATTCTGTATCTGGCGGACAGTTGTCCCATTGACAAGCATACCACATCTTCATATTTTTAAATTGAGTGTTAAGTCAAACGATCATTAGGAACAAAAAACTGTATTACCACAAAACTGTAATTAAATTTTAGAAACTGATTTATTCTAGTCCGGCTTTATAAATATTTATGATTACACCAAATGATTTTTATTTACCTTATGATTTATGGAAACTATTTTTCAGGATGTCTTAAAGTGCTATGTATGTGACAAGGATACATCTGGAGCTCATATGTGTAGTAAATGTGACAAACACATTCATGTTATATGTGGTACTACTGTGAGTGAAGAGGGATACGGTTCGAAGGTGGTATGGCCAAATTGTACAATTGATACCAACAGAGTTCGGCATCGTTCTGGAGCCATGGACAGTCAACTGAAGCACTATGATAGCCAGGAGCAAAAAGGAACTAGGGACGGCAGAAGTTGGGCAAAAAGTTGCCGTACAATACCTATGTTTGATAGAGGGAAGGTGACAGTAGAAATTTACTCGGCCGAGTCATTGAGGTAAGATATTTAATCAAAAGTTTGACTGCATCATTTAATATGTCATGTTTATTAAATACTAAACAGAAAGAACACAAATAAAAGTAAATATGTAAATCCAGGATCTGCACCTGATGAAAATCACCATATGCAACACGAATTCATTTAGTAATTCACTGGAAAAAATGCAAATACCTAATTAATTCTACTCTCAGAAATAATTCTTTATCGATATTTTAATGAAAATAATCAAACTGCCTGCATAAGAATTTTATCTGTTTATTTTATCAGGTCAATGATAATGGAAATGCTGTTGTGGCTACAAGATTTGGACAACTTCTAGAAACATTTGGAACAAATGAGATGGGAATATGTAAACAAAATTTAATTCTAGAAGAGGAAATTAATTGTGAAACAACTTTAAGTGTACGTGAGGCAGCAACCCATCAGTCATTATCCGGAGGTCAAGTATTTTTTAAATGTTCTTGTAAATCGAAATGTTTAAGTAACCGGTGCAAATGCAAGAAAAACGGAGAAAGTGCAATAGTCGGTGCCACAGTTCGACAACTTGTAATAACAAATGATTTTAACACAAATTTGTATGAGGTTTTCATGTTTTATAAGTAGTATTTGATGATTTTTAATAGTAAAACATATTTCGAAGGATTTAAGACTAATGCCTAACATCATTTAGGCATTAGACTTAATGCCTAGGCGTTAGCTTATTGCCTAGGATTTAAGCTTAATGCTAATTTCACTTATTGCCGCTAACAGATATATTTAACCCACTGGAAGACTTAAGGGTAATAGTATAGTTTCTATCCTTTAACATATGAAAGAGGTTTATACATCATAAATAATCACCTGATCATATTTCTTTATCTGTTATTAAATTGTTGTGTTTTTTATATACCAATATGTAGACGTTTATAACATGAATAAGACAGAAATAATAAAAAGTAAAATTTTATTACAAAAAGTAATAACAAATAAATGCAACATTAAAAACATACAAAGCTTCAAAATAAAAATAAATAAAATACAATATAGATTTATAATAAGATACTTTTTGACACTGTTATGACAGATAATAAACAATTTTATATAACGTTCTTAAAAATCACAATTGAACAATATTTTTATGATAAACAAAAACAACCCTGCTATAAATAAGGCCGTTAGTTTTCTCTTTTGAAATGTTTTACATTGTCATTTTGGAGCCTTTTATAGCTGACTATGTGGTATTGGCTTTGCTCATTGTTGAAGGCCGTACGGTGACCTATAGTTGTTAATTTCTGTGTTATTTTGGTCTCTTATGGAGCGTTGTCCAATTGGCAATCATACCACATCTTCTTTTTTTATATTTGTTGAAAAAAGTTCGATTAGTTCACAGGAATTAATTATCTAACACGCTTGTATGATACAAATATTGTACATCCTTCTTAGCATTTGATACTTTCTTTAATCTTTTAAAACACAGAAAACATATATTATATGGGAAATTGGAAATTAGCATTTAGATTTCTATGTCCGTTTTGTCATATAGCTCTTTAACTGGTTCTTATGCATCCTTTAGTTTTGAATATTCGGCTTTGAGTGTAACTTATAAAAGGAATCTAGAAAAGTGCTTCAGACATAGGAAATTAATCAAGTATTGTTTTCATTAAATACATATAAAAAAATGTACAGATTTACACTTTCACACTCGCTTATATTTGAAACAAAAGATATCTACTTTAACACTAAAAGTAAAATTGTACCGGAAATAAATAACATACAAACATATATCTTTTTTAAACATGCAAACGTTAGGACTAGTTTACGTAAAGAAATGTTTTTTGGGGACGGAAATTTCACTAGTCTTATCGTTTATGTCAATATTTAACAAAACAATATCATAAATATAAAAACATATATGTCCATAGGACATTACAATATGTGTTCCAGTAACTCTGGAATGTATGTGTTGTATATCATGAACCTTACATTCCTTCTGGTCCATCAGCTGGTGGTAGGGCAGGGGTTATTGGAACATCATTTTCAACCTCTCTTTGCTTTTCACATACATAGGCTATTTGGATATATGTCTCTGAGACTTCATATTTATAAAGCCCATTGTCACAACCAGTTCTTCGTAATATCTTGATTTTCTGTTGAATTGGTGAACATTTCTGATCGCCAGAAGCATCTATACATTTAGTACATTTGGTAGCAGCTCTATAGAGTGTATGGGGATATGTTTCAGCAATGTATGGCGTTTGCTCTAAAAACCAAGGGCATGATGTACGTGCCATTAATGGGAGATTAAAACCTTCTAAAAATGTTGAAGGACAACCAATTTTAGTAAAGTCTTCCCTCATAGATACCAGTTTCTCAAAATCACTGACCATTGTGTCTTGTTTCCAGCCGTCAGTGAAAAATAATGTCCTGTAATCTACTCCTCCGTTTATACTGTTGAATTTAGCCTGTACGTCTTTAGGGTCTGTACATGTTGGTGCACTATTGACGAACACGATACAATATGTAATGTATACTTTGGCAATTATAAGGATCTGAAAATGAAATGAAGAAAAAACTCAATTGAGTGTTCAAGTTTGTTAGATTTCACAACAGTACTAACAATTGCAGATGCAATTCAAACATTCGTTCATTATTAAAACAAATGGTTTAAATAACTTCTTTTTTATAGTTTTATAGATTGGTTTAGGAATTCTATCTATTGGTACTAGATGTGAATGAAAATAATCTATGGTCGTAATATATAGACAACATTTTTTAACTGAATAATCGAAACATTGAACTATTGTTGCTTACATTGATTAAATTCATCTTGTATATTTTCTGGAGAACTTCTTAATGATGCGTGTGTTCTTGTCTATAGTTGTTGCTGTTATGCATACAGTACTAGTGGTGAACAATATTTAAACCGTGCATTTCTCCGGATGCGTTCTATTTTTATAAATTGGGAATCATTTCATAACTGCATGGGTGTTGAAATAGCTCATACGACAGATTAACAAGCCTATGTCTTACAAATTGGGAACTTTATTTTAATATTGTATGCTAATAAGAATACATAGATATCCCTTATCATTCTTCCACACATACATTTTCATTCCGGTAAAAAACTTGTCTTGAAACACTCTTAAGATTAAGTTGTTTTCTCCTTAATAGTTTAATTGTTTTCTCAAGTACGACACTTACTTCTTATTCTGCACTATGTACAATGTACGAGGCGTGTATCAAAGACCAATTGGATAGATTGATTCGTATTTGGTTTTTATTTTTTATAAATGAAATAACATGGAATTGATGTTATGGATATCATGGACATTACATTCTATTCGACCCATCAGCTGGTGGTCCGGCAAGGGTTATTTGTACATTATTTTCGATAGCTCTTGGCTTATAACATACAAAGGCTATCGAAATATATGTTTCTGATACATCATATTTGTAAAATCCATTGTCTGAACTAGCTCTTCTTAATATCTTGATTTTCTGTTGAATTGGGGGACTATTTCTGATCGCCAGAAAGTTATTTGTGAGAAATTGAAGAGACAATGTTTTTTCATAAACATTTTCAATGGAACACACCAAATTTTATACTCATCGATATCATTGTTTACTTTATCAAAATAATAATGGAATAGATCATTGTAACAAAATCGCTTCTTACGGGTTGAAGGTTTGAGCAGAGTAATTTTAGTCACTACATCTTATAAATAAGTGACTTGTTTTTGAAATTGCAATAGATTATCGGTGTATTCCAAAAATTTGTTTGAAGTGCTTGATTGCGGACAAAAAGATAATTAAAATGATTTTACACTCGTATTATATATTGTATTAATGATTTGGAAGTACGCATCCATTTGAGGAATATCAGAACATCTAATACATCGATTTTGCACATCTTACCAAATCAGCGACAATTTTGGTATTTCCGATTTTGTTATCCCAATTTTGTTTTTTGTCTACAGATTTACGAATTTTGAACAGCAGTATACTACTGTTGCCTTTATTAAATATTCATTCAATGTTCACTTGTTTATAACGATTAGTTATTGCTTTGCAAGTATGCATCTAGAACATATCTAAATAATTAACATATTCATATGTTATATTTTTTTGCGATCAAGTTGAATATCAAGTGGTTTTTATTGCGTTGTTTTCTTTTTGTTTTCCCTTGTATCTATATTTAACTTGATTTCTACCTTATTGGGATAACGTATTCGAGTATGTTATAGTGCGTTTTATAAATTAGTGGCCTCTTTGAATGATTTATTTCTATGTTTTCTTGAAATTTTAGTCAGTTTTTCTGTATGTCTATGATGAAGATTAACACTGTTTTGTCTCCTGAATCCGAATTATTGTCGCAATTATTAATTATTGTCTTCCGGGAAAGAGTAATCGTCCTTTGGTTTTCGTTACTTGCAAATATAGACCATATTGTTGACAGTGTATCTTTATTCATTAACCTTTCATATCTCTTTCTTCTTGTGTTGTTCCTCAAATAGCTAGCAGAGGAGGGAGTAAAATAACACTGTAACAAAATTTGTGTTATGGATCTTAAGGGCCATTTTGAGATAGTCATTTTTTTTAATGAACATTAAATATACGGAACAAAACAAAGTAACTTGACATCTCGCCTACAAAGTATGAAAACGATTTAATCTTATAGGTATTTTAGATTATTTTTTGATAAATGCAATTTTTTCATTTTGAGTTGGAAACTTTCCTTTTGAATAATTTACTCCTTTTTTATTAATAATGTGTTGGTATCATTCCGCTGTGTGAATTTACAGAAAGATTTAGTTGTTCCTGAACTGAAGATTTTTTAAATGTCATCAGTGTTTTACCAGCCTATATTTACCTAAATGCACATATAGATAAAGGCAACAGTAGTATACCACTATTCAAAATTCACAAATCAATAGAGGAAAAACAAATACGGGTTACAAACTTAAACTGAGAGAAACGTATCAAATATAAGAGACCTACGACACAACAGAGACACAACACCTAAATGTAACACACACAGAAACGAACTATAATGTAACAATGGCCATTTTCCTGACTTGGTACTTATGAAAAAATGGTGGGTTAAACCTGGTTTTGTGGCATGCCAAACCTCCCGCTTTAATGACAGTGTGTATTATAACATTAAAATGACAACACTACAGGACAGTGTTACAATAAATAAACAGATTAATGGGAGAAAATATAGGACAGAAAAACAAACGAATAATATCTGTCAAAAGGTAACAGGTTAAAACGTTTTGTAGTAAAACAACGTTTACCCCACTCCCCCAGAAGAAAAAGCCCGACATTTATCTATTTAAATACCTAAGAACTCAAAGGAACTTATTCAAAAAGAATTTAAGTATTTTCAACATTGGTGTACTAACTTTTGTTTTATTTAGTTGTTGGAAATTGATGAATTATAAATGAAATTATTGAGCACCTAATATCACCCTTAATTGTTGGTGGCGCTCGTGATAATCAGTCTTAGGTTTTTTTATGTTATGTTTAGTGTTCTGTTATCACTTTTGGTATATTTTGCCTGTCTTTTAATACTCGTCAATGATCTAATAACTTTTGGTAGGCATATACTTTTTTCCAACAAAGTTTATCAAAGAGTATCAATATTTTTTCTTGTTATTATTTTTAAATGCAAATTATCGACAAAAATTAACAACACCATACAGCTTACACATTCATCAGGGTGTGTGATTATTAAAGTATTAATAAAAAAGAAGATGTGGTATGATTGCCAATGAGAAAACATACAAACGAAAACCCTTCACAAGAGACCAAATGATACAAAAATTTAACATCTCTAGATCCTTATGTCCTGCAATAATAAGCAAGATTAGTTATAGCATATAATTAATAAATAAAGGCAACAGTAGTATACCGATGTTCAAACTCATAAATTCATGGACAAAAAACAAAATCGGGGTAACAAACTAAAACTGAGGGAAACGCATTAAATATAAGAGGAGAACAACGACACAACACTACAATGTAACACACACAGAAACGGACCAAGCAACAGACAAAATCCCACGAGAATAACAAATATAACATCAAAACCAAATACATGAATTTGGGATAGACAAGTACCGTGACAGGTCTTATCGCAATGTGAATTTACACTCAAAAATAAGAGAAAACAAACGACGCAACGTTAAAATGTAACACATACAGAAACGAACTATAATATAACAATGGCCATATTCATGACTTGGTACAGGACGTTTTTAAAGAAAAAAATGGCGGGTTGAACCTGGTTTTGTGGCATGCATAACCTCCTCTTTTATAGCCATGTGAAATATAACATTAAGATGATAACTCAACACCACAGGACTACAATATAAATAAATTGGAGAATACAATTGACAAAGAAACACACGAACAATAGCTAATAAATTAGTTCAACGACTTCAGTTTGTTTTTATTAAAACTTGGAAAATGGAAGTATTCGTTTCACTGTTTGTTAAATGATATTAGCCTGAATGTATTGGTTATTTTCCGGATGAGCTGATATAATGGGATCAGTTGTATACTTATCCATTTAATTGGATACACATGAGGTTTAAATGATTTCTTAACTTTGAATATAGCTTAACATATGGAAGGAGGAAGTGGAAGTTTATCCTCATATATATCAAGTATACAGTATATTCGAGCTAGTGAATAAAGCTTATTTAAAAACTGAAATAATTTAAGTAGAACAATGATGAAACATATTTTCGTAAAGTAGCCAAATTAATGAAAAATACAGCTATTTACATGGTTTTATTATTTTTATTTGCATTTTCGTATTTGAAATCTATCCGGCTTGAAATATAAGGTTACCAGTTTAAAACTCTGACGTAGTAATTATTTTCGAGTAACACCCTTTTATGTAAAATTTATATGTCATAATTGCAAACCTGGGAATTGAAATGGGGAATGTGTCAAAGAGACAACAACCCCCGATCATAGAGCAGACAACAGCCGAAGGCCATCATTTGGTCTTCAATGCAGCGAGAAACTCCCGCATCCGTAGGTGTCCTTCAGCTGGCCCATAAACAAATATGTATACAATTTCAGTGATAATGGACGTCATACTAAACTCCGATTTATACACAAGAAACTAAAACTAAAAATGATGCAAGACTAACAAGGGCCAGAGGCTCCGGACTTAGGACAGGCGCAAAAAACCCTCCCCCTGTACCTCTAGCCATTGTAGAAAAAACAAACGCACAACAATACGCATAGTAAAACTCAGCTTAAGAGAAGTCCGAGTTAGATATAAAAAGAGGTATCATCAAACTTGCTATTTAGATTGGAAACCTGTAATAATGTATTTGTGTTATGCTTAAGCGTTTTGTATATAATTTGGTATTTCCTCGTAAGAAATTCATAAAAATAATCAATTGCTCTTCGATTGAAAATGCTCTAAAGTAAAAAGAGATACACCCTTCGAGTATGCATTAATCTATCAATGACTGTATATTGCAAAATGTGGTCATAAAAAGGTTGTAATCCAATAGATACGTGTATTTATCGGTAATTCGTATATTTTCCCTTTGATTTTACTGCCTAATATTTTCGAGTATCAACGTACTGGCTGTATCACTGAAAATATTAGGCAATACATTGTGTGACGTCATAATTACCGATAAACTGAATAAAAGGTAGTTTCGTTTTTGATACTGACTATATCATGTGGAATATCTCAACTCGCCCTAGGTTCATTTGTCTAGCTGTAGAAGTAGAACATCACCAGTCTTGATGCATAACATATGTTGAATAATGTATCATTAAACTTTCTCTTCCAGTTTTATTTTTCAAAGAATAATAGTCCAAGATCAAAATCAGCGGGGATTTTCTTGGTTTATTACTTACTTACTTAATCCTCTTCGTGCGTACTTGCACATGAGGCCACTCTTGGTTTATGGATGGTAATTAAACATTAATAGTTGGCCAGTTGAGATAAGAGTCGCACTTTATAAATGTTGTCTAACAGTGATTTAATATCAGGTTTATGCTCTTTCATTTTCATCAACTGCAAAATAGAAGATATCTTCAGAGACCATGGATCTAAAAAATGTTGTCTTCCAGTAGCTTACTTGCAGCAAATCATATTGGCAGTCGTTGTTATATGAATAGTATCCGTGTAATCACAAGCAAACACGATGAATGGTCCTATATATTTTTGTAAACATCAAAAAGACATATCTGCCATTGGTGTTTGCCTCCAGTTCTTGCATTTTCTGCAGAAGTTTATCCAGCAGGTGCACACAATGAAAATGTGCAGAAGTAAAACGTAGTAGTGTCAATCTTTCGGCGTATAGGTTTGCCGGATATGCTCATCAAAACACCACTGACTCTTCCGAATTTCTTTGAGCTTCACAGATGTGTTACCTGCTCAGCTAATGCAGGTTCTTTTAACCTATATTATTCCTGAGTGAAACTGCTTTCAACATATGTTTGTCTCTTCTATGATCTCTCTCTGTTGTATACAATGGCGAGACAAG
Source organism: Mytilus galloprovincialis (assembly GCA_037788925.1). NCBI lineage: Eukaryota > Metazoa > Mollusca > Bivalvia > Mytilida > Mytilidae > Mytilus > Mytilus galloprovincialis. The sequence goes on from CM075332.1 coordinate 20,224,213, forward strand.
AAGGATGATACTTAATGCATTGTGCTATGACATCACCATTACCTAATTTCCCAACAGCTGTTTATCTTGTAGTACTATTGAACAGCCCATTAATCGTTGTTTCATTTTCATTACCATTACCTCTCTTGAAACTGACAAAGGCGGTTCCATATCATAAATGAAACATTTAGTTGTTGACCTTTCTAACGAGAAGTATATTTAAAACATTTAAAGGACTTACATCCAATCAAAATTCCTAAAAAAAGGCATCGGTGACATTTGACTTTTCTGAGCTCTCTCAAGGTTTGCATTTTAAAATGTATTCTGAAAAACATTATAGTAATGTTTTCTTTTTCATTGTGCATTTAATTCTAACTCCAGAGGTATATGGAGTATATTAACTTCATGAAAGAGAGGGATACCTTTATATCCCTAATCTGACGATTTCAGAAGGTTCGTGCTAAATTCCTGACACAAACAATTAATATTTTGTCCAATCAGTTTCCAAACTATCTGTTGAGGAAACTGATAAGTAATTTTTTTTCGCCATTTCAAAAAAATCAACTTCAGCATTACATTTTGTAATTACTACGTTAATAAAATAAAGTATTCAACAATATAACGAAAAAATGATAACTCAAATATTGTTTGAGTTAAATATCTGAACACTTCGGATATTCAGACCGAGGGATTATCTTTTTACCAACTGTATAACACTTTGTGAAACAACTTAATTCGTTTTTTCCAATTAAAAGTTTGCCCTTATTTAACTCGATTGTTTATTCTGTATCATTCAATTTCCATGTGATCTGTACACCAAGCAGATGAATAAGTCCCTTCTCCTAGGCTCTGTTCACCTGCGTGAGCACATTCTGTCGATTCAAGGCCGACTCGATGACTTGAACTTATTACTATCAAAGAACTATGATTTCAACAATGGCGTGTGATAGTATCGGTCATATGTTCAATAAAATTTAAACCGGAAGTAAGTTATCGATCTATATTTGACAGGAAGTGATGTTCTACTACTACAGCTAGACAAATGAACCTTCATTCCCTTCACCTTTTTTATAAATTACAAGCATTATGTATGCAAAATTGACCAAACCTTTGATGTGTTTTAACTGGACAAACGCCATTTTGAAAATTAAAGATGGTCGCCATGATCGGATAGATTTTTTTCGTGGCTACTTAATATGATTTAATACACCTAAAGGTATGTTCTTACAAAGTTTCATGCTTGTATCACCATTTGCATGATTTGTGTGGTAATCTGCTCAACTATTAGTAAAAGGTATACAAAACATACACGAGTTATTAGAATCTTCCCCATTATTTGGTCAGGGTCGAGTATTTTAATCTTTTGTGTTTTACATTTTTTGACTAACCGTGGTTTGACCATTCGTTTTATTTTCTTAAGGTCAGATATTTTGTATTGTTCTACGACGTACAATGCATACTACAATGTGTGTTTCAAATGGTGACAGTAACATATGTGTAGTAAATGACTTCAATCGGTCTTAATAGTACATTTTATACTATATCATGTGGAATTTCTAGACGAGCCCGTTAGGGCGAGTTGAGATATTCCACATGATATAGTCAGTATCAAAAACGAAACTACCTATTATTCTGTTTATCAGTAATTATGACGTCACACAATGTATTGCCTAATATTTTCAGTCATACAGCCAGTACAATGATACTCGAAAATATTAGGCAGTAAATCAAAGGGAAAATATACGAATTACCGATAAATACACGTATCAATTGGATTATAACCTTTTTATGACCACATTTTGCATTATACAGTCATTGATAGATTAATGCATACTCGAAGGGTGTATCTCATTTTACTTTAGAGCATTTTCAATCGAAAAGCAATTGATTATTTTAATGATTTTCTTACGAGGAAATACAAAATTATATACAAAACGCTTTAGCATAAAACAAATACATTATTACAGGTTTCCAATCTAAATAGCAAGTTTGATGATACCACTTTTTGTATCTAACTCGGGCTTCTCTTAAACTGAGTTTTACTATGCGTATTGTTGTGCGTTTGTTTTTTCTACAATGGCTAGAAGTATAGGGGGAGGGTTAAGATCTCAAAAACATGTTTAACCCCGCCGCATTTCTGCGCCTGTCCTAAGTCCGGAGCCTCTGGCCCTTGTTAGTCTTGCACCATTTTTAGTTTTAGTTTTTTGTGTAGAAATCGGAGTTTAGTATGACGTCCATTATCACTGAAATTGTATACATATTTGTTTAGGGGCCAGCTGAAGGACACTTACGGGTGCGGGAGTTTCTCGCTGCAATGAAGACCAAATGATGGACTTCGGCTGTTGTCTGCTCTATGGTCGGGTTGTTGTCTCTTTGACACATTCCCCATTTCCATTCCCAATTTTGCAATTATGACATATATGTATTATATAAAAGGGTGTAACTTGAAAATAATTAGTACGTCAGAGTTTTAAACTGGTAACCTTATATGTCAAGCCACATAGATGTCAAATACGAAATAGCAAATAAAAATAATAAAACCATGTAAATAGCTGTACTTTTTGGCTACTTTTACGAAAATATGTTTCATCATTGTTGTACTCAAATTATTTCAGTTTTTGAGGTGGTACCCAACACTTTAACTAAAATTAATTTGGCTCGTTTACTTTTCTTAAAATTTTGACAAAGTATTTACTTTGACCCATTAAAAAAATATAAAAAAATTAAAATTTTTGAACCAACCGTTTTATCAGAAAAATTACAGTGGTTATACAGCAGTTTGACAAACACTCATTTTGATCATTGAGAAGCTTAATATCCCTTTAACAACACAACGTTATTAATGTTTAGCTGATTTTACAGAGTTATCTCCCTGTAGTGTTAGGTACCACCTTAAATAAGCTTTATTTACTAGCTCGAATATACTGTATACTTGATATATATATATGAGGATAAACTACCACTTCCTCTTTCCATATCTTATGCTATATTCAAAGTTAAGAAATCATTTATGCCTCATGTGTATCCAATTAAATGGATAAGTGTACAACTAATCCCATTATAACAGCTCACCCGGAAAATAAACATTTCATGTAGGCTAATATGATTTAACAAACAGTGAAACAAATACTTCCGTTTTCCAAGTTTTAATAAAAACAAATTGAAGTCGTTGAAATGTATATTAATTATATACAATACCTAATCTTGCTTATTGTTGCAGGACATAAGGTGATCTAGAGATGTTAATTTTTTTATAATTTGGTCTCTTGTGAAGAGTATTCTTTTGTATGTTTTCTCATTGGCCATCATACTACATCTTCTTTTTATTAATACTTTAATAATCACACACCCTGATGAATGTGTAAGCTGTATGGTGTTGTTAATCTTTGTCGATAACTTGCATTTAATAATAATAACAAGAAAAAATATTAATACTCTTTGATAATTTTTGTTGGAAACAAGTATATGCCTACCAAAAGTTATTAGATTATCGAAGAGTATTAAAAGTCAGGCTAAATATACCAAAAGTGATAACAGAACACTAAACAGAACATTAAAAAACCTAAGACTGATTATCACGAGCGCCACCACCAAAGGTAAATATAGGCTGGTAAAACACTGATGATAGCTAAAAAAACACATTATTAATAAAAAAAAGTAATAAATTAATCAAAAGGAAAGTTTCCAACTCAAAATGAAAAAAATGCATTTATCAAAAGGTAACCTATATTAACTATAAGATTAAGTCGTTTTCAAACTTTGTAGGCGATATGTCAAGTTATTTTGTTTTGTTCCGTATATTTAATGTTCATTAAAAAAGACTATCTCAAAATGGCCCTTAAGATCCATAACACAAATTTTGTTACAGTGTTATTTTACTCCCTCCTCTGCTAGCTATTTGAGGAACAACACAAGAAGAAAGAGATATGGAAGGTAAATGAAAAAAATACACTGTCAACAATATGGTCTATATTTGTAAGTAACGAAAACCAAAGAAGGATTACTCTTTCCCGAAAGACAATTATATAAAATTGCGACAATAATTCGGACCCAGAAGACAAAACAGTGTTAATCTTTATCATAGACATACAGAAAAACTGACTAAAAATTCAAGAAAACATAGAAATAAATCATTCAAAGAGGCCATTAAAACACACTATGACGTACTCGAATACGTTATCCGGATAAGGTAGAAATCAAGTTAAATATAAATACAAGGGAAAACAAAAAGAAAACAACATAATAAAAACCTCTTCGATATTCAACTTGATCGCAAAAAAATATAACATATGAATCTGTTAATTATTTAGATATGTTCTAGATGCATACTTGCAAAGCTAATCGTTATAAACAAGTGAACATTGAATAAATAGCGTATAAGAAATACCCAAAAAAGTCGCTGATTTAGTATGATGTGCAAAATCGATGTATTAGATATGTTCTGATATTCCTCAAATGGATGCGTACTTCCAAATCATTAATACAATATATATTACGAGTGTAAAATGTTTTTAATTATGTTTTTGTCCGCAATCAAGCACTTCCAACACATTTTTGGAATACACAGATAATCTATTGCCATTACAAAAAACAAATCACTTATTTGATAAGATTTAGTGACTTAAATTTCTCTTCACAAACCTTCAACACGTAAGTAGCGATTTTGTTACTATGATTTATTCCATTATTACTTTGATCAAGTAAACAATGATATCGATGAGTATAAAAATGTGGTGTGTTCCATTGAAAATGTTTATGAAAAAACTTTGTCTCGTCGATTTTTCATTATTAACTTTCTGGCGATCAGAAATAGTCTCCAATTCAACAGAAGATCAAGATATTCAGACGAGCTGGTTGTGACGATGAATTTTACAAATATAATGTATCAGAGACCTATATTTTTATAACCTTTGTATGTGAAAAGCCAAGAGTGGTAGAAAATGATGTACAAATAACCCTTGCCGGACCACCAGCTGATAGACCGAATAGAATGTAAAGTCCATGATATCAACAACATCAATTCCATGTAATTTCATTTATAAAAAAAAAAAAAAAACAAATACGAATCAATAAATCAAATTAGCCTTTAATACACGCCTCTCGGTTTAAGAAGTAAGTGTCGTACTTGAGAAAACAATTCAACTATTAAGGAGAAAATTACTTAATCCTAAGATTTTTTGAAGTCAAGTTTTTACCGGAATGAAACTGTATGTGTGGGAGGAATGATAAGGGATATCTCTGTATGATTCTAACCATACAATATTAAAAGAAAGTTCCCAATTTGTAAGACAAAGGTTAGTTAATCTGCAGTAGGAACTATGTCAACACCCATGCAGTTATTAAATGATTCCCAATTTATAAAAATAGAAGTCATCCGGAGAAATGCATGGTTTAAATATTGTTCACCACCAGTACTGTATGCATAACAGCAACAACTATAGACAAGAACACACGCAGCATAAAGTTCTCCAGAAAATATACAAGATGAATTTAATCAATGTAAGCAAAAATAGTTCAATGTTTCGATTATTCAGTTAAAAAATGATGTCTATATATTACGACCATAGATTATTTTCATTCAGATCTAGTACCAGTAGATAGAATTCCTAAATCAATCTATAAAACTATAAAAATAAAACCATTTGTTTTAATAATAAACGAATTTTTGAATTGCATCTGCAATTGTTAATACTGTTGCGAAATCTAACAAGCTTGAACACTCAATTGAGTTTTTTCTTCATTTCATTTTCAGATCCTTAAAATTGCCAAAGTATACATTACATATTGTATCGTGTTCGTCAATAGTGCACCAACATGTACAGACCCTAAAGACGTACAGGCTAAATTAAACAGTATAAACGGAGGAGTAGATTACAGGACATTATTTTTCACTGACAGCTGGAAACAAGACACAATGGTCAGTGATTTTGAAAAACTGGTATCTATAAGGGAAGATTTTACTAAAATTGGTTGTCCTTCAACATTTTTCGAAGGTTTTAATCTCCCATTAATGGCACGTACATCATGCCCTTGGTTTTTAGAGCAAACGCCATACATTGCTGAAACATATCCCCATACACTCTATAGAGCTGCTACCAAATGTACTAAATGTATAGATGCTTCTGGCGATCAGAAATGTTCACCCATTCAACAGAAAATCAAGATATTACGAAGAACTGGTTGTGACAATGGGCTTTATAAATATGAAGTCTCAGAGACCTATATCCCAATAGCCTATGTATGTGAAAAGCAAAGAGAGGTCGAAAATGATGTTCCATTAACCCCTGCCTTACCACCAGCTGATGGACCAGAAGGAATGTAAGGTTTATGATATACAACACATACATTCCAGAGTTACTGGAACGAATATTGTAATGTCCAATGGACATATATGTTTTTATATTTATGATATTGATTTGTTAAATATTGACATAAACGATAAGACTAGTGAAATTTCCGTCCCTAAAAAAACATTTCTTTCCGTAAACTAGTCCTTACGTTTGCATGTTTGAAAAAACAGATATGTTAGTATATGTTTTGTTATTTCCGGTACAATTTTTCTTTTCGTGTTAAAGTAGGTATCGTTTGTTTCAGATATAAGCGAGTGCGAGAGTGTAAATTTGTATTTTTTTTGGATATGTATTTAATGAAAACAATACTTGATTAATTTCTTATGGACGAAGCACTCTTCTAGATTCTTTTCATAAGTTACACTCAAAGCCGAATATTCAAAATTGAAAGATGCATTCAGCTTCGTACTTTATTTGGCCCTTTTTAAATTTTTTGGATTCGAGTGTCACTGATGAGTCTTTTGTAGACGACACGCGCATCTGGCATATATACAAAATTTAGTCCTGGTATCTATGATGAGTTTATGTATAAGAACCAGTTAAAGAGCTATATGACAAAATGGACATAGAAATCAAAATGCTAAGATCCAATTTGCCATATAATATATGTTTTCTGAGTTTAAAAAGATTAAAGAAAGTATCAAAGGCTAATAAGGATGTAAAATATTTGTATCATACAAGTGTATTAAATAATTAATTCTTGTGAACTAATCGAATTTTATTCAACAAATATAAAACAAAAGAAGATGTGGTATGATTGCCAATGAGGCAACGCTCCACAAGAGACCAAAATAACATAGAAATTAACAACTATAGGTCATTGTACGTCCTTCAACAATGAGCAAATCCAATACCACATAATCAGCTATAAAAGGCTCCAAAAAGACAATGTAAAACAATTCAAAATAGAAAAAATTAACGACCTTATTTATAGCAGGGTTGTTTTTGTTTATTATAAAAATATTGTTCAAATGTGATTTTTAAGAACATTATATAAAGTTGTTTATTATCTGTAAAAACAGTGTCAAAAAGTATCTTATTATAAATCGATATTGTTTTTGATTTATTTTTATTTTGAAGCTTTGTATGTTTTAATGTTGCATTTATTTGTTATTACTTTTTGTAATAAAATTTTACTTTTTATAATTTCTGTCTTATTCATGTTATAAACGTCTACAGTTTGGTATTTAAAAACACAACAATTTAATAACAGATAAAGAAATATGATCAGGTGATTATTTATGATGTATAAACCTCTTTCATACATGTATGTTTAAGGGAGAAAATATATAAATGGCGATCTGACAAAGAACTTATAATCGAACCCTGAACCGGTGTAACAAATTGTGAAAAGCTGCAAAATGCAGTTGATATTGCAGTTTTACATTGTGTTATATAAAATGTTATTTGAATCCTCAATGCTCTTCAACTTTGTACTTGCTTGGCTTTATAAATAGTTTGGTATGAGCGTCACTGATGAGTCTTTTGTAGACGAAACGCGCGTCTGGCGTACTAAATTATAATCCTGGTACCTTTGATAACTATTTACACCACTAGGTCGATGCCACTGCTGGTGGACGTTTCGTCCCCGAGGGTATCACCAGCCCAGTAGTCAACACTTCAGTGTTGACATGAATATCAATAATGTGGTCATTTTTATAAATTTCCTGTTTAGGGGTCATCCATAATTGTCAACCATTTTCCATAGTGTACAAAACATACACTTTTTCAGACCCCCCATCCTCCCTCAAAAAGTGTACATCAACCATTTTCAGATTTCAAGAGAGGAATCAATCATTCTTCATAAAAAAGAAAGATCCTGTTTATTATATCTTAGTTTAATATAGAAATTTGCATTGAAAATAGACTAAAACATATCTGACTGTTTTATTTGATGACATCTATCTGTGATGCTTGTGTTTTGTCAGAATAAAAAGTACAAAGATTAGTGTTTCCCCTATCACACAGTGGGACTGTAAAAGGGCACCTAGAGCATGCAAAAGATTCACAAAAGGACACATAAATTATGCTAAGAATCAAAGAAAGGGAAATGTATGGTTATATTGCATTGGTAAATTATGGACTGACAGTTGTTTATGGAACCAGAGTTCAAGACAGCAATCAATAAAAGTGTTATGTTTTAAAACATTTTAAGTTTTTAAATTTCCCGCCTGCATTTCTTTTTAAAAGGTCCCTGTAAATTTGCCATTCATGTCACTATTATCGTTTATGTATATATACTGTAACGTGTATATATATTGGATATTTTTTAAGTTAAGTTTACACTGCATATGGAAGTGCTACTAATTAAAGGAGGCTTATACTAAGAAAAATTAGTTTACTTCCGGTTTACTGGTTTACTATTTTGGAATGCATTACAAGGAAATTAATCAAAGGACCAGTTTAAAATCTTTTCACAAAATGTCGTTTTGTCAAAATAAAAACATTCAATGAATTTAGTGTTTCCATAGATTTTGTTTATTAAACAGATTGAAACGATAACGATCTATAATAAAGCAGGTGAAATTGACAATCGGGGGTACTGAGAAATGCTTGCAAACTTTTTGTTTAAGTAATTTTACTAGTTCATATTTTTGAAAGATTTAGTTTTCATATGATTTCATCTTTTCATCGTTCAATCCTGATTGAGGAGAATTATGAAATCGAAATAATTATCATCAAGTGAAAATAATAAAGACGAAATAAGAAGAAGAACACACCCAAGCCAATTCTCTTTTTTATACATCGACCTTCCCTACGGAAACGAAATAAATTTCGAAAATAAAAAAGAAGCGTACGGTAAAAATGTTGATTTTTTAACCCCCTCCTCCAAGTGTACGTTTTGTACACTTTGGAAAATGGTTGACAATTATGAATGACCCCTCAACAAAAGGGTACATACATTATGCTAAGAATCAAAGAAAGGGAAATGCATGATTATATTGCATTGGTAAATTATAGACTGACAGTTGTTGATGGAACCAGAGTTCAAGACAGCAATCAATAAAAGTGTTATGTTAAACATTTAAAATTTTTAAATTTCCCGCCTGTATTTCTATTTAAAAGGTCCCTGTAAATTTGCCATTCATGTCATTATTATCGTTTATGTATATATACTGTAACGTGTACAGATATTGAATATTTTATAAGTTAAGGTTACACTTTATATGGAGGTGCTCCTAATTAAAGGAGGCTTATACTAAGAAAAATTAGTTTACTTCCGGTTTACTGGTTTACTATTTTGTAATGCATTACAAGGAAATTAATCGAAGGACCAGTTTAAAATCTTTTCACAAAATGTCGTTTTGTCAAAATCAAAACGTTCAAAGAATTTAGTGTTTCCATCGATTTTTGAGTGAAACGATAACGATCTATAATAAAGCAGGTGAAATTGACAATCGGGGGTACTGAGAAATGCTTGCAAACTTTTTGTTTAAGTTATTTTACTAGTTCACATTTTTGAAAGATTTAGTTTTCATATGATTTGATCTTTTAATCGTTCAATCCTGATTGAGGAGAATTATGATATCGAAATAATAAAGAAGAAATACAAAGAAGAACACACCCAAGCCAATTTTCGATTTTATACATCGACCTTCCCTACGAAAACAAAACAAATTTCGGAAATAAAAAAAGCGTACTAAATTTTGATTTTTTAACCCCCTCCCCTCCCCCCCCCCCCTAAGTGAACGTTTTGTACACTTTGGAAAATGGTTAATTATGGATGACCCCTTACCAAACTTTGAATTTTTTGGAAAAACTAATGATTTTTTATCCCAGGAATAGATTACCTTAGTCGTATTTGGCACAAATTTTTGGAATTTTGGATCCTCAATGCTCTTCAACTTTGTACTTGTTTGGCTTTATAAATAGTTTAATATGAGCGTCACTGATGAGTCTTTTGTAGACGAAACGCGCGTCTGGTGTACTAAATTATTACCCTCGTACCTTTGATTAAATTGAGAATGGAAATGGAGAATGTGCCAAAGAGACAACAACCCGTCCATTGAAAAAAAACAACAGCAGAAGGTCACCAACAGGTCTTCAATGTAGCGAGAAATCCCACACCCGGAGGCGTCCTTCAGCTGGCCCCTAAACAAATATATACTAGTTCAGTGATAATGAACGCCATACTAATTTCCAAATAACTATATTTTACGATATGACACATATGATTTATGACATTGTATGTTGATTCCGATATAAATTGTCCTTTATAGAAAGGTTACATTTCCAGCATATCATTGATTAACATTGTTTTCGAGCATTTTAGTCAGTCTGATCATTCAATCATGAGAGTTCGTATCATCAGAAAAGTATTTCCCAGAATCCTCATCTGGTGACTACCCTTTGTAGACTACTGGATGCAAAAATTATGAACTGCAACATCATATGTTTGCAATTACACAATTGAGGGTATAGGTAATCCAACTAGACCATCTAGTAGCTCGGGGAATATGACGAACGTTTTTACGACTTTGTTATGTAGATAAAGTCATGTCTATTATCTATGATGTTCATATAAATGAACTGCTGTCCCTGAAACAAAAGCCGTTGGGTATCTATCATATTTGTACAAATCTTTATACCTTACCAATTTAAAAACTTCATTTTATGTACAACATATGTTTGGAAGATGTGTGCAAATGAGTTTAAATTTGTTCATATGTATACACCTGGTTCAATACCATGTACATGAGATTTGTTCACACTATAAATTATGTTATTACATAGAATTCTATTTAAATTTCTTGGTCAAATTTTCTAGCAGTTATGAAGACCATTTTGACGATTTGTTGTTTTATAAGGTGATAAAGATGTCTCAATTATGCAATAAAAAAAAAACCGAAGGCGGCAGCATCGTGCTTAACAATGCTTAAGGAACAACAATGCAACTTAAGAAGAGGGGAGGGGATTTTTAGTTTTTTGGCCGAATCAGAATGTCATTCTAAAGGCTATATTGAAATTTTCTTTTTTTTAATATTTCACACTATGTAGAAGTTCTAGACTCTGATTTTTTTTGTCATCTGCTTGACAAGAATATTTTTTTCCATTAATTTTGGTATCAGCATTTTTTTTACTTAAGAAAGAAAAAAACCGTCGACCTCCGGGAAGACATTTTGAAATGAATTATGTGTTAGGCAATGATGATGCTTTGAGACTTGATTAGGGAGTTGATAAACCTTCCCAAAGTTTGTTTTATAAAAAAGCAATATATCGAGTTTAGACAAAAAATTTGGCAAAGAATTTTATTAACAGTTCATGTAGTTGTTATAAAAAAAAATTTTTATTGAAAACTTTTCTTCTTCAAATTTACATGGTAAAATTCATGTTTTAAATATCTTTTTTTGTGTACACTGAACCCATGCAAGGCCTACATTGACTACCGACTGCATGTAGACAAAAAATGATTAAAACGAAATGTAAACATTGAGTTTTATCAATGGGAAAGTGACTGTGTAACAGTTTACGTGTGAATATAACTAACACAACACCGAGTTTAGGTCAATGTGAACACTGCCTTAAACGCTTTCATCTTACACTAGTACATAAGGGGGTAGCTGAAGGACGCCTTTGGGTACGGAAGTTTCTCGCTGCATTGAAGACCCATTGGTGGCCTTCGGCTGTTGTCTCATCTATGGTCGGGTGGTTGTCTTTTTGACACATTCCCCATTTCCATTCTAAATTGAATGTACTCACATTTGACCTGTTTACACATTACACAAGTATTCCTTATTCCGAATTATAAACAAAGCAAATCGGACGAGTTGTTCCGTTGTAATAGGTCAAAGTAGCTGCACATATCATATCATAGGGAGAGATACATACTAGTCAACGAAATAAACGATACACGACTTTTTTTCAAATTAAAGATGAAATTTTCCATTTGTAGTACCAATATTGAAGGTAGTAATATTTACTGACCACGGAAATATAAATCCGTTTAAAAATATTCTTTTTTTTGCTTTCATGACGTCATTTGGCGAAATTGAACTTTTTTGACAAAATTTACATAAAATGACACAGAACAGAACAGAAGTTCCAACTAATGATGCCAACCTGTCATTTAAAGGCAAAGACAATGTTTGCCATCAATTCGGTTTTAAAAATCATACAGTTTCTTCGTTTATTTGTAAACCAAAGTTCGCCCCTACAAAAAATCGTTAAAATGTATACATTATCAATTGATTTACCATAGACAGTACGTGTAAAGTGAATCAAAACTTTTCCTAAAGGTTCCAAATTTACAGTGTGTTGTTTCCATATCTCAAGCATTGATTTGAAACGAAGAAAACAAATATTGTTTTGCATTTTTTGATATTTCAAAAAACACTTTTTTTAACCCAAAATTAAAAAACAAAACAATATTTCAATCCATTAGTTACAACATGAACTTAACTTGATTAGCAAATTGGATAGTTTTAAACAAATTTGAAAATGCATTTAGAACTTAGAAAATTGTGTGTCGATTTTTTATCCAACTTTCCGCAAAAATAATTTGCACCTTATGATCGTTTACACAGAATTAAGTTACTTTTTGACAGGTTTTGATTTTCATTATCATATGTGCATCCATTGCAAAGGAAAGCTTTTTAAAATAGTGTATCTCATTTTGTTTTATGTTTAATACTTTTTGATCAATTTCATTTCAAAGTCGTGTATCGTCGTTTCTGTTGACTAGTATATAAACCCTACTTTGTAAAATATGACTCTGTTTCAAACAAAATGTTCTCAGACACTTACATTGTCAAAACGGAGGATTTCTTTATTGACAACATATATGTGTTACGTTTTAGTGGTGGGGTTTTATGTTTTTATACACAACCGTCGTCCCCTAAGGAAACAACTATCCCGCTTTTTGAATGATGTCCTTTCATTTATTAATTCGATTTTTTAGTATAATAAACGCATCTATACCATCGACCATGAGTCTGCCTTAAATCACGACCTAATTCTAAAAATTGAAAACAAGGGTCGTTTGAAATTAAACTTTAACGAGAAAGGAGATAGTTTTAGGAACTGTCCATTGCTATAAAGCTACATTATCATTTTAAATGATCTGCACCAAAGGGTGACCTCCCAAACATTGTAACTCGCTTAGCCATATAGAGTAAGATATCAACGGCGTATGTTTAATCAAAATCTTGCCTTTTGAAGTATAAGAATATGTGAGAAAACTTCAAAGGAAGGCTTCAAACTCATAAGTTTAAAATAAACTGACAACCCAATGCCTAGACAAAAAGACAATCAGACAAAAAACAATACACAAAATACAACAAAGATAAATTAAAGACTAGACTGAGCAATATGCACGCCAACAATCAAATAAGTTGATCTCATGTACTCACGAAGGGTAAACAATGACTGCTCAACACTTGAACCAGATTAGTACGAACCCGGATATAAGTCTAAATCTCTAGGTCGCATTTGGAAATAAAACGAGACTGGATTACAATTTCGACAATTGAAATATTGTTGTTGTCATCTGTGTAACGGATATTTCATAATGCCAACAAACCTACGGAATATCATCATTATTATACGACAATATCGGCTTGTTTAGGGTCAATAAATTGATTTATATTGATTTTCAAATATATAAAACAAAATGTTTCAAGTTGTCAAGTTTTGCATTAAACCTTTATAAATGTATGCTGAAAAATAGAGATCTCCTATTACAACTACTTTGTTCATTAACACCATAAAGAGTAGATGTGTGGGCTCGTCATGTTAGCCTATGAATAGTGCTGATTTTTTTAATGGGTTTTGTTTACTATTTAAAGTAATTGATTCGTTCGTAAACTTATTTTCTATAGTACTGTGGTTTTTTTTTTTTTGTGGGTTAGGGGAAGCAAGGGTGATGTTACTGAGAATTATCTTTTAAGATCGAAACGATGATGAGGCCGACTTGGATTCCGATTGATGGGTTCAGATAAGATAAGATATGTTTTATTATTTTTTTTATTAGCTCCAAGTAACTTATTATCTAAACTCTACTTGTGCGGTAATCGTTTTATTTGAATGTGTTTTAGAACATCGTTTACGAAAAAGAAAAAATGTGACATCACGTTTTAAACATATTGATACAGAAGAAATTTTCAGGTTTCTTTTCTCATTTAATAGATTTATATACTTGTAAAAGAGTAAACTTGTAATGTTTAAACAGCATTTAACATTACCTACACACTACGCTGTAAACCACAATTATGTATAATATCAAATCCCCTTCTTTGGCTGGAAATATTTGCTTAAAGTTTAAGCACCTATGATTAATGTATCCAACCAAATGTATCACACTTTTTAAACGTGCATTGTCATAAATAGAAAGGAACGGTTGTTGAGTTGTAGCGAAAAATCTGTGTTCATTTGTTGCTTATAGATTCGTCATATTGACAGTGATGTATGCATCCAGTTTTAAATGACGAGAACCCGATTTATGTTTTTGGAATATACCTGGCTTTTTTTTAAATTTTAATAACTTGTTTAGCTTTTCACGTACGTGCATTATTATTTTTAATTCTTTCAATAATTTTCACAGTAAGGACACCATTAACGCTTATATTCTATCAATATATACATACGTAGCTGCAAATTATGCAATTATGACTGGACATAAATGTAGATCGGGGTTATATATTAACTCTTATGCAATCAAACGATATACAACAAGAGACTTGTTGGCTAAATTGTATTTTCGTTATATCTATTTGCGAGTGTTTCATGGGGAATTCATATTTATTACTTATTTAACTGATAAGATAAAACTTCTCTTGATTATCTCAAAAAAATATTTGCTAAAACAAACACCAGCTATTACAAGAACTTTTATAATTATTGAATCGAAGCATTTAACTTATCATCCTTCAAACCAGACAAGCGGTTGATTTGAGCGTCACTGGTGAGTTTTTTGTAGACGAAACGCGCGTCTAACGTAGGCATACAATTTAAATCCTGGTATATGTGATGAGTTTATTTACAACCAATGGGTCCATGCCACTGTGGAATTTTATTGTAAATGATTCATATATGTACGTTGCACAAAACTTAATCAATAAAATTACTTCAATACAAAACTATCTACAGCCCAAATAAATGCACTAAAACAAATACGACATTTTGATAGCAAAACAATAAATGAAAAACAACATTCATTGATTCTTTTAAGAATAAAATTTACTGCCCTGTCCGTTATGACCATACTAGCTGTATTTATGTTGTAAGTTTACCATTTACCATGTCCAATATGTATGTTGTGATTTAATTTTCCAGATCATTTAACATGGTTAGGGAAAGTTCATTAACTAGGTTAATCAATTCGGAAGTACTATATTTCACTGTAGAAGGCCGTTTACACTTCATTAACTTTAAATGAAAACGAAATCGTGTACCAATTGAAAATAATTCAGTTATCATTAAAATTAAAAGCGCATTATTTAATCGAGGCATACTATTTGAAATACCTTCAATATTTTATTCATTGTGATAGTGTGTCCTCTGTAAATATTCAATGTATCGTTTTTTTTTATTATTAAAACAAATTACGGTAATGAAAAGACAACATAATTTAAGCCGATTTTCAGATCTCGAAAATTCATTTTTGAAACGAACATTTTTTAAGATAAAGGAGTCGCATGAACTCCAAACGGAATTAGAATGTCGATTGGGTATACGTCCCCCTTCATTTATGTACTAGATAAAATTATTCGTTTTGCAGGGGAGTAAAAATCAATGAGGCATTCAATAATATTCTTTACAGAAATGCCTAGAGAAGTGATCAGGACATAACGTATATTTATTTTTTTATTCACTTCAAAATACTGTACTCTGCAAAACTCTTAATGTGTTAAATCAATTTAATTGTCAATAGCATCACTATAGCCACTTTATCATCTTCAAACGTTACTTATCGTGTTTGTCAAGTTTAGAAAAATTCAAGAAGTTTGTTTTTATATATTTCCTTTGTTTTATTTAAACAAAACAAAAACACATGAAATATAAAATTCATTCAAAGCAAACAGTGTGTTTTATTTTGTGTTTATTCATATCGTTTATAATCCAATTTCGTAATTTAATGAAATTAATTTCTGTTTTGACACGTCACACGCCGATCACAGATGCAGGTTGTATCGTTTTATTTTGTTAATGTTACTTCAAATGTTAAGTACAGCTCTTTATAAGAACCAGGCAGAGTGCCATATACATGTGATATATGGGGGGTTCCAGATTTTATCTATAATTGGACTAATAGAAGCAATAAATGAATAAAGCTCAAAAAATAATTTTGAGTGTGAAAATATGAGTGGTTGCCATGGTAACGGACACACTATTTTTGGGTTGTTAAGCATTGTAAAATCATTAAAAAATCAGCTAAATCACCACATTTTAGAGCCTGATTATGAATAGAATCATGCATTTTTCATTAATGTTCATATGTAACATTTATACAACTTGGTTTAAGCTTCATTTTAGTGAAGATTGCATGTCAACCAAGTTTGTATATTTTTTGAAAAATTTTGCGAAAAAATGCATATTTTCAACATTTCTGAAATTGGGATTTTTTCGAAATTATCAAATTTTCTCAGGTGTTTTTCAAAAAAGTGCAAATGTGTACAGAATAGTTAGCACTGTAGTAATGAAGTTTGGATACTACTTTACCAAATTAAATAGAAAAATGCGTGGGATTTTTTTTAGTTTTATCACCATAGCAACCGATTTTTTCCTTGGAAACAGAGTTTTTATTTGCAGAATATTGCTGTTTTAGAGCTTAAATGTCCTGAATTGTTTTATAACCAATAAGAAAATACATAAAAGCCAACTCAAACTTTAAATTACTATCGTCAAGTGTTGTTGACTTCAATTGTTACCACGGAAACACATATTATCCATAGCAACATCCACTTAAAAACTGCAAAAATAGAAATTTATGTAAAAAAATACATAAATAGAGGGTGTTTATTTTCAAATTGGAATATGGCTTCATTCTTTGCTTCACTCACAGTCTTGTCTGGGTTTTTTTTCCTTCAGATTGTTCAATAAATGTAATATATAATGTAACATTGGGGTTGGAGGGGGGGAGGGGGTAGGGGGGTATGTTGATTTTTTAAAATGTTGCATACAAGTAGATATTTAAAAAGATAATTGCATTTGGTCGGACTTTGTTCTTTGTTCATCATCTGATTATCAATTTTTGGAAGTTAGCAGATGATGAACTTCATGGGTTTACAATAACTGGGCCAACCTGGCTTATGGCAAGGCAAAATAGATATGGCCCTAACAATTGTAAGAAAATTCTTAATTTCTTATGGCACACACCCGTCTAAGATGTTATTCCAGCATAAATCACAAAATTGACCTGTAACATAATATTAACAAACCAATAATAGAATCATTTGGTCAAAGCATTTCTAAACTGAAACTTAAGTGTGATGGACGGACGGATAGACGGACAGGCAAATTGAACACATTTTAAGTTGGTGGTGACTTAAAAAAAATAATAATAATCAATTGTTGATCGCTAATATCAGAAGTCCAGTATAATGGAATCCTCTTTAAATATGCATGTAGCTATTAACATATCATTAATAACTCCTTTGTTGTACTACTATCCCGCAATTAAAATTCATCTGCTAAGTTGGAATTGTGCTAATCCCGGTAAAATAATTACGCTATTACCGGCAAGATTATC
Source organism: Mytilus galloprovincialis (assembly GCA_037788925.1). NCBI lineage: Eukaryota > Metazoa > Mollusca > Bivalvia > Mytilida > Mytilidae > Mytilus > Mytilus galloprovincialis. The sequence continues at coordinate 20,242,228 of CM075332.1, forward strand.
ATATCAAAATTATCAAGCAAAATAATTGTATCAATTATGAATTATTTCTTACTATGCGTCGTTCTACATACATCTCATAAGTTCAAGATTCCGATAACATTATATCTTGTTTTGTGTGTGTGTGTCAAAAGGAAGGTTGGGATTGATTTTTGGAGTGTTGGTCACAACATTTTAGGAATTAGGGGCCAAAAAGGGCCCAAATAAGCATTTTCTTGGTTTTCGCACTATAACTTTAGTTTAAGTAAATAGAAATCTATGAAATTTTTACACAAGGTTTGTGACCACAAAAGGAAGATTGGGATTGATTTTGGGAGTTGAGGTCCCAACAGTTTTGGAATAAGTGGCCAAAGAGGGGCCCAAATAAGCATTTTTCTTGGTTTTCGCACCCTAACTTCAGTATAAGTAAATAGAAATCTATGAATTTTAAACACAAGGTTTATGACCATAAAAGGAAGGTTGGGATTGATTTTGGGAGTTTTGGTCCAAACGGTTTAGGAATAAGGGGCCCAAAGGGTCCAAAATTAAACTTTGTTTGATTTCATCAAAAATTGAATAATTGGGGTTCTTTGATATGCCAAATCTAACTGTGTATGATTCTTAATTTTTGGTCCCGTTTTCAAATTGATCTACATTAAGGTCCAAAGGGTCCAAAATTAAACTAAGTTTGATTTTAACAAAAATTGAATCCTTGGGGTTCTTTGATAATTATGCTGAATCTAAACATGTACTTAGATTTTTCATTATGGGCCCAGTTTTCAAGGTTGTCCAAATTGTGGTCCAAAATTTAACTTTGTTTGATATCAACAAAAATTGAATCCTTGTGGTTCTTTGATTTGCTGAATCTAAACATGTACTTAGATTTTTGATTATAGGCCCAGTTTTCAAGTTGGTCCAAATTTGGGTTCAAAATTAAACTTTGTTTGATTTCAACAAAATTGTATATTTGGGGTTCTTTGATATATGCTTAATTTAATCATGTATTTAGATTTTTGATGTTTGGGACCGGTTATCAAATTGGTCCACATTGAGGTCTAAAGGGTCCAAAATTGAACTTTATTTGATTTCATAAAAAATTGAATTCTGGGGGTTCTTTGATATGCTGAATCTAACCATGTATTTTGATTTTGGATAATGGACCATAATAGGTAATGTCCAATTTAAAATTTAAAGCTTTTAAGTTTAAGTTCTGAGACCACATTCATTATGTGTCAGAAACCTTTGTTGTGTCAACTATTTAATCACAATCCAAATTCAGAGCTGTATCAAGCTTGAATGTTGTGTCCATACTTGCCCCAATGTTCAGGGTTCGAACTCTGCGGTCGTATAAAGCTGCTCCCTGCGGGGCATCTTGTTTTAGGTTCAAATTTCAAAAAAAATATTTTGCTATTCTCACATTTTTTTTTAACCTTTACATGAATTACGCCCCTATTTTCTGTATCTGTCTCTGTAACCTTTGTAAAAGACTGCATTAATCCCGAGATTTGGAATGAAACCACTAAGCTGAGAATATTTGCATAAATACAAGATTAATAACAGTAATAATTTGATGACAAATTCCACACATGGTCTTATTTAATTAAATGCAACACTAGAAACAGCGCAGTACATACCAATGTTATTTTTCTTTGTAATTAATCAATGTTTTCTAGTCCCAACAAATTGTAATCATTCATGAATACAAGACTTTAGTGTCCCATGTGTAAAAAAAGAATAAATTTTCGATGTCCCACGCGTTGTGCACACATTTGATCGATTCAAGGTACAATGGCAACAACTAAAATAAACACTTTTATGGCCGCGCCGCAATTTGGGAGGGGGAGGGGGCGTTGTAGTAGGTTTAATACATGTCCGTCAGTACATTAGTCGTCACAAAGATGGTTTCTATTTTGCAATCATAGTTTGCCTCAATCAAATCTTATGAAACATGTATACACAATGCTTATTACCAGAAAACAGAGATCAAGTTTGAATGTTGTTGGCTAACTATAAAGAAATTTCTAAAAGTGACCATTTGATCTTAAGATGTGGTATAATTGTTAATAAGACAACTCTCTACAAGATACCAATGATCATAAGATAGTATCCAGAAGTAAATTTTGTAAAAATAAAATTCTATTTTTTCCCGTATTTTACTTATAAATGGACTTATTTTTTTTCTGCGGGGAAACTTTACATTTACTCTGTGGTTAAAGTTTTTAGAATTTTAATAACTTTCTCAAACTATCCTGGGCATGCTGGGTTTGTACCAAACTTGGACAGAAGCTTATTTATGATCATAAGATAGTATCAAGAGGTAAATTTTGTAAAAAGATAAATCCATTTTTTCCGTATTTTACTTTTAAATGGACTTAGATTTTCTTCCAGTTAACATGACATACAGTCTGCAGTAAAAGTTTTTAAAACATTTATTAGATTCATAAACTATCCTGGATTTTTACCAAACTTGGACAGAAGCTTCTTACAATCAAAAGATAGTATCAAGAGGAATATTTTTACCGATTTTTTTCCTCATTTCTGTTGAGCCTGTGATTTACAGCAAAAGTAGGCGAGACACTGGGTTCCTCAGAACCCTTACAAATTTATTCTTAAGGCATTCAAATGAATAAAACTTGAGGTTTCCCAAAATCTGACAAAAATCCCAAAACATGACAACTTCAATGTACCTTAACTTAGCTCTGAAGCTAAAACCAAGTTATATCGATGTTATATAAGAAATTTCTGAGAGAAAAAATATGATTCTATTTATAATCAGGCTCGCCGACCAAACGTCATCTTCTCAAAAATCTTCATGTATGATATCTTTAAAAAAAATGAACCTACCCCCCCCCCTTTTTTTTACCTTCTAACCCCAATATTACATTATATATTACATTTATTTAAAAATCTGAAGGAAAAAAACCAGACAAGACTGTGAGTGAAGCAAAGCATGCAGTCATGTTCTAATTTGAAAATAAACACCCTCTATTTATGTATTTTTTTACATAAATTTCTATTTATGCAGTTTCAGAGTGGATGTTGCTATGGTTAATATGTGTTTCTGTGGTAACAATTGAAGTCAACAACACTTGATGATAGTAATTTAAAGTTTTTATGTATTTTCTTATCGGTTATGAAAAAATCCAAGACATTTAAGCTCTTAAACTGCAATATTCTGCAAAATTTCCAAGGAAAAAATCGGTTGCTATGGTGATAAAACTGAAGAAAATCCCACCTATTTTTCTATTCAATTTGGTAAAGTAGTATCCAAACTTCATAACTACAGTGCTAACTATTCTGTACACATTTGCACTTTTTTGAAAAACACCTGAGAAAATTTGTTAATTTCGAAAAAATTCCAATTTCAGAAATGTTGAAAATATGCATTTTTTCGCAAAAATTTTCAAAAAAATTACAAATTTGGTTGACATGCAATCTTAACTAAAATGAAGCTTACACCAAGTTCTATCAATGTTAGATTTGAACATTAATGAAAAATGCATGATTCTATTCATAAGCAGGCTCTGAATTGTGGTGATTTAGCTGTTTTTTGAAAGATTTTACCAAGCTTAACGACCAAAAAATAGAGTGTCCGTTACCATGACAACCACTCATATTTTCCCACTTAAATTTTTTTTTTGAGCAATATTCATTTACTGCTTCTACTAGGCCAATTATAGTTTCAATCTGAAACCATCATGTATCGCACTCTGCCTGGTTCTTACAAAGAGCTGTACTTAAAACTTCAGGGCATAAGGACATAGGGTTATTCACAAATTCTTTCATCATTACATTCATTTCATAGTATAGAATTAACGTACTAAGTAAATGCTTGTTTGACAGTAAAAGGTCATCTGATAACGTTTATTGCTATTTGTATCGGTGTGTCACTCAAGGTATTATCCTTTTGAAAGGTCGTAAATGATCCCTTATTCAAACCGAGCTACCTCGAACTTTGATTGGCCTTCCTCAATCTTAAAGATAATATATCTATAAAGTAAACGGTTCTTCTATTACATGTTTTGAAAAAGTGTCAATCTCTTAACAAGTAAAAGTAATTGTGTATATACAAACAGATCAATGACATAATAATAAAATAAAGTTATAACAATTTCCTTATATTTTTGTAAATCGGAAGTTCATTTATTTCAGGAAACTTACAATTGCAAAAATATGTTGACGTTAATAACGACCGGAAATTACCCTCAAAACACATCCTTGCAACTAGTTTGAATACTTTTTGACACCTATAAAAAAAGAAGATGTGGTATGATTCCCAATGAGACAACTGTCCACAAGAGACCAAAATGACACAGACATAAACAACTATAGGTCACCGTACGGCCTTCAACAATGAGCAAAGCCCATACCGCATAGTCAGCTATAAAAGGCTCCGATAAGTCAATGTAAATCAATTCAACCGAGAAAACTAACGCCTTATTTATATAAAAAAAAAATTAAATTGATTATTTACGACCCAATTTGGAGAGTCCTCATACTTTTTTCTCTCTGTCTTCGGCATTACTCTACATTCTGTCATTCTGTTAATTAGAACTTTATATAATTTGTTTAAATGTTTCTGTTTGCAAAAAGAGAATACAAATAAGTTTGCTGTTGGACGAGTGTATCATCAGTTCGATGTTGATCAATAATTTTATGTAACAAAGTTTAAAGTATACTGTAAATTTAAATCAAACAAATATAAATAGGTTAAAAACTATATTTTATGTTCAAAGTAATGAATAGAAAATTTTCCCATTTTTATTAGTTTATTGATTAAAGTTATATCTAATGTAAAATTAGCTAGAGCACAATTTTTGGTAAAATTATTATTGTTAATCTCGTGTTTAGGTGATACTAGCAAAAACATTCAGTATTTTTTTTTTCTTTTTAATAAAATAAGTATTATCAATTAACTATTATATAGTTGTTTCCTTTTCTCTTTTTTCGCTGATATTGTTTATGGAAATATATATATAATAAATCTAAATATATATTAAGGGGTTTATTTATGTACACGAGAAAACAAGTAGCTACATCTAGTATAGTATTACAAACAAGATAAGATCCCAATTTAACGACGATATTTAATATATAAAGAAACGTACGTTTTCTTCATCGAATGTATTTGGCTAACCGAGTGTGAATGCAATTTTTGGGTACATGTTGATTACACTGATGTCTCTTCAGTGTTTTCTCTACTTTAATAAATTAAGGGGGTTCGATAAAAGTGAACGCTGGAGCTTGAATTTACAATAAAGACATTTGATTACATCACATTGCTTCGAGTGCGTTGCAGTACAAGAGATGTCTCAATAAAAATGAGGTTTGACTGTTTTTTTTTCTAGCTTTTGTCAAACGAATAAAAATACTTAAATGTATTGTCTCACTCGTTCAAGTGAGAGGATTAGCTAGCTTTATAACATGATTTAATCCACCATTTTCTACATGAAAAAATGCCGGTACCAAGTCAGGAATATGACTGTTGTTATCCATCGTTTGGTGTGTTTGAGCTTCTTAATTTGCCATTTGCATAGGGACTTTCCTTTCTGAAATTTCCTCAGAGTTGTGATTTTACTTTTTACGTATCTACTTTTGACTTTCAAATATGTGTTTACAGGAGTATAAGGTGAATATCTGTGAACAGGAAACGTCATACTAATTTAAGACATTGCAACACAATTCACAGAAGTTAAATCTTAAATGCCTTTTTCAACAGTTAGATTAAGTTTCCAGTTGCATTCGTGATTATTTCAAGGGTTTGACTGCAATTTTAGTACTTTTAAAAGTGCATATGCATGAGTCATTTCAATCGTAGGTTAATTGACTAATATGGATTTTTCGTAAGATTTTTGGGGTGAATATTTAAAATAAATAAAAATCTAACATAAATGAAATAGTAGGATTTTGCAACTTAATATAATGATTGTTGATAAAGCTTTAATTGATGCATCTTTGTATTAAGTGTGTAACCTAAAGCTTATTAATACGTCAGAGGTTTTAAATAGGGGATCTTAAAGACGGACAGTTTTCAAATACATAGACGTTATATAAAATGAAAATTTCCATTTTAAACTATAGATGTATAGATTTCGTAATTTCAGCTACTTTTTTGTATTATGCAAATTGTATTGCCTCTTTAATTGTTTTTTTTGAATTATTTACTAGCACTAAAAAACTATATACTATAATAAAGAGTATGTGTTACTTCCTCGTATTCATTGTCTTAAAGATAAATTGAAAGTTTCAAATTATTTCATTAAATTTTCATTTATATCCCATTTAATGGATACGTGTACTTTTAAACTTATAACATCTGTTCACCCGGAAAATGAACAATACATTTGGTGATATGATTAGACACACTGTTAAACAGATATCTTAGATTCTTTTCCAAAGTTGAGTTTAATAAAATACAGATGTTTAGATTTACAATGAGTTCCACTAAATAATGTTAAAAGTTATAATAGTGGATTATGTGTTTATTATTTAATTGTACGAAAAAAATGAAAACAATCGTTTTACTCGATTTAATATCATAAGAATTGATGCAGCTATTGTCAATAAATAAATATACACCAGGGATCATCCCAACTCTATCCATTCTAAAAATCAAAGTTAAGCCAATTGTACTATTGTTCTGGCCAGGGCGATTCATTCCAGCAAATGGTAGATAACATGAATCAAGGAGAATTTGTAATGGCGACGTAGTTTGACGATTATGATTTTTTTTCTTAAGAAAGGAAATTAAATATACCAAACAACACACTTATATAAAACAAATGACAGAATTTAAATCTGATTCAAATGTTAGTAAAATATAGAAAATCGATTGATATTATTATAAAGACCCTATAAAGGGTGTAACCTAAAATTGACTGCTACGTCACAGGTTAAAAATCGGGAATCTTAAAGACGATACCGGACAGAAATACGGAGATGCTAAATAACTAAACTTTCCACGCTTAGCTGTACGTGTCCTCATTTCAGCTTTACTGTAATATGCTTTGTCATTTTATTGCTTTGGTTTAGTTTATAAATACATGTTATTCAGTAGGACGTATAAACTGTATACTTGATAGAACTATTTGTTACTTCCTCTTTGAATGTCAAAGGCATAACGTTATTTTCATTTGATATTCAAATGTAACAATTCTATCGTTTTAAATTCATTTGTACCACATTTTTCGATACGGGCACTTTTAAACTTATTATATCTGATAACCTTGAAAATAAACAATGCAGTCATGCTTTAATGATTTACACACTGTAAAACGGATAGTTAAGTCGAGTATGTTGCCAAGGTTAAATTCAATTAGATTCAGTCGTTCAAGATTTTCGATATTATTATGATAATAATGGTTATGATAATATTTTATTTGTGTATATCATGTATATCACAAATTGCATGATGTGTACTAGTATATAAGACCTAGATTATATGCTGATTTGTTTTCATCACTTACCTTCGTGAACAAGGTATCATAAAAATGAAAAACTCGGCATAAAAGTTGTCAATAGAAGTCGTAAGTAAACGTCTGGGAGAACTGATTCTAATCAGAATTACATTACATTGCAATACTTAGCTACATTCAACTTCAATTAAAAAAGCAGTAAAAGCGTTAAGATTTGTATGGACACAACAAGAATTTTTGAATTAAAATTTAGTAATATGATTGAAACCGAACAGTGAGACTGAGGTGGTAAAAAGAAAAAGGCAGAAAATGCCAATAAGGGCATCAGTAGTATACCGCTGTTCGAAATCATAAAATCGATGGAGAGAAAGCAAATCTGAGTTTCAATCAGAAACCGAGGGAAATACATCAACTATAAGAGAAAAACAACAATCAACTGCAACACTGAAGTGCAATAAAAAACAAACGACAATGCAACTCACAAAGAAAGTAATACAAGATTACAACTACTATTTTCCTGACTTTGTACAGGCCATTTGTTTTTAAAAATGGTGGGTTGAACCTGGTTTTGTGGCTAGTCAAACCTCGCACTATTATGGCAGTGTTGAATATAACAATAAAATGACAACATTATATGCCAGGGCCACAGTACAAAAAGATGCATGACATTCAGGACAGAGAAATACACAAATACACATTTCGACATGCTTATAAGTATCATAGGTATCAGGTTTATAATTTATAACTTAATAAGCTAGACGAGCGTTTCGTCCTCATTAGACTCACCAGTGACAATCAGATCAAAATACTAAAACAGCCACACAAGTCAATACCTCTACGGCATTCTAAACTCATACATCGCGACAAACTGAAAAAGCCATGCCTTGTTAGCGAAAAAGCTGTTCTTACAAAAGTACCACAAACAATATTAAACACCTTACAAAATCATCTTAGTAACAACTGCAAAAGCTGTCGTAAATTTGACTTAGCACAGTCATTGTCCGAAGATAAAAATAGTTTTATAGCATGACTGCTCTTCCAGGTGTGCGACAGTTAGGTATAATTCGGTTATATTGACAAAACTGGGTGGAGAAATTCAAATATTTAAATTCGGTAATAAAACTATAATATGGACCAATCAGCCACAAATGTGTAAACATAATCATAGACTTACATTACAATACAACTGACGAAAAGTCAAACACTTTTAAATAACATACAAAATGAATCCGACCAAAATCCTGACAAAATAATAATTGCAGTTGTTATAATTCTGACGAGACAAAAAAATGGTTTTGTAGTTGTGGTTATGGAGACGAACGTTGTCAAAGTTTGACATACGAAAAAAGGATAATCAAAAGAATAACAGTATGCTCTGTTGATTTTAGAAAATAAAAGATCTTCATTATTGAAGTCATAATATGATTTGTTATCATGATAATTACAAGCATGTCTTCGTGTGTACAATGTTTTAATCATGAATATGTTTGTCATGAAAGGTCTGTAGAAAAATTTCTTTGTGTGTAAAATGTTTTAATCATGAATATATATGCAACGGAAGGTCTGTAGAAAAAATATACAAAAACAATGGTAAATAAATTAGCATGCGTTTGGATGCTGGACAAATATGAAGACCATAGATATAAGAAGATGTGGTATGAGTGCCAATGAGAAAACTCTCCACCCAAGTCACAATTTATAAAAGTAAACTATTGTAGGTCAAAGTACAACGGTCTTCGACAAGTATATAAACTTCCTTTGGGTTATTTCCATACTGAAATTACAGTTTAACATTTAAATCTAAATATGTCAAGTGTCTGATACAATCTCTTTCTACATCTTATTGTTATGTGGAAAACAGTAGAATGAAAATTGCTAGAGTTCGACCTAGACTTGCTGTTAAGGAAATGTTTTGTTCTGTATAGGCTATGCTCATGAAGTCATGAAATGTTCTACAACTAACGTGAACATACATCAGTAAAAGTTGATGTTGAAAATTAATCGCTGTTCCATTTTGGTTCTTTTGAATTTCGTTCACTCAAAGCATTTTTTGTTAGAATTTCATGAAAATTATTCAAGAACAAACACAAGTGTTCAACGCATTAACATCATTTAATTTGGTTTGTTAATCAACAGACTCAGTGGTTGTCGTTTGTTGATGTGTTACAAATTTGTTTGTCGTTCATTTTTTGTAATAACGCCGTTAGTGTTTACGTTTGAATTCTTTTACATTTGTCATTTCGGGACCTTTCATAGCTGACTAGGCAATAAAGACTTTATTCATTGTTGAAAGCCGTACGGCGACATATAGTTGTTAATTTCTGTGTAATTTGGTCTCTTGTGGAGAGTTGTCATATTGGCAATCATAGCACATCTTCTTAGAGTCTGATTATTACTATTTATCTAAATTGAATGCGTGTGTTACAAATATAGTTGATTATGAATAAATATATTCAACTTAATAAGATATTTTTTAATAAATTACAGATAAAGATATTTATCAGATTATAAAATCTATTCTTGTAAGAATGATGTACAACATGGAGTAAAAAAATACAACGGGCATTTAAAAACAATATCTGTTCTATTAAGGAGACAATAATACCATTGACAAGAGAGAAATGACGAGAGGAATAATTTCTATTGAACATATTGCACTTAAAAAAAAAGAAAAATATGGTATGATTTCCCATAAAAGAACTTTCCACAAGAGACCAAAATAATACAGAAAATGCCACCTATATTTCAATATACGGTCTTTAACAATGAGCATATACCATACCGCATGGTCAACTCAGTAAATCCCGGGAATGACAAAACAAAACAATAAGAACAGGTTAATTTCAAATTACAAAATCATTAAAAAAAAGAGGCAAAAGATCCAAGTGGGACATTCAAACTCATAGATCGAAAATTAATTCACAACACCATAGCTTAAAGATAATTACAAACAGTTCCTGCTCCACATGTGGCGCCCGTGAAAAAAATCATGGTAGTACAAACCCGATGTGAAGATTAATTCTGTAGATCACATTCGAAAAAAGGGACCGGATTGCCATTACGACAATTGGAAGATATTCATTTATATATGTAAAAAGGAACTATTCTATTGCAAAATGAGTATATTGGCTGTGCATCTTCAAATCAGAAAGAATATCAGAAAATCGTTATTGTGGTGCTATAGCGGGTTAATAAATTATAAGAAATATTGGGGTTTTTTTTCGCTGGTTTGTTTGTTTACGTTTTTTATCTTTGTTTATAACATACGTTATATAGACTATGTTACAGCATGGATAGTACACGGAGGTATATTTGTAAAAAAAACAATTATAAAATCGCTATGATACCACTGCTTGTGTATTTGATATTAATCCATTGTCCATTGACTGTCCGGTAGCTATACGGATTACACAAATGTATTAGTTATACGTTGTTATAAAGTAATAACAAAAGAATAAAATTAGTCTTTTTAGTGCATTTGCACTGTTACAAAATAACGAAAACGCAATTGTTCCATTTACTATAACGTAGTTTTATTTTTTTTATGTTGTTGGTATACATGTACAAGCTTTTTTGTTAAAATTTAAGTTTTGTAAAAATTGTATCTACTACTTGTGATACGCGACATAACTTTTACATATCGAGGGTCTATTTGTGGGTGTCTTTGTACCTCTTACAGACTGATGTTTAAGTTTTACATAATTTCCTTTTGTGTTATTTGTACAATTTTTATAATATTTTTTTTTTGGCAGATAAATAAGAATTATGAATTTCTTAATTTACTGTAAATTCTCATTTTTTTTAAAATTAATTAAGACGGAATACCTGGTTTATGTACTTCTTATAGACTGATGTTTTAGTTTTACATTATTCCCTTTTGTGTTATTTGTACAGTTTGCATTATATTGTTTTGGCAGATAATTACGAATTACAAAATTAAAAATTACTGTAAATTCTCATTTTGTTCAATTACTTTCTAATACAATTTAGACGGAATATATGGTTTGTGTAATTGCTGATTAGACAACAAATTATTTTTATTTATAACAGGCTATTTTTAAAACAAACCAAAAATAATTCGTCCAACATTACGTTCACTACGTAATGATAACATAATAAACTATACCAAGTTTAATGTCCTAGATGTTTTCATTTAGATATAAAAAATAAAACACAAAGAAAATATAGTTTTATACTTTCAGATGTAAGTATATTCCTGAAACATATTTAAGGTATGCGTCGAGGGGTTTTATTATGGTTTAGAAGGATGCTCAAGTTTTGATAATTACTTTTGAAGTGTTTAAACGCATAGAAATTCAATATGAATAGCTAAGATTCATTATATCAATAACATTTAGCAGAGAGGATGACAGAACAGTTTGTTAACCAGGGAACAAACACACTGACAACCGAGGCGAAGTGTGTTATATTTAATTTCCCATACTGAACATTCTGTTATCATTGATTTAATAACTTTAAATTGAAGATTATTATATATGATGACATTTACATAACACCATAACAGTTAAAAGGACAAAACAAGATACCGATGTGGTTCCCAATCAATGAAAATGGTCTGAGGCCACGTAAAAAAATAAATTTATATAGATTTTCAAATATGTAAAACAATATGTTGTAAAAGGAGAAGTTTTACGTTTATGCAAAGTGTTGATTCCCTGTGTAATATAAATGTGTTTTAAACCATCGATTTCGGAATAGAAGAAAAATAAAATGTGAATTAACTTTTTGAACAAATTATTACAGATGAATTTTCCGGTTTTTTTTTTTACTAATTTAATCGATTTATATACTTGAATATGAGTATGCTTGTATAGTTGACAAAACATTCCATAAATAGAACCTACACTCTACACCGTTAACCACAAGAATATATAATATCAAACCCTCGCCGCGATGGCCGGAAGTATTTCTTAATGTTTAAGCACCTATGTTAAATATATGTAACTAAATATATCACACTAAGTCTGTTTGATAACGTGTATTGTAATAAACATAAAGGAACGGTTGTTGAATTGTAGCGAAAAAATATGTTTTCATTGGTTGCTGATAAATTCGTCATAAAGGGAATGATGTATGCACTCAGTTTCAAATGACGTAAACCCGATTTATCGTTTGGTTAAATTCCTTGCGTATTCTTAGCTTATGTTTACTTTTAATAAGCTTTAGCTGTTCACATGTATGCATTATTATGGTTAAGTCCTTCATTAATTTGCACAGAAAGAATACTATAATTAATCGCGATATTAATTTGCACATAAAGGATACTATTGTACCATTAATCGTGATATTAATTTGCACAGAAAGGATACTACTGTACCATTAACGTGATATTCTGTTAACATATTTACACAATTAAAAAAATATGCAATTATAGCTAGACATAGATGCAAATCGGGGTAAAATGTAAATTCTAATTAAATCCTACGATATAAACATGATAGAACAAAAGTCTTATCGGTTAGTTTATGTTTTCTTCATATCTATTCGCAAGGGTTTCATGGGGAATTCATATGTATTACTTACATATCTGATAAGATAAAACTTCTCTTGGTTATCTTAATTCAATATTTGTTTAGACAAACACTAGCTATTACAAAAACTTTAATTATTGAATCGAGTTATTTTATTCTTTTACTTACAAAACCAGACGTCGTGTTGGGTGATTATTGTTTACGATACATGATTATTACTTCAATATAAAATTATCTAAACCCCATAGACATACTTTTAAACTGAGTAAGACATCTTAAGACAAAAATAATAAATTACAATCTATAACCATTGATTCTTTTTAAAAATTAAATTTACTATCCTGTCCGTAATGCTGTTGTACTTATACCCTTCACCCTGTCCAACATATATTGTGTGATAAAAACTTTAAATTGAAAATCGATAAGAAAAGTTCATTAACTAGGTCAATCAATACGGAAGTGATGTATCTCATTCTAGAAGGTCGTTAACAGTATATTAATTTCAAATTAAAATGAAATCGTGTACCAATTGAAAATATTTCAGTAATCATTAAAGGAACACGCACTATTTAATCGAAGCATAACATTATAGATACGTTAAACATTTTCCTCATTGGCATTGCGTGTAAGAAACATGCGTTGTTAATTAATAAGCAATGTATCGTTCATCTGGAACATTCATTTATGATATGCTACTTTTTTTAAGATGAAGGAGTCACAAAAACTCCAAACGGAATTATATGTCGATCGGATATTCATCTTCTTTCTATGTATTAAATGAATATATTCGTTGTGCGAGGGGGGGGGGGGGGGGGGTTAAAACAAAAATATAAGACATTTATGTAACCTCGTATAACAGTGCATCTATTTGGGAGACATGTTTTACAGAATTATCTTGAGAAGTGCTGAGAACAAAATGTATATTTATTTTTTGATGCACTTCAAAATACTGTACTCAGCAAAACTCTTAATCTGTTTAAGACAATCTAATTGCAGCTACATCACCGTTAGGCAATTTATTATACTCAAAAATTATATATCGTGTATATTACATGTTTTGTAAAAGTGTCATGCTACCTCGATCTTTGATTGGCCTTCCTCAATCTTGAAGATAATATATCTATAAGGTAAACAGTTCTTCTATTACGTGTTTTGTAAACGTGTCATGCTACCTCGATCTTTGATTGGCCTTCCTTAATCTTGAAGATAATATATGTATAAGGTAAACGGTTTCTTTAATACATGTTCTGTAAAAGTGTCAATCTATTAACAACTAAAAGTAATGGTGTATATACAAACAGATCAATGACATAATAATAAAATAAAGTTATAACAATTTCCTTATATATTTGTAAATCGGAAGTTCATTCATTTCAGGAAACTTGCAATTGCAAAAATATGTTGACGTTAATAACGACAGAAAATTACCCGCCAAACACATCCTTGCAACTAGTTTGAATACTTTTTGACACCTATAAAAAAGAAGATGTGGTATGATGACCAATGAGACAACTGTCCACAAGAGACCAAAATGACACAGACATTAACAACTATAGGTCACCGTACGGCCTTCAACAATGAGCAAAGTCCATACCGCATAGTCAGCTATAAAAGGCTCCGATAAGACAATGTAAAACATTTCAACCGAGAAAACTAACGACCTTATTTATTAAAAAAAAATGAAATTGACCATTTACGACCCAATTTTGATAGTCCTCATACTTTTTTCTCTCTGTCTTCGGCATTACTCTACTTTCTGTTTATTAGAACTTTATATAATTTGTTTAAATGTTTTTGTTTGCAAAAAGAGAATACAAATAAGTTTGCTGTTGGACGAGTGTATCATCAGTTCGATGTTGATCAATTGTTTTATGCAACAAAGTTATAAGTAAACTGTAAAATTTTAAGGTGAAAAAAAACAAATATGAATACATTGTAGTTTAATAACTAGATTTTATGTTTATATGTGTAATAATTTGAAAATTTACCCATCTTTGTTAGTCAAAGTTATATCTAATGTAAAATTAGCTAGAGAACAATTTTTGGTATAATTATAATTGTTAACCTCATGTTTAGGTGATTAAAAAACGAAATAAGAATTAGCAAAAGAATTCCATGTGTTTTTCTTTATAATGAAATAAAAATATCCAATAAATGTTATGCATAGTTTGTTCCTTTTTCCTTTGGTTTTATTGGTTAAGGATGTGTGTATTATAAATCAAAATATTTGTTAAAGTTTTTTTGTGTACACGAGAAAAAAAGTAGGTACATCTGGTATGGTATTACAGACAAGATAAGATCCCAATTTATCAACGATATTCAATATATAAAGAAACGTACGTTTTCTTCATCGAATGTATTTGGCTAACCGAGTGTGAATGCAATTTTTGGGTAGATATTGATTACACTGATGTCTTCTTAGTGTTTTCTCTACTTTAGTTAATTAAAGGGGTTTGGTAGTAGTGAACGCTGGAGCGTGAATTTACAATAAAGACATTTGATTACATCATTTAAAGAAAAAACATTGCTTCGAGTGAGTTGCAGTACAAGATATGTCTCAATAAAAATGAAGAATGACTGGCTTTTTTCTAGCTTTTGTCAAATGAATAAATATACTTGAATGTATTGTCTACTCGTTCAAGTGAGAGGATTAGCTAGCTTTATAACCTGGTTTAATCCACCATTTTCTACATGAGAAAATGCCGGTACCAAGTCAGGAATATGACAGTTGTTATCCATCGTTTGATATGTTTGAGCTTCTAATTTTGCTATTTGATTAGGGACTTTTCTTTTTGAAATTTCCTCAGAGATGTGATTTTACTTTTTTCGTATCTACTTTTGACTTTCAAATATGTGTTTACAGGAGTATAAGGTGAATATCTGTTAACAGGAAACGTCATACTAATTTAAGACATCGCAATAAAATTCACAGAACTTAAATCTTAAATGCCTTTTACAAAAGTTGGATTAAGTTTCCAGTTGCATTCGTGATAATTTTAAGGGTTTGACTTCAATTTTAGTACTTCTAAAATGCAAATGCATGAGTCATTTCAATCATAGGTTAATTGACTAATATGGATTTGTCTGAAGATTTGTTGGAGTGAATATTAAAAATAAATAAGAATCTAACATTAATCAAATAGTAGGATTTTACAACTTAATATAATGTTTGTTGATAAAGATTTAATTGATGCATATTTGTATTAATAAGTGTGTAACCTAAAGCTCATTATTACGTCAGAGGTTTTGAATAGGGGATCTTATAGACGAACAGATTTCAAATACAAAGACGCTATACTAAATGAAAATTTCCATGTTAAGCTATAGCTGTCGTCATTTCAGCTACTTTATGCTTCATCATTGTATTGCTGCTTCTTTAAAAATTTTGATAATTATTAACTAGCCCGAAAAACACCGTATACTTATAACGAGTAGGTGTTACTTCCTCGATTTTAATGTCCATTTATTGGATACGTGTACTTTTAAAAACTATAACATCTGTTTACCCGGAAAACAAAAAGGTTGAATTCAATCAACAGATGTTTAGATTTACCATGAGTTCCAATAAATAATGTTAATACTAGTAGTTATTATAATGGATTATTTGTTTATTATTAAATTGTACGAAAAAACTGAAAACGATCGTTTTACTCGATTTAACAGCATTAGGAATTGATGCAGCTATTGTCAATCAATAAATATACACCAGGGATCATGTCAACTCTATCAATTCTAAAAAGCAAAGTTTATCCAATTGTACTATTATTCTGGCCAGGGCGATTCATTCCAGCAAATGGTAGATAACATAAATAAAGGAGAATTTGTAATTGCGGCGTAGTTTGACGATTATGATTTTTTTTTTCTTAAGAAAGAAAATTAAATATACCAAACAACACACTGACTTATATAAAACAAATGACAGAATTTAAATCTGATTCAAATGTTAGTAAAATATAGAAAATCGATTGATATTATTATAAAGACCCTATAAAGGGTGTAACCTAAAATTGACTGCTACGTCACAGGTTAAAAATCGGGAATCTTAAAGACGATACCGGACAGAAATACGGAGATGCTAAATAACTAAACTTTCCACGCTTAGCTGTACGTGTGCTCATTTCAGCTAGTATACTGTAATACGCTTTGTCATTTTATTGCTTTGGTGTAGTTTATAAATAAGTGTTATTCACTAGAACGTATAAACTGTATACGTATGAGAACTATTTGTTACTTCCTCTTTTTAATGCCAAAGGAATAACGTTATTTTCATTTGATATTCAAATGTAACAATTCTATCATTTTAAATTCATTTGTACCACATTTTTTCGATACGGGCACTTTTAAACTTATTATATCTGATAACCTTGAAAATAAACAATTAAGTATTGCTTTGATGATTTACACACTGTGAAACGGATAGTTAAGACGAGCATGTTCCCAATGTTAAATTCAATTAGATACAGTCGGTTCATTATTTTCGATACTATTATAATAATATTTTATTTGTGAATATCATGTATATTATAAATTTCATAATTTGTATATAAGACATAGATTATATGCTGATATGATTTCATCACTTACCTTCGTGAACAAGTATCTTAAAATGAAAAACTCGGCATAAATTTTGTCAATAGTTGTACTAAGTTAACGTCTGGGAGAACCGACACAAACAGAATTACACTACAGTGCAATACTTAGCTACATTCAACTTCAATTACAATACCAGTTAACGCGTTAACATTTTTAGGGACACAACAAGAATTTTTGAATAAAATTTAGCAATATGATTGATACCGATCAGTGAAATTGGGGTGGTAAAAACAATAGGCAGAAGATGCCTATAACGGCATCAATAGTATAGACCGAACAGAGAGAATTCTCTCTTTTTGTATTGTGTTGTATATTTGATATGTTTTTCTGTATTTTTTTTCTACTTAGTTATATAATGTTCAACTGCGTTAAGTGTATTACATATGAAATTAATAAGACTGTAAAGCCAAAAGTAGATAATGGCTAATTATTTTATCAATTTAACTTCTCTTAATTTAAGTGGCTTTGGAAACGATTTTTCATATATATTTATCATCCTCCCTCAAAGGACACATTATTCTGACTCTTGAGAAAAACAATCTTAAATCTAACTCCTGCTGCATGTTAAGTGGAGAAGTCTAAAAAGTGTAAATTATAAAACTGTATTTTTTGGCCTGTTAAAACGATTTTTTCCGAAAGTTAAATCGGAAGTTATTCAAAAATCTCCCAGTGAGGGGCGACTTAAAGTCCAAAAGTTGAAGTACAACTGTTATCATTTCGTATTATGTGGGTAAAAAGATTTTTGTCAGAATATGACTCCAAATGGAAACATGTTTCCAAAGCATTCTTCTCCCTTTTTGAATGAGAGGATTTATTTATGAGCAGATGTAAATTTGAGTTTTTAAATTTAAAAGCACCTCTTTTTTAAGAGAGGTGTTATCTACCTGAAAACGTTTCAAGAGTATTTTCATCCCGATAAATGCATTTCATGTTAGAAAAGAATTTCTTTGGTTCAATTCGTTTACAAAAGTTGACAGAACGAGTATTTTTTACAGATCTTGGTACATGAAAGACGTAAGGTTCATTAATGATATTGTAGATGATAAAGGCGCATTTTTGTCTCATGATGCTATTAACAAAAAATATAACCCGAATGTTACTTTTGTAGACATTCTATCTATCAAACTTGCTATACCACGTGACTGGAAAGATTTGTTATGATAACAGCACATGTCACCTAACAGCAACTCAGTTGGATTCGTTTTTGAGCATGAGAATAAAAAAGTGCCTATCAGTAAATTATTCGCTAAAGATGTATATTCACTTTTTATCGATCGGGGAAGTGCTTCTCCTATTTCACCAAAAAAAGGTGGGAAGAAAGTTTTAATATAGAAATTAGTGACGAAAAGTGGAAACATATTTATTCACTAGCTTTTAAATATACTATAGAAAGCAAACTGCAAGCTTTCCAATATAAAATGTTACACATAATAGTCTCACATAATTATCTTCTTGAAAACAAAAAACTTTCCTTAACTTATTAATGTGCCAGTTGTAAAGAAATACAAACCATAGAGCATATTTTTTTTGAATGTACAGAAATAAAAGAATTTTGGAGTGAGTTTTCTAATTGGTGGTATTTAGTTTTTGGAGTTATTTAATTAAATTTATTTTTGATATGATCATATATATATAATGTATTCCAAAGTATTCTTAAGAGGTATCATGTACTGAGTATTTCTATCATTTACTTGTAAATTTTTACTTTGTCTTATTAGTAAAATATCAATAGTATAACAATGCCATACAAATATCATGTTATTCACTTATGTATTGAAAAAATGTATGTATGCACTGTAGTTTGAACACCAAAAAGATCAATAAAAAATAAAAAAAAAAGTATCCGCTGTTTAGAAGTCATTAATCGTTTGAGAGAGAGAAATCCGGTTACAAACTAAAACCGGGGGAAACACATCAACTATAAGAGCAAAACAACAAAACAACTGCAACACTGAAGTGCAACAAAAACAAACGGCAATGCAACACACACAGAAACATACTAAAAGATTACAACTGCCATTTTTCTGACTTTTTACAGGCCATTTTTAAAATATGGTCGGCTGAACCTGGTTTTATGGCAAGCCAAACATCGCACTTTTATGGCAATGTTCACAATAAAATGACAAAATTACATGCCAGGGCTACTGTACAAATTAATGCATGACAGAGAAATACACAAACAACATTTCGACATGCTTATAGTTATCAAAGGTACCAGGTTTATACTTAAAACTTAACATGCTTAATACGCAAGACGAGCGTTACGTCCACATGAGACTTACCATTGACGCTGAGATAAAAATAGTAAGATAGCCACAAAAATAAATACATGTAAGGCGTTCTAAACTCATACATCGCGACAAACCTTAAAAAAAGTTATGCCTATTTAGTGAAAAAGCTGTTCTTACAAAAGTACCGCACTCAACGGAATATTAAACATCTTACAAAAGTCATCTAAGAAACAACTGCAACACAACTGTCGTAAAATTGACTTAGTACTGTCATTGTCCGTAGATAGAACTAGTTTCATAGCAGGACTGATCTTCCAGTTGTGTGACATTTAGGTTTAGTTCTGTTATATTGGCAAAACTGGGTGGAGAAATTCAAATATTTATAATTCGGGAATGCAACAATTATATGGACAAATCAGCCACAAATGTGTAAACATAACATTACAACTGACGAAAAGCTAAACACTTTGAATACGACGAAAATCCTGACAAAATAATAATTGTAGTTGTAAATAATTCTGACGAAGACAACAAAATAGTGTTTTATTTCCGGTTACGGAGACGAACGTTGCCAATGTTTGACAGAAGAAAAAAGATAATTAAAAGAAAGACAGTAGGATCTCTTGTGTTTACTTGAGTTATCATTGATATGTTCATAATTATAAATTAACTGTTAACAAAACTTTGAATTTTTTTTTAAAATAAGGCTTTTCTACCTCCGGAATAGATTCACTTATATGTATTTGGCAATACTTTTAGAAATTTTTGGTCCTCAATGCTCTTCAACTTCGTACTGTATTTGGCCATTTAAACATTGTTTTATTCGAGCGTCACTGATGCGACTTTTGTAGACGAAACGCGCGTCTGGCGTAAATATAAAATTTTAATGAGTTGTTTGCTTTTTTAAGAGATTTCCATTATTGAAGTCATATAATATGATTTGTAATCATGATAATTACAAGCAAGTCTTCGTGTGTAAAATGGTTGAATTATGAATATGTTTGCCATGAAAGGTTTGTAGAAAAATGTCTTCGTGTGTAAATTGTTTTAATCATGAATATGTGTGCAATGAAAGGTTGGACGATAGAATATACAAAAAAAAATAGTAAATAAATTAACATGTGTTTGGATCTTGGAAGATATGAAGAACATAAAAATAGGAAGATGTGGTATGAGTGCCAATAAGACAACTCTTTATCCAAGTCACAATTTATAAAAGTCAATCAGTATACTAGTAGGTCAAAGTACGATCTTTAACATGTTTATTCTTTTGAGTAATTTCCATTCTGAAACTACATTTTATCATTTAGATCTAAATATGTCAAGTGTCTGATACAATCACTTTCTACATCTTATTGATATGTGGAAAACAGTAAAATGAAAATTACTAGAGTTCGACCTTGCCTTGCTGTTAAGGAAATGTTTTGTTCTATATAGGCTATGATCATGAAGTCATGAAATGTTCTACAACTAACCTGAACCTACATCAGTAAAAGCTGATATCTAAAATTAATCGCTGTTCCATTTTGGCTCTTTGAATTTTATTCACTCAAAACGTTTTTGCTAGAATTTCACGCACAATTATTCAAGAACAAACACATGTGTTGAACGCATTAATATCATTTAATTTGGTTCTTCATCAACAGACTCAGTGGTTGTCGTTTGTTGATGTGTTACCTATTTGTTTGTCGTTCATGTTTTGTACTAACAGCGTTAGTTTTTCCGTTCGAATAGTTTTTCATTTGTCATTTTGTGCCCTTTTATAGCTGACTATGTGGTACAGACTTTGCTCATTGTTGGAGGCCGTACAGTGATATATAGTTGTTAATTTCTGTGTAATTAGGTCTCTTGTGGAGAGTTGTCATATTGACAATCATACCACATCTTCTTTATTAATATTTATCTAAATTGAATGCGTGTGTTACAAATATAGTTGATTATGAATAATTATATTCAACTTAATAAGATATTTTTTAACAAATTACAGATAAAGATATTTATCAGATTATAAAATCTATTCTTGTAAGAATGATGTACAAAATGGAGAAAAAAATATAACGGGCATTTAAAAACAACATTTGTTCCATTAAGGAGACAATAATACCATTGACAAGAGAGTAATGTCGAGAGGAATAATTTCTATAGAAAATATTGCACTTAAACAAAAGAAAGATGTGGTATGATTTTCAAAAAAAAAGAACTTTCAACAAGAGACCAATTTAATACAGAAAATGCCACCTATATTTCAATATACGGTCTTTAACAATGAGCATATACCATACCGCATGGTCAACTCTGTAAAGGAATGACAAAATAAAACAATAACAAAAGGTTAATTTCAAATTACAAAATCTTTAAAGAAAAAAAGAGGCAAAAGATCCAAGTTGGACATTCAAACTTATAGATCAAAAATTAACGGACAACACCATGGCTTAAAAAGAAAATGGCAAACAAACAAACAATCTAGAGAACACTAGACCCAATATAGAAAATTCAAGACTTAGTAACACGAGCCCCACCAACAACTGGGGGTTATATCAGTGTTCTCGTGTGCTCTGGAAGGGTAAACAGATGTTGCCTCAGATGTGGCGCCCGTCGTGTTGCTCCTGTTATTAAAAACCCGGTGTTTACACTGTATTCACATCAATCAAGAACACAAGTTTTTGTCATGGTATCATTTTATCAGTTCCTGCTCCACATGTTGCACAAATTCGGAACAGGGACCGGATTGCTGTAACGACAATTGGAAGATATCCATTGGCATATGTAAAAAGGAATAAATTTATTGTTAAATAAGTATATTGGTTGTGCATCTTCAAATCAGAAAAAGTATCAGAAAAACTTTATGGTGGTGCTATAGCTGGTTAATAAATTATTAGAAATATTGTTTTTGTTTTCACTGGTTTGTTTGCTTACGCATTTGTCTTTGTTTTTTTAACATACTTTATATAGGCTATGTTAAAGAATGTATAGTACACGGATGTATCTTTGTAAAAAAACAATAATAAAAATCGCTATGATACCACTGCTTGTGTATTTGATAATGATCCATTGTCGGTCCGGTACCTATCCGGATTACACAAATGTTATAGTTATACGTTGTCGTGAATTTAAGCCGTCAATTACTTTAGAAGTGTTTAAACGCATAGAAATTCAATATGAATAGATAAGATTCATTATATCAATGATACTTAGTTAAGAGAGTTACAGAATAGTCTGTTAACCAGGAAACACACTGTCAACCGAGGCGAATTCTGTTATATTTAATTTACCATACTGAACATTCTGTTATTATTGTTTTATACACTTTAAATTGAAGAGTATAATCTATGACGACATTTACATAACACCATTACAGTTATAAGGACAAAAATAACGTTAAGGTTCCCAATCAATGAAAATGGTCTGAGGCCACGTAAAAAATCAAATTTATATTGATTCTTAAACAAAACAACGTATTTTAAAAGGAAAAGTATTACGTTTATGCAAAGTGATGATTCCTTGTGTAATATAAATGTGTTTTAGACCAGCGATTTCGGAATAGAAGAAAGATAAAATGTAAAATAATGTTTTCAACAAAAATACTGTTAATCCAATTCTTGAACTAATGCATGGATATATCATAAACTTAGTCTTCTGTGCACGATTTTATCTTTTTTCACGAAAACATATCTTATCATGGTAACTTTTTTCTCTCTGTCTGTTATGAAGTTAAAATATGACAGCTACTGAATTGTCGTGATTTGAAGCCGTAGTTTACCGATTGTCACATTAAAGTAAACAATTAACAACTAAGCATGGATATTGAGCACGTTTTTTACATGTACAATCAGATGATAATTTAATTCAATGACAGATCCATACGTATTACTTCCACTGGATTTTTACGAGAAGGGTCACTTGACGGTCACTTGCATATAATTTGAGGTTTCATATAACTTTGATACAGATGAATTTTTCTTTTTTTTCTACATTTAATCGATTTATATACTTGAATATGAGTATGCTTGTATAGTTGACAAAACATTCCATAAATAGAACCTACACTCTACACCGTTAACCACAAGCATATATAATATCAAAGCCCCGCCGCATTGGCCGGAAGTATTTCTTAATGTTTAAGCACCTATGTTAAATATATGTAACTAGATATAGCACACATTTGATAAGGTGTATTGTTATAAATATATAGAAACGGTTATTGAGTTGTAGTGAAATAAATATCTGTTCATTGGTTGTTTATTAATTTGTCATAATAACAATTATGTATGCGTCAGTTTCAAGTGACGTAAACCCGAATTATCTTTGATTTTAAGAAGGTTTACTGTTCACATCTTTGCATTATTATGGTTAAGTCCTTCATTAATTTGCACAGAAAGGACACTATCGTACCATTAACGTGATATTCTATCAACATATTTACACAGCTAAAAAATTATGCAATTATGGCTAGACATACATGTAAATCGGGGTAAAACGTAAACTTAATTAAATCCTACGATATAAACATGATAGAACAAAAGTCTTGTCGGCAAGTTTATGATTTCTTCATATCTATTCGCAAGGGTTTCATGGGGAATTCATATATATTACTTACTTATCTGATAAGATAAAATTTCTCTTGATTATCTTAATTCAATATTTGTTTAGACAAACACTAGATATTACAAAAACTTCTATATTATTGAATCGAGTTATTTTATTCTTTCTATTACAAAACCAGACGTGGTGTTGGGTGATTATTGTTTACGATACATGATTATTACTTCAATATAAAACTATTTAAACTCCATATAAATACTTTTGAATTAAGTTAGACGTTTTGAGACTAAAATAATAAACTAAATATCTATAACCATTGATTCTTTTTACAAATGAAATTCATTGTCCTGTCCATTATGGCCATTCTAGATGCATTTATGTTGTAAGTATTAGAAACAGTTATGATAAAAAAGTAGATACCAGAGGTAAACAATTAACAGAATTTTGTATTTCTACTAATATGAGAATTTTGAATGGAAGAGTGTTCGGTGACTTGTTTGGTAAATTTACTTGCCATAAGCCAGTCGGATCTAGTGTAGTAGATTATGTAGTAGTATTAGAAGGTTTAATGTCAAATATACTTAGTTTTGAGGTTTCAGATTTTTTACCAACTTTTTCTGATTGTCATTGTAAGCTTTCTTTCAATATTATGGCAACTTATATTAAGAATTCGTCAAAATGTAATATAAATATGACTGATTTAACAGGAGGATACATTTGGAGTAACTCCTTGCCAATAAAATTTAGAGATGCTCTATGCCACCCACTTTGCAAGGCTAAAATAGATGATTTTCTAAAGCAAGATTTTGATTCAGAAAAAGCAGCTACCCTGTTTGCTGATATACTAAAATTAGCTGCTTCAAAAGCTTGTATTTTAAAAAAAGTATGAAAAATAAAAAAAAGACAAAAAATTGTAAATATTTTGATTCAGATTTAAAGAGGAAAAGAACATTTTTGATGGATAAAGGAGCATTACTTTCTAAATATCCTTTTAATCCAATTATAAGAGGATCATATTTCAAATGTTACAGAGAATATACCAAATTGCGAAGGTGTAAAAAAAGACATTTTAAGCAACAAGTTTTAGATCAGCTTGATCGGTTAAGGGATCATGATCCCAAGAAATATTGGAAACTCATAAATTCACTTAAAGAACGTAAAAATGATAACACTCTGGATTCAGCCAAGCCAGATGATTGGCATGAATATTTTTCAGAGCTCAATAAGCCACCAAATTTACATAGTAATAGAATACATGAAATAAAGTCTGAGGTAGAAAAATTGGAGAAAGTAAAACAATTTTGTAAATTAGATTTTAGAATCTCAAATACAGAAATTGCAAACTCTGTGAGAAAACTTAAAAATGGAAAAGCATCAGGTTTAGATGGTATTCCTGCAGAAATGTTAAAGGCAGGTTCGTCAGTTTTAGTTCCATTGTTTCAAAAACTATATAATATTGTATTCTCAACAGGATTTTATCCTCTACAATGGTCATCAGCATATATAACCCCGGTTTTTAAGTCTGGCGATCCATGCAAACCAGAAAATTATAGAGGTATTGCTATTAACACCCGTATAGGTAAATTATTTAATTGTGTTTTAAATAATAGACTAGACCACTTTCTTGAAGAACATGATATCATAAGTAAATGCCAAATTGGATTTACAAAAAAATCAAGAACATCCGATCATATATTTGTTCTTAAGACTTTTATTGACAAGTGTATTAATAGCAAAAATGGTAAACTTTTTGCATGCTTTGTAGATCTCAGAAAAGCATTCGACTCTGTTATTCATACAGGTATACAACTTAAACTACTCCAACACAACATAGCAGTACAGTTTTATGCTATAGTTAAAGATATGTATAATAAAAGTAAGCTATGTGTCAAAATTGACAACCAATCGACTCCTTTATTTAGATCATTTATTGGAGTGAGACAAACGGATGTTTTAAGCCCCAATTTATTTAAACTTTTTATTAATGATCTCCCTGATGTCGTTTCTTCTTGTGCTAACCATGTCAATGTTAATAACCAAAGGGTTGATTGTTTAATGTATGCTGATGACATTGTTATTCTCTCAGATTCACCAGAGGGATTGCAAGAGAGGTTAACCCTGCTTAACAATTACTGTTCTAAATGGTGTTTAAATATAAATGAGAACAAGACAAAAGTTATGATTTTTAATAAAACAGGGAGACATTTTAATCTCCCTTTTTACCTAGGTGAAAAAGCTATTGGTTGTACATATAATTATAAATATTTGGGCTTTACTTTTATACCCAGTGGAAATTTTTTTCAATGTAAAGATGAACTGTACAAATAGTCTATGAAAGCATGTTTTAAATTACAACAATGTATGTCATCGTCAAACCCTTGTGTTTCAACTTTACTTCATTTATATGACCATACTGTAAAACCAATTTTAACCTATGGATGTGAAGTATGGGGTATGCTTTCTGTAAACTCAGCTGCATGTAAGAAAAATGATCAATATATTTTAGAAAAGGTGTTTTCAAATGATACATCTGAAAAATCACATATCAAATTTATGAAATATGTTCTAGGTGTAAATAAGAAATCCAGTAATCTTGCTGTGACTTCTGAACTAGGGAGATACCCAATGTATTTGTATATTATATTAGCAATGTTGAAATATTATCATCGACTCGATAATTCTAAGAACATGTTATTATATGATGCATATTTATGTAGTAAAGAACTTCACAATAATAAAGTGAATACATGGTTTTCAAGTATAGACTGTATTTTAAAAAAGCTGGGCATACAAACATGTAATTTAAAAACCAGTATCTACTCTTTCACAAAATTTATCAAAGATAAGCTATATAAAAACTATCTCCATTTCTGGAAGGAAAATAGAAATAAAGTTTTACAATCAGATCAAGGTAAACTTACTACCTATTTTTCCTTTAAAACTCTATTTTGTTTTGAAAAATATTTGGATCTAAAAGATTTTAGATTTAGACAATCAATCTGTAAAATTAGAATAAGCGCTCATCCATTAAGGATTGAGACTGATAGATATGCTAAAATTTATGTGAATAGGACACTGAGAAAATGTTTATACTGTGCTTTAAATAAAGTTGAAGATAAGATACACTTTGTAACTGAATGTCCATTATATATTGATAACAGAAATGAGTTTTTTACTGAAATTTCTCTAAATTGTAATAATTTTCAATCTTTAGACAATTTTTCAAAGTTTTTATGGCTATTTACACAAGAAAATTTAAATGTGTATAAATGTTTAGGAAAGTATTTATCTCAAAATCTAGAGATAAGGAGAAGTTCAAAAATAATAAATGCAAATTAACCACAAATATACATATTTTGAGTGGTATATAATTTTAAATGGTATAATTTAAAGATGTAAATTGTATTATCTGGTTCTGTTCTGGCCTTTTATAGCATTTTTAATAGTATTAAACAATGTTGTTTTCCTATATTATATGTCTCTAATTTATGTCTAATCTTACGTACTTGTATGTAATGTCATGAAAGCTCTTTATAGGGCCCTTTAATTGGAAATAAAATATTCTTATTTTTATACCCTTTCCAATATGTATTTTGTGATTTTACATTTCGGATCATTTAACATGGATAAGGAAAGTTCATTAACTAGGTCAATCAATACGGAAGTGATGTATCTCACTCTAGAAGGTCATTCGCACTAGATGAAAATGAAATCGTGTACCAATTGAAAATATTTCAGTTATCATTAAATTAAAGCCCTGTATTTAATCGAAGAATTTGAGACCTTAAACATTTTCTTCGTTGTCATTGTGTGTCCTCTGTAAGAGACTCGCGTTGTTCTATTAACTGATCGTCAATGTAACCTTGATGATTTTTCATTCATGTTTTAAACGAATTAGGGTAAATTAGAATACAACATAAGTTAAGCCGATTTTCAGATCTTGAACCCTTCCTTTTTTATATGCTACCGTAATTTCAGAAATAAAGGAATCGCAAGAACTCCAAACGGAATTAATTAGAATGTTGATGGGATATACGTCTCTGTTCCTGCATGTATTAAATTAACATATTCGTTCTGCGGGGGAGTTAAAAACAAAAATATAAGACATGTATTTATCCTTTTAGTACACAAGTTCATCTATTTGCGATACATTTTTTTACAGATTTTTTTAGAGAAGTGCTGAGGACATAATGTATATTTATTTTTCGATGAACTTCAAACTACTGTACTCTGCAAAACTCTTAATCTGTTAAAGAAAATTTAATTGTCGCAACATCACAAAGTTTTAGATTTTTTGATTTTGTTTTGTATAAAAAACATGAACAATAAAATTCATTCAAATATTTAAAGTTTTTTAAGGAAGAAGAAAAACATGATGTGAAAAACACGAATCCTATTGTATAGATTTTTTTTCGTTTTTATTAAACACAAAATGTTTTTTTGATAAGCAAACGGTGTGTTTATTTTGTGTTTGTCCATTTCGTTCGTTAATAATCCAATCCCGTCATTTGAATTTGTTTTACTGTTTTTTACATGTCACACACCACACAGATGAAAGTTGAATCGATTTGTTTTGGTATTACTTCAAATGTTAAAACTACAGGGCATAGTAACATAGTTATTCACACATTTTTTTCATTATTGAGTATAGAATTTACGTACAAAGTAAATGCTTGTTTGACAGATAAATGTCATCTGATAAACGTATATAACCATATGTATCGCCGTATTATTCAAGGTATAATCCTTTTAAAAGGTCGTAAAGAATTCCTCATTTAAATCGTGCTACCTTGATCTTTGATTGGCCTTCCGCAATCGTAAAGAAAATATTTCTACAAGGTAAACGATCCTTTATCATGTTTTCATTGCATGTGTTGTAAATGAGTCGACTTTTTAACAAGTAAAAGTTATAGTGTAAATATACAAACAGACAATTACTTAATAAAAATTAAATAATAATTTCCTTATATTATTGTAGTCTGTAAATTGGAAATTTTCTTATTTCACGTAACTTTTTCAATTTTGAAAAACATGTTGACGCTAAAACGTCAGAATATTATCCCCACAACGCATCCTTGCAACTTGCATGAAAACTTTATGAGAACTTAAAACAATTTTTAGGGTGCTTTGTTAGATTGACATTCACAATGTCTTTATTTCGATTTTCTCTGTCTTCGGCATTTGTGTTAAGCATTTTCTACATTCTGGCATTCTTTTTTTGAATATTTGATTTAGTTTGTTTTAGTGTTTCTGTTTTGTTAAAATTGTAATCAGATAAGGCTGCTCTTTGACTATCAGTCCCCGAGTGTATCATCAGCTTTTCATCAGTTCAGTAGTCAGTAATTTGGGGAACTGATATAGTTTGTAACAAACCTTTCTTACAAGAATAACTGAAAACATCAGAAAAAAAATGTTTTAATACTGTTCTGTACTGCAATTAAGAAATGTATGACTGTTAGAGTCGAACATAAGGAAGATAAAACACATGTTAGAAAAAAAATTTTAGAAGTCATATTTGATATTTTAATCAAAGTTATAACTAATATTATAGATATAAATATTTGTTAAAAGGTTTATTTCTTTACGTGAGAAAAAAGTAGGGTATATCTGGTATAGAAATACAGAAAAGATAAGACCCCTTACCATTAACGACAATATTAAAGAAACATATGTCTTCTTTATTGAATGTTTTTGGTTGTGAATGCAACTATTTGGAAGAAGTTGATTTAACTGGTGTCTTCTCTTTGTTTTTTCTACTTTAATGTGGGGAATCAGTAAAAGTGAGATTTAGAGCGTAATATATATATATATATATATTGTGTAAAAATTGTTATGTTGTGCAAATTATAATGTGTACAGATTTTTCGTACTTGTAAGTTATCAATGTTTTATGAACCGATCAACATATATGGATGATGCAAACACATAATCTTTTGTTTCTGCCATATTTCGACAACTACATAATACAGTTCAATACTGAGCGTTGATACAAGAAAAATTATGAGAACAGACAAAGACTTTTTATGGATATGATTTTGGCATAAAGAGACAAAAAATTTAATTAGAATTTAAACCATTCAGGTGTCCTCATTTTTTGTATGATTTTTTGGACAACTAAGGATTTTCTTATCCCAGACATTGAATACCTTAGTCGTATTTGACACAACTTTTTGGAATTTTGGGTCCACAATGCTCTTAAAATTTGTACTTGTTTGGCTTAATTACTATTTTGATCTGAGCGTCACTGATGAGTCTATGTAGACGAAACGCGCGTCTGGCGTATTAAATTAAATTATAATCCTGTTACCTTTGATAACTATTAAAACATTTAGAATAGCACTAAATGCTAGGGTTGAAGTATATACATTTGAAATCAAGACATTTAACCAATGCATTTGAAAAGATAATTTTTGGTGCAAGAAGGTATGTGTCAAAAAATTATAACTTGAACAAAAACCCTGTTCAAATTATATACAATAAAGAGCCATAATTACATTATTGGAAGAAAACATATAAGTGAGTGTCAGTACAATAAATGTCTCAATAGAAATGAGGAATAACTGTTTTGTCTCGTTTCTGTCAAATGAATAAACATATTTGAATGTATTCTCTGATTCGAATCTTTTCGAACTATAAAAAAAAAATCAAGTGATATTATACAGTCAGAGCCAGTTCATTTCCGCAAATGATAACCTGGACAAAGGAGATTTTTCTTCAAATATACAGTTTTACCATACCCTTTTGGTTCTAGTTACCAATAATGCCAAACTGATGATCATTTGATACTTTCGACTACCGAGTGTGTTTCTACAGGAGTATAAGGGAAGCACCTGTTAACAGGAAATGTCATAATAGTTAAAGAAAAGAAAATTCACAGTATTTAATTCTTAAATGCCTTTTACAAAATGTGGTTAAGTTTATAGTTGCATTCGTAATACTATAAGGGTTTTGTAGAAGTTCTTTCAAACTTTTAAGTGCTTCTCAAAATGCACATGCATGCAGTATATCAATCGTAGGCTAATTGACTAATATTAAATAAAACAAAAAACTCCAACATTAAACAAATAACAGGATTTTGCAACTGAATAAAATGTTTGTTGATAGAGGTTTAATTGATATATAATATTATGTGTGTAGCCTGAGGCTCATTAATACGTCAGAGGTTTTAAAAAGGGGATCTTAAAGACGGGCAGATTCGAAATACATAGACGCTTTATAAATTGAAAATTTCCATGCTACGCTATAGCTGTCGTCATTTTAGCTTCTTTTTTGTATTATGCTTCATCATTGTATTGCTCCTTTTTAAAGATTTTAATAAGTATTTACTAGCACAAAACACACCGTATACTAATAACGATTATATGTTACTTCCTCGATTTCAAAATGTCCAATGTCTTAAGTTAAACAGAAAGTTTATTTCATTGAATTTTATATTTATCCCATTTGTTGGATACGTGTACTTTTAAACTTATAACAACTGTTCACCTGGAAAGCGAACAATGCATTCCTGGTGATATGATTCAACACACTGTTAAACCGATATTTTAAATGACTTTTTTCCAAGGTTGAATTCAATCAAATACAGATGACTAGGTTGTACGATGAACTCCACTTAATAATGAAAGTTGTAATAATGCATTGTTTGTGTTATATGTTAAATTGTACGAAAAAAGTGAAAACAAACGCTTTACTCTATTTGCCTTCATCAGAAACGCTCAAATCTGAATATTTCGAAGACAAAAATGTGTAAAACCGAAACATTTTAAGAGCTTTATAATCATAAATGACTTAACGTAAAAAAATAAATAGGGTGCATGTTGATATGATTTTGATGCAAAGAACATGTATTTGAAAATAACAGTCATCACTTACCCACGTGACCAAGTCAGCATACCAATTATTAAACTTCACATATAGGTTTGATGTTTAAAACACACGTTATTTGGGATCGCAATCAGCTACATTTTCGGTTCGGGAAACAAAATAAAAATTTATTTAACAAATTCTAACATCCTTAAATGCATGACAATAATGAAAGGGAGATATGATCATTAACACAATAAGTTCAATTTGATAAATTCACATTACAGGGGAAATGGTACCGTGGTCAATTGCGCGAATTAGAACTTATCGGTATGCTTCGATAGCATTTAGTAGTGTTATTTTAATGGATTTACTACACAAAATATGCAAAAGATAGTAAATTCGCAAAATCAATGATGTGTGAGCAAAACGTGCCATTATAGTGGATTTTTTTTTCGACTGTCGTACAAGGGAGAAAAACATGTCTGATCCACAATTGTCTACATCAGAAAATGCCTGTACAAATTCAGCAATATGACAGTTGATATCAATTGGTTTGGTGTGTTTGACCTTTTGATTTTGCTATTTGCTTAGGTACTTTCCGTTTAGATTTTTCATCGGAGTTCGGTATTTATGTTATTCTAATTTACCCTTCCGGATTCATTTAAGTTATCTTACTTTTAAGATTAAAAATCTATTCCATTTAAAGGAATGGTTCGATCCTGTCACAGATAAGACAATTCTGTTCAAATAAGATATAAAAGATAGTTGTAATAACAGTAACGGTGCCCTTTTTACTTCACTAGATGGGCATTTCGACAATTGATTTTCCAGTGATGATACATGCCACCATTTACAAAAATTGAATCACTGAAAAAACTAAAGAAAGAAAAAAGTTCGGAATCCAATGCTTTGCATGATATAAAAGTTACCTATTTATCTTTTTAAATCGGATGTAATCCAATTTCCGAATATTTCAAATTTACTAATGTGCTCAGATTTGTTCCTTTTGTTTTTGTCACCGTAATTCATAAGATAACTGTAATATTGATAGCAACAACTTGGTGATGGTCTCAAATTAATTCTACTGGCGACGTATTAGCGGGGCCAGTAAACGGGTATTTGTGACCATCAAATCACCAATGAAAGCGGGGCTGTTTAGGCTACAAATACAAATTATGTTATCTCATTTCTAATGAAACTGACAGAAATCAACGTCAAAACATGTATTCAAAATCTGTCATAAGTGGTCTGCGTATTCGATAAATGTTCATAGAATCAACTGTGAATTGATGTCATGACAATTTTTGCGTTATCTAATCAAAATGAACGTAACAGATAATGTTGCATTAGAAAAAATATTGAAGTGTATGTTGTAAATATTTGTCAAAATATTTGTTTGTGCTAATGAATAAAATAGGTACAGATATTAAAACAAATATATAGTAAACATCAGATCTCATTATCATTTAACGACAATATTTAAAACGTGGTTTACTTTCTTTAATGAGTATAATTGGTTGTCTGTTGTTTACCTTTTTTTCAAATAATTATCCTAAATTGGTATTATTACCTGTAACTAAATAAATCGCAGAAAAATAATGGATAAAGTAGATGATGTCATTAAACAATTCAACAAATGAGTGTCATCGCTCATGTAATTAGTGAAATTAAAGAGTAAAATTACAGAAATACTGAACTCCGAGGAAAATTCAAAACGGTAAATCCCTAATTAAATGGCAGAATCAAATGATAAAACGCATCAAACGAATGGACAACAACTGTCATATTCCTGACTTGGTACAGGCATTTTCAAATGTAGAAAGTGTGTCAATATTAATGAGGGATACTTGTTTGTCCTCATTGTGATAATATTTCTTGTAGTCAATTGGAGCAGTCGATACATACCCGTATCAAATTACTGTTATATTCTAATGACATAAATCCAAATTCTATAGTCAGTAACCACGGAGTTGATGCAGCTAGTGTAAAATAAATAAATATATACAAAGGGATCATCTCAACTCTATCTATTCAAAAAATCAAAGTTTAACCGATAGTACTATTATTCTGGCCCTGGTGTTTCATTCCAGCGAATGGTAGATGACATGAATCAAAGAGAATTTCTAATTGCGGAGTAGTTTGACGATTATGATTTTTTTCTAAAAAAAATACATTAATTATTTCAAAAAAACACACTAATATAAAACAAATGATTGAAATTAAATCTGCTTAGAATGTAAGTAAAATGGGAAAATCGATTGATATTATTATTATAAAGGGTGTAACCTTAAATTAACTGCTACGTCACAGGTTTAAAAAAGGGAATCTTAAAGACGATACCGGACAAAAATACGGAGATGCTAAAAAACTAAACTTTCCATGCTTAGCTGTACGTGTCTTCATTTCAGCTAGTTTACTGCAATATGCTTTATCATTTTATTGCTTTTGTTTAGTTTAGAAATAAGTGATATTCACTAGGACTTATACACTGTTAATACTTATTAGAACTATTTGTTACTTCCTCTTTCAATGTCATAAGCATAACGTTATGTTCATTTAATATTCAAATGTAACAATTATATCATTTAAAATTTATTTGTACCACATTTGTTCGATACGGGTACTTTTAAACTTATTGTATCTAATAACCTGGACAATAAACAATGCATTCATGCTTTAGTGATTTACACACTGTTTTCCAGAGTTAATTTCAATCAAATTCTGTCGTTCAAGTTTTACAATGATATTATTAAAATAAAAGATGACAAACTTTACATAAAAGTTTGATGTCAATCTCAGTTGTGAATTAACGTCTGGCAAAACTGATTCTAGTCAGTCAGATTTACACTAGAAATTTGTTTTTGAGGAAATCTACTTATATAGAAAAGCAGATGTGGTAATCTTGCCAATGAGACAGCTATCGACAAGACACTAAATGACACAGAAATTAACAACGACAGGTCGCCGTACGGCCTTCAACAACGAGTAAAGCTCATACCGCATAGTCAGCTATACAATGTTCAGAAATGGCAAATGTAAAAGAATTAGAACAATAACACTACAACCTTATTTATGTACAAAAAATGAACGACAAACAAATATGTAACATATCAACAAACGTCAACAACATAATTACAGGCCCCTGACTTGGAGAGTCACATACATTATTGACTAAGTACAGGCCTTTCCAGAGAAATCTAGTTTTATGGCAGGACTGATCATCTAGTTTTGTGACAGTTAATTATTGTTCCATTTTATTATACCTCAGTATGATTTTGTTCTATTTAAAAGCGAATGAAATAATTCTGCTATTCATTCCACCGAATACTTGACAGTTCCAAATACTATCACCCCGATCAATCGTTTAATAAACATGTTTCTCGTACTTTTGCATAACAAATTTTCGTTGGACAACAATGACGTCACTGACGATTCTGTTTTCATTAGTGGACTTAGCAACATCAAACTCTAAACCTTCGTAACGGTAAAATATATGTGTTTCTTTCGCCGCAATTTCAAATTCATATTTAAATTACAGAAGCAATTAAAAAGAAAAAGAAAATGTATCAGACATATTTAAAGAACTAAACAAATGCATGGTATGGGTCTGTCTTCATTGCGTCTTCATAATCTTGATTTATGCGACAGCTAGAGTTTGTTATATGCACGTGAAATTTTAGACAAAGATCCCTGACCTTGATTACAGTAACTAAAAAATTGACAAATACCACACGCGCAAAACAACCCTGATAGTTTATCTTTTGCATCCATATGTGAATTTTGTTCTTAGTGGTGTATGCCATTCTTAGAAAGTTGTTTTGTTCGGTATAAAAAACACTCGATGACTGGTTGTAGGTGTAATAGAAAGTGTCTTGTCCCTTTAATACTAACCATTGCTTCAGCGTCGCCTCGAAAAATAGTCAGAATATCAAGGCAACACGCTTATTATTACCCTCATAACCAGTCAATAGGTGAACAATATTAACAAAACTGGGTATAGAAATTCAAAAAATTCAAACATAAAGAACAAACATCCGAAAAAAATGCTGAGAGGATATCAATGAAACAACAGAAACACTGAAGTGCAACAATAAAACAAAACGACAATGCAACACACACAGATAAGATAACAGATACAATTCTCCTGAGTTGGTACAGGACATTTGTAGAAAAAGATGGTGGGTTGAACCTGGTTTTGTGGCTAGTCAAACCTCGCGTTTGTATGGCAGTGTTAAATATAACATTAAAAACGAAAGTTGTCAAAATCTGACAGATGATGAATGATAATCAAAAGAATGACAGTCTGTTTGCTTAAAGAAATCAAAAGACCATTATTATTGAAGTCATATAATATGATGTGTAATAATGTTTACAAACATGTCTTCTTGTGTAAATTTTCTTAATGATGAATATGTATGCAATGCAATGAGAGGTTTGATGATAAAATATACAAATAACAATGGTAAATAAATTAACATGCGTTTGGCTGCTGGACAAATATGTAGAACATAGAAATAAGAAGATGTGGTATGAGTGCAAATGAGAAAACTCTCAACCCAAGTCACAATTTATATTTATAAAAGTCAACTATTATACTACACAGCTATTTTTTCAGAGGTACTATTTCTGTACTAAAATATATAGTACTGGAAATTTACTTTTAATATTTAGTACTATTTCTTTACTTTAAAATTATTGTAATATTTAGGTACCTGTATTTTACAGTACTTGATTTGTACTAAATATAGTGGTACAGAAATGATATCGACAGTTATAGCAATATTCCATGAAAATCATAACTTTTAAGAGATTTGAAATTGAAAAACATTCAAAATGATGAAAATGTAACAGTAGTAACCAAAAATCTGTAGTACCTAAATTTCAAGTACAAATAACGTACTGTAAAATACAGGTACCTAAATATTACAATAATTTTAGAGTAACAAAATAGTGCTGAATATTAAAAGTAGATTTCCAGGTCTACATATTTTTAGTACAGAAATAGTACAGAAATAGTACCTATGCAAAAGTAGCTGTGTAGTAGGTCAAAGCACGATCTTCAACATGTATATAAACTTCCTTTGAGTTATTTCCACACTGAAACTACATTTTATCATTTAAATCTAGATATGTCATGTGTTTAAATAATCTCTTTCTACATCTTATTGTTTTTTCCGAAAACAATACAGTGAAAATTACTTGAGTTCGACTTTGACTTGCTGTTAAGGAAACGTGTTGTTCTGTATAAACTTTGTTAATGAAATAATGAAATTGTTCTACAACTAACGTCTACATACATCAGTAAAAAGTTGATGTTAATCGCTGTTCCATTTTATTTCACTCACAGCGTTTTTTGTTAGAATTTGATAAAAATTATTCCAGACCAGAAACAAGTGTTACACGCATGAACATTATATAATAATATCAATCAAGAATCCAAGTCTTATTTTTTTGTTAATCAATAGAACGTCCTTAACTTACTATAGAGATTTCAATAGAAAACCACACTTGCTCTTGAAATACATTGTTATCTCATGACACGTGCCTTTTTCAAATATTGTTATCTTTAGCGCTCCCGACCATAATGGATAGAAAAAAGGACCAACCAGCAAATTTACTATGTACCGGATCGTCTAGAATAGACGATACTATGCAGATAAGGAAAAAATTATACAGGTCTAAAAATTCGCACAACGGTACCAATATGAGATGTTATTATACGAAGATAAAATGAACTAAATGTACATCATCCAAACGGCATCAATAAGAAATACTTACAATTTTGTTTTTCACTCATTTTTGATTGTAAATAGACAAAAATCACGTATATTGGAGTATCGAGTTTTATTTATATTATGATGTTCAAGATTATGGATTAACATCAAGAGACCACAACGTACCTGTATTACACCTGATATCAGTATTGTTAAAACCATTGACACTGAAGAAGGCTTTTTGTTAAGCCGAAATATTTGTCAATACGATTTAATAACAACATCTTCGAATAATAAAATCTTATATTAGTACCGTTGTGCAAAGTTTTACACTAATATAATATATATAAGTCTAAATTGAAAACATTTTAGACCATGCAAAAATTCTAGTGTCAAGAAATGGTAAAAAATGTCATCGAAAGTTTAACGTGACAACATATACACATGCACCCGAAGTGATAAAAAGAGAAAATCTGCTAAAGATAGTCAAAAGATACAAAGGAACAATTAAACTCATTGGTCAAAATAAATTACAAACCCATGTCTACAAAAAGAGACAAACAGTACAAAAACACAACTTAAAACCTACCAACTAAGTAACACAAACCGTTACAAAAACGGGTATATAGGTGCTCCAGAAGAGTGTCTGCTCCACATGTGGCACCCGTATTACTATTAATAGAGAATAGTGTGTGGCATTTTCAATATACCATCTGCTCGAGGGATTATATTGGTTGAGGGTTGATACGGTGTGTGATATTGAAAATGCCATATCAGATACACTTTATTATATACTTAGTAGTATTTCAGATTTGTTCTCACTAAGATATCTGTTGATACTGCACTGAAACTGTTTTAACGAGTCAGGTTCGTATTTTTCGCCGTCCTTTTTCCTGATTGACATAAAAAAAATATAGCCAAATAGCTGTCCAAAACAATCTTTGACAATTCTTCCAACGCACGCTGTTCGTCATTGTTTGTTTGTAAAAAATTTAAACCTGTTGATATCACTATGTGTTTTTCTGACAGTGTTCTTATTTCTCATAGACTTTACAAATTTCTCGATAGAAATATCAAAGTTTGTTAAATCACCACCGTCAACATCGTCCATCTTTGAAAAAGTAACGTTATGACGTAATGACGTGACGTCATACAGATTAAAGATGTGATAAAGCCTTTGCAACCGTGTTGATATCGATATCATCACTGGAGAATGATACAGCAAGCTTGCCAATGATTGTATCACACATACCATTTATCTGTATTTACTACTAAGTATATACTAAATGCTAATACTACACGGTGAGAAGATGAATTCAGTAGATCACATTCGAGAAAGGGGGGCTGGATTGCTGTAACGACAATAGAAAGATATCTATTGGTATCTGTCAAACGGATTATTCTATTGCAAAAAGAGTATATTGGCTGTGTATTTTCAAATCAGAAAGAATATCAGATTTTTTTTTTTATCGTGGTCTTATGTGATAGCGGGTTAATAAATGTTAAGAAATATTTTATTATTTGTCGCTGTTATGTTTGTTTACGTTTTGTATCTTTGTTTATAACATACCTTATATAGATTATGTTAAAGCATGTATAGTACACGGATATATATTTGTTAAAAGCAATTATAACATCGCTATGATACCATTACTTGTGTATTTAATAATAACCCATTGTCAGTCCGATAGATATCCGGATTACACAAATGTTATAGTAATACGTTGTTATGAAGTCAAAACAAAAGAATAGAATTGGTTAATATATGTAGAGTAAAATCAATTAGTATTAAAACTGGCCATAATTCTAAATTACTTTGGTTATATCGGTCAAACACTTTTTCGTCTTTTAATTTAAAAAACCATAAAGACGTTGCTATATTCAAAAGAAAAAACTGCTTAAATACTTGTTTTTTCCTAGCAGTCAGCAGATGTTAATTTGAATTTTTAATTAATTTGGTTCTTATTTTTAAGTAAATTATGTTTAAAGGCCATATACCCTGTAACGGAAGGTATTTGTTTTCCGCTAAAATTACAATTTACCTGAAAGGATGACAATTCAAACATACACATGGGGTGATATGTCAATTATATGAAGTTTTGATATACAAATAAAAAGTTAAATTGTTGACACACATATATATTTATATCGACATGTCAATATAATATGATTACTTTATATGAGCTTTTACTTACAATAGCAATATGACATGTACCATGTATGTAATGTGGTCAACGTACCCTGCCAGAGCACCTAGACGAGCATGGGATTTTTGTGGTATTCGAGATGTTCAGTCTTTTTTATATTTTTATTTTTTTTCGTTTTTGACATGGTTTTGTCTGTTCGTTTCCGAATGGTTGTTACTTTAGTATCTTTCGCCTCTCTTTTAAATGAAATATGTGTCTGCATTAATTATTGCCATTGTAAAACAACAGACAATATAAAAAAGAAGATGTGGTATGATTGTCAATGAGACAACTGTCCACAAGAGACCAAAATGACACAGACATTAACAACTATAGGTCACCGAACGGCCTTCAACAATGACCAAAGCCCATACCGCATAGTCAGCTATTAAAGGCCCCGATATGGTAATGTAACACAATTCAAACGAGAAAACTAACGGCCTTATTTATATAAAAAAAAATGAGCGAAAAACAAATATGTAACACATAACAAACGACAACCACTGAATTACAGGCTCCTGACTTGGGACAGGCACATACATTAACAACGTGGCGGGGTTAAACATGTTAGCGGGATCCAAACCCTCCCCCTAACTTGGGAGAATGGTGTAACAGTTCAACATAAGAACGAACTATAAAAATCAGTTGAAAAAGGCTTAACTCAGCAGATGGACAATCATGCGTACTTGAACCATTACTATTTCAGGATATGCTACATACAATTACTATTGTTAATATTCTCTATGTCAAATGTTTGTTGCAAAACATATCCCGTGATAACTGTGTTTAAATATAACTTCGAAAAGATTTCCACAATAATAGAAAAGAAAAGATATGAAACAAAATCAGTATTTGCACTGTCAAAAATCACAAAAAGCAGAAAACATCGCCTTTGTTGCTGTGCCTCATCTTAAGTTCACAATGATTTCTTCAACAAAGAACAGACAAACAGGTATATCCCTACCAATTTAAGACGTTCCCTATAGCTAGCTAGTACCGGTTTTATTAACATTCTTTGTCATGCCAACTGATGACCACGCCACAAACTGACGACCACGCCATAACTGTAAATTGATGAAAAAAGACATGGAGTACCATCAATAAACTAAATCTGGCAAAGAAATTCAACATACAATAGATACTAATCAATGTTATACGAAACGACAAAATCACAGGAACTCAGATCGGAAGTTTACCAGAAATAGGTTCATATGCATAGGTATTTTCAAATTTCAACATTACATGTTGTAATTCAAATTAGAAACAGAAATTATATAACAACATAAATAAAATATAAAACAAAATAGTGATTTATCAAATATATCTTTTTGATACAATTGATGTGTGTTCCCTATTTGAAAATTGTAGCTACTTTTCGTGAAATGCATCAAAAAGTTTACAAATTATGAGTCAGTTTTTGTGTTTCTTTGTCGTCTTCTTATAGAATAGTGTTTTACTTTTACACAATTCCATTTTGTATTATGTGCACAGATTTTACTTTTTTCTACCGTCTTGTTTTTTTCATTATGCGGATAATAAAGAATTTTGAAATTTTATTTTACTGTAAATTCCCATTTGTTTGGTAATTACTTTTTAATAAAATTAAGATGACATGCCTGTTTGTGTTATTGCTGATGAGACAAAACATTGACGTTTATTCATAACAGGTTATTTCTAAAACAAACCAAAAATAATTCGTCCAACATTACGTTCACTAGGTAAAAATAACATACACTTTATCGAGTTAAGTGTCCAAGATGCGAATCTCGTTATTTGATTCGGTGATGCTCGAGGCAAAAAGTATATTAAAATCATCAAGAACCTATACAGACAATAAACAGAGCTTTGTATAAGAGATATATTTTTCTTGATTTTACTTATTTTATAACACCAAGTTTCAGTTACAAAAATATCCGTATTTTTATACCACTTGAAGCACCCTTTTCTGTATCATGTGTATTTGTATATTCATGAATAACACAAACGTGTACCCATGTTACTTCGACAAAGCTCATTAATTGAATTATTATGATGAGCTCTCTAAAAAAAATGTTTGATTTGGCTCTTTGACCGTCTACTCATTATGTAGATCAGTAGAAAAGTACAATGGTACATCAGGTCAAATTCTTTTGAAATTTAGATAAATAAGATCCCACAGATATTCTACTTTTCGTTCAAACTTTGTCATACATTGCAATCTTGTGTTATTTTAAACAATTATATTGAGTTGAGGACAACATGAAATTAGTGATCATTCTACATCGACTATTCATTTTAACGATTTAAAGGGAAATTAGATGTACACCCATTTCTATATAATAGAATTCACAATCACTAGGGAAGTACTTCACAATAACACTCCAGGAGGCCATTAAACATAAGGAGGTTTAAATCAATTATAAACAGTTTACATATTTACGCACAAAAATATGCCACCACTGTGTTACGAAGTTTATGCGGTAGCATAATTCGTCTCTTCCCATTTGTCTTAATTACAAATCAATTATGTCTGGTCAAAACCATATAGTTATGCAATGCCATTACAAACAGATTATTGTCTATCTTTACTACTAAACTATTTTAAGATAAGCCTGTTCTGATTACTGGTATTTCTTCTTAGTTTTAATTCGTTTTTTTTTTCATTTATACCTTAAGTTAAAGTTCTTGTTCTAAAATATATCCTATAGATTTGAGATTTTTTATTTTTTTGTTTAATGTTTCTGTTATATTCGTCGTATATCTGTTTAACAGAAATGGATACGTTTGTATAGTTTTCTATCTTGTGTACTGTTATTTGTCTGTTTGTCTTTTTATTACTCAGCCATGGAGTTGTCAGTTTATTTTCGATCTACGAGTTTGACTGTCCCTCTGGTATCTTTCGCCCCTCTTTTATAGTTTTTGTTCACCTCAACTTTCTCGTTTGTTTTAAAGTCCATTAGCATCCTTTTTTTTACCCTTCTTATAATTAGAATAACAAATGTCCAAATCTACAAAAAAACATCCTTCAAATGTTCATAAAATACTAATCTGACATATATCAGTATTTATAGCTCTAAATTTTGTTTTAGGTTTAATAGTGACATCACAGTGACCTAATTACACTGATTGTCTACATTTTATCAAGACATTTATTTAACAATAAAACTAAATAATTTAAAGCATTGATGATATAAACGAACTCATCATAGATACCAGAACTAAAATTGTGTACGCCAAACTCGCATTTTGATTTAAGAGAGACGTTCGAATAAACAAAGTAATAAAGGCAAAAGAAAGTAAGAAATTGAAGAGCATTGAGGAAATGAAATTCCGTATAATTTAGTATGATAAAATACATTCATAACCTTAGATATTTAAGTCAATCTATCATTATACTAGTATTTAATTCTATAACCTTGACCTTTACATGACAAATATTGTATGGTATAAAT
Source organism: Mytilus galloprovincialis (assembly GCA_037788925.1). NCBI lineage: Eukaryota > Metazoa > Mollusca > Bivalvia > Mytilida > Mytilidae > Mytilus > Mytilus galloprovincialis. The sequence goes on from CM075332.1 coordinate 20,285,614, forward strand.
CGGTTATGTAATATAAGAATATCAAATCAAGTATCTACGATACAAATAGCAATTAAAATTACTTTTTTATTTATCATTTGACAATCATCATCAAATAAAAAGAAGAAATGGTCAGATTGAATAATCCATTCTCAATTTTATAAAAATGTTTCTTCTAACACGTAAATAAACTCATCATTGACACGAGGATTAAATTTTGTATTTACGCAAGACGCGTGTTTCGTCTACAAAAGACTCATCATGGACGCTCGAATTCAAAAAAGTTAAAAAGGCCAAAGAAACATTGTTAAAACAGGTAGGTTTTTTTTTTTTATTTTTAACAACATTTAATTCAAAAGGGGTTAATAATGACTCCCCTTCCATGAACACTTTTAACGTATTACTTTATGACTAAGTTTCCTTTCCCTGTCGATTACATAGTATTTTAATGAAAATTTACATTATAATGACGGAAGAGGAACAAATTAAACATATTGAACATAGCCTTCAATTATTATGCAAGAAAGAAAAAGTCACACATCTATTCTACGAATACGTGTACCTGCATTATGCATTATATGTATTACTTTTATAAATTCCATGAGGAATAAGTGTTTTGTGGTAATAATCATCACTTCCATAACATAAAAATAAATAAACCAAATATAGGTTGAATTCAAAAAATTAATGTCTTCAAACTAATTTACAGAGTTACAAAATTAAGCAGAATTCATAATATTTAACAAAATATATAAAACATGGAGCCACCTATTCACATATCACCTTGCGATAATACAAAACAAAGCTAATCCCAAATCCTGATGAAATTGCAATAACAAATGTTCGTAATTTTATATCTTTATATACATGTTTCACTCACAATCACACCTTTTTTTTACATTTTCTAAGAGTGAGGAATCAATAAAAATCGCGCATCTTTGGATGAAAAACTTAGGTTGATGTTTATACATAGAACAATTATTGTTGTTTCAAAATAAATTGTTATAATTTGTTAGCATTGCTAAATGAGTATTGAAACAATCATTTATAACAATTCTCCATCAAATCCACAAGGTGTAAAAAGTAAACAAGTTTAGGTCAAAGTACGGCCTTCAATACGGAGCCACGGCTCACAACGAACACGAAATACAAAAAAGTTCAGAAAACACTATTGTAAAAGAATTCTAACAGGATTATCTCATTTTGAACCTAGACATAAACAAATTTGTGAGTTAAAACATATTGATAAAAATAACGGGACATAAAACTCAAAACAAATTTCGGCAAACTGAATTGATATTAGAGGCTAATATGGACATCACATCAATCCATTTGGCTATCAGGTTCTTATAAGTCAAGTGTTTTTTTAATTTTGTATCTTTTAGCGTTCTTGATTAAGGTTAATCCAGAGAAGCGTTTGGGCAAACACAATTTAAATATTTGTTTTTTATTTTCGAAATTCTATTTTTAAGTTAATTATTTGTTAATATAAAAAAAAGAAGATGTGGTATGATTGCCAATGAGACAACTATCCACAAAAGACCAAAATGACACAGACATTAACAACTATAGGTCACTGTACAGCCTTCAACAATGACCAAAGCCCATACCGCATAGTCAGCTATAATAGGCCCCGATAAGACAATGTAAAACAATTCAAACGAGAAAACTAACGGCCTTATTTATGTAAAAAAATGAACGAAAAACAAATATGTAACACATAAACAAACGACAACCACTGAATTACAGACTCCTGACTTGGGACAGGCACATTCATAAATAATGTGGCGGGGTTAAACATGTAAGCGGGATCCCAACCCTCCCCCTAACCTGGGACAGTGGTGTAACAGTACAACATAAGAACGAACTATAAAAATCAGTTGAAAAAGGCTAAACTCATCAGATGGACAAACATACAAGTGGACGTGGCCGGGTACTTATACATCTGGACACAAAAAGACGCAATGAACAGATCTGAGAGTACTCGCAGTTATCTGACAGCTAGTTCAAAGCCACTAACAACTAATAAAAAAATCATGCATCTTAGACTAAACTATCAATCCGTACACATCCAACATCCAATGGATTTAGTGTAAAGACGTCATAAACAGCCAGAGAAAAACATGACCTTGTGCAATGCCAAGTTACAGGTATCGACAGATTGTAGATCTATGAATATGTATATGTATATAACATACTAGTAATATTTAGTTAGCTTATAATTTACTGATAACAAAATCAATATTTCTACCAATAAAAACAATATTCAATGATCTTATTACAGTGTTGAATAGGTATCCTTTCAGAATAAGTTTATTTAAAGGAGCGACAAGTTTACATGGGTCATTTCTAAATTTCCGGGCACGGTTAACAACATTTCCGTAAAAATGAGGATGTGCTATCGTTAAAATCAAAAACGTCACAACAGACACGGGAAAAGCGAACAAGTTGTGAAATATAAACACCGTAAGATGGTGCCAAAGGAACATCACCATCTAAAAATGGAAAATTAACAATAGGGAACGAAAAATTGTCTCTTTTGTCGTAAATTTTAGAGTGGAATTTCCCGTTTAAAACCGAAATATCTAAATCCAGGAAAGGACAGTTATTGTCGAATAAATTTGATTTATTTAAAGTAAGTTCCTTGGGGTAAATTTCAGCAGTATATTGAAAAAAATCTTGATTATTTAACGAAAAAATATCATCAAGATAACGGTAAGTGTTGTTGAATTTATCAATTAAATGCAATTTCGACGGGTCTTTACTGAGTTTAGTCATAAACTGTGATTCGTAACAGTACAAAAACAAGTCTGCTATTAAAGGGGCACAATAATTTCCCATGGGGATACCTACAACCTGTCGATAAACTTTGTTGCCGAAACGTACATAAATATTATCAAGGAGAAAATTAACAGCTTCAATCATCTCATCATACCTCCAGTAAGTATATCTGATATATTTACCTTTCTCATTTGAGAAGAAGGCTTTAAACGAGTTGCAGCAAATATATCTACATTCAGCTTTACCAAACGACCATTTAATTAAATTGAATATGCCTTCCGCAGAAATTTTGAAAAAAACTTAACTGATGAGTCTGTGTAAACCAGACGCGTATCTGGGGATACACTATTATAATTTTGAACTTTTGAAGAGGTTTTTTTTATAAGTTCCATGCTTCCGACGCGTTTGTCTGAATTTGCCTTCCTCGGGATTGTTCAAAGCCAAAAATTTGAAACCCAAAGATTTAATAAAAAAGGACTAAACAACTGAAGAAATGTATGACCAATCAAACCCTAAATAACAGCCAAATCCATCTTAATTTAACTTTTCCTGACAGAATTGAAAATTAAGGTTCTTAATACTTTATACATTTATAAACGAACAATCGATTAACAGGTTCATTCTTCCCATTATTGAAAATTAATTTAAATGGAAGAATATAATTCCCTCATGCAGCACTACAATTTTTTCCCTCTTTTTGATTTACTCTTTGTCATTTTTATTTATATGCTCTTCATTATTTTTAAATAAGCGCAACAGTAGTATACCGCTGTTCTAAATTCATAAATCGAGAGAGAAAAAACAAATCCGGGTTACAAACTAAACTGAGGGAAACGTATCAAGTATAAGAAAACTACGACTTAATTTTTTTTTTAAATTCAAATACTCCGGTCTTAGCATCACTGAAGAGACAGTTATTGTATAGATGCGTATATAATACAGAAAGATTGGTACCATTTATGTTAGTGAGAAAGATTTGTTATATAATAGTAGTAAAATTCAGTTAGGCATGTCTAGTAAGGGAGTATTTTTTAAATCCTTATATGTTTCATTTTAAAGGTAGCAATATGTATCCACCATCAAGTTTGCGATAAATAGGTTAGTTCATTCTGTAAAAAAAATACTCATTCGTAACATTTCTATTGCCAGAATGTCTTCCTACTAGTTGAATAAATGTGATTTGTCATTTATTGAATTTCGATCAAACAAACAACGAATATATTGTTTTTGACAGTTGTAGACTTTATATGATCTCTTTCAATAAAACAAATATTTGCAAAGATCAACCAAACAAACATACATTAGTAAGCTGATCCATATATCTGTTTATATCCGGTGTTAATAGATTTTAAATTGTTAAGAAATTAAAAGTCGAATGTACATAATAAGAGATGAAAAGTTTATACATTTAAAATCTTTTAAGTTAGGATAAAGTCACACGTATAGTGTAACATATTTGCGTATGTAGTCTGATATAAAACAGCAAAATCAGCATTTACACGAATTTAACTTAATGTTGTAAAATTATTTTTGCAGCATTCTTATTTTCATATAGAATAATGATTGGTAATACATTTACTACCTAAATCATCAAAAATCTGGTGTTACAATTCAAATTCTGTTGTTAAAAGAGTGTTCTAATTTTTTAAGGTCTTTCTTAAAACTTAATGTAAGAATGCCACACTTTGGACAAAAGGCAAAATAAAACTTTATCGGTGTATGCAGTGTCCCTGAAGATTGACCAATAGTAATACATTTTATTCTTATTGTAACTGCTAATAAAAGATAACTTTTCTATATAATTTTCCTGATAACTCACAAACTTGTATATCACAGGTAAATAAAATTTAAACCACAAAATCAATAAAAATGTGTGAATTAATTGTTGATGAACAATTTCAATTGACTTTAAACGATAAAACTACTGAGAGGAAATCACCTAATTTTTAAAGACCTTCTAAAAATAGCTAAGGAAATGATAACAGATGACTTCCGCGTTTCCTGTGGTATTATTATATGTATTATACAATACCAAATTCCCCACAGAGGCTAGGTTATCTGTTGAATAAGGCTACTTCTCAGTGGATGAATTAAAAGTTATTCCAAATTTTAAAAATAGATACATCCTTTTTCAAAATACATATAAATATATTGTCTTAGTATGTCTACAACATAATTCAAGTAAGACAAGAACACAAGAAGCCTAAATAAGTTAACAAGAAAATAATACAAGATGAATTTTATCAATGTAAGCAACAATAATTAATTGTACAAAATGCAACTAGTAGTTTTTATGAAGTAGCTATTCGTACATGATTATATTTATTACGACCTTAATCTTATTTTAAAATTTTATATAGTAGCAATATAGCTTTATTCAATATTTGAGAATGCGAAATTATAAACTTTAAAAACTGATACAAATTGTCAGTAATAGCTCTGACTTAGTTTATAAAATTTAATGAAAACCAAACGTTACCTTTATAACAAAACTATTGTATTTAATCCAAAATTGTGAAAAAAAAATGTCTTTATAAATTAAAGATTTATACATGTGATTGACATAAATTTGACTTTTCAAATTGATTTTTTTATTCATTTCCAGATCCTTAAAGCTGTCGTACTATTCATCTGCTACAGTATCATATCTGTCAAAAGTGCCCCCACATGTACAGATCCATCAAATTTACAGACCCGATTCAATAGTTTAAATGGAGGTATAGATTACAGATCATTATTTTTCACGGAAGGTTGGACACAGAACACACTAGAAGCTGACTTCGGTCAACTTGTATATTTTGGTATAGATAAAGTTCAAAGCAGCTGTCCTTCAACATTTTTAAAAGGATCTAATCTTCCTTTAATGGTACGTACATCATGCCCATGGTATTTAGAGAAGACTCCATACAGCGCTGAAACATTTCCCCATGAAATCTATAGAGCTAGCACTAAATGTACCAAGTGTATTGACGCTTCCGGGGATCAAAAATGTTCACCAATTCAACAGAAAATCCAAGTATTAAAAAGAGCAGGTTGCACAAATGGATATTATAAATATGAAGTAACTGAAACGTATATTCCAGTAGCCTTTGTATGTGAACAGCCAAGAGAAGTCGTTAATGATGTACAAATAACCACTGCCCGTCCACCAGCTGACGGACCAGAGGAAATGTAAGGTCTATGATATCCAACACATCCTTTCCAGAGTAATTGGAACAAGCATTGTAATGTCCTATGGACATATATGAACATGGTTGTATATTTATGATTTTAAATTGTATAATACTCAAATCAACGGTTACATGAGTGCAATTTCCGTCCGCAATCAAACAGTCTCGAACTGAAGCTAGTCACTGCCTTTGTGTGTGTATATGATTGTATTTATTTCCGTGAACTTGATACTGATAATGTTTTAAGACATTCCATTTGATATTATGTGTAAATGTTTGAGTGTGTGTATTGTGTGTATTTTTTTTTCTTTGTTAAAATTAAATTTGTAAATGTATAAAATTGGTTTTAAGGGGTTTTATGTATTTCATTTTTTTTAAATGATGCTTTAAATGTATTATTGTTTAATGTTCGTGTAAATAGTTATTGAAATATCCATGTTTACTGTTCGAATTGTAGTCAATGAAACAGGGTTGTATTTGTTTATCAAAGTCGTAGTTAAAATGTGAATGTAGTTTAAGAATATTATAGATTTGCTCAAATTCTCAAATTGAATCTTATCATACATTTTACAATGTATTGTTTTTATGCTCTTTTGCTATTGTTTTAGTGTTGCATTTATTTTTTACTGCTTTTCTTTAATAAAATTGATAAGATATTTATTCTGCTTTAAATATGTCTGCAAATAAAACTCTTTTACAAGTAAATACATATAGCCAGGAAAAAAATTATACTATACATAAAACATATTCCTCATTTCTAATTCATAAACAGCAGGAGAGAACCTATAGTATTACTGTTAATTTGTAAAATATACATAACATTCATTCTTAGTAACATATACAAAAGAAGATGTGGTATGATTGACAATGAGACAACTCTCCACAAGAGACCAATCTGACACAGAAATAAACAACTATAGGTCACTGTACGGCCTTCAAAGTCCATACTGCATAGTCAGCTACAAAAGTCCCCGACATAATAGTTTGTTCTAAATGAGAACAGTATACAACTGGACATTTCAAAAACTGTTTGAAGGGAAAGCTAATTCTACCAAATGACACCTACAGCATTAAATTTGTGAAGCAAAGCACGCTCACAAACAAAGTTTGACTTAAAAAAACATCTACTGGCTAGAAACACAGAGTTTCTAAAATCAGACAAGTGTCTATATAGTTTTTAAATGTATTAAATATTTCATAAAAAAGTCTTTCATGTCTATAATATAAGAGGGTCATTCAAAACTCATACGTCGCACAATTAACTGACAGAGCCATGGCTAATAAGAAAAGACAAACAAAACACAACATATAAAACTAAAGATGGATCAACACAAACCCCACCAATCTGTTTCTTGTTTAGCAATGGCGTTGTCAGTTTGAAAATGACTTCAGCATTGAAGTTACATATATTCACTGAACGAAATGTAAATTTGATTGAGCAGGGCCAGATTGGCAGTGATTTGCAAGTGAAAATGGTGACATCCCTTTAAACTTAATTACTTTCCCATAACAGTACTGTTTTTGAAATTGATGACTGTAACAGCTTTAAATAATAATACCAAAGGGGCTTTTAAAAAGTCGTAAGTTGTAGAAACAGTAGCAAAAACAAAACACCTGAATTAGCATTGCCTGAAAACATTCGCTGAAAATAAAATTTGGACGACGCAAAAACAAACAAACTTAACATCGCTGAACACTATTGCTCTGTTTTGGTCAGCAACTATTATTGTTCAATTAAAACCAGTGTTAAGATACCCTTTGATAAGCCTTCCCTGAATACATAGAAATAAAGGTCTTTTGAGGCTTGGGTTCCGACATTATTAAGGACGTCTTATTCGTATAAAATGCCGTGCATTTAAAAGCGTTTAGTTTTAAGTTAAACATGCAGGAAACAAGAGGTATTTTTATCGAATTGCTTCTAACGAGGTGCGCTTAGTGCACAACGTTTGGGTAACAAATAATGAAATATCATTATTGGCACGGGATATTCATTGTATCACATGTTTACCAAACCAGGGCCCTTAATTCCACAAATTAGATTTAACATCGCGTTAAACAGCTATTTATTATCTGCTTGGAATCACCTTTAGTTTCGTAATATGAACGGCTATGGTTCCATGTTTTGTGTAAAATGGAATAGCTTGTCATTTGTTGAATGTCTAATGTTTAAGCTATCTCCATCAAATCACTACATTTTCGGCGTACGCTGTTGTAAAAACAATACCAAGAAAACATTTGATTCTGAAACGGCAAATTTCAATATCAATCGTAATATTAGGAATTTAAATAAATATTATACGAAGGAAAGCATAAAAACTCAAAATCGGAAAAGCGTAGCATGTAGGCAGAAATTAGTTGGTTTCGGTTAGTTAGAAAATATTTAAATGTGTAAGTCACCACTGTACAACGGGAGGTAATACGTATAAAAAATATAAAGGACGCCGCATTTTTGCGCCTGTCCGTATTCGGGTGCCTCTGGCTTTTGTCAGACTTGTATGATTTCTAATTTTAGTTTATTATGTATATTTCGGAGTTCAGTATGACGTCCAATATCACTTACAACTATACATTTTTGTTTAGGGGCTAACTCAAGCACGCCTCCGGATGCGGTAGTTTCTCGCTGCATTGAATATCCATTGGTGGCCTTCGGCTGTTGTCTGCTCTTTAGTCGGGTTGTTGTCTCTTCCGAAATATCGTCAGCCTAAATCCATCAATTGGAAATACAACTTCAACATTTTGATGGATTCAGTCGAGGATTATGCCAGACAATGGACTAAGAGAGAAGGAAGACGTAGACACTCTTTCCGAATTGATTAAGGCTGTGAAGTCGTTGATACAAATCACAATTAAGAAACTGAATGGGTCTATCAATGTCCATGCTACGTCAATCTTTAAAGACCCAAAGACACTTATCCTACCTCCATGACAAATATGTTATTGTCCCCGCAGATAAATCCCCAAACAATATCGTTTTTGTGTGTAAAACTGATTACATTAACTGTTTGATAAACGAATTAGGTATTGACAAATCACTTGGAAACTCAACATATACCATCACAACACTTACCAAAGATAAAATCCTAGATATTTATAGGTCTGTTCTATGTTCCTTTGGAATTTCAACCAAAGATGAAGAACTGGATCTTCCATCACTGTATTGGATACCTAAACTACATAAGTGTCCTTACAAACAACGGTATATTGCTGGGTCTTCAAAGTGCTCCACGAAACCTCTTTCTAAATTATTAACATCTATTCTATCAGCAATCAAAGCCGGACAAAGTTATTGTGAAACTGCCTATTCTAGAGGTGGCGTGAATCAGATGTGGATACTAAAACAATCCAAAGATCTTTTAAAGTACATACAATCTAACTCTCTTTCATCTTCCAATAGAATTAAAACATTTGACTTTTCTACACTTTACACAAGTATTCCACATTCCAAACTAAAGACTAAATATTAGAGTTGGTATTGTTTCATAAAAAATAATGACCAAAGTAAAAACAAGTATCTTGTCTTAGGGAGAGATAAATCCTACTTTGTAAAGGATCACTCTGATTAAAAAAAAATTGTCTGAATCTGACGCTATCAAGATGGTTGATTTCTTGATTGACAACCTATTTGTTACGTTCGGAGGACGTGTTTTTAACAGACTGTCGGCATTCAAATGGGAACCAATTGTGCCACTCTTCTTGTCGACTTGTTTCTTTATCATTATGAGGCTGATTTCATACAGGAACTTCTTAGGAAGAAAGATAAGAAGTTAGCAATATCCTTTAACTCTACTTTCCGCTATATAGATGATGTTCTCTCACTAAATAATTCAAAATTTGGTGAATTTGTTCAGTGCATCTATCCAATCGAACTAGAGATAAAGGATACAACAGATACAGTTGAGTCGACCTCATATCTTGACTTACATCTAGAATTTGACAATGAGGGTTGGTTGAAAACAAAACTTTACGACAAAAGAGATTATTTCAGCTTTCCAATTGTGAACTTTCCATTTCTATGTAGCAACATTCAAGCAGCCCCTGCATACGGGGTATATATCTCCCAAATGATACGACATTCTCGTGCTTGTATTTCCTACCAGATTTTCTTGATAGAGGTTTGCTTTTCATAAGGAAGCTATCAAACTGGTGAAGTTGAAATCATTCCTTCGTAAATTTGCGGACGCAATCCCGAGTTGGTTGACCGTTAAGAAATAACCGTTTCACAGATGATATCGGATATGTTCCTTACGTCGTAACTACATTCCCCTTCCCTTTTATGAATGTGAACTACCGAAATAGACTATTTGCCGGATTTGTTATAACATGAGCAACACGACGGGTGCCACATGTCGAGCAGGATCTGCTTACCCTTCCGGAGCTCCTGAGGTCACTTCCAGTTTTTGTGGGGTTCGTGCGGATTAATCTTTTGCTTGTATATGTTGTGTCATGTGTACTATTGTTTGTCTGTTTGTCTTTTTCATTTCTAGCCATGGCGTTGTCAGTATATTTTCTATTTATGAGTTTGACTGTCCCTCTGGTATCTTTCGTTCCTTTTTTTTAACACATTCCCCATTTCCATTCTCAATTTTATGATGAGACAATAGCTAGCTTTATTTACATTAGTTAGAGCTTTGTGGAAACAGTCGGATGTGTCCTTGTACTTACTGTTTCTATCTTTATATTTTACAGTTATGATTTAGAGAGCTGTACTATCATTGACGTTAATAGTGAATGCATGTTCATGTATTGTTTTCAACATATCATGTTGGTTGAACGTTAAAACCATTTCACAGATGATATCGGATATGTTCATTATGTCGTAATTCCAATAACCTTCCCTTTTCAAGAATGTGAACAACCGAATAGGCTAGTTATCGGATTTGTTATAATATAAGCAGCACGACGGGTGCCATGTGTGGAGCAGGATCTGCTTACCCTTCCAGAACATCTGAGATCACCCCCAGTTTTTGGTGGGGTTCGTCTTGCTTAGTTCTTAGTTTTCTATGTTGTGTATTGTGTACTATTATTTGTCTGTTTGTCTTTTCTGTTGTTCCCATGTTTTGACTTTTGTTTATTATGTCTGTTTTTTTCACGCATCGTTGTAAATATAACGGAATTTGATGCGACTGTCATATAAATGAGTGTTTTGGCGCTATAAAACCAGGTCCAATACACCATTTTCTACATTTGAAAATGCCTGTACCAAGTCAGGAATATGACAGTTTTTGTCCATTCGTTTGATGTGTTTTGTCATTAGATTTTGCCATTTAAGGAATGCTGTAATATTTTTTTCTGTCTATGAAGAAATAGCATAAAAAATGTGGTGCACACTGAATAACGCGCTTAGCGGGTTATTTAACAGTGTGCACCACATTTTTTATGTTATTTCGATTTTAAACCGTTGAAAACCATGAAAAAACGCTGATGACGTCACGGTCACATGACTGAATTATGTCTATGGGCTGATAACAAAATAACGTCAGCCAATCAGAAGACGCGTTACATCCAAAATTAAATTATTTGAATAGAACTTGACGATTAAATTTTCCTCGGAGTTACGTATTTTTGTGATTTACTTTTTATGTATAAATATAATATATATCTTTTTAGGAATTATGCATGATCTCTAGAAAACTATGTCAGGGATTACATGTATGATGACATCTTTTAAACAAAACTGTTCAAATGTTAAACACAATATTCTATTTTTCTCATTTAAATTTGAATGACATCGAGTTATGCACATCTGTCCTTTCCGACACCAACATCTATTCGATTCACATTATTTAGTTAATGCCACAAATGTCCACTTGAATTAAAGCATTGTTTTTCAAATGTTGACCTTTTGACGAGGCTCTGTACTTATAAATCCCATCATTGTGTTATTGTGCCACTGTTTGTTTACATATTTGTTCGTTTTTATTGTGATTGAGCTAATGTACTGTTGATTGTTGTATCTCTGTATGATAATCCTGAAATCATATCAATGAATTTGTAAAAAAAATGAGATTAAAAGTGATTATGCGTAATCCTTATTTCTTGAATAATCCATAATGTTAGGGACGACATCAAAAAATCAATTAAGGATAAAAAAAAACTTAATTCGAATAGTTTTGGGGTGGGTGGGGTAAAACTTGCTGCAATTTTTGTTTAACTGACATCATTTTTACATGTTTTTATATATGCCCTTATTGGTCAATCAATTTTTCCCAAATTAAGTTAAGAGGTGGGGTAGGGGGTCAGTGAAAAAACTATATGAATTAAGTTTTTTTTATCCTACATTGAACTTTTGACGTCGTCCCTTAAAATAATGATTATACCAATTCATTGAAACACTTTTACGTCCATTCATTATTTCATAATGATAAAACAGGAAATAAACGCTTTGTTGAATTTAAGTACAGTGTCACTAGTTTGTAAAAACCAAGGTAAAGGTAAGCGGGAACTTATCTAACACTTCAATATCGTCTTCCCTTTAAATTATGTATACTTTATATGTATCTACATATCCATTAGCTTACTTCCGCATTGCAGATAAATCTACCACACACCTGCTTCGGGCAAATTGGTTCGTGAACCTATGGTGTAGTTAAAATATTTGTATTTATCTTCAATTTAGGAAAAGAAGTCGGCAATTATCTATTTCTATCAGTAGCATTGAAAAGAATAGAATAGAAGTTTAAACATACAAACATAACCTCTCCTGGGCTGTTTACCGAATATATAAACATAAACAAAACAAATAATACAGGGGTGTGTTTAATATCATAGCTACTACGATGGACTACGTAGATTTCGACTACTGATCATAAACACTGCATTATCTATATCACTATAATGAATTACTTAATTGATTTTCATTGGTACTTTGATAGGAACAAACATATATACTGCAACTGTGCTATTTGAGCAGTCAAATTGCATTGACCGTATATTCATATGTGATATACAGTCACTGACCGTATATCACCTTGTTTATGACGCTGACAATGTGTTTCCGTAGAGTTTTATTTATGACGTCAATAAAACATACAGATTCGCGGAAATTTTACGTCTTTCGCTCAAAATTAAGAAATGATGATTTTTACCCTAAATACTTCATTTAGAACAGTTATAAGAGGTGCAGTATATAAAGAATAACCATACATTGTCTCGAAATATCAATGTTATTTGTACTCGGCTCGGCACAGCCTCGCTTTCTACCTGTTTCTAAGCCTTGTACAAATAACATTGATATTTCGAGACAATGTATGGTTATTCTATATATATTATAGTCAGCCTAGCTGCGTAGAACATGTACATCATTCAACATAAAAATATATCTACGAAAGCCCAGAGAGATCATGCGAGATCCGATATTCGAAATTCGAGCGTAACCAATCAGAGTTTCTTGTTTTTTAGACCAATGAAATGAAGAGATAACAACATGATTAAATCGTGAATAGATATCTGGCGTATTAGTAACTAGTATATCAAAACTAATCCCACGAGAGGGTCAGTTCTACAGATAGCTATCTGCTACAATATTGAACAGTTTTTTTTTAACAATCTCGATCGAAGTAGTGATATATGCCTTTTTATGTGAATAACATTAACGGTACCAATGACATAGCACAGCACAAAATGCGCATTCAGGTAAATAATGACAATTCAGTGATGCTCGGCACCAATTTATTTGAAATTCGATAGCCTTATACAAACATCAACAGCAGATAAAATAAAAGTAAACAAATTAAATATAAAGCCAACCCCGTAGATGGAATCAGATCTATGCATTAGTTAAATGCATTCCTTTTTCGAAATGTTACAACAAATGTGAAAGTGAGGCGAAATATACCAACGAGGTACATTGTAGTCAACTGATAGATCTGATAATGCCATGCCACTAAAAACGTCCAACAGACAAACAACAGTACACAAAACTCACATAAAAACCAAGAACTGAGCAACACGAACATCAACAAAAATTCGGGTCCTACAGCCCGAATCTCTATGTAGTTTTTGTAATGTTTTTTTTGTGAATAAATTAGAAAAAAATATATAATTTTATATATTATAACGTGACAATATTGGTAGTTATGCGATAATCTCATTTCAAATTGACAAAACTCAGGTAAAAAAAAATAAGAAAATGCTTGTATCAATAAAGGTCGAATATGAATTGCATTACACCTGACAGCGACTGTGTTGAATTGTTATTATCAACTTCCACTTTTAATGTGGTACCTAACACTACAGGGAGATACCTCTGTAAAATCAGCAGAACGTTTTAACGACGTTGTGTTCATAAAGGAATATTAATCTTCTCAATGATCAAAATAAGTGTTTGTCAAACTGCTATATAACCAGTGTAATTTTTCTGAATAAATGGTTGGTTCAATTTTTTGGAAATTTTTATATTTTTGTCAAAGGGTCAAAGTTAACACTTTGTCAAAATTTTTAAGAAAATTAAGCGAGCCAAATTAATTTTAGTTAAAGTGTTAGGTACCACCTTAATTTCATTTTTAGCGCTCGTTTAAATTGAACAAGCAAGTTTGTTTCCCATTATAATATTGGTCTATCAATTTAAACGACAGGTATGTCAACTGATAAAGAATGTCAGTGTTGATACAAGATACCCATACATAAATATACAGTCACAGGTGAATGATGACTTCCGGGTTTATAAGGTACATGAACATTCGCTTTGTAATAAAATCTGATAAGATGTCTAACAATTTCACTATTTAATTTAAGGGTAGAAATCAGATTTCGGGATTTAGTTATAGGTCAAAGCATCATTTGTGTTATATTTAGTATATTTTGTTTTCAAAAGAACACACAGTTATAATGTGCTTAGTTAAGATTTAGAAAATATGCTTTTATTTATGCTTTTATTTATGCGCTATCTTTAGCTGACTTCGAAATGAAATTTATATTTTTTCTATCACAATCTCATATTAGAATAGCCTTACACTGATTATATAAACAAAAAGAATATGTGATATGATTGCCAATGAGACAACTCTCCATAAGAGACCAAATGATATAGAAATTAACAATTTAATGTCACCGTACGGCTTTCACCAATGAGCAAAGCCCAATACGCATAGTCAGCTATAAAACATGACTTCTTGATAATAAACTGTTGGTCTCTATGTAAAGATCTCTGGCCTGTGTTAGTCTTCTATGTTTTCTTTTAAAAGTTCATTTATATGTTTTGGAGTTTAGTATAACGTCCATTTTCACTGATCTAGTACAAATATTTATATAGAAGCCAGCTGAGGCCCATATCCGGATGCTCTTTGGTCGGGTTATTGTCTCCTCGACATTCTCCCCATTTCCATTCTCAATTGTATCATAATTATACTGATTCTGAATACGTTTTATATAATTTGTTCATAAAGATTAGATTTTTTTACCTAAGAAAAGAAAAGGTTTTGTTTAATCTAATTTAAAAAATTTAACAAACATTTTATTTTGGACGATTATCGTTCCGGGTTTTTTCCTCTAAACTATATTGCACCACACTAAACTATATTGCACCACACATTTTTTTTTTAATTATTTATTAGTCCTAAATTGAATTTTGGGGATCTGGATGTTTTTTTCAAAAATAATGAATAATGGCCAAAAAATCAAAGAAAAGAGACAAATGAGCAAAACAAAAAAACGAGCAGTGAAGAAAAACGTGATGAAAAAAGAATAAAGAATAACTATGAAAATTTAAAAAATAAAATAGGTAGTAAAAATACTGAACAGAAATGAACCATGTAAAAATAATCAAATAAATCATATAGTAAAAGGTTTTCATGATTTTTCAAAGAATAAGCGTTATTCTTAAAAGAAAAATACCTCAAAAACGTATTAAATTGTTTTCACATGTGAAGGAAACCCCCTCCCTTTTTACATCCATATCCTCAGTTCTTTGACTCCAAGTTTTCATGTCATTGCTCACAGCTATGTAATAATTAATACAAAAAAATAGTTCAGTGATAATGGACGTCATACTGTACTATTAAAAAGCAAACAAGACTGACTTGGGACAGGAGCAAAATGTGCGTTATCGGTTTATTTTCGATCTATGATTGTGATGATAGAATTCTATATCTAGCCTTTGTTAATCATTTTTGTGGGTTTTGTTTTTTTTTTCTTATACATTTGTTTTGGAGTTTAGTGTGGCGTCCATTTCGCTGAACTAGTATACATTATTTTTTAGAGGGCAGGTGAAACCCGCCTCCAGTTGCTTGATTTTCGATGCGTTATAGACCACTTAATGCATGGCCTTTTGCTGTGTTCTGCTCTTTGGTCGGATTGTTGTCTCTTTGACACATTTTCCCGTTTCCAATCTCAATTTTATATCATATGAATAAATCATGTTTAAGTTAAGCATTGATAAAAGTGTGGATCAAATAAAAAAAAAAGAAGATGTGGTATGATTGCCAATGAGACAACTATCCACAAAAGACCAAAATGACACAGACATTAACAACAAAAAGATTCATTCTATACACTGAACGAGAAATCAAGCAGCGAGTCTCAGTATGATAAGACTTGGTATGAAAGTGTAATAGCAAAAATACCCGGCTACAAGGTAAATTAAAATGGGAAATTCCATAAAACCTAACAAAACCGAAAGCTCGACTCTATGCATCAAATCAACGATTTTCAGTTGTACTTTTTATTCTCCATGTATTGATAAAGTTAAGAAGTATTAAGAGGCTCATGTATATAGACCAAGGTCAGTAAGGGAAATATCTCTTAAAATCATCAGTTCTTTTGTGTCAACCATTTTCATAGATATATTCTAAGCTTCTAGGATGCAAAGAGTATTTCCAATCTGTTTCAGATAAATGTTTAGAATAAACTGATGAAACTTGGCGTTTACAAACGCATGATTGATTTCAAGAGTTATCTTCCTGAACCAAGGTCTATCCTCTAAAGTTCTAACTCCTTCCTGAAATGTTGAAATTAGTTTGGGGTTGGGGTTTTTGTTGTTCCTTTTTGTTGTTTGCTTCTCAATTATTTAAGTTTTAATTCAAACATCATTGGTTACAAGAATTTGAGCTTTTAGCATACAAATTGTACATGAAGCTTATCAAGAAAACCGGTACAGACGCATCAAATGTGTTTGGTGTGGGTTTTTTTTTTTAATATTTGTATCTGATTTGATAAATAAATAAAATATGAAGTGTACTAGTATTGTCTAGTGTTATTATTGTAACCTTTGTTTACCTCTTAAATATATTAAAAGAGGACCTGTATTGTGTGTGTTTCATGAAAAAAATGACAAATTTAAAAACAAACAAGAGATTTATTTCCGAAAAAAATGCATATAAATGTATATTTGTATAAAAATATTAAAAGTATTGAAAATATTAAAAATATTGAACAATGTATAATCTCATTGTATAACATGGACAAATAAATTAGAGTTATAACAGTTTAACAAATAAATAAATGTGATAACAATATAAATAATTAACGGACTGGTACCGGGGCGTCAATAATACTAGCTATCGTCACTGATTGGCCAGTTTGCTCTACTTCTCTAGCCTGGGCACAAACATAGGCTATCGGTAATGGTTGAGTCTTTTCCTTGTAAACGTACAACCCATCACTGTTGCACTGCGTTGTGCGTTCCAAAATTTTAATTCTGTAATTTAATGGTTCACAACTTTTATGTGACCCGATGCAACTTGTACAGTTTGTTTTGGCGTAATATAAACTTTTTGGAAATATACCATCACGTTGATTTTCTGATCCAATCGTCCATGGACAAAGGCTTCTGAACATCAATGGGTCGTTACCTTTCCCTGTAACCGTACAGAAACTTGGACTGGAAGCACGGGAATTACTCATACTGACTAATGCGTTAAACCTGGCATCAATATCATTTTCTGTCCAATCAGAATCCAGAAATAATTTTCGCATATCAAGTCCATTATTGAGCTCATTGAAGCGTGACTGGAGGAAAGTGTCGTTAGGGTCGCTGCAAGATGAGTTTTTGAAAACAGGAGCACCCTCTAATAATTGTATTAACAATGAAAATAGTAGACTGTATATGACCTGAAATTTAAATATATTTCACTCATTAGAAATACGTCTTGTTTAAAACTCCAGAGAGAAAAGCTATGGTCAAGTCACTCGAAGGGTTAGATTCTCATTATGAAACATATTTTATGTGAATAAGACCATTGCGTAATGACATGAGTTAGAGTGAGAAATATATAAATGATGAATGTCGTCTTCTGATATTAAAAAAGTTAGTGCAAGTACCTGTTTAGGTATTAGTAAGATTTAAAATATACGTTTTCAACAATTGTATGAACGAACTTACAATAATCAATCGATAAGGCATGTGCGTCATTAATCACTTGAAATTTTCTAATTAATTTGATTACATTGCTTAGTTTTTGCTTTTGACACTTTTTATCTTGCACAAAGGGCGTAAGTTTTATGTAACAAACATTCCCTTCAAGCCGATTATGCAATTAATATATATGTTTTCATTAATTCGCGTATTAACACAATCTACGAACAAAAAAACGAAAGTGCCTTACTTGATTTTTCATTGCAGATGATTTGTTTCTTATTTCAATGTACATGTGTTTTCACAAATATATTTCATTCATAATAAAACTATTTCGAAATTTAAATATTTATAAAGAAAAAAAGCGGATTTCCTGAAACAAAATAAATTATTCGCATTTATAATGATCAATGAATGAAAACCTTTCCTCTCTGATAACAATTTTATAGGGGTGGCAACAAGACCAGCTTTTGCTATTTCGTCATAAGATGATAATAGCTTATCAACTTATATTGAGGGGGATTATATGCAACATCATAATATGAAGGGGTATCTGTAGTATACTCTTAAACAAGTGAAACACAACAACTTTACAATGACATTAGGTTTAGTTCTTTAGCACCTATTTGACTGCAACGTCTTTTATGTGAAAACGACTACACTCACAAATCATTTAAACTATTCAGTAATTCAGGGGGCATAGAGTGCCATCTTACCTTTAGGCAAATAAAGTCATGGTCATATATAGTCATGTCTTCTTAGTGGGACGGGTCAGTACCATTTGACAAAATCATTCTTCGTGGTGATACAAGTATAGGATTTGGCACATACATGTACGTTCTTAATGGTGTACTTTGAAAAGAATAATTAAAAAGGGTAGCAAACATATTTTACGGATTTTTCACGGTGGTCGTCTTGAATTTAAAATTGACATCATTTTGTTCAATTATGGAAATTGAAACCAGACCAACACATTTTGCAACGTGATATAGGTATGCGTCATATGTAAGATATTTCTAAAACCGGAAGTTAGTGATCGACCGATATTCGACCGGAAGTTGTATTCAAATTAGATAAATAAACTTTCATTCACTCAATCAATTAACAATTTGAATAAAAGACAAGCAATTTTTATGCAAAAGGGAACATGCATTTGATGTCTTTTACTTGGATATAGACGTCATTTTGAAAATCAAAGATTATTAGATAACCGCCATGATAGGAAGAATTTTTTTGATGCAAATCCCCTTAATATGATTACATGCACATAAAGGCAAGTTCTCACAAAGTTCCGTGCTTGCATTACCATTTGTATGGTTTTTGTGGCAACCTGTTAAACTATCTTGACTTGACCTATATTCAACAGTTAAAATCATGTCTAAAAAGGGTGTCCTTATGGTAAGCGGGATGTATACGTACAAATCCACGTCCGGTATAGAATAAAAGAAGTCGATACCACTGCCTCGTATAAAGGGAGTACCACTTCTATGAGAGATGTACTTTTGCCAAGTGAAAATACTGCCCTATTTCACCTACCCTCATAACTTTGATAGGTGTGCATTAGAAGTAAGAAGTTTGAACACCCTCAGTTTTTGGTGGGGTTCGTGTTGCTTAGTCTTTAGTTTTATATGTTGTGTATTGTGTTCTATTATTTGTCTTTTTCTTTTTTAGCCATGCATGCATGCGTTGTCAGTTTATTTTCGATCTATAAGTTTGACTGTCGCTCTGGTATATTTCACCCCTCTCTTGAAGCAAAACATCCATCCCGTCAAACTTGTGTTTTTTCATACAACGGACGTTATTTTACAGAGGTGTCATACCTTCAGATATTATAGTTCAAAGGGTCAAAATAGTGACCTGACATTATCCAGTTTATGGTGGGGTTCGTGTTGCTAAGTCTTTAGTTATCTATGTTGTGTATTATGTACTATAGTTTTTCTACTTGTCTTTTTTTAGCCATGGTATTTCAGGTTGGGTTTTTTTATCTATGAGTTTGAATGTCCCTCTGGTATCTTTCGCCCTTCTCGTTAAATTTGTTTTTGTCAAACTTTCTGATCAATTCAATTTGCAGAAATTGACTATTGTTACAAGTTATGTGAATAGTCATGACAAAATTGCCACTGGACGTTGGGCAAACAACAATCAACTAAGTCATCACTAAATAAAACTTAATCATCATTAATTCATACACGAATGTTTAACTAAAATAGAGACTATATGTTAGTCATGTCAGAGAGCAAATACTTTAGAAAATACCAATCTTGAATAGGATACATGCACAAAATGCAGATGTTCAAACAAACAAAAGATAAGAAGTCATGGACCGCCTCTGTGTAGCCAATAGTGGTGATAGTGGTGATAGTGGTGTTAAACACCATTAATCAAGCAATATTCAAAACTCGTAAAAAAGAAACATTATTGTTCGTTTATTTTGCGTTAAGGTTTTGCAACGGTAAATAAGAAAACTAGAAGTAGATTATTTAATATGTACTTATATCATTTGGCTTCAAGAAAATTGTGCGTTTCTTGTGTTGTTGAGTATGTAACATAGTACGGGGAAATATTAATTGTTGTAAATCCGCCACTTTTCCCCTTCATTTCCCATTGTTTATCCAAGGCGACATATATGATGTCAAACATGTACCCTGTAATTGGACAAAATGAATCAAGCCCATGTGTCTGCATATACACGTGTGGTAAATTTTTGATTGGAATGTGGATTTGTTTTGTCAGTATTAAACATTATGTAATCCGATATTTTGTTTTAAAATAACTGTAAATGCGCATTTAATTTGCTATTTATACTATAGGCTTATATTCGCATATTTGAAGAAAAAAAAGTAAAAATGCGGATTGTTCCTTGTATAGTTTGAATGGATTATGACGAAGAACAGTTGGCATGAAAGATACAATATTATCAAATCGTATACGGTCTTCTTAATATGGTTTTGATATCTCAAGTTGCACATTTCCAAAACTATGGTGAAAACGAAAATATAATAAAAAGAAATCATAAAAGGTATATTTAATGCAATTATTTCAGTTGTAATGACTCTACACAGCATTAAAACAATTCAATAGGGGCTTTATTGATTGATTGATTGATTGATTGTTGGTTGCTTTACGCCGCATTAGCACAAAAAGGCTATATCGCGGCTTTAGGCTGGGATCCTCGCTCAATGCTCGACTTATAATACAACATCTTCTTATCTCTATGTTTATAATCATGATTAAATTGCAACCAGCAGATTTGAACAGCATGTTCTTGCTTTATATCGTTTAGGCTTCATTCTTTCTAGAGCTTCTTTAAGGATGCATAAGTTATTGTTTATATAAAAATAAAGGTGGCGGTGGTTATAAGTCAAACAGACATCAACCTAAAGACATAAATATTAGACGTGTACAGGTCAATAAACTATCTTAAATAATACACTTGTGTCAAAACAATATATTAAACAAAAATTCGCCTCGAATCCAAAATCCAGAGAGTCTCATTCCAATGTGTTTTTGAAACCTTATGAAATGATGGAAAAACAATCAAAAGCTTTGAAATTGACAACAAACTCAAACTCAATATTAAAATTGATTGTATTAAAAAAAAAGAATTAGTCTTGACGTTACCTTTACCAAATAAAGAGTTTTTATAGTATAAGTTCTGTACATGTGTAATTCAAGGGTGTTGAATGCAAAGCAGGAGATGCTAACCCGGTCTAGTCGCCCCTTTTGAAGTTTCTTCATGTTTGTTTGTTAAATTGACTGTCGCCTTCACGGTTTTTTGTTCGTGTGAGGAAAGTTGTAAACATTCTTTTTTATATCTTTTGTTGAAGACATGCAGGCGGAACACAAGACAATGATTCCAAAAAGATTTAAATCAAAGCACAGACTATCAAAATTCTGACCTTTTTCACGTGAACACCACAATTTCAGTTACATGTATGTCACGGGACTGATTATTCTACCAGACAATCGGTATCCAGATAAGCCTAATTGAGCGCATTCCGAGCTGAATTGATCTTTTACTGATATGAATCAGAATGTACACAATTAAAATAAGGGCTTTAAATAGTCTTGAGGACGCTACAGAACATTAACGTTGTAAGATGTGTACAGGAAACTAGCTAAATAACAATAACATTAACAGATTTGTAGGATCAGCATAAGTACGAAAATTAAAATGTTTGGCAATACGAATTCCTATTGAAACCGGAATTACTTTTTAAGCCCTATTTCTTCAAAAATGATATTAAACTCTAATAAACAGACTTTTTTATTACCAATTTTCTCTTGATATCGTAACATTACATACATCTGAGCTGATGTAACATAGATGAGTATAAGTAGTGATTATAAGTTGGACTCTTATGATCCATTGCTGCAACAAACGCTATAGTCGTTAGGAAAATAATTTATGCTCAAACGTTACACTAAGAATTAAGCATGTTAGACTACTAATGAAACTATCAACACAAAGTTAATGACAAATTAAGTATCGATCTATGACATCACCCGTAGGTTGCTGAAATTCGAGACAATAAATCATAATGCAATTGGAATTTCCGTTCCATGAGACATAATTTCTATACTTCGAGTTGTTTCTTTTAACTGAGTACATGTATACGCGACAGGAAGGAGTATTTCTACTTCCTCATATTGGAATTTGTGATATTTGCAACACGTCTGCTCTAACACTTTAATTGGTACTTGGATTTTCTCACAGACTTGTCCTTTCTTCCCACCAATACATCCTCTATTACATCTTGTATTGGCAAATATAATATCTTTCGGGTATCTATGTTTATTAGTATCAGTATCAAGGAACCACGGACACGTTGACCGGAACATGACCGGGTAATCCCCCTTTAATGTCGTTGATGGACATTTTCTACTTATGTCATGGGCCTTGCTGAGGAACTGTAATTGATAAATGTCCTGGGTATTGTTATATTGATGGTCTGTCATTAGAATGTTTTTAATGTCCAGTCCTTTGTTTATTCTAAGAAAACGTTCATGGAGATTGTCTGGTTCTGAACAGAGTCGTTTCCTG
This sequence comes from Mytilus galloprovincialis, assembly GCA_037788925.1. Taxonomy (NCBI): domain Eukaryota; kingdom Metazoa; phylum Mollusca; class Bivalvia; order Mytilida; family Mytilidae; genus Mytilus; species Mytilus galloprovincialis. The sequence goes on from CM075332.1 coordinate 20,308,877, forward strand.
CATGCAGAGTCATGGTACATAAGGAATATAATAACCAGTTGAAGAAAGAAGGTGGCAGTCTGAAAACATACAAAAGCAATTGTAATTTTTACAAGAAACATTTGGAACTCATTTCTGACGTTTTAGCATTATATGTTTAATTTTTAAACGAACTGATTATTGTTGAATAGATACGATGGAAATTAGATGTTCGTTGAATTTATTTTAATGGGTCTACAAACATTACAATCACACTATAATAACGTGAATACCATAATTATATTCAAAATTCGAATATGAATCAGTTCAGACAAGAAATGAATGTTTTGTTCAAAGTATATACATTTTTTTGTACTACACATCTATCAGCATTTCCCAGTGGCTGTCATATACATGTATACAACGGTTTCTCATTTCGATGTACGACATCTATTTTTTTATTATGAGTTTTTTTCTTAAATGTTGAGGGTATATCAGACAATAGAGTTCGTTATTTTCATTTGTTAAGGCTTATAACTGACATCCATTATTTCCAAACACTACGAAAATAACAAAAGATACTGTAAAAACGTTGTGCACGATGTTCCTACAACACGACGTTACACTAAAAATGCAGCGTCAAAGAGGGTTTTTGACTTCGATTAATTTTCGATAAAGTTTTGTTCGTTTTTTATATGTTGTTGGTTCTGTTCTTTTTGTGATGTCATTTTATCATAAATTACCTCAAGTTGTGGAAATTGATTTAATAATCTGCACCCTTTAAGTTATTTTACCTAAAAATGCATTACTGTCGCAAGTAATGTAGGACGGGAAAATGGGACTGAAGTACATGTATACGGTTTTCCATAAAAAAAAATGTTTTTTAGATGTACAAAACTTTTTTCATAGGATGTTTAACTTTCATGGTGCATATCATCAGTCATTGTAAAGTTTCTATATCTTAATATACCCCAATACAAATATATCTGACACTCTGCAGTAAATGGAAACATTTTTACCCTTAGTTAATTTGAATAGAATTGTATATTCCCTGGCACATAATTTGTCGAAATACATCCCATCAGTTACTTGAACCTTGGCTTGACAATTATTTCCAAAGTCATCTAATAAGTTGCTTGCTTAAATTGTTTAACTTCTGATATACGTTTTAAAATATAGTAATCTACTCCTGGATCGTCCGTAAAAGCGATTAATATAATCCCGGGTTTTATTAATTCAATAAAATGGTTTGTGTCGCTGTTTGGGATTAGTCGTTCAACTATCTCCATTTCATGCACAAGTTTATATTGACAAAAAGTCCCGGCCTCTCTAGTACATGAATGACTTTCATCACGACAGTTATAACATGATTAGCAGGACAAATCGCCAAGTAAAACATTCCGTGGACTTGTATTAAGTCTTCTAATATTGGTGAATGCACCTTACTGAAGTGACGACTTTAAATGATCTATTTCGTAGTACTTCCGCAACATAAATTAAAATTCGCATTTTACATTGAGAGGACTGTCTTGGTTTCTCCAATTTGTCTTTCAAAAGTTGAACGAAGTTCATGCAATGAGATTTTTTTTCCATTTCACCATTCATTCTTTTGAATAAATCGTTAAAAGCTATAAACGATTAATAAAAATTTAAAAATTTAACCTGTGTCGAATCTATGTCGCCGGACAGAGTCTATAGCAACATACACTTTTCTTTTTTTTTCGGCAGCCATTATTGCATTAACATCTTTTTACAAATTTCACCACACGATTTGTTTTTATTATCATGAACATTTAATTGAAACTTTAGCACATGTAACGTCGGAAATTAGCGTTTTTCGGATTTTTCGACGTTTTAAGACGTTTGGACAAATTGGCTATCGTTTTGTAATGTGTGGAAACATTTTATTCCTTTAAGACCCAAATATGAAGTTAATAAGAAAAGAATCTTGGCATTTTGTACTCTTCGTGTATCTAACTTTTGTTTTGATCAATTATAAATAACTTATTGAAATATCAGTTAAAAAATACGCGTTAACTGCTTTGAAAAATTAAATATCAACTTGGACAAAATGGCTACCGCTTGAAAAACGACTGTGTAGAGAAGATTTTATAGAATCTGCAATATTTGAACTCACTAACAATGAGGCAAATATTTGTTCATTTGGTATATGTTATTATTGTCTAACTCTTTTTATTAATTTTCCGCTATATCTACTTATAAAATTCACTTTCAGTCGTCGAGTTAACGAAAAACGTCGTTGGACATTTTTCTTATTCCAGCTTAATATGCAGCCACCGAGTCAAATGAAATTTGACAAAATAACGGCTTGCACACCACAAAGAACCGAAACACTTCGTTGTTCCTGCCAAGTTTCAGGAAGATCAGAGAATAAGAAATAGGTTCACTATACATAAGAGTTAAAACAGTTTTTCATTAATGTAACGTTGGACATCCGTTTTTTCACATAACTTTGTTCTTTTAATCCTCAAATATACTAGATATTACTTAGTTTATGATTAAGAGCTATATAAACATAATTTAAAACATATATTGAATTTGTTTTAATATTGGTTCGTATTTGCTAACATTTTTATTTTGTTTTGCGGAGGAAATTGCGAAGATTCTGTTCTAAATCCTCGGTGTTGTAGGAACAGCGTGCGTAACGTTTGAATGAAAAACCAAAAGGTGTGAAAGATTATTACAGACTACATGTTATACTATAATAAACTTGTTCAAATGTTGTTGTTTTTTTAAATCGGACTCTGCACTTGTAATAACTATTTTTTTCAATATCTTATTGTATAAATTTAAAGTAAGGCATGTGAATTTATGTTTAAAAATATTTTACTAAACAATAGGTAAATGAGCAATTAACCCATTAAAATCCTTTCAAATTTAGCTTTTTATATAGAAGCGAACCGAAATCAAATTCTGGTATGATTTTTTATGTTATCAATGCAGAATAGAACTAAATATGAAGTATGCACACCTAAAAAAGAAGTGACAATTTTCTGTTGCCGGGATTTGGAATAAATTATAGATCGTGTATATGAATTAGAAAGCTACCCAACAACACAAAAGGAAATTTGGAGGACAACTTCGATCTGAAACAATATGTATGTAAATGGTTACAATTATGTAAATTTCTTAATTGTGTCTGGTATATTTATTTTAGTTGTTGGTTGTTTGCTTAATAGCCACAAAAATGTGCAACTGTGTAGTAGATTGCACAGTCTTTGATAACTTACGTGTCTCGCAATCATTTTTTGTTGTAAAGAAGGTGAAATTATTCTGGTATGCAAATGGCACAATGATTCGAAAAGACAATTCTGTCTTATATATAAGACGAAAACATAAAAAAATAGAATTTCCATAGGATGTAGAGAAAACGGACATATTTTTCTTTTTTACTTTTTTTTTTGGAAAAAAAAATATATATTTCCTATGATGGCTAAAAATATGTCAACCGCAATATAATCATCGTATTTAACCATAAGCTATGTTATTAACACCCGAAAGGAAGGACACACGTACCCTAGTAACATGATATAGATAAAAGTAATATTTATTATCCTAAACATGACAACCCAAAATTGATGAAATTCTTGGGTGGAGTCAGTAAATGGGACTCTCAAAACAGGATATTTTCTTGTATGGTAGAGAACAAACATAAAAAAAATAGTTAGAAGATAAGGTATTATTACAATATAGTTTTAATAGACAATATAATACTATGGAAAAAATTGTGTTTATCCAAATTAAGTTTTCCCAGGGGGTAATGACTAGGATACACTCACAATTCAGTAATATCAACATATACAACTATATATATATATTATTCTACCAGAATAAATATAGTAGGATTACATTTTATTTTGATACTAACTGTATCAGCAAAATTATTAAGCGAGAACGCTAGGACGAGCTGACATGTTCATCCGAGCTGATGATGTCAATATAAAAAAAATATAATGGTGTTATTAATTTTATTGGCAATTGAATAGCATGTTTTATAGGTGAAAATACACAAAATGCCAAGTTAAACTATTTAATGTGTACAAAACATTGTGGCAGTATACCAAATTATGAGTCAACTACATGCATCTATACTTGAGTAATTAAAAAGGTAACCAAACGGTCTTCAACAATGAGCCAAACCAACTGCTCGACATGAAAAAAAACTAAGAGCATTAAAAAAGAGAAAAACAACAGCCTTTTATGTACAAAACACGAATTTCTTTGCATATAAAATAAGATTGGAAATGGGGAATGTGTCAAAGAGACAACAATTAACTTAACCAAAGAGCAGAAAGCAGGACAAGGCCACGCATGTTTAATAAACATTTAAGTCATTGTAGTGACACCAGCAAATTAAATGAACTCATTTACAGAAAGTCATTTCGATATTAAAAATTACAGTTATTTCAAATTATATTATATGAGGTATTATTGTATAGCAATATAATATTTCCCACAGAAAGTAACCAAAAGTTAGCGTGCAATAAATTCTAATATTGCACTAGTGCAATAAATCTTCAAAATTCATGACGTCATCAACGACAAAATCTTAGTTTATCAACGACAAAATCTTAGTTTAAACCAATTTTTACTTTTAAATATTATATTGCTATACAATAAAAGGGTTATTGCATGAATATTGGGGAATATTGTCCCTCGTAGAACATATATTGCACTCGCAAGCTCGTGCAATATAAAATTCTACTCGGGACAATATTCCCCAATATTCATGCAATAACCCTATATTATTGTATAGCAATATAATATTTCCAACAGAAAGTAACCAAAAGTTAGCGTGCAATAAATTCTAATATTGCACTAGTGCAATAAATCTTCAGAACAATAAATCTCGTAGAACATATATTGCACTCGCAAGCTCGTGCAATATAAAATTCTACTCGGGACAATATTCCCCAATATTCATGCAATAACCCTATATTATAACATACTATAAAGGATAAATACACAATTATTGTAATACCTATAAGCACCAATGCTTCTGAAAGTCGAAAGTACAGAATGCTTGAAGATATATAAAAACCAAAAGCGTTTTGACAAATATGAAAACATCATTGAGAATATGCTTTCGGTCATCATGCATAACTACATGACTTGTATAGTCATCAACATTTACTTTCGCAAACGTACATTTTGTTTAATTAATATAAGACTTATTAGTGATGCTAGAATCATAACAGCTAAGCACCAATGCAATAACTGAGTTTAAGGGTATTAAACCAAAATAAATCTGGCTTTGGCAAGCATGCACTAGATTCGAGACAGTAGTTAATGATCGCCACAACAAATGCATGTACTTTAATTCCAAATAGTACGCCACTTGCTTTTCGCCTACATATTACGATCAAATAGACAAGGAAAGAGGAACAAATGACAACACTGTGGTCTATGGAACGTACATATATCCGTAGTTTTTGTTTTAATATTTAAAAAACGAAAGTTTTGCGGGAGGCTTTTTGGATATCGAGAGTTGCTTCCTTCAAATTTATTGCACGTTATCATATTGCTATGTACCTAAAAGTATGAACCATGTGGCAAACATTGTATGGAAATGATATAGTACTCCACTCCTAAATGTTTTATTTGAAACTCTACCCGTTAATAACAGAAGTGATGACAAAGAAGTTGTATCAATTACTTCCGGTGTCAAAGTTTTACTTTCTATTATTTTAATATCTTTTGGGTTTTTTTCATATTGCTGAAACGATATCAAATTTTTAAATGAAATAAAGATGTTGCAAAAGTAAAACATGTAATTTAATCAAACAAACCAATATTTTGTTTCTGTAACACGACGAATAAAAAATAGTCAACTACCTTAATCTATCAACAATCATATTCTTATCATCCTTATCACTTCATAACACAGAGAGAAAGAAAGAAACAATGAAATTAGGTTTATCTATCGATTATAAGAAAACGGCACCTCCGGGTGCGGGAATTTCTCGCTACATTGAAGACCTGTTGGTGACCCTCTGCTGTTGTTTTTTATTTGGTCGGGTTGTTGTCTCTTTGACACATTCCCCATTTCCATTCTCAATTTTATCAACGTTTTATAAGCATCGAACTTGCAAATGAGTTTGCAAATTTGTATTCTTCCATTTTACCATTTCAGTTGTCATATGGCTTTATAATATTTTAAGAACTACTTTTTTTTTTATATAAATAGAATATAAATTAGATACTTTTAATAAAAACAAATATATATTGCTCCTTAATTGTTCATCTTATATCACTACAAGACACAGTAGCGTTAAAAAGGACAAATACACTCCATATGACGTTGTTAGATCATTTCACACTAAAAATACAGCATTTGATTCAAAGTTGCGAAATAGAATAATCTGTGTTTGATTGACAGGTGTTCTATTGATTTATGTAGTTATGAAATTGCATCCGTCAATTTTTCGATTTGACAATCACAGTCAAGTACAGTTTTATTTATTGAATGGCCGTCGCTAATAAAACTGCAGTTGCTACCGTCAAATTCTTAACTGGCGCGTACAGCGGCAAAACTTACAAAATATATTGTTATTCCTCTATTCTACAGTATGGTATTTGTAACTTATGTTAATTTATTTATTAAGTAATGCACATGTATACCACAATCATACAATAGACAAACAATACAATGAATTACTAATGTGCTCCGTCTGTTGGAAGTTGGAACATACATTCTGAGTGTGTCATATATATATATAAAAAAAAGACGATGTGGTATGATTGCCAATGAGACAACTATCCACAAGAGACCAAAATGACACAGACATTAACAACTATAGGTCACCATACGGCCTTCAACAATGAGCAAAGCCCATGGCGCATAGTCAGCTATAAAAGGCCCCGATATGACCCTGTAAAACAATTCAAACGAGAAAAACTAACGGCCTTATTTGTATCAAAAAATGAATATGTATGTTATCAAATTATGAACTTTCATGTAAACTCAAACTGTTTGTACAATTAAAAACGTTGGCTATGACATTGCCTTATAGTATCAGAAGATTTTATCAAACATAACCGTAGTCGGAAGGGTTCTAAGGGACCTTTAAAATCGAATATTAATGTAGACTATGGAGGTCGGTATTCAGATTGTAGTTTAGAGCGTCATTTTAACTTCCGAAATACAACTCTCTCTTTCAGAGATTGGAGTTACTAGTGCTAGTGCTGTGTTGATGATCCATTGGTGGCTTTCAGATGTCTTCTGCTCTTTAGTCGGGTTGTTGTGACTTTGATACATTCCCAATTTCAATTCTCAATGTTATTATGAACAGATGTTTAGTCCCCCTAATAAAGTTTAAATTAACCATCTGTGCAATATCTCTAAACCTTAACAATACATGTGCTATCACATTTCAAATTGAAATTACAAATTCAAATGATAAGACAAGAGTCATATTTCGTAGGTATTAATAATAGTTTCACAGTAAAATGATATGTTGTCTCAAAATGCCCAATAAATGTTATGGCTTTGTACATCCTTATGATGTCTAACAGAAAAGAAAGATCCAATAGGGGCCAATTTCATCGTATGCAATAAAGTATTCTTGACCAGAGCTTCCTCATTATGACTTTTACTCTGTTATATGGTTATCATATACATGTATATATCATGTAGTCTCTTTTGTAATTCAATCACATATTTATGGTTGCAACTTGAAATTTTATGGTATTTCAGTGGGAAAGACAAAATAATTTGAAATAGAACAAGGATGCACATCCGATAAATTTGACAGTATAAATAACACAAACCGAAAATATGAATTCATTATTAAGTTTTCAACACTTCTGGTAACGACTTTGCACCATTTTTAACTAGCAGTTCTCAAACATTAAGACATAAAATGGAAATTCAAACAGTAAGTGCAGTTCTCATATTTATCATATGACAATTTTATCATCTGATAAAACAGTCATTACGGTAGGTTTATGGCTAGTAATAATAGCCGTCATATTTTGTGTATTCAATATTTTCCCTTAAAAGATATTTTATATAGGTTCACTGAACATTGCAGTCTACAAAAGCCTGTTTCGCCTTCTCAAAGTGTATCATTTTTTTTGTATGGAAAAATATTATTTTATTTTGTAAAAATAGTATTGTTGATAACGAGTGGTTTCAATGGTGGTATATAACCTTTTTATAAGAGACTTTCATTGCAGTTCGGTATATTTTGTTATTTTACATTTTCCATAGTTTACAAAAACGCATCTATTCGTAAATCATTTCGCATGGGGTTCCACATTTTAAGACTCTATAACTGAAAAAATGGGTAAAAACACTTCCTGATACTAGAAATGTCAGCATTCAATTTGTAAAACAGCCAAACAATGTGTGGCAAAATTTGATGAAAAATGCAGTTGAAGAAAATTGAATATACTTCTTTACCTTTCTTGTTGCGTTGAAGACCCATTGGTGGTCTTTAGTTGTGTTTTGCTTTTTGGTCAGGTTGTTGTACCTTTGACATATCCCTCTTTTCAATTCTCAATCTTAAGTGTAAAATATGAATTTGATTTTCTGTCTTTTTTCAACCCAAATGGATAAGCTTTCGATTGAAAGTAGTTAAAATCCTGTATTATCTAATTAGAAGCCGCTCAAATTTAATTATGAGTACCATCTTTAGGCAAAAAAAATCCCGGTAAATTGTAAAGGAATAATTGCGCTCTTGTAACCTATAAGTGCAAATCAAGGGAACTTTCAAAACATGTTCCCCCTTCTTTTTTACTTAATGTTTTAAAGTACCTTTATCATCAAATATTTAATCAAAAGTAAACATAGCTGGGATGTTAGGAACCTTGATGTAAGATGAATTATTTTCTTGTTTTTTTTAATTTTGTTCAATAAAACACTTTGTAGTAAAGTTGAGTATAAAACCAAATATACCTTTTTATATCGGATATTTATATAAAGACACATATTTACAGATTTTATCATGTGTAACTATTTTTGCATTAGAAGACACAGCTAGATTAATAAAAAAATTACTAGTATCAATGTGAACTATAATATCTTAGCAAAAATACCCCGGTCTTATGATCAAGGAAACATAAACAGCAGCTACTTACTGAAAATGTGATAGCAATGCCTATAAGTAGTTGTCCTATACATGTAAACATAAATGTAACTCCCGCCAAACAAAAAAAGGAAACATAATGTCACTCTGTTATGTACATTCCTCGTAGATTCCTTGTCGGGATGTTGATTGACGTGTTTCTTTTCCTCGAGGGTTTGTTTATAGCTCTTGAATGTTTGAATTAGGTTTAAAATGTGTAAAACCTAAGCTCCGTGTTGAAGGCCGTATCTTTACCTATAATGGTTTACGTTTATACATTGTTACTTGGATGAAGAGTTGTCTCATTGACACTCATACCACATCTTCCTATATCTATATATGTTATACTTTGTTTAAAACTATTTTTATTTACTTTCATATTATTCTTAAACGTTATATAGTGAAATTATTCTGCACATTTAGGCCGTCATGGTTAGAAAAAAATATTCTCTATCAAACAATTTTGCTAAGTAAACATAAATGTAATTTGTGAAATTACCAGTAGCAGTGTTAAGTATTACCATGACATATACGATGCATCATGTTTGTTAATTTACAATAATTACACATGTTATAAATAAACCGAAATGCACATCAACTAATGTTGCAACTCATTTATTCAAAGGTGACCCTAGAGGATTGTTGGTCTTGTGTTTAGGCACTGTTTGCTTTTATGTTTATGCCCCACCTTGGATAGTAGAGGGGCATTATGTTTTCTAGTCTGTGGGTCCGTTCGTTCGTTCGTCGTACCGTTCGTCCATCCGCCGTTCGTCCCATATCAGGTTAAAGTTTTTGGTCAAGGTAGTTTTTTATGAAGTTAAAGTCCAATCAACTTGAAACTTAGTACACATGTTACCTATGATATGATCTTTTTGATGTTAATGCCAAATTAGAGTTTTTACCCAAATTTCACGGTCCACTGAACATAGAAAATTATAGTGTGAGTGGGGCATCTGTGTTCTTGGGACACATTCTTGTTTTGTATGCTTTATATTTTGACTCCTCAAACTTTTATACTAATCATATCTGATGATTTTTACCAGAAAAAATAATACACGAAAAATAGATAATAAAAAAATCTTAATTTGAAGACTTTACCGTTGTTAATGCAACTTATTGTACAGATATTTCATGTTAATGATATATTTGCTTTTTTCAGATATTATTTTTTGGGATGCTGATATGTGCCTTCTGGTCTATTGGCGACTGTGCAGCAATAAGGGATCAAAAATGCCTTGATCCAAAAGATCTACAAAAACGTTTGGAAAAGTTGAACAGTGGTCTAGATTTCAAACGCTTGCTCATACCACACGAGTATACAGATCTGGATGCTGAATTTAATTTTCTGTACACATTTACAAATACACATGCTATAAAGCAGAAATGTCCTTCCACATTTGTCAAGGGAAACTATCCAGTGATGTTTAGAAGTTCCTGTCCATGGTTTATCGATGTTGATTGGAGCAACGAAAGATATCCCAATCAAATTGAATTCGCCAACACCAGATGCCGAACATGTATTGGTTCTGACGGACAACAGGGCTGTGAGAGGATCCATCACCAGGTAAAGATACTCAAGAGAACCGGATGTGTGGATAATGTCTATCAATATGAAGAACAACATTTCCTGTTACCCATAGGGTATACCTGCGCCCAAGCAAAGGAAATAGAGAACAGTGCACCAGCTGACCCTCCTTCTAATGATGTTCCCGTACCGGTTTAGAGACAATTTAGCATGTTCCACAGTATGTGGACGTTTCTGTCAAGTCCTGTGGACTGATATTTCAATCATATACAAACATGAAATGTGTTCATTTCAAAATATTTGTGATAGTTTTGCTTATTTATTTTGACTTTTTTTTCAATTAAAATGTTTACATTTATGAATTTTAGTTTTGTTTAGAAAAAAACATATAGCCCTCTAGTTCACACACACAGAGCACGATGAGTACCTAGAATATATCTAAATACTAGACAGGTCACCAGAATTGTTTTTGATATAGAAGAATTGTTTTTGATATAGAAACTCCTTTCGGGTTTCGCAATGATTTGTAAAGAATACGTTTAAGGTTGGTCATCGGTATATACATTTTGTATTTCCTCAAATAAATTTTCTTACAATTTTGCCAAAATGAAGATTTATAACTATGCCTTTTTCAAAGGATTAATAAAAGGTATGGGTCACCGTGGTTTTTTTTATAACTACAAGTCGTGCAAAATAACAGACTGTTCATGAAAAAACTTCTTTTATAAGAGCTATCTCCCATAAAATGGTAAAATTGAAAAATGATTATTAAATCCAAATATTTGGTATTGTTATACGATATAGATACATCACTAATTTTTCTTTACATAATTAAATAGTCTTACATATAAATTGCAAATATGTCTGCAAAAAAGGAATTTGAAAATTTGGGCAAAAGATCTAGTTCGACTATCTATAATACTAAAATTACGAGGTCCAATTTGTCAGCCGTCATCACGTAAAAACGACGAATAAAAGAATTCAACTTTATATATAACTAATATAGTACAAAGGTGTAGATTAAAAATTACACCACTCCAGGCCCTTTTGTTTTCCACGTAATTAATATTGCCAATAATTAAGAAGTTCCGGGTCGAGTCCGATACCGATACCAATAGTATATTCACCTGTTACCGATTACCTTATCTGTACGTTCCGCATCTGACAGGCGCACCACCAAACGGTGTATTCAGGATTAATATGCTATATAGTATTACACGGGTCATAATCATAGGGTTGACACTACTTAATTGTCAAATTGTTACCTATTGTAGTATTTTAATCAGTTAAACTTTCTAAGATAACAATACGAATCTATAATACTAAAATTACGAGGTCCAATTTGTCAGCCGTCATCACGTAAAAACGACGAATCAAAAAATTCAACTTTATATATAACTAATATAGTACAAAGGTGTAGATTAAAAATTACACCACTCCAGGCCCTTTTGTTTTCCACGTAATTAATATTGCCAATAATGAAGAAGTTCCGGGTCGAGTCCGATACCGATATCAATAGTATATTCACCTGTTACCGATTACCTTATCTGTACGTTCCGCATCTGACAGGCGCACCACCAAACGGTGTATTCAGGATTAATATGCTATATAGTATTACACGGGTCATAATCACAGGGTTGACACTACTTAATTGTCAAATTGTTACCTTTTGTAGTATTTTAATCAGTTAGACTTTCTAAGATAACAATACGAATACTAAAAATCTGGACTAAAATAAGGCGTATAGGTACAGTTTTCAATTTGTTAGCGGGCATGACGTAAAACAGCGAATCAAAGAATTCATTATTTATAACTAATATAGGACAATGCTGTTGATTAAAACATACTCCATTCCAGGACCTTTTGTTTTCCAAATAATTAATATTATCAATAATAAGTTCAAGTTCGACGGGTTCAAACAGAAAGATTTGAAAGCAGAGAAAACTGTGTATCTTATAATCAGCATGACTTTATCAGATGACAATACTAATACTAAAATAAGGCTTGCGCATAGTTATATACTTTAATTCAGTCACGGACCCGCGATATACCGGTGTGTTCTAGTATACTGCTATTATAATAGTACAATCCAATATGGCGGTTTACATTTTATCTAGCTTACAGAAAAATCACTCTTATCCAGAATCTGACGTGTTCATTAGAACTGTCGTTCATATCTTTTTCCTCTCTTTAAAATATGACCAAACACAAAACATTTAATGTTCCTATAGAAAATGTTAGCTTTCCAAATTCTTTAGAGAGCCGTGGTGTAGTGATATGCGCATCAGACTACAAACACAAAGGTTCCTGGATCGATTCACGTTCCGGGGAAAACAAATTCAAGGACCTAATTTTCGGCTCTCCCTTGACACCATTTGTGAGTATGGTCTTGAGTAACAATGATCATAGTCCATCGGAAGGGAACGATAAATGGCTGACCCGTGTTAAGAGAAGCAATATATTGTACACGTTAAAGACACCCTTGTAGATTTCGTAAAAAAGCAGACTAATGCAGTTATAAGGCCGCACTCGCAACCGCAAAGTGGAGAGGGATTAATATAAATTTTATTTCCCAATCCGCAATAAGTAAATGTGTTCAAACTTACGCTTAATATGCAAAACAATTCCAAGGAAAACGTCAGATTCTTGATATACGTGAACTGTCCTTAAGGTAGATATAAAAAAGAAGATGTGGTATGATTGTCAATGAGACAACTCTCCACTCTTTATCGTTCGTGTCTATTGTATAGATACTAAGCGTACCTGTTTGATTTTAGTTTCTTGATTGTATAACTTGACGCTGTATACATTACATGATAGATTGTTGCTTGAGAAGCAGAAGCTCAACCTTCCGTAGCACTAAAATTAAATGACCCTCACTTTAAGCTATAATGGTTTGTGTTGGTCAGTCATTTTTTTTGTCTGTGTATTGTTTTGGGATTGATTTTTTTGTGAACTGTTATTCGTCTTTTTCTTGATTGGTTTGTGAGCTATTCAAAGAGTATTTACTAGTACTGTTGGTTCATTTTTTTTTTCTCGCTGGTACTTATTTTCGTGCATGGAGTAAGGAAAACTTGCATTGATTACGTGGTATTCGATAAGTCTGAAAGCTGAAACCAGCCTCCGTGTTCAATTTTTTTTCGCTGTGTTAAAGACCCATTGAAGGCCTTCCGCGGTTTTTTGCTTTTTAGTCGAATTGTTTTTCCTTTGACATATTACCCATTTTCATTCCCAATTTTACATAATCATATTTATTCGAAAAAGAAGATGTGATATGATTGTCAATGAGACAACACTCCACAAAAGACCAAATGGCACAGAAATTAACAATTATAGGTCACCGTACGGCCTTCAACAATGAGTAAAGCCAACATCTCATAGTCATCTACAAAAGGCTCAGGTGGCTATGTCAGATTCACTTCGATCTACGAGTTTTAAAAGTCACCTTGATATCTTCCGCCTCTTTTAATATTTCTATTGTTAAAGGTCAAATTCCTAGGAGTCATATACTAGTAATAAAAATCGAATCCGTGAAAAAGATCATATCGTCTGCTTCTATCAATTTTGCATTAATATCAAACAGGAATTTCATTGGATTTTTTATTATTTCAGACACAACGGAACGTTACTTGATAAAGGCGTTACCATTTCTTCAGAAAAATAAATAAAACAGCAGACAAAAATCGTCAAAAAAATGCCTTGCGGATGTGTATTTTTCATGTAAAAAACTCCAAAAATTAACAAAATACTGCCAGATTAAATCAGTCTTAGAAATTATATGGTATTTAAATATTCATAGGATATTATTAAAATGTGTCGGTAATTTAAGTGACCAGAACCAAATTGAATGCTTGTAACATAAGACACCGTGTATTATCTATGACGGAATGATATTATATAACGAGAATTTTTTCTGGATCTATTGATAGTATAATTGTGTGAAATATTTGGAAGAAGTATTGCATTTCATATAAGTGTCCTTGATCATGATATGATAATTTCACAGTTATACACAATGAAGCTCATTGTGTTTGTTCCTAAACAACAACTGGTATATTTTGAATAAATTTTCTATTAATTTTGTCATTGTGTATCATAAATAACACATAACTGAGAGGATGATAGTATAGATTGTTACCCCTAGAAAATATTGTCAACCAGGCTAAGTCAAGGTTAATAATGCCTTTTCGAGGAATACCAATCTCCTCTATACCCTTTAAGCTATGTTATTTAATTTATTATACTGCATGGCCTATCATTATTGTAATTTACAGTTAAGTTTTATTTTTAGTATTGACAGTCTATCAAAAAAGTTTTGAGGCAGAACGTAAAGCTTGAGCATTGTCTTTGATTAGTTGACGAAATCTCAAATCATTGTCCTTTAAATTAACGATATTTGATTGATCTCACGAGTGCCTGACATTCAAAAACTGTCTCCCGCTTGGCCACGGGAAAGAGTAAAATATCTACCTCGTATTAGCCAATCAAAATCTGGCATTTAACGTGAAGTATAATAATACAAGATTTTCTATAGAAATAGTAGTGAAGAAAAATGTAAAGAAAATAAAAACTTAAAAGGAGTTTCGTTGAAACAACAAACGTTATCAGACATGGTATATTTTTTCAAAAACTTGTTTACACATTTTGTAACACGCATGCGAATAGATAAAGATTACCTTACAGTTCTTAGGTCCCGTAGATTAATGACACATCGGGATGCTTTGAGCGAAACAAACCCAAAACGTTATCGATTAAAAGGGCAAATAAGATAATTCATAACACCAACAGAAAATGTCAGAAACTCTATGATTTGAAAAGCTGTGTAAAAACACTTAATCAAATAAAGTAAATTGTAGAATACAAAGACTATACAAATAATGCCTATCGACAAAGACCTCACTATCACCTTCTAGAGTCATAAATTTAAACAGTTACTTGTACAATGTAATCAGTCGATAAGTCAAAGCTGTGTGCTTTTAATGACCTTGGGTACAATGTAAAAGCGTATAGAAATGATAACTGGTACAGACGGTTCAGTTTTTGGAGTGGGGCGTAGATAACGTACATGTACTTTGATTTAAAGATTTGTCATTTGTAAGAATACAATCGTCCAAAATTATATTTATGTTCCATTTTTTTATTTACACAAAATCCTCATCCGAAAATATTGCACCCGCCCCTGACTATGAACGTTTACGTAAATTACTGATTATCCTGGTTATACAAAAATGTATGTTTGCTGTTTCAGAAAAATAGAAAGCTTTAATTTTTATAGTTTATTAAGTGTTTGTACATTTTACTAATGTTTGATAAATTGTTTCCTTTTAATACAGATAGAACAAAACATCGTGAGAGTATTTGCCAATGACCTTTTTATACCGTGCACCATACTGTAGATTATTTCCGTAGTTTTAGATAGATGGAGATCTAAATCAAAATCAAGGCATATTTTCAAAAATTTTCAAAATGAAGGTGATAAAAGTGTATCATGCTGTTTTTTTACTCTTTGGTTCGGTTGTTGTCTCTTTGAAACATTCCCAATATCCATTCACTTCTTTTTCAAACTACATGTTGGAAAGATTGTCAGATTTTCTAAAGATTATGTACATGGAAAAACGAAATTTGTTTGATAAAAAGAAAATAAAACGAAAGAATTTTTAAAATAAATTATGAGACCATACATCTAGCTTTAATAATGTGCTTTCAAAAGATTAAAACAAAACAAAAGCACGTTCCTCTTAAAAAGTTACATTATCGGAATATCGGTTGTCCCACTGGCTATATCACTCTGCTGAGCTCCTCATAAAATGGCATATTATGGCTTTGTAACGTCAAATACGTTGACTCAGCCTTAATAACTTAGACCCTGACATATCAGCGACGTCATAATAATTAAACCGACGTTGATAAGTTTGACCCGAACTTATCAAGTCATCTTCCGGTTGCTGTTATAACTAAGAAAATGCTTACAAAAGACGCAAAGACATCCCGATAAATCAATTATCAGGTTATCTGCATATTGATATTGTAAAATATCAGCTGCTCGACACAATGTGAACTTCAAAGCTTTATGATCTTGTTCACTGCGCTTACTCGACTTTAGACTCGCAGCTGATATTTTACATGATCTTACCTTTTTAGGAATATGATTGGTTAAAAGCGTCCGTGTGGAGACCGTGTATATTTCATATTAGGTAAGTAGGGAGGCGGGACTTATTTCATACACGGTTAGTAGTGGTGGTACGTCCCTTTATATTCCATATTAGGTAGATGGGAGGTGGGGTTTATTTCATACACGGTTAGTATTGGTGTTACGTTCCTTTATAAAAACAAACCGGTACTGAGAAAAAATCTTAAGGGTTTCAACAGACGAAGAAATTGATGATTAAGATTGAAATAACTTCATAAAACACATTTAAACCTAACAAGTTGTTATTGTTGGCATCTGTTTTTGTAGTATCAATGGAAGTAGTTTATTAATGCTAACAGTATTGAAGACTAGCATATTTTGATAGGTCACTAGTCTAACTTTCACACGTTAAGGCATACGATACAGTTACTGGGGAGGTAATGACGTTGTTAACGTAAATTGTTATTTTCGCGAAGTCAAACTACGACTTATCGGGAAAAGATTAAGTGTTCGGCTGATTTTTATCATCCATACTTATAACTTGAAAATGAGTTCATGGACCCCTCTTTTTCAAAATGCCATTTGGTTTGATTACGCGAGAAGATTATGTGTGCCAATTTTCATGAAAACGTAAATAGTGCATTTAAAAAAAAAACAGCAAAAGATGATGTTTTTTTCTACATTCATGAACATTTGATAAATATGAGTTATTTCTGAAAAAGAAATGTATATTTTTTTAGGATACTAATAAAAAACATAAATTACAAATTATTTTAAAAAAACCAATATGCGTGTATCTTTTAAAACAAAAAAGTTATGTCTTTCTTTCGAAAGGGAAAATACGAAGACAAATCTGAATTTTGAGCAAATGTACAAAATGTCGACCTCGTTTTACTCAAAAAGTAGCACATAAAGGTATATTTTTATTACATATTTGATTTAATCATATTTGATTTAATCATATTTGATTCAATCAGGTAAAAAATAGTCTATATGGAAATTTGTATCAAAATATAAATACGGGATCAAAACTGTATCGTATGCCCTTAAGACAGTCGGTAAGATAAATTCGTTACATAGGGTTGTAGTGACGTAATACGGTATATATGGGGTCAGTAAATTCCATATGGGGATTAGAGCTTCGTGCTCACTCCATATGGAATTTACTGACCCCATATATATACCGTATTAGGTCACTATCACACTATTAACTAATAACATCAACCTGATAATCGGTACTTTTCTCCCCTTAAATGGCAAAGTTGAAATAAATATAATCAAACATGATATGTTCTGTTTTTAACATGTTAAAAAGAAAGAAAAAGTTCCAAAAATATGAATATACACATGTTGTCCTCATTTAGATAAAAAGTTACAAAATAAATAATATTCTTCTCTTAAGATTTGAATATTACATTATTAGACCTGGACCTATTGTTTTCTGCTATTTTACAATCTAAGATGGAAGAAACACCCGATTTTCCTTAAAGTTTATAACTACTTCTGAAATTTATTGTAGTGCATTTCCGGAGATAGGCTTCTCTCTAGTTGGGCTCTATTTTTATTCCAGTTGTGTCACATGCAGATAAAAGTATCCATTATGACAAATTTCTGTCAAAGTCAACCAATAATGTGAGCTCATCGTTCAAGGCGACTAATATAAATTGCTTCACTTACCGTGTGGTATATACTTTTGATAACCTTCCTTGTATATAAAGGAAAGTATTAAACAATTCATAAAATTTAGTGTTCGTCCATTCAATATATATATATATATATATATATATATATATATATATATATATATATATATATATATATATATATATATATATATATATATATATATATAACCTGTATTGTCGTGAGAAAGACTTTTATGTATCAATGCCATGTAATAAGGTAAACTGAAAATATAAAACTATATCGATCTTTTCACATGCATGTAAGTTTAAATAGTTTCCTTAGATAACGTGATGTTTTGTCTATTCGGTACGATTATTAATATACGTACGTTCTAAATAGAATTTTGACATCAAATCTTGCACAAAAATACAGGGACGAATTCTCTTATTGCTTATCCCATCTAACAGAAACTTATTTGAATATACATATATGTAAGGTGTAAACATGATAAACCCAATTTTCAATAACCAGACGCAAGCTTGTGCCAGATGTTTGTTTTCATTCGTCTTACCAGAGTTTTAAATGACTATGCGGTTAGGTGTTCTCCTTGTTGAAGGCCGTATGGTGACTAATAAATGTAAATTTTTATATCATTTGGTCTCTTGTGGAGTCGTGTCATTGACAATCATACCACGTCGTCTTTTGTTTTATATAAATAAAGAATTTAAAGGTTAGTATAATATTGAAGATTTTATGTTTTATATTATATGTTTATTGTTGTCTTTCTATGTAGATAACATTATTTGTTAAACTTCTAGCATACGACAATGTGTGTATTCAGTGAGTTTGCATATCCCTTTTCTATCTTTTGCCCTACTTTTGATGATGTGGTTGTTCAAAAATCTGCATACAATTAAACAGTTAACTTGTTTATATACGTTGAACTTTTGAATTTGTGGTTTCTTTGTTTCTACGAAAACCACGAAAAGGTTTGTATACAAAATCAGAAGTCCTTATTTTTCTATGTATGTAGTGTTGTGTTGACTTATTTTGTCGTGTTTGTCTTTCGCCATGGCGGTGTCAGTTTTTTTTTTCAATGTATGGGTTTTGATTTCTATTGTTCAAGGTCAAATTCATAAAAGTCAAATAATAAAAAAACAAATCCGTGAAAAAGATCCCTCGTTTGTTTTTGTTTAATTTGCATTAATAAAACACAGGAAATTGATGGGATTTTTGACATTATTTCAATTACAATGGAACATTACTTTAGATAGGCGTTACCATTAATTTAAAAAAAAAAACATCCGGTGCGGATGGTAAGTTTTCAGACCATGTTGAAACACCAAATGTTGAACAAATATTTCCAGTTTAAATCAGTTTTATAAATTATATGGTCTTTAAATATTCATAGGAAATAATAAACGAATGTGTGTCTGTAAGTGAACCAGAACCAAATTTAATGCTTGTAACATAAGACACCGTATTATCTATGATGGAATGATATTTAATTTTTATATAATGAGATTTTTTCCCCGGATCTATAGGACATAGCAATGTGTGAAATATTTGGAAGACGTATTGTATTTAATACAAGTGTCCTTGATCGTGATTTGACAGTTCGTAATATTGAATGTAGCACATTGTGTCAATTCCTACAAAACAACTGGTATACTTTTAAATAAAACATTTATTATCATGTAAATAACACATTACTGTAAGGTTAATAGTGCAGATTGCTACTCTAGACAATATGGTCAACTGAGGCGAAGCCATGGTTGACAATGCTTTTGCGGGGGATACCAATCTGTTCTATACCTTTTCATTTATAAGAGGACTTGGGGACAGAACAAACATTTTTCGCGTTGATAGAGACTCTTTAATAAAATATAAATTTATCAGTGATCGCCGTTGAGAAGAAACTTGAAATTGATACGTATGTTCATAATATACAGAAACGCGAAAATAATGGAAGTTAACAGAAAAAAAATAAAAAATAACGGACTTTGGAAAACAGGGAGAGGGCTTAAACAAATTGTCCTGTCTTCAAGAACCTATGAATTTTGATACCTTTTCTGAAAGTTTCCAGACATACAATCTTTTACAAAAATCCCGACTGTAAACAACAGTGTACATACTTTCAACCAAGCTCTAAATGCCCGCGATTTCGCGGGTGTGTTCTAGTTTAAATTAGTATTCTGCATGGCATATCATTATTGTCTATAACGGTTGAACTTTATTTTTAATATTGACAGTCTATAAAAAAAAGAGTTCTGAGTCAGAACGTAGAACTTGAGCATTTTCTTTAATTATTTGACGTAAATTCAAATCATAATGATTGTTCTTTAAATTATCGATATTAGATTGGTCTTCAAAAGAGGCTGACAGTCAAAATTTGTCTCCCGCTTAGCCACGGGATTGAGTTAATTACCACCCTCGCATTAAACAATCAAAACCTTACATTTGAACGTGAAGTATAATAATACAACATTTTAATTTCTATAGAAATAGTACATGTAGTATGAAGTGGAAGACTTAAAACAATCTTTTATAAAGAAACACAGAAAAATGTAAAGAAAGTAAAAAATTGAAAGGAGTATAGTTGAAAAAACAAACGTTTGCAAGCATGTTATATTAAAAAAAAAACTTATTACACATTTTGTAACACACATGGAATATTGCCTTACAGTTCTTAAGTCCCGTAGATTAATGACACATGTTGGATGACTTGAGCGAAACAAACCAAAAACGTTAACGATTAAAAGAGCAAATATATATATATAAGATAATTCAAAACAACAACACATATGTCAGATACTCTATCAGTTGAGAGAACATAAAAGCTGTGTAAAAACACTTAATAAAATAAAGTAAATAGTAAAATATAAAGGCTATGCAAGTGAAGTCTATCGACAAAAACCTCACTATCACCTTCTGGAATCGTTAGTTCAAACAGTTACATGTAACCAATCGATAAGTCAAAGCTGCTGGCTTTTAATGAGCTAGCCAAGGGTACAATGTAAATGCATTCAAAATGATAACTATAAGTAACGGATTCAGTTTTATGATGAGGTGTAGAGGACGTACTATAAACTTGAAGATTTATAAGTCTTTATCATGCAATCGTCCAAAACAAATTTTATATTCATATTTCATTTTAAGAATTACACTCATACCCCATCCGAAAATTCTGCACGTGTCTCTGACTATACACTTTGAACGTTGAACGTAAATGAATGATCACTTGGATTGTAAAATTATATTATTGCTGTTTAGAAAGCTATATTTAGTTAAGTTTATTTATTTTTTTATCTCTGTATACCATGCACCATATTGAAGCTTATTGTCGTATTTTAAGGTTGAAGAGGATATAAATCAAAATTATATCTCTTTTTTTTTAATCAAAATGTAGGTTATAAAAATGTATCCTGCCTCTTTTTTTAAATATTAAAAAAAAGGATGGTTCATGGGGCTTTTTTCAAACTACATGTTGTGAAGATTTTCAGATTTTGTAAAGATTATTTACGTTGAAAACCGAAAGTTTCTTTGATACAATTTCAGAAAATAAAACGTAACTAAGTATTTTTTTAAACAAATTTCGAGAAAATACTTTAATGATGTGGGATAACAAAATTAAAAGAAAAAAATGGGGTCACGGGATGTTTTCTTGATACAAAACAAAATATGTAAAATCGAAACACGTTCCTTAAATCAAAGTTACATTATCGGAGTTATCTCCACTTATAATGATAAAATTGAAACAAATTTATTCAAACATGATATATTCTGTATTTATAAAGAAACGGTCAATAATAATGATAAAACACATATTGTCCTCATTTAGATAAAAACTAAATAAATTATATTCTTCCCTTAAAATTTGAATATTAGATTAAAGATCTTGCCAAATTGTTTTCTGCTATTTTACAATCCGATATAGCAGAAACACCCGATATTCTTTAATAATAGCTACTTCAGCAACTTATTTAAGTGTCTTTCCGGAGATGAGCTTCGTTCTGGTTGGGCTCTATTTTCATCCCAGTTGTGTCACATGCAGACGATACAGTATCCATTATGACAAACTTCTGTCTGAGTCAACCAATAATCTCATCTTTTCATTCAAGGTGACATACCAAACGCTCTATTATAAATTGATTGACTTACCATGGACTATATACTTTAAATAACCTTCCTTGTATAAAGGAAAGTATTAAACAATTCATAAAATTCAGTGTTTGTCCATTCAATGATATATGTCACCTTGATAATGTATATTTATTGTCGTGAGAAAGTGAAAAATGTATTAATGACATGTAATAAGGAAAAGCTTTATTCAAAATATAAACTACTAGTATATCTTTTCAACTGTAAATGTAACATTTTATTTCCTTAAAAAAAGTGATCTTTAATCTTTCTAGTCGGTACGATTGTAAATATACGTACGTTATGAATTAAAATACGACACCAAGTCTAGCACAAAAATAAAATGACGAATTCTCTTATTGCTTATCTTATTTTATAGAAACTTATTTGAATATGCATATATAAGAGGTGTAAACATAACAAACCCAATAAACAATGACCAGACAAAAGCTTGTGACAGATTTTTGTTACCAATAATGTCAACAACCTAACAACAAAAAAATAAGTTGACTAATCATCAATCAGCATACAACTTAAACGTTTTACAAAATTAAAATTCTGGAGACCAATACAAAATATGCAGCTGTTTTTAATGTGTAACAGAATACTAATCATATACTGACAAAAGCAAATAATACATTCTATATGATCTCTGTATCACAAAATATATTTTCTTTACAATGGAATATACAGTCATGTTGTATGTGTCTGACCCACGCCAAGAAACAATTATCCATTCGTTGATGTTTGTTGCTGTATATCATATTTGTTTTACGTTCATCATTTTTTACATAAATCACGTCGTATGTTTTCTCGTTCGAATTAAATTACATTCGTCATATCAGAGTTTTAACTGAATATGCAGTGAGGTTTTTCTCATTGTTGAAGGCCGTACAGGGACAAATAGTTGTTAATTTCTATATCATTCGGTCTCTTGTGGAAAGTTTACTCATTGACAATCATGCCACGTCGTCTTTTGTTTTATATGAATATAGAATTTAAAGGTTAAAGTATAACATTGAAGATTTTATGTTTTAGACTATATTTTTATTGTTGTCGTTCTATGTAGTTTATATTATTTGTTAAATTTCTAGGATACGACAGTGTGTGTATTCAGTGCGTTTGTGTGTCCCTCTTCTAGCTCCCCCCCTCCCCCACTTTTGATGTGGTGGTTTTTCAAAATTCTGCATATAATTAAACAGCAAACTTGTAATACGTTGAACATTTAAAAAATACTTCCAGATTAAATCAGTATTAGAAATTATATGGTCTTTAAATATTCATAGGAAATATTATACAATAATGTGTCGGTAAGTGAACCATAACTAAATTGAATGCTTGTAACAAAAGACACCATGAATTATCTATGATGGAAGGATATTCTTTTTGAATTTAATGACATTTTTTTCCCGGATCTATTGGACATAGCATTGTGTGATATATTTGGAAGAAGTATTTTATTCAATGCAAGTGTCCTTGATCGTGACTTGACAGTTTGTAATATTGAATGTAGCACATTGTGTCAATTCCTACAAAACAACTGGTATACTTTTAAATAAAAACATTTATTATCATGTAAATAATACATTACTGTAAGGTTGATTAGTGCAGATTGCTACCCCTAGACAATATGGTCAACTGAGGTGAAGCCATGGTTGACAATGCTTTTGTGGGGGATACCTATCTGTTCTATACCTTTTCATCTATAAGAGTACTTGGGGACAGAACAATAATTTTCGCGTTGATAGAGACTCTTTAATCAAATATAAATATAGCAGTGATCGCCGTGCATGGAGAAGAAACTTGAAATTGATACGTATGTTCATTATATATAGAAACGCGAAAAATAATGGAAGTTGACAGAAAAAAAATAAAAAATTACGGACTTTGGAAAAAGGGAGAGGGCTTAAACAAATTGTCCTGTCTTCAAGAACCTGTGAATTTTGATACTTTTTTGAAAGTTTCCAGACAGAAAATATTTTACAAAAATCCCGACCTACAACAGTTTACATACTTTCAACCAAGCCTTAAATGCCCTCGATTTCGCGGGTGTGTTCTGGTTTAAAAAGTAAAATCACAAAAATACTGAACTTAGAGGAAAATCAATTCTGAAAGTCCATAATCACATGGCAAAATCTAATAACAAAACGCATCAAAAACGAATGGACAAGAACTGTCATATTCCTGACTTGGTACAGGCATTTTCAAATGTAGAAAATGGTGGATTAAACCTGGTTTTATAGCGCTAATCCTCTCCCTTTGATGACAGTCTCAAAGTTTAAATTAGTATACTGCATGGCCTATCATTATTGTCTATAACGGTTGAACTTTATTTATAATATTGACAGTCTATAAAAAAGAGTTCTGAGTCAGAACGTAGAACTTGAGCATTTTCTTTAATTATTTGATGTAAATTCAAATCTTTGTTCTATAAATTATCGATATTCGATTGGTCTTCAAGAGAGGCTGACAGTCAAAATTTGTCTCCCGCTTAGCCACGGGATTGAGTTAATTACCACCCTCGTATTAATCAATCAAAACCTGACATTTGAACGTGAAGTATAATAATACAACATTTTAATTTCTATAGAAATAGTACATGTAGTATGAAGTGGAAGACTTAACAAATCTTTTATAAAGAAACACAGAAAAATGTAAAGAAAGTAAAAAATTAAAAGGAGTATAGTTGAAAAAACAAACGTTTGCAGGCATGTTATATTTAGAAAAAAACTTATTACACATTTTGTAACACACATGGAATATTGCCTTACAGGTCTTAAGTCCCGTAGATTAATGACACATGTTGGATGACTTGAGCGAAACAAACCAAAAACGATAACGATTAAAAGAGCAAAATATGGCAGAAACACATATTACTTAAATGATAGCTACTTCATCAACTTATTTTAGTGTATTTCCGGAGATGGGATTCGCTCTGGTTGGGCTCTATTTTCATCCTAGTTGTGTCACATGCAGACGATATATGGTATCCGTTATGACAAACTTCTGTCAGAGTCAACCAATAATTTAAGCTCATCTTTCAAGGCGACTACTATAAATTGCTTCACTTACCGTGTGGTATATACTTTTGATAACCTTCCTTGTATATAAAGTAAAGTATTAAACAATACACAAAATTCAGTGTTCGTCCATTCAATATAAAGATAATATATATAACCTTGATAATGTGCAATTTATTGTCGTGAGAAAGAGTTTTATGTACATTTTGTAGTAATGACATGTAATAATTAAGGTAAAACTGAAAATATAAAACTATATCGATCTTTTCACATGCTAGTTTTAATAGTGATGTTCGATCAATTCGGTACGATTATAAATATACATACGTTTTTAATCGAATTTTGACATAAAATTTTGCACAAAAATAAAGGGACAAATTCTTTTATTGCTTATCCCATCTAACAGAAATGTATTTGAATATACATATATGTACATGTAAGGTGTAAACATGATAAACCCAATTTTCAATAACCAGACGCCAGATGTTTGTTTACATTCGTCATATCAGAGTTTTAACTGACTATGCGGATAGATTTTCTCATTGTTGAAGGCCTGATGGTGATTAATAAATGTAAATTTTTATATCATTTTGTCTCTTGTGGAGAGTTGTGTCATTGACAATCATACCACGTCGTCTTTTGTTTTATATAAATATAGAATTTAAAGGTTAAAGTATAACATTGAAGATTTTATGTTTTAGACTATATGCTCATTGTTGTCGTTCTATGTAGTTTACATTATTTGTTAAATTTCTAGGATACGACAGTGTGTGTATTCAGTGAGTTTGTATG
This sequence comes from Mytilus galloprovincialis, assembly GCA_037788925.1. NCBI lineage: Eukaryota > Metazoa > Mollusca > Bivalvia > Mytilida > Mytilidae > Mytilus > Mytilus galloprovincialis. Next base: position 20,335,157 of record CM075332.1, read on the forward strand.
TCCCTCTTCTATCTTTCCCGCCCCTTTTTTGATGTTGTGGTTTTTTTAAAAGTCTGCATATAATTAAACAGTAAACTTGTAATACGTTGAACTTTTGAATTCGTGGTTTCTTTGTTTCTACGAAATTTACGAAAAATATTTGTATTCACAATCAGAAGTCTTTATTTCTTATATATTAAGGGTTTTGATGACTTATTTTGTCGTGTTTTTCTTTCGACACGGCGCTGTCAGTTTCTCTTGAATGTATGAGTTTTGATTTCTTTTATTCAAGGTCAAATTCATAAAAGTCAAATAATAAAAAAACAAACCAAATCCTTGAAAATGATCCCATCGTTTGTTTCTGTTTAATTTGCATTTATAAAAAACAGGAAATTCATGGGATTTTTTTGCATAATTTCAATCACAACTGAACATTATGTTAGAAAGGCGTTACCATTTTTTCAGAAAAATAAATAAAACAGTAGACAAAAATGCCTTGCGGATGTGTATTTTTCAGTCCATGTTGAAAACTCCAAATATTTGTTAAAATACTTCCAATAATTATATGGTCTTTAAATATATATAGGAAATTATAATTATAAAAATGTGTCGGTAATTTATGTGAACCAGAACCAAATTGAATGCTTGTAACATAAGACACCGTGTATTATCTATGATGGAATGGTTTTATATGAAGAGATTTTTTCCCGGATCTATGGATGGTATAATTGTGTGAAATATTTGGAAGAAGTATTGCATTTCATACCAGTGTCCTTGGTCATGATTTGACAACTTCACAGTAAAAAAGAATGTAGCTCATTGTGTCAGTTCCTACAAATCAACTGGTATACTTTAAATGATTTTTCTATTTGTCATTATGTATAATAAATAACACATAACTGAGAGGATGATAGTGAAGATTGTTACCTCTAGAAAATATTGTCAACGAGGCGAAGTCAAGGTTGACAATGCTTTTTCGAGGAGTACTAATCTGGTCTATACATTTTTAGCTATGTGTTATTTACTTTATTATACTGCATGACCTATCATTATTGTCTTCAACTGTCGCATTTTATTTTAAATATTGACTATATAAAAGAGTTCTGAGCCAGAACGTAGAACTTGAGCATTGTCTTTAACTATTTGATGTAAATTCAAATCTTTGTCCCATAAATTATCGATATTTGATTGGTCTAAACAGAGGGTGACAATCTCAAACATTGTCTACCGATTAGCCATAGGATGGAGTAAGTTATCTCCCTTGTATTGGCAAATCAAAATATGACATTATTTCGTAAAGTATAATAAAACAGCTTATTCTATAGAAATAAAACAAGATAATTTAAATATGATCTAGAATGATACCATTTGACTTAAATTTACATTTGAGCTGTGATAGAACACTTAATCAAATAAAAAACAAATTAAAAATTATATGGATTCAATTTAGGGTAGGGGGAGGTGTAGGGAGTGTAAAGGACTTATCTTAATTTTTTTATAGATTTTTTTCAGCATAAAATTGTCCAAAATATTTTTTTTTTTATTCACCATTTTTTGAATAACACTCAAACCCCTTCCGAAAATCTTCCATCCGCCCTCCGACGTTCACGTGATTAATCATTAACCAGGTTACAATGACGTTTTCTGTTAAACATGTTAAAAATAAAAAGTTTTGATTTTAGTTTATTTAGTTTTTGTATTGACGGCTATCATTAAGTTCTATAAATTTAATATACATGTATTTATATATACAGTGTTTATCTGTCCTATATGTTCTCCCATTTATTTGTATTGTAGTCCTGTCATATAATGGTGTCATTTTAATGTTATATTCCATATTTACATAAAAGCGGGAGGTTTGACATGCCACAAAACCAGGTTCAAACCACCATTTTTTTTTTATTAAAATGTCCTGTACCAAGTCATGAAAATGGCCATTGTTATATTATAGTTCGGTTTTTTTTGTGTGTTACATAAAATGTTGTATTTCTGTTGTGTTGTAGTTCTCTTATATTTGAAGTGCTTCCCTCAGTTTTAGTTTGTAACGCGGATTTGTTTGTTTTTTTTTCTCAATCGATTTATGAATTTCGAACAGCGATATACTACTGTTGCCTTTATTCACTAGACTAATGTTTGATAAATTTGTCTCGTGTTTGTCTTTGTAGTACAGACAATCTTCAGAGTAGTTGCCAATAACCTTTTTATACCGTGCACCGTACTGTAATGTAAAAAGGGATCCAAAACAAAACAATACTTTTTTTATTTTAATTTCAAAAATGTAAGTTAAAAAATGTATCATGGTTTTTTTCTCAGGAATATTATAAAAGAAGATGGTTCACGGGGCTTTTTTCAAACTACAAGATTGTCAGATTTTGTTGATACATGTTTTATGTACATGGAAACCCGAAATTTGTTTGATACAAAGTAAATAAAACGAACGTATTTTTAAAAATAAATTATGAGAAGACAGCTTTAATAGTGTGCTTTTAGAAAATTTATAAACAATTGGGGTCACGGCTTTTTTCTTAATACAAAACAAAATAGGCTGTAAAATAGAAAATCTTTTAAATTTTCATAATCAAAGTTTTCCCCTTAAATGGCAAAAAAATCAAAAATAATATATTCTGTCTTGAATAAAACAGTTAAATGTATATGATTAAACAAATGTTGTCCTCATTTGAATAAAAAGTTGAAAAAAAAATGATTTACATTCTTTTCTTAGAATTTGAATATTACATTATAGATCAGAGCCAATTATTTTCTGCTATTTTACAATCCGATATGGCAGAAATACCAGATATTCCTTTAATAATAGCTACTTCAGCAATTTATTTCAGTGTATTTCCGGAGATGTGCTTCTCTCTGGTTGGGCTCTATTTTCATTCCACGTGTGTCACATGCAGACGATGTGGTATCCGTTATGACAAACTTCTGTCAGAATCAACCAATAATCGCATCTTCTCATTCAAGGTGACATACCAAACGCTCTTTTATAAACTGCTTGACTTACCATGTGCTATCTAATTTTGATAATCTTCCTTGTATATAAAGGAAAGTATTAAACAATTCATAAAATTCGGTGTTCGTCCATTCAATATATATATATATAACCTTGATAATGTGAAATTTATTGTCATTAGATAGAGAAAAATGTATTAATGACATGTAATAAGGAAAAGCTTTATATAGAATTTAAACTATATAAATATGTGATGTTTTCAACTGTAAAAGTAAACTTTGTTTCCTTCAATAACGTGATCTTTAATCTTTTAAGTCGGTACGATTGTAAATATACGTACGATATAAATCGAAAAAATTAATTCATGATATAAAATCTTACACAAAAATGAAAGAAAGTATTCTCTTAGAATGGAATAAAACTAATTCCAAACTTATTTGAATATATAAAAGACATACATATCTAAGGTGTTAAGTACAGCTATTTGTAAGAACCAGAAAGAATTAAAAAAAAAAAGATTCATCTAATATACCCAGGATAGAAGGGCAGCATCTTGGCAAAATGACATGAAAAGTTGTAAAAGAGGGACGAAAGATACCAGAGGGGGAATCACACTCATAGATAGAAAATAAACTGACAACGCCATGACTAAAAATAAAAAGATAAACAGACAAATGATAGTACAGAAGACACAACATAGAAAACTAAAGACTAAGCAACACGAACCCCATCAAACACTGTCAGTGATCTCAGGTGCTCCGGAATGGTAGGCGGATCGTAAGGTTGTACGTAGGTGGAATAAGCTCGTAAACTTGACCTGCTGCAATTCAAATATTGCTTATGGCACATTTTTAGTTATAAATTACTGTTCATATGTCATTTGATAAGGTACATCTTATATATTCTATGTTAATTTTATGTTTTAAAAACCACCCTTAAGTCATTTAAGATTTATTGACATCGTTTAAATTTATAAGGTTAGTGTAAGGGAAACTGATAATATCAAGTCAAAGATATTTGGTATGTAGCTGATTTTGATAAAGGTCTAACATGTTTAGTAATGGGTCATTGACTTTCAACGTTTTTATAATTTGAATTAGGCAACATCAGAAAGTAAGAATTTCTTATTGTAGTTTGTGTCCAGAGATGGGGTTTGTTCTGGTTGGGCTATGGTTCTTTCCAGTAGTGTCATACCTGACGATATGACAAAATTCCGTCAGAGTCAACCAATAATCATAGCTCAACATGCAAGGTTACATACCAAACGCTCTATTATAAATTACTTGACTTACCAGGTTCAACCCACCATTTATTTTTCAAAATGTAATGTACCAAGTCAGGAAAATGGCCATTGTTATATTATAGTTCGTTTCTGTATATGTTACATTTTAATGTTCTGTTGTGTCGTAGTTCTCCTCTTATATTTGGTGTGTAGCATCTGTAGTAACTGTTTGAATGTAATAGCATGTTGTGCGCATATTCAAACTTTTAACGGAAAGAGATAAGAACAATTATCTTTCAAATATAAATGCATACAGAAAAAAAAAAATTTTGATTTTGTTTTGCTATCTCGATATAACTTTCTTGAAGTAGTGAAAGTCAAGTATTCAGTTGGAACTTATTTAAGATAGCAAAGTAAAATAACAGTTTTCATTTGCCTTTAATTGTATGTACTCCGCAGTCAATTTTTCATGCTTAAATAAACATCATAAAATTGAGAATGGAAATGGGGAATGTGCCAAAGAGACAAAAACCCGATCATAGAGCAGACAAAAGCAGAAGGTCACCAACAGGTCTTCAATGCAACGAGAAATTCTCACACCCGGAGGCGTCCTTCAGCTGGCTCCTAAACAAATATATACTGGTTCAGTGATAATGAACACCGTACTAAACTCCAAATTATACACAAGAAACTAAAAGTTAAAATAATACAAGACTAACAAAGGCCAGAGGCTCCTGACTTGGGACAGGCGCAAAAATGCGGCGGGGTTAAACATGTTTGTGAGATCTAAACCCTCCCCCTATACCTCTAGCCAATGCAGAAAAGTAAACGCATAGTAATACGCACATGAAAATTCATTTCAAGAGAAGTCCGAGTCTGATGTCAGAAGATGTAACCAAAGAAAATAAACAAAATGACAATAATACATAAATAACACCAGACTACTAGCAGTTAACTGACATGCCAGCTCCGGACCTCAATTAAACTGATTAAAAAAATATGTCTTCATCATATGAAATAGGCACAATCCTCCCCGTGAAGGGTTTAGTATCATACCATCATAACATATATGAGAAGAACATAACCCGTGTCATGCCAACAACTGGTTTATTAATAATAAATGTTTTTAATTCCGATGCAAAGACCCTATCAGTGAATCAATATTAACGCCAAAATATGCAATCTTTAATGACCTGACAGTATCGTAACTATATCCCTTCTTAATAATAAAATTGAGAATGGAAATGGGGAATGTGTCAAAGAGACAACAACCCGACCAAATAAAAAACAACAGCAGAGGGTCACCAACAGGTCTTCAATGTAGCGAGAAATTCCCGCACCCGGAGGAGTCCTTCAGCTGGCCCCTAAACAAATATATACTAGTCCAGTAATAATGAACGCCATACTAATTTCCAAATTGTACACAAGAAACTAAAATTAAAATAATATAAGACTAACAAAGGCCAGAGGCTCCTGACTTGGGACAGGCGCAAAAAGGCCTTCTTAATAAGTCTATTTAAAGGTTTTGTTAGCTTCTGAGGTGAATACTGACATTTTTGTGTTTTATAAAGAATATTTCCATAAAATATTGGATGTGAAATACCTGAACGTATAAGAAGTCTGCATGTTGAGCTATATCTACGAATGATGTCCTTATACCGATGATAAAATTTAGTAAATGTTTTGACTAGTATGTGATATCGAAAACCCTGGTGTAATAATTTACAGTAATACATAAATTTCTCTCGTTAAAATCTAAAACATTGTTACATACACGAGCGAATCGTACAAGTTGAAATACATATATGTATATAAACACCGTAAGATGTTTATTTTCTTTTCGTCTGTTTCTTAATTCAAATTATTCGGGTTTCATACACAATAGGCTTTCAAATATTCTGCTTTAAGTGTTGAAGGTAAATTCAGAAAAGCGCTCCGGATGCATGAGATTTACAACTTATTGTTTTTATTTATTCACGAATTTGAAATATGTATACCCAGCTCCTTATATGCAAGGCATATTAAACAAATATTGGTTTAAGATTTTTATGTAATCATGCATTGGTAATACACTGAGTCTTGTGGTTAAACATACTTGTTCGATCAGTGTAACAAGAGCAACAACTCTAGAGTTCAAATACAATAAAAAGTACAGTACGTCAAGTAATTTTTAGAAGACTTTTCTTTCTCACTGTATTATCGACGATTTACCCTAATCTATAATGTCCGGATATAAATAGTTTTTTTTCCTTTGCTTGTAAAACTTTCGGTAATAAATGGTAGCCACAGGATATTTCTGTTGATCTAGAGAAATGTTGTTTTAAGTCATTACAAAACAAATGTATTATCACAAAAATACCGAACTCCGATGAAAAATCAAAACGAAAAGTCCTAATCAAACGGCAAAAATCAAAAGCTCAAACACATCAAAGAAATGGATAACAACAATCATATTCCTGACTTGGTACATGCATTTTCATATGTAGAAAATGGTGGATGAAATCTGGTTTTATAGCTAGGTAAAAAAATCACATTTGAATGTCTACTCGCAGAGCTCTAAACAGTCCGATTACAAACACTAAAATTTAAAGCAATGTACCAAAAAGCTATAAAGGAGAGATGGAAGAAAAAAGGATATTCAAACTCATAAGTCATAATTCGGTCGTTTCGAAGTAACAATTAAAACAAAAGGAACATATCCGTTGTAATCTGCATGCGAAACAGATATTTTTCATAACAATCAACAAACTCGAGATTCTGATAACAAAATTTGGTAGGAATGATTTCAACTTCGACCTATTTCAATCTTTAGCTAAATATCTGTCTTGTAAGCAAAAACCCTCTATCAAGATAATCATGAGAGGAAACACAAGCTTCTGAATGTCGCAACAACCAAAAGATTTATACTCCATAAACATGCCCTGCTGGAATGTTGCTACATAGAAATTGAAAATATAAAAAAAAGCTGAAATCGTCTTTTTCGTCGAAAAGTTTTGTAGTCAGCATTGTCATAGTCACTTTTGAGATGTGGGTCAATAATTATCAAATGTACCAAGATTATAATTTAATACGCGAGACGCACGTTGCGTCTACATAAGACTCATCAGTGACGCTCAGATCAAAATAGTTATAAAACCAAACAAGTACAAAGTTGAAGAGCACTGAGAACCTAAAATTCCAAAAAGTTGTCCAAAATATGGATGAAGTAGACATAAAATTGAGAATGGAAATGGGGAATGTGTCAAAGAGACAACAACTTGACCATAGATCAGATAACAGCATAAGGCATCCAATGGGTCTTCAATGCAGCGAGAAACTACCGCACCCGGAGGCGCGTTTCAGCTGGCCCATAAACAAATATGTATACTAGTTCAGTGATAATAGACGTCATACTATAAATGCATCTGTGATATCATTTATCCCTAGTTCGATATGTGAGCTATAGATACGGTCAACATACTTAGCAGTCACGAATACTTGAATGGTTTTAGTGATAAGACATCACTCTATTTAGCAGAACAATGTCAATACACCAGCAAACAGCTGCGTCATGTTGGTCTCTTTATGCATGGTTTCTTGTTACCATACCTCCTTTCGAATCGATAATTGCGTAATACTATTACTAGGACACTAGAACTCCGTCTCTGACAACAATGATCTTTGCTATAAACATTCCTTAATGTAGCTGATGATGTGGGAAAAGGGGGCTATAAGGCCCTCGCAAGGTCGGGATTAAGGTCGCATATGGGTGTCTTCCACCATTTGAGATTTTGAAATGGCTTACAACAATCAGCCTACATATCTAATGAAGTGTGCAATTTAAGAGAGTAGTATTCAGGTATAAAACTTATAAATTAAGATAGTAAATTATGTGTTTTCTTTGTGCTTCCTAATTTGTACTAAGATTTTAGACTTACGAAGACGCAAGTTCAAAAGAAAGTTACGAATTTAAAAAAAAAAATAAAAGAATTTTATTATACATTGTGATTTCTTTCTATTCTTCTTTTTATAGGGCAAGCGGGTATTTTGCGGACAATTTGATTAAAATTCAGATGTTCGTAATTCGCATACTCGTATGCGTTGGTTGAAATAGTCACATGCGAAATCCTGAAAAGGTGAAACTATATACGCATCAGTGGTAGCATGGATATATCTCATATGAAGATGAAGAATGTACAGAGATCTACATTTTCAAATAGATTGTTTTGCGGATTGACTATTTATTGTATCTTTTCGTTCTTTTTATGCCAGTATCTCCATTTTCATAATCGTCCTGCGTCCTCCCAAGAAAATCAAATGGAAGTTCACTTGTGAGGTTTTTTTCTCCAAAAGTTATTGATTTTAAACGTTTATACATAAATTGCTTGACTTATCTTGCTATTGATTATTTGGAACAGATTTTTATTTCAGATGTTACTAAGTTTTACACTGATGAACATTAATAAAAACTAATCAATATTGTTAGAAATACATTTTATATATTAGTACTATGTTTATCTTCTCGTACAGGGACATAACAGTAAATTCAGTAAGTATATTTTGATTCAACTGGAACAATCTGCTCGACCGGAGTTGAGTATTCAAATTCACCCATTACATATTTTGTATAAATGTATGTTAATATGATACACATGTAACTATAATGAATAATTTCTTACTTACGTTCTCACTTACTTACTTACGCAGTATTTTGCGATCAAGCGCAGTATATTTAGTCAACACGTTCAAATTATGCAATAACGTTACCACACATTTGTATCCATGTATGATTTTCATGAAAAGAAAAATTTATTTAAAACAGAGGCAAATTACAAATTTATCATATTTTATCCTGTCTGAATTTCAAAATCAAATTTCAGATCTTATGGCATGATTTAAAATTGAAGACTATTGTTTCTGTGTATTTTTTTGTTTTTATATCTGTGGCATATGTCGAAGCTGATTAGGGGTCTGAGGCGGGGGTTGACGCTGGTGCAAACGTTTATCCAGTTGATCCCATGGCTGATCATTAGGATTCCAAAAAGTCCGGTGATTTGGAAGGCCAAGATAGCACATTGATGATATTCTGCATGTCCAAACATAACTATTGTCAGACATAGCTAAGTGCAAAATTGTCTGAAACCGATTTCAGATATCTTGCTGCTATGTCATTTGATTTCTTGCATTCATACCACATCCTATCAATCTAATTTTAGTATTAGAGATTTGCAAATAAAAAAATGGCTATGTGTAAATTCACATTGCTATAAGACGTGTCACGGTACTTGTCTATCGCAAATTCATGTATTTGGTTTTGATGTTATATATATATGTTATATTTGTTATTCTCGTGGGATTTTGTCTATGTGTGTTACATTTTAGTGTTATGTCGTTGTTCTCCTCTTATATTTAATGCGTTTCCCTCGGTTTTAGTTTGTTTCCCCGATTTTGTTTTTTGTCCATGGATTTATGAGTTTTGAACAGCGGTATATTACTGTTGCCTTTATTATGCACTTTTAAAATGATAAAACTTGATTCAGATTCGGTACATAAAACAACATTATTATTTAACCTAGTTAAATATAGACTCAAGATAAATTTGTCATAAGTAAACAAATATATGTGGTTCTGTTTCTTATCTTCAGAATTATTTTATGTTTCTAATATTTTTTATTGTAGAAAAAGATGTTCGGTAAAATTATTTTAGTAATACTTCCATTGGCTTTCGAAACTACTCCTGTTCCTCCAAGACCTTTGGGATTTATATATGGAGAACAAAGTACAAATGTTACGCCAGTCGAGTTCGATGTCTACATGGGGCCTCTTTGTCCGGACAGCCAAGATGCCTTACCAACTTTAGTCAAACTTGCAGACCATTACGGACCGGACAAGTTAAGACTACGCATGCATCTGTTTCCTTTACCGTATCATAGAAATTCATTCCTGGTTGCTATGGTAAGTTCTAATTGTCTTGTTAATCAAGAGATTCTACGTAGTAATTTTTGTACGGAATGATAATGGTTGTGTCGTAGAAACACAAACGTTCAATACTCCGACTTTTACTTGAAATTAAGAAAATAAGAATATATCGTTCAAATGAGACAGATTAAAAATCATGAAAAATACACTTAAAAAGTTTCCTTTGACTGAATCATTTTTTTCTGTTTTTAACTTCATCAAAACGGTAAAATCCAAATATTTTGGAAAAACCACTACAAGAGGGAGGTATGACTTTTTAGGTCCGGGTCAAATTTTTTTTCCGTGCAAAAGCGCGAACATTTCTTTTTTATTTACAACGCTCACAATTTAACACTATATGGTTTGTGGGGAAATCAAGTATAATAATATTTTGTTTGACATATGCTTAACCACAATACTTTTTTTCATGAAATTTGGGATCACCAGAACTTTATGTCAAAGAAATAGCCACCAATCAGCTGAAAGATTGGAAATTTCGATATAACAGCAGGCAAAGTTTTTTCCCCAAAATGTTTAAACATTATTTATTTAACAGGGAACCCATTCAGTGGATAAGATGACCAACGGAAACATGACATTTATCTGGGCACAAATTGTATACAGCCATCTCGATATCTTTTATGATACGACTCTCACCGAGGACCAAGTTATATTGTATGTACTTTATATATTGAAGTTATATTTGATAAAGCATGATCAATAAAGACCTTCCTATCATTGTAAAAAGATTGATTGATTGATTTGATTTGATTGATTGATTGATTGATTGATTGATTGATGTTTATACCTACTTTCAGCACTATATCGCTACTGTGGATTCATTATTATGCGTTGGATACCAATTTTCGTGGATTTCGTAGGCACAGTCAAACCACGAAATTAAATATTCAACGAATGATAATTTTTCTATAGGTTTGTATGCAGACTACAGCAAAACCACGAAATTAAATATCCACGAATATGCAAGTTTTTTCAATCCACGAAAATTGATACCCACGAAAATAAATGAATCCACAGTATTTCATGTCCATCCCTTTTCATTGGTATAGAAAGCCGAAATGCTTAGAGATAGTTAACGATCTTCGGCAGATAAACTGACAATCCCAAATACGGAATTCGAACTCGCAACCGCTGTGTTGAAACGCTACTGATGCATTAGTTGGACTACTAAGTTGACCTGCATCAGTTAATCTGCGCATATATACTATTGTAACCATTGAATCGATTCAGCGAAACATGCATGGAGAAGGACAATTATATTCAGTTTTATTGTTTTATTTTTTGTTTCCCTGAGCTTTTATAATGCTCTGTAATATATTGTCCTTTATCTAAAGGAAAATGATAGAGCTAGCAAAGAGCATGGGATTGCCGGAAGTCGAATTCAAACAGCTGGTAACAAATAGTGGAATCAATCACAAGTGTCGAGTCGAATGGAAACATGGTTGTTCAAGTAAGCATTTTTTTCCCTCTTTATAAATGTTTAAATATAAAACTATATATAATTCAACTTATGGTATCTACACAACTGTATGCTGATAACCGTTAGCCCAGTCTCTATTTTACAGTTCTAAAATGACGTCCTTATTACGCAAAATGTGAACAAAGCCTTGAAAAGACTTCCATCAAAATCTTTGGTTTTAGTGAACATCATTCGTGTGATTAAGGGCGTCATCACTTCCGTTCCTATGTTGAGCGAGTGGTGGGGGAAATATAATGCTAAATGCAGGGATCATTCGTAATATGTCTTCCTGTAAACTTCGCTGGTGTTCCATAAGTGGTTTCGGTGGTATGTGCATAGATATTAATGATTGTTCACTTATATGTATATACATATCATATAACAAAACATTTTAATATTATTAATTTATCTTCTTTAGAAAGTAGTTGATGAGTGTTCATTGTAGTAATGTGTTTATAACAAATGATAAGGAATGTTAGTTTGCATTTGACGATGTCTACGTACTCATCATGTTTATCGATCTGTTAAAATCCCAAAACGAATATTACGTAATAGAAGTCTAGGCTATAGCAATACACCGAAATGCCCTCACGGTCATCCGATGTCAAAATGAGGGAACAATTTGAAAACAAATGATATGTCTTTCTCATTTTGTTTTTCAATTTCATTTTGGGTCATAAATATTGATAAAACCAATGTTTTTACGTATAAGTATACGTTATATGAATATTTACAGATTTCCCCAATCTTACAATGTTTATTTAACAGAGTTTTTGTTTTAGGAGGAGTAACTTCAACTCCGACCTTTATGATAAATGACGTAGTAGTGGCTGAAGATGACCAAGCCAACAGGTCAGAAGCTGACTGGATTAAAATTATCGACCCAATACTGAACCAAGTATAAAAGGTAATAATAGAATTGAGAATGGAAATGGTGGAATATGTCAAAGAGGCAACAACTTCTACGAACAGCAAAAAACAGCCGAAGGCCACCAATGGGTCTTCAACACTGCGAAAAAATCTGGCACCCGAAGGCATGTTTCAGCCGGCCCCTAAACAGAAATGTGTACTAGTTCAGTGACAACCAAACTACAAAATATATAAATGAACTAAAATTAAAAAGCTAAATCTTCAGCTTTGAAGAAGAAAAAAAAACATATGTTATTTTCTAAAACGTTTATTGGCAAATATTTCAAAAACTTTGCAAACTGATTCGAACATGATCAGGGCGAGAAATTAAGATTACCGTTTGAGAATTAAGGTTAGAATATGAGAGTGACAGAAAATTTGCTTTGAGACAGGTTATACCTACGGACTTCTCAGAGAACAGTAAGGAATCCTTGTACTAAACAAAAAGTATACTAGTCTAAGACTATGTATCACATTCAATGTCCTCATTCTTTTTTTTTCATTTTAGGTGCAGTTGGAAAGTTGCGATAGCGAATAACAACATCTTCTTCATTCATTGTTGAACTAAAATCTACATGTATTTTAAAAAAGTGAAAAATCTTACAAGGTGACTTTTGTAAAATTCATTTGGTAAAAAACTAAATTGTAATAAAGTTATAGATATTGCGGAGTTTAATTGTTCTGATAGCGGTTGTCCTGGTGAGTTCAATTGATATTGATGTATATATGTACACAGGTGGCGTTAAATACTTACATATACATCATGTTCATTTTCCTTTTCGACTATTCCCAAATTCATATCATTACTTAGATAGTACGGGTGATAACTTGGATCGTAGAGGAGATAACTCAGTTAAGAAAAAAAATCCAATAAAAAGTTTTAACCTATTATGATCTGAAGGCGTGTTATAAGAGCAATCTTCTCACATTTTATCTTAATTCTATGGTGTAGTTTTCTTTTTGTCACACACAATTGGATTTTCCATACATACTATAACAAAATCTGACAATTTTGCACAACCTGTAGCGTAGAAAAAAGTCCGATGACCCATACTTTTATAGTATTTTTGAAAAAAGCATGATAAAAACTTCATTTTGAAAAATTATTAAAAAAAATATGGATTTGATATAAAACACATTATTTGTTTGATATAAATACATTCAAGATTTTACCACTTTTTTCTTAGAAATCAAATACCGCAACTACTAACAAAAAGATTTATTTTCATACGTCTATCATGTCTATGGCTTTGCAACTTTTTATTTTATTTTCTATGCCTTCCAGTTATTTAACAATCTGCAGTTTGAATGCGATATCATTTTGTGAGAACATAAAAAATACTTTTAAAAGAAAGTGATTAGGAAAATTATCTTGCCAATACAAATGCATACAAGACAAAAAAAAAACATCTGTGATTTGTTTTGCTATTTCGATTTGAAATTTTGAAGTAGTAAAAAATCAAGTATTTAAAAGTCTAATATCATATTGCCGGCTTTGAATTCGAGTTCTATATTTTTTCGACGGGTTGTTTACTCTGTGGTAAAACATCCTGGTACATGCACTCGGTCAATTACAAGCAACCAAAAGAAGTAAAATCAAATATATAAACTGTGCAATTTGGGAAGAAAGTTTACTACTTTTTGATAATTTACTCATGTTTAGAAAGCATTAAACTGTAAACTTTCCCTCAAAATTGTACCGAATAAAATCTTGAATATACGTATTTAAGTTGCTATTGATTGACCGATTGCTATGATGTCCAACCAGAGAGAAGGCGGCCAGTTGAAAAAATAAAAATTCCGGATTCAAAAGTCTGTAATATGAAAATTGGCTAATAACTTATTCAAGATAGCAAAGTAAACAGTTTTCTTTTGCCATGAATTGTATGTACTCCGCAGTAAATTGTTCATGCTTACATATACATCATGTTCATTTTCCTTTCCGACTGTCCCCAAATTCATATTATTCGGTTCTTACACATCATAGGCTTTCAGTGTTCCTGATGAAGGTAAACCCAGAAAAGCGCTTCGGATGCATGAAATTCATAACGTGTTGTTTTCATTAATTCACGAATTTGAAATATAAGTTGCGAGTAACCAGCTCCCTAGATGCATGACATATTTAACAAATATTGGTTTATGATTTTGATGTAATCATGCATTGGTAATACAATGAATCTTGTGGCTAAACACATTTGTTCGATCAGTTAAACAAGAGCGACAACTCTATTATAGTTCAAATACAATAAAAAAAAACTATTCTTTAAATTCTCACTGTATTTTCGACAATTTACCCTAATCTATAATGTCCGGATATCAAGGTTTTTTTTTCCTTTGCTTGCTAGTATATAAACAAAACTTGCGGTAAAAAAAATGGTAAAATCATGATATTTCTGTTGATTTAGAGAAATGTTGTTTTAAGCCATTACAAAAAAAAAGTAAAATCTCAAAAAATCGAACTCCGATGAAAATTCAAAACAAAAAGTCCCTAATAAAATGGCAAAAATCAAAAGCTCAAACACATCAAGTAAATAGATAACAACAGTCATATTCCTGACTTGGTACATACATTTTCATATGTAGAAAATGGTGGATTAAATCTGGTTTTATAGCTTGCTAAGTTCACTTGTATGACAGTCGCATCAAATTCCATTGTATTGACAACGATGTGTGAACAAAACAAACAGACATCTTGTGGAGAGTAGTCTCATAGGCAATTATAACACGTCTTCTTTTTTGTTTATAAAAGGTAGACATTTTCCCATTTGAATGTCTACTCGATTACAAACACGAAAATTTAAAGCAATGTACCACAAAGCTACCAAGGAGAGGCGGAAGAAAAAAGGATATTCAAACTCATAAGTCATAATTCGGTCGTTTCGAAGTAACAAGTACCACAAAAAGAACATATCCGTTGTCGTCTGCATGCGAAACAGATATTTCATATCAATCACGAACTCGAGATTGTGTCAACAAAATTTGGTAGGAATGATTTCGACTTTACCTTTTTGAATCCTTAGCTAAATATCTGTCTTGTTAGGACATCATTCTATATAGCGTGACCATGTCAGTACACCAGCTGCTTCGTCAATTAGTCTCTTTTTGGTTTTCTTTTACGCAATCATACCACAACTCCATACGAATTCATGAATGCGCAATGCTTATTACTAGAACTCCGACGAACAAGTCAGATTCAAAATCCTGCAGAAGTGAAACTATTACCCATCGGTGTTAGATCTCAAATGGGAATAAAGATACAGCGATTTATATTTTGATTATGTTGTTTTCGGATTGACTTTTCAATTTCATCTGTTCCGATGCAGACTATTTCTTTTCCTGCCAGGATATCCGTTTTAAAATTTCTCCTGCCCCTCCCAAGAAAATCAAATGGTTGTTCTCTTATGAGTTTTTTCTTCAAAAGTTATTAATTTTAAACGTTTATACATAAATTGCTTGACTTATCTTGCTATTGATTATTTGGAACAGATTTTTATTTCAGATGTTACTAAGTTTTACACTGATGAACATTAATAAAAACTAATCAATATTGTTAGAAATACATTTTATATATTAGTACAAGTGTGGACACAGATGAGTGTGGATAGTATGTTTGGATGTTTGACAGTGTCTTATGACAAAAGGAGTTCTATGTTTTTCCTTTATGGTGTTATTTTTTTGTCTATCTGATGAGTTAAGCCTTTTTAACTGATTTTTATAGTTTGTTCTTATGTTGTAGGGGTCCCAGGTTAGGGGGAGGCTTGGGATCCCACTAACATGTTTAACCCCGCCACATTATTTTTGTATGTGCCTGTCCCAAGTCAGGAGCCTGTAATTCAGTGGTTGTCGTTTGTTTATGTGTTACATATTTGTTTTTTGTTCATTTTTTTACATAAATGAGGCCATTAGTTTTCTCGCTTGAATTGTTTTACATTGTCTTATCGGGGCCTTTTATAGCTGACTATATATGCGGTATGGGCTTTGCTCATTATTGAAGGCCGTACGGTGACCTATAACTGTTAATGTTTGTGTCATTTTGGTCTTTTGTTGATAGTTGTCTCATATATGTTTTTTATATTATTAACTGTGTTGCACGGTGACAACCAACCTGAGCATTAGAACTGTTATTTATTTAATATTTTTTTTTATGTTCATGACAGGCATGGAGGAGACAGTAATAACACTAGTTACTGAAGGATTATGATAGAATATGTTCTACATCTTTGATTTTGGATACATTTTGTATCTAGGAGAGCAACACATAATAGATTAATTTTTTCACACGTTTTTTTTCTATATATGGGAGATGATATCTAGATTTGAGAACATGATATAAGGAGCCTGTAACTCGGTGATTGTCGTTTATTTATGTGTTACATATAAGTTTTTTGTTTATTTTTTTTTTAACATAAATAAGGCCATTAGTTTTCTTGTTTGAATTGTTTTATATTGTCATTTCGGTGCCTTTTATAGCCGATTATGCGGTATTGGCTTTACCTATTGTTTATGTCCGTACAGTGACCTATAGTTGTTAACTTCTGTGTCATTTGGTCTCTTGTGGAGAACTGTCTCATTGGAAAGCATACCACATCTTTTTCATATGTATTTGCTTACTATTGGTATGGTTCACTAGATTTAGTTAAAACAAACTTAAGTTAAGACTAAATAATTCTTCAATGTTTCCATTTGTAAAAGGGCATAACCCTAGAATGATAATCAAAGTGCTTGTAATCACTGAATGGTTATTAAAGACTGCTTTAATTTATCAGTTGGTAGTAAAGTGAATTTTGCATTGTATATTGTATAAAGCATTAATTTAAGATGATTAAACTACTATTCTGGACAGAGAAAGACAACTCTAATTTTCAAAGAAGATTTCATAAAGCATTGGTTTTAGGTAATTCAACAACCATTCTGGACAATTTATGGTCTCGACTCTACAAACATGCTTGTTTTTGGCCCTCAATTCCTCGACTGTTTGCCCCAATAACCCTTAAAATATACCCCAACCTTCTACTTATGGTATTAAACATTATGGTACAATTTCAGAGCAATTGAAATACTTATACACAACTTTTTGTACTGACACTAAATTAATGCTTGTTTTGGGCACCTTTGGAACCTAAACCTTATGGACTATAACCCCCAAAATCAATCCCAAGCTTCCTTTTGTGGTTATAAACATTGTGTTATAATTTTATTTATTTCTTTTTGCTTATAGTTAAGTTATTATATGGAAACCATCTGTCTTCGGACGACAACGACAGGATACCTATTTAGGACCGCAAAAATTTCTGTGGTTGTATAAAAATTTCAAGCATGAACAATGAAATATAGTTTAAGAAATCGATAAGCCTAGATAGAGCTTATCATTTTTTTAACATAATTGAACAAACATAATATGTTTGGTTCAAATTAAAATAGAATGCTTTTATCTCCCTAATACTTACATTGTACATAAGAGGTGATACTACTTTGACAAATCCTTGTACATGAGAGTTGTCTGTCAAATCTTTATTTTACAAAGAAAGAATTGCATAACAATGAACTGAGCTCAAAGCAAAGTAATTTAATAATACACTTAGACAAAGAGCTAAATCCAGTGATATACTTTGTACTACAGGTCCTTCGTGAACATCCATCGACCAAAACCATATCTCAAGAACATTCCATACTACATGGTTGTATTCAGAAGTCCTGAAAAAGACATGATTGTTTTATCGTATTTTAATTATATATATGCACAGGTTAAAACTTTCTTGTGGTATAATCATTCAGTATCTAGCAACTATCAATTTGCTTTATGCACAAATTGATATAGGTTTAGTGTACATCTGTTGGAAATAAGAACACACACACCTCCATCTAGTTTTAGTCAACTGACAAAATATTCATAACTATAAAATGTTATCTAAGACCATAGGTGGATCCAGGGGGGGCGCCCCCCCCCCTTTTATGGGAAAAATTTGGTTGATTATATAGGGAATCACTCACTGAAGCATATGTAACACATAAACAAACGACAACCACTGAATTACAGGCTCCTGACTTGGGACAGGCACATACATAAATAATGTGGCGGGGTTAAACATGTTAGCGGGATCCCAACCCTCCCCAAAGTCATTTTCAAATTGTACTTCATGATAAAATAAGATTCTATATCTACTACCAATGAAAATGAAATATCCCTCTAATAGACTAGCATTTAAATCACTGTTTTCTAAACTGGTAGCTAGGTCACCATGGATCTTAAATATTTCAAATGCATGTACATTTAATAATATAAATTCTCCAAAATTCACTATATTTTCCCTTTTTTGTCTTCTGTTTGATATACCATTTTTTTGAGTCTATATAATGTATATATATATATATATTGTCCTTTATATTGAGGTCATTTTTCGCAAAATAAACCCACTTAATCTGAACTTTAAATGCAAAAGACCCCTAAATGGCTAACAGACATTGCTATAAAGAATTATAGTCCATGATTCATATACATGTGATTTAAGAATTCATGAAATTTAAACTGATGCACAATACTTTTTTATGAGACCTGTTTTAACTTAAGGACGACACCAAAAGTTCAATGAAGGATAAAAAACTTAATTCACATAGTTTTTTCACTGAAACCCCTACCCCCTTCTTAACTTAATTTGGGAAAAACTGATTGACCCATATGGATATATTTTGCCGCAGTCCAACCCCCAAACTATTTGAATTAAGTTTTTTTATCTTACATTGATCTTTTGATGTCGTCCCTTACCGTAAAAACTTTAAACAAAATAATTTTTTACTTCAATTTTAATTTCGAAAAAAGTGGATCATACTATATTAACATGATTAAGGAGCCTCAAGGGTATAAAATTTTCAGAAAAAAAATAAACATTTGTTTTTCATTACAAATTTTATTTGTTACCTTTTGTAGTTGTTACTTTATCATATGGTACAAAAATCATTCAAAACAATAAATTTGTGTTGGCCCCAGATGACTTTTACAGGGACTAAACTTGGGAATTTCAAGCTAGGAGCCCAGACCAGATATTTCATAATTAGTTTGTATATGTTCAACTAATATTTAACTGAAAGTTTAGGGGCCCAGCTCAAAATCTAGGAGCCATGGGCGACTGGGCCCCCTTTAAGTATTGTCCCTGTTTTAGAATGTATTCATCATTGAAAAAGTTCCAAATGATCTCCCTTTGGTGGGTAAATGTCATTTTCTTGCTTTAAAATTGAAATATCTTTTTCAACTCATCTGTGACCTATATTTCTGTAATAAATTTCTTTTTTTATTTCGATATTAACTTTATTTCTCCTATTACTTCAACAGAAAAAAAACACTTTTACATAAATGTATGCTTCTTTGGAAGACTGATTATGAGCGCAAATGAAGGGTGACCCCACTTTTTTTATTTTATTTTTCTATTAACTATAATAATATAAAGTTCATTTATAGAAAAATATAGAGAAATCCTATATAAATGATTTAGACCCGCCACCCCCTTAAAGTTTCTTGATGATCGCTTTTTAAAATTTTTACTCCCTCAGCTCTCTACTAAAAAAACTCTATTTTCAGCCACTTGACCCAAACAGGGAGTTGTACATTTGACTGTCTTTTCGAGATTGGATTAAATAGCGATAAGGTGTATTTTTCGTATTTTCCGGGATTGTTGAAAACTTGCATATTCATCACTATCTGATTTTGTGGTTTTAACAATCCAGACAGACAAATGGTTCGAGACCACAATTGTTGTCCCTTGATTTTCGTTGTTCACGAATAAAGTCCCTAGTGTTAATAGTGGGTTACTTGCCATTAATTTTAATACCCCTTCCAAATTAATTTATCCATGTTTAATGCCTCAAATTGTAAGTAAGGGGGTGAAATTACACTGTAAAAAAATTTGGGTCCCGAATTTAAAAGGAAAGTAGTGATTTGGTCCAGGTGAAAAAGGTTGAAATATAGGACTTCGGAAGCTGTCAAAAGATTTCAAGACGCCCTAAAGATAAAATTGTTCATATTTTGAGTTAGAGACGATGAAGTTTTCTACAATTTTGATATAATTTGTCCAAAAAGTAGTACAACACACTGTAAAAGTTTCATTGAGAAAGCGCAGGTGGGATTTTTTTTATTCTCATTTATGTTCTAAAAGAAATGCGCTACCAATTAATTGTGTTCTTGGACCTAAGAGGTGAAGTCTGTCAATATAGAATCTGTACTTGGGCAACTTCCTTAAATGATTTGGTGGTGTCAATTTGTCAAATAGCATGAAACTAAAGGATTCAAACTTTTATTCTATATAATTTCTACAAAAATTACCAATTTTGGCATTTTATGGTCAAAATAGGCATTTTAAGGCTTTTTCAATATTAATGCATACATGGCATCCTGACTTTCTATCGGACAGGTTTTCATGTGTCAATACTTGTGTTTCTATGCCTTTATCTAGTTCCTTTACTTGTTTATGAACTCGGGATCTACAGAAAAGAAGATTATCTCAGACAATATGTGCAAAATGTGTTGTATAAATGACCCTTGTCTAACGCCCTTGTTTGGATGAAGTCAAAAGTGGGGTTCTTGGTACATAAAATTTGAAGTCCACAATAAAGACCTCACTAAATTTGAACCAAAAGCACTTTACAATGTCTATTGTACCTGTTCCATTTCACATATCTTTCTTTTCTTCTGTAGGATAGCAAGTGGTTTAAATATAAGCCTGTTGACACTAAAATTGCATTCAAGTTTTTCACTAAAAAGCCAAAAATCTTTGTATCAGACCATTCTCTCTGCAAGAAAAGTTAATTGCAAGAGCCTTTTTGTGCTCAGATTTGTTGTATCATGTCACATGAGTATAGAAATGAAAAAAAAAAGACACAATTTTTTATTTCTTATAGCCTCAATATGCGTTTTTTAATGGAAATATGTGGCACAGCCTAAATTGACCCTTATTTTTTTCGAGTCTTACTTGGCTTAAGACCCTTTTAAACTAATATGATATGATATTTGTAACTTTTCTTTCCATTTCAAGTACATGCAATACATAGATATGTAAGGATTATTTATAACCAAAAAGCTTCACAAATTTAAAATTGCTGGAAAATATTACATCTTCATGAAAGGCCCCCTTTCATTGAAAAACATCAATTTTCAGGCCCAGGCTGATATAAATTTGACTTTTGAATAATTATGCTAAGTCTGATAAATCAAATGAGTACTCTATTGCTTTATGAACATAATAAATGATATATTAAGACATTTCAATGGAAGTTTTTTGCAATATTTTAATTTTTAAAGCCAAACATGTTGATAGTTGAAATTTTCCAATTTTCACGTCAAAATTTAACACGCAAAGATGAGTATAGAATTTAACATATTGTCTATAATGTATATCCTATTGTTGTGAAACTTTGCAAGCAGTGTTATAATTTATTAAGCTTTGGTCATACTAAGTTTTTTTTAAGATTTGTCAACTCTTTCTATCCTATTAGGTCCGAGACCACAATTGTCGTCCCTTGATTTTCATTGTTCATGAATACAGCCCCTAGTGCTAATAGTGGGTTACTTGCCACTAATTTTAATACCCCTTCCATATTAATTTCTCCATGTTTAATGCCTCAAATTGTAAGTAGGGGGGTGAAATTACACTGTAAACAAATTTGGGTCCCGAATTTTAAAGGAAAGTAGTGATTTGGTCCAGGTGAAAAAGGTTGAAATATAGGACTTCGGAAGCTGTCAAAAGATTTCAAGACGCCCTAAAGATAAAATTGTCCATATTTTGGGTTAGAGACGATGAAGTTTTCTATAATTTTGATATAATTTGTCCCAAAAGTAGTACAACACACTGTAAAAGTTTCATTGAGAAAGCGCGGGTGGGATTTTTTTAGTTTTCATATATGTTCTAAAAGAAATGCACTACAAATTAATTGTGTTCTCTAACCAAATAGCAATAAGGTGTTTAGGAAAACATGACCTAAAAAGTTAACCTCCTTCATATAAGACAAAAAACGTGGGAAACTGAATGGTGAAATGTGTTCAATATGAAAATTGCAGTTAAGATGGTGAAATCACAAATCGGTCATTAATGTAAATGGACTAAAAGTATGACTTTTGCGCAAATTTAAAGGGAAATGACGGGGAAGGGGCATATTAGTGTTCAAGGGGAGCAAATGCTGTTTAAATTAGTATGCGGTTTTAAATATAGAGGGAAAGTGGAGTTATCTTTTTAGACATTAGTTAAATATAACTTATGTAGACTTATAGTTACCTTCTAATTCTATAAAAAAAACAAAAAAAACACACAACTCAGAACTATTACTAATTCACTTGGACTATACTGATATGCAGACCTAAAAACAAAAAGAAATATCATAAAATAGTGATTGAAAGATTCATAACACTTTGAAAGGATAATTCAGACACGTGTTACACGGGGAGCATGTATGTTTACAAATAATAATGTCACGTGATCGCGCACTGACCTCCCATGTTGCATCGCCCTTACAATTGACTAATACATAACCATTTTCATGCAAACATGTAACGTGAATGTGATTGGTTATCAAACAATACAGAAATAATGCATGAACCGCTGAAGAAGAAATTATTTCATCAAATAGATGCGATTTTCACTTTCGACACGAATAGGTCGGGTTGACATTTCTGTCATCGGAGATAGTATTGAGATAAATGGGATAAAACGAACCGTCAAAACGGTCTAGAGAAGCACATCAGTAGAACCTTAACATTAATAAGTAATACTTACCAAAAATTCTCTAATTGATAAACTATATGACTAAAATTTCACGAAAATAACAATAAATAATTTTGTTGACGGTGATGAAGCTGCTTAAATTGGCGCGAAAAATATTCTTACTCCTATTGCTTCACGTAAAAAAAAATGTATAGAATTGAATTCGACTACAGTTCAGCATAAAAAAACGTGAATATGCAAAAGTCTGGTAATATGTTAATGAAAAAGTGTGTATAAATTTTCGTAAACGAAGTTACCTGTATACTTCACCAAGAATTACATTTGAGCGCAAAGATCTGTATGTGTGATTCGGCTTATGTAACATCGTCAATCGGAACTACTCGGCTATTCACTTCGTGCAACGAGAAAGGCCGAGAAGTTCCGACTGGTAACAAAGTACAACATGATTAATGGAATTTTTTGCGTTGCTATTAAATCATTGAGGCCACGTGATTAAGGCCATCTATTTTTATTGCGGGTTCCACATATTTAAATCGGAATTATAGAAAAAATGGAATGTTGTAAGCAGAATCAAAACAGAAATGATGAACACTGCAACATTTCCAGCAAAATATAAATAGGATGGAGGATCTGTGTATTCACATTATTCGTAAAACTCTCCTTATTCCTGTGAAGCGTGTGCTTTACATCGAGGCTTATTATGCTAAGCATCGACGCCACAGTACTTCAACCAATCAGACAATGTTTATTTGGGGCATTCGATTTATTTTTACTCAGATTTTGGAATATTTTAATCGAAATTATAGAAAAATTGAATATTGTTAGTACATATAAAATAGAAAAAGATGAATACTTTTAGCTAGAGATAATTTGGATGGGGGTTCTGTGTATTCACATTATTTGCACAACTCTCCTTACTGATGCCATATTTTGGAATTTCCGTGACCTAAATGGTTCGCGAAAATTAATATTTTTATATATAGTATAGTAACTATTGTTATCTTCTCGTACAGGGACATAACAGTAAATTCAGTAGGTATATTTTGATTCAACTGGAACAATCTGCTTGACCTGAGTTGAGTATTTAAATTCACCTATTATACACAGTTTTTAGCGATCAAGCGCAGCGTATTAAGGTAGACACGTTCAAATTCTGGAATAAAGTTACCACACATTTTCATATGCGTTTCATTTATAATCGATGTATGATTTCAAGAAAAGAAAAACGAATTTAATACAAAGGCAAATTACAAAATTATCATATTTTAAAATCCTGTCTGAATTTTAAACGTAATATTATCTTATGGCATGATTAAAAATTGAAGACTTTGCTTGGTTTGTTTTTGTTTTTGTTTTTGTTTTTTTATTATTTCTGTGGCATTTGTCGGAGCTGATTAGGGGTCTGAGATGGGGGTTGACACTAGCGCACACGTGTATCTTGTTGGTCCCATGGATGCTCATAAGAATTCAAGTCCGGTGATATGGAAAGGTAAGGTAGCACATTGATATTATTTTACACAAAGTAGTCCATTGCTTAACGTACTGTGTTAGGCCTAGCATTTCCTTACTGGAATAACTCCCTCAATCGGTCAATAACATGCATAAGGCGAGGTTTGAGTTTGGAGAATCTTATCTCTGTACCTCTGAGCCGTTACATTATCTAGAACATGTTCCAATTTGGTTTTACGGACATTATAGATAGCCGCCGACATCATGACACTTCTGCAACATCTATTATTTATGTATGAATTGTCTCATTTTGTGCTTCTGCAAGCAAATATTGGTAAATTGTACAAAATCAAACAGGTCTACCAGGGCGTTGATTCTGGGGTACCAAAAGGTACTGAAATGAGTTAGGTTACATTCAGTCTTCATACTAATGATATATTGGTTGATCATGTGTTTGGCCAGTAGAAACATCCAAACGATCAGATACTTAGTGTTAAATAAAGTATCGCGATGGCCAGTAGAAACATCCAAACGATCAGATGCTTAGTAATAAATCGAGTATCGCTATGGCCAGAAGAAATATCTAAACGATCAGATGTTAAGTAAAAAATCAAGTATCGCAATGGCCAGTATAAACATCTAAACGATCAGATGCTTAGCGTAAAATTAAGAATCGCGATGGCCAGTAGAAACATCCAAACGAACGATCAGATGCTTAGTGTAAAATAAAGTATCGCGATGGCCAGACGAAATATCCAAACGAACGATCAGATGCTTTGTGTTAAATAAAGTCTCGCAATGGCCAGAAGAAATATCCAATCAATCAGATGCTCAGTGTAAAATAAAATATCGCCGATGGCCAGTAGATATATCCAATCGATCAGATGTTTAGTGTAAAATAAAGTATCGCCGATGGCCGGTAGAAACATCCAATCGATCAGATGCTTAGTGTAAAATAAAGTATCGGCGATGGCCAGTAAAAACATCCAAACGATCAGTGATTAGCGTAAAATAAAGTATCAACGATGGCCAGTAGAAACATCCAATTGATCAGATGCCTAGTGATAAATAAAGTATTGCGATGGTCAGTAGAAACATCTAAACAATCAGATGCTTAGTGTAAAATAAAGTATCGCCGATGGCCAGTAGAAACATCCAATCGATCAGATGATTAGTGTAAAATAAAGTATTGCCGATCGCCAGTAGAAACATCCAATCGATCAGATGCTTAATGCAAAATAAAGAATCGCGATGGCCAGTAGAAATATCTAAACTATCAGATGCTTAGTGTAAAATAAAGTATCACGCTGGCCAGTAGAAACATCCAACCGATCAGATACTAAGTGTCAAATAAATAATCGTGATGGCCAGTAGAAACATCCAAATGATTAGATGCTTAGTAAAAAATAAAGTATCACACTAGCCAGTAGATTATAAACATCCAACCGATCAGACGCTTAGTGTAAAATAAAGTATCCCGCTGGCCAGAATAAACAGCCAAACGATCAGATGATTGGCTTTTTCGTCATAAAAAAAGAAGAGAATAATGATCGATTGTTCAGTTATATTTATGGAGCACTTTAGATTTAAATCTACCAATATATTTAAGAGTATCTTTCAAATTTCAACATTCCTCTATTGTTAATAAATATAAACTGTCTTTTTAAAGATTTGAGTGATAGTTATGCGTAAAACATGAGACTGAATGAGTAATGATATTTTTAAATTAAATTAACGGCATAGAATTATCAGAGTATTATATATAATGTTTCAACTGATTTTTATAGTTCGTTCTTATGTTGTACTGATATACCACTGTCCCAGGTTAGGGGGAGGGTTGGGATCCCGCTAACATGTTCATCCCCGCCACATTATTTTATGTATGTGCCTGTCCCAAGCCAGGAGCCTGTCAATCCGTTGGTTGTTTGTTTATGTGTTACATATTTGTTTTTCGTTAATTTTTTTTATTCAAAAAAGGCCGTTAGTTTTCTCGTTTGAATTGTTTTACATTGTCATATCGGGGCCTTTTATAGCTGACTATGCGGTATGGGCTTTGCTCATTGTTGAAGGCCGTACGGTGACCTATAGTTGTTAATGTCTGTGTCATTTTGGTCTCTTGTGGACAGTTATCTCATTGGCAATCATACCACATCTTCTTTTTTATATGGTCTCAAATAGAATAAAAGACAAATTAACCAATGGAACAATTGCTAATGGAAGGTAACGTACAGTATGCAACCACTTATAAAATATTTTAAAACTATAGTTTCATCATCCCCTGCCAATTATTACACGACTGTATGCTTTAAAATCAGTTTTCTAAATTCATTCCTCTATTTTCATTATTGTAGATATATACAACATGCCTTAGCAATAGATATCTAAAAGAAAATGTGTAAAATCTTTCTGTTTCCGTTTTCATTCCGTATTCCGTTCTGTATTCCGTTTCAGCCTCATAGCAAAACCCACTGTTTATTACGTTCAGTTTTATCCAATCCAAACGGTTTGGTGTATGCTTTGGAAAATAATTCCCAGAATGCAGTAGATTCTGAAACGTTCAAGTCGAATGATAATAATTGAATTAAATACTAAATTTTGTTTTGAACTAACCATCAAATTTCTCACTGGAAGAACAGTTAATTTGTGTATTATATTTGTGAACATGGTGATTGCGTTAATCTTTAAGGTTTTGCTTCAGCTCTGTTTTCAAGTAATTCACATTGCGATTGTTGTGTATAAACTAGCATAAACATCGCTTATTTCTAACTTAGCTAATTTATAACATAAATAAGTGCAGTCGATTTTAGATATCTAACTTCTCCGTTGGTTGGTCTCTGGCATTGATACCACATCTGCTCATTCGAATATCTAGTATTAGAGATTTGCAAAAAAAAAAATGGCTATATATGCACTTTTAAAATGATAAAATTTAATTTTGATTCGGTACATAAAACAACATTATTATTTTACCTAGTTAAATATAGACTCAAGATAAATTTGTCATAAGTAAACAATGTTATCACAAATATATGTGTTGTTCTGTTTCTTATCTTTTGAATTATTTTATGTTTCTAATATTTTTTATTGTAGAAAAAGATGTTTGGTAAAATTATTTTAGTAATACTTCCATTGGCTTTCGAAACTACTCCTGTACCTTCAAGACCTTTGGGTTTTATATATGGAGAACAAAGTACAAATGTTGCGCCAGTCGAGTTCGATGTCTACATGGGACCTCTTTGTCCGGACAGCAAAGCTGCCTTACCAACTTTAGTCAAACTTGCAGACCATTACGGACCAGACAAGTTAAGACTACGCATGCATCTGTTTCCTTTACCGTATCATAGAAATTCTTTCCTGGTTGCTATGGTAAGTTCTAATTGTTTGGTTGAATTACGAACTTTTACGTAGAAATTTTTGTACGGAATGGTAAAGGCTGTGTCGAAGAAAAACAAACATTTGAATTTCAATACTCCGACTTTTATTTGAAATTAAGAAAATATAGCGTTCAAATGAGAAAGATTAAAAAGACTGAATCGTTCTTCTGGTTTTAACTTCATCAGGAACGCTGAAATCCAAATATTTTGGGAGCAACCACTTCAAGAGGGGGGTATAGTTTTTTGGTCAGAGTCAAATTTACTTTTTTCGGTGTAAAGCGCGAACATTTCTTTTTGATTTTCAACGCTTACAATTTAACATAATATGGTTTGGGATATCAAACCATATCAAGATCAAGATTCAGAATATTTGTTTGTAATCTGCTTAACCACAATACTTTTTTCATCAAATTGGGGATCGCCATAACCTAGTGTCATGGAAATAACCTCCAATCAGCTCCAATATTTGATTTTTCGATATAACAGCATGCACAGTTTTTCCCTTTTTGATAAATATTATTTATTCAACAGGGAACCCATTCGGTGGACAAGATGACCAACGGGAACATGACATTTATCTGGGCACAAAATGTATACAGCCATCTTGATATATTTTATGATAAGACTCTTACCGAGGACCAAGTCATAATGTACGTACTTTAGATAGTTAAGTTATATTTAATAATTCATGGTCATTTGATAACGATGTAAATACATTTTTAATAAACATTTATTTAGACCTTCCTTGCAATATAAAATGATTGATTGATTGATTGATTGATTGGTTGATTGATTAATTGCTTGATTGTTATAGCTACTTTCAGCTTTATGTTCCTATTTCATGTCCGTCCCTTTTTTATTGGTAGAGAAAGCCGGAATGTTAAAGAGAATCAACGATCTTTGGCAGTTAGACTGACTATCTTAATTTATAAACATGCATCAGTTAATCTGCTCATATACTATTTTAACCGTTACATCGATTCTGCGAAAAATGGAGAAGGAAAATTATATTCAGTTCTATTATTTTATTTTTTGTTTCCCTGAGCTGTTATAATGCTCTGTAATATATTGTTCTTTATATAAAGGAAAATGATAGAACTAGCAAAGAGCATGGGATTACCGGAAGTCGAATTCAAACAGCTGGCAACAAATAGTGGAATCAATCATGAGTGTCGAGTCGAATGGAAACATGGCTGTTCGAGTAAGCATTTTATTTTCCTCCTTAACAATGTTTAAATCTAAGACATTAGATAATAATTCAACTTATGGTATCTACACAACTGTATGCTGATAATCATTAGCGCAGTCATTATCTGCAATTCTAAAATTCGTCCTTATTTCGCAAATATAAACAAAACCGTGTTCTAATTAGCACAAAATATGGTTGACACATTCGCACAAACTTGCTGTTTACCTTATCGTTATTTTTCCATTTTTCCTTCTGTCCTTGAATCGTATCTATATGAATACACGATGTATACATGCATGGTTTAGTGTCGTAGATGAAATAACAACCCCAAAATTAAAATTTCATGGGGAGCTAAAAGACGACGCCTTAAGTATGTACTAAGGTGATCTAAGATAAAATCAAATAAATCAAGAACTCAAAATTGATACTTTAAACTGGAATAGTATTAGTTAAGGATCAAAATAAGCTGATAATATTGATAGGTCATGGAGCTCCTTTTCGATATATTTGATTTATAAAATATGGTGGGAAATAGCTGACTCGGACTTTAACCTTATATTTGCATTGGTATTATTTGGATCTAAAATCAAAACAAAGAAAATCAAGAATCTGCTTAAATTTTGTCAAATGATCTTTTATGAGCTATTAAGTTCTATATAAAAAAAAAATAAATAGGTGTTATGGGGGAAATATTTTATCTTGTATCGTATGGAAAATCACTGAGGAGTCCGAACATTTGACACTTATTCCAAAACCTCATCTAAGTACAGTCATCCTTAAGGTAGATAGGGTGTCTTCCTCCATCTTGGATTTGGAAATACCAGAAAACAAGGTCTAGATCTTTAATAGAATGTGCAAATATTTAGAGTAGTAGGTAATTCATGTGTAAGAACTTCCACTTCGATATAGAAAATGACATGTTTTATCATATTTATGGTTGTATTTTACAAAAAACAGAAAGCTTTTGTTTGATAATTTTTTTTCCAACTTTGCCAAATAAGGGGAGGCAACTCAAATGCAAGGGCAGATAATTCAGATTAAGGTACTTTTACACTGGATTGTGTTAGGAATTTACCTATTTTGAAATGTAGCAAGAAAACGGGTCCGGTGACC
Organism: Mytilus galloprovincialis; assembly: GCA_037788925.1. Classification (NCBI taxonomy): domain Eukaryota; kingdom Metazoa; phylum Mollusca; class Bivalvia; order Mytilida; family Mytilidae; genus Mytilus; species Mytilus galloprovincialis. The sequence goes on from CM075332.1 coordinate 20,365,474, forward strand.
CCATTGTTTCTTTTTCTTAACTGAAAGCATACTATTAAAGCCATCTTCTTATATGTTATCTCAAAATTCTATGGTGTAGATTATGCTTTAATGCAGAAAATTGGGTTTTCCATGCATAATCTATACAAAGTTTGTCAATTTTGAACACCGTGTAGCGTGAAAATAAGCCCGGTGACCCTTCTTTTTATTATTATTTTTTAAAAAGCACGATATAAACTACATTTTTGCAAATTATTGAAAAATTCTATGGATTATAATTTAGACACCCCATCTACCTTAATCATCTCTTTGACTTAAAAATGTGTTAAAAAGTGAATTCTTCTTTTTGTAAATTCATAGGGATCTAAAAGAGTTGACCGAAGTACATTTTGTATGAAGCGCCGAATGTTTACATTTTTTCGCTATGATTATGAAAACACGATTAATGTTTTTCTATTATTTTTTGGTGCATTTTTTTTTTTGTGGGAACGTGTGTCATCATGTATGATCCAATTCATGCAATTCATTTTGAAATGAAGAATGACGCGAGATTGCTGTTAAAATGTAGCCAATCAAAATAACGTATAATAATGAAACATATACATCTAATGTTATTATATTAAAATGAAGGAACAATTTGAAAACAACTGGTATATATTTCTCATTTTGTTTTTTAATAACATTTTTGGTCAAAAATATTGATAAAAACTAGATTATTATTGATATGTATAATTATGTTATGTGAATATTTACAGAGTTCCCCAATCTTACAATACTTGTAAACCAGAGTTCTTTTTTATTCTAGGGGGAGTAACTTCAACTCCTACATTTATGATAAATGACGTAGTAGTGGCTGAAGATGACCAAGCCAACAGGTCAGAAGCTGACTGGATTAAAATTATCGACCCAATACTGAACCAAGTATAATTATAGGTAGCTTGTATGATGTCGTCTTTTATCTTGCAAAATTTTATTTAAATGCATTTGATGGTTCAAAACATTTTTGATTCTTTAGTTCATAAATCTGAAATCTTCAAATACGTATACACAACTAAATATCTGAATTTGATATCAAAATATGTATAATATATGTATGCAGAAGTGATTCAAGTCCAAGTGACATTATCTAATAAACCGAAGTCGACACATAGGGTCAACAAAAATAAGCAGAGACAAGAAACACATGTTTTCACATTAAGGGGAGACAATACCAAATTTACTCATATGAATGATCTGCCAGTTACTTACGGCCCATGTGGTTTCCTCAATTTGATTGTGCATTTTACATATGATTAAAAGAAGGGGTATACTACGTAGGTAAATAAGACGACAACCCAACGACATTGAGAAATAAAACATACAGATCGACAGGACACTTGTTTACAGATTGCTATTTATATTTTGTGATTAAATGATTGATTGATTGATTGATTGATTGGTTGATTTATTGATTGATTGATTGATTGATTGATTGATTGATTGATTGATTGATTTATATGTAAAAGCGTATTAATGAATTCACTTTTCATTTTAGATGCAGTTGAAAAATTGCGATATAGAATAACAAAACCTGATTCTAGTTCATGCATTGTTGTACTATTATCTTCATGTAATATATAGTAAAAAATCTGACAATGTGACTTTTCAATAACGTTCGCTAATTCATTGATAAAAAACACTAAACTTTCTTTTAGTTAATATAGATATTGCTAAGTTTAATAGTTTTGAATGCTGTTGTCCTTCTTGTGAGTTTCATTGATCTCGATGCATACATGTAGCGAAATCGCGAAGTCGATATTGCGCAAAACGTGAGAAAAAATGTCTTTCCAATTTCGCATTTTCGAGTGAGCGTTTTCGCGTTTTCGACTTCGCGATTTGGGTTTTTCGCTCTATAGAATGTGAAGGACAAAACCTTGAAATGGCCTTTACCGGTCACCAGAGTCATTGTATGATGAAACTATTTCTTGTCCTAACTTTTAAACGTATGTGTTTAAATATTGAGCTGATTTTATTGGATGAATTGGTGTATTACGACCATGCAGTTGAAGAGTTGATCTAAACGTTTTCTTCATTTCACGAAATTAGGGTGATTTGCAGTGTTTAACTATAATTATGTTTTTGGGTTCAAAGTTGCCCCTTAATGTATTTTCCATACCAACCACACATTCGGTACTCCACGGCAAGTTCCTGTGGCAAAGTTCCGAACAAGTTACTGTAGAAAGAACGAGGAATTAATCTATGTAGAACCCCTCTCCCTCTTTGTGAAAATTTCTTACTGCTAGATCTAGATCTAGATCTATACAAGAGGATATTCAGAGTTTGTTATATCGTCATGAAGTTAAAAAAAATATTTGTCAGTTTCAATTACAGTTGCAAATTTCTACGTCAATACCACAGGCACTTTTCTCAGAATTTTTTTTTTTTATATATATACCTTATTTAAAATATAACACAAGGTACTTGACTCGCATTTTTGAAAAATGTCAGCCAGTCGCGAAATTCCGTTAAATGCCGACTTCTCGGTTGTCAACCCCACATAAAACTTGTTATGTCGGAAATCTAAATTGATTTTTCTACACAGTGGCGTATAACTTGCCTGATTTTGTTGTCAGTATCATCCGTAGCAATCCAACCCAAGTATGTCAATCGTTATTATTTAGTCTTCCGACGCAAAATCTGAAACAAACGACTCGCAGTAAAAGGGATCTCCTCACTCTCTTTTTATATCTCGATTTCCGATTGGTCAAATTTTATGGGACGGTCTATATGTTTCTCAGAGTTATCTAATCTTATCCCATTTCATACGTAAAGTCCAAAGAGATAAAATTGAGATGGAAATGGGGAATGCGTCAAAGAGACAACAACCCCACCATAGAGCAGACAACAGCCGAAGGCCACCAATGGGTCTCCACTGCAGCGAGAAACTCCCGCACCCGAAGGAGTCCTTCAGCTGACCCCTAAACAAATATGTATATATTAGTTCAGTGATAATGTACGTCATACTAAACGACGAATTATACACGAGAAACTAAGATTAAAAATCATACAAAACTAACTAAGGCAAGAGGCTCCTGACTTGGGACAGGCGCAAAAATGCGGCGGGGTTAAACATATTTTTTTAGATCTCAACCCTCCCCCTATACGCCCTAGCCAATGTAGAAAAAACAAACGCATCACATTACGCACAGTAAACCTCGGTTTAAGAGAAGTCCGATGTCAAATTAAGTTACGAAAGTAACTATATAAAAATTAAACAAAATAACAATTATACACAAATTAACAAAGGACTACTAGCAGTTACTGACATGACAGCTCCAGACCTAAATTAAACTGATTGAAAGATTATGTCCTCATCATATGAATATCAAGCACAATCCCTCCAGAGCATCTTCGCTAGCCAAGGGTTACGATCCACTCCCGCTCTGTGAAGATGCTCCACAGAGAGTCTGAATGACATTGATGTAATGGGAAAATTTGTGTCTAAAAAAAGAAAATCGTAACTTATTAGACATACCACAAATACCAATTGTAAGATTTTTTTGACGCTATCTTAACTACAATTTTACTAACTGGGTGATAAGTACTAATCAAACAAAAACTAAAAGTTTTTTTTAATAATTTTCATATTTAATCATTTACTGCGAGTTTAATGTGTCCAATGTGCCGTTGGTAGACGAAATAATTACGATTGACATACTTGGTAGGATTGCTACGGATGATTCCGACAATAAAGGTAGGCGTGCTATACACCATTGTGTAGATAAATCAAATTATAATGACATGACAAGTTTTAGTGGGGTTGACAACCGGGAAATCGGCATTTAACGGAATTTCGCGACCGGCTAACATTTTTAAAAAATACGAGTAAAGTACCTTGTGTTACATTAAGGTATTAAGGTATAAAGAAAAACAAATTCTGAGACAGGTGTCTGTGTGGGTCAATACATGTAAGTCTCTGGTGGAAAATTGTCTCGTTGGTAATCATACCATTATGAAAAAGAAGATGTGGTATGATTGACAATGAGACAACTGTCCACAAGAGACCAAAATGACACAGAAATTAACAACTATAGGTCACCGTACGGTCTTCAACAATGAGCCAAGCCCATACCGCATAGTCAGCTATAAAAGGTAACGAAATGACAATGTAAAACAATTTAAACGAGAAAACTAAAATATATATATATAAAAATGAATGAAAAATAAATATGTAACACATAAACAAACGACAACCTCTGAATTACAGGCTCCTGACTTGGGACAGGCACATACAAGTCTTCTTTATTTTAATATAATTTAGGCTGCAAGACGCCGGCTTCGTCTACATTAAACTCATCGGTTGTACTTCAACCAAAAGTCGGTACCCAAAAATTGACGAAAAGGAACTTTCGAAGAGCATTGAAAAAACTCAAATCAAATAAATAACATAAACAATCGTTTATACATAGATAGACAGCATGTAATGATCAGTAATTGTTACTAAAATTGGTAATTTTTATGATAAAAGCCGCCAAGCTAACGCGGCAGCGACTCTTCAACAACAGTTCTGTTTTTCTAACTTTCATAATTACAAAAAAAGAAATATTACGTTAGAGCCTGAAAAAATGTATAAACATGAAATACAATTAAATTTCGTGAAACTTCACGATTAATGTTGGCGAAAATAGACGTCACTGATAAACGTGACGTCAAACAGATGAGAACCTTCAAACTGAGTTCTAAGATTCAAATTCTGAGACAATTTCATCAAAGGTAGGTGTTGTTTTCTCTCGATAATATTGTAGTGATCGAACATTAATTTTGTTAATCCAAGCAACTCGAGATGGCTAGTCATTCCTTAGTTACGACATGACAACCGTGGATTGGATGGGAACTTTTAGCCAATAAAAAGAATTGTTACATACAAATATGGGTAATAAAATTGGTCGTACCCCAAAATGTAAACAACGTCACATCATTGGTTGAATGTCCATTACCCAAAATACAGTAGACTAGGTTGGTCACCTCCGTAAAACATTCAGTATACCTTCGGAATATACAAGAATAAGGTATAATTGTCGAGAATTTCAATAACGGCCGGGAAACAGACTAACAGTAGAATGACACATCGAAATATTTTCACGTTTCAGGAAGGGCGATAATTATTTAAAATTGTTGCGAAAAGTTTTATTTGAGACTTTACAATTCGTATTTGTATGATTTGACATTATACACGTATTTCAGCATAAGTGAATATATTTAAATAGAGCATTTGCATTATTCGCGTATCAGGATACTTGCACGGATCGACGTATACGTATCGAACATATTTATTTACAAAAATGATTTTACCCCGATCTCAATTAAAATAAAATGCATTATATAATATTTTCATCGGGACCAACTTGATTTAATATTTCCTCGTATATGTGTTATGCGATATGTCGATTCGGATACGCCACCAAATACTTGATTAATGCAAATTCTCTACTAGGGTAGCAATACACAGTTAGAAGTTTAGTTTCGCATTATGGATTTTTTAAATATGAAAGTTTTTGTACAATAAAATTGATTTTTAGATAATTGAAGAATAATTTAGCCTTCTTAGTGGGTTTATATGATTATTTGGATTGTTTTTAACATGTTTTATAGGCCATTTATATGATTGACAGTCCGTATTTTCCTATTCGTACCGTCCATAGGTCCATAAATGATTGTAGTGTTTATCAAGAAAGATTTTGCGCTCGATCTTTTCAATTCAATTTTATGGAAAAACGAGCAGAAATGCATATGATTTTTTTCCTTGATAGATATAAACCTATGGATTCAGGAAAGGTATCACTGTAATTGATTGAAATTTTCCTTTAGACCAAATTTTGGAGACTTTTGTGACATGTTCACCCCCTTTTTTGCTATATTTTGTATCTAAGAAATGCAGATTGTTGCCATGGTTACACCCAAAAGGGATTATATTTCACCCCTATGACCATTAGAAATCAAATCTATGGAAGATTCTCTTTTCATAAGTATATACATGCATAACACACATTTAAAGCCTTCTTTGTGAGACAGGAGGGGAAAGAGGGTGTTTAAAAATTATGAGTGTCAATTTTAAGTTTTTTTCCTAACTGTGTATTAGAGCATTTGCATTAATCAAGTATTTGCTCAAGTATCCGTATCGACGTATCGTATAACACGTATATGAGGAAAGGATAAATAAAGTCAAGTTGGTCCCGATGAAAATATTATATAATGCTTTTAAGTTTAGTTGAGATCGGGGTAAAATCATTATTGTAAACAAATCTGTTCGATCCGTATGCGTCGATCCGTGCACGTATTCTGATACGTGAATAATGCAAATGCTCTAAGGATACTATTCACATATTTGCTGGCGTATCCGTATCGAGCACATCGTATAACACGTAAATGAGGAAACTACAGGATAAATTAAGTCAAGTTGGTCCCGATGAAGATATTAGTTTATGCATTTAATTTTAATTTTGTTTTAATTGAGGTCAGGGCTAAATCATTTTTTTAAACAAATCTGCGTCGATCCGTGTGCGTATCCAGATACGTGAATAATGCAAATGCTCCACTAGAGTATTTGCATTATTCACGTTTATGGATACGTGCACGGATCGACGCATACGTATCGGGCAGATTTGTATAAAATAATGTTTTAGTCCCGACCTCAATTAAAACTAAACATATGTAAAATACGAACCAAATGTTGTTGATATATAGTTAAAACACTAAATATTTATTGCTTTTATTAGACCTGGAACATACATGCTTCGTATTTAATAACCGTGTGTGATAAGTGTATCTTTTTCATATACAAATATGAAAGGATCAAATCGAGCACACCTTCGTTACAAAAATTTACAGGAACATTTTGTGTAAATAAAAGTGTGTTTATTGCCAGAGGCGAGCTAAGAGGGGACACAAAGGGCCCTGTCCACCTTATCTACGATTTATTTAAAATTCTCATGGAATTTTATGGTCCGGGCCCTATTTCAAACTGCTTATAATATCGTAAAATTAAGCGAGACTATCCCTAGTACCTACCTCCCATGTAAATAAAAATCTGAATCCACCACTGATTGCTACACAAGTTATGTTTTTTGCTTTACTACCCCAGTTAATATTTTAATCTGTTCCTGTACCTGTTAACTCTAAATTCCAGCTATTTATTTAAAGTTATTTCGACACAAGGGTATTGATTGGGGTATGTAGGGCTTCATTTTTGTACGGTTTATCTTTAAAAAAAAAGTGGCTATTGTAGAACATCATTTGTTTATTCTACACATTTTTTTTTTAATTAAGTATACTTTTACCAAATTCTTCATATTTTGCAGTCATTTAGTTTAAAAAGGAAGAACATATTTTAAATATAATAATAACATTATCTTATTGAGGTCTGGAGCTGGCATATCAGTAACTGCTAGTAGTCCTTTGTTAATTTATGAGTCACTGTCATTTTGTTTAGCTACTTTTGTTGCCTGTTCTGACGTCGGACTCGGACTTCTTTTAAACTGAGTTTTACGGTGCGTATTTCTGTGTGTTTCTTTATTCTAAATTGGCTAGAGGTATAGGAGGAGGTTGAGATCTATCAAGACATGTTTAACCCCATCACAATTTTTCGCATGTCCCAAGTCAGGAGCCTCTTTGTTAGTCTTGTATCATAGTGTTTTTTTTTAATTTAAGTTTATATGACGTCCAGTTTCACTGAACTAGTACACAATTATATTTAGAGGCCAGCTGAGGACCGCCTCTGGGTGCTGTAATTTTTCGCTGCGTTGAAGACCTATTGGTAGCCTTCGCCAGTTTTCTGCTATTTGGTGCGATTGTTGTCTTTGACATATTACCTATTTCAATTCCCAATTTTACACGGAAGTTATATCCGCCCCAGTCAGCCTCCCTTAAACTATGTTATTTTTGTTAAACAAATGAAATATCATCAACCCCAATCACCTAGCTGTTAAGTTCGTTCCGTTAACACTAAATTGAACAAAAAATTGTTGTATATTTTTTTATATTTAATACCAATGTACATTATTCCATGGACTCAGAATCAGAAGAGCCTGAAGAAGAGATTCCAAAGATATTATGTCGATGTTTATAAAAATACTTCAACATTTTGTGCCTCAAAATTTCATTTTTCCTCATCAATTGTCTAGTGGATATCTTACGGGGTCTTTCAATATTTCTGGCCATGCGTCTTGCCATTCCAAGACGCACATCATCGTCTGAGGATTCTTGAAGTTGCTGATCTGGCTGAGCATCTTCACCTACATTCCTTAAATGTCGGCGGACTCTCTCGTTGATATTTTGCCTAGGGGCTGGAAGTCTACGAGACGATGGTTGTTGTGGCCTGATGTGAGATGTAGAGGAATGAGAGGCGGAGGACTGCTTGCGAGATGTTGACGGTGGGTTGTGAGATGTTGACGGCGGGTTATGAGATGTTGACGGCAAGTTGCGAGATGTTGATGGCAGGTTGTGAGATGAAGACGGCGGGTTGCTAGATGTTGACGGCGGATTGTGAGATGTTGACGGCGGGTTATTTGATGTTGACGGCAAGTTGCGAGTTGTTGACGGCAGGTTGTGAGATGAAGACGGCGGGTTGCGAGATGTTGACGGCGGGATGTGAGATGTTGACGGCGGGTTGTGAGATGATGACGGCGGGTTTCGAGATGTGGACGGCTGCATACAAGGTCCAGACTGGTGATTTCGAGAGGTAGACGACTGGGTGCCATAAGTGTTCTGAGAAGTCGATGACTGGACAAGAGAAATTAGCGGCTGTCTGTGTGAGATGAAAGACGGCTGGTTTCTAGTAGTGAACGTTTGGTTACCTGTTACTGTTTGAGGAATTCGGCTTGCAGTAAATGGTGGGTTGCTCTCCGCATTGAGATGTGAGGAAAATGATTGTATTATAGGCATCAGAATCAGACATTGGTGCAGGTATGGAAGATCTACGAACATGTTCAGAGGCACGAAAAGACGAAGCGGTTGGCATAATAAGTGTTGCAAACGGCCTGGTAATGGTAGTTTTAGAGATTCTTGAATCAGTTTGGACAGAAACCTGCGAGGATACTGGATTAGCGTTGAGTCTCAGATGAGTAGAAGTATCTTCTGGCAAAGATAATGATGGCCGCCTGTTGACAACAAGTTGTACAGGGGATACCGGTGACCTATTATCTGTATTGGCCTGTCCTAATGTTGTTGGTGTTAGCGGAGATGGCGAAGGGAGAGGCGAGATATGCGAGTCTCCAGAAGAAACCTGTGAGTCCTGTAAAGACCTGGATGTAAACTGAAGTACCTTGGGTATAGGTCCTTTTGACATTTGCTTTGAATTTGTCTTCCTAGATGTATCATAATTTACTACTTAAGAATTGAATGCTTCTTTTTGTAACTTCATTGGGATGTAAAAGTGTTCCTACAAAATGTACTTCGGTCAACACTTTTACATCCCAATGAAGTTACAAAAAGAAGCATTCAATTCTTAAGTAGTAAATTATGATACATCTAGAAAATAAACCCAGAACTTTTGTTTGGAGCATTATAAAACGTATGTGAAAAAAACTGTCAAAATAGGTGCAATTTGGGTACCCTCGCGTTATGTTTAAATAAGTAGATATAAGCAGATGTGGTATGAATGCTAGTGAGACAACTCTCTCATCTAGTCACAATTTGTTAAATATAGGTAAAGTACAGTCTTCAACACAGAGCCTTGGCTCACTGCTGCCGGCTAGCTATAAAGGGCTAAAAAATGACAAGTGTAAAATAATTCCAACGGGAATTTTCAAACTAACTGTCTAATCTAACACGTATGAACCACATTAATTAACTAACTACTAACATCAAATTCCTGACTTAGGACAGGTGCAAACAAATGCAGCGGGTTTAAACGTTAAATAGGTACCAACCTTCGCCCTTATTTGAAACAGTAGTCTCATTTGCCTATTCAGACAAAAGTTTCCATTTTGTTCTCATTTTGAAGATGTATCCTGTTTTACTATATAGTTTCACTAATTTGATTTATTCGTGGAATCTATACATTTAAGGATCTGATTTTTCCAAGTAAAGTATACATTCACCATATATTTGTCATAGGTTTTAATGTAGCTTTAGCTATACTTAGTTGTCATTTTTTTTTTTTTTTGGGGGGGGGGGGGGGGGGATAGCTCTTAATCTTTAATAAGCTTTAGATTTTCAAATATTTTGGCCTCGAGCATTACTGGAGAGACATTGGTGGTCGAAATGCGCGCCTGGTGCAAGAACATTGGTACCATTTATGTTATTAAATAATTGTATCACACATATATATATGTTGTTCTGTTTCTTATCTTCAGAATTAGCCGTTTTAGAATCTAAAGACGTTACGCACGTGGTATTCGGTCTATGTTTATTTGACCATTTCTTGATGCATAAGTATGACAAAAACAAATCAAATCTACGCATTATTGAATAGTAACTTGTCTTGATTTTTCATTTGAATCGAAATTAAATAAAACCTGATTTTAATATATTTAATGTTATGTCTCATATGATTATACAAATTACAATGATTTTGTGTTCATAATTTGCCGTATTTGCCATGTAAGACGTAACAGCAAGCGCCAACCATCCAAATAAAAAACGAAGAAAAAATACTAACTACTGAATGGATTTCGATAAAAGTTGTACAGATGGGATATGATATGATCATATTTATTATGTTAAACGGTCACGATCAATATCCTGTCAGTTCACAATCTGGCAGCCATTTTCGAAATTCCATATAGCTGTAAGATTTGAAAATTCGAGTACACAAAAATGAAAGCTAACACTTCAATATTATAATATTTTTATATAAATAATAGGAAAGGTTCGCCACCTCTACATAAAAATATGATTTTATTGAATTTTACAAAAATATTTTTATTTTTAACATAGCTTCTCCCATTTTATTTTTTTTCAGTATTTTCCGTGACTCCCGTAAATGTTACCATAGAGCCATCGTTCAAGATTTTTGAGTACGATGATAATTTAGGGTATTTTAGATTTGTGATAGACAAATGAACTATGCACACAAATGTTATTACTGAAATGGGATTTTTTTTTTTAAAGATTTGGTTAAGCCTTCAAGGTTAACTTAGGACACGCCAAATTTTTCATCAATTTCCATCTAGTTGTCCGTGTCTCCCGTAAATGTTACCACGTCCAAATTGAACGATTTTTGAACGGAACGTGAATGTAACGTTATAATATATAATTGTATTTCCCATTTACCGAAAGTGTAGCATGTTGTGTCTTTAGCATTTGGCACGTTCTGTGTGATGATATTGTTTTGGGAGATATTTTTTTTTAATAATTATTTAAATCAACAAGAAAATGTAAATTTATCAAAATATCACTCTAAATTTTCGGATGAATATATATGTAGCACAAGCTTTAAACATGCCGAAGCTTTCGTTTTTTGGATTCTAGTAACATACATTTGTGTAGATGCGTCTGCTAGTACGATTGTATATTTCAGTTGTATACACTAAAAGTAATGTCCACGCATCCGACAAACAGACGCATTTGAAATTACTCATTATATTTCAAGGACTGTAGATGATTTTTTAATTTTAAATAAAATGAACAATTCTAAACTGCCGTTTTCATTTTGAAATCTGAGGATGAAACTAGAATTATAGATAAAGCAAACAGAGGATAAATAGTAGCTGTTGCTGCGATTGACCTGAACAAGGATTATTTTTCATAATAATCATCTTGAAAGATACATATTTAAGATGTTGATAATACGAATAAAAAGACCCTGAAATTATATTCGCGAACTGTAGTTAGAAAACTAGTTGAAGGTGGGTTAATAACATTTATACTCTTGTAGCACAAAAAGCTTTGGTACTGGCTGTTTCCAATCGATATAAATGCCTAGTCTTAGATACTTGTGATGACGGAATTCTGAGAATCATAGAGGATATATAAATGCATTTTGCAACAATTGACATGCTTTAGCAGTGACAAATATTTGAAATATACACTTTCATTTTGTTAAGAATATGATGTCAAAAATATATACTAGTAATCAGTCATATTAACATGGTTTGTTTTTTTAAAATAAATAGTTAAACATCAAAATGCAAGCCGTTTTATAAAAAGCTGCAAAGCTTTGACGTTTGGTACAGAAGTAGGATGAAATAATTGAAAAACGACATCAACTAACGTTACCATTACTAAACCGAACACCGTGCGTAACGTCAAAGCATTATGGGTAATATTTCCAAAAGTGTACACCAACACGTTTTGATTGTTTTAAAACGTGATAAACAAGCGTAATTCAACTAATGCCGTAACGTTATTTTCATTTCATAAGATTACCCATAGTCCTCTAGAATCTGAAAAGGCGATTTATTTAAGGTTTCTAATTTTTAATTGCAGGGAAAAAAATGCTCGTTAAAATTGTTTTATTATTACTTCCATTGGCTTACGAAACTACGCTTGTGCCTTCGAGACCATTGGGATTTATTTATGGAGCACAAAGCAGCAATGTTGCGCCAGTCGAGTTTGATGTCTACATGGGACCTCTTTGTCCAGACAGCAAAGCTGCGTTTCAAACCGTTGTAAAACTTGCAGACCATTACGGACCGGACAAGTTGAGATTCCGCATGCATCTGTTTCCTTTGCCGTATCATAGAAATTCTTTCCTAGTTGCTATGGTAAGTTCTGTTTATTTTTAAGATGAGAGCCTCCATGTTGAAATTTTTCCAATTAATGGTAATGGTAACTATAATAGATCACGAAATTCCATAAAATTCCCAAGAGTAAGGAGGGAGAGTTGTACAACAATTGAGAATACACAGAACCCCGATGCAATCCATCTTTCATATAGAGTTAATTTTTTTCTGGTTTATCTTAGAAAAAAGTTTTAAATGTCAAATTGTTTACGTGATATATATCTTAAAGTTTTGAAAATATATCGGTCAAAGAAGAAATGTTACCCATTTAATTTATAATCACGAAAAAATCGCTTTACATGTTTCTCTGAAGCGTTTTTCTTGATCTTTCCATCGTTCGGCTTATAGCAAACAGTTTTTAAAATGATATGCGTATATGATTAGACTAGCTTCCAACTGTATGCACCAAAGGACAAAGTATTGCATTTTCAAATCAACATATGCTCATATAAATCTGTAACTTCAACATTTGAAGTCACTGTTTGTAGGTCTGAAGTGAATAACGGTTGGGGGTAAAGTTCTTTCAAACAATCATTTGGTAAAGTAGGAGAAAATGTCTCGGAAAATAATGTCGATTTGATCACGTAGTCACTATTGGCAACTGAATTCATGATAACCTCTAAGATATCTTGGCTGAATTCGCCTCTTTAGAATCTAAAGGAGTATGGATAATTTCATTTCATTGATAGTGCACCAAATCGAAAATAACGATACGTCATTGGTTGAAATTTCATTTTGAAGTACGTTTTAAGCCAATCACAATGTTTTGATGTACACTTTTAAAAAATACCCAGAATGCATTAGATTCCTACATGTATAAACGGTGAATTCAGTGTATAATTATTGTCTTCGATTTCTGGGAAATGATGCACACACACATCAAAATTTACAATAGCAACATTTTATGTTTACCAAAATTGAGGCAATAATTAAAAAAAAAACTTTGTCAATTGCAATCCTTCTATGGTGATGAGGATACATAATATCTCTGAAAGTTTTTATGTCTATAATAATCTAAATTTCAAGGAACCTTTTACAGTAAATATTGATCAGGGACATCGGAGGGATCAAGTTTTATAATAGAGTTTTATACCAAAGACAATCGCTTTAAGGAAGTTGGCTTGTCATGTTTTGGGATTTTTGTCAGATTTTTGGAATCCTCTGGTTTTATCCATTCGAATGCCTTTAAACAATTTGCCCATTGACCCCCATTTTTCTTTTTATAAATCTTTTACATGTATAACATGTATACATAATGATAAGCCATCTGTTAAAGTCTTATAAAATTTTAATCATTTTTTAATAGTTTTTCAGAACTTAAACTTGTCAATGATAAAGCTATGAAAGGTCAAGGGAGAATATTTTCCCGCCAAAATTTCAATGGCTAATATCTTGAAAACAAGCACATTGATCTATACTTTTGCTCTTTTGATTCCTTTATTAATCCCTTATAAATATAAACTAGTGTTTTAAAAAGTTAATTATTTTAAAACTGAGAAGCGAACTCCCTTAATAAAAACAAAAACAAAGAAAAATGAATGAAAAACAAAATCAATACAGAACTAGTACTGCACCCCTCCACTATACTAACCTTGCTAGTGTCGAGGAAACAGTTATTGGCTCCAGTATTTTTCTTTTCGATATTCCAAGATATAACGTATGTTTTCGCATAAAGAACATTATTTATTCAACAGGGAACCCATGCAGTTAATAAGATGACAAACGGAAGCATGACATTTATCTGGACACAAAATATATACAGCCATTTTGAAATATTTAAGACACTCACCAAGGACCAAGCTATATCGTATGTACTTTATCTATTGAAGTTATATTTGATAAATGATTAAATCATTGTCAATGAATAACAGTGTATATAATAAACATTAGTCCTTCTTTACAATTTATTATTGGGTCAGTTTTTGTTGCAAGAGGAATACGATGTGCCGCTAAACACATGAAGGATGTTCACTAAAACCAAAGTTTTTGACGGTAATGCATCGACCTCGAAAGTTCTCTACACCATTGGGTATCAATTGATGATATTATTTTGAAAAAGAAAAAAAATCTTGTTTATTTTTAACTCTTGTTTATACATGTATTTGCATCTTTTTTGCTGCTCGTTTACTATTTTAACCATTATAAACAGTTTCTGCAAAACATGGAGAAGGAAAGTTATATTCAGTATTAACTATTGTATCGTTTTAATTTCTATAATCATATTGTGACATTGTAAATGTTTTATTTTCCAAAGGAAAATGGTAGAGCTAGCAACAAGCATGGGACTGTCAGCAACCGAATTTAAACAGATGTTAACAAATAGTCGAACCAGACACGAGTGTCAAGTCGAAAGAGAACATGGTTATTCGAGTAAGATTGATTATTTTCTTCTAATAAATGTTGTTTAAATCTGAGAGAGAAAAGTACAAGAATTCAACTTGTGCAATAGATGTGAGCAAATAAAGCCTTCAACAATGAGAAAAACCAAAACCGTATAGTCGGTTATATAACGACCCGACATGAATCTATTCGCCTTTTCAGAATCTAAAGGAATATGGGTAATCTCATCGTTCGTACACCAAAATGAAAATAACGTTACGCTATTGGATGGCAGATTTCTATTGTTTAGAACATTCTAAACCAATCACAACGTTTTGGGGTACGCTTTTAAAACATATTACCCAGAATGAATTAGATTCTAAAACGAGAAGTTAAATAGGATGCGGACCTCTATATGTGTATTCTTATTGTGCTGTTGATTGTTGTTACCCTGTGACAACTTTTCATTTAAAAAAACCCGTCATTATAAAAATTTATAATACCAACAACTAATACTTGTGTTTTGCAGTCTTTCAAAAAGCATTTATGTTTAACTTTTTGATGATCGTTAAAACTCGCGTGTACCAATCTTAAATTGTTTATATAAAAAAGAAGATGTGGTATGATTGCCAATGAGACAACTGTCCACAAGACACCAAAATGACACAAACATTTACAACTATAGGTCACCGTACGGCCATACTTTTTTTGCATACTTTAGTTCTTGTGATAAATTCCTAGTATGTTTATCCACAGCATATCTTACAATGCTAATTTAACAATTTAAAATATCTTCTTTAATTAAAGGGGGAATAAAAGCAACTCCTACATTTATGATAAATGACGTTGTAGTAGCAGACGATGACCAAGCCAAAAGGTCAGAATCTGACTGGATTAAAATAATCGACCCGATACTGAACCAAGTATAAAAGGTAATCAACTTGTATATATAATACCCTTTTCTACCATTTGGTATAATTTGCTGTAAATGCATTTGTAATTAAAAAAAATTTGTTCCTAAACTAGAATTGAATTAAATTTCCGAAGAATATTTTTTATATATATTTCTCTAATCCGTAGCCAATTTAAAACTTTCCTCAACAGAAAATGATTAAAACTTTCCTCAACAGAAAACGATTTTCTGTTAAAAAAGTATGGTTAGTTTGTTTTCTGTTTTCGTTATTCACATCTGAATTATGACTCAGACTATTGCTTCCTTCTGATATTATAATTATGACATCACCACATGCATTTGACGTCATAAAAGATCAATCATTTGTCCGATTTATCTTTACATTCACCATTTGGTTATAATTCAGGATTATCTATTATTAGTCTCTTTAGTTTGATAAGAGTTTTATTCTCTCAACAACTAGAGAGAAAAAACATTCACATCTAATTTCAAATTCTATTTAAATAAGCAGAAGCGGATTTAGGGGGAGGTCCAGGGGCCCGCCCCCACCTTTTCTGAGAAAAATTTGGTTGTTTATATAGGGAATCATCGAAGCATGAACTGATTAGGCAGTCAGTCGGCCCCCACTTATGAAAGTTTCTGGATCGGCTACTGATAAGTATTCATTTGCTGATTTATCAATTCTACTATTTTGAATTCATATTTTTTGTTTATTTCAGGTGCAGACAATTAATACGATTTGATAGCAGACCACCGGATAATTAGTCAGACTCGGGGTCGAAAAGTCTTTGCTCGGGCGTTCTCTTTAATCAAGCCGTGTGCTTAAAGAAGACGTAAATATAAAAGCAGTTTTATAGTCTTTTGATTGACCCGACAGGAGGGGACCAAGATACTATCGAGGCTGTCTTGACATTGGACATTTAATCGGGAATGGTTTTATTAAGGACCGCCGTAAAAATCCGGAATGTATGACTGGGGCTTTAAATTGTATATTTGTATAATAAATGCTTGTTTTAGATAACTTTTTTAATTTTTGTTTTGTTAGAATTTTCCAGTAAATGTTTCTGTACAAATCAGCGTTTGTATAGATGTCCCTATGCCATTGGTCACACTCAGATTTGTAACGAGGTTCTGTGTCTCCCTTTTTCCTTTTCTGTAGTGTATGAACCATGTGACAAAGATTTAAACATAATATAGCAAGTGAAAAATTACCTATTCCAAAACATCAACAAATCTTTCATTTGTTTCAAAAAGAAAATCAAAGCATACATTTCTATTCTCTTTTTACAGCTCCCATTATACATCAATATGTTCCTTATGTTGTAACTACAATCCTGTTACCTTTTCACGAATGTGACCTATCGAATTAGACTGTTTACCGAGTTTATAATAACAGCACGAGCAACACGACGAGTGCCACATGTGTAGCAGGATCTGCTAACCCTTCCGGAGCACCTCATATCATCCCAGTTTTTGTAGGGGTTCGTGTTGCTTAGTCCTTAGTTTTCTCTTGTGTACTTTAATTTGTCTGTAAATTTAGTCTTTTTCATTTTTTTCCCATTGCATTGTCCGTTTATTTTCCATCTATGAGTTTTACTGTCTCTTTGGTATTTTTCACTTTTTTGTTCAGAATGTACTTAGGTGAAATTAAATAAATCAAGAATTTAAAATTGAAACTAAAATCAGAAAGAACATTAGAAAAGGATCAAAATAAGCTATAACTATTGGTAGGTCATTGATCTCCTTTTCGAGATATTCGGGAAACGTTAAAAAATGCATTGGCATTTCATGGGTCTCAAGTAAAAAGAAAGAAAATCAAGAGTCTGCTTTAATTTTGGTTAATGACCTTTTATGAGTTTTTTTTTTTAAGTATTATATGAAAAGATAAATTGGTGTTATGGGCAACATCTTATACCTAGTATCGTAAGGGGGAAACCAAGGACCAAAGTACATCCTTAAACACCAAAAAACAACATATTAACTTTGTTATAACTGCTGAGTACGATACTTACAATAAAAGCATTAAAATTTTGTACAATCATGATTACACATTGTATTTGATATCATACTAGTATTTACACAGATTATATTTAATTTATCTGTTGTCAGCTGATATCGTGGCTATTTCATGTGATTATTCTGTTTAAATAAAAGATATAGAATTGAACTCAGTCTATCATTTCGTTTAAAATCACCACACTGAAAATGTTTTGTAAAATTATTTTGTGTTTACTACCTATTGCATTTGCGCAAGTTCCAATACCACACAGACCTTTAGGTTTTGTGTACAAGTGGGGAAACGCCAGTGCTCCGGTAGATCTAGATGTATACCTTGACAACCTGTGTCCAGACAGCGCTGAAACCTTTCCAACAATACAGAAAGTGGCGGATTATTATGGTCCAAAACAACTCCGACTTCGAATCCATCTCTTCCCGTTACCATATCATCACAATTCATTCTTAATTGCAATGGTGAGTAAACTATATTTTTTATTAAAAGTAAATAAACTAAACATCTTCATTCTTGAGAGATAATGATTTTAATACAATGTTTAAGAAATAAATACATACCATATGCGTTTTAAGGTAAAATTCCGATATTCTATCAGAAAATCAGTTTTGACATTTTGTTTTATGTGATATCTTTTTTCTTCATTTTCCATATGGTCTGGATGGGGGTTATTCATTTCCGAATTATGTATTTTTATTGACTGTTATTCTCCATTTTTTTTTTTGTTACACAACATTGCTCTCCTTTCATTACTCTTTGGCCTATTTTACTCGTTTGTTAATTTTTTAAGACTATCTATTGTATGATTTGCCTAATAGTCTCTATTCTATAAACCCATACAGACTCTCGTGTATTTATCTTATAGTGATCAGCAAACAGTTCTATAAGTAATTGTTCTGCAATTTGAACATCATATTGTTATATTGATAATTTTAGTATCTTATAAAAAAAAAACAGGAGTCTGAAGGTACCAACAACGGGTGAATCAAACTTCATTTAAACTAAAATCAAAACGAGAGACAGAAAAACAGACTATATTTTTGATAATATTGCTTTCGTTTCTTACGTGAATACTTTGTACGTAGCGCAATTATGATATCGTTAGCGAAATTATATTAGCATAATTTACTCAGGACAATTAAGGCGTTGATATCTATACTATTAAACGAGAAGACCTCATTTTGGGTGTCGCTTCTCTTCTTTCCACAATAAATTAATCATCATGCCTCTGTGTCCTATGGGTACAGTGCATAATCGTATTTGTCATCCATTCATATGATTATTCAGATTGAGTTATTTTGGTTGAAAAACAAGAAAAAAGACGTTCGGATATGTTTCCGTCATTGGGCGAAATTTTAAGTCAGATTAGACTTCCGGTTTGCGTTTTTCTGTATACTTTGAACATACATTAATACTACGAATACAGTGTATTTTCTGTCTTATATCCGTCATTGGACGAAATTTAAGTGAGATTAGACCTCCGGTTTGCGTTTTTCTTTTTACTTTGAAACAAATACATATACTACGAATAAAGTGTATTTTCTGTCTGATATCATTTTCAAGTTTACTATCCACGGCAGTCACAGGGTTTATTTAATAGAGAGGGTCTGAATAATATATCAATGACCGCTGTGGATCAATTATTACACTGAGAATTGACTGTTAAAAGAAAATATACTTTCGGGACGTCTGGAACGGGTATTTTTAAGATCGAAATTTCAGGATTGACCATTTCAGGATCCGGGATTTCTTTTTTCGAGATGTCGAGATATTTAATTTGTATAATAAATTCATAACCTCGGGATTTCATGTTTTCAAGCCCGGGATATTGGGATCAGGGCCCCTACGCAGTGGCAGATCCAGAAATTTTCATACGCAGAGGCCCGTTGACTGCCTAAGAGGGGCCCGCTACGGTCATGCTTCAGTGATTCCCTATATAAGCAACCAATTATTTTCCAGAAAAGGGGGGGGCGCCCCTAAATCCGCCTCTGCCCCGACCCCCCTTTAATGAATGTTCATAATATACAGATAAGCGCTAAAATTATTCATGTGTCATTAAAATTAATAGAGAACAAACAAACAAAAAAGATTTTTTTGTGGAAAAAGGAGGAGCCGGGCTAGAAAAACAATTATCCTGTCCCAAATTACCTATGACTTTTGATACCTTTTCTGAAATACTCAAGTCACTAAATGTTTTACAAAAAAAAGAAGATGTGGTATGAATGCCAATGAGACAGTTCTCCACAAGAGACCGATATGACACCGAAATTAACATTTAAAGGTCACCTAACGGCCTTCAACAATAAGCAAAAGCCGATACTGCATAGTCTGATATAAAAGGCCCCGAAATGACAATGTAAAACAATTCAAATGAGAAAACTAACAGCCTTATTTATGTACAAAAAATGAACGAAAAACAAATATCACTGAACCACTGAATTACAGGCTCCTGACTGGAATGTTCATAATACATGTACACTAAATGTATGTTCATAATGAAATTAATAGAAAACAAGAAATGTGAATTTTGGAAATAAAGGAGGAGGGTTAAAAAACATTTTCCTGTCCCCAAGTACCTATGACTTTTGATACTTTTCCTGAAATTCTCAAGTTATTAAATCTTTTACAAAATTCTTCCTACAACACTTTACATCCTTTCAAATACGCTCTAAATGCCCGCTAATATCCGTCTATGGTTGAAGACCGCGTGTGTTGCCGTCTAGATGTCTGTTGGTCATCTTTGTTGTTCGATTGCTGTGTACTTGACGTATATCTATTTTTTTCTTTTATTTATATAACTGTATGCTAATTAAAAATTAACACAACAGACAGTTTGAAATTCAAGCATTGCAAATACAAACAACATACATTGTTTTATCGCCATTTATCCTGGTATTTATGATGAGTTTATTATTTATAACAATTTTGCTAAATTCTCAGATTTGACAAAAACACAAGTCAAGCACAATTTTGAGTAGTTATCACAAAGTAAGCAAATTTACAATGTATTCATATCATATCTTCTTATTTTTATAATCACTGTATCCACCATTTGTTTTGTTTATGTTTTAGGGAACACGTGCTGTTGACCAGCTGACGAAAACAAATATGACGTATACCTGGGTACAACAAATTTACAACAATATTGTCAAATTCTCCGATGTGACATTAACACAGGCACAAGTAGTCACGTAAGTAAAGTTCTTCACAACGGTCAAGTAAAACATCATGGACATTTTCTAACATCATTTCTAATGCAACATCGTTTGTAACATTCATTTTGATTGGATAACATTATCAATTCTCATAGCATGAATTAACAATTGATACCACGAAAACGTACTCGCAATCACAGACGACGTATACTGATAGATTTCAAATGCATGATTTGACGTTGTTTTCTGTTAGTTTCATTAGAATAGAGATAACTATATTGAAGTTTAAGCTCCGACGGCATCAATTTGTGATTTGATGGTCACAAATATCTGTAAACTTAATTAAGGAATGACTGTAATATTTTTTCTGTCTATGAAGAAATAACATAAAAAATTTGGTGCACACTGAATAACGCGCGTAGCGGGTTATTTAACAGTGTGCACCACATTTTTTATCTTATTTTGAATAGACAGAAAAAATAATAGTCATTTCTTATAATTTAATTCTAAATTCTATTTTAAACCGTAAAAAGCCATGAAAAAACGTTGATGACGTCACGGTCACATGACTAAATTATGTCTATGCCTATGGGCTCATAACTAAATAACGTCAGCCAATCAGAAGACGCGTTACATCCAAAATTAAATTATTCTGCGACAACAAGTTACCAATTGAAGCCGTTGGAGCTTAAAATACAAAACGGTTACCCCCTAATTTGAAACATGCCTTCATTTTTGTTGTTTATATATGCTTTGCATTAAATATAATGATACAACGCAAATTTTCGAGATGAATATAAAAATGCTAAATACAAACAGTTAGTTGACCATTTTTATGCCCCACCTACGATAGTAGAGGGGCATTATGTTTTCTGGTCTGTGCGTCCGTTCGTTCGTTCGTTCGTCCGTTTGTCCCACTTCAGGTTAAAGTTTTTGGTCAAGGTAGTTTTTGATGAAGCTGAAGTCCAATCAACTTGAAACTTAGTACATATGTTCCTTATGATATGATCTTTCTAATTTTAAAGACAAATTAAACTTTTGACCCCTATTTCACGGTCCACTGAACATTGAAAATGAAAGTGCGAGTTTCAGGTTAAAGTTTTTGGTCAAGGTAGTTTTTGATGAAGTTGAAGTCCAATCAACTTGAAACTTAGTACAAATGTTCCCTATGATATGATCTTTCTAATTTTAATGCCTAATTATATTTTTTACCCATTTTCACGGTCCATTGAACATGGAAAATGATAGTGCGAGTGGGGCATCCGTGTACTTTGGACACATTCTTGTTTGTATCAGTTTTTTTTATTATTATTCAGGAAAATGACTGAACTTGCAAAAAGCATGGGGATGTTAGAAACAGAATTCATGAAACTGACAACTGATGAAATGGTAAATGAAGATTGCAGAATTGCATGGAAGTACGCATGCTCAAGTAAGTGTTTGTCCTGTATTACTGCATCATCACGAACCATATAATACCAGAGAAGAAAAAATGTCTTTTAGAAATTATAAAAAATGATCTTTTTACCCAATAGATAAGTATAAATACTATTTGCGGAAAGAGTAAGTTGCTATACAGATGTACTAAACAAAGTTATACTCTTGTGTTAAAGAATATTGAAACCATTGGAATCTGATTTTTTTAAGCTTGCATGTTTATGAAATATCGTATATGTAATAAAAATTCTCTATGAATTGCAAAACCGTTATAGTATCTAAACAATTTCGTATCCGTACATGGTTGCCATTGTTTGTTATGAATTCTCATTAATTATTATTCTAATGGGTATCTTGCTTTTTTCATCTTTTTTTTTTATTTACATTTACATTCCTTTAATTCTCCTAAGATAACACTTATCATTTCTACACTCTATTGATATTATTTTTAGCTGTTGTCAAGATAAATCAACTTCTAAAAGTGACAATAAACAGAATAACTTACATACAATAGTGATATATATATATAATGGTATGATTTCCAATGCAACACTATCCACCAGTGGTCAATTGATATGGCTGGCTTGTCACTGAACTGTCTTCAATAATGAGCCAAACAGTACCATATAGTAAAGTATAAAATGCATTGTCATGACAAAAATGTAGAATATACAAACGAGAAAACCAACTGCTTGATTTATAATAAAACAATAATTGAAAATCAAGTATGTCAAACAACAACCAACTAAAATGGCTACATTACCGGTTTCTATTAATCTTCATAAGTATATGTATGTTCATTTGATGTTTGTAGGAGGAGTTACTGGAACACCTACGTTCATGATTAACGATGTAGTTGTAGCTGCAGATCCTGCCTGGACAGTATCCGAATGGAACAAAGTCGTCGATCCTTTACTCAAAAAATCATTGGGGGTAGGTATCTATAAATTATAATAAATTTATCCGACAAGATTATGGTGGCCGGTGAAGGTCATTTCGCGTTTTCGCCCTTCATATTATATAGAGCGAAAGCGCAAAGTCAAAAAAGCGAAAACGTGAAGTCGGAGACTCGAAATCGCGAAAACTAGAATATTGAAACCAGCCTCAATGCGAATTGCATGTACTAAATTATTGTTATCAATATTTTTATTATCGTTTAGGTATCAAGAACAAGAGATTGTACCGGAAAAAAGAGATGTGAATATCTTCCTGGGAAAATAGAGTGTTGTAAACCAGGAGAAGCTTGTATACCAAACGTTGGATGCCGCTGCTGATTGACAATTATCAATCGGTAAACCTCGGCAGATTCCGGTACTCTCTAATAGACTTGTGTAATATGCCGAAGTGTGCCGAATGTAACAACTTAATATAGTCTCATATTTTATAGAATTAATTTTAAGCTATTGCATGGCTTATTCGTCCATCTTTTTGAGATGATATACTTCAAAGAATTGTGATCATTGTTGTACTATCGAACTTGAAATGTTTTTTTTATTCGTTTACATTTTGCACATTCTTTTTACACACCAACCATGCATGTATTTACGTCGTGTGATGGTCTGATATTGTCTTTCAGTCAGCGACCGTCTTTTTGTTCTTATGTCCACACATTGTGCAAAAACTGGTTATGGTTTGATCAAACTTCTTTGTGATGAAATATTTAAATTGATAACCGAATGCTCAATTTCGTTTTTTTTCACTAGCTCTAGTGTACTTATAGCTTTACATACGACAATTCTTATACTGTTGATTGAATTAGTGAAAGTGGACATCCTAACGAAAAAAATATCGTAAATAAGATGCTTATTCATTTTGATTGGAGTTTTCCATGGTAAATTTAAGGCAATAGTTAAATACCTAAAAATGTTCTTGTTTTCCTGCAGGTCCAAGTTAATAACTTTTCGTTAAATGTCTTTTAATATTTTCCAATTTTTATTGCTTCCATAAAAATATGCGTAGAATGTGTCTTCGTGCATGTGGTGTATGCCCTTATATTTTACAGTAATCGTTTTTTTGCCTGTGAGAATTGTTTACTTTTACAAATTATGACTTAGATGAATAGTTGTCTCATTGTCACTTATATCGCGTTTTATTAAGGCCGCATTTCTTTCTAACCAAAATTTTGTAAACGTCGTGTCGCGTTTGTTATTGTTTTCTAAACTCTACAAAAGTAGAAACAAATGCATCGTTTGATAAGTCTTTACTGACCCTGTTTGAACTTTCAATAATGCATGCAAATGTTTTTGGTAATCATACTATTTACAAACGTAGAAACAGATGCTTCATTTAATCAGTTTGAAGTAAGAAACAAATTTAGCGTTCGTACTAACAAACGACAAACGACAAACTGCAGATGCACTTTTATCGTTTGCATAGTTTGTCAAAGTTTATGTAATTTGAAAGAAATGATCAAAACATGTGCGCGCTTAGCCGTTTGTATCGTTTGTGTTAGAAAGAAATGCACTCTAATTCTATATATACAAACGACAGTCGCAACTTACGATTCTGTTGAAACCGGTTGTTGTTTCTTTTTTAAAATGTTTCATAAGTAGAATGATATGGAGCTTACATTATCCTTCAACTTCATGTTCCACTTTAGTACATCTCGTTACTTAATTTAAAATGTAGTGACTACGTGGAACTCATCTCGCCCATCAAAAAGGATACCACATATACGATTAAGTCTACCTCATTTCTTGACTTAAAAAAATGACAATGAAGGTCGATTGAGAGAACAACTTTACGACAATTAAAATGATTTCAGCTTTCCAATCGACTACTTTCCGTTTCTATATGTAACGCATACCAGAAGCCACTTTATACGCGTATTCAATATCCAAGTTGATACAATATTCTAAGGACGACCACGGATTATTTCCGATAGTCGTAGCCATTCTGCCGTACATTTTCCCCGATTATTACATCATTGTATGAAAATAAACACATGAGTTGGACTTAACACAAGCAACACAACTGTTGGCACATGCTTTCCCTTCCGGAGCTCTTGAGATAACCTGCGGATTTCGGTCTTTGATTTTCTATGCAATGTTGTATAGACTTGTTACACTGGTTTTCGTAATTTGTTTTCAGTTTTGCCATGGCGTTATCTATTTTATTTTCGAGTTTTGTTTCGAATGTCACAATGGTATCTTTCATCGGATTTTGTCTAATGCTTAGTCCTTGTCTAATGCTTAGTCCGTTGCTGTGCGTGTTACATTTTAATGTTGTGTCGTTGTTCTCCTCTAATATTTAATGCGTTTCCCTCAGTTTTGGTTTGTTACCCCGATTTTGTTTTTTGTCCATGGATTTATGAGGTTTGAACAGCGGTATACTACTGTTGCCTTTATTTAACCTGCTGTTTGTCTGTCAAGATTAGTCACTTTTTGGGGTTAAGATTTGGTTAAAATGCTTTTCGACTCCATTATAAATTTGTTATTCGCATTGATTTTATATGAATGCCACATGGGAGATTCCTGTAAACGAAATATGAGGTATGAGTAATTAATAATAAGCCTACTATCTCGACTAATCGTTTTGTGATGTGCTAGAAGATAATAATATAACGAGTCTCTTTTATACTTAAAGGAAGTTTGTTTACAGTATTGCATCATTAACTTTGTTCTATTGTAATGGTTTGTATGTGTGTGTACAATGTACACTGACTAAAGCCTACAAGTAAGCTGTTATAGTTAGGGAATGTCAATTACTAGACAGTATACACTGTGTAGGTATGGTGTTCCCTTACAATTACTCATTTTCATTTTTAATGTTTGACTTGCGAGCCTTTATGCCAAATATAATGCATGAGTGGGATGAACAGATCAGTAGTCCTTGAAATTGCTAATAAAAGTTTATTTTTCTATGAGTTATATACTCATACATAACGTTCAGTAGAAGACGTACGACCACAATCTGGACTTTATCAGTCTTCTCTCTACCGTTTTCCTTTACTCATTTATATATTTAGCCATTTTCAGGTAAACCTTTCTTGAAGTTTGTAAAAAGGTTTACTAAAATAAGTCAAAACAAATAACCTTAGAAAAAACATCTACATTGGTTTTGTTTCTTATTTCCTTTAGTTAAATAACTGAAGAGACACAATTTCTAAAACGAAAATTGCAAATTTTGTTGGTACTTATTTTATTCAAGCGTCATTTAGGAGTCTTTCATAAACAAACTAGCGTACACATTTTAATATTGGTAACTATGATTGGATTTTTAACCACTGGACAGAAGACACTGATGCTGCAAATTTCCTTACCGAGAGTATCACCACCCTAGTTGTGTAACTACTATCATTGACATAGTCATAATTTTATATGAACGTTTTACAAAAACTTTGCAAAGTACTACGGATTTTCTACCGCATGAATATATTAACACTTAAGTTTTGTTTGGTGAATTTGTGTCCTCAATGCTCTTCAATTGCGTACTTTATTTGGCCGTTTGAATTGGTTATCACAGGTACCAGGATTAAGATTTAATACGCCAGACGCGCGTTTCTTCTACATAAGACTCATCAGAGACGCTCAGATCAAAATAGTTATAAAGCCAAACAAGTATAAATTTGTAGAGCATTGAGAATCCAAAATTCAAAAATGTGTGCCAAATATGGTAAAGGTACGTGTAATCTATTCCTGGGATCGAAACGCATACATAAGTCTAACCTAGGTTTCTACGATGAGAGGAGGTTTAGCTAGCTTTAAAAGGCACTTTCATTCCACCTTTTCGACTTAGGAAAATGCCTGTACCAAGTCAGAAATGTGACAGTTGTTGTTCATTCGTTTGATGTTTTTGAGCATTTGATGCTGCTTTTTTATTACACTTTCCATTTTGAATTTTCCTCAGAGTTCGGTATTTTTGTGATTTTGCGTTATATAATGTGTCATGTTATACTTTTGGATACTATAAGTTATATGGTTTGCTACTGACCCCCTACAGATCCATAGAGGGTTAGAAAAATCCATAGGGCGTTTTGTTGAAAAACAAACAATGAATTACAACAACTTTAATACATGACATCACCATTGACAGTGGATGTGACGTCATGAAGCCCCTATGAAATTTACTAACTCCCTAAGGATCCATAGGGGTCACCACGTGTTGACTTTAAACCAATCACAACGTGATAGTTCAACCGCGCGATAAAATTCAATAGCTGCTGTGCAATATTCCAAAATTTAAAGGTACAAAATTGATGTTTTAATGATTTTATTAACAAATGTAGTAAATACACCATTTTCCAACTGGTAAAGATGAATTTCAAATAAACCACTTTTAACCGTATTTCTGCAATTTTGAATGATAATAAGCTAACATTCCTTTTGACATCTTTATCAACCTCATTTTGAGTCACTTCCTGATTATTTTATGTACTTTTCTCCTTAACCTTAAGGACCTATTTTTGCGAAAATAAAACGATGCAAAATCAAATAGAGTGAATTGCAGGAGATATTTTCTTCAGCACACTTAATAAAAACATCAGTTACCCTTTATTTTTGAGTTAAAGTGGAACATCCTAAAAACCTTTTAAAAAACAGTATTCAAAGGCACGGGACCTTTGGCAACATCTCCCGGAAGTATTGGTTTGATAGTATCAACATTAACATCTGATTTCGTCATCAATGGTCCCAATGGTTTAACTGGTGCTACTACTGGTGCTACCACTCCCCCTAAAAACCTTGATTGGAAATTTTCGGGACTATTAAGAGTTGCAATATTTGGTAGTGGCCCTCCTGTTCCTAAATTCTGATTACCAAACGGTTGATTGAAGTCTTGTTGCTGCGCTACACCAGCTTGGTTTTGATTGAAAGCTCCTCCCTGCTGACCAAATCCTGCCCCAGGGAACACTCCCTGTTGGTTCCATCCTGCCTGATTCCAACCTTGTTCCCATCCTGTAGGCCCTTGCTGTTGATTCCATCCTTGATTTCCCCATGCATTTCCTATTAGGCAAAAGAGAATTATATCTTTCAAGTTTCATTTATATAAGATTAATACGATATATTGGTTGGATAATACATCAGTAGTAGGAGGTGTTCAGCTTTAGTCATGTATAGAAGCCGTCGGGTGTGACGCTATGACGTTATCGCTGACATCATCTATCCTTAATGGGCAACAACACCACAAATAAGTCAAACCTGATACGGAGGATATCCCCTCCATATAATCATAAACATCCCCTATCCTACTTACATCGTTTGGTTGATGTCTCATTGAAGTATATCCAATATATTAATTTATTCATATTTAAGTTCGAATTGATCATCAGCATAATCGGTGCTCAATATTGACTATTCAAAGCTGAGAACTGCTGTTTATGAAATTTCATGTAAGGAAGTTGAAAAATGCACACACATTGTTACAGCTGTTTTAGTTTTTGTGTTTGTTTTTTCTACTCACTTTGATGTGTCACATATATAGTAGAACGTAATATATGTTGTAAATATAGCTTACCTGTTTGACCTAAGTCAATGCTAAAGTCTTGATCTAGAACGATTAGAAATTGATAAATATAACATAAAAAAAAAGACCAAATGACATAAATTAACAACTAAAGATCATGTCAATATTTTTTTTCAAATTAATAAGCTTGATAGAATTTCTTTTGAAAAAATCACAGATTAAAATGCTTTTAACAAAAGTTCAATATATCCTGTAATAAATGTTTTAGAAGTTAAGTGACGTGTAAACTCGACCGACTCATTCCGAAACTGAAGGAGATTAAGTTTGTGAATATCTAGGTTAATTTTACATATATCACTCAACTTTTTAAAATAGTATTAATCAAATATTTGAATAAAATGCACTAAGGATTCTGTCGATACTATCTTAGAACTGCAGAACTTTTTCGCTGTGTAGGAATACATACTCAACATAGAGACAATGAATCAGGATTACCTGTGTATAATGTTTAGATGCAATAAAAAAAACCTATTTGGGTAAATTGTTCTTTTCCTATAAAATCTTTAATTTAGCGACGATATGTTTTCACTTAATTGTGCAATGTTTGATAACAACATTCATCACATTCATCAAATGTTACAAGACTATAAGGCTACCACAGATACAACTGAAGTATATTCTTTCACAGATTTCCTACCAGAAATCGACAACGAGGTCCGTTTCAATACTAATATATATACCAAGATAGACAATGCCATTTGGTTTATCTGTAATCATTTTAACTATTGATATCTACGTATGAAATACATATCGTCACTGAGCTTCCAAAATTTCGTATATGACTTTTTTGGCTAAAGCTACTTTTTGACACAAATCGTCTTGGCGGGAGGAAATCTTTGATATTCCAAAATAGCATACAGTTAGACCAATAAAAACATTAGAAATACGACATGTAACAAAATTTCCAATCTCAATTGTTGTAAATTGTTGTACAATCGATTTAGGAATCAAATACTTGTACATTTCTTTGTTTTTATTAAAATAAATGAAGTTTTTCGGTAAACCAGATATGTCAAAGTTTTTTACCTTGCTGCCATCTACAAAAAATGTTAGGTTCACATACGATATTTTGGAAGCATGCATTTCTACCAAATTTTCAAAGCCTGTTTATGAGGTATTTTTTAGCAAATATTGTGATTTACAACAATTTGGAAGCCCAGCGACTCTTCCGACCCTTTTCTGACTAACTGACGCCATGAGACGACGAAACGCAGTACATATTGTCAACATGCAAATTACAGAATCATACTTCGAGCGAAAAGTTTCTGTCTCGAGATTTTCAAAGATCCGTTTTATAGCAAAATCATAAAATGTAAATTACATACTGGCAACATTTTGAGGTCCAACTTGGTTTCCATTGGCGAAATTAGGTCCTTGAAAGTTAGGTGCATTATTTCCCCAGTTTTGGTTTGATTGACCATCGAATGCATTTGGACCAGGTCCAAAACCTGGACCAGTACCAAAGTCTGGACCAGGGCCAAAATCTGGACCAGGGCCAAAATCTGGACCAGGGTTCACTGGTCCTTGAATAGGTCCTGGTGGTGAAATATCAACAGATGGTCCTGTGAAACTGCCTATAAATAAAAAGAAAGTTCGCATTGGACTATTATAAAAAATATATATTTCTAAACGATGGGTTTTTCAAATCAGTTGATATTTAAAGACATTTGTTTCTTTTATTCGGGATCAAAATAATATCAAATGTTCAGTATAAAGTGTATTCTACAATATATCATAATTTTCCTTTCGATCGGAAAGTTAACATTTATAAAATCATGGTGTATAAACTTTTTTTTTAAAATGTAAGAGATATCTGTAGTATATTTTATTTTGTATCTTATATAACTCAGTTTGACTTGTTACATGTTGAGACTATATTCGTAATTTTCAATGTAATTCATGAGTTCATATATAAAGTGCTACCCCTTTTTAATAATGATTTAAGATTTGATTCATTAGGGTTTGTTTTTGTTTGTTTGTTTTGTTTTGTTTTTTGCTTTTTCAGAACTGTGAAACATATTTTATTTATTTAATGGAGTACTGGCTAGAATGCTATCAAATCAACTGATATAAAAAGAAATGTAGCTCAACATGCAGACTTCTTATACGTTCAGGTATTTCACATCCAATACTTTATGGAAGTATTCTCTATCAAGCTCAAAAATGTCAGTATTCACCTCAGAAGCTAACAAAACCTTTACATAGACTTATTAAGTAGGGATATAGTTCCGATACTGTTGACAGGTTATTAAATATTGCATATTTTGGCGTTAATTTTGATTCACTTATAAGGTCTTTTCATCAGAACTAAACACATTTATTTTACAAAAAAACAGTTGTTGGCATGACACGGGTTATGTTCTTCTCATATATGTTATGATGGTATGATACTAAACCCCTCACGGGAAAGATTGTGCCATATATTTATATGATGAAGACATAATCTTTCAATCAAATTAATTGAAGTCTGGAGCTCGCATGTCAGTAAACTGCTATAGTAGTCTGATGTTATTGATGTATTATTGTCATTTTGTTTATTTTCTTTGGTTACATCTTCTGACATCAGAGCTGACTCGGACTTCTCTTGAATTGAATTTAAATGTGCGTATTGTTATGCGTTTACTTTTCTGCATTGGCTAGAGGTTTAGGGGGAGGGTTGAGATCTCATAAACAGCATTTTTGCCCATGTCCCAAGTCATGAGCCTCTGGCCTTTGTTAGTCTTGTATGATTTTTAATTTTAGTTTCTTGTGTACAATTTGGAGTTTATATGGTGTTCATTATCACTGAACTAGTATATATATATATATATTTTTATATATATTGAAGGACGCCTCCGGATACGGGAATTTTTCGCTGCTTAGAAGACCCATTGGTGACCTTCTGCTGGTGTCTGCTCTATGGTCGGGTTATTGTCTCTTTGACACATTCTCCATTTCCATTCTCAATTTGATTTTATGATATAAAAAAACACATTAAAAAAAAAAGTTCAACAAGTTAGACACTTGCCTGGTGTTGGACCTGATAAAATAATTGATAAAATCATGAAACAAGTTTAAAATAATTGTTTCTTATGGTGACCGGGTAATGCCATATTATATAGGGCGAAAACGCGAAATCGCGAAGTCGAAACGCAAAAAAGGCGATATAATTTTTCTTTCCGATTTCGAGTTTTCGACTTCGCGCTTTCGCCTTATAGAATATGAATGGTGAAAACGCGAAATGGCCTAAACTGGCCACCATAGTTTCTCGTGTTCTCGTTTTTTTGTAGATTAGACTGTTGGTTTTCCAGAATAAATGGTTTTTACGGCCCTTTATAGCTTGCTGTTCGTTGTGAGCTAATGCTCTGAATTAAAGACCGTACTTTGACCTATAATGATTTTCTTTTACAAATTGTGACATGAATGGAGAGTTGTCTCATTGGCATTCATGCCATATCTTTTTTTTATCTAAGACTTATCTTTCATTGAATCGTAATTTTAGGTAAATTTAGATTCAGTGGTGGGATGATCGAGCTGTATTGCTTTACTACAAATTGTTTGTTTATAGTTTTGAAAAATATTACAAAATACATATCCTTGACATTTTATTTGTTACAAAATAAACAATATAGCTAGAAAGAAATATAAGATATTAGATGAATAACATAATGCGGTATCTACTAAGTATTCAGCGAAATTTTAAAATATTTTTTAACGCTTTGCATGCATCAAAGAAGCGCTAAGGAACATGCGCGAGCACATGATAGAACCTCGGGTCAAGTAGGATAAACGGTACTGTAGTTCCTTCGGAAGAACAGAGTAATAAATCGGTTTAACTTTAGAAGTAAATCGGTGTATGTGAACATAAATTTACAGACTTACAGGTCGACAGGTTGACACTATATAGGTCGACAAGTGTTAAGGTTGACAGGTTGACAAGTGTTACGGTCGACAGGTTGACAGTTTGATAAGTGTTAAGGATGACAGGTTGACAAATGTTAAGGTCGACAGGTTGACAAATGTTAAGGTCGACAGGTTGACAGGTTGAAGGGTTTAATTTTACAATTAAACAAGTAAATAAAAGTACATCATCCATTAAATAAAATAAAATTAACTTCAGTTTTTAACCTTTTTTACAAGTATTGAGTTATAACTTTTATATCTTTTTTTCAATCAGTCATTTTTGTCAACTTGTCAACCTGTCGACTTGTCAACCAGAACTTACTTGTTATTATGTTAAATTTGTCAACCTGTCAACCACTTATTTCAACCATAACATTTTTAAAATTGTCAACCTGTCGACTTGTCAACTTGTCAACCACTTATTCCAACCATAACGTTTTTAAAATTGTCAACCTGTGGACTTGTCAACCTGTAAATCACTCATTTATTTCAGTTTAATGTAAAATTTAAACAGTTAACTTTATTACTCATGAATACATACGCGTATGAATTTATTGCAAAAGCCGGAACTATAGTACCGTATATCCTACTTGAGTCAGAACCTCAAACCCTGCTTTTGCTGGACAACTCTCACACTTTCATAGTTGAACTACCTTCAATTCAAATAGTTGACATAATATGATTTTTTTCTTATTATCTGACTACATTAAAATTCAATAATTTATTGGTTATTCTTTGAAACTAAAAATTGTCCAGTTACTCAAGACTATATTGAGTTTTCATAATGTTAGGACTATCATTACCAGTTCTGTCTAATTTATTCTAAGTTTTTTTTTAAAGTTTCATAAGATGAATTTGACTATTTTTTTGCATGTCCCTATAAATCAGGTAGATCCACACGTATTATATACATACATATTTCTGGCTTTCACCCATTTGGGATTGACCGTTCGTGTTGTATCTAAATCCATAACAGCCGAAAATAATGAAGGGTTATTTTGATTTATGCGAAATAAGATCAAATGAATAAAATACAAACTAATAATTTAACCATGTTAAATATCTTCAAATTGTTCAAAATTTATCGTTGGATTAACGTGATCTATGTGTCTGTGCAGTCATGTATTCAAATTGTATAATGTTTTCGTATTCCTCCTCACCTTTATTGATTTTTTTTCCTTTTCTTATTAAAAAGAATATTGCTATTATTAAAATGCAACTCATCAGTTGTATGTAAAATTGGTCGTAAATGACTATTAATGAAATCATGAATCGTAAAATAATCGGATGTCTTCTGCAGTGTTATCTAATATGTCTATCCCCTCTGCAATGTGTTGAAAGTTTTTCAGTTATCCTCTTTGCTGTTCGTTTCATTAATTAAAATACATGTAGTTTGATTCTATATTCTTACCTTTTAGATTGTTTACCATATGTTAATATTGAATTGTCTCTTCGCTCAATGTTTTTGCTCTTGCCACTTTTATAATCACATTCATGTTCGTCTTTTTTCCTTTTTTTTTTTAAATCAAACTGATCTAAATTAATCCTAAAGTTATTCAAAAAAATATTATTGAACGAAACAGTATCTCCAAGCCTCTTATACTTCAAAAAGCCACCTCTTTATTTGGTCTATCAAGGAACGTACGCATGCGCCACATTGTCTTTACGCTCCATTGTAGTCGCTGCAAACGTTATCACGCACATTTTCCTAAATAAAAAGCAATGCAAGTACTATTTCAAAATATTAAACCTTTTACCATTGTAACAGCTTTTACAGCGCTAGCTTTTCCAAACTTTGCTTTAGTTTAGTTTAGTTTAAACATATTTATTTAAAGTGGATTGGGAAACAAGTTTTGCAACTTATATTAATCCCTTTCCACTTTGCGGGTGCGAGTGCTGCCTTGTAGCGGCATTAGCCTACTCTTTTTCGAAATCTACAAGGGTGTCTTTAACGTGCAAGAGATATGGCTCTCTCTTAAAACTTTGCTTTACTGTGTATGCACGCTTTTTCTCATGTGGTTCAACTTGCTAAACTAATATAAATATATGATTATCAAAGCCTTCCTTCTTTTCAAAGATATGCTAAGGTGATAATACAATTTCTATGACTAGCTTGTGGTTTAAAATAACGATTTCAAAATGTACCAAACAAATTGCTTAAAACAGCTTTTGCTGGAACAACAACTTATTCCATATGCGCTTTTCCTAGAATTAATTTAGTTATCCCACTTTTCATTTCTTATACCTAGATTGTATTGTTTTTGTTACTTTTTAAGGTAAAAACGAATTGAAGATCTTTTAACTATGCACGTGTGTAAGTACACATATGGGTTTCCAATATTTAAACAGTTGTACTTTACCTCCAACATCTTGTTTCTGTGGCATTCTGAACGAAAATTCCGGTCCAAACTTGTCCCCGTGGCTAAAAGAATTTCCTTTGAAGGAAAAAAAAGTAAAAGTAGGATTTCATTTTAAATTCTTATCTTTTTTTATAATTTCTATAAAAAAATAACAATAAACTTCGAAATGGAATTAAAATATTTGATTTCACAACAGTTACTGTCTTTTTATTCGGCGATTACATATCAATACAAAAAAAGTGTATTACACAATAATTAATAGACTAGTGCATCTCTGATTTCCGTAATTTGTTTTCATTGTTAGTAAATAGAGATAAACTAACCATAGAAACCATGATTAAAATTTTGTACGCCAGACAGGCGTTTCTTCTACAAAAGACGAATCACTGATGATCGAATGAATCGATTGTTATAATGTTTTATATCTAGAAATCATGTTATATATTAGTATTAACATTTCCTTACAATAATTGCCATGGTGAAAGTCTTGCATACATTTCTTTGGTATCTTTCGCTTCTCTTTTAAAGTTTTATTTTGAAGCTAACATTACAACATATTTCAAATATTGAACTTGTGAGTGCAATGCCAGTCAAATTTTTTTTTTTTTTTTTTTTTTTTTTTTTTTTTTAAATAATTTGAATTTTGTACATTCGGTGGGAATGTGTAAATTGTCGATTCAAATATTTCATATAATGTCTGTGATGCAGTATACATTGTATAATCATTTTCATGGTATTGCATGGTTTAAAACAAATAACAATTATGAATATCAGTTCAAAATACAAACTTAATAACAGAATTGCATTTTTTTGTCGTGCAAGGGCAGAACCCTACTCGTAGTTTAAAGAACCCGAAAATTTAATTGATACAAAATATTAAAACTTTAAAGTAAGTATATGCAAACAGATTGCAAATGTTTGAATGTTCCAAATGTAAAAACACCTCATCAGTTGACCAAATATGAAGCTATTCAATTCAGTATAGTGTCTGCAAAAAATGTTTGTGAGTCGAACAGACGGAATAGGTGAATGCAATATAATGTGTTATAATAATCAAAAGAGGGGGAAAGATACCAGAGGAACAGTCAAACTCATAGATTCTAAAAATAAACTGACAACGCCAAAAAATAAAAAGACAAACAGACAAATAAAAGTACAGAAGATACAACATAGAAAACCAAAGACTAAGCAACACGAATACCTCCAAAACTGGTTAATGGTGTAATGGGTAATAATTACATTAGATGTATGTTTCATTATAATACGTTATTCTGATTGGCCAACTGCACATACCGTGCTATTCCTGAAACAATTGTATTAGACAATAACATTTATCATTCATGATGACACGAGGTCCCACAATAAAGTGCACAGGTAAATTAAATGAAAACTTGATAAAAATCGTGTTTTCATGATTCTAGCTAAAAAAAAATGTAACTATAAGTATTGAATGCTTCTTTTTGTAACTTTATAGGGTTTTAAAAGCGTTGACCGTGCGCACATTTTTAGTATGAAGCGCTTCCGCGCTTCATACAAAATGTACTTCGGTCAACGCTTTTACACCCCAATAAATTTACAAAAAGCAGCATTCAATTCTTAAATAATACAAAGAAAACATTTTTACATCTTAAAATAAGCATGCAGTTATATAATTTAGGCTGGAATGAGTACAAAATATGTAAATAATCAGCTCTATGTAACATGTTAATAAGGATGTATGTCTACTACATAGATCTATTGCAACGCGCATAGAAGTCTTACTTTCCAATTCAACAACATAGCTTTGAAACATAAATAAATATAATAAACATAGGAAGTCTCAATTCCACAAAATTTGGATAAAAAAAATAGCGGAAGGAAAATTTAAAATGATTGAAGAATGTGTCATAAAATATCCAGTGGAAAATATATTAAATACAAATACAATAAAAACTTAATTTGGCAAGCTATGTTCAATGGATTAAACGAGATTTGGCAGGCTCTGCAAAAAGGCTTTAAAAGAGATTAAAAAATGAATTATCATTTTACAAAATAAGACAGAGAGAATGCCGTATGTGATTAAGATTTATATCATTCTGTTTCTTTTGGTTTTCAGGTTTAGAGTTGCAAGAGAAATGAGATAACAAAATAAAGGATTATATTTCATTTTAAATCTCTTAATGCTGAGTTTTGCAGATACTTAAACTATATACAAGTTTTATGAAAACTCAACATCACAGATAAAAGTAAAATATGTACTAAATAAAGGCAACAGTATTATACCGACGTTCAAAACTCATAAATCGATAGAAAAAAAAATCCGGGTCACAAACCAAAACCGAGGGAAACGCATTAAATATAAGAGAATGACGACACAACATTAAAATATAATTCACACAGAAACGAACTAAGCACTAAATTGAACAAGCACAGTTTAAAGCTAACAATTACATATACACAAACTATAACGAAGCAACAATTACAAGCTTACGATAGACACAGAGGTGACTACAAACCAAGCATCACAATGTGAGCTAAGCAAAGCTAAGAAGCAAGAATTAGTACAGCGTGAGGCTTGAATGAGTAAATGTGCATGTGTGCTAATGACACATCGAAAAAGACTAAATTATTGCTACAATCAATCTATTAAAGCAAAGCTTAAGCTTGGATCTGTATGGTAATACCTCTGTGTGACTCCGATGAAATATATCGGGAGATTTCATTTGTTACCGTCTCAAAATGTCTATGTATTTGTTGTGGTCTGTTTCCTGTTAAATGTATGTTGGGTTTTTGTTTTAATATATATTGACAAAAATTGTGTGAACACTAATACTGCACCTCATCCAAACATATACTGAATAAGCATCAACAATTCAGCACACGAAATATCATTGACTTATTGAAATGAACCAATTTTAAATAGTAAAACACAATGTCCTCCTCTTTTTATATTACATATAAAAATATGACTAACTTAGATACTTCCCTACAGTTAAATTATATGGAAAATAAAATATAGAGTATGGTAATAGGAAACGTGTCGAAGAGACAACAATCCGTCCAAAGAGTAAAAAACAACCGAAGGCCACCATAATTTCGACAATTTTGTTTCTACAAGTATTTTTTACCTGCATAACAGTTATGTAAACAAGGTAAACGATAATAATATCCGCCGTAGAAAGGATTATCTTAAAATTTGATTATTCAATACTGTAACACAGTACATGTATGTTAATTTAAGACAATGAGTTAGAAGAAATTATATATAAAGTAGAACAATATGTACATGAACATTTTAACAAGGATAAAATACTTTAACAAGAATAACCCATTTTGTGCTGAAAATTTTGAATAATAATAGATTATATTTTTTTGTTACTTGATCAAATTACCTACCATTCCTTAAAAACGTATTTGACTGCAATCTCACCTTTATTGAAATGTTCTCTTGGTCCGGAAAAATCAGTATTAAATCCCTTTTTATAACCAGAATGTGGTATATGAATAACCTGTGTTGATTTATCATTATTTCCAAAATTATTGTTTTGTAAATTGATAACCCCAACTTGGCCCCCGTAGCCATATCCATTGTTGTGAGACACGTGACCATTAAATCGATGGTCTGATTTATGAGGTATATCCATCCCTTCACCGTGCATTAAGGTAGGCATATCATGAAGACTTTTGACGCCTGGTAGACCAACTTTTGCATCTCCAGCCAGATGTAATTCATTCGGTCCCAATGACCGCATTTGTCCATTATTATCTTGAATCAGGATCTCTGTTCCAAGAAGATATGGTTGTTGCACTGTTGAAACTGAAATGCAGGAAAGATTTACAGATATGTTATGGTAATTTAATTTTGGATGTAAAGCGTCTTCAGATTGGCTGACAGTGTTTTGTGTATCAGATCAAAGACATAATTTTGTCATGTGACCATGACATCATCAGCGTTTTTAATGAGTTACTCCGGTTTAAAATGGAATTTAGCTTTATGCTGAGTTCTCGCGTAATTCGAATTTGATTTGCATTAACTAATTCGAATTAGTTTAATTCGCATTCGAAACGTTGTACGTCCTAACGTCAATTCTTATTCGAATTGCAATGTACGTCAAAATTTTCTTTACTCTCCGAACGACGCTAACTATTAATTCGTATTTACAAAAGCGTATTTCTAATATATAAAATATTAAAGTTCTAAAGGGGGATACAATTATAAGACTAAGAAGGTCGCAAAAAATGACAATCACAGCATTGCGTGAAACAAAACAGATTCAAATTACAGGCAACAGTAGTTCACAAATGTTAAAACCTAATAAATGCGTTTGTAGCACACCAATGAAAAGAAACAGAAACAGAAACAGAAACAGAGGTAATCGCATGAACCCCAATTGGAGCCAGAACGGATGCATTGACATTGCATCACGTCTATTGCGACTAAATTCCGTCTTATTTCACAATAGCAAAATAGGACATAATCGGTGAATTTACAGATGAAATGACATTCTGGTAATAAATTAATGAACAACGTGAGTCAGTTGTGATACAGACAACTCATATCGGTCAATCAACTCGTGGTATATTCGTAAAAATTATCTATCATCAATTTCAGTCATTTTGTGACGTCAAACCTGTTGGTGCAGTTAAAATAAACATGCAAAAGCGAATCGCATTAATTGAGATATCTATACACCATACGATTGAAAAGCGAGAATTTCACTACTAAGAATTGGAAAGTTAACAACCGATCAGACAATAGTTTTAAGTTGAGTTGACCAAATGCATAAAGGTACATTAAATGATGCTAAGTAGCTAGTAAATACATTTGTCTTTTGAAATACAACTGGCGTATAAGGATCGTAATGATAATATGTGGATAGATTTTCAAGAGCAAAATTGAGCACGTCATCACTACAATGGCTTCAATTTTTACGATTTTAAAAATTATGTGGCGTAATGGGGAGATAATTTTGACGAAGTAATCCGAACTGCAAGTTATAACCTCCATGCCTTGAAAAATATCTATTTAGTGGTTTGAAATTTTTTTTTTCAGGCATGTCATTTTTCAGTTGCATGTATTTAGATGTTTATAACCTATGAAATGGTGTCAAATAAAACAGATTCAAATTACAGGCAACAGTTGTTCACAAATGTTCAAACCCATTAAATGCATTTGTAACACATCAATAAAAAGATTTTAAAAAAAACCAGAGGTAATAGACAACTTTCGAGTTCGATGCATTTCCGTCAAAAACTCTGGTTTTAGTGAACGTCATTTGTGCGTTTAGGGGCGTCGTCACTTCCGTTTCAATGTTGAGCGAGTGGTTGGAAAACTGTAATTCTATATTGTACGAATTATTCAGCAAATTAAATTCTCAAAATTGACAATCAGCACTGCTGTTATTAGGGAATTGTCATTAAGTACTTACAGAACAACCATTATTTCTAGTTTATCCTGCACAACGACGATCACTAAGACGCTTGATGAACGTAAATAGTGCAGGGATACAGGCGATCCCCTCTATCTGGTAAATGACGTCATAAAGGCGCGCATAATTGACGAGTTTTTGCATGAATCCCAAATGGAGCGAGACCAGATGTATTGACATTGCATCACCTCATATTTAACTTGGAGGTGACATGCCTTAAAAATATAAATTTAGTGGTTGGAACATTTTTTAGTTATTTAGATGTGTATAACTTAATCGCCGATAACATCAATCCGTTTCTTAATGTAGTACTTAAAGTAACATGTATGAAGTATGTACACATATAAATAATAAAGCTGTTAATTAGTTACAACTTTCTAGCTATGAGTATAGTGTATAACATGTATGAGGTATGTACACATAGTAATAAAGCTGTTAAGTATATACAACTTTATAGCTATGAGTATAGTGTATAACATGTATGAAGTATTTGTTTTATACATTTTAATTTTCGCAAGGACATACATACGTGTGTCCCCTGCACCTGACCAATTTTTTATGTAGTTTTGATGAAAGAACATTTCTCATACAGTTTTACGTGGCAATAAAAAAAAACGCTATCGTGCGAAAGTCGTTTAGAGATAATATCCATCAATCAAATGAGGGCCCTCATGGGGTTTTTGATTATGTGATTACTTGGCCGTTTTTTTAATGATTATTTGATTATTAAGCCAAATATTTCATGATTATTTGACTACCTAGGACTGTTTTTTTAGTTTATGATTATTTGATTACTAAAGATAAGCAAATATTTAATGATTATGTGATTATATTGGCAAAAAAAATGGTGATTATGTGATTACTAGGACTCCCCCATGAGGGGCCTCTCAAATTAATTTGTCCCTGTTATCATCAATAGGAAATAATTGTCGCTGGGAAATTATTCTTTTTCTTTGTGTTTGTTTCGTTATATATGTAAAGAAATGTATATCTAGTTTAAAAAAAATAATTATAAATAACATTAAAAGGAGTGATCATTTACATATATTCTCTAAAGCATTTGTTTTTATGTAGTTTTGGATATCTATGATAGCTAGGGCGCCGTAATTAAAATCTATAGAATATTTTAATTCTTTGTCAAAATGATTTTTTTTTTATCATGCTTTGTATTCAAAAATATAATAGAAAGTATGGGTCACCAGACTTTTTTTTCAGGTTGTGCAAACTTTTGTATAGATTATGCATGGAAAATTTCGTGGGGTAAAAAGAAAACTACCATAGAATTTTTAAAAAGACAATATGCGAGAAGATAGCTCTTATAACATGCTTTGAGATTAAAAAAAGGGGGTCACCGAACTTCTTGCTACATATTAAAATAAGTAAATTCAAAACACTTTCTTTTATAAAATTATTTAATCTGATTTATCTCCCCTATTACCTGAGCTACCTCCCTTTATTTGGAAAAGTTGAAAAATACATATATGAATCAAAAACAAATATGAAAAAAGAAATTACAGCCGTAAACATGATAAAAAAAAAACAACAAAAAAACACAGATGTTTTTATATTAACATTAACAAAAATACTGAATTTCAAGCGTTAGACTTCATCAAGGTTACAAGAGCGCAATTATTTGTTTACATTTTAAAGATGGTACTCAGAATAGAATCCTATACGTCTTCTGATTGGTTGATACAGGATTGGAATTACATTTGATCGAAAGCTTATCCAATTAGGTTTAAAAATTGCCGAAAATCATATTCACATTTTACGAAGTATAGAAAATATCTTCAATTTCTGCACGTCGGAGCCATTAAAAATATGCCTTTTTCATTAAGCGTAAAAAGTAGACGATCTTTTTCAACTGCATTTTAAGTCAATTTGAGCCGCATGACCCTATATTTTTTGTTGGTTGTAATGCAACACTGGCATTTCTAGTAACAGGAACTGCCACCTGTTTTTCCCTAGTTTGTGTAGTCTTCGAGAGAAAAAAATACGGAACACTAGTGGTACCCTATGGAAAATGCATTACGAATAATTGCGCTCTTGTAACCTCAACCAACAACACGTTGTATGAAAACAGTTATCACAAAAAAAAAAATATTCCTGGCTTGGTAAAAGCGATTTCCGATATATTTTTCGTGAGACTTTATTCCTATATCTTCTTGAAGGCAACAATCAGTTTAAAATGTAGATAATGGCGTCTTGAGGGCAACAGTAGAGTAAAGATGTACATGATTGGATAATGTTGTATCTAATACGTAACACTTGTCATTTATAGCCATTTTATTATTATTCATATCATCTGGTTTCTATGTTAAGTCTTTTCTAATACCTACTCACACCGTCTCACCTGTGTTTAATAATTGCTCGGTTATCTTTATTTATTAACGATATAAGTTGTATATATAAGTTATAAGTTATGTATATGCTTTCAAAAAAAATCAACAACAAAAAGTGAATAAAATTGAAAAGATTCGACAATTGTTTCACCATTTATCCAATCCGTGAATATAAGAAGGGTAGTTTCGACATAATTTTTATCTGAAGTTACCTTAAGGATTATTGCTTTTTAATTTTAAAATAATAAGCTTTTTAATATAAAATTGATCGTTACGTTTCATTAATAAAGGAATTTAAAATAGCAGAAATAATAAAAGGTCCATGTGCTTATTTTCGAGATAATTAAAAGCAATTGAAATTTTGGCGGAAAATTATTCTCTCTCTTGTACTTTTAATAGCTACGAGAAATGAACATGAATTTTATACAGGTGGTGGAATCTGTTTCCCTAATGATTTTAAAACAATATGCAAGCAAATATTTCCTTCTTTTGACCAATGAAGAACTGAGATCGCACGAACCACACGTTATTTAAATAAAAATAATCAACATGTCAGGAAAAGGATAAATTGTGTAAGAATATGGGAATTTTACAAGATTTCCAATAGGAGCGAACATCCTAAAATGCGTCCTTCGATGACCGGTCCTTCGATGCTAATTTTTACCACAAAAATAAAACTTGTAATAAGCGACATTATAAACACCGTTGTTCTGATTTGAGCCTGTAAGTACAACAAAGACAGCAGACATGAGTTGTACTGCTTTATTCTTCATTATTATGCAATTTGAAGTAGATTCCTCCGGAGTTACATATAAATATGGTAACACGATTGTCTGAATGGGTACAACTGAAAAATAAAAATGAGGATCTTGTCAAAAAGTAACATTCAATTTCATTGGTCCAAAAACAAAACAGTTTTAACTTTATAAAGTAACTTACCTCTGGCGTTAGTTTCTAAAATTGTGTCTGAAATGTTAAAAAGAAAACATTTTATGGTTATTTATACTTATGAGTAATATACAGAACTTCAGTTGAGCTTATCTGCTTTACTCTTTTAATTGAACATTTGTCGACGACATAAGGAATTACATAAGCCTAATGGTACAACCAATACTTAACGTAAAGAAAATGTTGACTGTTAAGTTTGTTTCTTCTCAAAGATGCTGAATGTATTTGATTTAACGTCCAGTGGCAAACATTATGTATGTAATATTATATATATTTGTTTTTTTATATTGACCCTCATGAGGAGCCGAATGTTAAACATGTAAATATTTAAAGTCA
Organism: Mytilus galloprovincialis; assembly: GCA_037788925.1. NCBI lineage: Eukaryota > Metazoa > Mollusca > Bivalvia > Mytilida > Mytilidae > Mytilus > Mytilus galloprovincialis. Next base: position 20,409,727 of record CM075332.1, read on the forward strand.
ACAAAGAGACATAACAGGATGGTGACACCCTTCCCTGACACAGTTTGGGCTTTGAGCTGACAAGAAGAGCAGCAAATACCAATATGCAAGTCTTTTGCCTGACCCCTCATTTTTGTCTGGCCCCTCGTGTGTGTGAACATAGTTACGACCACCTGCGTTCGAAGTAAAAACGCTGCGGCCCAAAAGACCACCAAAAATTTAAGGTTGTCACTTATATCTATAGGCCTGACAGTTCCTGATAAAATTATTCTAGTAACAATAGACGTACGAACTGTCAGTGTTGTCGGTTTTGATTTTTTAATCAAAGAAGATTTGATTGACTTTTGAAGGAACGGAAATGGGGGATATGTAAAAGAGACAAAAACCCGACCAAAGAGCAGACACCAGCCGAGGGCTACCAATAGGTGTTCAACGCAGCGAGAAAATCCCACTAGCTAGTTACCCCCTAAAAAAAATTGTCACCAATAATAATGAAATCATTTTTCATATTATTTATAGAAATGATTAGTATGGCGTTCATTATCACTGAACTAGTATATATTTGTTTAGGGGCCAGCTGAAGGACGCCTCCGGGTGCGGGAATTTCTCTCTACATTGAAGACCTGTTGGTGACCTTCTGCTGTTGTGTTTTTTTCTATGGTCGGGTTGTTGTCTCTTTGGCACATTCCCCATTTCCATTCTCAATTTTATTATATCTTAAATTATTTCAACATGATTGATAACAACTATCACTGTACAAAATGATATAAATGATAATCGATTATCACAAAAAACTGTAGAGGAAACTAATTTAAATTGTATATTATTGCAATGTGGTATATTTAAATAATCAAAATGCAAAATTTGTCATATAAGTGTTAATTCCGAATGATATATTATAATTATATGCGTCCTGTCTTTAAATCAAAGATATCATTCTTAATTATTCATTACTAATCATCCGTCTTAATATGTCAATTAAGTTTATTACATTAATATTATAGAACAGACGATATTCAAACATTTTTCGCGATAATATATTTAAAATATCTGAACTCGCCTTCTCCTCGCCTGCTTTAAACAGAAAACAGCCAACAATCAATTGTAGAAAGTATACAAGCGGTATACATATGTCTTCCGCGGTTTTATATGCTCTTTGGTCGGGTTGTTGTCTCTTTGACACATTCTCCATTTCCATTCTCAATCTTATTGTTTAGTAGCTGTGTAAGACCGTACAAAGTTTCCAGTGCTTGACGTGTATACCCTGTTGATTTTGCCAGGACTCTTTTTGCGTATTTGTTCTTGAAAATTTGCACCTGTTTTCAGGATGAACAGCCATGCAAGAGTTAGATTAAATTATCTTTTTAACGAGTTTGTAGAGATCTCTTTTAAATAACTTAAAACGTATCTGTTTAAAGCATTGAAACTAACAAATTGGAAGGGACCTCTTATTGCCGAACCTATAGTATGGGTTGTTCTCATTGTTGGAGGCCGTAGCGTTTTCTTTAATTGCTTGCATCAACTTGATTTGAACTTTGGTGAAAATATGGCTCATTGGCAATCATACAAAATCTTATTTTTTGTTTTAATATTACTGAATTCTTACAAAACGTGACTGGTTTTGATTACCGTCCAGCGGCAAATATTCCATGAATATTCAGGACAGGGATTAGTTAACATTAGCTAAACTTCTTATTTATAATTATGAACGATTGGAAAGGGAGTCAAATATTTAAGGAACGACCTTTCAACTTCAAAAGAGGGGTATTTTTTTCTGATTCCCAAATTGATGGGGAAAATATTCTGTTTGAGCACAGGTAAAAAAAAATATTCGGAAACTGTTTTTTTCCCAAACCTTGTAGTGTTAAATTTTAACAAATGCTGACTGAAGCAAAAATAAACATTCACCTCTCCTGAGAAAGTGTTTGACAATTTTCAATTTGTAATTCGCCGTTTCAGAATCTAATGCATCCTGGGTAATATTTTCAAAAGCGTACACCAAAGCGTTTTGATTGGTTTAAAACGTTATAAACAATGGAAATTCAACCAATGACGTAACGTTATTTTCACTTTGGGGTACGAACAATGAAATTACCCATGATGCTTTAGATTCTGAAACGGTCAATTAACGACTAGTACTTCTCTCCTTACAATTAATCAATTAGCTGTCAAAATAACGGGTTGAATGTACGGCTGTTTATTTCCAGTTTATTTATGACAATAATTGATCAAAATAGCTTACACAATGTTTATTTACATTTTATAATAATAAACTGATTTACAAATGAATTCAGAATTTATGTATGCTCTTTGTAATAAACCTCACTTTATTGGTATGTTTGTCAACTGCATAAAAGGAGATCTTTTCTTAAGATATGTACTCGTCCTTTAACAATAATCAAACTTTAAGTCTATACCGCATAGTAAGCTATAAAAACCCCGAAAAGACAAATGTCAAACGAGAAAACCAACGGCTTAATTTATGTACAAAATAATAAACGAATAATAAATGTCCGGACTTAGAACAGGCACATACAGTCATACAGAATGTTGCGTGGTTAAACATGTTAGCAAGCACCCAACCCCCAGGGGCAATGGTGAAACAGTAAGAACAAACTAAAACAGTTGAAAAAGGAAAAACCACTTTCTTTTGGAATACTCATGAAATCGTGTTTTCTAACTTTCTAATATCAGTATCTGTTATTACTACTTTATCTCTTTTAGTAAGACGATGTGGAGAAGCTTTAGGATAGTAAAATATTTTGTTTTTCGTTATTTTTTCAGAACAACATATGCATAGGCGGATTTAGGGGGGGCAGGGGGCCCGGCCCCCCCCCCTTTTTGGGAAAAAATTTGGTAGCTTATATAGGGAATCACTGAAGCGTGACTGGAGCGGGCCCCCTCTTAGGTCAGTCAGTGGGCCCCCACTTATGAAAATTTCTGGATCCGCCACTGATATGTGGTATAATACTTGAAATGTCGCTCGCCTTGGTTATAAGAAATCTGGGTTTGGTCTGCCAGAAATAGAAATACCGGTATTTGATTGTTTTTTATGATATAATCGTATTGTTAGCACGCGGTACTGATGAGTACAAATAAAGACTGGTCTCACCGGAGTATGAGTACAAATAAAGACTGGTCTCAACGGAGTCAGAATAATGTTTTCAAGTGTAATCGTTCCATGTTTCTAGAAGGACTGTTAACTTGTGATATAATAAGTTTGAATAAAATTGAGAATGGTTATGGGGAATATGTCAAAGAGACAACAACACGACCAAGGAGCAGACAACAGCTGAATGCCACAAATGGGTCTTAAACATAGAGAAATATCCAGCACCCGGAGGGGATCCTCAGCTGACCCAAACCAAAATTGTGCACTAAAAATCTTGCTCAGCGGTCCAGCCTTTGCAAAACTTGGTTCTTGATATGCATGTACTATCACCCACTGGACGTTCAACCCTCTATCACTATTTCAGCTCTGTCTTCTACTATATTATTTCAATTTGTTTTATTAAGTTTTCATTTATATATTTCTTGATATAAAAAAAAGTCCCAGCAACCTAATAAAACAAACTAAATATTGAAATAAAAGTTAATTAAGTCACATGTCATTAGTTCTGAATCCCTTTAGAGATAAGCACATACATGTAAAGGATTCTTTTTGAAATCTTTTTGAACTAATTAGGATTTAAGTCAAAGTCCTGTGAGTCCGATATTGAATGACTTGCCTAAAACAAGTGGCTTTCTTAAAATATCAAAATTTCCCCAACAGTACTGTTACAGTTGCATGTATTCGACATACATGTAAAAATGGCTCAACATAATGTATTTAGTTATTAGAAATCATGACAGAATTTTTCTTAAGGTTCCAATTGCAAATATCAAGTAGATTATTTTTCTTCTGCAATCGGACAGTCGCTGTAATAAAGCTGAAAAATGCTGTCGATTATGTTTATAACAAATACATACGGATACAAAAAAAAACAAGAAACATCAGCGGCAGCCTTTGCATAACAAAAGTTATAAAATAGTAATTATTTCATTTTCTTCATCTAATTTATGTCAGTCTCTTCATTCTATCGAAAAGCAGACGTGAATAAGTCCTATATGCTCATACTATAATCGAAGAAATGTTTAAACACGTTTAAGCACTGCAAAACGATGACTCATCGCATTTTTTCTCCTCTTTTTATCATAATAATTTTGAGAGAAGAAAATAAATTTTTAAAAAGTAGATACATACCAATAACGGTGAAGAGAAAGATAGCCTGGCCCAGCGCCATATTTGTTAAATCCTGGCGTTGATCACGCTTTCTACTTGACGGTCCGTTACAACATAGAGTTTTCATACATATTTTGCGATATTAAAACGATTTTATTGGTTGTATGATATACATCCGTCAAGCTTGGCAGAGAAATGGACATCAGATCTCGTAAAAAAAGTCAATCAATCTCGTTCCCCTAATTAATCAACGATTTTGTAGCAATCACTGTTTATGGTCACTGTACGTCACATGTGTGTAGATAAACGTTGTGGTTTATATTTGTGTTCACGCTAAATCATTCATTATGATTATCTTGCAATGTAATGAATTTTTCATAAACAGTGGCGGATCTAGCGGAAATTTTCATAAGTGGGGGCCCACTACCCCCGTCACGCTTCGGTGATTTCCTATATTATCAACAAAATGTTTTCTTTTTCTCAAAAAGGGGGGCGAGCCCCCTGCCCCCTCCCCCCCCCCCCCCCCCCTAAATCCGCCTTTGATAAAATGCATGCTTTTGTAATGAGATTCCCGCGAAATCACAGAACATATGGGCAACTATTTGAACAAAAAGTGTGGACACAGTAAATTAGGTATACGTAGATACAGTAAGGATTTGGACACGGTTAATGCATCTTATTTTATTTCTTGAAAGAGGTGAAAAAGGGGAACATAAATGTGTCCAGAAATGCATGCTACTGAACGTTTAGAAATTGCTATTTAACCAATTCCGTGAGTGACTTTTGTTCACAATTTAAATATGTGTTCATACAAGTTTGAAGCAGATTTGTATTTTTATACAAATCACAAAAAAGGACGTCAATCTAGTTTCTGGAGCATGAGTTGTGCGTTGGTGTTTACTTTTTTGGTCGTTTCATTTTCTGGTGTTCCAGCCTGTTAGTTGTTTCTTTGGTCTTAGCACTGTCAATTTTTGGCAATTCCTGCGATTCATTTTTGTTGTTGTATTGTCGTATGCTGTTTACAGTATACATGGTATCTCATGTCTATTAATTTCAAGCATATAAATTCTTTCCTGGTATCTAACGAGGTAATTTCATCTGGTATTCCATGCAACTGATGGCTACATTATTTTGGGCGATCAGTATATACCTCAACACACAATATCATGTTTTATTCGGCGTTTGGTTGTTTTTGACTAGAGACGATTTATTGTAATTAAAATCATGAAAATGATAGAAAAAGTAGATTCTGATGCTTTCTATTTTACGAACATTTGAAATAAATATTTTTAGAAATTGCAATTTTGTCGTCGAACCCGTATGCGTTCTGGTGAAAAGAGGAACTAGAACTTATACTTGAAGTCCTACTCAGCTGTCAATATAAAAAAAGAAGATGTGGTATGATTGCCAATGAGACAACTGTACACAAGAGACCAAAATGACACAGACATTAACAACTATAGGTCACCGTACGGTCTTCAACAATGAGCAAGGTCTATACATCAGTCTTGTACAAATCAACAATCATAATCAAATCCCATTAATATATGTTTGTCCTGATAAGCTTGTAATATTTTCCACTGGATGTTTTTCGATGTCCGAAATATTATAAAATAGAAATTAATTTAGAATTCATTTTTACATAGTAATTCCATTTGGTTATTCGTCTTTTTACTAGTGAAACTTGTGTATAAAAGTTATAAAAGCAGTGCAAAATTTCTATGAGGGTTCGGTAGCTGATCTAATGCAAAGGTTAATTTCTGTGTCTATCCTCTTCATAAAAAAACATTATGAATTTCATACGTCCGAAGCTCTTTTCTGGAATTATCTTCATCAGAAACGCCGAAAGCCGAACAGTTGAAGAGTTATATAAACAAAAAAAACTTTAAAAATAGTTGCAATTTCCAACCTTTCAAACTGGTCGATCCAATTAAAGATATAACTATATATTTTCCTTCCTAAAAATGTATATGAAATTAAGCAATAAAAAAAACAAAACAAAACGAAACGAAATTTCGATAATACAAAAGTGGGAAAGATACTTTACCAAGGAGCAATTAAACCATGCATGCTTAACTTCTGACCTGATAGCCTATTTTCTTCATTTGTCAAAGTTATTTCTGAGTGTCGTTTAATTATTTTTTAAAAAGCTATAAGTTAACGTAAATTTAAAAAAGATTATCAAGTTTATTTGAGGATCGACGTCCGTTTGACTGTGCGGACATGATATAAAACAATTATCTGCACATTTGAGCTTTGACGGTTCCTTTATGACATATGTGAAGACATAGTTTTTACTTCTGGCTAAAATATTCTTTTTTTCAGCGACAAACACAATGTATATTCAGAAACCTGACGATCAATGGTTGTTGGTTGTTGATGTGGTTCATAAATGTTTATCGTTTTTAAATAGATTAAACCGTTGGTTTTACTGTTTGATAGGTTTTATACTTGTAATTTTTTGGGCACTTTATAGCATGCTGTTCGGTGTGAGCCAAGGCTCCGCGTTGAAGACCGTACTTTGACCTATAAAGGTTTACTTTATTAATTCTGACTTGGATGTAGAGATGATAACTTGTCTTATTCGAATAAAGAATAATCTTATTGGCACTCATACCAAATCTATATATATGTTACAGTAAATAGGTGAAATAATGAATTACATGTAATTACTAAAATTTAGGAATTACATGTAATCCCCAATGCACTTAGTAAATACAAGTAATTCCTGAAACGGTCCAGTTATTACCAGTACTTACTAATTTTTAAATGCATTTTTACACCTATTTACTAACTGTTAAGACAATGTTGTTATATGATCAGCTAATAATTTGTTTGGCAGTCAATTTTGTACTGGCGCACTTGCAAGTGAATAATTGGACCTCAATGAATACGATATGTGACCTTCAATTCAACCCCTAGCTGAAGATATATTCATATTCAGATTTGAAATTGTAAGGTTTCGCGGAATCATTATCTCGCTTACTTTTGCTGTTAGCCGCAGGCGCAACAAAAATGTGAAAAAATATTAAAATTTTCCTCCAGACACTATCTTTTGACTAGTACTGTAAAAAGCTTCTGTCCAAATTTGATTAAAATCCAGGATGGTTTATGAAATCTAATAAATGTTTAAAAAAAAAAAACTGCAGAGTGTAGGTGTAATATTAACTGAAAAAAACGAAGTCCATTTATAAGGAATATACGAAAAAGGATTTTTTACACCTATTTACTAACTGTTAAGACAAAAGGATTTTTTTACAAACTTTACTTCTGAGTATTATCTTATGATCATAAACAAGCTTCTGTCCAAGTTTGGTAGACATCCAGGATATTTTGAGAAAGTTATTAAAATTCTAAAAACTTTAACCACAGTGTGAATTTCAATGTAATGTTAACTGACATAAAAACTAAGTCCATTTATAAGTAAAATACGGAAAAAATAATTTTATTTTTACAAAATTTACTTCTTGAAAATTATCTTATGATCATAAACAAGCTTCTGTTCAAGTTTGGTAGAAATCCAGGATAATTTAAGAAAGTAATCAAAATGTAAAGAACTTTGAATGAATGAATGAATGAAGATATTTTATTGCAGAAGCAACATAATGCTATAGCAAAATAACATAAAATACAATTACAATAATGACAGTGAACAAACAGAGAACAACACAATAAGGTCATAATAAGCACATAATTACAACTGCTATGCAGTTAACCACATAGTGGCAATTTTTCGAGCACAATATTTGGATACTTTTTTCTTGCACAGATGTAACATACTAAAATTTGAAAAACCATTTCAGTTAAAAATTAAAAATAAGTTGAAAAAGCTGTGCAAATTAATCAGGGTTATAACTTTGCAAGTGAGTCTTCCTGATTAATCACAACTCTTCGCTACTATACTGTTTATTTTATTTTATTTGATATTTTCATCTCATCTTGTCATGTGTGTTTTGTGTTATGTTATATAATTTTTGATGAACTTCTTTGTACCATTGTAACTTTATGGTGTTTGAAGAATAAAGAATCTTGAAATCTTGAAAACCTTGTGGACGCTTCTGATGGCAGAATGGTTTGCTATATCTCTATTGCTTTTGCGACAATAGTCGCAGTTTCGACAAAAAGAAACAGAATTACAACATTGAAAGTAAAACAAGAGGGATGGACCATTTAGTTGACTTATACAAGTAAAAACGATGATAAAATTTTATTGCAGGTTTATAAACTTAAGTTTGGAGGTCTTGGAAAACTCATAAAAAAAAGAGAAAGCTTGTGAAGAATGTCAGCTTCATCGCAACATGTAGTCTGACAAAAGAAGTCTTAAATAAACCTATTTTGTAAAAGGAATTTAACTTGTGTCATTGGGCAAGTATGCCTGTTTGAGATTTTAATTTAAAGAAATTATGAGATTTTAAGAATTATCAAGATTATTCAACCAAATTTGGCATTATCGAATGTCTATCATCAAAAAGAGGTGACGGAGTTGCCTATAAACTTCTCACAAATGTATTTCTCAATAGTGGATAGATATCATTGTCTTGCATGCTGAAAATGATTTTTAGGAAGTTTCAAAACTTTTCAAACAACCATTTTCCAGTTTCAGTTCACAAACACTAGAGAGTATACACTTTTGATGTGCCTTATATTCCTTAATCCTTAATTAAGGATTGAAGCCCTAAAATACCTACCCTTTTACTTTCTTATTTGGTATCTTGAATTATATCTTTAATTTTAAAACAAAAACATCATATTAGTAAATAGCTGTAAAAATGACTAAAAAGATCAGTGAATACCAGTAATCACTGAAACAACTAGTAAATACATGTAATTACTAAATTGGCGAGTAATTACAGGTATTTGCTGAAATGTTTAGTAATTACGTGTAATTCCTAATTTCACCTATTTACTGTAACATATATATCAAGGTAAACTATGTCTGATTTATTAAAAGGTAAATTATGATCTACCTGTATAATCATCATAATATACGTATATTGCTAATAATATAATTATATAAAATATAAAAAAAACACTTTTCAATCTTATTCATTTAATAAACATCATATCTTTGAACAAATAATTTAAGATGATATATCTATATTTTTGATTGTTTTGAACTATAGAAATCCGTGATTGATATAAACATTAATCAAGATATGTAATTGATACATAATTGGAAAAGATGCATCGTAGGCATTTTAAGTAATTTTTATTAATTGACTGTTGATTAATGATTATAAAAGTGTAATTGATAGGATGAACAGACAAATTATTTGAAAAATGTGACAAATGGAATCGATATGTTAATAAAAATGATGGAAAAGTATACACAGTTCACTATTAGCCTCAGAATGAGTTCCTCTAAGGAGGGTTTAAACTTGCTTGGTTCCACAATGACATACAGTAGTCAAAATGTATGGTACCCCTCCTTTCCACCGCATACTGACCTTGTCGGAGGATTAAATAGTGTTTTCTTGTGTTAAAAATTTAAAATTGAATACTCCAGGAGAATTCTGGAAACTTTTAAATCAATGGAAAAGAAAACAACAACCTGATATATCTATGCTGTAGATGCAGTCGGAAACCCGGTTGAAATAGAACAAAAGAATCGAAGCTCTTTGTTAGAGAAGGCGATAAATGTGTACTGTATTGTTTACTATAGTGACAAAATTTTTAAAAGTTAATCGAAACAAACAAAATTACAATTTTCTTCTCAATTACATTTGCATAAGTTTTCGATTTATCTAGTACATAGTTAAGCAGAACAATTAGATTTCAAGTCGACGACATTGGTATCTTTCAAGTTGGATGAAGAAAATGCATAAACTCCGATTTTTTTGAAAAAATTACCACGGACGGAAAAGATATCAATCTATTAGTTAAAAAAATTTCGTGTCTGCCCTTCCATTAAGTGACTCAAGAAAAAATTCCAAAAAATGGGTAACAATTGTATCGAAAAGAGAAAATCGAGTGCACCTTTTTATGTAAAGGCGTGTTTGAGTTGAAAATTTTGTCTTGATATCGTACAAAGTAAGAATATTTCATACATCGTCTCGCTTCAGATTCTATCATTTTTATATATCAAAGCTACAGATTGACTTTATAACACAAAAAAATAACAGTTCTAAAAGATGAAATATATGGGTCAAGTGAAATACCTATCTAATGAGTCACAAAAAAACAGAGAAGGTGTGTTCGAATAGCTATTTTTTTACTGAAAGTACTTGACGACAATCTTTCAAGTTGGATGATGAAAATGCATATCTTTGAAAAATTATAATTTTTTGTGTGTGAAAACTTGGGTTTATAGTCTTTATACATTAAAAAAAATCTAGTCTGCCCTTCCACGAAATTTTTAATTCGAATTTTTTTTAATGTTTATGAATTTTCGAAAATTCCACCTGACAACCGATCAGACAATAGTTTTAAGTTGAATCAATGCACACAAGATCATTAACTGTTGCTCATTAGCTAGTTGATACATTTGTCTTTTAAAATACAACTGACATATAAGGATCGTAATGGTGTAATGTAGATAAATTTATCGATTTCCAAGAGCAAAATTGGTAGCGCGTCATCCCTACAATGGCTTCCATTTCTACGATTGTGAAAATGAACTGGCGTAATGAGATAATTCTGACGAAGTAGAATCCTGACTGGATGTTGACACAGCTACCACAAATTTACCTGGTAATAACCCAGATGAACATGGGTCGAATTATTATGATATAAATCTGCCTATTACCAGGGATGAAATAATATTGTGTATTAGAAAAATGAAAAATAATAAAGCATGTGGTGAAGATAGGGTTATGTTATTTATGTATTGTCATTTTGTTTATTTTCTTTGGTTACAACTTCTGATATCAGACTTTCGGCATTGGCTAGAGGTATAGGGGGAGGGTTGAGATCTCACAAACATGTTTAACCCCGCCGCATTTTTGCGCCTGTCCCAAGTCAGGAGCCTCTGGCCTTTTTAGTCTTGTATTATTTTAACTTTTAGTTTCTTGTGTACAATTTGGAGTTTAGTATGGTGTTCATTATCACTGAACCAGTATATATTTGTTTAGGGGCCAGCTGAAGGACGCCTCCGGGTGCGAGAATTTCTCGTTGCATTGAAGACCTGTTGGTGACCTTCTGCTGTTGTGTTTTTTTCTATGGTCGGGTTGTTGTCTCTTTGGCACATTCCCCATTTCCATTCTCAATTTTATTACTATACTATATATAAAAATATTAATTTTCGCGAACCATTTAGGTCACGGAAATTCCAAAATATGGCATCAGTAAGGAGAGTTGTGCAAATAATGTGAATACACAGAACCCCCATCCAAATTATCTTTAGCTAAAAGTATTCATCATTTTCTATTTTATATGTACTAACAACATTCCATTTTTCTATAATTTCGAGTAAAATATTCCAAAATCTGAGTTAAAAAAAGTCAAATGCCCAAAATAAACATTGTCTGATTGGTTGAAGTACTGTGGCGTCAATGATAAGCATAGCAAGCCTCGATGTAAAGCACACGCTTCACATGAATAAGGAGAGTTTTACAAATAATGTGAATACACAGATCCTCCATCCTATTTATATTTTGCTGAAAATGTTGCAATGTTCATCATTTCTGTTTTGATTCTGCTAACAACATTCCATTTTTTCTTTAATTCCGATTTATATATGTGGAACCCGCAATAAAAATAGATGGCCTCAATGATTTAAACGCAACGCAAAAAATTCCGTTGACCCTGAATTCAACGGATCGACAATAGCATCATCACCATCAACAAAATGTTTACCGTTATCTTTGTGAAATTTCAGTTATATAGTTCTTTAATTAGAGAAATTTTGGCAAGTATTACTTATTAATGTTAAGGTTCTACTGATGTGCTCCTCTAGACCTTTTTGACGGTCCGTTTTATCCCATTTATCTCAATATTATCTCCGATGACAGTAATGTCAACCCGACCTATTCGTGTCAAAAGTGAAAATCGCATCGATTTATTGAACTAATTTCTTCTTAAACTGTGCATGCATTATTTCTGTATTATATGATAACCAATCACATTCACGTTGCATGTTTGCATGAAAATGGTCATGTATTAGTGAATTGTAAGGGCGATGCAACTTGAGGACAGTGCGCGATCACGTGACATTATTATTTGTAAACAAATTTAAAACATGCTCCCCGCGTAACACGTGTCTGAATTATCCTTTCAAAGTGTTATGAATCTTTCAATCACTATTTTATGAAATATTTCTAGGTTTGCATATCAGTAGTCAAAGTGAATTAAACGTAGTTCTTAGTTGTGTTTTTTTTATATAGAATTAGAAGGTAAATCTACATAAGGGGGTCTCATTGGGGGGGGGGGGGGGTGTGGTGTTCTGATCCCAGATCCCACTTACTGTTTTGTCAGATTCCCATATCCCGCTTACACTATGTACATGAGCAATTTTCATTTTTTTGTCATTTCCGGGGTCCTGCAGAACCCCATTTCCCGTTTTCACGACAGACCTCATTTCCCGTTTTCATGACACAATAATTTGACTTTCACGTTTCACGCTTGCGAAAAATTGTCAATATTGGTCACGCTTAGACCCAATGAGAACCACACACTAGTCAGTATTTAACTTCACCCAAAAAGATGACTCAACTTCCCTCTATATTTAAAACCTGCATACTAATTTAAATAGCATTTGCTCCCCTTGAACACTATTTGGCCCCTTCCGTGTCATTTCCCTTTAAATTTGCTGAAAAGTCATACTTTAAGTCCATTTACAGTAACGGCTAATATTTGATTTTACCATCTTAATTTCAATTTTCATATTGAACACATTTGGCCATTCAATATGAGTTCCCATGTATTTTTGTCATATATGAAGGAGGTTTTAGGTCATGTTTTCCTAAACACCTTATTGCTATTTGTCTGTCTGGATTGTTAAAACCACAAAATCAAATATTGATGAATATGCAAGTTTTCAACAATCCCGGAACATTAACAAAGATGTGTGTGAGAGGGTGAAAATTACCCTTCTGATGTACTGATATTTTTAGCACCCCAAGTGAGAATCTAACTCAGGACTTTCAGCACTGTAGCCATCGGTCTTAACCACAAGATCACGAACTCACATTTGATGAACTAATTTCTTCTATATTAACTGTACGTGCATAAATTCTGTATTATTTGATAACCAATCACATTCACGTTGCATGTTTGCATGATAATGGGTTCTGTATGAGTGAACTGTAGTGTATTGCAAAATTAATGCAAATTGTGACGTCAGTGCGCCTTCACGTGACATAATTATTTGTAACCAAACCGGCTTCTCATGTAATGTAACGGTTTATTTCGTCCTCTGTGATATTTTATCCTGAGGATAATTTGTCCCGGTAATTTTTTTCCAGGCATGGTATTTCATTTCACAGGTTGATTTTTCCCAGAGGAGTGAAAATCTATCAGATTTCTGTGTTATGCGGATAGTATGTACGGGTATATATTTGCCGTATTATATTTCACAGAACCGTGTGAAAAAGAGTCCCATTAACTACTATGTAAGTTACTCTCAATCAATATATACCTGACTATAATTATAAAATGTTTACAAAGGTAAGCAACTGTCTAGGGCCAGGTAAGGGAGGGGAAAAATTAGTATTAGTACTATTTCGCAGAACGATAAACAGATGCATAGACAGACCAAGGGGGTGGGGGAAATTTAGCTTATGACATATATGTAAGAAATCATTGAAGCTTGATGGGAGTGGGCAACCCTCTGGTCCATCAGAGCCCCCACACCTTTTTGAAAAGTTCTGGATCTGCCACTGAGATTTGCAGGTTTTCTTAGTAAAGATACCTTAAAATATCACAAACTGTGTGCTTTCCAGACCATAGTTTACATTTTTTTTCATATTTTGCCGTGTCAAAATGACCTAAATTTAAAGGACAGTATATAGACCCAAAAATGGTATATCACATTCTACACATCAAGATTTTAGCAGGAAAGACTGCCATTGGAGTTTTTAACCATTGTGACTTTTTAATTTGATCTACTCCACTAATTAAAGTCGTTGAAGTAGAATATTTAATGTAGGTTTGTCCACATTTTGGTATATATTAATACATGTTTAGAAATAATGTTGAGCCTGTTCCTAGATGCCTGTTATAGACTTCAATATTTATTGTTTATTGAAAATAAATGGAATCAATTCTTTCAGAAAAGTTTAATTCTATGGAAATGTATCCCCCCTTTTATAAGTTGAAAAGGCTACATAGAGGTCAATATACAGTCTCCAACAGAAAACCAAAAAAGGAAAAATAAAGTGAATTTTGGAGAATTATTAAATGAACATGCATTTGAAATATTTAAGATATATTGTTTCAATTTTTTTAGTTCTAGGTTCCACATAACTACCATTTTAGAAAACGATTTCAATGCTAAGTCTATTAGAGGGATATTTGATTTTCATTGGTTGTAAATATGGAATCTTATTCAGTGGCAAAGGAAATAGACACTGACAAGTCTTAGATAACATTTTATATAGTTTTGAATTTTTCTTCGTCAGTTGACTAAAATTAGATGGAGGTGTGTTCTAATTTCCAACAGAGGAGCAATCAACCTATATCAATATGTGCATGAAGCAAATTGATAGTTGCTAGATACTGAATGATTATATCCACAATAAAGGTTTAACCTGTGCATATATACTTAAAACAAGATAAAAAAAGTCATGTCTTTTTCAGGACTTCTGAATCCAATCATGTAGTATGGAATGTTATTGAGATATGGTTTGGGTGGATGGATGGTCATGAAGGACCTGTAGTACAAAGTATATCACTGGATTTAGCTCTTTGTCTAAGTGTATTATTAAAGTACTTTGCTTTGAGCTCAGTTCATTGTTATGCAATTCATTCTTTGTGAAATTAAGATTTGACAGACAACTCTAATGGACAAGGATTTGTCAAAGTAGTATCATCTCTATGTACAATGTAAGTATTCAGGAGATAAAAGCATTCTATTTTGATTTGAACCATACATTTTATAAAAAAAAGTGGGAACAAATTTACCGGACAATGCTACTCCCACTACTAGCAATATGATGCTAGGTTGTTTTAATACATCTGTATTGCCTGCTGATGACTCGGCCCTGAGTGTAAACGGTCCTTCAATTAGGAGGGAAAAAAATTATAAGGCCTATCCAGTCTAAGGGAGCTACCATTTGATTTTTATGGGGGAGCTAGGATGAAATTTGAAAAAAAAAGGCAGGACAGGATTTTGAGTAAAAAAAAAGGCAGGATGAGTAACTTGGCAAAAAAAAAAAGGCAGGATGACAATTGTTGTAAAAAAGTCAGGATAAGCTAAGAAAAAAAGAGGCAGGACCGAATAGACTGAAAAATAAAAAGGCAGGACAGAGATTACAACTAAAAAAAAAGGCAGGACAAAATTTTTCATCCTAGCCCCCCCCCCCCCCCCCCCATAAAAATCAAATGGTAGCTCCCTAATCGATTTCTAAAACTATACTTCATTGCACATGTTCAACATTTTTATACAACCACAAAAAATTTGGGGTCGTAAATTGGTATCCTGTCCGAAAGATGGTTTCTGGATAATAACTTTATTATAAGTCAACAGAAATCAACAAAATTATAACACAACGTTTATAACCACAAAAGGAAGCTTGGGATTGATTTTGGGGGTTATGGTCCCTAAGGTTTAGGAATAAGGGGTACAAAGGTGCCCAAAACAAGCTTTAATCTAGTGTCGGTTTAAAAAGTTGTGTATAAGTATTTCAATTGTTCTGAAATTGTACCACAATGTTTAATACCATAAGTAGAAGGTTCGGATATATTGTGTGGGTTATGGGACAAACAGTCTAATAATTACGGACCAAAAACAAACATTTTTGTAAATTCAAGACCCTTAATTGGAGTTTGTCCAGAATGGTTCTTGAATTACCTAATACCAATGCTTTATGAAATCTTCTTTGAAAATTGGAGTTATCTTTCTTTGTTCAGTCAACTTAAATCAATTATACAATATACAATGCAATATTCACTTTATTACCAACTGATAAATTAAAGCAGTCATTAATAACCATTCAGTGATTGCAAGCACTTTCTAGGGTATGCCCTTTTACAAATGGAAAAATTATACATTTTTTTAGTTTCTGATCTCTTAACTGAAGTTTGTCTCCTCTAAATGTTTCTCATTTCAGAAATTAAAAAGAAAATTTCTTTAGATATTTTTGTTTGAAAGGATTAATATTCAGCAGCATAGTGAATTGCTCCTAACACAAAAGCAAAACAAATATTTAAGTTCATTAGACCACATTCATTCTGTGTCAGAAACCTAAGCTGTGTCATCTATTTAATCACAATTCAAACTCAGAGCTGTTTCCAGCTTGAATGTTGTGTCAATACTAGCCCCAACTGTTCAGGCTTCGACCTCTGCAGTCGTATAAAGCTGGGCTCTGCGGAGCATCTGGTCCATTCATTTGTTTATTTTTCAATTTGTGTGATTTAACATAGTTACAGTAAATGCTAATTACTGCACTTTCATACCACAACATATATTGTATTGGTACATGTATCACTCAAATGTGTATCCATATAACAAAAAAAATGAAAAGGAATAATTTTGCATTACCTTTTGAATACTATGACTTTTTAGATATGTAGACATATTAAGACTCATTAGTAGATGTTGATAATATTGGCTTAAAATGCTTGAAATTCTATCAGATTACTTTTGGAGCAGTTATGAGTTTTGAAATTAGATCATATCATATGCAACAAGTGTAGTAAGTTTCAAGTTGATTGGAATTCAGCTTCATCAAAAACTACTTTGACCAAAAACTTTAACCTGAAACTCCCACTTCCATTTTCTATGTTCAATGGACCGTGAAATTGGGGTCAAAAGTCTAATTTGACTTTAAAATTAGAAAGATCATATCATAATGAACATGTGTACTAAGTTTCGAGTTGATTGGACTTCAGCTTCATCAAAAACTACCTTGACCAAAAACTTTAACCTAAAGCGGGACAAACGAACGAACGGACCCACAGACCAGAAAACATAATGCCTATCTACTATTGTAGGTGGGGGCATAAAAAATTTAATAAATAACACTCATAATGCTCAGATTGGTTGTCATCGTGCAACATAGTTAATAACACCATATAGAAAAAACATAGAACTCATTTTGTCATAAGACACTGTCAAACATCCATACATACTATCCACACTCATCTGTGTCCACACTTGTTATAAATGAATATATAAAATCTACTGTTGATGTATTTTTACTATTTTATGAAAAAGTGTTTATATGATATTTGACACAGCTACATAATACCTAGAAAATGGTTGATTGGCAATATTACAAGGGAGATAGATTTAATTCCAAAAATTTTAGACCGATTACTATTCTAAGTTGTATGAGTAAATTATTCACTGCACTTTTGAATGAAAGACATTTGTCGAAAATTTTGATGTTTTGAATGAAAGTCAATTTGGTTTAAGATCTGGATACAGTACGACTGACAATTTATTTACTTTGTCGGCTTTTTTTTTATGTTTTGAAACAAAAGAAAAAAAAGTAATTTGCAGCCTTTATAGATTTTGAAAGAGCTTTTGATACCATTTGGCGTGATGGACTCTGGTTTAAGTTGCTTACTCAACATATAAATGGGAAAACGTATAATGTAATTATCCATTTATATGAAAATATTAAATCAAATATTGTATATAACAGTAATGTGTCAGACTATTTTATGTGTAACAAAGGTGTCCGCCAAGGTTCATTAAAACTTATCCCCTATATTATTTCTATTATATGTAAATGACCTAGAACACTTTTTGGAGGACAAAAGACTGCGGGGGCTTGAGCGTATTTCTGAAGAAATGGAGTCCAAGCTTCAAATTTATTTAAAACTGTTTGTAATCCTTTATGCGGACGACACAGTACTGTTGGCAGAAAGTGCTGATCGATGATTTACAGAAACAACTGGATTCTCTCAGTGAATACTGTAATGTTTAGAAGCTTAAAGTTAACGTCACGAAAACTAAAGTGATGATTTTTTCTAGAGGAAGAATGCCGTCAAATTTACATTTTGATATAGATATTGAAATTGTAAAAGAATTTAACTATTTTGGCATGTTATTATCTAGAACTAATAATACTAAAATAGCACAGAAACACTTAGCAGAAAAAGCAACAAAAGCTATGTTTTAATGTGTTGAAAGCAGGCCGCATACATAATCTTTCTATTCAATGTCACTTAGATCTTTTTGATAAAGTTGTGAAACCCATTCTTTTGTGTGGATGTGAAATTTTGGGGCATGGTTATGTTGAAATTATAGAAAGAATCCATCTGAAATTCTGTAAACTCCTTTTGAAACTGAAAAATTCCACACCTATCTATATGGTATACGGTGAACTTGGTAAATATCCTTTGGACATTGATATTAAATTTAAAAAAGTGTCTTATTGGTGTAGGTTATTATCTGCTAAAGAGACTAAGCTATCTTCTATCGCATATAGACTATTAAAAACACTATTTACTGTTAATAATGTATGTAAATTTTTGTGAGTAAAGTTAAAAATATATTGGATGAATGTGGTTTTCAAATATTTGGATTTCTCAATGTTTTGGTAATAATATATGGTTAAAAAATGCACTAAAGTTGCGATTACAAGACCAATATAAACAGTTATGGAATACACAATTACAAGAGTCTACAAAAGCAGTAAATTATAAATTTTTAAGATATATTTAACCTTGAAAAATATTTCGATATCTTATATATGAACGAAAGTATTATTTATGTAGATATAGAACCACAAACCACAGACTCCCAATAGCGACAGGGAGGTGGAATAATATTAATAGAAATGATAGAAAATGTCATCTTTGTAATATTGGTAGCATTGAAAACGAATTGCATTAGGCTAGAATGTCAATTTTTAACGACAACAGAAAATTATACCTTGATAAGTACTATTTGGCTCGTTTTAATACACTAAAATTGGGAAAAGTGATGAGCAAACTAAACAAAAAATCAGAGTTAAAAAGATTATGTAAGCTTATAAAGTGTATAAATAAACATGTGGGTCCTCCTGGCTAAAATGTATATTATTTTGAAACCACTGTATTTTATTTATGCTTTGCAAATAGATGCACATTCATGTACATATTTTGCACTCTCTCTGTACCTATGTATCTGCAATGGTTATGAGAATAAAGATATTGTGGACGACGAATACTTCAAAAACCTGTCTTGTGTTTAACACAAAAAATGTATTTTTTTAGTTACAAAAATAGCACCGATGAAAAAAATGTGTCCTACATTAATTTTCAGTTGTAATCTCTGTCCCGCCTTTTTTTAATAGTAAGCCCTGACATTTTTGTAAAAATAAATGTGATGCTTGGTTATTGGCCAAGTTTTTACATCCTGCCTATTTTCCCTCAAAACTCCTGTTCTGCCTTTTTTCAAATTTCATCCTCCTCCAACACCCCATCCCCCGACTCATAAAAATTCAATAGTAGCTCCCTTAAAACAACTTCAAGGGCCATAACCTAAGAACGTAAAAAAATTGTTAGTGAACTTATTAAACCAATGAACCAGATTTTGTTTCTTATTTTGTCCTTCAATACCAAGCTTAGTTGAAACCTTAATCCTTTAAAATCTCTCTTTATTTAAGCACTCTTTACTTTCTATTCCTTATTTTTATGCCTGTTAAGTTCTTCATTCCCGCTTCTTGTCCTTCATTATGCATTTTTTAGTCATTATTCGAGTTTTGAATTCTGTAAATAAACTCATCAGAGATGAATTAACATTTGCGGATCCAGGGGGGTTCCGGGCGTTGTAACCCCACTTTTTTGGACGATCATTGCTTTTGAATGAGGACATTAAGTTGCACCCACCCCCTCCCCTTTGTCCTGGGTTAGGACCCCCTTTTAAAATAGCTGGATCCGCCCCTGATTAATATTTCGTACGTACGCCAGACTACACTGACAACAAAATTCTTTCATTGACGCTCAAATCGCCATTCAAACCATCACCCAAGGACTCCCACGTTCGAGTTGGGCACACTACTGAGGTCACTCCTAGTCCTATGAGACCACCGATGTAGAAATGTGATTATTTAAATAACTAACCAGAAAGACCATATAAGAGATGTTTTACACACAAACAAGCTAACAAAAAAGGCAAATATATCAGGCTAGGTTTTCTATTATTTTTCTTTTATATTAAGCAGAAGTCTTCAGTGATTTATGTTTATTTGTCAACACGACATATTTCAAGTGACCTTTGATGGACATATTTGAATTAAATAATGACATCTTCTGTTTTTACGATGTCGTTTAGCACCTTATCTGTTATGTGGACAATCATTATGATAAACGATAAAAACAAGTGTCCAATACCTACTCGTCAAAAGACTACAATTAATGGCTATCATAATAAAGAGAACCGATGACCACTGTTCGATAACATTTAAAACTGTATTAGTTCTGAGGAATGACATACTGAACACTTTAAAGTATCGTAATCATCTTCCTTTATCGAGTATATCTAAGGCGGATTTAGAGGTTTGGGCGAGGTGGCTGTGTCCCTTTCTTTTGGGGGAAAAATTTGGTTGATCATATATGGAATCACCGAAGCTGGACTGGAGTGGGACCCCTATTATCCCCTCTTAAGAATATATCTGGATCTGCCACTTTATCTTGATACAGC
This sequence comes from Mytilus galloprovincialis, assembly GCA_037788925.1. Lineage (NCBI taxonomy): Eukaryota > Metazoa > Mollusca > Bivalvia > Mytilida > Mytilidae > Mytilus > Mytilus galloprovincialis. Next base: position 20,430,660 of record CM075332.1, read on the forward strand.
GGACAATGGCAATGGACTGCTTGTCCCCGCGGATATCATCAGCCTAGGTGGCTGTGCTTCAAAATAAGAACATAATTCATAAAATACCTAATTCGTAAATTCCCCATTGATAAACATCTCTTACTAGAGTCTTTGTAAAATATAATTTATTGATAAGAAGCATAAATGATATTCTATGAGTGCTAATGAGCGTTCAAGTCCTAATGTATAAACAGTAAATATTTATAGGTCTATATACGGCCTACAACACGGAGCAAAGCAAGCTATAAAACCCACCGATCCCACCCCTCAAATTGACTAGTGTTAAACAATCCAAACAGGTTAACCAACGGTCTTACTCTAATATATGTTTAAAAACTAGAAACACAGATTATCAACCACACCAACAAATGACAACCACTGAGCAACAGATTCCTAACCTAGGATATACGGATTAAAATGTAGCTGGTTTAAACGTTTTAGCAGGCACCAACCTTCACCCTATTAGTAACCTGAGACAGTATTTTAACATTACAACATAAAAAGAAACAATATAACATATCAATTTAAATGGATTAACTCGATTTTAAAGACAGTTAAACAAAAACAAGTAAACATTATACATAACAAATAAGTTTGATCTTTGACGCAATATGAATACAATATTAAACGAAGGTACCTATATAACATACTCATTACAAGTCATAATAAAAAAGATGTAGAAAAAGTGTCAATTACTAAAAAACGTTTGTATTCTCTTTGACGGTCGTTTGTTACTTTTTATGTGTACTTCGTTGGATGCACTAGGTTCACAACTATGGCATTGGCGGATCCAGGGGGGGGAAGTGTTCCGGGGGTTGGAACCCCCTTTTTTTGGACGATCAATGCATTTGAATGAGAGTATATAGTTTGAACCCCCCTTTTTACTCTGGGTTGGGAACTCCCCCTTTTTAAAATGGTTGAATCCGCCCCTGTATGGCCATCTGTTTCTTATTCGTACAGGGATTCAATAATTAAGCATTTTACAATATGCAATGAATTTGAATCAACCAAAAAGAATTGACAATTAAAAGCTACGGAGCCATGTACTACAAATCCATTAACTAATATTGAAAGTGAAAATGAGGTCAAGGTAAAAACAAAATCCTACCAGACTGACATGTGCATCGTAAAATATTAACATACACCAACTACTAGTATATTTGACATATCGCATGCATACAATATAAGAAACTAGAGGCTCTAAAGAGCCTGTGTCGCTCACCTTGGTCTATGTGAATTTTAAACAAAGGACACAGATGGATTCATGACAAAATTATGTTTTGGTGATGGTGATGTGTTTGTAGATCTTACTTTACTAAACATTCTTGCTGCTTACAATTATCTCTATCTATAATGAACTAGGCCCAGTAGTTTCAGTGGAAAATGTTTGTGAAAATTTACAAATTTTATGAAAATTGTTAAAAATTGACTATGAAGGGCAATTACTCCTTAGGGGGTCAATTGACCAATTTGGTCATGTTGACTTATTTTTAGGTCTTACTTTGCTGTACATTATTGCAGATTACAGTTTATCTCTATCTATAATAATATTCAAGATAATAACAAATAACGGCAAAATTTCTTTAAAATACCAATTCAGGAGCAGCAACCTAACAACCGATTTTCCAATTCATCTGAAAATTCCAGGGCAGGTAGATCTTGACCTGATCAACAATTTGACCTCAGTCAGATTTGCTCTAAATGCTTTGGTTTTTTAGTTAAAAGCCAAAAACTGCATTTTACCCCTATGTTCTATTTTTCGCCATGGCGGCCATCTTGGTTCGTTGATCGGGTCACCGGACACATTTTATTTAACTAGATACCCCAATGATGATTGCGGCTAAGTTTGAGTTTAAATTGGCTCAGTAGTTTCAGAGGAGAAGATTTTTGTAAAAGATTACAAAGATTTACGAAAAATGGTTAAAAATTTACTATAAAGGGCAATAACTCCTATAGAGGTCAACTGACCATTTTGGTCATGTTAACTTATTTGTAAATCTTACTTTACTGAACATTTAATTTATTGCTGTTTACAGTTTATCTCTATCTATAATAATATTCAAGATAATGACCAAAAACAGCAAAATTTCCTGAAAATTACCAATTCAGGGGCAGCAACCTAACAACGGGTTGTCCGATTCATCTGAAAATTCAGGGCAGTTAGATGTTGACCTGATAAACAATTGCCCCATGTCAGATTTGCTCTAAATGCTTTGGTTTTAGAGTTATAAGCCAAAATATACATTTTACCCCTATGTTCTATTTTAAGCCATGGCGGCCATCTTGGTTGGTTTGGCGGGTCGCCGGACACAATTTTTAAACTAGATACCCCAATGATGATTGTGGCCAAGTTTGGTTAAATTTGGCCCAGTAGTTTCAGAGGAGAAGATTTTTGTAAAAGTTACCAACGACGAATGCCAAGTGATGAGAAAAGATCACTTGGCCCTTCGAAAGATCACTTGGCCCTTCGGGCCAGGTGAGCTAAAAAACAAGACCAAACTTCTAATCACTGAACAATGGAGATGAGGTCAAGATGACACCTGTCAATTGGACAGTTGGACATAAACACTTTCAAATAATCCATACACCAAATGAAGTGGACCTGTTGCTTATAGTTTCGGAGACATAACTTTGTTCACTGAACCATAAAATGAGGTCGAGGTCAGGTCAAAACTGTTTTCAAATAGGCACTGAACCATAAAAATTAAGTAAAGAACAATGGAAATATGACTGACGGAAACTATATACAAAGTATGAAGCATCCAGGCATATCAACCCTCAGAAATATATAAAGCTTTTAAGTAGATTTTGCTTATGCCGCTGCTGCCACATACAATTCTCTTTAGATCAGATCAATAACCCATATGTCTGGCTTAGTGAATCAGAAGTCGCAGTCTCGACAATAAACACAAAATAATGGGATAAATCGTTTTTTAAGGACATAAGCTGTCTAGATCTAGTGTAGATTCGGTAAAACTGGGGAAAAAATCTATTATTTCAGCCATGTTGACGTTTTCATAGATTTCGTTTTGCTGATGAATTCTACTTTTTTAAGGATTCCCACCATCTACAGTTCGCCAAAAGTGGATTTAAATCACCCCCACAAAGACAGAAGTTCCTATAAAAAGTCAATTGACTATTTGTGAAGTGAACTTTATTTGTAGATCTATTTGTGTCGTAATTTGTACTTTTAAAGTTTCTCTTTATCAATAATATTTTTCAAGAAAATAATCAAACATGTGGATATAGTCCTATAATATATAAGATCATATAAGACTTTGCAGGTTCATATCATTTACATTCAACGTTTTTTATCGGATATTTTTTTTACTATCAATTATGAGGTTCAACATTGATAGTAAAAAAAAAGTATCCGATAAAAAACGTTGAATGTAAATGATATCATTATGAACCTGCAGAGTCTTATATTATAGGACTAATGTGATAAGACAATTCAGTGATAAACTGTTTGAAATGGGTTGTCCAATTTTCCTGAAATTTTCAGAATAAATAGAACTTGACCCTCTGATGAATCTAATACTTGTCACTTTTGCACCTGCACATTTTTTGAAATATCAGCCAAAAACTGTAGATAAAACAAGAATGTGTCCTCAGTACACGAATGCCCCCCTCGCACTATAATTTTCCATGTTAATGGACCGTGAAATTGGGGTAAAAACTCTAATTTGGCATTAGAATTAGAAAGATCATATCATAGGGAACATGTGTACTAAGTTTGAAGTCGATTGGACTTCAACTTCATCAAAAACTACCTCGACAAAAAACTTTAACCTGAAGCGAGACAGATGGATGGACGAATGAACGCACAAACGAACGAACGGACGGACTAACGGACGGACCGACAGACGCACAAACGAACGAACGGACGAACAGACCAGAAAACATAATGCCCCTCTACTATTGTAGGTGGGGCATAAAAAAAACAACAAAATTACACGAGAAACATTCAAGTTTAGTGTGGTAGCAGTATCAGAGAAGAAAGTTTACAGTGTGTACAGTATTGAATGACAATCCACATAGTCCTACAGTAAAACCTGCATTAATCGGATTTCATTCAAGAGTTTCTTCATACAAACATATTGGGGCCCTTTATAGCTTTTTGTTCGGTGTGAGCCAAGGCTCCGTGTTGAAGGCCGTACATTGACCTATAATGGTTTACTTTTATAAATTGTAATTTTGATGGAGAGTTGTCTCATTGTCACTCACACCACATCTTCCATACCTATATTATTAAATTCATAATTTACACCTAAAAAATCTCTGAAACTAACAACAAGATACTTGATTAATTCGAATGACATAAAGGTTGCATTAATTTTCTGTAAATATTGACAATGCATTTTCCCATAGGAACTCCCTTTACGGCTAAAACTGTACCACTTTTACTATGAAGTTTTGAAAAAAATCATATCCTAGAATGGAAAGTTTATATGCACTACTATTTTTATCAAAGGTCAAAATAAAGGGCTGTGCGGCATATTTTCAACGCTTATATGCACCTCTAAGAGTTTAAACTAAAACTAAAACTAAATTTCTTAACTATCCCTACCTCGCCTGTAGGGTTACCATAGATTTTAATATAAACAATATTCACATTTATATTTTCTGGTAACTTTCCCAACTTATGTCTCAATGCGATGCAACCTAAAGATTAGAACTGGGTCCTAGTATGTAAACAAAATTAATTTTCTATGAATATTCTATATCTCATCAAAAGAGGCGTGGTTTGAGAAACAGCTGTATCTACAAAGTGCAACCTATAGGACTTATTTTCCACAAACAATACTATTGTTTGTGGAAAATAAGTTATTGTTGGTTCCAATGGAAGTTTCTATTGAATAGAAACTTCCATTGGAACCAACTATCATACACGACTATCTGGAAGGGGAGCCCTCATTTCTGTGTTCCTTAATTTGTAGGCCACTGTTCTCTATTCTTTATACTTTTACCCATCATTTTCTATTCTTTATATTTTAGAACTGCATTAATTATTTTTTTTTATATTTTTACCTATTCGTATTTTTTGGCCCTATTCTCTATTCTTGATCTTTTTTGCCCTTAATTCTCTATTCAGTAAATTTCTATCCACAACCTCTCCAATAAAACACATTTTTTAATGTTCATACTTATAAACAACAACACATAAATGTTTATATCTATTTTCTGAAAGAATCAAATATATATGTATCTAAAGTATAACTAAATAATGCTGTTATCACTATTTTGTAACCTGCACTCGTTTTATAACATTTATCACAGATGCATGTCTTAAGATATGTCTTAAAATAGTTCTTCATTTGTGTTACCTTCCACTGACACAATCATACCAGCCAACTTTTCAAAATGCCCATTGGGGTTTTGTGTGCAAGATGGCTTTTATAGTCCTAAGAAACCTTCACAGTCGGAAACCAGGTTGAAATAGAACAAAAGAATCGAAGCTCTTTGTTAGAGAAGGCGATAAATGTTTACTGTATTGTTTACTATAGTGACAAAATTTTTAAAAGTTAATAGAAACAAACAAAATTGCAATTTTCTTCTCAATTACGAGGTGTTTTATTTTAAAAACACCATTTGCATAAGTTTTCAATTTATCTAGTACATAGTTAAGCAGAACAATTAGATATCAAGTCGACGACATGGGTATCTTTCAAGTTGGATGAAGAAAATGCATAACCTCCGATTTTTATGAAAAAATTACCACGGACGGAAAACATATCAATCTATTAGTTCAGTAATTTTCGTGTCTGCCCTTCCATTATGTGACTGAAGAAAAAATTCCAAACAATTGTATCGAAAAGAGAAAATCGAGTGCACCTTTTTATGTTAGGGCGTGTTTGAGTTAAGTATTTTGTCTTGATATCGTACAAAGTAAGAATATTTCATGCATCGTCTCGCTTCAGATTCTATCATTTTTATATATTAAAGCTACAGGTTGACTTTATAACACAATCAAAGAGCTGATAGCTCTGAAGTGGAAGAAGGTGAATAAGCCGATAGAGTACAAATATAAGCCTAGTGTCAAAATGTCTAATTTTGGTTGCTAAGGGCTGTAAACAATAAAATTGACACATATTGTCATTGTTAAACACTTAATTTACTCAGAAGTTGATTTTGAATCTAAATATCAATAGATTTGTGGCATGAAAAGTCTTAAATTATACAATTCTGAGCTTGGTAAGTATGCCATAAGGTAGCAATAAACAGTTAGGAAAAAATACTAAAATTTGCCCTTATGAATTTTACCATTCCCTTTTCATTGCCTTTTTGCAATATCAAGCTTACTGTTTGTGTCATATATGGGCATATGTATGTAATCAGAATCTTCCATAGATTTTATTTCCAGTATATAAAATGGTAAAATATAAATTGTTTTTGGTGTATCCATGGCAACAATCTGCATTTATTTGTTATAAAATATTGCAAAAAGGGGAGGAAAGATGTCACATATTTCCCCAAAATTTGACTAAAAGTAGAATTTCAATTGCTTGAAGTAAGACCTTTTCTGAAACTGTGTACATATATCATTCAGCAAATCCAATGAAAATCATATGTCTTTCATCTCATTTTTTTGTAAAATTGCGTCAAAAACTTCGTGTAGAAAAAGTGTGTTTGTAAACAGTACATTAATTTCTGAATCGATGGCCGGTCTAGCTATGAAAATACGGACTGTCAAACAGAAAACAGCCCATGAAACATGTAAAAAATAATCTTGATGCTTTTATGAACCACCTTTGAAGGCTAAATTAGCACTCATCTGTCTAAAAATGAATTTTATTTCACAATAACTTTCCTATTTGAAAAATCCACAGGGGCCATAATGCGAAACTAAACATCTAACTGTGTATTGCTACCTAATGGTGGTATTCCGAAAGGAAATAGATTTGGCATAATCAAGAACTATTATTGCTTCCTTAAACTGCCCAAAAGCTAAAAATTCAGCGCCAAGGAGACCCATCCTCGTACACCAGCAAGCTGTGATAAAAGTAAAGACGTCCCTTTATTATTCTTGTTGTGCCAATACATTTCTTTATTTTTAGAATCGATTTCACTCGAAACACTATCAAATACAGATTGAGAAATTCTTGAAAGAAAAATGGTAAAAAGTATTTTTACTTTTGTTGGTAAGTTTGTTCTTGTTAAAAGACAAATGCATTTCTTTGAAGCTTCAGTAACAGAACTATATTCAACATAATAGAAATAGAAAAAGTAAACACCAAGCAATGGAATGACTGCATTGTTGAAATCTCGATATCCACTAGAATATTCTCGTAAAGGTGGATTATTCTTTAGCTTTTGTTAACTCTTTTAAAGAGTCACAGAGAAATAAACTCTCCCATCCGATACCATGCAGAAAGGTCATCAAGGCTAGTAATTCGTCCCATGATTGTTGTGTAAAATGCCTCTCAATCATATTGTGCTGTGGAACAAAATGATTTGGAATATATTTGTGAAGAACCAAATATGTTAATCTACCTAAACATGCATGCAACAAAGCAATCTTATAAATGTATTGGTGTCCACCAAGTTGCATCAAGTTCTTCTGATAAAAGTTTTAAGGAAATATGAACATAATAAATCGGAAATAGTCTGATTTTTGCTGAAAACATCTTTGAGTTATATTTTTAAAAGAGTATAACACAACATATGTGTATGTGTCCATGTGTGGGTAAGTTTCTTTTCTGGTACTGAAAAAGAAATTCTCTATTCAAGGGGATGACATTCTCCCGAATGAGATTTACTTCCGATTGTAACTAGAAGAACAGATTCTTTGAAAACCTTTAGAATTGTAACAGCAGATGGCCAACCAGAGGACCGATGTCGATTTATCCATTTTCTTGCTACTGTCGTCCATGTCTGGCATTTCAATGAATGAGCTACATCCAAAGCGGCGGCTATATTACTTAGACATAGTCCGTTTATTGATATATAAGATATTTAGAAGCTAGATTTTGTAAAAAAAAAGATTGCTTGAAAAGAATAGTCCTTCATCGCTTCTCAAGATTAAGCTGTCGCCAGTCATATTGTGACCTGTCGTATATTTTAAGTAGAACAAACCCAGGTTGGGCATTATCATAATCAACTATCAGAGAAAGAGTATTATTTCCATACTACGATATATCTTCCGGTTGTAGTTTTGGCTCGTGGACTATATGTTCTTTTGAAACAAGCTTGATATCAAGGTCGCTTCCTGACAGATCAAGTCCCGCGGCTTTACTTCCACTTAAAATCAAATGTTTACTAATCTTTTGTGTATATTCGTAATTTTAGAGAAAAGTCTTCTGTACTTGACAACTTTTTCTGATCAGACTACTTCATCACAAAGAAACTGGTACATCTTCTTTGATATGTTTGTTATTGATCATGTTGATGCACATAACAGATTTTCCATTTAGATTTAATAATTAATTCAACATTCGTGTGTCCTGTTCAGTATCTAGTTTGGGTTGTATTATCTAAACGTGAATACTTAATGTTAAGATGATTTTTTGTCATACTCTTTCGTGAAAAGGATAGGTAAAACTTATTTTGATAAAAAAAAAATCGTTTGTCGTTGTCCAAATTATCGGTGCAACTTGCTCATGTGTATCCTTTTTTTACAGATCCGTAGCTCCACTTTCTTTAACTATTTATAAGAACAAATCGATAACGGTGATATCTTTCCAATTAAATGAGTGTTTCTAATTAAATGAGAATTTTTAGTTGTTTTTCATAAATTTTCTAGTCCGGTTTTCAATGCACAAATTGTGTAGGTCCTTTACATCTTATAATACTAGTAAGCTTTCTGCTTGTGTTATATGATTAAGTGTATCCTCTCTACTTTATATATTAAGCAATATGTGTGCAACGACAAACAAAAACGGTACATGAAACATAAAATACATTTTAATTGTTCCCGTTATTATACGAGTGGGGACTTTTTAAAGATAACTATTCAGTTTCGTGTCCAGTCGTACAGGACAAAATTCTAATGAATTATTAATATCGGACGCTGATAAGATATTGTTTTATTCTTAGAAGGAAATTTATAAAGAACATACTGTCAGTTCATATTGTGAAGGAAATTGAAAAAGTACAGATTCCTATTTCATTTGTGTCTGGCCTACAATTAATATTAGAAACAACCCGGCAGTGGTGAATGTGTCGGCGTTGACTTAGGCATTTGTCTGGTAGAAGACTTGATTGAATCAGAAATTTGTTGCGGTACAAGGTTTTATATATTCTAGCCCGTACAATTTTTTGTGGTTCAGCGAGTGCGATAGAGTTTCGGATTTATTTCTTAGTTCATATTGCGTATACATAATTTCGTAAGAGGTAAATATAAACTTCTAATTCCGATGCTGTTTATTTCGTTCATACGATAAATAATAAGTTTACATCCATGTCATTGGCCTTTCATAGATAATTTTCGCATTGATAATCATAGCACGTCTCATCATTAAATAGTGCAGAGATGTACAGTTTGTAGTTAAACATAAATAAACACATCATAGATACCAGGACTAAATTTAGTTTATACGCCAGACGCGCGTTTCGTCTACAAAAGACTCATCAGTTACGCTCGAATCCTAAAAAAGTTCAAAAGGCCAAATAAAGTACGAAGTTGAAGAGCATTGAGGACCAAAATTCCAAAAGTGTTACCAAATACAGCTAAGTTAATCTATACCTGAGGTAGAAAAGCCTTAGTATTTCAAAAAATTCAAAAATTTGTAAATAGTAAATTTATAAATATAACCATATCAATGACAATTCATGTCAGCACAAAAAGTGCTAAGATTGCTTCAACACAAAATTATGTCACTCTGATCTTTATTCAATGCGTCTTTGGCATTGCTTGGTTAAGTATATATCTAAATTTGTAATAAAAAAAATATGATGTAAATCTGTACAAAAATGCTTCTTTGGTAGGGATAAAAGGGACTCATTACCATTTCTAGAACCAGCCAATTGAAATCTATTGAGCAGAATAATGCAATTTTGTTATAATAGATTTCTTCTCTTTCTAACTTGGGTATACAAGAAAATCTACTTTGATATCTTTATTGCAACTGAAAATGAATAGCACTATAGCACTATGCAGAATAACATTTTTTGCTTTGTATCACGGACATGTTTTTTTTTCTTCCAGCAGAAGTGTAAGACATCACAACAAATTATTTTTCCATGCCAATACCGATGTATCAAGAAACTGTCTCCCACACTGTCTTGGTCTGTTTATTAATAAAAATAGGTTCAATGTCACACACACACACACACACTAAGTATACTATTCGCGTATGGTTTGTATTTTAGACTGTAAATGTATATTTCCATTGTAAGCTAAAAAAAAATGTTAATAGATTTCTGTGTATTAGATCTTGATCTGCATTCGTCCGATTCGTCGTGCCATGAAAACACACTTCTCAAAGTCTCAGTCGTATGCTATGTGGTATGCGTGGGTTAAATACACGGAATAATCAACAGACAAACTCTTCTCTGACATTAATGTCTCAATGCTTAATGTTAGATCATGCAGACATTGTTGTCTTTGAAAGATGTCTTGTAGATTATGACAACAAGCGAATCGAAGATAGTCGATCAATACTTCAGAAGGTAATTGAATAAAGTTTTTATAAGGAAACAACTGTAACAGATAGCCGTATGGAGTGATATTATGGATGTTGTATTCTTTTGTATCATACTGACTGTGAAATATCAACCTTCTCAATTTGCTCATATAACCTTCTAGGCGGTTTACGTGTAAAGTTTCTTTCATCGTGTCTCGTGGCATTGTGAATAACGAGATAATGGATCCACTCAGAGTGAAAATATTTTTGGCATAGTCAAGAACTATGAATGTTTTCTTATATTGTCCCCAGAGATAAAAATTCACTGCCAAACAGATCCATCCTGGTTTACCAGATAGCTGTGATAGAAATAAAGACAATGCTCGATTTTTTTTTAGTTGCAAATACTTTTGTTTATTTTCACCCTGCATTCCAGAAAATTTATTCAGTACTTGCGGAGAAACACTCAACGTCAGAAAAAAGCTAAATAGTATTCTTATTTTGTTCGGTACATTTGTTTTTGTTAAAAGACAAATGCATTTCTTTGAAGCCTCGATAACTGAACAATACTCAACATCCAAAAAATGTAACTTGAAAACACTTAATAATGGAATGACCGCTTTGTTAAACTCTAAACATCCACTAACATGTTCTTGTAAGGGTATGTTATCTTTTAATTGCATTAATTTCTTTAAAGAATCACAGAGAAACACACTCTGCCATCCCATGCCATGCAGAAAAACCATGAAAGATAGTAATTCGTTCCATATTTGTTGTGTAAAGTGTCTATCAATCATATTGTGCTGTGGAACAAAATAATTTGGAATATATTTGTGCGAAATTAAGTATGTTAATCTACCTAAACACGCAACAAAACAATCCATCAAATGTATGGGTGTCCACCATGTTGCATCAAGTTCTTCTGATAACCAGAATATAACAGTTTTGATGAAATATGAACACAACAAATCGGAAATGGTTTGATTTTGCTTTAGGACATCTTTGATTAAAAATTTTAAAAGAGCATAGCACAGCATATGTGTATGCGTCCATGTATGGATAAGTTTCTTTTCTGGTACTGAAAAAGAAATTCTCCATTCAAGGGGATGACTTTTTCCTGAATCAGATTTACTCCCAACTGGAACTAAAAGAACAAGTTCTTTAGAAATCATGGAAATTAGGTTGGCAGATGGCCATCCAGAAGACCGATGTCTACATAACCATTTTCCGGCTACTGTAGGCCATTTCTGGCATTTTAATGAATGTGCTACATCTAAGGCAATGGATAAAAAAATATTACTTAGACAAGGTCCATTTGTTGATATACTAGAAAACGGATATTTAGAAACTAGATTTTTTAAATAAAGATTGCTTGAAAAGAAATATCCATCTTCGTTTCTCAATATTAAGCTATCGTCAAAGTCTTTGTATGGTCTGTCGTATATTTTAAGTAAAACAAATCCAGGTTGTGCATTAGCATAATCAATCTTCAGAGACAGGATAGTATCATCAACTAATTTATCTTCAAATTGTGGTATTGTTTCGTAGACTAAATGTTGTTTTGAAACAAGCATGATATCAAGATCGCTCCCTGGCATATCAAGTCCCTCGGCTTTACTTCCACTTGCAATTATATATTTACTAGGTGAGCAGAATTTATTTTGTGTGTATTCGTATGTTTTAAAGAAAAGTCTTCTGTACTTCACAACTCTTTCTGATCCGACAACGTCATCACACAGGAACTGGTAAATTTGCTTTGATTTGGCTTCCATTTTCAACGAACAAAAGTAGCATATTCTTTTCAGTGTGCGTCTAAAACAACAAAATTGCAAAACACTTGCTGTTGTTAGCTAAACATATTGTTATATCTAATAACGTGTATGTAAAATTATTTGTATGTCTACATGCCCGAGTCTCCCTTTCCTTTACTTGTTGAATGGTACGAATCCATAGCTATGCGATATTGTTCCAGTCAGTACGAGTGTTTCTCAATGCACAAATTTCGAAGGTCCTAAATATTCCGTTACATTTTATATCTATCTTTTTGTTTGTTTTATATGATTAAAAGTATATTATTTTGTCTGCTTAGATATTAAACACTAACTTGTGTGTGCAACGACTAACAAAAACGGTACAAGAAACATAAAATACGTTTTAAATGTTCCTGTTATATATACAAGTTGAAAATTTTCAAAGATAACTATTCAGTTTCACGTCCAGTCTAACCGGACAACGTTTGAATGATTCGTTTGACTTTGGATAGATAATAATGGGATTTTTATTTTTTTTATCATTTACAGGAAATTGATAAAGAACAAAACAATCAGTTCATTTTTGTTTCAGTGTTACGAGCAATTGATAAAGTACAGATAATTTGTTTATTTTTGTCTCGCCTGCGTGGAAAATTTGCATGATACAAGTTACAGAGGTGCTAAACCAGCAGCAGTGAATGTGACGGCGTCAAATAACAAAATCAGGATAAATTCGTTACACAGTGTTCAACTGCCCTAATACGGAATTTATCGGATCAATATAATTCATATCGGGTTTGGCTTCGCCTCATCCGATTTATTTATCGGATCAATAAAATTCATATCGGGTTTGGCTTCGCCTCACCAGATATGAATGTTTATGGACCTGGTAAATTCTTGCATTAGAACTAAAAAAATGAATACGATAAAAATAGTTTCAGAAAACTCGATATAAAGTCTAATGTTTGATGTTGTTAGTTTTTATAGACTGTGACCTTCCCGTTTTTAATATAAATTGGAATTTGGTAAAAAAAAAAAATTTATATGAAGATATCTGTGCGCCAACGAAACAATACCAAAGGCAAAAATTTTGGTAGGACTTTGATCTACAGGGCAAAATAATCTTCAAGTGACTGTCGTGACAACGCCGGATAGGCATTATATTAAGGGCATACGATACAGTTTTGATCCTGTATTTACAAGTTCATGAAAATTTACATGTAGGCTATTTTTTACCTGATTAAATCAAATATGTAATACAAAATATACCTTCATGTGCTACTTTTTGAGTAAAATGAGGTCGAAATTTTGTATATTTGCTCAAAATTCAGATTTATGGCCGTAATTTCTTTATCGTAAGAAAGACATAACTTTTTAAATAGGGGTCCATGAACTCGTTTTCAAATCAAATCAGTTTGAATGATAAAAATCAGTCGAAAAATGCATCTTTTCCCGATATGTCACAGTTTGACGTCGCGAAAATAACAAATTACGTTAGCAACGTCATTACCTTCCCTGTAACTGTATTGACCTGTTTCATATATGCATATTTTTTTAGGATACTTATAAAATACAGAAAATACCGATTATTTAACAAAAAAACAATTTGTGTTTATCTTTTATAACAAAAAAGTTATGTCTTTCTTTCGAAAAAGAAATTACGGCCACAAATCTGAACTTTGAGCAAATATACAAAATTTCGACCTCATTATTCTCAAAAAGTAGCACATGAAGGTATATTTTTTATTACATATTTGATTTAATCAGGTAAAAAATAGCCTATATGCAAATGTTCACGAACTTGTAAATACAGGATCAAAACTGTATCGTATGCCCTTAAGCCATAGATCGATCACCGGAGTCTGAAAAAAAGAGTGAGATTAGATTAAAAAGTTCCTTTAAAAGTGGGAGGGGTCCGGGCCCCCAGCCCCCTTATATTCGCCTATGATATCTCAACCATATATCATAAAAGGGGTACAGCGGTTGCCGGAGTGTAGGAAACATTTTTAAAATTTTAAATGAGACAGTTAAGTGCCTATACAAATTATGGGACTGGTAGCAATTTGTGTGTTTTTCACTGTGATACGTATGGATAATTCGTCTTTGCATATTTCTTTTGACTTTTTTTTAAATATTGACTTTTGAATTATGTGAACCTAACAAAACAATATTGCGACAGTAAAGACAATTATTAGGCAGTGGCTATTTGACCGGCACCGGCAAAATAGCAAATTTGCTATTTAACCGGCACTGAATAAAACTGTTCATCGAAGTGATTAGCAGAGAATAAAAAAGCTTAATAATAGTTTAAAATCATTTTATCACAATATGAAGCACAAGAAATATCGTAAAATAAAAAAAAAGTATTGAAGATGTTCATAAATAAATTATAACTTTATAATATCAATTAAAAGCATGAAAACACATTTGTATATACATTACTAAATATATGTTTTTCTAAAATATTTATAAATTTGTGATACATCATTTCTCCACATTACCGAAATTTGCTGAACCCTTGCTGATTGCCTTAAATTCTTTGCGAACAGAACGAGACCTCAATACAAGTGGTATATTTCAAAAGAGGACTTTGTTTCACCATTCTCGGATGATTAACCTAAATATAAATATCAAGAGTTGGTGACACCATATGCTTGGGCATATATCCTGAAACAGTTTTCACTACGGTCTGAAGTAAAACCAGAGCAGAAAGAGAGCGGTGATAGAGAAGTTAGATGAACAACTACAACAAACAGTCATCGGTCTTCCAAAAAAGAGTACCCGAAAAGCAATTGTGGACCATTTCATAAGAATAGTTCCAAAGAAATCGGATTTCTTTTATTAGTCGGTTTGTTGGAAGCGATTTAGCAAAAAATGCTGCTAATAACAACATTTTATTAACCGAGGAACAAGTTGAAGCAAGACCTGAACTTTTAACTGCCTCTTGTTTGGACTCAATTGTAAACATTGATTTAATTAAAAAGTATTGTCAAAAAGATGCATGGAAGCTATTAAGAGCGTTTATAAAGAGAAATAAAAGAACCCTATGCACACATGATGCAGATTCAAAGGAAGCCAGTGCAATGTGAAGTTCCTGTTTGGAGTCAGGCAACATTTATCTTGTGCTAGATTAAAACAACTTTCAAAGGCAGAGAACTGGTTTTGTAACAATTGCAAATGTTAAATCATGTGTCCTTTTGAAGTTCGTAACAAACTACTTTTAAAATTGTCTTTTTTAAGATGTATGTAGTTTTACATAACACTATTTTTATAGCATGGCAGGATATTTAAAACATAGATTTTACACAGATTTGGACATCAACTTTTTTATGAATATTTTTGAAAAGAATATATTTATAAATGTATATACAAATGTGTTTTTATGCTTTTAATTAATATTATGAAATAATAAATTATTTATTTATGAATATCTTCAATATTTTTTTTTATTGTACTCAGTCTGAGACTACTATAACACAGAGATTGGTCACTCTCAATTTCCCTATAAAACCGTACACACTCAAAAAAGCTAGCTACGTTATTTAAACGTAGTTTCGTATTTTACCGTTAGCAGACGACGTGTAATTGTTCAAATTAAAATTGAATAAAACAAAGCGAGATATTATTTTCAATGCTGTCATTACAATTCATTTTATATGAATATTATTATGATTAACCTACTTTAATAATTATTATATTATAATAGTTTTTAATAATAAATATATTTTAATAGTTTTTCATAATAAACATATTTTAATACTTTTTTTAAAATGAAATGTGTTATAGTAGTCTCAGACTCAGTGTATTTTTAATGCTTAATATTGTGATAAAATGGTTTTAAATTATTATTAAGCTTTTTTATTCGCTGCTAATCATATCAATGAACAGTTTTATCCAGTGCCGGCTAAATAGCAAATTTGCTATTTAGCCGGTGCCGGTCAAATAGCCACTGCCCAATTATTATCGTTCCGGATTTTCTGTACCGAACCATCTTCGATCCATTATTTACTATTTAAAAAAAATGGCTGACACCGGGCAGGAACCCGAGTTATTGTTTTTTGATACGTTTTCTCACGAAAGCGCTGAGGTATATGGTTTATAAAAAGTGCATTTATTCCAATCTCAAACACAGATATCTGTAGTTTGTGTATAAATCCATTAAATGCATCATAAAATAGCCACATTTGACGTGTATTGTTATTTTTAAAATGAAACTGGATCTAAAAATATTGCATTCATTATCATCGTGTAATGTGTTTTCGTACTAATAACAATTTTCACTGCTTACGGTTTTTACTGTTGAGTTTTTATTTAGGTGTTTACTCAAATTTAAAAAGCATGTCCTGTAGATTGATTTTAGGTATCTAGTTTTTTTGTCAATGATTTCTACGATTTTTTACTGTTTCCGATTACTTTGCGATTTTTGTATGTCAAAAAAACGGCGTCATATGTTTTCGTATGAAATAAAAATTGGATCAGTACACGGACAGGAAATGACTACAAAATCCGGAAATAATTTTTTTCTAAAATCGTGGTTCTGGTGATCGCTTGAATCATAAAAAAAGTTATTAAATACTTTTCAGTACTAAAAATTACTAGTAAATAGTGTAAGGTTGGTGTTTCGTGTGATGACATTTTTAGATTTTGATTAATTATGGATTGGCACCTGGTTTGTACAAAATACATTATTTTTTCTAAAATAAAATACAGTTTTCAAAATTTATGATTAAATATAAAAAGTTAAGACTGTTTTCATCTTCATGTATCAAGGATGTATAAAAAAAATTGTCAATGAAATATTGAATAGTTAGATTTTGAACAACCATTTTATATAAGAACCCTGCTAATTTTAACTCGATGGTTTGTAATTAAAACGGCCAAAAAACACATGACAGTCATATGTCTTGAAGATCCGGTGTCTGACTTGCATAAAACATATCTGGACTTTATTTTAATGTTTTCGTATCAACCACATTTCGTGGGTTTCGGCTGCATACGCGTACATTGTGGCGTGTTTTTCAGTTTCTATATTTAGAAGAACAACACCACTACAACTTGACATATTTAAAACATATTCAACGTCGCTTTTTAAAGGCGTTAGAACAAATTAAATAAAACTGACCTATTTAGCCATTTTTATTTAATGTCAAAAATATGCATCACTAGAATAGTTGTGGAAAAAAATTCTGAAGGGTTAAAATAAAGTCCAGATATGTTTTTTGCAAGTCAGAAACTGGATCTTCAAGACATATGACTGTCATGTGTTTTTTTTGGGCCGTTTTAATTACAAACCAGCAAGTTAAAATTAGCAGGGTTCTTATATAAAATGGTTGTTCAAAATCTAATTATTCAATATTTCATTGATAATTTTTTTTTTTATACATCCTTGATTCATGAAGATGAAAACAGTCTTGACTTTTTATATTTAATCCTAAATTTTGAAAACTGCATTTTATTTTAGAAAAAATAATGTATTTTGTACAAACCAGGTGCCAATCTGAAATTAATCAAAATCTTAAAATTTCAGCACACAATTCACCAACCTAAAACTATTTACTAGTAATTTTTAGTACTGAAAAGTATTTAATAACTTTTTTTATTATTCAAGCGATCATTAGAACCACGACTTTAGAAAATATTAATTTCCGGATTTTGTAGTCATTTCCTGTCCGTGTACTGATCCAATTTTTATTTCATACGAAAACATATGACGCCTTTTTTTTACATACAAAAATCGCAAAGTAATCGGAAACAGTAAATCAAAGCGCTGTAAGCGCTGAAGGCAGTTAACCAAAAACCAAGGCAACCGTAATTATGAAAACTGTGGCAATGTTGCCTCAACATTAAACATTCATATATAGTACATTCATGTTTATCTAATGATTTATTTATTAAGGCAAATAATTTATATGTTATCAAGGTTTCAAAAGCAATGCATATATCAATGTATATTTTTTATGGTGAGTCTGCAGTGGTACATGCAAGTTCCCAATGATTGCAGTTGTTCTACTTGGTAGTTAACCTTGGTTTTATTTGACTGCTAGAAGTTCAATTTGACGTAGTATGAACATGTAATAGTATGAATGGACTGGTTTCCCTGGAAAGAAAACTGAGTTTGTGTTCTATAGTACAAAAGTTATGAGACACGAATCAGACAAATGTTCACTACAACAGGGATCAAAGATGAGGTCTGACTGACTTGCCCATAGTAAATGTAAATGATTTGTTATTTTGTCCCATACATATGAATATATATAATTTAGGGGTGGGGATCTCAACGGTTTTCAAGTTCTCAAACAGGTAGGGGTAGGCAGAGGATTTAGGGGGCAGGGGGCCCGGCCCCTCTTTTTTGGGAAAAAATTTGGTTGCTTATATAGGGAATCACTGAAGCGTGACTGGAGCGGGCCCCTCTTAGGTCAGTCAGCGGGCCTCACTTATGAAAATTTCTGGATCCGCCACTGGGGGTAGGGTGACCCTAGGGACTTCCCCTACATTTCATTTTATTTGTTATATTGTCCCATACATGAATATATATGGTTTAGGGGTGGGGATCTCATTGGTTTCCAAGTTCTCAAACAGTAAGGGTAGGGTGACCCAAGGGACTCCCCCTATATTTCATTTAATTAGTTATATTGATCCATACATGAATATATATTGTTTTGGTGTGGGGATCTCGACCGTTTCCAAGTTCTCAAACAGGAGGGTTGGGATGACCACAGGGACTTCCCTTATATTTCATTTGATTTGTTATATTGTCCCATACATGAGTATATATGGTTTAGGGGTAAGGATCTTGACCATTTCCAAGTTTTCAAACAGGAGGGTGAACAGTGACCTCAGGGACTCCCCCTATCTTTCATCTGATTTGTTATATTATCCCATACATGAATATATATGGTTTAGGGATTGGGATCTCGACCATTTTTAAATTCTAAAACAGGAGGGGTGGGGTGACCCCTAGCGACTCCCTATATTTCATTTGATTTTTCATATTGTCACAAACATGAATATATATGGTTAAGGGGTGTGGATCTCGACCGTTTCCAAGTTCTCAAATAGGAGGGGGTGGGGTAACTCCAGGGACTCCCCCTATATTTCATTTTTTATTTATTATATTGTCCTATACTTGAATATATGCAGGGGCGGATTCAGACGGGGGAGGGTTGCGGGCTTGCACCCCCCTTAAATTTGCAAAGCATGGGTTGTTCTCAGCTTAATAAAGAAAATTCCGATAATTTTACCTCAATTTTTTTTTAGCCTCACTCTGCTCAGCGAAAATTTAAGTTTGCGCCCCTCCTAACCTAAAATCCTGGATCTGCCCCTCATATGGTTTAGGGGTGGGGAGCTCGACCGTTTCCAAGTTATCAAACAGGAGGGGGTAGAGTGGCCCAAAGAATGACACCTATATATCATATGATTTACTTACATTAAGGTATATATAATATAGTTGCATTATTTGTGAAAATAAAGAATGAAACTTTCAGCTACTTTAATTGATCCTTCAAAATCGAGAAAAAACAAATAACCCCTCGAAATTGCAGTAATATGTTTACACTTTAAAAGCATCTCACATGCATTATCATCCTTTATAAAGAAAATTTAGACTGTGACCATGAACATGTATATTGTTAGATATACTGTTCCCAGCTGTCACGTTGTATTGGATTTTTAAATTAAAATTTATCAACAAGTAATTTTTAGTTTCTGAATAAAATATTTTTCTGCTTTTTCTTTCTTTTACATATATCTTTTGGTTTACAATACTAGTGTTTATATTCATTTACCATGCATAGATGTATTTTTTCACCTGCTTGGATTTATTTTGTAAATGATCGTCAAACCCGGAATTACCCTTATCCGCTTCCGGAATCGGATCCGATTTAGTAAAATTTTGTCTTCACGGCGGCCATTGTTGATGTGTTTACAATGTTGTTTTTGTCAATCAGATACGATTTTACTCGAATTTATACAATATTCGTCGGCGATTTTCTGTATAAAGCTAGCGGTTGAACAAAATGAACATCGCTGTCATGAATAATAATGATAAAAATAAGTTTTTAGCTCGTTTAATTGGACACTTTGGTGAACATGGTGAAAAGGTTTGCAAAGTAATTTCTTATTTTCTTTCAAATGTAAGGCGACTACGTCGGGCGTAGCTAGAAACCAACTATCCTAGTCGAAATTCCGCTTGCAAAAGTGGAAGGTCTCGGACCACCGCTAATTTGCACACCTGCCTCCAAATTGAAAAGCTACGAAAATTTCTTTTTCTAATTTGAAATTGCCGCCAACAGCATGAACAGTTGAATTATATAATAGACTACTGACGTAGTTGTACTACGTATTGATGACAAACAATATTCCTACGACTTTTGTCATTTGGGAAATCTAAACTGCTTGTCTTAAGAGATTTTCGGCGATTAAATATTTCATACAATTGTTCTTTGACATCTTAGCTAAAAGCACAAGTCATAATGAACTACACAAGGATTTTTAATAAGCACTACTTCCTATGCGTAACTTTAAAACTTTTGGATAAATCGACGATCATTTAAGGTTTTTCTGGTCATTTTTTTTGTAATCCAGAATAAAAAGTATTAAAAAAGTGTTCAATTAGTTATATATAACATAGTAACAAGCTAGATAATAACAATGGCAAGTATTTCAGGATTTATTGGGTAGAACACAAATCTAGGGTGCTCGCATAATGCAGCTTAACTGCATAAAAATCGTAGTAAGCATTGACAAAAAATCTAGATACCTAAAATCAATCTACAGGACATGCTTTTTAAATTTGAGTAAACACCGGAATAAAAACTCAACAGTGAAAACTGTAAGCAGTGAAAATTGTTATTAGTACGAAAACACATTACACGATGATGCTATAATACGTAAACATTACAAATGGCCGACATGGTCATTTTCATTCTGTATTAAATATCTAGTATTTGTTCAATTATCTTAAATCCACTAATTAGCAGTGAACAATCATTAGCAGAGGTGATAAAACTGCCAAAGGCTTAGGTATTTAACTTAATCCTATTGTCAGTCAGGTAACTTGAATTACCATAAAAGCAGCCCCATTAACCCAGGCTGCTTTGTTCCATTATCGTTATAATGTATTTTTTTTCTTCAAACAAGAAAAGGTCATAAGTACATGGATTTCCCATCCGTACAATCATTTTCTATGAAAATTAGGTAAAATCTTTAATTTGGCAGTAAAATTAAGAAGATCATATCATAAGGAACACATGTGTACTAAGTTTCAAGTTGATTGGATTTCAACTTCATCAAAAACTACCTCGACCATAAACTTTATAACCAGAAGCAGGACGGACGGACAGACTAGAAAACATATTGCCCACAAATGGAGCTTAAAAAAGTAACTTAGGCTCGTTACATACCCGCCAACTTTTGAAAGTTCCCAATTCCCATATGGGTTTTTCCTGCACAAATTTTTTTTAAAGGTTACAATTTTTAGCGATGTATTTTGCACGATCTGGATTGTCTAGAAAAAGTGTCATATTTGTATGATTAACTTACATGCCTTTTTCTTAAGTCTGTTTGCATGATTCTAGTTTTAATTCGGTAGAAAAAATATACATGAAGCTAGCAGACCAGGGTTTATTTTCCAGAGTAAGAATATTAGATGCTTGTTGAAATTTCCAATTTTAAATTATGCACAAAGATGGACCTTTAACAGGTTGGGAACAACACTCCAAATGAGATTAACCTAACTGGAAAGATCAGTATAATATTGCTTAATATGTGAAAGGGCTGGAGGATTGATGGAGTGATTTTTATCAATAACATCACCACGATGTTTGTGAAATAAAATTATCAGCTGATTATGTAGCTAATGAATAAATTTGTTTCCACTTGCAGTTTTTAAATCCTATATTTATTAAAATCAATTAAATGTCCTGAAGTATTTATGTAAATTATTATCTTCCATCCATAGTTTGTCTTTACTTGTTTAGTAAACAAATTATTTACATTTTCACACAGGTAAACTAATTTGGCTATAAATAGATTAAAGCATGTCTGTGTAGAATCTCTTATCAAAAATCGTAATTGTTATAATTTTATTTCTTTAAATAATCAAATTTAAATTTATGAAAATATTCATGATTGATAAAATAGTATTGCTTGAAGTTTACGCTTTCAGAGACTATTTATGTTTAGGTCATGGTTCTTCACATAGTTGTAAACAAACCAATATGGCCGACACACGTGATTACCTTTGCACATGTGAAAAAAATATTTCTGACAAAAGTCAGATTTCTCTTGTCAAAAGGAATTTATATTTATATTGCAATACATTCTTCAGAAGGAGGTACATTGAGTTTCAATTATATTTCTTTTTCTATGAGCTTAGATTTTAATCACATTCTCCAAACAGCAACATATTGCTCTTGTCAACTGAGTCTTGAATAATTTTATAAATAGATTCAAACCATTTGGAGTAGAAGGGCATCTAATTCACATGACAAAGGAAAACAATGAATTAAGACAACAATTTAATAGGAAATATATCCTTTTTATTTACAAAAAAACAAAATCTTCTTGTCTGCAGGATTGCAAATTCGTAACTTCAAGGGCGAACTTGTAAACAGGGCGAGTTGTCCCGATACCAAATTCACGCATGCGTAATACAAATATCTACAGTTGAAACTAGTCTCGATTACCCAGACGCTTGAATTTTACAAATCAAACGTCTGGGTTTTTGTAATGGTAAAAAATCTTGCGTCAGATTTCTGTCGCAGAAACGGAACAATTTGGATTGTTCGTAGACCCTATGAAGAGTAACGATAGTATCCGAAATGATATTTTGACCCACAACATCCAAAATGGCAGCCTCCATGAGTGATTGTTTTTTTATCGACTTCAACCAAAGAACATCAACATGCAGCCAGAATATACGTGTTAAAGGGTCATACTAAGCGTAATTAATGTGTTGCAAAAAGGCAGTAGGTGAATAGTAGGTTATCATTACAAGTTGATAGGTTTAAGCAAAAACAGTAAAGTCGCGCAACATTGTTGAATAGTTGAACATCTGAGTTTCAAAATAATTTTTATTTTATTATTGTATTCAAAAGACATTGCGTCCGGAATCCCCTCAATTGCATGACTATCCCTTTTCTGAGTAAAACAATACATTTCAACTGATTAATTTTGTTTTTGTTGTAAAATCCACTTTTAAGTACAAAATTTATGTCACATGTTGAAAAAATGGAATTGAAAGAACTAATATATACCTCTATCTGGTTTTATAATGCAACATTATTTGTTAATGTCCATTTTGATTGGATAACGTCACCAGCTAAAGCGTCGCCAGTAAACTGAATTTGTGACCATCAAATCCCCAATTGACGCTGTCGGAGCTTAAAATACAATACAGTTATCTCCTAATTGTAAGTTCAAAACATGTCCAAGAGTTTTATAATATGCTTGGATTTATATCTCCTGTTATTATTATTAAAAATAATGAGACCCCTCTTTTAGCATGTTTAGAAAAAGATGTTTCAAAAATAATGATTTTTTTCGAATTACCCTTTTAGAATGTTTAGGTTAAAAATCTTAATGTTCTTTTCTTCAACAGTAAAATGACCCCTTGCCCTCATTTGGAGGGTTGTTCCCAACATGCAGTACAATAGTCAAAATAATTTTGCCACTTTGAAAAACAGTTTTATTTTTTTGCTTTAATATGCAAAAAATTATAGGAGTAGGCTAGTCCAAATAATCATGATGACTCGAAAGGCTATTTTATTTTTTTCTGTGATGCCGTCCTTCTCTTAACATTCTTTTTTAAATTTGTATGGAGCTTGTGTACCTTATGTAGTCTTCTGTCAGTCCTCTTTGATTTGAAGCCTTTAATATTGTATTTCTTTGTTACCCAGCTGGTATTAAATTGTTTATATGAATAAAACACTGCAAGTACATGTATACAACAGCTGTACAAGGTCTTATTTGATTGAGTAAGACCTCAGACTATTATATTATAGACAATTTTTTACACAGGTGATTCAGTATTTAATATATAATGAATTTGTTTTTATTTTGTAGAGCAAAGCAGTATTGCAATATTCTTCTATGGATTTTTGCAGGATTAAGTAACTCATGATTTTATGTACTGTGCATATGAGTGAATTGTAGTTGTATGCCTTTATATAATATACTGAGTTGCACATCAATCAACAGAATTTCACCAGATTTTTTAGACTGCAAATGGTTTTAACAAAAGAACAGGAATATTTGATTGTTTTATTTACATGTCCTTCGATTTAACATAAATCTACTTACATGTATAGCCACATCATATGAGATAGTATTTGTTGACCTACTTTCTACTGTATTATTCATTGCAATTTTAACTTAACTAAGTCTTAAAAAAACTACTACAACAAGGACTAGAGACTTGATAGACTTACTAATTCAGTTTACTAGGTTATTTCTTTTTCCTAGTATTTATAGTCTAGAAGAAGGACACAACACAACAACAAAAACTAAAGAAAGCAACACAAACCCTACCAAAAACCAGGGTTCATCTCATGCACTCCTTAATTGTGTATTTTCTGAAGAGTCAGTTCTTTGTTTGGTCAAGCGTTTTCACATGTATTTTCAGTATCATATATATAATATAGTTCCTGATAGCCTTTTACTGTTTGTGTTATATAACAATTTCAGCAGTTGGCCTTAGATAGATAACTGGGTATTTACAAATAAAGCCATAAAAGGCAGGCTTTAAAATTAATAGTATATATTTAACCCTTGCACAGTCTTATGCCTTTAGTTCAGTGTTTGTTGTTGGTTCATGTATGTCATTTTTAATTTTCGATAATTGTTTTGTAATAAATTAGGCTGTCAGTTTCTCAATTGAATTGTTCATACAATTCATTTCTGGGCCTTTAATAGCAGACAATATGATATGGGTTTTACTCATTGTTCAAGGCTAAACAGTTGCCTATAATTTTATAACATCCACTTTATTTGAACTTTGATTGACAGTTGTCTCATTGGCAAGAATACTCAAATGTACCATTGTTGTTGGGATATGCAAGTACCCGACCAAATCCACTCTATGTAGTATTTCTATTTGTATCCATCTGAAGAGTTCAGCCTTTTTCAACTGATTTTTTATAGTTTTTCTTATGTTGTACTATTACACCACTGTCCTAGGTTAGGGGGAGGGTTGGGATACTGCTTAAAGAACATGTTTAACCCAACCACATTCTGTTTCACTATGTATGAATGTGTCTGTCCCTATCAGCAGCCTGTAATTCAGTGGTTGTTGTTTGTTTTTCCTTTATCTTTATACAACTATACATTGGTATTATGTAGTATGGGTTTTGCTCATTGTTGAAGGCTGTACAGTAACCTATAGTTGTTTAATTTCTGTGTCATTTGATCTCTTGTGGAAAGTTGTCTCATTGGCAATTATACCACATCTTCTTTTTTATACTCATCTTCTTATTTTTATACATGTATGTTATATAGCCTTGTTTGATTTTCAATTTTAGTTCATTTATATGTTTTGAAGTCTAGTATGACATCCATTTTCACTGAACTAGAAGACACTATTTTGAGTCCATCTAAAGCCCGACTGAGGGTGCTGGATTTTCTTCACCGTGATGAAGATGCATTGGTGTTCTTTGGCTGTTTTCTTCTCCTTAATTGTCTCTTTGACACATTCCTTATCTCTATTCTCAATTTTACATATTCAACACTAAAGCAGATTTTTTTATTCCTGCTTGTCTTTTGACTGTCCAAAGTAGGCATTTGGAAAACTCCTGGGTGATCTTTATGTCCATAGCATAAACATAATAAACTGTAATGCCACTTATTTTCACCATCATAACAATTGAGCATTCAGTTATTTAGAAATATCAGTTAGATTAACAATGTTTTTTTGCCATGTTAGAGCCTTTTAAAACTTATTATAGGCTATGGATTTTGCTCATTGTTGAAGGTTGAAAGGTGACCTACTAATTGAATGAACAATATTTGAACTCCAGTGGATATAAATCTCAGTGGCAATCATACCATATCTCATTATTCTGATAATTATAAGCATTCAATGTAATGATTATTTTTCAGAATCAAATTAAGGTACACTTGATAAGTTTTTTCCTTACCTTTGGTTTGATCATTAAAATGCAATTTTTAGAATAATAAAAGTGTTTCTAGTTTCAAACTGTATTTTTGTAATCCTTGATGATATATATAGTAAAAATGAGGGTTTTATGTCAGAAATACACAATGAAAACAAAATACAACAAATAGCTACAGCAAATTTATTTTCATGGTATTGTCAGAGGTGGATTTAGGGGGCAGGGGGCCCAGCCCCCCTCCTTTTATGGAAACAAAATTGGTGGATTATATAGGGAATCACTGAAGCATGACTGGAGTGAGCTGGACCCCCTCTTAGGCAGTCAGTGGGCCCTAACTTATGAAAATTTCTGGATCTGCCACTGATTGTGTGATAAAGTGCTTTTTAATGTACTGGAAATAAATAAGAAATATCTTTTTTAATTCAGTCAAACACCATACTATTTTTTTATTTAAAACAATAAAAAAGAACTTTCACTTTATTCAGCAATTTTCTGTCATTTGTTTTTTTCAACATTCTACTCCATTAATAACAAAAAAGTCGTTTTAGAAAATCATACAACCTAAATAACAAATGCAATTTATTATGAAATGAGAGGCATTGACGACCAAAGATGATAATTCTGTTGATGCTGTAAAGTATTATCATACTACAATGTAATATGGACATCAATCACAACTGTTGCACAAGTACTGTAAGCACAGTTGGTCAAATGGTGTCTACTCTTGTTTCTTTATTTCTTCACTAGTATCTGAAAAGCAAAGTAAATTCTGTGGTTTTAATGGATATCATGAAGTGGTTAATTGTTATTACGTTTAAAATTGTTACAGAAATATTTACATTTTAAGAGTTTTAACCACAATCCTGTATAAAAATGTTCAGGGAATATTATTACAAGCTCAGATGTTTGACAAAATGCTTAGAACTATACAACTATACTGGTAATCGTTACTAGTTTTCAGGAAACAGAAATATGAAAATTATACAAAGTTATTTTCATATATAGTGTGAAACTATACATTGAAAATCATTGTGTACAAATAATCTTTATTCTATACCAAGTATGACTAATTTACAAGGTTTGACAGAGGTACAGAATGACAGGCAGTTATGAACTATAAATCATATACAAGCAGTGTATGCTGACTCTTAACACCTGATATAACCTTGGTTTTAAGAGGGTTTGTATTGTGTTTGTAGTCCATACAATAACTCGTAAACAGAGAAACATTCCTTTTGTTTTTTAACACACTTGTGTCATGCATTTGTTTCAATTTGTCTGGTTTTGTGCATTGTTTTTTCTACTCTCTCTTTCAAACACTCCATTTAAAATATATACTGGTTTTAAAAAATATTATATTTGTTGGAGTATGTCTATAAGTGTTAACTTACTTATCTTAATATATAAAAAAAAATCAGGATATCAAGCACAACAAAAGGAGGCTATATTTAACAAAAATCTGGGTTTAATCCATTATTATACTTTACTTAACTAACATAACAATAATGTACATGTAGGTTAAACAACAAGTGCCCATCCATGGAAGGATAAATAAAACAGATGAAAAATACAGATTTTTCAACTATAGTTAATATTGTTAAATTTAAACTTAAGCAATAAAAAGGAGTATGCATTATAAAGCCTTAGGCTCTTACTTTTAATCACACATTGTACACAGGAAAACACATTCATAATAGGGTTACAACTGATAGAAGCCAATTGAGAATTTCACTAACATTTTCATTGCAATTAACCCAACCACACATTGTAACTTTGGATCTCTAAGTGTCTTCCCTGTTCCCAATATGCATGCATGTATGTTTAAATTGCCTTTAATAAAACAATATGTCATGTATATGTTACCTGTTAGGTAAATTTGACCTTCACCATCATCAGACTGTTGTTCTTTTTCATCCAAGATGAAATGTATTGGATGGCACAGCCTTTTGCTGAAATATAATTTGACCAAGTTTAATAAAATGCAATTTGACCGTTGGTTTTCCTGTTTGAATGATTTTACACTAGTAATTTTTTTATAGCTTTTTGTTCGGTGTGAGCCAAGGTTCTGTGTTGAAGGCCGTACATTGACCTATAATGGTTTACTTTTATAAATTGTTATTTGGATGGAGAGTTGTCTCATTGGCACTCACACCACATCTTCCTATATCTAATTTTTATGAAGCCAATGTCTACAAAACTATACATTTGTTTAGAAATTTTACTGAATAAAGTAATTTTGCTAAACTATGAAACAAGTTCAAGTAGATATGCAAGGTTCAAAAACATTTAGTCTAACTTCATGTATCTGTATTGGAATAAAACCAAAGAAATTATTTTTCTTATTGGTAATTCATGTCCTACCAGTATTTATAAGGTACCAACAAAAAAATCTTAAAAAAACATGGTACAATATATATTTCATGTGCTACAAAAAAGTCAAAAAGTGATAAAACATAGTGTATGACATTTAAGTTCACATATATCTGAGGAACATGTCAGTAACTGCTAGTAGTCCTTTGTAAATTTATGTATAGTTGTCATTTTGCTTATTTTGTATAATTTCCCATCATTTTGCCTATTCTGACATACAATGTAGGACTATGACTTCTTTAAAACTGAGATTTACTGTGCCTATTGTTTTTGTTTTTCTACAATGGCTACCTATAGAGGTATTAGGATAGGTTGAAATCTTGCAAAACATGTTTGACCCCACCGCATTTTAGCGCCTGTCCCAATTCAGGAGTCTCTAGCCTTTGTTATTTTTTAAGATTTTTAATTTTAGTTCATTTTAATTTTGGAGTCTAGTATAACATTCATTATCACCTTGACCACATGTTTCCGGGGAGTAGTACACATTTTTGTTTAGGTGGTAGCTCAAGCATGCCTCTGTGTGTGGGATTTTCTCAGTGTGTTGGTGGTCTTTGGCTGTTTTCTACTCTTTGGTCAGGTTGTTGTCTCTTTGACACATTCCCCATTTCCATTCTCAATTTTTTTGTTGATAATAAAATTACCCAATGACAGTCAGTTATATGTGAGGCCTCTTCATTCCTCTATATACATTTTTACTAGGTTTGTATTCTCCAGCCATTCAATACAGATAACTGACCTGGAAAAGATTTAATATGTCAGTATTTTACTATTTCAGATGCAACTCAATGCAGATACTTTATACATATATTATAGATAGTTATATAAATATATTGTATTCTGTTGGACATATTTTTTTTATTTCATTCTCAATACTAATTAATCAGCCTTTTATGGCAATCAAAATTGTTACAACGGTAAACCTGTATTTGTTTAATGGTTAGTTTTATAAAGTTACCATGAATACCATCCTCTTCACTCTGTTGTTTATAATTTTTCGTCAAATTCAAATGTTTTTGTATATACATCATACATGTATAAAGTCTTCCTTAGGCATGTTTTTTTCAAATGGATTTTAGGACCACTATGCATTCTGATTGGCATAATCCATATATTGGGGGGGGGGGGGGGGTGGCAAATCTTTTTATGTAACGTAACTGTTATCAGTATTTTTGCATTTTTTGTTAACTGTTTTTGCCAAAATATCAAGGTGTTGTTAACATGTTAACAGACCCCCTTTTGCCCCTCCTCATATATAGCATGAGGATAACTTGTCCTATTCTAAGAAGAATTTCATATTCTCTTGCACCGTCCCTTGAAGATATTTGCTGACTGGACACAGTATCTATAATCTTAAATATATGTGTTTAAAATATATATTTTAAATATTTAAGAAGTTTGACTCTTCTGCATTAAGTACAAGAAGGGACTTCCTTTTAAGTATCAATTCTTGGTGCTTACTGCAGATAAGTCATATTAAATATTCTTTTTTTTTATATTGAGATTTCTCCACATAAACTTCTCATGCCTCTTGTTTAAATTTTTATAGTGAAAATACACTAACCTGGTGCTCTAGGGTCAATGTCAACACAGTATTAATTAAATTATTATATATTGCTATTTTGTTGGGTGTATTACCCATGTTTCCTGTAGTATTCATATATTTTTATTACACATGTTACATATTTATTGTTTGTGTACTGCATATGTTATTGTTTATAATAATATTGTTTGTATGCTATATGCCCTCCTGGGCCATAATTTGGTGAATTAAAGTATTCTATTCCTTTCTATTCTATTTACCAAATGGCAAATCATGGCAAATGTGCATTTCAGCTGAGACTACTGTGTTATAGGGGGTCTCATTGGGGGGTTCTGATCACGGATCCTACTTACTGATTTGTCACATTCCCATATCCCGCTTACACTATGTACTTCATTTCTGGTTTTCACGTCACAATAATTTGACTTTCACGTGTCACACTTACAAAAAAATCGGCAATCCTGTGTCACGCTTAGACCCCAAATTTATGAGACACACTTATACAGTTATATATAGTATTCTCAGATTTCAGTGATCGATGCATAAGGTAAAATATTTAAAACTACATAATATCTAAACATTTTATTTTATGATACTAGTTGTTACAAGGATTTTGCAAACTAATCCATGATTACAACCTACTGTACACCTCTATGCGAGTCCCCCCCCCCCCCCCCCCTTTTCTGAGTAAAAAAAACCTACCTTTTACCTACCCTATTAAAAGAGACATTCGTACACATGAACCTTAATAAGTTAATTGTCTAGTTTCTTCCAGTTTCCATGCTGTTTAAAAGTTTCATTTTACACTGAAACTCTCAACTCTTGTCTACCACTGCCGCATGTTATCATCCATATTCTTGAAGTGTTTACCTTCCGGTAAGATGTGGTCAAGGTCATTACCAAATTTTAAAACGCCATCTATGAACGAAATCCAAAGACACAAAAACCTAGTCTCGATCATCCAGCCGCTTTATTTTTCAAAGTAGAGCGTCTGGATGACAAGTGATATAAAAATGGTAATTTATGACATTCGGAATAGTATCGGCCTTTTTAGTTTGTTGTTAGGGATAATGTCCAAGACGAATAACCAAGAAGTTGGTTATTGACTTCGGAAGAAATGACATTACGATAATATTATTGAAAAGCCCGAGTGTACCGATTGTTATTTAAAGCTATTTATATATTTTTGTGACGACATACAATTCATGGAAAACACCATACAGCATGGCCGCGAAGGAAAACATCAGCACATCCAACCTTGGTAAGATTCAAGTTAATATTATAACAACACACACTGTTACATATATTTCAATGCAACTTGATACACTGAGTATTTATATTCTTTCATGCATGTCTGTGCTACGAACGAGTTTATAATTATACAATAAATGTCAACTTGTGTGTTGACTGGGACCACTCGAACAGTCGTATACGCTATAAATACATTTTGTGGTTGATGTGTAGTATCTGTAACTTTATGAATACTTGATTGAAAAGTGCTATGACGCCGAAAGTTTCCTTCATTTAGAACTGTTGTATCTATCTAAATAAAGGAGTTTACATCTTGATTTGTGTAAAAGAAAAAAAAGGGGGAGCCTCAGGGGAGGAGGGATACACAATGATGTACACATTCAAAGAAAAACAAAGAAAGTGCATCTAGAAGATGCCATTTTTTGTTTACATAGTATACAAAACGGTCAAAATGATTTATCATCGAATTTTTTTCTAAACAAATGCATTTAGCTTATACAATACAGATCAGTAAAAAATGGGACACGTTGATATGAAGAGTAATTTCGTTTTACTCATATTTCACTATCTAAAAATTGAAATATACTGCTAGTTTTCAAATTCTGGACTGGTCAATTTATAATAGAAAAATGCATTTTTTTGCACTTTTTCTTCACACAAAAAATGTTTATTTAATGTTTTTGTGGTTAATGTTAAACAAAGCCATGTCAAGAGAAAAACACAGCACATTCAATTTTCTGCAAAACAATAGAGTAAAACGATAGACAGTAAACAATAGATTTAGCATCAATGAAAGGAGGTGTTAATGAGGCAGCAACCGGTGAACCCAATGACATTAATTACCAAAAGTAGATATCATCATGATAAAGAGTTTTTCATGTATACTAAAAAAAAAAGTGAAGATAAAGGTACAAAAATGTCAACATTACACAAATAAGGAGATGCAGTATGAATACCAATGAGACAACTATCCACCCAAGTTCAAATGAAGTGGATGTGAGCAATTATAGGCAACTATATGGCCTTCAACAATGAGAAAAATCCATGCATGGTTGAGATAGAGAATACAAACAGGGAATGTGTCAAAGAGACACCAACCCAACCAAAGAGCATGAAACAGAATAATTCCACCAATTGGGCGTGTCTTCAATGCAGCGAGATAATCTTACACCCCGAAGCGGGATTCAACTTGTCCCAGGACAATTGTTTATACAATGTATTTGTATGATGGGTTTTTTTCAAACAATTTGTTTTTCATATATTGCTATGCTGTGATCATAAATCAAATATGATTTTAATATTTACTTTCTTTTGTAGACAAACCAATGTTGATTTCTGGACACAGATTTTATGTGTAAAATATGAAGAATTAAAAAAAAATATGTAATATTCAGGATTTTCATTGTATCATAAACATGCTTCAATTCTACAAGAACAAGATTCAAACTGAATGATTTTTTTAATTACTGAATCATCAAACAGTTTAAATAAATCACTGTACCAAAATGGATTCAGTTTTCACGTCTGAATTGTATCTCATTTTCATGTTTCCCACTTTTATAGTTGATTATATGGTAGAGAGTTTTCTCAATATTAAATGTCATGCATACAGTGATTGCATTTGCGTATATCATCAATGTCATTTAAACTCTGCTATGTTGTTGCCTCGATAGCAATCATACCATTTTCCTTATTTTTAATTTTTATATAAAGGTTCCCAGGAGAAGTTATTGTTCTTGTGAAATTGTCCTTTATTGTATGCTTATACATGATGGATATTATATGAGTTGGAGAAGTAGAATATATCTTTGAGTTATTCTTTTTTCTTACAAGTCACCATGCAGTACGGGATAAATCCCATTCAATCTTTTCCAGGTGCAAGATTTAAACATGCATTCAAAGAGTATATATATATTGAGTTTCATGAATGACTAGTTAAGTTCTGTATTTCTCTATAGAAACGGGATACACTGGTAAATTTCTTTTGTGTGAAGGTTAGTTCCTAAATATTTTCTTCCCAAAAGGATTGAGCGATTATTGGTGTAACAGCTAATACACATTCAAACTGTTTTGTCGATTGAAATTTTAAGATCAGTTAATTCTGTGAATGAAAATCAAGTTTGCTCATTGTGTGATCTCACTGATCTGCCAGTTATAGTTAAGAGATTTTCTACATTGCAATTTGTATGAGATGTTTTGCTCTACATAGACGTAACTTGATGTGTGCTTTTTTGTAAGGTAAGTGCATCAGATATATCTGAAAGAATATACAAAAAGGACAGCATAAATTATAACAGGATTTACAGAAATGAAAATAATGATACAAAACTAAGAAAAATAGATAAAACAAAGAATAGAGGCTAACGGAGATACAATATACGGACGGTTGGTTGCTTAATGTCCAGTGGCAAATATTTCATGCATGCATAAGACGATCATGATACAGTATAAAGAATAGAGAAAAGTGGTGTGCTATAATATGACAAATAGATAATAATGGTATTTTATAGTATGAAGATATAGCCTTTCGGGATACAGGTCGGAGAAATTATGACTCACTAAAAATAAAGGGTATATTGAATTGGGGCAGAATTATAGATTTAAGTACAACAGTTCACCTACGGACCCCTCTTTTAACGCGCAATGAGCGTGGTATCCTCTATACATGAACATTGGCGGATCCAGAACTTGTTATTGGGGTGTGGGTGAGGGCACTACACTCACTCATGCTACAGTGTTTCCCTATATAATCCAACTATTTTTTCTTACGAAAAAAGAGGGGCTAGATCCGCTTATGACTATTACCAGGCAGAAAAATTTAATATTATGGGTCGAATTATTTTACATCATTTTTTGTATCATATGTTCAGTGTTTGTAACGAAAATCTGCATAAGGCTAGCTTTTTTGAGCAGGCTGACAGATACTTGCCTACAATCGTGTTCCATCAAATATGTATACATTTACAGAAGAGGTTCATGTTTGAACGTAGAAAAAGCAGGAGCCCGGACAAGTGTGTGTGATCAACGCTTCATTTAAAAATAACACAAATGTTCAATAACCTTTATAAATAAAGCCCACAGAGTGAATCCTAGTTATTGTCTATATGATTGCTAGTTCGACCTTTCTTTATCAATTAATGTTTGTCTTTAGAAAAAAAAAATGTACATGATTTTTTTTAGGAAAGCTCACCGTTAATTACTGTTTTTGATCGTTTTTTTTTCAGAAATTTAAACCAAAAAAGTAGTAAATCAAGTATTAGATAAAAATCATGACAAAAAAGATTAAAACTTATATATAAAAGTACTTTTAATCAACGAAAAAAAATGCCCGAAATCTGAGTATCTATAAGAATTGCCAATTAAAGATTACTTTTGACTATAGATCTTTTTTTACATGTTAATAAATAAAATCACTCAGACAAGAACTCTGAACACTACAGGAATACATGTGAAAACGTGTTTGAAGCAGTTTTGTTTGTATTAAAATTGCCCATCAACAAGTTTGCCAACATAAGGTGCGTTACAAAAATGTCATGTACATATACTACGACACTGTTAACTGTTGTTTTTTTTAAATTATACTGGGGATAACGGAAGTGCTATTTATATATTGTTCTATATTTAATTATTTGTTACGCCCCCTATAAAAATCTGACCAGTCCGGTTAATTACCCCAGACGCTATATTTAAATATGCGTCTGGGTAATCGAGACTAACAAAAACCCAGACGCTATATTCATAATGCGTCTGGGTGATCGAGACTACAGTTGAAACATCCTGTGACAAGTAAACAAATAACGTTCATGTGGATGAGATGAAATCTGATGGGTCATATTTACGAGTGATTGTTTTTCAATCCTAATTTACAAATTAAATGATTCAGATGCCTAATCATGTGTAAAAATCGGTGTCAGAAATCTTAAGTTGTTATGAAATTGTAATACACGAAACGAATGCGGCATACGGAGGCTCAATGCCAAAGGTCAGCCCCTTAAGTCTTCAGAAGACTTGACGTCTTCTTCCACTAAAAAAATCACAGTACTAAACGATGAAATATATGGGTCAAGTGAAATACCTATCTAATGAGTCAGAAAAACAGAGAAGGTGTGTTCGAATAGCTATTTTTTAACTGAAAGTACTTGACGACAGTCTTTCAAGTTGGATGATGAAAATGCATATCTTCGAAAAATTCTAATTTTTTGTGTGTGATTACTAGGGTTTATAGTCTTCATACACTAAAAAAATCTAGTCTGCCCTTCCAAGAAATTCTAATTAGAATTTTTTTAAATGTTTATGAATTTTCGAAAATTCCACCTGACAACTGATTAGACAATAGTTTTAAGTTCAATCAATGCAGACAAGATTATTAACTGATGCTCATTAGCTAGTTGATACATTTGTCTTTTAAAATACAACTGACATATAAGGATCATAATGGTGCAATGTGGATAAATTTATCGGTTTCCAAGAGCAATATTGGTAGCGCGTCATCCCAACAATGGCTTCCATTTCTACGATTGTGAAAATGAACTGGCATAATGGGGAGATAATTTTGACGAAGTAGACTCCTGACTGTTCATAGGGGTCTTTAAATGTATTTTTATGTTGTTTTTTTGCTTCTTCATACTTTTAAAAGCCTATAGCCATTGTTAAATTATCTGTTTTGTTTAAAATTGTAGACAAAATTGCTCTTTCAAAATTCCCATTTGGGTGCTTTCATGAGGGAAATTCCCCTGCAAATAGTGACAGTTGCCAGGTATGACACCAGTCACCTCTATACAACACAAATTCACAAAATACTGTTCTTGATTCATGTCAACTTCCCACTTACACCATTCACAAAAACAACACGCCACTCCCTAATTCACCATACACCATTCAACTTTCTCACCCAAACCATACAATGATATTGCACTCTTCAAATTACCAATGAATCAATTCATATACAGGAAAAGTGCAATTAGAAATTTCAATATTTTTCTAAATTAAAAAACATAGTATTTATAAGTTTAACAGGTAGTAAACCCAATTTTACAATACATAATTTACCATTCTCCACTGCATCCTACACTATTCCTGATTTAAATAATTCACCATTATTTATTGCATCCTTCACCAATCATCATTTAAATAATTCACCACTACATTCACTATTTCATCATACACAATTCACCATGCATTTTCTTCTTCATTGTAAGTACACCTAAATGAAAATAGCGTTACATCATTGGCTCAATTTCCATTGTTTAGAACTTTTTAAACTAATCACAACGTTTTGATGAACGCTTCTGAAAATATTACCAAGAATGCATTAGATTCTGAAACGGCGAATTTACCATTCGCTACTTTATTAATGCTTTCTTACTGATATAAAACAAATCACTGTAAAAACATCTTATTTTCCTTTGACATTCTTACACATACACTCTTTAAAAGGCATCAAACAGACGCATTTAGAGACCCCTGTGTAAATAAAGTAATTAATTCAGGTGACAAAGGGTTATTGTTTGCAATTACATATTATTACCATATAATTGATCTTGAAGTTAATTTTTCACTATGCTTTGTGCAAATTGGCAAACAAGCATTGCTTACGCTATATTAATTTATCGTGAAATGGCCATTATAGTTCTCCACATCTATTATCATACCCCCTTTTAAAACTGGAACCTGATCAATATTGTTTCTACTCTAAAGTTCACGTCTATTTATAGAACTATACATCACAATGGGTACATAAAGAGAGATCTGTAAGACAATGTCATGGGTGACTTAAACTAAGTTCTCCACTTGTTCTAACGCATCCACATCTATTTATAGAACTATATCACGATGGGTACATAGAGAGATCACTATAAGACAATGTCATGGGCGACTGTAAACTAAGTTCTCAACTTGTTCTAATACATCAACATCTATTTATAGAACTATATCATGATGGGTACATAGAGAGATCACTATAAGACAATGTCATGGGCGACTGTAAACTTAGTTCTTGTTCTAGCGCATCCATGTCTATATTTAGATCTCCCGTGACATCCATCCAATCAGTTAACAAAGATGATGACAATGGTGACGGCTCGGCTCTGCCTCTGAAAAGTACAAAGATAAAGTTACAAGAATGGAAGTTATAACATGCTTATATCATGTATATAAAAACAAGATTTCTGAGAGTATTGCTAGGCAATAAATAATCCCCTACTGGTTAAAAATGCATTGTAGTACTATAACAAAATGCTGACTAGATCTATAATGTGTCATGGTGTAAACAATATAACAAATATTGAGTAAAAATGTTCAAACATGACGAAAAAAAAGGAGGAAAACTTTTTTATTTTTTGGAGAAAATTTCCCATGTCCAAGGACCAAAATCTGCATAAAATCATCAGATTGAACATAATTCAAACATGATCTGTTCCTTTTCATGATAAAACTATAAACCAATTATCAAACAATATCTTCCATGTCTTCAACATGTTCAAGCATGATGAAAAAAAAGTGATAAAAACAGGTTAATACATGTACAAAAAAAATGATGTATATTTGATTGAATTTTTTAAGTCCAATGATAATAACTCAGGAGAAAATCGTCATGATGCTGTTAAATCTGATTAAAATGATTAAGATTATTGTTGTTTAGACATTTATAATTTCAGTTTTTAGGACATTGTTTTAACAAGAGCAGCCTTAAATTAAATTTGACAATCCTTAATTCATATAATAGTGATTGCATGATATTCACATGCAGACATTAAAAACAAAATATGTAAGAGGTTCCAAAGTATCCTGTCTTGTCTGACTCAGTGAGAAGTGTAATGTTAACTTAAAAAGTGAGTCGATCTATGAGAAAAATACAGAATATAAAAAAAATATAACTTTTCTGTCATCATGTTCATGTCTATAGATGCTATTTTCTAATTATTAGCTTCTATCCATGTTTCATAACAATCCATGCATAAAGGTTTACAAATCAAAATAAAAAGGCTTGATCTAAAAACTTACAATTCTGTGTCCTGTGAATCCATAATCAGTGAATCTAAATCCATCCCCATTCCTAGTCCATAACCTGCCCCAGTACCTCTAGGGGTCAAGGCTAAAACTGGGGGACAGGGATCCTCCACTTGGGATTTCGAGAACTGTTTTGATAAGACAGTAATAAGATCAGGTGGCATGTTTGTATTGATTTGTAGGGCTGGCTGTTTGGATGGAATTGTTCGGTCTCCGACAGGAAGTTGACTTGAAGGTAATGGCTGGGTAACCGTGGATGGGTGGTTTGACGCATAACCTTGAAAGGGTATGCTGGTGGATGAACTTGGTATAAATCCTGATTGTGTTGTAAAAGATGATGGTAGGCCAAAATCCTGTTGAAAATTTTGATTATGATTCATAAAACCTGAACTGATTTCTGAAAAAGATCCATCGTTTAATTTGGTATTATTGACTTGGTCATAATTTTGAAAGTTTTGTTGCTGTGGAATATTAGTTGTTTCTTCAAAAGACTGGGCAAACTGGTTTAACATTGAACCATCATACTGACACGATGTAAAATCAGAAAAGTCTTGGTTAGATGACGCACGTCTTGATAGTTTATTTTGATGACTATGTTGGCTTTCATAAGGCTGAAAACTTCCAGTATCTTGGAAGGACTGTCCTCCTAAGAAGGAGTCGGTATATGATGAGCTGAAAAAACTTGGTTGCATCTCTCTCGACGGTTGATTGGGGAAATCTTCACTAGTTTGTTGACTAATATAATTTTGTGAAGTGTTACCATGGTTACTACGCAGTTGTTCATGTGCTGGTGTTTGATTAGATATTAGTCCCTGAGATGTCATTTGATTTGAAAAATTGGTACTCAAATTTCCTGCATTTGAGTTTATTTCATTACTCTGACTAGTAAATTGAGCATTCTGAGTAAAATTCTGAAAATTTTGCATTCCTGCTGGTTGCACATTTTGAGAAACATTTGTAGCATGTAAATTTGTCTGACTGTGTTCACTACTATCTGAGGTATTTAGGAAATTCTCTGGCGAGCCCTGAGACGTATAACTTTCAGGAGACCCATTATTACTATAGTCCTTCGAAGGAGATCCTTGTGAATAAGGTGATCTTCTATTAGTAAAATTATGACTAGGATTCTCTAATGTTTCATTAGAACTACTCGTATGAAGTTTATCTGAAGACCCATCAACATTTGCAAATGAAGTTGGTTCCTGCAATGGCATGTTTGAGATCCCTAGTGATTTCAAATCTTGCATGTTTATTGTAGAAAATCCTGGAACATTCTCACTTTTCTTTGTAGATTCAGACACATTTTTCTGTTGTAAATTAGACAACAAATTCTGTTTATTTTCCTGTCTATGTATTTGATAAACACACGAGTCACTTTCACGTCTTTCCGGAGGAATTTGAATTTTCTCACGTTCATTTAAGTCAGATTGAACCGGTAGGGAACCTCTCTGACCAGATAAGTTTTGAATTCCAAATGCATGCTGGGAAAAAGATTTTGTTCCAACAGATGTTGCATCAGCAGTCTGTTGACCTTGGTTACTAGGTTCAGTTTGTTTTGGTATTGTGATAACCTGTTGTTGGATGTTTATAATTGTTATAGTTTGTTCGTTTCTGTTTTGACTCTGACTTGGGTCTGGTTTTGGTGCAATCTGTTGGACATTCTTTTGCATCTTGGCCCATCTCTCTAACATTTCCTTGTCTTCATTTGTCAACAATGAATGTACTTTTTCAATTCCTAAATTATAAATTAAAAGGTACATCTGTTATAACTGTTTTTTAAACACTGTTAGAAAATAATCATCAGTCAAAATGGTTTATTTTTTGCTCTGAAAATACTGGTGGAGGGGTGTGAGAATCTATGATTCATTCATGGCCTCAATGACTAAGCTAGTAGATAGATAAAGGAAGATGTGTTGTGAGTGCCAACGAGACAACTCTCCATCCAAATAACAATCTATGAAAGTAAACCATTATAGGTCAAGGTACAGCCTTCAACACAGAGCCTTGGTTCAGATCGAACAGCAAGCTATAACGGGCCCCAAAAAGTCTTTTAGACATGGTAGTTGTTTTTGATTATTATTTTATAGATTTGTTTTAAGAGGTCATTAACATTAACCTATGACCTATTGGTCGTTAATAATTGATGAACTGTTTACTGACCTGCTGATTCTCACTCTTCTCATACAACACGTTTTTTTTGTTCTATTTAATCCAAAAACATTAGTTCTTAAAAAAAAATATTTCCCAAGTATAATTGTCAAATTTTTATCAATTAAGAACCTATACTTTGAATGCATGGTCCCTTTTTCAATATATAAGTATTATTGTCAAATATTTATCAAAAAAATACCCTATATCATGTATATTTTGAAAGCATGGTCCCTTTATTCAATGCTTAAAATATTTGGCAATTATGTGTGAAGGGAGATAACTCAAAATATTTTAGTTCCATCACACATGATATGCAATCAAATTCATAAATAGTACAACATGGAGATAAAAACTTGTGTTATCAATTAACAGATATACAGTGGTTGTCAAAAGGAGGAAAGGTCAACAACTCTTTTAAAAAATGCTTTCATTTCCAAGCATATTTTGGAAACCTGATGCTGTCAGAAAGGAAAATCAAGTTTATAGTATTATCAATTTTTTATTCCTTGAAATACTAAGATAGTTATTATACTTGTGAAAAAAATCCTTCTTTTTGTATTGTATTTCCACATAAATTATGAAGTAAACCAAAATATCATCTGCTGAAAACATTGAATTCCAAAAAAAAAATGAAAAAAATCATAAGAAAAGTTGTAATCTTTATAATTACTTCAAAGTAAATTATTACAACATTTTAAAACCTTTGGGGCCTTTTTTCTTCTTCATTTTTTCCAATGATTTCTCTTTCTTCTTTCTCCTTTTTTCTTCTCTTTCTCTTTGTCTCTGAGCAGCTGTAATTGGCTTGTTTTTATTGTTCTCCTCATTTAAAGATTCTGCAGTGAAAAAGTCAAATAGTTTTATAAAACAATCTGACATACATTAAGTGTAAAATTCAATTAGTTTAAGAAAATCTAGCAAACATTTTTAGCCCAATGGTAAAAACACCTGTCATAATGTTAAAGGATTGATCTTAAGAAACTATTTTTCTATATCACTCGTCTGTCTAGATCTGTTGAAGGTTTGATCTTAAAGACATTTTTTTCTATAGACAAATTTTCGCTTCTGTTGAAGGTTTGATCTTACAGTGACTTGACTGTTAGTGTTGCTCTCCACCAATTGCAACTCATTCAAAATTTTGACCAAATTGCAATTTGTTTTATTAAACCAAATTGTTCAACTGGTCAGAATATTGAACAAATTGTTCAGTCAAAATGTGAAAGTGCAAGGTGATAAAATAAAATATACTTACAATCCTATAAGACTTTAACTCCACTTTAATGATTTTGTGACAAAATTAGTTTATCAGTTTGTATAGTTATATTATAGTCATTTCCATGCTGAAGAGGAACTGTTTATTTTGAATTGCTATAAAATTGTCCAAACTAAGCTTTCATATAGTTTTTCTTTCTAAAAGTATTCTATATTTATAAGAATCAGACATCATTTTAAATAAAACATCATATATTCAGTAAAATATGTGTGAAATAACAATATGCTATTGATAAGTTTTCAGGGGAGATAACCTAAAATATTATTCTTTTGAATAATGATTTTTTGAAAGAAAAGTTATTATCTCCCCCATGGAAACTTCCTACAAACATATATTGCAATTTTA
The DNA here is from genome assembly GCA_037788925.1 of Mytilus galloprovincialis. Taxonomy (NCBI): domain Eukaryota; kingdom Metazoa; phylum Mollusca; class Bivalvia; order Mytilida; family Mytilidae; genus Mytilus; species Mytilus galloprovincialis. The sequence goes on from CM075332.1 coordinate 20,473,040, forward strand.
CACATATTTTACTGAATATGAAATGTTTTAATTCACATAATGTCTGATTCTTATAAATATAGAATACTTTTAGAAAGAAAAACTATATGAAAGCTTAGTTTGGACAATTTACAGTGACTTGACTGTTAGTGTTGCTATCCACCAATTGCATTTATATTTATAAGAATCATATATCATTTAAAATAATACATCATATATTCAGTAAAATACGTGTGAAATAACAATATGCTATTGATAAGTTTCCTTGGGGAGATAACCTAAAACACTATTCTTTTGAATACAGATTTTTTGAAACCAAAAAAGATTATCTCCCCTTCCTACAAACATAAATATTGTACTGAATATGAAATGTTTTTATTCACATAATGTGTGATTCTTATAAATATAGAATACTTTTCGAAAGAAAAACTATATAAAAGCTTAGTTTGGACATTTTTAAAGCAATTAAAAATAAAACAGTTCACCTTTAGTATGGTAATGGCTATAATATAACTACCGTATACAGATTGATAGACTGATTTAGTAATACCATCAATAAAGTGGAGATAAAGTCTTATAGGATTGTAAGTATGTTTTATTTTATCACCTTGCACTTTCACGACTTGACTGTGGTTTTCTACAGCAGTTGGTTCAAATTTCTGACCAGTTTAATAAAACAAATTGCAATTTAGTCAAAATTTTGAATGAATTGCAATTGGTGAATAGCAACACTTACAGTCAAGTCACTGTAAGACATTTTTTTTCTATATCTATTTTGTTAGTGGTCTCATAGTGGTTATACTTCAAATCTATTTTTTTTTCTCATTGATATTATTTTATTTAGCAAAAATTTTGAAAGGATAAATTATACTGACATACCCTGTCTTTGTTTTCTCAGATTAGCATTCATCAAGGCTGCTTTTATCAATTCTTTTGTGTTGGAGGAAACTGTATGACCTTCTTGACCCTTGACCTCAGATTTTGTAGCATCTTTCGCTTTCTGAGAATCAACTGTGTGAATAGTTTCCTTCTTGGAGTCTTCAACTTTTGCACTATGCATTTCTACATCAGCTAATGACCTTGGTTTTAGATTGCTTACTTCAACTTTGACCTTGCTTGATTCAGGTACAACCTGTTCTGTGGTTACCGTTGCCTTGGATACAGAAGGTTCCTTTGGAGCAGGACGAAGAAATGCATTGAATGTTTTAGGCTGGTGGTATTCCATACTCTCTGTATATATCATATCTCTTAACTGTTCTAAATTCAATTGCTGCAACAAAAAAATTCTGCGGGTTCAGTTATTCACTTTGTATAAACCATAGGTATTATCATGATTATATCATTTGGTTGTAAATCAAAGTTTATTTTTTAATCCTCCATTTTTGTACCAAGTCAGGAACATGAGGAATATGATAGTTGTTATCCATTCGTTAAATGTGTTTGAGCTTTTGTTTTTGCCATTTGATTACAGACATAAATTTGAATTTTTGAATTTTCCTCGGAGTTTGTTTTTGTTGTTGTTATTTTACCTTTTACCAAATAATGTAAGAATCACTCTAATCTTTTATTCAGCACTGGTCAGCAAAAAAAATATTGAACAAATATTTCAGTGAGTTCTTGGAACAATTTGTTTGTGAGGTTCCAAAACAAGTATGTGGTTTACTCAAAGCAATCTTATTTACTGTTAATCTGATAGCCATCAGGTTAAACAGAGTATTGAAAAATTGTGCTAAACATCATAAAATAAACAATTAACTTGCAAATAAATGTAAGTACTGTATTTATATATAAGAAAATGAGGTATGCGTCAAATGAGATTACTCTCCATCCAAGTCACAAATTGTAAGAGTAAAGCATTATAGGTCAAAGTACAGTCTTCAACACGGAGTCTTGGCTCACACTAAACAGCTAACTATTAAGGGCCCCAAATTGATTAGTGTAAAACCATTCAAACAAAAACCAACAGTCTAATCTATTACAAAAACATGTAATGTTTGTTTGTTTTTTGTGTGCACAATTGTACCCATCTATCATTCTATCATTTTTAGAATTTTTTACAAAAATTCCTAATACCCTGGTATGATTGTAAGAAGGGCAATATATGAAGGTAACACAATGCAACATGAATTTGATGTACCAACCTGATTTTCAAAATCAAAATTAAAAGCTGGAACACATACAGGTTCATCATCAGGGTCATGGTATTTTGACAAATAATGATGTTTTAAAGCCTCCTCCACAGTTATTCTCTCACCAGGGTGCAGCACTAATATTCGACTCAATAAGTTTATTGCTTTACGACTTGCTTTTGGAAACAGAGTTGTCCATGCAATTCCTTCCCTTTTACCAAGTTCTAAAATGCAGAACCAATATTTTACATGCTTGTGGATTCATTAATTATTAGTCATTGGATGACAATTATTAACAGATTTTGTGGGTATACATGGTAAAGGTAAAGCAAGGTTTCAAACTTTCATTAAAGTTCATTCTATGTTGAAGACCCATTTGTGACATTTGGCTGTTTTAAGTCTCTTTGGTTGGTTTGTTGTCTCTTTTATATATTCACATTTCCATTCTCAATTTTATTTTCTATAGGCTTGAATGGATATTTTGGCAATACCAGAAATGTAATCCTCTATCAATGAAAACATCTATCGACGAAAACAAATAAAGCCACAGGTCAGTTTGTAATTCACACAATTGTCATTATGGTATTTTTGGAGTATTGTAATTATTTTTGACCAAACTAACTTTTTGGGGGTGGGAGGTCAAATAGTAGTTTGCTAAAAGTGAAAAATGTTACATTTGAATAATGATGTGAAATTTTCCATGTAACAATTCCTACAACTCAAGTACATGTATGACAAAAATCTTCCAATTTCTTCCATTAATTCTATTAAACATGTTAAACTATGTATCAATTTTCATGAGAAGTGAATTGTCATATTAAATTTTTATTGACAAACAGAATTTTTCACCTGATTTTTACAGTTTTATAGTTTATTAATATGTTGGGGTTCCACTTGTGTTTAACCCCGGCACATTTTGTATGTATGTATGTGCCTGTCCCAAGTCAGGAGCCTGTAATTCAGTAGTTTTCGTTTGTTTATATATGTGTTTCATATTTGTTTTTCATTCATTGTTTGTACATAAATTAGGCAGTTAGTTTTCTTGTTTAAATTGTTTTACATTGTCATTCCAGGGTCTTTTATAGCTGACTATGCTTTATGGGCTTTGCTCATTGTTGAAGGCTGTACAGTGACCTATAGTTGTTAATGTCTGTGTCATTTTGGTCTCTTGTGGAGAATTGTCTCATTGGCAATCAAATCACATCTTCTTTTTTTATATTGTACTAGAGCACACCCGTGATATCGCGGGTCCATGACTGAATTAAAGTATATAACTATGCGCAAGCCTTATTTTAGCATTAGTACTGTCATCTGATAAAGTCATGCCGATTATAAGATACACAATTTTCTCTGCTTGCAAATCTTTCTGTTTGAACCCGTCGAACTGGAACTTATCAATTATTGGTAATATTAATTATTTGGAAAACAAAAGGTCCTGGAATGGAGTATGTTTTAATCAACAGCATTGTCCTATATTCGTTATAAATAAAGTTGAATTCTTTGATTCGATGTTTTACGTCATTCCCGCTAACAAATCGAAATTTATTTTTAGTCCAGATTTTTAGTATTCGTATTGTTATCTTAGAAAGTCTTACGGATTAAAATACTACAATAGGTAACAATTTGACAATTTAGTAGTGTCAATCCTGTGATTATGACCCGTGTATATAGCATATTAATCCTGAATACACCGTTTGGTGGTGCGCCTGTCAGATGCGGAACGTACTGATAAGGTAATAGGTAACAGGTGATTATACTATTGGTATCGGTATCGGACTCGACCCGGAACTTCCTAATTATTGGCAATATTAATTACGTGGAAAACAAAAGGGCCTGGAGTGGTGTAATTTTTAATCTACACCTTTGTACTATATAAGTTGTATATAAAGTTGAATTCTTTGATTCGTCGTTTTTACGTGATGACGGCTGACAAATTGGACCACGTAATTTTAGTATTATAGATACAATTAAGTGTCCTGTGGCTTAAAAAAAAATAGGGGAAGCACCAGAAATGAATACAAATATATACTTGATATACATGATTTAAGTGTTCATTTGTGTACATAGTGAAGAGTGCAATCATTGGTTATACTTACGCTTTACAAAGTTTTTGATTAAATCTGAGTTACATAAATCCATGACGGCTTGCGATGGTGATCCCAGTACACCTATTATATATCTTATCTGCTGTATATAATCTTTTCCTGAAATAGAAGATAACAAACTAATTACATTTTGTTGTATTTCAAAAATATTACACAAAAAAAATATACATTCATTCCTCAGACCATGCAGACATTATACAGGTTCATGATGTTATATATTCCTCAATACACATTACTACATATTAAAATGAAATTATAAAAATGTATTCACAATATGTCTGTCATGTATAAATAATCATGGTTATTCAAAACTGAACAAATGATACATATTATCATGATTATGCTGTTATCTTTTTTGCAAATATACTCATATTTTCTTCCATCCATTTTGTATCAAATTCTTACGAGCCTTGGTAACGAAGTGGTGTTAGTTGTTCAACTACAGTAACACTAGCCTGCTAACACTGAGATTGTCAGTTTAAACCCCCACTAGACAGGCATGAAAGACTCCAATCTTATTGACAAAGGCTGTCAGTTTTCATTTCAACAGTCATGGTTTCTACAGATAATTGAGGCACTCCAGCTTCCACCATCACTAAAAAAACAGACCGCCCACGAAAAACAAACAGTGCTTAAGTCAAAGTTAAACACCAAAAATCAATCAAGTTCTTTTAATTTTTCTTATCCTATCTATCATTGACTATACCTGGGAAAAGATGTTTTCTTCCGAGCATTTCAGCAAATATACACCCGACAGACCACATATCTACTCCCGATGAATACTCCACCATGGACAACATGATCTCGGGGGCTCGGTACCATCGAGTAGCCACATACTGTGTCATGTAATGGTTTGGTTCTTCTGGGTTCGACAATAAACCTCGAGCCATACCTAGAATAGAAATTAACATATATATAAGTGTCAAAATTGAGCTTCAGGCTTGTGGATTCAAAGGTCTATCTTGAAGACTGAGTCATATAATCATGATAATGGTTAGGTTCTTCTAGGTTTGACAATAAACCTCGAGCCATTCCTAGAATAGAAATAAACATGTTTGATCCTACCACATTTTTACGCCTGTCCCAAGTCAGGATCCTATGGCCTTTGCTAGTCTTGAATGTCTTTAAAGTTTAGTTCATTTACATGTTTTGGACTTTTTTCTACATCTATTTTCACTGAACTACATTTACATCATGTACATGTAGTACACATTTTAGTTTAGGGGTCAACTGAAGAAAGCCTCCAGGTGCAGAATTTTATTGTTTTGTTGAAGACCCATTGGTGGCCTTGGGCTGTTTTCTGTTCTTTGGTCGGGTTGTTGTCTCTTCATTCTCTTTGACACATTCCCCATTTCCATTCTTAATTGTACATGTATGTGTTCAGTTTAAGAGTTTAGAGGATAAACTTTTACAAAATATACCTATGAAACATTTTCAATATCTAGATTTATACAAATGTTCTCTTGTCATTCATGTGTAGGTATATCTTGATTATATCATGTATATCAGTATATAGTGTGGATACATTTATCATGTTTATTTTTGTGGATATCAATTTTCGTGGTTTGAAGAAAACTTGCATATTCATGGATATTTAATTTCGTGGTAATTTCATGGTTTTGGCAAAGTCTGAAGACATTCATTCCTTTAGAAAATTTGTAATTTTTTTCACATTTAAATTCGTGGTTCCCCTGTGTCCACAAAATCCATGAAAATTGGTATCCAGCATGTCCAATGAAAATATTAATTAATCCACAGTACATGATATATAGAGAATAATACATGGCAAAATCCGTATCATATGTCGTATCATTCCGAGACACCAATATCAGCCCAAGGGCCTTTAGGCCCGAGGGATGATATTGGTCGAGGGTGATACAGCATGTGATACAGATTTTGCCATGTTTTAGACGCTTTATCATATATTTCAACAGGAGAGTTATATATGAACTGTTCACTGGGTTACCTTCAGTTCTACTTTTGTCTTGTTTTAAAGCCTTAAAAGAACTGCTCAATTACTTATCCAAATCACCCGGGTTACCTTACAATTTGCGTGCTGTTGTTTTAAAAATATTTTGTTTATTATTGTATTTTTTCGTGTGTTTTATATTTTTTATAGTTGCATTTAGTGTGCCAAAAAATATGAAAACTTGATGTTCTTGACGTCACATGTACATACCAAACAATGACGTCATTCAATAAATGCGTCACGTCTGAATGACAGTACCTATTTTGAGGAAAAATATTTCTTAAGCAAAAAAAAAAAAAAAAAAAAAAAAAAAGGAAGGGGTGTGATAAACATGATTAAGGATAAAGGTGTGATAAAGGGTATGCGAGAAAGAGTAGGGGTGTGATAAATGGTATGCGATAAAGGGTGCACATCAAAGTTGCACGATATGGATTAAACAGCAGGCTATTTTATCAAACATTCAAAACTACTGTACTTACTACTAAACATATGATAAATATCGATAAACTCACCAAAATCCCCTATCTTCAATTGACAGTCTTCATTTACCAATAAATTACTGGGTTTTAAGTCCCTATGTATAACTTTTGCAGAATGAATATATTTTAACCCTCGTAACAACTGATATAAAAAGTAACGGACATGTTCTTCGGTTAATTCTTGTTTGGAATAAATTATTCTATGCAGATCACTCTCCATTAAATCTAACACAATATAAATATCCATAAATTCCGTCACAGAACCTTTGGGTTTAAGAATATCTCGAATTGATATAATATTATCATGTTTAAAATGTTTTAATATTTTTATTTCTCTGTATGTTCTTGTAGCAATTTTTTCAAATTCAAATGCTTTATGAATTTTTTTAATAGCAACACGATCCTGGGATTTTTTATGAATGGCAGAGCAAACGACTCCATATGCCCCAATACCAATATTTTCAACGGCTGTATAATCACTTCCATCAAGGTCAAATTTTACTTCATATGATCTCTTTTTTAACTCAGCTAGTCTATTCATGAAGTCTTTAGATTTCTCTGATCCATTGCCTGCCATCTTTATTACAAGACCCTTTTATTTCTTTACCTGAAGGGAAAAATACTGTATCAAATATATATGAAGAGTTGACTTGTTACAGTATCATGTACAATGTACATTGTAATCATGCTGTATAACATCATGAACATTTGACCATTTCTACTTAATTAATATTTTGCCACATTAGTCAGTTAGAGAAATACTTGTTTAAGTCAAAGGAAAACGGAGATGTGGTATAATTGCTAATGAGACAACAATCCAACAAAGATGTGGTATAATTCAATTATTATAAGACAAACTGAGCCAGTATCTTTCAATTCCTTTCGAACTCAGTAATCATGGCAATGATATATATATACATTTATATGCTAATTTCTCGTTAAACATGTTTAATTTCCTATCAATATAAAACATAATAAACACATGACATGATGCACAAGTCTTCCTTAAATTATTAAAATCAAGTAGACCGAAAGCTGACCTCTGCGAGATTTAGGCAGTACCTGTTGTAAGTGTAGCGTCGAGTGAAATCAACAGGGGTCCACTTTACTGGTAGCTTCCGAAAATAGTGGGGACAAGTTCAAATACACCTTGTTGCTATTTGTCCGCAATTACTGGACATCATAATGGTTCCCGTAAAATTTTGACGTCATGATACAAAATAGCTGACGCCACCATGGAAAAGGGATTGATGTATGACATCACCTGATCACTGTGTCATCAGTAGTTCAATCGGGACAGATTCATTTATAATGCCATTTATATTGGCTTCCATAGATTTCTTTAAGTAGACATCCGAAGAAATAAAGAGTTAACATGGTTGCAGGTACATTGATGAAGTGCCATACATGTATCTTACCTGACAAACACTAACAGAACACTGTCAACATTACACGAAACAATATTGTTGCTTCATGTCATTAAATTAAAATCATTCGATTAAAATGTTATAACATGAAGGATTGCCTGTTGTGTTGTGCAAGTTCTTTAAAAATCATCCCAAATGAGCCCTACCAATGAAAATTAGACTTTTAAAGGATTTGTTATTTTGCTATTTATAGCTTGGTAGATCTGAAGACCATAAATATATCTTTTTTGGTTTTTGTTTTTCTATTTTTCTGTTTTATATCTATCGTAAATGTGGATTTAGCGAGTTATTCAGGTGATGTAAATCATTCGCAATTTATTTTCCAACTAGAATGCCTTCTTCATTATCTTTAAAAAAATATATTTTTTGTGGTAGTTAACTAGACTTATACTTTTCTTGTTTTTACAAAGAAGACCTTAAGTTTATAGGAAAAAGGACAACTCGCCCCACACCAATTCGACACACTTTTTCACTAACTCGCCCCACTTTTAAAAAAAGCGACCCACTATTGTTATCAACTTGGCTAACTTAAAAAATATCGCCAACACTGGTTAACCACCTCGATCGCCCCATCTGCCTGGGATTAGAAATTCTGAGTATTTTTACTTAACTGACTTAACTGTATCTGTAGTAACAACTCTCAATCAAAATAACAATTTAAAAAAAGTAAACCATTATAGGTCAATGTACGCGGCCTTCAACACGGAGCCTTGGCTCACACCGATCAACAAGCTATAAAGGGCCCCAAAATTACTAGTGTAAAACCATTCAAACGAGAAAACCAACAGTCTAATCTGTATAAAACAAAAAAAAACGAGAAACTAGAAACACTTACAAATTATATAAACAAACGACAACTACTGTACATCAGATTCCTGACTTAGGACAGGTGCAAACATTTGCAGCGGGATTAAACGTTTTATTGGATCCAAACCTCCTCCCTTTTTTTGAAACAATAGCATAACATCACAACATAGAAAAACACACGGTAAAATATCAATTGGTAGGTTTAACTCAATCAAAAAACGTACATTAATACACTATAAACGAATAAATTTGATCTGCGATATCTGAATGCAAATGCACAGTTAATAAAATATTATGGAAAAACATTCAAGACCAAAAAGCAAACAAACAAGTCCAAACAAAGCCATGGCAAGTCACCACTGCGAAATATTTAACCCTTCGAAAATATTCACTTTAGAAAAAAAACCGGTTTTAAAAAAATATAGGTAGATCTTGAAGTTTATACAAATGTAGTAAGAAGAAGTGAAACTTAGAATATATTCCAAATAATCAAAACTGTGTTTGTATATGTTCATTTGATGTCTGGACTTCATTTCAATACAAATAACTTACTTACTTACTTATTTACTTATTTACTTACTAAGTTACTTAACTTCATTCCTTCCTGCCTTACTTACTTCCTTATTCTTACTTACTTACTTCCTTACTCTTACTTACTTACTTACTTCCTAACTTACTTACTTACTTACTTACTTACTTTCTCTTACTTACTTACTTACTTACTTACTTACTTACTTACTTACTCTTACTTAATTACTTACTTACTTACTCTTACTTACTTACTCTTACTTATTTAATTACTTACTTACTCTTACTTACTTACTTACTTACTTACTCTTACTTATTAACTTACTTCCTTACTCTTACTTACTTACTTCCTTACTTACTTCCTTACTCTTACTTACTTACTTGCTTCCTTACTTACTCTTACTAACTTACTTCCTTACCTCCTTTCTTACTCTTACTTACTTACTTACTTACTTACTTACTTACTTAAACTTACTTAAACTTACTTAAACTTACTTAACTTACTTATTTTACTTAACTTACTTACTGACCTTACTGACCTTACTTACCTTTATTACTCTAATACTATGTTGTTCCTGTTTGTCGTTTCACTTTTTTTTATATCCATGGTGTTTCTGTGATTATTGAACATGAATTGACTGTAGATTGCCTTTTAGTGTCTTCCATTTCTTTGTCTTTCTTTTTATGTCCTGATAAGTGTTAACATATTTTGCATTTCAGATTTAATTATTATTTATTAATATTTTCGTATTCTTGTCTTCAGTTTTGTTAATGTGTTTTGTGTTTATGCCTTTCTATGTTACTACGATACATATAGCGTGGCTCGGTACTTCTACATCCCGCCATTGTGTTATTGTACTACGGTAAATTTGTATATTCTTGTCTTTAATTTTTCCTAATATGCTTACATCCCGTTATTGTGCTATTGTAAAACATGTTTGTATTTTGTCTTTCATTTATGCCAAGTACCTTGTCTATGAGCCTTTTTATGTTTCTTTGACGTGGCTCTGTACTTATACATCCCGTCATGGTGTTATTGTACTGTGATAAATTTGCATATATATTCTTGTCTTTAATTTTTTTTCTAATATGCTTGGTCTATATGCATTTTGTGCTGCTTTGTTACATATTTGTTTGTTTTGGTTTTTTTAATGATTATAAAGATCATAACACAATGTTGACTGTTGTCCCCCTATTTTTGATATTTTTGACATTTTTACCTATTATGTCTGTTTGTTTTGCTCACGCATCGTTGTCAATGTAATGTATTTGATGCGACTGTCATACAAGTCAGAGGTTTAGCTTGCTATAAAACCAAGTTCAAACCACTAATTTCTACATAATTTCAATGCCTGTACCAAGTCAGAAATATGACAGTTTTTATCCATTCGTTTGATGTGTTTTAGCTTTTGATTTTGCCTTTGATAAGTGACTTTCCGTTTTGAATTTTATTCGGAGTTCATAAGTTTAATTTGAAGTACGTGAAAATGCAAGGGTATACGCTTGGTGAATGCTTCAAATCCAGGAAATTGTTATGCAGCATACAAATTTTCATCCAGCTCAAGCGTTTGTCTAGCGTATACCTGTACGCTACACACACGTAATAAACACATTACAAGCGCATTGAAAACGCTACAGATAAGTTTGAGACACGTTTAAAGCACGTTGTAAAAGCTTCAAGATCGTTCTAATTTAACTTGAACGATTGCGGGTATGTTTGTAACAAACACCCCATAATAAAACGTCACAGACACACATAAAATACGGACGAGATAGTTATAGTCCGAGATACGACCGGGACGCGTCTCATATACGTACAAGAAACCTTTTCCTTCGTAGCTTGCATTCCATCTACGTGAGACAAACGCCAGGCATACGCCAACATACGTTACTTCAACGTCCGATAAACGCTAAGGCCTCACGGTCATAAAACTTTCGAACATGATTTTTGTACTCAGACTCGAAAATCAACCAATCAATTGCTGGATTTCATGTTTCGAGCATGATTTTTGTGCTCCGACGGCGAGCACTGAGCAAAATTTAATACCTTCAAGGCCTGGTACGCTTCTCGTACGCCCAATTCACGCTTAAAGCTCTTTGTGCACACGATACAGATGTGATTGACAGGTTGAATACATCCCAAACTACTAGTGTATTGGCAGCGTACATGATTTTTTACCACGCCCGGCGTATGTCTGAGCTATACGCTGATGTGTGTCGCCGGTATGACACCAAAAAACAAGCTATAAAGGGCCCCAAAAAATACTAAAATACACTAATACCAAGGGTCTTATCTATATATAAAAAAAAACGCAAAACGAGAAACACGTCTGCACCATATCATGTACAAACGACAACTACTCAACATCAGATTCTAGTTTACTTTATAATAACTTCTTCAATACCATATACAGTATCTAATGCTCTGTTGAATTCCACAAAGGTACAAAATAATTTGTATTTCTCTGAGAGGTATACATCAACAAATGTATATAGTATATAACAATAACAATTATTTTACCAATAGTCGATTGTGATATTTTGAAGCTAGCTTATGCCTTTGACGAAATTAAATGAATAGTGTTAGTCTATTGTTCAAAATGCCTGAAAAAACTTTTCCCAAAACAACACATTTATGCAATTGCTCTACAATTCTTTGGTTCATTTAGTTTCCGTTTGTTTTTAAAAACAGGATTGATTATACCAATATTTCAAGGGAAATACCTCTGTAATGAATTTATCAGCAACTAGTGTAGTTTGAAATAAATATACACGCTGATGTCTATCTGTCAAATACGACTAAATTCATTCGAGAGCGCAACCAGTTATGCCATACGCAAACGACAGACGTTCCAGGAGAATTCTGTGATCTATGACATCGGATGCAGCGGAAAGGTCCAAAAGCACTAAAACCACTGATGAATGTTTGTCTTAAGCTGCATCTATATCATGATGTACTCTAGCTAATGCTGTTTCAGTTGAATGGCGTGGTCTGTATGCTGACTGAAGTATATCACACAATGAGTTAGAGTCTAGACTTTTTGAACTAAAAGGTAAATTGGACACCGGTCTGTAGTTTTTGTAAATTTCAGAATCAAGTCTCGGTTTTTTCTGAAGAGGTCTCACAAGAGCCTGTTTGAAGTCTGACGGCACGATTTTCTCGTCAAATGATGCATTTACGATCGATATCTGAAATTAGTGACACGACAACTTCGGAACACTATTTCAATGAAACGAACGATTCAAGTCCCAAACAGCTTTTTATTACTGGGTGTGGAGGTTACCAAAATATGTAAAACAATGGGAACAAGGCGGCCAAAGGATATATAACAAGATGATTTTCGTCTCTAGATGAGCTTACCAGTGTTCAAACGACAAAATGTATGCCGGAAAAGTTTTGTACGACAAGTAAAATGTCTTGATCTGATTATTAATAATAATATTGACTTTTTTAAAGTATCCTTCACATTATTTTTTGTTGACAACTTAATAATAAGATACAATTAGTTATAAGCATATTTTTGTTCGTTATATCAGGTAGCGATAACTTTGTTTTATTCGGCTACTTGTGACTGATAAACTACGGTTTGTTGTTAATGTGTGTCATTTTGGTCTCTTGTGGACAGTTGTCTCATTGGCAATAATACCACATCATCTTTTTTTATATTTGGAAAAAAAACCCACACAATCTCAGTAATTCTATTGTGCTAACAGTACTAATCTTCTGCAATTGGATAGGCAAAAATTAAACTAGATTGGTCCCAACGTGGTCCTGAGTGGAGAAGCAGCTAATTACCCGTTATGAGTCAATCATAAAACTGTTATTATATAAGATAAATGGATGACTGGGTATTGTGAGCAATTTCTTAGATATGATATGACAAAAACAATTTACTAGTATATTTGATAAAATAAGTTGGATCATACTTAGTGAATCAGTTTTAATTATTATCGACTCCTAGGAGCCGATATTAAGAATTGAACGATGGACAGTCAGTGCTTGAATTTTTCTTGCTACCTGATTAGAAGATATTACGAGACGTGAATAATCAAAGTTTATTGATTGGTTAGGACAATCCAAACCTAGTAAATGTCCTTCAATCCCGTAGAGTATCGGATTTGTCCTCTCTATTTTAGCAATTAGATTTTGCCTGGTCATTAATCATGCATATTCATGATATTGGTACACAGGTAACTTTTATCTATAAATAGTCTTATCTTCTGGAGTTTCGTAAACAACAACGTTAAACGATATATACTACTTCATAACGTGTGACCTCACGTGTGTGGTAAAATTTGTTGATTGATGCACGTGGCTATTCTAGTAAATGAATAAATCTACAAAACGAGAGCACTTTCCATTTTCATCAGCTAAGAATCGACTTAGCCCTTTTTGAAAGGCTAATGCTTGTTGCACTAAAACACTCAATATGAAGACCTATCACGAAAACAATATCGGTGACTCCAATTTGTTTCGCTGAAAATTCCGAAATAAGTATACTAAGTAAACTATCTTTATGCAAAATTTCCTTATTATTTATTATTAGAAGACCAAGTATGAATAGTGTGATTTCCCTTTAATCTCAGCCATCCAGTCTACTTTCTGATCCCATACTTCTATCTGCTAATATATACGGATGATTAGCATATTAAAAATTAAAGTCTTTTGTTTAATAACCTGAACAAAAATAAAAACTCAATCGCTTAAATATGGGTCTAGCACGCTAACCACTAAACCTTCACATTGATATAAACCCGAATAAGTACACATTACATAACAAAAAAGCATTACAAAAAGTATCATCAGGTCAAATTAACAAGAAAGTACGATTTGAAAGTACTCGAAGTTACTGACAGCTAGATAAAAGCTAAAAACAATTCGTAATAAAAAATCATGTGTCAGAGACTAAAATCATCTAAAACAGATCCCAGGGATTTAGTATTTTAACGTCATGGACAGTCAAAGAACGCATAAATAGGCGGATCCAGGGGGACCCCCTTTCGTGGGAAAAATTTGGTTGATTATATAGGGAATCATTGAAGCATGACTGGAACCCCCTCCCCCCTTTAGGTCAGTCAGCGGTCCCCCCTTAAGAAAAGTTCTGGATCCGCCACTGGCATTACTTGTGCAATGTCAAAAATAAATCTATCAACAGGCAGTAGGATACGTTTAAAGTTAACCTCTTTATAGACAAAAATGAATGTGGGTGTGTCTATTTACATCTCGTTTGAAAGCAATACAAATTTAGTTATGTTTTAATTTGCTGATGACAAAATCGATATTAGTGCCAATGTAAACTATATTCAAAGATCTAATTACAAAATTGTTAAGATAACCTTTATCAATTAGTTTGTTAGCGGTTCGATTAGTTTACATGGATCATCTAGTGATTTCCGCGATTTTAATAAACTATTACCTTAAATTAAGTATGTGAGATACCGTTTTCAATAAGCTTTCTACAGGTACAGCGAAATTTACTAATCAAATCTTTCAATTGTATCTATGAAAGAATTTAGTAAATGTAAAACTTTTAATTTGAATCAGCTGTTTTATAGTTATTTATATAACTTCAATGAATTTATCAGCAACTATTATCGTTTGAAATAAATATAAGTTTATTTGCCATCTGCCATCTACAAAAAAAAAATGATGTTTTTCTTAAGTCATCTAGATTGGCACTAACGAAGTCTGACGAAAAAAAGATATACTAATACTTGTATCTTACATTCGTAATGATTAATTACTTTGGTAAGTTATATAACTTCTTAATGGAAAACAACTTGGCATTAGCTAGACAACAAACATTGTTCTGCTGCAAATATTACAAACAATCCTATTGGGTAACAATTTATCACGCGACATGGCATGAGTTGACAGTGTTCTGCTGCAGATTTAACAAACAATTATATTGAGTAACACGCCATCACGTAACAAGGAATAATTGTACCGAGTTCGTTCTGCTGCAGATAATTTCCATTTTTACTTTTTAAGTTATTGGAAATAAAGTTGAATTATTTTCACTTAATTTCAAAATGTTGAGGCAGAAATATTTTTCGATTTTGTATTTCATTTGCACAATCTATGCGTGCATATGTCAGGATTTAGAGAAGTTTGTTGCCCAATACTGGACAATCAAAAAGCGCCACTTGTTGCAATAGTTGATACAACAAACATAAGTTCGCATATTGTCCGGTCAATAGAAATGCCGCTTCGGGAGATTATCAACACAACGATAGGATTCAAAATAAATGAAGAACTAAAAAAAGACATAGTTTCCGGTAAAGTGTTGAGTGACGTAAATGGTCAGATAGAAACCTTACAACACAAGATTGACAAACATATTGGAGATAACCAGGTCAAACTTACTGACGTTAAACAGGACATTGCATTATTAAGGATAGACACAGAAGAGACCGTGTCACATGAAATTCTTGAACAAAAACGGGATATGACCAAGCTTGTCGATACTCTGAAGTCAGATCAAGATGAAAAGAACAAAAAATTATCTAGCAATGTCGTTTCAATGCAGTCAGAAGTACAAAAGAAAGTTGACGAACATATTGAAAATAGCCGAGACGAATTTACTTTACTTAAACAGGACATTGCGACATTAAGGAAAGAAATGGAGATTATCAATACTGCGAACAAAAAACTGGATTGAAAAGTTAGGAATTTAACCAACAATATGGAAATCATACAATCAGAATTAAGGGAAACCATACTGTCTGTGGATAACAATGCGTCAATTTTAGCAGAGACACTGGTAAAACACTCCAATAGATTGGGTGCGCTCCATTCAAATATCCAAGAATTGACTGTAAACACAGGTGCAATTCAGAGTGATATCAAAAAAGTTGTGTCTACAGCTAATATTAATAATGGATTATTAGGAGGTCAGGACTCTAGGCTGAACGACTTAAATGCTAAATTCAACGCCATGAATTCAAGAGGTAAGTTTACTAGGAAATATACAAATGAATGTACTTTAAAAGATTCTATAAAAGTGTGGACCCAGATCAGTGTGGATCGTTTTGGTATTATTAGTGTTAGTTGGTTTGACTTGGCTATCAAACTTTTCTCCGGTAATTGATTTATGTTGATGAACCCGCCAGATTTTTCCTGAAATCTATGTTTTTCTAATAGTGTTGAATGTTAAACTGTGTCTATAGTGAGAGACAAATTGGATATCAGATTAGTAGCAAAAGCTTAAAATTAACATAGTTCCCTTCCTTCTATATTTGGTTAAGATTTTCGGAACTGTTTAGCCGATTTTCAGCATGGGTCCATTGTAAACTTTGTGACAGAGTAGTAGCCATAACTTGTTTTGGAAAAATATTAAAACTTATAAAGATGGAAACCGTAGATACACTTGTGCAAAATTTGGCTTTAATGTATGAGATGGTTTCTCAGAAGCTGTATGAGTGTATAATTCATATGGCTTTATTGTATGTCACATTTATATTCATTTCTGATTCAGTTAGGCAATAAAAACTGAATCAAAACTGCAAATTAAAGATTTGATCCCCTTACCATCATTAGTACAATATTTCATTTAAATGTGTAAGAAGATGGTCTGAGAAGTATGTATTTCCATTTCCATTCTCAATTTTATGCATGGTATTTATATACATACTTAATTCCATTGCTTATATATTAATCTTTGTTTTAATGTGCAAGTGGTAGTGATCTTCTGAGTTTTGGCCATTGACGAAATAACTGTGGTATAAAGACTGTCAATGGATCATTCCTACAATAATCATTACAATTTTAGACAATCACGAAGTTCGTATTTCTAAATTCAGATTCACAAATCGTACTTCTATATCAGTTGGTCTCTGGTGGAGAGTTGTCTTATTGGCAATCCAATTACACCTTGCCATTTTTATTTTGTAATGGATGAAAACTTTATTGTTCCAATTGGCAAGAAGATTTTGCAGATAATTAAAATGTGAAAAATTAAGACAGTACCTTGAACTCATACCTTTGGCCTAGGTGAACTAATATACTAGTATGCAGACATTAGATTTTCTTGTTTAATTTTTATTCTTTCTTGAGAAATGTTTTCTGCATAGACTCCCAAGGCCTGATTGAAATGATACAAGAGAGTTTTTTTTTCGAAAAACAAAATGTATTCTATTAAAATATTTTTTTTTCTTTTCATGATTATTTATTTTTCAAGAAGTCAATAAGGATTGATTGTGTAGACTTCCAGATTTATTAAACGCGAACTAAAGCACATTACTGATTTGGAAATGATTTTGTAATGAAAAAGATTCGCAAAGAGCTTATGTCATCTGTCGTCTGCGACCTCACTACACTTATAAAGATGTTTCTACGCTCATCACGTTCTCACCACGACCATACCACGAGTTATCCAATTGCAACACGATCTTTCTACGCTTTTACTGCGATTATACCACGTTCATACAACGATTATACTACGTCCATTCCGCGATACTACGTTTTGAATAATAACGTCAACATCGTGTCCCATATCAATATAGTTCCATTGGCATTGTTTCTATTTCTGATTATAACGTAGATTTCTCGAATACAATACAGTCATGCCACCTAAATCTTCTTAAACACGTTGGCGTGGTGGTAGGGGTTGATGTAGACGCAGTGGGAGCTTTGATAGTATAAACTAGTGTTGTCAAATCGTACACTTTTGCCTAACCGGTTACTCGGATAATCGTTCGACCGATTAACCGGTTAACCGGTACTTAAAGTGATGTTTGAAAGTCTTTTCAATAGTACCCTACACATAGATATAAGACATACATTTACGTTTTTATAATACCATGAATTGAAGTTTGTCCTTTGGTATTATAAGGCTTGTCTGTGAAGATTCCTGTCGAAGTTTTAATTTTTTAATCAAATACCCGTATCAACTATGGCGTTTGTACTAACTTCAGAATAAAAATTTTAAAAAAATCTTGATCTCGTAGATTTGAATATGTCTGATTCCGATGATTCTTTCATTTTCACTTGTAGCTTCCGAAAATAATGTGAAGTATTTTAATTTTAATTGATTTATCCATGCATCAAGTATAATTATACTGATTACATTCACGTTGGTTTTTTTTTTTTTTTATTTTATAGTTTTTGAGTTAGTTTTTCGTTTAAAATATGACAAAGATTTGCACGACGGAGATTGCACATTCAGATGTAGGTCTACACAATATTAGATCAAAAATTTAATAATGAAGTAAATCGTAGAATTTAATCGGATTACTGTAAAGTTACTGTTAAAAAAACATGTAACTAATTATGTTTCCTTAATATCTTGCCCCGAGCTGAGAAACAAGTACTAATTAATTTTATTTTTTTGGATTAACAATAGCAATCAATATACTGGACAATTGATCTACGGTCAAATTAATTACCACGACGACAATTTTTAAAGACAACATAAATATTTAATGATTTCAATACAAATTTATATCAAATCTTTTAAAATTGAAAAAAAGTCCGGTTAACCGGTTAGCGTTTTTGGTATTCGGTATTCGGACGTTCGAAAGGTTAACCGGTTAACCGGTTAATCGTTGACAACACTAGTATAAACGAATCCTGACCAACCACAGATTTCGGACCGACCAATCTAATCTAAATTACAACCTTTTGCTGGTCAAATGACAATATTTTAGTGAACGATAGCACAGATGACACAGATGACTGTGTCAATAGATATAGGAAGATGTGGTATGATTGCAAATGACACAACTCTCCATCCAAGTAGATATGATATGACAAAAACAATTTACTAGTATATTTGATAAAATAAGTTGGATCATACTTAGTGAATCAGTTTTAATTATTATCGACTCCTAGGAGCCGATATTAAGAATTGAACGATGGACAGTCAGTGCTTGAATTTTTCTTGCTACCTGATTGGAAGATATTACGAGACGTGAATAATCAAAGTTTATTGATTGGTTAGGACAATCCAAACCTAGTAAATGTCCTTCAATCCCGTAGTGTATCGGATTTGTCCTCTCTATTTTAGCAATTAGATTTTGCCTGGTCATTAATCATGCATATTCATGATATTGGTACACAGGTAACTTTTATCTATAAATAGTCTTATCTTCTGGAGTTTCGTAAACAACAACGTTAAACGATATATACTACTTCATAACGTGTGACCTCACGTGTGTGGTAAAATTTGTTGATTGATGCACGTGGCTATTCTAGTAAATGAATAAATCTACAAAACGAGAGCACTTTCCATTTTCATCAGCTAAGAGTCGACTTAGCCCTTTTTGAAAGGCTAATGCTTGTTGCACTAAAACACTCAATATGAAGACCTATCACGAAAACAATATCGGTGACTCCAATTCGTTTCGCTGAAAATTCCGAAATAAGTATACTAAGTAAACTATCTTTATGCAAAATTTCCTTATTATTTATTATTAGAAGACCAAGTATGAATAGTGTGATTTCCCTTTAATCTCAGCCATCCAGTCTATTTTCTGATCCCATACTTCTATCTGCTAATATATACGGATGATTAGCATATTAACAATTAAAGTCTTTTGTTTAATAACCTGAACAAAAATAAAAACTCAATCGCTTAAATATGGGTCTAGCACACTAACCACTAAACCTTCACATTGATATAACCCCGAATAAGTACACATTACATAACAAAAAAGCATTACAAAAAGTATCATCAGGTCAAATTAACAAGAAAGTACGATTTGAAAGTACTCGAAGTTACTGACAGCTAGATAAAAGCTAAAAACAATTCGTAATAAAAAATCATGTGTCAGAGACTAAAATCATCTAAAACAGATCCCAGGGATTTAGTATTTTAACGTCATGGACAGTCAAAGAACGCATAAATAGGCGGATCCAGGGGGACCCCCTTTCGTGGGAAAAATTTGGTTGATTATATAGGGAATCATTGAAGCATGACTGGAGCCCCCTCCCCCCCCCCTTTAGGTCAGTCAGCGGTCCCCCCTTAGGAAAAGTTCTGGATCCGCCACTGGCATTACTTGTGCAATGTCAAAAATAAATCTATCAACAGGCAGTAGGATACGTTTAAAGTTAACCTCTTTATAGACAAAAATGAATGTGGGTGTGTCTATTTACATCTCGTTTGAAAGCAATACAAATTTAGTTATGTTTTAATTTGCTGATGACAAAATCGATATTAGTGCCAATGTAAACTATATTCAAAGATCTAATTACAAAATTGTTAAGATAACCTTTATCAATTAGTTTGTTAGCGGTTCGATTAGTTTACATGGATCATCTAGTGATTTCCGCGATTTTAATAAACTATTACCTTAAATTAAGTATGTGAGATACCGTTTTCAATAAGCTTTCTACAGGTACAGCGAAATTTACTAATCAAATCTTTCAATTGTATCTATGAAAGAATTTAGTAAATGTAAAACTTTTAATTTGAATCAGCTGTTTTATAATTATTATATAACTTCAATGAATTTATCAGCAACTATTATCGTTTGAAATAAATATAAGTTTATTTGGCATCTGCCATCTACAAAAAAAAATGATGTTTTTCTTAAGTCATCTAGATTGGCACTAACGAAGTCTGACGAAAAAAAGATATACTAATACTTGTATCTCACATTCGTAATGATTAATTACTTTGGTAAGTTATATAACTTCTTAATGGAAAACAACTTGGCATTAGCTAGACAACAAACATTGTTCTGCTGCAAATATTACAAACAATCCTATTGGGTAACAATTTATCACGCGACATGGCATGAGTTGACAGTGTTCTGCTGCAGATTTAACAAACAATTATATTGAGTAACACGCCATCACGTAACAAGGAATAATTGTACCGAGTTCGTTCTGCTGCAGATAATTTCCATTTTTACTTTTTAAGTTATTGGAAATAAAGTTGAATTATTTTCACTTAATTTCAAAATGTTGAGGCAGAAATATTTTTCGATTTTGTATTTCATTTGCACAATCTATGCGTGCATATGTCAGGATTTAGAGAAGTTTGTTGCCCCAATACTGGACAATCAAAAAGCGCCACTTGTTGCAATAGTTGATACAACAAACATAAGTTCGCATATTGTCCGGTCAATAGAAATGCCGCTTCGGGAGATTATCAACAGAACGATAGGATTCAAAATAAACGAAGAACTAAAAAAAGACATAGTTTCCGGTAAAGTGTTGAGTGACGTAAATGGTCAGATAGAAACCTTACAACACAAGATTGACAAACATATTGGAGATAACCAGGTCAAACTTACTGACGTTAAACAGGACATTGCATTATTAAGGATAGACACAGAAGAGACCGTGTCACATGAAATTCTTGAACAAAAACGGGATATGACCAAGCTTGTCGATACTCTGAAGTCAGATCAAGATGAAAAGAACAAAAAATTATCTAGCAATGTCGTTTCAATGCAGTCAGAAGTACAAAAGAAAGTTGACGAACATATTGAAAATAGCCGAGACGAATTTACTTTACTTAAACAGGACATTGCGACATTAAGGAAAGAAATGGAGATTGTCAATACTGCGAACAAAAAACTGGATGAAAAAGTGAGGAATTTAACCAACAATATGGAAATCATACAATCAGAATTAAGGGAAACCATACTGTCTGTGGATAACAATGCGTCAATTTTAGCAGAGACACTGGTAAAACACTCCAATAGATTGGGTGCGCTCCATTCAAATATCCAAGAATTGACTGTAAACACAGGTGCAATTCAGAGTGATATCAAAAAAGTTGTGTCTACAGCTAATATTAATAATGGATTATTAGGAGGTCAGGACTCTAGGCTGAACGACTTAAATGCTAAATTCAACGCCATGAATTCAAGAGGTAAGTTTACTAGGAAATATACAAATGAATGTACTTTAAAAGATTCTATAAAAGTGTGGACCCAGATCAGTGTGGATCGTTTTGGTTTTATTAGTGTTAGTTGGTTTGACTTGGCTATCAAACTTTTCTCCGGTAATTGATTTATGTTGATGAACCCGCCAGATTTTTCCTGAAATTTATGTTTTTCTAATAGTGTTGAATGTTAAACTGTGTCTATAGTGAGAGACAAATTGGATATCAGATTAGTAGCAAAAGCTTAAAATTAACATAGTTCCCTTCCTTCTATATTTGGTTAAGATTTTCGGAACTGTTAAGCCGATTTCCAGCATGGGTCCATTGTAAACTTTGTGACAGAGTAGTAGCCATAACTTGTTTAGGAAAAATAATAAAACTTATAAAGATGGAAACCGTAGATACACTTGTGCAAAATTTGGCTTTAATGTATGAGATGGTTTCTCAGAAGCTGTATGAGTGTATAATTCATATGGCTTTATTGTATGTCACATTGATATTCATTTCTGATTCAGTTAGGCAATAAAAACTGAATCAAAACTGCAAATTAAAGATTTGATCCCCTTACCATCATTAGTACAATATTTCATTTAAATGTGTAAGAAGATGGTCTGAGAAGTATGTATTTCCATTTCCATTCTCAATTTTATGCATGGTATTTATATACATACTTAATTCTATTGCTTTGTTTTAATGGTGCAAGTGGTAGTGATCTTCTGAGTTTTGGCCATTGACGAAATAACTGTGGTATAAAGACTGTCAATGGATCATTCCTACAATAATCATTACAATTTTAGACAATCACGAAGTTCGTATTTCTAAATTCAGATTCACAAATCGTACTTCTATATCAGTTGGTCTCTGGTGGAGAGTTGTCTTATTGGCAATCCAATTACACCTTGCCATTTTTATTTTGTAATGGATGAAAACTTTATTGTTCCAATTGGCAAGAAGATTTTGCAGATAATTAAAATGTGAAAAATTAAGACAGTACCTTGAACTCATACCTTTGGCCTAGGTGAACTAATATACTAGTATGCAGACATTAGATTTTCTTGTTTAATTTTTATTCTTTCTTGAGAAATGTTTTCTGCATAGACTCCCAAGGCCTGATTGAAATGATACAAGAGAGTTTTTTTTTCGAAAAACAAAATGTATTCTATTAAAATATTTTTTTTCTTTTCATGATTATTTATTTTTCAAGAAGTCAATAAGGATTGATTGTGTAGACTTCCAGATTTATTAAACGCGAACTAAAGCACATTACTGATTTGGAAATGATTTTGTAATGAAAAAGATTTGCAAAGAGCTTATGTCATCACTTGGCGTCCGTCGTCTGTAGTTGTAGTTATCATCGGCCGTAAACTGTTTCAAGAACCTTCTCCTTTTAAACTTCTGGGCTAAAAATAGGACAGACGAGTCAAATGCAGTTTTTGGCTTATATCTCAAAACCAAAGCATTAAAAGAGCAAATCTGACACCGGGTGAACATGTTTAATAGATCGGGATCTATCAGCCTTAAAATTTTCAGACGATTCGAAAAACCCAATGTTGGGTTGCATGCTGCGACTAAATTGGTAATTTTAAGGAAATTTTGCAGTGTTTGGTTATTATCTTGAATATTAATGAAGATACAGATAAACTGTGAACAACACAAATTTTCAGCAAGTAAGATCTACAAAAAATATTATTACAACAAAAATTGTCAATTGACCCCTTAAGCCCCAGTCCCACTAGACCACGATCGCACCACGCTCATCGCGTTCTAAAATAAACTCAGATCGTGTTGAGGTCGCGGTATGAGCGGCATGCAAATGTACATTTTCGTTTCTTTCACGGTGCTACTACGTCCTCATTACGCTTCTACAACGATCCTGCTACGATTATATCACGTTCTCACCGCGCTTTTTCTGCGACCTCACTACACTTATAAAGATGTTTCTACGCTCATCACGTTCTCACCACGACCATACCACGAGTTATCCAATTGCAACACGATCTTTCTACGCTTTTACTGCGATTATACCACGTTCTTACAACGATTATACTACGTCCATTCCGCGATACTACGTTTTGAATAATAACGTCAACATCGTGTCCCATATCAATATAGTTCCATTGGCATTGTTTCTATTTCTGATTATAACGTAGATTTCTCGAATACAATACAGTCATGCCACCTAAATCTTCTTAAACACGTTGGCGTGGTGGTAGGGGTTGATGTAGACGCAGTGGGAGCTTTGATAGTATAAACTAGTGTTGTCAAATCGTACACTTTTGCCTAACCGGTTACTCGGATAATCGTTCGACCGATTAACCGGTTAACCAGTACTTAAAGTGATGTTTGAAAGTCTTTTCAATAGTACCCTACACATAGATATAAGACATACATTTACGTTTTTATAATACCATGAATTGAAGTTTGTCCTTTGGTATTATAAGGCTTGTCTGTGAAGATTCCTGTCGAAGTTTTCATTTTTTAATCAAATACCCGTATCAACTATGGCGTTTGTACTAACTTCAGAATAAAAATTAAAAAAAAAATCTTGATCTCGTAGATTTGAATATGTCTGATTCCGATGATTCTTTCATTTTCACTTGTAGCTTCCGAAAATAATGTGAAGTATTTTAATTTTAATTGATTTATCCATGCATCAAGTATAATTATACTGATTACATTCACGTTGGTTTTTTTTATTTTATAGTTTTTGAGTTAGTTTTTCGTTTAAAATATGACAAAGATTTGCACGACGGAGATTGCACATTCAGATGTAGGTCTACACAATATTAGATCAAAAATTTAATAATGAAGTAAATCGTAGGATTTAATCGGATTACTGTAAAGTTACTGTTAAAAAAACATGTAACTAATTATGTTTCCTTAATATCTTGCCCCGAGCTGAGAAACAAGTACTAATTAATTTTATTTTTTTGGATTAACAATAGCAATCAATATACTGGACAATTGATCTACGTTCAAATTAATTACCACGACGACAATTTTTAAAGACAACATAAATATTTAATGATTTCAATACAAATTTATATCAAATCTTTTAAAATTGAAAAAAAGTCCGGTTAACCGGTTAGCGTTTTTGGTATTCAGTATTCGGACGTTCGAACGGTTAACCGGTTAACCGGTTAATCGTTGACAACCCTACTATAAACGAATCCTGATCAACCACAGATTTCGGACCGACCAATCTAATCTAAATTACAACCTTTTGCTGGTCAAATGACAATATTTTAGTGAACGATAGCAGAGATGACACAGATGTGTCAATAGATATAGGAAGATGTGGTATGATTGCAAATGACACAACTCTCCATCCAAGTAACAATTTATAAAGGTAAACCAATATAGGTCAAGTTTCGGCCTTCAACAAGAAGCCTGGGCTCACACCAAACAGCAAGCTAAAAAGGGACCCAAAAATTACTAGTGTAAAATCATTCAAACGGGAAAACCAACGGTCTAATCTATATTAAAACTAAAAGCATGGCTGAACCGTTAGAGAAAAAGGACAAGAAGTCCTAACTACATACAGATAAACAAAACCTGGAGATATATGATATATTTTATGTGAAAATGACAATGAGAATGGTGGTCGTAGTATGAACGTAGTCAGGTCGTAAGAAGAGCGTGGTGAGGACGTACTATTGTCTTTAACAGCGTGGTGTAAATGTAGTATAGTCGCAGTGGAAACGTAGTTGGGTCGCGGTGAGAACGTGATGGTCGTACTGAGGTCGTAATAATCATGATAACGTCGCTATGAGATCGTGGCGCAGTCTCTTCGAATAGAATCACGCTTTCTCTACGCTCTTGCTACGATGGTACAGCGACCTTTGATATCTTACTACGACCTTAGTGCGCTCTCACTACGCTTCTACTGCGACCTGATTTCGCCACGACCGCACCACGATTGTTTTGAACATGTTCAAAGTTGGCCACGCTCATCACGCTCTTGAAGACCTCACCACGACCGTGATACGACCTAACTGCGATTTACACGATCGTACTACAATCATCAAAATTTGCATTTTTTTACAGATCGTAGTGCGATCGTGGCCAAGTGGGACTGCGCTTTTTAGGAGTTATTGTCCTTTAAAGACAATTTTGACACAATTTGTTCATTTGATGATTTGTTTGCTAACATTTAAAAATTCTTCTCCTCTGAAACTATATGGCCCAATACTTATTAACTGTAACTGAGTGTTTCTTGGGGTTACTGGTTTATAAACTGTATCCAAAGTTTAGATCCATTAACAGACATGGCCGCCATAGCTAAAAAAAGAACATAGGGGTCAAATGCAGTTTTTGGCTTTTATCTAAAAAACAATAGCAGTAACAGTAAAAAGTGAAAGGAACTTACAGTGATACATGATCTCTCTCTTATGAAATTTTCAAACAAGTTCGATAATCCATTGAAGGGATACTGTTGGAAATAATGTATTTCTATTAAATTTTACTGTTTTTGTTATTATCTTCAATATTATAATGGATAGAGAGAAATTGTAAAATGGCAAAAATGTTCAGCTAAGTAAGATCTACAAATTATCGAACAGTCAATTGACTGCGTAAGTAGTAATTGCCTTTGAAACCTTTATTTTTTTTTTACATTTTTTTCATGTAAGTCTATTACTTTTTACAAAAATCATTTTCTCTGCAACAACTTAGCCAAATACTTACAATCTTAATCTGAATGTTCCTCATGGTATCTTGTTTATACTTTGTATCCGAAGTAATAGAACATTGGGGTCAAATGCAGTTTTGGGATTTTATCTCAAGAACTATAGCCAGTTAGAGCAAAGGTGAAAGCGAGTTACTGTGATAAATGGGTCCTGATCTATTTGTAATAGAATTTCCAGATAAGTTCTACAACTCATTATTGGATTACTGTTGGGAATAGTTTTTATTTTTTAAATTTTACTTTTTTTGTTATTTTCTTTAATATTATAATAGATAGAGAGAAAGTAAAAATGGCAATAACTGTTCAGCTAAGAAAGATCAACAAATAAGTAAACATGATCATGATAGTCAATTGACACCTTACAGACGTATTGCCCTTAAAACGTTTTTTTCTTTTATGATAAAATTGAGAATGGAAATGGGGAATATGTTAAAAAGGCAACAACCCTACTCAAAGAGCAGATTAACAAAAAATCATTTTAAAGCAAGGCGGTAGTTTTTAAAATTAGAAAAGGGTCAAATGAAGTTTGAGACTTTCATATCAAAACCAAACGCAGTAGGAGAAAAATTGACATAGGTGAAAGTGTTAAAAAGGAGCATTATAGAGCAGTGATGTGATATCAATTAACAAGACAAATTAAGATTGAATAAATAATGACAAAAGTTGAATTGTTTTAAGGTAGATCATAAGTATATATTTTTTGAGACAGATTTTTTTTATAATTTCCCAAAATATAGATTTTACTATGCTCGTTTCTAAAATTTAATAAAAAGGATGGATCACCGTGCTATTTTTCAAGCTATGAGTCGTTGAAAATTGCCAAAATTTGGTTAGGTTGTTCATGAAAAAACACATTAGTGTGTATAAAAAAAAATTCTATGAGACAGAATTTTGAAATAAATTGTGAGAAGAAAGGTTTCATAATATGTTTTAAGAAAATAAAAAGAAAACATGGTGTCACCGAACTTGTTTTCTTGCTACAAAAAATTCCCTATTACCCCAGTATAATTTTTGTACTAAAAGAGTTATTTCCCCTTAAATGGCTCATTTGAAAAAAAACTAAAAAAATTGATATTTGTTCAAATATTTTGTATAATACGAATAATTAACAAGCTTTCTTTAAATGGAAAAAAAACAGTCTAACCCATTGAATTGCAAATCTGTCTCCAAACTTGCGGATTAAGTCAAATAACTAGACCAATTTTGTACTGTGATCATTGTACAATCCAAGATGGCGGTATACCATGAATCTACCTTAAAGAAGTTACATAATTTTGGAAGTTTTTAAGGCTTCGTGAGTTTCGTCCCTTCACAGAGAAACATGTAGACACAATGACCATTTGTACTTGCGACTCTTCCTATTGGTTTTGTTCTTATTGTTATTTTCTTCCGCGTAATTGTTTTCTTTTGCTGTATTTAAAAAAAAAGATATTGCTTACTAAATTGTTTTTTTTTTTTTTTTTTTGTATATACATATATATTACAGTGTATGCGCTTTTGAAACTGACTCTTGTAACGGCACATTTTTCTCTGGAAGTGTTATCTCCCCGATTACTGCTTTTCCTTCGCAGCCGTAAAAGAAAGTGTCAAATATATTTATCTAAATTGCTAGTTATATCCTCAGAATGTAACGTTTTATTTTGACCGAAGCTATTCTGAGACTTCATATGAGAGTTATTTCACCTTTTGTATTAATAAAATAAGTGAAATACAATTATAACTGGTCAACCGTAAGTGATCGTACTTAGGGTCTTTAAATTTGGGGTTCCTGGTATAAAAAAAAAGACAGTAAAGTCAAGGCTAATATTCAAAATTTATAGTTTTATTTTTTTTTCACTATTATTTTGATTGAAAGTTTGCGTTGACATTTAATGAGAGTTTCTCCCCTTTTACATAACCCATTTACAATATATAGTTAAGATCTACGGTCTATTGATTTGAGGTCCTAGATTGATGACCTTGAAATTGAGGTCGAGGTCATAAGTAAATTGGACGTTCTAGTTTTTTATTTTTGTTTTGATATGTTCGTATGTTCACATGATAAAGCCATATGAGAATCAGTGTCAAGTAACCAATAAAAAAAAAAACAAGAAGTGACATTTTTTAAATACGGAAGTAACAAATTATCTTCTTTATTTTGAAAAAAAAACTGTTATAACACCCTATATTTTTAATGACATTTAAAAGCAAATCTTAATGTTTGTATATCTAAATATATTGTTTCGAGTTGAAAGAACATAATATGTTCTCTGAATAATTGGTTTTTAATTATGCTTACTTTTATTTGGCTACCTGATAGATTAAACAAAAACATTTAGTTAGCAAGCTCACATACCCCGTGACTCTAATGATGATAATAATAATTTTCTCTAAAAAGACCAACTCCGTACTCTACAATATTTATAGTTGTCCGTTTTGATTCCGATTAGTCTTCTGATGTGGGATATTTGTCTCAGTATATTGGAGTTGATACACATACGTATTGCAACTGTTCAGTCCTTACCCTCGTCTCTCTTTCGTTTTACGGGTCTGGGTATTTTATTTGTCTTTATATTTCGGCGTTTGTGTGTCTACTGTCATTCTGTGCTGTTCTGGTTTGCTGGGTTTTTTGTGTGTCTTGGTCTCTATTCTTTCACTAGTTCTACGTTTTCCCCTTTCGCGTTTCATGGCGGTGAGGTTTCACCACTATAAACTAAAAAGATAAATACAAACTCATGTCCTAAAAAATAAGATTACAAATAGGAGACGAAATATGTGGGCCGAAACGATAAGTAATAAACTCCAGCTTCTACTAAAACACCCACCCGTACGATTTTATGAATATCATGTTCGGTAATATGAATCAACGAAATACGGAGACAGTACCCAGCACCTCCAATAACGATCGATCAGATATGGTCTGAGAAATGCCCCTCAATATATTTGTAGGGATACCGATTTTATATCACGGGCTTATTTTTAATTTCTAGAAAAACATGTTTCTTTTATAATGGTTGGGGGAGGGTCCGTGTAACACTTATCAATTCAAAGTTTTAAAAAGTTTTGAAACTTTAGATTTTTGGAATTTTGATCAAAGTTTTAAAATATCAAAATTTTAAATTGTGTAAAAGTTTTGAAATTTTGAAATTTTAACCAAATTATTAAAATATTAAAATTCTAAATATCGTTTATAAATTTGATAGTTTAGGAATTTGATCAAAATTTTAAAATACTAAGCCTAACGTGCAATTTTGATTATTTCACTTTTTGAAAGTTTGATTTTTAAAATTTTTGATTAAAATATCAAAAATAGTAAAGGGGCGAAAAGAGGGGTACCTGTAAACACTGATGTAAACACGGCTCTGATAACAATCATTCTTAGTTATAAATAAATAGCACGAAATATATCAAATCATTTTTAATTACAAAATAAATTATGGAAAGAAGAAGCCTTTTTATATATATAAAACATATTAGACATCACATGGGATAACAGTATCCTGAAATTTTAAGGTTGTGCATCTATCAAACAAAGGACAAGGTTCACTTATGGCACAAAATGGCCTAAAATATCAACTTTATCATAAAACACCAAAAAGGTCTCAAATTGCTTCGTAAATGGGTCTATTTCAAAAGTCTAAATGCTAAATATATCAGTTCTTTTCATAAGAGTACATAATATTCTCCAAAGTAAACCCATTTGGGACATTTTGTCAAAATATGATGATTTTGTGCATTTTCCAGACCTAAAAGCTTTAGAAACACTTTGGCCGCCACCTACGATCCAAAATGTGTTGTAACCAAAAGATTCCAATTTTGATATAAATTTCATTAATATAAAAACTTTTTGGATCGGAGATGGCGGCCAAAGTAAATTATGCCAAAAACAATTAGAATTAAGGGGGAAAAGTACCAAAATTGACCTTTTATTACAAATTGTGTTTATTTAAGCTAGGGGTCATAGCTCGATAATTTGTAAAGGAAAGTGCCAGAAAAAATAATCTTGTCTTAATAGTATTATCACAAGTATTTTTATGAAATTTGGAATATTTTGACCCAATTTAAAAAACAGAAAAAAATCAGGGCCAATTTTAACCCTTCGTGAACCTTCTCCTAATCCTATTTAAACCTGAATTAAATAAGTTGATTTAAATCTCTCATATAAGGTTAGCATTTGAGATAAATAATTCAGAGTTATTTGGTGTCCCCAGTGCCCAACATTTAGAAGTAACAGTGAAAACTGACCAACTCGCATTAAACCAAATAGTATTATTCGCCGTTTTGACGTTCCTGATGAAGGAAGATCCAAAAAAAAGCGCATCGGTCGCATGCAACTTTAAACGTTTTGTTTTCTTTTTTATCGATTGCATGACGATAATAAATTGCCTTTTATGATTTATTTGAGTTCCAAGAAATAACACGGAAGGAATACTTAATGTATAGCGTCGCAATGAACGTTGTACTAGGCGCGCTTCAGCTGGCCCCTAGACAAAAAAGTGTACTGGTTATGTGATTATAGACGTCATACTAAACTTCGAAATATAACAATGAACTAAAATTAAAAGCGTACAAGACTTAAAAGGACAGAGGCTCCTGAATTTGGACAGTCGCACAAATTCGACGGGGTTAAACTTGTTTCGTGAGATCAAAACCCTCCTCTATACCTCTACCCAATAAAGAATGAAAAACACACAGTAATACGAACAGTAAAACGCACTTTAAAAGAAATACAAGTCCTATGTCAGAATAGGAGACAAACGAAACTAATCAAAATGTCAATGATAATAAATTAGCAAAGGACTACTATATATAAAGATAACAGTTACTGCCATACGCCAGCTTTAGACCTCAATTCATGAAGCTGATTGAAAGATTATGTCTTTATTATGCACACTCTCTCCCTGTTGTATTTATTGCTAATTTGTTTCGGAACATACATGAAATATGCGTCACTGGCAACAAAAAATCGATAATTTAAAATAGGTTGTTTACGTACAAATTACGAAGAAACTTAGGATTTAACTCCCTCGGACAAAGTAGCCTTTATAGATGGATTTTGATATGTTTTAACTTCACTTTGGCCAAACACCTCGTCAATTTTTTTTTTTCGGTTCTTATTTTACTTGACTTTCAAATTTCAGTTTTCAGCGTTCTGTAGTTGAATTCTTTACTTAAAATTCAGCGTTTTACATTGTACTGGTTTTTTGAGAGCAATAGTGTATGGCCAAATATGGAAAAAGACATCATGCAGCTGACACTGTGGCTTCTCTTCAAGTACACGCCCATTCTGGCTGGATGTACCTGTGTTCTTTTAGTTTGTTAAAAGTCGATTGTCGTACGATTACTTAAAAATGTTCAAATAACAAAATGCAAATACGGAACGATAATATCCTTTTATATATACAAAAAAAATCCCTTTCCTTTTATTTACTATTTACTAACAGCAGTTGACCCATAATGGAGCTACATGTACGTATATGATAACCAGTCCAAACGTTGTCTAGAAGGGAGCAACTCATTTAACTTTAAAAGTAGGGTGTTATTGTTTTGTCGAAGCGCTAACAATTTTATTAAGTATATCGCTGAATGTAAACTTTAATTTGATAAGAATTTTCAATTGTCAAAATGCCGACACCTACAAATAGATAGATGGGCGCTTAATGTAGTACAGCGGCAACTATTACAGACATATGAATGCTGAAAATAATATTTATGGTATACGTTTATATATGATATAAATGGTTTCAACTTTTACAAAACCAGAGCTATAAGTTTGATATAAACGTTTAATTTATTTGGCCTTTTTTAGTTTTATTTGACTTTATTTGCCTTTTTAACTTAATTGGAATCGAGTGTCACTGATGAGTATTTTGTAGACGAAACGCGCGTCTGGCGCAAAAACCGGCAAAATTTATATCCCGGTATCCATCTATGATGATGAGTTTATTTAGGTACCTTGTAACAGTATCTCGGCTCCAATCTACTAATATTTGGTCTTAGTACTCTTAATTTCAACGTAAATAAGATATAAATATATCAAAAACTTCCAACATTGTAGACTAGCACAACCTTAATTGGGACACCATGCATTCAGTATTCCTACCGTACCAAAAAAAAAAAAAAAAAAAAAATTAACTAAAATCATTGATACTAGGCAATATAGGTTAATTATGATCGTCATACAACCGATAAAAATGAAAACAACGTTAAAAGTTACGACCGAAGCGCTTTTTCTGAATCGACCTTCTTAGGGAACGCTCAAAGCTGAATATTAAAGGCCAACAACTTACAAAGAACAGATTAAAACATTAAAGATGATCGTTCATAATGTACATGGAATGATGTATTCTTTAGCCAACATGATTACAGAAAGTAAGAAGTCGTAGAGCAAAACAGAAAAAAATAGAAATCAAAAGAGATAATACACCGTGTATTGAGCCTTTCTATTGCTTTTAAAGAGTTCAGTAGAAAATATATATACATGCTCAACCTAAACATACTATTTGACCTACTGCGAGTTGTTCAGTTTTTACTGTTACTCCTGTTTCTTTTTATATCCATGGGTGCTAGAAAAACCAGCAAGTAAAAGGGCCAATATCAGATCCGTAGTACGTCTTGTTTTGAAATGAATTCTCTTCTTTTGAGAAATATTTATTTTATCATCCATTTTTTCACCGCTTACAACTGTCTGTCTGTGGTTTTATTTCATATACATTAACTTTTAAGTATCAGTATGTTTTCAATTCATATTGTTTCGTTTCGTTCCGTTTTTATTTCGTTTCGCTTTTTACAGGTACCCTTCTTTTCGCCCCTTTACTATTTTTGATATTTTAATCAAATATTTAAAAAATCAAACTTTCAAAAAGTGAAATAATCAAAATTGCACATAAGGTTTAATATTTTAGAAGTTTGATCAAAATCCTAAACTATCAAATTTAAAAACAATATTTAGAATTTTAATATTTTAATAATTTGGTTAAAATTTCAAAATTTCAAAACTTTTACACAATTTGAAATTTTGATATTTTAAAACTTTGATCAAAATTCCAAAAATCTAAAATTTCAAAACTTTTTAAAACTTTAAATTGATAAGTGTTACACGGACCGGGGAGGGGCAGGACTGATGAATTACAACAAACCTATTTACAAAAAACAAAAACGGTATGACAGACATGAGCTATAGAAAACCACTTAACTACCAGCTACTGACTTGGAACAGGCATATTAAGAATTTGGCGGGATTAAAAATTAGTTGAAAAGCGCTTAACTCCTCAGATCAATACAAAGCACACACACTTTTAACACTTATGAATACCGGACGTAACAGGGTATTTATTATACATCCCTCACAACAATAAAAACTCAAAGTACGGATCTGAGAGTATTTGCAGTATTTTTTTTTTGGCAGCTTTCGTTACATCTTTCTCATGAACTACATTACAAGGATTTCTGAAATTTGATTTCAGGGTTTATATAAGTCATCTATACCGTGTGATGCTTTTTAAGACTCACAACTCAACTACTTCCTGTTTACCGAAATATTTGGGCGGGGTATCATCATTGAGCAGTAGCTCGCACTTTCATTTGTCCTTGATTTATATGCTCTTTATACATGTTATAGACCCTGTAATTTGGAAAATGCAATATTCTATTCTGATCTATTCTATATACAGATTTCGAATTAAGTATAAATAAAGTATTCGATCTACTTATGTAATATATACGGAGTTATCTATAAAAAATATGTTATGCATATACGTAATAATTCAGACACATTTTACTTTACCCTGATACCCTGATAATTGATAAGTGTCGGACTAATGGGTTAAAATTGTCGGATTATTATGCTGTCGGAGCAATTGGTTGTCGGAATATTGTGTTGTCGGACAAATGGGTTGTCCAGTGGCGGATCCAGAAATTTTCATAAGTGGGGGCCCACTGACTGACCTAAGAGGGGGCCCGCTCCGGTCATGTTTAAGTGATTCTCTATATAAGCAACCAAATTTTTTCCCAAAAAGGGGGGGCCGGGCCCCCTGCCCCCCCCCTAAATCCGCCTATGTTGTCGGACCAATAGGCTATCGGATTAATGGGCTGTCGGACTAATGTGCTGTCGGAATAATGGCGTATATAAAACACGTGTAATATTGTAGAACTATTATACTTTTGATTTGTAAAACTTCTTAATGTGTAAAACTTCTTGATTTGTAAAAGAGGGACGAAAGATACCAAAGGGACAGTCAAACTCATAAATCTAAAACAAACTGACAACGCCATGGCTAAAAATGAAAATGACAAACAGAAAAACAATAGTACACATGACACAACATAGAAAACTAAAGAATAAACAACACGAACCCCACAAAAAACTAGGGGTGATCTCAGGTGCTCCGGAAGGGTAAGCAGATCCTGCTCCACATGTGGCACCCGTCGTGTTGCTTATGTGATTACAAATCCGGTAAATAGTCTTATTCGGTAGGTCACATTCATGAAAGGGAAGGGGAATGTAGTTACGACGTAAGGAACATATCCGATATCATTTGTGAAACGGTTATTCCATAACGGTCAACCAACTCGTGATGGCGTCCGTAAAATTTACGAAGGGATGATTTCAACTTCACCATTTGGAACTCTTGGTTTAATAGCTTTCTTGTGAGCAGTAACCCTCTATCTAGAAAATCATGATAGGAAATGCAAGCACGGGAATATCGTATCAATTGGGAGATATATACCCCGTATGCAGGGGCTGCTGGAATGTTGCTACTTAGAAATGGAAAGTTCACAATTGGAAAGCTGAAATTATCTCTTTTGTCGTAAAGTTTTGTTTTCAACCGACCCTCATTGTCAATTTCTAGATGTAAGTCAAGATATGAAGCCGACTTAACTGTATCTGTAGTATCCTTTATCTCCAATTCGATGGGATAGATGCGTTCCACATAGTCACCAAATTTTGAATTGTTTAGTGAAAGAACGTCATCTATATAGCGGAAAGTAGAGTTAAAGGATATTGCTAACTTCTTATCTTTCTTCCTAAGAAGTTCCTGCATGAAGTCAGCCTCATAATAATAAAGAAACAAGTCGGCAAGTAGAGGGGCACAGTTTGTTCCCATTGGGATGCCGACAGTCTGTTGAAAAACACGTCCTCCGAACGTTACAAATATGTTGTCAATCAAGAAATCAAGCATCTTGATAATATCGGTTTCAGAGAATGTTTTGTTTGAATCAGAGTGATTCTTTACAAAGTATGATTTATCCCTCCCTAAGACAAGATACTTGTATATACGTTGGCCATTCTTTTTTATGAAGCAAAGTAATACCAACTCTTTCAATTTGTCTTTTAGTTTGGAATGTGGAATACTTGTGTAAAGAGTAGAAAAGTCAAATGTTTTAATACTGTTACAAGATGAAAGAGAGTTAGATTGTATGTACTCTAAAAGATCTTTGGAATTTTTAAGTATCCACATCTGGTTCACGCCACCTCTAGAATAGGCAGTTTCACAATAACTTTGAAGCCCGTCTTTGATTGCTGATAAAATAGATGTTAATAATTTAGAAAGAGGTTTCGTGGAGCACTTGGAAGACCCAGCAATATACCGATGTTTGTAAGGACACTTATGTAGTTTAGGTATCCAATACAGTGATGGAAGATCCAGTTCTTCATCTTTGGTTGAAATACCAAAGGAACAAAGAACAGACCTATGATTATCCAGGATTTCCTCTTTGGTAAGTGTCGTGAGGGTATATGTTGAGTTTCCAAGTGAATTGTCTATACCTAATTCGTTTATCAAGCAATTAATGTAGTGACTTTTACAGACAAAAACGATGTTATTTGGGGCTTTGTCTGCAGGGACAACAACATATTTATCATGGAGGTCGGATAAGTGTTTAGCAACATTTGGGTCTTTAAAGATTGACGTAGTATGGGCATTGATGGACCCATTCAGTTTCTTAATTCTGATTTGTATTAACGACCTCACTGCCTTAATCCATTCGGATAGAGTGTCTACGTCTTCCTTTTCACGTTGTAACTTGCTGATTTATTTTAACTTGCAGTTGTTCTTCAGAACAACTACTTCTTATTGGTGGGCAGCTACATGTTTTATGTAACGAACGAAGAAAATACGTAATTAACAATATATTTAACATATGACATGGATAAAATCTCTTTGTTCTTACTGTGCTATAATCTGAATAATGCACAGCTAAGGTGTGCATTAACTACCTCAGATATACTGCACAGTTCAAATCTATTCTTACCTTTAGGGGCGTTTCCTGGATTCTTAAAGGGGTGTTACATGTACTCTATAAAATTAAAAAATATCGTCGTTTGTAGCGAGACTTAAAATGTAACGTTGTCCAATTCAAGAATGATCAACCTATTCGCCCCCCTCCAACAAAAAAAAATAAAAAATTAAAACAATATCCGCCATCTGACTTGAAGTTTAACAGAAGTTGATTAATTAAACACTTTGTACAAACATCGTAGTTTGAAAATAAGGGAACAAAATATTGTTGGTGTTTTAATGTCACTATTAAGCGCCACATTTCGGCTGTTTTGTGGCGCCCATTTTTATTGATAGAGGGAGCCAGAGTGTCCGGAGAAAACCACACACCTTTGATAGGAAAACTGACAGTGCTAATCAATTAATACTTGAAAACCCCCATACGGGCGGAGTTCGCCCTCAAACCCTCAGTGTTGACTGTCTAACCTTGTGATTACAGTAGAAGAACTACTTAGACTTTTTGGCAAACGAGGCCTCTGGTGAAAATCAGAAAGGTTTCTCTTGCCTTTTTTATTATCTAAACTGGGACATAAAAATATTTTTTTTTATTTTGCGCACACAATGTAATTAAAAATCTTAAATCAGTGTTTTAAAAGCAAAAAAGATAATAACGATTTTTAATAGTTTCTGCCAAACAAATAAATCATGTATTTAAGAATATTCAAATAAACAAAATCTGATTTGAATAAGTTTTAGACTCAATACATTTGGGGTCGGGGGAGGGGTTACAGATTGGAAAGAGACTCGTTGTTTCTGTTTACCTAACATTTTAAATTTATGTACTACATCTTGGTTCATCTTTCTCAGGCTAAGCATATCACTAAGGAAAGAAAAGCAATTAATCTTCACTCAATAACACCGATTTGAAAGTACAATATGTCAAAGTATTAATAGTCACTTATTTCCAAAAAACTATTATGATTAAATTTAACAGAAACGATCGAAAAAAATACAATTAAATCGCAAATAATGTAACAATTTAGGAAGAAGTCTAAATATAAAAAAAAATAATAATTTAAAACTTACCAACCTCTATTATATAAAGGCTCATTTCCCTTTCTATACTCTACAAGAAACTTTCCTATGAGCCGTGGATTGCGGAATAACGTTTTTATATTTCTAAAACGTTCACATAAATTAATGGCGTCATGTGTTAAAACAGTAATTGGCCAATCAAATCGGTATATTGGATTTAATTTGCACGGCTCGTGTGACCTTTTAACCAGAATTCCTACGTCGTACGGGTTAATCAGGGTCACCCAAGCTATCAGGGTCACCCAAGCCGTGCAGATTAAATCCAATATACCGACTTGCTTGGTCAATAACTATAACGAAATTGCATTACACATTTTAAAAAAGTAACATTTCACATTTATCAAGCTGGAATGTAGAAATCCATGCAATAGATGTAGAAAATACATGTTACAAATTTAGAAATAACGTTTTAAACATTAAAGAAACTGCATGTAACAAATTAAGAAATTGCATTCAACAACTGAATAATTATGGCGGATATGCCCTTCCATAGCAATAAACCATAATGATAGTTCATAAGGATACAAATGAATTAATGTACTATACAAACATGTACTGTTATATCGGTTTATAATTTAATTTTGCATGTAACGCGTCTTCTGATTGGCTGACGTTATTTTGTTATCAGCCCATAGACATAATTTAGTCATGTGACCGTGACGTCATCAACGTTTTTTCATGGTTTTCTACGGTTTGAAATGGAATTAAGAATTAAATTATAAGTAATATTTTTTTTTGTCTATTCGAAATATTTAAAAACAATGAAAAAATGTGGTGCACACTGTTAAATAACCCGCTACGCGCGTTATTCAGTGTGCACCAAATTTTTTATGTTATTTCTTCATAGACAGAAAAAATATTACAGTCATTCCTTAAATAACTTCTTTACTTATTATGTAAAACCTATATTGAAAACAAAATAAATGAGTTTCACGAAATGCAATTGCTTAAATGATAAAAGAAATATAGTCAGTTAGTAAGCATACATATGTATGATTTTTCAGGAAAAGATATTTCACACATATCTATACTATTGTTTTTAATATAATATGTTTTATAAGGTAAATAAAATTGTTTTCATAACATTCAAATATATTTTTTTCAGTGGCCATGACAGCTCATCCTTTATTCAATGGAAAGTTACAAGGCATTATAAAGTTTGACGACATCACGTTTAGTGTTGGCATCAACAATCTACCAACATATAAAAGTACCGGGAAGTTTGTGGTGGAGAAGGAGGGACTATACATGATAGCGGTTTCAATCAACTCCTATACTAATATTGCTAAATACTACATTTACCTGAATGGTAATGCGATATCGCACACATATATTGCTTATACCAGTAGTAATCCTTCTTCAATGTCACATACCGGTACTGTTGTTCTAGTACGACAGTTACATCCTAATGATAGTCTGTGGGTATACTATCCTCTTACATCTTATAATATAGTAGGCGGGAAATGGTCAACACTTACCATTGTAAAAATCAAATAAAACAATCACTAACATCTTAAGCAAAATAATGTCCGTGTTTACAGACAAAAAACAGATTGTAATTCTTTAATCACATTTATATGACTTTCCACACTAAAATTATAACCATCGCTATATAGAACTAGAAAGGGTGTTACAATGAAATATATCTATATACTATTAAACGAGAAGACCTCATTTTGTGTGTCGCTTCTCTTCCTTCCACGATAAATTAATCATCATGCCTCTGTGTTCTCTAGGTAACATGCATAGTCGCATTTGTCATCCATTCTTATGATTATTCAGATGAGTTATTTTTGGAGAAAAACGACAAAAAAAGGAGTCCGGATATTGCCGATTCCGTCACCAGACTGATTTTTAGTCATAGATAAGACTTCCGGTTTGAAACATGCACAAGTACAACCAATTGTATGAAAGATAACAAAAATGAAAAATAAATAAGCCAATCAGAGCGTTCTCCATATCATGGTGTTTAGATCGCAAGAACCACAACTATTATACCTCCTTAGAGAGGACAATTATTTTTCGTGTTTATCTACATGTAAACTTACTACGATTATACTACTTTAATATATAGACTCTATGTATTCTGTCTACTGTTTTCTTTGAAATGTTTACTTTTTAAGGGGTCATACCAGTTACATATATATTAAAATAAGTAAAACATGTGGAAACAAGAATGTGTCCATAGTACACGGATGCCACATCGGCACTATATTTACTTAGTTTCGAGTTGATTGGACTTCAACTTTATGTTTGAAGCGGTGCAAATTTTTAATTTAATTTGACTTTTACCAAAAGATGCATTGTAGCAAAGGAGAAGAATAATTGTGGTCTGAGGCCAGAAACACGAAAATAATTGAATTTAACAGAAAGGAAATAGGGAGAGGGCTTTTGATACCTTTTATGAAATTCTCCATACATAATATCTTTTACAAAAAATCATCCTACATCAGTTCACAAACTGTATATGCCCGCGATTTCGCGGGTGTGTTCTAGTGTAGTTGAAATTATGACATATATATCATGCTTTATAGAATTATAGAGTTCGTGAAATATATGTCTGAATTAGGTTAAAAAAAATTACAAAATAAATGTGAATTTTGTTATATTTATGTAGTTGAAGATCATGGCCATTTGTTAACTTTTTTATGTATTTTGAATGTGTTGTGTCGTTGGGTTGCTTTTTTGGGGCACAAATTCTCTCACTTTCTTTTGTTGATTAATCATATTATTTTTAAAAACTATACCTTGAGTTAGTTTTCGCAAGGTAAAGATGATCCCAAATTCCGGTCATAGGTTTGTAAATACAGTTGTACTTTTAAGAAATGAAGTTGCAGAAAAAGGCTGACATGGTTAACCAAAACAGGAAAATATGACGCAATACATTCAGTGCTGCTCGTATCAATATTTTAATCATTGTGAGATTTGGGAAATTTGCTGTACTACTGCTTTTCGGGAAATTCAAGAATATTTTTTTTAATTTTGTGTCAATATCGCCAGCTTTTATTTAAATGTAAGCAAGACAACATTTAAACATGAGAGGCTAATGTCAAACATGATCAGACAATGTAAAGCACGATATGTCAATGTAAAACATGATTGGACAATGTCAAACATGATAGATCAATGTCAAACTAGATAGATCTATGTCAAACATGATTGGAAAATGTCAAACATGATAAGATAATGTCAAACATGATTAGATAATGTCAAACATGATAAGATAATGTCAAACATAATAAGATAATGTCAAACATGATTGGACAGTTTTAAGAAAATACAAGCTGCTTAACGATTTCCTTTATTTTTCAAGATTGGGGTATAGTGTTTTGAAAACAACTTTCGTTGCTTACTTCTATTCACGGAGTTCCAGTAAAACCTTCAATTTTGTTCATATTCTTTCCATTTAGAAAAGAGGGGCAAACGATACCAGAGGGAGAGTCAAACTCATAGATTGAAAATAAACTGACAACGCCATGGCTCAAAATAAAATGACAAACATACAAATAATAGTATACAGAAGACACATCATAGAAAACTAAAGACTAAGAAACACGAACCCCACCCAAAACTTGGGGTGTTCTCAGGAGCCTCGGAAGGGTAAGCAGATCCTGCTCCACATGTGGCACATGTCGTGTTGCTTATGCTTACAAATGCGGTAAATAGTCTAATTCGATAGGTCAAATTCGTGAAAAAGGAATGGTATTGTAGTAACGACATAAAGAACATATCCGATATCATCTGTGAAACGGTTATTCCATAACTGTCAAACAACTCGTGATGGCGTCTGTAAAATTTACGACGGGATGATTTAAACTTAACCATTTGGAACTCTTGGTTTTAATAGCTTCCTTGTGAGAAGCAATCCTCTATCAAGGAAATCATGATAGGAAACACAAGCCCGGGAATATCGTGTCAATTGGGAGATATATACTCCGTATGCAGACGCTGCTGGAATGTTGCTACACAGAAATGGAAAGTTCACAATTTGGAAGCTGAAATCATCTCTTTTGTCGTAGAGGTTTTTTTTCCACCGACCCTCATTGTCACAATTTCTAGATTTAAGTCAAGATATGAGTCAGACTTAACTGTATCTGTAGTATCCTTTATCTCTAGTACGATGGGATAGATTATTTAAGAATTCGTTTTGCCTCAATCATCACAGTAAGCATGCTTTAACGTGTTTAATATGTTTTTATTGTAAATCATATAAATTGTTTTAACGAGTTAAATTCACTGGAATGTTCATTCTCAATTATAGAATTGTTTTAAGTAATATGTACTGTTTGAGATAGAAACTTTTCTGACGATGCAAAGTTTTACATTAAAATCTACGTTTGGACATTAAGCTGTTTGCAATGTGTTTTCTTGTTAATTCGATTACATGAAGTAATTGGAAGTTCAATATTAGTAGTATTTTTTTACAATTTTAGTCTTAATTAATACCAAATAAAGTGTATAAAATTCAAGATTTGTTAGCTTAATAACTGTATGAAATTCTTAATTTGTGATTGTTGAGATTTATTTTTATATTTATATACTAGCTAGCTCGTTTTTCCTGTGTGTATTTGTGTAAACTGACAGTCGAAATTCTGTTTCTAAATATGTTTTATGTTTTTTCCGTCGTGTATATGCATGTAATATTTGCCACTGAACTACTCCAACAACTGATCAACCATGTAAGCACCATAATCCAATTAACCAATATATAACTTTATATCAGAAAATGACACGAGTTCCCCACATGATAATCTGTGTATCTAATTATAGTTCAATAGTCGAAGTGAAATCATGTACAATTTTAAAATATATTAAATGTTGTATCCAACTGTGATGCTGGTTTCAACGTCGCTTTAACCATAAGTCTCATGTTATGCAGTTTGCTATACACGTGTAATAGCACAATATGATTTGTGAGGAATTTGACACTGCAGACTCTGTAATAATCATTTTATTCCCATTATCAATCAATCAGTTAATTAGTATGAGAATCTTCGCAGGACATCAAACTGTGAAATTATTGTGTGTCGATATGCTCAATAGCTTTATGCACTGTTTTAAACTTTTACATCTGATAAAAATCTGAGGTCAAATGTGTCAAAGGTTCCTGTTTGGTGAATGTTATCTTAGTGCAGTGTCAGTAAACTGTAGATTCAATAATAACTTTGTCATGGTACCATTGCTACTAAACGAAAAGGTTTTAATGTAATATATTTATTATGAAAATTACACTAAATAAAATGAAAACGTATATCCTGTACTAAACATATAAAACATATCAAATTGTTTGGCCTTGGGAAATCACTCAACTATCTGACGAATAATTTTGCTCCAAGACTTTGTCAGGAAGCGATTCTTTCGTGGAAAGAACACCAGCTGACAAGCCACTACGCTCAACTTGAACAACACAACTGACAAAAGAATGACAAAGCGAAGCTTCATCTGACGGTCCATGCGTGGCAGTGGACCAGCCCCCGCGTGACGGTGGGCTACAATGTTTTAAGGTGTTGAGTTGAGGTTGGAGATGTTAAATGAAAAATGCTTGGAAAATGAATGAAAAATATGAATGATAAGTGAAACATTTGAAAAGGTTCACTTGTTGAGTTCTTTCCCTTGTCATTGAAATATTGAAGGTGAATCATGCGGTGGGGTAGGATGGAGGTTGTTTTGAGAATAAGTTTTAAAAGCTGTTGCCACAAGGAGCAATTACTAAGACTGTGATTCAACTTGTGTTTCATGTGACACATATATTGTAAAACTGCAAGCACGCAACTTTAGTTAACCTATATTTATTATGACCTCTTAACCGATATTTAATGTCGAGAAACGGGTTAAGAAAAGTCATCAGCACCATTAAACAGCTGGTAATAATCAACTCGTCTATAAACCATGATTATACAATCCTATAATCTACCATGAATAGAAAAATAAAGAATATGTCAACGAGACCACAACCATCGACATAAACAATCTATTTTATCTAGAGGTCACTACATGTATTTAAGGTGGT
The DNA here is from genome assembly GCA_037788925.1 of Mytilus galloprovincialis. Taxonomy (NCBI): domain Eukaryota; kingdom Metazoa; phylum Mollusca; class Bivalvia; order Mytilida; family Mytilidae; genus Mytilus; species Mytilus galloprovincialis. The sequence continues at coordinate 20,517,290 of CM075332.1, forward strand.
ATGGGTGTCTAAATTAAAAATGATAGAATTTGTTCATACTTTGCCAAAATGTAATTTTTATTGATATTTGTTCAAAAATATAACAAAAATGATAGGTCACCGCGCATTTTCTCAAGCTACAGGTTGTGACATTTTGTATGGATTGTACAGGAAAAAACATCATTATGTAATTAAAAGCTAACTAAATGATAGAATTGTAAAATAAAATACGAGAATATAGCTTTAAGTAAATGCTTTGGGAATATCAAAAGAAAAGATAGGGTCACCGTACGTTTTTTTCTGGCTACAATACCAAATAGCAAAATTCCATGCAGATTCCTACAGAAAATGCACTGTTTTAGAGGTACTTCCCCTTAAAATGCCAATTTTAAAAAATCAAGTACAAATCAAGTAAAAATAATGTACACGTTTACCGATATTAATATTTAAAAGTTATAATCATAAACATTTATTCTTTTAAATTGAAATTCATATGCATTCCTGGATCAAATTTTGCTAACATTATTAAAAATCTGGACCCTAGGTTCTCTAATCCTTACAATCCAAGATGGCGAAAGGCACCCTTAAGGAATTACGGTAATATTATTTTTCTTTCCATGAAGAAATAACATAAAAAAAATGTGGTGCACACTAAATAACCCGCATAGAAGAGTATAGGTTATTTCAGATTTGAGGTCTATAATATTCTTAAAAAATACTCAAAGAAAAAGAAAGTAAGGTACATATAAAACTGAAAGCAGGCTCAAAGGTACATAACCTTCCACATAATATATGGAATAATGACAATAGTTCAGTTCGCTGTAATTCCCTTCTTTGAACTTGTTGACTTGGTTACCATCTTACACTCTGAATTTTGCTTGACAATTTCCATTCCTTTTTTCCAACAGTAAAGCGTTTGGTACAAATGTATCTTTCAATGAGACATTGACCCAACGAGGAAAATTTAAAGGCGACCCAGAGGGCAAAATACAGTATGTAACGCTATTTAAAGTGTCTATAAAAATCTTTAACTCAAAATCGTTTCCGAGTCTATAAAAGTGGTAAAAAGTAAAATCACAAAAAATACTGAACTCAGAGGAAAATCAAATTGGAAAGTCCCTAATCACATGGCAAAATCAAATGACAAAACACATCAAAAACGAATGGACAACAACTGACCAACAACTGTAATATTCCTGACTTGGTACAGGCATTTTCAAATGTAGAAAATAATGGATTAAACCTGGTTTTATAGCGCTAAACCTCTAAAAATAGATTTCCAATCACCAAAAAAAACACATTAAAGATAAAGCATACGTCAACTACGAAGAGATTCCAAAATGCGGACTTGCACATGCAAAAATTTTTGTTGTTAGAATTGATTCAGTCTGACTACAATCATATCGTTCACTTTATTCCTTTAAAATATGTGTGTGTCTCTCGTGTTAGACAAGTTTAATAGATCTGAACATATTCCATTAAGGGCTCAGTAAGTAAGCATTCACTCAAATCTTTCCCGGCCATACAAAAAAAATCGTTATTTTTACTAGTGACAGTTAAGAACATTGTCTGGTAGTATCCAAAATACAGCAACTTATAGTCCAGTAATTCGATATTCAAACTATTAAATTTCTTGAGATGGCATTGTCCTTACTGTAAACATTAAAATAAAATGGGCAAAACAGTTTCATTAAATTGCATTCAAGTTCTATATTTTATTTCGTACGTTGATAAAAAAAACATTTCATTCATTTATCACGTTGAAATTTTCATCCAATAGCGCTAAACTATGTATGAAAGGAAACCCAAACTCAATGATTGACTGATTCAAATTTGCATGAAGGTTAATATACATATGTACGAATATGGCCATTTACTCAGTTTTTATGGTCCCGCAACGAAGTTTTCGGTGCCATATAGTTTTACCCTTGTCCGAAATTCCGTCTTTCCGTCTTTCCGTCATTCCGCAACAAACCATTATACGAAGTTTTTTTCTAAACACCTTCAGATATTGGGCTGATTTTTGGTATGTGAGTTCATTATGATGAGTTACAGATCAAGTTTAGGTTTCGTTCCGCTCCACTAATTTTTGCCGAAATTACGGGCTTTGGACTTTGAGAAATTGTTGAAAATCACATTTATACGGACTTTTTTTCTAAAGGCCTTCAAATATTTGGCTGATTTTTGGTATGTGAGTTAACTTTGATGAGTTACAGATCAAGTTTAAGTTTCGTTCCGCTCCACTAATTTTTGCCGAAATTACGGGCTTTGGACTTTGAAAAATTGTTGAAAATCACAGATATACAGACTTTTTTTCTAAACGCCTTCAGATATTGGGTTGATTTTTGGTATGTGAGTTAACCATGATGAGTTATAGGTCAAGCTTGAGTTTCGTTCCGCTCCGCTTATTTTCGCTGAAATTACGGGCTTTGGACTTTGATATATTATTTAAAACCACATTTATACGGTTTTTTTCTCTATTCCCCTCCAGATTTTGAGCTGATTTTTGATATGTGAGACTACCATCATGTTTGTGTCCACATGTGTTTATATTGAAATAAATTGCAGATTTTTCAACTTTTTGGGACGGGGCCATTCGTGTCGCTTTGACACATCTACTTTCACTTCTAATACGTGGTACAAATAGATCTGAAGGAGTAAGTATTTTTTATCAGATTGGGTCAAACTTAAATCGTACATAAAGGAACATACAAATAAACCAGTTAACTAAACAAAATGGTGCAAACACACAAAACTCAAGAATAAAAGCAATTACTTACAGCAAGCTCAAAGCATATCAATTAAAAACGGTCAAATGGAATTTAAAACCACATCATCTTATTCTAATAGAAAGTGCAAAATCCTACAGATTTCAGTTACCCCCTATTGTGAACTTTCTATTTAATGTAGCAACATTCCCGTAGTACATGCATATGGAGTATATATCCCAATATATACGATATTATGAGTTTGCGTTTCCTACTATGAGTTTTTGGATATTGGTGTTTTCTGTGAAAAAAACGATTATTTCAAAGACAAATTTAGGAAGTACAAAACACGTCATATCACAAATATTTCTTATGTTCTTTAATGATTTCAGAGGAGATGCGGCTCAATGAAATCGGTCTCTTCCTTTAGTAGTATAAAGACTAATAATAAGAAAGCATGTGCATTATATACAGGCTATATTCGTTTTGCTCTTCTCTAGGTAAACTCTAAAGCATTACATTAGGAAACGTCTCCTTGCATTTCAACAAAAATATTTTTCTAAAATAACACTAGGTACAGTTCTTGATGAGGATGAAAAGATCCAAAAAATAAGGTTTATTTGAATAAATACAACAAACCATCTTCGCTAGCCAAGGGTTCCTCTCCACCCTGTCCTCTCCACCCTTAGCAGATTAACACATTAAGCAAACATTAGTTATAACAATGTTGCGCCATCTATCGGTAGATTAAAGTCACGCCCATTCCGAATACATTATTCTTGACCAATGGTAGCACTTGAACTCTTCCATTTGGAGGTAAAACACGGTAGCATCTAGATTCTTCACACTTGGTAAAGCAGGAAACGAAAATATACGTTGACATTCATGCATTTGTGCAAGAAACATGCATAGAAACTTCAATTAGTCGATTAAAAACAATCAAATTGTCACTAAATATAGTCATATGTTTCGGGATTTAAAGACTTGTTGCACAATAAGCACGTGGTAATTGTTTATATGCACATTTCTACATTTACACGTGATCATGTTCTAGGCACTTTTTGATTGGATGCAGCGAGTTTCGACTGCAACCAATGAAAATCATTACCTTGTGTCTCCGAAATTCTATCTCAATCCGCCTGGAAAGGAGGGAAGTGGATCGTAACCCTTGGCTAGCAACGATGACAACAAACATGCAGAAATAAGTTTTAAAAAGTGTATTCGCAAACCTGATATTATAACCGAATAGATAAAGGTGTCTGTCAACGCTGTGTTAACCTCAACAAATTCAAACTTTATATTTGATTCATAAATATTAGGACAATATACAAGCATATTCTTCTAAAAATCCAACTTCCTCAAGAAAAAGCTTGAAAGGTATCACAGTTGCTAGGACTTTCATTGAAATCATGGATTCCTCGTTCACAGGTTTGATCAGTCATTATATGTAACGTATGAGCACCAATGAGCAAGGATGCGTACCCAAAGAAGTATTTAAATTTTAAACGGTGAAGAATGAGAAAAATATTTGAGTGGTTAATAACTATTCAACATTGATTTTAACTGACTTGTGAAAGAATGATAACACTATATATTCTTTCAATTTTAAAAGCAAACAAAAATTTAGCAACAATCTTTTGGTTATCAGTCAGCGGTCATGTGTTCGCGTATTGCTTTATTTTTTAAAGAAAGCAACTTGTTTTTTGTTTTTTTTATTAAATAAGTATTGTAGGAAACGAATACACAAAGGGAATCAACTGATCATAGATACCAAGCTTTAAAATGTGTACGACAGACACGAGTTTAATCCACGAAAGACTCATCAGGGACGCTCGAATTAAAACAAATACCAAATAAAGTACGTAGTTGAAAAGCATCGAGGATAAACAAACAAAAAAATGCTAAAATAATAAATTCTTACGGATGTTAATGATGAAACGTTATCTTTTCGGAAATTTCAACAGTATTTCATTTCTCATTTATATCAAAGTACTGTTTCATCTCCTAGCCTTTAACACACCAACACCAACAAGTACAATGCCCACCCTTTCCCCCAAAAAAGATGCAATTTGTTCATTATATTAAGCTCAGAGAACAACAGTTATATAAAATTAAACACAGAGACGGATTAAGGATGAGGGGGCGCGCCCTCTTTTTTGTACAAATTTGGTATCACTGAAGCATGACTGGAGCGGGTCCTTTCTCAGACAGCCAATGTCATCAAAATCATCGCCGCAATATAGCCGTTTTGTGCTAATGCGGCGTAAAGCAACCAACAATCAATCAATCAATCATCAAAATCAATTATGATTTTTAAAAAGAGTGTTTACATGTACTTTTAATATTGAAGTAAGTCTAAAGCATCAATTTTGACAGTGTCATTTTTATGTGTCCATTGAGGAAATTTATATCCGGATTATTTGCGGTATTCGAGGTTTAATTTATTCAAAATCCGTTAAGAGTTAGGGGCGATCAGACGATTGAGAGTTAGGGGCGATCAGACGATTGAGAGTTAGGGGCGATCAGAAGATTGAGAGTTAGGGACGATCAGAAGATTGATTGTATTATGGTACTCTTTGTTTGTCCATAATAAATCAATGACCGTAGTTTATCTTTTGACGTCTCCTTTAAAAATAATTGTGGTGATGTTCAGTGGTTGTGGTTTGTTGATGTGGTTCATAAGTATTTCTCGTTTTTTTTTTCATAGCGATAAGACCGTTGGTTTTCCTGTTTAAATGGCTTTACTCTAGTCATTTTCGGGGACCTTTCTAGCTTCCTGTTTGGTGTTAGTACCCTAAGTTAGCACCCGGATTAAATAATTGATTTCAATTGCCTTTTTCTCTTTATGCTATTTAAAGACTGCAGGCATTACAAATGAAAATAAACCCCGATGAAACAGTAAACCAACAATATGTCTTTTATACCAATAAAATCAGACAAGTCCAAAGAATGTTAACATAAAATTCAGAACAGAAGTCCCTAATGAAATGGCAAAATCAAAAGTTCAAACGCATTAAACAAATGGATAACAGCTGTCATATTCCTGACTTGGTACCGGCATTTTCTTAATAAGTAAAAAATGGTGGATTATACCTGTTTTTAAAGCTAGCTAAACTTCTCACTTGTATTACAGTTGCATCAAATTCTATGTAAAAATGTTAAATAAAATAATAAGTAGTGGGTTTTCCCAGGTTAAACCGTGTAGTTGTTTATTTGTTTTTACACCATGTTGTTGTTTATATGATATTTTATTTAAGTAGTGACATGTTAATTCATTTGTATCATTAGTGTGGTACGCCTTCTTTGTAGTACGTATATTGTGTACTCATGCGCACCGACGCCAAATGGTTATTGTATCACTAGATTATGAATTTGTTTATTAATGTAATAGGATAATTTGTTGCGCTTCTTTGTAAGTACGGTTTTCTTATTTATTATTACAAACTTTTGTTTACATTTTAAACCGAATATGGACGTAATACAAAGAATAGTTTTTAAAATTAATTTTATTTTTTCAAATAAGTTTACTAACAGAGACACATCAATAATTTACTTTACGACTGCCTTACGGTCAATACACACCTAGATAAATGAAAAACCTCGATAGAGCCCGTTTATCAATTGTTGAACTTTTTATATTCAGTGTATACATATTTATCAGACTTGTTCACTTTTCGTTATTGTGCATCACAGTAGGATTTTTATTGTGCATCACAGTAGGATTTGAGACACACTGTTTTAACATATTTCATTCTGCATTTAGATAAATTGAGAAACATTCAATTACGTGTGTATGTATACACGTTCTTGTACACATTATTTTTATTTATTTCCACATTTTAAAAAAAGTTTGATTTTTCTTAAAAACTTGTGTTCGACTAACCTGGACACTTTTTTGTGCAAGTGGTCGTAATTTATGCAAGATCCTCTCGTTATTTATGTGAGTGTGTATCAGTGAAAAGGTGCCTCCTTCTTTAGTTTTTATTGATCTCTGTACGTTTACCACCTAAGCCCTCCTTGTTTTTCTAATAGTTGAAAGTATTTTTTGTATTTCACTGCATTGCTTGTCATTTCAGTCACCTTTGTTATTCTGTTTATAACCCATCGATTCCGTTCAGCAGGGTTGTCCATTTAATGCTTATTTTTTTCAACCGGAAATATGGATAGTTCATTTAGTCGAGCTGCTTGACTTTTCTTTAAATCATTTAGTTTTATTATCAAACTTGGACTGTATTACAGTGTTACATTTATGTCAGGTTTAAAAATGTGGTAACTAAGAAAACGTTAAAAAAAGGAAGGTTACATTATATTTCCAATTTTTTTTTTATACTGTTGGAGTTCTTGTGTATCAATAATTTTCGATGAAGTTAATATTTACATAATTTGTATTAATGATTCACGATGTGACCGCTACGTTGAGTAAACAAGTGATGCGTCATGTGACATTTTTTACATATTAATGTCTTTTGATTAATGTTAATTAATGAGTGTTTTATTTCGCATGGTGGTAGGATTGTAAGACATACAGTTACATGTAACCACTGCGGTTATTTTTATGATATATATATATATATAGATACAAATTATTACGTAACAGTTGTGGGTTATATTCCGCCTAAAATATATGAAAAACCACAATTCTATTGTTATATTAATAAAATTATAATACGATAAAATTCTTCCGCCACGTACATAAATATATTTATTTTCTAAATTCTCTTCGTTCAAACAAACATTAAATTATTTATATACTAGACTATATAATTTCTATATACCTCGGCCCAATCTGTTTCTCATCTCATTCATAATAGAAATAACTAAAACTTGACACTAGTTTTAGAACTTGTCAGGCACGATGAACATTCTCTTTTATATAATAACAAATAATTGCAATACATGTTTATCAAATGATAACAAATAACAAAGGTTTGTAATTGTGTAAATACAGTCCACTTCACAGAATAAGTGAATAAGTTGCACTCAACAATCTACAAAAAACAAACAGAAAATGTTACAACAAGTATTTAATACTGTTTTCGAATATATATGTGCTTAAGTATCAAAATAATAACTAACAAAAACTACGCGTGAACATGCGAATGGTCAACGCTCTTATCGATAATTTCAAATCGAGTCCACCGTATTTAAGTCCACTCAGGTTTATAAACCGGTTACAATTCTATTGTTATTGTTTTCGAATATATATGTGCTTAAGTATAACTAACAAAAACTACGTGTGAACATGCGAATGGTCAACGCTCTTATCGATAATTTCAAATCGAGTCCACCGTATTTAAGTCCACTCAGGTTTATAATATAAATATATTCTTTATACCTCAGCCCAATCTGTTTCTTATCTCATTCATAATAGAAATAACCAAAACTTGACTGGCACGATGACCATTCTCGAATGTACATTGTAACAAAGAAAGAAAGAAATTGCAGTAATAAATGATATAAACCTAAAGATTTTGAAACTAATAAGCGTTTTTTTTTTCAAATTGTCGCTTATATAACCGTCTTTCGCAATATCAGATTTCCACCTTCCGTGAATCTTTACTAATCTGTCCGAGACACCAGAGTTACTAGCGGCTGAGCAACCGCCTGCCCTAAAACTATGTGTACCAAAAATTCTTGCGTTTAAACCTATTTCCGATAGAGCCCTTTTACAATCTCTCTAGTCCTAGTATAAGATAGTTGTATATTCTTTTTTCTCAGCTTACAGTTGTTTGTACTTTTACAATACGATTAAGCTCTGAACACAAAATCATCTGAGGACCTGTCTATTTTAGCTTATCTAAATAATCACTTAAAATTTTAACAGGACAGTGTGCTTGATCAAGTTTAGCTATCAAAACGGTTTTTCCTTTTCTATATCAATCGGTTTTGCTACTTTCAATACAGATATCAATATGATCGTCTCCGAATGTAATGTTCTTAGCTATAATCTGGCATAATTCACTGTACCTTAAAAATCCTGAATAAGCCAGAAAACACATAGTTAATAATCTAAGATTTTTTAACGAACTATTTGTACCGCCAAATTTCTTAAAAAGACTGAGCATGATGTTTGCATTCATCGGTTCTTTTTTCTGAATAGGCCTATTAAGCTTTCTTTTAGATGCCTCCACAATACAATTAACTATATCCGAGACGCATGGGTCTTCAAACCCAGCTAAACTGTGAGCCCACTTTATAGCGTAACATGCAGCTTCTATAGTACTGTAGTGTTTAGCAATTTGCATTAGATATTGAAGATATAAACTGACATAAATGTCATTGGCAGGAAGGACAGACTTGATTTCTGTATACTTATCAGACCACACTACAAAACGCTTAAAACTGTATGCATATTTAACAGTTGTTTTTTTCTGGCTTTAGAATCAATAACTGAATTCTTCATTTTTCTGAACAAAATCTTAAGTTCTGTGTGCTTTACTTGTGTGTCATTTTTCCAAAATCCTGTTGAAAATATTTTCTGTAAAATAATCATAAATTAATCAAATATTTACCTTGAAATATCCGTAACTGCTCAGCATACAATAAACAGAAAAAAATAGGTCCAGTGACCATAACTATACCCAGTGGTATCTACAGGCCAAGTGGCCCCAAAACTATCGTCAAGTGACACACTTTATACACCAATCGGCTTCTGTAAGCCAACATCTCTGAATAGAAAACCTCCAGTGAGTAAAATCTGCAAACAATATATAATAAAAAGTTATCACAAATATCAATCACTAGTAGCTTTCAAACGAACAGATAAAATTCTACCCTTGAATTTTCCGTTCGCAAAAATAGAATTTAAATTGTTTCCAGAAACTAGAATTCTGTCTACATCGTTAAATTCAAGCACGTCTAACACGTAAGATCTGTACTCTGCATTTTCATCAAAAATTAATGACCAGTAAGGAGATGACAACCAACTCGGAACTACCAGTGTTCCCTCTGCTTTGCATCTAAGCAAGTGGTTTATGCACTTACAAACTAAAGATACAGGTGTTACTAAAAGATTGTTTTCTTGTGCTCAGTGGCACAAGAAAGCGTCTACTGCTGAGGAACCAGGGTTCCAGTACAACGAACTAAATTTAACTTCTTTCTTATTGTCCATATAAGCAAACCTAATCGAAGGTATGAGGACCCCAGAGGTCGTCTAAAAACTGAAAGTACTCTGGAGAAATACCCGTCATCAATATCTATAATCCGACTTAATAAATCAGCCTGCTCGTTCTCTTTTCTGGGTAACCAGATAATGTGTAATGTAATGTTTTTAAGTAAACAACACCTATAAATTTCTAAGGACAACTGTTGTAACTCTTGTACTATGCTACCTTTATTTATGATGCTAACAGCATTCTTGTTATCTGTGTCAAAAGTCACGATATTGTTTTGTACGAGTTTCGAAAAGGCACTGACACATAACTGATTCGTGAATTGCTTTTACTTCTCGCGAAGTAGAACTCCTAACTCGCTCAGTTTCTAACCACATTTTGTGCAAATTTTTTGTTGAATTTTGTATGAAACCAGCAGCGTCTGTATCGCTAGCGTCTGTAAAAAACATGAACATAGATCAACCGCCTTTAATAAAGGCAAATTATCTCTCCAGAATATTAGCTCATTGATACAATCAGGATACTTGCCGATGTTTACATATTGATCCCAAGAGTCTCTTATATTAATGACCGAAAAAATATTTCTTGTCGTGATCTGGGTAACATTACCTACTGCTGGTGTTAAAGCAATGAACTTATCACAGATTTTGGCCAACTGTCGTACATTCACCCTGTAACTAGAATTTAGTATAACAGCTACCACATTCAAGATTTGATCTATTTTTCTTTGAGGAATTTGCAATTTGCAAGAAATTAAATGCCATGAAAAACCTAACCACTCAACGTGCTGTGACGGTAACCATACACACTTGTCTTTGTTTGGCACAAAAACAGAAGCAATCAAGTCTGCTTTGATTCTTCGGGCGTGCTTTTCACATAGTTCATAACTAACTTCGACCTCAAAACCATCATCTAAATAAACAGCTACCTTTATGCTAGATTTACGCCAGTGCTTTACCAATTGTCTCACAGTTTTAGTAAATATGGTATATATACCGGCTGGAATTTAAACCAAATGGCAAAATAGTAAAAACATAAAATTCTCCTTTCCACGTAAACCCTAAATACTTTTGATGTTGTTTAAAAATGTTTAAGTGATGATACCCCGACTTCAAATCAAAGACATATCCGTAACAATTTTAAGTAACATATTGTGATAAAGTTTTCCAATCTTCGAATTTGACTTTGTTTACAATCACTTGTTTATTTACGGGTCTTAAAATCAATCTGTGTTTACCTTTACCGTTAACTGAAACAGTTAAAGGGTTAACAACATGTAGCATAATTGATACACGTTTTACTAAACCGCCCAATACAAGCTCTTTAATTGCACTTGAAACAAAATCTGAAGATCTCTGAACGCTCTTACGCAGATTTATTATGTTTAGAATACATATTTTCAGGCTCTTTTAACAAAGGTATTTTGTAATCATTTTCAATAATATCAACAATAAAACTAGAAGCTTTGATACTTTTCCAAAAGTTTATATAATATTTTAGCCTGTCTTAAACAAAAATATCTGAACAACCCTTTTCATATTCAAAATAAGATTCATAAACATCTTGTACCTGTAAAGTGTCCGTATGAGCGCTGAAATCCTTATGAAGTTCCTCTGGGAGCTCCAAATCCAGTCTTGGTGTCTTTTTTGCAGTCGGATGCCCAATGTCCAAATAATCCACACCTGAAACACATATCTCCTTCCCTGGACCTTTTGACCTGGTTTTTGTAACCAGTTCTGCGCGAAAGGGCGGCATGCTGACAGAAACTGGAATTGCATTATGAGCTGTTTGCGATGTAGAACCTGAGGCTTCAGCTGGTCTTTTCCGTACATTCTGCTTCTTAATTGTCTGCGGATTTTACGGACTTTTTCACCGCCCGGGTATCAGCTGCCCTTATCTTCTTTTCGTCCTCGGAGTCGCTGGATAAATCATCGGACAAATATTCTCGTACGGTCTTCCAACCTCCCTCCGACTTATCAGCAATTCTTATGAGCTTGTTTCTTTTCTTTAGCGTGTGAAGAGCCTCTTTCAGAATAGTTACCGCTTTCTATGACTTGTTTCTCCCTATATAAACCAACGCCCTCTGTACCGAAATCCTGTAAATATACGTTCAGCTCGTACTGGACCTGATGACCCTTGAATTTGAATGAATTTTCAGCCTTTTTAACCCTTTTCTCCAAAGAATGCGTAGTACAGAATCTGTGAAAGATGTTTCAATACCCGACAGTCTAGTGTCCATATATGTCTTGAGAAGTGAAAATAAGTCTGCATTAGACATTTCATGCGGATTTCTAGTAGACGTACCTTGTTCACTCGCTAAATCTAAGGTTTGAAATTCCTCCTCCATATCAGACATTGTCAAGGTAAGTCTACGGCAATACAGGTATAACTAACAAAAACTACGTGTGAACATGTGAATGGTCAACGCCCTTATCGATAATTTCAAATCGAGTCCACCGTGTTTAAATACACTCAGGTTCATATAAAACCGGTTACAATTCTATTGTTATATTAATAGAATTATCATACGATCAAATTCTTCCGCCAAGTACATAAGTATATGTATAATCTATATCAAGATGCCAGTCCTTATGAGGACCCCCTAATCCTTAATATTATCAAATGTTGTAGAAACGTGACTAAAACAATTCTACACTAGGGACGGTTAAGATGTGTAAATGGATACAAGAAGTATCAGAGCCAGCGAGACAACTCTCCATCCAAGTTACAATTTGCAAAAGTATACCATTATAGTTCAAAGTACGATCTACAACACGGAGCCTTGGCGCATACACAACAGCAGGCTATAAAGGGTCCCAAACATTCTTAAACATTCCATTTGAACAGGAAAACCCAGGTAAGGGCGTAATGGCCTCCCCCTTTTTTAAATAAATAAAATTAATTTCGTCATCTGCTATTAAATATGGCAATTTATCATATTTATTTCTTGTTATATTAATTTCGGAAAAACATTAATAATTGACGATTACACCCTGAGAAATCAGCGTAAACTGGTTCTAATTTATCCAGTCTAGTCTAACCATTCATTGAAAATGAGAGTCCGACAGTGACTCGGTGTTCATTTTAGGGTTTTGCGTTAATTTACATTTATACTTGTTACATGTATATTTGGTATATCATTTTTACTTCCCAATCTGAATAGCCTTTGGTAGTATCATATTGTTTCAATATCCATTAGTGAGAAACTATGTGACATCATCGGACCTACATTTTTCCATCAAGTTCAAGCACCATATTTATTCATATACCGTATACCAAAAATCGGAACTAAACAGTGACATGGTTGCTTTAATTTAGTATTGTTGTACAATAACGTCAATTTTCTATATTCAATCATGTATTGCACACTGAAGCCTACAATATTTAGAACGAACGAATTTTATACTTCAGTGTTAACTTTGTTTGTCTCGTATCATGTGTGTCGTTCAAAGAAACCAGAACCTAAACTAGAAACGGGAGATATTTATTAGTCTGGCTGCTTTATATAATTTAATGCTAAATTGTTGAAACCCAGGAGCTTCTGAGCTTCCCCATGGACCCTCTACCAGGTCAACCGTAATTACGCCTCCCGATCATAAAATCCTGGCCTAGGATTATTGAAATGTTTAGTAACGCCTTGTACCGTAGGATTTCGAATTTCTCGTTATTGGTCTTCTGCTGTTAAGATCCATCCAATCATTTTAATTTACCATAGACAATTGATGGAGAGAATTAAAAAAATGTCAAATCCTGTCACTTTAACTATAAAATATACATGCTCCAAGTCAGGAACCGTTATATTAGTGCATTTCATATTTATTTTACGTTTTTTGGCAAAAATAAGGTCCCAAAAAATGTCGGCGAAAGATTTAATTCTCCGCCCCCTCTTTCAGACATTCTGAAAACGCCGCTGCGGGGAGAGCATTTGGTGGGTGTTTTTTTTTCTTTTCAAACTATTACCAAGATAATCCAAACTAAATAGGATATCAAAACCACACAGTGCCCTATAGCAGTAATGTCAATGGGTAATATTTATTAATTTGAAACGATACACAAAGAAAATCCGACCTTGCAAGACCCTCATGGGTAGTCAATGTCGTTAAAAATAAACTCGTCACAAAGAAAATCCGACCGTGCAAGACCTTCATGGGTAGTCAATGTCGTAAAAAATACACTCGTCACAAAGAAAATCCGACCGTGCAAGACCTTCATGGGTAGTCAATGTCGAAAAAAATAAACTCCTCACAGAGAAAATCCGACCGTGCAAGACCCTCATGGGTATTCAATGTCGTTAAAAATAAACTCGTCACAAAGAAATTCCGACCGTGCAAGACCTTCATGGGTAGTCATTGTCGTTAAAAATAAACTCGTAACAAAGAAACTCAGACGGTACAAGACCTTCATGTGTAGTCAATTTCGATAAAAATAAACTCGTAACAAAGAAAATCCGACTGTACAAGACCTTCATGGGTAGTCAATTTCGTTAAAAGTAAACTCGTCACAAAGAAAAATCCGACAGTGCAAGACCCTCATGGGAGGTCAATGTCGTTAAAAATAAACTGGTCAGAAAGAAAATCAGACCGTGCAAGACCCTCATGGGTAGTCAATGTCGTTAAAAATAAACTCGCCACAAAGAAAATCCAACCGTGCACGACCCTCATTGGTAGTCAGTGTCGTTAAACATATTAAACTCGTCACAAAGAAAATCCGACCGTGCGAGACCCTCATGGGTAGTCCATGTCGTTAAAATAAACTCATCACAAAAAAAAATCCGACCGTGCAAGACCTTCATGGGTAGTCAATGTCGTTAAAAATAAACTCGTCACAAAAAAAACCGACCGTGCAAGACCTTCATGGGTAGTCAATGTCGTTAAAAATAAACTCGTCACAAAGAAAATCCGACCGTGCAAGACCCTCATGGGTAGTCAATTTCGATAAAAATAAACTCGTCACAAAGAAAATCCGACCGTACAAGACCCTCATGGGTAGTCAATGTCGTAAAAAATAAACTCGTCACAAAGAAAATCAGACCGTGCCAGACCCTCATGGGTAGTCAATGTCGTTAAAAATACACTCGTCATCAAGAAAATCAGACCGTGCAATACCCTCATGGGTAGTCAATGTCGTTAAAAATAAACTCGTCATCAAGAAAATCTGACCGTGCGAGACTCTCATGGGTAGTCAATGTCGTTAAAAATAAACTCGTCATCAAGAAAATCCGACCGTGCTAGACCCTCATGGGTAGTCAATGTCGTTAAAAATAAACTCGTCACAAAGAAAATCCGACCGTGCAAGACCCTCATGGGTATTCAATGTCGTTAAAAATAAACTCGTCACAAAAACAACATCCGACCGTGCAAGACCTTCATGGGTAGTCAATGTCGTTAAAAATTAACTCATCACAAAGAAAATCCGACCGTGCAAGAGCTTCATGGGTAGTCAATGTCGTTAAAAATTAACTCATCACAAAGAAAATCCGACCGTGCAAGAGCTTCATGGGTAGTCAATATCGTTAAAAATAAACTCGTCACAAAGAAAATCCGACCGTGCAAGACCATCATGGGTAGTCAATGTCGTTAAAAATTAACTCATCACAAAGAAAATCCGACCGTGCAAGAGCTTCATGGGTAGTCAATGTCGTTAAAAATAAACTCATCACAAAGAAAATCCGACCGTGCAAGACCTTCATGGGTAGTCAATGTCGTTAAAAATTAACTCATCACAAAGAAAATCCGACCGTGCAAGAGCTTCATGGGTAGTCAATATCGTTAAAAATAAACTTGTCACAAAGAAAATCCGACCGTGCAAGACCATCATGGGTAGTCAATATCGTTAAAAATAAACTCGTCACAAAGAAAATCCGACCGTGCAAGACCATCATGGGTAGTCAATATCGTTAAAAATAAATTCGTCACAAAGAAAACCCGACCGTGCGAGACCCTCATGTCCACAGGCACTCGTCTCAAATAATCCTATACTAGTATATCTTTTTTATATAAAGGTATAGAGGATTATTATTTTCTGAGACGAGTGCCTGTGTCAATGTCGTTAAGGTTTATGACCCCTTCTGTAGCCATGCGAATTACGAAATTCACAAACTGCAATAGTATCAAAACAGCAAAGATAATGAATACTAGAGATAGGCCATTTTTAGGATTTTGTGGCAAATAAATCTAAGATTTCTGTAGAAAATTCACAGCCTTTCCTCATTTACTCTCATATTTGACAATTCGGTGTTTTATAAATGGAGGACTATTGCATGCAGTGCTAGAAATGATTTCCTTAAAGCAAGTTTAAAATTTGATAACTAAAATTTCTGTATTAAAGGCTGTGGATTTTCTATAAAAATCTTGGTTTATTTGCCACAAAGTACTCTTTTTCTATTAAATGTAGTGAAACAGTAAATAATATAATGCTTTGCATCAAGTTTCTCATTGGTATATTTTCAAAATGGCCTATCTCTATTATTCATTATATCTGTAGTTTTGATACAATTGAAGTTTAAAAAAAATCATATACAAATGGCTAAAAAGGGGTCAAAAACCTTAAAAATAAACTCGTCACAAAGAAATGATTTCTATGGCAAGCCGTTTTGCTATTTATTCCAACTTCAAGATATCTCATAAACTTTATTAGATATCTAATAAACTTTATAAGATATCTTATATACCCAAATAAAAATGAAATTATATGTGAAATCTTACATGTTATATGAGATATCTTGAAATACGAATAAATAGCAAAATGGCTTGCCATAGTTTTCTCATTCAGTGGATGCACGAATAACAAGCATTCCTACCAGAACGAAGGTAAATTAAATACTAAAGCTTTTTCTATTTTGTTGAGTTCACTCTCGGCTTTTCCGGCTACATGTTGAATTGCGAGAAGATAATATAAGATATATTGTAATTCAATTGTATGTACTTTTCATCTATATGTTTATAACCAGATAATATTCTATTAATTGGACGGTAGCGACGTAAATGCAACTTAAATAACGGTAAAATTGCATAACGAAATGACATCCTGCATTCTTATGTATGTATAACATGTATAAGCTGTATTTATCGTAACCAAGTACATATAACTGATATGAGGGTCTAATTGGGGTTTACAGAAAGGTGAAGACAGTGACTAATATTACACAAGTTCTATAGTAAATTTAGGAGGAAATTGTGAGAGAAAAATATTATAAAGAATAATGGGCAAAGTAATGCATATGGAATATAGATCGTAAGAATTTATAAGGGTTCAAATATGAAGACCCCTTATCAAGTTCCTCTATATGAATAATACAGCTGTAGAAATTTATACTTTCATTGAGATAAAAATATATTAATCTTCATAGCGCCAATACATGAACTTTGGGTTTTTACCACAGTCATTATCACTAAATGGAGTATTCAGTATAAATCTAACAAGTGTAATTGTTTTGAATTATACTCATAATAGAAAAGTTTTCTAACGCAGTATATATATAAAGAAAGTAAGCCATTGTCAGTGGCGGGTCCCGAAGTTTTCATAAGTGCATGGGGACCCACTGACTGCCTAAGAGGGACCGGAGTCATGCTTGAGTGATTCCCTATATAATCAACCACATTTGTCGCACAAAAAGGGGGCGGGACCCCTTTCCACCTCTTAAATTCGCCTCTCATTGTAATCCTTCACTAAAAAGGAGAAATAGACGTTTCTAGGGGAAATGACAGAAATATAGTTTAGAATTATTGAAACACATCTATTATAGACCATTTGTAGACAAATAAAGGTGGGTCTGACCTAACCTAAAGCTTAAGTATACCTATTACAATAAAAAAAAACAACCGTAGTCTTGTCAAAAATCATACAGACACGTGACAGGATCTCAAGAAAGTGTCCTCTTTTTTCGGTATAATAATATCAACTCCAAAGTAATGACCTCATATGGAACTTTCTTTTTCATTTGATTCAGTTAAAAACTAAGGTTTTTTTCCCCTTAGGAATAGATTACCTTAGCTGTATTTGGCAAAACTTTTAGGAATTTTTGATCCTCAATGCTCTTCAACTTCGTACTTTATTTGGCCTTTTATAACATTTTTGATTCGAGCGTCACTGATGAGTCAGTTATTAGTTATTGGTTATTAGTTGACACCAATGAATCCACTTTGACAACAAATTGCAAAATCAAATGTTATACTAGTATGTTCGGTATTTTTTCATCGTAATTTATTTATTTAAATCTTCAATGAACCTATATATATACCGTAGTGACGCAGTTTTCGCCCTTGTTAATGCATATAGCAGCTAGCTGATTCAAAGAAGACTTGCGTTTCTTTATTGGTAATTTTTTATGCTGCGTCAATGTGACAAGTGTTTATCGGTCGAGGAAATCATACGTCCGTATTACAAAGCTGTCAAACTAAGTCAATTAAGATCGTAGTCAGTGGCGGATCTAGGTGGGGAAGATTTCCGAGGGTTCCCATAATGGAACAACCTTTTTTTCACGATCAATACATTTGCATGGGGTCACATATTTTGGTCCCTCCTATCTCCTAAGGGAGATACCATTTGATTTTTATGGGGGGGCTAGGACGAAAAATTTTGTCCTGCATTTTTTTTCTTAGCTGTAATCTCTGTCCTGCCTTTTTATTTTTAACTCTGTTCGGTCCTGCCTTTTTTTTTTAGTTTATCCTGACTTTTTTTTACCTAAATTGTCGTCCTGACTTTTTTTTTTTGCAAGTGTCTCATCCTGCCTTTTTTTTTTACTCAAAACTCCTGTCCTGCCTATTTTTTTCAAATTTCATCCTAGCCCCCCCCCCCCCCCCCATAAAAATCAAATGGTAGCTCCCTAAGTAATTTGACCCCCTGGATCGGCCCATGGTAGACGAACGCACTTTGTCATAGCCTCGAGGTCATAGCAGTTCTCCGGGATCACACATCTTCATGATACGGAAATGTTTGTAAAAGAAAGTCATCTTGTTCTCTACCTTGACTTAAAATAAACAACATTTTTATCCATATTCAGTGTTGAACAAATTAATCAATTAAAATTTAAGTAAGACAGTTCTATGTAAATCATTGTACATATTTGTTTAGCCATTTTCTTTATATTAGCATCCAAAGTCAATTACATTTTCAGACTGTCATGTGATCTCTGGTGCAAAGAAAAAATAACGTGACTATAGGGATCCATCATTTTTTTTATTGATATCGATTATTTAATATGATGCATTTGATCATAATTGTTATGATTGTCTGGAGGCGAAAACAAATCATTTGATAATTAAGGAAGTAAGGAACGAGATGTCATTCATCGTATCATATGAATAATAAGAGAAATTCAATGTTAATTGTTGTCTGATTGATACAGCGACCAAACAAAAAACAGTAACGACATCTAAACAAAAGAAGTCTACACAAGGTTAGAAACAAATAACAACAAATGGAAGTTTTTAACGACCTTGACTGGCTATACAGTACTTGCACGATCGGTAAAGAAACAAATGTAAATCAGTTGGAGCCTTTTATAGCTGGGCTTTGTTCAGTATTGAAGGCCTTACAGTGACCTACAGTTGTTAATTCCTGTACCATATTGTATCTTGTGGAAAGTTGTCTCATTGACAATCTTACCACACCTTCTTTTTTTTCATATACATAAAAATAAAAAATAAAAGTCCCAAAAATCGAAACTTTAGAAACACTTGTAAACAGTTATATATGCATCCTTTACTTGACAGATGCTTATACTTTGCTATGCTTAGCGGGTTACCATGGTTACCTGTGCAACACTTTGATTTGACAAACATTTATATCATTAACGACTTCCGACACCACTCAATTATTGTGTTACGTAATTAGATGACATGAAATTACTTCTCTAATTCAAAATATTACAGAAGACGAGACCTTCTTATCTCTATTGAAACTCTCGTGACGTCATGTACTTTTGAAAAGATTTGGAGCTAGATTATTCTTAAAGGCATCGGACGTTATTTATATGGTTCAACTTTTAATTCATCTGTTGTAAACTATGTATTTGTACCAATGCGATTAACATTCTTTTTTAAAACATTATTTTTGAGTTCATGTAATTGATTGATTGTTGGTTGCTTAACGTCCAGTGGCAAATATTTTATGCATGGTCAGGGCGATTGTTCAAGCAACATTAATGGTGAGCAGTTTAAAAAGTAAAATCACAAAAATGCTGAACTCAGAGGAAAATCTAATCGGAAAGTCCATAATCACATGGCAAAATCAAATGACAAACCACATAAAAAACGAATGGACAAGAACTGTCATTCTCCTGACTTGGTACAGGACACTTAAGTGTCATTAATGGTGCGAAGGTTACGGCCAACATGTTTCTATCAATTACATGAACATCCGCCGCTTTAATTGGTCAGATGGGGTATACAAATATGACCCCTCGTGCTGATTGGTTACATAGGGTATACAAATATAACCCCTCGTGCTGATTGTTCAGATACCGACCGTACAAGGGCTGTATAGCTAATCAAGGTCGTTAAAAACTTTCATTTGTTGCTGTTTAGGTGGGGAATACAAAAATGCATGACACTTCGTGCTGAAACGTGTTATTTTCCCTTTGATAAATGTCAACATTTTAACTGCACGTTAACCCGATATTTTTTTCATTCCTTTGTTTCCGCCAGAAATTATACGATTGTTTAGAATAAGTTTATTAACTGAAGTTTCTATTCATTATGGAACCGATCACATTTATTTCATGCACTTAACCAAAGGAGTCTCCCTGGCTTGAACATTGAACTAACGATTTACAGTCTTCTTTTAGTTCGTTAAAGTTACCCGATTCATAAACGTCTATTTATATTATATACATGTATGTGGTATAATAGCCAATGAGACAACTCTCCATCCAATGCAAGTCACAATTTGTTATAGAAAAACCATTATAGATCAAAGTACGGTCTTTAACATTGCACATTGGCTCACAGCAGTAAGCTATAAAGGGCCCGAAAAATTACTAGTGTAAAACCATAGCCTGGTTCTGTTAAGTCCATGTTAACATCCGGGGTGTAACCATGACATATTTGCCACTGAAAATTGAATAATCTACAATGAAGCAATTCAGTCGTTCCCTATCCCTGATCTATTCACTGTAGCGTAATCATCTACACAGGGGCGGACCCAGGATTTTTCAAAGGAGGGGCGAAATATTAAAAACTCGCCAAGCAGAGCGAGTCGAAAAATCTTTTGGGGCCTTTTAAGGCTAAAAAACCTAAAATAAGTGTAAAACGCACTTCTTCAACCGGCGGTTACTTACGTGGGGCTTGTATGTTTTATTGTTCCTGTAAAGTGTAAGGGTTGGACTTTTTTATGCTGTATTCTCCCTATTAATTGTCTATCATATAATGATAGTATGGATCCAAAGGCATGTACTGATATATTTGATGTGGGACTTGTCAGTAAAAAATAGACATGGAAAATTTTCGTTTGTTGTATGTTAAGTTAGAATAATCTCACAGATTTCTTGTTGTAAACAAGATCTACGTCGGGCTATTAAATGAAATTTAGAATACGACCGACACGATTTAATAAAGACAAACAAGCAATTATTATCCAAATGTTTGGCTGATATGTTTCACCGAACAAAAGTAAGGGAAGTGAGGGGTACCAAATCAACCAAAGTGGGTCTCATTGGGGTCTAAGCGTGACGCGGGATTGCCGATTTTTTGTAAGCGTGACTCGTGAAAGTCAAATTATTGTGTCGTGAAAACGGGAAATGAAGTCTAGCGGGACCCGGGAAATGACAAAAAAATGATAATTGCTTACATATATAGTGTAAGCGGGATACGGGAATCTGACAAAACAGTAAGCGGGATCCCGGGATCGGAACCCCCCAATGAGACCCCCACCAAAGGCGTATACGAATGAAACAACAAATCTATAAATGACGGTCGACAAATGGATACATAAAAGCCACACCCAGCATGCAGTTTGCAGAGGTTGCAGTCTTGTCTTGAAAAAGTATAATAAACTGTATTAAATATATCAATACGGCGATACAGACAGTCACATTCCGGTCAGACATGCAAACCCCTGCCCCTCCAAAAAAAAAATACGCCCGTTTTTTAATCATCATGTTCATTTAATACTTCATAATTCTGTTGGAAATTTTCGTTTCTAATAGCAAAAAGTGGACAACATTATTGTTTTCAATCCAGATACGGCCAGAATTTTAATTTTAGGCAAAAATCATAGTCATATTTTGTTCTCTCTCAAATATCTCAGACTGCTTCCTCAAATCAAATGGTTCTCATCTTATACTCTAGAGCTTAAACTGACTGGGGATCATTATTCAGCTTCTGTATGTTATTTTAAAATAGGCTGGGGCGTATAGGGTTGAACATGTTTTCGTAGGTGAATAATGTTGCTGAAGAACTTTTTTCATGAGAGTGTAATAGAGCTTTACTTTCTATTTAGTGGAGTTGTGAAATAGAAGTCAATACGTTTTTGTTTAATTCTGTGTCGCTATGAAGGTGTCATGATTGTAATCCTTAGCCTTATCAATGTGTTACTGTAATTTGAATTTCAAAATGGCTGAGTGCCGTTTAACTTTTTACGGCGAACTGGTCAACACCACCGTAGCGAATTTTATGACTTTGACATAATCAGGAAATACCAGCAAAAACTATCATTATAAGTAAAGAATTGTAAGTTCACGAAGTCTAGTCTGATTAATCATTTTACAAAAAAAAAAAGTCCACTGAAGCAGAGAGGGGCGTACGCCTTCTACTTTCCCTCTGGATCCGTCACTGCTACATGTACATGTATTGACTGTAGCATAATTAGATCTTTCTCTTCCTTTCAATCGAACTGGAAGTAGTAAGATAGCTTGTTAGGAGATCGAAAGTTTCATCCAGAACAATTCAAATCTGGGAACAGTATATCTATATATATGCTCCTGGTAAACCAAAAACTTTAAACAGATCATTTGTTTCTTCTTCACTGTCGAGTAATAAGGAGTAGAAACTTGAAGAAATATGGTCAACTGCAATTAAAAAAAAATGTCAAATGACGAAATACTTTATCTCTCTTTTGACTGTTATCGCATGAATTAGCAAGTTTACAGTTCGACTACATGGGGGCGTCAATATCATGATTACAAAGCATTGTTGATATTTACATCCTATAATCATGTTCTTGTCCAGAATGTACATGTATTGGTCATATATACTATGTGTTTCTATAATCTTAAACACAGGTAACACTAATAAATCGAGGCACTTTGCATGTTAAAAGCATTGATCATAATTAGCCTGAGGTCAGCCTATATTACATGTTTTAACATTCTTCGTATGTAATATTCAAGGCCTACATTTTGTAACACGACATATAATTAATACAGAGCTTTAATAAAACTTTTAAAAAAAGAATATATAATGTACTAAAAGTACCAGGATAACAATAAAAATTATTATAAATACAGAGCTTAAATAAAACTTTTAAGAAAAAAACAAAATATAATGTACTAATAGAACCAGATAACAATATAAATACAAGGCTTTATTTAATCGTTGATATATAAACTTTCATACTGTGCGTATTGCTATGTATATGGCAAGCCGTTCTCGTCAAAACTATGTTTAAACCCTTTTTTCGAAAAAAAATACACACTGAGATTTAAAAACCTAAAAAACACACACTGAGAATTCAAAATTACACACTGAGATTTTAAAAAGACACACTGAGATGAAATAAATTGAAAAACACACACTAAAAATTGTTAATTACACACTGAGATTTCAAAAATACACACTGAGATTAATATGCAAATTACTAATGAATATTCATGAGATGAATAATTCAACAGATTAATATCTTGATCTCAAGAACTCTTGTCATTATAATAATGAAATGCGATTCCTTCAACCAACATTCGTAATAAATTTCAAGACTTAACATCGCTTATATTCATAAGTTAGTTTGTTGCCTATAATTCAGATCATTACTACCAGTAATTAAACATGGGTCCCTTTTCAAAAGTCTTCCAACTGTTTTCCTGATTTCGCTAGTTAATCTTTTATATTTTTGTTACGTTTATATGCTATAATAGACACTTTCCTTGGACGAGAGGAGAGAGTAAAAATTTCGCTGCATTCTTTGGCAGATTGTTCCAATGTTTTCTTATAATTTTAATAAAGTTTTTCACCATTTGGTTATATTTTGTAATAAGAGTAAGTGGGTATTTTTCTTGTTCTTGTATTTCTAAATTTTTTTTTATTAATAATTTGGAACCAAATCGAAGGACTAACGAGTTATGTCCCCTTGTTGTTTTAAGCTTGTAATAGATTCAGATTAAGTATGCTAATTAGATATGTGCGCATAAAAAGTGCGCACAAATCTCAGTGTGTAATTTCAAATTCTCAGTGTGTAATTTTAAATTCTCAGTGTGTAATTTTAAATTCTCAGTGTGTAATTTCAAATTCTCAGTGTGTGTTTTCAGTTTATTTATTCTCAGTGTGTCTTTTTGAAATCTCAGTGTGTAATTTTCAATTCTCAGTGTGTAATTTTCAATTCTCAGTGTGCGTTTTTCATTTTTGTAATCTCAGTGCGTCTTTATGAAATCTCAGTGTGTAAATTTTTAATTCTCAGTGTGTAATTTTCAATTCTCAGTGTGTAATTTTCAATTCTCAGTGTGTAATTTTCAATTCTCAGTGTGTAATTTTCAATTCTCAGTGTGCGTTTTGAAGTTTTTAAATCTCAGTGTGCTTTGTTGTAATTCTCAGTGTGTAAATTTTTCGAAAAATGGTTTAAACATAGTTTTGACGAGAACGGCTTGCCATATATGTGTTTCTTTATTTTACATTGGCTAGAAGTATAGGGGAGGGTTGAGCTCTCACATAGCATGTTTAACTCGCCGCATTTTGCGCTTGTCCCAAATCAGGAGGATCTGGTCTTTGTTAGTCTTTTATGTTTTTCAATGTAAGCTCAATTTTATTCAGGTACCAGCTGTTGGCCACCTCCGGGTGCGAGATTTTTTCGCTGCGTTGAAGACCAACTTTTCGTCTTCGGCTGTTGTCTGATCTATGGTCGGGTTGCTGTCTCTTTGACATATTCCCCATTTCCATTTTCAATTTTATTTATATTTCATACTGCCAGAAGAAACCTGTGTCAGTGGTTGTCCTTTGTTGATGGGGTTCTGAAGTGTTTCTCGTTTTTATATAATACATTAAACGTTGGTTTTCCTGTTTGAATTAATTAATACCAGTCATTTCGGGGCCCTTTATATATTGCTGTTGGTGCAAGGGAAGGCTCCGTGTTGAAGGCCGCAATTGTTTACTTTTTACACATTGTGACTTGCATTTGGATGGAGAGTTGTCTCATTGGCACTCATACCTCAATTTCTATAAATTATAGATTATTATGGAGTGTTAATTACTAAAACTTTCAAGACAGAAACAACAATACTGGTAGTGCCAGGATAACTGTATCACAAAATAATGACTTTTTTGTCGACACGTCAAACAAGCAACAATAAATCATTCTTTTTTCTTTAAAGTAACACACGTGCGTTTGTCATAATATTTTATTTGTTGTCATTTCTGTTTGTCATAGACCGATTCTCATTGAAAACAAAACTATTGTTTTTACAAGTCGGTTCTCGTTTCCATTTTATCACATTCAATTATGCTATGATTGTTTTAACTCATAACCTTTATGAAAAGATCCATCTTAAGCAGCTAATAAGTTTTTGTAACATAATATATATAACCTTTCGACATTTACCTTTGCAATATGTTAATTTAACAAAAACAGGTAAATCCTTTACGACTTCCGACATCACTAAATTCTTGTATATTATATAATGAGATGACATGAAATTACGTCTGTGACAAAAACAAATGTTGTATTCGGAAACAACAATGACATGCACAATGCATTCGTCACAACTCGGCCAATTCCGTATCTCAATCTAACGATAGATGGAGGAAGCGGAGTCACCCGAAGTCTGCAGATTGATGCACCATGTGCACACTGATGCTATTTTTTTCTATTTATTGAAATGACTCTGCATTGCCGGGTTAAAACAAGACATGTAGCATTGTCCCGCGTAGTAATGTATTGCCGACTATATAATATGGGTCGTACGGTTATAGTTTCTTACATGAACTTTGTTTAAATGTTGGTGAATAGTTGCCTCATTAGCAACCATACACAATCTTCTTATTTGTAAATCAAATATCTGTTCCTGATATTGATAGTACACCTGTTTGCTATCTAATCCAATCCGCAAAAGGAGCCTCGGTGGCCAAGTGGTCTAAGTAGACTAGTCACTACTGTTATCACTATAGTCCGTCGACACTGAGGTTGTGAGTTCGAACCCCGCTTGAAAGTCGGTGGTTTTCTCCGGGCACTCTGGCTTCCTCCACAACTAAAATTTGGCCGCCACGAAATAGCACAAAAGCGGAGCTTAAAAGTGGCGTTAAAACACTAAAAATTCAATCCGGATAATTTCTGAACTGTGACAACTTTATCATCCGGTTGAAGCTATACGGGGCCCTGTTTCAGCAATATGTTTTAAATGCATAACACTTCGAAAAGAAGCCTGTATAAACTATCGTTAACACTTCAACAACACATTTTTATGATCGTATTTTGTGTTTTAATGGATTATTTTCTATCAATGTTCATTGCTAAACTTTTCCTC
This sequence comes from Mytilus galloprovincialis, assembly GCA_037788925.1. Lineage (NCBI taxonomy): Eukaryota > Metazoa > Mollusca > Bivalvia > Mytilida > Mytilidae > Mytilus > Mytilus galloprovincialis. The sequence continues at coordinate 20,543,755 of CM075332.1, forward strand.
CCTCAGCTCGTTACTAATGACCTTTTTTTTTTAAACACTTGACCCATATAGGAGTTGTCCAAGTATAAAAAAAGATGTGATGTGATTACCAGTGAGACAACTCTTTACAACACACCTAATGACAGAAAAATTAACAACTATGGTCACCGTACGGCCTATATCTCTCTCCCCCCCCCCCGTATTGAACTAAATGGCGATTAGGTGTATTGAACTTGTATAATAATGTATAATAATTGAAATGTCTTACATATGTGCCCATTTCATTTAAACCTGTTTACCACAGAATTTAAAGCACACATTCCAACCGGACGATGCCTGTCATTAATGCACCCCTTACAAAATAAATCGAACACATCGCTTTACCATAGTGATTTCACGATTGTCTTGTCTTGACTTGGTGCCTTTCATTGTAGAAACTTTTTATACCGATCCATTTGTTTTTCTTATTGAATATGTACTGTACTAAGTAGAAAATTTAATAGAAATTTCTGTTTCTTGTGGGTTTTACACTTTTTACACTTGTTGAAACTGAAATTTTTGATGAGTTGGATTGATACCAATACCGATCAACGTTTCGTTTACGTACCCGACGGCATCACCAGCCAAACATTTGTATCATCTTTTTCTATACACTTACCGTTCATTAGGCGTTATAGCTTTTCTAAGCTAAGGTTTCTTTTAGTTAATCTAGACTTTGGCACAGCATTTTGTACGTTTTCAATTTTTGAATGCTGTTCAATTTTGGAATTGGTTTTGTTTTGTTTGATTCGAGCGCCATTGACGAGTCTTGTGAAAAGAAACTCACGTCGGACGTATAAAATTTACGCCCCGTGTTCTTTTGTCTTTTTAGTTCTTACTTTATTATTACATATACTAGTATATTAAAGCTGTAGCGTTAACCATCATCAAGGTCGCTTACAAAACCTGACATTTGTCAAAAGTTAATAGCGTTTAAAATAACTTGTTTTGCTATATAAAGAACCGTGTTGTAAAGTCAACGCCTGATCTTCTTGTCAGTGATACTATTTTTAACTGTAAAAAGGTCCTACGGACTTTAAAACGATACATATTTCTGGTTTTGAAATGTTTAATGCTTTGAAAGTTCTCGAATAAAATCTGTACTGTTTAATCTTTGATACCTTAGAACTGAACTTATGATACTATGGCACTAGAGGATCTGTACGTGTTAGGATAAATCTGCAATCAGTAAAATGTGGAATGAGTGCAAATGAGATAAACTCCATCAAAGTCACTAAGTGTATAAAAGTAAACAATTATAGGTCAAAGTATGGTCTTCAACACGGAGCCTTAGCTGAAACAGAACAACAAGATATGAAGGACCCAAAATGACAAGTGTAAAACAAATTCAAACAGGAAAAACAACGGTCTTATCTATATTTAAATACGAGAAACGATAAACATTGATGAATAGCATGACCATACAACAACCACAGAACAACAGGTTCCCTGAAAAAAGGAAAATATTTTAAACGCGTCATTAAAAGTTTCATTTATTATTCCGACTGTTTGTCTATAGGATGAAGATATGTGATTTTAAGGATGTTTCTGCTTTTTGTATTGGTTTTTTATTGGTCTTTGTTTGTTTTTCAGATGGCAATTTTAAATGAAGGAAACATATAGAGAGAAGCGTTTCCCGCCAAATTTCAAAGGCTTATATCTCTAAAATAAGACACGGACCATATTTTTTTTTCTGCTATTTTAGTTCCTTTATTTATATAGTTACATACTATCAATTTATAACAGTGTTTTAAATACCCTGTTATTTTGAAAAATAGTAGCAAATATCCTTAAAACCAATACAGATGTTGGCAATCATCCATTTTAGTATACTAATACAAATGAAACTTATAGAAATCTCGCGTTTCTTCGAGGTTAGTCCGAGATTACACTGACGTCTCGGGGGGCAACGGCTGTTTTGTCAGACAAGATGGGGCGTCGGCTGTTTTGCCAGACAAGCTGGGTCGTCCCACGGCCCCAGCTTGTTTGGCAAAATAGCCGTTGGACGTCAGAGTAATCTCGGACTACTTCGAGGTTGGTCTAGATAATCTTAGGCAAACGTTTGTTTTAATGATGTCGATGATGTTTAAACATTTCTTGGAATTTTGATTCTTTTTACTCTAGTACACATTGTGTGTGATTTCGTTTCATTGTCGGTTATCTAAATATTGCTTAGGAATCAACCATTTAACTCCAGGGGGTTTTGTTTTTTGTCTGAGTCACAATTAACACTATAAAGTAAAGGGGAAATCTGGATAAAGAAATTCCTCAATTTGGGAATCAGAAGATGTTTTTTGTTTTTTGTTTTTGGTTTTATGAAAATACCATTCCGGCTCTATCCCTTACTAAACAACATAGCTGTCAGATTTTAAATTCTTAAATTTAGAGATCATATAATATATGTGTTTTTGAAGGAATGTGTGGTCGTTTCCATTGACCAATCCATGTCTGTTTTTATGCATCAAATTTTCAAACCTTTAAACACAAAGATAAAAACATTCATGCATGATTCATTAAACAGACTTCAAGTTGTTTGACCTTTTTATCTAAGGGTGCTACCATTTGATTTTTTATGGGAGGTTTGGATGGGGTAGGATGAAATTTGAAAAGATGGCATGACAGATTTTTTTTTCATTAGAAAAAAGGATGAAGCACTTGGCAAAAATAAATGCAGGATGACAATTATTTTAAAAAAAAATTAGAATTATTTTTTAAAAGAAGGCAGTACCATATAGAGTGAAGAATAAAAAGGCAGGACAGAGTTAACAACTCAAAAATGCAAGACAGTTCATCATCACGCGTACCCAACCCTCACCCCACCCCACCCCCTACCCCAACAATCCAATGGTGGCTCCCTAACAATCAACACATACTCATTAAACATAGTTTGAACCACATATAGATATATGACATACTTATGACTTATCTTTACATTCCTAATAAAAATTTGAAAGAAAACTTGAACAAGTGAAAATAACACTTAGTTTATAATTATTAGGCACACCTAGAGCTTTTCTGGGTTTACCTTCATTAGGAAAATCCATAGATGACTGTTGGAAAGCATAATATGTATGTTAAAATTTTTATCCTTCATGTCTTTTTTTTGTTATAATATCTGTACTGCCTTTTTATTTTTTAACTCTATTCGGTCCTGACTTTTTTTACATTAATTGTCATGCTTTTTTGTTGGCAAAGTTGCTCATCCTGTCCTTGTTTTCAAATTCCATCACACCCTCCCCACCCCTATAAAAATCAAATGAAAGCTTCTTAATACATTAGACGAGTGTTTCTTGTAATTCTAATTTGTGTTACCTGTTCGTGTTGTAATTGATGATGATCTTACAAGTAAAATTCGTCTTCATTTAACTTTTTCCCTTTCATATTTTGATCTTCTAACATTTTACCTTCATCACCTGTCACATTCTCAACCTTGTACAGTATTATCAAAACATTAATCAAATTAATCATACATAGTTTGTTTAGTATTATTACATATTAATTTCAGATGGCTTTGATTGGTGATGTTTAATGTGAATATAATTTTATGCTGCATGAACTGTTCGGATTATCAGAAGACATTTGATTGGTAAGACTTGTACTTCTATGTAAATGCTGAGGGGGGATAGGAGGGGTCCTGATCCCAAAATCCCGGGCTTAAAAACACGAGATCCCGAAATCCCGGGCTTAAAAAACATGAAATCCCGAGGTCCCGAAATTTGAAAAAAGAATTCCCGGATCCCGAAAGGGTCAATCCCGAAATCCCGAGCTTAAAAACACCCGGTCCCGGAGTCCCGATAAAGGTCCTATCCCCCCTCAATGCTGGCACACTTGTATGTAGATTAAACATGACTTGTTAGAATACTTTATACATCACAATAACAACATACATGTACCTCTTACACAATTAACCTCAACCATGAAACAAACATGGACAGAAATGTTATGTCAATAAACCAGAAAACACAGATTTAAAATGTACTTCTATGTAAATGCTGGCACACTTGTATGTAGATTAAACATAACTTGTTAGAATACTTTATACATCACAATAATAACATACCTCTTACACAATTAACCTCAACCATGGAAAAAACATGGACAGAAATGTTATGTCAATAAACCAGAAAACACAGATTTAAAATATCGAACAATCAAACACAAAAAGTAAACTCATAAAAATACCGAGCTCCGAGGTAATTCAAACCGGAAAGTCGCCAATCAAATGACAAAGTCAAAAGCTTAAACACATCAAACGAATGGATAACAACTATCATATTCCTGACTTAGTATGGGCATTTTCTTGTGTAGAAAATTGAGGTAGTACGTCTATGTAACGAATGAATAACAACTGTCATATTTCTAACTTGGAACAGGCATTTTCTTTCATAGAAAATGGTGGAAATCTGGTTTTATAGCTAGGTAAACCTCTCACTTGTATGCCAGTTGAAAGAAATATCCTTATTTTGACACCGATGTGTGAACAAAACAAAAAGTAAAAATGTCTAAACAGTGGAACAACAGTCAACATTGTGTTTTAGTCTTAATCACTATAAACAAACAAAATATGTGACAAAGAAACACAAAAAGGCACATAGACAAAGCAGATAAAACCCAACATAGAAGTACACACATTTTGTAATCAATTTACTTTTTTTTGATATTTGAATTTTCATTAACTTATTCACCTATATATATTATTCTCTGAAGCAGAAATTATTTTAGTCATATACTTAGACTAAATAATATATGATTTTTACTGTATGATAATAAAAATAAATTAACGTAAACTCCATATTTTTCGAATTGGTGCTTATCGGACTGATACGAAAAGTTTATCACATGCTTCAATTGTTATCACATGCCTTTCCGTAACATTATCGCATGGCATTCCGGTGATACTCGGCAAATTCTGGAAAATACACCTCAATGCTACGTTTTCAGTGAAAAAAATTACAAAGAAGTCAACAAAACAATTATTTGAATACTGGAAAGTATATTGTGAAGCATAATACAAAGAATTTTACAAAAATACTGAACTTCGAGGAAAATTCAAAACAGAAAGTCCCTAATCAAATGGCAAAATCAAATGACAAAACACATCGAACGAATGGACAACAACTGTCATATTCCTGACTCGGTACAGGCATTTTCAAATGAAGAAAATGGTGGATTGAACCTGTTTTTTAATAGCGCTTAACTGCTCACTTGTATGACAGTCGCATCAAATTCCATTATATTTACAACGATGTATGAACAAAACAAATAGATATAAAAGTAAAAATGTGGAAATAATGGTAGAACAGTCATTATTGTGATTTAATCTAAATCACTATAAACCTATCAAATATGTTACAAAGAAACACTATAGACAAAGCACATAAAACCTCATAGAAGGGCACACACACATTTTGTAATCAATTTACTTTTTTCTATATTTGAATTTTCATTAACTTATTCACTTATATAATATATTATTCTCCGAAGCAGAAATTATTTCAATAATATAAGATAAAAGACAAAATATGAAAATTATCCAAGATTGTCTTTTTTTACCTTTTTGTTCTTTTCATATGGCGAACAAAGTAACTTTATTGTGTTTTTAATATATATATAAATATAAACAAATACATTTGTTTATATATATATATATCAACATAAAATGTCAGTTCGGTAGCATATATATCTTTATAAAATGACTGTGCTGTACTTAAAAAAAACTACAGACACTCTGCTTGAGGATATATCTATTAAAGTAAATCAAACTGGCAGGGTTATTTTAGAGGAAAATTCATGCTCAACTGTTTATATTTATTTTGAAGGCTATATATTAATATATATCAAACACTATTCAATCATTAACTGTTGACTTACTTGTATTGCAAGATGGAAACAGCAAGAAAAGTTAAGAATTTAAAATCAACTTTACACTAGAGTTAATTGTGAAAATATGAAAAAACAAACGTTAACGTAGAATCCGATCTCGAAAATCGATGAGAGACAGAAAAAATTATGGCAAAGTAGAAAAACAAACTGTGAAAAGACTAACAACAGTCGACAAAACAATGAATAGAAATTTAGACGAAGCAACACGAACCCAATAAAAAACGGCGATGGTATTAGACTGAAAGGTTAAGCATATCCTGTCCCCATGTAAGCATGTCCTTTTGGGTTGAACTACTCACATTTATCGTAAAATCTAATTTTGCATCGGGTTTCAGGAAGGTTTGTTATTTCATACGAAAGCCGAGAAGGATCATTCAAAATTCAAAATTCAAAATTTAAAATTCAATATTCAAAACTCAAACATCCTACATTAATCTATCATGATTCCCCGCGCTTACAGAAGCCAAAAAAGATCGCAATTTACACTTTAATATACTACTGAAAGCTATTTTATAAAGTTTGATAAGAACACGAACCCATTGAAACAAGGCAAAGGGTCCGTTAAACCTTCATAGGGATACATCCAACTTTACCATTTGAAACCCTTGGTAACACAGCGTCATTGCAAGTAGCAGCCCTCTATCAAGAAAAAAGGAAAGGAAACCCGAGCCTGGAAAGTCGCTGTACTGAAATGGAACGTTCACAATGGAAAAATTGAAATCATCGCTTTTTCGTAAAGTTTAAATATGCATGAAATAATTTCCACTGGAGGTTAAGCAAACAACAAATCTCTTATAATAACCTAGTTTTCCAACGGAATAATCTAGTTATTAAAATATGTATAAACAAAAGACAGAGTTTGTGTATCAATTATCAAATCTGATAATTTAATGTTGTTATATCAACAAAATTCGAGTTTTTGACGATTTTTCTTTATGTTATTTGGGAGTTACGGTCTATGATTGACGAAAGATGATACTTTTGGCATTTACTTATGTAATTCCATTTATTACAAAAGCGTATAAGGGTCATCCTTTTTATTTTTTTTTTTTTTTTTTTCAAATTGTCGACTTTAATCTTGGAATTATCAACTTTAATCTTAAAATTTCCAACTTTAATCTTGGAGTTATCAATTTTAATCTGGGTGGAGGAGTTAACTTCGATTTTTTTTGGTTGGGGTGTGCTATGTTTGTCTTAAACGATGTACCCATTTTTATATAATATTAACTAATGTATGGTACCTATATTTATATATTAAAATTGTGATCCGCCATGACATTTCCAGGCTTATGGAGGTTGAACGTCATTGTTAGAAAAATTATAAACATGATAAATATCGAGAAGAAGAGATAAACGCTTTCCTTGGCTTCTTTTTTGAGGACGCCGAACTATATATTATATATAAGTTTTGAAGAAGTTTTACTTTATCGTTTGAAGTGAAAAATATTTGAATGTACATTTTTGATTGATACACAAAAAAAATCAAAATTCTTTGCTCTATAGATTTTATTTCATAAAGGTAGTCTTAAATATATCCATAACAAATGTACCGTATCAAATGTATATAAGAGAACACCTACTTATAAACTGTTACGCGTCGCATACTATGTATAAAGACATGCATAATAAATCTTAATCAAAAGAAGGAATTCTTAAAGCTTACTTTGACAAATTTTAAACTAACTTCATTTCAACAAGTTTAAATTAGATAATATCCTAAAATAGAGCTACAAAAAACCAAAATGCTCTGCTCTATAGATTTTCTTTCATAAATGAAGTTTAATGTCTGTACATGAAAATAATATATAGTTGTGAATCTAGTAACAGTATACATTTGTCAAGTTGGGAATCTAATTGACTATGAACATTTGCCAAGTAGGGAACCTACTGACTGTATACATATATTTTGGTCAGAAAAGTAGTTTGACGTTCGAAATACTCATAATATCTCTAACATTAACCGATTTTCTTTTTTTAGAGTACAACAAAGTTTTTAACAAAAATGCTGGTCCATGATCATAAGCCTACATTAGCTGAAAGTAAGTTTAGATAATGACCAAAAACATCATTTTTCAAGGGCTGACGGTATTGACTTTGCTTGACGGAATCATTTGTGCCTGACAGACTTACAACATTTATTGTACTTGTTTAAATGAAAGTATCTTGTTTTATAGATTCGTTTTATTCATGGCAGTTAGTTGACTTGATTTCATTTGATTGTTATATCATTGACGCCTCATGTGATCAAACAATTTGTTTTGCTTCAACATCAAATTAAGTTTGAGATGTGGTAATAGTCAGGGGCTATAATAAACATCAGTCTCGAACAAACAGAAAACACATAAATATTTGCCCAAGAAAACATGCCGTGAAAGAGGTTTACATTTTAATGTTTGTATATAGATGTAAGTAAATACGGACTATGGAGATGCATTGGTCATCTGTTTTTCATTGAATGTATTGCAATTTATTTCAAGTCGCAAAACTTTCTACTAGTATATAAAGAAGTATAACAACAATACCGAACTCCAAGGAATATCAAAAAAGGGGAAATAAGTAAAACTGACACATTTCAAGGGGTATAAAGGGGAAATAAGTAAAACTGACACATTTCAAGGGGTATAAAGGGGAAATAAGTAAAACTGACACATTTCAAGGGGTATAAAGGGGAAATAAGTAAAACTGACACATTTCAAGGGGTATAAAGGGGAAATAAGCAAACTGACACATTTCAAGGGGTATAAAGGGGAAATGAGTAAAACTGACACATTTCAACGGGTATCAATCGACCGAACAAGTGAAAAACAACAGCTATATGCATAACTGGGTACAGGCATTTTCGAAGAAATTGGTGAACCTAGCCTGGTTTTATGTCTAAGGCTAGCTTAACCTCCCGCTTGTTCGACTGTTGTTTATAAATTCTGTTATACTGTCAAAATTAGGTACCGTTAATGCAATCATAACACCTCAATTTATTCTATATTAATATATAAAATGTTTTTAGTTCTGTTGCTAAAACCTGCCATAAAATTTTATTGCGACGAAAAATATTTTATAACGTTGAAATTTAAAGATGATATTTTCTGTACATGTATTATTTTGTCCTTGAATGTATATGGTGTCATTGCACATTTATGTTTTGTGCAAATAGCAAAACTATTTTTTCATTTAAACCTTCATGCACTATTCTCATCATCAATCCATTTCGCTCAATGTTTACACCATGTTTTTAATACATCACATGTTTCTTTCAGTCTATGGTTATGGTATCTTAGCTAATGCAATATGTTGTGTATGTTCTATTGGTGGAGCTGTGATTCTTCCCTGCGCAAAACGTTTCTCAAATGCATACCACGTGTTTCTGTCAGTTTTTATGGGGTTGGCTGTAGGGACATTGTTTACGGGAGCAGTAGTACATTTGATTCCTGAGGTATGTCAGTTAATTTGCCAAATTAACTAATCAAAGCAGTTGATTGTTTTTAAACTGAGTTTGGTTCCCTCCGTAAACTATCCATTATACCTTCGGAATATACAAATAATAAGAATTACAAGAACAGCCAGGTACCAGTATAATCCAAACTTAACTCTTATTGGAACAAGAAGATAACGTTACATTACAATAAATAGTGTCTCATGTTACTTTCAATTTACATAAGACATTTGACATAAAGAGTACATGCGGAAAACTGTCGGCAGGTATGATTTTTTTAGGATGTGAGGAATATTCGAATTTTGAAATTGCTGAGATATAGATATTGGAAGATGTGGTGTGAGTGCTAATGAAACCACTCTTCATCCAAATAACAATTTGAAAAAAGTACATGTAAGATATAAATATTCAAATGCATGTCAAATTGGATATTGTTCACATTGTTGGCACTCATACCACATTTTTCTATAACAATGAAAGCCTACTTGGATTGCAGACCAGAGTTTAAACTTCAATTAGAAAAGGAGGGCGACATGATGTCGGTATTCAACACGAAAGTTCCTTTCATGGCCCCTTAAGAGTTGCTGCAAGGGTTTTGTGGCTTATGGATAGAGTGGCACTCGGTTTACATGAGGCATACGTTTTACGTTCACATACTTGCATAAATAGACATCCTTCATAGCCAAAAGCACGCCACTCATACAAATTGATATTAATTACCATCTTGGAAAACTTCAGGGATTATTTATCAAAATAATGACCATTAATTAAAGATGCTTGATGTTATAGGCTTTAGGAATGCACAGCCACAGTGCACACGAGCACGAGCACGGACATAACGAAACAGAAATCCACCATGACGAGAACCATCATAATGAATACCATGTGGAGGACTATATTTGGTACTGTATGGTTATCTTGTTGGGTAAGTTTTAATCTGAAACGGATGTTACAAATCTCCGTGCGCGCGCACAATACAAATGAGGAAATGTAAATGCATTTCAAAAATGATTTACTAGAAAGAGAGAAACTGTTTCTTTAAATGCCGATCAGTAACTTCGGACATTTAACAACCAGCAAACATTTCTTCAATCCTGTTTTGCGCCTGTATCAAGTCAAGAGTCTCCGGCCTTTGTCAGTCCTTTATGTTTTTGTTTTAATTTCAATTTCATTTACATGTTTCGGGTTTTATACTGACATCCATTTTCACTGTACTAGTAGACATTTTTGTTTAAATGCCATCTGAAGCACGCCTTAGAGTGCTGGATTAGCTCGCTGAGTTGAAGACCCATTGGGGTCCTGGCTGTTTTCTGCTCTTTTGTCTGGTTATTGTTACTTTGGTACATTCTCACTTTCAATTCTCAATTTCCATTCACAATTGTATCGCCTTACTAAGTTAACTTGAGTGTAAGCCACACACTATGAATCTCACTAACCATACCATATATCAACCAAAATCATGCGCAAGTTAACTAACACACTTTCATAAAAAGCAACAGTAGTATTCCGATATTCAAAAAATTGTTAGCCTATTATACAAATCTAATTAAAAAACAAGAGAATCGCATTGACTTTAAATGAGATAAGACTGAGTTATTCGGCATCTTATTAATGATAGGCAGTGTTCGGCTGTTTAACAGTAAAATATAAGAAGTTTGAAGCCATCGTGCATTTGTATAAAATACATGAATAAATACTTTTGAATTTTCAAATTCAAGGGGCCTAAGCCTATAGCTGAACCTTCTACTATACGAATCAAAAGACTATTCCACGTCTGTGAGTTTAGACACAGGAATATTATATCGATCAATTAATTAGTGATGGTGATTGTAAGGCCACCAATGGGTCTTCAATGCAGCGCGAAAATCCTGAACTCGGAGTTGGTCATCAGCTGGACCCGAAATATGTACTAGTCTAGTGAAAATGGACGTAACACTAAACTCGTAAACATATAAATAAACTACAAATAAAAAAAAACATACAAGACTAATAATAAAGGCCAGCGATTCTTGACTTTGGACAAGTACAAAAATGCGGCGAGGTTTAACATGATTTGTCAGATCTCAACCCTCCCCCTATACCAATGTAGAATACAGTAACACATAGCAGTAACTATAACGATAATTTATCGTTGCAATTTTTGAAGAATGATTACAAATGTGAGATTAATAGGTCCGATTTCAGGACAATCTGAATACAGATATATGAATTATATATTAGAATGCGAGTTTTAAGTATTGCGGTACTAGCCCAGTTGAATTATTCGCATTGCTAAAAAAAACTCGCAATTATTTCTAAATTTACAATAATCGAAATGATTTAAAATATCTTCAGACTATCGTATCTTGAGAAGCAGACAATTCTATAAAAATAAAATAAATATAATAGAGGACAAGATACATTACGCAAGTGTATCCATTATGTATTGTATGTATGAAAATTAAGAAAATCTATATCATTAATCTTTAAAATTTATTGTATTTGTTGAATATTGGAAAAATGTTTTCGAACGTAGGCAAATTTAATTTCACGGTAGTTCTGTTGTTTTTCTTTCAGGAACGTATTCATTTTATCTTCTTGAAACAGCTATGTCTATCATAAAAAGGAAAAAGGTAATATATCAATTATTTTTTGCCTCGAACACTGAAGAACAAAAAGTACTAATACATGACTTTGTTCAATTGTATTTTTACATGCCAAGCTTTCATATGTTCGGGTTTCAACGTTCAAGCTGAGGTTCAATCCAGAATATACGTCAGACGCTCGAAATTTATAACTTGTTATTTGCATTTACTAGCTCTGCATCAATACCTTTCGCTGTGGGCATCCAACTGAATATCTATGGAAACCATCATTCCAGCTGACACCGTCTTCTCGCGCATTCAATTAAAGAGAAAGAACATATGTATCGACTCATGCCAAAAAATTACATTTTTGTATTTGATCATCCTAAGTTAAGAAACAGAGCTACAAAACACTTTGTTTTATTTAAAAAATGCAATAACGTCTTCACCATGGAACAAAGACTGTCACCTCCCTGAATGTTCATGACAATCCTTTTAGCTCTGGTTTTGGTACATTTTGATAACTGTCGGTATTAAATATTTGTTAAAAGTGCATACATTATGACATAACGAAGAATTCATTACATTTAATATAAATCTAAGTTAGGATATTTGTTGTCAAACAATTGTTTTTCTAATTCTCATTAAAGAGAAACAAGCTACGAGGGATGAAAAAAGTTAAAATATGATTTAGTTTGATTCAATCATTAATAAAAGTTAAATACTGAAATAATAATTCGTTTTCATCAGCCAATTTAGTTCTGTTATGTCAAAATAAGTGAAGAAATATCGCTGCTGAATTACTCACTTGCAAGTGAATAATTTTATTTCATTTAATCCGTATTCGTGTGACCTTTTATTTAACCCAAAAGCTAGGGACATAAACAATTAAATGCTTTAACTGTTTATTTCAGACTTATTGAAATTTGGATATGTGTTTAGGTATCATATAAATTGAATGTGAGAATCTAAGTAAAATCGGCGAACATGAATTTAACAGCTAGTGCCCAAATAAAATAAGCTAAAGAAGAATATATAAAAGATCTATTAACAGATCAAGAAATTTGTGATTAAGACTGGGGTACAACATTTGTTTAAAACATATGTTGTCCTTCCAGAAGTAAAATGGATTATGCTGCAAATTATCATACTTTTGCATGATTTGTAAAACAATGATATTTTAATTTACAGTTTATTTACTTGTGTGGTTTCATTAAACACAAATTCTCGTCACTCAACAAAGGTTTTCTTAAATGTGAGTAATACAAGATTTAATTGAAAATCTTTAAACTGTCGAAACGAAAGAAACAAACTGTCTAAACTAATTCGACGAAAATATGTTTGTGTAATTTTCAAATACTCGAAACTAATCACCTAGTTTATATTTGCATTCTGATATTTTAAGTGAGATAATAGGTGAACTGGTTTACTTTTTCATCATTTCTTCTATAGGGTATTGTCGCAGACCCTGACCCAACACCAGAACCTGTAGTAATGACTGTTAACAAACCTAATGGAGATTTCCATAAAATGGAGGAGGTAATTAAAATTTAGTTTGTTAAATTGTTGTTATACACATTTATTTGCTTTTGTTGTAGTTAAGTGTTTATGTTGTTCCATTTTTTTCGGATTTGTCTTTTCTTAATTGAATTATGACTGTTGAACAGCGGTTTACTGTTTTTGCGTTTATTTATCTTTATACCAAAATTAAAACAAATCATAAATAAATACTCGTTGTACAAAAAAGCAGAACATAGACTGTGACGAAAGGGTTCGAAGCAGATCCTCCTCCTATGTAACACCCGTCGTAGGGTTTCTTTTTTGTGGTAGTACAAACCCACTGAGAAGTCTAATTCGGTTGTTCATATTCCTGGAAAAGTGGATCAGATTTTAGTTACGACATTTAGAACATATTCTTTGTCATCTGTGAACCAGATTGCCCATAGTGGTCAACTAACTCGTGATTGCGTCTATAAAAATTAAAATAAAACTACTGTTGCCCCATTTTTTGGTGCATTTTCTGTTGGTCATTTACTTGTCTGATCGTAGTTTTTATCTATCTATTTTTATCGATTAGTATTCCTGCCTTTATCGTTTTTTACATGTTTAATTGTCTTTGATACATGAACCCTCTGTCTGAATTGCAAAAATGGGCATTATGTTTGTTTCATAAATAGAGTTCAAGTTCTCATTTGAGAAAACCTGTCTCAATACGTGGAATATCTATTAAAACATATTTATCAAATTACCCTTCTCACAAAGTATAAAATCTGCATAGTCACAAAACGAAACAAGAGTAATTTAAGTTCTTATTTGATAATGGATGTCTCAATATGAGGAATATTTATTAAAATGTATGTTTCAAATTATTCCTATTCTTCTTTTAGATTAGTTCGAGCGACTCAAAAAGTATGAAATCTACAAATTCACAAAAAGAATCAGGTAAGCATGGTTACATTTTATGCCTCACGTTTTTTTAAGGTGGTACCTAACACTACAGGGAGATAACTCTGTAAAATCAGCTAAACGTTTTAATTACGTTGTGTTGTTAAGGGAATATTAAGCTTCTCAATGATCAAAATGTTTGTCAAACTGCTATATAACCAGTGTAATTTTTCTGATAAAACGGTTGGTTCAAATTTTTTGAAATTTTAATATTTTTGTAAAAGTGTCAAAATAAATACTTTGTCAAAATTTTAAGAAAATTAAACGACCCAGATTAATTTTAGCTAAAGTGTTGGGTACGACCTTAAATTCAGAATATTTGATAGAGAATTCAAAGTGATGGAATCTACGGACGCATCAAATTTTAAGATAGTTAATTTTGTTTACAAAGGCAATCTAATTAAAAATTAAATCCCCGCACTTGTTCCTCATTGTGTATATGTTGCGCGTGGGAGCGACATATAATCAACGAGGAACAAGTGCGGAGATTTAATTTTAATTAGATTGTAAAAAATGTTGAATGGCTTTATACAGTTAGCGTTCTTCACGTTAAATTCAAAAAAACTAGATTTGCCTAACCACGTTCACGGAGCTATGAATCAAATGTGGATACTTATCAATTCCAAACAAATGCTAACAGACATCTGACAAAGTACTTTGAATCTAAGTCTTAAAAAGAACACATTTGAATTCTGTACCCGTTACACTAGTATTCCTCATTCAAAACTTTAATGAAGATTGAACGACTAAGTCGACCTGTGTTTCAATAAAAATGGAATGAGCAACATAGATAATCATATATTGTATGGCGAAGGGATATTTATATATTAACTGTTTACAAAACTTTTTTTGAATTTTTGAAATACTAAGGCTTTTCTACATTAGGAATAGATTAGCTTAGTTGTATTTGTCAAATCTTTTAGTAATTTTTGTCCTCGGTGATCTTCAGCTTCGTACCTTATTTGGCTTTTTCAACCTTTTTTCATTCGAGCGTCACTGATGAGTTTTTGTAGACAAAACGCACGTCTGACATCAATACCAAATTTAATCCTGGTATCTCTGATGAGATTTTATACATCATGCTTCGTTAACCATTATGTTTCAAGCAAATTGTTATTCAAACCCAATACCCCCCATATTTGAATTGTATTTAAAAACGTTTGGAAGACGTATTTTTCAACAAAGAACCTGCATTTCAATTCCATTTAAGGAATAAATCATTAAAAAACGATGATGGCGTCACGTTCACATGACATAATTATGTTCAGGAGATACTAGATACAATACTTTCATTCAATCAGAAGACGTGTTATATCCAATAATTGAATTATAATGAAATAATAATATGTTTTCTGTCTATAGGAAATAACATAAAAAAAAATGTGATGCAAACTTTTAAATAAAACGCTACTTGGATTAATCAGTGTGCACCACTTTTAAGCTTACCAGACCCGAAGGGCCAAGTGAGCTTTTCTCATCACTTGGCGTCCGTCGTCCGTCGTCGTCTGTAAACTTTTACAAACATCTTCTCCTCTCAAACTTCTGGACCAAATTCAATCAAACTTGGTCAGAATCATCATTGGGGTAACTAGTTCACACGATTTGTCCGGTGATCCGACCAGCCAATCTAGATGGCCGCCATGGCTAAAAATAGAACATAGGGGTAAAATGTAGATTTTTGCTTATAACTCTGAAACCAAAGCATTTAGAGCAAATCTGACATTGGAAAAATGTTTATCAGGTCAATTTCTATCTGCCCTGAAATTTTCAGATGAATCGGAATACCTATTGTTGGGTTGCTGCCCCTAAATTGGTAATTTTAAGTAAATTTTGCGGTTTTTGGTTATTATCTTAAATATTATTATAGATAGAGATAGACTGTAAACATCAATAATGTTAAGCAAAGTAAGATCTCCAAATAAGTGAAATGACCAAAATGACCTGAAGGAGTTATTGCCCTTTATAGTCTATTTTCAACAATTGTTTTACAATTTTTGTAACTTTTACAAAAATCTTCTCCTCTGAAACTACTGGGCCAAATTTAATCAAACTTGTCCACAATCATTATTAGAGAATGTAGTTTTAAAAATGTGTCCGATGACCCGGCTTGTGAACCAAGATGGTCGACATGGCTAAAAATAGTAAATAGGGCAAAATGCAGTTTTTGACTCATATCTCTGAAACCAAAGCATTTAGAGAAAATCTGCTGTGAATAAAATTGTTCATTAGGTCAAGATCTGCCCCTAAATTTTCAGACCAATCGAGCAACTTGTTATTGGGCTGCTGCCCCTGAATTGGTAATTTTAAGAAATTTTTGCAGCTTTTGGTTATTATCTTGAATATTATTATAGATAGAGATAAACTATAAATTGCAATAATATACAGCAAAGTAAGAGCTACAAATAAGTCAACTTGACCAAAGTGGTCAATTGAAACCCTTAATGAGTTATTGTCCTTTATAGTCAATGATTTTCAGTTTCATAAATTTTGTAAATTTTTACAATTTTTTTCCCACTGTCACTTCTAGGGTGATTTCATTATAGATACAGATAATTGTAAGCAGCAAGATTGTTCAATAAAGTAAGATCTTCAAACACATCACCAACACCAAAACACAATTTTGTCATGAATCCATCTGTGTCCTTTGTTCAATATGCACATAGACCAAGGTGAGCGATACAGGCTCTTTAGAGCCTTTAGTTTTATGTTTTTTCTTCATAGACAGACAAAAAAAGAACAGTCATTCATTAAATAGATTAATGGCAGGTATGTTTTTCTATCGTTTTATTTTGGACTGCGTAACTTCGACATTAAATAATAAAAGTCCCCGGTATAACAAAATGTCTTCTCTACAAATGTAGGTTCACGACGGAATTACATTACTGTGTCTTTAAAAGAGGGTTGAAAAATACCAGTGTGACAGTCAAACTCATAGATCGAAATAAATTGACAACGCCATGGCTTAAAAATTAAAAAAAAAACAAACAAAAAATAATAGTACACAAGACACAACACATCAAACTAAATACTAAGCAACACGAACCCCACCAAAAATTGGGGGTGATAAAGTTCCTCAGTCAAACATTACGAATTGTTTTAACACCAGAATATTTATATTTTACATTTTGCTTAAAATCGTAGGCAATACATCTTTAGCACTTATGATTATAATTGGAGATGCAATACACAACGTAACTGATGGTCTAGCTTTAGGAGCAGCCTTTTCCAGTAGTATAGGAGAGGGAATTTCACTTACCATTGCAATATTTTGTCATGAGTTGCCACAAGAATTAGGTAAGACATTATTGTAATCCTTGTTTCGTAAAACAAATCCGTTAGAGAGCAACTATTCAACCTAAAAAAGGGGAAGAGGGGTTATGTTTTTTTTAGTCATAGTCAGAATAATTTTCTCCAGTTTTTTCAACGCTTTTTCTTTTTTCTTAATTAATAACTATAAGGTATTTGGAAAATGTGAATTAAGAATAATTTTTTCGTCATCTGCTTGACAACAATAAATTATCATCAAATTGGGGATCAGAGTATTTTGGGGAAACAAATGAAGTTTAATAGTCGTTTCGTTATCAAAATGCCTGCATACAGAAACAGGATACTCTAAACAAAACGATGATGTATTTTAATATTTGGAAAAGAATATAAAGTTGTATTATTCATGGCATTACTTTGTTTAGAAAAGAAGCCCCCTTGCACCTGTAAATAACCTCAGATTATAAAATATGTTATTAAAAAATTTGTTCGAAATCTTTCATCCACTTGTTGCAATCACGTGATTTCATACACAAGGTATTTAGCAAATGGCAATTTTCATACACAAGATACTTGAGAAGAACAACTGTTTTCTACGTCCTTTTTAGAAATGGAAAATATAAATAAATCAATACACGTGTTATTAATTTGAGAAATTTGTGTCATCATGAAAAAGACATAATAATAAGAGAAAGTTGGTATGACTGCCAATGAGACAAAGGTCCACCAGAGACCTAATAACATTCAAGTTAACAACTATATGCCACCTAACGGCCTTCAACAATAAAAAAAACCATACTGCATAGTCAAGAAATATAATCTGGCAATACAACGAGTCATATAATTTTGAGTGTGGATTTTTTTTAAAATAAATGTCTTAAAAAGAACCAATTTAAGGTTATTTAAAGCTGTTGACATTTATTTATGAAGGACTCGCACTTTTTCTTTGTAGGTGACTTTGCAATATTGCTGAACAGTGGTATGTCATTTTGCAAGGCGGTATTAGCGAATTTGTTTGCATCACTGTCAGCTTTTATTGGATTTTTTGTTGGTGTACAAGTAGCAACAAACGAAACAGCCGTAAAGTGGATTTTTGCATTCACAGCTGGGAACTTTTTATACATATCTTTAGTAGACATGGTAAGAAATATACACTACAAGTTAGAGGTTTGGCTAGCTATAAAACCAGGTTAAACTCACCATTTTCTACCTGACAAATGCTCGTGCCAAGTCAGGGATATGACAGTTGCAATCCATTCGTTTGATGTGTTTGAGCTTGAACTTTTAATTTGTCATTTGATTAAAGACTTCGTTTTAAATTTTCGCCAGAAGAAAACAATTTTTTTACAAATACAACACCTTCGGTAATGAATAGATGTTTTAGCCTAAATCTGCATCTCACTTCTATTCTTGACGACCTCAAAGTAGCCAGTTAACTTGAACATCTATTTGTATCGGAGCCAGCCAGACAGAGGAGACTATAATTGAGAACAGTAATTGACGTCAGATCATCGATTAAGTTCTATCCCCAATATTTGCCTTTAGTGTTTCTTAACGTTTTTGGTGGAAGAAGACTTCAAGTCTTCTGAAGGCCAATGGTGCCGACTTTAAAATCATTGAAACCTCCGTATGCCGCATTCGTTTCTGTGTATTACAATTTCATAACAACTTCTGATTCCTGACACCGATTTTTACACATGATTAAGCATCTGAATCATTTAGTTTGTAAATTAGGATTGAAAAACAATCACTATCGTAAATATGTATCCTTTTATTTATGTAAATTGTTAGATTTCATCTCATCTACATGAACATTACTTGAAACCGGATGTTTTTACTGTAGATATTTGTAGTACGCATGCGTGAATTTGCTATCGGGGCAACTCGCCCTGTTTACATGTTCGCCCTTAGTCTGTTCGTCCTGAGTTCCTTCGCCCGTATAGTACGTTTGCCCTGTGTTCATTCTCTTTACTCTTATCAAGGACGTTTTATAATACGTCCTTTCATTTGTTAAAAAAATATTGATATTAAGGGTATCGTTAAAAAAACTCTAAAAACACGATTTAGTGAAAATCATCTGTTCCTTATTTTGTTCCCAAGGTAAGGCAATCGTGTACAGCCAATCAAATTCTGTGTTTATCATGATCAATTAATAAGCCAATCAAAAACGTTTTCTCTGAAGATTATTCCAACATGCTAGATTTTGAACTTGTGTTGTTTTCATCGTGAACATGGCATGTGAATTTTCATCTGCAAGCAGGTTCTTACACAGCTTAAGGATAAAAGCATGGCTGATTGACAAAATTCAATGATGCAGCACTACCATAAAGATAATAAATAGTAACATATTTTATTTTTGTACTAAATTAAATCATTTAAAGGACAATGTACTATTCTTTTTTCACAAAGATCAACAAACAGGTTGGAACAGCCCCCCCCCCCCCCCCCACCACCAATCATTATGAGTGGTGTCCCTTAAATGAGGGCCTGTCCCTAAAACAAGGGGTCATTTTACTGTTGAAAAAAAAGAAAGAAATTTTTTAAGATTTTTAACTCAAAAGTGGGAAAATTCATTATATTTGGAACAATTTTTCTAAATAAGGGGTCAAATTAATAAAGAAGATACAAGTTTAGAAATATCACAAATTTCTTTTGACATGTTTTGACCATTTAATTGTTGATAGATGCTAAGTTCTTTGGGAAAAGTTTCAGCAAATTATATGAATATAAAGGTGCTCATTTTTTACAGTGGGTTGTAATGTTCTTCCAATGAGGGTTACCCCTCATTTGGAGTGTTGTTCCCAACCTGTTAAAGGTCCATCTTTGTGCATACACATGTGTTCCTTGTGATATTATCTTTCTAATTTGACTGCCAAATTAAAGATTTTACCTTATTTTCACAGTCCAATGAACATAGAAAATGATTGTACGGATGGGAGATCCATGTATTTATGACACATTCTTGTTTGAAGGAAACAAATACGTCATAACGACAATGGAACAAAGCAGGCGGGGTTAGTGGGGCTGCTTTTATGGTAATTCAAGTTACCTTTTATTCACCTTCTTCCACCCCAGAGCTATCAGCTCTTTGATTGCATAAACGACTGAAATATTGAGTTCGGCATCCCAATTCCATATCTTTGATATTTACTATACAGTGCAAATTTTTGAGTTTTGTTTTCCTCTGGAATATCAACTACTTCTATTTCGGCATTTTTTGTTCTCAATGCTCTTCAATTTCGAACTTTATTTTGTCTATCCTTTTTTATCCAAGCGTAAATAACGAGTCTTTTGTACGAAACGTGCGTCTAGCGTAAACAATTATAATCTTAATATAGTCGATGAAATTGTTTTATATAATGTATTTTAATAAACTGCACGACCATGGTGTATTAAAACCAAACAATCGAACTCAATAATTAGCTGTCAATGTTCAATAATAGAGAGTTATCCCAATTATACTTCAACATCTACATCTCTACTTTTATATTTAATTCTTTATTTCCATTATTTTCATTACAGCATCACGGCTGACACTCGGTTAACCGAGAGATTGGTCAGTTAATCTATATTGAGTATGCGGCTATATGGGCGGTTGGTTATACGTCTGTTAAGAGTAAAACGCACAATTTAATGTTAAACTATGTTAGATATACAGGTTTGTTTTGCATATTATAAGAACTAAATCAAAAAAAAAGAAAAGTGTCTGACAAAATTATATCTATCATATAACATTTTCCAAGTGTAAAAAAAATCATATTCTGCGCATTTTTCAGTAAAACTAAAAGGCGTCGCGCAAGTATATGGTATATATGGTTATACGCATAGCAATTTTTTTTTAATGAAAGGCCATACAAACAATTGTAGATGTGATTTAGAAGACACAAAATAGATCGTTGGTTCTAAAAGATAAATTGGCATTAGTAAATATTGCATAATTGTAATATAACGTAAGTAATACCACGTTTTAGTGAATATTTGGGAAAAAAGTCTGTTAATGGGTTCGACAAATAAAATGTGTCAGTTAAGAGTTATTTAGCCAAGACAAAGTTTTGCAAACTTTATATTTTTCCATTGAAGATGAGAATGAGATGTACCTGAGAGTAAAAAAATGAAAATACCGTGCAACAGTATCCTTTTAGTGAGAGCATTTTTATTTTGACGTTCTTTGCATTTTATTGAAGGGTGTGTCACTTCAATATAGCGTGATATGGATTGGCCGCTGGAATATGCATAAATTTATTATTAAAGTTTTCAATCAGCCTTAATTTTTTGTGTCTGTTCAAAGTAGCACGTTCTAAAATACGACTAAAAGTGTTTGTCTCATAAAACACAGGGTACATATAACGTGTTGTCGTTCGCATATGCACACCATATTTGCCATTGTACGTTTTAAACCCTAATTCGACAGCATCAACCAATCGGTTCTTTTGTTGTATTACTTAATTATATGTTGTTTATAAATCATTCTAAAGAAGTAAATGGAAAGGAATTAATGCAGCTAAATTTGGTTATCTTAAGTTTTATTTCATTTTATTCCGTTTAGTTCATTTCTACATAAGTGTAGAGGAGAACTGCAGTTGTGCGCTTGTAAAGGTCTAGCATTTGTCCCCAATTTGAGTATATCGCAATCCGTTACTGTTTCAACACCCCACCCCCATCCACACCCCTGAAACTTTGTTTTGTTTGCACTTTACAATATTTACTGAGCTATTAGATTTAGCGGTTGATATGAGGCCAAAGTTTATCGGACTCCAGTCTCAAATAACATAAGCAATACACAGTAATAAAACTGCAAAGCATATAGATGAAGTTGTCTATTTCATCTAAAAATAACGAGATGTGGAATAAATGCCAAAACTGTTATAACAATCATCTAGAGGGTCTAAATAGTGAAAAGGGGTGGTTCATGTCTGTACTCTTAAACACTTTTATTTTCCTATCCTTTTTTAGCAATGCACCACTCTATACTGTCCTTATCTGTTATGCTATATTCTGCGTCTCCATCAAGATTCTCGTGTATACCATGAGGGTCCGGATTGGAGTTGTTTATTTCTGTATTCTTTTAATTGTTATGTCACTTTCTCTACATTTTATTTGTTTTACTCATTATTCTTTCTCTATTCTTTATATTTTAGCATCTTAATATATTTTACTTACCGATGTTTAGTTACATTACGACGTTTATATACTGCATACCAATGTAGGTGACAAATTGGTCTCAGTCATAACAACGAAACATAATCCACATGATATATGCAACCATTATTGGATTAAATAAATATTACTTTGATGTAATACTTTTTGAAACCATTTTTATCAATTTTCAATGTCCTTTTTTTTTTTTTGTCGGGTTGTTGTCTCTTTGGCACATTCCCCATTTCCATTCTCAATTTTATCTAAATCTATGTTTCATTGTTCATGTGTTGTTTCCGTATATTTTCGTCTCTCGTCTTGATTCTACCCATTTCATCCGATAACATCACATATAGCAATCAAATTATACTTTTATTACCATTCATAACTCTTAACAGACCAATCAACAGACCAGGTTTTATACATCCGACCCATTAACAGACCAGTTTTTTAATAAAAATTGATCAATGTCACCAAAAATAGAGATTTTCGTGTGGATTTTTCACACAATAATAATAATATGGTAAACAAACAAAATGCCTGTCTTTTTTCGATGTTCAAAATATCGCATGCAAGTAAATTCAACCAGCTTTTCATTTTGTGTACATTTTGTGTACATTTTGTGTGTGTAAAATGCGTATAAATTTATTGATGAGTAACCCGCCTTTTCATTTGATAGATTGTTTATCGAAGCTAGAAAAAAAAAATTACACTACTGAATTCAGTACATTAGAATTGTTTTGTCAGACATGAATATTTGTTATGATAAAAAATATATTTAAAAAAAGTTTTTTAATGAAACATACTGAACTTGCAATGATTTTCTCTATAACACCTGATTAACAGACTTTAAACAAACCGATTAACAGACAAACCGTCGATATAGCCGCATACTCAATTTAGATTAACCGACCAATCTCTCGGTTAGCCGAGTGACGGCCGTGAGCATGACACAGCTTATACTAATAACGTAGATTATACGAACACGATATTTAAAAAAAATAAGATCCTACTTTCCACAAGTGTTTTTTTGTTAAATTTGGATCTTATCAACAGAAGAAATGCAATTCATCTTCAATTTACGAAAGCCGAGAAGGATTTTTCACAATTCAAAATTCAAAATTCAAAATTTAAAATTCAAAATTCAAAATTCAAAATTTAAGTTTCAAAATTCAAAACTCAAAAATCCTACATTAATCTATCATGATTCCCCGCGCTTACGAAAGCCGAAAAAGATCGCACTTTACACTTTAATATACTACTGAAAGCTATTTTAGAAAGTTTGTTAAGAACACGAACCCATTAAAACAAGGCAAAGGGTCCGTTAAAAATTCATAGGGATAAATCCAACTTCGCTTCACTGAAATGGAACGTTCACAATGGAAAAATTGAAATCATCGCTTTTTCGTAAAGTTTAAATATGCTGGAGGTTAAGCAATCAACAACAAATCTCTTATAATAACATAGTTTTCCAACGGAAGAATTTAGTTATTAAAATATGTATAAACAAAAGACAGAGTTTGTGTATCGTTTATCAAATTCTGATAATTTAATGTTGTTATATCAACAAAATTCTTGTTAAGTTTTTGACGATTTAACTTTATGTTATTTGGGAGTTTATGAGTCTATGATTGACGAAAGATGATACTTTTAGCATTTACTTGTGTAATTCCATTTATACTGCACTCGTTCTATTTGAGCAGTCAAAATGCGTTGACTGTATATTTCTATGTCATATACAGTCACTGACCCGATATCACTTTTCCTCATGAATATTTAAATAGAAATTGACGAAATAATATTGAATTATTCATACGACCTCTTCAACTTGTTTTTGTTTCAAATGCATACAACGATGCGTGGAACGACTCACATTGTTTCTTTTGCAATTATTGTAAAAACATATTTAATATGTTAATGGTTTTTCTTTGCAACCTATAAATCATTATGTTTTATGCTTATGGTTGATATTAAGTCTATACTCAAACGATTTAGTTCACCATCGAGTTTTGGTTTCAACAGGAAAATATAAATTTCATTGTGTTGTATATTTCTCCGCGAGCATGATGTGAGGCCCTTTTAAAGGGTATTTCCCTCAATATTTAAATCAAATAAATAACCTTAATGCATTACACAACAATTAAAAATGTTTTTTTTTAGATTGCGGTTTAAAGACAATAATACTCGGCACAGCCTCGCATTTCCCCGTTTCTAAGCCTCATCCTTATATCGTTGATATGTCAAGTCAATGCACTATTATTGTCTATTTATTACAAAAGCGTATTAGGGTCATTCTTTTTATTTATTTTTTTCAAATTGTCGACTTTAATCTTGGAATTATCAACTTTAATCTTGCTATTTCTAACTTTCATCTTGGAATTATCAATCTGGGTGGAGGGGTTAACTTCTTTTGGTATGGTTGTGCTATGTTTGTCTAAAACAATGTTCCCATGTTTATATAATATTAACTAATATATAGTACCTACAGTTATATATTAAAATTGTGACCCGCCATGACATTTTCAGGCTTAAAGCTTTAAATTAAATACGTATTTGTGAAGAAGAGATAAACACTTTCCTTAGCTTCTTTTTTTGCGGACGCCGAACTATACATTATATATAAGTTTTGAAGAAGTTTTACTTTATCGTTGAAGTGAAAAATATTTGAATCTACATTTTTAAATGATACACAAAAAAAATCAAAATTCTTTGCTCTATAGATTTTATTTCATAAAGGTAGTCTTAAATATATCCATAACAAATGTACCGTATCAAATGTATATAAGAGAACACCTACTTATAAACTGTTACGCGTCGCATACTATGTATAGAGACATGCATAATAAATCTTAATTAAAAGAAGGAATTCTTAAAGCTTACTTTGACACATTTTAAACTAACTTCATTTTAACAAGTTTAAATAAAGTAGAGCTACAAAAAACCCAAAATGCTCTGCTCTATAGATTTTCTTTCATAGATGGAGTCTGCAATATATCCATAATAAATGCACTATATCAAGTGTATTTATGTGAACACCAACACTTTTAAACTGTTACGCGTCGCAAACTTTGTTTCGAGACATGCATGATAAATCTAAATTAAAAGACAAATTTAAAAAAGGGAATTCATAAAGCTTACTTTGACAAATTCTAAACTAACTTCGTTTCAACAAGTTTAAATTACATGTTTTTAAATAGAGCTAAGAATTGTTTGTATTGTAGTAAATTTAATTCTTTGAAATTTTATTCAAATACGCTATTGAACGTTACAAAGAGCCAATAAATACAATAATTTTGTATTTTATAAATAAGTGCCTTCAATAAATAAAAGTCGTCATAGAACAGTCTCATTTTTCATACTGGTATTCGAAATGACTCGTTTCATTGCTATTACAACACATATGTCATAATAACAGTGTACTTATAGAAGCCATGAGCAAAAAGGGTACAAAACTATGCCCCTCCCATTTTAAGACAAAAATTGAAACTAAAAATGAAAATGAAAGAGAACAATCACTAAATTTTAGATTATTACACTACATAGAAAATATGGTTTTTTTTCTTGTTACTATCAGAGGTTTGCCTCTCCCCTTTTCCACACACAAACTTTTTTTCAAACTTATCCATTCTTATAAATGGCCTATTTCTATACGAAGGTATACACAGACAGACGTGCCGCCGTAATAATTTCAGCTACAGCGGAGGGGGCATTAATTTTAACGCTTGTCCGTCTGTACGTCCGTACGTATTCTTGGGAAAATTAACAACTTAGAATTTTCCGCAATTTAACTTTATTTTGCCTCAAACAATGCCATGAAAACTATACACAATGCTAATTACCAACAAACTGAGATCAAGTTTAAATTTGGCTTGCATCACTTTCATCGTTCAAGCCCATTTATAAATGGAAAAAATGTTAAATTTGTCGTCTACGCGCTCTAACTTTATTTGCCTCAACCAAAAGTTATGAAAGTTACATACAATGCTTATTACCACTTCAACAATGAGCAAACCCAATACCACATAGCAAATCATATAAAACCCCGATGTCATTATATGAAAAAGCGACTGCTTCAAATGCCATCAGCACCACTGAACCAAAATGATACATATGCAGATACTTAGCATGTTCCGGAGAGGTATACAGCCGGTAAAAACATAAATTAAAGCTGGTACTCCAGGAATTTATTCGCATAGGAGTATTTTCAACTAATTTGACACAAAGCTTCTTTTTTTTATCTTTATTATACACAAAATTTCTGTAGCCAGACGGTTTCAGGTTAAAGAAATAACAGAAATAAATTAATAGATAATCATTTAAAATTACAGTTGAAATTTTATATTACAGTCAAATATAGTATGTCAAAACTATGTAAGCATCCTCTACAATGAAAGTAAATTTGTCTTTTCGGACACAATGCGAAATGCTTAATTTCTTACAGCATAAAACTCTCAATGTGTTCCCTGTGTGGATAAAAAAAAACGCTACGATCTCCATTCTTCGCCTGTCTATTCTCTAATTTTACACCTGACAATAAATCTCATTCACTACACCGAAAAGTGGACGACATATTCTTTGTGTTGTATAAATGAGGATGATGCACATTCTCTATGTGTCTGTCCCAAGTCAGGCGCCTGTAATTCGGTGGTTGTCGTTTTTTACTGTCTATCAATTTTTTTTTTTTTTCGTCTGAATTGTTTTACATTTGTCATTTTGGGGCCTGCCATAGCTGACTATGTGATATGGGTTTTACTCATTGATGAAGGCCGTACGGTGACCTATAGTTGTTAATTTCTGAGTCATATTAGTCTCTTGTGGAGCGTTGTCTCATTGGCAATCATACCATATCGTCTTACTTTTATATAATGAAAGATTCTCAAGTCATGAAAAGAAGAAGAAAAAAACAATCGAATAAGGATTGAAGTGACACTCGATATCTCTCTCCCGGAATAAAAGTGATAACAAGAAATGTTTCACTTGTCTGACATAATGTCGGCACATATCCCTTGAAAAGTGATATAATGTTTGTCTGTGCATAATTATATTATTAATCTACGGTATATTTTATCAGATCAATTGATCAGATTAAGACAATATTTGTTGTGTTTGGATTGCAACTGCAATAAAACAGAATTATCTTTCCTGATTTGCGAGTTTTGAATTCTGAATTGTACCCATGTTTATATAATAATTAACTAATATATAGTACCTAGTTATATATTAAAATTGTGACCCGCCATGACATTTCCAGGCTAGTAAATTTAATTCTTTGAAATTTTATTCAAATACGCTATTGAACATTACAAAGAGCCAATAAATACAATAATTTTGTATTTTATAAATAAGTGCCTTCAATAAATAAAAGTCGTCATAGAACAGTCTCATTTTTCATACTGGTATTCGAAATGACTCGTTTCATTGCTATTACAACACATATGTCATAATAACAGTGTACGTATAGAAGCCATGGGCAAAAAGGGTACAAAACTATGCCCCTCCCATTTTAAGACAAAAGTTGAAACTAAAAAATGAAAATGAAAGAGAACAATCACTAAATTTTAGATTATTACACTACATAGAAAATAGGGATTTTTTTCTTGTTACTTTCAGAAGTTTGCCTCTCCCCTTTTTCCACACACAAACTTTTTTTCAAACTTATCCATTCTTATAAATGGCATATTTCTATACGAAGGTATACACAGACAGACGTGCCGCCGTAATAATCTCAGCTACAGCGGAGGGGGCATTAATTTTAACGCTTGTCCGTCTGTACGTCCGTACGTATTCATGGGAAATTTTACAACTTAGAATTTTCCGCAATTTAACTTTATTTTGCCTCAAACAATGCCATGAAAACTATACACAATGCTAATTACCAACAAACTGAGATCAAGTTTAAATTTGGCTTGCATCACTTTCATCGTTCAAGCCCATTTATAAATGGAAAAAAAATGTTAAATTTGTCGTCTACGCGCTCTAACTTTATTTGCCTCAACCAAAAGTTATGAAAGTTACATACAATGCTTATTACCACTTCAACAATGAGCAAATCCCATACCACATAGCAAATCATATAAAACCCCGATGTCATTATATGAAAAAGAGGACTGCTTCAAATGCCATCAGCACCACTGAACCAAAATGATACATATGCGGATACTTAGCATGTTCCGGAGAGGTATACAGCCGGTAAAAAACATAAATTAAAGCTGGTACTCCAGGAATTTATTCGCATAGGAGTATTTTCAACTAATTTGACACAAAGCTTCTTTTTTTTTATCTTATTATACACAAAATTTCTGTAGCCTGTTGTACTCGTCGTTTAATTGCTTTTTTAGGAGGGAAATGATAACTTTATTTGGAAATGTTGTTTTTTAGTGCAAATCTTTTTTTATTGTTACTACCAGAAAGTTTTCTTGTGAATTTTTAATTTATAGTGTCTTTGCTAAAACAGAACCAACACTGAAAGATCAAGTTTTCAGTGTTTACTTAGAACGTAATATTTTGACACTAGATTTCCCACTGAGAGCAATGAAAAAATCCGAAACCCCTGTGGTAATATTGATATCCAGGAACATTGCAAAACATTTTCACCAGTTTCAAAGACGGTTTCGGGTTAAAGAAATAACAGAAATAAATTAATAAATAATCATTTAAAATTACAGTTGAAATTTTATATTACAATCACATATAGTATGTCAAAACTATGTAAGCATCCTCTACAATGAAAGTAAATTTGTCTTTTCGGACACAATGCGAAATGCTTAATTTCTTACAGCATAAAACTCTCAATGTGTTCCCTGTGTGGATAAAAAAAAACGCTACGATCTCCATTCTTCGCCTGTCTATTCTCTAATTTTACACCTGACAATAAATCTCATTCACTACACCGAAAAGTGGACGACATATTCTTTGTGTTGTATAAATGAGGATGATGCACATTCTCTATGTGTCTGTCCCAAGTCAGGCGCCTGTAATTCGGTGGTTGTCGTTTTTTACTGTCTATCAAATATTTTTTTTTCGTCTGAATTGTTTTACATTTGTCATTTTGGGGCCTGCCATAGCTGACTATGTGATATGGGTTTTACTCATTGATGAAGGCCGTACGGTGACCTATAGTTGTTAATTTCTGAGTCATATTAGTCTCTTGTGGAGCGTTGTCTCATTGGCAATCATACCATATCGTCTTACTTTTATATAATGAAAGATTCTCAAGTCATGAAAAGAAGAAGAAAAAAACAATCGAATAAGGATTGAAGTGACACTCGATATCTCTCTCCCGGAATAAAAGTGATAACAAGAAATGTTTCACTTGTCTGACATAATGTCGGCACATATCCCTTGAAAAGTGATATAATGTTTGTCTGTGCATAATTATATTATTAATCTACGGTATATTTTATCAGATCAATTGATCAGATTAAGACAATATTTGTTGTGTTTGGATTGCAACTGCAATAAAACAGGATTATCTTTCCTGATTTGCGAGTTTTGAATTCTGAATTATGAATGATCCTCCTCGGCTTTCGTATCAATTTTATATACTGTATTTGGAAAATACTACCAAACTGTTTGCATCATATATTCATTCCTGAATATATAAGAGACACAATTGAATATGTTTTGATATTCTGTCTTGATTATACTGTATTGTATCTATTCGTCATTCGAATGAAACTGGGGAAATTATTAATTTCACACATATAAAGAACAGACATTGCTTATAAACAAACGTTCATATACTTTATGCAAATAGCATAAACCTTTTTTTAGAAAAAAAATGTATATTTTATTTGGTTTCGTCAATATATATCAATATTCTCGTAAACACACACTATTTTTTTTATCATATAGTGTATAGTATTCCATTTATGTTTCAGTTACCAGAGCTAGTCAGGCATGGAAGTGGAAGTATAAAGACAGTTTGTTATCACAACATTGGGATGATATTTGGCGCCTTTATTCTTGTTGTTATAGCAGTTTTTGAAGAACATATAGATGTTAATTGATATTAAGGTGGTACCCAACACGTTAACTAAAATTAATTCGGCTAGTTTAATTTTCATAAAATTTTGACAAAGTATTTACTTTGACCCTTTGACAAAAATACAGAAATTTCAAAAAATTTGAACCAACCGTTTTATCAGAAAAATTACACTGGTTATATAGCAGTTTGACAAACACTTATTTTGATCATTGAGAAGCTTAATATTCCCTTTACAACACAACGTAATTAAAACGTTTAGCTATTTTTACAGAGTTATCTCCCTGTAGTGTTAGGTACCACCTTAAGATAATGATTTAAACTTGTACATTCGGATCTTACAACTATACAATTCATTGTCCTGGCAAATTTTTCAGTGCATCTAACTTTGTTGTAAATATTATTCTTTTATATTACTTGTCCCATTAATCGTCGTTCGTTAAAAAAATTGTTTTCCTTCTGAAATTCATCGGAAACAACAACAATCTGTCAGTCTTTTGCGATCAGCGAAAATACAAATATGACAACTTCAGCGCATACGGCAAGCGTTTCGTAAATAACTTTATCAGGTACGATTGAAACTGAAAGTTAAGATTCCTACAAAGTGGCGGTCTTTTATGTGACTGACAACTAAGGTTTCGTTATAATCCTTTAGTGCATACAAAACCCATTAATGATAAGATGTAATAAAGAGTTAACATATTGATAATAGAAGCAAACAATAATAAACAAAACAAAGAAGACGAAGTTTTGGACCTAAGTTTGATATGGGTTATTTATTATTGCGATACGAGTTAATTTAAGTAATGTTTTTTATTTAATCACTTTATGGTTGAACTCTCATTAATGTCTTTAAGGTGGTATGGGTGTCTTCCTCCATCTTGGATTGTAAAAAACAGAGAACCAAAGGTCCATATTTTCTATCAAGTTAGCAAAATGGGATGCAGGAATGCAGATATTTAATGTGATTTTCATTTAAAAGAACCAATTTATAAGAATATAACTTACAAATATTAATATTTTTGCAAATGTTGATTAGTTTTGGTTGTTTTCAATTTTTTTTAAATTGGCATTTCAAGGGGAGGTAACTCTAAAACAGTGCATTTTCTGAAGGATTCTACATGAAATTTTCCTATTTTGTATTTTAGCCGGAAAAAACGTACGGTGACCTTATCTTTTCTTTTGATATTCTCAAAGCATTGTCTGAAAGCTATCTTTTCCTTAAGTATTTAACAATTCTATCATTTTGTTTAGTTTCTAATCACAAAATGGTGTTTTTTCCTGTAAAATCCATACAAAATGTGTTATTTTGTCACGTCCTGTAGCTTGAGAAAATGCACGGTGACCTACCATTTTTATATATTTTTCAACATATATCAATAGATACTACGTTTTGGCAAAGTATGAACAAATTCTATCATTTTTATTTTAGACTCCCATACCACCTTAACTGAAAACAATATGTATATGAATATGATGCTGTGTTTTGTTTTTATGTTTATTGCAGTTTTTTGTTTAATTAATCAGAATTGCTAAAATGATTTTTATATGAACAGATTATATTTTTTACCAATAGATACATGTTTTGCTATCAAATTTCATTTTTTTGATTCATATAAATTTGATGACGCAAAAAGTGCTTATTGTAAATGTCTTCTTTCACATCGAGTTGTATTTTTTGTGTCAGATTAAACAATAATGTCAAGAAATCCGATCTTACTATTAAAAACAGTTCTTACCAAGCCATTTAGAAATGCATGAGTATATGTTATGCTCGATTGTATTTGTAAATATTATTCACCAAATTACAAATAGATAATATAACCTGCAAATGTATTTGTTATGGTCTTGAAATATTTTAGGTTGTTTGTTCTCAGCTGTCTCCGGTAACGTCCAATTTTCCGCAACTGTCTATCTTCATTTTTACAATAAATTTGTTAACACACAAGTGGATTTGTTTTCTATTTATTTCGATACGACATACCAATTTTAAAGTAGAATCTGCTAGCAATCTTACACAGCTACTTTTGCATAGGTACTATTTCTGTACTAAAAATATGCAGTACTGGAAATTTACTTTTAATAATTAGTACTATTTCTTTACTTTAAAACTATGGTAATATTTAGGTACTTTTATTTTACAGTACTTGATTTGCACTAAATATTTTTGTACAGAAATAATACAATATTCCATGTTTGAAAATCATAACTTTGGGAGATTTGAAATAGAAAAATCTTACAAAATGCTGGAAAAGTAAAGGTAGTAACCAAAAATCTGTAGTACCTAAATTTCAAGTATAAATACAGTACTGTAAAATACAGGTACCTAAATATTACCATAATTTTATAGTAACACAATAGTACTGAATATTAAAAGTAAATTTCCAGTACTACAAATTTTTAGTACAGAAATAGTACCTATGCAAAAGTAGCTGTGTACAATATAAAACCTCCAATATCAATCATACAATTATACTTACATACAATGTACGTTAACTTTAACCCAAATATCTAAGTAAAAGCGAATCAGAAAATATTCAAACTGATGAATCGAAGTCTAACTGATAAACGGCTTGGCAAATAACATACACTAAAACACGACAAAGAGCGCCAAAGAAAGATCAAAACAATCCTACCAAACACCGAGGTGCTTCGGGGATACCTAATCCTGTTCAATGTTTGTAACCCTTTGTGTTGTTCATGTTGGAACAAATCGGAACATATCCGTCGCCATCTGTGTAAAACCAACACAGACGATTTTTGTCGTGATGGTGTACAATAAAAGCATACTGAAATGTTTGTATAACAATTTGTGGCTTGATGAAATTTAATAACATCCAGTTCTATCATTCGAAATTGTTTCTTTCCTAGTGGGGATATGACTTATTTTGAAGAATTATTCCTAAGACGATTGTATTTAAAATCAAAATTAGAAAAAAAAACTTTAAATGACCTGCTTAAATCTAACTAATGAATATGATGGAACCTTTTCATATCAACGATTTTTTTGGTGATTTTTCTTCCTATAACGCAACATTTCAACACTGCTTGCATGGGAGTAAATATATTCCAGTTGCTACGATATTACAGATCTTGTTGATCGTCGATAGTACATTAAAACAATACACTTCATTTCTGTGTTATATTGCAAATAGCAGTTGACTACAAAATCCAGTAATAAAGTTAAACTTTTGTCAATATCATGTGACGTTATTTCTCGTCAAAGTTTGAGGATCGGTAGAGATGTACTTCCTTGATATTTCAGAGCTTCTAATAAGCCTCTTTAAAAACAGATTGAACTTTTTTTCTGACATAGAAATCATATTGTATCGACAGTACCTACAACAATATCGAACTTCGAATTAAATTCACAAAGAGAAAATATAATATACTGATAATATCAGCCTTTGAAAGTTATCAAAATTTCAAAAGGTACACGTCGGGACATTTTAACTGTTTGTGCGGTGAATGTAATATGGTAATTTACATCTACTTTTGTGGAGAAGGACTTTGTTATTGCAACCATCAATTTTGATAGCAGTCACAATTGCATTACAGATTAAGGCATTAGACTCTTGTCAGTGTTTAGATCTCATATATCATTGTTTTGTGTATGTTTTGATTGAATGGTTCTGATGAAGATAAACTTAGAAAAAGCGCTTCGAACGTACAAAAGATATAACAAAAACGCATAAAAAATATATGTTCATAAGCATGCAAATCAATTATGTACCTCTTCAATCATGAAATAAGTTTATTAAAGAGGGTCATGGTCAAAAGATATAATAAAGTTAAATTTAATATTATTCATTTCATTATTGTGAATTAAAGATATGATATCATATGCAAAATATACAAAATTGAGACAGCAACACAACAAAAAGTAAAAATGACAAATTAATCATTAAGTGTTTTTACATTAGAACGTCAACAATTGACAAGTGAGTTTATTCTTTCAAGACCAGTATTATCAAGTGTAATTGTTTGTACTAGGTAGCAATTGTAAAAAGAATTCGTATTAAAAAGAGATTGGAAAGACACAAAAGAGACAAACAAACTAGTTTGTAGAAAAGAACTAACATTTTCATAGCAAAACAAAGTAGAACCACCTTAACGCAAACAACAGTGTACTTAACACAAGATAAACAAAACTAATGACTGAACAAGGCGAACCCCAACAAAAAGCCCGGGTAGAACCCATGTGCCTTTGAAAGGGTAAACCTATCCTGATCCACATGGAGCACCAGTAGAGTTGCTCATGTAAGTACATACCACGTGATAAGTCACATTCGAGAAAATGAAGCAGTACGATTATTGGTACATATTCGTCGTTATCTGTGAAACAGATATTTCATGTTAACCAAAGTACGATATTGTAATTGATGATGTCAACTTCAACACTTGGTTTTTGTCGAGACTTCAACTTTTGTAGCAGAAAGCTCGACATAGGGATAGTGATCCTGCGGCGGTGGCAGCGGCGGCGGCGGTGTTAGCTCACTTCTTAAAAGCTTTATATTTTAGAAGGTTGAAGACCTGGATGCTTCATACTTTGTATATAGATGCTTCATGTTACGAAATATCCATCAGTCACATGTCCAATGTCCTTGACCTCATTTTCATGGTTCAGTGACCACTTGAAAAAAAAGTTCAAATTTTTTGTAATGTTGAATTCTCTCTTATTATAAGTAATAAGATAACTATATTTGATATGTGCGTACCTTGCAAGGTCCTCATGTCTGTCAGACAGTTTTCACTTGACCTCGACCTCATTTCATGGATCAGTGAACAAGGTTAAGTTTTGGTGGTCAAGTCCATATCTCAGATACTATAAGCAATAGGGCTAGTATATTCGGTGTATGGAAGGACTGTAAGGTGTACATGTCCAACTGGCAGGTGTCATCTGACCTTGACCTCATTTTCATGGTTCAGTGGTTATAGTTAAATTTTTGTGTTTTGGTCTGTTTTTCTCATACTATATGCAATAGGTCTACTATATTTGTTGTATGGAATGATTGTAAGGTGTACATGTCTAGCGGGTAGATGTCATGTGACCTTGACCTCATTTTCATGGTTTAGTGGTCAAAGTTAAGTTTTTGAGTTTTGGTCGTTTTATCTAATACTATATGCCATAGGTCAACTATATTTGTTGTATGGAAATATTTTATGATCTTCGTGTCAGTCGCGCAGGTTTTATTTGACCGTGACCTCATTTTCACGGTTCAATGCACAGTGTTAAGTTTTTGCGTTTTGGTCTATTTTTCTTAAACTATAAGTAATGGGTCAACTATTTAATATGTTGTATAGAAGCATTGTTAGCTGTACATGTCTGCCTGGTATGGTTCATCTGACCTTGACCTCATTTTCAAGGTTCAGTGGTCTTTGTTTAGTTATCTTGGTTAATGTTAAGTTTATGTGACAGTTGTAATAAAGCTTAGCTTTATACTTAGGACTATTTACATAATATCAATGATTAGTTTAGAAGGCGAGACATTTCAGCGTGTGCACTCTTGTATTACTTGCTTGTAAGTGCAGCAACCCTCTATCAAATAAATCATGATAGGAAATATAAACCTTTGTGTATAGTATCAATTGGGATTTATATAGCACAGTGGTCTGCATTTTGTGTTGACATGAATTGTTGTTGATACGGTCATAATTAGGCAACTTTTTTTCAAAATACTAAATATTTTCCAACTTAAGCTGCATTTGGCGAAGCTTTTCGGAATTTTTGTCCTCTATCTCGTATTTTATCATTTATCATTTGAACTTTGTTTATTCGAGTGCCCACTAGTGATTGCTTTGTATATAGTCGAAATGCGCGAGTGCGGTTTACATTTTTAATCCTGGTTCTTATGATCAGTTTGGTCATCACTCGTGATTGGTTTGCAGTCAAAACAGATGTTTGGCGTTAATATCTTTAATCCTGGTAAGATATACCCCATAAACAGTCGAGTTAAGATTTTGCTTCAAAGAAATGGAACGTTAACATTGAAGAAGCTGCAATCATACATTGTGTCGTAAAAGTTTGTTATCCGCCGACCCTTGTTGTCAGTTTCTATATGTTTGTCAAACTATGAAGCAGATTTTACTGTATCGGTTGTGTCCTTGATATGACACTTTTATACACCAACTAACAACAACTACTGAATAACAAGGCATATTTCTATTTTATGTTTTATTGAACAAAATTCTAACGTATTATCCCTAAAACTTGTGGTAACGATCAAACTGCATATCAAATCTTTAAATTAAATTCTTGTTACTTAAATGTTGCCAAGATGTACTGATGCGAATAATGCAGTTAAAAGATTATAATTGACGATTTAACAAATAATAAGGGTTGTTAATATCATAAGTGTAGACAACAATTACATGATTTGTCTTCAAGAGTTTGTTTTGTTTTGCACAGGCTCCAAAAATCTTAACCTATTAGGGGTGTGTTGGTAATTTTGAACTGCAAAATTTATGTTTTAGATAATATTGTAATAATCCTTTAATGCACCCCATTCATCAAACAGGATGAGATGAAATTATTCAAAATAGGATCCCGATCTGACATTGCGCATTCTCTCATTTCCTCCAATACTTGGAAGGGTAAGTATTATTTGTCAATGTTATATTTCATTGCTGAGGGTTCTACAATGTAAATTTGCTTTTCTTCACAAAATATACTCTCAAAGTTGCGGCAGAAATGTTTCAAGTAAAAAAAATGCTTGTTCATTTTTGTTCCTAATTCTATATATGAATTTCTTATTAAACTAGTTAAAGTGATGTTATTTAGAATCTATTAATTAGCTTAACGTTCATTCAACGTATCAATCATGTTTTCATTCTTTAAACGAAAATAATACTTTATGCCTGTACCAAGTTAGGAGTATGACAATTATTATCTATTCAATCGGTGCGTTTGAGCTTTTGATTTTATCATTTGATTATGGACTTCCTGATTTGAATTATCATAATCTCACAGACCTTCAGCATTTACTTTTGCAAGTGAAATAGAGAAACAGATAATTTGAACCATTTAGTATCCAATGAAATTATTTGAAAACACATAAAGTATGCCTAACAATTGTAAAAAAATAAAAGGGAAATAATTCCAAATTATGATTTTTTATTTTGATAAGGTAGCCCAACACTTGTATTGATTTATTTATTTGCCTGTAAAATGTGACGTAGTTTCTAAGTTCGGTAGTAATTGTATCTGTTATACTTTTGTCCATTTTGTTGTACTTGGTGTTTTTTTTTTTTTTTTTTTTCAATTTAAAAAACAGATTGTTTTCGAATGTATTTGACTTAAACCTAGTTCTCTAGAATGGTTACAAGATAAAACTTATGTGTTAATTAATTTCAAATTATATATCATAATGTTTCCACTACACGACAATACTTGCACATACTACATTAACTTATTACAAACACATTGTTGACAGTTTACTTTTCCTAGGTCTTGTTTTGATAGTTGAATCAGGAAGTGTTGACATTTAATGATCAACTACTTTCCCCTCTGTTTTTGAAGTAGTTGATGTAGTTTAATGTAAGTAAATATTTTCTTTATAGGTTTTTGTGAACTGTTGCTTGTTTTTCGTCGATTATTTTTAGCCAGTGTTGTCGGTTTTTATTCGACTTATGTTTTTTTATTGTTTTCTTTTTATCCTAGTATATTATATTCGATTCGTATCCCTTGATGCAACATATTGAATTCAATTGTTAATACAGGCTAGTAAGATAGTAAAATTCATACGACTTTATTTTCTTATTTGTCGATACTAATGATTCATTGAAAACAGACGGTTTGATTTTTTTCCCCTCAAATGATATCTTTAATGCACTTTTCTTTGCTGCTTTGACAAAATACTCGACCGACAGCAGTTGGCCGAATATCCCTGTGAATTAATCACTGGATAACCAGGGAATTTATTCAGTGAATTCATATCTATAGGTAGTTTGTTAGTTTTACAATTCATAGTTATTACATACATTTTGCAAAAATATATTGTTTCATGATTACGGAAAGTGTACAGTTTTGTCCGGTTCTGTTTCTAAAGATTAAAACTTTGTGATCATTGACCTTAACGCTTTTGTTTGATTGATTTCAGCCGTAAATGCGCTTGTTTTATCACCGAAAAGAATTTCGTACATGACAGGTGAATGCATATTAACCTGTGGTATTCTTTAATCAAAAAGACATTATCAGTCCATGTGCATTTAATATGCACTCAGTACTATATACGACGCAGAGCACTTTACCTGTGAGGTTTTGTATCACCAATTGCATAACCACAAAATACATTACCTTTAAAAAATGTGTACCTAATGCATTATGTTAATGAACAAGTTTGTCAAAATTGATATTTCGCTATCAAAATCTCTTAATTTAACACCGTAATTTGTTTTGACCGCGATTGAACTTGTTCAATCAGTACATATGTCAGATTAAGGTATTTTTTTCTCCAATTTCTAATTTAAAATGAACTTTTAACATTGCATCATAGAAAAAAATCGATTCTAATAGAAAAAATTTTAACTGTTGTTCTTCAAATCGGACTAATAATACGCGTTCAAAAGGCATTCATTTTGATTTGATGAAGCCAAAACATAATAGAACATCAACCGTTTCACGATAAACAAATGAACAGATACATGTAAACTTACTTCGAGAAAGATTTTATTCCATTTTCTAGCAAGAAACACCAAAATAAATGTCCATTATTATTTATGGCGTTGTTTAAAACACAGCCACCATTGCAATTCGTCTTTTCAGAATCTAAAGGACTATGGGTAATCTCATTGTTCGTACACCAAAATGAAAATAACGTTACGTCATTGGATGGATGTCCATTGTTTAGAACGTTTCAAACCAATCACAACGTTTTGGTGTACGCTTTTGAAAATATTACCCAGAATGCATTAGATTCTGAAACGGCGAATTTCAATGGTAAAGTCAATTACTTACAGCCTATTTATAAATTGGAATTAAAACATGGCCTTGTTTATAAAACAAAAGAAAAACGTGATATTAAGATATATATTTTGATATCGAATTAAATTATTAATAAGGGTTGTGGGCATGTGAGAGATCCAGCTAGCTATACTTAAAACCAGGTTTAATGCACCATTTTCTACAAAAAAAAAATGCATTTACAACGTCAGAATTATGAAAGTTGTTATCCATGAATTTAATGTGTTTGGGCTTGTGATTTTCCCATATAATGAGGGACTTTCTGTTGACAATTTTCCTCAGAGATCGGTAGTTCTTGTTTTTTTTACTCTTAAGGCAGTATCCAAAAATTATTTATATTTTCCTCTCAACACGAGTCACCCCTTTATCGTCCCCTGCCGACGGACTATCAACGTTTCGCAAGACTTTACTTGTACACGATGTCAGAGGAGAGCCGAAAATTAAGTCTCTGAAATTTTCTCTACGGAACGGGGACCAACCAGGATCCTTTGTGTTTCAAGTCCGGTGCGCTAACCACTAAATAACGACTTTCCTCAGTTACAAGCATTTACGAGTTCTTATGATCTTGCAGCGTTTATACTTTTTTCCCATTATTACCATCATGTTCTATGAGTTGACTGTTCTTACACAATTTATAATTTTTATAAAGTTAAAATCGTTGTGCTCTCGTTGTATTTGTTTACTGGCGTATGTGTTTATCTAGCAATTGTGACTTCTTTAGGACTCTTAAAGAACTCCAAATCAGAAACAAAGAAAGGACACGGCTCCTTTTGTAGGGTCACCTGATTTTCTTACACCATATTGTTTTTATGTTTATCAAAATAAAACAATATTTTTTCATTAACATACAGGAACAAGATTTGATTTTATGCGCATTGTGAATATATTTCTCCCCCTAATTTGCAAACGAAAATGAAACTATTTTAATTTCAAAAAGTCTTTAACAAGTTTACACTCAAAAACTTTACCTCAAACAAAATAATGACGTTTTTGCACTTTAAAAAAATGAATAAATGTGCCTAACTGCTAAGGAAGTTTATAAATTGTTAACAATATAATGGAATAAATGCGATTGTTATACAGGTCAGAGGTTTAGCTTGCTATAAACCAAATTAAATCTACAATTTTCTACGTGACGGAATGGATGCTCCAAATCAGGAATATAACAGGTGTTTTCCATTCATTTGATGTGTCTGAGTTTGTGATTTTGCCATTTGATAAAAGG
This sequence comes from Mytilus galloprovincialis, assembly GCA_037788925.1. Classification (NCBI taxonomy): domain Eukaryota; kingdom Metazoa; phylum Mollusca; class Bivalvia; order Mytilida; family Mytilidae; genus Mytilus; species Mytilus galloprovincialis. The sequence continues at coordinate 20,584,666 of CM075332.1, forward strand.
ATTTTCCATTTTGAATTTTCCGCTGATTTCGTTATTTAACCTTTTACCTGAATAACCCCAATTAAGTTTTATGTAATGTACTATAATATTACTTCTCGCTTACTAACGGGTACAATTCTCGTGTATAGGAAAAATAAATACGTAGTTCAGACGAGCACAAGTTTTATGTGAAGTCATGACTAGTATAACCATTATAACATCTTTATATGACGCGACTTTAAATGTTCACACGAGCTAAGAATTTTCTATTCCCGAACAGCCTTATCCAGATTTGCTCATATTTTGGAACGTTTGTTCTTTAACTTCGTAATTAATTTGTTTCAAAGTATTTTTTTCATTTGAGAGCAACTTATATAAAGTAAACTACGGAAGCCGATAAGGGTAATTAAAAAAAATGTATGTTGTATAGGTCAACATAATATCTTTAATAATTAGCAAAGCCCCTGCGTAGTCAGCTATAGACAAATGTTACACAATGTAATTTAAACGGGAAAACTAACGGCTTTACTAACATGCAAGCTGCGAACGAAAACAAACATTGTAAAACACCAACAAAGACAACAACTAGATTACATGCTCCTAATCGCTATGTCATAATTACGACAACCTTAGCGTCGTCACTTTTTGAGGCAAAAGGAAATTCAAAATAGTCGTCAGTGAGGGCAAAGTTTGTATGGTAAACAAATTCATCTTCTTTTTAGTAATAATGAAAACTAGATACAATCAAAGTTAAAGTAAAAATTAAAGTTATTAACATGCACATAATAGAACTTTATTCTATTATCAAGTCAAATGAAACCCGGTTGAACAATGGAGAATTCGGCCTCCTTCGAGCCTCTAGTTGTGTTTGGCATGTACAAATTTGTGTAAACCATGACTGAGTTCCCATCGCAAGTTCTGAAGAAGATGAATTTTAAGTTGTTTTTTTATAAAGACTATGTGAAACTTTGCACTCACAGTGCTCAGACCCCTGGAGCTCTGTATCTGCATTTGTACACAACTGAATGTTAATGTCCTACTGATGCTTGATGCAAATTATTATATTGCTACTGTTGGTTCTTAATTCGACTTTTAAAGCGTCCTCGCTATTTAAGCCTTTAATAAAATCTTACACTCCAAGTTATTTAACCCAATGTTGCCCAGGACAACAATTCCTACAAACTTTAATCATCATATAAAGATCATCCATTCTCTAAGATTGGTCCAATATGGTCTGGTATTTCTTAAAGAGAAGATTTTTAAAGCTTTTTCCATTGGAGCCTATGTTTAACTTTAGACCCCTAAAACTCTAGCCTAATGGATCCCCTGACTTTCATCTATTACCTAAAGAAGTTGTGTCTTGTACCCGAAGTGGTATGCGAGCGACTGCTATCGCTTGTTGTCCGGCCTTTGAAAATATTTTTCCTTATTAAATGTTTCATTCACAAAAGCCGTGCTTTGATTTTTAACTTTTTAAAAACACAGCCACTGTTACTAAGAATATGACATAATGGTCACGCATTAGTTTTTGATAATATAAAAAAAACCGTTACATTTATCCCAAATCTGTCGACTGTTCATCATGACAAAATGGACCTATGCCGAAAATTCAAGAAAATCAATTTGACACATATCTGAGTTGTGTCATTTAAACGAATTATTTGATAACAACTGTCAAATTCCTAAATTGTTATGGGACATTTTAAGAAAAATGGTAGATTAAACCTGATTTAATGGATAGCCAAACCTCCCATTTTATGACAATGTTAAAAAATATCGCTGAAATGATAACAGTACGTGACAGAAATACAGCACACATGCACACGCAAGAACATTCATCAAAGAGAAACGCACAAACAAATAATATACTATTAATAGTCGCAAAACATGTAAACTGCAAAACAACAACAAACATATTTCATCAACGACAAAAACCACAGGATATAACAAAAACAGTGATTCGCTTACGTAACTCACATGAAATTTCGAACTTTATACAATTATTTTTGAAGTACTATAAAAACAGACCATATGGCGAAATAGCACATTTTTGTCTCGCTTGCAACGAAAGTAATAAATAGCGAAACACAGGATTTGATTTTCGGTGACGGCGTCTAAACTTTTATCAACATTTTGTGATTTTTGTAATCTTTAATAGAAGTTAAACGGTTACTACAGACGACGACGGACGACAAATAATTGCAATTGCACACATAACCTAACGGGTATTAAACACATCTTCTTGAGGTGATCTACATACATGCCAAATATAAATAAAGGCACAAATGAGCCTGAATCGTTCACCATTTCAACTAGGTCTCATTAGACTTAATTGTGAAACGAAGTTCTATTATGTGCAGACATATAGAGTAAATAACTTTATTATTAATTCATTTTCATTAAATTCAGTGTTTATCATTTTCAAAAAAAAATGAACATGTTTGCGATAGGGTTTAATTCAAACTTCGCCATCACTGGCGGTCATATTGAACTTCGGATCAGCTCAATACGTAACAATTCTTTTTCAGGACCTGGATACCAGGAATATTTATACTAAGTTTAAATTCAGTCATAAATTACGATATAGCGATGTCTTACGACATAAGGATGTCGTATTTAAGACACAGCGATGTCGTTATTTCCACATAATATGTCGTTACGACATATCGATGTCGTTATTTCCATATAATATGTCGTTATTACGATATAGCGATGTCGTAATTTCCCCATACTATGTTGTTATTATGACATATCGATGTCGTTACTACGACACATTATGTCGTATTTATGACATACTATGTCGTAATTACGACATAAATAAATTTTATAAAATGACCCTTCCGTGGAAAACAATGGTCTTGCGTACTTTAATAATACGTATAATCATTGTATCTGTTTTTAAACTTTCATCAAACTATATTCACGATAAAAATAAATACGACAGCCTTCTGTTAGAGATATATAAGATTTTAAATACATTTATATCGTTGACTTTATGAAATTTGATAGTGCTAATTTGAACCGGGTACTATTTATTATTAGATATGTTCGAAGTTTTGAGTTGACATTTGTGCACTAAAGAATAAGACGAAACTTCCTTTTTGAATTTTCTATGAATATATTGTTTACAGGGTAAAAATTTAAAAATAGATTTGTAAAATTTGTTTATAGTATACCGCTATATCTACGCAGTGTTTTATTTTATTATAATACCGATCGTGAGAGAACCACATGAGTAGTCAAGATCGCGCAACACCCCCTACAAGTAGTATATAAACAAAAATTCGGAACACTTTTTCCAAAAAAAATATAATTTAGAATTAATATATACAATAAAAGCGCTACTTACTATATTATCATTAACGGTTAAACAGGTAAGTAATATCTTAAAACAAATCGTAAATGAATAAATTAAAGGATATGTGGAGTGGCATAAAAGCAAAACGATAATACAATAGCACTAGAAATATGTTTTGAACGTTTACAATACAATACAACACAGGAATTAATGTATAATTAGTATCCTATCATTTTCTTTCAAGAACTTTCAAATATCTATTTTCGAGATTTTTTTCTTGTTTCATAATATAATATATTTTGGCGTCACAAAGTTTATACTATATACATTTAATTTTACATACTTTTCAATATATCTAAGATTCCAAAATAAAACTCTGAATGTATAGAAGACCTACATATTTCTTTGTTTTATTAATGAAGATTTAATGATAATCTCATGACAAACGTTATAGTATGTTTGTATGAACATCTTTCCATACGAGGAGACTATTTAAAACGGAATTGATTATTTTCTCATATTGCAAATTTTTTGATATAACAAATTTAAACACAAGTAAATTTGGATATCTAAAGAATTTTGATTGTCTAGTTGTTAGCTTTCCCCGGTCTTATTTAAAAAAAAAAAAAAAAACCTTTTAATTAAATAATAAAAATATTAACACAATAATTTCGCTTTACCTGTAACCGACAGTATAAGGGGTATATTAGATTTCAATTCGGTTATCACAAACTAATACACACCAACCATATATGTTTATCTATGCAGTTTGTTGTCACAACAAATTTTTAAACATTTTATGTAGTAACAGTTATTCTATGGAATTGATTTAGTGTAGGATTGATCTAATGATTTATCAACAGTTTCTCTTAATTAAGGATTAAGATACACTCATGGATGGTCAGGAACCTTGTGGAATAAGTCTCGTTCCATTATTTAAAGCAACACGACCTGTAGTCAACAGTTGGACAGGCATTTTCCTTGATTGAAACCTGGTTTTGATGTTAGTTTAACCTCTTACTTGTATGATAGTCGCATCAATGTCTGGGATGAAAAAACACTTGTGTTATGAATAATTCACCATTTTTAACCAGTATTTTTACAGATAATTAATGATAGTAAATGTTAACAGATATACAGTTTGGGCAAAAACAGAGAAGTAACATTTCTTTATCTTAAATCCATTTTGTTAATTAAATGTTAGTGTATTGTGAGAAACCAATGACAAAACTGGTTAGATTTCCAAACTAGGAATTTAGTATCAAAATGCCATATATTATTCATCAAATGTACGGATGTAGCGTTATTATAAAGTGCACATCACATTTAATGAATTAGATATATAGGATATTATTTTCAGTTTAACCATGATATTTATTATTTCGGTCAGGTATTTAAGTTCATGTTTATATAACATGCTGTTCGTAACGACATAATAATAATTTTTTGTCAATAAAAATATATTGTTGACATGGTGTATAACTAACTGTACTTTTCCATAATTTAACGCATTTGTGTATATATTTAAACATAAATATTGTTTAAAATAGTTTATAGATTTTTATTTGTATTAAATATAGAAAAATAGACTAAAATTTATATCCAATCAATAATCAACAGGGTTTTAGTCGGTACGCTTTCTTTTATACAAAACAAAGGGTTTGTAAAATAAGGGGTTAAAAGGTAACTTGTTTTTCTTTGAATATTTTGCTTATATCTATAAACTAAAATAGGCTTGTTATTCGTTATAATTCATTCATAATGAGACCTTAATCAAAGATGTTTAACCATTTTTAGTCTTTTTCATATTTTATATAACAAATATATCAAATAGCATGTTTTAAATGTTCACAGAACATATATCGTTTGGACATCAAAACTAGTTTACTTTTTTGAAATGGTGTCAAACGTGTTGGCTTGATAGATGCTTAAACAAAATAAAAGCCTCATTTATACATTTCTATTGATATCTAAATAAAATATTGCTAAGCAAGTTATTGAAAGTCTGGGAGATATCCGATCTTACCTGTTACTTTTTTAATAGAGATAAAAAGGGTGAAGAATATATATCTAAAATAATCTTTACAGTTTTATGTTCACAAAGTTAGGCCCTAGTCACATCTTTAGTAATTGACATCTTAATGTCCGAGGATCTTTTAAAATTTGTTTGTATAACAACATCTGTACACAAGAAAGGAACAATAAAATAAGAAACTTTTAATGGTGGATGCTACAAGTAGAGAAGGATTTGATTGTCCTTTCAGAGCACCTAAGATCAAATATGGTGGGGCTCTTGTCGCTCGGTAATTAGTCATCTAAGTTTTGTTTTGTGTTCTGTTGTTCGTCCTTTCGTCGTTATTCGATTTTGTAATATCATTGTAAATGGGTTTACGACTGATGAATTTTAATATCTCTTTAGTGTAGTTTGAAATTTGGCGACTATGTTGAACGAATCTATCCAATCGAACTAGGGATAAAGGATGCTACAGATAAACTTAAGTCTGCTTCATATCTTGACTTACATCTGGAAATTGACAATGAGGATCGGTTGAAAACAAAACTTTACGACAAAAGAGATGATTTTAGCTTCCCAATTGTAAACTTTCCATGTCTATGTAATAACATTCCAGAAGCGCCTATATACGGAGTATATATCTCCCAATTGATACTATATTCCCGGGCTTGTATCTCCTATCAAGATTTCGTTGCAAGCGGATTACTACTCACAAGGAAGCTTTTACACCAAGAGTTTTAAACGGGGAAGTCGAAATCATCCCATCGTAAATTTTACGGACTCCATGACGAGTTGGTTAACCGTTATGGAATAACCGTTTCACAGATTACTAGTATATCGGATATGTTCCTTATGTCGCGACTACAATACCCTTCCCTTTTCACGAATGTGACCTGCCGAATTAGATAATTTGCCGGATTTGTAATAACATACGCAACACGACGGGTGGCCCATGGGGATTTCCGTTTCGGAGCCCCTGAGATCACCCCAGTTTTGGTGGAGTTCGTGTTGCTTAGTCTTCAGTTTTTTTTTTTGTTGTGTCGTCTGTACTATTATTTGTCTGTTTGGGTTTTTTTAAGCCATGGCGTTGCCAGCTTATTTTCAATCTATGAGTTTGACTCTCCCTCTGGTATCTTTCGTCCCTCTTTGATGAAATTAAATGACGTCGGTTAATGTTGCATCGATACAAGCAATTTCAAAGCTAAATCGTATATACGCGATAATTTTTAACAAAAAGTAATTTTTGAGATAATTGGAAATTACTCATGGCAAAAAATAGCATGTCATGCAAATAGAATTTTATCCTTTGTTCAATACCGCATGTTGAGCTTGGATGACACTTTTTAGTTTTGTTGTACTGTTGGGTTTCTATCTTGTAGCTTATAACCAATAGTAAACGTATACATGGTATATCTATCAATTTATGGTTTTCCAAAGTATTGGTTGTACATTCAATAAAAGTGTTACCGAACGACTTATGTTCTTATTATTTCAAATTGTTGAAATTGCTGTGATTGACCACAAAGTCAAATAAATAATAATTGTTTATTGGTTTCAGCGATGATATAGTAGAAAAATGCCTACTACAGCTGAAAGTAAGTTTATATAAGCTATCAATAGTCATATGCAGTAGGTACATTTAAAGGCAATATAGTCACTACACAATTTTCATACTTGCAAATTAATGATAACAGCGATTGTCTTCACTCTTCCGGGTCAATTGTTTTACTACTTTAATCATATTGAACAAACTTTCATTAACTGTTGACAGCTATTATCTGTTATTTTTTTTAATTGTATTTCAAATTGTGTTCTATTTGCTTTAAAATTATGCCATATGAAACTTTCCAACATATTAAAGACGGGTTATCATGTAATTAACACGTAATCACGGCTAATTTGTTTCTAAATTTTCCTGATTTATGAACTGCTTCGATGACGATCACATCAAAATATTAAGGGGAGATAACAAAACATGATCAGTCAGATAAAGACATGCAAAAACAGATAGAAAACCATAATAAGTCAAAGAAAGAAAAAACCAAGGGTAGATAAAAAAAACCAAATAAGTGGAAGGCCAAGCAATTAGAGATAACAAAACACAACAACAAGTCGAAAAAAAGACAAGAAAGGGAAGATAACAAACATAAGAAAGAGTAAAAGAAAGACAAACAAGGAGAGGTAACAAACACAATAAGTTTAAGAAAGACAGACAATAACCCGAAAAAAGACTGAAAAACACCAAAAGACAAAGGACACAAAACATAATATAAACTGGAAATGCAGGGATGGATTGCGGTTACAACAAATGAAACATACCAGTTGTATCACGTGACAACATGTTATTCTTCCAACATGTCCAAGGTTCCTGAATTCATCCCCGAATTTTTTTCAGGGTATGTGTTTCAGAATCTTTATATTTCTATGCTACGTTTTGTTATTGGCGTTTGTCTTTTTGAAGTTTTTTGTTTGGTTTTGTGTTGTCTAATTTCATTGGAATATTGATTCTTTTTGCCACCTAGTTGTCTTTTCTGTTTTTACAAATAAAATAATTGATAACTGATGTTTAAATCTCATAATTCAATTTAGGTTGTAAAAATCAAGGTAAAAAAAACAACCCTGAGGTATCTACAGGAACCCCAAACTGAAAGAAAGGTTGATATTATCTTGCTTTGCATTCATCTCCCGCCTAACGAATCCAAACTCTATTAAACAAAGCCTAATGTCGTCCGTAAGACGCCATTAAGATGACTAAACATTTACCGCCGAAAACCATTTATTCAATTACCCAAATGAAATATGCTTTCCTATTGCAAAAAGAATATTGCTTTTGATTCCAAGTCCTAGAATATCGTATTCCAGCAATGCAAAAAAAGTTACTTACTTTGATATCATCATTGAATTTCATTTTAGTTATACTTACATCTCATTATATTTCACGTTCAATAGTTTGTTAATACTTTTCATGTATGTATTTCAGTCTATGGTTATGGTATCTTAGCTAATGCAATATGTTGCGTATGTTCTATATGTGGAGCAGCCATTTTGCCATGTGCTAAGCGGTTCTCAAATGCATACCATGTGTTTCTGTCTGTTTTTATGGGATTAGCTGTCGGAACACTGTTTACAGGGGCAGTGGTTCATCTTATTCCTGAGGTGAGCTTAATATTTTATCTTGTCACAGGTAAAATGAATATGAAAAATTGTATATTTTGGTTGTTATTTTTATTGTGTAATATATTCTTAAAAGTGATTGCTGTATTTAAACCATAAAGTCAAAAAAAATATCTTTGAATACAGTGTAATTTCAAAACTGTATTGTAAGTACTCGTATTCATTTTTATTCAGCAATGTGATATGATGCTGAATTTACAAGGAGAGCTGGCCGTTTGTCTTGTAATTCGCATACTGTGTATATTGTATGTCATTGTAGCATTTATGGGCGTTTTTCAATAAAAGCATCGACCCTATTATATGTTAATAAAAACATAATAAAAATTACATGAAACTAACCCTTGTTATTTGTTTTGCACGAATATAATTGATAAAAGATTAAAAAAGACTGCATGGTAGTGGTAGTGTCCACTACGAAACGTTTTTCTCCCTTACTTGTTTCGTAGGGGACCGTTTCGTAGGGGACATATTCGAATGTTTAATTTTTTTCTCAAAAATCCCTATATTGCAATAGTAACAAGACTGATTGTATTCATCAATGCATTTATTAAGCTGTACACTTATATTTTTTTTCATAATTTTAAAACCAGATACTGAAGGAGATTTGACCCGTTTCGTAGTGGACATTAACAAAAATACGGTACCACTCTGGTCCATTTGATGTGCTCAATTTTTCTTACCAACAATTTAATTGCCGTTATATAAGCATCACTTCTTTTGTAAGACCCTAATGTTTATATCTCTTGCAAACAAACATTACATTGATTTTATAAAACTGTTTATTTGCAAATTTTAATGACTTCGTTTCGTAGTGGACATTTTGTGAGGGACACACCTTCTGAAATTAAAAATCCTATATTGAAAGCTGTTTATTAAAATATGTTGGCTCTGAACATACTTTTGAATTATTAAAGAACTTATGTAAAGTAAAAATAACATTTATTTCTTCATTTTTACGATATTTTAGAGTATGAATGTTGAACAGGCGGTCTAGGGACATGTCATTTTGGTTGTTTTGGACCATTCAGGAGTCAATATCTTAGCAATCCCTCTAAAAATAAACTGTTTCTTTGCTTAAAAATGTTAAATCTAATTCAATGTACTGACTGCACAAAAAATTACTTGCAAAGTTCAAACATATTTTTTTAAAGTGGCTGGGACAAGAAAATACGTTTTTATTGAAAAACGCCCTTATATATATATTCTAATATTTCAAGAAGTATTGAGGCCCGTTTATTCAATTTATGAACCAACACCTTCAACTACAGTAGTCAACAAATAATACTAAACACATCATAGAGAGCAATAACACTCAAGTCAGCTTGTTAACAGATGACGAAAAAGAGCCACTAACTAAATTCCTTCGACCAGTTGTTTGTAGAATTGGTGATATTCATGTATCGAAACGATAAAACAAGTATATGTTGTCAATTGATGTTTTTGTTATCTGCAGGCTTTAGGGTCCAACTTTGGGACTTTTTTGGTATTTGTTTACTGTTTTTATTATACACTCTATAGGTCCACATTTGTTAACATTGTTTTTGTTATACACTTTATAGTTCCACATTTGTTAACATTGTTTTTGTTATACACTTTATAGGTCCACATTTGTTAACATTGTTTTTGTTATACACTCTTTAGGTCCACATTTGTTTACTGTTTTTGTTATACACTTTATAGGTCCACATTTGTTAACATTGTTTTTGTTATACATTTTATAGGTCCACATTTGTTAACATTGTTTTTGTTATACACTTTATAGGTCCACATTTGTTAACATTGTTTTTGTTATACACTTGATAGGTCCACATTTGTTAATATAAAAAAGAAGATGTGGTATGATTGCCAATTGGACAACTATCCACAAAAGACCAAAATGACACAGACATTAACAACTATAGGTCACCGTACGGCCTACAACAATGAACAAAGCCCATACCGTATAGTCAGCTATAAAAGGCCCCGATAAGACAATGTAAAACAATTCAAACGAGAAAACTAACGGCCTTATTTATGTAAAAAAAAGAACGAAAAACAAATATGTAACACATAAACAAACAACAACCACTGAATATACAGGCTCCTGACTTGGGACAGACACATACATAAATAATGTGGCGGGGTTAAACATGTTCGCGGAATCCCAACCCTCCCCCTAACCTGGGACAGTGGTATAACAGTACAACATAAGAACGAACTATAAAAATCAGTTGAAAAAGGCTTAACTCATCAGATGGACAAAAGTATAAGTGAACGTGGTATTGTTTTTGTTATACACTTTATAGGTCCACATTTGTTAACATTGTTTTTGTTATACACTTTATAGGTCCACATTTGTTAACATTGTTATACACTTTATAGGTCCACATTTGTTAACATTGTTTTTGTTATACACTCTATAGGTCCACATTTGTTTACTGTTTTTGTTATACACTTTATAGGTCCACATTTGTTAACATTGTTTTTGTTATACACTTTATAGGTCCACATTTGTTAACATTGTTTTTGTTATACACTTTATAGGTCCACATTTGTTAACATTGTTTTTGTTATACACTTTATAGGTCCACATTTGTTAACATTGTTTTTGTTATACACTTTATAGGTCCACATTTGTTAACATTGTTTTTGTTATACACTTTATAGTTCCACATTTGTTAACATTGTTTTTGTTATACACTCTATAGGTCCACATATGTTAACATTGTTTTTGTTATCCACTCTATAGGTCCACATTTGTTAACATTGTTTTTGTTATACACTCTATAGGTCCACATTTGTTAACATTGTTTTTGTTATACACTCTATAGGTCCACATTTGTTAACATTGTTCTTGTTATACACTCTATAGGTCCACATTTGTTAACATTGTTTTTGTTATACACTTTATAGGTCCACATTTGTTAACATTGTTTTTGTTATACACTCTATAGGTCCACATTTGTTAACATTGTTTTTGTTATACACTTTATAGGTCCACATTTGTTAACATTGTTTTTGTTATACACTTTATAGGTCCACATTTGTTAACATTGTTTTTGTTATAGGTTCTAGGGGTCCATGGGCATTCTGATCATGAGCATGAACACGAGGACAACAGTACAGAACACGACCATGACGATCATGAAGCAGGGATTCATGTTGAAAATTACATATGGTATACAATGGTTGTATTACTGGGTAGGTGTTGTTTAGAAACCTACATAGGCTAAAGCATTATCATAACTATGAATAATATGAGGAATTAGACATCACCACAGACAATTGTCAAGGGTGCAATTTACAAATCAATTATGAACATGATGAAGCTGTTGAAACATATTTTTTTTTATTGTTTACCGTTTATCAAACTGTCATATTCAAATCGAAATCCAAGGGTAGAGCTTAAAGGTCCAAGCATGGGAGAGCAACACACTTTATTATCTGTGTCTTTTTTACTTTGTATATATTGTCCAGAAAAAAGATGCGAAAGATACCAAAAGGAACAGTCGAATCACAAATCGAAAACAAACTGACAGTGCAATGGCAAAAAAAAAATCAAAATACATACAACAGTTCACATAACACAAAATATAAAACCAAAGAACGATATACACACTTACCCCTAAAAAAAACCGGGTTGATCACAGGTGGTAGAGTAAGTAGATCCTGCTCCATATATGGCACGCGTCGTGATGGTAATATTGTACACCAAACAGGTGAAATGAATAAATTGTTTTTTTTTTATAGGAACATATGCGTTTTATCTTTTGGAAATGATAATGACTTTCCTGAAAAAAAGAAAGGTAATTTATTGATACTATAGAATTTTGTAAAAAATAAAACATTTTTACAACCATTAAGATTTGAATAAAAATACAACCATAATCTGTTACCGAATAGATGGTTTTACAATCAATTAGTGGATACGACACAAGGTCCTTCTTCAAGTGGGCTAAAACGATTGTCCTTTATCAAGTGGACTAGAACGGAAAATATGCATAGTATAATAAAATGATGTCACCATACTAGTGATTTGTAAAATTATAAAGTTCAACATTATACTTATGTTGGCCTGCATTGTACCTACATCCATTAAATATTGTCTATCTTATTTTATTCAGCTTATTTTATTTTATCCTATTTTAACTTATGGATCAGAAGTATGGATTTCAGAATGCAAACCAAATTTTGAAGCATTAGACAAAAGTAAATTAGAAAAACACAACACTCCATATTCAAAAACATACTTTGGGTTCATGGAAAGTCTTCCAATCTAGCAGTGCGGTGTGAATTGGGCACTTTAACCATTAGCATTAAATGTTATCAACTTATGTATAAATACTATGTGCGTCTCAGTGATATTGGTGAACGGTCTGGTGGTCTGCATGAAATTCTCAAGGCTGCTTTTGAAGTGGACAAAACTCTTCCAAATAGAGAAAAATCATGGTCTAATAAACTATCTGAATTAATGAAATATATTGGAAAACCCTTAAACTAGCATTGTAATAGTAATTTCAAACAGAAACTAGAAGATTTCTACAAAAATAAAATATATTTAATTTAAATTAATTTAATTATATTCTAAGATAAAAGATGGAAACTGTGGTAAACTTTTATTTTTTAGTAAAATTTATACTAAATTTAAACAACAAGAATATTTAAACTTTAATATTCCTAAATACCTTAGATAAAAAACTCACTTAATTAAGATTAAGTGCACACTCATTAGCAATAGAAACTGGTAGGTATGCAAGACCAAAAATACCCTCTAATGAGAGATTTTGTAAATGTTGCACAGGAAAAATTGAAAATGGGATACATTTCTTGATTGAATGTCCGCAATATAACAAAAGTAGATCTAAATATAAAATTAATGATATTAATTCAAATAATTTGGATTAAAATTTTACCAAAATGTTAAATCCTATGTCTGAAAAAGAATTAATATCTATTTGTATGTATATTGAAGAAGCTCTTGATTTTAGAGACCACCATACCGTTTCATCAGGTCATAATCTTCTACAGTAGTTCGTGCATATACATATATATATATCTTATATTGTGTGTTTTAAGTAAATTTATGAAAATCTAGAATAATACTGATGTATAAGTTTATCATGGTATCAATATCGGTTTATAATGTAATGACATACATAGAATTGTCTTATAACTTGTTTTTACATGCATCTTTATTTCATTTATATGTTGTTTGAATATTATAATTATCTGTATTTGGATCACGCCTCTATTGTGCTCTTTATAATAAAATATTGAATTGAATTGAATCTTAAAACGTCTGTTTTTGGGAACACTTGTGTAAAAATTCCATGACGTTTATTCACTAGGATGTTGTTACTGAAATAAACACAAAAGTGTGAAGAAGAAATGCACTAAACTATAAATGCTTTAAAATTGTTTTTAATGATTTATTTTTTTTAATTTTTTTTTTCAGAATTTTTTAAATGCCAATAGGTTAACTCTCCAAAAGAGATCAAATGACACATGAAGAAATCGATAACTATAGATCACCGTACGGCCCCGAAATTACAAATGTAAAACATTTTGAAAAAGAAAACTAAACAGCCTCATCAATGTACAAAATAATGAACGAGAAACAAATATGATATGCATGAACAAACGACAACCATTAAAATGCATACACCTGACTTACAATAGGCTCATACAACATGTGGCGGGGTCAAAATAGAACGAAGGCGCCAACCCACCCCTACCCTGGGACAGTATGATAACAGTACAACTTGAAAAGTATGTTGAAAAGTGCTTTACTTATCAAATAGATACAAAGCAGGTGTATTTACAAATCAAATATCGGCATTGTTTTACATGGAAATTAACAGCAGAAAATGACGGGTAAACTTATATATGTTTACAGGGACTTATATCAGAAGTAGCCACATCAACTGAACCAGGAGCATCAAACCTCGGACAACTTGATAGTGATTCCAAAAGTTCGAAAGGTTTTTACAATGTATGTACACGTTCATTTGCCATTGCTTCTCCCAGCATCGCCTCTACTGTTACAAATATCGGGATAAACACGTGTTGCTTTCTAGACGTCGTCGTAAAACTTAATGTTTTCCAATATTAGGGCATACATATTATACATTAGCTAATTTTAAAGCCAAAGAAAAGATTATAAAACAATATGAATGATGTGATATGATAGACAATGAGACATTTATCCAACATACCCCAACATGAAGCATCAGTTTAGATATTGTACAGTTTCCATATGTATGTAATAGTGAAGTTATGTATAAATGAACAAATATATACGGACATTTAAATGGGGACTAAACTAGAAAAGAACATTTTAAAAGCAGTTTCCCACAGTCATTTATCTAAAGCAGCGTATTACCTCACTTCTATCCTGAGTGTCTACATTTACATGAATGGTTGGTGCTAGCCTTAATTACACCAAAAGCTGTACTTAAATATTACTTCCATGGTCATACTTTAAACGAAATTATATATCTTTGATTTTTTTCTCTAGTAAAAGGGGAGTAACCTATTTTGAGTTATGTTTCGTTGCTCATTTTAAATAAATTGCATACTACTATTTGATTCTTACATACACATCATATCATTTGGTCCGGGTGTTTAACTTACTATTTTTTGTCATCTTGGAAATATGTGCTGATTGCAGATTCTCAACACTCCCTGTTGAATTAATGGGGATCTTTTGTTGTCAGTTTATTTCTAAATGTATTTTCTATGTCATTGTATTATTGTCCCAGTGACGTACTTTCTTTGATTTCTGAACATGAGTAAAATTATGTTAATTCCAAAGGAAATGTTTACCGGACGTTTCTCAACAAAGCTGGTGTTTTTAAAAACCACATATCTAAGGATGAGCAGTACAATCGCGGCTAAGAAATTGGAGAAATTTACAAATCGTACTCTATATCTGTTACAAGTATGGAAAAGAAGACTAATCAAAGTAACGGTAGATTTTTGTACGACATCTTTAAAAAAAAATAATGCCCATTACTTTTTTTGTTATTTAGTACCATTAGTTTAACACGATCATCATTTTTTTTTTTTTTTGAAATACGTTTGTGCATTTTTTGTGCGTCAATTGTTGTAAAAGAATCAGGAAAATCAAACCATAAAATGGTAGTTTACCTTTATATATATATTTATGATTTTGTTCACTGTCAAACAAAAGTGTTTATCTTCTTGACTGAACGTTTCAACTATATACATATTTATTTTTTTTCTATTACAGGTCAATTCAAAAGGTCACATTAATTTAGGATCAGAAGAAAAAAAAGGTAAATTTTTGATTATATTATATGTCATTATCATACACTTAGATGGAATATCTTATAACTTTCGCACAATGATAATAGCATTTATTTTACGTAAATTCAAAATTTTCCGAAATATTTTCAATAGAAAACGAATTTTTAACCTTAAACAAATCTTTGTTTATCGTCAAATTCTCCGGCTAAACATGAATTTACATAGCAAGCAATATATATTGTTCGTTTTATTGTGTTTTTGGTGATGCTGTACCTTTTTAGACTTGTTATATATTATATTTTGTAGTGTACTGAATCATAATATATATATAGAAGATGTGGTATGATTGCCAATACGACAACTCTCCACAAGAGACCAAATGACACAGTAAATTAGCAACTATAGGTCACCGTACGTCCTCCAACAATGAGCAAAGCCCATATCGCATAGTCAGCTATAAAAGATCCGAAATTTTATCTTTTTTTTTAATTTTTAATTTAATTTTAATTTTTGTTATTTTATTTCAAAAAGTTGATACTAAACTTAACGATTATGTGTTCTTTGTTAATCCAAATTGAATGTATTTGATTATATACATATAGATATCGCTCCACTAGCATACATGATAATAATTGGAGATGCTATACACAACACTACCGATGGTCTCGTGCTGGGAGCAGCTTTCTCGAGCGATATAGCGGCTGGTATTGGTCTTACTATAGCTATATTCTGTCACGAATTACCACAGGAATTAGGTAATTATAATGCTATATTTAGTCTTAAATTTCTTTCCTTAGTTATTTATTCTGCAACAATGTTTTCATTATCCTGCAATCAATCAGGACTGGACTTCAATTTGACTCAGAAAAAAATCAAAGGACATATTTTACCGAGTTTTAAGTTGGGATATTTCCAGAAGTCCTTGCGTGTAAAGTATGAAAAGAATCTTGTTTCTCAAGTTTTAAGTGTGAACTATGCATGGGTGCGTTTTGTACATACCAAAAGACGGTAACACAGAAACGAAGTATTAACTGTACATTTGTAGCTATAGTCTGTCATGAATTACCACAGGAATTAGGTAACTTTAATGCTATAGTTATTCACAATTTCGCACAGAAATCAAGTGTTTACTATAGCTGCAGCCCTTCGCGAATTCCATCTAGTTCCTCACATGTCCCCATGTAGAGATATTATATGAAGAAAAAAAATAGTATGGCACCTACTCTTTTTTTAACCAACAACAATCCAATCCCAATAGATAATGACGTTTTCTTTATTATAGTGAGGTCAATAAAACAACACTTTTTTTCAATCTGAACAATCTAATGTAATGTACTGTTGAATCTAATATACTTATCATTTACTATCTAACATAAATTGTTTTTTGCATGTAATTTATTGAATAATATAAATGTCGTTAACTAGATGATAAATGTTTTCATTGCTTCGTGCGTTTTTCTTTAAAACATATTTTAGCATTCAACTCTTAAAAATCAAGCAATAAACCAATACAAATAAATATACTGTAAGCGTTCTGAGCACTTTGAAATAAACACCCATGCATATACTTTACCGCTGTATACCGCTCACGACAATAAAACACCATTTTCTAACTATGCTAATACCAGTTTGCTTACCTTATGAAGAACTATCCAACGTAGACCCTTGAAAGACATAGATGGATTATTATCTTACCTCCTATACATTTCTAGAAACATGATTGGTTAAAAGCGTCCGCGTGGAGACCGTGTATATTCCATATTAGTTTTTTAGGGAGGCGAGGCTTATTCCATACACGGTTAGTAGCATGGATTAATACTTTGATGACAAAGTTAGATACAGAAAAATTGTGATTTTGTAAAAATTCCGATCATACTTACCTGACTATACACTGGGACTATTACACTAACAGTATTATATAATAGTCCTAGCTATACACTTATACAGTCTTGTTCATACAACTTATCTTATTTTTCTAGGTGATTTTGCTGTGCTAATAACCAGTGGGTTGTCGTTCTGTCAGGCAATATTGGCCAATTTGTTCTCGTCATTGACAGCCTTTATTGGTTTCTTTGTTGGTGTACAGGTGGCGTCGTATGCAACTGCCGTCAACTGGATTTATGCGGTAACAGCAGGAAATTTTCTGTACATAGCCCTCGTTGACATGGTAAGATATAAATTTAAAATCAACTAAAACTGTCTTTTCCGTTAGGTTTTATAATTCATTTTTTTTATAGGACGGGACAACTTCAGGCAATTTTTGCACAAAAGCCTTTTTCGCAAAGGTTTATGCAATTTTATGTTAAATTGCTTAATTTTTTTTATTATAAAAATGCCACAAAACTTCGAATAATAGCACAGTTTAAAGCTGTAAGAATAAGAATGTTTCCCAGGTTTTTTTACTACGAACACATTAATCACATAATTCATTTATCAAAACCTAAATTGGTAGTTGCTCAAATGGTCATGTTAATAAAACTAAAATTTAGTCTAAATTTTGAAAATTGATGTGTCTCAAACTGAAAATGATAATTTCCATATTATTGAGTTCAATTCGAATCTTATATATAGCAGCCTCGTTCTCGTTTTTGTCACGTGTTTATGACTTGAACTAAGGAATGAAAAAACCAAAACAATAGCATACATCTCATAATTTGCGTTTGTGTCAAGCTAAAACAATGCGTTCATGATAAAGATCAATTAGACAGAAAGTTTAGTAAGACTTAAGAGGGTACAAAACACCTAAGGGAGTTAACCCTTTAAAAATCAGCAGAATGTTTCAATCAAATACTACTAGTCAAGAAAGCTCGAGCTTTTCAAGAAGCCCAAATAGTGTTTTTCAAACTGCTATATGTCTAATAAAGTATTCATGAAAATTGTGTGATTCAAATTTCTTACAAATCTAATATATTTCTTAACCTACAGGTCAAATTAAATATTTATTTTCAAAAACATAAGAAAAATTAAACTAGTCAGATTTTTTAGCGTCAAAGTGTTGGTTACCCCCTTAATTAAGTATTGTATAAGTAAGTAAGAAGTCTATCTTATTATTTCAGTTACCAGAGCTAATGAAGCGGGGATCTAATAGTTGGAAGACTTTCTGTTATCACAATATCGGAATTTTAACTGGAGCACTTCTATTAGTTATTGTAGCAGTTTTTGAGGAGCACATAGAAGTATGATACCGATAGACAATCACCAAGTAGTTATCTCTCGAGATTTCAACGAGACTTGAATAAAAAGTCATCCTTAAGTAGTATACAAAACAAGACATAATATTTAATTATTTATATTTTTCTGTTATTTGTATAGCATATTAAGAACGTCTATTTTCTTTTTTAGCTCCAAGGGCCATGAGAGATTTTATTTTCACTTTGCCTCCGTTGTTCGTCTGTTACCTCACGTCCATCGTCCGTAAACTTTTCATTATAAAATCTTCTCTTCTGACACTACTATAAAAAGACTTGAAAATAGAATTTGTATGCTTCAACTATATAGTTTATGATTTTCGTTGTAAGTAGATCAACAAATATGACTGCCGTGTCTGAAAATATAACATAATGACCAGTACCTGACTGACATTACTGACAAACTATAGCCATAGAGGAGCACTGACAAAGTACAAATGTTAGGACAAAAATCTCTGTTTAAATATTGAAATTTTTTTTTTAACATCTTGGAAATCATTGGGTTGTATTGTTTTTGCAGTTTTGTCTGTTATCAAAAACTTTTTAGGCGCTAGTTTAAACATGACTATCGCAAAGAGATAAAAAAAAAAAAGTAACAGTTACTATATTATATGCTAAAAAATAATCCACTTAAAACAAATTGGCGATTTTTCCATAGATTAGCGATTTACATGGAAGGCACATCTGTGCGTATGGTTATATACTCTTAAAGATATTTGATTAAATAGGGTACATTGTGTTTTCATACTATTTGTGGTTATATGTTATTCCTTGATTGATTTATTTATTATATAGGAATGTCTGTATGAAATGATCGTCTTTTTTATATGTACCATTGTATGTGTTATGTACATTTTAGCACCACATTATTACCAATTCCGTATTGTAATGTCCTATTTTTATATATCCTTTTTCTGTCGGCCTTTTTTATATATATTTTTACTCAATTATTCAATTCATATCCAGGCACTCATACGTAAAAGTATATATTAGTGGTGTTTTAAGCTTAATAGCACAGTAGAAATAAGTTCCACTTAACACGAATTATAGTATAAAGAAGTATACTTTTGTGCTAAATTTATATGCAGATCTGACTTTTTATCTGACAGCAAACACCAATAATAACACGGTTTTTCATGCATTTCGATATAAATTAACTAATTAGATCGCAGTTATATTACATGTTGTTTTTTTTTTTTAAATAAAGTTGTGCCTTTACATTTTGTGTTTGTGTTTTCGTTTCTGGTTTGCTGATTGGGTAACATAACACATGTTGTCTAAAAATAAAACTTCTATAATGATTACAGTGATTACAGGGATTAAAAAATAGTGGTATATAATAAATCAAATCAAATATAATAGAACGTGCTATGGTTTGACAATTTGACAACTCTCCCCTACAGACCAAATGTTCAACACACATGGACATATTACTCACATTAATTCCACGTGAATTTGAATTCATGGAAATTTCACCTCAAACGAGCTTGTTCGTGAAATCAGTTCATTAGAGTTTCATGTGAATCTCGTTAAACTCACTTTTTTGAAAGAAAGTGATCCAAATAACATCTTCATTAAGATTCCATATTTTATTTTTTTTTATAAAGTTCCATGAAGTGTAACTTTCACGTAAGATTCATTTGAATTTCAAGTCATGATATCTTCACATGATAATTTTCTCGAGTGTTTCATGTATTTCCTCGTTTGAAGTGAACCCCACGTGAATTTCATCCGAGATTCATGTGAAATTCACAGGAACAAATTTTGTCTGAGTATAGTTAACCGTATCTGAGAATTTTAAATGTAAATTTCCAATCAAACAAAACAAAGCAACCTCAACTGAAAAAACCTTATTGACAGCACAAACCCAGATATCATCTTTGGTACAGAGACCTGTATTGACAATAGTATTAAAGACTCTCAGATCTTTCCAAAAGGGTATAACATATTTAGAAATGACAGAAACCTATCAGGAATAGGGGTCCTCATAGCAGTAAAGAACATATATATATAACATCTGTTCCAGAATGGCAAACTGACTGTAAAATTGTATGATGCAAATTGGAGTTTGTTGGCTACAAAGCTATCTACCTATCGTCGTACTACAACCCTAGGACATCAAATGAAGAAAGTATAAATCCGTTTGGTAGAAGTATAGAAAGAGCTTCAGGAATAAACAATGCCTTTATATTATCTGCTGGAGATTTCAACCTACCAGGATGGGAGTGGACGAAAAACATTATAAAACCAAATACCCAGTATCCTACCATACATCATAAATTTACAGAAATATTAGATGAATATAGTTTCACTCAACTAGTCGAAGAATCAACAAGAGGCAGTAATATCTTAGATCCTATAGTAACAAACCATCCATCCAGTTACCGTAGGGGTGAGATCATACCGGGTATATCAAATCATGATATACTGTATTCTGAAATCAATATAACACCTACCAATCAGCAAAAACCTCGTCAGATACCATTATATAGTAAAGCGAAATGGGAGAATGTAAGAAATGACATCAAAAACATCTACCAGTCACTACTACATATAACAAGGGAAGATAAGTCAGTAGAGAACAATATATTTGGATGAAAGCAGAAAAAAATACATTCCGCACAAAACAGCAAAGAATAAACTAAGATGGATGTCCATGGCTCAATAGAGACTTGAAACAACTTATTAGAGAACGGGACAGATGGTTTAACCGTAAAAAGAAATCTGGTTACCATGGTGATTCAGCAAAATACAAAAAACTAAAACAAAATACACAACGAGAACTTCGCCGTGCTCACTGGGAATACATAGACGTTATTATTACACCACAACAAGATTACCCCATTGGCACTAGAAACTGCATGAAGCGCTTTTGGACTTACATCAAACACAAAAGATCTGATAATAACAGCATCCCTCCCCTAAAATCAGAGGGAATCCTTCATACAGAATCAAAGGACAAGACAAACATTTTAAATTCACAATTTCAAAAAGGTTTCTTATCAAGAGAAGATGTAACAGAAAAATAATTCAAAGTGAGTGTAAGATGACTGGAACTTATCCAACTATGCCTGAAATTAATATCACAGAAAATGAAGTCACCAAACTACTAAACAACTTAAGGATGTACTAAGGTGAGGTTTTGGAATTTGTGTCAAATGTTCGGACTCCTTGGTGTTTTTCCATACAATACAATGTAAAATATTTTGCCCCATAACACCCATTTATTTTTTCATATAAGACTTAATAGCTCATGAAAGGCCATTTACCAAAATTTTAGAAGATTCTTGATTTTCTTTCTTTTGTTTTGAGACCCAAATAATACCAATGCAAATATAAGGTAAAAGTCCGAGTCAGTCTTTTCCCGCCATATTTTAAATCTCAAATATCTCGAAAAGGAGGTCCATGACCTATCAATATTTTTAGCTTGTCTCTATCATGTCTATCCTTTTAATTGATGCCTTACCAGTTTATAGTATCAATCTTAATTTCTTGATTTCTTAATTTCTACCTTACCTCACCTAAGTACATCCTTATACGTACACAACGCTGCTGGACCAGATAATATAACACCTAAAATTTTGAAAGAATTGTCGTCTGAGATATCACCCATCCTAACTCTGTTATTTAAAGGTCGTACAATACCGGGAAACTACCACAAATATGGAGATCAGCAAATGTATGTCCCATCTGTAAAAAAGGTAAAAAAAATTGAATCAGTGAATTATAGACCTGTGTCACTGACTTGGATTGCCTGCAAACTAATGAAACACATTGTCACTAGCAACATCATGGCTCATGCTGCAAAATAAAACATCTTGAATCCCTTACAACATGGTTTCCGTAAAGGACTGTAAAGGCGCGACACCCAGCTTGTTGAATTCATAGATGACGTCTCAAAAAACCTTGATCTAGGTCAACAAACAGATTGTCTAATTTTGGATTTCAGCAAAGCATTCGACAAAGTGTCCCACAGCTTACTATACTTTTTGGACTTTTTGGATTATAGCTCTTCATTTTTTAAATAAGCTTTGGATTTCAAATATTTTGGCGACGAGCATCACTGAAGAGACATGTATTGTCGAAATGCGCATCTGGTGCAGGGAAATTGGTACCGTTAATGTTATTACTACCACTGGGTCGATGCCTCTGCTGGTGGACTATCAGTCCCCGAGGATATCACCAGCCCAGTAGCCAGTACCTCGGTACTGGCATGAACTTACGATTGTTTGTGTTATTAAAATTTGCTGTTACAAAATGTCAGAAATAATTATAAATTAAGGAATTATCTCCCTCATGCAAAGCTCTGATTCCTTTCACGGATTTGCATTGGCTATATGTTTTGGACGTTTTGGATTATAGCTCTTCATCTTTTAAATAAGCTTTGGATTTCAAATATTTTTGAAACGAGCATCACTGAAGAGACATGTATTGTCGAAATGCGCATCTGGTGCAGGAAAATTGGTACCGTTAATGGTATTACTAACACACAATCTTGACCACTGTGGTATAAAAGGAAAGACCAACATTTGGTACCAAAATTTTCTTAGAGACCGGAAACAAGCTGTAGCTGTAGAAGGAAAATCATCCGGATACATAGATGTAGAATCCGGGGTGCCACAAGGCTCAGTATAAGGCTCCAGCTTGTTCCTTTATTATATCAACGACATGCCAGAAAACCGACTGTAAGGTTATTTGTAGATGACACCATTGCATATATTAGAATAACATCAGATGTCGATGGACTCCACCTTCAAGACGACCTTAATTAGCTGGCATTATGGGAACACACCCGGAAAAGGAGTTTTCACCCTGAAAAATGTAATGTGTTTGCCATCACTAGAAAGAGAGAACCAACCATAAGCAAATATGTACTCCATGGCCATGAACTTCAACATGTGACGGTAGCCAAATATCTAGGTGTTTCTATAA
Organism: Mytilus galloprovincialis; assembly: GCA_037788925.1. Lineage (NCBI taxonomy): Eukaryota > Metazoa > Mollusca > Bivalvia > Mytilida > Mytilidae > Mytilus > Mytilus galloprovincialis. The sequence goes on from CM075332.1 coordinate 20,608,499, forward strand.
CGTCAGATATGAAGTAGAGTGAACACATTACAACCATCTACAAGAAAGCAAACAACACTGACTATGAGCTTCCTAAAAAGAAACCAGAACATTCGTAAATGTAACACTGAAAGAAAGAGCATATAAATCACTTGTACGACCGATCGTGGAATATGCCTGTACAACTTGGGATCCCTATCTGAAGGAGGATATTCATCGGATTGAGATGGTTCAGCAAAGGGCTGCAATATATATCGAAAACAGATACTTCAACACCTCATTTTTCACAGACATGCTGGACAAATTAGAATGGGAATCACTTGAAGAACGAATGAAAAACTCAAGATTAGTACTATTATACAAAATTGTAAATGGACTAGTCGAAGTAGATGCCTCTGAAAGACTAATTAAATCAACAAGACTTAGTCGAAACATGCATTGTGGTTCCTTCCAAATACCATAGTGCAGCACTGTTGCTCGGATGGGATAATTCTATCCAAATACTATACCCGACTGGAATGCCCTACCCACTTATACTGTCATGACTAAGAGTCTTGAATCATTCAAGACTCAATGAACTGATTAATCTATATCAGTTTGTTTTACTTGCACATTATTTTTCTTGTACAGCACTGCTTGTCTGTTTGTGTGATATATTTTTAAATGTTTATAAATTCCTAGTAAATAAGCGTATGTGCAACCCGTAGTTTGGTCAAACGTGGCAGAATAATCAGAAATAATGAAGTAGAAGTACGGCCTTCGACGATTTTCAAACACCATAACGTGTAGCAAGTTAAAAAAAACGTGAAAAAGCCCCGAAATTAAAAATCAAAACGAGAACATTACAGCCTGATTTATTGTATGCTTCTGTATTTAGACTTTGTTTATCTTACCCCAGGAGTAGAATACCTTAGCCGTATTTGGCACAACTTTTTGGAATTTTGGGTCTTCAATGCTCCTCAACTTTGTATTTGTTTTGGCTTTTTAACTATTTTGATCTGAGCGTCACTGATGAGTCTTATGTAGACGAAACGCGCGTCTGGCGTATAAAATTATAATCCTGGTACTTTTGATAACTATTTATCAATATTAAATTTTGTATTATTTCTTTGCTACACACCGACTGCAACAACCAATATCTTACTCCTAAAAACCAGACATAGAAAACAAAGAAAACACGAACGAACTACATACTAGTACATTTGGCAATCCTCGATTTTATCCGCTACTCACGGAATCGACCGAGTAGAGACGAATGCGTACTAGTACAGTACGTTTGTATGATAAAAATTATATCCCATTTCCGTATTTTGATGTTTACATATCTCAGTTTTGAAATACGTTAAGCTTGTGCATGTTCAAACTTTACGACCTTCATTATAACATGGATGTTCTCCGTGAACAAAAACTGTTCCAACGTAGACATGAGAAAAATACAACTACAAGAGACATTACGTAATGATGACAATCACCAACACGAACAGGTTTACCGATACACTGTGTCTATAACTAAACTACTGTTGATTTTTGTTTTAATCTCGATAAGACCGTAATTAACATAGACGGATGGAATCATAAGTCAGTAAGAAATAATAAATTCATCCAATATAAAAATATGGAGATGTGGTGTGACTGACAATAAGACAACTATCCACCAAAGTTAAAATTAAGTTGATGTACACAGGTATAGTCCAAACGTATGGCTTTCAAAAATGAGAACCACCAATATCGTATAGTAGGTTTTAAAACGCCTCGACATGGAAATTATCAAACAAAATAATTGAAAAAAAAACTAACGGTCTAATTTCTAGAAAAAAATAATTTACGAAAAACAAATTGACAGACATGAACTAACGACAAGCACTGAACTACTGGTACCTGACTTCAGACAGACTCATACAGAATGTGGCGGGGTTAACCTTGTTTATGCACACTTAACCTGGAGTCTTCTCTCATTATGTAAAGATTCCTAACAAATTTTAATATACGAAGACCAAATTATCTTTTGACTTGAGGTTATAATTATATTCTTCTATTCTTGTAAGTCAATGAAAAGCAATGTCTTACATGCAATTGTTAAACAATGAAATACCGGAAGTAGTAATTCTTGACGCCAATAAATTTCTTTTCTTAATTTACCTTTTTGAATTCCAACAAAATTAAAAGGAGATGAGCGATTAAGTTTTTGTATCATCTTCAATCCAAGTTAGTCCACGTAAAAGGTTCAATTAAGCATTATATTTTCAAGTATTAATTGTATATATATATTTAAGGAAAAGATGCATAGAATATCCTAAAGGACAAAGAAGGCTTGCCAAGTGTTTGAACTAATGGGGAATATCTGACAAAGGGGAAATAACATGAACGATACCAATTTTAAGATACGAAGCAATTAAGTTTGAAAGATATGTGATGCATCAAATGATGTTTGAGCAGTTTCAAAAATGAGGATCCCAATGGGGTTTACAGAATAGAGAATAATAGGCAAAACAAATTAAAACAAGAATGTGTCCATAGTACACTGATTCTTCGTCCGCACTATCATTTTCTATGTCTAGTAGACCGTAAAAATGGGGTACAAACTCTAATTTGGTATTAACATTAGAAAGATCATATCGTAGGGAACATGTGTACTAAGTTTCAAGTTGATTGGATTTCAACTTCCACAAAAACTGCCTCGACCAATAACTTTAACCTAAAACTTTAACCTGAAGCGAGACAGGCGGACGTACGAACGATCGAACGAGCAGACGAACGGACGCACAAACCAGAAAACATAATGTCCATAAATGGAGCATAAAAATGCAGAATAAAGCAAATGAAATAAAGAATAGAGAAAAATAGACTAAAAGAAAAGTATACAGAATGTTGATGTTTTACAATATAAAAAGAGAAAAAAAGGCAAATAATATTGAGAATATAAAGAACAATAACCTAATATTAAAGAATTCAGCAATGAAAGACCTTTTCCAGACCCCCACGTATCAAATGTTTTTGACATCAGATTAATTTTTAATTTCAAGATGGTTGTGGGAGGTGATACTTTACGTAAACCAAATAAAATAAAATAAATCAGTTGGTTGGGCCTGGCGATGTCGATAATCGATTGGGATTTTGTTTAATCGATTGTCGTTAAAGTTTCCGGACTTTAAGCTTATCAACTTCCGGTCCGTTTGCGGATTGCATTTTATATGCGCAGTCAAATAAATAATAACAAAAAATATCAGGATCGATGACAATAACCATGTCAAACATTCTATAATTAAAGACATAACCAATTTCCTTCTTTATAAATTTGACAAATGCATTGAATATAATTATTTGCAGACTGTTGGAATGTTATTTAAAATTAATAATTTTGTATGAAATACTTTCTTCCAATACCGGTAGATTCTACTTGTTACTTGAGAGCGTACATAAAATCATTTTGATTTTAGACAAAATAATTTCTTAGCTTCATTAGAACGTGTTAGTTACAAATTGCCTTTTATTAATATTTTATCCATTTGTAGCATCAAAAACGTCATATTCCTTTCCAAACTGCTTGCCAAACATCGTTTATTTTTGTAAATTTTACGAAATTTGTCCGCCATATTGAAAAATATAAGAATCACGAATCGGATACGGTTCAACTATGTAATAATTCCGCATTCTTGCAATTAAAAGTTCAGACGCACAAATGACACAATTGACAGAAAAATAATGATCACAAAAGTGAAAAAAAGAATTCTACACGAATTTTAAACAGACATTGGCTTTGTTTACTGTATCTATTATAATGCAAATGCATTGTTGTATTTTTTTCTGTTAATCTTAAATGTTTTGAAATTAAAAACTTTATACATCTTTTCATAATTAGAAGCACTCAAATGTTTATACAGCTATGTTATATTGAAATTGTATTGTGAGTTACACTATTGAAATTTAGAAATGTTAGTGTAACTGTTAGTAATTAATGTTGTAATTATGAGATGAAATATGTTCAATATGAATCTTGATTCTTATTAATTAATTGTTTTAACTGCTAAATAAATAGTTATCAAAGGTACCAGGATTATAATTAAGTACACCAGAATATATGAAAAGGAAACAAAAGATCAAATATGAATATATAAACTCTACAATGATATGGAATATACACATTAGACATGTACAATGAGACTAAATGCATGATTTCATTTAAAAACCAGATGCTCCACAGGGCGCAGCTTTATACGACCGCAGAGGTTGAACCCTGAACGGTTGGGCCAAGTATGGACACAACATTCAAGCTGGATTCAGCTCTTAATTTGGATTGTGATTAAATAGTTGACACAGCATAGGTTTCTAACACAGAATGAATGTGGTCTAATGAGACTTAAAATATTTTTTTTGCCTTTGAGCAATTCACTATGCTGTTGAAAACTAATCCTCTCAAAAAAATGTTTGAAGAAATTTTCTTTTTGTTTATGAAATCTGAAATGAGATTAAGATTGAAGATTTCTTCTATTGCGCAATACTGTGCAATTGAAAATATTTGCTATTGCACAATACTGTAAAATTGAAGATTTCTTCTATTGCACAATACTGTGCAATCGAAAATTTCTTGCTATTGCACAATACTGTGCAATTGAAGATTTCTTGCTATTGCTGAATACTGTGCAATTGAAAATTTCTTGCTATTGCACAATACTTAATTTAATAATTTTGGATCCTGATTTGAACCAACTTGAAAACTAGGTCAATAATCAAAAATCTAAGTACATGTTTAGATTCAGCATATCAAAAAAGCCCAAGAATTCAATTTTTGTTAAAATCAAACTTATTTTAATTTTGGACTCTTTGGACCTTAATGTAGACCAATTTGAAAACGGGACCAAAAATTAAGAATCTACATACACAGTTAAATTTGGCATATTAAAGAACCCCAATCATTCAATTTTTGATGAAATCAAACAAAGTTTAATTTTGGACCCCGATTTGGACCAACTTGAAAACTGGGCCAATAATCAAAAATCTAAGTACTTTTTTTAGATTTAGCATATCAAAGAACCCAAGGATTCAATTTTTGTTAAAATCAAACTTATTTTAATTTTGAACCCTTTGGACCTTAATGTAGACCAATTTGAAAACCGAACCAAAAATTAAGAATCTACTTACACTGTTAGATTTGGCATATCAAAGAACCCCAATTATTCAATTTTTGATGAAATCAAACAAAGTTCAATTTTGGACCCTTGGGGCCCCTTATTCCTAAACTGTTTGGACCAAAAACTCCCAAAATCAAACCCAACCTTCCTTTTATGGTCGTTCGTAAAAATTTTGTTTTTCCTTTTGAAATTCATCGGAAACACAACAATCTGTCAGTCTTTTGCGATCAACGAAAATACAAATATGACAACTTCAGCCCATACAGCAAGCGTTTCGTAAAAAACTTTATCAGGTACGATTGAAACTTAAAGTTAGGGTTCCTTTAAAGTGGCGGTCCCTTATGTGACTGACAACTAAGGTTTTGTTATAATCCTTTAGTGCATACAAAACCCATTAATGATAAGATGTAATAAACAGTTAACATATTGATAATAGAAGCAATCAATAATAAACAAAACAAAGAAGACGAAGGTTTTGGACCTAAGTTTGATATGGGTTATTTATTATTGAGATACGAGTTACTTTAAGTTATGTTTTTTTATGTAATCACTTTATGGTTGAACTCTTATTAATGTCTTTAACTGAAAACAAAATGTGTATGAATATGATGCTGTGTTTTGTTTTTATGTTTATTGCAGTTTTTTGTTTAATGAATCAGAATTGCTAAAATGATTTTTATATGAACAGATTATATTTTTTACCAATAGAAACATGTTTTGCTATCAAATTTAATTTTTTCGATTCATATAAATTTGATGACGCAAAAAGTGCTTATTGTAAATGTCTTCTTTCACATCGAGTTGTTTTTTTTGTGTCCGATTAAAGAATAATGTCAAGAAATCCGATCTTACTATTAAAAACAGTTCTTACTCAGCCATTTAGAAATACATGAGTATATGTTTTGCTCGATTGTATTTATAAATATTATTCACCAAATTACAAATAGATAATATAACCTGCAAATGTATTTGTTATGGTCTTGAAATATTTTAGGTTGTTTGTTCTCAGCTGTCTCCGGTAACGTCCATTTTTCCGCAACTGTCTATCTTCATTTTTACAATAAATTTGTTTACAAACAAGTGGATTTGTTTGCTATTTATTTCGATACGACATACCTATTTTAAAGTAGAATATGCTAGCAATCTTACAATATAAAAAATGAAAAGTAAAATCACAAAAATACTGAACTCAGAGTAAAATCAATTCGGAATGACCTGCTTAAATCTAACTAATGAATATAATGGAACCTTTTCATATCAACGATTTTTTTGGTGATTTTTCTTCCTATAACGCATCATTTCAACGCCACTTGCATGGGAGTTTATATATTCCAGTTGCTACGATATAACAGATCTTGTTGATCGTCGATAGTACATCAAAACAATACACCTCATTTCTGTGTTATATTGCAAATAGCAGTTGACTTTATTTAAAAAATCCAGAAATAAAGTTAAATGTTTGGCAATATCATGTGACGTTATTTCTCTTCAAAGTTTGAGGATCGATAGAGATGTACTTCCTTGATATTTCAGAGCTTCTAACATATAAACCTCTTTAAAAACACATTGAACTTTTTTCTGACATAGAAATCATATTGTATCAAACAGTACTTACAGCAATATCGAACTTCGAATTAAATTCACAAAGAGAAAATCAAAAATACTGACAATATCAAACATCGAAAGTTATCAAAATTCCAAAAGGTACACGTCGGGACATTTTAACTGATTGTGCGGTGAATGTAATATGGTAATTTACCTGCATCTACTTTTGTGGAGAATGACTTTGTTATTGCAACCATCAATTTTGATAGCAGTCACAATTGTTAACAGATTAAGACATTTGATTTTTGGGAAAAGTGAAGTTGTCAAGCTGTAATCATACACATTACGACTTTTAAATTGCACGTTTACGTAAACGAACTCGAGGGTATAAAGCAAGTAAACATTTTTGTTTCTATAACATCCCAGACATGGATGTTGTATTGGTATACATATTAAAAAGTAAAACACAAAAATACTGAACTCCGAGGAAAATTCAAAAAGGAAAATCAAAAATCAAAAGGCAAAATCAAAAGTCCAAACACATCAAACGAATGGATAACAACTGTCATATTCCTGACTTGGTACAGGCATTTTCTAATTTAGAAAATGGTGGATTGAACCTGGTTTTATAGCTAGCTAAACCTCTCACTTGTATGACAGTCGCATCAAATTCCATTACATTGTCAACGATGCATGAACAAAACAAACATACTCAAAGAGTAAAAATGTCAAAAATAGGGGTACAACAGTCAATATTGTGTTATCATCTTAATATCACTACATAAACAACAAATGTAACAAAGTAGCACAAAAAGGCATACATCAAATTTAACATTCTCATTTTGCTTTTCTTATACGGCTGAATTTATCTATGTAAAGTCTACCCATAAATGAAAGAAGGTTTTCATTACTGGTGTAAAATTGCGCGTTTGAAATTCGCACAGGTAGACATAAAAATAATTTTGTCGTATGACGGCATACATAAATGCAGACTCACGTAAAGTAGATATAACAAAAAACAGACTTACAGTAAAAATAATAAATAAAATAATGGTGTGGTTCAAAGTATGACGGGACACATAAGTACAGTTTCACGTCAAATACGGCTGAATTTATCTATGTAAAGTCTACCCATAAATGATAAAAGGTTTTCATTACTGGTGTAAAATTGCGCGTTTGAAATTCGCACAGGTAGACATAAAAATAATTTTGTCGTATGACGGCATACATAAATGCAGACTCACGTAAAGTAGATATAACAAAAACCAGATTTAACAGTAAAAGTAATAATAATAAATAAAATAATGGTGTGGTTTAAAGTATGACGGGATACATAAGTACAGTTTCACGTCAAATGTATATCATAAAAAACAGACTAAACAGAAAAAGTAGTCTTATTGAATAAAATAGTTTAGTCATTCATAGTATGTCAAGATCCTTAAGTAAAAGTAATATCAATAAATGAAATAATTTTGCCGTTCAAAGTATGTGGTTTTACGTAAAACAATGTAGACAAATTAAAAACAACATTATTTAATCATCGATAAAACAGGGATGATTTGTGTTAAACATACATATCTCCTAAATGAATCTTAATAACTTAGAAGGATGCAACAAAATGTGACAAAAAATCGATAAAGAAGACATCAACTTTTTAAAAATGGATTTCCTAAAATCTTAGTTGATTAATTAGGAAATTATTTAGACATTATAGGCATTTTTGACGTGTTTAGATCTCATATATCATTGGGTTTTTTTTTTGTATGTTTTGATTTGAATGGTTCTGATGAAGATACACTTAGAAAAAGCGCTTCGGACGTATAAAAGATATAACAAAAACGCATAAAAAATATATGTTCATAAGCATGCAAATCAATTATGTACCTCTTCAATCATGAAATAAGTTTATTAAAGAGGGTCATGGTCAAAAGATATAATAAAGTTAAATCTAATATTATTGTTTTCATTATTGTGAATTAAAGATATGATATTATATGCAAAATGTACAACATTGAAACGGCAACACAACAAAACGTAAAAATGACATATTAATCATGAAGTGTTTTTACATTAGAACGTCAACAATTGACAAGTGAGTTTATTCTTTCAAGAACAGTATTATCAAGTGTTATTGTTTGTACTAGGTAGCAATTGTAAAAATAATTCGTATTAAAACGAGATTGGAAAGACACAAAAGAGACAAACAAACTAGTTTGTAGAAAAGAACTAACATTTTCATAGCAAAACAAAGTAATACCACCTTAACGCAAACAACAGTGTACTTAACACAAGATAAACAAAACTAATGACTGAACAAGACGAACCCCAACAAAAAGCCCGGGTAGATCCCATGTGCCTTTGAAAGGGTAAACCGATCCTGATCCACATGGAGCACCAGTAGAGTTGCTCATGTAAGTACTTCCACGTGATAAGTCACATTCGAGAAAATGAAGCAGTACGATTATTGGTACATATTCGTCGTTATCTGTGAAACAAATATTTCATGTTAGCCAAAGTACGATATTGTAATTGCTGATGTCAACTTCAACACTTGGTTTTATTACTTGCTTGTAAGTGCAGCAAGTTCCCTCTATCAAATAAATAATGATAGGAAATATAAACATTTGTGTATGGTATCAATAGGGATTTATATAGCACAGTTGTCTGCATTTTGTGTTGACATGAATTGTTGTTGATACGGTCATAATTAGGAAACTTTTTTTCAAAATACTAGATATTGTCCAACTATAGCTGCATTTGGCGAAGCTTTTCGGAATTTTTGTCCTCTATCTCGTATTTTATCATTTGTCATTTGAACTTTGTTTATTCGAGTGCCCACTAGTGATTGCTTTGTATATAGTCGAAATGCGCGAGTGCAGTTTACATTTTTAATCCTGGTTCTTATGATCAGTTTGGTCATTACTCGTGATTGGTTTGCAGTCAAAACAGGCGTGTGGCATAAATATCTTTAATCCTGGTAAGATTGTATTCCCCATAAGTAGTCGAGCTAAGATTTTGCTTCAAAGAAATGGAACGTTGATATTGAAGAAGCTGCAATCATACATTGTGTCGTAAAAGTTTGTTATCCGCCGACCCTTGTTGTCAGTTTCTATAGAATTTTGGATTCTCTATGCTCTTCAACTTTTTACTTGTTTGGCTTTATAAATATTTTGATATGAGCGTCACTGATGAGTCTTATGTAGACGAAACGCGCGTCTGGCGTACTAAATTATAATCCTGGTACCTTTGATAACTATTTACACTACTGGGTCGATGCCACTGCTGGTGGACGTTTCGTCCCCGAGGGTATCACCAGCCCAGTAGTCAACACTTCGGTGTTGACATGAATATTAATAATGTGGTCATTTTTATAAATTTCCTTTTTACAAAACTTTGAATTTTTCGAAAAACTAAGGATTTTCTTATCCCAGGCATAGATTACCTTAGCCGTATTAGGCACAACTTTTTGGAATTTTGGATTCTCTATGCTCTTCAACTTTTTACTTGTTTGGCTTTATAAATATTTTGATATGAGCGTCACTGATGAGTCTTATGTAGACGAAACGCGCGTCTGGCGTACTAACTTATAATCCTGGTACCTTTGATAACTATTTACACTACTGCGTCGATGCCACTGCTGGTGGACGTTTCGTCCCCGAGGGTATCACCAGCCCAGTAGTCAACACTTCGGTGTTGACATGAATATCAATAATGTGGTCATTTTTATAAATTTCCTGTTTACAAAACTTTGAATTTTTCGAAAAACTAAGGATTTTCTTATCCCAGGCATAGATTACCTTAGCCGTATTTGGCACAACTTTTTGGAATTTTGGATTCTCTATGCTCTTCAACTTTTTACTTATTTGGCTTTATAAATATTTTGATATGAGCGTCACTGATGAGTCTTATGTAGACGAAACGCGCGTCTGGCGTACTAAATTATAATCCTGGTACCTTTGATAACTATTTACACTACTGGGTCGATGCCACTGCTGGTGGACGTTTCGTCCCCGAGGTTATCACCAGCCCAGTAGTCAACACTTCGGTGTTGACATGAATATCAATAATGTGGTCATTTTTATAAATTTCCTGTTTACAAAACTTTGAATTTTTCGAAAAACTAAGGATTTTCTTATCCCAGGCATAGATTACCTTAGCCGTATTTGGCACAACTTTTTGGAATTTTGGATTCTCTATGCTCTTCAACTTTTTACTTATTTGGCTTTATAAATATTTTGATATGAGCGTCACTGATGAGTCTTATGTAGACGAAACGCGCGTCTGGCGTACTAAATTATAATCCTGGTACCTTTGATAACTATTTACACTACTGGGTCGATGCCACTGCTGGTGAACGTTTCGTCCCCGAGGTTATCACCAGCCCAGTAGTCAACACTTCGGTGTTGACATGAATATCAATAATGTGGTCATTTTTATAAATTTCCTGTTTACAAAACTTTGAATTTTTCGAAAAACTAAGGATTTTCTTATCCCAGGCATAGATTACCTTAGCCGTATTTGGCACAACTTTTTGGAATTTTGGATTCTCTATGCTCTTCAACTTTTTACTTGTTTGGCTTTATGAATATTTTGATATGACCGTCACTGATGAGTCTTATGTAGACGAAACGCGCGTCTGGCGTACTAAATTATAATCCTGGTACCTTTGATACCTATTTACACTACTGGGTCGATGCCACTGCTGGTGGACGTTTCGTCCCCGAGGGTATCACCAGCCCAGTAGTCAACACTTCGGTGTTGACATGAATATCAATAATGTGGTCATTTTTATAAATTTCCTGTTTACAAAACTTTGAATTTTTCGAAAAACTAAGGATTTTCTTATCCCAGGCATAGATTACCTTAGCCGTATTAGGCACAACTTTTTGGAATTTTGGATTCTCTATGCTCTTCAACTTTTTACTTGTTTGGCTTTATAAATATTTTGATATGAGCGTCACTGATGTGTCTTATGTAGACGAAACGCGCGTCTGGCGTACTAAATTATAATCCTGGTACCTTTGATAACTATTTACACTACTGCGTCGATGCCACTGCTGGTGGACGTTTCGTCCCCGAGGGTATCACCAGCCCAGTAGAACCCTTCGGTGTTGACATGAATATCAATAATGTGGTCATTTTTATAAATTTCCTGTTTACAAAACTTTGAATTTTTCGAAAAACTAAGGATTTACTTATCCCAGGCATAGATTACCTTAGCCGTATTTGGCACAACTTTTTGGAATTTTGGATTCTCTATGCTCTTCAACTTTTTACTTGTTTGGCTTTATAAATATTTTGATATGAGCGTCACTGATGAGTCTTATGTAGACGAAACGCGCGTCTGGCGTACTAAATTATAATCCTGGTACCTTTGATAACTATTCTATATGTTTGTCAAACTATGAAGCAGATTTTACTGTATCGGTTGTGTCCTTGATATGACCCTTTTATACACCAACAAACAACAACTACTGAATAACAAGGTATATTTATATTTTATGTTTTATTGAACAAAATTATAAACTAACGTATTATCCCTAAAACTTGTGGTAACGATCGAACTGCTTATCAAATCTTTAAATCAAATTCTTGTTACTTAAATGTTGCCAAGATGTACTGATGCGAATAATGCAGTTAAAAGATTATAATTGACGTTTTAACAAATACTAAGGGTTGTTAATATCATAAGTGTAGACAACAATTACATGATTTGTCTCCAAGAGTTTGTTTTGTTTTGCACAAGCTCCAAAAATCTTAACCTATTAGGGGTGTGTCGGTTATTTTAAACTGTAAAATTTATGTTTTAGATAATTGTAATAATCCTTTAATGCACCCCATTCATCAAACAGGATGCGATGAAATTATTCAAAATAGGATCCTGATCTGACATTACGCATTCTCTCATTTTCTCCAATACTAGGAAGGGTAAGTATTATTTGTCAATGTTATATTTCATTGCTGAGGGTTCTACAATGTAAATTTGCTTTTCCTCACAAACTATACTCTCAACGTTGCGGCAGAAATGTTTCAAGTAAAAAAATGCTTGTTCATTTTTGTTCCTAATTCTATATATGAATAATGTGATGTTATATAGAATCTATTAATTAGCTTAACGTTCGCTCAACGTATCAATCATGCTTTCTTTCTTAAAACGAAAATAATACTTTATGCCTGTACCAAGTTAGGAGTATGACAGTTATTATCTATTCAATTGGTGCGTTTGAGCTTTTGATTTTGTCATTTGATTATGGAATTCCTGTTTTAAATTTTCCTTGGATTTGCGTATTTTTATTATTTTAGTAATACCCTTGTTATATGTTTTATGTGTGATTCAGAAGGATGAAGTGTTATTTCATATCCTTGATATCCTTGAACTATATTCAAATAATATTTTGTCATAATTTCACAGAACTTCAGCATTTACGTTTGCAAGTTTGAAACATTTAGAATCCAATGAAATTATTTGAAAATTCATAAAGTATGCCTAACAATTGTAAAAAATTAAAAGGGAAATAATTCCAAATTATGATTCTATATTTTAATAAGGTAACCCAACATTTGTATTGATTTATTTTTTTGCCTGTAAAATGTGACGTAGTTTCTAAGTTCGGTGATAATTGTATCTGTTATACTTTTGTCCATTTTGTTGTACTTGGTGTTTTTTTTTTTTCAATTTAAAAAACAGATTTTTTTCGAATGTATTTCACTTAAACCTAGTTCTCTAGAATGGGTACAAGATAAAACTTATGTCTAAATTAATTTCAAATTATATATCATAATGTTTCCATTACACGACAATACTTGCACATACTACATTAACTCATTACAAACACATTGTTGACAGTTTACTTTTCCTAGGTCTTGTTTTGATAGTTGAATCAGGATGTATTGACATTTAATGAACAACTACCTTCACCTCTGTTTTTGAAGCAGTTCGTGTAGTTTAATTTAAGTAAATATTTTCTGTATAAGTTTTTGTGAACTGTTGCTTGTTTTTCATCGATTATTTTTAGCCATTGGTGTCGGTTTTTATTCGACTTATATGTTTTTATTGTTTTCTTTTTATCCTAGTATATTATATTCGATTCGTATCCCTTGATGCAACATATTTAATTCAATTGTTAATACTCGTTAATAAGAAAGTATCAACCAGACGACTTCAATTTCTTATTTGTCGTTTGAAAATAATTCATTAAAAACGGCGAGAAAATGTATTTAAACTATGCTATTGTTGATGATAAAAGTTTGATTGATTTCAGTCGTAAATGGGCATGTTTTATCACCGAAAAGAATTTCTTACATGACATGTGAAAGCATATTTACCTATGGTATGGTAATCTTTAATCAACAAAGCATTATCAGTCTGTGCATTTATTTATGCAACCATTATTATATACGACGCAGTGCACTTTACCTGTGAGGTGTTGTATCACCAATTACGTAACCACAAAATACATTACCTTAAAATGTGTGCCTTGTACATTATGTTAATGAAAAAGTTTGTCAATATTGATATTTCGCTATCAAAATCTTTTAATTTAACAACGTAATTTGTCTTGCCCGCAATTGAACTTGTTCAACCAGTATATATGTCAGATTAAGGTATTTTTGTCTTCAAATTGATGCACTTCTTTAAAATGAGTGTTAAACATTGCATGATAGAAAAAAATCGATTATAATAGGAAAAATTAGAACTTTTGTAATTCAAATCGGACTAATAATACGCGTTCCAAAGGCATTCATTTTGATTTGATGAAGCCAAAACATTAAAGAAAATCAACCGTTTTACGATAAACAAATGAACAGATACATGTAAACTTACTTCGAGAAAGATTGTATTCCATTTTCTAGCAAGAAACACAAAAATAAATGTCCATTATTATTTATGGCGTTGTTTAAAACACAGCCACCATTGCAGGACTATGGTAATCTCATTATTCGTACACCAAAATGAAAATAACGTTACGTCATTGGATGGATTCCCATTGTTTAGAACGTTTCAAACCAATCACAACGTTTTGGTGTACGCTTTTGAAAATATTACCCAAAATGCATTAGATTCTGAAACGAATTTCAATGGTAAAGTCAATTACTTACAGCCTATCTATAAATTGGAATTAGAACATGGCCTTGTTTTCAAAGCCAAACAAATCGTGATATTAAGATATATATTTTGATATCCAATTAAATGATTAATGAGGGTTATTTTGGCTGTGTAAAGATTCAGCTAGCTATATATAAAACCAGGTTTAATCCACCGTTTTCTACATAAGAAAATGTCTGAACGAAGTCAGGAATATGAAAGTTGTTATCCATTCGTTTGATGTATTTGAACTTGTGATTTTTCCATATGACGAGGGACTTTCTGTTTACAATTTTCCTCAGAGATCGGTAGTTCTGTTTTTTATTTTTTTTTTACTTTTAAGGCAGTATCCAAAAATCATACATATTTTGCTCTCAACACGAGTCACCCCTTTATCGTCCCCTACCGACGGACTATTATCGTTTCGCAAGACTTTACTCGTACACGGTGTCAGGAGAGAGCCGAAAATGCAGTCTCTTTTTTTTCTACAGAACGAGGATCAACAAGGAACCTTTGTCTTTGAAAGTCCGATGCGCTAACTACTAAATAACGGTTTTCCTCAGTTACAAGTATTTACGAGTTCTTATGATCTTGCAGCATTTATACCTTTTCCCCATTATTACCATCATGTTCTATGAGTTAACTGTTCTTATACATTTTATAATGTTTATAAATTAAAATCGTTTGAAACACTGTGCTCTCGTTGTATTTGCTTGCTGGTGTATATATTTTTAGCAATCGTGGCTTCTTTAGAACTCTTAAAGAACTCAAAATCAAAAACAAAATAGAGACACGGCTCCTTTTTTAGGGTCATCTGATTTTCAAGGACAATATTATTTCTCCCCCTAATTTGCAATGAAAATAAAACTATTTTATTTCAAAAAGTCTTTAACAAGCTTAGACTCAAAAACTTTACCTGAAACAAAATAATGACCTTTTTGAACTTTACAAAAATGAATAAATGTGCACCAAATCAGGAATATAGCAGGTACTTTCCATTTGTTTGATGTATCTGAGTTTGTGATTTGCCATTTGATAAAGGGATTTTCCGTTTTGATTTTTCCGTCGATTTCGTTGTTAATGATATTTTACCTTTTACCTGAATAATCCTAATTAAGTTGTATGTAATGTATTATAATATTACTTCTAGTTTACTTATGGATACAATTCTCGTGTATAGGAAAAATAAATTCGTAATTCAGATGAGCACAAGTTTTATGTGAAGTCATAATTAGTATAACCATGATAACATCTTTATATGACACGACTTTAAATGTTCACACGGGCTAAGATTTTTTTATTCCCGAACAGCCTTATCCGGATTTGCTCATATTATGGAACGTTTGCTCTTTAACTTCGTAATTAATTTGTTCACAAGTATTTTGTATTTGAGAGCAACTTATATAAAGAGAACTACGGAAGCCGATAAGGGTAATTCGAAAAAAATAATGTATGTCGTAATTACGACATCACTTTGTCATAATAACGACATCACTAAGTCGTTATCACGACGTCATTATGTCTTAATAACGACATCCTTATGTCGTAATTATGACATTATTACATATAAAAAAGAATATGTAGTATGGTTGCCAAGAGACTAAATGACACAGAATTTAACAACTATAGGTCATCATAATACCTTTATTTATTAGCATAGCCCCCGCGTAGTCAGCTATAAAATGCCCGAAATGATAAATGTTACACAATGTAATTCAAACGGGAAAACTGACGGCTTTACTAATAGACAAGATATGAATGAAAAACAAACAATGTAACACACCAACAAACGACAGCAACTGAATTACAGGCTCCTAATCGCTATGTCATAATTACGACAACCTTAGCGTTGTCACTTTTGAGGCAATAGAAAATTGAAAATGGTCGTTAGTGAGGGCAAAGTTTGTATGGTAAACAAAGTCATCTTCTTTTTGGTAATAATGAACACTTAATACAATCAAAGCTAAAGTAAAATTAAAGTTATTTACATGCACATAATAGAACTTTATTTTATTATGAAGTCAATGAAACCCGGTTGAACAAGGGAGAATTCGGCCTCCTTCGAGCCTCTAGTTGTGTTTGGCATGTACAAATTTGTGTAAAATATGACTGCATTTCTATTGCAGGTTTTGAAGAAGATGAATTTTAACCTTTTTTCAATAAAGACTATGTAAAACTTTGGACTCTCAGTGCTCAGACCCCTGGACCTTTGTACCTGCATTTGTACACAATTGAATGTTAATAGCCTACTGATGCTTGATACATAACTACATTGCAACTGTTGGTTCGCAATGCGACTTTTAAAGCGTCCTCGCCATTTAAGCCTTTAATAAAACTCTGAACCCCATCCTCATTATATCAGGATAATCCATTCTCTAAGATTGGTCCAATATAGTCTGGTAGTTCTTAAGGAGAAGATTTTCAAGCTTTTTCCATTGGAGCCTATGTTTAACTTTGGCCCTAAAACTCTAGCCTAATAGATCCTCTGACTTTCATCTATTACCCAAGGAAGTTGTGTCTTGTACCCGAAGTGGTATGGGAGCGACTGCTATCGCTTGTTATCCGTCCTATGAGTTCGATTTTTCCTTATTAAATGTTTCATTCACAAAACCCGTGCTTGGATTTTTAGCTCTTTAAAAACACAGCCGCTGTTACTAAGAATAGGACATTATGGTCACACATTAGTTTTTTTGCTAATATAAAGATAACTGTTCATTTATTCCAAATCTGTCGAGGGTTCATCATGACAAATTGGACCTATGCCGAAAATTCCAGAAAATCAGTTTGACCATATCTGAGTTGTGTCATTTAAACGAACTATTTGACTGTCAAATTCCTAAATTGGTACAGGACATTTTAAAAAAGATAGTAGATTAAACCTGGTTTAATGGCTAGCCAAACCTCCCGCTACATGGCAATGGTAAAAAGATATCGCTGAAATGATAACACTACGTGAAAGAAATACAGCACACAACACGCAAGAGCATTCGTCAAAGAGAAACGCACAAACAAATAATATAATAGTAAAAGTCGCAAAACATGTAAAATGCTAAACAACAACGAACATATTTCATCAACGACTAACATTACAAAATACCAAAAAACAGTGACGCGCTTACGTGACTCGTGACATGAAATTTCCAACTTTATAAATTATTTTTAAAAATACTATACAAATAGACCATATTGCGAAATAGCAGATTTTTGTCTCGCCTGCGACGAAGGTAATAAATAGCGAAACACGGGAATTGATTGTTCGGCGACGGCGTTTAAATTTTTATCAACATTTTGTGATTTTTGTAATCTTTTACAGACGACGACAGACGAAAAACAATTGCAATAGCACACATAACCTTACGGGTACTAGACACATCTTCTTGATGTGATCTACATACATGCCAAATATAAATAGAGTCTCAAAGGAGCCTGAATCGTTCACCTAGGTCTCATTAGACTTGATTATGAAATAAAGTTCTATTGTGTGCAGACATAAAGAGTAAATAACTTTATTATTAATTAAGCTTGATTAAATTCAGTGTTCATCATTTTCAAAAAGAAAATAAACATGTTTGTGATAGGGTTTAATACAAACTTTGCCCTCAATGGCGCCCATATTGAACTACGGATCAGCTCAATACGTAACAATTCTTTTTAAGGATCTGGATACCAGGTATATTTATACTAAGTTTAAATTCAGTTGTAATTAAGATATAGCAGTGTCTTACGTAATTACGTAATTACGACATAAATAATTGTTTTTGAATAACCCTTATCGGCTTCCGTAGAAAACAATGGTCTTTAATTATACTTATAATCCTTGTATCTGTTTTTAAACTTTCATCAAACTATATTCACGATATAAATAAATACCAAAGCCTTCTGTTAGAAATACAATATATTTTAAATACATTTATATCGCTGACTTTATGAAATTTGATAGCAGTGCTAATTGGAACCGGGTACTATTTTTAACGGTCAGATATTTAAAGTTTTGAGTTGACATTTGTGCACTAAAAAATGAAACGAAACATCCTTTTTGAATTTTCTATAAATATATCGTTTACAGGGTAAAAGTTTATAAATAGATTTGTCAAATTTGTTTATGGTATACCGTTATATCTACGCAGTGTTTCACTATATAACAATACCGATCGTGCGAGAACCACATGAGTGGTCAAGGTCGTTTGACACCCACTAAAGGTAGTATATAAACAAAAATTCGGAACACTTTTTCCCCAAAAAATAAGATTTAGAATTAATATATACAATAAAAGCGCTACTTACCATATTATCAATAACGGTTGAACAGGTAAGTAATATGTTATCTTAAAACAATTTGTAAATGAATAAATTAAAGGATGTGTGGAGTGACATCAAAGCAAAATGATAAAAAAAAAATGGCGAAATCTGTTTTTAACCCTTACAATACATCACAGGAATTAATGTATAATTAGTATCCTATGATTATCTTAAAAGAACTTTCAAAAATATATTTTCAAGATTCATTCTTTTTTCATAATATTATATATTTTGACGCTTACATAACTAATATGATTTCATACGGTTGAACGTAGTGAATTAGAGTGAAATTATTTTCTCTTGTCTTTTCATGATGTCGTACCTATCGTGTGGTCAGTTTTCCACCAAAACGGGGGTTTCGGTCATTCAGCACGACAGCGCCAAAGCGATCGGTCCTCCTTTAAACACTTGGTAAATTTTAATTTATTCCCGTAGTCCCCTCTTTTTTTT
Organism: Mytilus galloprovincialis; assembly: GCA_037788925.1. Taxonomy (NCBI): domain Eukaryota; kingdom Metazoa; phylum Mollusca; class Bivalvia; order Mytilida; family Mytilidae; genus Mytilus; species Mytilus galloprovincialis. The sequence continues at coordinate 20,627,987 of CM075332.1, forward strand.
AATTATTTATAAGATATATAGGATTGATAGGACTGGAGGGATGATTTTTCTTTTTGGTATCATATTGTGTGAAGTATTTAGTTGTGTATAATATATATATATACATATGTGTTTATGAATGTTCATGTGTAACATATTTGATAAACATAGCAGCGGCGTTGTCGTGTAGCTTTGCACTTTAATTATGAGTTTTGTATTCTTTATACTTTCACAGTAAAGGTTTTTCAAAGGCATACATTGTCAAGGGGTAACGTACATGAGAATAGTATTATGTAGTGAAGTTTAATACAGAATGAAGGTTGTTACAAGAGAACTATATACATTTTATGTCAATATATCTAATGTGTTTTTAAAAAAAATATGAATTTATAGATAACTACATATTTCTTCGTTTATTAATGAAGATATACTGATAATCTCATGACATTCGGTACCAATCATTACAGTAATTTTGTATTAGCAGCTTTATATAATAAGAAACGGAGGATTCAAAACGAAATTGATTTTTTTAAATAATGCAATCTTTTCAATTTAACACCAGCTAGTTTAGATAAATTAAGAATTTTAAATGTCCCATTGTTATCTTCTGCCACTTTAAAAATTTCAATTAAACAACAAAAATAGTAACATAATAATTTCGCTTTTACATGTAACCGAAAGTATGAGGGTTTTTTTATATTTCTTAGTCTTCAATTTGAAGTTTTTTGTGATCCAAAACATACCGTCGGTTTATCTTTTGAAACCTCTTTCAAGTCGAGAATCTCAAATTATTACACACCAACCATTTATGCTTCTCTGTTCAGTTTGGTTTCACAACAACTTTTAAAATAGAGTTATAGAACATTCTATGCCGTAACAGTTCTTTTATGGAATTGGTTCAGTGTAGGATTGACTTTTTCATTACTTTATCGACACTTTCTCCAAATATATATGTGTTCAAGGACCTTGTAGAATAAGTCTCTTTAATTATAAATTAACTGTTTACAAAACTTTGAATGTTTGAAATATTAAGGCTTTTCTACCTCAGTATATAGATTACCTAAGCTGTATTTGGCAAAACTTTTAGGAATGATTGGTCCTCAGTGCTACTCATTTTCGTACTTTATTTGACCTTTTTAACATTTTTTTTTTTTTTTTTTAGCGTCACTAATGACTTTGCCTTTGGCACAAATATAAAATTTCAATCATGATATCTATGATGAGCATTATTCAACGCAACGCAGAGACTTATACACGCTTACCATTTACAATTATACAAATTTCTTTAGGTTATATATATATATATATATAACTCGTCTAAACATCAACCCAACAATGTTAGTTCTGTAAATTTGCATTCGCAAATTTTTTGTTCTTCCCTCGCCGGGATTCGAACCCATGCTACTGAGATATCGTGACACCAAATCGCCTGCACTGTAGCCGTCCCGCTAGACCACACGACCACCTGGGCTTCATATATATGATGTTTAGACGAGTTATATATATATATATATATATATATATATATATATATATATATATATATATATATATATATATATATTAAAGCAAGATTGTATTACACGATAGATTGAAATGATCTCTCTTGGCTATAGTTTGTTCAATTCTGATTGTTCTCTAACCTATGTTTGACTGTTTAAGCCTGGAAGTATCCTTTATTAATCAATAGAATGATATTTTATGCGACAGTCATACAAGTGACAGGTTTAATTAGCTATAAAACCAGTTTGCAGTTACCATTTTCTACAAACGGGAATGTAAGTACCATGTCACGAATATGATTGATTGATTGTTGGTTGCTTAACGTCCAGTGGCAAATATTTCATGCATATTCAGGACGAGAACAAGTTCACAATAAATACAGTAGGTAGGTTCATACGATAGAGGCCATCTTCTGGGATGATGGTCGGGGAAATTTGGACTGCCACTGGAAAATGAGGTACATTGGATAGGGACCGAAATTTTGCTTTGCAACAGGCCAACTACGGACCCCTAAAAGAGTTGTTGCACGGGTTGTTAACGTGCAAAGAGCGTGGCACTCTCTTTACACGAGGCATCGGATTTAACGTCCCCCTTCTGACCGGACGTGACTGCGAACTTGATACATCCCGCACAGCCAAACGGACGCCCCACTTCGGCAAGCGTTTCACTGCCGGTCGGGAGAAGACCAAATGACCATATTTCTATACCCTAGTCACCCTTGGGGATTCACAAATATGAGAGTTGTTATCAAAAGCTAAAACACATCTAATGAATGGATAACAATTGTCATACTCCTGACTTGGTACAGACATTTTCTTATGCAGAAAATGGTGGCTAAAACCTGGTTTTTATCTTTCGAAACATCTCACTTGTTGACAGTCGCATCACAAACCATAATATTGACAACAATGTGTGAACAAAACAAACAGACATAATAGGTAAAATTGTCAAATACATGTGTACAGCTGTCAACATTGTGTTATAATCTTAATAACTATGAAAACAAACAAATATGTAACAAAGAAACAAAAAATAGCGTTTTGACCAAGACGAAAATGAAAAGCACTGCGAGTTATTAATAAAAAGATGTTTTAAATACGGTCAAGCGATACATGCCTGGGATAGAAAACCTTGGTGCTACGAATAATTCACTATTTTATAACTATTGAATTTACAAAAAAGTCACGCATCAATGATAGTTCATGTTAACAAGTGCACACCACATTTAATCAATTAGATATATATATGATATCATTTTCAGTTTAACCAGGATATCAATTATTTCGGTCAGGTATTTAAGTTCGTGTTTATATAACATGTTGTGCTAAAAGACACGTCCTCGCTTTTTTTGTCAATAGGAATGTATTCAATTTGTTGACAGGGTATAAAACTAACACCCTTTGGACTTTTCAATAATTTTACGCATTTGTGCATATATTTAAACATAAATAATGTTTAAAATACTTTATAGATTTTTATTTGTATTTGTAATTTTTAGTAAACAACAAGGTTCGAACGGTTCCGCTTTCTGTTAAACAATAAACGTGGTTTGTAAGATAAGGGGTGAAAAGGTAAAAAAAATGTCTTTGAATATTTTTTACATATCTATCATCAAAAATTGACTTGTTATTCATAATAATTTAATCATAATGAGACCTTAATCAAAGACGATTAAACATTTTATAGTCTTTTTCATATTTGATATAACAGATATATCAAATAGCATGTTTTAAATGTTCACAGAACATATCTCGTGTGGTCTTTAAAACTAGTATATTTTTTTTCAAATGGTGTCAAACGTGTTGGCTTGATAGATGCTTAAACAAAATAAAACCCTCATTAATACATTTCTATTGATATCTAAAATATATTATTTAGTAATCTATTGAAAGTTTGGTAGATATCAAATCTTACCAGTTTCTTTTTAAATAGAGATAAAAAGGGGTGAAGATTATATATTAAAAATAATATTTACAGTTTTATGTTCACAAAAGTAGGCCCTAGTCACATGTTTAGTAATTGACATATTAATGTCCGAGAATCTGTTAAAAGTTGTTTGTATAACAACGAATGTACACTAGAAAGGAAAGATAAAATTGTAAATGTCTTCATGCCATAACCATTTAGGAACTTTTATAATGGATGCGACATGTGGAGAAGAATTCGCTTACCGTTTCAGAGCGCCTTAGATCAAATAGAGTTCTTGTTGCTCTGTCATCAGTTCTCTATGTTTTTCAATATTATTGTCAGTGTGAGATTGACTTGTAAAATCGAATATCCCAAATTTTGTGTCGTTTAATGTATCTTATTTCTTTTTTAGCCATGGTTTTGTCAGTTTATTTTCGAACTATGCGTTTGATTGTCCCTCTGATATATTTAGCCACTCTTTTGATAACATTAAATGACGTCAGTTTATGTTTCATTGATCCAAGCAATTGTCAATCTAAATAAAGGCAACAGTAGTATACCGCTGTTCGAAATTCATAAACTAATTGAGAAAAAAACAAATCAAACACAACCGTAAACACGCGATTTTTTTCTATTAAAATTATTTTTTGAGATAATTTGCGTTTAACTAATATCAAAAAAGAGCATGGAATACGATTAGAATTTTATCTTTTCTTCAATACCGCATTTTATGATTGTATGACTTTTTGTAGTTTGGTGTATTATTGGGTTTCTATCTTGTTGCTTTTAACCAATGTATGGATTTCCAAAGTGTGAGTTGTACATTCAATAAAAGTGTTACTGAATTACTATTTGTGAATGTTTCCTAAATATTTCGAATTGTTGAATCTTGCTGAATTGTATTGTAATTGAACCATAAAGAAGAATAAATAATAATTGTTTTATTGGTTTCAGTAATGATAAAGTAGAAGAATGCCTACTACAGCTGAAAGTAAGTTTATTTAACCTATTGATAGTCATGTGCAGTAGATACATTTATAGGCAAAATAACCACTACAAAATTTGCATAGTTGCAATTAATAATAACGGCGCTTTACTCTTCTTGGTCAAATGATTTTACTAGTTTGAACATGTTAAACAAACTTTCATTATCTGTTATGTTCCTTTATTGTATTTCATGTTTTGTTTTATTTGCTTTAAAATTGTGCAATAATAAACTTTCAGACTTATTTAAGGGGGTAGACCTTGGTTCAGGGAGATAACTCTTGAAATCAACAGTACGTTTGTGTCAACCATTTTTAAAAGTATATTCTAAGCTTCTAGGTTACATAGATTATTTTCAATCTGTTTCAGGTAAATGCTTAAAATTCATTGATGAAATTGACTTTTACAAACGTACTGATGATTTAAAGAGTTATCTTCCTGAACCAAGGTCTACCCCCTTAGGAAGGAATTTTTTGTTCATTTTACTTACTCGTAATCACGGTTAATTTGTTTCTAATTTTTACTTTTCAAGACATAGTTGTTTCGAAAAAAAGAAATGGCAATACAAAATGCTTATTAACACTCTCGTTCTATTGTGGTCACATTAATTTTAAAAACATATTTTGGTTGAATATTCAAACGTTATGTCTTTCAAGCTTATAAAATATTGGGAAAATATCAATGGGAGATAACAAAACACAATAAGTTAGGGAAAGACAAGCAAGAAGAGATAGCCTACCATAATAAGTTTAAGAAAGAAAGTAAGGGTAGATAACAAACAAATAAATGGCAAAAAGACACGTAAGAAGAGATAACAAAACACAGCAAGTCGAAAATAGACAAACAGGAAGAGATAACAAAACACGATTAATCAAAAAAAGGATGACAAATGGGAGAAAACAAAACAGAGTGATCATGAGTCGAACAGATACAATTAATGAAAGAAAGACAATCATTGTGAGATAACAAACACAATGGGTCGAAAAAACAAATGAGGAGAGATAGCATATGACAATAAGTCGAAAAGGAAACACCAAAGGGATATAACAAAACACAATAGTTTAAAGAAAGAGAATCAAAAGAGAGATAACAACTTAATATGTCAAAACATTAAAACCAAGGGGACAAAACATTGCACAGGAGGTCACAGAAAGACAGCAGTAGAGAGATAACAAACAAAATAAGTCAAAAATTACAACTGAGGGGAGGTAAAGTACACAGTTAGCCAACAAAAGACAAATGAGAAAAGACGTAAAGATAAAAGTTCGCAAAAAAATACTTAAACCAAAAATGAAGTACTTCATTTTGGGAACAACAAATGAAACAAAACGATTATCTTACTCCTCAGGGGGTCCTGAATTTGTGCAGGGTTGATATTGCTCATTCTTGATTGGTAGTGCTAAGTTTTTGCATTTGGAGTTTGTCTTTTCGTCTTTTTTTCGTTCTGTCAAGCGTTATTGAAATTGTGGTTTTTATTGCCCCCTTGGTGTCTTTCCTGTTTTTACAAATAAAATAGTTGATGACCGATGTTTAAAATGTAAAAATCAGTAAAAAAAAAAGTACAAAATAAACCTCAGGGATCTACAGGAATCCCAAACGGAGTGATATGTTTAGTATCCCCTGCTTCGCATTCGTCTCCCGCCTTATGAATCTATACTGATTAATACAGAGCATGATGGCGTCCGTAACATAAAGATAACTAAAGATTTACCGCCGAAAACATTTAATTCAATTACCCCAAAAGAAAGATGTTATCTTTCTGCAAAGAAATCATGCTTTTGATTGTCTTGGGACACGTAACAAATGGCAATTGTCTTATACAATGATAGCAGAGACTTGTTTAAACATTAAAAAAACGCCATGCAAACAATAGTTACTTACTTTGATATCATAATCGAATTTCATTGTGGATATAACTGCATCTCATTACATTTTACTTTTAAAAATATGTTAATACTTTTCATGTATGTATTTCAGTTTATGGTTATGGTATCTTAGCTAATGCAATATGTTGCGTATGTTCTATTTGTGGAGCAGCCATTTTGCCATGTGCTAAGCGGTTCTCAAATGCATACCACGTGTTTTTGTCCATTTTTATGGGATTAGCTGTCGGAACTCTGTTTACAGGGGCAGTGGTTCATCTTATTCCCGAGGTGAGCTCAATATTTTATCTTTCCACAAAGATGAAAATAAACATGTAAAGGTATGTATAAAAAAAGAAGATGTGGTATGAATGGAAATGAGACAACTCTACAAGAGACCAAAATGACACAGAAATGAACAACTTTATATGTTTATTTTTTTCATTTCATTTTACAATATTTTCAGAATAATGATGTCTTTAAACAACAGCATCATTATGGGAACATAAATTACATTTGAATACATTGTACTTTCAAAACCTATATTTTACATGTTCATTTTCATGCAGTTATGTGGTGTAATGCTTTACAGGGGCGGATGCAGGAATTTTCGAAAGGGGGGGTGCTAACCCAGGGCAAAGGGGGGTGCAGGGGGGTGCAAAACATATGTCCCGATACAAATGCATTGATCGGCAAAAATAAAGGGGGGGTGCGCACCCCCGGAACCCCCCCCCTGGATCCGCCACTGCTTTATTTACAAGAATTGCTGGCCGTTTGTCTTGGAATTAGTATACAGAATATATTTTATGTTTAAGATAGCATTAACATTTTTTTTAAATTTTACATGAAATACTAGGACCTGTTAAATTAATTTGTGAACCTTCACCTTCCACTTCAGTTGTAAATAAATAACACCAAATGGAGAGCAATTACTTTGACCTGTAATGGTTCATATTTTACACATTGTGACTCGGATTGAGACTTGTCTCATTGGCACTCATACCACATCTTCTTGTTTCCAATTAAACTCAACTTAGCTGTTTCATTTATGATGAAACAGTGCCACTCTCTGAATTCCTAGGACCAATTGTTTGAATAACGTTCGATATTCCTGTATCGAGACGATAAAACACGTATATGTTGTTCTTGTGATGCTTTTGTTATCTGCAGTCTTTAGAGGTCCACATTTTAATTTTGGTTACTTTTCATTGTTGTCCACATTTGTTTTTATCTATATTTTTTTAATTTATTATAGGCTCTAGGGGTCCATGGACATTCAGATCATGAGCATGAACACGAGGACAACAGTACAGAACACGACCATGACGATCACGAAGCAGGGATTCATGTTGAAAATTACATATGGTATACAATGGTTGTATTACTGGGTAAGTGTTGTTTAGAAACCAATATAAAACAAGATGGTATCCGAAAGTACTATTATAACTATGAATAAGGACTCCGGATCACCACAGAACATTTTCAAGGGTGGAGCTTACACAGTATTTATTTAACTGTTGATCGTTTATCAAACTATCATATAATCAAATCGAAATCCAAGGGTAGTGCCTAAAATGGGAGTGCAACCCTTGTGTCTTTTTTACTGTGTATATATTGTCCAGAAAGGAGATGCGAAAGATACCAAAAAGGAACAGTCGAATCACAAGTCGAAAACAAACTGACAATGCGATGGCAAAAAAAACTAAAAGTCATACAACAGCTCCCATAACACAACATATAAAACCGAAATACTTAGCAACACTTACCCTTAAAACATCGAGGTGATTACATGTGCTCTTGTAGAATAAGTAGATCCTGCTCCATATATGGCACCCTTCGTGATGATTATACTAGTACCAAAAAAAACAGGTGAAATGAATGAATTGTGCTTTTTTCTTCTTTGGTAGGAACATACGCCTTTTATCTTCTGGAAATGATAATGACTTTTCTGAAAAAAAGAAAGGTAATTTATCGATAATATAAAATTTTGTAAAAATTAAACATTTTTACAGCATATAAGATTTAAAGAAAAAACAACCATAATCTGTTATCGAATAGATGGTTTTATAATCAATATAGTGGTTACGACACATGGTCCTTCTTCAAGTGGGCTAAAATGATTGTCCGTTATCAAGTGGGCTAGGATGGAAAGTATGCATATTATAATAAAATGATGTCACCATACCAGTAAATTGTAAAGTTAAAAAGTTTAACATTATATGAATGTGTGTTGTATTGTACCTTCATCCGTTGTCCATCTTAAAACATCTATTTTGGGGAACACTTTTGTATAAATTCCAAAACGGATATTCACTAGGATAATGTTTCTGGAATAACACAAAAGTGTGAATTAGAAATGCACTAAACTATAAATGCTTTGGAATTGTTCTTATTGGTTTTTTTTTGTTTGTTTGTGTTTTTTTGTGTTTTTTTTATTTGTTTCAATTCAAGAATGATTGCCAATAAGATAAAACTCCAAAAGGGATATCAATAACAACATGAACTAAAGGACACTGTACGGCCCCGAAATGACAAATATAAAACAGTTTAAAAAAGAAAACTAAACGGCCTGATTTATGTACAAAATAATGAACGAAAAACGAATTTGATATGCTACAATAAGCGACAACCACTAAATTACAGAGTCTGACTTCGGACAGACATATATACAAAATGTGACGGGGTTAAACTAATATGAAGGCACTGTCCCTCCAATAACCCGGGACTTTGAGGTAACAGTACAACATAAGGACAAACATTAAAAGTATGTTGAAAGGTGTTTCACTCATCAAATAAATACAATGCAGAAGGTTTATTTACAAATTAAATAACTGCACTTTTTTACATGAAAATAACAACATTAAATGACAGTTAAACATGTATATATATTTACAGGGACTCATATCAGAAGTAGCCACATCAACTGAACCAGGAGCAGCGAACCTCGGACAACTTGATAGTGATTCCAAAAGTTCGAAAGATTTTTACAATGTATGTACGCGGTTTTGTTTTTGTCATTGCATTTCTCAGCATCACCTCAACTGTTACAAATATCGGCATAAACACTTGTTGCTTCCGGACGTCGTCGTTAAAGTAAAAGTTTTCTCATAATCCGTTAAATAAACTTTATAACAAAAGAAAAGATTATAAGATAATGTGATGTGATATGATTAAAAAGGAGAAAATATCCAACATGTCCCAAAAAGAAGGACGCTACAGTTTGGATATTCTATAGTTTCAATATGTATGTAGCAGTGCAAGTATGTATAAATAAACGAAAATATGCGGACAGTTCGATGAGGAAATGACATGATTCTACAAGAAAACAAGACAATAAAAAGCAGTAACCCAGTCATGTATCTAAAGCACCGTATTAAACTTAGAATTCTATCCTAAGTGCCTACATTTACGGGAATAGTTGATGCTAGCCTAAACTGCATCAAAAGCTGTACTTAGGAGATACATTTCAATCCTGTTTAGTTTACTTTTATTAAGTATGGTACATATCCGTCATAATTCAGATACGTTTGTACAATGAAATGTTATATAGTTGAGGTTTTTCTCTGGTAAAAGGGAGGGAACTTATTGTGAGTTATGTTTCGTTGCTCATGACAAAATGCATGCTTAAATCGTAAAAACACATCACGTTTGTTGGTCTTCTAAACTGAACGTTTAAACTATATACATATCTTTTTTTCTAATACAGGTCAATTCAAATGGTCAAATTAATTTAGGATCAGAAGACTCGAAAAAAGAAAAGGGTAAACTTTTAATTATATCATATATATCATTATCATACACTTTGATGGGATATTTTTGAATGATAATAGCATTAATTGTATTCGATATTTTCCGAAATGTTTTCAATAGAAAACGAATTTCTAACCTTAAACAAACCTTTATTTATCGTCAATTATCCGGCTAAACATTAAGTTACATATAGCAAGCAATATATATATATATATATAGCCGGATAAGAAGATGTGGTATGATTGCCAATGAGACAACTCTCCACAAGAGACCAAATGACACAGAAATTAGCAACTATAGGTCGCCGTATTGCCTTCAACAATGAGCAAAGCCCATACCGCAGCCATAAGTCAGCTATGAAGGCCCGAAATTTTATCTTTTTTTTTTTTTGTTCATATCTTTTTTTTTATATTTCAAAAAATTGATACTTAAGTTAACGATTATGTGTAATGTATTTAATCCAAATTGAATCTATTTGAATATATACATATAGGTATCGCCCCACTAGCATACATGATAATAATTGGAGATGCTATACACAACACTACCGATGGTCTCGTGCTGGGAGCAGCGTTCTCGAGCGATATAGCGGATGGGATTGGTCTTACTATAGCTATATTCTGTCACGAATTACCACAGGAATTAGGTAATTATAACGCTATATTTAGTCATAAATTTCTTTCCTTAGTAATTGTTTATTCTGCAACAATGTTTCTTTATCCTGCAATCAAACAGTACTGGACTTCAATTTTTCCCAGATTTTTTTTTCGAAAGAACGTATTTTACCGAGTGCATGGAACGCACCCCTTTTCACCCTTAAAATTGAGAAAAAAATTTCTTTTCATGTTTTACACGCAAGGACTTTCTGGAAATATCCAAACTTAAAACTCGGTAAAATACGTCTCTTTGAAAAAAATTCCTGAGACAAATAATCTAATATACTATTCATTTACTATCTAAAATAAATTATGTTTTGTATGTAATTTATTGAATAATATACATGTCTTTAACTAGATGATATTTGTTTCTTTTGCTTTGTACTTTTTTCCTATGAAATGTATTTTAGCATTCAACTCTTATAAATCAGGCAATAAACCAATATAAATAAATATACTGTATCCGTTCTGAGCACTTTGAAATAAACACCTATGCATATACTTTAACCGCTGTGGATCTCTCATGACAATAAAACACCACTTTCTAACCGTGCTACTACCAGTTACCGCTGTGTATCTCTCATGGCTATAAAACACCACTTTCTAACCGTGCTACTACCAGTTACCGCTGTGTATCTCTCATGACAATATAATACCACTTTCTAACTGTGCTACAAACAAATACAAATGGAAGTATTTAACGACCTTGACTGGCTATACAGCCCTTGCACGGTCGGTGCTACTACCAGTTTGCTTACCTTATAAAGAACCATCCAACGCAGACCCTTGAAAGACATGGATGGATTAATACTCTGATGACAAAAGTTAAGATACAGTAAAAATTGTAATCTAAAAAAATACCGATCATACTTGGCCTGACTACTTTTTCATACAACTTATCTTATTTTTGTAGGTGACTTTGCTGTACTAATAACAAGTGGTTTGTCGTTCTGTCAGGCAATATGGGCCAATTTGTTCTCCTCATTGACAGCCTTTATTGGTTTCTTTGTTGGTGTACAAGTGGCGTCGTATGCAACTGCCGTCAACTGGATTTATGCGGTAACAGCAGGAAATTTTCTGTACATAGCTCTGGTTGACATGGTAAGATATAAATTAAAAAACAACAAAAACTGTCTTTTCTGTTGGGTGTTTTGTTTTCTTGTCTAAGACTAAAAGATGATTCATTTAACATCAAAATCTTACTGAGGAAAGATATCTCAGGTTATCCGAAATATTTATAAATAATTACATTTATAGTTACCTTTTTATGTTTTTGGTGTTGTGTACACTTCAGTTTTAGGTGTTTATATAATTTATTTATTGTGTACATGTATCGTTACTCGTAACGATCCAGCGCCCTCGTGGGGAAAATCGTTGACTATTATTCAGACGTTTGATATATTTAATCTAATAAATTATTCATGAAACTTGTGTGGTTCAAATTTAAAAACTTCTTTATTTGGCAAAAGGTACGGGACGCCGAATGGGACTCTTGTGGTTTTGTACAAAATTCAATTCTGTCATAACAAAATCATTTTTGTCTTACAAAACTATGTGATACAGACTTGTTTTATGAGAACTTCAATTTTGTGATGACAAAATTCATTTTTGTAGACAAAATTCAATTTAAATTTGTCATTACAAAAGTCAATTTTGTCAAAAAGGTATGCAAATATAAACTTATTTACATAGACAATTGACTTTTGTTACCTGATATGGAGACAAAATTGACTTTTGTGAGACAAAATTGACATTTGTGAGACAAAATTGACTTTTGTGAGACAAAATTGACAAAATTAAATTTTGTCTCACAAAAGTCAATTTGGCCTCACAAAACTCAATTTTGTGAGACAAAATTCGATTTTGTCAATTTTGTCTCACAAAAGTCAATTTTGTCTCACAAAAGTCAATTTTCTGTCACAAAAGTCAATTTTGTGTCACAAAAGTCAATTTTGTCTCACAAAAGTCAAATTTTGTCTCACAAAAGTCAATTTTGTGTCACAAAAGTCAATTTTGTGTCACAAAAGTCGATTTTGTATGCAAATTAGTTCACAGAATCCAAACTAAACTAATTTGCCTACAAAATGGACTTTTGTCGCCAAATTTTCAAATTATGTAACAGAAGTAAAGTCTGTTACAAAAGTGAATTTTGTCATGACAAAGGTAACTTTTGTCCACTGAAAGATAATTTTGTACGAAAAAATTTTGAATTTGTAGTATGCTAAAAACTTTGTTAAACTGAACTCATTTTTATTGAACAAAACTCACTTTTGTCCGTTCAAAATTGAATTTCAAGTACAAAACCACAAGAGTCCCATTCGGCGCCCCGTAACAGGTCAAAGTAAATAATCTATAAAAAATAAACTAGCCAAATCTTTTTGAGTCAAAGTGTTGGTTACCCACTTAGTAAAATATATAAATAAGTAAGAAGTCTATCTTATTATTTCAGTTACCAGAGCTAATGAAGTTGGGATCTAAAAGTTGGAAGACTTTCTGTTATCACAATATCGGAATTGTGACTGGAGCCCTTATATTAGTTGTAGTAGCAGTTTTTGAGGAGCACATAGAAGTATAATACCGATAGACCGTGAATTACAAATTAATTATCACTCGAGATTTCAACGAGACTTGAATAAAAAGTCATCCTTAAGTAGTATACAAAACTAGACATGGTATTTATTTTTTGTATCTATATTATTCTGTTATTTGTATAGCATATTTAAGAACGTCTATTTCCTTTTTTAGCTCAAAGGGCCGTGAGAGATTTTGCTATTACTTTGCGTCCGCCGTTCGTCCGTCAGCTGTCTGTCGTCCATCGTCCGTACACCTTTCGTTACGAAATCTTCTCCTCTCATACTTCTAAAAGATTTGAAAACAGAATTTGTATGCTTCATCTATTGGATGTCAACTATATATTTTGTGATTTTCGTTCAAGTTGATCAACAGATATGACTGCCTTGTCTGAAAATTTAACATGAGGCCGAGACCACAGTTATTTCGTAGTGCAATTTTTTAGACAATAAATACAAATTAAAAAAATCCCATCTGCGCTTTCTCAGTAATATTTCAACAGTGTGTTATACTACTATTGGGAACAATTATATCAAATTTATATCAAATGCATCGGCTCTAACTCAAAATATGGACAATTGTATTTTAAGGTGGTCTTGAAATCTTGACAGCTTCCGAAATTCTTATTTTTCATCTTTTTTAGCTGCACCAAATTACTACTTGGCTTTTAAATTCATGACCCAAACAGTTTTACAGTGTAATTTCACCCCACTACTTGCAATTTGAGGCATAAAACATGAACAAAAAATTTGGAAGGGGTATTAAAAAAAATTGGCAAGTACGCACTGTCCACACTAGGGCCTTTATTTGTAAATCAAAGGGACAACGAAAATCAAAGGACGATAACTGAATACTCGGACCATTACGACCAGTACCTGACATTACTGACAAACTATAGCCATCAGAGAAGCACTGATATTACTGACAAACTATAGCCAACAGAGAAGTACTGACATTACTGACAAACTATAGCCATCAGAGAAGCACTGATATTACTGACAAACTATAGCAATCAGAGAAGCACTGACATAGTACAAACTATAGCCATCAGAGAAGCACTGACATTACTGACAAACTATAGTCATCAGAGAAGCACTGACATTACTGACAAACTATAGCCACCAGAGAAGCTCTGACATTACTGACAAACTATAGCAATCAGAGAAGCACTGACATAGTACAAACTATAGCCATCAGAGAAGCACTGACATTACTGACAAACTATAGCCATCAGAGAAGCACTGACATTACTGACAAACTATAGCCACCAGAGACGCTCTGACATTACTGACAAACTATAGCCATCAGAGAAGCACTGACATTACTGACAAACTATAGCCATCAGAGAAGCACTGACATTACTGACAAACTATAGCCACCAGAGAAGCTCTGACATTACTGACAAACTATAGCCATCAGAGAAGCACTGATATTACTGACAAACTATAACCAACAGAGAAGTACTGACATTACTGACAAACTATAGCCACCAGAGAAGCTCTGACATTACTGACAAACTATAGCCATCAGAGAAGCACTGACATTACTGACAAACTATAGCAATCAGAGAAGCACTGACATAGTACAAACTATAGCCATCAGAGAAGCACTGACATTACTGACAAACTATAGCCACCAGAGAAGCTCTGACATTACTGACAAACTATAGCCATCAGAGAAGCACTGACATTACTGACAAACTATAGCTACCAGAGAAGCTCTGACATTACTGACATCTGACAGAGAAGCATTGACATAGTACAAATGTAAGGACAAAAATCTCTCTTTAAATATTGATTTTTTTTTTAAAATCTTTGAATCATTGGGTTGTACTGTTTTGGCTGTTATCTAAAACCTCTTAGGACCTAGTTTAAACATGACTATTGCCAAATTATAAAAAAAAACAAAGAGTAACTATATTATGTGCAAAAAAATATTCTACTTAATAAACTGACGATTGTTTCCATAGATGAGCGATGTACATTGTAGACACATCTGTGCATATATATTTATATATGTATATATGTTATATACTTTTAAAGATATTTTATCAAATAGGGTATTTTGTGTATTCATACTTTTTATCGTTATATGTTATTCCTTGATTGATTTATTATATATATATATAGGAAAGTCTGTATGAAATTATCATCTTTCTTGTGTTCTTAAATGGTATGTATCATTTAAGGGGGTTCGCGGGTCTAAATCATTTATATAGGATATCTCTATATTTTTCTATAAATGAACTTTATCTTATAGTTAATAGAAAAATAAAATAAAAAAGTGGGGTCACCGTTCATTTGCGCTCACAATCTGCCTTCGAAAGAAACATACATTTTTGTAAAGGTGGGTTTTTTCTGTTGAAGTAATAGGAGAAATAAAGGTAATATCGAAATAAAAAAAGGAATTTATTACAGAAATCGCTCAAATTTTACAATAATTTAGTTTAAGTACAGCTTATATGGAAATTATATTAAAAATATAGGTCACCGATGAGTTAAAAAAGATATTTCAATTTTAAAGCCAAAAAATGGCATTTTTCCACCAAAGGGAGATAATTTGGAACTTTTTCAATGATGTATACATTTTAAAAGTCATCTGGGGCCAATACGAATTGATTGTTTTGAATGATTTTTGTACCATATGATAAAGTAACAACTACAAAAGGTAACAAATAAAATTTGTAATGGAAAACAAATGTTTAATTTTTTTCTGAAATTTTTATACCCTCGAGCCTCCTTAATGTGTTATGTATATTTTAGCACCACATTATACCCAATTCCTTATTGTTATGTCCTATTTTTGCATATCCTTTTTTGTTGGCCTTTTTATATCTTTTCTCAATTATTCAATTCATAGCCAGGCACTCACACTTATTAGTATATATTAGTGGTGTTTTAAGCTTAACATCACAGTAGAAATATGTTCCGCTTAACACGATTTATAGTATGAAGAAGTGTGTTTCTTGTGCTGGATTAATGTGCAGATCTTACTTTTTAACTGACAGCAAAAACCAATAACAACCGACAGTTTTTCATGCATTTCGATATAAATTATCCGATTAGTTCTTAGTTATATTTCATGTTTTTTTTAATGTGTTAAACGTGTTATTTAACATGTGTTTTTTTAAATAAAGTTGTGCCTTTACATTTTGTTTGTGTTTTCGTTTTTGATTTGCTGATTGGGTAACATAACACATGTTGTCTAAAAATAAAACTTTTATAATGATTACATTGATTAACCAATAGTGGTATATATGTCGTGTACAAGTTGCAATTTTGTACATGTTATAATGTGAGCCAAAATTTGTTCCTGTGAAAAAAGTTCCAGTGGAACTAATTTCACAGGAAATATGTTCTAGGAGAACTTTTTTTCACAGACAATTTCTATATAATTTGTTCCATCTCTATGAAATAAGTTCCACACTTTACCTGGTGAAATAAGTTCTGGGTCGGTGAAATTTGTTCCTTACCTAGTGAAATAAGTTCCATGTTTGTGAGATTTGTTCCTCGCCTGGTGAAATAAGTTCTGGATTTGTGAGATTTGTTCCTCACCTGGTGAAATAAGTTCCTTTTCTATGAAATATGTTCCACTGGTTTTAAACGAGTTATCTTATATACTGAGCACTTGTCATCAGTGAGTTTAAAGTCATTAAAAAAAAAAACATGTATTATATTGATAATGTAATAAATAATAAGTGTAAACATTCAATTTGGATCCTGTGGAGTAAATCAAAAGAATAATATTCTCAATTAATAATACTAAAAATGACACTTATAAACCAGGAAAGAGTAGAATAAGAAATAATAAGAAAAGTCATTCCGAAAAAAAAGTATTATAGTTAAAGATGAACATTTGTACTAATTAAGTAATTTGAAAAGGACAATGTAACTAATCAATTATATTAAATTGCATAAAGAAACAAAAGACACACTCTTTTAAAACTGTGCAATGACCATAGCTAAGTACATATATGAACACACATGACAGATCAACAGGAAATAAGGAGGTTGAATACTACATAAATGATAAAACATACATTGTAGATACAAATTATCATACATTATCATCTCTTTTATTTCTTATCTTCATCCTACAGTCATGCCTTCAATTGTAAATGTACCCCATGCAAGCATAGTACAACTATTAAACAATAACAATGATCAAGAAGTTCTATTTACATGTTCACAACCAAACCCAGATACAACTCCTTCAATATATAACACTGGTAAACGTGGTAAACGTGGTAACCCTGAAAGTCCCGAAAACCTACCTGGTACTCAAAAACAACAAACTAGACAAATCCGTAGACGCAACTCTATCGGTGATATTAGTGAGACATTAAAAAAAAAACCTGCAAGTCTGAACAAAAGTGTTGCTAACAAAGTTCTTGAAGCACTGTCCAGCCCTGAGGTTCTAGACACCATTATACCAGTTCTGACGCAAAAGCTAAGTGAAGCTCTGAGTCCAATTATTGAAGCAGAAGTAAAAAATTGTATCGAGGAACAAATAAAACCCATGTCTGAAAAAATAATCAGTCAAGAAAAAGAAATTGCAAATAACTATCAAAATATTTGTAAACTGTTCATACAAGTAAACCGCCTAGAAAAGTGTTGCAAAGATCGTATTGATCAAATCAAGGAACAGGACAAGGAGCTCGATGCACAATGTAATGCAATAAAAGATCTCGAGACTCGACTTGAAAATCAGGAGCAATACTCCAGACGAACCAGCGTCAGATTCCATAATGTTCCAGTCCCTATTGACGAACAAGGTAAAATCAAACACCCAGTTAACACTGACCATTTGATACTTGATATCTGCCAAAACAAAATGAATCTTGACATCAACATCAATGATATTGGCAGGACCCATGTAATAGGGAAGGCACGAAATGGCAAATCGCAAATAATCGCCAGATTTGTTTCGTACCGGAAAAAGCATCTGGTCTATTCGAATAAAAAAACTACTAAAATATAATGAAAATGGAACATTTATCACGGAAAATTTGACCAAATTTCGAACCACATTGGTACAATCATTAGCCCAGATGAAATATGATGGTAACATAATTGCCTACTGGACTGCTGATGGAAAAATATTTGCTAAAAGAACAGAAAATAGCCAGAAAAAAATAATAACTGAATGGGAGGACATTCATGCTCTTCGCCGTCCAATGAAAGACCAAGATGATCAAACTGAGGCACAAGCTAGTGAACCTATACCTGGTCAAAGACCATAAGTTCATATTTACTTTCTCTGACAATGTCGAGACTATGTGTAGATTTGCTACAACTTTGTATGTCCTATTTGTTTGTGAATCTGTGGTTTCAGTCTTAATACAGTAACTCAATATTTGTGCTAAATATTGCAAAACAAATCAATTTCATCCAATTTTTTGTATAACCAATCGGCATAATGCTATTTGATTATAAGACAGTTAATGTTAAAGCGTTAAAAAATGTTTTAAACAGTCAGTGTCAGTATCTCTCCAGGACAGCTTTTTTCTTTAATTTTATATATCTATAACCAATCATGGTTTATTTCTCAAAAACTTCTATAAAGCATAAAGTTTATGATTTTCCATGTTAAATAAAAAAAAAAATCGCTTTTGAATAAATCACCAGTCCTACTAATACTTAAAAAAAAAAAGGATATGTAAATTTTGATACTCATGCATGTTAATTTGACAACAAAATTGTATATTATGTAACTTATTAACAACAGTTATTATAGTCCAATTATTATACTTCCTGTGAGAATGTCCTTCTATAGTAAAATTGCTCTATTTTGGCATAGTTTTTAAAAGAAATATATAGCGTTACCTGCACTATGCGAAAATAGTATGCCTTCCTGTTGCAACAGACTATTGATTTTCACGTCAATCATTGTCAATTTCACGTGCAAAGGCGGAGCTAAGTTGCTTTGACAAACAAGTGGGTTGGATTTATTAACCTGACAATTAATTAACTATTACAATTGAACAATAAGGGGGAAATAGTCGATACCATTTAAAATCTGACATTTTAAGAGACTTTAAAATACTCTAGTTTCTGTTAGAACGTTTTTGTTTACTTCTGTTTACTGCCGTTGAAGCCAAAATTGTTTGAATACTTTAGAAGTCATTTGTTGCAGATAAATAGTTATGACCACATCACTGTTTTTTTTTTGTAAGTTATTGCATACTAAGGAAAGTGTTAATGAGGATGAAATGGAAGGGGTATGGAGTAAACCTTGTTAAGACAAAATCCAAAACAATACCGGGCAATCAAAGCTATGACACGATGCCTTTTTGGTACTTCTTCATCTTGAAGTCAACATGACTTCATGCCTTCAACAAGAGCAAAATAAAGGTACCTCATAGCAAGTTTAAGACAACCTTTAGCACCAACTTAAGCAGAGTTCTATTTGTTTAACTAGTCAATAATGATGCTTTTGAATCTTTTGAATCTTATTTTCATCCCTTAATGGACCTCTGATTGTGGAGAAAATGTTCCATGATGAAATTGACATTATACAAAATATAGCTATGTTAATATATTTCGTAAATAAACACGAATAGTTGCAGTATAAATACATGTATATGCAGAGTTACATAAAGGGCAGTTTTTTTACATTAAAATACACTACTATTCAAAATAGTTAACAGTCAGTATAATAATGATATTAATGTTGTGTTTAACATTGACTATGGAAAATAGTAGCCAGGGTTTGAGACAATAGTGCACTCCCCTTCGGGTCGTGCACTATTGTCTCTCACCCTGGCTACTATTTTCGCATAGTCAATGTTAAACACAACATTATTATATAAATATAGTCTCTATTGTGGGTTGTATTTATAGGTTATTGTCTCAATAATATGTATATCAAGACGTGTTCCTTTGAATGCGAATATACACCCAAGTCATTTCCTAAACATGTTATATTATATTTTATGTAATGTTATACCGGTACTGTTAAAAAAAAAGTAATTTCAGATTAAAATTGGATGCTTGGTAGTAGCATCCACGTACACATATTAGTAATGCTATCACACCAAAAAAAAAAAAAAATGTCCCGTTTTACTTACTATTATTCCAATTGTTCTTTTTATTCAAGTCTAAATTGATAATGTAGTTTTCGTTTCAATTCCATCATGTAAAAACGTAAATAAACAAGGCCAATTGATTAATGGTGTTAACATAAACTACAATGTAGGATTATTTTTTTTTTTTGGGGGGGGGGGGGGGGGTGAACAGTTCACATGTATCTTACATTTATATACCATTCAATACTTCAGAGTAAAATCATGTTGAGGTATAAGTATCGTTTGTATTTCTCTCTTCACCGTATTTCGCTTTAATAACTTAATGTTAAAATTATTTATATATCCAAAATTTACCCCAACTTCAAAGTAAGAATGTTGTAAACATATCTTCATCATCCCTATTTATGTAATTTGTATATAAATCCCATAGCCAACACAAATGACTTTCCACATCTATTTGTATTTTTCTCTTTCAATTTTGTTTATACTTTGTGTTATTTTGTATATATTTTTTCATTTTGTTTCTATGATGATGATGATGCTGCTGTATGTGTATTTGTATGTATGCTTGGGTCGTGTGGCTGCCCTCTGCTTTAACTTATTTGCTATACTGAACCCAAATGGGTAACAGTATAGAAGACTACAGGGCAGCCATAGGTTCATTTCATATGACAAGAAAAAAGACTTTTAAATTTTTCGACTTTCGGTCAAGTTCATATTACGATATATTGATAAACAACTTACGCTGTACTTGTTTAATCTTCTCACTTTTTCTTCTACAATCAGTAAATCCAAACATCGACATAGTTTTTCTGTTTTTTGTACTTCACTTAATCCTAATTATAGGGAATATTGAAACAAATCCTGGTCCTTGTGAAATGAAGGAATCGAATACACCTTTAACGGTCAATGAAAAAACTACTTCTATATGCACTTTAAATATCCGTAGTATAAGGAATAAACTAAAGTTCTTAGACAATTTCAGCGATGAATTTGATATTTTAGCTCTCACAGAGACTCACCTAGATCCAAATATATGCGACAAAGACATCGAACTTAATTCATTTTCTAACAAAATCATCAGAAAAGATCGTAACAATTTTGGCGGCGGCCTTCTCATTTATGTTAAAGACGATATTGGTATTCTCCGTAGAAATGATCTTGAAAATCAATCAGATGAAACTCTCTGGGTTGAAATCCGTGCGAAAGGTCAAACATTCTTACTCTGCAATACCTATCGACCTCCCGAATCGAACGACGGTCATTATTGGACACGCTTAAATCATGCAATAGGATTGGCTTATCAATTCAATGAAAATATTGTAATTACGGGTGATTTGAACAGTGATTTATTCAAGGCGCAAAACAACAAATTAATTGAAATCTTAAATATATTTAATTTACGAAATGTTATTGATAAACCAACTCGAGTGACAAATCACAGTAGCACACTACTTGATCCCATTATTTTAAGTGACACTTTGTCGTACTTTATCTCAGATGTTTTACCAACGCCTTCTAATATAAGTGACCACGATGCGCCAATAATTTTTCTCGAGTGTCCGACAACTATTACACGTTCGTATAAAAGAGAAATTTGGATATATGAAAAAGTTGACAAAGTTAAATTCTCAGAAAAAATGGACGACGTAGACTGGAATGCACTGCTTCCTGATAATAAAGACGTGGACGAACTATCTGGAATATTTACTGAAACATTCTTAAATATCGCGAGGGAGTGCATTCCCACTAAATTAGTTACTATACGTAGTTCTGATAAACCATGGTTTAATGGTGAATTAAAACGAGAAATTCGAAAACGAGACCGTTTTAGAAAATATGCCCTGAAATTTAAAAGAGAATCGGATATTGCGAAGTACAAGAAACAGAGAAACAGAGTTAACAATTTAAAAAAACTTGCCAAGGAAAGATTTGAAACTAATTTAGATAACCTTATATTGAGTAATGCTCCAAATTCAAAAAACTATTGGAAAATAATGAAAATGTTGATAAAGTCGAATAAGAGTTCAAATAATATTCCTCCTCTTCAAAACATAATAAAAGATGAGGAGTTCAGTGACATAGTTTATGAGGATAGCGAGAAGTGTGACTTATTGAACAAATACTTTGGTTTGATATCTAAACTCGAGGAAGAAAATGTTCCTATTCCAGAGTTTAAAGAAAAAACCAATACTTATATTCAAAATTTATACATAAATCAAAATGAAATAATTGATATTATTAAAACTATTGATCCGAATAAGGCATCAGGACCAGATTTGATTAGTCACAGAATGCTGAAAATTTGCCCTAAGAAAGTGGCGGTTCCTTTACAAATAATATTAAATAAATCCCTCCAACAATGTAAGTATCCTTCTAGCTGGAAGATTGCAAATGTTATTGCTATTTTTAAAAAAGGTGATTCGTCATTACCTTCAAACTATAGACCAATTTCGTTAATAAGCTGTGTAGGTAAAATCATGGAACGAATTGTCTTTAAACATGTATATAATCATTTACATATGAATAAATTAATTTATGAATATCAGTCTGGATTTTTGCCAAAAAATTCAACTGTACATCAGCTATTAGAAATGTATAATTGTATTCTTAACTCACTAGAAAAGAAGGAAATAAATTGTTTTGTCTTTTGTGATTTTTCGAGAGCTTTTGACAAGGTTTGGCATAGAGGACTCTTGCATAAAATGAAAGCTTACGGAATACATGGTAATCTAGTTAACTGGTTTGAGAGTTATCTTTGTGATAGGCAACAAAAAGTTGTGATTAATACATCATCATCCTCATTTTGCAGTCTTTCAGCTGGAGTACCTCAAGGCTCAGTACTTGGTCCCTTATTATTCATAATATATATAAATGACATTGCAGAGAAACTCACATCTCTAACTAGACTCTATGCGGATGACACTTCGTTTAATTACTCGGGGAACGACCAAGAGCAAATAAAAACTGTTATTGATCGTGACCTCGAAGAGCTAAACGAGTGGTCACGGAGGTGGCTAATGTCTTTTAATCCAGACAAAACAGAAATAATGATTTTTTCAAATAAAGATGCACCCGTTTTAAAATTCTGCTTAAATGATAAAGAAATCCCTATAACAAAATGTCACAAACACCTTGGGGTAACGTTTTGCTCTGATGCTCGGTGGAACAGTCATATAGACAATCTGATTATCAGTGTTACGAAACATCTAAATATCCTGAGAAAACTCAAGTATCAGCTTTGTAGGAAAAACTTAGAAAAACTCTATTTAGTATTTATAAGACCAATTTTTGAATATGCAACTGAAGTTTGGGATAATTGCGGGATAGGATATGTTAATAAACTTGAAAGTTTGCAGCTAGAAGCTGCTAGAATAGTTACTGGTTTGCCTATATTTACAAAATCTGAAATTCTGTATGAGGAAATTGGGTGGGAAACTTTAGCTGACAGGAGGAAAAGACGAAAATTACAAATGTTTTATAACATTCAACATAACCAAGCTCCGGATTGTCTATGCAAACTTGTTCCACCTAGTGTACAGAGCACAACTACATATCCCTTGAGAAATGGCAATGACATCATTGTTCCTTTTTGTAGATTATCTCTTACTAAAGAATCTTTTATACCATCAACTATTAACCTATGGAATCATACCGATTTGTCCCTTCGAAAATCAGACTCTATAGCAAAGTTTAAAATCCAATTAAAAAGGTTAAATACCACAAATAAAGATGTACCAAAGCACTTTCTATATGGACCGAGGAAACTAAATATGATTTTAACACAATTCAGATGCTACTCATCTTTCTTGAACTATGACTTGTTTAGAGTCAATATAATTGCTGATCCATCTTGCTTTTGTGGATGTAACATTGAGACTGTACACCATTTCCTTTTCGACTGCTCTTTATATATACACCAGAGAGAAATTCTGATGAATAATCTAAGATGGCTTCCTGATGACCTTATATTAAATGTTAAGTTACTTACATCTGGTAATCCGAATCTCTCGTATGAACAAAATGTGAATATATTCAAACACGTATTCGAATTTATCAAAAGGTCTGAGAGATTTCTTGTTATGTAGAAAATGTATTTACGGTAAATTCACGTCATCATCATCATCATCATCATCATCATCATCATCATCATCATCAACGTTTTCAATGTTTACATCTACTTCTGTTTCATTTGTTTTTCTCAATTGATAGACTCGTAAAATATTGTTTATTTTGATATTGCATGCTCATATTAATATTGTATTGTAAATTATTGTCATTCGGAGCGGACTTCATAAGTATGGCTTACTTGTGTCCAATCCATTTTACTTTGAGTAAATAAAATATGTTTAAACTAAACAACTATTAAGTGTAACAAGAAAATATTTTGCTGCGTAATATGTTAAAGGTACTTATTTTCTGCGAAATAGATTCAAGCAGAACATTTTCAATTTTTCATTGATTCCTGTAAAATACTTTCGTTCAAAACTAATATCACAGGAATTTATTTCACTTTTTTTCCCCAAATTTTAATATTGGAACAAAACTCATGGAGCTGTGATTTTTGTTCATGAACTTATTTCATATTAGGTTAAAAAAATTAGTTCCGGAACAAATTTTATAGTGCTGGAACAAATTTTCTGTGATATAAGTTGCCATGGAACATATTTCCTATGATATTTGTTCCGACGGAACAAATGTCACGCCGGAACAAATTTTTTGTTACACAAAAATATTGTACATGTTATAACTTGTATGATGCAAAAATAAGTACCTCATACATGTTACAACATGTACAAAATATTGCTTAAAAATGGTTTTAACTTGTACAAGTTTGTATTATTGCAACAGATATTAATATCAATAATGTTTGCATAATTTTTTTTCCATTCATGCTAGTGTGTTTTGTCCTTTTCGATACAGTCAAAGACCAGACGAATAGTTTTAATAATTTGTATATACCTTTTAACACACAAATACAGTCAACAAACACTACTCAGTATTTTAATCTGATTGATTGATTGTTGGTTGCTTAACGTCCTATTTTAATCTGATGAATTAAAATTGAGATTTTCCACTTTGAAGGCAATTGTAGAATACTTTCATACTAGTTGACACTTTTTAAAGATGCAAGAGGATAGCCAGGATAGATTTTACAATGATATCCTTGATTTGTCGAGAAAATTTCGCTACAAACAATACCCTGTTTTTAAAGTAGAGGATTGATATATCAAAATGACTTTCGCCTCATGCAATGATCTTATTTGTGAAGAGTAGATTTAATAACTCCAAATATATTTAAAGTATATTCAAAATTAAGAGTGGTCCAATGAAAACAATTTCCTCACTCAGGCTTTTACAGAGTATGCACATGAGAATTGCTTTATTTTTTGCATGTTAAGATACTTCAATTATAATTGTGGCCAAGTTTGGTTAAATTGACCCAGTACTTACTAGTACATAGATGAAGTTTTTGTAAAAGTTAACGACGACGGACGACGGACAAGTGATGAGATTAAAGCTCACTTTGCCCTTTGGGCCAGGTAAGCTAAAAAGAGGGAGAGGAAAATTTTCCAAAATTTTATGACATTGTTCTTAAAAATATCAGATGTACCATTTATCTACTTTGTTGTCATTGGGGAAATGTATGCTATTATTAAACTGTGACACACTGATAAAGGATAATACATAAAATTGCATGAAAACACATATACCAACATAAGCCATGAAGCAAATGAGATCACAGTACAAGTACTGAATAGCATATGTGAAAAATTTGCAACGGTAGTTGTTTATTATTCTAAAAATGTATAAATTAGTCTACGCCAATAAGGAAAATCACTACACAAATGTACGACTTGAGATATTGTCTATTTATTGACTAACATAGTTGAACATGCCAAGTTATATGATCGTTAACAGGAAGAGAGAGAGTTCATGATAAATGTCAAACACACATCGGAAAACCGTTTCCGGAATATGAAACTACCTGGCGCTAGGCTTTTGATCATCATCATTAGTGTTCTGTATTATTTTATAAATTTGGAAAAGTTAAAAACCATTTTTAAGCAATATTTTGTACATGTTATAACATGTACGAGGTACTTTTGTACATGTTATAACTTGTATTTTTGCATCATACAAGTTGTAACATGTACAATATTTTTGTACATGTTACAACATGTACAAAATCGCAACATGTATACGACATATATACATATATATATAATAAAAACTATAACACAAATTCCCATACGTTTCGGCCATTACGGCCTTCTTCATTGGAATAAATTACAACATTGAAACAACAATTACATTGCTTGGATACATTACGTTATAATAACTTCTATGACGTTCATTTGCCGCGTTTTTCGCTTTTTTAATATAAATATTTTTATTATCGTTCATACATTGTGTTGAGTCCTTCAGGTTCTAAAGTTTTTAATTTTTTTATCCAAAAGGCTTCTTTGGTTTTTCTGTAAGTTTCTGTCCCAAATACTCTTTCTATGGCGGTAACTTTTAAATTTGTCATTGAATGATTGTTCTGAATGAAATGGTTGGCTACTGGATCTTCTGTTTTCTGTGTTCGTATTTTTGAAAAGTTCAATAGCATTCGTTGATATAGTGTATCACCCGTTTGTCCTACATATATAACTTTTTCACATTTTGTACAATTAATTGCATATACCACGCCTACGGTTTTACAATTTATTTGTCCCTGAATGGTATATTCTTTGCCGGTGTTGTCACAAAATACCTTGGTTTCATTTATATGTGAGCATAATGCACAATGTTTACCACATGGTCCACATCCATTAGTTTGTTTATAAAATAGTAAATTGTGCTTTTTGTGCACTAAAATGTCTTTTATGTTGTTATCACGTTTAAATGCCACGATAGGCGGATCGGGGAATATTTTCTTTAGTCTTTCGAATTGATGGAGAATTTTAAGATTTTTTCTAAGAATTGAATGTACATTTGGAAGCGCTTTGGAAAAAGTAATTACTAAAGGTACCCTGTTGTTTTCTTTCTTCGGTTTGTACTGTAATAGATCTTCTCGGTTTAAATTGTCGACTTTTTTCAATTGAACTTCAGTTGACGAGTTATTGTATCCACGTTTTCTTAGGTGCGTTTTTATTTCTTCTCTTCTTGTTTTGTAATTTTCTTCTGTTGAGCAAATTCTTTTGACACGAATACCGAGTCCATACGGTATAGCATTTTTTACGGAGTTTGGATGGCTTGACGACACATGTAAGTACTGGTGTTTATCTGTTGATTTCGTATAAAGATCTGTTTTAAGTTGTCCGTTTTCTATGTGTACAAACACATCAAGGAATTCAATTTTTTCAGTTGAGTAACGCATTTCTGTTTTAATTCGCGGATGCAAACTGTTTGACATTTCGTGAAATTCTTTTAGTTTATCTAAACCATGTTCCCATATTCCCCAGATGTCATCAACATATCTCCAATATGAAAATGGTTGTAAATTGCTGTTTTGAAATAAATTTTCTTCCCATTGTCCGAGGTAGGTGCAAGCATAATTCATGCCTAGATGGGAACCAATAGCTGTTCCTTCGGTTTGTAAAAAGTGTTTTCCGTTGAAGCTAAAATTATTGTTTTCAATGACTAAATCCATCATTTTAAGAACATCTTCAGTTGGGATTGATGTGTTAGTTCGATTTTCTAGTGCTGATTTGCATGCTTCTCGCGCTTCTTTTCTTGGTACGCTTGGATATAATTTAGTTACATCTAAACAAAACATTATTGCGTTGTCTGGTAAAGGCTGTTGTATTGCATTTAATTTGTTTAAAAAATCTGTTGTGTCTTTGATATAGGTGGGCAAGTTTCGAACATTCTCCGAAAGCTCGTTTTCGACTATTTCCGCGATTTTTTCTGTGGGATGGTTCCGCCCATTAATAATTGTTCTAACTGGGTGATTTTTTTTGTGTAATTTCGGATTGGCTTGTACCTTTCAGGGACATGTTCCTTTCGGTAAGAGATATTTTTTCATGTCTTTGTCTATTATTTCTCTTTTACATAAATTTTCTACGAGTTTTTTTACTTTATTTTCATTTTTCTGTGTTAGATCCTTATCTATTGCTTTGTACGTATCGTTGTTATCTAATTCCTTTTCTACCTCTAATTTATAATCTTCTGTGTTCATTATTACAACTCCGGATGATTTGTCGCTTGATCGTATCACGATGCTTGTATCATACAAAAGTTCCCGCATTGCATTTTCTTCTTCAATAGTTATATTCATTTTGAATTTTCGACTTAATCTACTTAAAATTTCATCTTTTATGGTTTGTATATACTCATCTAACCATCTTTCTTTTCCTGGGGAGGGTGTGAACGTACTTGATTTTTTGAATTTAGTATATTCGTTTTGGTAATTTTCTTTTTCCTTGTTTTCTTCGAAAAAGTGTTCGCGAAGACGCATTCTTCTTTCCCATATTTTGAGATCGGCTATAAGTTTCCCCATCTCTACTTTTCTTCTAGTTGGAACAAACTTAAAACCTTTTGACAATAATGTTTTCTGTGCGCTCGTTAATTTTTTTGAAGATTTATTAATAACCTCACATTTTGGGTCGCGGTTTTGTTAATTAGAATTATCTATTGACTCTTCTGATTTGTTTTTGTCTTTTGGTTTTGAATTTGTTTATTTTGCTAAATTAGGTTTCATAATTGGATTGCATGAACACGGTCTTGGTATATTTGTTATAAGCGAAAAATGATTGTTTTCATGTAGTATTGTGATATACGGCATGCCATGGTTGCAATGTTTATTTCTTGAAAATTGGTTCCATTCAGCTATGAGACCGACTTTAGTTTTAATAAAAAAATCCATATTATATGTTTCACTAGCTGTTATAATTTCTGCTTCCGTAGCCCAGGATGTGGAGTGTCCATTTGTTTTTGAAATGTTATTTATATGGGTATCGAAATCACCGTCAATAAATTCCGTATAAAAGTTTTTGTCTGTTGAAATTGTTGTTAGAATTCTGTGACGGATATCTTCATGTTTTTCTTGGGTGTCGAATAAATATTTTGAGATGCATCGAAAAAAACAATTCCCGTCTTTTATTATGTTTATATTCTGCTCTTTAATCAGGTTAGTTCTAGTTTGAATATCTGTTGTTAATTTATTGTTGTTACGTAATTCGTTGCTTTGACATTTTATTGCGGAGATTTTCTTACTCTTCGTTCTTTTAATTTTTTCTTCTATTTTTTGCAGTTCATTCTCATGATTCTGTTGAATTTCTTGTAAAATATCAATTCCAAAAATGTTTATGATGTTGCTGTGTATTTGTGTTACAATATTAGGTAAATGGCAGGAAAATATAAACTTTTTTTTGTATGAGGCTTAGAAACTGGGGAAGGGCGAGGTTCTTGAGTTCTCTTCCCCAGTTTTGCGCCGTGTACGAGAACGTTTATATTTTCATAATATTGTTTTATACTGCAACTTAAATTAATACATTGATAGTTTTTCAAATCGTAACACAAATGTCAAACTTATTTCCATCCCTTAATGAAACCTTGTCATTCACAATCAGCCTGATTGTGGAGAAAGTGTTCAATGATCTAATTGACCATTTAAATTCATAGAAATTTCACCTCAAACGAGCTAGTGCGTGAAATCAGTTCATGTGAGTTTCATGTGCAGTGGCGGATTTAGAGGGGGCGTAGAAGGCGTACCCTTTGCTCGGCCTTTTTTTTTTTTTTTTTTGGAAAATGATTAATCAGACTAGACTTCTTGAACTTTGCCATTTCCAGTGTATTTAATTTATATACCACAATTCTTTACTTATAAATATATTTTTCGCTGGTATTTACTGATTGTCAAAGTCATGTTATTTGCTATGGTGGAGTTGACCAGTGCGTCTAAAAAATGTCACTAAATCATTTTGCAATTCAAATTACAGTAACACATTGCTTAGGATAAAGATGACGCCTTCAAAGCGACACGGGATTGAGCAAGAACCCATTGATTTCTATTTCACTCTTCTACCAAACAGAAAGTAAAACTCTATAGACTATTACACTCTCAAGAAAACAAAGTTCCACAATATCATTTACCTACGAAAACATGTTTAACCCCAAACGCCCAAGCCTATTTTATAAATAACAAGTTACATAGTTGAATAATGATCCCCAGTCAGTATAAGCTCTAGAAAGATTTGTCTAAGGTGCGAACCATTTGAATTGAGGAAGCAGTCTGAGATATTTGAGAGAGAAAAAAATACTCTTATTTTTGCCTTAAACAAAAATTCTGGCCGTATCTGGATTGAAAACAATAGTCTTGTCCACATTTTTGCTATTAGAAATAAAAATTTCCAACAAAACTATTTAGTATTAAATGAAAATGATGAAT
The DNA here is from genome assembly GCA_037788925.1 of Mytilus galloprovincialis. NCBI lineage: Eukaryota > Metazoa > Mollusca > Bivalvia > Mytilida > Mytilidae > Mytilus > Mytilus galloprovincialis. Next base: position 20,658,602 of record CM075332.1, read on the forward strand.
AAAAACGGGCGTATTTTTTTTTTTTTTTTTTTGTAGCTAGGGTTTGCATGTCTGACCGGAATGTTTGTTTCGCCGGACTTATATATTGAATACTATTTTCAAATGTATCCTGCCTGCTGCCGCAACTCAATTATCTTGTACCCGGCACGATGAGATATACGGATAAAATAAAATACATGTGTCACTTTTATACGGATGAATATAATATATACGGAAACAAAATAACTTTAATCGTATCATTTGTGCACCTGAATGAATTCAGTGAAGGCATGTTGTTGTAATAAATTGAAATATTAAATCGGCGAAGATTATTTATTTTGCATGTGTGGAACTAAATAATTCTCGTTTGAATACTTTTACATTGTCATTTCGGGGCCTTTTATAGCTGATTATGCGATATTGGCTTTGCTCATTATTGAAAGCCGTACGGTGACCTATAGTTGTTAATTTCTGTGTCATTTTAGTCTCTTCTAGAGAGTTGTCTCATTGGCAATCATACCACATCTTCTTTTTTAAATATAAATGTACTGTTTTCGATTTTAAATGGATGAACATTTATCTTTAAATTTAATTTTTACTGTAAGAATAGAACTGAATAACATTGTTGAACTATCCGCTAAAGTATATGTAGTATGTTTTCGTATTTAAAATGAAATACAAAACGAAAAGTGTATGATAAACTGATAAACAAAATATTTAAGGATGACTAAATGCATGTACAAGAAGAAACTCACCTTTTATCAATACATTTACATGATTTAATGAATAAACACTTTTTTAAAAACTGTTTGTTCCTATTTACATAGATATAGGAAGATGTGGTGTGAGTGTCAATGGGACAAACCTCCATCCAAATAACAATTTATAAAAGTAAACCATTAAAGGTCAATGTACGGCTTTCAACACGGAGCCTTGGCTCACACTAAACAACAAGCTATAAAGGGCCCCAAAATTACTAGTGTAAAACCATTCAAACGGGGAAACCAACGGTCTAATATTTACAATATATAATTTACGTTCGTTTTTCAACCGAGAATAGCAAAACCTCATGAAGTATATCGTTGGAGTTTATAATCTACATTTAATCATCCCCTGTGCCATGATTGGCCATCTCCGTTTTTTCTTAACAAAGCATGGTTGGTTACATGTTATGAATTTACTTACAATTTCGGGATTTTTTTTTCTTCAAGTAAACGGAATCAGAAAAAAATGTGAATTGAGTTTTTTTTTTATCCTACATTGAACTTTTGATGTCGCCCCTTGATCTAGAGGAGACATTTAAATTGAATATTTAGATGTGCAAACTGTTAAGATTTTAAAGTGTAAACTTTACTACCAATTGCAGAAAATTATAAAACCACTGAATTTCACATGCACATTTATAAAAGCTAGAATTGTGATTGGAATCATGTATGAGAATACGACGATGGAAGCTTTAAACGACCTTGACCAGATACGTGAATATTAATCAGTCCATTCAACGTTATAGTACGTGTGTTCTATTTTCGAAGGTGTGAGGTCGAATGTTTGAATTGGCCAACGAAAACGATCGTTCCTTATAGAGTTAATCTAATAAAGTTTGTTTGACTGATTACGTCGCACTACCTTTCGCTAAGCTTTGCCGCATATGAGTGTATTTTTTACTGACAAGTCCCACATCAAATATATCAGTACATAGCTCTGGATCCATACTATAATTTTATGATAGACAATTAATAAGGAAAATACAGCATACAAAATGTCCAACCCTTACCCTTTACAGCAACTAAAAAATATACATGGCCGACTCCAGGAAACATTTTAAAAGTGCATATTACACTTATTTTATGTTTTTTTTAGGCAAAAAAGGGTCCCAAAATTTTTTAAAACATTAGCCCCTTTCCAAATTCCTGGATCCGCCCCTGATGTGAAACTCTAGAAAATCACTTGAAAATTGCATGATTTGTTTTTTAATTATGTGTTCTCTGATGTGAAACAAAACTATTAGAGCATATGTACCCGTTTCGCCGCTACACTGATATCCTAGCTGTTACTTATTCGTTCCTTATTTACTTATAAAACGTGTGTTATGGGTTGCACATTTAAAAAAAGATTTTTTTTTGTGTCTCTGGTGGTTACTTTCGGTTCTCAGAGGTGAAATAACCCTAATAGAACAAATGTACCCGTTTCAGCGCTCGACTGTTACCCTGTTACTTATTCGTTCCTTATTCGCTTTTAATACGCGTGGTATACGTTTCACCTTGAAATAAATCGATTTTCAATTGTGTTCATGTCTCTGGTGGTAACAATGTGTTCTTAGAGATAAAATAACCATATTAGAGCGTATGTTCCCGTTCCAGCGATCGGATAATACCCTGTTACTTATTCTCTGGTGGTAACAATGTGTTCTTAGAGATGAAATAACCCTATTAGCGCGTATGTAGATATAGGAAGATGTGGTGTGAGTGCCAATGAGACAACTCTCTATGATAATACCCTGTTACTTATGTGTTACGTATTCGCTTTTAATACGCGGGGTATACGTTGCACCTTGAAATAAATCGTTTTTGAACGTATAACAAACGTATTATAAGCGAATAAGTAACGAATAAGTAACAGGGTATTAAACTAAACATAAACGTTCCCATTGATAAAACTCAATGTTTACATGTAGTTTAAATCATGTTTTGTCTACATGCAGTCGATAGTCGATGTAGACCTTGTTTAGGTTAAGTGTACACAAAACTAGGGATTCAGAACTTTAATTTTCCTATGTATATTTAAAAAAGAAACGATTTTTATATAAAATTAATACTTATAAAACTTATTAATAAAGTTCTTTACCGAAATATTTGTCCAAACTTGATATATTTATTTGTTATACAAACACTTTACGTAGCCTTATTAACTCCTTACCAAGACTCATCCATCATCATTGCCGAACACATAATTCATTTGAAAAGGTCTTCCCGAATCGACTGGACGTACAATGTACCCACTAACAGAAATATTTGCCACTGGTCTTTACTTAAACAACGATTCACTCATAAGTGCATTACTGAAAAAGGATGAGGTTAATTGTTTGTTTGTGTAGTATCTCCTATCCGTTAAAATACAATTAGAATTAAAAATAAAAAATATTACACCCACCCTTTCCAAATACTCCTTGGAGAAAAAATACCATTTGAAAAAAAAACAGAAAAGATAGAAATGTAGTGATCCTGAACATCGCAATTCTTTTTCTTCGTCTGTTAGCACGCTGATGGCAATCCTACGTTTTTAATGCGTAATCGAGATATCTTTAAACTACTGCAAATCACCAAAAATGACTTTCTTAAAGGAGCAACCACTTTACTTAAAAAAAAAAGGGGGGGGGTTCAGAATTTTTTTTCTCGCGCGAAAGTTTATATTTAGGTTTTTTTTCGATGGTACCATTTCAATATGTAACACTATAATATATGGGAAAACTTTGGATTCAGAATATTTGTTCATTCTAATCATCTGTATGACCCGATCTTTTTTTTAATCAATTTTTTTTAATCAAATTGTGGAAAAATCCATCCCCCTTTATTTTAAAGTCAAATAGTCGTTCCCTAACTGCTAGAAAGGTTGTTCGAAAATTTGGTTCTTCTTAATGAACATTTAAATGACATATAGATTACAAGTGTGAACAAATCTTATGTACAGGTAGCTAAACAAGGTGTACAGATGTGAACAAATTTAATGTGAAACTAGTGCACATTACATTAAACCAAATGTAAACATGTTTACTGTACACGGCGTTTGGTGTGAACACGGCCTAAGAAACGAATAGTAACAGGGTATATGTTTACTGCTGAAACGGGTACATATGTGCTAATAGGGGTTTTTTTTTCACATCAGAGAACACATTATTACTCTAGAGACATGAAAGCAATCGATAATCGATTTATTTCAAGGTGCAACGTATACCACGCGTATTAAAAGCGAATAAGAAACGAATAATTAACAGGGTATCAGTCGAGGGCTAAAACGGGTACATATGTTCTATTAGGGTTATTTCACCTCTAAGAACCGACTGTTACCACCAGAGACACAAAAATATTTATTTTTTTAAAGTGCAACGCATAACACACGTTTTATAAAGGAATAAGGAACGAATAAGTAACAGGGTATCAGTCGAGCGCTGAAACGGGAACATATGCGCTTATAGGATTTTTTCAACTCAGAGAACACATAATTACCACCAGAGACATGAAAACAATCGATAATCCATTTATTTCAAGGTGCAACGTATACCCCGCGTATTAAAAGAGAATAAGGAACGAATAAGTAACAGGGTATTATCCGAGCGCTGGAACGGTAAGTACGCGCTAATAGGGTTATTTCATCTTTAAGAACATTATTACCACCAGAGACATGAACACAATTGAAAATCCTTTTCTAAATGGTGCAACGTACAACAAACGTATTATAAGCGAATAAGTAACACATAAGTAACAGAGTATTATCATAGTGCTGGAACGGGTACATACGCGCTAATAGGGTTATTTCATCTCTAAGAACACATTGTTACCACCAGCGACATGAAAACAATTGAAAAACGATATATTTCAAGTGCAACGTATACCACGCGTATTAAAAGCGAATAAGAAACGAATAAGTAACAGGGTATTATCCGAGCGCTGGAACGGAAACATACGCGCTAATATGGTCCTCTAAGAACACATTGTTACCACCAGAGACATGAATACAATTGAAAATCGATTTATTTCAAGGTGAAACGTATACCACGCGTATTTAAAGCGAATAAGGAACGAATAAGTAACAGGCGATAAGTCGAACGCTGAAATGGGTACATATGTTCTATTAGGGTTAGTTCACCTCTTAGAACCGACAGTTACCACCAGAGAAAATTTCTTTTTAAAATTGGAACGTATAACACACGTTTTATAAGTGAATAAAGTCGAATAAGTAACAGGATAACAGTGTAGCGCTGAAACGGGTACATAGGCGCTAATAGGGGTTTTCCCGCTCTTAGAACACATAGGTACATTGTACCACCAGAGACAAGAAAACAATTGAAAATCATTTTCTAAAAGGTGCAACGTATAACAAGCGTATGAGACGCGAATAAATAACAGGGTAACAGTCGAGCGATGAAACGGGTACATACGCGCTTATAGGGTTAAATCACCCCTTAGAACCCAAATGCACCACCAGTGACAAGAAAACAATTGAAAATCATTTTTTTATTAATGTGCAACGTATAACACACGTATTATACGCGAATAAGGAACGAATAAGTAACAGGGTATCAGTCGAGCGCTGAAACTGCTACATACGCGCTGATAGGGTTCTATCACCACTTAGAAACGAAATCTACAACTAGAAAAAAGAAAACAATTTAAATCCTTTTTTTAAAGGTGCAACATATACCACGCGTATTACAAGCGATTAAGGAACGAATAAGTAACAGGGTATAAACCGAGCGCTGGAACGGGTACATATACGCTAATAGGGTTATTCCATCTCTAAGAACACATAGTTACCGCCAGAGACAAGAACACAATTGAAAATCATTTTCTAAAAGGTGCAACGTATAATACGCGTGTTATAAACAAGGCATTAGTCAAGCTCCGAAACGATGTACACCCCGCTAACATGTTTTATAGCTGACCATGTGGTATGGGCTTTGCTTATTGTTGAAGCCCGTATTGTGACCTATAGTTGTTAATTTCTGTGTCATTTTGGTCTATTGTGGGGAGTTGTCTCATTGGCGATCATACCACATCTTCATTTTTATACAAGCGCTAAACGATGATTTCACCTCTTCGAACCAAGAACCAGATTTTCAAACATACGAATATAAAACATTTAAAAGGTAGAACGTATAAAAATCATATAAGAAACAAATAAGTATCGAACATAAAGCAACAGGATCGGTTGAGCACAAACACATATAAATAGGTCATAAAAAGGTCATTTTAACTCAACAAATTTAGAACTATAACCAGAGATAAGAATATAAACAATTAAAAAGGGGGAAGGATATCAAAAATCGAATAAATAACGAATAAGGAATAAGTAATAAGTAACGAATAGGTAACGAATAGGTAATAAGGAATAAGTAACGAATAAGGAATAAGGAATAAGGAATAAGTAACGAATAGGTAACGAATAGGGAATAAGTAAGGAATAGGTAACGAACATGGAATAGGGAATAAGTAAGGAATAGGTAACGAATAGGGAATAGGGAATAAGTAAGGAATAGGTAACGAATAGGGAATAGGGAATAAGTAAGGAATAAGGAATAAGTAACGAATAAGGAATAAGTAACCAACTTGACGTCCATAAATGTAGCTACATTGTACATTGTTGTACTACTTCATTTTCCAAATGGTTTTTTTTTCTTCAATATGCATGATGTGTCCTTTATTTCAATAAATTTGAAAATAGGTGTAGCTTGAAGGATACTGGGTTTGTTTGGTTTATTGGTTTGTTTGGGGTTGGGGTTTTTTTTTTTTGGGGGGGGGGGTGCGGGGGTAGTATATATGTTTAGTTATAACAACTTTAACTAATGTTGTGAATCTTAAAATCTTAATCACTGTGTAGAGTGATTTTTTTTAATTTTTTTTACATGCATCACTTCAACCAGTGATTTTTTTTACTTTAGCTTCAAAATGCCACAGATCAACTTGATCATCATGATGATGTTGTACAAATGCTTTTTGAATGTATCGGGTTGGGTTGGGGGGGGGGGTATTTGAGTGCACATAAAAGGTCTTTCTAACAATTATACCACAAAGCGTTGACGCCAGAAGAAGACGATATATACATGATATATATAATAGAGCTTTTGAGCATATTTTGTGGTATTTGTGATTATTGTTACTCTTTGAATGTTTTAGTTTATAAGAAATATTTATAGCACAACAAGGTATTTATAGCCAATTGACCTTGTCAGTGATCATGGTGATTAAATATTACCAACTAATCCAAACACTTTTACAGTGATGATAATGACTTAATTCTTCTTTCCCTGAATTCATTATGATTTATCTGGATAAATTAATTTATCATGGTTATAGGACTAACAAAACACTTTAATAGAAAAATAGCTAATATTTTGTCATCTTATTAAAAGGAAACAAGTGAACATACATCCAGATTCTTCAAAAGAATGTTTCCCTTTATAGAAACAATTTAGGATATCATAACAAAACAAATCTCCTCTAATAGAAAATTTTAAATCCCACTGATGTCATGGTTGTCATTCAAATGATAAAAAAATATTTTGAACTTTTATTATTTGGGTCAGATATTTTCTCTGTGATTACCGTATGACCATGGTCATCATACGGTCTGATTAGTCAGAGGCTAAACGTCAGGTTCGGGTAAATCTGTCAACGATATTTCTGTTATTTCATTGGTTATAAATACTGCTTCGCGGATGTTTCCGGAATGATTTTTTGGGAAATGAAGGTCTTTTTAACGTCTGATTGGCTATTAATGAGTGGCATGCATTATATTGTAACAAACCTAGGGTTACTATAAAACTGTTTAACTCATCATTCAGGAGGAGTGGAATCAACGGCATTGTGGAGAAACAGATTTGTAATAAACATAACAATGATATTTATTTTAGTAGTATTTTGACTTCTTCTTTCAATATAATAAACATTAAATACACATTCATCATTCAACAGATAAAGCAATAAATCGGGTGGTCAAGTCAATATAAAAGGTAGTTGACGGTTCAAGAGATTGATTCAGAATGACATGTCTGTCTACAGGCTCCTATTTATGTGTTTTGGCACTTACTATGACGTTAGAGTAAACATCTAATCGTCCAATCAAAAGCAACGTTTCTTACGTCTTTTCGGGCTTGAAATGTTCAAGAAGACAATCAGATTTCGTTATTATTAAATAAAGACTCGTTATTGAGTTGTCCTCATTTTGTCCTTCTTGTCCGAATTATATTTAAAAGCAAATAAAACCAAAAGGACATTTCTACATAATGCTATTTTTAAACGGACAGTAAATTCCTTTCTCGATTACGGCGTATGAACTTGGATGTAATTTACATAACCTTACGCATTAGATATAATGCTTAAATGAGATCAATGAAAACCCGGTTCTATCATAAATAAAGACAATGTTAATGAAAAGGGAGGCACAAACATAATAAATACGCAATTTATCTGCATTGATAAAGTGTTAACTTAAACAAATAATAATATGAGATCGCAAAGTGAAAGTACAGAACGGTGTCATGGCAGATGTAAACAAGTTGAATCTCACGACGATATTTGTCAAAATAAACCACTATATGACGGGATAATCAAAGTATTACATAGGTAAACATTACCAAGATATACATATAAAACTGACCCTTATCGTTTGCAAAGTACAAATAGTTTAAATCATGAGTATGAATGTCAATGCATTTATCAGTGTTTGTGCACTCTCGAGAAGTTGACCACCCGGCAATATTCAAATAAATATATGTCATATACAATAAATAATACGTTAAATAATAACAATAATAAGTCCAGATTTGTCACAATATGTTCAACGCGTCCGTAAGTGGGGTCGGATTGAAATCATGATACTAGGTTATATGTACATATTATGATAAAGTGTTCATTTGCTATAGTGATTAGTTATGATGATAACTCACGACAAACTGTCAATTTGGTGCAGATTATATAATCTTGTGACAATGTGGTGATTTAATCTTGTAATTATGTTGCTATTTTGTTAAGAAACTGTACATTTATGTATTATTGCTATTCTCTAAAAATAGAACAGTAATGCGTATAATTTACACTTTAAACTGCGTATTAAAACGGTTAAATGATTGAGATCGACGAGCATTGAGATACTTTTGTGTTAGATTTCTTCGTAAGCTTAGATTTTAAATAGTAAATACATAAAACGTATGCTCTATGTATAAAAATAATAACGATTTATTTTTCATTGCTTGGACATATTGATTAGAAAATATTAGAATCATGGAATTTACCGAAGATGTAATTTCGTTTCCAGCATTCATCGCTTCATTGATTTCTGGTGTAAATAAACAAACCCGACGATACTTAATATGAGGCAGGCATTACCTGTAAATGGGGACGAAGTCTGTATGAATTATTTTTTTGTAACTTTTAATATTTGTTAAAAAAAAAGAAACGGAAATACCGTAACGTTTCCGATTTTGGTTCTGTTGTTAGGGATTTTAGTTGTGACGTTATTTAAATTATGACGTCATATATATGCAATGTAAACAAAGTAACGCTATCATCAGGTAACGTTTTTTCATATCAAGGAATTATTAAAAATGAAATTGGTATTGCGCGTTCCTTCCTATTTTATACTAGACTGATAAATATAAATTTTACTCAAAGTTTCATACAAACGAGACCGGAAAAAGAAAGTACATTGTACATTTCTGCGCATGTCCAGGATTTCAAAACATGACATAAAAAAAATTGAACGATTTTGAGTTCATTAGTACAATGAAAAATTCGGGAAATTTTCCCGATTTTTTTTTTTTATTGAATTTTCTACTGTTATTGGGGACTTCGTCCCCATATTAGAAGAATACAAAAATTACAAGGTGAGCAATATGGTTTCTTATGTGCAAAGAAGCCTACACCAAGCACCACTGACACTGTATTGTTATTTGCAAGGGTTTCAGTGCACTATATATATATAGTGTCAGCTGTTGCAAATTATATAATTTATCTTTAGCTCTATATTTTGGGTATCGGGATCGTTCGCCCTGATTACATGTTCGCCCTAGGTTCGTTCGCACTGAGTTTGTTCGCCCTGGTAATCCGTTCGCCCTGGGTTCGTTCGCCCTATTTTCATTTATGATAATTATGTACAATGGATACGTTACATTAATGAAAGAAATATATATTTATATATATTAAAATTTATGTATATCTATTAAAAGTTAAATACAGAATATTTAAAATTAAATAAAATTCTTGGTTGCATTGTTACACCTTATTTTTAATTACTGTTGATTGAATTTTGATTGCTGATAATTTGAAATCTTTGATATCACTGATTGTTATATGAATTGTCTTTGATGGATTAATAATGAAAATAACATTTTTCTCAAATAAAATTTTTACAAAGTTATTGCCAAACTGTACAAGCCGTCCGACAACCCACTAGACAACGTTCAGCCGCTGCAGTAAATAATTTTAGATCAAGTAACACTTTGAACTTTGAACATTTTCTTATGTATAACTTTAGTGCTCCTAATGTATCATTTTTATTGATCAAATCATGTGTGGAAATGTAAAGTAAAAGGACGTGTGATAGTGATTTCCTAGTAACGTAATTACATACAGATACTAACTTAGTTCTCAATAGTTCGTAAATATTCGGCGAAATTGTAGACTGACTTCAACATATTCAATTAAATACACACAACACAACACTATATTAAAAAATAAAAATCAGGGCGAACGGTCTCAGGGCGAAACGGAACTAGGGCGAACAGTAACTTGGGCGAACCGAAATCAGGGCGTACGGACCCGGATTCTATATTTTGACAATGACCCCCAATGCAATGATTTATACGATCCTTCGAACCCCCAAAAAAAACTTGCAATACAGTGAACTCCCAAATAGATGTTTGCATGTGGGGTAGATAGTTTAATGATCTTTGATGTACTCGTACCTGATAATTTATTCTTTGTAGCTGTCAGGAGACTGATTTAGAAGGGGGCCAGGGGGCATGCAATCCTTTTTTGGGAAATTTGGTGGGCCTGCACTCATGAAAATTTCTGGATCCGCCACTGGTTGTTGGACCATAATAGTCCCAGTATGAACACAGTGGTGATCAGCAGTCATTATAAAAAAAGAAGATGTGGTATGATTGCCCATGAGACAACTGTCTACAAGAGACCAAAATGACACAGACATGAACAACTATAGGTCAATGATGATCAAAATCTATACAACATAGTCAGCTATAAAGGCCCTGATATGACATGTAAAACAATTCAAACCAGAAAACCAACGGCCTTATTTATATAAAAAAATGAACGAAAACAAATATGTAACACATAAACAAACAACAACCACTGAGTTGTAGGCTCTTGACTTGGGACAGACACATACATAAATAATGTGGCGTGGTAAACATGTTAGCGGGATTCTGATCCCCCCCCCCAAACCTTGGACAGTGGTACATGTATAACAGTACAACATAAGAACGAACTATAAAAATCAGTCAAAAAAGTCTTAACTCATCAGATTGCCCATTGATATATCAAAAGCACTGAAAATTTTATTTGATATGTCTGATTTCAATTAATTCACATCATCAGGTTTTACACTTAGTATATTTTTTCGTAACAAACATTACTATTTGGTTGATTATCTAGGGAATCACTGAAGCATGACTGGAGAAGTCGCCCCCTTCCCCCTTATTGTCCCACCTGACCTAAGAATCTGTCCGTTCTTAAACCATTAACGTCATACATGTACAACAATTACTTTTCCATTGTGGCATCATATATTTTGTATTAAAACATCAAAATTTTACATGGAATATTTGTGATGTACATGTACAGTTTGTAATGGTGGACATATTCATATTGTAGCAATAAGGTGTATTCAAAGCAAAATAATTAATAATAAATCAACTCAATGGATAGAAGCATACTGTTTAGTCAATTTTTTTTTCACACAGCATCTGCATAGAGTGATGAGATATAAATCAGGAGATCAATCACTGGTTTTGGAGGCAAGAATTTTCATATTTTACTTATTTGGGTAGATACATGTAACACAACATTTATCTCGTCATAATACCTGTACGCTCAGTGTTCTTCATGAAAACTATCACACTGATTTTAAATCATTATAGGAAAGCAAAGTGTATAAGCAAACATTTCAGGCGGCTGACTGCAATAGTCTGTATATTATCTGAAAAAGCTTATTTCTTGTCAACTTTCTTATTAGGGCCCCGCCGACGGCGGGTCGCCCTATAGTGATCAGTCTGTCCGTCCGTCCGTCTGTCCGTCCGTCCGTCCGTCCGTCCGTCCGTCCGTCCGTAACACTTTCGTGTCCGCTCCATATCTAGAGAACCGTTATGATTTCATACTTAATACTTAACATGATTATTAACCAACACCAGAGGGTGTGTCATGTTGTATGTACAACTTCCTAGGTCAAAGGTCAAGGTCAAAAACTTTGGTTTCAGTTGACAACCCCGTGTCCTGTGGTGAAGATCGTGTCCGCTCCATATCTAGATAACCATTATGATTTCAAAGTTTATACTTGACATCCATTTTAACAACCACCAGAGGGTGTGTCATGATTTATGTACAACTTCCTAGGTCAAAGGTCAAGGTCAAAAACTTTGGTTTCGAGTTGACAATCCTGTGTCCTGTGGTGAAGATCGTGTCCGCTCCATATCTAGATAATCGTTATGATTTCAAAGTATATACTTGTCATACATTTTAACCACCACCAGAGGGCGTGTCATGATGTATGTACAACTTCCTAGGTCAAAGGTCAACGTCAAAAAAACTTTGGTTTCAGTTGACAACCCTGTGTCCTGTGGTGAAGATTGTGTCCGCTCTATATCTTGAAAACCGTTATGATTTCAAATATTATACTTGACATCTATTTTAACCAACACCAGAGGGTGTGTCATGATATATGTACCACTTCCTAGGTCAAAGGTCTGTCTGTCTGTTGGTCTGTCCATCGCTAACAAATTTGATCCACATTATATTTCGAGAGGACAGCTGTTATTATTTCATACTTTATACCTGACAAACATTTTCAACTTAACATATATATATTAACCAACACAAGAGAATGTGTCATAATGTATGCATCCTAGGTCTAAGATCAGTCTGTCGGTCTGTCCATCTGTTCGTTGTTCTTAACAAATTGTGTCCGCTCTACCTCTCGAGAACCATTAATATTTCATACTTTATACTTGGTGGGTCATAATATATTGAAGGCATAATTCTAAAAATATGTGACAAATATCAATTGGGCAGCACCTTTAAACATATTGTTCAAACATCAATCCATATATCCAGAAGTCACCTTAGAGTAGTAATCAATGAGTTCACATCATGCAGTCATATCACTATTATACTATGAAAGTAAGATGAGAATATTTATCAGTTTTAACTTAAAATCTTAGATCAAAATCACACATGAGACTATGTAATAACTTCAAATAATGCTTCATATCAGATTATCCATACAACTTATTTACCCCACGTTATTGACAGCGGGGCCCACAGAGATGGCTCCCATCTCAATGATATCTAGTTATTTCAAACATTTTAATAGATGTCTCCCAAATTTGGTGTCTTTCTATAAGCTTTTTTCAAAGTCATTTTCATTTATTTTTCAACCCGGCCCAGAAATATGTGGTTACCTTTAATATAGCTGATTTAGGGAAAGGCGACCTGGGTGAAACAAAGGCTATATTTATTGTCAATGCAAACATTTTACCTGTTCAACACCAAATGCTGTCAAGTTTGGGGTCTCTGGCCATGCCATGACTTTTTTTTAATAATAATAATTCATGTTACATGTTCTTGTACATCTCCTTTGAATTTGTTTGCTTATTTGTTCTATGGTCTCTTTATGCATATCTATCTATATACCCCATTTTCATGGTCCTACAAAAATGTTTAAAATGTATACATTTTACTTTTTTCTAGCTTCTGTCATGTGATAGCTGTACCTTTTTGGTCACTATTTATGTGTTGCGTTTAAATAGGAATTGTAACACTTTACAGTGACTGAACAGGTAAAAGAAATACTTCTCAAGAAACAGAAAAAAGAAAACTACTTGGAACAGCACCAGACTACATGTATGTATGAATAGAAACTAAGATTGGAATAGCATGGAGGATATTATATGTCCTTGTGAATAAGCAAGGAAAGCTTTTAATAATAGTGCCTATTTTTTAATTTACTCTATTTTTCATTCATTATCTGTGCAAATTTCAACATAATAATCTAACTATACTCAAACTTTTAGTGGTGGATCCAGAAATTTTCATAAGCGAGAGCCCACTGACTGCCTAAGAAGGGGCCAACTCCAGTCATGCTTCAGTGATTCCCTATAAAAAAACAAAATTTTCCTACAAAAGGGATGGCCCAGGCCCCCTGAAAAACCCTCTTAATTCCACCCCTGACTTTAATTTAATATGACAAGTGTTTCATTTACCAAAATTCTGGTGCGTTTCTGTGATAGATATCATGCACAATTTTATAAATGAGATGGGAAAGAAGATCCACATGTGGTGTACCTGCACATGACAATTGCAAACTGCCCCATTTTTTCTATCACAACCAATCAACTGATCATGCTGAAACTGACATTACCAGAGAGTACACATCAAATGAAAAATCACAAATAACTGATACATATTATCAGATATTATAGAAATAATTATCTTTTAAATTTATTACAAAAAAAAAGTGTGCTCAATCTTGTAGATAGATATAACTGGATCTCATATACATGTATGTAAGTACCAAAGACAACTGTCTATCCAAGTCACAATTTATAAAAGTAAATTATTAAAGGTTGGAGTTTAGTCTTCAACGCAAAGCAGCACTTTTATATATTCAATCAATCATGACAATGGCATTTGGGGTTAAACATGTTCTCGTAGGTAAATAATATTGCCTCAGAATTTTTTCATGAGAGTGTTATAGTCTATAGAGTATTACTTCCTGTTCGGTGGAATAATTAAATAGAAGTCAATACGTTCTTGCTCAATCCTATGTCGCTTTGAAGGTGTCATGATTGTCATCCTCAGACTTAGCAATGTGTTACTGTAATTTGAATTTCAAAACAACTGAGTGACGTTTTTCGAAGCACTGGTCAACTCTACCATAGCGAATCACATTACTTTGACAATCAGTAAATTCCAGCCAAAAATATCTTTATAAGTAAAGAATTGTCACATAAATATAAAAAAAATAGAGTACACAGGAAATCGCAAAGTTCACATAGTCTAGTATGATTAATCATTTAAAAAAAAAAAATGAGCAAAAGGGGGGGGGGGGGGGGAATGGGGTGTACGCCTTATACATCCCTCTCTGGATCCGCCACTTCCTTCTGTTGTTGTCCATTTTGTCAAGTAGTAATCCTCAAAAGTACTTGTAGGTTATATGCTATTTTTATCAAGTTGATTATAGACACAAAATACATTTTATTATAATATCATTCCCCATTTCCATTCTCAATTTTATAAAATCTCCTTCCATTATAACACGGGTAGACCAATAATACACCAAAAATGACAAATTAGTAGAAAAAAGCGCATGTTTTCATATTTCTTGAAGTGCAATATTCCAATAAAAATAAACTACTCACAAACCACTGATCTCAATATAATCAGCTAAAATACGGCAAGCTTTTTAGAAAAGCTATTACTTGTTTAAATATTTACTGATAAGTTGAATCAGGTAAGGACATGTCCTAAATAACTTCCTGGTTGGTTGACATTGAACAAACGGTGAAAGAGAACTAAACTTTTGTCATAACAACAGCAACAGGTATTTGGTTAAAATATTCGTTATTCTATTTAAGGACTAGGTATAAAATGCAGAGTAATGTGTATGTAACCTATATTCATATATTGTAAAAAAAAATGGCAGTGGCTATTTGACCGGCACCGGCAAAATAGCAAATTTGCTATTTAGCCGGCACTGATTAAATTATATCTCAATAATCTCACTGGCATTAAAATGTAAGATTAATAATTAAATATCAATTTTTTTAATTCAAAACTTTTTGTTACTGTTGCTATACGCCAATGTATTGACTATTGTATTGATTGTCACATGTATTAATCTGTATTATCTCCCTTACTCCATGTGTCATGATTATACATGTATGATTGATGGGTTATTTCCCTTTACTGTTTACCGCCTCACGATGATTATTTATGTGCCTTTCTAACGATCACATGTGTTATGTTTTCTCTGCTTACTGGCGTGGTGGCAGCGGTTTAAGGAACCCACATCTCAAATAACTCAACAATTTGAACATTATTCCACTCTAAAAGTAAAAGGTGAGCAGGAAAATTTGTCATTTATTTTGACTAACACGACAACATTTTCTATTGATCTTTACAAAAATGTCAGGCACACATGCTCCAAAACAATGGTCACTCTCACAAGTTGAACCAATAACATCGTTTGAAGCATGGAGACAAAACTTACAATATACCTTGTCCTTTGATCAAAACTTCGCAGCGTTCCTTGTAGATGGATTTACATGGCTGAAGAAAACCAACGCCAATCCTTTACGTGGCATTGTTGACGATGGCGAGGCGGTTGCCGAAGCTAACCGACGAACAGCAGCCCAAAAGTGCACAAATTGGGACCTTATGCTTGGGCAAATAGCAAATTACTGTCCGATTATTTCAAGAAACACTATAATTAAAAATTCGACATCCATTAATTCTATTTGGCAGTCAATTCGTCTACAGATAAGATAAGATAAGATAAATAATAGTTTATTAAAGTGTCACATATTGACTACGGATTTCAGTCTACTGGTGGACACTTTCTTGATTTTAATAGCATCTTTTTGGAACCAGATGAGCGTCCTGAGGACTTATTTCAGCGATTGGCTAGTTTTATTGAAGACAATATGCTTCGTGCCGGTGGCAATATTCATCACCACGGAGAAGTACCTGAAGCTGACGAAGAACTATCGCCTTCTTTGGAAAACCTGATTGTACTTACTTGGTTAAGACTTATTAATCGTGACTTGCCCAACCTAGTGAAGCAGCGACATGGAACTGAGTTACGGTCAAAAACATTAGCTTCTTTGAAACCTGAAATTTCACAGGCACTTGATAGTTTACTTGACGAAATTCATTAAGCCACTTATGCCAAGGTTTTACGGGCGTCAATAAAAGACAAACATTTTGACAGAAGTGCAAAAAAGACAGGTAGTATAAGAAATGGTCGTCAAATAAAGTGTTGTATTTTATGTAAGCAAGCAGGTCGTCCGTCCCAACATTTTTTAAGTACTTGTAAATATTTACCTGATGAAGACAAACAATATATGTAAGGCAGAGTAAGGCAATCTTATTGTACAGAAGTAGGTGATAGTGAGTCTGAGAACAATGTTGATAATGAACAAGTCTCATTTTTAAATGATAATGTAGGTCCTAGTAAGCTTAGAGTTGTATCTGCTTTAAGACGGATGAGCACTAAACAGTCCCCTTACTTTAAGGCATTTTATAAACATTTCCCGCTTGAGCTAACTCTAGATACGGGTGCTGAGGTTAGTATGATAAAAGCTTCTTCCGCGGATTACATCGGCGTAACAATCAAGAAAAGCAACCATTCCGCTTTACAAGCTGACGGTGTTACCCCGTTAAATATAGTTGGTGAATGTCATTTCACACTTTCGAGAGACGGAATCGAGTTAGTTAGAGGCCCTAGTAGTGAACGACTTGGACGTTGATATACTCGCCGGTATTCCTTTCATGTCATCGAACGACATCGCGATTTTCCCTAGCAAACATAAAATCGTAATACGCGACAAGGTAACTGTTATGTATGGTAGCCCAAACGAGGAACTTAACTCTAGTAATACTCGCGTACGTAGAACACAGGCCTTTCTTATCCGGGCTCCATCAGCAAGTTTAGTAGTTTGGCCAGGATGATACGGCGAATACGACATCCCATCGGAAATAGAATCGGATTGCATTCTCGCGGTCGAGCCTCACACTGACGCTTCTCGTACGAAAGATTGGCCCAGTCCCCAAATTGCTCAGTCCGTCGCAGGCAAAATACGCATCGTGAATAACACGTCGGTACCGCAGTTCATACAACGAAATGAACATTTCTGTCGAGTACGACTTACGACTACCATAGACAAGGCACCAGAGGCTCCGGACAATATCCGTGACATAAAAACAACAAACTACATAGACTCCACACATACTTCCCAATTTTTCAAACAAGTCTCTGTAGACCCAGATAATTTACTTAGTCCAGATCTCCAAACCCAGTTTAATGAACTTCTTCGAAAGTTCAGTGAAGTTTTTAGTCCTAACTTTGAAGGTTATAATGGGGAAATAGGTCCTTTTGAAGCATCTGTTAATATGGGTCCTGTCCAGCCTCCCCAACGGAAAGGTAGAATGCCACAGTATTCAAAAAATAATTTGGTAGAACTCCAAAACAAATTTGCTGAATTGGAATGTAAAGGAGTGTTCCGTAAACCCGAAGACATCGGAATTTCAGTCGAGTATATTAACCCTTCATTTCTTGTCTAAAAAGCTTCCGGTGGTTTCCGACTTGTAACAGCATTTGCCGATGTTGGCAGATATAGTAAGCCGCAACCCTCTCTTATGCCTGACGTGGATTCCACACTCCGTACGATCGCACAGTGGAAATATATAATAAAATCTGATCTTACGAGCGCATTTTACCAAATCCCCCTGGCAAAAGATTCGATGAAGTATTGCGATGTCGCGACCCTTACCGTGGAGTTTGCGTATATACACGTGTGCGATGGGAATGCCTGGTTCCAAAACAGGCTCTTGAAGAACTAATGTGTCGTATAGTGGGAGATTTCTTACAAAAAGGTTGCGTAGCTAAGTGTGCAGATGACTTATTTTGTGGCGGTAATACCCCGGAGGAGCTTTTATACAATTGGGAGTGCGTTCTTCAGTCGCTACAAAAATCAGGAATTTGCCTATCACCTAGCAAAACTGTTTAAAATTTGCCCAAAATCGATAACAATCCTAGGTTGGATTTGGTCACAGGGCTCGATTTCCGCTAACACACACAGAGTAGCAACACTAGCCTCGTGTCCCGTACCAGACACTGTGCGGGGTCTTCGATCATTTATCGGTGCGTACAAGATGCTAAGCCGCGTCATTCCGAATTGTTCCAACTTAATTGCCCCATTAGAAGAGAAAATAAGTGGTATGAAATCAGGTGACAAAATTATTTGGTCCGACATGCTAAGAGAACATTTCGAGTTTGCCAAAAAGTCTCTGAGCTCCCGTAAAGCCATCACGCTACCTAAATGCAGTGATCAACTGTGGATAGTCACAGACGGTTCCGTCACTAAACGCGGTATCGGAGCGACCCTATACATAAATCGTGACGGTAAAGTGTCCTTAGCCGGATTTTTCAGTGCTAAGTTGCGTGAACATCAAGTGTTGTGGCTACCGTGTGAAATCGAAGCGCTTTCCATTGCCGCTAGTGTCAAACATTTCAGTCCCTTTATTATTCAGTCAAAACTGCAAGCTAATGTGTTGACAGATAGTAAACCATGCGTACAGGGATTTGAAAAACTATGTCGCGGTGAATTTTCGGCCAGTCCGTGTGTCACATCGTTTCTTTCTGTTGTAAGCCGATACCAGGTCAGCGTCAACCATTTATCCGGTCGTGCAAATATTCCATCCGACTTTGCAAGCAGAAACGCACCCGTTTGTGCAGAGCCTAATTGTCAGGTTTGTTGCTTTATATCCCGTACCGAAGATTCTGTCGTTCGAGCCGTAAGCATTCAAGACGTTCTCAATGACGAATTTCGCTTACCATTCACCACCAGGTCGACCTGGATTAATATTCAATCAGAATGCCCTAATCTTAGACGCACTCACGCTCATTTAAAACAAGGCACCCGGCCCTCCAAAAAACTGACAAACATTAAAGACGTCAAACGTTACCTGAATGTTGCATCAATCGCCAAAGACGGTTTGTTAGTTGTTCGGCGTTGTGATCCTCTCGCTCCACCCAACGAATTGATCATTGTTCCACGTAACGTTCTTGACGGACTCGTCACCGCTCTACATATTAAGTTGGACCATCCGTCAAAACACCAATTAAACCTCGTCTTAAAGCGACACTTTTACGCTTTAGACATGACAAAGGCGACTGAACAGGCTAGTGACTCCTGTCACACATGCGCGTCTTTAAAACGGTTCCCTAAGAGCCTCGTCTAGCAGTCTTCAGAAGACCCACCGGACTTGGTTGGCATATCTTACGTGGCTGACGTTCTTAAGCGCAACCGTCAACTCATACTGGTCGTCAGAGAAACTGTAACGTCATACACTAGTACATGCTTTATCAAAGACGAAAAATTTGGTAGCTTGCGAGATGGGCTCATACACTTATTGATACCGTTAAAGCCTTTAAACGGTCCAAGTGTTGTCGTTCGAGTTGACCCGGCCCCGGGTTTTCGCCCTTTATGTGACGATTCATACTTAAAGCAACTCAACATATCAATTGAAATTGGCCGTGTTAAAAATCTGAACAAAAATCCAGTTGCCGATAAAGCCATCGCTGAGCTCGAAGACGAGTTACTTCGTGAGGAACGCGATCATTCTCCTCTATCTGAAAATACACTAGTTATAGCTACTACGAGACTTAATTCTAGGCTTCGCCAGCGTGGATTGTCCTCCCGCGAACTTTGGACCCAAAGAAGTCAGTTTACTCATGAACAGTTGCCAATTTCTGACATGAACCTTATTCGCCCACAGCACGAGGCTCGAAATAAAAATTACGTATTTAGCGAAAATTCTAAATGCAGTCGACCCGGTCGTCCGACCCCTGATATTAATATAGGGGATTTGGTTTACCTTTATACCGACAGATCAAAGACCCAATCGCGAGATCGGTACCTTGTTGTAGCCCGTGATGGCGAATGGTGTTTCATCAAAAAATTCTCAGGCAATCAACTCCGCGCCTCGTCCTACAAAGTAAAACTTTCGGAATGTTTTAAACACTATAAGTGCCCAGAAAAATCCAAGATATTCTCAGAATGTGTACAATCAGGAGTCTGATTTGGATGGCCATGACGAAGATAGCCTTCTCGGGCCTATCCGTGACCTACCACCAGATCGTGCGGAGCCCCCGCCTATTCTTATTTGCGAAAATATCGACGATGTTGAAAATCTGGACTGCTTAACATGATAATAGTCTCGAACATGACTTGACACTTAGTAACTCGAGCACTGAACAAGATAATAAGCGTGTTCTCCGTAAGCGCTCCGAATTGAAAACGCTTGCGCGGTTTAAAGATTTCATTTCCTTTTAAATTTAATGCTCACTCGTCAACTTGGGTTAATTGTTTACTTAGAGATACAACAAAATGTACGTCGTATTTCATTTACTGCTTATTTTATGTTTACTACAATGTATGCACAGTATTTGCTTAACTACTTATATAGTAATATGCATTTGATGAAGATATAGAGACTTTAAAGGAGATAAAAAAAAATGTCAGAATTATTTTGTTTCTTATTGATAGCTATGTGTTTAGTTTATGCATATTGATAACATTTATTAACCGGATTTTTGTGACAAAAATGTCGGTTATTGATTTGGGGATGTACGGCGGGCGGGCGGTCGGGCGGGCGGGCGGCAATTAAATGTTGTCCGTGCATTTACTCATGAACCGTTCAACCAAAGCTTTTAAAATTTTAATATGTTGTTACTGACAACTAAATGAAGGTCAAGTTCAATAATGGCGATTTTGACTTTTACCGTTCAGGAGTTATGGTTCTTGAAAGATTGAAAAATAAAGTTTCCAGTCATGTCCCTGCATTTACGCATGAACTGTTCTACCAAAGCTTCCCAAATTTTAATATGTTGTTACTGATGACAAAATAAAGGTCAAGTTCAATAATGACGATTTTGACTTTCACCGTTCAGGAGTTATGGTTCTTGAAAGATTGAAAAATGGAGTTTCCAGTCGTGTCCGTGCATTTACGCATGAACTGTTCTACCAAAGCTTCCCAAATTTTAATATGTTGTTACTGATGACAAAATGGAGGTCAAGTTCAATAATGACGATTTTGACTTTTACCATTTAGGAGTTATGGTTCTTGAAAGATTGAAAAATGGTGTTTCCAGTCGTGTCCGTGCATTTTCTCATGAACCATTCAACCAAAGCTTTTGAAATTTTTATATGTTGTTACTGATGGCAAAATAGAGGTCAAGTTCAATAATGACTATTTTGACTTTTACCATTCAGGAGTTATGGTTCTTGAAAGATTGAAAAATGGAGTTTCCAGTCGTGTCCGTGTATTTACACATGAACTGTTCTACCAAAGCTTCCCAAATTTCATTATGTTGTTACTGATGACAAAATAGAGGTCAAGTTTATTAAAGACGATTTTGACTTTTACCGTTTAGGAGTTATGGTTCTTGAAAGATTGAAAAATGGTGTTTCCAGTCGTGTCCGTGCATTTTCTCATGAACCATTCAACCAAAGCTTTTGAAATTTTTATATGTTGTTACTGATGGCAAAATAGAGGTCAAGTTCAATAATGACTATTTTGACTTTTACCGTTCAGGAGTTATGGTTCTTGAAAAATTGTAAAATGGTGTTTCCATTCACGTTGTTGCATTTACTCATGAACCATTCAATCTAAGCTTTTCAAATTTTAATATGTTGATACTGATGACAAAATGGAGGTCAAATTTGATATTGACGATTTTCACTTTCACCATTCATCAGTAATGGTTCTTGTGATATTGCCAGGACACAAATAAATATTAATAAATCCGGTTTGCTGTCGTTGTGACAGCCTCTTGTTTTTATTCATGTTCTTATAATAACAGAGATTATTAGTTGACAATTGTACAGAGAGAGAGAGAGAGAGAGAGAGAGAGAGAGAGAGAGAGAGAGAGAGAGAGAGAGAGAGAGAGAGACTTTAAAGGAGAAAAGAAGTTGCGCCAATGTATTGTATTGATTGTCACATGTATTAATCTGTATTATCTCCCTTAATCCATGTGTCATGATTATACATGTATGATTGATGGGTTATTTCCCTTTACTGTTTATCGCCTCACGATGATTATTAAATGTGCCTTTCTAACGATCACATGTGTTATGTTTTCTCTGCTTACTGGCGATATATAAACACTTAAACTTCTTATCTAAAAAAATTAAAAAAAACTATGTTGCGTACACCATGTACACATGGAAAATTTGAAAAAAATAAAAATATGGTGAATCTATTAATAGAAGTGAAGTAATGAGATAATTTAAAAGTAAAAAATACAAATATGATAAAAGCCACTTTGTAGCTATACTACATTCTGGAAACTAGTGTACTCTTTTCATTTACGGAACCAGCATTGTGATTGTGTTGGGTATCAGGTCCGTTCGCGCCCAATATACTTTCGCACCCTACACGTTCGCACCTCGCACGTTCGCACTCTACACGTTCGCGCCCAATTTTAATTCAAATTCCAGTTGAATAATTGGAAAATCATCATTGTTGTTTTTAATTGCTTTCGTGTAAATACTGAATGTATTTATAGCTTGGTATGAGTAAAAGATTGAAGATTATAAATGAAAAGCACAAAAGATAATTGTTTTTAACAGCTTGGTCCCTTTGATCTGAAACAATGAAACAATAAAATATAGCAATACACTATTATAACCAAAACATGATAAAATTTATTCAAGACTCGAAAAAAAAAAACGTAGTCAGAATCTCACTTCATTTTGAAACAAGTCAATGAAACAAAGTTATACATGTTATAGTAATACACTAACCAAAACATGATAAAGAGTTATTCAACACAAAATAAAACGTTGACAGAATCCCACTTTATTTAGAAAGGAATATTTTTTTTTAACAATACACTATCCAAAAAATGATTAAGATTTATTCAACACAAAAAAATGCTGTATCACTTTATTTTGAGACAATGAAAACAATAATACTTATAAGCCATACTACTTGATTACAAAGTTGAAATTGGGCGTGAACATGTAGGGTGCGAACGGACTTTGGGTGCGAACATGTAGGGTGCGAAAGTGAAAGGGGGCGAACATGAGTGGGTGCGAACTTGAATGGGCGCGAACGGACCCGGATTCATTGTGTTGCCGATGCAAGGGCAGAATGGTCTTAGCTTTCAGTACCATGAGAAGACTTGAGAAATACAATTATAATCGCTTGGTTTGGTCTTTTGAACATAAACCGTGAACAAATAAAAATTTCATCAGACACATTTTTTATACGCCAGTCAAAATTTTGACGGGACGTATTATGGTATACAAATGTCCTGCGTCCGTACGTCTGTCTGTCCGTCTGTCAGGCGTAAACATGTCGCACTGTAACTTAAGAACGACTTATCCAAATTTCATGAAACTTATTATAGTTGTTTCTTATGATGGTCAAATGATCTGTATACTTTTTGGTGAAAATAGGATTAAATTTTTTTGAGTTACGGCACTTTGTAACTAAAACAGGGGTGTGTTTATTTCACATGTCGCACTGTATCTGAAAAACGATTTTTGATTATTGCTTAAAACTTTACACACTTCTTAGTTATATTAATCTTAAGATCTGTATACTTTTTGGTGATGATTCAAAATTTCATTTATGAGTTATTGATTATTTTGTAAAAATGGGGGAGAGTTTTTTTGCATGTCGCGCCGAATCTCAAAAACGATTAATGATTATTGCTGAAAACTTTACACACTTCCTTGTTATATTAATCTGAAGATCTGTATACTTTTTGGTGATAATTCAAAATTTTATTTTTGAGTAATTACGTATTTTATGGAAAAAAAGGGGGAGGTTTTTTTTACATGTCACACCGTATCTCAAAAACAATTTATGATTATTGCTTAAAACTTTACACACTTCTTTGTTATATTTATCTAAAGATCTGTATAGTTTTTTGGTTTTGATTAAAAATTTATTTTAGTGATATTTAGTTTTTTGTTAAAAAAAAAAAGGGGGGGGGGGTTCACATGTCCCGCCGTATCTCAAAAACAATATATGGTTATTGCTTAAAACTTTCTCAGAAACTATTTATGATTATTGCTACAATCATAACAACAGGGAAATGCATGATAATCAAATACAATAGGCAGCAACAAAAGACAATCATTGAAGACGTGCCTGTCCTAAGTCAGGAGCCTGTCATTCAGTGACTGTAGTTTGTTGTACATTATATTTGCTTTCATTCATTGTCTTGTTCAACACATGATAAATTATTTTGTTAATTTTCTCCTTTGAATGTTTTACATTTTTCATTTCTGGCCAAGTATCACCATCCATTCACCATTAACTATTTGGACCTCGACAATAAAGCGATATAACTTTTATCTTCACTATTTCCAGGTCATGGCATCCAGTAAACCTATTCCATGTGGACCATGTATAGAAGGAAAAGTAAACACTAAAGCTGACATCTGGTGTTACAACTGTGATGAAGGATTGTGTTCAACATGTTCTGGTCACCACAAAAGATCCAAAGGAACACGTGATCATAAGATTATTGGTATCAAAAGTTATAAACCATCTGTCCAAGTTATTGAAACACAATGTGACAAACATGGTCAACAACTCAACTTGTATTGTCCCAGTCATTTAATGCCTTGCTGTGATCAATGTATTTCCAGAAGTCATTCAAAGTGTACCGGAATAAAAAGTTTGGCCAGTATTGTGGAGAAAACCAAGATTGAAAAATCTAAAGAATCTGTAGAGAAAGAAATTAACTCCATCTTACAACTCTTAGGTAAAATTGTAAATAACAAATCACAAAACATTAAAAGAGGAGAACAAGAATATGAAAGCATTAAAGAATTCATTGTGAAAATACGCAATGAAATAGATAAACATTTAATCCACCTAGAGAAGAAGATATGCAATGAAGCAGATACCATCTTGAATGAAGAAAAATCAAAGGCAACAGATTTAATCACTGAAATTGAAGAAAAACAGAAAAACTTAAGGAAAATGCAAGACCAGTTACATACAGTCATACCACATGCCTCAAAACTCCAATCATTTTTAGGTGTACATCAGATTGAACAAAAAGTACATCAATGTCAACGATACATAGATGATCTTGACAAAGACGACAGGGCAAAAGAATTTACCATCAAAATGAAGGACAATAATGAAGTAGAAAAGATAATAAAAAAGTTAGGATCCTTAGGAGAATTAACTGTTGTTGAAACTGATATGGATTTGAAGAAAGAAACAGGTGTGAGAAGGGAAGCACAAGTAGAATCACAAGAACAATCAAACATAAACAACATGACCATTAACATTGAGAAAAAGATACAGATCAACATTCGGGAGATAAGTGATATGATTTGTCTGATGGATGGAAGACTTATAATAGTGGAATGGGCTGACAAAGTTAACCTTCTTACTCCTGATGGGAAACTACTGAAACAGTTACCTATACCTGGGGATGCCTTCGGTGTTACACAGATCAATCAGAACACTATTGCCATAACTTATCCTTATGTGAAAGCCATTAAGATCTTTAATATGGAGAATGAAACAGTAACCAAAGTTATCACATTAGACAAATATTGCTATGGATTATCCTCATCAGATGATTCTGTTGTTGTAGGTTTGGATAGAGATGAAATCCGTATTATAGACTTAGAAGGAAATACACTGAAGTCTATACAAGTTAAGTGTGCATCATACCTGTTTTACCTTGTTTACTGTAATGACAGAGTAATCTATAGTGACTATAATACTAAAGCAGTATACTGTGTGGATCAAACAGGTAAACAGATCTGGCAATATAAACAGGATTTACCAGGACCAATGGGACTTTGTACAGATACTTATGGTAACATTTTTGTAGCAGGCTACAACTCTCATAGAATAATAGTTATATCAAAAGATGGAAAGGAGAGTAAAGTACTACTTAGTGATGGACTGTTGTATCCTAAATGTATTTGTTTGAAAAAAAATGAGTCTTCAGGTTTTATATGTGATTACTTTGGCGAAGACTTGGCAAAATTCAATTTATCTTCTGGATAAAATATACACTAAGGAGTCAAATGATTTTACCCGACTTTGATAGATGTACTACAACTAACAACTTGTTATGTCTATTTATTTAGTATTATACAGAATCATTAAACTTATTTGTTTTTTGTTCAATTTTTACATAAATTAGGCCCTAGTTTTCTCGTTTGAATTGTTTTAAATTGTCATTTCTGGGCCTTTTATAGCTGACTATGTGGTATGGGCTTTTCTCATTGTTGAAGGCCGTACGGTGACCTATAGTTGATAATTTCTGTGTTATTTTGGTCTCTTGTGGAGAGTTGTCTCATTGGCAATCATCTCATTTTTTTATATAAGTTGAGTCTGGTATCAATTATTTTGGAACATATCCTGTGTTAGATCTCTCCATCATGTTCATAGTTTTAAACATCTATACTTCTAAAATATTGAGGTACAATTTGATAGCTAGTATGATGTTAAAACAGAGAATCAAAGAATTCAATGTTAAATTTGAATAATGTAGGACAATGGCGTTGATTAAAAATAACACCACTCCCGTCCACATTATTTTTTTTTATTATTTTCCACATTTGACCCCTAGTTGGAAAATTGACCAGGTTCAAATTTTAGGGAGTTCAATTTTCTATATGTCACCAATAGTTTACATGGTATATGTCACATGAAGTTTTCAGTTGTAGTTAGAAAACCAGAATGGATTCAATATAAATAGTTTGAAAGCATAGAAAACTGTGCACCTTACAATTGCATTCATGACTGAATCAGATGATAATACGAATACATAAAAAATCTAGGCTAAAACACCCTAGTACTTCTTGTCCTCAAGGTTCAAACAAGTTTGCACACCCTGAAATGTCTTATTAAATTAAGGAGATGTGGTATGATATAATGAGACAATTATCAATCAAAGTTGCCAGCTTTTTATCAAAATCAAGTAATAATGAGGGGGTGAAGGTCAAGTGAACAGTGCCATACAGACATACCGTATAAACATTCCATTCAACAAATATAGTTGACCTATTGCTTAAATTACCTGGAAAAATAACAAAACTATGAAAAAAGCATTGAGCATTGAAAATGAGGTCCAGGTCATAAGCACTCTGCCAGACAGACATGTAGATCTAATAATTCCATACACCAAATATAGTTGACCAATTGCTTAAACTACCTGATAAACTGAAAAATAAGAAATGAAAACAAAACTGAAAAAAAAAATAATGACAAACAAACCATGAAAACGAGGTCAAGGTCATATAAACCCTGCTAGACAGAGATTTACACTTAACAATTGTTGTATACACAAGATATTGTTTACCTACTGCTTATAGTATCTGATTAACTGAGAAAATAATGAAAATTGACCAATGATCCATGAAAATGAGGTCAAGGTCAGATGAACCCTTCCTGGCAGACAAGCAGAAATTTAAAAAAAAATTGTGCACCAAATATATATGACCAATTGCTTAATATATCTGATATATGGGGGGGGGGAACAATCAAACATGAAAAAAGTAACATTTACCACTGAACAATAAAAATGAGGTCAAGGTCATATGAAACCTGCCAGACATACATGTACATCTAACAATAATTCCATTGCTTGAAGTACACTAGAAAAAAGACCAAGCCGCAAAAACTAAACATTGTTCAAAGAACCATGAAATAAAGGTTAAGGTCAGATAAAACCAGTGTGTTAGACATTTTGCACATTACAATCTGTCTATATGCAAACTATATTTAACCTATTGCCTAAAGTATCTGAAAGTCGCATCACAAAAAATATATTTTTTCAAGCCATTACTGAACCATGAAAATGAGGTGAAGGGCAATGGACAATTTAAATGACAGACACTTTATAACTTATGGTATCTGCATACACGGTATGAAGCATCTATGTCTTCTACCATATGAAATATAAAGCTTTATACAACCAGATGCTGCACAGGGCGCAGCTTTATACGATCGCAGAGGTCAAACCCTGAACAGTTGGGGCAAGTATGGACACAACATTTAAGCTTGATACAGCTCTGAATTTAGATTGTGATTAAAAAGTTGACACAATATAGGTTTCTGACACAGAATGAATGTGTTCTAAGAACTTAAACATTTTAAATTGGACATTTACCTATTATGGTCCAATATCCAAAATCTAAATACATGGCTAGATTCAGCATATCATAGAACCCCAAGAATTAAATTTTTGATGAAATCAAATAATGTTCAATTTTAGACCCTTTAGACCTAAATGTGGACCAATTTGATAACAAGGCCCAAATATTAAAAATCTAAATACATGGTTAGATTCAGCATATTGGAGAACCCCATATATTCAACTTTTGTTGAAATCAAACAAAGTTTAATATTTGACCCTTTGGACTTTAATGTAGACCAATTTGAAAACGGGACAATACTGTGCAATTGAAAATTTCTAGCTATTGCGCAATATTGACCAATTAGATATTTCTTGCTATTGCACAATACTGTGCAATTGAAAATTTCTTGCTATTGCGCAATGTTGTCCAATTAGATATTTCTTGCTATTGCACAATACTGGGCAATTGAAAATTTCTTGCTATTGCACAAAACTGGATAAAGCTCTGAATTTGGATTGTGATTAAATAGTTGACATAGCATAGGTTTCTGACACAGAATGAATGTGGTCTAATGAACTAAAATGTTTTTTGTTTGCTTTTGAGCGATTCACTATGCTGTTGATTATTAATCCTTTGATATTTAAAGAAATTTTCTTTTTCATTTCTGAAATCTGAAATAAGAAAAATTGAACCCCACCAATTTTTTTCACCTCCCCCTTTCCCTTATTCCTAAAATGATTTCAATTTAAATTTCTAATGGAGTTTTCAACAAAAACTACTCATTTAAATACATCATAAAATATAAAATGTCATACAGTCATGATTTAAGTTGATTTGACTACTATTCTGGACAAAGAAAGATAACTCCAATGCAACATTTTATATTTGCAAATTTCCTAAAACAGTTTAGGTGAGCTATTAAAATGCGTTTCAATTACCAACTTTATACTGCTTTTATGTTTTGTACTTAAGTAATTGTCCATTAACCTGGAAACCCTTTTCCCCCTTTTTTGCACCTTATTCCTTAATGGTTTGAGCCACAACTCCCAAAGACAATTCCTACCATCCCTTTGTGGTATTCCAGTCTCCAAAATCTAAATATACATGGTTAGATTCATCATATCAAAGTACCCCAAGAATTCAATTTTTGATGAAATCAAATAAAGTTCAATTTTGATTTGACTGAAGAGACATGTATTGTCGAAATGTGCATCTGGTTCAGGAAAATTGGTACTGTTAATGTTATTGGACCCTTTAGACCTCAATGTGGACCAATTTGATAAGCGGTTCTAAATATTAAAAATCTAAATACATGGTTAGATTCAGCATATTGAAGAACCCCATATATTGAATTTTTGTTGAAATCAAACAAAGTTTAATTTTGGACCCCGATTTGGACCAACTTGCAAACTTGGTCCATAATAAAAAAAAACTAAGTACATGTTTAGATTCAGCAAAACAGAGAACCCCAAGAATTCAATTTTTCTTAAAATCAAGCTTGATTTTGGACCCTTTCGACCTTAATGTAGACCAATTTGAAAACGGAACCAAAAATTGAGAATCTAAATACACGGTTAGATTTGGTATATCAAAGAACCTCAATAGTTCAATTTTTGATGAAATCAAACAAAGTTTAATTTTGGACCCTTTTGGACCCTAATTCGTAGGGACCAAAACTCCAAAAATCAATCCAAACCTTCCTTTTGTGGTCATAAACCGTGTGTTAAAATTTCATAGATTTCTATTAATTTATACTAAAGTTATTGTGCAAAAACCAAGAAAAATGCTTATTTTGGGACCTGTTTTGGCCCATAATTGTGGTCATAGACCTTATGTTAAAATTTCATAGATTTTTGTTAACTTATTCTAAAGTTATTGTGCGAAAACCATTTAAAATGCTTATTTGGGCCCTTTTTGGCCCCTAATTCCTTAACTGTTGGGACCAAAACCCCCAAAATCAATACCAACCTTCTTTTTATGGTCCTAAACCTTGTGTTTAAATTTCATAGATTTCTATTTACTTTTACTAAAGTTAGAGTGCAAAAACCAAATGTCTTCGGACGACGATGATGATGGCTAAGGACAATGACGACTAAGGACGACGACATCGACGCCAACGTGATACCAATATACGACCAATTTTTTTTAATTTTTTGAGGTCGTATAAAAATGACCACATTATTGATATTCATGTCATCAAAAACTTGATCTAAATATATCCCCATCTATATTCTACAATGAAGAATCAAGGAGTATTTAAATATTAAATGGGAACATCACAAATAGCAGCTAATTTCTTTTTAACATCAGGTTCGTGAAGTGTACCAATGAGAAATAAAGTGACAGTAGAACTTATGATGTTCTATTTTTTTCTACCATAATCTATGGAGTTCCCTTTTTGAGAACTAAACCTTCATGTTTCTGTATGATTTATCAATGAGGAATGCCCTTGTAGAGACAAAAGTTGTTTTTTTTCCAGTATGTTTTTAACAAATGTTTAATGATCTTAAATGAAATAGGCTGCATCATATATAATAAATGATTGGAAAATGACAAGAAATTTTCTAGATGTTTTAGGGGTTTTAGCCACAATATCTTTGCAAGCTAGGAAGAGCATTTGTCATGTTTTGTTGAACTGTGACAAACTTTTAAAGGTCTGCTTGTAAGATTATCAACAAAACATCTGGTCAGTAACATTGATAAAATTGAGAATGGAAATGGGGAATGTGCCAAAGAGACAACAACCCGACCATAGAAAAAAACAACAACAGAAGGTCACCAACAGGTCTTCAATGTAGCGAGAAATTCCCGCACCCGGAGGCGTCCTTCAGCTGGCCCCTAAACAAATATATACTAGTTCAGTGTTAATGAACGCCATACTAATTTCCAAATTGTACACAAGAAACTAAAATTAAAATAATACAAGATTAACAAAGGCCAGAGGCTCCTGACTTGGGACAGGCGCAAAAATGCGGCGGGGTTAAACATGTTTGTGAGATCTCAACCCTCCCCCTATACCTCTAGTCAATGTAGAAAAGTAAACGCATAACAATACGCACATTAAAATTCAGTTCAAGAGAAGTCATACTAGTCTGATGTCAGAAGATGTAACCAAAGAAAATAAACAAAATGACAATAATACATAAATAACAACAGACTACTAGCAGTTAACTGACATGCCAGCTCCAGACTTCAATTAAACTGACTGAAAGATTATGATTTCGTCATATGAATTCTTTGATTTGTCGTTTTTACCCCATGACGGCTGACAAATTGGACCTCGTTATTTTTGTATACTTGATACCCTCTCAATCGTCTGATGTTTACATATCTCAGTTTTGAACTATGTTAAGCTTGTGCATGTTCAAACTTTACGACCTTCATTATAAAATGGATGTTCTCCGTGAACAAAAACTGTTCCAACATAGACATGAGAAAAAAACAAAATAGATACTACGTAATGATGACAATCACCAACACGAACAGGTTTACCGATACGCTGTGCTTATGACTAAACTACTGTTATTTTTTTTTAATCTCGATAAGACCGTAATTAGCATAGACGGAGGGAATCATAAGTCAGTAAGGAAAAAAAATTCATCCAATATAAAAATATGGAGATGTGGTGTGACTGACAATGAGACAACTATCCACCAAAGTTAAAATGAAGTGGATGTACACAGGTATAGGCCAAACTTATGGCCTTCAACAATGAGAACCATTAATATCGTATAGTAGGCGTTAAAACGCCCAGACATGGAAATATCAAACAAATAATTGAAAAAAAAACAACGGTCTAATTTCTAGAAAAAATAATTTACGAAAAACAAATTGACAGACATGAACTAACGACAAGCACTGAACTACAGGTACCCGACTTCACACAGGCTCATACAGAATGTGGCGGAGTTAACCTTGTTTATGCGCACTTAACCTTCTCTCATTATGATAAAGATTCCCAACAAATTTTAATATACGAAGATCAAATTAACTTTAATTTGACTTGAGGTTATAATATTCTTCTATTCTTGTAAGTCAATGAAAAGCAATATCTAACAAGCAAATGTTAAACAATGAAATACCGGAACTTTCCGAAGTAGTAATTCTTCAAGCCAATATATTTTTTTCTTCTTAATTTACATTTTTGAATTCCAACAACATTAAAAGGAGATGAGCGATTAAGTTTTGTATCATCTCCACTCTAAGTTAGTCCACGTAAAAGATGCAATTAAGCATTATATTTTCAAGTAAATTGTATATATCTATTTAAGGAAAAGATGCATAGAATGTTTCTAAAAGACAAATAAGGCTTGCCAAGTGTTCGAACTAATGGGGAATATCTAACAAAGGGGAAAGATACGAAGCAATCAAGTCTGAAAGAGATGTAACGCAGCAAATGATGTTTCAGCAGTTCCAAGTATGGGGATCCTAATGGGGCTTACAGAATAGAGAATAATAACCAAAAAAATGTAGAATAAAGCAAATAAAATAAAGAATAGAGAAAATATACTAAATAATAATACAGAATGTTGATCTGTTAAATTTTAAATAGAGAATAAAAGGCAAATAATATTAAGAATATAGATAACAATAAGACCCTTTCCAGACCCCACGTATCAAATGTTTCTGACACCAGATTAACTTTTAATTTCAAGATGGTTGTGGGAGGTGATACTTTACTAAATGACTCTGATGTTAATGTGACACGAATAAAAAAAATACTACTTACATAGTAAAAAATAGTAATTAAACAAGTTTTATGAAGGAAAGTACTTTTAACCGACAGCTCATCGCACAATACAGGATCTCAAGAGCACCTATAAATGCCTTATTTTTGGCATTTGGGTATAAATTTGTCTCTGAAGATTTTTTTCTATTCTTTTTTGTTATTTATGTTAGTTAGATTCAACACTCCTTCTGTTAATTTGATGGGTGGAATACGAAAATACGTCGAATTAAGATCATACATAAAACATAATTCCGAAAAGGAATTTAACAATACTTATTTAAGGTAAAAAAAAAAAAAATAATGCTGTAATCGAAATAAATAATACCATTTCATAATTATTTTTGCAGTTCCTCAAAAATTTGAAAGAATACTTAAAACCTGTTGATATGCTAGCACTATGCCGTCCTTCACTCAAATATAAGATGTTGTACTTCCACGGAGATTTTATTAAGATTTGCTGTTCATACATTTGAAAATTTGAAATGTAAAGGAGTAATGTTTGTCCCTCATGTACAGCTCTAACTGTCTTGATTGTGTGTTATGAGAGGGCAATAGGGGGTCCGTTAACATGTTAACAACACCTCGATTTTGGCTAAAATAGTTAACAACAAAAACAACAAATTATGCAAAGATGCGGATAACAGTTGACACAGTGGGTTGAAAACAGTTAACAGTTTAAATTTATCTCAGATAACAGTTAACAACACCTTGAAAAAGTCCAAACCAGGTTAACATAAAAAGGTATTGCCCCCACCCTCTTTTATCAGCTCTTCAACTTTTGCATTAGGTTTAAACTTAGAAAAAGTTTGGCCTCGAACATCAATGAAAACGGTATCTGTCGTATCATGATATGGTATAGAAAATGTGTATGGATATTATAATATAATTCCTCTTTATTTATCTACAAATGTATCTAGACCATAGGTCGTTCAAGTAAAACACATATTAAACGTGTTAACTAAATTTACATGATGATCTCTGATATGAAAAGAGAAATAAGAAAAATATTAAATTTAGAAGGTTGGATCAAATATATGTTATAAAAATAAAATGTCATTTTATTATTATTATTATTATTTTTTTCTTTTTTTTCTTCATGATATTGCATTTAAACTCTCACGTTATAAAATAAGAATTATATATTTTACGTAACCCACGAATTGACTAGAAAATTGATAATTTTATACGAGATATTTTATGTCGGTAAATTGTTGATTGTGTTGAGGTATGCAGCATTTATAGAAAGACTTAATTTAACAATGAAACGTACATAGTTTGACGTTAATAGGTAATTTACGTGATACAATGAGTTCAAGGTGTCAATTTTTGTACAGGTTAATCGGGTGAATTAAAATATGAGATTTCTTACAGAAACGAACAATTGTAATGGATAAGTGCTGTTCCTCGGCTATTTTAACAGTAAGTAAATTATATCAATTTTATGGGCAATATTATTTCTTAAATATTTCATTTTCGTACGAAATACTTAAATTTGCTTATATTAAGAATTGTTTAATGTCATGTATGTCTGCAAACTTTTATTTTCTTTCTGTCCGATGTCTATTAGATGCAAACAATGCATATGAATTGATATCAATAAATAAACTAATAAAGTTTATAGCTTATATGGAATGTTCGTGATGGTTTCATTGGCTAATAAAATCCCATCTCCTTACTTTATAAAGATTCGTTTTGTAAGTACTTCCTTTTTCAGAACTGAATGCATCTTTTTGTAATTCTATTTGGACGTAAAAGCGTTGACAGTTGTACAACGGGCGCACTTCCAACGCTTTTATAAATTTTGAGATCCTTGTTGATTTTTTATGAATGCAACAAGAATCTATAATAAGTTAATTTGTATTTCAAAAACAATAATTAGGTTTGATTTAGGGGATCTGATTTTGTATCCCTCCTGTCAAACTCGTATCAAAAGTAGGTCCGGTAAGGGCCGATTTTGGCCAAAATCTTCAGGTTCATCTGATGAAAGATTTTGGACACTTTTTTAACATTTAAGTGTCTATTTTAGTAGTTTCAATTTGTGTATGTGAAGATTTGAACTGACTTATTCATTAAAGATGCTTAAGTGCAAATGACTTTAATGAATGAGAGAAAGACGCATTCATGACGCTATAGCGTAATGTAAGTTTAAGGAGAATCTCAGAATAATTTAATCCCAAATTCTCATGAATACATGCACCACACCAAATACGCCAAAACGAGACACAAAAATCAAACGACAGAAAACAAATAACATTCATAAATTTGTCAAACTTTTCTTAAATTCTAACCAATTTCATACTGAGCTTTTCATCGCGACCGATCTTAAACAACTTCCGTTGCCGTTTTGCGGCATACTTCTTTTCCAAATAACAGACACCTAAACGACACAAGCGTGAAAGGAGTAACTTTTTAGCACATAACGATAATCTTAACAGAAATTAATAAAGCTCAACGTATACCCCTATTTTGTGTACCAAACGTTTTCTTATCGAGCTTTCATAATTTTTTCCACGGGCAAATTGACCCCACATGAATTTGACCATTCGCCTTCAAATATTTTGGTTTTGAGCGTTCCTGGTGCATGTAAATTATGAGAAATGCTTCCGATACTTAGAGTTTTATAAGTTTTACACCCTTGCTATTTTTCGGTCTTTTATACATCATTTGATTTTTTTTGTTTGGAGCGTTCCCGATGCTTAAATCGAGAGAAAACACATTGATCAGACGTAAAAAGTCTTACAAAGTTTTATGTTCATTCAAGTGAATACATCAAGTGCGTGTGAAATTGCATCAGTTATTAACAGATATACGGCTGATAATTCGTACTGATGACATTTCAGATGATTTTAATCGTTATGTAACTTGATGAAATAAAATGGTTTGTGATATGCATTAATTCAGACGACTGGATCAAGACGTTAATTGTTGATTAATGTTTAAAGTACAAATAATGTCATGGACTACTTTTGCATATATTCACATTAAAGAAAAAATGATTGAAGAGATACAAATTTGATGTTCATGGAATCAAATTGAATATTATGTGTCCAATATGGGGAAAACTTGTGGGGATTATCACAGCATTCTCATAATGCAATGAAATCAAAATCCGTAAGCAGGGGTATCTCTCTATGTTGTGATGCTACACTTTTGTTTCACATAAAGGTGAAGGTTGGTACCAGCCCGCTGTATTTGTTGTGCACCTCTCTTAGGTCATCTGATGTTCAGTTGTTGTCATTTGTTCATGTTGTTCATAAGTGTTTCTCATTTTTTTTATACAGGCCCTTTATTACTTCTTGTGATCATATGCTCTGTGTTGAAGACCGTACGTTGATCTATTATGGTCTACTTTTACTGTGAATTGGGTGGAGAGTTGTCTCAATGGCACTCATACCACATGTTCTTATATCTAATAAAACCAAAATACATTAGCAATGATGAACATGCGGAATTAACAAAAGAACCATACTCAGTCGTCAGTTGTCACCTATAAAACCGGTGGTACTGACTATAAAAAGCACTTTTTTGGACCTTTTGGATTATAGCTCTTCATCTTTTATATAAGCTTTGGATTTCAAATATTTTGGCTACGAGCATCACTGAAGAGACATGTATTGTCGAAATGCGCATCTGGTGCAAGAAAATTGATACCGTTAATTTTATTACTATCACTGGGTCGATGCCTCTGCTGGTGGACTATTAGTCCCCGAGGGTATCACCAGCCCAGTAGCCAGTACTTCGGTACTGGCATGAAAATACGGATTTTTTTTTTGTGTTATTAAAATTTGCTGTTACAAAATGATAGAAATTGTTATAAATTAAGGAATGTATCTCCCTCATGCAAAGCTCTGATTCCTTTCACGGATTTGGATATACTTTTTTGGACCTTTTGGATTATAGCTCTTCATCTTTTATATAAGCTTTGGATTTCAAATATTTTGGCTACGAGCATCACTGAAGAGACATGTATTGTCGAAATGCGCATCTGGTGCAAGAAAATTGATACCGTTAATTTTATTTTTAATAAAGAAACCAGAATAAGACTATTTTCCAGCTTCAAAAGTATACCGAGGCATTTTTTCGATTCTTTATCTCTCTGTAAAATAAGGAAGCTTTACGCCTTACTGAATTGACATCAGTTGTTGTTTACATAATTAAGTGTTATGTCCTGTTTTTTAAAAGCGTGATCATTTACATAGAAAACAATTAACGAAAAGCCACTTTAGTGTAAATAAAACACATTGATTGCGATACATTGAATAAACATATTTTTCAATTAATTTATCAGTGGGGAAAAAAAGATCAGAAAAAGGCAGATTTTTCTCAAACATCTCAAGTATTAAACTTTAAGCAGAAATCGATTTTCCTGTCATGGAGTACGTATTAGAATATTCCACTATTACCAACATCAAGGCACAAAAGAAATGGACGATTTCCTTTTTACCGCGGATGTTTATTCGGTTCGTTGATCAGACGACAAGTTTCTGGTTTAAGTGCTGTTCCATGTTCATACGCTGTATTTTTTTTATTACAACGATGCTTAAACACATCTCCTGCTTAATCTTCACTCATCTTTCTCAAATGGCAAAAAATTGGATATATTTGATATATATAAGTAGAACTGGACACACAGATCTGTATAAACATCTCCCGTTTAATCTCCACTCATCTTTCTTCAATGGCAGAAAGTTGAATATATTTGATATATAAGTAGAACTGGACACAAAGATATGTGTAAACATCTCCCATTAAATCTTTACTCATCTTTCTTCAATGGCGGAAAGTTGAATATTGATATAGAAGTAGAACTGGACACACAGATCTGTAGTATCACTGTAAATATCAAAAAGTCGATTGTGTGCTGTAAAAAGACAGTGACAGACATGCGCATCATGTGAAGTCGTATGTGTATCATATGTATTTATTTTTCTGTTTTTGACCTGAATGGTGAAATTGTGTTTGTTCTGGTTTCAAGCAGACGTTTTTTCACCATTTTACAAAACAGTGTTGTTAATTTCTGTGTCATTTTGGTCTCTTGTGGAGAGTTGTCGCATTAGCAATAATACCACATCTTCTTTTTTTTATTTGCACTGTTCGTCACGTATGTAGTTTTTGCATTGAAACTAACCGTCCACTTTATTCAATGCATGATATTTTACTGTGCAGGTTCAAACTTTCTAAAATGAATACTAAAAGACGGAAAATTTAAATCTTTTAATTTTAGAGAACAAATTGCATAAAACTTTTTGATCGCCCCTTTTTGATATAAGCAGTTATGCAAAAGGTTAATTAGCAAACTTGTTTATTTCTTCAAGATGGCGATATCTGACAAAGACGAGGTTAACGAGTTAAACGAGAAGTTATCTTGGTTCCGTTATCTGTTATCTAATTTTATGCTTACTTTACTTTGTTTTCTATTCATATCAGTTTCATATTTTTATAGAACTGTTTATTATTTTTATAGTTAAAGTCTTACTGATGAATTCTTCTCCTGCCACCTGTTGTTTTCATAGAGGAGGGTTCCAATGAGGACATCAAATATGCAAAATAAAAGTCAGAAAACAGCAGAAAAAATATATTTGATACTATATATAAAAAAAGTCGTCTATAACTGGTTTTCCTTATCGCAAAATGTGTTTCAGGGAACAGTAGAAGTTTGTTTAGCCATGGCGTTGGCAGTTTAGTTATCGACTTATATGCGTTTGTATTTCTTTATATTTTTGGTTTTCTCGTAGCAAGGATTGGAACCTTAATTGTACAATTTTTCATATGCTAAGACATATGCTCTAAATGCTCTCAGGCTGATATTGGTATCTCGGGGTGATACGGCATGTGATACGGATGTATCATTCTCTATATAAAGTCTGTATTGAGAGACTGCCGGGAACATTTATATCATCTTTCAACCAGAGTCTTTTTGACAGTTCGATATTCATGATATAGTCATAACGTATCTTAGAAACCTATGGAAACACAATACCGCAAACACACATTATTTTACTGTCAGATGCAGTTCAACGTGTTCTGAATGCACACAAAATGTTCACAAAAATCCGAAATACCGATTTAATAAATAAAATTTGCCTTGATAACGATAACCTACCTTGTGAACTTTTTTTCATGGCTAGTGAAAAAATATATTTAATGCTATGTATCAAGCTACTTAGTGCATCATCCTGTAAAAAAGTTTGATCGAATGTTAATATTAATTTAAAACAAAAAATACGAATTTTTAAATAGGTTGCATCTGTTATATCTAAAATAGACGAGACTGATAAAAACAGTAAAAATAATATGATGTGACCTGATTTTTTTTCAAACATGTAACAATGTTGCACATGTCGTAAATATTCATTACATTTGGCAGACATATTCACACTATATAGCGTCTAGTATTATCTTCAAATTTTCATTACATTACAAAGTATCTCCTTGTAGTAAACATTAGACCCTCCTTATAGTCCATATTCGTAATCGAGTTACATTTTAATGTCATTTTTAAATTGTTATTTGACGTATAGTACCATATCATTTGTCAACATACAATTTGTTTGATACTCTGTCCGTATAATAATGTAAACTGTCAATACTGATGTCTTGAATGGATTTCACTCCTTTATATTGAGGATCACCACTGAACAATGATTAAATCAAGGCTGTCGGGTGTAAAATATCAATTTGTATTGGGGTGGACACGTCAGTTTTGCATTTCTTTAAATCTACAATATATGGTCAATAATATTTTTACAGTGTGTTGTACTACTTTTGGGACAAATCATATCAAAATTATAGAAAACTTCATTGGCTCTAACTAAAATTATGGACAATTTTATGTGAAGGTGGCATTGAAATCTTTTGACAGATTCCGAAAGGCTAAATTTCAACCTTTTTTTTAGCAGGACCAAATTACTACTGCCTTAAAATCCATGACTCAATTTTTTTACAGCGTAATTTCACCCACCTTCTTGCTATTTGAGGCATAAAACATGGAGAAATAAATTTGGAAAGGGTATAAAAAAAAGTTGGCAATTAACACACTGCCCTCACTAGGTACTGTATTAAAATCAGGACAACTAAAATCAAAGGACGACAACTGTGTATCCGGACCTAATATGTGTGTCAAATGTTGTCAAAAGCCTTTATTACAGCATTTAGTTAGAGTGCGGCAAACGTTTTTTGACTATCATTCCCATAAAGGGTGCCTTCAGTATAAAAATGTTACTACCCAAAGTTTCACTTATAAGATTTGTTGTTGTTTGCGTAACTGCCAGTAGCAAATATTTCAAACATAAGAAGGGACCAGAACAAATTTACACGTGCCAATTTTCCCGTCATGTCATTCCTGGTTGCGTTACTTTCTACATTAACAAATGTATCTAAATTCTATATCTGCAATAAACTAAATATTTGAACTTCATGTCAGACATTCAAGAAAGAATAATATGCACGATTCTCTATTTCAAAACAGTACAAATCTGTGATATCGTATTTCTTCTATATATATATATGCCAAGGCTGGATGTACATGCACTTTAGGTAATAAAAGTAGGTTTGGTATCATTCTAGGTAATGAGCGTAAATTATTTTAATTTTCTTGTGTGTAGTGGATTTTGTAGCTATGAAGCAATCTTGAAAAATGAGGCAAAATGAAGCTGAATTTTATACAATGACTTTTCCCGTTCTTTTTTCTAGCGTTACTGCTATTGAAACTGAACAATAAGACATTGGTAATCACGGAAAGAGTGTCGGATGTAGGTGACAGAGGCTTTATATAAGAATAACTTATTCTTCAGTAATGGTTAATATTCTAAGTAATATATTACCCAGAGTTCACACGATAAACGTGTCCTTCCAGAGCGAATCGTCACTAAGGAAACGTATCTTGTAACTGTGCGTATACGTTGCTGAAATTCACTATACTTGCTTTTATGTCACGTGCAGGGAGTACTTATTATCGAAGTATAGTGGTGTAGTACTTTAAGGTTTGATTTGAAGGATATGTTGAAAATTATATTATATATTTTAACACGAGATATATGAAAGAGAGCTTTGCACACTGCGATAGGGTTTTCTTAAATTCCGTTTTCATGCAGATGAATGGATGTATAGTGTTTGAGTGTATGGAATTGCTTTAGGTGTCTGCTGCCAGTACTAGGGTAAGTTACATTCAGTATGTTTATTTCATTTCCTAGTAACAGTTATGGACAATTTGACACTTATGTTAAAAAAAATTAAATAAAGGATTAATTAATGCAGACGAACTAATAATGTCAAGAAACGCTTATTTATGAATCAAGTCATAATTCTTATTTTTATTCTGTATTTTAGCCGTTTCAGAATTTAAACGACAATCGCTTATTTCATTGTTATTCAGTATAGATATCGAAATAGTGCTATCATTTTCATTGTTGACGATATTATTCACCTATCACGAAGCTTTGGTATACGCTTCCAAATGTATTACCCATATATAAAATAGGAGATTCGGTATGATTGTCAATGAGACAACTATCCACTAAAGACTAAGTAACGATGACTTTAACAGCTCTAAGCCACAATGCAGCCTTCAACACTGAACAAAACCCATATATTATACTCAACTTCAAAAGCAAGACATGACCAACTGTGAAACTGTTCAAAATATACGTGTTTAGCTCTGTAGCCGTGTACTATGATGCTCATGGTTGTCGAGTATTTGACCATTGCATGTTACAATATAGGAGTAGATTATAAAAATAATCAAAAAGCCTGTGTATGCAATAATTTGACACAAACCAAAACAAACTTGAAAGCTTATATAATAGTTAGACACTCATAATAATATGAGTATACAAGATAATTGTGAAAGGCTAGCTAGCTGAAGCTGAAGCTATGTTTATCAATGCAACGACACATTCAGGGTACCCAATTACTCTAGATTATTGGATACATATGAAACATACACGAAAAAGCCTGAAAATAGGTAAAAACTTGATTGTTTACAGACACGTAATGTCAAGTATATCCATGCATTAGTGATGCTATTAGTACTTATATATATATATATATCCTCGTCTCATGGGATTTCGTGCTATCAGGAATGAGGGCCCTCATGGGGTTTTTGATTATGTGATTACTTGGCCGTTTTTTTAATGATTATTTGATTATTAAGCCAAATATTTCATGATTATTTGATTACCTAGGACTGTATTTTTAGTTTATGATTATTTGATTACTAAAGATAAGCAAATATTTAATGATTATGTGATTATATTGGCAAAAAAATGGTGATTATGTGATTACTAGGACCCCCCCATGAGGGGCCTCAGGAATGCAAATGTGAGGTCATAATTTCCATTGAAAAAGTATGCAAAGTGCGAATTCATATGACGTACGAAAACATATGATCTGACGATAGTGGTAACTAATACGTCTAGTTTGTGTCTGTCGGACATGCAGTTGTTTATTTACTAACATTAATACAGTACTTCAATATAATGGTAACAAGTCCAGTGTAAATCTGTCTGACATGCAGTTGTTTATTTATTAACACTAAACGTGTAGTATGGCCACTGTGACATCGTAATATTCTGTACCGTTTTATACTGTTTACATTAAGTATTTCCCATGCATAAACTTGTGGTAGTAATATAGAAATTTTGAAAATGTATAGTGGTCATGATTTAAAATATGGTATCGTTATGTGTTTTTCAGAGTTATAGATATATCGAAACTGCAAAATACTGTAAAATAGGTGGAATTTCTGAGGCAAAATAACACCAGTATGACCCCTCAAGGTCACATTCGAAGTGTTGCATACACCTTTACTGAATTTTGTAGACGTATAGTGTTCAAGATTTCAAATTTCATATCAGTATTTCTTTTTTTTTGGGGGGGGAGGGGGGGGGGGGGGTAAAAAATGTTATGTATCCATTTTCTCTAATAGAAAGTCTTGTGTTTAAATTTCCGGATTTTCAAATTTCTTTTTAATGATTTCTCATTTCTTAGTTTGGGAATTCTAATTTCCAATCAAAGGAATGTGTTTATTTTTAGATTTCCAATCTGCTGGAAACGGAATATGTTAGTTTTGAATTTTTCTGATATAATTTAACTGTAATTACATGTCTCAATTGATTTCTTGAGTTTCTGATTTCACTGTAAATACATGCTTTTAACTGTAATTACATGTCTCAATTGATTTCTTTATTTTCTGATTTTACTGTAACAGAATACGTCGAATTTCCTGATAACCTTGTAACAGTAATTGAATATGTTAATTTTTACAGCTATTTTTTCAATTGCTGACATGCCTTGATCAAACTAACTATACGCATGCACCACAAACATTTTTTTTGTCATAATGATATACTCCAATCCTCCAATAACCTTGATCTACTTTACTCTGAAATAATCGTACAAATCAATCTAAAAATTTGATATAACAGAAAAGAATACTATGATCCCTTTTATGTAGATATTTGTTCATGATACGTGCAAAATAATGTTAAAATTCAACATTATTTACTCGTGAGAAACTTTTTAATAGTTATGTTTTTCCACCTAAAATCAATCACTTGAAACACTTTAGGTCAAAGGAATGTATAAACGTTTTGATTTTTTAAATTATAGAGCATAATTCAATGTTGAACATAAACATGACTTCAACCCCGCGAAAATGCCGTTACTAAGTCAGGAATATGACAGTTGACTGTTATACATTGATTTCGATTGATGTGTTTAAGCCTTATTTTAGCTATTTGCTTAGGGAGCTACCATTTGATTTTTATGGGGGGGCTAGGATGAAATTTGAAAAAAATAGGCAGGACAGGAGTTCTGAGTAAAAAAAAAGGCAGGATGAGACACTTTGCAAAAAATAAAGGCAGGATGATAATTTATGAAAAAAAGTCAGGACAAACTAATTAAAAAAAAAAGGCAGGACCGAATAGAGTGAAAAATAAAAAGGCAGGACAGAGATTACAACTAAAAAAAAATGCAGGAAATTTTTTTTCATCCTAGCCCCCCCCCCATAAAAATCAAATGGTAGCTCCCTTAGGGGCTTTCTACGTTAAATTTTCCTCGGAGTTCATTTTACTTTTTTCTTACTAATCATAGTGGAACATATTTCTTAGTTCTGTATCAGCATAGTATCAGACGACTGGAATTTCTTATTTTCCAATAAATTTAAAATGAAGGACATGTAATATGTTTTGTTTTCAACGTATTTCTCACAGCTCCTTTAAATCGTGGTTTAATTTGTCCACAAGATTTAAATGGGGTTTTTTAAATGTGGCCAAAATACTTCAAATTTCACATATAAAATAGTAGATTGAT
Organism: Mytilus galloprovincialis; assembly: GCA_037788925.1. NCBI lineage: Eukaryota > Metazoa > Mollusca > Bivalvia > Mytilida > Mytilidae > Mytilus > Mytilus galloprovincialis. Next base: position 20,703,481 of record CM075332.1, read on the forward strand.
ATGATATTACTATAAATTCAAAATAGCTTCTTAATAATAAGAACATCACATTATAAATCACGATGTTTGACCTCTTTATTATGCATCAGTTGCTTTGTTTCATCTGTTTTGATCCGAATTGTCCATTCTTTGGAACAGTTTTTAACCTAGTTTACCGGAACTACTGATCCAGAAAAAAAATTGTATTTTGGGATTCAATATTAAAGACCTTGGCCTTTTTTTGGTTACAGAACAGTTCGGATTGAACGTTGCCGCCAATGTTTCCTTTTATTGTTTATGTCCGTAAAAAATACACAAATTCTCATGTATTTGACGCATGACTGTGGAGCCTATATAATGTTCTTTTCTCAAGATATTTGTTTTACGGCTTTTGAAAAAGATCCATTAAAACCGAACTCTGGCCTTATTTTGATGTTTTATGATAAAGTTAAAATTCAAGAACTGGTCCTTATATTTGAGACTGAATATAATTTAGCATTTTAATGCATATTTAGCTCACTTTGGGCCAGGTGAGCTTTTCTCATCACTTGGCGTCCGTAGTCCGTCGTCGTTAACTTTTACAAAAATCTTCTCCTCTGAAACAGCCTGGCCAAATTGAACCAAACTTGGCCAAAATCATCATTGGGGTATCTAGTTTTAAAAATGTGTGGCATGACCCGGCCAACCAACCAAGATGGCCACCATGGCTAAACATAGAACATAGGGGTAAAATGTAGATTTTGGCTTTAACTCTGAAACCAAAGCATTTAGAGCAATTCTGACAATGTGTTAAATTGTTTATCAAGTCAAGATCTATCTGCTCTTAAATTTTCAGATGAATCAGACAACCTGTTGTTGGACAGTTGCCACTGAATTGGTAATTTTTAAGGAAATTTTACCGTTTATGTCTATTATCTTGAATACTTTTATAGATAGAGATAAACTGTAAACAGAAATAATGTTCAGCAAAGTAAGATCTACAAATAAGTCAACATGACCAAAATTGTCAGTTAATCCCTTAATGAGTTATTGCCCTTTATAGTCAATTTTTAACAACTTTCATAAATTTTGTATTTTTTTGTAAATTTTTTACAAAATATTTTCCTCTGTTACTAATGGGCCAAGTTCGTTATAGATATATATATAGAGATAATTGAAAGTAGCAAGAATGTTCAGTAAAGTAAGAACTTCAAACATATCACCATCACCAAAACACAATTTTGTCATGAATCCATGTGTGCTTGTGTCCTTTGTTTAATATGCACATAGACCAAGGTGAGCAAAACAGGCTCTTGAGAGCCTCTAGTTTTGTATTTACCTCCCAATATATTTACCCCTCTTTCGGCTGTCCCAAGCATCTTATACACATTGTTCTCCTTTTAAATGTAAATCTAAAAAATACGCAAAAAAAAAATCTAAAGTTTAAACATTTTCTTTGATTCAGTGTAAAAATTGAATAAAAAAAAATGTTATTAAAGTCATTCCAGTACTTTAGCATTGATTCAGACCTTCTGTTAGTCATTAGCAGATATTTGGAACAATGTTCGTTTGAATTTATATGAAAACTTTGATAGATTCGTACATAAATGTTTATATACCATTTAACACGGACTGTTAGACAAAGTGGTACGGTATTTGTTACATATGAGGACATTAGTCTGTGTGTTTATAGAACCAGAAGGAGATTAATAGAATGATACATTTGAATATTGGCTTTTTAAAGTGTCTTATTGATGCGGATGGTAAGGGTTTTTCCGCGCAACGTGTTTTGCCATTTTTATTTCACGTGCAATCGTGAAACATATTCTTTATTCACCGTGTTCTGTTAAATCGGTAAAAAGATCAACTTGCAAGAAATTTTTAACTGATCATTCATCGTGAAATGGCAATTTTATTTCGCGTTCTTCAATGCAGATACCCCCCTTTACGACCCTCATTGATTGTAAAAGACCTAATTGTTCCAGAAAAATACCATTTTTCAATCGATCTCTTGTTTTCAAATGTTGTGATTATTAATCGGTTTCAAATTAAGCACTCTTTTTATGTAATACAAATCTTAGATTTATGAGCAATAGATTGTGCTAATTGTTTAAACGTCCAAACAATTTGTCAAGCTTACAAAAGTTGCAAAAACTTATCGACCATTTGTTGACTTATGCCGTATACCTGATACAATAACTTTTGAAGTAGGCATTTTAAAAGCTGGGAACGCGTTGACAAGTTAGAGATGTTATTATAGTAATTACATCAAATTGAGATTGAGGCAACGAAATATGGGAAATTATAAACCTGCTTTACGCTGAGTTGGTCTTGTTTGATTATTCTATTAATGCTCTGTAAACTTATAAAGCATGTTATGACAGACTAATTACAAGGTTACATTGCTTATTTTTCTGCTTTTATACCACTTTAGCACCATTTATCAATCTTTATTTGGGGAGAGGACATCGGTTATGTTTTCAATTTTTTTTAAGTCTTTGGTAAAAAAAAAAACACGCTGCGTGTAGGTTTTCTATGTTGTTTCTTGTGTACTATTATTTGTCTGTTTGTCTTTTTCATTTTTAGCCATGGCGTTGTCAGTTTATTTTCGATTTATATGAGTTCGACTGTTCCTCTGGTTTCTTTTGTTCCTCTTTTGGTCTTGTTTGATTATTCTATTAATGTTCTGTAAACTTATAAAGCATGTAATGACAAAATAATTACAAGGTTACATTGCTTATTTTTCTGCTTTTATACCACTGAAGCACCAATTATCAATCTTCTTTTGGGGAGAGGACATCGGTTATTTTTCAATTTTTTTTAAAGTCTTTGGTAAAAACAAAAACCACGGTTAGTGTAGTTTTTCTATGTTGTTTCTTGTGTACTATTATTTGTCTGTTTGTCTTTTTCATTTTTAGCCATGGCGTTGTCAGTTTATTTTCGATTTATGAGTTCGACTGTTCCTAATGGTTTCTTTTGTCCCTCTTTTGGTCTTTTTTTTTTTTTTTTTTTTTTTTTTTTTTCCTTCTTTTTCTAAGGGCAAAAAAGGGGGATTGAGCTTATTTCGCCCCTCTAACACAAAGTATAACAATGGGAATTTAACAGGTCTTGGGGCTTATATCGCCCTTTATTTTAAACTAATTTTAACTTGTATTTGTTTGCAATTGTCACTATCGCTTGCATCCTTTCTAGACTGAATAGAAAGTTCTTGCTGTTCCTAACATCAAGCCAAGTGTCAAAACTTCTTTTGATGTATTGGTACGTGTCGTTGTCTTGGTCTTTGTAGATGAAATCGTGAAACTCCAAAGTATTGCTATTTACGAGCAGATACAAGTCGTTATCGACAATATCCATGACATACATAGTTTGCGGAAGATCCAAGCAAACTTTCTTCACCTTTAGTCCTTTGGTGTAGCTTCGAGCGTCTAGTTGTCTCTTTTTTCTCTCTTTCTGTAGGGTTTTATCCACTTCAGATCGACCATCGACAACCTGTTGGGCGGGATCTACTTCTGTAGTCGTCCTTTCCTCCTTTCTGGATGTCTGTGTGTAGATCTTTTTCTCTTCAGCTATAGTCTGTTTTGTTGATAGATTTCTGTCTATTTGCGAGATAGATGTACCGGTATCCATATCATCATTGATGGCTGGTGTAGGTAACTCTTTTGTCTCGACAACTGGGGGTGGTGCGGTAGGTCCCTGCTCCTCGGTGTTTATTGTCGGTTCACCAGACTCTTGTTGCTTTCGAAGGAGAAAGGCTTGTCGTCGACGGCGATTCCTGTCTTGACGCGCTTTTGATGACCTCTTTTTCGTCGTGATTGTAGGCTTTTGTGTTGTTTGTCGCCATTTTATCTGCATGGAGTATCTTCCATTCCGTTTAGTTAAAGTCCAATCGGCGGATTGATTCTCTACGAGTGATAGAACTACTGTAATCTCCTCTGGTAGTTGGTCGGAAGTTTCCATTCTCAACTCATCAGTTTATGATTTAAGTATTCGACATTTTATTCACCTTGGTCTACAGGACATATTGTAAACACGTCCGTCCAGGTGAAAATCTACTCACTAACTTAATATAACCAACGTACGCTCATCGACAGCCAACCGACAGCTTTTTGGTCTTGTTTGATTATTCTATTAATGTTCTGTAAACTTATAAAGCATGTTATGACGTCAAAGAATAATTACAAGGTTGCATTGTTTCTTTCTATGCTTTTATACAACTTTTAAAAGCACTAACTATCAATCTTCTTTCTTCTAAGGAGAGAGGATATCGATTATGTTTCTAATTTCTTTAATTTTTTTTAAGACTTTGGGTTAAAAAAAATCGCTGTGTTGGTCTTGTTTGATTATTCTATTAATATTCTGTAAACTTATAAAGCATGTTATGACAGAATAATAAAAAGGTTGCATTGCTTCTTTCTCTGCTTTCATGACACGTAAGCACAAACCATCCATCTTCTGTGGAATAGAGGGCATCGGTTGTGTTTTTGAAATATTTTTTTTAAAGACTCTGTCTGGTAAAAAAAAAACACTTATATTTTAATACAATATATAAGCAAGGACTTTTTAGGGATAGAGACTCACACTTTTCCCCATATTTTCAATGGAAACAAATAATACGTTCAGGTCCTTTCCTAAACATTTTTTTTTAATAAAATAAAAATAAAAATTTACCCCCTCCCTTTCCTCACCGAACATAAATTGTCTTTGCCTAACTTGTTTCCTTTGCCTGACGTCTTCGCTCATTTTTACAAGGTTCCCATTTTGTAATTGTAGTGAGATGACTTCATTTTTACAATGTTCCCATTTTGTAATTGTAGTGAGATGACTTCATTTTTACAATGTTCCCATTTTGAAATTGTAGTGAGATATCTTCATTTTTTCAATGTTCCCATTTTGTAATTGTAGTAAGATATCTTCATTTTTACAATGTTCCCATTTTGTAATTGTAGTGAGATGACTTCATTTTTACAATGTTCCCATTTTGTAATTGTAATGAGATATCTTCATTTTTACAATGTTCCCCTTATTAATTGTAGTCAGATGCATTCTTTTATTTACTGTGTATATTTTTTGTTTAACCTAGGCGATATGATATAGATAATATCAGATTGTTACATGGCATTTTTCATATCGCATATATTATCAGCCCTATGATCAATATCAGCCCAAGAGCCGTATGGCTCGAGGGCTGATAATACATGGGATATGAAATCTGACATGTTGATATGATCTTTTTATATCAGCCCGCTATAAGCACCAATTCGAAAACATGGAATTTAAGTTAATTTAATGCTATTATCATACAGTAAACTTCATATGTTATTTAGTCTAGGTATATGATAAGATATAGTATCAGATTATAACATGGCATTTTTCATATCGCATTTAGTATCAGCCCTATGTTCAATATCAGCCCAAGAGCCGCAAGACTCGAGGGCTGATATTGACCGAGGGCTGATAATACATGGGATATAAAAACTGACATGTTGATTATGATCTTTTTATCATATTCTTCAACAATAGAGAAAAATAACAGATTCATATATTTTAGAAGTTCAAAGAGTGAAAAGTTCCCGGACGTCGGACCCCAAATTTAGTACATTCGATATGAAATCTTTCTACCATATGCCTCAACAGAGAAAAATACCCTTTTAATATGGACGAATTTTCAAAAAAAAATTCAACAATATACATTCTGAAGACTGTTAGGAAAATTCAACCTTTTCAAAATAACTTTCTAAATTATGTTTCAGTGAAATTTATGAAAACTGGTTTTATTAAATAATTTGTTTGTTTTTTATTTTGTTTTTTTATTATTATTATTTAACACAATATACTTTTCAGTATCTAAATAATTGTTTTGTACACAATTTTGTAATGTTTTTCACTGAAAACGTACATAATTGAGGTGTATTTTCCGGAATTTGCCGAGTATCGCCGAAATGCCATGCGATAACGTTACGGAAAGGCATGTGATAACAATCGAAGCATGTGATAAACTTTTCTTATCAGCCCGCTAAGCACCATTTCGAAAAATATGGAATTTACGTAAATGCTATTATCATACAGTAAACTTCTTATGTTATTTAGTCTAGTATATGATAAAATATGACTATATACTTCTACTGTATTTTGAGTCCTTGCAGGTATCATTAAAAAATGTTTTTAATTGAAGCTTATGAACCAACTTCCTAAGGCAAATTTGTCCTTAGATGGATTTAGATACTTGTTTTGCTTCTTATTTTGATAGCTTTCTTGTGTAAATATAATTGTCAGTTTATACTTGGAAACTTGTGTCTTTGAGCATATCAAATGAAGGTTTATCCGGAAAAGTGCTGCAATGACAGCAAGTTCTTTACTGAATACTTTATATTAAATCTTTAGTTCATCAAGGGGGTATACACTTATTCTAAGGTTGAACTACTGAAAAACAAGCACTATTTTATTTGTTCTCCTTTGTAAATCTTTTTTTATTTTGTAATGAAACTTAAAATACCCATCTTACAAACAATATATAAATATTAACCAGATATTCAACTAAGATTACCGTGACATCTTTTAGCAGCTGATTCATGAATACGCAGCTGTCCTGCACCTAAAAGATACACACCTTTCAGCACAACAATCATACACGCCTGTAATGAAACTTACAAATACTCTGCTTTCAGCAATGAAAATAAGAATGAAAACGGGGAATATGTCAAAGAGACAATAACCAAACCAAAGAGCTGATACATTCATACTCAACTGTAATGAAACTTGAAAATGCCCCTCAGTTTTAGTACCCTCATAAATGTTGTGCACACTGTATAACCCGCGTTTTTTTATGTTATCTGAAATAGACAGAAAAAATATTACAGTCATTTCTTATAATTTAATTCTAAATTCCATTTTAAACCGGAGTTAACCATGAAAAAACATTGATGACGGCACGGTCACATGACTGGCAAGTTTATGTCCATGAGCTGATAAACAAAACAACGTCAGCCAATTAGAAGACGCTTTACATCCAAAATTAACATGCACAATTAAGTTATATTTAAATATAAAAACTAAAAGGCTCAACATAAGTAACGTTTGAAAGTCACATTGATCGAAATCCGACGTGCAACATAAAAATCTTAAGGAGACAATGATAGGATCGAAAAATGAAAGGCATAAACTCCAATTAAAGTATTGTCAGGTGTTTTGGCAGGACGTCATGGCTTTTACACTTGACTCCTGGAGCAAGAATATACCTACATGGCATCATAAAAGATATACGGACTCGGTTTCCCTCCGTTTTTTTCTCACCTTATGTAAACATACAAAATGGGTTAACGAGTTTAAAAATCGGTTAAACTGTTGCCCTGTATTTATCTCAATCTATTTAATGCTCACTAATTTATTCAATTAAGCTATATAAAAAATGCGCATTGTAATATCTTGCCATGAAACAAAAGAAAAAAGTGACAAGTTATTATTAATAACGTTTTGCCATTATTGAGACTATAGGCATAGTTATTTGATATTTATGTCCGGTGGTGAGACCATACTAACACAGCTACAGGAATGATCTATGTGTAGTTTACTTCTTATGATAATCGCTATACCTAACCAGATTGTTGACTTTATTTAAGTGTTAAAATGGCTATCGATAAAACACTTTGCGGATCTGGACAATCAGGAATAATTTGTCTTCGTTCGAACAAATTCCATCGATCTCCTTAATGTGTTTATAATATCTTTGCACCATCCATTAACACTGTTCGTTAGTTACCCTTTTCCGATACCATATACGAACTGATCCAATTCTCAGCAACATTAAAGCCGTTCGGAAGAATTTTACACTCGGCGTACCATCGGAGCAAAATACGGTTCAATTTACATCGATAAATGCTTTGATGAATAAATGAATTTTATCTCTTTTAGTAAATAAATTCGGATTTTAAAATGACGATTATGAAATATAGTTTAATTAGTGGTTAATTACGTTCATACATTTGTCCGATACAGACAAAAGCAGGTGCTCGTTTCAAGTGCACTTCTTTGTAAACTTATCAATATATGCAATATTCATACATTAAATAGTATCATAGTACCAGTGTAACTGCAAATGAGCTATTGCTTTTAAATTATTTCAGATGAGACACGTGACCTCAGAAGCAAGGAATTTGTTTGCATAAATTTGATTTAGTCTAGGACCGTGAGAACTTCGGAATGGATTATCGAAAAAAGTTTTTGTAACAAAAATTAATGGATTTTCAATCAACTTTAAATCGCCAATATCAGAATACCATATTAAATTCCTGTTACATGTATAAGACGTAAATATGTGGTAAGTATTATTAATCTTATTAACCAGAGCTTAAATCATAAAATTTGTTTTGCTATTACTTTTTTAAAATAGTTTACATGCATTAATTGAAAAAAAATTCTATCACAAAAATCAGAAATAAGTGCTTTAAAGTATCATAGCATTGCATTGTATAAAACACAAATTTTTATAAGATTGTTAAGGATAACTTCTTTTTTTTGTTTGTTGCGTATTTGAAATAATTGTCACAATAATACAAAATTTGTCGAGAATTAGATAATTTTTAAGGAACAAGTAATTCCTGTAAATTTGTAAAATAATAAAACTCCAATATGTGCTAATATTTTATACATAAAAAGTAGAGTATGGCATATGAGTTAGAAACATGCATCTTGAGTGATATCGTATTCTGAATTTTTCTCCTCGAAGTTAATACAATGAACGTCTAGTTAGGTTCCGAGTAAACGATATTTGCACGAAAACAAATGAGAAATAAACGTAATTTCGGAACCGGACATTGCGTTTTTTTCGGACTTTGACAATCCGGAGATTGAATCGATGATAATTCCCGAACCCCTGGGTTTTTGGTTTTTTTTTTGCGTTATTTGAAGCGAGCAATATTTTATTGAATTAGCACTTAGATTGCGAGTTTTAATCTAATACATGGCAGGTGCATTTGATATCAATCTTAATTGGCTAAGATTGTCAATTTTCCTACCGAAAGTAGGTAGTGTAGTTCTCTCCGGACACTCTGGCTTCCTCCTTAAATAAAAACTGACCGCCACAAAATAGCCATTAGTGCTGAAAGCGCCGTTAAACACCAACCACTCAATCAATTATTATTTCTCGATTTAGAAGTCTATCCTATGAATAAATATATCAAACAGCATGACTTAAAACTGTATTGTCTGCAAATTTTGACTTTCAATTGACTTTTCGCGCTGACTCAAATTGTTGTTGCGCGTGCGCACAATATTCACTAGGTAGAAATGTTACCTACACTAATACAATTATAAGATGCTGATGAGACATTGCTGTGTCTTCTAAACAAACTGAATGCATAGTGATGTAAGGTACATTCGTAAATGAACACGCATAACAATTAATGAAGGAGAGAGTACCGATCAAGCGATTGAGTCACGTCTGAAATGTTAATTTCAAAATCAAGAAAAAAAGTCAACTATCAGTTTTTCAAATGCATGACATACGTGCAATAAATCAGAAATTATTATCAACTCTCATCAATACCTATATTGAAATAAAAAAAAATCCTCGTGTGACAATCGTATCATTTCCTTGTTGTCCGTGTACTAGAAGCTGTAATTTTTTATATCATCATTCAAATCTAACTCACAACTTTTTCACTGATAATTTAAGGCTCCTTTTGGCTATGCAGCTCTTAAACTACTACGGTTTTATACATTCTGTTTTTATTATTATTTTTGCTTTGAGAATTCCTGTTAAATATAAATCTAGAAAAGCGCGTAGGATGAAAAGTCATATTTACTTTTTATAAGAAACGACAAAATTTTTTTATAAAATCGGCTGCATGAGATATGGATTTTGCCCATTGTTGAAGGATGTACGAACATCTATGGTTGCTTACTCCTACGTAGTTTGTACGGTCGATTGTATCATAGGCAATCGATCCACATCTCCTATTTTATGATGCGGAATAAAATCGGCCGCAGGGAAAAAACAGTAAACGAGGTCCGGCAATACGATACAAACCACCGGAATTTGTAATATTGGCAAGTATGTTCTCTTCTGGTAACAGACCCCACAATGAAGCTAGGCCTGAATAATGCTTTCCGCAGTATTCGGAGGATAAAATAAATCAAAATGGGTACCAGTAATGAACCGGCCGCTCCAGAAAACAAAAGAAACCATTTATATAAACAACCCAGGTCTTGCTTGTTGTTTTATTTATAAAACTGTGCCCGATTTCATTCACAAAGTTTTCTATTGAATATGCACATGTATGAGGTTGTGGATGGGGTTATAGAATAAAGATTCTAATATGACGTGCTTCTTTCGTTTTATGAATAAACCCATGCTCTAAATCCAATATTGTTTTTGAACATGCTTATATTGACTACGAATATATACTGCAGAATAATGAATTTTATCAAATTGGCATGCATCTAATACATTTCATTTACTTAAAACACTTCCATACTCTTAAATGATGCACATGTTGTTACTTATTCATTTATTATGACTGTAATGTGTTATTTTCCGAAATTGACAATTTTTTATTTGAATTAGATACGACAACCGTTCATGCTGGCTGTTCAAAAACTCCTCCCTCTGAAAAATCATAGTGCCAGCCGTTTGCTTCTTTACAAACAAAAAAGGGAGGTTTTTTTGGAAGAGCCTACACCATCGCTTTACCCTTATACACATCGGACATAGAAATTACCTTAATTGTCATAATCAGAATCAAAATAATTGATGCAAGCTATACTTTATTGTACTTTTAACATGCTTGGTAGGCATTATATTCGTGTTATTTTAGCCCTCACTATCGGCAAAAATAATCATGAATATAATGCCTACCCATGTTAAAACTACAATAAAGTATAGCTTGCATCAATTATCTCTTAAATAATGGGCCAGAAATATAAAGAATACATGAAGAGAAAAATGAATAAAAGTATAAAGACAATAACAATCAAAACCAAGGAGTAAACAAAGACTCACAAAACCAAAGGACACTTACATCAACAGTTATAAATAATAATAAGAAACAACACGAACTCCACTAAAAACCGGGAGTGAAATATGGTGCTCCGGAAGGGTAAGCATTGAAGGATAGAGAATAATGGGCAAAAAGTATTAAGAAATAAAAACCACAGAAATGAAGAACCCCCCTTTGTATACCTAAGTGCCGAGTGAGCATTTTTATCTAGATGGTTTAATAAAGATGCGGTGTTGATGTCCAACAGCACTCGGTTATATGTAGAAAAACTATCCTTTGATTATACGTTTCTGTCCGCTAGTAAAATTCTTATATAATACATGAGCACTACGCTATAAATATTATTGAAGTAGCATAGTTTAGAAATATATAATCCTAGTTAACAATGAGTTTATGTATCTATAGAATCCTAAAATAAAAATATATTTACTATTACTCAAATAAAGTGTTTCATACCAGAACATTGTCACGAATAAGGAAATAAAATGTGCAGGTTAGCTACAATCAATGCAAAAAAAAAATATCAATTATAATGGAATGTTTAATGTTTGAACATCATTGGCCACTTATATAGGAATTTTAATGATACAATTTTAAAATGGAAAGCAGATCAGTCCTCTGGTAACCTTATGTTTTTATTTCACATTTTGTATCTATAATGGTTCAAGCAAGGAAATGAAAACTTTGTTGTGAAACATTAAAAAAGATTGTTCATAGTATTTCTTCTTAATGAAACATCAACCAATTTAGAATCAATAACGATAGGAAATTCTTTCAAATGCTGTAGCTAGTGAGTTAGTTTAATTAAAGCAGGAATGTGTATACCGCACCGAGCACCGGAAGTCGCCTGAAGTGCTCGTGCTTGTTTCCACGTGTTTGTAGTCTGAAATATACAAATTCATACAAATGGAGACCTAGATATTCGATCAAACTTTATAACTTAGACAAAACTGTTTCAACTTAATTTAAGATGAAAAGAAAATTGAGAAAAACATAAAATGTCATTCTACATGGAATCTAAGGGTCAATTATTGCTCTAGAGACCAATCCTGAAATGTTATATGTTTCATTAATTGTGAATATCACTAAAAAGCAAATTGTGAAACGTACATCACTGTGGTCCGAAAGCACTCGTGCAAATGAATTCTGTGTATGCATGCTTAATAAATTTGAAAACATGAATCAAATTTTCAAATATCATATCAAAAAGGTGTGTAATAACATACTAATAGAGGTCGGTCATTTAAAAACGTTTCAACCGTATCGTGTACGTTGACGTATCCGCATCTGCAGATTTATCAAAAGCTATTATGTGACCCCGAGCTTAAGAACACTTTGAGTTCGAAACAATCAAACATTCACTTTCAAAATTTGCAATAGTGGTGTTTTGTAAAAATAATAATAAGGGGGTCTGTCACCTACTTTTACATGCCATAAAAAGGAGCCAATGTAGGGCAGGTACACGAATATCGTACACAATCCTTTAATAATCTAGTAAAAAATATTCCAAGATCTTATATGAATAAACACACACAAAAATCAAATGTACTACTTATATACACGTAAGGAACTTTGAATATTGTTCATTTGCGATGTTATCATACGAGGTAATAGAAACACGAGTTGTCTTCAGATGTCATATTAATGCATTTATCGCTATTTTGTGCATTTCCCTTTGATCTTTTTTTGTGATAATTTTTCATATCATGCTACTCGCTTGAGATGGAAAATTATCGCTAGAAACTAAGGAACCACGTGGCGTTGCTAATGAAATTGACATGAAATTGACAACGTCGTCATAGGTAAAATAGCGATAAACAGATTATCATTGGTGATCTCAACTCGATTGCTTTTCTCGCTTTCGACGTGACCGGCTCAAGAGAGAAAATCAATCTCGTTGAGATAACCAACGATAATCTATAAGTACCTTTGATAAAACGGTACTGAGTATCACTCTATTTATCAAATAAACAATTTGGTTTTACGTGAGCACAAGTTAGCACACAAATAAACGATTTTACCGTATTCACTCCTAGCATGCCTGTAAACTGTTCCAACTATCCGGAATATCTTCAAAAGTCGGATTACATGTTCGACAAAATCTCGATATTTCCTAATTGTTTTGTTAATTATTGCATTAGAAATTAATCAGTTGCTCATTTGCATTATTGAAAGTACATAAAATTAAAGCTCGAGATCACATACTTGTTTTTTGATAAATCTGCATATGCGGATACGTAAACGTAAACGATGCGGTTGATACGTTTTTAAATGACCGACCTCTAAAAAAATTAAAATCGTACTAATCGAGTGTCAATAAAATACACGTGAAAATATATAGCAAAAGTCGTGTGAATTAAATATGATTTGTCATACAGACTTTGCAAATTGTACATAATACAAAACATATTATACGTAAAAAAAAATGCTGCACATGAATATTTTTTACAATTATAATTGAAAGAAGGACAGAGAATAGAGAATCATGCGAACGTTGATTCTATAGAAATAAGAAGATGGGTATGATTACCAAGGAAGAAACGATCCACCAGTTCAATAATTCCGTTATACATAAAATTGAGAATGGAAATGGGGAATGTGTCAAAGAGACAACAACCCGCCCAAATAAAAAAACAACAGCAGAGGGTCACCAACAGGTCTTCAATGTAGCGAGAAATTCCCGCACCCGGAGGCGTCCTTCAGCTGGCCCCTAAACAAATATATACTAGTCCAGTGATAATGAACGCCATACTAATTTCCAAATTGTATGTTTCAGAAGAATCCGTTATTTAGATTGGATAACAACGAGTGTGCGTCATACCAAAATCCACCTTCATATCCCAATGAAGTTTAAAAATCATGATGACACGTGCTATCACAAAAATGTGCATAGGTTATTTAAAGAAATAATTGATAAAAATTAATTTTTCATGATTAAAGCGAAAAATGTAATTATAAGTATTGAATGCTTCTTTTGGTTTTTTTACAGGGTTGTATAATCCGTGCGCACATTTTTAAAATGATGCGCTTCCGCGCTTCATACAAAATGCACTTCGGTCAACGCATTTATACCCAAATGAGTTTACAAAAAGAAGCATTCAGTTCTTAAATGAAGTGGATGAAAGCAATTATAGGCAACCTTATAGCCTTCAACAATGAGAAAAATGCATACCGTAAAGTCCGCTACTAATGGCCCGGATATTTTTGAAACAATCCAATTGAGATAACTAACGATCAAATTTACAACAAAACAATTTACGAAAAACAAATATTAGAGACATTATTTTTGTTTGTATTTTTAATTTCCAACATGCATGATATTTCTCTCTCTTGATTACATTTAAAACAAACACGTACGAACATGTTCGATACATAATATAATCAGTGGCGGATGCAGGAATTTTCGAAAGGGGGGGGTGCTAGCCCAGGGCAAAGGGGGGGGGTGCAGGGGGGTGCAAAACATATGTCCCGATTCAAATGCATTGATCGGCCAAAATAAAGGGGGGGTGCGGACCCCCGGAACCCCCCCTCTGGATCCGCCACTGATATAATATCTTGTTATACTTCACGTCAAAATACCAAATTTTATTGGATGGTACGTACAAAGGAGATAGTTTAACTATATCCCATGGCTCACCGGGAGACAATAATCTTTAATGTCACCCTATCGTGCAGATTAATCAAAAATCGATAATTTAAAGGACAATGCATTGAATTATTAAATAATAGTTCTTGAATAACTGGTCATTATGGTTATATATGGACTGCACACAGGACAGTGGTATTGACTAAGATAGTGATAATGACTGAGCCGAAGGCGAGGTCATTATCGCTGTCACAGTCAATACCACTATCCTACGGGCAGTCCATATATCACGATAATGACCAGTTATTCAAAAACTATTATGTTTATTTCATTGAGGAACCATGTTTCAGAAAATTCTCATAGATTTAAAATGTCCAAAGCAAACTCGAGTAGTTGTACGATTTCTATGGCAAAGAGTTAAAACCAGTCTTAGCAATAATGCCATTCATTTTAGTGCAATTTTTCAGTATATGAATACATAATCAAGTTCTCTATAATTTTATAATTTACCAAAACATATGGTAAACAATTCAACAACTTAAATATAATATTGAAAACAGGAAAATGTTTTATTGAAGGGACATCTCTCTAAACAGAGAATCAACGCCCCACCGGTCATTAACAAAAAAACCACGCCCCAGCGGTCATTAACAGACGGAAACCACGCCCCATCGGTCATTATCATGTGAAAATCCGTTAACGACCGGTTTTCTGGTCCGTTTCGTTCTGTTAATGACCGATGGAATGTATTACTGAAGAATAATGAATGTCATGTGGTCCCTTTTTATCCAACAAGAGAAGCTTATTCTCCAGCGATACGAAATAAACTTCAATACATTTAAGAGAATGCTCGTGGTATTCGATTTTGTCTCAGCACTTTTCGTAGACTGTCAAATAAAAAAGAAATTGTTTGCTTCCATCCTTTTGTTTTTCTAATAACTGTTGCGTTTTATGTGCATGGTGACATAGCTGAGGAGTTTCAATTTAAAAAAAAATTAACAATAAAAGACAATAATGATAGAACATAAAATATAATATATTAAATAACGCATAGTTGAGAGGTTGTTTTAGCAGATTAATACACCTCGAAAAATTATTGTGAACCTCGGCTTCGCCTCAGTTGTCAGTGTTTCCTCGGGGATATCAATCTGTTCTATTACAATCTCCAGCTGTGTTTTTTTTATATATAATGTCAGTATGTCTGTCCTTCAGACATTTAATTTGTTCAACTATTTTATTCTATAAAAAGCCCTGTTGAGATGAAATATTGATATCATTGAAAAGGAAAAAACATAATCAAGATGCATTACAATATTGTGACAGTATGATTTAAAATACTGTTGAAGTCTTGAATCAATGATTGTTATATTAATGCTATGATAGCTATCCATAACTCTCTTGTTCTAAGCGGTATGTTAAGTAATTAAACAAAGCCCCAATAAACATTTAAGTGTTATCATTGTGGTTACTGGGGTATTGTCTATCATTATGTATCGATAACTATTGTTTATAACGGCAGCCTAAGAGTCGTATGTATTCCTAGTGGGAATGCAATTAACCAAATACAAACACTACAATGTTGTTAATGTTTCGAGTCTTATTACAAATATTGGCTTTGTCTTATTTCGCTCGTTTGGAAATCTTTTGACAACAAAGCTTTGCCTTCCAGTATGGAGTAGAAGATATCATAATAGGTTTATTAAATGTTATCATAACATATGTGTTATTTCCGTATTCAGTTGTTTCGATTTTCTATTGACATGGTTAATAACTGTGTAAAATATAAACTTTTTTTTAAAGCAAATAGCTTAGTTGATTTAGTAGGACTTTGTTGTTTCTTAGTAACACATATGAAAATTGGGATATAGTGTGTCTTTCAATGTTGTGATGTTACACTATTAATTTATGTAAGGTTGAAGGTTGGTACCAATTAAAACGTTTAAACTCACTGTCTTTGTAAGCACATTCTTACTACTAAAATCATTAGCCTGATAACTCTAAATTTGCGAGTTCTAGTCCCACGCGTGGCAGGTGCTTTCGATTTTAATCGTAGATTAAGATACCTATTTTCTATGGTTCTATCATGGAAATCTTATTACCTTGGCCAATTTTTTTGGCCAATTGTTACGAAATAGTCAACAGTGATGAAAGTGGCGTTAAACACCAGTCAATCAATTATAGTCATAAAGCTGCTTGAAAATAAAATCGTCTTGATAAAATAATATCAATGATGAGAGCTGTTCAAAGAATCATTAATTTTCGGTGATGTTCTATTGTAACTCTGACCAGATATAAATCGATTAGACCTGGGAACAGTATATATATGTGTGTTCCTGGTTTGACTTCCAGCATGAATTCTCAACTTAATGCGAGGTATTCTGATTGGTTACTTTCTCTGTGTTACTTTGTATTGATTAACTATTGATACAAGTAATAGATGTAAATGATGTCTGATGAAAAGCATTATCGCTTGTCTCGAAAAAACTCATATTACTTTAAACTTAATATACAATTATAAATGCATACAAACTTACATTCACGAATATATTTTAAACCCGAGATCAAATGTTAAAAATTTAATACACTTGTGGCATGCATTTTTAGCTATTCGATATATTATCATTGCCAATTTACATGTAATAAAACTGTCTAGATTATACTCGATAAAATCCTTCTTTGATATATAAGTAATTTTCTATACCTTGATGTTGTTTTTTAATCGTTTGTAATACTAGTAATCGCATTTTTGTAATTTTTTGTAATGGCTGATATAAATAAATTGAAAAACCAAGTATGTCAAAAGAAATCGACCTATTAACTAAACGCACATTTTAAACAAGATGAAATTGTGTTGCCTTATCTTTTTGCAGTAAAAATAGGTATATAATTTAGACTTGTACAGTTAATTAAAATATTTCTGATTCACTATCAATGTACTATTCACTTCTAAAAACATTTAACAAAACATTGATGATGTGCTTTCCCCGTCATTAATCCTGATCTTTATCATTAATCTTGAGCTCTGTAAGTGCATTATCTTAAATATCCTATTGAACTTTAATTATGACGTCAATATCTTCATTGCGCTTTACTAAGCACCTGTTAGAAGGTCACACTGTCTTTCTGGCAACATCAGGAAGACTTTTCTATGTAGTTAAAAAAAAAACAGAGCAATGGGAATTTTGAATATTATTGAACAGTACAGCAAAACATACTCTATAATCTCTAGCACCGGACTACTCCACGGAAATCGTTTCAATTTAATGACGAACCCAGCCTCCGTTTTGAAGACCGTACATTGACCTATGATGGGTTTACATTTCTAAGTTGTGGCTTGAATTGAGATTTGTCTCATTGGCATTCATATCGGTTATATCTAATTAATATGGTTATATACAAAAGCTGAAACGAGAAAAGTTATTGCTAGTAATAATATATTTTGATAATATACGAATGTAATGAAAATTAAAACATCACATTCAATACTTTTGAAAATGCATTGTAGTCGATGTAATATGTAGATATCACGATAAAATATAGAAAAGAGTCTGTTTGCATAGGCGATAACTTAGCTATAAATACGTTTTTTTACAACAAATTTGTCAAAGCAAAAGCAGTTCATCTTTGGTGTAGACAACTCATATTCTTCGATATTCAATTCTACTATTTGCAAGTCAAAAGTATGCGTGACATCTGCGTATAACCAGCGTTTGTTTGCTTTTATTGGGTGAAACATTACGGTTAACCAAATAAATTGAAAGTATAATAAGACACAGCAACAGTGTTTATGTTGCGTTTTGTCTATTGTTTATATGTTATTTTGGTTTAATTGGGCTCCGGACTGATTTAATGAGTTTTGCAAATGATTTTCCAGTTTGTTCTTATGTTGTTCTGCAACACCACTGTTCCACCACATTCTCTATGTGCCGGTCACAATTGTGGAGCTTGTAGTTTAGTGGCTGTAGTTGGTACTTGTTAACTTTGTCATATTTGTATTTCGTAAATTGTATCTTTTAATTTTATTATTTATTTTCATTTCACATCTTTCATGTCGGTGCTTTTCATAGCTAACTATACGGGACGGATATTGTCATTGTTAAAGGCTGAATAGTGACCTATAATTGTTTTTATCTTTGTCGTTTAACTTTGATGGATAGTTTTTTATAATACAAATGTATTTATAAAAAAAACTAACATGTTTCTAATACTAACTGCTAGTTGGTTCTTATTACAAACTCCTAGTTACGAGTTAGTATGTTTAAGGTACAAAATTGTCGATGCAGTTATATTTTCTACAATTTCTTGGTAGAAACTTCTGACATCTTGTAGGTACCAACTATACCAAATGTTATTAGATATAAATAAACTCATTATAGATACCAGAATTAAATTTTGTATTTACGCCAGATGCAAGTTTCGTCCACAAAAGACTCATCAGTGACGCTCGAATCCGAAAAAGTTGAAAAGGCCAAATAAAGTACGAAGTTGAAGTGCATAAATATCTACACTATTTCTATTGATGGTTGGTAGTATTGAGCTACAAGCTAGCAGTAGGCGCTTACTACTAAAACGTTAGATCTACAAACTAATACTTTCGCCCTGTGGACACACTACTGTTCGTTTTTTGACATACATTACTGCTATACTTAAGTACAACTTAGTAATTTGCATAAGTTGCAGTAAACCAGCCAGTACGTTGTAGATATGTATCTCCTATAGCTATAGGGTGTGTATATTCTAAAAGGGGTCCAACTGCCAGTACGCTGTAGATGTGTATCTCCTATAGGGGATTCAACTGCAGTACTCTATAGATGTGTATCTCCTAAAGGGGATTTAACTGCCAGTACTCTGTAGGTGTGTATCTCATGAAGGGGATTCAACTGCCAGTACGTTGTAGATATGTATCTGCTATAGCTATAGGGTCCAACTCCCAGTACGCTGTAGATGTGTATCTCCTATAGAAGATTCAAATTTATTTGCCAGTACGCTGTAGAAGTGTATCTCCTAAAGTGTTCAACTGCCAGTACGCTGTAGGAATGTATCTCCTATAGGGGATTCCACTGCCACTACGCTGTAGATGTGTATCTCCTATAGGGAATTCAACTGTCAGTACGCTGAATATGTATATCTCATTTTGAGGGTTCAATTGCCAGTACGCTGTAGATGTGTATCTTTTATAGAGGGTTCAATTTCAAGTATGCTGTAGATGTGTATCTCCTATAGACGGTCCAACTGCCAGTACGCTGTACATGTGTATCTCATATAGACGGCCCATCTGCCAGTGCGCTGTAGATGTGTATCTCCTATAGAGGGTCCAACTGCCAGTACTCTGTAGATGTGTATCTCCTATAGGGGTCCAACTGCCAGTACGCTATAGATGTATACTCCATTAGAGGGTCCAACTGCCAGTACTCTGTAGATGAGTACCTCCTATAGGGTGGCAAACTGCCTGTACGCTGTAGATGTGTATCTCTAATAGAGGGCCCAACTGCCTGTACGCTGTAGATGTGTATCTCCAACAGAGGATCCAACTGCCCGTACGCTGTAGATGTGTATCTCCTATTGGGGATTCAACTGCAAGAACGCTGTAGATGTGTATCTCCTATAGGGGATTCAAATGCATGTACGCCGTTGATGTGTATCTCCTATATGGTACATTTAGCAAACTGCCAGTAGCTTTTTATCTTCTCAAGGTTCCAATTACAAGCATGCTGTAGATGTGTATCTACTTTAGGGTCCAACGCCAGTACCCTTTAGATGTGTATCTTCTTTAGGGTGTTCAACTGCCAATACGTTGCATATGTGTATCTTCGATAGAGGATTCAACTGACATTACGCTGTAGATATGGATATCCTTTAGGACGTCCAACTGCCACAACGCAATAGATGTGTATCTCCTATAGTGTCCAAATGCATGTACGCTGTTGATGTTTATCTCCTATAGGGGGTCCAACTGCCAGTATGCTGTAGATGTGTATCTTCTATAGTGTTACTAACTGCCAGTCGCTGTAGATGTGTATCTCCTATAGAGGGTCCAACTGCCAGTAAGATTAAGATTTGTATCTCCTATAGGGGGCCAACTGCTACTACGCTGTATATGTGTATCTCCTATAGGGGTCCAATTGCCAGTACGCTGTAGATATGTATCTCCTATAGAGGGTCCAACTGCCAGTAAGCTGAAGATGTGTATCTTATATATGTCCCAACTGCCAGTACGCTGTAGGTGTGTATCTCATATAAAGGGTCCAACTGCCAGTACGCTGTAGA
Organism: Mytilus galloprovincialis; assembly: GCA_037788925.1. Classification (NCBI taxonomy): domain Eukaryota; kingdom Metazoa; phylum Mollusca; class Bivalvia; order Mytilida; family Mytilidae; genus Mytilus; species Mytilus galloprovincialis. Next base: position 20,724,286 of record CM075332.1, read on the forward strand.
TGTGTTATTTATTTTGATGTCTTACTCGCTGTCTTTAATCTATCTGTTTTGTACTGTTCGTTCTTTGTGCATGGATCAGGCCGTTGTTGTTTTTTTATTGTTACACATTATGTTGAATTTGTTGTCTGACAGATACATATTTAATTGACAATCATACGATATCTTATTATTTTCATAATGAAAAGTACAAGATGCCCATATTAAATATGTTCAATTATTCCACGCAAAAAGAGAAAAAAATGTTTCAGGTAAAATTAGCAAATTGAGAGTAATCAAAATAATACCTGAAGCACTTGATAAAATAGCAACAATGTTATCAAAATCTTTATCTGTAAGCCTATTAAAAAGAAGGGTTAGGAACATGTCTATCCTGGTTTACATTGTTATCTTAAACAATAAGGATGTGATATGCTTCTCTATTTAATCCTGGAGATAGAGGAATACAGAAATCAATCTCTTTAACTTTTATTGCAAAGTTTAAAAAAAAAACGTATCTTTTGAAATCCGAAATGACACTGGAAACAAGCGCTTATCTTAATATATATTTGTATATTTAGAAAAAAAATCTTAGCTTCGATATATATAGAGAATTTTTCATCTATATAAATCTCCAACGGTTGGCCTTGAGTTCTTTTAAGGTTTAGTTATGTAATTCGTGACATTCAATGAACAAAGCGCTAAGAGCTAGGGACACAGTTCGTACAAATGATAAATACTATTTTTGTTTTTTTTTTTTTGGATTGCGATTTTATTAAGATACAATACATGTGAATCTTAATGATTATTATAATTCGAAGTCAGAAATTTATTTACCTAAGTATAGTATTGTATGACAATGGAAGACGTTTCCTTTCCTTATCGCCGTGTCAAAAACACTGCATACTTTTTACTCTACCTGTGTTATACGTAAAGCTAACACTCTATATAGATATTAAAATACAACACAAACTTTTTATAAGTTAGCTTAGTGATTGTCAATAATAAAATGCAATAAAATAAAAATCAGATTCAATTAGTTTATAAATCTAACAGAAATCGAATTTAAATATTTACCAAAAGCTATTCATACAACGGTGTATTTGAAATACAAATTAAGGGCATTTTTTTTAAACCTGAACTTAAAAGAAAATATTTAAAATGTTTAAATTCTTTGTAAAATGTACAAAAATAATTTCAGTTATCAAAATATCATATGCCCATATACGTCAGCTCAAACAGTATTCTAAATAGTATTTTAGTAATAATACAATATTAGTTTAGCCACTTGTAGAAATATCGAGTATCAATTAATGTTTCATTATTATTCATTTAACTTAAAATATCTTAAGTGACAGTCTGGGGTGACCACGATTCAAGTATAATTCACAGACCATTTGGATCATTTAAATTCATTTTCACATAAAAGACTCATACAAATAATTGCTATAATGTATCGAATTTTTCAGGTTTCATCATTTCAGAAACGTCTATTAACAAACAAATGTTGATTATTCCTATAAAGCTTGATAAAGTTTTTGTAATCACTTTGAAATCCTAAGTTATTTGTACAAAGTTTTCAGTGCATTAATTGGAGTTAAATCTTCTGCTACTGATAAATAGACAAATTGACATCGATTTTAGATAGTATATGTATTAAAAGTTAACCCCGTAGATTTAGTTAACAATCTAACATAGCAAGAGACAACTTCCGAATCAGGATCGTTGGCTTTCCGAACTTTCCCGAGTGACTGCTGAGTTGACGAGAGTCGGTGCTTGCTAATAATTGAGCAAGGGACTGTCAAAAAATAGTGACAACGTTGTTGTGTGAATTTTATAGTACAAGTTTAAACTCTGTACAAAAACAGCTATGAACATTGATATTGGATAAAAAAAAAAGAATATATTCTAAGATTTGATTTTTCGGATTTTTTCAGTGACGCTTACACAGTGATGACGTAATTTACTAACTCAGAATGAATGACTTTGAAGCAGACGTTAAGCCACTGTCCGTAAATGCAGTGGTGGAAACAACGCCTCTAGGTATGTAGTCAAACTTTCATTTCTCATTTATCTCATGTTAAAGAATTTTTGAATGTTTGATCCCAAATTAATACTTGATCCCAAATTAATACTTGATTCCAAATCAATATTTACCATTTATTCAAAACATCAACTCACGTTATCTAAGATTCTCAATTTTGAAAAAATAACATTTTCATTAACAATTTTAAGTTTATATAAAATCAGTTCTAAGTAATTAATAAACTCATCAATGATGACAGTTTTAAAATGTATACAACACCTACATAAAACTCATCAGAGACGCTCAAATAAAGACTCAAAATTCCGAAAGATTTTGTCAACTGCGTCTAAGTTAAGTGGGAAAGAAAAAAAAATGCATTACGAAAAATTCAACGTTTTGTAAATAGTTGTTTTATAATTATGACCAAAATCAATGATAAATCATGCCAACACATGCAACTTTGTATTTCCGATTGACGTTTTTATATAGCCGAGTCCAATCTTTTTGCACTTCCTAACACATATATTACCTTCATGCATTTAAACGTTATGATAAGCAATAAAAAATAAACTAGAATTTGAGATCATTGACTTGTAATGTGCAATTTTCGTCATCAGTTAGATTTTTCATTTGAAGCTACTACATTTAACTAAATATAAATCATACATACGTATACATTGACTTAAACTAATATTTTTCTTTAAATAAAGGATTAAAGAAAATTTCAAATCAATATGACGATTTTTTGGCGCAGATGTTACCATATCAAAACAGTTATTAAAACAAAATATATAAAGTAAAAATATTGATAATTGTAAATGTTTGTTTAGATTTTACTCGGTTGATTTTGTTCAATAACGCATCGAATTTCCGTCCAAATTACATTTGTAAGCACTGCATCCGATTAAATGAATTATCTTCTTTTTTATTTTCAGTTTTGTGTGTTTATTTCATTATCTATTAAAGCCGATTTCATTGAGTGTGTAGCGAAAGACAGAAACTTGGTTAGCTTGCATGTTACCTGAACCTTGATAAGGTATACTACCCTCCTTTCGAAATTGACTAGTCTTACAGCCAGATAAATTAGTTATCTATCGGACTAGTCTAAACTTAAAGGAGGGTACTTTACCTAACTTATAATGACTTCACGGTTCAGTTAACAAGCAAGCTAACCAAGCATTATACCTTATTCTACACACGCAATGAAATTGGCTGTAACAAACTGGTCATAATTGATATCGACTTTCCAGCTTATAACAATCTAACAAAGTATTCAACCTGCTGTAGACAAGTCTTTGTTCCCTTACGCTTAATCTGAACCCGCTCACCCCCAAGTCAAGTCGCTAATAACCATCCTTTGCAGAGATTATACAAGCTATGTCATGTATAGCATATTCTTAAACACATGAACAAACAGCACACACTTAGGTGGATAAAACTACTGGCGAGGTGTTATGCTTGCCTCTTACAACCACATAGTGTAATATTCTAGTCCCTGGAACTTTCTTTTTTTTTATTCCAACGAGTATAATATCAAAGTGCAGAGATACAAGAGAGAACGCAAAGAACCGATAGGTGCAATATGATTTAGTTGTTACTCTTGGTATTACTTAGAAGACACATGAACACAGGCACTTTCATAAGAAGAACGGTACTAGATTTATTGTTGGTGATTTAACGCCACATTTGGACTACATCGTGGCGGTCAACGATACTAGATAAATCAGTTATTGTGCTTTGGTTTACTTTTGATGGACTGGATTCTTATTAATTTAAACTTTACACCTCTTTATATTTATCTATGTATTCAATTGTAAAAATGATCAATTTCTCTTTAATGGACAAAAACTTTTCTGATATATACTATTTGGTTAAATAGGATATCAAATGATGTTTTATTTTCTTGAGCATAATTTACAAACTATAAATTGATATTCTAAATACTGACAACTATGCATTGACTTTATTCTGTGACTGATAGAAATAAGAAAATGTGGAATGAGTGCCAATGAGACAACTCTCCATCCAAGCTACAATGTAAAAAAAATGAAACAGTTATAAGTCAAAGTAATATGAGAGTTGTGCATGGTAATATAACTGTACGATACCAATTTTAGAGTCTTGGAAAAAATATGATTTTCTCTATTTCATCTAAAATTCTAAAATACGTTTCTGTAACATCCTACAAAGGCTTGTTTTATTATCACCAGTATTCGTGTAATTATCTATTCTTCAAGCATTTTATTTGATAAAGATCGTTTATGTTTGTTTGTTTTTCTTTATTACAACGTGTAAACACATTTCAAAGTCGGAATAACTTTTAGTTTGTAAATTTTCCAGTAACTTCAATTGACAGTCTTACAGTTCTAGTGTATTTGTTATTGTGCTCTTTTTCATCATGCCATTTTTTATCTCACCTTTCCATAAGCTTTTGCCATCACATGGCGTTCGTCGTCGTCCGTCCGGTGTTAACTATTTCAAACATTTTCTCCTCTGAAGCAACTGAACCAATTCCAACCAAATTTGAGCTGAATGATTCTTATTGTATCTAGAATAAAGTTTGTGTTTTTTTTTGTTCCGTCAAAAACATGGCCGCCATGGCTAAAAATAGAACACAGGGCTTTATAGCTCCAAAACTAAAGAATTTAGAGCAAATCTGACAAGTGATAAAAATGTTCATGAAGTTATATTCTTTCTATCAGCCCTGAAATTTGCAGATAAATCTAACAACCCATTGTGGAGTTGCTGCCACTAAATTGGTTATTTTAAGGAAATTTTGCAGTTTTTGGTTATTATCTTGATTATTATTATAAATAAAGATAAACTGTAAACATCAAAAATGTTCTGCGACATAAGATTAAATAACAAAAGTGTCATTTGATCTCTTAAGGAGTTATTGTTCATACAGAAAAGTTTATGTACCGTTAGTTTATCATGTTTTCTTACTTTGAAAATCTTCTCTTCTGAAACTGTTTTTGTCACTGTGGCTAAAAGTAATAAGTAGTGACAAAAAGAAATGGCTTTTGAAGAAAATATGACAGATATAAAAGACAGATATAAAAATGACAGCATTTTATGCCACTTATTGCATCTGATGAAAGATTTAAGGCGAACAGTTAAGGTGAGCAATTTAGGATCTTGTGAGCTCTTGTTTATCTCTCCTTATTGTTTTCGCCAGTTTTCTTTATTAATGCTAGCATCAATTTTTTCTTTAAAAAATGAAATAATCCTTGATTTTTTTTTCACAATGTATTGCATTTCAGATTTAATGAAGGTATAAATTTTTACAGAATGGAAACTAACCTTGAGACTTTAGTCGGCAAATTTTATTCCAGGTTTTGGAGTATTTATCAATAATGTTAACAAGTATTCAAAAACAAGATTCCGATAAATAGCCAATAGACAATTATTTACATTGCTTTACGATCAGTTGAACAAAGCACCTTTAGCTTTACATTTGAGTATGTATATTCAATTAGTTCAAAGTGTCTGTTTATTCAGCTTTTATATGATTCGGTAACTCTTAAAGAGTTTAGTACCGAACGCCAAAGAATCAATAGAATCAAGAAAAATATGCGGAAATTTGTCATGACCAGATTGATTCTGGTGTTTATAGTCTCCCTGAATTGTTTGTGCTTTGTAAGTAGTCACTGACGGGAACTAAATAAATAATTTGGAATGAATAGCTTTGATTTGTTATTTAAGTCAAATCTGAATAGTGCAATCCGAACATTGATCAACAACAAACACTTGTCAGTAAATTATAGGCCATAGATTGCAAGAAAAAAGATGCAGCATTATTTGTAAAACATACCTAAGTTTAACGTGCAGGCTATTTACACGCAACAAAAGTTACGAAAAAAAACGTTTGTACTGCTATTAGCCATTTTACAATACAAACTAGGGTGCAATAGTTTTGAGCAAGACGATAGTGCAGAAATTTCGGTTTTTTCGGGTTCAAACGGTATAATAATATAGAATAATAATAATAATACTTTATTTAGAAGCAATCGACAGCTTATAGAATATACAATAATGAATTTTACATTCTTTTTTTTTTTTTTTGACTGTTCGTCACACGTCTATTAGATGACCTTAAAGTGTCAGCCAAGCGATGTTTTAGTGAAAAAAATACACTTACACTTCGAATTTTGAAATTATCACATTTACTAGATATTACTCAATTTAGAAATAAAAACAATAGCGGAGATTGAAAAAACGGATTTATGATCACTGTGAATAAGAAGAAAAATAGGGATAACATTCGTTTCTCATTTGTGACAATTTTTTAAAGGAATCAAAAATCTTTTCAAGTTATTACTAATGAAAATTATTGTTCACTATTTACAAAAACGTTATCATAATTTAAAGCTCGTACAAATAAATTCTGTATTTTTGTTACAATTATTTGTATATATTGAATATATATATACACCAAGTCGTGTAACACACTTGTTTCTTTTAAAACATTTTCATTACCTTGTTTGCTGACCAAAGTAGGGTATTGGCTATCACACTACTTACCTTTATTTCTTTTTATTTATATATACTGTGTGATATAACAGAATACATCTCAGGATGACTTTAAATCTGGAATTGCGAATTCAATAAATACCCTTATTCTCATAATGTTTAATACAGTATTAATATATAAAAAAGAAGATGTGGTATGATTGCCAATGAGACATCTATCCACAAAAGACCAAAATGTCACAGACATTAACAACTGTAGGTCACCGTACGGCCTTCAACAATGAGCAAAGCCCATACCGCATAGTCAGCTATAAAAGGCCCCGATAAGACAATGTAAAACAATTAAAACGAGAAAACTAACGGCCTTATTTATCTTAAAAAAATTAAATATGTTTTAAAGAGAAACAGAAGATACCAAAGGAACATTCAAATCGTTGTCGAACAATTCTTGGTGCAGTTAATTACTTTTCGAAACACTACTGGCAAAAAAGAATTGAGATTAATGATTTTATTATCTTTGAAAAAGGTTAGCAGTTTTTCTAATTAATCTTTTAGAAGCAAAAAGATTAACTTTGTCTCGAATTCAGACTATTTCAGTCTTTTCGTATCTTCAAGATTATCTACCCTTTTCTTGTTTTTTTTTTTTGTAACAGATACTTCTGTTGTTGTATTCATAACTATGTCTATTTAGCTGGTGATATAAAATGTCTTATATAAAAGTGACATTTGAAACTATGGCGCGTATACCTTGTACGGTATATTTCGTATCGATTGTTCCGTACCGCATACTTGCATTGCATGTCCGGCATCAAACGCCCGTACCGCATACGCTGTATCACAAATTTGTATGGCATGTCCTGCATTAAACGTCCGTACCGCGTACCATGTATCACAAACTTGTACGGCATGTCCGGCATAAAAAATCCGGAACTGCATACCCTGTATCAAATTACATCTTGTATGTCATGACCCGTATTAAACGCTCCGTAATGCAGACCCGTCACCACACACTCTTCGTGGCATATTCTATACCATTCGCTCTAATCCATGTACTTGTATGGCATGTTCTGTACCATACGCTCTAATCCTTGTACTTGTATGGCATGTTCCGTACCAAACAAACCGTACCGCATACTGAGCCTCATATGAGAATACTATACTATAGTCTTATGTGCTAGTTAGAGAGTCGTAGGATGTGAGACATTTTATTAAAAATATATGCCCCTTGATATATTGCTGTAATTCTACCTTACCTTTTACACAGAGATATTTATTAGAAAAATATCGATTACAAATCTACTCCCATCACATGCGTTGTTTAACCAACACAAAGACAAGAAACGTTTTGTCGTTATATAGTTCTCAGTCCTTTTAACGTTTTAATATAAAAACGCCAAAGAGATCTATAGTTCTGTTAAAAGCGCCCAAATGAGCAATTGAAGTTTCTCTCTTGATAAAGTCTGTTTAGGCGTTAAACGACATTTGAAATTAATTGAATGACTAAAGAGATATTTAATTTCAAGACAACATCGTAATAATACATCAAGATATTATCAGACCTATTTATCATGGATATTATTCTGTAGTTATGATTTATCTTAAACACGTTATCCGATATCTGTAACAAATACGTCAATTTTCATTACAGAATTGTATTGCTTTAAATTGCAGTTTTATAAGTGTCAACAAAAGAAACTATACAAGGGAAAGCATTTCCGTACAATTTATTGTGAAATTGGAAATACGATATAAAGCTCAAAGATTTCCCTATTTATATAAGAGTCAGACAGTGCTATCAGAGTGTAGTTTCCTAACCAAACTCTTGATATAAGGCAAAATGCTTTTTTTCACAAATGATATTTAAATTTAAGTCGATTGTTCGCTACTTTGTTTCAAAATAATAAGCTTTTTTAAAAGAACTGTTAAAAAATGAGCACCTAAAAAGATTATTTTTTACTTCTTCGAAAACCGTGGCATTTATTCTTCTTGCGTGTGTGTGTGTGTGTGTTTTTTTTTTGGGGGGGGGGGGGGGGTCATTTATATGTTTTCGGAGTACACCTTTATGTTTAGGGACCAGATGAAGCCCGCCTCCGTGCTAGGATTTTATCGTTGTGTTGAAGCCTCATTGGTGGTTTTGGGTTGTTTTCTTCATCTGTATTTTGCCGGAAATTTAAAAAGATTTCAACATTTAATGGATGCTTCAATAGCAACAATCCTCGTTAACAATAACCCTTTCGGTTTTTCTTGTTATAAATTAAGTCTAAATCTGTGCAAAAGAAAACTAAATTTAAATGTAACCTCAAAGGCATTTTTCTTCGTATTTCCTATTGATAACTTCATTTTGAACAGCTTTGTGGTTAAACATATTCTACTTTTTGAATTATCTTTGCATTTAATTATTCAAGTTTGATCTAAAATCCAGCTTTATACAGGCTGTTATTTACGCTATACGATGTTCATTTGTCTTACATGCGTTAAAAGCGTAGTATATTAGTGACATTTGAAAAACGATTTCAGTTCTTAGAGCACTTACATCATTAATCTATTAAAAAAGCAAATTACCCTGGATTACTGACACTTTTAAAAATGAAAATGAACTCACTTAATGCACATCTGCCAAATTCTATTGAAGTACATTTTCTATCATAATGTTCGAAAGGAATGTTATTCACTTCTATGTTTAAGCTTCTATTAAAAGGATAGTAGTGAAAATCTCTAACAAAGGAACTTCCTGGTAACACATAACTCATGGTATGAATAACTAAATAAAAAAAATACTCTATTGATTTCTTTTTAAGACTGAGTGCTAATTCCTATTGCATTTATACTTCGACCTCTACTGTACTTTTAATACATTGCATCACCGGAAAAAAGATATTTATAGATCAATACATAAGCCAGCGTAAAAAGAACCATTCTCAATTGGAAGGGGGGGGGGGGGGGGGCGGGTATATATTTATTTTCTTAGGACATTACCCAAAAAATATTGGTTTCTTCAAGAATGAAAGATACAATTAATGTGTTGGAACCCTGCGATACATATATTTGGAACTTTTACACATATACCCGGCTGGGATACCAGGAAAGTGATCACAAAAGGGGAAAGTATCATTAATATATTATTTTAAAAAAACAGTAAATAATTTGCTTTTGGAGCGTATTTCTAGGTTTATTTGGCATTGGTAACACTGTCAAATTAAAGAAAGTCGTATTGTTAGAACATAAGCAACACGACGGGTGCCACATGTGGAGCAAAATCTGCTTATATTTGCGATGCATTTGCAATCAACCCCGTTTTTGGTGGCATTTCATTTGCTTAATGTTCAGTTTTCTATGATGTTATTGTTGTGTACTATTGTTTGTCTGTTGGTCTTTTTGCCATGGCGTTGTCTGATTATTTTCGACTTATGCGTTTAAATGTCTCTCTGGTATTTTTCGCCTCTCTTTTACATAATTGGGACTTTTGTATTCACTCGATCCTGGATATATAAAACATTATAATGCAGTTTGTTAATGCTTTTTGTTAGTCGAAGTTGGACCGATTTCCAATTTATGTTAATGTAAGAAGATGTGGATCTTGATATATAGTATGGAAGACCGTATTTGACCTTTGGAGTTTTTTTTAGGGTGGTTTTTTTTTTTGGCTCTATTGTTGTGTTACTTTTCCAATAAACTATTTTCAAAATATTTTTTCAAAACTATTTTTGTTGTTGCAAGCTTAATAAGAATATAATCGAGTCAATATGTTATAAAAGACTTAAAGCTTCCAACTTGTGCTTCATATTTTTACAATGTACAAATTGTAAGCAGACACAAGTTAATGAGTAGTCTTTAAATTTTTTTTTCACTTTGAAATATAAAATACAGAATTTTGAAAAAAAACAAAATTCACCTTTTCAAAGAATAAAAATTTATTTTACCGTAATCAAGAAAAATCGTTTATTCCCATCAAAGTTAATGAGTCTGTCATGATTATAGAGAGATCATCTAAATATATTTTTTTATTCTTTGTAGCAATGGAAAAGACGGAGAAGACTCCGTTTGATAATCCGGATAAAATAGATGAGAAACCGGAAGAGAGGGAGACGTGGAACAAGAAGATAGATTTCTTATTGTCTGTGATAGGTTTTGCTGTCGACTTGGCAAATGTTTGGAGGTTTCCATACCTTTGCTATAAAAATGGGGGAGGTAAAATAGTTATAGAAATTTTATATTTAATCATCGCAAAGCTATCGATTTGTTTTTCAATTTTACTGAGAAAATGTGAGCAATTTATTTGACTTATTTCAGAAAACCTTAAGATGAGGAACAGTAACAGTAACTATGTTTCTGTTCTGATTTTTTGTATCAATTTGTGCATTTATAATAAGTACTTGAGAATCTATCAAAAATGTACGCAAAAATCATGAAATTAGCATGTGAAAAGTAAAATCACAGAAATACTGAACTTGGAGGAAATTCTAATCGGAAAGTCCATAATCACATGGCATAATCAAATAACAAAACACATAAAAAAACGAATGGTTAAGAACTGTCTTTGAATTAACGGCGACATAAGTCACCTTGCAGCTAAACGTACCTTAATGAAAAATATTTCCAAAAAGAAATAAGAGAAGCAACTTGATTTTGGAAAACAAATACCGGGAATATCTAAGATACGCAATAATGTTTCCTAGCCTTGTTTCAAAATTATGTAAAACTATCAGAATTTTACATCCAAACTAGATATAAAAATGAACACAGCTTATGAAAATATACTGTTATATGTAAAAGAAAAAAGTATTTGGGGTATATATTTTAATACAACCGTTTATAAAACTACAGCAAAGTAATATTAATTAGGTAAAAGAAAATGTGATATGAATGCCAATGAGACAACTCTCCATCAATGTCACAATTTGTAATAGTAAACCATTAAAGGTCAAAGTACGGTCTTAACCACAGAGCCTTGGCTCACACCGAATAACAACTTATAAAGGGCCGCAAAAATGAACAGTATTCAAAATTAGAATATCGCTATTGTGTTAACCTTGCTTTCTGTGTCACTAAGTGGATAACAGTTATGTGTTAAAAGAGTTGTTATTGTCACTGAATTGGGAAGGAATTTGATGGTCGCAGATTTAAAAGCAATTATATATAATGTTATACTTGCTATGCATTTTGTATTTGCAGGATGTTTTTTGATACCATATGTAATGATGTTAGTAGCAGCCGGTATTCCTTTGTTTTATATGGAATTGGCTTTAGGTCAATTCAATAGGACAGGAGCTATCACTTGCTGGGGAAATCTTTGTCCTCTTTTTAAAGGTAACATGCATGGGTGTTTATATATTACAGTTTATGGATATTTAACATGTTTAACTTAAAATACATAACATTGATCTTGTGCTTGTTGACTCTATTCGGGTCTCTGAGAAAGTTAGTGTCACTCTCACTAGAAGATTTGTCCGAATAGCCGTTTTGTCTTTGACTGTCTACACGTTTGCGCGTTTAATGCGGGTGTCGTGGTGCAGAATGTGTGTTGATTAACACTTGCCTACTAATGTGAATATGACCCAACTACACAATTCAAACAAAGGACACTATGAAGGACACATCTAGTGCGGGATTGTTCCGCTATGTTGAAGACCCATTGACGGCTTTGGGCTGTTGTCTGCTCTTTGGTCGGGTTGTTGTCTCTTTGATACATTCATCATTTCCAAACTCAATTTTATTTATTACAATATGGGAATCAATAAATTAAACTAAATCTATAAGAGCGTTATAAATAAATATAACAGAGTACTTAGCCTTTTGATAAAAAAAAGAATGTACACAAATATGTTCAACGAATAAATGTTGTTAGAGTCAGATAGTTGTTAATGTGATTTAAACACTTACTAGATACATCATGCTATTTTATGTACAAACATATAATTTTGAAATACTTTTAAATCATTTCTTAATTGCTTAAACAACCATGAAATGAAGGCGTAATTATACTTACTACGTAAGTAATGTTCCGATGACCTAAAGTTAATCAATAAATCATGAAAGTTAAAGAGCCATTCGAGATAACCACATGCATGTCTTGACGAAAATAGCAATGATTGATATCTGCTTTATATCATCTTTAAACATTCCAGTTACACGTTCACCTCGCTTTAAACATTCCAGTTACACGTGTTTTGGGTAAACATGATAACATGATAGTGATCGAAGTGCTTCGCGAAAAGCCAATCATTCGATATATTTAGTGTGTATGTTTATTTTGGCATTTTAATTTATTATCGTACTCTAATAATTAACTGTTTTATTATCAAATTGTTTGGCTGGAATCGGGTGGTCTATGTTTCAAAGGTGGTCATACGCTGGGTTTTTATGCTAACAATTTTTCACAATTATTTTATCAATAAATAGTAAATAAATAATAATAGGGCGAAAGATTAGCTATCTCAAATCCTTTGAAAACAAGGATTGAACAATTTCGTTCCGCCCTGGGTAGTTCAGTAATGCCTGTTGTTAACACTTTCATGTAATTTTACTGTAATTGACTGATTGATTGGTTGTATTTAAAGCCACTTTCATCACTTTTGGTTATTTCGTGGCGTTAAGTTTTAATTGGTAGAAGGAAGAGGATGGAGTGCAAGGAGACAGCCAGCGACTTTCGACAATCCTAGTCAATTAAGATTGGAGTCGAATGATAAAGGCAACAGTAGTATACTGGTGTTCAAAAGTCATAAATCGAACCCAACTGCAACTTGCAGGATTTAAATTCACAACATGACCGGCTAGTATTACTAGATTTATTTCACTTGACTGGGCGGAGCTAAGGAAGTTCGCTCATTTAAGACCAGTCCATCTATAGACAGGAGTTTTAGAATAGCTCAATAATGAAGTGTCCAGTTATTTGTTCCATATCATACAATCAGTTCTTCTGTATATGCGTTTGGTGACACTGATTAGTGATTAGAATTCAATTTGTATTATAACGGCAATCATCCTTATCACACAAATCTTCAAATAAACTGTCCTTATGCAAATTAAAACATAAGCTCCGCCCGATCAGTTGAAATAACATTGGTAATAGAAGTAAAAACAACTTTGACAACTAGTCAACCGAGGTCAAACGAAATGAGGAATATAAGTCAGACGTTATAATTTCCTTTTTTTTTCAATTGTTCTATTATAAAACTGAAAAAATAGAAATCATTGATGGAAAGAAGCACCAAATACATTAACGCGGACACAAGGATTCAAAAGTATAAGTAAACTTCGACCTAGAATGGTTTACTTTTACAAATTGTGACTTGGATGGAAAGTTGTCTCATCGGCACTTATACCCCATCTTCTTATATCTATAGATATGAAATAATCAAAACGAAATCATGTCTTTAAGCACTTTAAGTACATTTAGACTTGGCAATAATTTAAACTCAAACCATTTGTTTGTTTAACGAATCTTTCAAGTTTCAAATTGATATTTTCATACGTATTTTTCATCCTGCAACACAATTGCATACTTAAAAAACAAAATCAACGTAAGCATCATCTGCTAGTCTCAGATATGCTGAATATTAATTTGATTTATTATCTATGCCGCTAACACGTTTATTCACAAATTTTAAACGAGCTATCTGGGTTATTTAAAAAAAAAAGTTTTTCTCATGTGAACTTGGTTTCCAACTGACAGATATTAAAACGAAAAATTAGTAGTTTGATGAAATCAATGACACGAGAAATTTTGAAATTCTCCACACTTTCAGAAAATTTCTTGTTAAAAGCCAACGTCTTGATTAATTTTTGATACGTCAGTGCTTGTTAATGGGAAATTAGAAATCTGTTTGAGTAGTTTATAGCTATTTACTGCGCTAATTATATCGTTAGCAGTTCTTTTTTTCAGTGAATGATTTTACATAACTAATTTGTTTCCAACGTTTTTATATATAATTTTTTTTTACATAGATTCATATTGATTAGTTTCGTCGTTTATTTCGATAAAAACTTGACTGTCTTTATTTCATTCATAATATATATCAATAAGACGGATAAGCTTGTAGTTTAATTTAGTAAAGACGTTCGACACAGAAATAATACAAAAAATTGAAAAGGTTTCTATTTTAGGAATATGTGTACATGCAGCTGATGTCATTTACTCAACACCCTCCCTTCAAATCTTAATCAGTTGTTCCACAAATAAGGGCAACAGTAGTATACCGCTGTTCAAAAGTCATAGATAGATACAGAAAAAAAATGGCTTACAAACTAAAACTGAGGGAAACACATCAACTATAGAAGGAAAACAACGAAAAAAAGCAGAAAAACTAGGGTGCAAACAAAAAGAACAATACGACATACATAAACGCGACCTATTAAATAACAGTTGCCATATTAACGATACAGTAAATGTCATGCGTCCGAACACTGTAAAAGGCACCATTTTTTTTAACAAAAAAAACCGTATGTAATAGTCAGACGAGAACCAGCTTAGTAGTGGAAGACGAACGAATTTTCTGAACTTTTGTTTAGAAGTATCAGGAAGGGATTTGACATATTGTTACCAAAATAAGATGTACTTTAAATACAAAAGCACAGGACTAAGTTTTTGAAAACATACTAGATGTTGATCAACATTTTCCTACACATATAGATGTAATCCAACTACACAAAACAAGCAAAGGTCGCTATGAATGACACATCTATTGCGGGAGTTTTCTCGTAGTGTTGAAGATCCATTGGTGGCTTTGTGTTGTTTCTTTGACACATTCCCCATTTCCATTCTAAATTTTAGTTATTAAAATATGACACGTGTCGTGTACCTTGAAATATTAAAAGCTAAGTAGGCTTACGGAAATATTTGTGAAAATTATGTTAATCTGAATTACAAACAATAAAAATCCTATAGAAAACTTGATTCACTGAATATGGAATGATAATGTGGTATGGTCGCATCCAGGATCACGTTGTAGCGATATGAGTGGACTGTAAAATACACAAATTCATTAAGATGACTTTAACTTCTTTAAAATTAAATTAAGTACAAAATGTATTATGTTGTCTTATTAAAATTGAACTGTATAGTTAAGCCAACGTGTGACCTTCAACAGTTAGCAAATTCATTACTGCATATACTAAGTTATAAAACGTTTCAAAATAACAAAACTTAAACAATTCAAAGGATCAATTAAAACTCCCTAATTTATCAACCAACTTTCAGACAGAATAAGCCTTATACTGATAGTGTTGGCCTATATAAGAGTCTGGATGTGGTTTACAGTATAGAAAATAAGGGCCAAATCTGCGGAATAAAGGGAAAAACAAATTAAAAAATAGGTAAAACTTAGTTTAAAAATTGGGGTGATCAAATAATGAGCAAAACATATGAAGAATCGAAAATAATGGACTAAAGAAAGGAGAAAAGAAGGACACCAAATCAAGTTTCTTCTATACATTTCGAATTCGGTTTGTATATTTAAATCTTACTTAATATTTTGTTTCTAGTGTAATTTACACATATTATTTTAGGTATCTGTCGTTCGAAATTTAACCGGATACATGGGAAATAACTTATATTTTATTCTTTTTCAGGTATAGGTTGGGCTGTAGTTTTAATTGCATTTTATACAGACTTTTTCTACAATATCATCATAGCATGGGCCCTTCATTTCTTGTTTAGTTCTTTCACAAGTGAACTTCCATGGAGTTCTTGTGGACATGAATGGAATACCGAACATTGTTATGACGGTACATACCGTGGTTCGTTAAGTGACTCAAATTCAACCAATGGGACTACTTCATTTTCAATATTTGAACCAATAACCGTTACTGCCAGCAGTAATATAAGTGCAAATATAACGACGAATGTCACCCGAATATTCCGAACATCACCTGCGGAAGAATATTTCAAGTAAGTATGTGTGCTGCTTTTTTTTTAAAACAATAGAAGATGTTTAAAAAAAGTCCCATAAGATGTTTTAATCACTAGAACATAAATATTTCACATTTAAACTGGTAATTTATACTTTTTGAAAGTTAAACAAAAGCTGTAAAACAAGGTTTAATTCACCATTTTATACATAAGGAAATGCCTGTGCCAAGTTAGGAATATGACAATTGTTTTCCAATCGTGAGAAGTTGTTATACTTTTGATTTTGCTATTTTATAAAGGACTTTCATTTTTGAATTCCCTTTGATTTTGGTATTTTTGGTATTTTTCTTTTTACGGTATCTCTCCAAGTATCAACATCATTTTTATGTTTATGATATGTATAAAAGAGGGGTGAAAGATACCAGAGGAAAAGTCAAACTCATAAATCAGAAATAATCTGACAACGCCATTGCTAAAAATGAAAAAGACAAACAGACAAACAATAGTACACATGACACAACATATGCAACTAAAGAATAAGCAACACAAACCCCACCAAATACTAGAGGCGATCCCAGGTGCTCCGGAGAGTGCTATATAAGATGCTGCGTATGTGACACTTTCTTTGACGGTTGTATTCTTAGCTCCAATTAAGTTCGAGCACAGAACAAGCAAAAATTGGAATAGAAAATATTAGAATCTCTTGGCTTAAACTAGGTCAGACAGATACTGTATCATATAAGTGTAACAAATTACTGCTATGATCGATTCAGCTGTCAAAAGATATCAATAAAAATATAAATGCAATGAATCTGACCCCATTAGCTATAATGTCATATTAACATTAATGAAAATGTAGGATTTAAAATAAAGATTAAGTGTTTACATTGAGTTCAAAATCCGCTACTCTCTTGTACGATCAACAGATTTACCGATATAAATCAAGAACACATTATGTCATATCTTATTAAATGAGATGTTCAGATATAACATGCTGACGCAGATGGCCTTCTACTATTCAATCATATTTGGAACGTTATGGAATAACCGTTTCACAGATGATATCGGATATGTTCCTCACGTCGTAACTACAATCCCTTTCCCTTTCCATGAATGTGACCTACCGAATGAGACTATTTACCGGATTTGTTATAACATGAGCAACATAACGGATGTCACATGTGGAGCAGGATCTGCTTACCCTCTTGGAGCACATAAGATCACCCCCAGTTTTTAGTGCGGTTCGTGTTGTTTTTCGTTAGTTTTATATGTTGTGTCATGTGTACTATTTTTTTCTGTTTGTCTTTTTCATTTTTAGCCATGGCGTTGTCAGTTTATTTTCGATTTATCAGTTTGACTGTCCCTCTGGAATCTTTCGTCCCTCATTTTTAAGACTGAGAAGAGTTTTCGTCATATGATTTTTGAATATTTATTTTCTTCAGCTTTTCAATCCCTTAAGTTGCCCAACATTGATCAAAGTTTGCTAATTTTTATAAGTTTCATCTCAAAACACATAATAACAATTGAAAAATAAAACCCTTTCAAAGTATCCCTTTCCTACAATGCACAATTATACATTGTCAGAGTTTTAAAATACTTTCCCTCCATTCACAATGTAAACTATTTTGATCTCAAATCATTATGATCATCTAACTAAAGTAAGTATAGTGTCTCTATTTGGTCTCATTTCTCACTGTGTTCTGTTTTTTTTTTTTTTTATTATCATGTAATTATTTTTTTCGGCATTCAATATTAAAGTTGTACAAGTTTGATTTCAGAAATGTCGTTAAACAGTCGCTGCATGAGATCACAATGAAAGACATTGCAAAAGATAAAATAAGGAATAAGAAATATTCTATGAGAAAATGACATTCAAATAAAAAAAAATGAAAATTAGTCGGAATTTCTTTCCATTTTGAACCATGCACAAGTATTTTTAATATTCATAGACTATTTTGATAATAAATATCTATATTTCAGTCGTGGTATGTTAAAACTACATAAAAGTACCGGGATTTTTGACGTCGGTGGAATAAACTGGGAGATCACTTTGTGTCTCCTTGGAGTATATGTGATCTGTTACTTCAGTATGTGGAAAGGAATTCACACATCGGGAAAGGTAACAACTGGTTTAATAGAATTGATATGTAATGTCAAATATATTCACATTACCACTTACTTCATTCTGAACTTAATAACAGAATATATATTGTAGAGAATGAACCAACTGACAACCGATACTTCATTCAGTGTCTACTTTCTGGTATCACATGTTCGTTTCTGTTAAGAATATGCATAAACTTATCATATATACCAAAATTGAAGTGACTAAATGATTATTCATTTATGGCCATTCATGTATATTTTTAATGGTATAATTTTTTAGCAGTTTTAATCTCGTTATTTTATTGCCGTTCAACGTTCAATTTTTGTGGAGATTACACTTCGTGATCTCTACGGCATCTTTTTTTCAAATCGGTCAAAAATGAAATTACTTTATGTTAAGAATGCAACAAAAGAGAACATCACATACAAGTAAATAATTTTATGAAATAATACAATGACAAGTAGTATTATACCAAAATTTGAGATATACACTATGCAGTAGTGATCGATTTTTTGGAAACACCAAATATAGAATCCTGCAAAAGTGAAACATATTATTTTGAGCTATAATATGTATGGCTTTATTCACTATCAATGCGGGTAGCTAATTCGAAGTATTTGGATTGATGATTTAAAATAATAAAGAGTGATATAATTTTAGTCAGTTACATTGATGAAACTGATTTAAGGAAAGTGCATTTTTGTATACAACTTACTCCCTGTCAGTTCAAGGGATAATGCTAGTAAATGACGATATATTGAATCAAATCTTCAGCCAAATACCGATCCTCAAGGCAAATTTTAAAATGGGCAGTACATAATAGTTATCAGGTACCAGCATTATAATTTAATACATCAGACGCGCGTTTCGTCTACATAAGACTCATCAGTGACGCTCAAATCAAAAAAGTTACAAAGCCAAACAAGTACAAATTTTAAAAGCATTGAGAACCCAAAATTCCAAAATGTAGTGCCAAATACGGCTAAGGTAATAAAATTAACGGTACCAATTTTCTTGCACCAGATGTAATTTATGCCTGGGATAAGAAAATTGTTAGTTTTTCAAAAAATTCAAAGTTTTGTAAACAGGATATTTGACCATATAATTGATGTAAAACCGACAGAATTAAAAGCTACCAATCAGCGGGAAAATGAAAAACAACCGACACAATCAGGGTGTTTATGTATATGTTGTCCAAATTTCCCGCCTTTCATCCCGGTGGACGTACCTTACAAAATCCGTCCTTTATTTAATACCGTGGATTTTATCTCTTAAAAATGCGATAATTATCATTTGCCATTAGTAAAGCAATGATTGATTAATTAATCGATGTTGAATGTGCTTTTTGATATTATTTGAATTGCCAATATGAGTTAATTAAGCGCATTTCGAACAATAATGTAATATGATTCAACATGTCGAACAAAATTATGCTTAGTGCGTAAACATGCATATGATTCCAAAGTTGTTTGAAATAATCAACAACAATTACCAACACAGTAGAAGACTACAATTTTTAGAAAACAAATAGTTCAAAAAGATCGAAATACATTTGGTCTATTGATAGTATTATCCCATGTAGAATATAGAGGGTGAGAAATTGTACAGAAAATAACATTATTCAAATAAATATTAATCGACGCGTTTCTTCTTTTTATGATTCAATGTAAAAATACTTCGTATTGGACTCTTAATAACTTTATTCTTTTTATCGTATCTGCTAAGAAATTACGTCACACGTTGTAAATTAAGGCGACGGTTTATCCCCGATGTTCGAATCTCAAAGTAACAAAAAGAAACCGAGAGAATCGCATTAACTCCAAAAGGAGCCAAACATTTTGTGTTGATAGGAATAAGCATCTCCTGTTATGCGTGCATCACCCGTCATGCGAATTCACACTTCGGTTAAAAAATGTAGACAAAAGAAAGAATAGCAGATAATACGACTCTTCTGTATATAGAGATCTTAGATCGCGAAAAAATCGCTCTTTAGTGCATTGAGACACTGATACATCGTATCAGTAAACGTATCAGAAATCAAAGCTATCCAAAACACTTACCAAATATGTCAAAGGCTATCTAATTTATGAAGTCAAAATACCCCTTTAGTGCATGACATAAACAAAAATAGAAAATAGAAAAACTACAGAAACCCGAAATCGTTTAGTCAGTTCTATTGTTTGGTCGGTTGAGTTTTATGCTATCAATTGTTTACCATTGTCCTGCTTTCCATACCTGTCAATCTTGGTTCATATATGGTCATTTCTATAAATTTCCTGTTACAAAACTTTAAATTTTTCAAAAAACTAAGGATTTTCTTATCCCAGGAATAGATTACCTTAGCCGTATTTGGCACAACCTTTTGGAATTTTTGGTCCTCAATGCTCTTCAACTTTGGACTACTTAGGCTTTAAAACTATTCATTTTGATCTGAGCGTCACTGATACGTCTTATGTAGACGAAACGCGTGTCTGGCGTATTAAAATATAATCGTTGTACCTTTGATAATTATTCCAGTTACACATATGATATTCACGGACATCATACGGTTAATGCAAACTAGTACCAAATATTTCGCTTCAAGGTAGACGGTACAATTTAGGGCGGACAGTCTAGTTGAGGTCAGACTAGATTGTTAGTCATAAATGGACCACTTTTTATATAATTATGTTCATATTGTCATTGTATTACATTTAACACCATATCCTTTGTATGCAGCCTAAGAATAATGTTCTTTTTACTAATATTGATATTTTACAGGTTGTATGGTTTACAGCTTTGTTTCCGTATGTGGTATTATTTATTTTGATGATAAGAGGAATGACACTAGATGGCGCCTGGACAGGGATTTATTACTACCTCACCCCTAATACCACAAAACTTCAGGAATCACAAGTAAGCAGGTTAAACAGTTTTTCGCTTATAACAATAAAAGCATTCGTTAAATTCCCTCCTAACCAACATAATCACTCTATCGACAACAAGGAGAAGAATACCGTATTTACTGTGAAATATATATACTACATATTTTGGAAAATTAAAATCTCAAATCTACAGAACTCCGAAGAACATTCAAAAAGGAAAATGGCAAAATCAAAAGCTCAAACTTTTCAAATGAATAGTTAACAACTGTCATATTCCTGACTAAGCATTTTCACCATCTCTTTGGTGCCGGACTTGGTCTGAGCAGAATTATTAAGTACCGGTTCTTTTATTTATTCATTCTTTTGTTGCGGATAGAAAGTAAATTTTAACATTTTTTGATTTTATTATAAAATTGTAACCTTTCTTCAGCAGTGTTATTTACCAATGAGCTGTTTCTGCAAATATCATATCTATCTTCCCATACTCGTATTCGCAGTGTACAGCACGAAAAATATGGAAAATATACGAGACAGGGACAATTAAAATCTACATTCAACCCACATTATTGAGTTGTCTTAAAAAATAGCCATGTCTTTTTTCTAAATACTTTATTTTCAAGAGATCATTAATCAAAGTTGATAATATGTTCAGAATAACATCCCCGAATGTTTTTATTTTCTTTGGTATTTTTATATTTGTATTATAGGTATGGGTAGATGCTGCAACACAAGTGTTTTTCTCATTGGGTCCAGGATTTGGTGTTTTACTTGCATTTGCCAGTTATAATGAACTTCATAATAATGTTTATAGGTAATTGATTAATATGTAGTTTCATTTCGTTTATCTTATATTTTATTTTTTTACCAATTATTAAAATAAGGTAAAAATGAAAAACAAAATCCAAGGAAAGTTTAAATCGGAGAGTCCTTTATTGAACTGCAAAATCAAAAGCTCAAACACATCAAACGAAATTGAAAGCAAATGTCATATTCCTAGCATAGTACATGCATTTCCTTGTATAGAGAACTGTGGATTAAACCTGGTTTCAAAGCTAGCTAAACCTCCCACTTGTAAAAGACAGCAATGTCACTTTAGAAATATAAATCCCCAAACAAGACACATCGAAGTCATACTGTACTTTGTTACAATTATTTAGCGTCTCTACTGTTTGGCAAATGTTATAATAACCACAGATTAAAAAGTTGAGAAGTTACCATTGACACATGAATTAAGATAGGCACATATAATGGACAGATGGAATAAGATGAAAACATCTTAATGGATGAGATAAGATGGGAATATATAATAGACAGATAAATAAAATGAGAATATATAACGAACACACTAAATATATGACATCAACATCAACATCAAATTTTTCACTTTGACAATTTTGGAAAAAAGACAACTAAGACGCTCTAATGATAATCCAACAAAAAAGAAACGGAAAAAACTGCAATTCTTTACATTTTTAAAACAGCGCATTCTTTAGAAATTTTACAAACTTTACAGATTATACATTTTTATTCTTTGAAAATATTTTTTTAACAAAAGATTGAAATAGATGATAAGAACGTCTGTTTTCACAAGTTAAATAGCTTATGTGTCTAGACTGAAAATAGCGTTTGTTCAGTCGTAATAAGCTGTTATCATATCAATTCAACCCGAAAGAAAGCAACGAGTAATTTAAGGTAAAATATAACCGATCTGATAAGTTTTGAACATTAAAAGTCAACTTGATCATTTAAAGACGGATTCTTCTACCTAAGAAAAATTTTGTTAGGCAGTATTGTTCTGGTACAGCAGATAAGTTTTCCAGTACAAGTTATATATTTCTTGTAAATAAAGGGACAACATCAGCATTTTTTCATCACTTTTATAATTATTATTATTATCATTATAAAAGTGATGGAAAAATGCTGATGTTGTCCCTTGATTTAATCATCATTATTATTATTATTATTAGTATACCATCAAAAGTAAATTGATTTGCTTAAACTTCCCAACATTCACATATTTTGAATTCCTCAAATTATGAAATTAGTAATTTACGAATCAATGTTTTGTTTTATTCCCTTTATGCACTAATGTTTTTTTTAAACAATATTACTTTAAAAAAGATATATAGGTTAATGCATTGTAAGTGATTTAAATCACCAATTCAAACAAAGTTCACCAATTATAGATTAAATACCCATATTCCCGGGAACTTAGAAAAACAGTGAAAAACCAAAATGTTATCTTTAGAATCACATAGACTGAATGAATGTTAATTGTTAACGATTAATTTGTGAGCATTAATTCAACAGCAATAGTGATCACAATGATACAACTTTTAATACAGACAATATTTTTCATGTTAAAACATATAAAAGCTAGTTGTCCAATTGTTTTCTCTTTAAGGGTGATAATGGCTATTTAATTTCAAATTCTATTGTCATGAATTCTTTTTCATCTTAATGTTTTCCTCTGGAAACTATAGTGCTCTCTCTGCGTCATTGGTCGCGGAAAATACAAATATTTATATTAGTTTAGATTGTTTTGATATATCATATACATATAAGTAATTGAAATCTATTAGATGGTAAGTGCCGTCTTGATAATAACTTTCATTTGCAGACTCGGGTCATCTTGACAAAATATTTATTTGTTTAAGTCTTTTCTTCGGCGTACAATCATATTATGCTAGCCTAATGATATATTAACTTTGAAAGATTGTTATACTTAAGAATATGCTATTTGGGAATTTTATATAATGATTAAAAGAGGGGCGAAAGAAACCAGAGGGAATTCAAACTCATAAATCGAAAATAAACTGACAATGCGGTGGCTAGATAAAGAAAAAGACAAACAGACAAACAATAGAACACAAAACAAAACATAGAAAAATTAAGACTAAGCAACACGAAACCCACCAAAAACTCGGGTGCTCCAGAAGGGTAAGGATTAAGTTTTGAAGATACTACTGGTCATCTTGAGGATAAGTAACTTTTATTAATATCACCGATCGTCAGGATATAAATAGTAGCTTACCAATGTTCAAATCTTGTAATATTACGACGATATAATACCAATCAAGGGAATTACGTTACATGTATGTTTCATTATAATACGGTATTTTGATTGGCTAACAGCAATCTCGCGTCATTCTGAAATTAACCTTCATATTAAAATTAAATGTATCATTCATGATGACACTAGCTTCCAGAATGATGTGCACATGTAAAACAAAAAGAAAGAAAAATAGAAATCGTGTTTTCAAGATGCTAGGGGAAAAGGCAATTAAAAGTATTGAATACTTCTTTAAAGGGGCACTTGCTGTCAACTTCATGTTCATCGATTTTAATCAAATTCTCATATTTTATTTATAACAATGTAAAACATTTATCCAAACTATAAAGTCTCAAATAAATAGAAACAGGGCACGAACATGAAAATACGTAGCTTTGTTTCGTGTATATTTTAGTCCAGACGTCATCTAATTAGTTATTGAGTTGACCTCTAAAGTCATGCGATGACCATATAAGCGATGTAAACATAAATATAGATATAAATAGATTAAGCAAACTCGTGCTGTTGGATTATTCTAAGTCAATTAAATTTCATATTATAGATGAAAAATAAATGTTTATCATCGTTTTTATCTGTATAGGAAAGAATTTTTGTGGATCGAATCAGTCAATCAAATGATTTATCTTTGTTTCACTTTCAATGTTGACATTCTTTTCCTTTAAATAACTTTACACATGCAATTCACGTGTTATCCATCTCAGGCTAAGGGGTTAAATTGGAGTTCACATAAATACGGATCCAATTAGGCCGAATTATTCACTTGCAAGTGAAGAATTCATAACCAATGTTTTTTAGCTCATTTTGACAAAATTGAACCATACTGGCTGCTAAAAGCTAATTATTATTTCACTATTTGCATTTCATTCTTGATTGAGCAAAAACATAATATCTTATTTTTTATACATCTCGTAGGTAGTGGCCCTTTAAGTAATTCTATAAGGTTGTAAAAACATTGCCTTTGCGCACATTTTTCCTTCAAAATTTACTTCGGTCAAGGCTTTTACATTCCAATAAGTTTACAAAAGTAAGCAATCAATTTTTTTTTTCTCGCGGTTAATATAATTTCTTCTGCACATGAGATATTAAGTTTTCGACAAAAAACTATGCTCCGTTTTAATTTACCAAATTTTCTTTTTGCGTCTCGGATTTAGTTTAATGCAACGAGTTCTAAATTTAATTCTTATAACCTTTCATTTATTTCCTAGATTTAACATATAATCATAAACTCACTACTAAAACTGACGTATTTATCCAATTATCAGACAAATATATTTGTATGGTGTAACTCCAATTTCATAGTCAATTTTAAATTGAAGACTTACAAAAGAGATGAAGCAATTTGTTTTAAATTAATGTGCAAGAGTTTACTGGTTGCAGCTATGTTATGATCATTGCTGGTCTAATTTTAACCGATCCAATCTATTAGTGAAGAATCGTTAGGATGTCTCGTGCTTCCGGAATTTGAATAAAATGACCCCAATTTTGTTTTGATAATGGTAATTGGTTGGAAATTGACTTCGTTAATTGGTACTTAGATCATCAATGTAATGACATCAAACAAAACTCGGAGAAAATTGCTTGTATCTTACCATTTACAGTTTAAGTAAAAGGATTCAAATCAGAAACATACATAGAACCAATAATACTAATTTAAGATGACTTTATTGCGATATTTTTTTCCTTACGTTTCACAAACCAAACAGAGATATCAATGAGTTTAAGGTATATTTTATCAAATTGAAATTATATTGTAAACACACTGATCAAAGGTACCAGGCTTTTAATTTTTACGACAAACAACCGTAAGGTCTTCAAAATACTCACTAATAACGCACGGATCAAACAATTAAAAGTCCAAATCAAAGTAAGAATTTGAAGAACAACGAGAACGCAAAATTTTAAAAAAAGCTCGCCATAGTGATAATCCCATTTTGAGAGCCAACATTAACATTGGTATGAATAAATTGAAAGTAGGGTATTCTGAGTTTGAGAAAGAAACTAAAAGACACAAAACCATATCTACATGACGCTAGAAAGATTTAAATGATAAGTAATTGTCTATACAGTATGACAAGCTATTAATTACGCTTGTCAAAAGAAAGTGCAAAATTTTAACAATGAAAGGTTAACGTTATAAGGAAAAAAAAACATTTATATGTGTTTTAATTGCAGACTTTTGAATATATTTGAATGCATAAACGCTATTAGATAAACATAGTCATTCTTAAAGTGAGTTGGTGTATTCATGTAGGCGCCTGTTGTTCAGTAGTTGTCATTTATTGATGTGGTTTATACGTTTTCTCATTTTTTCGTTTATATAGATTAAACCGTTGGTTTTCTGTTTGGATTGTTTTATACTAGTCATTCTGGGGCCCTTGATAGTTTGCTGTTCGGTTTGAGCCAGCTTCGATCCGTGTTGAAGGCCGTACATTGATCTATAATTGTTTACTTTTTATATATTGTGACGAAGATGGAGAGTTGCCTCATCGGCACTTATACCACATATTTTAATTTATATATAGGTAATAGTCAGAACAATTAGCTATGTGTTCTTAGCTAATGAAACGACAATTGTTTTTTGAATGGACAAGTCCAGTTTAAACGCAAATTATTTGTACTAGTATTTACCTTGTATTTATATATATATTCTCGGTTTTGTTTATTGTGGAGAGAAACGTTTTTCAGTTACACTCTACTTACAATTAGAAATTAGCAACAAAAGAGGGTCGGTTGTGCACAAAAATTTACGACAAAACAGATGAGTTCAGCTTTCCAATTTTAAACATTCCATGTAACAACATTCCAGCAGCGTTACATACGGTGTTCATTCTCCCAGTTGATATATATAGTGCTCGCATTACATATTGAAAGAGGGTTGCTGCTAGCAAATTTGATTGAAACATGAGTTCTGAGTGATGGAATTGAAATTATCCTTTTGAAAATTTAACGGAATCTTACACGATTTGGTTGACCGTTGTGGAATATATGTCTCACAGATGAGGACGGATGGTTTAATTATCGTAACCATAATCCCTTCCTCTTTTCCTTGAATGTGACCCAACGAATTATGCATATTATGCTAATCAAGGATTTTGTAATGAAACGAGCAAACGACGGGTGCCACATGTGGGACAGGATCTGCTTACCCTTATGGAGCACAAGATGTTTTTGTTGCTCAGTCTTTAATTTTCTGTGTTGTGTTTTGTGTACTTTTTGCTAACCTTTTTGTCGTTTTTCGTTTTCCTCGTGGTATTTTTTCCTTTTGTTTTTAAACTTTTCAATTACTGAGTTAGTATGCTCCAATTTTGCCTCTCTTTTGCATATTATATAATCCACGTTTAATATTTAGTAGAAGGTATTGGTTGTTGATTTAAATTGTTGACGTGTTTATGTGGATACATTTCTTTTTCACAATATGTATTCAGATAAATCATCACAAAATAATATAAGTAGAAACAAGAAAACTTGCTTTAACAAATCTGTCTCCGAATATACAAATAATGCACGTTTTGGTTAAAACATGAATATTGGCACGATCTGCAATTTACATATAAATCTGAAAAAAACTGGTATCAAGCTATTCTAACTTTAATGGTTTTTTTCACACTTGTTTGTTTTTCTTACAGAGATGCTTTGATCACAAGTGCAATTAATTGTTTGACTAGTTTTTTCTCCGGCTTTGTCATCTTCATGATACTAGGATACATGGCTGAAAAGGCAGGCGTCCATATTTCTAGTGTTGCCCAAGAAGGTAGGTTTTATTGAACTGTCTGTCATTACTAAAGTAATGCAAGGGAATGATCTTTATACATTTCTATTTAAATTTACACAAAGTGATAGCAACAAGCATCAGTGGCAGTATTGTTCGAGCTAGATTTCGTCAAGATCAGAATTATAAGTAAGATCATGAAATCACATCGGCCATTGTATACCGTATGATATGACTATAGAGTAGAGGTTTTTGTTTTGCACATATAATTATTTTTTATGTTAATTGACATTTCTTATATCATTATATAAGAAACCTTAAATTTATCACAAACATACCATAATCAAAATGATACCATATATACAGTAAACGATGGGGAAAATTCCTTGAAGTTCGATTAATACTCTTAAATGACAATAAAGCATTTTGCCGAAAGCTCCGACATTGTCATTAACTTCTTAATTGAAATATGTTTTTATCGTCAAAAACCATTTATATTCAAATTGTAAATTATTTTGAATAATTGTTGTATTTAATATGAGTATATAATATCATGTTGATATACGTAGATTGCGGATTAAAAACGGTACATATTAGAATAGTCTGCAAATCACAAAATATTGGTCTTAATATATTTTTCAGTTTAAAGTACTGCCATATAGGTAATTGAAAATGTGAGGCTATCGTCAACAAATCTGCAATTAAGAACGCAATACCACAAAATAATACAGTTAACTTAAGGATCAACTAAGGTTAAAGTGTGGTATTGTGGCTTTTTCTATGTACAAATATTGTATTGCTGTGGATTTCAACATATATCTTCTTCCGAGTTTTGTCTACTATCCACCGGTAGAACAATTCATTAGACAAAGAGAGGCAACAGTTGTCATTTTTATGTTCAAAACATGTCATCTATTTGCCTATTAACAAACCAACAGAAAAAAAACCTCAATTGGTAGGTCGGTCCAATAAGCTTTTCCTGCTATGCATCATCCGACGACATGCTCATCACGACATATTAAACACATTAAACAAATGGGAACATGACACAATCGGTAGAGTTAAAGATCCTTCAGATATAAGACCTCCAAAACTTGTCGCTCCAGTGATAAATCATAGACACTCATACCCCAATAAAAGGTAAACAGTAATTACTCCAAGTCAATATTGTATTTCTTTTTCCTTTTATTCAAATTCTATTAATCGATTGATGTGATGATGATCTACTGACTTATTTGTATTGCAGGTCCTGGACTAGTTTTTATAGTTTACCCGGAAGGTATAGCAACATTACCCGGTGCACCATTTTGGGCCGTTATATTTTTCTTGATGCTTCTCACTCTTGGGCTGGATAGTTCCGTAAGTAAATTAATGTAGCAAAATAGCAGACATCAGTTCAAAGAACACATGTGTATTCTTACTTTGATTTCAACGCAGTATGTTCTTGAATCTGATTATTTTTTTAATAAAGAATTAAAACAACTGTCTGTATCCTGCCATGTACGTCATGTTGTCTCATTTTAACACTTATTACGATTTCTGCAACAGCTTTACATACAGAGTTTATTTCAAAATTTAAAAGATATATTGTTAGCTTGAAAAATAGTTGTTGCCGCGAAAACGATTTAATCATAAAATTGAACAATAAAAATGATGAAAAATTACACCGACACACAAAACAAATTACAAATGAAATTAGAATATATTTCTACGAGTGTGCAGTCTCTGTCTACGTAAAAAACTCTTAAACCATTAAAAATATCCAAATTCTGTTATTCTTATGATGCACATAATTGTCTTTCAGCTTATAGAAGAATAAAAATAGTTTTATTTTTCAATCAAGACGCCCATAAAGAGCAGACTAATAAATACAAATTGCGATATATACATATGATTCACATTGATTTTGTTGATTATAGTGACGAAAAAAATAAAACAAAATAAAAAGAAAACGTGACACTTTTTCTTGTTTAACATTCTTTGTAGTTTGGAGGTTCAGAAGCAATCATTACAGCCTTATCAGATGAATTTCCAATATTGCGGAAACACAGAGAGTTGTTCGTCTTCTGTTTGTTTGCTCTGTACTTTATAGTTGGCCTGGCGTTTTGTACAGAGGTAAGTATGACAAATCAGCAACCATTTTGTGTGAAGTCACATGTTTAAAATCTTCGTTATCCGGGAGTGCAATATCAAATGCAACTGTCCAGAGCCAACAATGTTAAAAACCAGGAGGTTGAACGTCCTCCAAATAGACTCTTAAATAAGGTGCATGACAACCTATTCCTTACTTTACTTTCCAGAATCAAATGTTGAGTTTGTGTGTTGATGCAACATCGCAGTTTTAGTTTTAAATATCCTTTAAATGGGCTTTTCAACATAGGTTAAGTCCCCCACGATAGCGAAATTACCGCAATCTTGACTATTTGATGCAAAACAATGTTAGTAAAAATCTACAGAACTATCACATGTGAAAACAAGAGTCGTATTACGAGTTTATTTTAGAGATGAGCCTATAGTATGACGACTAGAAAGATGATTTTTTTTAAAAAAAATTTTAAATTTTAACGACCTAGTCCAATTTTGTTGAATGCATGTAGAATTGAGTTTGATAACACAAACCTCTTTTTTTCAATTTTCAATTTATTTTCTTATTTCCGTATTCACAAACACACAAATTCCTACATGTCTTCTAATGCTCGATGTCTTTTTTAACGCAGAATTTGAGATTCGAAACTAGTAAATTCTTGTATATGATGGTCTAGTTTGATACGCAGAAATTTAGAATTAAATTATTAGAAAACTTGTTTTATTTCGCCAGAGGGGACATATGAGTTTTTGATTAGAACTAAACAATGGACTTACTGCTCAATCTTTCGTTTTTATGCTATAATTTGTCATCTTTCCCTATAAAAAAATACCAACTCCAAGGAAAATTGAACTCGGAAAGTCCTTTATGAAAAATAGCAAAATCAAAAGCCGAGGCACATCAAACGAATGGAAAACGACCGTAGTATTCCCGACTTGGTACAGACATTTTGTCTTTTTATGTGGTCAAAAAAGTGTTATTTTTGGGGAATATTGCTCATTTGGTATAGCCCTACTTTATATGAAAATTAAGAGTGCATAGTAGAATTCGATTTGTAATTACTTGGGTTATACCAAGACTTATCGTTTTGCAAATATGTGTCCAGTTATATGTTACCAACTTCATGTTTAGACAATGTTCTTTACAGGGCGGAGTCCTTGTTGTGAACTTAATGGATAATTTTCTTTACAGGGCGGAGTCCTTGTTGTGAACTTAATGAATAATTGTCTTTACAGGGCGGAGTCCTTGTCGTGAACTTAATGGATAATTTTGCTGCCGGATATTCTATATTGTTTGCAGTTTTCTTTGAAACTATGGTTGTTTCTTGGGTCTATGGTAAGTTATGAATCATGGTTCATATTTGTACATGCTGTTCATTTGAATGATCTTTCAAACAGTTAAATGCGTTTGCTTCATTATTTGTAAATCTTATTTCTTTTCTTCTTCATTATTAATTAACGCTTTTGTTTAACAGCAAATACTTAGGCTTTTCTACCTCAGGAAAAGATTACCTTAGCTGTGTTTGGCAAAACTTTTCGGATTTTTTGGTCCTCTATGCTCTTCAACCCCGTACTTTATTTTGCCTTCTTAACATTTTTTTATTCGAGCGTCACTGATGAATACGCGCGTCTGGCATATATATAACATTTCAATCCTGGTATCTATGATGATTTTATTTAATTAAATATCAGCCAATAAAATTTTGGAGTAAACCTGTTTTTAAACCGCTAAACCTCTCATTGAGTCTCATCAAATTCCGTTATATTTACAACAATGCGTGAACTAAACAGACATAATAAATAAAATAATCAAAATATGGGTACAGTAGTCATCATCGTGTAACAATTTTAAAAGGAACAATTTAACAGAACACAAAAAACATCTATCTACAAACACGTCCATTGATTCGCGTGTCTGACGTAAATATAAAATTTCAATCCTGGTATCTATGATGATTTTCTTTAATTAACTATCACCCCATTATGAAATCCTACATTTTAGAAAAAGTTGCTGTATTTAGTACAATTAGATGAAGATTATTATTGCGTTCCATGTCTCGTTACTCATATGCACCTGAGGTCCATCATGTGTTTGAAATGTTTGAATAGTATAACAGGTCGTAAACCATGGTATTCAAAGTTTTAATTAACAAACACGAATTAAGCCATACCAATACGTTGAAGACAATATTGACAATATTGGATGACGTCATTTATTTTAAAAATCGATTTGATAATGAACGTTTTCAATTTAGTACAAACAATAGCCTTTGGTCACCACTCCAATGTTGTTAGACTTTGATATTAACGTTAAAGAAATGTTTTTCTAATTATATGAATGTAATATTGGTGTTTCGTGACGACATATACAATTAGTTTCTTGTTTAGTCAACAATACAGATAGTGTCATATGTAAGTATTGTTTCCCCGAAGAGAAACATTTCATATACCTCGCCGTAAACATATTGCATAACACAGGAATAAGTGCTAGTGATGTCAGTCATATTAAAGGTTGTAACATATCAAACTATGTGATTGTCTTTATTATCAAGTAAAGAAATTCTTATATTGTACCTTGGTAGCATTCCCTTTTGAAATAAAATTTTATTTCAAGTACAAAATAGAAAATGAAGCAGTCGTCCCTTTGCGGTATTCAATAAATGAAACAAAAGTGAATCTTTTCTTCCATTTTGCTCTGGATACTGTTGTCTGATCTTGAAGATATTTTTTTTTCTCATCACATGCATACCCTTAAATTGATGGGGCTGACGACGGAATGTAGGATCCTTATACCTTACATCCTGGTTGGATGAAAATTTTAATATTTTACAAGAGGTTGTATTGAAACGTACACGGATCCAATTTGAATTACTGCGATTTATTTTGTTCCCATTGTTATTAGTCTGCTTATACCTGCAAGTCAATACATTGACATCGGTATACTACATCAAGTTATATTAACAAACTTCAATTATGGATTTTTTGAAACAACGTAGTGAAAACATAAAAATGATTGTCAACAAACACTGATGAACGTTGAAGTCAGTGTCAGACGCAGAAAACTTCTTTTTAAATAATTCCGCGTCATAGAAATATTGTGATAAAAGTCAAAAGAGACCACCCGACATCTGAAGTCGATAATTCATACTTGGTACTCAAATTAAGAAAATCACACAAATGATTGGACTGAGCTAAGCAAAATACTTATTCGCATTACAGCTTTCTTTCCGTTGACCAAAGAATGAATGAAAGATGAATTCGTGGGTTTCAAATGTCAAATATATAATGCCTATATTGTACAAGGCATTTCTGTAGAAATTCAAATATTCAATATTGTGGTGATTGCAGGAGTTGGCCGATTTTCTGGTGACATTGAAACCATGATTGGACATGGACCTGGACCTTACTGGAGAGTCTGTTGGATGGTGGTTGCACCACTTTTCCTCCTGGTAAGTGATCTTTATCTTCATATCTCGGTCATGACTGTCTTACAATTATGGTATTGGTACCATATAAATCTTTCAAAATTGCTTACTACTTTTTGATAGTTGTTTATGTTTTTTTGTGGTTGTGATTGATTTTTATGCCCCACCTACGATAGTAGAGGGGCATTATGTTTTCTGGTCTGTGCGTCCGTTCGTCCGTCCGTTCGTTCGTTCGTCCGTCTGTCCCGCTTCAGGTTAAAGTTTTTGGTCGAGGTAGTTTTTGATGAAGTTGAAGTCCAATCGATTTCAAACTTGGTACACATGTTCCCTATGATATGATCTTTCTAATTTTAATGCCAAATTAGAGATTTTACCCCAATTTCACGGTCCACTGAACATAGAAAATGATAGTGCGAGTGGGGCATTCGTGTACTGAGGACACATTCTTGTTGTTTGATATTTTTAAATTCACGTTTTGCCTTTTCCGTTTGGTTTATAATTCGCAATTCTTTATGATTATCATGATGAATAAAAAAGGAAATAGCAGAGTACCGCTGTTCAACAGTCATAAATCTGTTTTACTGAAACAAATCCGGGTCACAAATCAAAACTGAGGGAAACGCATCAACTATAAGAGGTAGAAAACGGAACAAAAACACGGAACTCCTGCAAAAACAAACACCAACATCCATAGAAATGGACTGCTAGTATGTGATAACAACTTCCATATGAAATTAATGAACCTGGACCTTACGATGACATAAATGAAAAAAGATATTATAGTAAGTATTAAAACGGATAATAGCATTCGCAAATAAATGAAAAAATATATTATAGTAAGTATTAAAACGAATAATAGCATTCTCAAAAACACGTAAAGATAAAGTTTATTTGTTTAAAAAATTTATGTCAGTAATTTCAATTTTTTTCTTGAAACAGGTGATCATGTTGTATGGTGTAATATCATTCCAACCAATCACATATGCGGATTATGTCTATCCCGATGGAGCAAATATCATTGGTTGGTTTGTGGCTGGTTCCTCGGTCATATGCATTCCATTGTTTGCCCTTATAGGATTTTGTCAAGCAAGCGGGTCACCAGTAGAGGTAACTATGACAATTGGGTTTTTTTCAAACGTCAGGAATTTTCACAGTAGTTTGACACTCATATAACTGTCAATCCCCAATTTGAGGACATATATAATACACATCAAGTACCAGCAAATGTAAAACTCATGTAAAAAACACACCATTTGCTTGTAATGATCACAATGTTACAATAACGACCACCTTAATTTTTCATGAAATGAATAAATTGCTTTTTCCCTTTAATTTTTAAAAACATTCTGAAGAGACTAATAACATAAAATTGCCAAATAGTTTACGTTTAAAAAATACTTTAACCAAAAAAATGGCATCATCAATACCAACATATTTGGTAGTCCAATCTCCTACATTGTTTTTTATATTAGATCAATAAAAAAAAACCTGATATGAACTGTAAGAAACAATATCCTTTTTGTAAAAAGTTATCTTTCTTGGAGCATATTTTAGATTCTACAGATTCTAAAAGAAAATACATGTAGCAAAAAAACAAAGGTTAGGCTAAACATGAAAGTTTTCGGTAATACATATAAAAATATTCCATGTTCTAGATTTCATAGTCTTCAAACTTTACTTAAGGCGAAGTGTACGTAATTAAACTACACAATGGATTTTTTTAAAAGTTTACATGTAGATTCTGCTTGTAAAAGTAAATCGGAAAATAAAATAAAAAAAGGGGGTAACCGTTTTCGTTTTTGAGATACGAGCTGTTGAAGTTAACAGCATCATACACAAAATTACAAAGGATATATAGGGAAAATCGTGAAATTCGGCAGGAATTGTTACATTTCCAAGATTTTCTATTATATTAGACAATTGATTTTTTTTTAAATTTATGAGACGATTCTAAAATGTCTGAGGAATCGATTGGTGCAAAGAAAGTCCTTAGCAACCGTGCTAGTTTTCAAGCTATACCCTGTTAAAGTTGAATCTCGAGTGTAAAAAAAAACCAAAAAACAACGACAACGTTATTGACGTCGCCGCAACAGTTACGACGCTTCATATAGTCCTATACTTGTATGAAATATAAACCGTTTTGTTGGAGTTCGTGTTGCTCGGTCTTTAGTTCTTTATGTTACGTTTTGTGTACTATTGTATTGTATTTGTCTGTTATATTCGGGTGCGTGCGGAGATCGCCAAGCTAGAAAACGGTTGATATTTTCTTCGTTATGAACTAGAACTATTTTCGAACTTGGTGCCTTATTTTTTGTTAAAATCTAAACACTGCGACGTGTTTTCAAAATCTTTGTTCCCATACAAATTCATTTCATCAAGGTCTCTTCTCAGAATATCAGCCATCTGTCTGGCACAGGATAACAAATCAATATTTAAGTAAATTTAAGTTGTGTGGTAATTCTTAGTACATTTGGGTAAATTAATCTTATCTTTGTGCCGCATAAGCATCTCTATAATTCAACACATCCCTGAGCCACGACATTATATATTTTATGCATTGCATGCGCTTCTTTTTATCACAATCAAGATCGGCTAGTAACCGTTATATAACTTTACACGTCTGAAGACGAATATTTGCGTGAAACATTTTTGTATGATTTTTATTTCTGGAAATCAATCTGAAATCTACAACAGTCCATTTCCGAAAGTCGGGCTGGACCTTTACTTTTATGTGCATTCGGGATTTACACAAATTGTAACCCGAATAATTCAGTCGTATTATTCAGTTGATGTACGAATGCTACATTTCTCGTGTGGGAGAAAATTGGACATGGAAAAGGCTTGAATTATTCGAGTTACTCAAATTGACAATCGGGAATATATTTCTAGCTGTTCGGAATTCGCGGAAACAAATGATTGTTTTTCGGCATTACGGTATTGAATCAATAGAGATACCAATTATTTCTTTTAACAAATTCGAATACCAGTCAGTTTATAGGACTTCAGTTTGAAATAGGGGCGGCAATCCATTCATTTTATCCAATCAATTGGAAAAGGAGGGGTCAACATTGATAGTAAAAAAACCTTGAAATATTCGATAAAAAACGTTGAATGTAAATTATATGAACTCCAAAGTCTCATATTATTAGACAAGTAAACCACAGGCTTCTCAATTCTTGTATGATCATGAACTATGTGAAAACCTAGAGCTGACCGAGTGCGAGATCCTCATGGATAATCATCGAGGTCGTTAAACACCCCTTGCAGTAAACTTTGGTTAAATTTAAAAAAAAAAATCGAAATGTAATAGTCTGAACATATTTCACCTCTCATTCCACTAAATATTAAATTGCAGTTACAAGTATCACAAAACTTCCGTGACCTCTTTTCTTTAACCATAATAGAGGGAGGAGGGAAGGAGGGATCCAGATCCCGAAATCCCGGGCTTAAAAACACCCGATCCCGGAGTTCCGATAAAGGTCCTACCCCTCCCCCCCCCCCCCCCCCCCCCGTAATTCTATATTCTATTCATTCATAATCTTGAATTGAGACTTGGTACTTCAAAATTGCATTCTCTAATTTTGAATGATGCACACAGGCACAATAAAAAAAAACAGATTTCGCGATATATCTCTTCGAAATTGGAATTTGTGAAAGAAGAAATGACATGTTATATTTTATCTTACATGTGTACTTTCAATTTCAATATGGTTCTAAATTTAGATTTAGTTTTCCCATAAATTGCGGACGGAATAGAAGACACCTGTTTATTTTCTGCACATGTAGAAAAAGTTGAAAACTGGGAGTTGAATGACGTAATTTTTACTTATTTTAAGATAAATGTTAGAGTGAGACAATTTTTAAGTTACTGAGTAATTTTTGGGGCATAATTTGTTTATTTTAGTTTGTTTTCCGTCTTTGTTCTTCCGACTGGTAAGTTTTGCACTAGTGGTCAAATTATTTTCTTGGTATCGTCTGATTTCTTAAATTTTCAATTGCACAGAATACGAACATTTCAACGTCTTTTTAATTAAACAATTAAATTCACACGTCTTTCATTAATTATTTGTAACCTATTATAAAACTTTACGTTGAGTACTGTGTTTTTCGTTCAAGACTACGGCTTTTTAAAACGATATTGTTGGATCAATTCAGGTTTCATTTTAATTAATTTGATATCAATAGAAGAAAAATTGTTACATATTTATTTGTTTATTTGTTTATAATTTTGTTGTGAGGCGTTTTTTCTTTCTGTTGATATCATAAACACGAAATGCCTTCTCCTACGCGTCTAAAACAAAAAAAAAACAGTGTTTTTAAGTCAGGCTGCACACAGAACAACGTACAGAATGCTGTGCTTTCTAATTGGAGTTATTTAGATAATTTCTATGAGGTTTAAGACAGCACAGGCGTGCTTGTTGGATTCATTATAGACCGCAGCAAGTAGTTTCTCTTTCGTGTGTCCTTTCTTGGAGTAAGGGAGATAACTTGCGTAACTAACGACGAACGTTTTTAATCCCGTATTCCGCTAGAGGCGTGCAATTACGTACACTTCGCATTAAGTGGTTATAGAAAACAATTAGCTTTAAAGATACACTTTTAAAGAACGAGTAACATGGGAAAATCTGTATAGTATTACAGCCGATTTCAATGAGTATGTAGCTTAAGGTAATATCATTGTTTAGCTTGCTTGCTAGCTGAACCGTGAAGTCATTGTAAGGTAAGATATACTACCCTCCTTTCGAAGTAGCCTTGTCTTACAGACAGATAGATTGGTTACCTGTCGGACTAGTCTACTCTTAAAGGATGGTAGTTTACCTAACCTAACAATGACTTTTTGGTTCAGCTAGCAAACAAGCTAACCAAAGATATTACATTTAGCTATATACTCATTGAAATCGGCTATTACTTAATATGAAAATAACCTGTATTTGTAAAACAGAAATCTGGAGTTTGTTTTGGACCCAAAACACACACAAAAATATTTTGTTAAAGAAATTGGTATTGGGCCATGACGCAGTATCTTTAAGATTTGCATTTTTTATTATGCACTCAATTAACTTTTCTTTACAGAGAATACGTTATTTACTTAAACCAACAAAAGACAGAGACAATTATATCAAAGCAACATACAATGACGTCAGAATGAATGGCGGGGCAGACGTTGGAGGAGAAGGTGTATAACTAGTCATAAGATAATCATCACGTGACTGCCAATTTACATATTCATTAAATCAGTATAGAAACCTCCCGTTTATTGATTGATCAAATCATATAATTATGTTTGATATGAATGAGCTCAGAGCATACTTACTGATAGTATTTGGTCAATCATGAAGATGTGAAAATAAGATTTATGTGAAAACGAGAATTACATGTTTGCATCAAATAATATATATGGTAGTTCTGTCATGCTAAAGTGTTTGCATGTATAAGTTTTAATGAGTATTCCAAGAAACAAAGTTTGTATCTGAAGTTCTCAAATGATATATTCTTCATTATTCGGATTCAATACGACTGAATAGTCCTTGGTAGCATTTGATATTTGTGTTTGTAATTTTTTTTAGGTCTGAAATATCTGCCATAACTTGTTATATATATATATATATCTCGTAAAAGGCATGTATAATGAATAAGGCTTGTATTATAGTAAAGAATGATTACATCAAATTCAGTCTTTTGAAGAAAAAACATAGATTAAAGCAATGGCATAAATTGCATTGACAAAAATGTTAATTTATTGGTTAATGTATTTAGATCAAATCAAATTTAAAGACGTAATTCAATTCAATTAAAAAAGAAAACAAATGTTTTTTTACATGTGGTGTACAGAATTTGACTGCACAAGTAAATTTTGTTGATGCAGAAAACTTTGCTGAGCAAATAAATACATCACAAGAAATTCAAATGTATTCGAACAACTTTTACAAAATTTCAATCTAAATTTTAATATGTTAAAAACTAGGCGACTATGTTAATTTATACCACTTACTGTATATATGATCAGATTTTAATGAAACTTTAATGTGCAATAATTACAATTATAATTGATGTATAATAATCTTGTAACATACTGATGTTTTATTATTCAGATTGTGTTTTGTAAAATAAGTAATGTTGTGAATTGTTCATACGTGTAATTGGCAATACTATTATAGTGAAATTTGTATTAGATTTTGTGTACATCAACTTACACATGTACAGTGCTATTTAACATGTAATTAAGCATGGCATAAAGATTTAACTCTCAAATCTATGTTCACAAGAGCAATAAGACATTTCTGTATTCCTTTTGATGTATATTTGTTGAAGATTATAACTTACAGGTTTTAACATTGTATGTAATGTCTTCTCTTAGCAAACTCAAAAGAATAACGGGTGTACTTATTTTATGACAGGAAGGTTTCTGTATTTACTTTCTCAGCTATGAATCCGGTTGTTTTTACAAAAAGTCATATGAAGATTCGTGTATCTCTTTTTTATAGATAAAACTTTTTATTATTATTATTACATTTGTATTCTTATCATTTTTTTTTATATATATATATATTTACTTACTGTCGGTTGACAAATATTTTTTATCCAATCTTGGAATGCTGTTTGACCTTTTTGGGTATATTGATGTCTTTTCAGTCCGCTAAAACTCGTTTTTAAACAGTAACCCTGTTCTACAGAAAACCAAGGAAAAATCATTCATGAGATGCATTAGGGACGACATTCAAAAGTTCAATGTAGGATAAAAAAAACTTAATTCATATAGTTTTTTCATTGACCCCCCCCCCCCCCCCCCCCCCCCTTAACTTAATTTGGGAAAAAATGATTTACCTATATGGACATATGTAAAATCGATTTTGGATTAACAAAACTTGCAGCAATGTTGACCCCCCACCCCCCCCCCCCCCCCCCCACCCCCACCCCAAACTATTTGATTTAAGTTTTTTTATCCTACATCGATCTTTTGACAGGGGTGTGGAAATGCTATGCCCGACTCGCCCGACTCGTACATTTGAACAACCGGACAAGTAATTATTTGTGTCTTGGTTGCCCGTGGACAATTAAAAAAATATACAACATGTACAAGACAAAGTTCAAATCCAACAAAAACATAAAATTAATTTCAAAACGTATAAAGATGTTTAATTTATGTAAAAGAAACCAATCTTCAGCAAGTAAAAACATCAATGTTCATGACGATAAATATTACATGATACTGGAAATAGATCGATTACAAAAATAAATAAAAATAATCATTTACCGGTTGTGTCATTTCTTTAAATTTTGTATCGAGATTCAGATAGACAAATACTTAATAAAAAGCTGGGCAAGCAAGACAAAACGAATCATGAGTCGAGTAGAAAACCTTAAATGCAAACGGAGGACACAGAGTATTTAAAAAAAAAAAGAAACGGAAGCGAGAATCACTGTCCTCAAATTTAGTATATTATGTACCTCCTGGCTACAATTTTTATTCCAAAACTGCTGCAAAATTGTCCTTTACATGTCATTTCATTGGTTGGTTTGCTGTTAGGTTTCTGTCCCACTGATGTTAACCCATTTCCTACTTTCCTAATTTTTTACACATATAAACAAATGGATTTCATTTGTTTGTGATGCACAATAGTGCTAAGTAAGAATCATATATTAGCTAACAAGAAATACTTCAATATTTATTGGGATCATCAGGGCAAGTAAATTTGTTTCCGGACAAGTAAAATTTTTAGATTTACTTGCCCACGGACAAGTGCTCACAACAAATATTTCCACACCCCTGTTTGATGTCGTCCCTTAGTGAAGTACGGGTTTCGAATAATTTACTACTATGTAATTTTTCGTTTATTCAATTTTATTTGTATTCTCTGGGATGTCTTTGATCATACATTCTCATTAGTCCTCCTTCCCATACATGTTACAAGAAAAGGTAACTATGCTAGACTATGTAAGCAGACAATGAGTAATGAATAACTTTATTCATATGTTTTAGCGTTACGTGGATATTATAGTCTTTTTACTTTAGTTTCATTAAATATACGCAGAGGCCTTTACCACGAATATTTCTATCTATTTTTTCACCTAATTAGTTTTTTCCATTTCGATTTTAGTTAATGATGAAAATGATGATGGACTTATGTTAAACGCCCCGTTATAAATATCACAAATATATTTCAACATGTAAGGACAACGTATACATAATTCGGATATATTTCAAATTTCATAGAATTTTTGTCCAATAAGTTCTTGTTCAACTTGTGTTCTTGTCATTTAAGATTGGGTGAGAAAAAAAATTGTGATTTGGCATTGTGTGACATTTATTTTGACGAGATCGACACTTCATGTATCGAGACAATTTAAGAAAAAGGAAGAATCCGGTGACCTCCTGGTATTTTCATATCAAATAAAACCTTTGTTATACGCAATTTCCTGAATTAGTAATATATAAATGAAACAAAACACTTTGTCACCACTTTTTATATACATTCTTTACATTTATAGATCTATTTGCTTTTTGGTCGGGATGTTGTCTCTTTGACATATTCCATTCTCAATTTTATGAAACTACCCAGGAGACCATTATTTAATGAGAAAGTGACTAAATATACTATATCGTATTATAAATTGTACCATGGTGTGGGTTTTGATAAATAAAAAAATAGAGCACTCTTCCAGTTATATTCCATCCACTTCCAAGTAAGTCTGTGCATCAACCATTTCAATCATCATTTGCAAATAACCTTTTCTA
Source organism: Mytilus galloprovincialis (assembly GCA_037788925.1). NCBI lineage: Eukaryota > Metazoa > Mollusca > Bivalvia > Mytilida > Mytilidae > Mytilus > Mytilus galloprovincialis. The sequence goes on from CM075332.1 coordinate 20,766,608, forward strand.
CCTTTTCTATGGTTTCTTTTCCATAGCCCCAAAAAGGCATAAGGAAACTTAAATGTAATGTGGATTCATTAATTTTTCGTGGGAACAAATTTTCGTGGATTGAGAAAAAACTAAGACTTTTGAGGATATTTTAACTTCGAGGTTTTTCTCAAGCCTGCATACAATTTGTGATTGAGCATTTAAATTCGTGGTTCACCTATACGCACAAAATCCACGAAAAATTATGAATCCACGGTTCTTTTAAAGATGAACACCAATCCGCCATATGTTCCACACGAACAATGATCTACAGAGAAGTGCCTTAATCGGTCTCTCTAGCAATATGAACAGTATTGTATAATGTTTATGTAGTAAAATGTTGTTGTTAATGTTGTATAGTATACATTTGTATATTGTATAATAAAATTGATAATGTAATGAATAGTGTTTAATTATTTGATATTTCTATCATCTTAGTAATCTGATAGTCTACAACTTAGTTACCTGATAGTCTACAACTTAGTAACCTGATAGTCTACAACTTAATTAGTAACCTGATAGTCTACAAACATGTTTTATTAATGGTTTTAATCGTTTGGGGTTTTAATTTTGCCATTTGATTAGGAACTTTCCGTTTTGACTTTTCCTCAGAGTTCAGCATTTTTGTGATTTTTGCTATTATATAATAATTCCGTATTTCGATATATTGGCAAATTAAAACTATTAAGCAGCTGTAAAATCTTACGTAAAGATGAAAGAAGTCCACAGTTTTCAATAGCATTTTGTTGAAAAAAGACAGTCGACAATTCAAAACAATTGATTGCAAAGTCAATTTTCCAATCACAAAATGAATATATGTAAGAATTCATCCAATATAATATGTGTAAGTTGTATCCAACCCAAACTGTTTGGTGTCAGAACTTTTTTGTCGGAATGTTTGCCTTTGCAGTATAAAATTACCTTCATGTTGACGACTGTTATAAAATGCTGTCAGAGCTCAAAGGGCTACTTTTGTGTGATTTTAGCAAATAGAAGCTCATATTTATTATATTTCGTCACTACTTCTTTTTGGGGAGTGAGAGGGAGAGCGTGTTGCCAAGTCTTTAATTTTCTATGGTGTTTTCTTGAAGGCTCCTTGTCTTTTTGTTGGTTTTTTTTTCTTTTTTTTGCCAAGTAATTGTCAGATTGTTGTCGTTTAAGAGTTTTAATATTCCTTTGATACCGTTCGCCCCCTCTTTTGTATTAATTTAAGGTGGTACCTAACACTACAGGGAGATAACTCTGTAAAATCAGCTAAACGTTTTAATTACGTTGTGTTTGAAGGGAATATTAAGCTTCTCAATGATCAAAATAAGTGTTTGTCAAATTTCTATATAACCGGTGTAATTTTTCTGATAAAACGGTTGGTTCAATTTTTTTGAAATTTTCATATTTTTGTCAAAGGGTCGAAGTAAATACTTTGTCAAAATTTTATGAAAATTAAACGAGCCAAATTAATTTTAGTGAGGATGTTGTACCACCTTAAATAGAAATGTTAAGCATACATAAGAAACAGATATTGTGTTTCAAAGAGTAAGAACGAAACCTTATCAAAGATTCCAGGTAGCCAATTTAGTATGCCAGACGCTCGAATCAAAATAGCAAGAGACACAGCATAAAGTAATATTGTGGATTCATTTATTATCATGGATGCAAATTTTTGTGCAGTCATTAAAATTTTATTTTTGTGGATATTGAATTTCGTGGTTTTGACAAAATTTGCATACAATTATATAGAAAATTGATGTTTGTTGAACATTTAAATTCATGGTTAACTTACAACCACAACAAATCCATGATAATTGGTTCCCACGATTGATAATGAATCCACAGTTAAAGTTGAAGAGCATCGAGCCAACTATTTCCAAGGGGGTTTTTTTCCAATTACGACTAAAAATTCAACAGCATTTTAAAAACAGCAAATTTATAGAAAAGTCAGTTTAAATGATATTTCACGTCAATACAGAAGTGTGGACAACTGTAATGATAGCCTCGAGGACGAAACGTCTCGAGGACGAAACGTCTACCTATAGTGACATCTACCAAGTTGTTGTTAATAATATCAAAGATACAATGACTTCGGTTTGGTATGCCAGATTCGCGTTCCTTCTACATGAGACTCATCTATGACACTGGATTTAAAGAAGTTGAAGAGCTATGGAAACCGAAAATTCCAGAAAAGATGTACCAAATATAGTTGAATATTTTTAATTGACTAATGTTGTAATTACTGGAAACATACTGCGAGTTCACTCAGCAATAGTTCACTTAAATATTAGTACACTTACTGTTCATCTTCACTAATGAACCAATCATATAACTAATAAAGGTAATAACAGTAGTATATACCTCTGTTCAAAACTTTTTTTGTTTTTTTTCAACTTTACCAATAAACAATAAATTTCAATCTAGGTAAACTCAACCTTGTAAGACATTCATTCCCTTTCATTTGCTTTTGCTTTTACCAAGAGAGTGTAGAGATTGTGTTGTGTCATGAAAAAAAGTAAAAACACAAAATTCTGAACTCTGAGGAAAATTCAAAAAGGAAAGTCCAAAATCAAATGGCAAAAACAAAAAGTCCGTACACATCAAACGAATGGATGCATAATATCCTGTGTTGTCATTGTTAACCTTATGTTTCCTGTTACAAAACTTGGAATTTTTCGAAAAACTAAGGATTTCCTTATCCCAGGAATAGATTACCTTAGCCGTATTTGGCACAACGTTTTTGAATTTCGTGTCCTCAATGCTCTTCTATTTTGTACTTGTTTTGCTCTATAACTATTTTGATCTGAGCGTCACTGATGAATCTTATGTAGACGAAACGCGCGTCTGGCGTACTAAATTATAATCCTGGTACCTTTAATAACTATTATAAAGATAAATTGTAGAGAGCAACATAGTGAATCTATAACTTGTGATAATATAAGAAACTGGACAAATTATAAAACTAAAAATGATAAAGAAACAATGAAAAATGAGGTCAAAGTCAAATGAAACTAAATAACAAATTTCGTAAAATGATTGTAAAACCAAAGTTATGTGGCCACTTTCTCATAGAAACAAAATATGAACCTTATGTTTATCAATGCACCATGCAAGAGGGGCGAAAGATACCAGAGGGACATCCAAACTCATATGTATATATGCAAGTTAGGTAAAGGTCAAGTGAATCCTGAAAGACAGGTTATGGGGCATTTATAATGATATTATAAAACCAAGTTTAATCCAAATGTTTTTCTACATAAGGAAATGCCTGTACAAAGTCGGGGATATTAGTTATTTTCCGGTCGTTTGCCTTTCGATTTTGCCTTTCCGATTTGAATTTTCCTTGTTGTTGGACATTTATATTTCCCTTTTTCTCTTAACAGAAAATCTGCGGACCAAACAGCGTTGAATATTTACTGTACGTCAATCATTCTTAAAAAGATAGCCTATCAACTTTGGTCAGACATGACAGTTATGGAAACTTACACCCTAACAAGCTTTATGGGTGTCCGGTTAGTTTTCACAGTTCGCACTACATAAACCTTCAAATTCAAGATAATAATAATGTCTTTCGGTATTTCGACCTTTTGTTTCATTTACGTCATAAAAGTACTTCTGTATTTCCAAAGTTATCAGCCTTTACCACCGTTAGTTGAGGAGAAATGGTCTACTCTTCTCGAGCTAATATCAATCACAAGTATTAAAGAGAAACTATAAAAACTACGAATTTGAAAATATCACAGATAATAACTTCCAGACGGAAAAATATTGAATACTGTAGAGGGATTGAAGTTCGTCTTAAATATTAAATTCCTATTTAGGATCAGAACACTTTGACAATTTTTATGATAGTAAGATTCTGGAAAGTGGGTCAACACGGAAATGAAGTTTTGAAATAAGGTCCGCCAATAGGGTCAAGGGTATTCCACTTGGCAAGAGGCTGAATAATACACCTCAAATATTTGTTCTTTGATTAACAACAAGCAGGGCACGCTCTCTACAAAAAGCATGGAATGTATATATGTAATGACCAATCAGCCTTGGTTAATGGGCGACAGTGAATAATTTGAACTTAAGACACAGGGGGGGGGGGGGGCAAAAAAATAGAAGGATTTTCCAAAAAAAACTAAATACCTTGATCTGTATCTGTAGTAAAGAAAATCTTTCGAACTTTTCAACTGCTTTTGCTCAGACATCACCAGATAGCATATAAACAGATGTTATTAAATAGGCCAAATGAAACCTAGAAAAAGATATAGCATTAGAGAATACTTTACAAAGAAATCAGAAATTTGAAGTGTTTAGCTTCTTTTGCTCAAGATGCAACCTTTTTGAATGGGAAATCAGAAATTTGAACGGCCTAGCTTCTTTTGCCTAAGATACAACCTGAGTGAATGAGAAATCAGAAATTTGAACTGCTTAGTTTCTTTTGCTCAAGATACAACCTTAGTGAATGGGAAATGAGAAATTAGAACTGTTTAGCTTCTTTTGCTCAAGATACAACCTTAGTGAATGAGAAATAAGAAATTTGAACCACTTAGCTTCTTTTGCTCAAGATACAACCTTAAGGAACAGGAAATCAGAAATTTAAACTGCTTAGCTTCTTTTGCTCAAGATACAACCTAAGTGAATGAGAAATCAGAAATTTCAAGTTTAGCTTCTTTTGCTCAAGATACAACCAGAGAGCATCGGAAATCAGCAATTTGAACTGTTTACTTTCTTTTGGTGAAGATAAAAGCGAAGAGCATCGGAAATCAGCAGTTTGAACTGTTTAGATTATTCTAGACAAGATAAAAGCGGAGAGCATCGGAAATCAGCAATTTGAACTGTTTAGATTCTTTTGGTCCAGATAAAAGTGGAGAGCATCAGAAATCAGCAATTTGAACTGTTTACTTTCTTTTGGCCAAGATAAAAGCGGAAAGCATCGGAAAACTAGCAATTTGAACTGTATAGATTATTGTGGTCAAGATAAAAAGAGGAGAGCATCGAAACTCTGCAATTTATACTGTTTAGATTCTTTTGGGCAAGATAAAAGTGGAGAGCATCAGAAATCAGCAAATTTGAACTGTTTACTTTTTTTGGTCAAGATAAAAGCGGAGAGCATCGGATATCAGCAATTTGAACTGTTTAGAGCATCAGAAATCAGCAATTTGAACTGTTTAGATTCATTTGGTCAAGATAAAAGTGGAGAGCATCAGAAATGAGCAATTTGAACTGTTTAGATTCATTTGGTCGAGATAAAAGTGGAGAGCATCGTAAATCAGCAATTTAAACTGTTTAGATTCATTTGGTCAAGATAAAAGTGAAGAGCATCAGAAATCAGCAATTTGAACTGTTTAGATTCATTTAGTCAAGATAAAAGTGGAGAGCATCAGAAATCAGCAATTTGAACAGGTTAGCATAACCTAAGCACATCTAATGTTTAAATAGCCTCAAACCCCATAATTCTTAATCATCAATTTGCTTTGTGAATAATTGAGATAATACCTGTACGGTTGATATTTTGTTGTTCCTCTGGGTTCTTCCTATGGATTGCATCAAAATAATTACAAATACACAACATTTCAGTATTTTCTTAAAATATACGTGACTTGTATGCTTCCACTCATAATTATAAGTTAAAACCAGCTTGAAATTAATCATTTACTTTAAATATATTGAAAATAAAGAAATTTGAATACTATAAATTCAGAAATTATTGCGTGCATTTATTTTTGCGATTTTGTCATTTAGACTTAAATGCGATTTTAATTTTTACGATTTTGAGAAAAATCCAGTTAAATTTTTATTCATATAAATATTTCAAAATGCGAGTTTAAATTATTGCGTATATAACTCAGTTGCATTTTTCGCAATAATAAAAACCTCGCATTAATTTCTGAATTTACAGTATATAGGTCTCAGGCTATGAGTATTAAAAAAATAAAAGAAGACAAATACAAAGTTTTTTAATAAAAATAGAAACATCAACAATAATCAATGATATTTATAACATGTTTAATCCATTACAAAACAAGTGAATATGTAAAGATTATCCAAATGTTACCGGTTGATGATTCTTCCTTCAAATAACTTTAATCATATATTCATGATACCTTTATTGTGAAACTTCTTGGAAGTCTCATGTTCACCTCCAGTGCATGAGGTCATTGGGTGGCACCCTGACTGGATCAAATGAAAGAATTGAAAATTCGCATTTGCTTACATTTACAAAATTGTTTTCCTTTGTAAACAAATATCATTAATGCATTTATACAATTACAGGAGTACCAATTGGGATTCAAATATAGGTAAACAATAAATAATAAAACTTTCCCCAGATTTCAATCTATTAAAGCTGCTGTCACCTTGACCTTTGATCTAGCAATCTAAATACCATTCATTAGAAAAAATATCTATCACATATATCATGTATAAGTAAAGATATGATTTATTAGCACTGTGACCTTGACACATAATGACCTACAAACTATTTGGGTTCATGATTTTGAAGAGACATTTTCAAGCTAATTTGGTTTTAATTCATCACATTTCGAGCCTAGTTTAATTTCATCTCAACTCTGACAAAAATCACACTTATATAGTGAATAAATGTGTATGAAATTTACATTAATAAGAAAACAACCAAAATATATCTACAGTACTAGTCTGTCTACAATGATTTATATTAACACATAAAAATCAATAACAAAATCTTTTTTTTTATCAAAACAAAAAGGATATATTATGCTACTTGCTACATCCAGCATAAAATCTTAAACAAATCGTTGTTGTATAAATAATAGGATCAAAACATTTCTACACATAAGTGGATATATTTATGACTTGAAAAATAAATTGTAAACTACAAAAATTACATCAAAATGCAGTTATCAAAATCAGGAGAGATAACTCTTTATAATATGACTTATCTGCTATCATAACATTTAAAAAAAATGTTCAGATCTGTAAAAGAAAAATATTATTTGTAAAGATATTTTTAATAAATTTCTATCATGAATGACTGTTACAAATTCTCCTTCTTTGAACATTTACCAGTCTACAAAAACACCCACTAAAACTGTTGACAAAAGTTATAAAGCTTTGCTTCAAAAATCAATGCTTAAAAATAAGAACAATGCACATATGTTATTTCAAACATTTCTTTTTTAAAGTAGTTACTCAAAAATGACATTCAGATCAAATATTTCAACAATTACAATGAACACTAAAACTCTGGGCAGTTATATAATGCTTGCACCAAAACGTTTAGAAACAGTATCAAGATAATACATAAAATATGTCCATATAGCATGATATGGTCTGTAAAAATCTATAGTTTTTCATCTTTTTTTTCTCAAAATGAGAATACAACTCATAATACCATAAGTATCAAATTATATTCCACATGTAAAATGATTGTACTTGATTTCTACTTTAACCATCTCTTAAACAGAACTTTCTCTAGTCCAAGCATAGGTGCTTCTACCGTCATAGACAAGACAAATGCCACACCATAAGATACAACCACTAAAGAAATATACTGTTGAACCTGAAAATACAATAACAATGTGTGAAATAAAATAACATTGTAAGATATAAATTGAAAATACAAATACATTGTCTGAAATCAATTGAGAATACAATTACATTGTCTGAAGTCAATTGAAAATACATTTACATTGTCTGAAGTCAATTGAAAGTACATTTACATTGTCTGAAATATATTGAAAATACAATTACATTGTCTAAATAAATATCAATGTTATTTTTTAAATTATTGATTGTTGTTTACTTGATGGCACATTCAGAATTAGAAAAAATTAACACATAATAACAATAGGTATATTATGCATGGAAGGAGTGAACTAGGAGAGAGTTAAAATTGTTGTATTTTGTATTATAGGAACAGAAACTTATCTTTGTAACAAGTTATCTATTAACTTTAACATGCATAGATCACTGAAACTTCTTTACATGAAGTATCCGATTTGAAGTCCTTATTCTGACTGGATGTTTTTGAAAATTGATAAATCCCACACAGCCAAACGGATGCCAAATTTTCCTAGATTGAGAAAAAGCTTTATGTAGATATTTGATTTTGTGGTTTTGGTAAAGTGTTCATTAACACTGTAAGAAAATGTGTACTTTGTCAACTATATAAATCCACAATATCCAAAGAGAGGGGCTAAAGATAGCAGAGGGACATTCAAACTCATAGATTGAAAACAAACTGACAACATCATGGATAAAAAAACAGACATATGAAAGTCGAAAGACACAACATAGAAAACAAAAGTTAAAGCATCCATCATGTTATTACAAACCGTTAAATAGTTATTTAGTAGGTCATATTCGTGAAAAGGGAACATGATTGTAGTTATGACATGATGAAAATACCCAACATTATCTGTGAAACTCTTGGTTTAATAGCTTTCTTGTGGGCAGCAACTCTCTATCAAGGAAATTATGGTAGAAAATACAAGCCCAGGAATATCGTATCAATTGGGAGATATATACTCCATAAGCAGGCACTGCTGGAATGTTTCTACATAGAAATGGATAGTTCAAAAGTATCCAAAACATATGAATACACATCCTTCGATGCATAATGCTAGGTACAGCTGAATTCAGCAACTATAATATTCTGTTAACTTACGAAGACTAAATCTGTGTAATGTAGGGTCTTCTCCATTGTTAAACCAAAGTAAAATATCACAGCTGGATGGACTATGTATGCACAGTATGTTAGTCTACCAAGAGGGGCCCAGACCTTCCATGATAAAAAGGTGTTCACTGGTCCTACAAAAAAAAGTTTCATATAGTGTACAAACATAAAAGCTTTTATTGGTCTGAATAAATTATAAATCATTGAAAATACATGTATGCACAATATAACAGTAACCAAGAAAAAATGGGGTAACCATCTCTATAGATATATATATATAATATTTTTGTTTCAAAATATGGCATTGGTTATTCCCCTTAAATCTGCAACATCGGAAAAAGCTGGTCAAAAATATTTCAAATAAAACTTGTGAATCTGTAGATGAATGTTTGACATTAAAATTCTGTCATGTGATAATTTATATTTTTTTTTAAATATCACAGGAATCATAAGTTCATAAATAAAGTTTAATACAGTTGGAAATGTTAAGTCAATGCAATAACTTGAATAAGGCTGTACTAATAGCAAGAAGTAGAAAATTATTTGTCAAAATAATTATACACAATAATAACATATTTACCTCCATTACCAGTCGCACATACAAATATGACCCAGGCTAGAGCAATACTCCAACCAAATCTAGTACAGCCGATGTAAATTATACTTTCTGATTTATTTCCGAGATGTGTGACTGGGAAATCTTTGTAAAATCCATACAACCCGTAGATAATAGAAATTCCTATTGTTATGGCTACACACCATCCTACCAGTAACTTCAGCTGAAATGGTTAATAGTATTGATTGATTGTTGGTGTTTAACACCACTTTCAGCACTCTAATATATAAGTTTTTATTGTTTGTGCCTTTGTAACAGTAAGAGAGAACAATAAAACTTGATAAGGGAAATTGCAATCCTAGTCAATTCAGTTCAAGATGAATGTAGGCTGCAATAAGTTGAGTTAAAACTCAAATCTTGTAAATTTTAAATGGCCCAGTAAATATTCGGTGTTTTAGTTATCAATAGATATAAGAAGATATGAACTGAGTGAATGAGGCAACTTTCCATTCAAGTCACTATTTGTTAAAGTAAACCTTTATAGGTCAAAGTACGGCCTTCAATACAGAGCCTTGGCTCACACCAAACAGCAAACTATAATATAAAGGGCCCTAAAAATTACTAATGTAAAACCATTCAAGCATCATAGAAATTCTTTTCTGGCATTTTAGCATTGATGATACATACGGTAAATATAAATATTTGTAAATTTATCTTTCTTGCTTCTGATGAAAATTTCTATTTACAAATTTTAATTTTTTTTTAATTGGATTTATCATAAATAATCTATTTGACATGATGTCAATGCTCTTGTACAATTTGGAAATTAGTATGGCGTTCATTGTCACTGAACTGGTGTATATTTGTTTAGGGGCCAGCTGAGGGACGCCTCCGGGTGCAGGAATTTCTCGCTACATTGAAGACCTGTTGGTGACCTTCTGCTGTTTTTTTTTCTATGGTCGGGTTGTTGTCTCTTTGGCACATTCCCCATTTCCATTCTCAATTTTATCTTCAATTTTGTGATTTAATGGGATTTTTAGCTTTTTTGAATCAAGCATCACTGATTACGCTTTATGTATAGAACTAGTTCATTTTTGTATTGGTATCTCTGATTGTTTTGAAAATCAGCTGAAAACATCCTTAAAATAAGTAATATGCAAGACACATTTAATATATATATACCTTCCCTAATCTGACTCTGTTGCTGTTAATCACCAGTAAATATCCCAGCCACATGCCCACTAGATATGGTGCTATTCTGGTGTAGGGTTTGTTATACAACGGGGACGAATCAGCCCAAGCCTCATGGGTGTGGTTCAATGGTGTGTTACTGCAAAAATCATAATAATGTTCATTTTGGAATAACCAACTTTAAAGCTATTCAACAATATCATAAATACATAAATAATATTTATTTTTTAACTTAATTGCCTTTTTCAAAAACAGTGCTATGTGAAGCATTAGTTTTGCAGAAATTTTGGGGAAGAGGAAACATTAAATCTGTCAAAAAATGTAATTTATTGCACAAATGTATACATCTGTTAAAATTACTCTGCAACTCCAGGTTCTTACAGTTTAGTTTAAACATATTTATTTATATTGGATTGGGAAACAAGTTTTGCAACTTATAATAATCCCTTTCCACTTTGCGGATGTGAGTGCTGCCTTGTAGCGGCATTAGCCTGCTCTTTTTCAAAATCTACAAGGGTGTCTTTAATGAGCAAGAGATATGACTCTCTCTTAACTCGGGTCAGCCATTTATCGTCCCCATCTGACGAACTATCATCCTTTCCTCAAGACCATAGTCGCAAATGGTGTCAAGGGACGCCGAAAATTCAGTCCCTTAAATTTTCATACCGAAACGGGAATCGAACCATGAACCTTTGTGTTTTAACTACTACACCACGGCTCTTCTTACAGTTTGAAACATTATTGGATTGGTAGATGTATTTTGCTTCTTTTTTTGTGTTGATGGGTAACAGTCTCTTTAACATTGAGGTAAAGTACAAATATAAAACCAATCCTAAATGCTACATGTTGTCAGGAGATTCTCAAACCATCAATTTCAAAGCCTGTTGTTTGACCCTTGCAGTGATTGACCTTGTGAATAATAACTTATATTGTGGAGAATCTCAAAATACCAATTTTAAAGTCTATTATTTGACATTTGCAGGTATTGACCTGTGTGATTATTGACTTACATTCCTGGTAATCTCATCCCATAGTAATCAGCTGTAATCATTCTTGATGTCAGACACCCAGTAAGGAAAAACAACATAGCACCATGTCCAACATATTTCATTCTGAATTAAAAACTACATCATTACATATTGAATAACATTTTTAACCTGCATTGGATATTTATTAAGATAGTAATTGTAAGATCACCCTATGCTCATGACACATCCAAGGTTATTCTTATGAGTCTATATTACATTAAAAAGGCCATTCACCACTTGCTTTACAAAAGGCAGCTCGGCTGTCTTCCTCTATCATGGATATTGAAAAAACAGATAACAATCCGTCTAAATCTTTAATGAAATGTGCCAATTTATACCCTTATCTTTACATTTTGCAAAAATTTAAATAGCTAGGTAAACAACTGATTCTGGGGAAATGTTTTATTTCCTTTACAATATATGTCATATTGTTAACTCAGAAATGAAAAAATAAGAAGATTGATCAGTTTTAAAATATAAAAAACATCCCAACTATATTACAGAAATTATGGGCTAACACTCATACAAGTGAGAGATTTAGCTAGCTATAAAACCAGGTTTAATCCACCATTGTATACTTAAGAAAATGCCTGTACCAAGTCAGGAATATGACATTTGTTATCCATTCGTTTTTGATGTGTTTGAACTTTTGATTTTGCCATTTGATTAGGGACTTTCTGTATTCAATGTTCCTTGGAGTTAGGTATTTCTTGTGCTTTGACTTTTCATTGCCTGCCTACATGACTAAGATTTCTAATTCTAACTCTTTGTAAAAATTCAGATCTAGCCAGGTAAACACCAACTGATTCTAGGTAAAGGTTTTATTCTTCCTAACTATACTACTTACTTGTGTAAAAGTATCAGGAACAATGGACTCAAAATGTAAAACTGCATGTCATTAGCCAGGTACCATCCCCATCCCATACACTGAAATAAATAGATACATAGGTTTGTCATTAGCCAAGTACCATCCCCAACCCATACACTGAAATAAATAGATACATAGGTTTTTCATTAGCCAAGTACCATCCCCATCCCATACACTGAAATAAATAGATACATAGGTTTGTCATTAGCCAAGTACCATCCCCAACCCATACACTGAAATAAATAGATACATTTAGCTAACCTAACTTCATTTTACTTTAGAGTACATATCACAGGATTTTTTGTGCCCTACCATATGTCACTCTATATCTGTCACCTCAAATTTGTTGCTTTTTCTTTAAAATTATTGAATTCAAACATTAATGAATTTTTCTAATATTAAGTTGTCAAGTAAAATCTCACGATAGAAGAAAAGAAAAATCATGTTAAATCCATAAGATAGGCACATGGAACTGTCTACAGAGGGTGGTAAAGGGTTATTTTCGTGCAACGTGTTTTGCCATTTTTATTTCACGTACAGCTGAGAAAAAGGTTCGTTATTCATGGTGTTTCATGAAATCAGTAAAAAGATCAATGTGCATGAAATTTTTTTAATTGTTCTTTCATCGTGATATGGCAATTATATTTTGTGTTCTTCCTTGCAGATGTGCAGATAATTCCCTCCCCCTTTTATGCCCTTCTCTACATGTTTCATCCATGCTTTGGCCACTACAACTGTGTACATGTGAAAATGACTAAATCCACAAGAGTTAAAGGGAATGTCAATCTATTTCAACCTTAATGTTTACACTTACTGCTATCTAAATCATAAGATCCTTGTGTATCAAGGAGATCTCCTCAGAGGGGGGATGACTTTTTTCAGGAAGTCGGGATCAGGTGTTTTTAAGCTTTGGATTTCGGTATTGATCCTTTCGGGATCTGGGAATTCTTTTTTCAAATTTCAGGATGTCAGGATTTAAATTTCCTTAAAATCTGGACCTCAGGATTTTCTGTTTTCAAGCCCAGGATTTCGGGATCAGGACCCCTCCAACCCCCTCCCCCCTCTCTTCATTTGTTAGTTTTCCTGCCAAAGGTCATGGTTCTTTTCCAGCACTAGTGCTTAAAGTGACGTTACACACCAATCAATCAATCTTTTAGTGGTCTGAAAAATGAAAGCAACATTTGAAAGTTAATTTTGTTAACTATGAGTTCAGAGAATTATTTTTATATTGTAATACCTGTTTATTTATGTTTCCATAATTTGGATGAAAGTTGTTGATATAAATAATATTTGTCCACCAATAGTCATCACAGGGGTCAGTTTGTCTCATGGACATTGCAAATGTTCCATTCCATATCCAATGTTTATATAACGTTGTCCATATCAGAATAGCAAAGGCATATACTGGAGTTAGTCTACAAAACACAATGTTTATATAACGTTGTCCATATCAGAATAGCAAAGGCATATACTGGAGTTAGTCTACAAAACACAATGTTTATATAACGTTGTCCATATCAGAATAGCAAAGGCATATACTGGAGTTAGTCTACAAAACACAGTTGCATTTACTGTATAGACATACAAAAAAGAGTATTCTTTAAAATGACTATGTCAAAATTAAAATTGAGAATGTAAATGGGGTGTGTGTCAAAAAGACAACAACCTGACCAAAGAGCAGAAAACAGCCGAAGGCCACCAATAGCTCTTCAACACAGTGAGAAAATCCAATTAAGTGGCATCCTGAGGCGTGCTTCAGCTGGCCCCTAAACAAAAATTTGTATAAGTTCAATGATAAGAACACATTAATTTAATAATATTCTAAAATTTAATAAATGCATAATGTTCATTAGTGTTTATCGTTTGTTGTTTTTCATATAGATTAGACCGTTTGTTTTCCTGTTGAAAAGGTTTAACATTAGTTATTTGGGGGGATCTTTATAGCTTGCTGATCAATGTGAGCCAAGGCTCCCTGTTAAAAGACTATACTTTGACCTATAATACTTTACTTTTACAAATTGTGACTTGGATGGAGAGTTGTCTCATTGGCACTCATACATCATGTACAACATCTTGTTATATATATATCAAAGTCTTACCTCCAAAATCTATGAATATAAAACATAGCCCAGTTGATATTTCCTCCATCCCGTAGCTTTTTCATCACCGTATATGCCACAAGTAATCCACTCATGAAGAAGAAAGTATCCACAGAATATGTGGCATTCATTATTCCTTGAAAGGAGAACCTTTTAAGTAACTCTACGAAGTCCAGCACATTATCTATAAAGTAATAAAAATTTAAGTGTACAAGTTTATTTTTTATTCTGAGAATTCTTCTCATAAAGCATACCAACCAACATTTCCAAATGCCCATGGGGGTTTTAAGCGCAAAATCACTCTCTTAGTCCTACAAAACCTATAAAATTCATAAGGGTTCCACGGAACCCAGTGTCTCGCCTACTTTTGCTGTTAATCGCAGACTCAACAAAAATGAGGAAAAACATCACTAAAAATTTCTCTCTCGATACTGTCTTTTGATTGAAAGAAGCTTCCAAGTTTGGTAAAAAAATCCAGGATAGTTTATGAATCTAATAAATGTTTTATAAACTTTAACTGCAGACTGTATGTAATGTTAACTGGAAGAAAAACTAAGTCCATTTATAAGTAAAATACGGAAAAAGTGAATTTTTTTTTTAACAAAATTTACTTCTGAATAATATCTTATGATCAGAAACAAGCTTTTGTCTAAGTTTGGTAGAAATCCAGGATAGTTTAAGAACATTATAAAAATTTTAACCACTGAGTGAATGTTTTGTTTCTGGCAAAAAAATTAAGTCCATTTCTAAGTAAAATACGGAAAAGTGGAAATTTATTTTTACAAAATTTTCTTCTTGATACTATCTTATGATCATAAACAAGCTTCTGTCCAAGTTTGGTACAAATCAAGGATAGTTTATGAAAGTTATTAAAATTTTAAAAACTTTAACCACAGAGTGAATGTAATGTTTCCTCGCAGAAAAACTAAGTCCATTTATAAGTAAAATGCGGAAAAGTGGAAATTTATTTTTACAAAATTTTCTTCTTGATACCATCTTATGATCATAAACAAGCTTCTGTCCAAGTTTGGTACAAATCAAGGATAGTTTATGAAAGTTATTAAAATTTTAAAAACTTTAACCACAGAGTGAATGTAATGTTTCCTCGCAGAAAAACTAAGTCCATTTATAAGTAAAATACGGAAAAAATGGAATTTTATTTTTACAAAATTTACTTCTGGATACTTTCTGATGATCATAAACAAGCTTCTGTCCAAGTTTGGTAGAAATTCAGTATAGTTTAAAAAAGTTATTAAAATTTCAAAAACTTTAACCACAGAGTGAATATTTGTGGACGCCGCCGACGACGACGGAATGTAGGATCGCTTAGTCTCGCTTTTTCGACTAAAGTCGAAGGCTCGACAAAAAGGGCCTTCAAATTGATCTTAAAGTGTTTGGGTTTTTTTTTTTGCTTCTATATAGTTTTCAAACCTAATGCCATGGACAATTGATTGTTTTGTTTTAAATTGTAGACAAAATTGCCCTTTCAAAATTTCCATTTTAGAGCTTTCATGGGTGAAACCCACCCCCATTAAAAAAAAATAGTGACAGTTGGTAGGTATGATGACGTCAAAATAATTTTATAATCTAGCTGTGAATTATTGTCATTAATATGCATGTAAGATTTACCAATATATATATGTATAAGAAACCCCAATAAAATTAATCAATTTGCAGATCCATTAAAGCCTGTTATAAAAAAAAAATTAAAAAAATTGTGAATATATTTAGTATAAAGATATTCATTTAAAATCTGCTAATTCTCATTTATTCAGTTCTTTTACCTTACCTAACAGTCCTATGTTAAAAACATAGGTGTGGCCTAAAATGACCCACCACATGCTTATAACTCTCATGCCATTGACCGCTGTGAGGGTGCCTGATGACGTTGATGTACTAAGCAATTTTCTGGTATTCGTGATCAGGGAAAATGCAATCAAAATCTGTTTGGGATCGTAACCACCTGCAAATATGACAGGTGATAAAATTTTTAAATAAAATTGACATGACTTACCCACGAGAGACAGGAAAGGTAGAAATCCATAGACATGACCTAAGATCACCCACCACATACTAAGAACTCTCATTCCGTTGATAGCTGTGAGTGATCCCGAGGCTGTAGACGTGTTTTATAATAGAGTTTTCTGATGTTAGTTATTAACGAGAAAGAAAGAAGGATCTGTTTCAGAACAGTGTTACCTGTAATTAAATGTCGTTTCAAAACAAAGTAAGTTTACCTAAGTACTTCTTTAAAACTTAAATAAAAATAAATAGACATGACAAAATCTATGTATTATAGAAAAATTATTACATCAGGGATTTTGATATCACAATCTAGTCAAAACATTATCTGTATTTCATCATCTGTACAAGGAAATCAATCATAAATATAAATCGACATGCAGACATCTTATACGTTCAGGTATTTCACATTGAATCTTTTATGGTTTATTCTTTACAAAGCACAAAAATGTCAGCAATCACCTCAAAACCTAACAAAACCTTTAAGCAGTCTTATTAAGGAGGGATATGGTTATGATACTGTTTAATTAAAGATGACATATTTTGGCTTTAAATTTGATTTGCCTATAGGGTCTTTGCATCGGAAATAAACACATTTTTTCAAAACAAGTTGTTGGCATGATATGGGTTATGTTCTTCTCATATATTTTATGATGGTATGATACTAAATCCCTAAAGGGAGGGATTGTGCTTGATATTCATATGATGAAAACATAATCTTTCAATCAGTTTAATTGAGGTTTGTAGCTAACATGTCAGTCAGTGTAAGTAGTTCTTTGTTAATTTATGTATCATTGTCATTTTGTTTGGTTTCTATTGTTACCTATTCTGACATTGTCATTGGACTCAGACTTCTTTTAAACTGAGCTTTACTGTGCGTATTGCTGTGTGTTTTTTTTTAAATGGCTTGTAGTAATGGAGGAGGGTTGAGATCTAAAAAAAAACATATTTAACACCACTGCATTTTTGCACCTGTCCCAAGTCAGGAGCCTCTGGCCTTTGTTAGTCTTGTATGATTTTTAATTTTAGTTCTTTCATATATTTTCAAGTTTAGTATGACGTTCATTTTCACTGAACTACTACACTTTTATGATACAGAGCCAGCTGAGACACGCCTCCATGTGCAGGATTTTCTTGTTGTATTGAAGACCCATTGGTTGCCTTCGGCTGTTTTCTGTTCTTTGGTCGGGTTGTTGTATCTTTGACACATTCCCCTTTTCCATTCTCAATTCTATGATAAAAGTGATGAAAAAAACACTAACAAAAATTTGGATTACATTACACATTCTAAAGATTTTTTTGTTATCCCTTGTTTTCATGGTTATCAGACAGCAAATTATAGTTTGGTAGTAATAATACATAGGTCTATTCTAGTAGAGGGAATATGGCAGTGTGGGAACAAATATATATTTTAGACAAAGGTTCTTGGTCGTTAATCGTTGTATTTCCATTGGATAAAAGCAAAATAACTCCAAGAAAGAAACATTCACAGCATTTGGTTGGGGTAAACTAAAAGTTATAGAATGAAAACCAATTTTTGGACGTAGGTTGGTACAGACAGAAAGAGGGATGGTAATAGGACAATGTAACACTTAATTTCCTCTATAGTGATGGCTGGGGCATAAAAATTAAAAGCATATCCCCCAACAAACAGACGCTAAGGTTTGTATGTTTACATTGCCTGGGGCACCTATATTGAGGTCTTCAAAGAAGTTTTGTAACAAACTGTGTAACCCAATTCACAAAAAGATTTATTATTTTTATTTTTTCAATATCATAATGCTTACATGAACTTTGTGGATTTTCTCCATAAAGAACTTCATTTTTGGGTATATTTGATAGAAGTCCTAATCTCTCTGTAGTATCGTTTACACTAGAGGCAGGTATACTGTTGTAATTCGGTGGACTATCAGATCTTCCTTGGATGTTGTCTTTGTCACCACTACTGTCTAAATAAATGTAAACAATGTCTGCCAATGTTCCCATGACAACAGCAAAGGCTATGATACTGGAAACTACTCTGAAATGTAATTAACTAGAAATGTTAAGGAGGGTTCTAAATGCTTGCAGGTATGCAACTCTTTTTAAGGAGGTTTCTAAATGCTTGCAGGTATGCAACTCTTTTCAAGGAGGGTTCTAAATGCTCGCAGGTATGCAACTCTTTTTAAGGAGGGTTCTAAATGCTTGCAGGTATGCAACTCTTTTTTAAGGAGGTTTCTAAATGTTTGCAGGTATGCAACTATTTTTTAAGGAGGTTTCTAAATGCTTGCAGGTATGGAACTCTTTTTAAGGAGGGTTCTAAATGCTTGCAGGTATGGAACTCTTTTTAAGGAGGGTTCTAAATGCTTGCAGGTATGCAACTCTTTTTAAGGAGGTTTCTAAATACTTGCAGGTATGCAACTCTTTTTAAGGAGGGTTCTAAATGCTCGCAGGTATGCAACTCTTTTTAAGGAGGATTCTAAATGCTTGCAGGTATGCAACTCTTTTTTAAGGAGAGTTCTAAATGTTTGCAGGTATGCAACTCTTTTTTAAGGAGGGTTCTAAATGTTTGCGGGTATGCAACTCTTTTTTAAGGAGATTTCTAAATGCTTGTAGGTATGCAACTCTTTTTAAGGAAAGTTCTAAATGCTTGCAGGTATGCAACTCTTTTTAAGGAGGTTTCTAAATGCTTGCAGGTATGCAACTCTTTTTAAAGAGGGTTCTAAATGCTTGCAGGTATGCAACTCTTTTTTTAAATGCTTGCAGGTATGCAACTCTTTTTAAGGAGGGTTCTAAATGCTTGCAGGTATGCAACTCTTTTTTAAGGAGGGTTCTAAATGTTTGCAGGTATGCAACTCGTTTAATAGGAGGGTTCTAAATGTTTGCAGGTATGCAACTCTTTTTTAAGGAGGGTTCTAAATGCTTGCGGGTATGTAACTCTTTTTTAAGGAGGGTTCTAAATGTTTGCAGGTATGCAACTCTTTTTAAGGAGGTTTTTAATGTTTGCAGGTATGCAACTCTTTTTAAGGAGGGTTCTAAATGCTTGCAGGTATGCAACTCTTTTTTAAGGAGGGTTCTAAATGCTTGCAGGTATGCAACTCTTTTTTTAAGGAGGGTTCTAAATGTTTGCAGGTATGCAACTCTTTTTAAGGAGGGTTCTAAATGCTTGCAGGTATGCAACTCTTTTTAAGGAGGTTTCTAAATGCTTGCAGGTATGCAACTCTTTTTAAGGAGGGTTCTAAATGCTTGTAGGTATGCAACTCTTTTTTAAGGAGGGTTCTAAATGCTTGCAGGTATGCAACTCTTTTTTAAGGAGGGTTCTAAATGTTTGCAGGCATGCAACTCTTTTTTTGTAACATATCAGTTAACTTACATGGCTACTATATCTTTCCTAGCATATTTCAGATCTTGTGGACATGACACTCCGATAGGGTATATTAACACTTTTTGGGCATCAATTACTTTCAATGCTGCAAAAAAAAAAAAAGATCAAATCATAAGAAAATAAAGAGAAATAACAATAAAACATTTTTGTGACTGACTATGCTGTATGGGTTTTACTCATTGATGAAGGCTGTAGGTGACCTATAGTTATTAATTTCTGTGTCATATGGTCTTTTGTAGAAAGTTGCCCGTTGTAAACCATACCACATCTTCTTATTTTTATATTTGTATATTTATTGCCTTATTAGTGACTGTAATTATAAATAGATTAGAAAACAAATGTGTGTTGCAATTTGTTCTTCAATGTTGAAGAAATGCATAGTCAAACTCCATCAATAAACAAATAAAATATTTAAATATTCTTTTGTTTAAAACATGAACATGTTAAATATGTGTCTTTTGGTTTTATTGTGTGAATGCATCACATTGTTATCTTCAGGGTTTCCGCTGGCGGTCGCCATTTTCGCAATTTGCGAAAAAATAATAATTGTGGCGATTAAAATTTGTCATTGGCGAAAGAATTTGGCGAAAGAAATATATATAACGATTTATTTTCAGTCATCTTGTTTATTTACTTTTTTCGGGTTTCTCGGACTTTACCCGATCAGACAATACTCGGAATTCACCTTGAACTCGTTAAGATTTTGTCAGAAAATCAATAATCAGCTGATTGCATTTATAGCTATCGACATCAAAGGACTAATTAATAAAGGTGTTGATTGTATTATATGAAATGATATGGTTAAATGTCGTCCGTCACATGTCACAAACAGGATTTTGCCACTTTGCGACGCACGTGTTGAAGCAAAATTTTGACGCTTCCTCTCGATCCTTCTTTTAATGATAGTCAAGAAAAGAAAACTGTTGTTATGACGAAAAATCTTCAAAAGCAAGAAAGGTTTCTGATTTAAAACTTTATCATTTAACTTTGATATAGATAATTGATTTGAGTGGGTACTTTAAAGTCGTTTCAGTGACACACATGTTTCAATGTTTCAAGCACAGTTTTACTTATTTACGATGGTCTAGAAAAGAAAACTGTCGTAATGAAGAAATCTATTCAAAAGGTTAGGTTAATTGGCATGAGAGTAACACTTCAATGTAATGACTACACCTTACAAGAGGGATAAATTTCAAGTGGTAAAATGTTTTGTTTTGTTGTAAAAACCACTTCTTGTTTGGGGGAGGGGGGGGGGGGGCGATGTCAAATTTTAAAAGAAAAATATATTTGTGTTACTTCGCGAAAAAAATATTAAAGTGGCGAAAAATATATTGTTTTGGCGAAAGAGGTGGCGAAAAAAATAATTGACCCAGGGGAAACCCTGGTTATCTTCGAATTAAGGTAGTACTTAACACTACAGGGAGATAACTCTGTAATATCAGCATAACGTTTTAATCACATTGTATAGTTAAGGAAATATTAAGCTTCTCAATGATGAAAATAAGTGTTTTTCAAACTGCTATATATCCAACCAAATTTTTCTGAGAAAATGATTGGTTTAGGTTTTTTGAAATTTTATATTTTTGTCAAAATGTCAAAGTAAATAATTTGTCAAAATTTTATGAAAATTAAACAAGCCAAATTAATTTTAGTCAAGGTGTTAATAGGTACCATCTTAATTACTGTCAAATTTCATCTTTCTTATCCAAGGTATAGATAACCTTAGCTGCATTCGGCACAACTTTTTGGAATTTTGGGTCATCAACGCTTTTCAACTTTGTACTTTCTTACTATTTTCATCTGAGCATCACTGATGAGTCTTATGCAGAAGAAACACGCTTCGTGTTGTATCAAATTAATTCTGGTACCTTTGATAACCATATAATACATATATCCATCATATATCAAAATATTGTGCCAAAATTCCAGCCTAGCTGGAACATTGTTCAAACAAATATTCTCATTTTAAGTTCTTTAGACAACCAGCTACTAAAAATTCATAAATAATCTATTATTTTTGGTGGGATATCAGTTTTCATGGATATCAATTTACATGGATATCGTGAGTACAAAAGAACCACAAATTTTATGTTTAATGAAGATAGAAAAAATTATAGAGGGGCCTGATGGGTTATTTTCATGATCAGCACATTTTCTCTATCGTGATCCTTTTTCTTCAGATTTTTTTTCATATATTTTCGAGATCCGTGATCATGGATATTTATTTTCTGTGAATTGTGATTGACAAAAAAATCAACTCGTGAATCGTGATGAGACCCCATCAGGCCCCTCATTATAGGCTTTCACACAGTCTGTACAAAATTAGTGTTTGTCAGACTGAAAGAGAAATTTGAACATTTCTACTGTACAATCAACCAAAAATTGGCAAAAAATCTTAAAACCTCTGTCTGACCAAATGATTTTTTGGTCTGACATTTTGTCGCTCAGACAGAGTTCAGACAGACTTTATGATACACCTCTTCCATGCAGACTAGTAAAATCATGAAATCAAAGATAATGTAAAATCATTTTTTCTTTAATCCCCTTAATTGGTCCCCACTATAATAAATGAATACACAGTAGTTATTTATAGATTCCACAACTGCAACAAGTGTGTTACAATATTTCTACACTCGAGACAGTTTAATTTTAAATTTTAAAGCGCGAGGCTTGCCAAGAATGGAAAAATATCGTAATACATGAGTTATAGTGGTGGAATCTGTTTCTCTTATGATTTTTATTCTTCTGTTTCAAAGATTTGAAGAAAGTTGTGTACTTTTTATGTGACGTCATCAGACATGGTCGCCTTTTTTCATGACGTCACAATAGGAAAATTCAGAAGAAATCCCAAGAAAATTTAACGTCACAACTAAGATTTGACCAATCATTTGCCGAGAACAGATTTTTCACTAGATGAGAAATATTTTTCTCCCACTGGGCAAGAAATGTGAAAATAGCACAAAAATTAGAGAAAATCTTATAATTTTTATTATAATAACTACATTACCATCCCAAACAATTAGTCCAACATCTGTCTGAGAACAAGAGTCTGGTAGGCATGCTCCAAAACTTAAATGCAAATTCAACTGTAAAAATAGAAATAACAACTATAAATAACTTTGGGAATTAATAAATAAAGTAAAAAAAAACATACTTTAATAATTTAATTCTGGATGTAACGTGTCTTCTGAATGGCTGAAGTCATTTTGTTTATCAGCTTATAGACATGATTTTGTCATGAACGTTTTTCATGATTTACTCTGGTTAAAAATGGAATAAAGGATTTACACAAGTTATTTTAAAGTGTGCACTATTCTTTATGTTATTTCAAATAGGCAGAAAAAACATTACAGTCATTTCTTAAATAATGTTTGGAGATAACAAGAAAAAAAAGTATAAACATGAAAAATGTAAGTTTTGAAATTTAAAAAAATTGGAACTAGACAACTATAGATAACTTTTTAAGAAAATACTAATAACTTCAAGTGTATTCTATATCTTTAGAGATCTTGGAACTTTCAACAATTTTGTTTTAAACAAGAATGTGTCCAAAGTACACGGATGCCCCACTCAATCATTTTCCATGTTCCATGGACCGTGAAATAGGGTAAAAATCTAATTTGGCATTAAAATTAGAAAGATCATATCATAGGGCACATGTATACTAAGTTTCAAGTTGATTGGACTTCAACTTCATCAAAAACTACCTTGACCAAAAACTTTAACCTGAAGCCAAAAACTTTAACCTGAAATTTGCACTATCATTTTCTATGTTCAGTGAACCGTAAAATTGGGGTCAAAACTCTAATTTGGCATTTAAATTAGAAAGATCATATCATAGGGCACATGTATACTAAGTTTCAAGTTGATTGGACTTCAACTTCATCAAAAACTACCTTGACCAAAAACTTTAACCTGAAGCCAAAAACTTTAACCTGAAATTTGCACTATCATTTTCTATGTTCAGTGAACCGTAAAATTGGGGTCAAAACTCTAATTTGGCATTTAAATTAGAAAGATCATATCATAGGGCACATGTATACTAAGTTTCAAGTTGATTGGACTTCAACTTCATCAAAAACTACCTTGACCAAAAACTTTAACCTGAAGCCAAAAACTTTAACCTGAAATTTGCACTATCATTTTCTATGTTCAGTGAACCGTTAAATTGGGGTCAAAACTCTAATTTGGCATTTAAATTAGAAAGATCATATCATAGGGCACATGTATACTAAGTTTCAAGTTGATTGGACTTCAACTTCATCAAAAACTACCTTGACCAAAAACTTTAACCTGAAATTTGCACTATCATTTTCTATGTTCAGTGAACCGTAAAATTGGGGTCAAAACTCTAATTTGGCATTTAAATTAGAAAGATCATATCATAGGGCACATGTATACTAAGTTTCAAGTTGATTGGACTTCAACTTCATCAAAAACTACCTTGACCAAAAACTTTAACCTGAAATTTGCACTATCATTTTCTATGTTCAGTGAACCGTAAAATTGGGGTCAAAACTCTAATTTGGCATTTAAATTAGAAAGATCATATCATAGGGCACATGTATACTAAGTTTCAAGTTGATTGGACTTCAACTTCATCAAAAACTACCTTGACCAAAAACTTTAACCTGAAGCGGGACAGACGGACGAACGAACGGACGAACGAAAGAACGAACAGACGGACGAACGGACGCACAGACCAGAAAACATAATGCCCCTCTACTATCGTAGGTGGGGCATAAAAACATAAAAGGCAGACATGATACGTAGCTCACATATGACATAATACACTGAACAATTATATCAGTTAACTATCCACAGGTTAACCCAAAAAGTCTATAGAAAGAAAATTTCTAACATGTCTAAAGGATTTATTTCTGTGAATGTTAGGTCGTCTGAAAAAAAAACGTTTGCTGCAGAATTACATGAATTAATCATTACGAGGATATCCTGAAGATTTTGTTATTGATGGTCAGTTTGTTTAGAAAATCTTTTGTCAAAAGACTCATCAGTGACGCTTATATGAAAATATTTATAAAGTCAAACAAGTACAATGTTTAAGAGCATTGAGGATCCAAAATTCCAAAAAGTTGTGCCAAATACGTCTAAGGTAATCTATGCCTGGGATAAGAAAATCCTTAGTATACACTTTAATCACACTAGCAACTTTTTTCATAGACAACAAAAGCCAAAGGACGATAACCATGAGGGGGTGTCGGAGGAGTCTGGGGTTGGAGGGGTCGTGAAATCCTGAGATCACTAAATTTCAAAAAAATGAATATCGACATCCCGAAATTGGAAAAAGAAATCCCGAATCCCAAAAGGGTCACTCTCAAAATCCTGAAATTTAAAACACCTGATCCTGATGTCCAGAAAAAAAGTCCTGCCCCCCTTCGATAACCTAGTCTTCAGACCATTTACCTGGCTGTAGCCTGCATTAGTGACAACAGAACACATCTGCCCATTAAAACCTGGTCCCCTGGCTTGTTTACACTGTGGATGGTTACCAGTCCATATCAGGTTTCCATGCTTTATACCACTTCCAGGTTTCCCATCAGAGTCCAGCACTTAAAGAACAAAGTAATAATTAGATAGATAATAACAAGAATGTGTCCATAGTACATGGATGCCCCACTCGCACTATCATTTTCTATGTTTAGTAGACCATGAAATTGGAATAAAAACTCTAATTTGACTTTAAAATTAGAAAGATCATATCATATGTTTAAACTAAAACTACCTTGAACAAAAACTTTAACCAAAAACTGTAACCTAAAACTCGCACTATCATTTTCAATATTCAGTGGACCACAAAATTGGGGTCAAAACTCGAAATTTAGCATTAACATAAGAAAGATCATATCATAGGGCACATGTGTACTTAGTTTCAAGTTGTTTGGACTTCAACTTCATCAAAAACTATCTTGACCAAAAACTTTAACCAGCAGCGGGACAGAAGGACAGGCGAATGATCGGATGGACGAACGAACGGAGGGAAGGACTAACGGATGGAAGAACGGACGCACAGACCAGAAAACATAATGCCCCTCTACTATTGTAGGAGGGCCATAAAAATGTTCAAAGAGTCCACATTATCAGATTATGGGAATAAACGAATAGCTTACATGTAGATAAATAATAATGATCATGTTCAGGAGTCTATACACTGTAACATCATTCCCAATCATTAACGTAACTTAAACAGTAACCTTCCTACTATCTTTTTAATTCAGTTTTGGCTTCAGATCTTGCTTAGAACTTCTAAGATAGCAATATATAGTGAACTGGACTTCTAATTGAATTATTATTTTTTTTTATTTTAATTTAATTCTTACTTTACATATTTTTTTCAATTTTACCTTTAATTCATTTTTTCAAAACTTTTTTTTTCCAAAATTTTAGAGGGATGAAAAAGAATATGTTGTCATTTTAATGTTATATTTAACATTGCCATTAAAGTGCGAGGTTTGGCATGCCACAAAACCAGGTTTAACCCACCATTTTTTCTTTAAAAATGTCCTGTACCAAGTCAGGAAAATGGCCATTGTTATATTATAGTTCGTTTCTGTGTGTGTAACATTTTAATGTTGTGTTTCCGTTGTGTCGTTTGTTTTCTCTTATATTTGAGTGTGAATTCACATTACTATAAGGCGTGTCACGATACTTTTCTATCCCAAATTCATGTATTTGGTTTTGATGTTATATTTGTTATTCTCATCGGATTTTGTCTAATGCTTAGTCCGTTTCTGTGTGTGTTACATTTTAATGTTGTGTTGTTGTTCTCCTCTAATATTTAATGCGTTTCCCTCAGTTTTAGTTTGTTACCCCTATTTTGTTTTTTGAGTTTTGAACAGCGGTATACTATTGTTGCCTTTATTTAACATACAACTGTGTACTATACAATGTACATGGCTAAATACAGTATTCCCAAATTACACATAGATATGAGACGATGGCTCAAGTAATGAGCAAAAGGATATATTTCGTCAACTTCACGGTTGTTTAACAAGCACATTTTGCATATACCATGTATACCGGTAATTCACAGTTTTATTAAACAAAAAGGCCATAAAAGACAAAAAACCCATTCATATTCATAATATTGAAAGTGATTAAATGTTCATCGAGCTTAGCTTAAATGATGCAAATTTTCATTAATATTTTTTTACCATATACGAGGATAGTAATCATGGTAATGGGGGTGCCTTCATGATGTACATGCATATCGGTAAAAATTCTTGCCAAATGACGGTAACAGTAATTTTTAGAGCATGATGATAAAATGTGCACTTTCTTTCATTTTGAATTTTAGACAATAAAAAAAATCAGCTGAATTTGTCAAATCACGCTATCTTTTTCGCAAATATGACAGTAACAATAATTATTTGAGACCTCTGACAAATCATGATAAGGATATTTTGACGAATCACAGTAAAATTTTAACCAATTTGACGCTCACGGCAGCCAAAAATGACTGTTTGACGCCTGCCGGTAAAGGGCATTACCACCCTCATATACCTACTATCAAATGCATAGGTTGTTCCATTCCCGATTATATCCTGGATCATCGTTAATGTGTCGTTCATACAGACTGCAGATACTGTCATGTTTGGATCCACAGCAAAGTCACCTTTCAGGTATTGAGATTTCTTCACAGCAAAGTCACCTGTGACGTATTGAGATTTCTTCCCAGCAAAGTCACCTGTTAGGTATTGAGATTTCTTCATTAGGAGAGATTTTATTCCATTTCTAAGTAACAGATCTATAGCATCATTATATTCCACTGTCTTTTGCTGAGATTCTGGTTGATATTTCAAACCATAGCCAAACTGATGATAAGTATTCCTCCAAATCAGGTTTTCTTCACCTGCACTGACATATGCAGAAAATGGTGCAAGGATCAGCAGGCAAAATATGTAGTAATCTGTCATTTTGTTCATTGTTAGATGTACATTGTTCCAAATATCCAAATAAAACTGCAGTTAAAAATACTGTCTATGGCAATGACAAAACAACCATGTGATATTAAATCACTATTAATAGATTTGTTTGTACATGGTTAATCAACTTTGGGTCTAGATAAAATAAGTATCATGTTGTTCTTATCACTTGAGTGTGGTCTTGTAATCTGAAAAAATAACAAAGTAACAATGTAATAGTTGTTTTCAATATTATAATTTATTATTTATCTAGTCAGATCCTATTATAGCCAATTTACTTCACTTGTATTTTTATTTAATATTTGAGAAGTTTCTCTAGTGGAAAATTTTAAAACTTAACATTAGTAATTATTTTGGGCCCTTTATAAATTGCTGTTCGGAGTGAGCCTAGGCTCCGTGTTGAAGACAATACTGTGACCTACCATGGTTTACTTTTATAAATTAAGACTTTGATGAAGAGTTGTCTTATTGGCACTCATAAAAAGTACAGGTTCCAGCTCCAGGAGGTTGATTTTCGAGGCACTTTATTAATAATATTACATATATATTTCATAAATTCATTATTTTTGGCATAGACTATGGGGGATTCACTATATATGAGTGGAATAACTTCCCTTAGAAATGTTTTGAGTGTGAGAGACCTTAATTAAAGACTGAAAATCCCTCAAAAACTTGCTGTCCTGCTTTCAAACCGTAGAAGTTTTGCCATAAATAATTCATTTAAGCAGAATTTATAAAATTACTATCTTACTAATAACTGGTTTAGTAAAAATTTGTGTTCATTGTATAGGGAATCACTAAAGCATGACTGAGCACCCCCCCCCTTTTTTAGGTCAGTCAGTGCCCCCCCCCCCTTCTTTATGAAAAATTCTGGATTTGCCACTGATAATCTAATGTTACTGGTCTGTTTTAATGATAGAAACTACCAAAAACAAAGCCATAAAAGGTGGTTATATGTATTAACCATAAAAATAAACAGGGCCGTAACTTCATTGAGGCAAATGAGGCAAATGCCTCATGTTGGAGAATTTCAACAAAATAAAATAAAACAAAAGATATTCTCCATATCAAATTGTTTTCACGGAAAGTTTTTTTACAAGAAGCAAGTTCACTCTCTGATGTCGCCCCTGCATGTTTTCCGTTATCCATGTTTCTATTTTTACTTTTAGTTTTCAGAGTTAATGGTCTATTGTTTGTACTTCTGTGTCCCGGGTTTGTCCTTTGTTAATTTATTGTCCTACTTTATGACTATATATAGATATAGGAAGATGTGGTGTGAGTGCCAATGAGACAACTCTCTATCTAAATAACAATTTAAAAAAAGTAAACCATTATAGGTCGATGTACGGCCTTCAACACTGAGCCTTGGCTCACACCGAACAACAAGCTATACTGGACCCCAAATTACTAGACGTGTAAAACCATTCAAACTGGAAAACCAACGGTCTAATCTATATAAATTTTTTTTTAAAAACGAGAAACACGTATACATTACATAAACAAACGACAACTACTGTATATCAGATTCCCGACTTAGGACAGATCATGCAAACATTTCAAGCAGCGGGATTAAATGTTTTAATGGATCCAAACCTTCTCCCTTTTTCTGAAACAATAGCATAACATCACAACATAGAAAAACACACATTACAATAACAATTGGCAGGCTTAACTCAATCAATAAACGTACATTAATAAGCTATAAACGAATAAATTCGATCTGCGATATCTGAATCCAAATGCACAGTTAATAAAATATTAGGGACAAACATTCAAGGCCTACAAGCAAAAAAACAAGTACAAACAAAGCCATGGCAAGTCACCACTGCGAAATATTTAACCTTTATAGTCTGAGTGTTGATTTTCATTTGTAAACGTGTGGTTTTGCAATGTTGCATGTCCACCGATGTCCAGACATTGTGGAAGAAAATATTTTAAGAATATACGATTCTTCTGGACAAAGAAAAAAAATGGTGGTTTTTGCATGGAGAATTGAACTTGATATCAAAAATTACAAAACTGGCTCCTTTTTTTGTAGATAAAACTAGATAGCTGACATGGTTTAAATTAAAACTAAGACCACCAATTTCCCGGTTTTAAATCATTTGAAAAAAATGTCAATGTATTGCCATAAGTTACCTTTTACATTGAAGGGTTAAACTTGCATTAAGTCGTGTTCAGACCCTTTTACAGAAAATATAGGAATATGGAGTAAACGTGCATGGGACCTAATAGCACACAAAGTCAATGCATAGAAATATACAAATGATCAATGGTAAAAGTTTTTATTCCTTTTCTTCATCTTGATAGTTGCTGGAGGGTCTTCAACAATAAAAGAATAATTAATACCGTAAAACAAGGTCAAGATGGTCCTTAGTGTCGACTTAAGCAGTACTAGTACTTAAAGTATAATACAGCACTGTCACTATATTTAAATCTAGTCATAAAAAAAATCACCAAAGTCTAAGCACAATACAAGACAAGAACAGACAGACATACAGACAGATCCGGTTTTAATGATTGATTTATGAGAATTATACGATTTTTGCTTTGTCCTACATATCTGTCTATTAATGTTGTCCCTAAATCTAAAAGTCTTTAATTACAATGAATCTATGTTTTTGCTTTGAGACCAGAATATTTTTTAAAAAAATTTAGCTAAAAATGAATTGTGTTTTAATGTAAAAAAGAGTCCGAGAAACGCTCAGAATGCACGATTTTGCGTTATTTTTCTTAGAGCTTCTGGGGGCCTTGAGCGGCCCCAGACCCCTCGCCCAATTTTTTTTCGCCACGCTACGCTCCGCTAATATATTTTGCCTCACTATTAAAAGAGGCTAGTAACGGCCCTGATAAAACTTTCTTTTTGGTTTTGAAAAGGGGGGCTCATAAAAATAAAATCAACTAAAAAAACAACTAAATGTTTTATCTATATTGAGCGTATATGAAAGGGTAACCTTTTGAAAACACAGACAACATAAGTTATTACAATTTTCACAGATATCAAAAACATGGTTCATACTCAGTCTTATACTCTGACATAGAAAATGATAGAAAAATTCTCAGTGGAAATTTTTTTTTTTTTTTTTTCAATAACACAAAATTGGTGATCCTCGTGGAAATTTCTGAAATTTTTTAATACTATTATGAGTCTATTATTTGCCTATTCTAACTCCCTGACACTGTAAACAGAGAATCAACATTCAATGCTCAACTTCGGACAACTCTTTTTGTTCTCCCAAAAGTGTAAAAGAATAATCTAGACTTTTGTGCGAAACGAACAATACAATTATGGTACTGGCTACGGTTACATGGAAATGTAACAATAATAAAAATATTATTGCTACATCGGAGACACAGGCACTTGTTTCTGTCAATGTGGGGTTTACTATCCATACCAGTACAAAAAAAACACAAGGTAGCTAACGGAAATTTTCAATGTGTTCGCTTCAACCAATATTTTTTGAATTTCCCTTGATTTTTTCACAAATAAAAGTACACCAGTCTGTCGGTAGTTGATTTATCTTTACAATGAAACAACTTTCACGTACCTTGAGAATACCCCTCAAACAGAATAACACACTTCAGATGAGAATTATTGACCTTTTTCCAGACCATTGAATTTGTAAGGACTTAACTTCCGGTAAACGTAGGAAGTTAATATAACTGTGCAATCCCATTGGTTTAATTCATCTGGTTACCTGTTTATTTATACTAGTTACCAGTAACCAGAAAAATGTAACCAATGGGATTACACAGTTATATTAACTTCCTACGTTAACCGGAAGTTAAGTCCTTACAAATTCAATGGTCTGGAAAAAGGTCAATAATTCTCATCGGAAGTGTGTTATTCTGTTTGAGGGGTATTCTCAAGGGACGTGAAAGTTGTTTCATTGTAAAGATAAATCAATTACCGACAGACTGGTGTACTTTTATTTGTGAAAAAATCAAGGGAAATAAAAAAAATATTGGTTGAAGCGAACACATTGAAAATATCCGTTAGCTACCTTGTGTTTTTTTTTGTACTGGTATGGATAGTAAACCCCACATTGACAGAAACAAGTGCCTGTGAATCAATATGTCCAAGCAATGAAAAATAAATGGTTATTATTTTTATACATAGAGCATACGTATTGTGTATTCTAAGCTGACGAAGAAATCTAACACAAAAGTATCTCAATCATTTAACCGTTTTAATACGAAGTTTAAAGTGTAAATTATACACATAACTGTCCTATTTTTAGAGAATAGCAATAATACATAAATGTACAGTTTCTTATCAAAATAGCAACATAATTTCAAGATTAAATCATTACATTGTCACATGATTATATAATCTGCACCAAATTGACAGTTTGACGTGAGTTATCATCATAACTTATAACTATAGCAAATGAACACTTTATCATAATATACGGTACCACGATTTCCCGAGAACTACGAGAACAACATAATATCCCGAAAACAAGATTATATATCCCGAGAACAAGATTTTTAATTGTGTTATAGGTGTTTTTATTGTGTTTTTACTACTTTTTTACAATAATAAAGAATACTAATAAGAGATAATACTCGTTTTTATTCAATAAAAATACAATTTCAGGTCAAAAATTCGATTTCTATGTCTTGTATGCAAAATCCTTGTTGAACACAATATGGCGGACATTCTAAAGGTAGACAACTTAAGAAAATCAAAGTATTAGAAGATCTTAGAAGAACTGACAGAAAAGAAAAGTATCAAATGTACTGAAAGAATAGATTTTATTAAAAAAAAATCTTAAACATTCATATAAAAACTGATTGTTGTTAATTAATTATATGTCTCTATTGTTAATAAATTTTATTTATATCGTTATTGTTATTGTTAATAAAATGAAATAAATTATGATTCGTCAAAGTTTTTACTAAAATAACATGCTTTCAAAATCTTAGTAATTATATTGTTTTCTTATGATATAATTAAATGCTGTAATTACTGTACAATTTTCTCCAAATATCTCCTTTTAAACTAAAGCTTGGTGTTGTTTTAATACAAAATACAAAAATTTCAATTTTCTCAAATTTTGTTCATCAAAGAAATATGAAGACAACGGCTTGGTATTATTTTAGTAACATTTTGCATATAAAAAGTAATTTACGATTTTGGTGCTTATTCTTCCAAAATGTCAGAGGAAATGAAATATCCGTGTATAAAATGTACTGAATGTACTGATGATTGTGTCATTGATGCAATTCAGTGCACTGGCTGTGAGTACAGAAATGGTCTGATGCTAACCTGTCTTTTCTATGTGAAAATTGTTGTTTCACTGATGAAGAGTTCGACGGGGTAAAATCATTGAAAAGGTAGGCATTTTTTTGAACTTTATTTAAATATGTATCTGTATTGTCATAAACTTTATACCATGTATTAGCTTACTGATTTTGTTTCCTTGTCTGAAAAATAACTTAATGGGAATAGAACAACCTCATTTTTTTCTATAACTGCATCAGGTTTTTTCTGAAATGAAATAAATGAATGTCGCGGACTATATACCTATAACCTAGTATCATGATTTCAATCCGACCCCACTTACGGACGCGTAGAACATATAATGCATGCCACTCATTTATAGCCAATCAGACGTTAAAATGACCTTCATTTCCCCCAGAATCATTCCGGAAACGGCCACGAAGCAGCCATTAGATAGTATTTATAACCAATGAAATAACAGAAATACCGTTAACAGATTTACCCGAACCTGACGTTTAGCCTCTGACTAATCGGACCGTATCACCATGGTGATTACTGAGGCTACGGTTACATAACGTTATTGTTACATGAAAAACAGCAAAGTACGCTTGATTTATTAAACACAAATCTTCTATAGTTGTATTGCTTAATTCTTTCATATGTACTAAACAATACTTGTAATACTGATAAACAATAAATATTATTTTTCAACAAATGGTGTATAACTTGAATAGTTTTACGTATTAATGGTTTTGATGTTCTTAATTAAAGATACTACTCAAGATTAGGAGTGTCAAAGGCGAACATATAGTTCAATGGTTCCACTTTTTAAAAGTATTTAACTGCACACCTACTCTTATTACTGTCTTTATACTTTGAACCAATTTCGTTTTCCATCGTACACAATTTCTACATTGCTGTTTTTCATTTAACAATAAGGCAATGTAACCGCAGCCTAAAAAAATATTGTGACCGTGATTCGTAATTAAACAGGTCCTTACCCAACCATGTATTCCGGCATTTATTCTCCAATGTAACAATAATATTTTTATTATTGTTACATTTCCATGTAGCCGTAGCCAGTGCCATTTATATATTAGTTCGAGAAATACTTCGATTATTCTACTGAAAAAAAAATCAGAGTATTTTTGTGTTTGAATATTGATTGTATGATTTCGATCATTGTATGAATCGTGAGTAAATGGCGAATTCACGTCCTTTTTTGTATAATAAATGTTAAGTATGATAGTTTTTGTTACTCTCAAGTGTCCATTGAATTGTCGATTAATTACTTATTTCGTTTTGTCCGATATTCTTAAAGATTTTACTGACCTTGACCCGTTAGTCATATGATTACATGACGTCACCGTCTGTTGACATTCTCCGCCATGTTAAGGTTTAGCCGGGACACAGGGCTTTGTTTACTTGTTTTCATTTCTTAAAATCATAGATAATTAACAAATGCAATCTATAAGCATACAAAAGATCGAAGATTCGTTTATATAATTACCTAAAAAAGAAGAAACAGAAAAGAAGGAGTGAGTAGATTTACTCTAAAACATATGATGCACTTCAAAATTTGGTTTTGACACTTTCGCTTTTATTTCCCCCTTTAGCTACAGTGTCATTGTATTTCTTGAATGTCGTTTTGATTGTTACTGTATTTTTCTTTATAACGTTTTGTTTGCCTACAAGGTCAACACCAAAGTAGATCATCCCAAAAAAAAATTAACAGGAAATCTGTCAAGTGTGCATGAGTGTTGTCTGTTGACAGTTGTGACCAATAAACTCATCATAGATACCAGGACTTAATTTTGTATATACGCCAGACGCGCGTTTTGTCTACAAAAGACTCATCAGTGACGCTCAAATCCAAAAAAGTTAAAAGGCCAAATAAAGTACGAAGTTAAAGAACATTGAGGACCAAAATTCCTAAAAGTTTTGCCAAATCCAGCTAAGGTTATCTATGCCTGAGGTAGAAAAGCCTTAGTATTTCAAAAATTTTAAATTTGGTAAACAGTTAATTTATGAATATAACCATATCAATGATAATTCATGTCAGCACAAAAAGTGCTGACTATTGGGCTGGTGATACCCTCGGGGAAATAAATCTCCACCAGTAGTGGCATCGACCCAGTGGTTGTAAATAAACTCATCATAGATACCAGGACTAAATTTGTATATACGCCAGACACGCGTTTCGTCCACAAAAGACTCATCAGTGATGCTCGAATCCAAAAAAAGTTTAAATGACAATATGTGAGGTTATCATGGTTATCCTAAACTCAAAGTCATCATTAAAATCAAACATGTTCATAAACTTGCCTGTTTTATTTGTGAATTTCAATTATTTGATGTGAAGTGTTATAAAGGTTTGTAAAATTCGTAGTTACTGGGAATGCCATCAGCAGACAGCACCAATTTTAGTATTACCTGGTATGTATTCTGTACCCTTCTGCGATTTAAAAATGAATGCTATTATGACAAATTTGAGGTGACAGATGACAAGTTTGATACACTGGCATCACTTATTCCTTAGTTTGAATTTCATTGATAAATATTATCAGAAATGATTAAGATAATTGCGAGTATTTATAGATACTGGTTCTGTATCATATTATGTCATTTATTAACTCTGCCGCAAGTATAAAATCGGCTAGGATTTGAAAGTGTCAAGTCCCGTCAATATATATTTTCCTGCATTACCTAAATGTAAGTTACCGGATATAAATATTGATATAAATAAATAGTGAGCATGTGTAATTTGTTTTAATACATCCACAAAAATATTTTTGAGATCGTATAATGGTGTGAGGTCATCGTCCAAAGACACATTTGGTTTCCAGACAATTACTTAAGTTTAAGGCTATGTATCACTATGAAATTTAAGAAGAAGGTTCAATACCACGAAAGGAAGGTTGGGATTAATTTTTGGGTTGGTGGTCCCAACCATTTAGGAATTTGGGGCCCAAAAGGGGCCAAAACAAGCATTTTTCTACTTTCTGGTTAATAACTTGTGTATAAGTATTTCAATTGCTCTGAAATTGTACCACAATTTTTAATACCACAAGTAGAAGGTTTGGATACATTTTTGGGGTTATGGTGCTAACAGTTTAGGATTTAAAAGGACCAAAAAGGGGCCAAAAACAAGCATTTTTGTAGTTTCTGGACAATAAGTTGTGTGTAAGTATATGGATCTCTCTGACATTGTACCACAAGGTTCCATATCACAAAAGGAAGGCTCAGAATGAGTTTGAAGGTAATTGCCCAATTCATGCAGGGGCCGGTAAAAAAGGGCCAAAAACAAGCATTTTTCTAGTTCCGAGACACTAACTTTTGTTCAAGAGTATGAATCTCTCTAAAATTGTACTACAAGGTTCCATACTTCAAAGGAAAGGCTGGGATTCAGTGTGGGGGTAATTGCTTCAAGGGGGACTCTAAGGTTTGGGGAATTCTAATTTATTTAAGGTGTTCAAATTTTTTTTTCAAAATTTCAAATTTTTGAAAATTTTCAAGAAGAATCTTTAATTGCACAGTACTACGCAATAGATTTGTAAGATCTTGACACTTATTTTGTGTCAGAAACCTAAACTATGTCAAAAATTTGATCACAATCCAAATTCAGACAGTATAAAATTTGAAAGCTTGAATATTGTGTTCAAATTTGCCCCATCTGTTCAGGGTTTTACATCTGCAGTTGTATCAGGCTGCGCTCAGCGAACAAATTTATTCCACTTTGGTTTTAATTCCTATGATAGGTTAGAAAAATATGTGAATCATTGTTCAGACTTCTTACTAAGGATTTTTTGAAGGAGATTCATCAGTTTTGGCCAATTCAAGTCCCAAAAGTAAGAAGTTTAATTTCTTTTGCTATATAATGTATGTTATTTATTACATGATGATGTATTTCAGTCCCCATGACATGAATGACCAAACCAATCAAGGAAACTTTGGTCTAACTGCTCATTTGATACAACATTAACAATGTTGATGAATCTTTGAAGTTTGGACTCACCAGTTCTGAAAAATGATATGTCCAGGACTCATGCTTATAGTCACTTCCTGTTTACATATTATATAAAGAATTTTTTTGTGGATGGAATCAGTCTTATTTCCTTTTCAATGTTGACATTCTTTTCCTATTGCAGCTTTCACTAGCTGAACGCACTAGAAATGCGTAATCCATTATTGTAATGCAAATTCTTCCATAACCATTGATAACTGAAAATTAAACAGAAATAATCAATTGTTTGAATTTTTCAAAAGAAACTACAAAGATTCTGACAGAAAATTTCTCTCACATGTCAAATATCCATATTTATTCAAAATGTTTTGGGAAATTGGATGCATGGATATGTATTTTAAAACACAGACTTAAAGGGGCACTACCAACAAAATTTATTCAAAATTAAAATTATTTTTTTTTGTTCAATCATCATTATCATTAATGCAAGTCAAATAATGAAATAATAATTCACTTTTATCAGCCAGTGACAGTGTATGGTTCAACTTTGTCAAAATAAGTGAAGAAACATCGATAATGAATTATTCACTTGCAAGTGATTAATATGACCTTAATGAATCCGTATTCATGCGACCTGATATTATTCACTTGCAAGTAGCGCATAGCGACCAGAAATGGTGCATAGAGTGACTTATGTAAGCGCCCACGTGGCACACGATATTTTTCACTTAGTTTCGATAAGTTTAGATATCGTCGAATGGATTTCCGATCGTGTTCCGTGCCGCTATGTGTGTGTACACAACTGTGTAATGTTCCTCCAATGATAGGAGCACCTATATATTTTTGGGACATCTCGGGTGTTTTTCTATGGAAATAATAGAACCATGGGGTGTAACCAATTACCCAAAAAACGTTATTAACCATTATTCATGATATGATTTTTTACAAAGTTCTTTAAATTTGTGAAATTTGGCTAGTACTGACGAGATTTGTCTCTATTTATCATCTTTTAAGTTAGTTCAGCTTGCTATTATTTCGATTGAAAAACCCCAAAACCTTTTTATGAATATAGTTTTTGTATCCATAAAAGGCGACTAACTGTCCATGTCACTTTTTGGTCTTTGACTTGTTTTAACATTTTGTAAACATGCCTTCAGCGAATTGTTGTTTTGTTTTAACAATTAATGATACTCTCTACTGTTATTGTTGTCATCATGATGAAGTAATAATAATACAAGAAGTGCAGAGGAAATGCCAGAAACGTCCTCTGATACGGAATGTCAGGAATAAGTATGGTATCGACGAAGACCCAAATTTAATGTAAAAAAAAAACATGAACATGAACAAGACAACAGTACCAGTAGAAACATTGTAAATTATTTTACATTATTTGAAATTGAAATAACAAAATCACAGGCACAATATCCATGATATTATTTAGAATCATAAAGGTAAGTACCACCATCTCTTTGCAGAGATATACACTTTTTTTCACTGTAGTCAATTCAAATGGCCCATTCATTTGACAACATGGCCCATTATTTTTTAAAGTGGCCCCTTGAATTTAATTTTGAGGGGCCCTGGGCCCACAGATCACTGATTGATTGAACAAATTTCCATCAAACATTTGTAGAACAGTCAAAAGGGAATTTCCCTTATATTACAGATGCATTTATTGAAAATTTCAAAGGTGTAATTAATCACACCGGAGGACGATTTCATGAAATTAAAGTATGCCATGCATTTTTTCACAAAATATTAATTGATAATGCTGCTATTTTAGTATGTTAAAGAAATTAGGAGTGCAAAATTATTCAATGAAAAGGTTTACAATTCTTTAAAAGTCTTTAACAGAAATATAAGATAAACTTAAACCTTGGAATCAGATAAATACATATTCAAAATAGAACAGAGTTCTGTGAGATGTGTTATAATACTGTTATTGAACATTTTACTATAAACTCTACCTGATTTGGACCCATACATATGGTTACCAGCCAAACATATGATTATTTGATGGGATGTCAAATCACAATTTTTTAACAGATCATGGTATTGGTTATTTCAACTATCAAATATTTTCTAAACTTAAAATAAATTCCTAAATTAGGATCAAATGTAGCAGTGTTCCAGCTAAACCATTTAACGTTATGTAGAACCAGGCCTGTATAACCTCTTGGAATGACACCCCAATCTGTTACTTATTATTTTACTACAAAACTTAAATAAAATGATTTTAGATCCAGTTTGTCCTTAAATTTAAATTCAAACAAAATCAACTTGGACAATTGAATGACTATGCATTTCAGTGTAGACATCAAACTGTCCATAAATTAACATCTATTAGTATTACCTCATCGCTTGTTAGACTAATATTAAACAAACCCCTGATCATCTTATGTCTTCTGATGCTTATTACTACATGTATATAGACATTTTCCCCTCCATTCGACCAAGATAAAAGAGGAAAATAAATCATCTAGCAAATTAATTTAGAAATATGCATTATAAACTGATAGTCAGGTTAAGGTGGTACCCAACACTTTCACTAGAATTAATTTGGCTCGTTTAATTTTCATAAAATTTTGTCAAAGTATTTATTTTGACCCTTTAACAAAAATATAAATATTTCAAAAATTTTGAACCAACCATTTTGTCAGAAAAATTACACTGGTGATATAGCAGTTTGACAAACCCCAATTTTAATCGTTGAGAAGCTTAATATTCCTTCTACAACACAATGTAATTAAAACGTTTAGCTGACTTTACAGAGTTATCTCCCTGTAGTGTTAGGTACCACCTTAATAAACAATTTGATAAGGCATTAATATCTTGTTTATCCTTCCATATTTGGTTTTACTTGTGCTTATTAAGCAGTCTGCGCCAAAAACTTTTTCATCTACTAGTCCGGACACTAAATATCAAAACTTGTCCTTATATGACTATATAAAATTTTGAAAATTTTCACAAGTCCGAATCAATATTTAATAGTCTGGGGCATCGGACTAGTGGCTAACAGTGCAGACTGATTAAGTGAATGTTCTTTGGTGTTAAGTACTTTATTTGTATGTCCTTTTCAAATTGTGTTCGGAAACACTGTGTTGTGTATATGGATATGTGATAATTGTTTAATGTGGCTGTGGCAGGATGTCCTATATAGTATATAGACACACATATATATTCTTGTTTCATTTTACAGTCAGACAAGATAATTGTCATTTCCTTTATTTATACATGTAGGTGTAGATCAATTTACAGGACTTTTGTTTCAGTATTGTTTTATTATTAAATTTGTGGGTGTTTTTTACTCAAAGTTAGGGAAGAGAGTTTAAAACAACTGCAAAAAGTGAAATTAGATTAAGTGTAGAACATACTACAAATGTAGTCGATGGTAGTAGATACATGCATATAGGACAAGTGGGAACATACTATTATTCTTCTTAAATTGCAATATATATGCATACTTATGCATGAAGTGACCTTGGAAAAATAGATTATCTTTATTACATACATGAAGTTGTCTACCTAGTCATGTATTGATTTTTAGTGACAGGAAATTGAATATTTGTTGTAAGCTAAGTTTATAAGGACACAATGGATATTATATAACGAAACCTGCATGTCATCACACTATAATCATACCTTGATTAGAACTCAAGGCTCGCTGAGTCAATATTGTGTATCATATAGACATTATGTCACGTCAGCAATAATTTTTAAATGAGTTTAAAAATACGAATCCATTGATATAATACCTGGGAACGGCTTGGAACCGTCCAAGTAAATCAATATCTAGTGTGGAAAGATAAGTGCAATAAATGACTGTTTGTATACTTATATCTCAACCTTGGTAATAAAAAATAAATAGGTGAATGACTATCTGGTTTTAAATTTCTTCATAGACATAATAGATATTGCACACCAAGTCTATACTACATGTACTACTGGTGCTTGAGGTTTTGCAATTATTTACAGAGATACGTGTACTATTGCACATAAAATTTGACAATACAGTTTGAACTTGTTGCATATTAAGGCTTTAACGGATTGCATCATTCAGTTGAAGAATACAAGGTAATCTTGTAAGTTAAGTTTTATCATTTCAAAGAAAAAGTTATAGAATGATGTTGCCGTAGTATAACTAATCATCTGACCTGTGTACTTATTTTTTTTACTATAACATCATTACATGTATTATGTACACATGTTCATTGATCAAATTTTGTCATGTTTCTTATAACTTTAAAAATTCTACTAACATAGATGTTGCTAATTTAATGTCTAGTGGCATATATTTCATGCATGTTCAGGTCCAGAACAAATAAAACAATAAATGCAATGAAAAGAAAAGAAAAGTTCTTAGCAATAATTTGACTAGTTCGAAGCACTGGAAGTTTGAAGTGCCACTGGAAATGAGGGCATGTTAGATAGGGGGTTAAGGTTTTCTCCTGCAACAGATCTGATTCTGTAAAGATGAATATGTGTGAAAGGTATGTCTGCATCAAGATCTTTTCCATCTACTAGTCCAAAGACCAATATTTAGATGTGTCTAACTGTCTAAATAAAGTTTTGCAAAATGTAACTAGTCCAAATAAGATATTACTAGTCCAATTAAAATTTTACTAGTCTGTGTCATTGGAATAGTAGCTAACTGTAGAGGCTGTTGATTGAAAGTGATTTTTGAGGCCAAAGTTGTTTCCTTCAGAGTGTTTTAATAATCAAATGCATTTAATTTTTACTTATAATTCAAAATGTGAAGAGGACTAGAAAAAAAAACATGGCCTTTCTGCATGTACTTTTCTTATAAATGCATTTCACACTGATCAACCTAATATTGATTTAGAATATATTTTTAAAAGTTCATTTGAACTATACTCTAGCTAGACAACCCTATAAGTATTTTACATGCTTCACAGAGACTCTATTGATCAAGAGACTTACTTTGTATAATACCCTAGATTTTTATCTGGCAAGTTGCATGTTTTTAAAAGCTTTAATGATTTTACATTGTTTCATATGTATACATGTATTTGAAATTATATATTGAAATTAGAATAGACAGACCTTAACAATATTTTTATAAAAAGGTGTGAAAATTAAATTGTTGTATCAATTATCAAATAAACTTATATATAATCAATGGCCATCTGGAAAGAAATAGTCTCTTTTTTCAATAGATTACATAAAAGTACAAAAAGACACCTTTTTTTGGCACACATTCAAACAATTTAAAAAATTATAATTTTTAAGAAATATTTTTAGCCATATATGCACTGGTATGTCATTATATTCAACATGTAACCTTATTTCCAAGGAAGTAGGTAGGGTTT
Organism: Mytilus galloprovincialis; assembly: GCA_037788925.1. Classification (NCBI taxonomy): domain Eukaryota; kingdom Metazoa; phylum Mollusca; class Bivalvia; order Mytilida; family Mytilidae; genus Mytilus; species Mytilus galloprovincialis. Next base: position 20,808,853 of record CM075332.1, read on the forward strand.
AAATATTTGTATATGTCAGCATTTTTCTTTTTGTTTGCTAGAGTACAATAACTTATTTTTTAAAGTCATTCTTTTCTCAGAAAAAGTTGTATATATCATGTAAATATTCACATGATTCTTAAAACGAAAGTAGTATCAAAAAACCTTATTTGATATGATCAAACTGAAGATAAGCTAAACATTGTATTTTCTGTCAGTCATTTGAAGGTACACCTGTCAAACTTGGTTAACGCTCATAATATGGATTAAGACTTGTAAATTTGATTATTGAGTTAGTGATTTACTGGTAATTTCTGTAGTGGGGTTGTTGTCTCATTGACCATGTTGAAATAACATTGTTGAGTTGCGGTGCTAAAGGACACATCTTGGGTGCACACACATTTCTCGATGCTCTTGATATATGCCTAGTCTAACCTTTTATTCACATGTTAGGTGACTAGATTTTCTTGTCTGGAGAATTAATTGTCTATTACAAGACATTAAAGAACACATTAGGCCTATAATTCATATATAATTCTGGAACAAATGCTATTACAGTTAGAAGATCAATTCAACATTTGAAAATTTATTTTTCAGGTGATTAAGGAAGTAAATTGGTAAATAGACAACACGTATAGAAGTTTTGAGACAAACTCGTTAGCTAGGGAAGTTACACAATAAGGTAGTGATACCAGTTGTTGGATACTCTCTCCTAGACAGGAAACCAGTACTGGTGTTGTTAACAGTTTTCCTGGCTGGTTTGTGGTCAGTCTGTGAGCCAAATGCATGACAATATGGTATGTATCCCATCTTTTTATTAAAAAAAACCAAGTTAATATGAAAAAGAAGATGTGGTATGATTGCCAATGAGACAACTCTCCACAAGAGACCAAATGACACAGAAATTAACAACTATACGTCACCCTTCAGCCTTCAACAATGAGCAAAGTCCATTCTGCATATTCAGCTCTAAAAGGCCCTGAATTGACAATGTAAAACTATCAAGGAGAAAACTAACTTAAGTTCATGTTTGGCTTATTATTTGTGTTCTATTGATATAGCCTCCACACTGGATTTCAGGCCCAGCAGCACAGGCTTGTAAAATTGCTCTGGGGCCTGTAAAAAACTTATCTACAGGTCAACAGAATCTAACTCAAATTTTCCTAAAATTGAGCATAAGCTGATAAGGAGTCGATTTCACAAAAAAAACTTACGACTAAGATTGGTCGTAAGTATACTGAATTGTTCATGACTTACGATCAATCTTAGGCTTAAGTTTTTTTGTGAAATCGACTCCAGGTCTGTTAAGTAGATTTAAAAATTTGAAGACTGAAATCTGTATGATTTTTGTTTTGGCTTTTCTACATTGGCTATTTATATTATATTTGTTCTTTTTCTCCTCCTTTTAGTGGACTTATTTTTGTGATTTCATTTCAGAGTCTCTCCATCTAAAACTATATTTACCATGTACATGTAATTTTCCATTTATGGTGTTGTTTATTAACAGAAACAAATATCATGTTAACAAGATCAAATTTCTATTTCAACTTTATTGTATATTCAGTGATGTACGCACATTAAGCTCTCCTACAACCATTAATTTGACGGAATAGTAAACACCAAAAGTTTACATATTATTATTAAATTGTGTATTTATGTTGTACAATACTTTATCCCTGGAGGTAATTTTCTGTGATAAATAGATGGGTCACAATTTCTTGTTATCTATGTCCAAACATTTGATTTAGGTCTTATTTCATAACCAGGTCAGTGACCTTGAGCAGATATGATATAGTTTTTAACAAGATTTAAAAAATATTTTAAATACTTTGTAATAATTCAAGCATGGATTATTTATGTATATTTAGTTAAGGATATAACTACTTATACAACACAAACATTTTAAGATTTATATTATATGATAATAATGTATGTTAGGATATACACTGTATATACAATACAGAAAGGAAGTGTACAATACTTAGAATAAACACATTTTGGTAACCAATTGAATTACACTACTTAAATATTTCATTAAAACACAAGTTAAAAAGATACTATTGCAAATTTACATATAATATAGGTATCATCGGATATTTGTGGAATTTACTGAACAGTTTGCACAAATCTTTTTCCAGATAGGTTGTTCTGAGCGACGCTCTTTAAAATTTATTAATTCTTGATTTTGTTAATTTAGATTGTTGCAGTCAATGCAGGTTTACTCCAAGGATTTTTTTAATGTACTAAGTGATGTTTTTTTTTACATTGCTCCATAATTGTATGAAATTGAATTATAAATTAAGTTTTATAAGTCTAAAAGGACAAACTAAATGTAGATTATAAAGTGTATGAAAGGAATTCCCAGCTGTTTCATTACATACAAGTATACAATGAGTATTGATCGTATATATGTAAATGTAGGCATGTCCTTGATTGCATTGTTGTCTTTTGACCGATAAACAAAGATAGTATATTAACGTAATGCATCTCATTGTCTGTGTCTATATAAAGTCTGGTGTATGTATTGACAAAGATGAGGGGTTTAAATGAGTTTTGAATTACTATACACTGGTTACACTTGAAGGGTGACAAATGTATATTGTATAGGTTTGATCATTTCCAATTTACTGCCAGTTTATGATCTTCTACCTATGTAGAGTAAGAATAATAAGGACATCTACAGTAAATTCAGAAATTATTCTGATGTTTTTAATTAAGGGGGAATAAAGCAAGTGAGTGAGTATCGCAAGAATAAGAATTTGCATTTGGGTAACTGAAACATAGACCTGTATGCAGTTGTTTTTGGGATACGATTGCTTTCAAGCAATCTGTAGACTTATACCGGTGGCTCAGGACAATGCCCTCACGTCAACCGTTTTATTCTAAACATTAAGGACCATCTCAGATTCTTATGATTGTCTTGGTTTAAAAGGTAAAAAAACCAAAGGGATTGAACTTAAACAACTTTCCTATAATGTTCTTTTTATAATCTTCATGTTTGATATAGGGATACTAGGTTAAATGATTGCTCTGGATCCCCACTCAATTGATTAATTTAAAACTTATGGGATCCTTTCTATGTATGTCTGCTATTTAGGGTTGTTGTTGTTGCATAATTTTAAATCATATGCATCATTTAAATTAAAATAAATGTGGTCCACATCGTGAAGGTTTACTTTCAACACCCCTTCAGGCGAAATGGAGTCTTCCATATTATCGTTTCGAGTTGTCTCCCTTCTAGAAGTCACTTCCGTGAATTCTGAATCAAAATTACACATTGAGAAATATTAACTCATTCTGTAGATAAACGTCGTATTTTATTAAAAACGGTCGCAATTTAAACCAATGAATGTGTAAGGAAAGGAGTCATGATCACTGACCCAAAGGAAATTAAATATTTAAAGAGTTAGGAATGGGGTTCCTCCTAGAATTAACGTAGGAAATTTTTCCGAAAATAGGTGATAAGATATGAAGTGAAATACTTCTCTCACTCTGAGTCTCAGTGACTGCTGTGGAAAGTAAACTTGGAATTGATAGTACAAAAATAAAACACAATAGACCTAAGTACATTGTTCATACACTTTTAACTGGGATTGGCTATTTTGTAACTATTCAGATTACGTAAATTACATTTTACATGTGCAGTTGAATTTAATAGTTTTGAAAATAATATTATCCAGCTACATGTATACATGTGTCAATGAAAACAATGGCAAGCGTATCCCTCAGAGCAATCTCCTCTTTGATTTGAAATAGCAATAATTGAACACACATTTTTGTCCATTCTTGAAAAACGGCAATACTTAAAATGCATGCAATAATTTCTAAATTTGCAGTATGAAAAGATTTTTTATGTCCCATTTATGGGCATTATGTTTTCTGGTCTGTGCGTCCTTCTGTCTGTCCATCTTCAGGTTAAAGTTTTTGGTCGAGGTAGTTTTTGATGAAGTTGGAGTCCAATCAACTTGAAACTTAGTTCAGATGTTCCTTATGATACGATCTTTCTAATTTTTATGCCAAATTAGAGATTTTACCCCATTTTCACGGTCCACTGAACATAGAAAATGATAGTGCGAATGGGGCATTAGTGTACTTAGGACACATTCTTGTTTGACCTTAGAAAGACATACGATAACATATATTTTCTGATGTAACTCTTACTAACCCATTAAGATAGTCAGATTATGACAATTTTTAAAACTGCATATTTCTTTTACAAAAAATGAAAATGATCATACATTAAAAACAAAAAAAAATAACAAATTCACTTCCTCACTGTATGAGAATTCAGAAAAATGACTGAAGCTTGCTTTAATCCATATTTATATTTATATTTCTCAACAATTTAGTCCTTACAATTAACCACAATGACAGCGCAAGCCTATGGCAATAAAAATATTCTTGAACCAGTGAAATTTTCTGAAATAAAGCCTCCCCAAGTCATTTGAAATTTAATGATCAGGATATTTTATAAATGAAAGACCAATTTTAAGGCTGGTATTAGAGTCAAAAAGTTTTGTGTTGAGACTGCACACATGTATGATGATACATGTATACATTATTATTAGATATTATAAAATTAATGTTTGAATCAATCTTCTTGACCTAGCTACTTATAAGTTGTAAATACTATTTCCTTCCTTAAATCTTAGTCAAAACAAAACATCATTGTGATAATTGTCGTAGACATTGTAAGTGGATCAATAGTATGTTATTTATAGATTATCTACAACATGTACAAGTGTCTCTTTTCCTTATATATACATTATCTATAAGTGTCTTTTGTACTAGGCACTAAATCTGCTGTGTAAGGATTTTATAACTAAAAAATGTATTTATGTGTCCTTCGAAATTTATTTATTGGTTCCAGGTATGTCTATAAAATAAATATGTGTATATGCTTATGCCAAATAGTTATAGATTTTGGGCAGTTAGTCCTTCAGTATATTTTGCTGAAAATATATTTTACGTGTATACATGTAAAAGATAAAAATTTGAAGTCAAGGTCACTAATTTTATTAGATGGTGGTTTACTGATTGTAAAAAGAACTTGTTTTTGTCGTACAGCTGAATTTCTATATTCTTTATGTTCTTCAATCTCTGAAACTTTTTGTCTTTAGCACTACAGATTCAAAGCATGTTAAATGTTATGTACCATCATCTGTCTTTTTCTTATACATTTTCTTCAAGCATTGTAGAGATGACAGAAAAAAAGACCTTAATCCATCCTTGCTTGGGTATATAAGGATATTTATACACTTCATTATGTACTTGAAGGAACAATATGAAACTGAATATAATTTTACTTAATCAAGTTATTGATTTCAGGCCTCAGCTGACGAACCAGCCAGTATGGAGTGTATACTGAAGTCTGAATTGTTCCCAAAGAAATCTTTGGTGTGTGAGGATGATTCTCTACAGGTACCCTTCCCTCTGCTGTGTGGAGAGGCTGTGGAGTACCTAGGGAGGACAGCTGATGGGGTCATTGCTCTCTCGAACTTCAGGCTGTTGGTCAGGTCCAAGGACAGCTTTATCAACATACCTCTAGGGATGGTGGAGTTGGTCGAGTGTAGGGAAATATTCTCTGTTAATATCTACTGCAAGGATGCCACCGTTGTCAGGTAAGCTCTACCATATCCAGTAGTTATTAGTGCTGGTGAAATACAGCCCGATAGAATGAAAAGACAGACAAAAATTTGATCGGTCAGTTAAAAAAAAAATTTGGGACATTCAATGGTGAATTCGGATAAAATTGCTGATCTCTCTGTATACATGGTATACTCATGGTTAAAAAAAAACCTGAAGTGATAAAAGAATTCCTAGCCACAAATAAGGAAACCCTTGAAAAAAGTCACGTTTTTTTTTTTATCTTCTTGGCCTTAGATCATGAAGATAGAAACAATTTGAAACCTAGATTTACAAGGATATAAACTACTGTACTACAATACAATGCACAACTATTTGTTAAGCTGATTTATATCTGTCAGTTTAATTTCATGTAATAAAACATTTATTATCTGTTGATCATGTATTATTTGTAGGCTGTGTCCTTGTAAGGTTTATTTTTAGAAGACTGTGATATAATACTGCAAAAATACAAGAGAAAAATTAAAAATCTTCCTGAATCATATAAATTTTCCTTTTGCATGCCAAACTAAAAATATTTAAAAGTGCAGAATGTTCAATGTCAAAGTCTAAACTTTTAGTTTAGCTGACTGTGTATTAGAAATATTCATAAATTATATAATTTATATATATATATAAAGATATAAAGATATTGACACCTTATGTTTGTGGCATAACATTTGGCCACAAGTTTATATTTTTCTGTTTAGTATTAAATTTAAATTAAGATCCATTTTGTTACATCTTGTGATCAATTTTAATTGGCAATTGCCAATGGCAGTCAGCAGGGTTAAAGAACATCAGTTGCTCGACCTGTTAGTCAAATGCGTTTTGTTAAAATATTCTTTTTCACTTTTTTTGGTCTTTTGGAAAATGTTGTTTGTGCTGTATTTAGACCCTTCTACAACGAAATTTGTTTTACATGCACATGTATAAAAATTGCGGTTTTTATCCAACGCAATCATAGGTTTGAACATAGTTTTCAATTTAGACTTATATAAATATATATTTAACTGCCATTATGATGTTGGTCCTGACGATAATATGAAATGTTTTTATGAAGAGGGGGAATAGATAACAACTAAAAGACCTGGAGTCGGTTCCACAACAAAAACTTATGACTAAGATTGATTGTAAGTCATGAACAATGTTGAATACAGTACTTATACAACCAATCTTAGTCGTAAGTTTTTTTGTGAAACAAACTCCTGGAGTCTGGATTTACATGAAGTAACAATTTTGAATGAAATGTAAATATTTGTCTGATTAATCAGCACTAGCATGAAAAGTACATTTTTTCTAGGTGAATGGCTAAATGGTTTAGGAAAGGATCGCTAAGTTAAAAGTTCTATGTAGTCTTAATTGCTAGAGAACAATTATGGCAAAGATAAGACAACTGTCAATTATGTCTGATAGTAAAAGTTTATTATTAAATTGATTTGTGAAATATTACCAGAGGCCACAGACATGACAGACACATATATTCAAGTGATATCATTTTGTGGCTTTTATTTTAATTGCTTGACATGGAGATATATATATAAAAGAAAATGAAAAAAAATATTTTGCTTAATATACATTATTCAAGATTGCCTTAGATTAGTGTTGGTCACAATTTGGGATAATTAAAAAAATGTTACATTAACACTTGTACATGTATTAAAAATGTGGAAGGGGGATCAATCTTGGTTATTTGATTCAAAGGAAAGAGTACAATTGATATAAGATGTGGTATGAGTGCCAATGAGACAACTGTCCGTTCATCTAAGTCTCAATTTGTAAAATTAAACCATTATGATTATAGGTCAACAAGGATCCTTGGCTCAAATGGAACAACAAGCTATGAAGGGCCCCAAAAATGACTAGTTTAAAACCATTCAAACAGGGAAACCAAGGATCTAATCTATATATATATATATATATAAAAAAAAACTCTTTTATACCTCACATCTCCTTTAAGAAAATGAATTCTGTCTGTCCTTGTTCTCCAGAAAGTACTAAATGATATAAGATTCAACATTCTCACTATCAACTTGATCAACTAGAATTTAATATGATTGTGTTATATTAATTTACATGGATTGGTGTAGCAAGACTGATCTATAGTAGATAATTGGCTCATTCACCAATCATTTCTTACTTTCTGTTATATGATCAGATTAAAGATCTATAGGACTAATATTTGACTTTTTATTTATTTTTACAGATTAAATCAATCGACTGAATTGTTAAATGTCTTTGTTGTTTTATCTATAAAAGTAGATCTGTAGTCTGTATCATGGTTATGAAGGAAACCCTTAATTCAAATATTATGTAATAATGAAAAGATATATAAATGTGTAAATGTATACAAGTCTAAATTGAATATATGTTGATGTTTACAAAAGAATGATTATAATAGTGTAATAAGGAAAATACAGCCCTTATTATAAGAAGGAAACCTGTAAAGTATTTAAATTTTTGAATTGCAAGGACAAATCATTTTCAACATGTTAAAAAAAGAATAATTTAATAGTAATTGGGTGGAGTTTATAAAAAGAAATGTTAGGTGTAAACCTGGGTTTGAGTAATAAATCTAGATATGTTATTGCTTGACTGCTTTTAAAATATGATAATTAACTAATCGATTGCTCTAAACAGACCAAGGTACACACAAATATGCTGACAGAAGCAAAATAAAACAAGTTTATTTAAATTTCTACATTACTTTCTTCTATGTAATAACCAACATGTATTACTGTAAATTCAGGAATTTTTGCAAATGATACGACAGGATTATAATTGCAATAATTTAAAGTTGTATTTTGAAATTTTTAATGTAAATTAAACAGGATTTTTCTCGATATCGCAAAAAATTCAAATCACAAATTTAGACTCAAATACCAAATCGCATGATAAATGCATGCAATAATTTCTGAGTTACAGTATACATATAATACCAGAGACATAGATCCCTTTTCTACAAGTGGGTTCTATTTTGCAATCACTTTGTCTATCCATCCTTCTGTGCATCTAATATTTTCTTCGCATTTTTCTTAGAACCAACTAAACATTATAACTTCATAGTCTATCAGCAGCTTAAAAATTATGAGTTGTAATGTATGAGCATTTTTTTGGCATATATCAGATACCTACATGTTTATGGTAATTTCGAAGTACAGATTAGAAATCAAATGTTGTCTCATTTATGTCTATGCCCACATCAGGAATCTGATGTTCAGTAGTTGTTGTTTCATGATGTGGTTCATAAGTGTTTCTTGTTTCTCTGTTTTAATATAGACTACTATTAGACTGTTGGTTTTCCTGTTTGAATGGTTTGACACTAATTATTTTTGGGGCCCTTTATAGCTTTTGTTTGGTGTTGGCCATGGCTCTGTGTTGAAGACAGTACATTGACCTAACATGTAATGCTTTACTTTTACAAATTGTGACTTGGATGGAGAGTTGTCTCATTGGCACTCATACCACATCTTCTAATATCCATATTGTTTAACCCTGTTTGACTCTAATATTTTGTTACAGTTGTTTATCTATAATGTTTATTTTTCAGGTGTGACTTCAGTACCAATGATTCTTGCCAAGACTGGTTCAAAAGGATTACACAAAGAACCAGTATACCTAAGGAATTAAGTGGCCTGTTTGCCTTTGCCTTTTTTGCCTGGTGCCAAGACAGAAGTCCATGTCCGTCTGAACATGAAGTCTGTTATCAACTATGTCAGCAAGGTGAGAACAGCATGAATAGATATATGTAAATCCAGAAAAGGAGGACTTTCATTGGTTCTGATCAATTTATTAAGAATATGTTAGTATTAGTACATAGGCAAAACTTGCTCATGTGAATTTTCAGATTAACCTCAAACAAGCTTATTCATGAAATTCACATCAAAATTTCCATGTGAATTCCATAGGAATTTTATGAAAAATCTGGATATAGTCATGATTTTTGAAATCTGATTGAATATGAATACTAAGATGTTATTTGAATTACTATTTAATTGAAAAATTCATGTGCAACTCAAATGAAAAAAAATCATGAAATGTTAGCACGGAACTCACATGAACTGATTTCACATGAGTTTGAGGTGAAATTCATGTACAATTGATATGAGTGAAATTTCTCCATGTAAATGTAAGTACATTTTTGACATCATATTTTAGAAAGTTCAAAATCATGCAGGTACAAGGAAACATGAAAATAAAGCCTCACAAACTGATTTGTACTTATAAATGTTGCCAATAAATTACTTGACAGTTTTGTATCAATGGACAACTTTCGAGTTTGATGCATTTCCGTCAAAAACTCTGATTTTAGAAAACTTCATTCGTGCGTTTAGTGGCATCGTCACTTCTGTTCCAATGTTGAGCAAGTGGTTGGCTAATTATAATACTATATTGCAGGATTTATTCAGCAAACTAAATTCTCATAATTGACAATCAAGCACTGCTGTCATAAAGGAATTGTGATTAAGTACTTACAAAACAAAAAATATTTCTAGTTTATCCTGCACAATGACGATCAATAAGACGCTTGATGAACGTTAATAGTGCAGGGATACAGGCGATCGCCTTTATCTGGTAAATGACATCACTAAGGCGCGCCTAATTGACGAGGTTTTTTTCGGTGACAGATGAACTCAAATATGGTCTATTTTCATCAATTCAATATGAATAACAGAAGATAAGGTACAAATAGATGTCAATGAAACAGAAACTTAAGGTGGTACCTAACACTACAGGGAGATAACTCTGTAATATCAGCTAAACGTTTAAATTACGTTGCGTTGTGAAGGCAATATAAAGCTTCTCAATGATAAAAATTAGTGTTTGTCAAACAGCATATAACCAGTGTAATTTTTCTGATAAAACGCTTGGTTCAAATTTTTTCAATTTTTCATATTTTTGTTAAAGAGTCAAAGTAAATACTTTGTAAAAATTTTATGAAAATTAAACAAGCCAAATTAATTTTAGTGAAAGTGTTGGGTACCACCTTAACAAGACAAAAAAGCAATAACACATATCATTTTTGAAAAAAAACATTTCAGATCTATAGACTCATAACTGTATCTTTTCAGATTAAATTTATATTATATTGTATACAAGTCCATGTATTAATGGAATCATGAAAATGGTCATTAACATAAAAAATGTACATTATTATCATATTTAAAATGTAAATTTCTATTTATTTTTAGCAGAAAGATTCACTTATAGCTTTGGGAAAGAAGTGGAAAGGATGAAATTTGATCTGAAGAGTAAGTCTTCCTGGAGGATAACTTATATCAATGAAGATTTCAGGTAAGCTAATCAAGAAGGTAGAAAATAAAAAGCATTATTTAAAAATGCTCCAAATAATTTCCCTAAAAATGATCCATGGGGCTGTCTGGAATGCTCTAATATCATAGTTTTAATAAGGAAGTAGAGAAATTTCTTCTTTTTCTAGATACAGTAATGAAATCAAGTTGTTTAAAGAAATGTTTACTCTGTAACAAAACAACGTAGTGTAAAAGTTTGAAATAATCTTGTTAGAATGGCTCAAACCAAAGAATTTCAAAAATTTCTTGAAAGTTGAAAAACAAATAAATTTAATAGAATGTAAATCACCTTGTGCATTTCTGAAATAAATCTACATTTTTTATTCAGTATATACTTTTTATAATGTTTAAAATTGTTATATTTTCAGTGTGTGTTCCTCCTATCCTAAGTGTCATATAGTACCAGCCTGTATTACAGATAAACATTTAGGGGATGTGGCAGGATTTAGAGCTCAGAGGAGGTTTCCATCTGTTGTATGGAGGTATGTTTTAATACTGGGTTTAATTAGTACTGTCAAGTGATTTAAGCAAGTATTTATGGAACTTGTATTTCCTAAAACGCTCAAAATAATTTCAATGCAATTCACATCTGCGCACTCAATTTAAATAATTATAGAACTTGTGTTTCCTCATGCACTTAAACTAATTGAAATTCACATTAGAGCACAGAAAAGGTTAATTTTAGATATAAGTCAGATGCACTTTTGAGTTAAATACTGCAAAATTAGAAGTTAGGCAAACAAAGTTAATAAAACTGACAAAGTTTTAACAGTACGTCTAAAATTTAAAACATGGAATAACAAAATAAATTAGTGGGTTTTTTTTTGTCCATATAAATTGCAAACATGCATTTATTTCTTGCAATCAAGTAAACTTTGACTAAATATTGTAGAGACCAGAGAAATGGTGCTGTATTAGTTAGATGTAGCCAGCCTGAATTAGGTTGGCTAGGATGGAGGAGTACAGAGGATGAGAAAATGTTAGAATCTGTTCCTTTAGCTTGTTCACAGAACCCTGGAACTTATACCAAATACCTTGGTATAAATGATGATTCATCTGGCTCAGAGTCTGGTTCACAGAACGGAGGTAGGTAGCTTGTTCACAGAACCCTGGAACTTATACCAAATATCTTGGTATAAATGATGATTCATCTGGCTCAGAGTCTGGTTCACAGAACGGAGGTAGGTAGCTTGTTCACAAAACCCTGGAACTTATACCAAATATCTTGGTATAAATGATGATTCATCTGGCTCAGAGTCTGGTTCACAGAACGGAGGTAGCTAGCTTGTTCACAGATCCCTGGAACTTACACTAATTATCTGGGTATAAATGATGATTCATCTGGCTCAGAGTCTGGTTCACAGAACGGAGGTAGGTAGCTTGTTCACAGAACCCTGGAACTTATACCAAATATCTTGGTATAAATGATGATTCATCTAGCTCAGAGTCTGGTTCACAGAATGTAGGTAGGTAGCTTCTTCGTGAATCCTGGCAATTATTAAAAAGGCTCTTAAATAGGATTTCTAATGATAAACTTAGCTTGTTTACAATACCCCAAAAATTACTCCTAGTTTATTTGTATAAAGGGAATTATTCAGTGTTTCAATCCGGTTCAAAGTCTAAGAAAAATGCAAATCAGTTGACTCCAACACAGAATTCTATCTTGTTCACAAAAGGAAGATACCAGGAATTGCACAACATACTATAAATGTTTATGAGCCGTGTTTACAAAATAGAAATACCTGTATGTGTGTATAGCTGGTACCTGTATGTAAATAAAGATGACTATACTGTAAACCAACTTATATTCGCTGCTACTTTATTTATCCTTTAGCCATTTCTAGACCATTTCTGTAGGGCGTTTTAATGATTCTCTAATTTACTTGATGTAGCAAGGTAAAGAAAAATCCAAAGTCTAACATATTCTCAACAATTTATATTCACAATATTTTTCTACTCTTTGCTGCAAAATACATGTACTAGTCAGCATTGGCAATTGAACATATAACTTATAAGAAATGCCATGTCAATTGATGAAACAAGTTATTTGCTATATATGAAATAGAACATTGAATATGTACTGTACATGTAATATTAATATTAGAGCATGTATTTTTTTCATTGCAGATGTCGGAACTGCCATCAATACAGAGAACAAAAAGATGATTATAATGGACTGTAGATCTTACAGTGCCGCTGTGGCCAACAGAGCCAAAGGGGGAGGTGTGGAGTGTGCAGGTAAAGTCCCAACGTATACACAAAAAGTCAAATACATTTGGAGACAGATTTATATAAGGCCAAATAAAATAGTATATGTGGTTCTGATTCCAGTTACATCTGTAAAAAAATTAGGGTAGGTAGGTAGGGATTTTTTTTCATTTTTATGTCCCATTTATTGGCATTATGGTTTCTGGTTTGTGCGTCCGTTCGTTGGTTTGTCCGTCCGTCTGTCCCACTTCTGGTTTCAGTTTTTGGTTAAAATAATTAGTTTTTATACGACCGCAAAAATTGAAAATTTTTTGGACGTATATTGGTATGACGTTGGCGTCGTCGTCCAAAGGCATTTGGTTTTCGCACTCTAACTTAGTAAAAGTAAATAGAAATCTATGAAATTTAAACACAAGGTTTATGACCATAAAAGGAAGGTTGGGATTGTTTTGGGGTGTTTTGGTCCCAACAGGTTAGGAATTACTGGCCAAAAAGGGCCCAAATAAGCATTTTTCTTGGTTTTCGCACAATTACTTTCGTATAAGTAAACAGAAATCTATGAAATTTTAACAGAAGGTCTATGACCACAAAAGGAAGATTGGGATTGATTTTGGGAGTTTTGGTCCCAACGAATTATGGGCCAAAAGGGTCCAAAATTAATCTTTGTTTGATTTTATCAAAAATTGAACTATTGGGGTTCTTTGATATACTGAATCTAACCGTGTATTTAGATTCTTAATTTTTGGTCCCATTTTCAAATTGGTGTACCGTTTTTTAAGTGAATTAAACTTATTTTAACAATCATGAAGCGTTCTAGAATCATTTTAAAGCAGTTTCTACTTCTGTTTCATGATGGAAAACAGGTTTTCTCAAGAAAATACCACAAACGATCGCAGAGGATTTGAAATGTACAAGTCAAATCGGCACCTGGTTAAATGGCATCTAGTGAAATCGGCACCTATTTGAAGCCAATTCGGTATCCAATAATATTTGTTATAATATTTTCTATTCAATTGATTAATAACTTTTACCAAGTACATAGTTAATATGCTGTTGTGTATAAAGGTAAACAACGAAGCCCTTACCCAAGCTGTTGTTTTAACAATGAGACAATTAGAAAAATAAAATGGAAAACTATGAGTCCCTTTCAATAAATCAGACTTTCATGCCAAATAATTAGCAAATTTATGGTGTTTTTTTTTCTGGAAATTTTGTACAGCATTAAACCAACAATCCTGTAAAATGCTCAACTGGTTAAAAAATGCATAAAGAATATCCAATACCTCATATATATGATTAAAAACAAACATTTAGTTGAGAAAAATGGATTTACAAAATGTACATGAACCCCCCCAAAATGTGAAAGTTAATATTTTTGGACAATCCCTTCCTTAGGTATTTAACTCTTTTTGCTTAAATACTGAACAAAATTCTGGCAACCCCTTTCTTATTTTTACTATTTTTGCTTAAAATACTGTTAAAAATATATATTTAACAGCGGTGACGAATTGACTCTATCAGCAGTGATTTTGCTAGCGATCGTCACTTTCGTATTTTACGAAAGGGTTTTCTCATTGACGAAAGCATTTTCAAATCAATTTCGTCACTTTAATTTTGAAAGTGTAAAAAAAATTCGCAATAAAAACTATAAATCTACCTGTCTTCATGTTTTTGACAAGTTTATGACCTCCAGGTAATTAACATTTTCAACAGGTGTTACAAGTTGTGATTACAACTAATCCGCTTTAATATCGCCATCGGATGGGTCACTAATCCGTTAATTATAAATAAACCCCATAATTGAATGACCATCATAATCATTTCCCCAGGAAGATCAGTCAGTCGTCATTTCAACAACCAGGAGTATAGTTTCATGTAACAACCCGGACAGTTCGAATTTGATTTGAATTTGAATATTTCTCAAACAATCCATTCTGAAGTTAATTTGTCGTAGATTCGTCGTTCGAAGGCATTTTCGTCATATTTGATTTAAATTTTCATCAAAAACTCTCGGCAATTTCCATTTAAAATTTCAAATAAAGAACTTTAATGTGTTTATTCAAAACTTTCATGAGTTAAACAGGTGCTTCCTGTATTGTGTTCTACGCATGCGTGAAAGTATTCCTTTGACTATTTATAGACATTAAAAACGTAAAATACGAAATCATTTAGAATCAATTAAACGAGAGAGACAAATATATTTCTCTTACTAAAGGAATTTAAATCGAAAAATGATAATTTTCTGATAAATCCGGACTCGTTTTGAATTTATTATCCAAGGATCACTTCCCGTTTTCGTTTCATTTTATAACCGAAAGTAATAAACATGATCTATTGTTGATTTGTTTACAACCTCCTTTCACTCATTATAATAGTTCCAAAAAGGATTTCACACATTTCCAACTTGATAGAAATGATTTCCAAATATCAATTTAGACCTTTTATTTTATAAGGATAATGATTATGGAGTGAAATAACCATTGCAAGTTAATTGCTGCTGTGATTCCTTGTTTAAAAAAAATAGAATTCATCTTTTGTTGATCAGGAGTGACCCCTGGAACAAACTGAAAAGAAATTGTGAACTAAATTTCTGGATTCCATGTCAGAATCTTTCATAATAATGGCCAATACAGTCAAATCATACAATAACTGCCAATCATGCTGGTGCCTCAATCCCTTAAAATCTGACAAAGTCAAAAGATGAAGCTAGTAATAAACATCATTGGTCCCTTGCTTTTACACAAAATAAGGTTGATTTTAATAGCGCGCTAAAGTGACTAAAGCCCTCAAAATCCTAGCTTTAACCCTGATATCAGGTGTCGATTTAACCAGGTGCCTTTGACTATACCGGGTGCCGGTTTGACTAGAATTCTTTGAAATAACCTGAGTTTCATTAGACCTTTGATAACAGTAACAAAAAGATTTTTTACCTACAATTTTGTGGGAAGAATGGGGTTTCGGATTATGTACTAGTGAGAAATATACAAGCCTTTCTACGGTATTTATTTCTACAATTTAGGTAGTCTTGACCTATTCATTTGTCTTAAAAAAAAACAGCCAGTTGTCATCTTCACTTCACACACACATATATACGAATATCAATTATATGCTTACGAGACATGTTGCATTGTTAAACTAATTACAGTATGTGAAAATCAAGACTTGCATAAAAAATATCCCAATATTAGAGACAGTGGTGTCATTTTTCCTCTGAGCTTTCAGCTCTTTGATTTGATTATGGGCCCAGTTTTCAAGTTGGTCTAAATATATCATATTTATTATTTTCAGAGTATTACCAGAATTCAGAGATACAGTTTATGAATTTGGCCAACATCCATACTATACGTAAAAGTTACGTAGCGTTGAGAGCATTGTGCAGTGGTGGTGCTGATCAACCAGCGTAAGTCAAACTCATTTTATACCAAATTTTTATAAGTATATGGTAGTATAATTTAATTTTGGATGTAACATGTCTTGATTGGCTGACGTTGTTTTGTTTATCAGCCCATAGACATAATTTGGTCATGTGACTGTGAAGTCATCAACGTTTTTCATAGTTTTCTCTGATTTAAAAGTATTTGGAATTGAATTATAAGAAATAACAAATACTTTTTCTGTCTATTCGAAATAATCCGCTACGCGGGTTATTCAGTATGCACCAAATTTTTTATGTTATTTTTTCATAGACAGAAAAATATTACAGTCATTCCTTAAATAATGTTAGCCAAAAACATGTAATTGTTGAGGTTGATTCTATTTCCTTTATTTTTACTGAAATGGATTTATATCATTTTTTTGTACTAAAGCAAACAATTTTTTAGGTTCATATATTAATGCTATGATGTTGTTATCTGAAAACACGCATGTTTAATGATATTCAATGCAATATGATTAAATTAAATCTCTACTAAGAAGGATTTGGAATTGCTAAACATAAATAAAAGTAAGTATCTGAAAATAATAGAAAAACAAAGGATATGGGGTATCTATTCATGACCCAAAATCAGCACAACAACAGCAACAAAAAACACACAAAAAGCAAAGAAACAAATAAGTTTGTTTACAGTGACTGATTTTGGAATTCCAATTAAATGATGTACCATCTATTTTGTTTTTATTACAGTTGGTTATCAACATTAGAGACTACAAAATGGTTTACCTATCTTAGTGCTATATTGAAGTCAGCTCTAGTGGCAGTGAACTCTATAGACAAGGAAGGGAAACCTGTACTGGTTCACTGTTCTGATGGCTGGGATAGAACCACACAGATTATAGCCTTAACAGAATTACTACTGGATCCTTATTATAGGACCTTAGAGGTTTGTTAAATAATAAAGGGTTTGGTTGGATTTATGGATGGATGTCTTTGAATCTAATGAATATCTTGCTGCGAGATTCATAAAGTAGCTTGAGCTGTTTCATGTTAAAATTGTATTCACAATGCTTAAATTGAAATATAACTGAATGATGAAAAAATACCACAAATTGGACAATAAAAAGACTTTTTATGCCCCCAAGGTAGCAGAGAGGGCATTAAGTTTTGCCCTTGTACGTCCATACACTTGAACGTCACTTAGTTGGTTTCTGTTCTCTAACTCTAGTTTGCCTCAACCAAATGTTATAAAACTTTGCTCATTACCACTAAATCCAGATTAAGTTTGAATTTTGGTGACATCACTTTAACCCATCTAGAGTCATGTCCCTTTACAAATGTTCAGTTCACTAACATAAGTCTTCCTCAACAAAATGTTATGAAGGTTATACACAGAACTGATAACCGCACAACTCAGATAAACTACAAATTTGGGGAGCGTCACTATTACCGTTCCTCAGTTATATCCCTTTATTACTTTATATGTTATGCAAGAGGTGGCATCACCTTTATCTATGGACACATTTCCCACTTAATTTTAATTGTACAGGAAAAAAAGAGTAATAAAAGCTAAAAGACAACTGCACTCAAAGTTTAAAATACTAGTTATTTCCATTCACAATTTAAGTTATTACTAAAAAATTTGAAAATGAAAAACGATTCCCATATTTTCAAAAATATGGTGTGTACATTGTCATAATGAATTAAATTATAAAATGGAATTATTGTATTGTTTTAGGGATTTCAAGTATTAGTAGAGAGAGAATGGTTAGACTATGGCCATAAGTTTGGTGATAGATGTGGTAACGGTATAAATACAGAAGATTTAAATGAAAGGTGTCCTGTGTTTCTACAATGGTTAGACTGTGTTTATCAACTGTATCATCAGTTCCCTTGTGCATTCCAGTTCAATGAAGCATATCTGGTAAGAATATAGATAGAAAATGCATGATTGAATGATGTATAGTTTTGTACCCCACCAAAAAGAGTGCATAGACATAAGAAGAACTGGTATGAGTGCCAATGAGACAACTGTCCATCCATTCCAAGTCACAATTTGTAAAAGTAAATCATTACAGGAAAAAGTATGGGTTCCAACACAGAAATGACTCACACCAAACAGCAAGCTATATAGGGCCCCAAAATTGATTAGTGTAAAACAATCAACCAGGAAAACCAAGGTTCAAATCTATATAAAAAAGAGAATTTACTGGTTTACCCTTTGAATTTTGGTGACTTGAGTTATGTCCCTTTGTAAATTGAAAAAATGCAGAATTTGCTGTATATATTTTCAAACATGAACATTTGTTTCTCATGGACATATTCTTCAATTACTTAAATATCAATCATTGTATCATTAACAATATATTACTTTTACAGGTGAAGTTGATGCAGCATACCTATTCTCATTTGTTTGGTACATTCCTCTGTAACAACACACGGGAAAGGGAGTCCAACCAGCTCAACCTTAGAACAGCTTCTGTATGGTCGCTACTCAACAACAAAAATAATAAATTTACAAATCATCTGTACTGCCCATCACTTGAACAACAGGTAAGAACAACTTCTGTATGGTCGCTACTCAACAACAAAAATAATAAATTTACAAATCATCTATACTGTCCATCACTAGAACAACAGGTAAGAACAGCTTCTGTATGGTCACTACTCAACAACAAAAACAATAAATTTACAAATCATCTATACTGCCCATCACTAGAACAACAGGTAAGAACAGCTTCTGTATGGTCACTACTCAACAACAAAAACAATAAATTTACAAATCATCTATACTGTCCATCACTAGAACAACAGGTAAGAACAGCTTCTGTATGGTCACTACTCAACAACAAAAACAATAAATTTACAAATCATCTATACTGTCCATCACTAGAACAACAAGTAAGAAATACAGTAATATATCATTAACAAAAAAAGCCATCTCCATTTTCAAATTGCATTTACCTATATTCTTTTTTATACGACCGCAAAAATTTTAATTTTTTGGTCGTATATTGCTATCACGTTGGCGTCGTCGTCCGAATACTTTTAGTTTTCGCACTCTAACTTTAGTAAAAGTGAATAGAAATCAATGAAATTTTAACACAAGGTTTATGACCACAAAAGGAAGGTTGGGATTGATTTTGGGAGTTTTGGTCCCAACATTTTAGGAATTAGGGGCCAAAAAGGGCCCAAATAAGCATTTTCTTGGTTTTCGCACTATAACTTTAGTTTAAGTGAATAGAAATCTATGAAATTTTGACACAAGGTTTATGACCACAAAAGGAAGGTTGGGATTGATTTTAGGAGTTTTGGTTCCAACAGTTTAGGAATTAAGGGCCAAAAAAGGGCCCAAATAAGCATTATTCTTGGTTTTCGCACAATAACTTTATTATAAGTAAATAGAAATCAATGAAATTTTAACACAAGGTTTGTGACCACAAAAGGAAGGTTGGGATTGATTTTTGGAGTTGAGGTCACAACAGTTTAGGAATAAGGGGCCCAAAGGGTCCAAAATTGAACTTTGTGTGATTTCATCAAAAATTGAATAATTGGGGTTCTTTGATATGCCGAATCTAACTATGTATGTAGATTCTTAATTTTTGGTCCCGTTTTCAAATTGGTCTACATTAAGGTCCAAAGGGTCCAAAATTAAACTTAGTTTGATTTTAACAAAAATTGAATCCTTGGGGTTCTTTGATATGCTGAATTTAAAAATGTACTTAGATTTTTAATTATTGGCCTAGTTTTCAAGTTGGTCCAAATGGGGGTCCAAAATTAAACTTTGTTTGATTTCATCAAAAATTGAATAAATGGGTTCTTTGATATGCCAAATCTAACTGTGTATGTAGATTCTTAATTTTTGGTCCAGTTTTCAAATTGGTCTACATTAAGGTCCAAAGGGTCCAAAATTAAACTAAGTTTGATTTTAACAAAAATTAAATTCTTGGGCTTATTTGATATGCTTTATCTAAATATGTACTTTGATTTTTGATTATGGGCCCAGTTTTCAAGTTGGTCCAAATTAGGATTCCATATCAAGTATTGTGCAATAGCAAGAAATTTTCAATTGCACAGTATTGCACAATAGCAAGAAATATCTAATTGCACAATATTGTGCAATAGCAATTAATTTTCAATTGGAGTTATCTTTCTTTGTATAGAATAGTAGTTGATAATATATGTTGGAAATTTGCCAGACATGACTATGATGTCATTTTCTATTTTTATTTGCCAATAACTTTATGTAAATAACTTCATTGGAAATTTGCCAATATAAAATGTTGCTGATGAAGCTTTTTTTCCTTATCTTATCTAAAATGTTTTTAGATAATGTATGTTTGACATTTGCCAGACATGACTATGATGTCATTTTCTATTTTTATTTGCCAATAACTTTATGTAAATAACTTCATTGGAAATTTGCCAATATAAAATGTTGCTGATGAAGTTTTTTTTATTGTTTTATACAATAAACAATGTATATTCACTTTTACTACCAACCAATCTTTACCATTCAGTGATAACAAGCACTTTATTTTACATTTTAATATTTTATGATGTATTTAAAAGAGTAGTTATTGTTGCAAACTCCATTAGAAATTTGAATTGATATCAGTTTTGGAAAAAGGGAAAAGGGGATGTGAAAAAAAAGGGGGGGTTAAATTTTTCTCATTTCAGATTTCATAAATAAAAAGAAAATTTCTTCAAACATTTTTTTGAGAGGATTAATATTCAACAGCATAGTGAATTGCTCAAAGGCAAAAAAAAACTTTTAAGTTCATTAGACCACATTCATTCTGTGTCAGAAACCTATGCTGTGTCAACTATTTAATTTTAGATTTAAAAAGTTTGAAGAAGAAATCTTTAATTGATTTGTAAAATCTTGACATTTGTTTTGTGTAAAAAAAACCCATGTTATGTCAAAAATTTGATCACAATCCAAATTCAGAGCTGTATCACGCTTGAATGTTTTGTCCATACTTGCCCCAACTGTTCAGGGTTCGACCTCTGCGGTCGTATAAAGCTGCGCCCTGCGGAGCACCTTGTGGGTCCATCTCCTCGAATCTCTAAAAAAATATGAAAATACAAATGAAAGGACATGTGGAGTTAATGTTAGTAAGACAGTAAGTCAACAATACAACACAATTTTAAAGATTTAAAGATTAATTTAGTTGTAACGGTTCAATATTTCCATCAGTGAACTCCACTTCTTTCTCATTAGTTACTTTACAACGTCTCAGTGCATGGCCAATCAAATTGTTTAAGAGTAATTCCAATACTACAAAATGAATGGATTGGCAGCAGTTACAAACCATTTGAAAAAGAAAACCTGGATAAATAAAATGACAAACAGTACAACCAACACCAGACTCCTTAGTAAGTGGCCTACCACTTCAACTTGCTATAACATATGTTGTAAATTTAATTCTATTCAATGTGAGTGAGTAACAAAGTTTAAAAAAGAACCAAATACAAGATACACACTCGAAAAGGACTGAATTATACCGGTAATGATGTGTCCCTAAAAAATTGCTGCAACCCATAAAAACCAATGATAATTTGTGTTTTCTTTTCAGGTGTTGTATCCATCATACAATGTGAGAAGCCTACAGCTTTGGGCATCAGTATATCTATCAAATAATTTATCAAGGACAAGTTCTGAAGATTTATCTGCAGACAAACAGGAACAAGAGCCTTCTTGTATGACTTGTAATTTACATAAAACTAGGTCATGTGAAAATCTTTTGGCCAATCAGGAGGCTCCAGTTCCAAGTCCAAGTCGACGCAAAAGTGATCCTAGCATTGCGCTAGAAAACTTTGATCAGGCTGTTCATCAGACCAAAGACACAAGTCATCACGTCCTGTCAGACTTCAAAGACATTGTTGACAGGCGGGACGTCAGCGATTCCAAAATACCAAAAAGTATTCCACTAGAAAATGGACATGGACCTTTAATGGGAAATGGAGTGGTCCAAAACGGGAATAGTAATGACCTTAATAAAAGTGATAATTTAGATAATCAGATTTTAGTGAATGGACATTCTGAATTGACTCCTGACTGTGATGATAAACTAGGTAAAAACATTGTTCAGAATGGACATATGAATGGGAATACTTCCGATTCAGACAACGAAAGTGGTGGGAGTCCAGTTAGGACATTAGGCAAAACAAATAGTGAAAAAACATTATGTGATAAAAATGGAATTGAAAGCTCAACAGATACTTTAGTTGATGAAAACGATTTGTCAAAAATTAATGGACGACTTAAAATAGTGTCTAGGAGTGTAGAAAACTTAATCCCTGCCAAAACAGCGATAGACAAATTAAAATCTTTAGAAAGCAGTTCTACGATCAGCACCAGTACAAGTGAAATAAGTAATTCCAGTATTGAATTATCAGGTTCTACTTCTGATGGAGACAATCTGCGTAATCTGACGTGTTTACTGCACCAATCAAATGCTCTGAAGTTGTCGTATAAAACCAATGGCTGTGTCAAACAATTAACAAACGGGTCGTTGTCTCCAAACAGATTATATCCTACTCCAGCTAGTTCTAGAACTCCTAATTCTACATGTCCGCCTACACCTGGAGC
Source organism: Mytilus galloprovincialis (assembly GCA_037788925.1). NCBI lineage: Eukaryota > Metazoa > Mollusca > Bivalvia > Mytilida > Mytilidae > Mytilus > Mytilus galloprovincialis. The sequence continues at coordinate 20,831,945 of CM075332.1, forward strand.
TGATAGTAAGGTAAAACACTTGCGAGCATGTATTTGTTATGGTAGACATTTTTGCATCAATCTTGATATTTTCATTATTTTATAAGGATAGTATCAAGGCTGTTCCAAAAAATTGCAAAATTAATCATAGTGGGTGAGATTTGATGAACTATAACAGGTTAACTATTTGTTTGCATCTTCCTTCAAATATTTTATGAATTTAAAGTATATTGAAATTTTCTTTTTTATGGGGTGTTGGGGTCTAAAGAAATTGCCACTAATGCATTTAGGTCTTGAACTGCTTTTAAACATTTTGTATTCTTCATTTTCTTGTAGTTTAATAGAAGCTATGTTTAAAAATAGTCTATGCATGTACATGACATACAATGACATATATAACAATTAAATCAGTAACTAAACAAAATTTATTAAATTGCTTTAGGTAAATCTAACATTTTTTCCAGTAATCAGTGATTTACTTGTACAACATGTACAAGGATAACTGCATCATTAAATTATGAATTTACAGTTGGAAGTGAAATCATGAAATTAAGGTTAATGTTTATATTATTGTGAATCACAGAGTTCTGGAAAAGTGTTGTTCCAAAGATTTTGACCACCAAACTTTTGCGACAGACCTCCACAATTTAGTTTTATTGCAAAAAAATAATAGTGAGAATCAGCAGATTTTCTTCTGAACAACTGGGGGAAAAGATTTTGATGACTGAAATCTTGCCAGAATAGTAGAAAATAGTGTTTTAAATTTTGTTCATGTTGATAACAATATTTGTATTCACCATTTACTCAGTTTTCAGACATTGGAAAAATAGGTCTCATATTTTTGTCTATTCTTCTATCACAATAAAAAGTACATTAAAAAAATTCTGAACTTACAGTTATATTACATGTATGATGCAAGCAATGGTACACCAACTATAACAATGTTTTTATACGACCGCAAAATTTGAAAAATTTTTCGTCGTATATTGCTATCACGTTGGCGTCGTCGTCGTCGTCGTCGTCGTCGTCCAGCATCCGAATACTTTTAGTTTTCGCACTCTAACTTTAGTAAAAGTGAATGGAAATCTATGAAATTTTAACACAAGGTTTATGACCACAAAAGGAAGGTTGGTATTGATTTTGGGAGTTTTGGTCCCAACATTTTAGGAATTAGGGGCCAAAAAGGGCCCAAATAAGCATTTTCTTGGTTTTCGCACTATAACTTTAGTTTAAGTTAATAGAAATCTATGAAATTTTGACACAAGGTTTATGACCACAAAAGAAAGGTTGGGATTGATTTTGGGAGTTTTGGTTCCAACAGTTTAGGAATTAGGGGCAAAAAAAGGGCCCAAATAAGCATTATTCTTGGTTTTCGCACAATAACTTTAGTTTAAGTAAATAGAAATCTATGAAATTTAAACACAAGGTTTATGACCATAAAAGGAAGGTTGGTATTGATTTTGGGAGTTTTGGTCCCAACAGTTTAGGAATAAAGGGCCCAAAGGGTCCAAATTAAACTTTGTTTGATTTCATCAAAAATTGAATAATTGGGGTTCTTTGGTATGCCGAATCTAACTGTGTATGCAGATTCTTAATTTTTGGTCCCGTTTTCAAATTGGTCTACATTAAGGTCCAAAGGGTCCAAAATTAAACTTAGTTTGATTTTAACAAAAATTGAATCCTGGGGGTTGTTTGATATGCTGAATTTAGAAATGTACTTAGATTTTTAATTATTGGCCTAGTTTTCAAGTTGGTCCAAATGGGGGTCCAAAATTAAACTTTGTTCATCAAAAATTGAATAAATGGGTTCTTTGATATGCCAAATCTAACTGTGTATGTAGATTCTTAATTTTTGGTCCAGTTTTCAAATGGTCTACATTAAGGTCCAAAGGGTCCAAAATTAAACTAAGTTTGATTTTAACAAAAATTAAATTCTTGGGCTTATTTGATATGCTTTATCTAAATATGTACTTTGATTTTTGATTATGGGCCCAGTTTTCAAGTTGGTCCAAATCAGGATTCCATATCAAGTATTGTGCAATAGCAAGAAATTTTCAATTGCACAGTATTGCACAATAGCAAGAAATATCTAATTGCACAATATTGTGCAATAGCAATTAATTTTCAATTGGAGTTATCTTTCTTTGTATAGAATAGAAGCTGATAATATATGTTGGAAATTTGCCAGACATGACTATGATGTCATTTTCTATTTTTATTTGCCAATAACTTTATGTAAATAACTTCATTGGAAATTTGCCAATATAAAATGTTGCTGATGAAGCTTTTTTTCCTTATCTTATCTAAAATGTTTTTAGATAATGTATGTTTGACATTTGCCAGACATGACTATGATGTCATTTTCTATTTTTATTTGCCAATAACTTTATGTAAATAACTTCATTGGAAATTTGCCAATATAAAATGTTGCTGATGAAGTTTTTTTTATTGTTTTATACAATAAACAATGTATATTCACTTTTACTACCAACCAATCTTTACCATTCAGTGATAACAAGCACTTTATTTTACATTTTAATATTTTATGATGTATTTAAACGAGTAGTTATTGTTGCAAACTCCATTAGAAATTTGAATTGATATCAGTTTTGGAAAAAGGGAAACGGGGATGTGAAAAAAAGGGGGGGGTTTAAATTTTTCTCATTTCAGATTTCATAAATAAAAAGAAAATTTCTTCAAACATTTTTTTGAGAGGATTAATATTCAACAGCATAGTGAATTGCTCAAAGGCAAAAAAAATATTTTAAGTTCATTAGACCACATTCATTCTGTGTCAGAAACCTATGCTGTGTCAACTATTTAATTTTAGATTTAAAAAGTTTGAAGAAGAAATCTTTAATTGATATGTAAAATCTTGACATTTGTTTTGTGTAAAAAAAAACATGTAATGTCAAAAATTTGATCACAATCCAAATTCAGAGCTGTATCACGCTTGAATGTTTTGTCCATACTTGCCCCAACTGTTCAGGGTTCAACCTCTGCGGTCGTATAAAGCTGCGCCCTGCGGAGCACCTGGTTCCTATATATGATTCTCTAGAGTTGTGAAATAAAACCAATTTAACAATTTACGAAGGTAAAATACAAATAAATATTATTTGAATGTTTTGTTTTCAGTCAACGACAGAATCACACATCCATAGACAGTTAAATGGTATCAGTCGCTATCTTGACGTTGATGGATTGACAATCTTCAATGAACCTGTACAACAACGAATGTTACAGGTGAAGTCTGACTATGAAAGACAGATTCAGCTTCTGACATCACAGCTAGAGGAGACGAGAGCAGCATTAATACACCACGCCTCAGCATGTAATGGGGCAGGCAGATGTTTGTTAGATAACTTAAGAGATGACTTGGTGAGTATATATGTCATGTAAGTTAAAGCTGGTATGAAGCAGGGAGAGTTAAGTCCTTACAAATACTGTTTCATGCTTATTATTATGATTTTAATGTTTTCTTTTTTGGTAGAGAGGGCTTTATCAAGGACTATGTATGCTCATGACCAAAAGTTTGAAAGCTTAGAATACAAAGAGTTGGATAGCACAAAAAACTAAAAGATCATAACTAGAACAGGCCAAACCCAAGATTTTAATTTAAGCTTACTGTATTTTAAATTCACAGATAAAATACATCATTGAAATTATGAAACTATAACATGAATGAGTTGGGATATGACTGGTAACATTTACAACATAATATTTGCCTCACACTTTTCTAAAAAATAAACAAAAAAAATAAACAAAAAAGACTTTATATTTGGTAATTAGCTTGGCAATAATGTTGGAGAACTTTCTTTGAATCTGTCAGACACCTACTTCCTGTTGTCTGATACCTAATTAAACTAGATATCATTGAGATGGGAGCCATCTCTGTGGGCCCCGCTGTCAATAACGTGGGGTAAATAAGTTGTATGGATAATCTGATATGAAGCATTATTTGAAGTTATTACATAGTCTCATGTGTGATTTTGATCTAAGATTTTAAGTTAAAACTGATAAATATTCTCATCTTACTTTCATAGTATAATAGTGATATGACTGCATGATGTGAACTCATTGATAACTACTCTAAGGTGACTTCTGGATATATGGATTGATGTTTGAACAATATGTTTAAAGGTGCTGCCCAATTGATATTTGTCACATATTTTTAGAATCATGCCTTCAATATATTATAACCCACCAAGTATAAAGTATGAAATATTAATGGTTCTCGAGAGGTAGAGCGGACACAATTTGTTAAGAACAACGAACAGATGGACAGACCGACAGACTGATCTTAGACCTAGGATGCATACATTATGACACATTCTCTTGTGTTGGTTAATATATATGTTAAGTTGAAAATGTTTGTCAGGTATAAAGTATGAAATAATAACAGCTGTCCTCTCAAAATATAATGTGGATCAAATTTGTTAGCGATGGACAGACCAACAGACAGACAGACCTTTGACCTAGGAAGTGGTACATATATCATGACACACCCTCTGGTGTTGGTTAAAATAGATGTCAAGTATAATATTTGAAATCATAACGGTTTTCAAGATATAGAGCGGACACAATCTTCACCACAGGACACAGGGTTGTCAACTGAAACCAAAGTTTTTTTGACGTTGACCTTTGACCTAGGAAGTTGTACATACATCATGACACGCCCTCTGGTGGTGGTTAAAATGTATGACAAGTATATACTTTGAAATCATAATGATTATCTAGATATGGAGCGGACACGATCTTCACCACAGGACACAGGATTGTCAACTCGAAACCAAAGTTTTTGACCTTGACCTTTGACCTAGGAAGTTGTACATACATCATGACACACCCTCTGGTGGTTGTTAAAATGGATGTCAAGTATAAACTTTGAAATCATAATGGTTATCTAGATATGGAGCGGACACGATCTTCACCACAGGACACGGGGTTGTCAACTGAAACCAAAGTTTTTGACCTTGACCTTTGACCTAGGAAGTTGTACATACAACATGACACACCCTCTGGTGTTGGTTAATAATCATGTTAAGTATTAAGTATGAAATCATAACGGTTCTCTAGATATGGAGCGGACACGAAAGTGTTACGGACGGACAGACGGACGGACGGACGGACAGACGGACGGACGGACAGACTGATCACTATAGGGCGACCCGCCGTCGGCGGGGCCCTAATTACCATAAATACGATTATGGGTTCTCACTATTATTTCTATTGCAAATATCAAAACAAAATCAATTCCTATATTCTTGTTATATTTTAGAGTGAATTTATGTTCACATTATATTTGCATCTTGTAGAATTTTTAACTATGCCGATTTATATTGAATTGTAGTTGATGTCACCTGATTCCAATGGAGAGATGAATTCCTTAGGAGGGTGTAGTAATGCATCAGACGTTAGCTGGGAACAGCTGGACGAATCCGATGCTAAGATTGTTAAGTGGGTTCCTGACTATGTGGCTACACATTGTGCGGGATGTAATAGTGGGTTTAATCTCATGAAGAGGAAACATCATTGCAGGTATACATTGGCATTTTTGTCCCCTGCATAACAGGTTGCAAATGACATGAAAATACCTGGCAGCTTTCTGTCCGTCCGTGTTTCAGTCTGTCTATCCGGTCTTGTTAATAGTGGTCTCAAGGGTACAATTCTTGGAAGATTTTTATAAAACTTATACTATAGGTTGATATCAGCAATATCTCGGACAAGTTATATAATGATGGACGATCAACTGTTTTTTGGATACGATTGCTTTCAAGCAATCTGTAGACTTATACCGGTGGCTCAGAGCAATTTCCCTCACGTCAATCGTTTTATTCTAAACATTAAGGAACATCTCAGATTCTTATGATTGTCTTGCTTTAAAAGGTAAAAACAAACAAAGGGATTAAACTTAATCAACTTTCCTATAATGTTCTTTTCATAATCTTCATGTTTGATAATTCCCTTGACTTCGATGCGTGTTTTTAACAACACGGAAAATCAGAATTAAGCAGTATTTATATTTAGTGTAGTTATAAATTTAGAAACACGTCAGAGGGAATTTCCAGTTTTGATAAAATGCGAGAGTTCTCTGAATACCGATAAATCTATTTCTGTCATATAAGAACTGAAGTGGAGTTTTTCTTATATGTACCCGTTATGAAACTGATATTTGAGATTGTACGTCCATAAAGAAATTGAGAACCATCTAGGTCGTTTAATAAGCATTTAATATATCTTGCCCCAGGGTTTGATTTGAAAATTATGCGCATGCGTATAGTTTTCTTGACTTTAAGGGGTTTTAGATTGAATGGTTGCTCTGGATTCCCCACTCAATTAATTAATTTATAACTCATGGGATCTTTTCTATGTATGTCTGCTATTGAGGGTTATTGTTGTTGCATAATTTTAAATTATATGCATCATTTAGATTAAAATAAATATACTCCACATCGTAGAACACCCCTTCAGGCGAAATGGAGTCTTCCATATTATCGTTTCGAGTTGTCTCCCTTCCGGCAGTAACTTCCGTGAATTCTGAATATAAACAAGACGTCGAGTATTAGCTCGTTCTGTCAATAAACGTATTATATTAAAAACAAATGCAATTTAAACCGATAAATGTGTACGGAAAGGAACCATGATGACTGACCCAAAGGAAATTAAATATTTAAAGAGTTAGGAATGGGGAAAAAAGGTGATAAGATACGAATTGAAATCTACATCTACATCATACGACGATCCATCAGCACAATGATGACTATACGTCGGCGCATTGCTAACAGACACTTAATAAAATATAATAACCAAAGAGTGAAATAAAATACCTTCTCTGACATCTCTCACTCTGAGTCAGTCAGTGACTGCTGTGAAAAGTAAACTTGGTATTGATAGTACAAAAATAAAACACAATAGACCTAATTACATTGTTCATACACTTTTATCAGGGTTTGGCTATTTTGTAACTATTTTACATGTCTATTTGTCATTTGAATTAGTTTTGAAAATAATATTATCCAGCTACATGCATACATGTGTCAATGAAACAATGGCAATCGTATCCCTCAGAGCAATCTGCTCTTTGATTAAAAGAGTTATGTCCTTTGTAAATATTAAATAGGTCCAACGCGGTGGACATTGGATCTCTGTTCTTTTATATAATTTAAAGATTGATATTATTAAATAGGTATTGTAAGATTTACTGCTATTTCCATTAAAACACACATGGTTTAAAATTGACATATTGTTATGATATTGTAATTATTATGTTTATTTATGTTGGCCTGATTTGTGTTGTGTGGCCTGATAGTTGTTTACAGAATAATCTTAGAACTGTGCAGTTTAGAAATCACTGGAACAATTACAAAATGATTGGAACTTTCCAGAATGATCCTAATAAAAGATGCGTTATATAAACTTCTACATTTTACTAGAAACTTCCGTTGTAACTTTCTAGGATGTTCCATTATAGACTGTTCTAGAATCTTCCATGACAAATATATATATACAGACACTAAAGTTAAACTCTCACTCTTGGATTTGGACTTAGACATCGATAGACATTAATATTCATAGCCTTTGGATTGACACTTTTATTCTACAAACAACATCATACTGGATTGTGACCGTAATATTCAGATTGGATTCCGAAAGATATCCGGATACAGATAAAGATAAAAGATTGGACTCATATTTTGACAGTTAAGTTGACAGTTATATTTGTGTAATACTTCTTGTAAATTTTTGTATAATAAATATTGTTAAATTTTATTATTGATTTGTGTCTTTTGTTGGCTACAATTTAAAGGCGATTTCTGGCCGTAACAGAAATTGGGGGCTCGTCCGGGATAACGAAAATATCTTATTCAAAATTTATTCAATATTTTTATTATTACTAGCCAACAAAATTCTACAAAATGGCATTTGATGCCGGTAAATTTTTGAAAACGCCAGACCTGGAGGGGTTTGATAATTTAAAGAAAGAGGAATTAGTGTTGCTTGCTAAACATCTGAAATTAGATTTTAAAGTATCTATGAGAAAACAAATTATAAAAAATTTGGTTATAGACAAATTAGTTGATGCAGAAATTTTAGGTGAAGAGGCTCTTGAACTTAAGGTCGAAAATATTGACGCTTTTAAATTAAAACAGCTTGAATTAGAACATAAACTTAAATTAAAAGAACTGGAAATGAAGGAGACGGAGAAAATAAAAGAACTTGAAATGAAGGAAAGGTTGGAAATGGATAAAAAAGAAAAAGAAGATGAATTTAAATTAAAAGAACTGGAAATGAAGGAGAGGGAGAAAATAAAAGAAGATGAATTAAAATTAAAAGAACTTGAAATGAGGGAAAGGCTAGAGATGGAGAAACTAAAACTTGAAATGGTCAAAGAAGAAAGCAACACTAAAGTCCAGTCGAAATCAGAATATTTTGATGCAGCAAAAAATATACGTTTGGTTCCCAAATTTTGTGAAAAAACAGTCGATAAATATTTTCCACAGTTTGAGAAAATTGCTCATAATTTGAATTGGCCAAAGCCATATTGGACTACAATGCTACAAAGTGTTTTTGAGGGTAAGGCCGCTGAAATATACTCAGCACTTCCATCAGAAAAAAGTTCCGATTATGACATGGTGAAACAGGAAGTTTTGAAAGCTTATGAGCTAGTACCAGAAGCATATAGACAGAAATTTAGATCTTATAAAAAGTTTGATTCGCAAACCTATGTGGAATTTGCTCGGGAAAAAGAAGATCTATTTGATAAATGGCTTACTTCAAAGAAAACAGATAACAATTTTGATAACCTAAGACAATTGATGTTATTAGAAGAGTTCAAACTATGTGTTCATTTAGACTTAAAAACACATTTAGACGACAAAGCTGTTGGGACAATACATGATGCAGCTGTTATTTCAGATAATTATACCCTTTCACATAAAAGAAGTTTCAAGGGTCAAAATGTTAATACTTCAAGTGGAAATTACAAAAATCAAAGCACTGAGCGTACTGATAGTAAGCCTGTTGCACAGAATAAGAGTCAGTCCAGTTATAATATGTCTAGTCCAAAATTTGATACCTTTGAGAAGAAGTCACTGACTTGTGCTTATTGTAAGAAAAATGGTCACCTGATGGCTGATTGTTTTAGACTCCAGAAGAAGAATGAACGAGATATTAAACCGAAGTCCAGTGCTTGTACGACACCTTATATTACCAGTACGTTGGAATGTCCTGCGAGTCAGGCTTTTAAGTCCAAGTTTTGCGGTTACATGGAGGAATATAAACCCTTTATGTCTGATGGGTTTGTTTCTATTGTTGATGATACCACTCTTCAGCCTATTAAGATTTTACGGGACACTGGAGCTTCTCAGTCTTTATTGTTAGAAGGTGTGTTGCCTTTGTCCGAGAAGACTTCTGTTGGTGCCTCCGTTTTGTTACAAGGTGTAGAGTTAGGTTGTATAGATGTTCCTCTCCATCGTATTTATCTGAAGTCAGATTTGATAACTGGACCAGTTGTTGTGGGTGTTCGTCCTAATCTCCCTGTTGAGGGTGTTACATTATTGCTAGGAAATGATCTAGCTAGGAACAAAGTGGTTGCTGAACCAATTGTTACCAGTGAACCAGTGGTGGATGTTAAATCACCTGAAGATGATGCTGAATTGTATCCAGCTTGTGTTGTTACTAGGGCGATGGCTAGAAAACAACAAGATGAGAATTTGCAAGAAGACCAGTTTGATTACATGGACCTTTCTGACACTTTTATAGCTGATATTGAAGATCCTGGTAACTCAGAAAAGGCTATTATAAAACCACCTAGTGTTCACAAAAATGTTATTATGCCATGGCCAGATGTGAACAGCCATTCATTAGACCGAAATAATTTACTCGAAGAACAACATAAAGACCCTGAGGTTCTTCAGCTCAGCCAGAGGGCTCAACCACAGGAGGAAGCAGACAAAGTGGCCGAATGCTATTACCATCAGGACGGCATTTTAATGAGAAAGTGGAGGCCTCCTGATGCTACCCCAGAGGAGGAATGGAGAGTGCTATACCAAGTGGTGGTGCCTAAAGTTTATAGACAAGAAATTATTGGTCTTGCCCATGACACCCCCTTGGCTGGACACTTAGGTATAAGGAAGACTTGCCTTAAGATCTTGCAGCATTTTTACTGGCCTAAACTTAGAAATGATGTTGCAGAATACTGCAAATCATGTCATATATGCCAGGTTGTTGGTAAACCTAACCAGAAAATACCACCAGCACCACTTCTGCCTATTCCAGCCTTTGACGAACCTTTCAGCAGAGTTCTAATTGACTGTGTTGGACCTTTACCAAAGACCAAGACTGGAAATGCATATTTATTGACAATCATGTGTACATCTACCCGCTTTCCTGAAGCTATTCCGCTCAGAAATATCAAGACACCTACTATCGTCAAAGCTTTGATCAAATTTTTCACATTAGTAGGACTTCCTAAGTCTATACAGTCCGACCAGGGATCAAATTTCATGTCAGGTTTATTTCAGCAAGTCGTATACCAGTTAGGGATTGCTCAGTACAGATCAAGTGCTTATCATCCAGAATCTCAAGGTGCCTTAGAACGTTTTCATCAAACATTGAAGAACATGATTAGAACTTTTTGTCTTCAATTTGACAGAGACTGGGATGATGGAGTTCACTTTCTACTTTTTGCGGTTCGAGAGGCTGTTCAAGAATCCCTTGGATTTAGTCCCTTTGAGTTGGTATTTGGTCATACTGTAAGGGGACCGTTAAAATTGATTAAGGAAAAGTGGCTTACTGAACATACTGACTTGAATCTTTTAGACTATGTATCTAGATTTAAAGAAAAATTGTATACTGCTTGTCAAATTGCTCAGAAAAACTTAAAAAATGTACAGAACAAGATGAAAATATGGTATGATAAAGATGCCAGGGACAGAGTTTTTGAGCCTGGTGATAGCGTACTTGTATTTCTGCCTGTCCCTGGACATCCTTTACAGGCTAAATATTGTGGTCCTTATACAATAGAGAGTAAAATTAATGATTTGAATTATATTGTAAAAACTCCAGGTCGGCGTAAACAAAACAGAGTGTGTCATATTAATATGTTAAAACCATATTTTGAGCGTACTAATGAATGTGATAGTAAACCAGTTGCCACTTTAGGCATGGTTAAATTTGAGAACAATCATGACAAACCAGATGTAATTGAACCACCTTTTAGTTCTAAACAGTAAGATTGGAAAATTCAGAAATATTGTCAAATTTAGACTCAAAACTTGCACATCTGTCTTTTGATCGTAGAGAAGAAATAAAAACTTTGGTATTTTCTTTTAAAAATCTTTTTCCAGATGTGCCAAACAAAACCACTGCTGTTTGTCATGATGTTGATGTAGGAGATGCTTCTCCAATTAAGCAACATCCTTACCGGCTCAATCCACTCAAACTAAAAGCTATGAGAAAAGAAATTAAATATATGCTTGACAATGATATTATTGAGCCGAGTAACAGTGAATGGAGCTCTCCTTGTCTCCTTGTGCCAAAACCAGATAAAACCTTTCGTTTCGTGACTGATTTCAGAAAAGTAAATTCAGTCTCAAAATCTGATTCCTATCCAATTCCAAGGATAGACGATTGTATTGATAACATTGGTCAAGCAAAATTTGTGAGCAAATTTGATTTGTTGAAAGGTTATTGGCAAGTTCCATTGACACAGAGAGCTCGTGAAATATCAGCTTTTGTTACACCAGATGGCTTATTTCAATATACTGTAATGCCGTTTGGCATGAAAAGTGCACCAGCTACATTTCAAAGAATGATCAATAATGTTATAAAAGATTTAAACTGTTGTTATGCTTATATTGATGATCTAATTATATGTAGTGATAGCTGGGAACAGCATTTAACACATTTGTATGATACTTTTGATAGATTGTCATATTCAAATTTGACTGTTAATCTTGGTAAAAGTGAATTTTGTCAGGCCACTGTTGATTATTTAGGGCATACAGTTGGCCAAGGTCAAGTAAAACCTATTATGGCTAAAGTGGAAGCTATTTCCAAATTTCCACCTCCTACAAATAGAAAACAACTTATGAGATATTTAGGCATGATTGGATTTTACAGAAAATTTTGTTCAAATTTTGCTACTGTGGTTCAACCATTGACTCATCTTTTACGAAAAGATTCTAAATTTATCTGGAGTGAAAATTGTCAAAACGCTTTTGAAAATAGCAAATCACTTTTAATTAATAGTCCAGTTCTGATTACTCCAGACTTTGAAAAACAATTTAAACTTGCCGTTGATGCAAGCGATGTAGGAATTGGAGCTGTTTTATATCAAGAGACAGATGATAATGTTGAAAAACCTATATCATATTTTTCTAAGAAATTAGATAAACATCAGAAAAATTATTCAACTATTGAAAAAGAGTGTTTTGCAATGTTGTCAGCACTTCAACATTTTGATGTATATTTGAATCCCACTGTATATCCTATTCTTGTTTATACTGATCATAATCCTCTCACCTTCATGCATAAAATGAGAAACAAGAATCAGAGGTTGACTAGGTGGAGTTTATTGTTACAGGAATATGATGTAATTGTAAAACATATTAAGGGTAAAGATAATGTAATAGCTGATGCTTTATCTAGAGCTTATTAAATCACTTTGTATATATTATGTATTTTTGTTCATATTATTCATGATAAGTTTTTGTTACACTAAAACTTCTTTTAAGGGGGGAGGTGTTATGATATTGTAATTATTATGTTTATTTATGTTGGCCTGATTTGTGTTGTGTGGCCTGATAGTTGTTTACAGAATAATCTTAGAACTGTGCAGTTTAGAAATCACTGGAACAATTACAAAATGATTGGAACTTTCCAGAATGATCCTAATAAAAGATGCGTTATATAAACTTCTACATTTTACTAGAAACTTCCGTTGTAACTTTCTAGGATGTTCCATTATAGACTGTTCTAGAATCTTCCATGACAAATATATATATACAGACACTAAAGTTAAACTCTCACTCTTGGATTTGGACTTAGACATCGATAGACATTAATATTCATAGCCTTTGGATTGACACTTTTATTCTACAAACAACATCATACTGGATTGTGACCGTAATATTCAGATTGGATTCCGAAAGATATCCGGATACAGATAAAGATAAAAGATTGGACTCATATTTTGACAGTTAAGTTGACAGTTATATTTGTGTAATACTTCTTGTAAATTTTTGTATAATAAATATTGTTAAATTTTATTATTGATTTGTGTCTTTTGTTGGCTACAATTTAAAGGCGATTTCTGGCCGTAACAATATTTACACTTGTATGGAAATTTGTTCTAAATTAATTACTTCTTAAATCAGACACAAGTTCCCACACAGTCCTATCACAAAAATATCTAAGGTCATTGAGAGACAAATTTCAACTGAATACTAAAACCATAAATACATTTATTAATATATTTATTGGTCTAATGATTTTGTGCAGAGTTATGGTCCTTGTACTTGGATTTATTAGAAAATCATTGAAGTATAATCAAATATTTTAAAAATAATATGAAAATAAAATTTAAGATAGTTGTTTGTATATTTATTAAAAAAATAATAATCATGATAAAAAAATATTGTTCTTATCATTGGCTGTTAATTCTGTCCATATGAAATAGAGACATAATAGAGCAGCTGATATTAAAAAGATTAAAAAAAAAATGATGCAAATACTAAGTATATTATATTATACAGACTCATAAACACTGCATAATAAATGTAAGTAAGAAAGAGTTATGCCACATTAGCTTTTAATAGCTTGAGGTATTCTTGAATTCTATGCTAGAATATCCAAATTATCTCCCCTTCCACAAATAAAACCTTTTTCGATTAGGTGCTTCAGTGCCTTATTTGATGTATACCTTGGCAGCTTAAAATTACATTAAATTCTAATATTTTTGCCATGGTTTATGGTGCATTGGTATAGCAATAATTAGAATTATTTAAAAAAAAAATGTCTTATTTCTTAGCTATAATGTCTGAAGTTTTAATAATTAGTATTAGTTTAAACATATTTATTTATAGTGGATTGGGAAACAAGTTTTGCAACTTATATTAATCCCTTTCCACTTTGTATTGCTTTTTTCTTGTGATACTAACACAATCAGTATAAAGAAGCAATATCTAAAAAAATCAAATATGGTTGTCTTGTTTTAGATGTAATAATGCAGAGGTTAGATTTGACACTTTATGTTAATTTGGGGTAGTTGAGTGGTAAAGAGTAAAAAAAATATGACAAACAGTATGAAATTTACATTTTCTTGTTTATTGATACTTATTTTGTTGTATATTGCTGTATATTTTATCCTTTATAACTCTTGTATTATATAGAGTCTACACTACACAAATAATTACAAGATGGGTAATAAGACATGTTTTTTAATTTCCTTTTTAATTTGTTTCAGGAATTGTGGGAATATTTTCTGTCATGAATGTAGTAATAACTACACGCCTATCCCTCATCAGAACTTAGCGGGAGAAGAACGGGTCTGTTTTAAGTGCTTCAGTTTTCTTCAAAAACTACCATTTAATGGAATGATAGATGAAAGACCATTGGCTGCTGCTGCTTCCAACTGACTAATCAGAAACATTGGTACTAAATAAAAAGTCACACTGTGAAAGCAAGAAAGATAACTTTCAGTTTCAATTTTTCTTGTACAGATATTCAGTAACTTGTACTTATCTTTTGGGTTCAGCTTTTCAATTAGATTTTTTCAATTTGTATATTTTATATTTATTTATTTTTATGTAAAAATAATTTATTTAATTACTTTTCTAAAATATGTATGTATTCCACCAAGTTTTGTTTTTTCATAAATTGATTACAATGAGAATAGGACGGTAGGGATAACTCTTGTTTCTACTTGTACTAATTAACTATTGAAGTCTGCAGATTTCTGTTAAAACAGCTTTAATTTATGGATTCTGAACCCATAGATATAGTATACATTACTGTATATCACATCTAGTCTTTTTAAGTTATATAAAAAAAAATTGAGAATTATTTTTTTGAATTTTATGTCTACTTTTGTTAACAAGGGCAAATTTGAATTTTGTATTTCCCTTGGTTTTTTTGATTCCATGTAATGGATCAGTGGACTTTAAAAGGATTGGATTACGTAGCTCAAACTTATAATTAATTAAATCATTGTTGATGCCTCAATGTAGGCTTTTAATTTAATAAATGTCATGCTTACAAAAAGAGGTGGTTAGCCAGTCATTATTTTCTGTGAGAATGTTTTATAGATTTTTGATTTTAAATAGTTTTGATATCATATGATGGTGTTTTGAAATTTTCACATAAGGGGGTATACCTTGGTCCAAGGAGATAACTCTTTAAATCAGTTTGTAAAAGTCAAGTTTCATCAATGTATTTTAAGCATTTACCTGAAACAGTTTGAAAATAATCTATGTAGCCTAGAAGCTTTGAATAAATTTATGAAAATGGTTAACACAAACGTACAGATGATTTTAAGAGTTCTTTCCCCTGACCTCTGTTTACCTCCTTACAGTTCCATAATTTAGTGTATGTTGGTTTGTTGGCTCTCATTCAGAATTTCAAAAACGTTATTTTTTGCTTTAAACTTCTGTAAAATGATTAATAGATTTCTTGAAAACCACCCCTCATCACTTATTTATTTTCAGCTCCACTTGACCTCCCAATAGTTTCTGGAATACTATTTGTTCAGGGTACACCAAATACACAGTTTGCCATATTTTTGTTTGAAAAAATATCCAAATAGCATTGAAGGAAAATATTCTGTATATTTTCATTAAGTTTCATCAGTTGCTTAAATATAGTTTGATCATGATAAACATTTTATTTTATTTCAAAGAACTTTAGAAGATTATGGGACATCTTCATGGGGCTTGAATCACTTAAAAATGATAGCTCCTAGAAATTGTTTAAAACTGAAACAAACTGTTGTTTACATGTTTTGTATGCACAAACTTAATGAATAACAGTAAAAACTGAAAACTCACTTGTATACATAATAGTTTCTTGATAAAATGATTGAAAAATAACTAAATGCTTTTAATGTCAGTAAAAGGGTTGTTTTTTTTATAGTAAAGGTAGAAAATTTATGTGTAGATGAACAAAAATCCAAAGCAATTCTTTAAAATAAATGATAAAAAACACCTTCATTTAAATATGAATTATCAGAGACTTATACTCCTTGGTTTAAATTGGAATTCCCAACAAAACATTACATGTATCTCCAGTTTTCATTGCACTTACTGTAATATTATAGCAAGAACTAAAACATAGAATGTACCAAAGTTTGAATATTATATTTGTAATCATAATAATGCAGTAGAGCAGTAGTTCACTTGAAATTTCAAGTAAAAAAACAAAACAAAATGGGAACAAATTTGGAAGAAATTTAAAACTCAATAAAAAAAAAAAAGTAGGGGAATCGAGAATGAAAAAATCCTGTTATTGCAGTGAAAAGAGATTCTTTTATATATGTAATCTTTTGCTCAAATAGCATTAAAAGAGTACATATATTTGAAGTATTTCGAAATTTGCAACAATTTTTTGGGTAAAATAAAAAAAAAGATTTAAGCTTTTGGTCTATTAAAACTTCATGTGGTTCCAGATTTGTCTCTGAAAATTTTTAATAACTTTTAAATATTCCTAAAACATAATACTATACTTCTTTTACATATGAAATGCAAATTGTTAAAGATTCAATGTGAAAGAAAATATATGATAAGGCAAAAAGGGTCTTTAATGCTGACCCCTTCTTTGTCAAAGACTGTTTACCTCTGACATGTCTAGATATGTTTTGCTTATGTGTGTCATCGGGTTGAATTTTATTGATGTAAAACTCTTTCAATTATAATATTTAAAAAAATGACCACCTTATTTTTTATGCACAATTTTAACAGAATAATTTTACACCTACGTATAAAAAAGCCTTTAATATGAATTACAGATGCAAATATATTTATAAAAAAAGATTAATTGCTTAATTTTGGATTAAACCCTAATTGTAAATAACATATATCCACTTACAAACATTCCTTTTCCATGTTTTTGTTTGTTTGTTAAATTCAAGTGCTACATATACATATACATAAATGTTTTCATTGACTTTATTTTATGTGTTTTATATATTCTACAAAGACAAGCACCTGCTGTTTTTATAAGTGCATCTATAGTATTGAAATTATATTTATATTTTGATATCTACTCAGAATGACATTAACAAACATTTGTTTGCTTCCTATAGGTTCCATTATGTTTTTTAAAAAGCAAAGCTTACAGTAATTTTTAGAAGACTAAAGGGTAAAAATTCTACACATTTTCATTTTTTTTCTGGCACAGTCTTCTTTGATTGAAAACAATAACAATGAAAGTGAAAGTGAAAGTAGAGTTATGATTGACACAGTAATGATTTGTGATATGATTTTGTAAGCTGACAAATCTTGTTATTAAATGTTATAAACAGCTGATGTCTTTCTTATTGCCAAATTCTATGTTAATAGATATAGGAAGATGTGATGTGAGTGCCAATGAGACAACTCTCCATCCAAATAACAATTTAAAAAATGTAAACCATTATAGGTCAATGTACGGCCTTCAACACAGAGCCTTGGCTCACACCGAACAACAAGCTACAAAGGGCCCCACAATTACTAGTGTAAAACCTTTTAAACGGGAAAACCAACGGTCTAATCTATATAAAAAAACGAGAAACACGAATAAATTACATAAACTAACGACAACTACTGTACATCAGATTCCTGACTTAGGACAGGTGCAAACATTTGCAATGGAATTAAACGTTTTAATGGTACCAAACCTTCTCCCTTTTTAAACTTTAAAAAAAAAGTAAACCAGTTTTTAAACTTCTTGTACCCCTACAAAGAGGGGGTGTTAAAAGTGGGGTATATCTATTTGCATGGAAGAATTTCATTTCACATTGAAAGAACAATTAAAAGATTTGTGCACATTGATCTTTTTACTTATTTCACAAAACACGGTGAATAACGAACTTTTTTCACAGTTGCACGTGAAATAAAAAAATGGCAAAACATGTTGCACGAAAGCAACCTTTAACCACTCTCTGCAAACAAAGTTTCAGGGGTAAATCACCTTGTCTTGTCAGTCTATCTGTCTTTCATTCTCAATTCTTGTCTTAGCATCACTTTCATATTGTAGAACTTAGGCTAGGGTGTGGCACATACTAAAATTAGGTCCCTTTTACCTTCACTTTGACCTCTATGGTTGTTAAACCTTGGTGGATTCATTTAAGGGGCAGTACTGTTGTAACATAGAATTTAGGTTGACCAGAACTGGTATGTAGATGCATAAGGGGAAGGTGGTGTGTCCATATCAAAATCAGGTCCCTGTTAACTTTGACCTTTTACCATAAAGATAGTAAAACCTAGTCTGTTGTGCAATAGAACTTAGGTCAACTAAATTTGGAATGTTGATTCATCATGTGATGGCAGTTTGCCAAATAAAAAAAATCGGGTAACTGTGACTGGTTTCTCCCTTTTATCCCTATGATAGTAAAACCTTGTCTGATTCATGTTCACAGGAATTGGGGCATTCAAACTCATAGATCGAAAACAAACTGATAATGCCATGGCTAAAAGGGAAAAAGACTAACAGACAAATAATAGTACACAAGACACAACATAGAAAACTAAAGACTAAGCAACACGAACCCCAACAAAAACTGGGGTAATCTCAGGTGCGCAAAAGGGTAAGCAGATCCTGCTCCACATATGTGTTGTACTATAAAACTTTGGTTGATCAAACTTGGTATGTGCATGCATCAAGGGAAGGCCAATCAGGTCACTGTGACCTCTACTGATAGTTCACCCCATGATAGATATACCATTTCTGGTTCATGTCCTAGGCATAACTGTTGTTCTGGAGAACTGAGGTTGACGAACCTTATTATATGGATGATTTGTGGGAAGTCATCACAGCACTTAAATCGTGTCACTGTTCCTGCATCAATTATATTAATTCATATTGACTTACTTGTACTAGTAACCATGTGACGAACCAACACAAAACCAATTACTATAGAATGAACGTGCTATTGCTGTCAAAATCCATTTGTTCTCATTGATGAAAGTAGAAAAAGACATGGAATCTCACAGTATATTGACTTTTTTTTTTGTTCAGTTAACACACGATCTCACAGTATCTTGACTGGTGGTCTGTTCAGTTGACACACGATCTCAAAGTATATGGACTGCTTTTCTGATCAGTTGACACAAGATCTCACAGTATTTTTACTGGTTGTCTTTTCGGTTAATACACGATCTCACAGTACATTGACTGTTTTTTTGTTCAGTTGTCACACGATCTCACAGTATATTGACTGGTTGTCTGTTCAGTTGATACACGATCTCACAGTATATGGACTGTTTGTCTGCTCATGTGATACACGATCTCGCAGTATAATGACTGGTTGTCTGTTCAGTAGACACAAGAACTCGCAGTATATTGACTGTTTGTCTAGCTGTTCATTTGATACACGATCTCACAGTATATTGACTGGTTGTCTGTTCAGTTGATACACGATCTCACAGTATATGGACTGTTTGTCTGCTCATGTGATACACGATCTCGCAGTATAATGACTGGTTGTCTGTTCAGTAGACACAAGAACTCGCAGTATATTGACTGTTTGTCTAGCTGTTCATTTGATACACGATCTCACAGTTTATTGACTGGTTGTCTGTTCAGTTGATATACGATCTTACAGTATATTGACTGGTTGTCTGTTCAGTTGATACACGATCTCACAGCATGTGGACTGGTTGTCCGTTCAGTTGACACACGATCTCACAGTATATGGACTGGTTGTCTTTTCGGTTGATACACGATCTTACAGTATATTGACTGTTTGTCTGTTCATTTGATACACGATCTCATAGTATTTTGACTGGTTGTCTGTTCAGTTGACACACTATCTCACAGTATATAGACTGGTTGTCAGTTCAGTTAACACACGATCTCACAGTATATTGACTGGTTGTCTGTTCAGTTGACACAACATATCACAGTATATTGACTGGTTGTCCGTTAATTTGATACAAGATCTCACAGTATATTGACTGGTTGTCTGTTCGGTTGATACACGATCTCGCAGTATATTGACTGGTTGTCCGTTCAGTTGACACAAGATCTCACAGTATATTGACTGTTTATCTGTTCATTTGATACACGATCTCACCGTATATTGACTGGTTGTCTGTTCAGTTGACACACGATCTTGCAGTTTATTGACTGGTTCTTTAAACGGTTGATACACGATCTCACAGTATATTGACTGGTTGTCTGGACAGTTGGTTCACGATCTCACAGTATATTGACTGTTTTTTTTTGTTCAGTTGACACACGATCTCACCGTATCTTGACTGGTGATCTATTCAGTTGACACACGATCTAAAAGTATATGGACTGCTTTTCTGTTCAGTTGACACATGATCTCAAAGTATATGTACTGCTTTTCTGTTCGGTTGATACACGATCTCACAGTATATGGACTGGTTGTCTGTTCAGTTGACACACGATCTCACAGTATATGGACTGGTTGTCTGTTTGGTTGATACACGATCTCACAGTATATTGACTAGTTGTCTGTTCAGTTGACACACGATCTCACAGTATATTGACTGGTTGTCTGTTTAGTTGACACGATCTCACAGTACATTGACTGGTTGTCTGTTCAGTTGGAACACGATCTCACAGTATATGTACTGCTGTTCTGGTCAGTTGACACAAGATCTCACAGTATATTGACTGGTTGTCTTTTTGGTTAAAACACGATCTCACAGTATATGGACTGGTTGTCTGAACGGTTGATACACGATCTCACAGTATATGGACTGGTTGTCTGTTCAGTTGATACACGATCTCACAGTATATTGAATGCTCGTCTGTTCAGTTGATACACGATATCACAGTATATTGACTGTTTGTCTAGCTGTTCATTTGATACACGATCTCACAGTATATTGACTGGCTGTCTGTTCAGTTGATACACGATCTCACAGTATATGGACTGGTTGTCCGTTCAGTGGACACACGATCTCGTAGTATATGGACTGGTTGTCTGTACGGTTGATACACGATCTCACAGTATGTAGACTGGTTGTCTGTTCAGTTGATACACGATCTCACAGTATATGGACTGGTTGTCTGAACGGTTGATACACGATCTCACAGTATATGGACTGGTTGTCTGTTCGATTGATACACGATCTCTAAGTATACAGACTGGTTTTCGTTCAGTTGATACACGAAGATATTGACTGGTTGTCTGTTCATTCTACACGATCTCACGTGACATTGACTGCTTGTCTGTTTGATTGACACTAGATCTCACACTAGCATGAACTGGTTGTCTGTTCGTTTTACACTCGATCTCAAACTACGTACTAGTATATGAATGGTTGTCGGTTCGATTGACAAACGATATCACACTTTATGGACTGGTCTGTTTGATTGACGCTAGTTCCACTACTTGAATGTGTCTGTCACCATGAATGCTGTTTGGTATTTCACGATAAGATAACATTTTCATTGTTAGGATTGAATGTTTCCCTATGGGATTTCATTTGTCAGTTCTTTGTGCATTTAATCTACCATTATATTCATTGTTCTCAATTTTCAAGAGATATTCTTAGCTTAGTGTAGTTCGAGTGCATACTATTTATTGCAGTTTCGTAATTTATGACTTCTATTACAGTAATTAGTGAAGATAGTGTGAGATTCGCTATCTACTATACGTTTTTCTCAAATACCAAATAAACCGAACATTAAATTGGCTGTATTTATATTGGAAAGTTATCAAAAGTAATGCAGATTAGACTATTTTGATGATTAGTTCGTAGGTTTTGCTGTTACCTCGGGAAGGGGTAGACTTCCTATATACAAGATGATAGGACGTGCCACTGGAATAGGTCACATTTTTTCAGGCTAAAATATACGTCAGTGGCAGATCCAGAAATGTTCATAAGTGGGGGCACACTGACTGCCTAAGAGGGGGCCGCTCCAGTTACGCTTCAGTGATTCCCTATATAAGCAACCAAATTTTTTTTCCCAAAAAAAGGGGGGGCGGGCCTCCTGCCCCCTCCCCTAAATCCGCCTCTGTATGTGATGATAGGTCGGGAAAACTATCAGAAATATATGTTATCAAAAGTCAATAAGGTTCCCAAAACTTCTTCGTCTGTCATCTTTCTTGGTATTTCCGGCTGTGGTTCATCAACCTATTTTTATGGCCCCGCAACGAAGTTGTCGATGCCATATAGTTTTACCATTGTAAGTTTCGTTTTTTCGTTCCGTTCCACTACTTTCTGCCGAAATTACGGGCTTTGGACTTTGAGAGATTGTTGAAAATCACCGTTATACGGACTTTTTTCTAAACACCTTCAGATATTGGGCTGATTTTCAGTATATGAGTTAACCATGAAGAGTTACCGGTCAAGTTTAAGTTTTGTTCCGCTCCACTAATGTTTGCCAAAATTACGGGCTTTGGACTTTGAGAAATTGTAGAAAATCACAGTTATACGGACTTTTTTTTCTAAACACCTTCAGATATTGGGCTGATTTATGGTATGTCAGTTAACCATGATGAGTTACAGGTCAAGTTTAAGTTTCGTTCCACTCCGCTAATTTTTGCTGAAATTACGGGCTTTGGACTTTGAAAAATTATTGAAAATCACAGTTATACGGATTATTTTTCTATACGCCTTCAGATGTTAGACCACCATCATGTTTGTGTCCACATGTGTTTATATTGAAATTGCAGATTTTTCAACTTTTTGGGACGGGGCCATTCGTGTCGCTTTGACACATCTAGTTCTTTTTTGACACATTGGTGCTGCATTTGTACATTACACACCACATGAAACCCAAACAATATGGGAAAATGTTACTTTTTATTATCTAAAAAAGAGGGTACTTTTTATATGGCCTTCCAAATACCGTTTCGATCCCTAACATCACTGAAGAGACATTTATTGTCGAAATCCGGATCTGGTGTACTAAAAACATATTGACACCATATGTTTGTAGCATAACATCGTGGCCACAAGTTAAAAAAAAAATTCTGTTTAGTATCAAATTTATATTAAGATCCATTTTGTTACATCTTGTGATCAATTTTATTTGGCAATCGCCAATGGCAGTCAGCAGGGTTAAAGAACATCAGTTGTTCGACCTGTTAGTCAAATGCGTTTTGTTTAAATATACTTTTTCACTTTTTTGGTCTTTTGGAAAATGTTGTTTGTGCTGTTTTTAGACCCTTCTACAACGAAATTTGTTTTACATGCACACGTATAAAAATTGCGGTTTTTATCCAACGCAATCATAGGTTTGAACGTAGTTTTCAATTTAGACTCGTTTATATTTTTTCGTTTGGGCTTGTATCATATTTTCCCTCCGGTTTATATGATCCGTTCATCCTACATTGACTCTTAAAATTCAAGAGTCTATCTAAAAATGAGGGTACTTTTTATATGGCCTTCCAAATACCGTTTCGATTCCTAACATCACTGAAGAGACATTTATTGTCGAAATCCGGATCTGGTGTACTAAAAACATATTGACACCGTATGTTTGTGGCATAACATCGTGGCCACAAGTTAAAAAAAAAAATTCTGTTTAGTATCAAATTTATATTAAGATCCATGTTGTTACATCTTGTGATCAATTTTATTTGGCAATCGCCAATGGCAGTCAGCAGGGTTAAAGAACATCAGTTGTTCGACCTGTTAGTCAAATGCGTTTTGTTTAAATATACTTTTTCACTTTTTTGGTCTTTTGGAAAATGTTGTTTGTGCTGTTTTTAGACCCTTCTACAACGAAATTTGTTTTACATGCACACGTATAAAAATTGCGGTTTTTATCCAACGCAATCATAGGTCTGAACGTAGTTTTCAATTTAGACTCGTTTATATATATATATATATATATATATATATATATATATATATATATATATATATATACTGTATATAATGAAAAATAAACCGACATTTCCGATTTTCAATAAAAAAAAAATTTTGCGATTGACATTTTTTTTAAAAGAATTTCAAATATTTATATATGCATCAAAATAATAATAGTTTATAAAGTCAACAGATAGTATATCAATACCGTATTTACTTCCTTCTGAAGTCCAAGGATCAGATAAAACTTTACGATGACCTTACTAAAACACTCAAATAGATCACTTTTATCTTTATTAAGTAAATATTTATTGTATTCGTATGATATATAGATAAAATATTTGATTTTTACTGAATAAACACATAACAACCGTGTTAACTTTTATCAACTGTTGCGTACATTTTGATAAATGAGCATCTATTAAAAATTTATGATGAAAATGTTTAGATCCAAATGTGTGGACTATGAACACATTTTAAAGATATTATAAATAGATAATCATAGATGAGATCGTCAAAGGCAAGGCGATAGTAGAAAATAATTAAAAAGCTGTTTAAAAATTCTGTGACATTTAATATGTCAATAATATGCAATAAAAATACCATAAAATGAACAATTTTCACATTTTTGTATTTTGGCACTAATTCAAGTTAGCTATCAATAAGACATCGAACAATAGGAAATGAAAGAAGAAAAAAAAAAACATTTATGGAAGTGATTCAGAAGTTTCATGGCAATTGCAAGTCTTCATTTTTATCCCATGATCAGTTTGGAGGAAACTCAACATATACCCTCACGACACTTGCCAAAGAGGAAATCCTGGATAATCATAGGTCTATTCTATGTTCCTTTTGGAATTTCAACCAAAGATGAAGGACTGGATCTTCCATCACTGTATTGTATACCTAAACTACATGCATTAGTGTCCTTACAAACATTGGTATATTGCTGGTTCTTCTAAGTGCACCACGAAACCTCTTTATAAATTATTAAAATCTATTTTATCAGCAATCAAATCCGGGCTCCAAAGTTATTGTGAAACTGCCTATTCTAAAGGTGATGTGAATCAGATGTGGATACTAAAAGAACCAAAGATCTTTTAAAGTACATACAATCTAAGACTTTCTCATATTGCAATAGTATTAAAACATTTGACTTTTCTACACTTTGCACAAACTAAAATACAAATTGAAAGAGTTGTTATTACTTTGTTTTATTAAAAAGAATGGCGAACGTAATTACAAGTATCTTGTCCTGGGGTGGGATAAATCCTACTTTGTAAATAACCACTCTGATTCAAACAAAAAATTCTCTGAAACGGACATTATCAAGATGCTTGATTGTTTTATTGACAACATATTTATTACGTTCGGAGGACGTGTTTTTCAACAGACTGTCGGAATTCCAATGGGAACCAAGTGTGCCCCTCTTCTTGCCGACTTTTTTCTTTATTATTGTGAGGCTGACTTCATACAGGAGCTTCTGCGGAAGAAAGATAAGAAATTAGCAATATCCTTTAACTTTACGTTCCGCTTATCCTATATAGATGATTTTCTCTTACTAAATAATACAAAATTTGGTGACTACTAGAGATAAAGGATATTACAGATTCAGCTATGTATGCCTCATATCTTGGCTTATATCTAAAACTTGACAATGAGGGTCGGTTGAATACAAAACTTTACGACAAAAGAGATGATTTCAGCTTCCAATTTGTGAACTTTCCATTTCTATGTAGCAACATTCCAGCAGCGCCTGCATGTATATAGGTTAAACTATGTCTTTCAACACGGAGCTTAATTATATTAAGGGGATTATATTATGATAGTAACAGAAACCAAATTATGACAAAGAACGATGTTTAGGTTTATGGTTCAATCAACTGCAAATGTCCTGAGACGACTTTAACAGTATTAATAAAGTATAATCTCTGAACTGTGCAAAAAAAATAATTAATAACTGCAAATTGGTATAGTTCATACCTCTCCAAAAAAATAATGTTTTTGTTTTTGTTTTATAATTTACTTCATGCTTTACAAAGCACATTGTAGACTTTAATGAGAGTAAGCCCCCAATCAACATCTTGGGCCTCTTTCAAAAATTTAAACCCCATGTCGGACCTCCTTTTCCTATTTTTAGATAGTTTCTGACTGTCTCGATTTCCGGTGACGTCATACAATTTTATGAACCTGGAAAAGGTGCGACTATACCAATTTGTAAAGACAACAGATAAATACAAACTGGTATATACATTGAATCCTTCATTTGAAAAATAATTATTGTGATCTGTTTCCCGAAAAAGTCTTGTGTTCAGTGTTTCATTGAATACACAAGGCGCATGCGTAGGCGTAGCCATATTGGAGAGGAAAAGAAATCTTTTGATATTTGATGTTGTAAACATTCGCAGATATTCAATAGAAACAAATAATTTCACAGAAATTTAATGTTGGTAAGTACAACCAGTGCTTAGGCTTGCCAATGACCTGTTTCTTATTTCCATCTTTTGCGTGAAAAAGAAGAAAATTTGACCCGAACAAAGCACCTACTTGCCCTATCTGATCCAAACAAACTTAAAATTGTTACAGTTTTCAAGAAAGGGCACACCAAAAGAACTCCTAATGCAGACATGTTATTCTTAGACGTTCAGATATTAAGGTTCTAAACTCCAGCTTGAAGTGGTACATTCAGTATGATTGAATTCTCGATAACATCTTCCATTCTCTACCGAGTCTGCATAAATTACAAATTTTTGGACTTGTGCAAATTTGTACATATTTGAGAGAAACATATAATTGGGAGTTCCACCTTGCAGATTGAGGGCACAACTAATCAATTTCCTCCTAAGTGTTACATAATTATAAGTCCAAAATTGCTTTGTTTACAGGAAAAAAAGTAACCCCAAATACAGACAAACCTGTGCAACAGAAAATGTTTTATAGTCGCCGGTCAGCTAAAACTCGTAGGGGTTATCAGTAAAAATAATCTAAACTATCAATCACGTTCACTTGAGATATAGTTTTTCACATTCCATTCATAATTCGCAAAAAGAAAAACCACTACTGATCTACCTTTAAAGTGATCACACTGTAAATTAATCCTGACCTTCACATTTTCCAGAATGTTTTCCATTGTAATTCCGCCATCTTAGTTTCTGTCTATGAGGATCATTTGTCATGTTTGTTTACATATGACATTCATCACTTACACAGTTTTCTGAAATATTCTTTTCATTGATGTGATAAGGTTTCCCCGCGCTTTATGCAAATTTTATGAAATTGAACTCCACATAAACACTTCCGGTAAAAACAGTGGCGGATTCCACCATTCAAAATCGTCTTGGAAAATGTGAAGGTCAGGATTATCACAGTGCAATCATTTGAATGGTAGGTCAGTAGTGGTTTTTCTTATGGCGATTTATGAATAGAATGTGAAAAACTATATTATGAGTTAACGTGGTTGATAGTTTAGATTATTTTTACCGATAACCGCTACGAATTTCAGCTGACAACGACTATAGGTCTGGCGACACCTACATGTATATCATATCAAAACCTATCTGCATATAGAACTTCTCTACTTAAACGTCATTGTTTCTCCTGTAAGGATGAAATTTTATATTTTGTCTCAAAATTATATATAAATGGTTAGTTGACCCAAAATTTATGAAATTATCTGAGATATTTATAAATGTTTTTTAAAGTTTTAGCTGAAATAACCATGTATGTCGACAGCAAAATACTTCCTTAGATCTAGACAACTGCGTTGATTCTTTAGTTTCATTGAATGACGTCTTAGTCTTTCTCTTGCACATTTTTGATACTAGTAATGTCAGACTCCCTGTAGGGTGACCATACAGTGTTTGCAAACTCTCAATGTGGTCTTGCAATTGCCTTAACCCTTTCACTGATTGTTGCCCAGAAAGAAGCTACTCTGAGACAATGGCTTCCCTGGCTACCATTACTCAAGTGGGAGATCTTCATAATATTAAATAAATGTCAATAAAATCTTGTTTGTAGTTATTGTGTATTTACTTCATTCACTAACACCATGTTCACAGTTTTGTTCATATTTTGATAATTTTTTCCTCATAAAATATTCAAATTTTCAAATTTTTGGCACTATCTAGGTGAAATTCTCAAAATTCTCAAAATTCTACTCTTTGACCCAAAATCGTAATTTGTTTACCCAAAACGGCAAAATTTTGAAAAATTTTATGAGGCTGTACAAATTCCTCACACTGAACGATTACCATTCCAAGTGTTTTGTACATAAAAACGACATTTTATGTCAAAAAATGTACATAAAAACGACATTTTATGTCAAAAAAGTATACTAGTTTGGCTTCAATTCTTCCATATTCTTTCAAAAAAAATGTTCCCTCATTTCAAATTCTCGTAAATTCCGTAAATTTCCTCTGATTTTGACACGATTTTCAACAAATGGAAGCGCCATGTTTACACTTTCATCTGGGTATTCATCAAAGAAAGATAACTCATGTTTGCACTGTTTTGAAGGGGAAATATAAAACAGGTATTCCGATCCTGGTAAAACGGGACTCATTGTCAGCTCCCTGAAGTGTGAATCCCGGTAAACCGGGACTCATCGGCTAAAGGGTTAAATACTTAGGGTAAATATACAATTGTTCAGGTGGACAAAGAAACGGGAGTGAGACCTACATTTTGATAAATTTTTCTTCACTAGATTTGTGATGTGATTGTCTGCGAAAAAATCTGGTATTATCTTGTCCTTGATAAAATAAACAAATAAAATAGGTTTTAATACTAAGCCTTGATGAATTCCACAGATTAGTACTGTTACATTCCCCAAACTTGAAATTAACTCATTGACCTGTACGCAGTGTCATGAGTGTTGTCTGTTGCTAATAAGGAAACATTGTGAGTAGTCTGCTCATTGATACCATAATCATGGGAAGTAATCTCATGTTTGTCAATAAGCACCTTGTCAAAACTTTCATAAAGCCCGTATATACAGAGTGTTATTACCACCATCCTCTTATAATGCCTTGTCCACTTGTGACTTGTCTAGGCCTAGGACTTTCAACAGCTGAAATGAAGTTGATCTACCACCCAGAAAGCCAAACTTTTGGTTGCTGAATATTCAATAAATTCTGTCTGTGCTTAATACTGCGCTTACAGATAAGTTTCTCCTCAATTTTACACAGGATCATCCATGCTTGTTAGACTGCAATGTATCTTTATTTGGATTTTGAGATTGATAACTTTGCAGACGATGGATCAATTGAATTAATTGGAAATACTGAGTACTATGGTCTCAAGTAAAAGTTCCATTGCTCCTAGAAGAGTGTAAACAAAATAACTCCAGAATTGCAGGGTTCACCACACTTCTGAATTATAGGGTGAAATGATTTCTTTCTTCCCTGCAGCCAATTAAGGAAAACTGAATGATAACATTGAAGCTTCTTGTTGCAAATAATCAAGGTCAATGCAAAAATTCTGACCTGTAGATCATTGCAAGTTTGAATTTTGGTGTTGTCACTTTCAAAGGTGTTGAGTTGATGTCCCTTTATAAATTGAAAAAAAAGAAGATTAATTTGCTTTTCCGCACTCTGAATTTTGTTTTGCCACATCCAAATATTCTTAAATTATACACTATGCTTATTACCACCAGACACAGATCCAGTATGAATTTGTACGGCCTCACCTTTTAAAAGGGTGATTTTCCTATGTTCAAACAAAAAAGTTCTCAATAATTCTTTCACCAACTTGCAAGAAATTTTGATAATTTGTTTACATCTATTGACATGAGCTATAAATTTTAGATTTTACATTTCTGAGTTACAGGGTTTCATTCATAAAAAAGGGGGATTTACCAGTTTTTGGACAATAACTCAAAAATGCTTTCAGCAGTTCTCATGAAATTTTGGTGTATTCTTTATAATAATTGATGTAAATATAACATTCCTTTAGAATTTTATAAATTTTTTATCTTACTTTTCCGATTTAAAGAGATTAATTCATTAAAAAGGGGGATTTTTCAGTTTTCAAACAATAACCAAGAAATGCTTTCAAGTTTCAGCAATTTTCATGAAACTTTGTTGATATTGACAATTAGAAGTAATTGAAATTTATTCTTTGAAAATGTCATGCTCACATGGCGCAGCTGTTTATTGTATTATGTCCCATTATTAATTAGGTTTAAAAGAAAAAGAACTTTTATAGGTTTGAATAAGCATATTGTTGTCTGCTCTATGGTCGGGTTGTTGTTTTTTTGACACATTCCCCATTTCCATTCTCAATTTTAATTTTACAAACAGGGTCATCTATATTTGTGTCACATGGACAAGGACCAGAGTTCGTGAAAACATTTTTTGACTCGTCGGTCATGGAAGATTATTTGTTAGTCCCACAAAATATTAGTCAGTCCTTAAAAATCTGTCAATTTTATCCTAGAATAAAAATAATCAAATATTTTATCAAAAAAATAATTTATTATTAGGCCGAGAAAAAAAAGATCGATGTTTCCGGTAACCCGACCGACCCTGTTTTTTTAACCCCGACCCTAACTTTTTTATTGGATCTTCAAAAAAAAAAAAAAAAAATTCTATCAACCGACCCCGTTTTTGACACAGGCTTCTGATAGATGACATAATATTTTTTCTCTCTTGCTTCTACTTGCATAGAAAGCCAGTAAAACATTTTAATAATGTCAAAAGGTATTCCAAATAGGTTAAAATCCAAGAAATTTGCACAGCAGGTGCTTCAAAAACATTGCAAATGGCACACTTCCGGTTTTTGAAACTAATTACGGATCCGGACTTGGAAAAACCATGATAATTTTCCGGATTTAATTTACGATGTCAAAAAAAAAAAAAAAAAAAAAGAATTCCGACCTACCGACCCTATTTTTCAAAATGATGTTACCGGAAACACATATCTTTTTTTTTTAGGGCTTATTAGTTTTATTTTTCACGGACAAATTAACAATAAATCCAAGGACCAGTTCTGTTCGTCTGATTGTTCTTATTTTAAGTCATCTTCACTATCCATTTCATCCTCTGAATCACTTTCTCAGTATTTGTTATCTCCATTGAAGGGTTCAATCGCTTATTGATTCCCTGGGATGGCTACATGAACAAATTTAGCAGGCCACGTGTAGATCAGCACTTTGGTTTCAGTTTGTTTATAATAGGAAACCAATACCAGAAATTAGCAGCAGGTACATCTGATGACCGATGTAAACAAGTACTGGAATTAGTTGTGGTACAACTAATTATCGATAAAAAGGCACTTCAACGGCCATTTTTACATCGGTCATCGGGATCGGCACTAGCCTTCAAAATACTGGTCCAAGCATCATTTTGACAGATAGGACTGACAGGACGACCATTTTTATGCCCCACCTACGATAGTAGAGGGGCATTATGTTTTCTGGTCTGTGCGTCCGTTCGTTCGTCCGTCCGTCCGTTCGTTCGTCCGTCTGTCTGTCCCGCTTCAGGTTAAAGTTTTTGGTCGAGGTAGTTTTTGATGAAGTTGAAGTCCAATCGACTTCAAACTTGGTACACATGTTCCCTATGATATAATCTTTCTAATTTTAATGCCAAATTAGAGATTTTACCCCAATTTCACGGTCCACTGAACATAGAAAATGATAGTGCGAGTGGGGCATTCGTGTACTGAGGACACATTCTTGTTGCAAACTGACAAGGAGTGGACACAATCTTCTTTTGTTTTCAATTGGTTAAATTATTTTTCAACATACATTTAGATGCTCTAACATATCTAATGTTTAAAGATTTTGACAGTCATGTATACTATTTCTGTTTTTAACTGTAGAAATTGATTTGCCACTGTTGATTATGATGAATCATCATTTACAGTTCTGTTTTTCCTTTGATTATTAATCATGTTAGTTAATGGATTAATACTCCACTCACTTAGGATGTTAAAGTGGGCGGTGCAGTGTATTCAGCTTCTTTGTGTCATTCCTTCCTTCCATATTGTCATGGTAGTAAACTTGTGTTATGAAAGGCTTTAATATTTGGTTTAAAGATAGATGAACTCTTTAATGCAGTTATCTTGAAACCAAATATCAAAGCCTTCCTGATAACACAAACACAGAGTGGGACTACCAAAAAACGAACTACCCTTATACAATCAATGTATACTATTTATATACACATGTAACATTCAGTGATTCCAACCCCTAACCCCAATTCAAAGTTTTATTTAGAGTCGATATTTAATAAACTACATAAACACTCTAGTGAGCTTTTCAAATCGAAATTAATTCTTGAATAGCCTCAAGACATGTAAAAAAGAAAGCAATGACATTCACTATTACATGTAATAATTATCTTTTAAAAAATCAATGTTGTCTTTTAAAAGTTCTCACAGTATCAAAACACAAGCACCTTTGACAAAGGCCAGAGACATTTGCTTATTTGGAAATTCAAAGCTGGATTTCAACTTTTTATGCCCCACCTACGATAGTAGAGGGGCATTATGTTTTCTGGTCTGTGCCTCCGTTCGTCCGTCCGCTTCAGGTTAAAGTTTTTGGTCAAGGTAGTTTTTGAAGAAGTTGAAGTCCAATCAACTTGAAACTTAGTACACTTGTTCCCCATGATATGATCTTTCTAATTTTAATGCCAAATTATAGTTTTGACCCCAATTTCATGGTCCACTGAACATAGAAAATGATAGTGCGAAGTTCAGGTTAAAGTTTTTGGTCAAGGTAGTTTTTGATGAAGTTAAAGTTACATCAACTTGAAACTTAGTACACATGTTCCCTATGATATGATCTTTCTAATTTTAATTCCAAATAAAGTTTTGACCCCATTTCACGGTCCACTGACCATAGAAAATGATAGTGCGAGTGGGGCATTCGTGTACTA
Organism: Mytilus galloprovincialis; assembly: GCA_037788925.1. NCBI lineage: Eukaryota > Metazoa > Mollusca > Bivalvia > Mytilida > Mytilidae > Mytilus > Mytilus galloprovincialis. Next base: position 20,864,787 of record CM075332.1, read on the forward strand.
TGGACACATTCTTGTTTGAAGTTCTTTTTTGTTGTTGAAATCCTTTAGAACTTTTTTATGAAACGGAAAAGAAGAACAGAATTAAGAATTCTCTGAATTAGATGGGATCATATACTTCATATTTATAGACAGATTGATGATCCTTTGAAATGCAGTTTATTTAGATGTGATTAACATCTTAAATATTGCCAAAAATCTTTTTTCAAAATTAAATACAGTATTCCACTCTTTAAAAGAACAATGAAATTATTATAAAGAATTAGGATTAAAAGAGCAAAAAAATCTAAAAGAATAAATTTGAACTGTTGACATTTTGTTGCTGACTATTTATTAAGTATGATTGCTGAAGCAGGTACAATGATATCCTATTAGAGTGATGGATGGTTTATTTACATTGTAGTAGGTGTATTTCATGGTCCAGTGGAGATACATTACACATTCCAAATTAAAATAGTGTGACCTTAGGGTTGGATGTAAACACCAAAATAAACGAACAGCTTTACACATTATTTATTACACAATATATATATATTTGATTATTTGATAAAATTCTATTTCTTAAGTGTTAAAATTATTAAAAAAAACCTCATTAATATTGCCGATTTTTTTTCTCATTTTGTACGTGACATTACATTAACATGATTATTAAATTTGTATGTTGTTTAAAAATGGACAGTTTAATTTTTTGGGTGTAAGCATTAAGTATGTTGAGAATTAAAATGAAGTAGTATTGTTGTGAATAAAAATTTTCAGGGATGACATATTTGGTGTTAAATGTATTACAATCACTGCGGGGACAAGAAGAAAGTAACTGTGTCAGATTATATGTCTAGTTTGGGTGTATGTATCAGATTCAAATGTTTCATGCATTCATCATGATAACATAGATTTCAAATTGTGATGATAAAAATAAACCAGCAGATATATATATACTGAATTTGAATAATGTGTTGCAATGGCAGAAATAGTCTTAATAGAGGAGACTTTTGACAAAGGGTCCTGGGAAAGGAAGGATTTTGACATGTTAGCTTATAAGTAATGTGTGCATGGTGTAAGCTGATTATAGTAGAGTCAACATCCAATTTTATGCTTAAGTAAGAACAAAGAATTGTTTGTATTTTAGAGGGTTCTTTATGAGGGTTTGGATGGGGTTAAATGATTAAAGAATAATGCCCTTAAAAAATGACGATTAGAGATTCTAATGCAACAACGTTTGTAACGTTCATTTTGATTGGATTATAACGTCACTTTCTTACATGGCATCATTTGAAAAAAAATGCTATGAGACGTACGCGCAAGCGCAGACGGCATATGACAGATTTTAAATACATGTTTTAACATTGTTTTCTGTCAGTTTCATTAGAATGGAGATAACAATATTGTATTTTAAGCTCCGACAGCATCAGTTGGGGAAACGCGGAGACAGTAAACGAGTATTTGCGACCATCAAATCCCCAATTGATGCCGTCGGAGCTTAAAATACAATACAGTTATCTCCTAAATAATGGGCAAAAAGATTGAAGATTAGAGAAAAAAAGGGGTTAAAATTAAATGTTTACAGAATAACAGACCCCCATCCAGAGATTCCAGACCCTCCTTTATTTCATGGTTGAGTAAATCTGCATGTAATCATGCTTGTATGTTGTAGTAAACTGTATAGAACTTAAATTCTTCAATCACCTTAACCCAGGAATTATAATAGAATCACAGAAACAAAAATACCTTTGACAGCATGAAATTTAACTGCATGAACCAGTCTGCACCGTTAGCCACTTGTCTGATGCCCCAGACTAGTAAATATTGATTTGGACTAGTGAAAATATAGTCATATAGGCAAAATTCTTGCTATTGAGGGTCTGGACTAGTAGATCAAAAAGTTTTTGGCGCAGACTGAATGAACACTAATTGCATTCTATAATAGGTCATTGCAGGTTAACTATGATTATTTCTGTTTGATAATACTTTTCATGTTTATTTACAGAAATGTGATATCTATGATACACCAAATGAGTAAAAGAATATTGATGAAATGCCAGCATTACCCAAGCCCGGAAAATTAAATGATCCTGAAATAGCAGCACTCTTTTCAACAGAGGATCCTGAACGGATATTTTCAGATCTAAGAGAAATTGGCCATGGAAGTTTTGGTGCTGTATACTACGTAAGTTGATATCATGAGAAATGATAAGATGATATAAAACTTAAGGAGATGGGGTATAATTACAGCTCTCCTATAAAAGCATGCAAAGCAAACCTTTGATCAACTTGCTTGTTAAGTTTGTAAACACCAGGTAGATAGTCTGTTTCAGTCTATTTACTATACACTGGAATTTGATTGTACAATTAACATTTACTTCATTTTATTTCAATTTTCATTGTCCTTTCAAATCCCAGTATATATAAATCAGATTGAAACTCAATCATACCACATCTTCTTTTGTATAGCAAGCAAGTTGATCATGTATGCTTTTATAGAAGAGCTGTAATAATTAGTCAACCTTTGGTCATAGACACAAGGATGTAAACACTTATAAATCACTGTAAGGCCATCACTGATGAGTAAAACCCATGGATACTATATATTTAATTAGCTACAGTGTTCTCTGTATGGCCTTAAAGCATTGTGGAACCCTGGTGCAATATTTTCTACCATGGTGCTATCTTGGATGATTTCCTAATTCAATGTATAGGGGCCATGGTGTTATAATCTGTTGGAAAGCCAGTGTTATATTAATTTCCATGGTGCTATTTGAAAATTCTAGGGAAAACACAGCTATAAAAGTTCCCTGCATGTTTTAAAGGTCAAAACAAGAAATACCAACACCCTTCAACAATGAACAACAATGAAATTGTATAGTAAGGTAGTGTAAGATTCTGAACATGTTGTCCCTTAGACCTGGGTTGTGTGTTTAATATCGTAGCAGCTACGTAGCTGCTATCAATATCTATTGTATAAACTAAAGGCTAGCTACATGTTCAATAGACAAAAATCTACGTAGCAGCTACCTGAGCTACGATATTGAACATGTTCCTGTTCCCTGCATGTACAAATGATGTATAAAAGGTCAAAACAAGAAATACCAACACCCTTCAACAATGAACAAAAATGAAATTGTATAGTAAGGTTGTACAGATTCTGAACATGCTGTCCCTTAGACCTGTTCTCCTTGTTATATATTTTTTGTATTTCAGGCGAGAAATGTTGTTACCAAAGAGATTGTTGCCATCAAGAAGATGTCCTACAATGGCAAACAGGCAGGCGAGGTAAGCTGTAGAAATATTTGTGACTATATGATATTGATAGATTACAGCTAATTTCCTAATGCTTGTAGAGTAAAACTTTCGTTGGCCTGCTTGCTTTGTATTTATAAATGTTTATTCAATCTTTGTAATTAAGATTGACATCTTCAAACAATATATATAGATATAGGAAGATGGGGTGTGAGTGCCAATGAGACAACACTCCATCCAAATAACAATTTAAAAAAGTAAACTATTATAGGTCAATGTACTGCCTTCAACAACAAGCTATAAAGGGCCCCAAAATTACTAGTGTAAAATCATTCATACAGGAAAACCAACGGTCTAATCTATATAAAAAAAAATATATATATATATATATATATATATACAACTCGTCTAAACATCAACCCAACAATGTTAGATCTGTAAATTTGCTTTCGCAAATTTTTGGTTCTTACCTCGCTGGAAGAACCAAAAATTTGCGAAAGCAAATTTACAGATCTAACATTGTTGGGTTGATGTTTAGACGAGTTGTATATACATTATGTACACAGCCATGTATCACCATCATTGATGGCGATCCGATGGATACATCTGTTGTAGAGTTGTCACTGACTCAGACGTACTTATATATATATATATATATATATATATATTTATAGACATAGTTAAACTTGTATATATTATATTTAAATCTAATTGGATGTTATGATTAAGAAGGGATATAATTACGATACTGTTGTCAAGTCATTAAAGATTGCATATTTTGGCGTTAATATTGAGTCACTGATAAGGTCTTTGCATCGGAACTAAACACATTTATTCTAAAAACAGTTGTTGGCATGACACGGGTTATGTTCTTCTCATATATGTTATGATGGTATGATACTAAACCCCTAACGGGAAGGATTGTGCCTGATGTTCATATGATGAAATCATAATCTTTCAGTCAGTTTAGTTGAAGTCTGGAGCTGGCATGACAGTTAACTGCTAGTAGTCTGTTGTTATTTATGTATTATTGTCATTTTGTTTATTTTCTTTGGTTACATCTTCTGACATCAGACTCGGATTTCTCTTGAACTGAATTTTAATGTGCGTATTGTTATGCGTTTACTTTACTACATTGGTTAGAGGTATAGGGGGAGGGTTGAGATCTCACAAACATGTTTAACCCCGCCGCATTTTTGCGCCTGTCCCAAGTCAGGAGCCTCTGGCCTTTGTTAGTCTTGTATTATTTTAATTTTAGTTTCTTGTGTACAATTTGGAAATTAGTATGGCGTTCATTATCACTGGACTAGTATATATTTGTTTAGGGGCCAGCTGAAGGACGCCTCCGGGTGCGGGAATTTCTCGCTACATTGAAGACCTGTTGGTGACCCTCTGCTGTTGTTTTTTATTTGGGCGGGTTGTTGTCTCTTTGACACATTCCCCATTTCCATTCTCAATTTTATCCCAATATAATTGTACAATATACAAACTAAGCAAGCAAGCTAACCAAAGTCTTGCTCTACATACATTAGGAAATAAGCTGTAATTATTGGTGTTTAATCCCATTTTCAGAACACTTGGTTATATCATGGCAGCCTCTTGTTTGAGGGAAGCATGCTGAAGAGAACTGCAACGTTTTGACAAGAAAACTCTCAAATCTTTTAAATTAAGATCAGAGTCAAATGCAAAATTAAAACTCGCTAAACATGCTTAATATTAATCACATTCTTGATGGCCGTCTCATGAAATATTAAAACTAGAGATCCTATTATTTAAAGTGTAACAAAACTTAAAAACATTTCGTAACAGGGGAAAAAGTTTCTATAAGTAAGGAAGTTCATAAGATTACATAAGTTTTATATGGTGATTACATTTCCTTATGTGGTATTTTATTTGTTTGTATCTTTCCTGTGCACGATTACTGTAATTTGAATATTCAGTGTGGTGTCAGATGTTATGAGATGTTTTCTGGGAAATATGTACTGTAAATTCAGAAATTATTGAGATGTTTTTTTTTTATTGTGAAAAATTCGGCAGGGTTATTTTCGCAATAATTTAAACTCACATTTTGAAACTATTTATATGAATTAAACAGGATTTTTCTTAATATCGCAAAATCTGAAATGGCATTCAAGTTTAAAATGACAAAATCACAATAATTTCTGAATTTACAGTTGAAGGTGCGCTTTTTCTATTTTGAACATTTTTTTTGTTCCTATGACTATAAGAAATTTTCAGCAGTTGCTAACGACAGCTGCAATGTCGTATCCTAATAAAATGTAAACTTTTAAATAATAGATTGAGTTATTTTACGAATTAGACTATAATCTATTTGTCAACAAATTGTCTTTGGGCTTTCAGACATATGTAAAAAGTGATTCAACAAGATGACTTGAAAATAAACAAATAAACATGATGGGGTGAAAAGATTATTTTACTAAACAGAACTTAAAATTGGTTGTTGATATTGATACTGCTCAATTAAAACAGGACATTCATAAAGAATATAAAGTTTTAAACACATTATAGATTCTTTTTTATTCTTCTGTATCAATTTTTATGGATTTTGAAGGAATAAGTGAACCACAAATTAAAAAGTGCACATATTATAGGCTTAATTGCAGACTTAGCATAACCACAAAATCAGATATCCATGAAAATACATATTTTTCTCAATTAAAGAAAATTGGGTACCTGCTTAGATAAATGAATCCTCAGTAGATGACAAAATCCCTGGATTTAAACCACATCAGTCGTTGTAACATATGGCATAATGTTCAAATAATGAAATGAAATAAACTTCCTTGTCATTACAGAAATGGCAGGACATAATCAAAGAAGTGAAGTTCTTGCGGCAAGTCAAACATGAGAACACCATAGACTATAAAGGATGTTTTCTCAAAGAACACACAGCATGGGTAATGTATTTACTATAATCTATTTCAAATTTATATGTATACCACAAATATAATATCTTTGTTTTTTAAAGGCTGATTGGGAGATTCAGAATAAATAAAATAAACTGTAAAAAAACGCATCTTCTTATTTCTATGTAGTGGTATTAAACAAATGTTTTTATACGACCGAAAAATTAAAAAATTTTGGTCGTATATTGGTATTACGTCGTTGTTGTCGTCGTCCGAAAGACGGATTGTTTCCGGACAATTACTTTTGAATAAATAAAATGAAATCAATCAAATTTTAACACAATGTTTATAACCACTAAAGGAAGCTTGGGATTGATTTTGGGGGTTATGGTTCCAAAGGTTTAGGAATGAGGGGCCCAAAAGGGGCAAAAACATCATTTTTCTAGTTTCAAGACAAAAAGTTGTGTATTACTATTTCAATTGTTTTGAAATTGTACCACAATGTTTAATACAATAAGTAGAAGGTTGGGATTTATTTTAAGGGGTTATTATGCAAACAGTCTAGGAATTAAGGGCCAAAAAGGGGCCTAAAACAAGCATTTTTATAGTTTCAAGACAATAACTTGTGTGTAACTGTATGGATCTTTCTGACATTGTATCTGAAGTTTCCATATCACACAGGGAAAGCTGAGATTCAGTTTGAGGTAAATTTTCTGGAATATGTAGGAATAAGGGGCAAAAAAAGGGACAAAAGAAGCATTTTTCTAATTTACAGACAATAACTTGTCCATACTTGCCCCAACTGTTTAGGGATTGACTTCTGCGGTCGTAAATAAAGCTGCACCCTGTGGAGCACCTGGTTTGAAGAGCTTCAAAGAAATTCAATAAACCACAGTAATCCTAACAGTAATTTTTGGTGAAAACAATTTCATTTTAGTTTCGACTCTATGAAGCCTCAATAAACATAACTTAGGCAAGCTGTTTCAGGGAACAACAATTTGTTAAAAGTTTATAATCAGTCTTACCGTAATGATAATTTGGTGAAAACTGTACAATGGAAACAACCATTTTAGATGCCATTCTGCAGATTTTTTAAATGCTTTTGATATGAAATTATTTTTTACACCATTTAATATATTTTGTTGTTATTTAATTTTGTTTAATGAAGGGGGAAAAGAAACAAAATTCATTAATTATTATGATCTCTTTCAGATGGTTATGGAATACTGCCTTGGTTCAGCTTCAGATATCATTGAAGGTTGGTATTATAAATAATAAGTGAAAAGCATTGATGAAAATTTTGATGAAAGATTTACTACAGTTATAAAACTTGTGAGTGCTTTGAGTGGGTAAAATGTGCCTGTAACAGAGTTTTCAAAATCTTATCTTCCCTGGTGGTCTTTGAGGAAAAACTGCTCATCCTTACTACTAGTTCTATTACAAAATACCAAAATTGTGTCAGTCATTTGCAAATGTTGTTGTCCTATCATTCGGACCACCACTTTTCGAGAACTCTACCTGTAATAGTAGAATAATCATGCAGATCATTCTGATTAAAACAAAGGTGTTAAAAAAAAAGTCACACTAAACTTCTCTGTTCTTCATGATAAGGTCTCTTATTCTATTGGACTGACTGCAGTGTCATTCTGAAGTTCCCTTGTTTGAGAACAGTAAGAGTGTTTTGCTAGGGTATGTCATTCAAGTAAACAGTTATCTTGTAATAATTATACAGTTTTTACTCATGCTTATATTATTTATTTACAGTTCACAAAAAGCCATTGAAAGAGGATGAAATAGGAGAAATCTGCCATCAGTGTTTGAAAGGTTTAGAATATCTTCATAGCTTTGGTAAAATACACAGGGATGTTAAAGCTGGCAATATATTACTTACAGAAAACGGGACTGTCAAATTAGGTAAGACATTTAAATGGTCAGTGCTATTAATAAGTAAATTCACCAAAATACTGAATTCCAAGGCAATTTTTATACTGCAAGCCCTTTATAAAACACCAAAATCAAAAGCTCAAACACATCAAATGATTGGAAAACAACTGTTGTATCCCTGACTTGGTACAGATATTTCCTTGGTGGATTAAACCTGGTTTTACACCTAGTTAAACCTCTCACATGAATGACAGTCGCATAGTTATACCCCTGTTTCGAAGTTGGGAGGTATACTGTTCAACGCCAGTCTATTTATCTTTAAGTGTGCCAACAACATGAAATTCTTGTCATATTTAAAAAAAAACAAAAAAAAAAACCTACAAATCCTAAACCTGAAATTGGGTTCAGGTTTCATTCGAACATGCTATACTTTTATAAATTTATGAATATATATGTATCTAAATACATGATTTAGCTGGTTTTTCGATAACTGTAACATAAATTCTTCCTCTAAATATTTCAGCTGACTTTGGTTCTGCTTCCATTGTGTGTCCAGCTAACTCCTTTGTTGGAACACCATACTGGATGGCACCTGAAGTCATTCTTGCCATGGATGAAGGCCAATATGAAGGGAATGCAGATATATGGTCCCTTGGTATCACTTGTATAGAGCTAGGTTTGTATTCATATCATAATTTATCTTATAAAACACTCATTACTACAAAGGTATCAGTTGCATCTAGTCTTACTATGACTATATATGACAGTGACTGACAGTGACAATTTTACCACTTACTTGATCCATTTATAACATAAACTTTGGTGGCACCAGAAGCATGAGTTCAAATCCATCTGAGAGAAGGAACAAATATTTGGTACCACAAATTTTCAAATTCAAGTTTATCATTACCTTAACAGTCATAAAGTCATAAATGAGTGATAGATTTCACTTCAAACATTGTAAAAGAAATTTAAAGGTCTCGTTGAGTAAACTACACAGAGAACAATAGCTATTGTATTTATTCAAAATTTTAAATACTTTGACCAGATAGAGATGACTTTGTGGAAAACTTTCATTGGCTTCGCAATAAACTGAGAGAGATAACTTGTGTTTGCATATTTTATTATTAGTGGGAAATATAAAAGAGCTATTCTGATCTCGGTAAACCAGGACTCCTTGTCAGCTTGTGGAGGCTTGAATCCTGGTAAAGGCGTGATTCTGATAAAACCAGAATTCATCAGCGAAATGGTTAAGGAAGATTATAATTGGGGATCAGAAAAAGTGTAAAAATGAAACAATGCATACAGGCTTGGCTTGAGAAATTGTAAAATTTAAAGTCAGGTAAAAATTGCATATAATCAGTATTGGTTTTGTTTTTCAGCTAAAAGGAAGCCTTCTCTGCCCGATATGACAATATTGATTTTGTTTTTTCAGCTGAAAGAAAGCCTCCGTTGTTCAATATGAATGCTATGAGTGCCTTCCTTTTGTTTTTCAGCTGAAAGAAAGCCTCCCTTGTTTAATATGAACGCTATGAGTGCCCTTTATCACATAGCCCAAAACGATCCTCCTACTCTAGCGGGTGGAGATTGGTCAGATGAATTCCGTCAGTTTGTAGATTCCTGTTTGTCTAAAAGTCCCTGTGATAGACCCTCAGCTAGTATTTTAATTAAGGTAAGTCAGGCGTGAAGAAATTCATACTGTGGATTCATTTATTTTTCATGAGTATAACACATATGGTTTAGCAATCTCTATAAAAAGCCTATATAAAATTTGTAATTCGTTTAACATTTAAATTCTTGGTTCACCAGTACCCATGAAACGTGAAAAAATTGGTATCCGAAGATCATGATAATGTATCGTCAGTGGATTGAGGAAAACTTGCGTTTTTCATGGATATTTGATATTGTGGTTTAGCAATCTCTCAGTCTCTGTATACAAAGTCTATTAAAAATTTGTAATTCATTGAACATTTGAATTCGGGGATCACCAGTACCCTCAAAACGCATGAAAATTGGTATTTAAAGAATAATAATAAATCAACAGTAATTCATTTAATTTATGATCTAGGTGATGGTAACTTTGGTTATAGTGATATCTGATATGGATGGATTTCGACTTTCACCGGTTAATTTCTTCTTTTATACATGCTTTTTAAACTTCCTGTTTAAACATACACAAGTTTCTAAATTGTTTTTTTAAGTGAATTAAACTTATTTTAACAATCATGAAGCGTTCTAGAATCATTTACAACCAGTTTCAGCTTCTGTTTGATGTCAGATGGAAAACAGTTTTTCCAAGAAAATACTGCAAACGACCGCACAGGATTTGAAAGAACCGTAGTTTCATTAGACCTTTTCTAACAGTTACAAAAAGTTTTTTTACCTAAAAGGGGGTGCGGACTATGTACCAGTGCGAACTCATCTTCGCTAGCCAAGGGTTACGATCCACTCTCGCTATCTTCACCCTTGGCGGATTGAGATAATATTTCGGAGACACAAGGTAAGGATTTTTATTGGTTGCAGTAGAAACTTGCTGCATCCAATCAAAAATCGCCTATAACATGATCACGTGTAAATGCAGAAAGTGTTTGTAAACTATTGCCACGTGTTTATTGTGCAACAAGTCTTTACATTACTAAACATACGACTATATTTACTGACAACTTGAATGTTTTTAATCAACTAATAGAAGTTTCTGTTTATGTTTCATGCACAAATGCATGAATGTTGACGTATATTTTCGTTTCCGGCTTTACCAAGTGGGTAGAATCTAGACGCTGCCGTGTTTTTACCTCCAAATTGAAGAGTTCAAGTGATACCATTGGTCAAGAATAATGTATTCGGAATGGGCGTGACTTTAATCTTCCGATAGATGGCGCAACATTGATATCACAAATGTTGGCTCAATCTGCCAAGGGTGAAGAGAGTGGGAGTGGATCGTAACCCTTGGCTAGCGAAGATGGTGCGAACTATACAAGCCTCTTCTATAAAAAAGGAGAAATGAGAAATACCTTTTAACCACACCAACAAATAACAAAATTGAACAACAGGCTCCTGACTTATTTGTAAGGATTTTTTGTTCTCTCTTCAGTACACTGTGAATCCCCCCAAAATACTACCTCTGCAATATCTTTTTTGCAGTTAGGTGATGTGAGCTAACATCTTGATATAATTTGAGTCATAATCGGTAAGCACAAGAAGAGTAGGTTGCAGTCACTTTGTAAGTTGATGGTAACTATCACTATATATTCTAAATGATTGATATATATGATGTGCTTCAACTGTTACACTTTCTATTTTCAGGGTCCATTTATTGATAAAACACGACCACCTAATGTTATATTAGATTTAATACTAAGAACAAAAGATGCTGTAAGAGAATTAGATAATTTACAATACAGACGAATGAAAAAGATACTCATGGTTGATGTGATAGATGGGGAGAATGGTCCAAATGGGCGGTCAGATGTGACCGAGGATGATTCTTCTCAGGTAAGCTATTGTCATGGTTGATGTGATAGACGGGGAGAATGGTCCTAACGGGCGATCAGATGTGACGGATGATGATTCTTCTCAGGTAAGCTATTGTCATGGTTGATGTGATAGACGTGGAGAATGGTCTTAACGGGCAGTCAGATGTGACAGAGGATGATTCTTCTTAGGTAAAATATTGTCATGGATGATGTGATAGACGGGGAGAATGGTCCTAACGGGTAGTCTAATCTGACCGAGGATGATTCTTCTCAGGTAAGCTATTGTCATGGTTGATGTGATAGATGGGGAGAATGGTCCTAATGGGCGGTCAGATGTGACCGAGGATGATTCTTCTCAGGTAAGCTATTGTCATGGTTGATGTGATAGATGGGGAGAATGGTCCTAATGGATGGTCAGATGTGACCGAGGTTGATTCTTCTCAGGTAAGCTATTGTCATGGTTAATGTGATAGACGGGGAGAATGGTCCTAACGGGCGGTCAGATGTGACAGAGGACGATTCCTATCAGGTAAGCTGTTGTCATGGTTGAGGTAATAGACGGGGAGAATGGTCCTAACGGGCGTTCAGATGTGACCGAGGATGATTCTTCTCAGGTAAGCTATTGTCATGGTTGATGTGATAGACGGGGAGAATGGTCCCAATGGGCGATCAGGTGTGACCAAGGATGATTCTTCTCAGGTAAGCTATTGTCATGGTTGATGTGATAGAGGGGGAGAATGGTCCTAATGGGCGGTCAGATGTGACCGAGGATGATTCTTCTCAGGTAAGCTATTGTCATGGTTGATGTGATAGATGGGGAGAATGGTCCTAATGGACGGTCAGATGTGACCGAGGTTGATTCTTCTCAGGTAAGCTATTGTCATGGTTGATGTAATAGTTGGGGAGAATGGTCCTAATGGGCGGTCAGATGTGACCGAGGATGATTCTTCTCAGGTAAGCTATTGTCATGGTTAATGTGATAGACGGGGAGAATGGTCCTAACGGGCGGTCAGATGTGACGGAGAACGATTCCTATCAGGTAAGCTGTTGTCATGGTTGAGGTAATAGACGGGGAGAATGGTCCTAACAGGCGGTCAGACATGACGGAAGACAATTCTTCTCAGGTAAGATATTGTCATGGTTGATGTAATAGATGGGGAGAATGGTCCTAACGGGCGTCAGATGTGACTGAGGATGATCTTCTCAGGTAAGCTGTCGTAAGGGTTTGTGGTCCTAATGGACGGTCAGATGTGACGGAGGACGATTCCTATCAGGTAAGCTGTTGTCATGGTTGAGGTAATAGACGGGGAGAATGGTCCTAACAGGCGGTCAGACGTGACGGAAGACGATTCTTCTCAGGTAAGATATTGTCATGGTTGATGTAATAGATGGGGAGAATGGTCCTAACGGGCGTCAGATGTGACTGAGGATGATCTTCTCAGGTAAGCTGTCGTAAGGGTTTGTGGTCCTAATGGACGGTCAGATGTGACAGAGGATGAGCCTTCTCAGGTAATTATAAGCAATCTGGTAATATCGACAATGCAATTTCCCATAGGAGCTCGTTTTACAGCTAAACTGTACTACTTCTACTATGAACTTTTGAAAAATTTCATATCCTAGAATTGAAAGTTCATATGCACTACTATTTTATCAAAGGTCAAAATATAGGGCTGTGCCGCATATTTTAAGTTGTGATTTCTGCAAAGATTTACAAAAAATAGAAAAATATGCGCTTGATCTTCTGGTATTCAAAAAGGTTTCTTGTTACTTGTCAAATAGTGGTATTTTTTCACCACTCACCATTTAAACTTTTCACCATGAAATTATACAGTTGTATAAAAATACATTTTGTACAATAGAGATTTAAATTAATTCAGGTTTTACCAAAAAAAAGTGAATAGAAGACATTGCAAATTACTTGCACAAAAAAGAAGTTGCATAATCAGTCTGTAAATAACTGTAATCAAATGTGTTTTAATAATGTTTGATACACTTCAATTAGAAAATACTGATGTTCTTCTTATTTAAAGGATAAGATGTATGGTAGTGTTGGACATCACATGCATTTTTTTCTGTGGGTTACGTAGGTGGAAAAAATAGGGGTTGTTACAATTGAATTAAAAAAAAATTATGTGTGGTTTGGTGTGAAAAAAAATTGTTGTTCTACCCCCATCCCTTATTACATTTTCCCCCTGCTAAAATCCATAAAAGGAAATTGTCCTTCAAATGTCTAAGGCCGTGTTCACATTGACCTAAACTCGGTGTTGTGTTAGTGTAACTCACACATAAACTAAACATCATTACGTTCTCATTGATAAAACTCAATGTTTACATGTAGTGTAAATCATGTTTTGTCTACATGCAGTCGATAGTCGATGTAGGTCTTGTGTAGGTTAAGTGTACACAAAACTAGGCATTCAGAACTTTAATTTTCCCATGTATATTTAAAAAAGAAGCGATTTTTATATAAAATTGATACTTATAACACTTATTAATAAAATTCTTTGCAGAAATATTTGTCTTAACTAGATATATTTATTTGTTATAAAAAAAATACGTAGCCTTATTAACCCCTTATGAAGACAAACAAGACTCATCCATCATCATTGCCGAACACATAATTCATTTGAAAAGGTCTTCCCGAATCGACTGGACGTACACACTGATAGAAATATTTGCCACTGGTCTCTACTCAAACAACGATTCACTCATAAATGTATTACTAAAAAAGGGTGAGGCTAATTGTTTGTTTGTGCAGTATCGATCTCAAGTCTGTTAAAATACATTTAGAAAAAAACATAACCCCCTCCTTTTGCTAAATACTTCTTGGAGAAAAAGTACCATTTGAAACAAACAGAAAAGATCGAGACATCTGAGTCAGAATTTTTGCTTGGGCGAAAGTTTATATTTATTTATTTTTTCTATTGTACCAATTCAATATTTGACACTATAATGTATGGGAAAACTTTGGATTCAGAACATTTGTTCATTCTAATCATCTGTATGACCCGATTTCTTTTAAATCAAATTGTGGTAAAATCACCCCCCTTTTTTTAAAGTCAAATGGTCGTTCCCTAACTGCTAGAAAAGTTGTTCGAAAATTTGAATTCTGTTCTACGTAATGAACATTTAAATGACATTTTGTTTACAAGTGTGAACAAAACTTATGTACAGGTAGCTAAACAAGGTGTATAGATGTGAACAAATTTAATGTGAAACTAGTGTGCATTACATTAAACCAAATGTAAACATGTTTACTGTACACAGCGTTTGGTGTGAACACGGCCTAAGTCAATTTTGTTTCTATTTTATAGGACGGTGATAATGTAGACAGCAGTAAATCCAGCAGCATAGCTAGTCAACAAAGCTCTCATTCAATTAGTATGAGTAGTAAAAGTAGTAGTCAAAACAGCATTCACAGTGCCACTAACGATGATTTAGTAGGATTTAGTAGTTTCTCAAGGGAAAGAAGTGTAAGTGTAAAGAATCTTCTCATGTCCATATTGGATTAATGAAAAAAAAAACTTTTGGAAGGGAGATAATTTAGTTTTTGAAAGGGAGATAATTTAGAATAAGAAAAAATTCTGCTATTTTGGAAACTGAAAAATTCTTTGCATCATGATTCAAACATCTGAATGAGAATTGGTTGTCTGTCTGTAATTTTGTTTTGTTTATGTATGATAAAATACAATGATTGTATAGCGGTAAAGCGGTAAAGATATGGAAACGCATGTAATGATATTCAAGAAAGGATACAATGATAATAGCTTTAAGGAATCATGGTTACGGGTATTAAATTTCTGCTAAAATTAATTTTCAAAGCACATTCCTAATTTAGAATAATCGCCAACATTTTGTGTGTACATAATTGTAAAATAATTTTTCCCCTCATTTGTGTCATGCATGCTATCATTTGTACGTCTATTTATATAACTGTTCACAGTTCAATTAAAGCATGAAAAATAATCATCTAAAATTCTGCAAAGAATTGGGAAAAAAATAGAGCTAACTTTTTCAAAATCTATTTTTTATCCCATTGCAACAAGAATTCAAGAAAAGAACTGATCATTGAAATCTTCCTTTTATTCATCACATGACGCATTGGCTTTTTCTTTATTCATTAGTTTCAGTCCACGGCAGGACGTCCAAAGGTACATTAATCTACTAGAGCATGGGTATCAAGACTATATATCATGAGATATCTCACTTGGTGTCATAATGCTAGTGTGAGATATCTCAAATTATATGCATTGTACTCTAGAGGCAAATGTGTACCACATATAGAAGGATAGCGTATTAAATAACTTTCAATTATTTGAATTAGGATTTAGGTAGCACTGTGACTGTTTGGTTTCGTTTGGCATATGCAAATTTTCATATTGATATAAAGTTGGTACCCATTTGCTGGTCAGATATTCTTTACTTTCATTATATTTTAAAATACACATATTTTGTTAATCTTTTCAATTTAGGCTGTTTTCAAACACAGAAACTTTAAATATCTTGTAAAGCTTTTTATCAGTAAACTTTAGTAATTTAGTTCACTTTTGGAATAAGAGTATTTTTTATTTATTTCATGACTGGAAGAATTTTAAAAAAAGATTGTAAATATGTTAAAAAGATTTTTTTTTCTTTCTATCTATTGAAAATGTTCTCCTTCTCCAATTATTTTCAATTTTGCAGGAGCAATAATGCATTGTTGTAATGCTTCAATACTAAATGAATCTAACTCAACAAACATAATCTGATAATATGAATTGAAAAGATTAACACTTTACAGAATATATGATTTAATCTGTCTTGTCTTAACTTATAAAGGATTGGTCAAATCCCAGAACGAGTATTGCTGAACATGCACACACAAATAAGGTATATCTCCGCATGGTGTGATACAGCATGTCAACAATATCTTCATTAACAACAAAGCAACATTGTTTCATTAATCCAGTCTCTGATTTTTTTTTGGTCATTTCTACATTTGTGACAGTTCCATAAGTTTACATCATGAATATTGTAAAACTATACAAACATTTTTGCCTTAGGACTCGTGATTATGAATAAAAACCCACATCTTGATATAAAAGGAAAATTTAAATAGGTTTGTTTTAAACTGTTTTTACTAACATACAAATCTGTCATAAAATTTGAATATTTCTATACACAATGAGTTATAGCACTTGTTTGTGTGTCATTAGCCAAGGATCTAGATTTTTGAATTGAGAAAAAATGGTGTCTGAATTACGAACAAACTTAATAAACTGTTTTTACAGTTTTCCAAATTTTCGGTCAATATGATGTAAACTTAAGGTTATAGTTACAGGTAGACATAGAAGAGACATATAATTAATGCTTTATATTTATAATACATGAAACAATTGATTTGACCACGAGTGTAGATAGAGTGCATGCAGCTTTAGTTGCTCCAAACTTTATTATTTTTGTAGACAAAACTCTAAATACAATCCTAATCAAAATTCTATGTGTATTCAGAATACTTTAAGAATATTTTATTATCATCTCAAATTCATAGCTGAAAATGTTGTAGTCAAGATAGATCCTCGTGACAAAATTATCATTTTTATCGGTCAAAGGTATTTATTATACATACATGTGGATACATTCATTTTCATGGGTACCAGTTTTTTGTGGATTTAAGGAAGATTGTATTTATGTGGATACTGGACCATTTAAATGAAATACCTCTTACATTAATTAATAAATGTTTGCCATATAGACATGATAGAGGACATTGCAAACATTCAAGTTTACTTTCAGTGTATTTTTCTCTCCAAATCTGGTTAATATAACCTGAAATGACAATATTTTAAAATATTAATGATTAATATGGATTGGCTGTGGAATGTTGCATGTCATTTTATTGGTGCATTTATTTTGTCTAATAATTACAGCATTCGTTCAGAACGGCCATAACATCATGACATTTATATCGTTTTGTGTTCTGAAGTGTAGTACCAAAAACAGTCTCTTAGAACATAAGAAAGATGAAGAAGTCTTTTATATTTCACAATCATTTTATTTTGCTTTTTTTGTAGTATTTTTTTTTAAACTAAAAATCAGAACTTCTTCCTCTTGTGAAATCATTTACAGTTACATCGGTTAATAAAATACAACAGAGATTGTCCTTGTTTTTGAACTGGGCAGGTGTTCTAATGTAAGTCAAGATATACAAAATTAAATAGGTGTTGAAAATTAAAAAAATATAAGATAAATTCTACAAAGGTGGAATTGAAAAATGAATGTATTTCAGGTTTCCCCATCCTATTTAGAAATTAATAGATGTGCTGTGAGAAACTATCCACCATAGATAAAAGACGAGGATGAAAACAATTATACAGAGTATGTCCAAACCAATTTTATATCATATAAACTTTTATGTTTTCAGTCGTCCAATGCTAGTAATAGAAGTCTTGAACCTGGTGCTAATAATTTCGCTACAATAAGAACGACATCGATAGTTACAAAACAGATCAAAGATCATGAAGTGTCCAATGAACTGAGAGAACAGTTTGCTGGATATAAACGACTCAGAAAACAACACCAAAAACAACTTTTATCTGTAAGTATCCATTAAAAGATATCATATATCACATTAAAATAAAAATGAGAATTGTATGTTTTTAAATCTTTGCAAAAAAATGTATTTTTAAAACAACAGGGAGCATCTTGACAACATGAAGAACAATAATTTCTAATTCTTCCAACTTTTAAACTCCTTCATCAATCTAGTTAGATCACAAGGCAAGAAAACAAAACCTTAACATTTGTTCTGAAAAAGGATTCTTTAAAAAACAAGGTGTGATGCTAGAAAATTACCACATGAAAAGCATCAAAAGAGAGCCGTGGTGTAGTGGTTAGTGCATCGAACTACTATCACAAAGGTTCCTGGTTCGATTCCTGTTTGGGATGAAAATTTCAGGGACTGAATTTTCGGCTCTCTCTTGACACCATTTGAGAGTATGGTCTTGAGGAAACGATGATAGTCCATCGGAAGGGGACGATAATTGGCTGACCCGTGTTTAGAGAGAGCCATTTCTCTTGCACGTTAAAGACACCCTTGTACATGTTGTAGATTTCGAAAAAGAGTAGGCTAATGCCGCTACAAGGCAGCACTCGCACCCGCAAAGTGGAAAGGGATTAATATAAGTTGCAAAACTTGTTTCCCAATCCACTATAAATAAATATGTTTAAACTATTAATGCATCACTCACTTCACACTGAGGTCAGTTGGATAGGTCTTCACTGATCCCTGTTTGGCTGCCACAGAGAGGTGTTGAAATCATCACCATGACTTAGATAATAAATCTTTCCTTTCTATTCTATAATGTTCTGATATTTGATTTATTTTGCAGCTTGAAAGTAAATATAAACAAGAGATGGAGGAACACAAACAGAGATTAGACAAAGAGTATGATAATCTGAAACAACAGTTTGGTATGGAATTAGAAAGGTTAAAGAAAAAACAGCAGCAAGATCTAGACAAACGGGTAGGTGTACTAACGATTGTTGTGTCCATTCTTATATAAATTGTCATTATAGTACAATTGTAAAAAGACCTGTACAAATTAATTGAAACTTCAAAATCTGCAAACAAGCTGCAGATCACTAAAAAAGTAAAAATATAAAAGCACTAATCATTGGTTAGTTTGACTCAAAGGAAAAAGAATAGATGTTAAAAAAGTTATTAGTAACTAATTCAATTTAGGGGTGTTCCATAAAATACTTTGTCATTTATAATTGTTATCATAACAAACACAATTGATGAAAAGTTATGTCTAATATTCAAATATTCATTCATTGTAGCAAAAGACGAATCAAGCCATGGAAAAGAAGTTGATACGACAGATTTCAGCAACACAAGATACTGAAAGGAAAACTTTTGGAGCTATGCAGAAAAAAGAATACAAGCTCAACAAAGAACAAATGAAAAGAGTAAACTTATTATTGAAATATATGATATCAAATTTGAAAATTAAAAAAAAGTTGGCATGTCTACACATAAATAACAAGCAAAAATTATCAAAATTTTCTTGGCTTCTATGAAAAGTTTAAAATTTTAGAATGGAAATGAGGAATCTGTCGAAGAAACAATTACCCAATCAATAAAAAAATAACCAAAGGCCACCAATGGGTTTTCTATGAAAGGTTCTTTTTTTCTCCAAGAAAAGTTAGTACAATATGTGCACATCTGCTTTATGATTTTAATATGGTGTACTGTGGATTTACTATAATTATTCGTTGGATACCAATTTTCATGGATTTTGTGGGTAGAGGTCAACCACAAATTCAAATGTTCAACAAATAGCATATTTTCAATAGGCTTTGTATACAGAGATTGGCAAAACCATGAAATCAAATATCCTTGAAAATGCCAGTTTTCTGCATCCATCAAAATTGGTACCCATGAAAATAAATGAATCCACAGTATTACATATCAAGGAAAACAGAATTCACAAAAAAAACTTGTCTGGAAGTACAGCAGACCACATCAACTTTCATCTCCTGACTTCTCTTTCAAAATGGAGAACAAAGACAAAGCAATAATGGAATAACATGTGGTTTAGATAGCCTGACTTGGAATAGGCACACCATTTGGTAGATAAACCAGTTCTATGTGGGTACAAGTACAAAAAAAATTGAGTGTGGAATAGATAGCTTATATATTGGGTACCCTTAATCAAAGAATTCCCTGTGTACCATGTATGTATTAATAAAAAAGCTCTTGCTGCATGTTAAAAAGGTATGTATTACCAGTGAAATGTATTGATAAATGAATTGAATTTGACAGGAAATAGATAGTGGAACCCCTAAAAAGGAAAGAGAAGACACATTAAAATTACACAAGGATAGATTGATGTCCCGTCAAAAAGAGGCAGAAACTAGACTTGAAAAACAACACAAAGACTCTATAGAATTTGAAATCCGTAAATTTAGACGACGGAAAGTTGTACAATATCATACTTTAGAGAAAGATCAGATCCAGGAGGTATTTATGTTATCTGTAAAAATGATATTTTAATGTAGAGATATTTTTGTGCTTTTACCAACAAAGACCTGGTTTAATTTTTGTTTGTCAAATCTAAGCATTTGTGTATTTCAATTTTCTGAACATAGAATTAATTGTTAAGTGATATGTTGGTATGTAAAAGTGAAAGGAAACAAAATTAAAAAAAAAGCATGAAAGACAACACCATTATGATAGTAAGAAGAAAGAATTTGTCTAAAAATGAATTATGATCATATTAAATTGACACTAAATTACAACAAAACAATTCATGAAAAGCAAATATGACTGTCATGAACCAACATAATAACTGAAAAATAGGCTCCTAACTTGGGACAGGCACTTAAAGAATGTGAAGGAGTTAACATTTCTTTTAATTTACAGCAATGTTTTAAATTGCTCTTAAACCTGTGTGATTCAGTTATATTCAGTGGAGTCATGTACCTTGGAAATATACTTCTATGGACAATTTGATTGAAAATGGTCTTCAGCTTTCATTTCTTGGAATATTTTTGAAATATGTGCAGAAGTTTTTGTCAGCAATTTTTTGGACAAATTTCAGATATATCAGTTCCAATCACTTTTTACATGCATTTACGAAATTATATGGAAAATTGCTATGTAAGCATTCTGATGCATATTTTCTTGTCAGACTTTTAAGAAATTCATATTAAAGGTTTATGTCAGCAAGGTTTTGGATGATTCTGATAATCTGCATTATATGGATAATTGCTGTGTATTAAAGCTATCTTAAACCTTTTAAGATATCAAAAAAGGTTTAATATTACAAAAAAAAATTTTAAAAAATGGAGTTGTTTCCCTTTGACAAATAAAACAATGTTCACTCGTTTGAATGTTTTTTTTAAATTTATATACATTGTGGACTATCAGCTGTCAAATGATTTGTTTATCAATTATAATATGTCAGTTTAAGGGACATATGGTATACCATTATCTGTCTACTCATTTGTCCGTTGTCAACACTTAAAAAATTAAATGTATGTATTAATTTAATGAGTTACGACATAATATCTAACAATTAAGAATATTTTTACAGGAATTAACAAAACTACAAGAACAGCAAGAAAAGGAACACAGTATGTTATTACGACATCATGAGTCAACGCAGGAATTAGAATATAAACAATTGTTAGCAATTCAAAATTTACGGGATGAACATTTACGGAAACAACATATTACTGAACGTGAAAATCAAAAGGAATATAATAGTCGTGAAGAATCCAATTTAAGGAAAAAACATTTAATGGAACATAAACAGCAGCCGAGGAGTTTGAAGGTAAATTTATTTTAAAAGGTGGCATTTTTCCTAATTTATTTTACTTCTTCCTTTTTGGCTTGTATATTTCAACTAGTAAAATCCATCACAGATATATCATTTTTAGAACAGAAATGACTTGTAATTTGAAGTTAACCAAACAATTTTCAAAAATATAGGGGGAAAAAAAAGGTTTGTATTGGGATAATAGAAATTAGAATAAAATTAGGAAATCTGAATACAAAGCATTTATCAGTCTTCATAAACTGTACTTGAGGTTTATTCTCAATTTTTTTCAGGTTATTGTTTATTTCATAGGATTATGTATCTAATAGATGACAAAACAGTAATTTCTACTCAAATAAAACCTAAGAAACCATAATGTCAAAAATCATAGTAAGGATCATAACACACAGGTACAACACGTTCAAACTTTGAAATATTGAAGTTAAAAAATTATCATAGTGATAAATAAGTGTAAAGGCACAATACAGTTCACCCTGTTTCTGTGTGTGTTAGTTACATTGAAGTGTTGTGTCGTTGTTCTCCTCTTATATTTATGCGTTTCCGTCAGTTTTAGTTTGTGACCCCGATTTTGTTTTTTGTCCATGGAATTATGAGTTTGAACAGCGGTATACTACTGTTGCCTTTATTTACCCGGAATTGTTATGAAAGGCAACTGATTTATTCATGTACACTACAAAAAAATGATTATTAAATTTTAACATTTTATTTTTCAGCAAAAAGAGGTGCTAATTCGTAAACAATTTCATGAAGCTGTGCAAACACAAAGAAAACAATATAGAGCTCTTAAAGATCATATTGTACAAAATACACCTAAAAATGAACAAAAAGCTGTTGTGAAAAAATTAAAGGAAGAACAAGTGAGGAAATTAAATATTCTTGGAGAGCAGTACGAGGCCAGTATAGCAGAAATGTTACAGCAGCAAAATGTAAGTAGCAGTTATCTCCCTTGTTTCAATTGTTTAAAGGGAAACAGTGGTGAAAAATAATCTGAAGTGTGAATGTTTACATTTATGTGTTGTGTGAAATCACTGCTGATAGACATTTAAAAGCTAGCAGACAATTAAGACAAACAAAGATAAGCATATGAGATAAACCTTGTGATACTAACATTTAGAAAAATTACTCTAAACAACTTGAGCCTTACATAACTTCAAGTAAATTTTATTATGCAGCTATGCTCATCTTGCATCATGTACATTGCTATTTGTCATTTAGATATTGTGTAAAATATCAAATCTTCAGAAAATACTTTTTAATTGTTCTAAATCCAGCTTCAGCTTTTTATTTTCTGGCTACTTGACATTGATGTTGTGGTTTAACAAAATGCTTACTGGAATTTTGCAACAATTATGAATACATTTTAAATCCTGCAAATAAGGAGATGTGGTATGATTGCCAACGAGACAAAAGTTCAATTGACATGAAATAATGTAACCATAGGTCACGGTACTTCAATAATTAGTTCAACTAGCACTGAATAATCCGTAATAAAAAACCTTTCATGACAAAATACGAAACATTTCAAAAGAATAAACCAACTTAGGAGGAAATATTCAATCAAAATCAGATTTGATTTAAAAGAAAGAAACCAGTTTGTAGTTTGTAATTCAATGAATGTATGCAATAAACTTGTGACACATTAAGGATTTTTATGATCATAAATGTATTTTCTGTCCAAAAGGAATTCTGAAAAATACATACATTTAAAAGAATACCTAATGCATAAACTGATTGATTGTTGGTTGCTTAAGGTCTTCTACTCAATACAAATTTTAAGAATATGGATATGTAATTTGCCAGTGTTGAAACAAAACCACAAAGAAATACCAGGAAGATTCAGACATTGATAAATTGGTGTGGCAGAATAAGCAAAAATTATCTCTGTGGTAAACTCCAAAGGGTGTTAAATTAGGTGCCAAACATTTAAAAGAAATAACGATGTTTGCTTACATTTATATTATTAAAAAAAAAAGAAACTACAATAAAACAATTTATTCAAAGAGACAAACAGTAACTTCGATTTATAGTTGATGCTATTAAAAACCTACTAAAATGATCAACTTAATTATTTGTATGTAAAGAAGTAACTTATTACAATTGTTTTGAAAACAGATGAGATTAGATGACGCCCAGTTAACGGAGGCACAGGAGTTGAAACAACGACTGCAGCAAGAGTTAGAACTCCTGATGGCATATCAGAGTAAAATTAAAATGCAGATGGAGGCCCAGCATCATAGGGAGAGAAAACAGTTAGAGGAGAGAGTGTCGTTACGACGAGCTCTCCTCGAACAAAAGGTAAAAAGATTGAAACTTACAAGACAGTTAACTTAAATTTAACTAATGCACACTTTTAGAAACATATATATATATATTCATTTAGAAAACTGCCTGCAAAAATGGATTTGAGGGTTGCATTTTGTCCAAGCTTTTGGGGTACCCATTGTGTATCCGCAACTCTACTTAAAACCACTTATTAAAATTTGTTAATGTTAAAAAATCAGAATCTTAATCTTTGTGCACCGTCTATGTTGTTTTATACTCTTTTTGTCTCCTTTGCTCAAGGAAACTGAAGTTACAATCAACTTTAGGAACATAGAATTGTTAAACAAATAACACAAATAAAATTGAATCTCAATAACAGACTACATAGCTGTATGTAATAATACAAATTCCTATAAGCTGTTGTGCTTAAAAATAACATACGATTCAGTGAGACAGCACACAATAAAACAAAAGATGAGTAAAGTATTAGCAGACACAAATCAGTTAAAATTTACAAAATAATATCTATTTATTAATTAACTCTGAACAGAGTTTAACTGTTAAAAATATCATTGTAAACTTATTGATGGCCCTTGGCTGTTTCTGTTCTTTGGTTGGGTTGTTGTTTTTTTGACACATTCCTCGTTTCCATTCTCAATTCTGTTCTTTTCACCACATATATTCATCATACAGTTAATCCACAAACTTATAGATGATTCTTGTATTGTTTCATAGTAAGATTCTGCATCTTTATATCTTGCTTGCTTTATAATGAAGAATATACTCAAATGTATCCATCTGTTATCATACACCTATTTTATACTGTATCCATTGTTTATCATATACCTTACCTACTTTACAGATGGACGACGACAGAACAAAACTTTCAAGTGCTAAAACAGAAATGGTAAAAGCTTTAAATGAACGACAAGTGAAAGAAATAGAGGAATTCGATGAGGAGACTATAAGTTTAGGTATGAATGCCATGGAAGTGTTGGAAGCCTCTACGATGGCTCAGAATTACGATGATGACGTTAGTTTACGAGGAAGTATGATAAGTCTGACTCCAAGTAATAGTAGTAGTTCTTTTACTTCCACCTCGTATCGGGATTAACCCTCATCATGTTCGACGTTTTACTCAGGTGTTCAGAACACCAATAGTTATTACCACACACTCGGTGAATTTCCCCTTTATAGAGGATTTCATACTCCATCACTGTTCAGTTCTGATCCAGGAAAATTAATGTGCTTAATATAGAAAATGTTAACCATGTATTTTGATTGTTCAAGTGCCTGCTGGCAGAGTGTAGAACCGCAGTGATGGTTACCAAGGCAACCAAATGAATGTCCTTGGAACAGGAGTAGTTTACTACAAGTGTGATTAAAATGGAGAGGATATACTCTTCATTATGAATGAAGTGCTTTCATTATTTAAGTTATTTCACTACAAGTCTTAGAGCGAGATGCAAGATTCATATTACTTGTTTTGATGATGTTAATTACTAATAACCCCAAATTTTTTATTCTGTATTTTGATTTTTGACGAAATTGACACAAATGCCAAATTAATACATGTGATCATTGTGTGTTTATTAAATACTGAAGTCAAATGTATGAATGACAATGAATGATGTTATCGGAATTTAAATTTAAGTTTTTATTTACTTGTGAAATAAAATATTATACAATTTTATCACATTGATATGATAATAAGAATAGATTAAAAAAGAGAAATGACTCAATTCAAATAAGAAATAAAAACAAAAACCTTATTAATCCAGTCTTGTCTTTCAACTTCCTATGTATATGAAAAATGTGAAGTCTTGCATCCCACTAAGCTTGTTTGAATAACTTTAATATGTTTTACTATGCTTAATTATTTTGTTAAGTGTATACCAATTTATGATATATATATTATTTTGTATTGTATGAAACTTAGAAAATATGATAATCTAAGAGTTATTAATATTTATGGTACTTAAAAAAAATTAGAATGAGAGAAAACACACAATAAAATTACATCATGGAGGAATAGTTAATCAAAATGACATATCATTTCTGTTGAACAGAGTAGGTCAAACTTAGACAAAGGGATAGATATAAATAATAATATTCTGTAAATTTAGAAATTATGGCATACATTTATTATTGGGATTTTTCAAAGACGGACAAAAGTGTGAGTTAAATTATTGTGAATTTAGAAAAATCTACATACAGATTAATGGTTTAGTTTTCAAAAATGTGAGTTCTTATTATTATGATACTCACTGAATTGCATTATTTGTATTAATAAAAAACAATAAATAATTTCTAAATTTACAGTATCATGAGTATGGGGCATAGCTTTTCTATAGTGTTTGAACATTTTTGATGCTGATTCTTTTCTGTAAATTTAGTTAACAGACTAATAATAAAATACATACAAAGGATGATTGTATATTAAAATTTGAATTACCCCATTGAGACAAAAGTTACATCCTAATGACTTCCTACAGTTCCTAAAGTTTTGCTGATGTTTTTTGGAAAACAGATATGACCGTCCACATCAAAGAATTAAAAATGGAACTGTATAGTTCCTAGAAAGTATGGACTGGTATGTTTCTTACAAGAAAAACCTACAAGTTTTATGGCTGGTCCCTTAAAACTTGTAAGAAAGAACCAAGGCACTTATAAATAACTGCTTATAGTTGTTGACCATTGAGAACATACATTTCTAAATTATTTAAAGGGAAATGCAAGTTGTTTGAGTGTTAATATACATTATATATATATATATATATATATCAATGTCATGAGTGTATATATGGCTAATTTAATACTCAAGTTAGATATCAAAATTGATTTTTATATAATTATAGGAAAGCTATGCTCCTGTATGAAATTTACATTTGAATCCAAGTTTCGTAAGATTTAAACAATATGGTATATTTTAGTTACTGCATACATTGTATTATTTAATAACATCCACTTATAAATATTTTACTCCATCTGTTTATTTATTTTGCTTTGTCTGGTAATTCCATTACTGTATACCAATTTTAAAGATACACCTTTAATCAAAGTACCTTTACATTTTTGTACCTATGATTATGGTAATTTTTGTTTACCTTCTGTTATATAAGTGCCAACTGCAGTGCTCTGTTATTATGCTATAAGGAATGCCTTTCATTTGTTTTCATTTCATACACATTAGGAATGAATGATGAACATTTTGTTACAAAATAAGAACAATTAAAACATATTCCTCTCTAATAAACTTGTCATATGTAAACTACTAAGCACTTTCCAGTTATGGTGCCCAATTTTTTTAAATGGGTGAATATGCCTGTAAATTTGAACATGACAGAAAACAGTAAGCTAATACTTGAGAGACTTTCTGATTCAGTTTGATTGAAATGAGGCAGACATTTCTTTCATACAGCTATTTATCATGTTTTTGAAGTATTTTTTGCTGGACATTTGTTATTGGTTACCAACTATTTCTAAACTTGAAATCAACAATATAGGAATGAAAAAACAACATAAGAGGTATCTAAACGCAGTATATCCAAATGGATCTTGTTGTTATTGGAAGCCATTTATTAATTATGAGAATCAGCTGAAAAAAATGTGTAGCATATAAAATATAAGATGTTTCTAAACTTTTAACCTTTGAATTTCTATGAAAAATTAATTGAAAAAATAATTCTCTAAAAATCACCAGTATGACAATGGAGCACTGTACAAGTACTACTTCATTGTCATTAATATAACCATGTGTCACATGCTCATTTAACTACGCTGCAATGTCAATCCCATATTCCCTCAGTCTAATAATCCAGGTGAAAATTTATTATCAGTGTTAAATTATATTTTAGTTAGAAACACCTTTGGTGCTTCTCTTTGTAAAAATAACATGTATAACAAACATGCTAGGCCAAAAAAAGATACATGTGTTTTCTGCTAACCCTACCTACCCTTATTTTTAGTGCCTATGCTAACACTTTTTATGCCATTTTGGAACAATAAAATTGAGAATGGAAATGAGGAGTGTGTCAAAGTGACAACAACCCGACCATAGAGCAGACAACAGCTGAAGACCACAATGGGTCTTCAATGTAGCAAGAAACTTCCACTCCCGGGGGAGGCCCTCTGTTCAAGTCAGACTGATCCCTTAGTAGTAACCAGCTAAAAAATGTTCGTAAAATAAAATGATATTGCTTGCCTACCTACCCTATTTTTATTTCCAGCACATTAGTGGAAACACATGTATTATTTGTTGGGCCCTATGTCTTGTTTTTCATCATTTGCAGCATTTTATTCAATCTCTGAAATGCAGCCCTGTGTCATTCTTTTGTCAAACTTACACTATCACACCAATAACAATCAGGGTTAGGGCATGGAGTGATTGAGGTTGTTTGACAAAGGATGACATGAGCCTCTTTCTGAGATTTTATTACTTACTGATAATCAGGAATAAATAAGATACTCTTCAGTCTTTCTATATAAGTATATTGTACATGTGTATTTAAGCTTCTGAAACAATAAGACATGAAGGATTGTTCTACATGTAATGTGGAGTGTTCTACATGTAATGTGGATTGTTCTACATGAAATGTGGATTCATTTATTTTCGTGGACACCAAATTTGTGTATTAAGGAAAACTTGCATTTTCAAGGATACTTGATTTTGTGGTTTTACAAATATTTTCATACAAGCCTACAGAGAAATTGTTAAACACAAAAATCCAAATTTATGTGTATCCATGAAACCAACAAAAATTTGTATCCAGCAAATAATTATAAATCCACAGTTTATGAAAGGAAAGAGCTTAGTAAGACTCTGTAAAATATTTTATTCTCCTTTGGTTTTAGAATAATCCATGGGAAATACTTAAATTTTGGGGTATGCCAATAGATATTGGTCAATGGCTATAATATTTGTTAAAAATTTACACAAGGCTCTCATGTAGGTTATAGTCAATACTTTACATACTGTGAATTTATTATTATTTGTGGGAAACTAGAAGTTATAATAGGAATTTGGTTTGCGATCCAAGAATATTAAAAATAAATGCTTGTATGAAAAATATGTAAAAATTCTGCAATAGAGTATATATCATGTTTCTGAAATTGTAAGTTTTTCTCAGTTCACAAAGATTGGTACCCAATAAAATTAACAAATCCACATTAAACATGTTAATGACTACTTGATGTGTAAATGAAAATAATAAAAAGATCATTGCATTCATTGCATTTTTCGGATTCTTATACTGCAGATCTATATAAACAAATTTTATATACAAGCCAGTTAAAAATTAGAACTTTTGATGAATGCTATAATTTATGATTCCCTCAATTCCACACAATCCATGAAAATAAGTAGCCCACAAATGATAATGAATTTACATTACCCCCCATCCCCCCTTTCCCATATTTGTATACATCCATCCATTAGGCCAGGTTTTATATACCTCATCTGTTCTAATACTCTTTCTGCTTATTTATAGGTTTACGTACGCTTCCCAGTTTGTTTATTTCAGTTGTTTTTGGAATAATTGTAACACTACAGCACACCAACATGACATCTTGATATTTATGGCCATGTTTACCTAAACAAATTACAGGATTTGTGAAATTTATTTAAAAAAAATTCCAATAGATTATGAATGAATTAATTTGGACCTGAACAAGATAAATCCTATTTTACCTACCAAAATGACATTGTAGAAAAAAACATCTACCTCAGTAAGAACTGCAGCTTTTCTACAAATCATTCCCCATTTTTGCTTTATTATTAGATTACTGCTGTTGGTTTTTAGTAACTTCATTTCAAATACTCTTAAAACAATCACAAAAAGCACAAAAAACGTAAAAAATCATTACGTTAGATGTTTTGATAACAAATGTTTAATAAGAGAATGGGGAATCATTGAACACTTGAAAGGTTTATTTAATATCTCAAAAGCATTTACCAACTTGATATAACCATAAAATTAAATTCTGTGCCAGCAGTTTTCATTATGGATATAATACTTCTTTGTTTACTAAAATATTATTTGGATTGATATTCATTTTTACAGACTCATTTGCAAACTTGGTTTTCAATAAAGTTTTGTTGAGACTAAATTTTATGCTTTGAGGGTTTTAAGAATCTATGAAATTTGTAGGTTATGACGCAAGTTGGAAAACAACCCAGTCAGTTATACATCTTTAAACTTAATCATTTGTTTCTCAAACTGTTTACCAAGAGAATAAGGCCCTAAGAATGTTGTAAGCTTTGCAAAAGCGAATGCTTAGAATTTAGAAAAATAATTTAGAGTGAATTAAATGGAAAATCTGTATCATTTTATTTTTATCATAACACAGTGTTAAGTTACATGTAATTGTTTATTGTAAGGTTGATTGTAAGTTTCCATGATGATTTAAGTATGGCCCTGCTGAGTCTGGTTCTTATATCAATACTACAACTTCCATCAAAATGCCATGTAAATAGATACCACTTGTTATATGATCAAATATAAGTGCCACATTACCTGTCCTCAAGTATTTTATTTATATCTGTATTTGGCTTTTATCCTAAGTTATACAGTCAAACCAAATCTGTGTTATTAGTACATTTGTACTGTTTGGTATTGCAGCCATTAATATACTTTATATTTTGTATCCTCAGCATTTATTACTAGTTAAAATGAATGTTTAAATTTCGTTTGCATTGTTAGAAAGTACACCAAGGAAATAGTTGACTGTGCACTGTCCTAAGGTCTTATTATCTGAAGTCCCAAAGCTCATTCTCAGATTCAGCCTAACATCTGTGTGTTTATCAAAATTTGAAGGAAAATGATTTAAAAAAAGCAGAAATTTTTGCAGAGTGGACTCTTTTATGATTGTAATTGTTCACAGAAATGGTTAAATTGCTTGATGTGCAAATCCCTGATGTTCATAAAATAAATGTTTTATATAAACAAAGAACTACTCATGATATTCCAATCATACTTGTAATACTGTGGATTCTTTCAATTTCGTGAGTACCAATTTTTGTGGGAAAAGGAATATCGTATTTCCATGGATATTTGATTTTGTGGTTTTTACAAAATTCTAAATAAAGGCTTAAGAAAATTTGCACTTGGCCAATGTTCACCTGTACCAATGAGATCCATGAGAATAGGTATCTCATGAATAATTATAGAATCCAAAGTAATTAAACTCAATTGTGTAAGTTGAAAATGTGTATTAAAGTGCTTGATAATTTTCTGATGGTTCAATTTGTATTTCAATGGTACTACTTTAATTTATAACAATAGTAATGACTTCGTACAAATTATAATTTGAGCTGATTTATAGAGTGCTTTAGAAACAAGTTAAAATCGTATAAATATATTGATAACAACACTAACAAAGCATAAGTAACTATACAAAGTGTCTGATCAATCAATACACATAGTTTATAAAAAATAAATTTATGTTTGTATTTAAAAATCAGAGATACATAACCTTCAATGTTTATTTGATAAAATCCTTAAAATTTCCATAATTCAGTTCTGTCTTTATACCCTGTTTGTAAACTTATTCTAGTACAGCTTGAAATACCTTTTCATATTTTAAACATGAAAGTTTATAATAAATTCTTGTGGTGTAATAGACTTGAGATATGGTGCCGTGACCAGGAATAAGTATGTTGATACTTACCAATTATCCTGGTAAATGTTATATTTACAAAATTAACACAGAAAAAATATATTATGAGTGGCTTTGTACTAACTTCTTATTTTGAATAGTATTTTGGTGCTAAAACAGATTTGTTGCAGATGCTTTTATAAAGTGATGAATCATAAATGTGTTGACTACTAGTAAAAATTTGAGGATTCTTTATGCAGAAATAACAATATATATATATACAAATAGGTCATTGATAATAGTGTGGGTAGTTTGTTAAATATGGTATTAATGAATACCAATGTGATTAGTCAGTTAGACAAGATATTTAACTTTTTAAATGACTGTATTTTCAAATGAATAAGAATGAAAAATTTAATAATACACATTAATTGTAACAACCTTTGTTTGTCTCTTTATTACTAAGAACTCTTGAAATAGATGATTGTTACTTTTCTAAACAACAATATTTGTCTTTGTTTATACCAAATTCTCTGACAGCATACTGAATATTAACTGTAATTGTGCTAAAATTTAAGAGGTTGCTAATCAGACAGATGAGGCTGACGTTATGTGGTTTTTGATGTTATTATTATTTGTCATTTAAAACTTCACAAATAAAGGCCACAGTAGTATACCTCTGTTCAAAAGTCATAAATCAATGTGAGAGAAAAAAAATCAGGGTTACAAACTAAAACTGAGGAAAACACATCAACTTTAAGAGGAAAACAATAGAACAAAAGAAGCGCTGAACTGCAACAAAAACAATTGACAATGCAACATACATAAAAACGAACTATAAGATTAATAACTGACACATTCTTGACTTGGTACATGACATTATAAGTAAAATGGTAGACTTAACCTAGTCTTATGACTAGCCAAACCTCGTGTTTAATGGCAATGCTAAAATGGCAACATCACATGACAGGAATACAGTACAAATAAATGCGACAACACTTGCAAGTGTGACAAATATTTTTTATCAACGAGACCATGTTCAATGTCACTGACCAGATGTTTTGTTGATAATCTTTCAAGCAGACCTTTAGAAGTTTGTCACAGTTCATTAGATTTATAACTGACACGTTCCTGACTTGGTACAGGACGTTATAAGAAAAATGGTAGGCTGAACCTAGTCTTGTGACTAGCCAAACCTCGTGTTTTATGGCAATGTTAAAATGGCAACATCACATGACAGGAATGCAGTACAAATAACAAGTGTGACAAATAATTTTTTATCAAAGAGTACATGTTCAATGTCACTGACCAGATGTTTTGTTTATAATCTTACAAGCAGACCTTTAAAAGTTTGTCACACTTCAACAAAACATGACAAATACTCTTCCTAGCTTGCAAAAATATTGTGGCTAAAACCCTTAAAACATCTAGAAAATTTCTTGTCATTTACCAATCATTTATTATATATGATGCAGCCTATTTTATTTAAGATCATTAAAAACATACTGGTAAAAAAAAAACCTTTTATCTCTACAAGGGCATTCCTCATCAATAAATCATACAAAAACATGAAGGTTTAGTTCTCAAAAAGGGAACTCCATAGATTATGGTAGAAAAAAATAGAACATCATATTAAGTTCTACTGTCACTTTATTTCTCATTGGTACACTTCACGAACCTGATGTTAAAATGAAATTAGCTGCTATTTGTGATGTTCCCATTTAATATTTAAATACTTCTTGATTCTTCATTGTAGAATATAGATGGGGATATATTTATATCAAGTTTTTGATGACATGAATATCAATAATGTGGTCATTTTTATACGACCTCAAAAATTAAAAAAAATTTGGTCGTATATTGGTATAACATTGGCGTCGATGTCGTCGTCCTTAGTTGTCCTTAACCATCATCATCGTCGTCCGAAGACATTTGGTTTTTGCACTCTAACTTAAGTAAAAGTAAATAGAAATCTATGAAATTTAAACGTAAGGTTTAGGACCATAAAAAGAAGGTTGGTATTGATTTTGGGGGTTTAGGTCCCAACAGTTAAGGAATTAGGGGCCAAAAAGGGCCCAAATAAGCATTTTAAATGGTTTTCGCACAATAACTTTAGTATAAATTAATAGAAATCTATGAAATTTTAACACAAGGTTTATGACCACAAAAGGAAGGTTTGGATTGATTTTGGGAGTTTTGGTCCCAAAGAATTAGGGGCCAAAAGGGTCCAAAATTAAACTTTGTTTGATTTCATCAAAAATTGAACTGTTGAGGTTCTTTGATATACCGAATCTAACCGTGTATTTAGATTCTTAATTTTTGGTCCCGTTTTTAAATTGGTCTACATTAAGGTCGAAAGGGTCCAAAACCAAGCTTGATTTTAAAAAAATTGAATTCTTGGGGTTCTTTGTTTTGCTGAATCTAAACATGTACTTAGTTTTTTTTATTATGGGCCAAGTTTGCAAGTTGGTCCAAATCGGGGTCCAAAATTAAACTTTGTTTGATTTCAACAAAAATTCAATATATGGGGTTCTTCAATATGCTGAATCTAACCCTGTATTTAGATTTTTATACGACCGCAAAATTTGAAAAATATTTCGTCGTATATTGCTATCACGTTGGCGTCGTCGTCGTTGTCGTCGTCGTCGTCGTCGTCCTGCGTCCGAATACTTTTAGTTTTCGCACTCTAACTTTAGTAAAAGTGAATGGAAATCTATGAAATTTTAACACAAGGTTTATGACCACAAAAGGAAGATTGGTATTGATTTTGGGAGTTTTGGTCCCAACATTTTAGGAATTAGGGGCCAAAAAGGGCCCAAATAAGCATTTTCTTGGTTTTCGCACTATAACTTTAGTTTAAGTTAATAGAAATCTATGAAATTTTGACACAAGGTTTATGACCACAAAAGAACGGTTGGGATTGATTTTGGGAGTTTTGGTTTCAACAGTTTAGGAATTAGGGGCCAAAAAAGGGCCCAAATTAGCATTATTCTTGGTTTTCGCACAATAACTTTAGTTTAAGTAAATAGAAATCAATGAAATTTAAACACAATGTTAATGACTACAAAAGGAAGGTTGGTATTGATTTTGGGAGTTTAGGTCCCAACAGTTTAGGAATTAGGGGCCAAAAAGGGACCCAAATAAGCATTTTTCTTGGTTTTCGCACCATAACTTTAGTATAAGTAAATAGAAATCTATGAAATTTAAACACAAGGTTTATGACCATAAAAGGAAGGTTGGTATTGATTTTGGGAGTTTTGGTCACAACAGAATAAGGGGCCCAAAGGGTCCAAAATTAAACTTTGTTTGATTTCATCCAAATTGAATAATTGGGGTTCTTTGATATGCCGAATCTAACTGTCATGACTGTGTATGTAGATTCTTAACTTTTGGTCCCGTTTTCAAATTGGTCTACATTAAAGTCCAAAGGGTCCAAAATTAAACTTAGTTTGATTTTGACAAAAAATGAATCAGTTAGGTTCTTTGATATGCTGAATCTAAAAATGTACTTAGATTCTTGATTATTGGCCCAGTTTTCAAGTTGGGCCAAATCGGGGTCCAAAATTAAACTTTGTTTGATTTCATCAAAAATTGAATAAATGGGGTTCTTTGATATACCAAATCTAACTGTGTATGTAGATTCTTCATTTTTGGTCCTGTTTTCAAATTGGTCTACACTAAAGTCCAAAGGGTCCAAGATTAAACTTAGTCTGATTTTAACAAAAATTGAAATCTTGGGCTTATTTGATATGCTTTATCTAAATATGTACTTTGATTTTTGATTATGGGCCCAGTTTTCAAGTTGGTCCAAATCAGGATTCCATATCAAGTATTGTGCAATAGCAAGAAATTTTCAATTGCACAGTATTGCACAATAGCAAGAAATATCTAATTGCACAATATTGTGCAATAGCAATTAATTTTCAATTGGAGTTATCTTTCTTTGTATAGAATAGTAGTTGATAATATATGTTGGAAATTTGCCAGACATGACTATGATGTCATTTTATATTTTCATTTGCCAATAACTTTATGTAAATAACTTCATTGGAAATTTGCCAATATAAAATGTTGCTGATGAAGCTTTTTTTCCTTATCTTATCTAAAATGTTTTTAGATAATGTATGTTGGACATTTGCCAGACATGACTATGATGTCATTTTCTATTTTTATTTGCCAATAACTTTATGTAAATAACTTCATTGGGAATTTGCCAATATAAAATGTTGCTGATGAAGTTTTTTTTATTGTTTTATACAATAAACAATGTATATTCACTTTTACTACCAACCAATCTTTACCATTCAGTGATAACAAGCACTTTGTTTTACATTTTAATATTTTATGATGTATTTAAAAGAGTAGTTATTGTTGCAAACTCCATTAGAAATTTGAATTGATATCAGTTTTGGAAAAAGGGAAACGGGGATGTGAAAAAAAGGAGGGGGGGTTTAATTTTTGTCATTTCAGATTTCATAAATAAAAAGAAAATTTCTTCAAACATTTTTTTGAGAGGATTAAAATTCAACAGCATAGTGAATTGCTCAAAGGCAAAAAAAACTTTTAAGTTCATTAAACCACATTCATTCTGTGTCAGAAACCTATGCTGTGTCAACTATTTAATTTTAGATTTAAAAAGTTTGAAGAAAATTTTTTTAATTGATTTGTAAAATCTTGACATTTGTTTTGTGTAAAAAAAAACCATGTAATGTCAAAAATTTGATCACAATCCAAATTCAGAGCTGTATCACGCTTGAATGTTTTGTCCATACTTGCCCCAACTGTTCAGGGTTCGACCTCTGCGGTCGTATAAAGCTGCGCCCTGCGGAGCACCTGGTTAATATTTAGAACCGGTTATCAAATTGGTCCACATTGAGGTCTAAAGGGTCCAATAACATTAACAGTACCAATTTTCCTGAACCAGATGCGCATTTCGACAATACATGTCTCTTCAGTCAAATCAAAATTGAACTTTATTTGATTTCATAAAAAATTGAATTCTTAGGGTTCTTTGATATGATGAATCTAACCATGTATTTAGATTTTGGATATTGGAATACCACAAAGGGATGGTAGGAATTGTCTTTGGGAGTTGTGGCTCAAACCATTAAGGAATAAGGTGCAAAAAAGGGGGAAAAAGGTTTCCAGGTTAATGGACAATTACATAATTTAAAAGCAGTATAAGGTTGGTAATTGAAATGCATTTTAATAGCTCACCTAAACTGCTCTTAAATTATGTATATTGGAAATTTGCCAAAACCTTTGTTATTAATAAATTCCATTGGAAATTTGCCAAAAAACTTCAGTTTAATGAACTTCATTGGAAATTTGCAAATATAAAATGTTGCATTGGAGTTATCTTTCTTTGTCCAGAATAGTAGTCAAATCAACTTAAATCATGACTGTATGACATTTTATATTTTATGATGTATTTAAATGAGTAGTTTTTGTTGAAAACTCCATTAGAAATTTAAATTGAGATCATTTTTGGAATAAGGGAAAGGGGGAGGTGACAAAAAATTGGTGGGGTTCAATTTTTCTTATTTCAAATTTCAGAAATGAAAAAGAAAATTTCTTGAAATATCAAAGGATTAATAATCAACAGCATAGTGAATTGCTCAAAAGCAAACAAAAAACATTTTAGTTCATTAGACCACATTCATTCTGTGTCAGAAACCTATGCTGTGTCAACTATTTAATCACAATCCAAATTCAGAGCTGTATCCAGTTTGAATGTTGTGTCCATACTAGCCCAAACCGTTCAGGGTTCGACCTATGCGGTCGTATAAAGGTGCGCCCGCAGAGCATCTGTTGATTATGGGCCCAGTTTTCAAGTTGGTTCAAATCGGGGTCCAAAATTATTATATCAAGAATTGTGCAATAGCAAGAAATTTTCAATTGCATAAGATTCCGCAATAGCAAGTAATCTTCAATTGCACAGTATTGTGCAATAGCAAGAAATTTTCAATTGCCCAGTATTATGCAATAGCAAGAAATATCTAATTGGACAAGATTGCGCAATAGCAAGACATTTTCAATTGCACAGTATTGTCCCGTTATAAATTGGTCTACATTAAAGTCCAAAGGGTCAAATATTAAACTTTGTTTGATTTCAACAAAAATTGAATATATGGGGTTCTTCAATATGCTGAATATAACCATGTATTTAGATTTTTTATATTTGGGCCTGGTTATCAAATTGGTCCACATTGAGGTCTAAAGAGTCTAAAATTGAACATTATTTGATTTCATAAAAATTGAATTCTTGGGGTTCTATGATATGCTGAATCTAACCATGTATTTAGATTTTGGATATTGGACCATAATTGGTAAATGTCCAATTTAAAATTTTTAAGTTTTTAAGTTTAAGTTCTTAGAACACATTCATTCTGTGTCAGAAACCTATATTGTGTCAACTTTTTAATCACAATCTAAATTCAGAGCTGTATCAAGCTTAAATGTTGTGTCCATACTTGCCCCAACTGTTCAGGGTTTGACCTCTGCGATCGTATAAAGCTGCGCCCTGTGGAGCATCTGGTTGTATAAAGCTTTACATTTCATATGGTAGAAGACATAGATGCTTCACACCGTGTATGCAGATACCATAAGTTATAAAGTGTCTGTCATTTGTCCATTGCCCTTCACCTCATTTTCATGGTTCAGTAATGGCTTGAAAAAATATCATATTTTTTGTGATGCGACGTTCAGATA
This sequence comes from Mytilus galloprovincialis, assembly GCA_037788925.1. Classification (NCBI taxonomy): domain Eukaryota; kingdom Metazoa; phylum Mollusca; class Bivalvia; order Mytilida; family Mytilidae; genus Mytilus; species Mytilus galloprovincialis. Next base: position 20,903,136 of record CM075332.1, read on the forward strand.
CTATAGGCAATAGATTAAATATAGTTTGCATATAGACAGATTGTTATGTGCAAAATGTCTTACACACTGGTTTATCTGACCTTAACCTTTATTTCATGGTTCTTTGAACAATGTTTAGTTTTTGCGTTTTGGTCTTTTCTAGTGGACTTCAAGCAATGGAATTATTGTTAGGTGTACATGTAGGTCTGGCAGGTTTCATATGACCTTGACCTCATTTTTATTGTTCAGTGACAAATGTTACTTTTTCATGTTTTTCCCCCCCAGTTTATCAGATATATTAAGCATTGGTCATATCTATTTGGTGTACGATTTGTTTTTAAATTTCTGCTTGTCTGCCAGGCAGGGTTCATCTGACCTTGACTTCATTTTCATGGTATTTTGTCAGTTAATTAGATACTATAAGCAGTAGGTAAACAATATCTCGTTTTCATGGTTTGTTTGTCATTATTTTTTTTCAGTTTTTTTTCATTTCTTATTTTTAGTTTATCAGGTAGTTTAAGCAATTGGTCAACTATATTTGGTGTATGGAATTATTAGATCTACATGTCTGTCTGGCAGAGTGCTTATGACCTGGACCTCATTTTCAATGCTCAATGCTTTTTTCATAGTTCATAGTTTCATGGAATGTTTGTACGGTATGTCTGTATGACACTGTTCACTTGATCTTCACCCCCTCATTATTACTTGATTTTGAGAAAAAGCTGGCAACTTTGATTGATAATTGTCTCATTATATCATACCACATCTCCTTAATGTTTAGACATTTCAGGGTGTGCAAACGTGTTTAAACCTTGAGGACAAGAAGTACTAGGATGTTTTAGCCTAGATTTTTATGTATTCGTATTATCTGATTCAGTCATGAATGCAATTGTTAAGTGCACAGTTTTCTATGCTTTCAAACTATTTATATTGAATCCATCCTGGTTTTCTAACTACAACTGAAAACTTCATGTGACATATACCATGTAAACTATTGGTGACATATAGAAAATTGAACTCCCTAAAATTTGAACCTGGTCAATTTTCCAACTAGGGGTCAAATGTGGAAAATAATAGGACGGGAGTGGTGTTATTTTTAATCAACGCCATTGTCCTACATTATTCAAATTTAACATTGAATCCTTTGATTCTCTGTTTTAACATCATACTAGCTATCAAATTGTACCTCAATATTATAGAAGTATAGATGTTTAAAATTATGAACATGATTGAGTGATCTAACACACTCAGGATATGTTCCAAAATAATTGATACCAGACTCAACTTATATAAAAAAAATGAGATGATTGCCAATGAGACAACTCTCCACAAGAGACCAAAATAACACAGAAATTAACAACAATAGGCCACCGTACGGCCTTCAACAATGAGAAAAGCCCATACCGCATAGTCAGCTATAAAAGGCCCAGAAATGACAATTTAAAACAATTCAAACGAGAAAACTAGGGTCTAATTTATGTAAAAATTGAACAAAAAACATATAAGTTTACTGATTCTGTATGATAGTAAATAAATAGACACAGCAAGTTGTTAGTTGTAGTACATGTATCAAAGTCGGGTAAAATCATTTGACTCCTTAGTGTATATTTTATCCAGAAGATAAATTGAATTTTGCCAAGTCTTTGCTAGTGTAACCACATATAAAACCTGAAGACTCATTTTGTTTCAAACAAATACATCTAGGATTCTTCAGTCCATCACTAAGTAGTACTTTACTCTCCTTTTCATCTTTTGATATAACTATTATTCTATGAGACTCCTGGTCTGCTACAAAAATGTTACCATAAGTATCTGTACAAAGTCCCCATGGTCCTGATAAATCCTGTGTATATTGCCAGATCTGTTTACCTGATTGATCAACACAGTATACTGCTTTAGCACCATAGTTACTATAGATTACTCTGTCGTTACAGTAAACAAGGTGATACAGGTTTGATTCACAATTAACTTTTATTGACTTCAGTGTATTTCCTTCTAAGTCTATAATACGGATTTCATCTTTATCCAAACCTACAACAAGAGAATTATCTGATGATGATAATCCATAGCAGTATGTGTCTAATGTGATAACTTTGGTTACTGTTTCATTCTCCATATTGAAGATCTTAATGGCTTTCTCTCTAGGATAAGTTATGGCTAAAGTGTTCTGATTGATCTGTGTAACACCGAAGGCATCCCCAGGTATAGGTAACTGTTTCAGTAGTTTGCCATCAGGAGTAAGAAGGTTAACGTTGTTTTCAAAAAATTCTACAATTATAAGTCTTCCATCTATCAGACAAATCATGTCACTAACGTGAGACATGTTGATCTCTATCTTATTCTCAATGTTGATGGTCATGTTGTTTATGTTTGATTGTTCTTGTGATTCTACTTGTGCTTCCCTTCTCACACTTGTCTCTTTCTTCAAATCCATATCCGTTTTAACAACAGTTAATTCTCCTAAGGATCCTAACTTTTTTATTATCTTTTTTACTTCATTATTTTCCTTCATTTTGATGGTAAATTCTTTTGCCCTGTCGTCTTTGTCCAGATCATCTATGTATCGTTGACATTGATGTACTTTTTGTTCAATCTGATGTACACCTAAAAATGATTGGAGTTTTGAGGCATGTGGTATGACTGAATGTAACTGGTCTTGCATTTTCTTTAAGTTTTTCTGTTTTTCTTCAATTTCAGTGATTAAATCTGTTGCCTTTGATTTTTCTTCATTCAGGATGGTATCTGCCTCACTGAATATCTTCTTCTCTAGGTGGGTTAAATGTTTATCTATTTCATTGCGTATTTTCACAATGAATTCTTTAATGCTTTCATATTCTTGTTCTCCTCTTTTAATGTTTTGTGATTTGTTATTTTCAATTTTACCTAAGAGTTGTAAGATGGAGTTAATTTCTTTCTCTACAGATTCTTTAGATTTTTCAATCTTGGTTTTCTCAACAACGCTAGCTAAACTTTTTATTCCGGTACACTTTGAATGACTTTTGGAAATACATTGATCACAGCAAGGCATTAAATGACTGGGACAATACAAGTTAAGCTGTTGACCATGTTTGTCACATTCTGTTCTAATAGCTTGGACAGATGGTTTATAATTTTTGATATCAATAATCTTATGATCACGTGACAACTTAGATCTTTTGTGATGACCAGAACATATTGAACACAATCCTTCATCACAGTTGTAACACCAGATGTCAGCTTTAGTGTTAACTTTTCCTTCTATACAAGGTCCACATGGAATAGGTTTACTGGATGCCATGACCTAGAAAAATCCAAGATAAAAGTTATATTGCTTTATTGTCGAGGTCCAAATAGTTAATGGTGAATGGATGGTGATACTTGGCCCGAAATGAAAAAAGTACAAAATTCAAAGGAGAAAATTAACACCCTGATTTATCATGTGTTGAACAAGACAATGAATGAAAGCAAATATAATGTACAACAAACTACAGTCACTGAATGACAGGCTCCTGACTTGGGACTGGCACGTGTTGGATTCTTCAATGATTGTCTTTTGTTGCTGCTTATTGTGTTTGATTATCATGCATTACCCTGTTGTATTGATCACTTAAGCTGTGCTTCTTGTTTATTACATACGACAAAAATAATTTGTCATATAATTCTCAATCTCAAGGATTACATTTTTGATTATAAAGGAGTTAGTTCGGTAAGGACCATATTAGGCCCTGATTATAAAGTTCAATGTTACAAGACAAACAATGTTTTAAGTCGACTTGGAGACTTAGACATGTGAGAAAGTTAAATAGAACTATTTTTGTCAAAGTTTTATTCTAAGACGTTGATTTTTACATCCATTAAAGGTTTAGATAAAAGATTTTGGGGAAATTTGACAAAATCAGCTGGATTTCAACCAATTTAAAGACCAGGAAACATAGAGATCGGGCGTCGACAAACTTGATATTCAAATAAGACTTCAAATGTCTTTACACACATTATTTTAAAAGAATTTTGTTGTCGAGGTATGCGCTCTATGTTTCCTGTCCAATAATCTATAGAAATTTGCCTATTTTCATTGATTATTCGGCGTGGAAAATCAATTTGAGTACAACTTGTGACGTCATAATGAATCGCAGGAACGTAAATTTTCAACTAAATGGCTTAATTCCTTTCTAATCACTGTATTAGCTATAATTTATTGCGATATTGCTCAATAAATCCTAACTGGAAATTTACGTTAAAGAAGGGGGTACGCACTGAAACCCGGACCGGACCGGACTCCGGACCTGGACTTTGGTTTGAAACCCGGACCACAACTGGACGCCGGACCCGGACTGGATGCCGGACCTGGACTGTGGGATTTTTTACTACTTTGTCGATATTAAGATAACTGTCATGATAAACAGAACAAATTAAAAAAAAAAAAAAACACACACACATTCAGAACGGAAAATTAAACAAAAATGGATAATACAATAAATGAATATTTGTTCGAAATTATTCGAAATTTCTCCAAGAGTTTAATATTTTTTGGTCCTTGCTTTTGTATATATACTAATAAGTGGTTTTATATGACTGAATTGTGAGAGACACTTTATTATTTTGTACGTTCCTTGAATTTGTGTCAATACATGTTTTTATAGAAGTTTTGGGAAGAATTCGTGTTGCTTTGTTTTTAACTAGTTTTCTATGTTGTGTCTTGTGTTCTATTATTTGTCTGTTCGTTTTTTTTTCTTTGTAAGCCATGGCTTTGTCAGTTTATTTTCTATCTATATGAGTTTGCTATCACAACACTTCATTCTTCTTACTAGTATATCAATATAAAAAATAACGCTTCACTTGTTCAAGTACAAAGTACTAGTAGTTTAATTATTCGACTTTTTCTGCCGTAAAATGAAAGAAAATAAAGTACAATATAAGCATTCACTTGCTCATTTGATTGTCATCACAAAGTCTATCAAAACAATAAAATAATTTAATGTTTACCGAAATAGATAGTTAAGTCCGCGACTACACTAAAAATCATAATCAAGTAAAAAAGTTAGATTTAAAGGGGCATTAGCTACGAATTATATAGTACGGGAAGGATTGTGCCTGATGTTCATATGATGAAATCATAATCTTTCAGTCAGTTTAATTGAAGTCTGGAGCTGGCATGTCAGTTAACTGCTAGTAGTCTGTTGTTATTTATGTATTATTGTCATTTTGTTTATTTTCTTTGGTTACATCTTCTGACATCCGACTCGGACTTCTCTTGAACTGAATTTTAATGTATAGGGGGAGGGTTGAGATCTCACAAACATGTTTAACCCCGCTACATTTTTGCGCCTGTCCCAAGTCAGGAGCCTCTGGCCTTTGTTAGTCTTGTATTATTTTAATTCTAGTTTCTTGTGTACAATTTGGAAATTAGTATGGCGTTCATTATCACTGAACTAGTATATATTTGTTTAGGGGCCAGTTGAAGGACGCCTCCGGGTGCGGGAATTTCTCACTACATTGAAGACATGCTGGTGACCTTCTGCTGTTGTTTTTTTTCTATGGTCGGGTTTTTGTCTCTTTGGCACATTCCCCATTTCCATTCTCAATTTTATATATATACATATGAAAAAAAAAACAAGAATGCATTCTTAGTACACGGATAAACGAACGAACTGAAGGACGAAAGAACAGACGAACCGGCGCACATACCAGAAAACATAATGGGCCTTACAAAAATCAATAGTGAAGTACTAAATGTAAATTTCGGAAAAAACAAAGCACGAGAAATAAATCATAAATATTAAAAGGGAAAGTGAAAAAAGTTATTAATCAGCCGTTCTTGGAGATCATGTAGTCATTATATAATTGACATGATGACCATGCATTGACCTTTAAGCTTCCACTTATTGCAACCTATTTGAAAGAAACATTCTATTCATAATAATTCATTTGATAGCAATTTTAATATTCTGCAGACACATAATTTAAAAAATCTCCCTCATGCAAAACTCTGATTCTTTTCACGGATTTGGCTATACTTTTTGGACCTTTTGGATTATAGCTCTTCATCTTTTATATAAGCTTTGGATTTCAAATATTTTGGCCACGAGCATCACTGAAGAATCATGTATTATCGAAATGCGCATCTGGTGCAAGAAAATTGGTACCGTTAATTTTATTAAAACAATCTCCGGACTGACTTTGAATTTGAATTCAGTCCCGGGTTATTTTTTTTACAAAATGCGGGACAAGATCGTGAAATTAAAAGTACCGATACAAAACACAGAAAATAAATAAAGGAGAACACGAACCAAACACGAGAAAACGAAAAACAAAACGTCAAAACATGAAAACAAGTGAAATAAAAAGGCCAAAAACGTTGCACGAAAATAACCATTTACCACCCTCTTCCTTTTAAGCAGTCACTGTCAAAATAAACTAAGATACATAGTTCATGAATTATTCGCTTGTAATCTCCGCTCTTGTAAATATTTTATCGTTTTTTTATATTGTGTGGCAAAACTTTACAACCGGGATCTTAATTTTTCACCCCTTTTATATTGTGTGGCAAAACTTTACAACCGGAAACTTTTTCACCCCGGTACTCTGAATAAAATCTTATCTGACTCCTGATTGGATGATACACAGTTGGAATTGCTCCAATAAAATAAGACATTGAAGCAGCGATCAACCATGTATCTGTATGAGGAATTCCCTCCTTTAAAGGAGCACTTCTTTTCAGAATCGGTTTTAAAAGTTCACAATACATATAATGGTGTTTTATGCCATCGCCTAGTTAATTTTGCCATTGCACAAATATATTTATGCAATGGCGTAATTATTTATGCGATCGCACTTTTATTAATGCAATCACAAAAAGCTTTATGCAATCGCATAACTACATGTTATGGCAAAAATGATTTCATTGTCCAATCAAAATCTTCCTTTAACAGGTCGGGACCACTACCTTATATGGAAATGCATAAATTAGCATACTTATGTTCTCTCACATGTAATTGTTTATTTACATGTGACGCAATTTATTTTTACCTAGGTTTTTGACCAATCCACTAAATGAGTAACAATGCATGATGGACTACAACGTACGTGTTTACAATCAACCGAGAACACGTGTTATTTACTAAAATACAACACATTTTTGCGTGCAATGCGGGATTCACAATTTCGCTTAGTTTTTCATTTTTTGTATCCTCATTTATGGTTCGTGATACATAGTATTCCTTCCATGCTCAGATTAACGAAGAGTTGTTTCTATGCGAAGAAAAAAGGGATTGAATAACCCGATATATAGCCATTAATATATTTGATGATGGCACGGAGATTTCATGTATTTGTCCACCCGACAGCAACGAAACAACAGCGAAAAACAATAACCATTAAGACAAACTTACTAGTGTAAAGTAAACCGTCGATAACAGTCGGTGCTAATATTCACGAGTACAGCAATTTCCGTATAGATAATTAAAGGCAAATGTGTGATCCTTGAATTTTGTGTTCGTAAAAAGGCGAAGAAATATTTACATAAATGGCAGTGTTAATAAAATCTACAAGTATTTATTTTTGTCACATTTCACGAGCCTTCCAAACTGTTCCCTTTGTTTTGAAGGTAGTGAAGTCACCAACTGTAGTTTCATTTCATTCTCGTTATTTAAAGGACGACATCAAAAGATCGATGTAGGATAAAAAAACTTAAATCAAATAGGTTTTTTTTGGGGGGAGGGGGGGGGGGGGTTGAAAGTGCTGCAAGTTTTATCGATCCAAAATCAATTTTATATAAATATATAAATACATATTGGTCAATCATTTTTTCCCAAATTAAGTTTAGAGAGGGGGTGTGGGGGTCAGTGAAAAAACTATGAGGTATTTTAAAAGTTTCTTATCCTTCATTGAACTTTTAATGTCGTCCCTTAAACGGGCTCGGACATTTACCAAAATGAATAAAATCATTACAGCTGATTTGCTAATGCTTGCAAAGTAAAACTTTGGTTGGCTTGCTTGCTTTGTTTGCATAGTTGTTTATACAAGCTTTGAAAATAAGATTGACATCTTTAAACAATATATACAGGCATAGTTTAACCTGTATGTTTTATATTTGAACTTAATTCTTCTCCTTTTATATATTATATTGGGCCGTTTTTGGTTTTTTGTTGTTGTTTTTTTTGTTGTTATTTTTTTTTTGGATTGTTTTACACAAGTAATTTTTTGGTTTATTAATAGCGTACTTTTCGGCACTGAACCTATGACTGCTTACTTTACTAGATTGTGTCTTTTTTGGAAAGATGTCTCATTTGGCACTCATACCGCATCTTCTCATTTCTATATACAAAGCACGTTTTAGAATAAAATAATAGGTAATGTGGCACCCACTGCGATCCAGGAGCTTTAAATATTGGAGATATTTCACATACGTCAACATGACAGCAGCCGAACGATAAAAAAACCTCTGAGGTATATTTTGTGATAAAACTAGCAACAAACGGACTTTATCGATGGATGAAGCTATACAAAATGTATTAAGCTATATACCGTACCCGCTCAGTGGCGGCTAAAAAAAGGGGGGGTCCGGGTGTTGGACCCCCCCTTTTTTTTGAACGATCAATACATTTGAATGGGGACATGTAGTTGGAACCCCCACCCCTTTTATCCTGGGTTAGGACCCTCCTTTTTGAAATGGCTGGATTCGCCCTGCCGCTTTCATAACACTTATTTTTAGCATACTGAATATTATAATGTTCTTACTTTCAGTTCAGGACCTGATAAAAATTTTACACATCCAGTACAGAAAGAAATGTTTCAATGAAAGTTTTCTTGTTTTTCTAGGCAGAAATGATTTTGGAATGACATTATACAGGTTTAAAAGAGCTCAAAAAATTTCATAGTGGACACAGGTCATTTCATCTGAAAGTTTCAGGTCGTAAAATAATTGCACAGGTACAATGCATACCAAATGGAGAAAAAACCTGTTCAACAACTTTAACAAGGCGAAAAAGAAAGTCGAATAGCGAAGCCCGTAAACAATACTTGTTTAATCTGAGCATGCAAATTGAAGATTTTGTTATATATTTAACAAAAATCACATTCGCAGAACAAAATTATATATTTTGAGAATCCCAGACACTATATTTGTTGACAGTTCTTCCACTAATTCCACGTGTATTCCGGTTGTAGTAAACTCGTAGTAGCCCACAATGCATTGTAGCTCATTGAGTCGATTGGTCAGTTTTTCAAGGCCGTATTGGCCTTGTGTTTGGGAAATTACTATGCAAATATATTCTGACGTAAAGAAATCTAGAGTTCTCGACCTGTTTAATACATGCTGAATTCAGGGTGAAATTTTCGGAACAACTTTCTACAATCTAACGCCGGTGTATCTAGGGGAATGGTCATTTTCTTCATTGAGGGATAATTTAAAACATATTAATATATTAATTAATATCAGGGGTTAAAAAATTTGGTTACAGCTAACTAGCCAAGGACTTATTGGCAGCAGGATTTTACTAGCCCTGTTGGAAGAACGGCTAGTCCATCAAAACTGACCTGCTAGCCCTAGTATGCCTTAAAAATCAAGAGTTTGCTGCATAATACAAAGTGGGTGTCCTTTGTAGACATTATACACTGTATTTAATAATTTTTGTTGATCTGTTATTTATTCTTTTGGTGCTTAACCTAACTTAGTTGTTCCCACATTCAAAGCAGACTTTTTTTTTCGTGCTTGGGGCAACTAACGGCAATATTCACAGAGCATTTTCGTTTTTTTCATCAGCAACAGCCAACCTTGCGAGGGGAATCATTGTGTCCCAGTTCTACCAACTTTTCAGGAAGTGAATGTGTGATTTTTTGGGCAAATTGTAAAGATCAAAGAGAAAAAACAATAGATCAAAGGAAAATGACGCCAAATAAGCATGAACATGTGTGAGTCTCGCGCTAAAGACTTGGCAGCCCTTCTGTCCTGGACACTATTAATTTTTTTCCGCGGCTTTTTCCTGTCGTATTTAGCATTTATGGGGGATGAATTTTTAGCCTCGTTACTCCTTTCATCTACCGTTTTTCGTTTTGAAACTGACGAAGTTCCTGGGGTTCCCGTACTAAAATATTTAAACATATTTTGTTGCATGGTTTCGTGCTCAAGAGCTGTGCAACAAGACAGGTCAATACCAATCAATACATCATACCCCAAATACCGTTAATTGAAAATCTCGGCACGATAAGCAATGTACAATACCCCAAGCCATGGTATGAAAAATCGATATTGAAAGTATGAGAATTGCAATCAATACATGATACCAGGCCACCAGACATGCCAGAGTTATTTGTTCTATTTTTAAAATATGTACAACAGGACCTGTACAAACCAGTTCAAATTCTTGGAATCCCAGATGATTTAATTGAATCGAATTGGCTAACATAGAATAGTGATGAAGGGATTTTTCACTTTCTATTTTGGAAACGTCAAGAATTTTTTGTTACTAGTCCGTCGGGCATATCGGATTACACGTTTTAATTGCCCGATGCGTAAATGATCTAGTCCCGGGCGTCGGGCTAGTGCATTTTTTAACCCCTGAAATTTATAGTTTTCAAAATAATTGGTAAAAACGACAAGGATTGGTAAAAACACCAAGGATTGGTAAAAACACCAAGAATTGGTAAAATCATTAAGAGCGAAAACTCCACTAACGAGTCGACTAAAGATTTCGCCGGACATGTTGACCTTGTCGTTCTGGTAATTTTTGCTTTTTAAAATTTCTATCAATTCATTATATATTTAAATATAATAGGCAAGTATGGAAAATGGTAAAATTCTTCTTATAAGTGCGAACACTCCTACAAGAAATCATTTGACCGTTTTGACGTAAATTGAAATTAGGTAGAGCTGAACATTCTAAACATGTTTTATACATCATGTTTTCGCTATTCATAGCGGTTTGCAAAAGAAGTAACTTGCATTTTATCCCTATGCTTTAATTTAAGCCATGTTATCAAACACACTCGCTAAACTAGAAACACCATTGACATATTGTTGCCAAGTTTAACAAAAACTGTCAGACGACTTTCTAAAAGACATGTGTTCGATAACATTAGGCCCAGTAGTTACAGAGAAGATTTTTGGAAAGGTTAACAAAGACAAAAACGGACGACGGACGCCAAGTGACGAGAAATGCTCAAATAATAGGGCCAGGTCAGATATAGAAGAACTCTCAAAGTATATCACCACTAAAGACTATAGCTGGTATACTAGCAGAAAACGACCATGACAGAGCAAAAACATTGAATGAACAATTCACTTTAATTTCTATCAAATAAGAATTCTTTAGACACCAACTAAATATGTACTACAGGTTCTATCACAGGAATCGGAAGTTCTATCAATAAAATTCTGTAAATAATAAAATCGACTACCAATAGAGCTTCTCGTAGACTTCTGAACGCGAAGCTCTATTTATAGTCGACTTTATTATTTATAGAATTTTATTGATAGAACTTCCGATTCCTGTGGTTCTATCCAAAATGGAAAGACCTTAACTATGGCAGAGAAAAAAATAGAATATGGACTCAATACATCAAAAATATGGAGAATGTCTAATGAATTAGAGGTAATCATGTCATTATTCACCAATTTTTCAACAATCATCAATACCAGCTTCATACCTTGTGAAAGTAAAACAACTGACATTTGTGCATTTTCGCTAAGTATCTCAAACATACATTTTTTCGTTCATTTTTTTTTATATAAATAAGGCCGTTAGTTTGAAATGTTTTATATTTTATGTTAATTTATAATTTATAAGCGATAACTAGAAACTGTTAAAACATAAATGAACAGCAAGACAAGATCTACAAACAAGTCAAATTTCTGTCATAGTAAGTAGACTTTTTAAAGTAAAGATTGCAATTAAAGGACGAATTTGTTTATCCTGTCTTTCATATGAATGAAATTAAATAAAACGGTGTAAAGTCTTGAGATTTATTACGTATGTTGGTTAAAGGAACTGCATTTAATTATGATTTAAAGGGAGACTTTGATTTTCAATGCAATAATTTATATAAGATATCTTATAAACTTTAGGAGATATCTTATAAATAGTTTTTATATAAGATATCTTATATACTTTAGAAGATATCTTAAAAAGTATATAAGATATCTTCTAAAGTTTATAAGATATCTTATAAAAACTGGATTATTTTTAACTATTAAATGATTGGATAATTTAATGCGTAAACTATAAATACAAATGTAGTTATGATAGTATTTTTATTACAGATATTTGAACCATACTGTTCGTATGTCATGTAGAAATAGAAGATTCCATATTGTAAATACAGGACCTATGTACCTCATAAATGGTAGGTTTTGTATTCTGTTTATATGTGTGTTTTGTTGCTTAACATTTGTCTTGAGCATGGCTATAATATTTGTTTTAATAAGCTTATTGTGTATGTTACTTCACGCTTTGCTTTATGTGTACTAGTTCAATGTTGTTATTAATTTGAATGGAATGATCAGTAAATGACTATCAGAAGAATATTTGGTAGAATACAACATGTTTAAGGTTAAAATGTGTAATTTGTGATGAGTACAATATTTCCCATGGTTAACATTCTATGTAAATAGATTTGTAAATAGATTTGTATGTAAATAACATGGAAAACCATTGTTGTCCAGTATGAAATATTTGAGTATTGTATTTTAGGCATTTTCACCTAGAATGAATAGAGTTATCTTTCTTTGTACTGATTATTTGTATTTGTATTGCAGGGTCATTTCATATATCACACAATAAAACGAATCCATTGATCCTGAGGTGTTTATTTTATTATACGACCAAAACAACCTGGTTACAGAACTAGAGTTGTTTACTGCATGAACAGACACTGGTTACACTTCGAAAGTGAGAGGCTCTCTAAAACTGATATAAAACAATTTGAAAAGCATGATAGTTCTACGCCTGACTCTTTTGCCGTAGGGAACTTTGAGACCAGGCAACCTTAGGCAATTGCATATCATTTGTACATAGTGTGGACCAAAGCTTTGCCGTAGGGATTTTTTTTTATGAATTAGAGTAGGGAGGTGTTAGAGTCACTCTACCACAACTTTAGACATCAATTCAAAAAGTTCCGTAACTTTACCCACATTGGCCTTTGGGGCATGGCAACCTTAGGAAATTGCATATTATTTGTTCATGGTGTGGACAAAAGTTTTGCCAGAGCAATTTTTTTTATGAATTAAAGAAGAGAGTTGGTAGGGTAACCCCATCCCAACTTTGGACCTCGATTAAAGCAGTTCTGTAACTTAACCACCTGGGCATTTGGGACTAAGCAACCTTTGGCAATTGCCTATCATTTGTACCTAGAGTGGGCAAAAGCTTTGACGTAGGGATTTTTTTAATAATTAAAGAAGGGAGGTTATAGGGTCACCATACCCCAACATTGGACCTCAATTAAAAAAAAATCTGTAATTTTACCTACCTGGGCCTTTGGGCACAGTCAACATAACTTCATAAGGCAATTGCATATATCATTTGTTCCTCGTGTGGACGAAAGCTTTGCCGTAGGGATTTTTTTATGAATTGAAAAAGGGAGGTTGTAGGGTCACCCTATCCAAACTTAGGACCTCAATAAAAAAAAAAAATCTGTACCCACCTGGGCCTTTGGGTCCAGTCAACCTTAGGCAATTGCATATCATTTGTTCCTAGTGTGGACAAAGGATTTGCCGAATGTTTTATATTATGTTTCATGAGAGTCTCTTGTTTCTGTATACAAGTATTTTCCTTAGTGTTCTTTGTTGCCTCTTTAGAAACACAACTAATAGCGACATGAAAATAACACTCACATTGACAAGGGAATGTATACCTGTTTTCAATTGTGCTATTTGCCAGCTCGTTTTTTGTTGTGAACTCGTATACTTAAAACAGCCAAAATTTACAACGTTCTATTTGGTTTTCAATTTTCCCACTATCTTATAAGAGTTGAAGGAAATGCATTTTTAAAAATATCACTCTTCATTTAAGTACATACATTGTTGCATAAAAACAAAAACTCAGCTATGTGTTATTTATATACAGTCTGAAGTAATAATGAGATAAAGTTTTTAAAACATTTATTAGATTTATAAACCATCCTGGATTTTTACCAAACTTGGACAGAAGCTCCTTAACAATCAAATGATAGTATCGAGAGGAAAAGTTTTAATAATTGTTCCCCATTTTTGTTGAGCCTGTGACTTTTGTCTCAAATTCGAGACATAATGATCCCACATTCTGTCGTCGTCGACAACAGTAAAAGTAGGCGAGACACTGGGTTCCGCGGAACCCCTTACGTTTTTTTTATCAAATTTATTTCAAGTTTTACTAATTCCATTGATAAGATTGGAATTGAAGTTTTGTTGCTCTTTACACTATTTAGTGAACATTTCTCACTACAATAAAGTATATTTTAGCTAACAACTGACAAAAAGGTTTCATGTGGGAAAATACACCGGTCTGAATATCACATTTTTCTTAATACAATACAAACATTAAAAGTGAATGCTCAAATTTGCATATTTAACATTGTTGTGCTGATATTTAGAGTAATTATCAATATTATAATGATATATACACAATATACCCTTTTATATGGATATTATCAAAAAAATCTTGTGTTTGCTTAACTCCAGTGGCAAATATTACATGCATGTTCAGGACAAGAACAATTTAACAATAACTACAAAAAGGTATGTTCTGTAATATATATAGTGTCATCCGGGATAAAAAAAAAAGTGTCACGGAAATTTTGACTGCTACTGGACATTGAAAATATATTAGATAGGGACAGAAACTTTGTCGTCTTACAGGCCACCGACGATCCCTCAAAGGGATGTTGGAATGCAGAGAGTGTGACACTCGCTATACACGAGGCATCCCCACTCTGACAGTTGTTGAAAATTATACATCCCGCACAGCCAAACGGACTTTTGGTAAGGGTTTATTGCCAGTTGAAGAAGACCACAGTGACAATATGTCTATTCCCACTTCACCATTGTATGCATTTTGTATATATAACATATGTAAGACTCAGATCGACGTCCGGTCTCAAATCGACGTCCGTGTCTCAAATCGACGTCCAAATCTGACGTCACAATAAAATAACATTCCAAATCGACGACAAATTTTATGTCTTCTTTTGGTTTCTCTAATCGACGTCCAATTTTAAGCTTCTCAAATCAACGTCCGTTTGGACACAAAATATAAAATCTGAACCGGCAAAAGCAGCTGAAACCGTTAGACTTTTAAACAAAATTGTGACAAATAAGATCTATCAAAGAAAAAAACCATTTATGTAAACAGGTAGTGAAATCAGTTTTTAAATTTTAGAGACTACATGAAAATAAGGAGATATGGTATGATTTTCAATGGGACAACTATCCAGCAGAGTTCAAATAAAGGGGATGTCAGCGTCGATTATAGGCATCCGTGCGGCTTTTAACAATGATAAAAGCCCATACCGTTAAAGGTTATAATAGGCCACGACATGAATAATGTAAACAATTCAAATTATAAAATTAACGGTCTTATTAATAAAAAAAAAACAATTCCGAAAAACAAAAATGACAGACATAAATCATCGAAAACCATTGCACTTCAGTCCCATAAAGAATATGTCGGGGTTAAACGTGTGTGCACACTTAACCTAGACCAGTGGTGTAACAGCACAACATAGAACATATACTGCCAATTTCTTGCGTATATGATTCACTCCAGGTGTAAAACTTAGACATTTGTTGAAAATATCTTACCGAGTCAGAATTATAATTCTCTCAAAACAATTAGCTGTACTTCTTTATTTTGTCAATTGTTGAAGGCTGAATAATGCCCTCTAGATGGCGTTTGGTCTCTTTGTCGTTGGGTTGCTTTTACCCTTAAATGCATGTCATTTATTAATAGGAATAGGAATGACACATTATCATGTAGATCGAGTGTATTAACTTTTCATCAAAATAAACATTTTAAAATATGCATGTTGCCTATTTCGGGTTGAAAAAAATCTATATGGAAAGTATCATGTATAAATGTTTGAAAGTTTAGTTGTCGTAAGAATCCAACAAAACATGTACATGTACAAATGTATAAGTGTAAATTAAGTCTAGTAATTTATTATTTATTGATATTGGACATCGATTATAAAAGACGACTACAATCAATCGGACGTCGGTTGTCACATTGGACGTCAATTGGAGTATCAAAATATTGGACGTCGATTTGAGAATGTGACGTCAGATTTGGACGTCGATTTGAGGAACGGACGTCGATTTGAGAAACAGACGTCGATTAGAGGACGGACGTCGATCTGAGTCTAACATATTAAAACTCACTTGCCCTTTTCCACCGAATGACTACGAACAGGAAATACAATGTATTAAGGTCATTAACAGTAGTGAAACTAGTGGAATATGTTTACCCTAACAAGCAGTTGCGAATTTAGAGGGGTGTTTCAGGGGTTGGAACCCCCCTTTTTTTTTTACGATCAATGCATTTGAATAGGACGGTCTCACTAATTAGCGACAACAACAATTTTAGCGACAACAAGCGTCAACAAGCGACAAGAAGCGACAACAAGAATTATTTTAGCGACAACAAGCGACAAAAAACTATTTAGCGACAAGAAAACATTTTTTTTTAATTAAATAAATTATTGCAATAAATATTAAAAGAATATGCAAAAGAAAATAATTTTAGCGACAAGAAAGTTAAAATTGATAGAAAAAAATGAAACATTATTTACATAATATTTTATCATCTATTATGAATAACAGCCAGTATTACGTTTAATTATTGTATTATGAGATTACTTTTCCCAAGGATTTGTATAGTACTATACAAATCCTTGCTTTTCCATTGTTCCATTGTTTAGAACATATTATTTATCTTATAATTTGTTTTTTAAAACAATGAATTATACTGTTAGAATCAAAATATTATATTCCATTATGCCCGCTCCATATATATCGCCATTCGTTTATTCATACTTTGACTTTGATGAAAACAGATACATACATTATCTCATGGGGGGGTAACTTCGATATTTTTTTGGTAGGGGTGTGCCATTTTTGTCTCAAAAAAACGTACCCATTTTAATATAACATTCACTGAAATTCAGTACCTATAGTTATATAAATATTTAAGAAAGAATGACATATACTTATATACAATATTTAAAATATGACCCATGCTTATATAAGCACTAACTCATCATCACTCATAATTCATAAATATACCATATATGAATTGACATCGTTTGGTGCACATATCAATAGCATATTTATATATGATATGTAGATCATACCCCAAATCAATATACAATTATCAAACGTAAATGCATTTTAATATAGGATGTCATTAAAAAGGAGGGTCATTTTTATATAAAATCTCGCAAAATTATGACCCATATTTTTGGCACATCCCCGTATACCCAATAATAGGAAGTTACCCCCCCCCCCCCCCCCGTGCATTATCTTATACATATTCTTCATATTTAAAAATAAAAAAAAGAAGCTCAATCTCTTTCTTCTTCACAAATGTTAAATTTCTTCAGCTACCAATATAATAAAACATTTTAATTGAGACATATCTGCTCGTATATTTAAAAAAAACCCATTAAATACAAATTTCTTTATATCTAATAAAAAAAAAATGTTTTCTTGTCGCTAAATAGTCTTCTTGTCGCTTCTTGTAGCTTGTTGACGCTTGTTGTCGCTTGTTGACGCTTGTTGTCGCTTCTTGACGCTTGTTGTCGCTAATTAGTGAGACCCGAATAGGACGTTAGAATCCCCTTTTATCGTGGGTTAGGACCACCTCTTTTAAATGGCTGGATCCGCCACTGTAACGGCGCTATGATCAGTAAACTAGCAACATTCTGGATAACGCCATCACAAGTAGAAAAGAAATGCAACACATTAAATTTATCTCTTCCTCCCCACTCGCCTTGTGCGAGTCGCCATCTGTCTGTCTGATCCTCCTACTTATCTAATTTACCACGATCTGGATGGTCACCTAAGATTGCCTTCAACTAAGTAAATTTCATTCGAATGTTCTTTGACTTTTCCTTAAAATTCAATGGAAGATTAAATCCATGTTATATCAATTTTCATTGGTAAAAAAAAAAAAAAAATCCGCGATCGCAAAAATAAATATGCGGTTGCGTTAATGTAAAGATATTTTTGCGATCGCGTTAATGGGTTTGTGCCATTGCATAATTATATTTATGCAATAAATAATAATGCAATTCCATAATTATGTATGCCATCGCATAAGGTATCGGGACTGTTCGCCTTAATAACATGTTCGCTCTAGGTCCGTTCGCTCTGAGTTCGTCCGCCCATAGAGTCCGTTCGCCCTATTATAAAAATATCAATATTCAGGGCATTGAAGTTGAATAAACTTATTCAGATATTTCTATGGTATATATATCATGTATATTCTTGAAATTTATGAAAACATTGAAATATTTAAAAGTTTATGGCTTGTTTATGATCATTAATTGTTCAATGACAAAATAATTCGGATCACTGATTATTGTGATACTTGTCTTTTCATGGATTAATAATAAAAACACACGTTTTGTTTAGATAAAATATTCAGCTTGAAATCAATAAAAACAATGATGTACAAACTATAAATTATGAAACCGACTTACAAGTTCGTTTATTTATACTCTAAGACTAGTCATACTGCATACATTCGTGATTGACTGAATACAATTATTTTGTTAACAAATATCAATAAAAATAAATAAATTCCAGTATTCTACTCTGCAAATCAAAGGGAAAATGATAAATTGATTGCGGCAATATAAATATTCTGTCAATTTTTC
Organism: Mytilus galloprovincialis; assembly: GCA_037788925.1. Lineage (NCBI taxonomy): Eukaryota > Metazoa > Mollusca > Bivalvia > Mytilida > Mytilidae > Mytilus > Mytilus galloprovincialis. Next base: position 20,921,937 of record CM075332.1, read on the forward strand.
AACAAACTTTAACATATTGTGTTCAAATACTTAAAACAATGCGACTAGACAACAATTTGAAAAAATAAATATCAGGGCGAATGGACCCTGGGCGAACAGGTATCAGGACGAACAGGTACTAGGGCGAACATAAATCAGGGCGAACGGACCCGGATTCATCGCATAAAAACATTTATGGCATCGCATAAATGAATTATGCGCGCATAATGGCATAAAAACACCATTGTGACACTATTCCCGCGCCATACGCCCCTGGGGTGAATGTTGGCTACATTCAATGGTCCTTTCGTTTGTTAGACGGCAGAGCTTTCAGAAGTTCAATTCTTTTGGTATGTAAAGCATAGCACAGTTTTCTATTTAAATACTCTACTTTGAAGCAGTTGTCCATACATTTGCATCTACAGCCACATGCGCATAATAATCTACTAGTATATTTATTATTAAGCTGGTTAGGTTAAAGCATTTATCACAGTTTTTAATGCTATGAAGAATGCAATACACAATCTTGAACAGGTGAGTCCCGCCTGTGACCTGACATGACCCCGGACTAGCTTGAAGTTTCCTATACCTGTGTGTATTGCACTTCGATAACTAACTGTATGTAAACTGTTTATTGTCGTAAAGTATGTTGACGGAACATTTGATTAACCCTGTAATACATAGGAAATGTAAAAGACATTTATCCGAGATTTAACGAAATAATCAAATGTTGGTCGTAGTAGTCGAGTCCGGATGGTGACCCCGGACTCGGTGTATTCTATGTTGGTAGACATCGATAGAGATATAAAACTTCACACATTATTTGATGGAAATTTATTCATTTAACTTTTTGCTTATCAAATTGTCATCGGAAAAATTAACAAAAGACTTTTGTCCGAGAATCAACGAAATGATACCAGACTCTTCTGACCAGTGCTCGATATTTTTTTTTACTGTTTACCGACATAATCGTGCAAACTAATTCATGACCTTTTGTTTAATCAAAGTTGACCTCATTTGAAATAAAAGGACCTGATTGGTTGTTTAATTCCTATTATGAGGTCACCTTGGGGCATGCTTGATTCACATGCTAAAAATATTTCAAATTTGATTACAACTTGACCAGTTCTCGATAATGTTATAAAAACTAAAAATAAAAATAAAATAAGAACTATGTCTATTTGATAAAATGAAAATTTTACTGATAATTGGCATTTAAATTTTACTGGAATGGTAATATATTAACAGAAATTCAGAGATTCTAAATTTGATCTAAACGTGAACTGTTTGGAAAACTATCTTTTTCCGTATAAAATGTTCACAGTTCATTATTCCTCACACTGCAAACAAACATTGCAGTACCATGGCTCATCAGTGATCATCAGTGACATATGAAACACCCAAATCGGAATATACATAAGGAACAAGCAAGTTTACCCTAAATATAGTTTTTCAAGTTTCAAGTTTTTATTAAATCAGGAAAATCAATACAAGTATAATGATGTCTTCCCCCACATTAACATGATATTACATCACATAAATAAATATATATTATGTATGACAAAATATCAAATCAAGGTTAAATGAATAAAATTACAAAGATTCAAAGCATAATTGTATGTAATGGCATATATTTTTTGTGTCATCAATATTTTGTGGGTTAAGTAAACTAATAATGGTTTCCATAACTTTTTCAGGGCACAGATCTTGTGAATTAAAATTTAGTTTATTAAATAGTTGTTTTCTATAATTTTCAAATTTTTTGCAATAAATAAGGAAATGTTTTTCATCTTCTATTTGATTGCAGTTAGAGCATATTCTGTTTTCTCTCTTAATTTTTGGTCTGAAATATCTACCCTTTTCAATCAAAAGAGGGTGGGAACTAATTCTTACTTTTGTAAGATTTCTTGTTATATTAGGAGAACATTTATAAGATAGATAATTTTGCAATTTAAATTTTTCTGAATAAATATTGGCATAGAAATGTAATTTATTGTCTTGTTCAATTGAACGTAATTTTTCTAGATTATGCAAAGTGTTATTAGAATGTTGGTTATTAATATTTTCCTTTAAGTTCTTTAAATTGAGATTATTGTCTGTTAAATTATATTTTTCAATAGAGTTAGAGATAAATTTGTGCCAAGATCTGTGTCCATCAGTATATAATGAATGATCTAATTTATATGTTTCACTAAGCAATCTGTCAGATTTACATAAAAACGGCGGTGGTCAAGTGAACATATAAAGGGGCTCTAGGGGGTCAAAACATGATGATACAAACGCCCAGGATTGAATATTACTGTAGGAACCACATCATTTGAATAGTAATTTATAATCGATCGGATCCATGTTGTTTCAAACTACTAAGTTAAGTTACGATAATGCGAAATGTACATTTCCTGTAAAGCCCCTTTTAAGGTATACCTAAAAGCAAAAAATATTTTAATTCAAAAGTGTTTTATTTTCATTAAAAAAAAATCATTTTTGTAGGCTGTTATCGAGCACTGGTCAGGGGAGTCTAGGCGAGTCCGGACCGTGACCTGAAATAACCCCGGACTGGGAGTATACGAGTTATATACAGATACTATAGGGGCCATTTTAGGACCTTACGTAGTCCAAATAATTATGACGTCTTGAAAGGGTATGATATTTTTTTTCTTTGACGCCTTTCTTCGACGTAAATTAAAAAAATTATAGCCTTTCAAGACGTCATAATTATTTCGACGTAAGGCGTCAAAGAAAAAAAATTGTCATAGCCTTTCAAGACGTCATATTTATTTGGACTAGACCTTACGGAACCTACTGCTTTGAACAATAAGACATATTTTTTTTTACAATATATGAATATAGGTTACAATGTACATACACATTACTCTGCATTTTATACCTAGTCATTAAATAGAATAACTAATAATTTAACCAAATACCTGTTGCTGTTGTTATGACAAAAGTTTAGTTCTCTTTCACCGTTTGTTCAATGTCAACCAACCAGGAAGTTATTTAGGACATGTCTATACCTGATTCAACTTATCAGTAAATATTTAAATCACAGAGAAAATAACTGACCCAAATAATAAAAGTTAAAAATAATTTTTTATCATTTGAATGACATCCATGACATCAGTTGGATTTAAATTTTTTATTAGAGGAAATTTGTTTTGTTATCCTAATTGTTTCTAAAAAGGGAAACATTCTTTTGAAAAATCTGGATGTATTTTGTTTCCTTTTTATAAGATGACAAAATATTAGCTATTTTCTATTAAAGTGTTTTGTTAGTCCTATAACCATGATAACATATGAACTCAGGGGCATTATTTACTATTTCTATTTACTATTTCTGATAAAAAAAATTAAATCAATGTGTCAACGCATAAAAAAAAAGAAAAGAAAAGAAAAAAACAGTATAAAAAAATTGAAGTCATCGGATTTGCTCTGCCTGAGACAAAAGTCATTGTAAGCAAGCCAAGGGATTAATATCGGGAGGCGCCATAAATTATTTGTATAAAGCTAAATATTTTAGAATGTAGAAGACCTGGATGCTTTATACATTGTATGCAGATTCCGTATATTACAAAGATTATGTCTTTCGTTTGTCCATTGTCCTTGACCTCATTTTCAAGATTCAGTGACTGCTTGAAATATCAGTGATTAAGGTTAAAGTTACATGACTAGGTAAACTATATGTGGTGTATGGATTGATTTTATATTAAAAAAAAGTGTGATAGTTTATGGTCATTGTAAAGGGTCTTGCTCCTTCAGGGGCACATCCAGCCATTTAAAAAAAGGGGTTGGGGTTCCAACTTTATGCCCCCATTCAAATGCATTGATAGTCCAAAAAAGGGGGGTTCCAACTCCAGGACCCCCCACACTAGATCTACCACTGATCTGGTTAGATGACACCATACTGCTTGATGTATGGATCAACTAAAGTTGTTTATTATTTCTTTGTATTGGTAGGTCAGACAAGTGGAGATGACACACAGACACCTGTTTCAGAAAAAAAAATATTCCTATATAACTTATTTTAAGGTATATAGGGGGAAAAAATTCTGAGACAAGTGCCTGTGAGATGACACCAAACTGCTTGATGCATGGATCAACTAAAGTTGTTTATTATTTCTTTGTAGGTCAGACAAGTGGATTGGGTGGACACAGTATGACCAAGACACTACAAAGATTATCAGACAGGATCCACTAACATAATTGACAAGATGAAACACCCAAAAGTTCAAAAGTAGGTATAAATTGGAGGTAGTCCAGAAAATCAAGCTGTCTGCTGTGGGTATTTTTCGATTTTGACTTTTTTTTATCACACATTCCAGAAAAAAAATTAAAATAGCCTTGCCAGACGTCATAATTATTTGGACTAAATTTGAGACAGATTTTCTACTATCAAGAATGAAGTATATGACACTAATTCATCTAGTGTTCTGATGAACGGCTAGACTAGCTGCTCTGTGGTGTTGCATTTTACCGTAAAGGCATTACAATGTTATTTATAGCGACAAAAAGAGAAGTGGGATTTCGAGCATTACAAAAAAGATTATCATTTGGGACATCACGTTTTGAATTTTCCTGACAGTTTTAATTTAGTATATTTCATCATAGTCTAGATATAAGAAGATGTGGAATGAGTGCCAATGCGACACCTCTCCATCCAAGTCACAGTTTATAAAAGTAAACCATTATAGGTCAAAATACATGTATAAGTTTGTGATTAGGTCAGTTCAAGGGGGAACCATTAGTGGTAGGCCAATGCTGATTGGTATACAGTTGCATAAGCATTAGAACGGGCGCATTTCATTTGCGCCAATTTTTAAAAAATCAAACCTTTCATTTGCGCCACAAGGTTATATATCATTTGCGCCAAAAAAAAAACAACCTTCATTTGCGCCATTTTACAGGTATGACAGGTAATATAACGGAAAAGTTAAATATTATTTACGATTTATTTAGCAGATGCATAAAATTTGCTGATTATGTTTTGGAAACTTATATAAGCCCGGAATCTAGATATCCACCGTCATTTTGGGCTGCTACACCCACTGCTAATTTTAAACGAACCAACAATGGACCGGAGTCATTCCATGCACATTTTAATGAACAATTTTATTCAAAACATCCAAACATGTTTATTTATGTTGACGTTGTAAAGAAGATTCAGGCTACAACATACATCAAAATCCGATCTATGGACACACCGGCTGCAGTTCGACGATGGGAGAAAGAGAAAACTGACTATCTTATGGAGAAACATGGCATGTACCTAAGAGGGGAAATTTCAAGGCATGACTACATCAAGACCGTTGCATATAAATTTTGTGCCAGAACAGACTTGTAACTTTACTATAGTGCTAACAAATGTCTCAGTAATGTTCTCCAGTGTATAGTGCTTTCTTTTCTGTTTTTATCAAGGTTTTAACATTACTTTAATGATTTTACCAAGGTTTTATTCAGGTTTTAACATTACTTGTATGATTTTATCGAGGTTTTAGCATGACTTGTATGATTTTATCGAGGTTTTAGCATAACTTGTATGATGTTTTATACTGTTATCGAGGTTTTAGCATAACTTGTATGATGTTTTATACTCTTATTACATGTATTTCTGAGGAGTATGTTTCTTCATTATTAAAAGACTTTTTGAAAATGTTTATGTTTTATACTATTATTACCTGTATTTACCTGTATTTACCTGTACTCACCTGTAATATTGGCGCAAATGAAAGATTTAGTTTTTGGCGCAAATGAAATATGGTTTGTGGCGCAAATGAAAGATTTTTTTGGCGCAAATGAAATGCCAATTGGCGCAAATGAAAAGCACCGCATTAGAACATCTTAGTTCCATGGCTATTATTTGGCCATGCCCTCTCAGTCATGGTCTATTGACTTTGAATCTTTTGCTTAGTTTTCATGTATTAGTTTGTGATTAGATTAGTTTAAAATGAAATGCTAATGTTAAGTGAATGATATTTGGTATGCATTTTTTTGGCATTTGCAAGTATCATTTCCATGGGGATCATATAGCCCCAACCCCTCATCATTGTTCATTGACTGAAACTTTAACATACGGTAAACAAGTTTGTGTTTAGGGTTGGTTAAAGGAAACAGCTTACGATAAGTCAATGGTTTTTGGTATGCAGTTGTATTGGCATTGGCATATCTTCATTTCTATGGAGATTGTGTAGCCATGTACCTTCAGTCATGGTTTATCGACTTTGATTATTCGCAAAACTTACATGTTAGAGTATTGCAATGCTATTATAATTTCAACATTTGCAATATTAAAATAACAAGGTGGGACATACGTCTGTGATAACATTTTATATTATATATATTAACATTTTTTATCATGATTTTAGGTATTGTTTAATGAGTGTGACGGGATGTCATACAGATTTCCATGTAGACTTAGGCGGTACATCTGTATGGTATCATATACTACACGGGAAAAAAGTAAGTGCTGGTTATATAGATCTAAGAAGATGTAGTATGAGTGCCAATGAGACATCTCTCAATCCGAGTGACAATTTGTAAAGGTAAATCAATATAGGTCAATGTACCGTCTTCAACAGTCAACACGGAACCTTGGTTCACACTAATCAGCAAGTTATAAAGGGTACCAACATGATGTGTAAAACCATTCAAACAGGAAAACCAACGGTCTAATCTACACAAAAAATGAGAAACACTTATGAACCACATTAACACACAACAACTACTGAACACCAGATTACTGACTTAGGACCAGTGCAAACAAATGCAGCAAGTTTAAACGTTTTAATAGGTACCAATCTTATGCTTTATCTAGATACATAATATTCATAATATTGTGAATTAAAAAAAAGTCTGTTTTCACTTGAAAGGCCATGACCAGTGTTATAATATAGGGTTATTGCTAGTCCAAATAATTATGACATCTTGAAAGGCTATTATAATTTTTTTCTTTGACGCCTTACTTCGAAGTAAAACGTCAAAGAAAAAAATTATAATAGCCTTTCAAGACGTCATAATTATTTGGACTAGGATATTGCATGAATATTGGGGAATATTGTCCCGAGTAGAATTTTATATTGCACGAGCTTGCGAGTGCAATATATGTTCTACGAGGGACAATATTCCCCAATATTCATGCAATAACCCTTTTATTAACATACTATATAGTAAAATATCTTTTATGTTCTACGAGGGACAATATTCCCCAATATTCATGCAATAACCCTTTTATCAACATACTATATAGTAAAATATCTTTTATGTTCTACGAAGGACAATATTCCCCAATATTCATGCAATAACCCTTTTATTAACATACTATATAGTAAAATATCTTTTCTATCGATCATCGCTGTGGGAAGTCGTCAAGAACACAGTATTATTCTATTTAGGGGGTTCACTCTATACACGCAAATTTTTATTAGTCTTCACTTCAAGGTTAATCAAACAAATTCATTTAATAATTGATTTTTACATTTTTTTTAACTTTACACCGAGCTCATGCGGGTCTTATATCTGATCTTATTGCTGTGTCCACAATTGTTATTCTACATATTTCACCTGTTTCAGTGTGGACAATTCCACGTTTATATCACATGATATTTCCGAGGGAAATTCTTCTATGGAGACCGTACGAATGGATGTAAATTTGGATTAATGCATATCCATATGTATTGTGAAATATATTGTTCTCTGTGTATATATTTTTGATAAATTGATGATCACATTTTCTACAACATAGTTAGATGTCAGGTTTGTACACATTTAGTCCCTATTTAGTCTCTACTGTAGTCTATAATTCAAACTGAAGCCAGTGAACTGGTAAAGGGATACATGTGCTGCATGAACCCATCACATTTCAGGACATTTCAACCAACAAAAAACTATTGAATATTTTATCAGCTGACATATCTATTTTTATTTCATCTAATGTCAGTCATATCAACTGATAGCCCAAATAATTATGACATCTTGAAAGGCTATTATATTTTTTTTCTTTGACGCCTTACTTCGACAGGAAGAAATAGCCTTCCAAGACATCATAATTATTTGGACTAACCAACTGACAAAATCAGCGGAAACCGTGTATTCGTGAATTCTATGTCTTTCACCTGCTATGGACGATTCTCTATAACATTGTATTTTAGGGGTTGTTTACATTTTGAGTCGTATGATAAATGTATGTTAGACGATTCCATATAACATTGTATTTTAGGGGTTGTTTACATTTTGAGTTGTATGATACAGTATGTTTGTATGTGTTTTTTAATGAACACAGCTCAATTTTATGATACTTTATATCCCAATTGACTCATGGCATTTACGTGGGAATTCCGCAAATACCATACTGCCATATCAAATTTACCAATAACAAAACAAATATATACATGTACATGTATAGTCATAGAAGTTTGAAATTCTAGTAATGACGGTGTAAAGATATAACAAACTCTACTATCACAGTAGAATCAAGAAATAAGGAGGTACACCCGAAGGTACACCCCCAACCCATCCTTATTTTTATCTAGAAAAGGACAGGGAGGGGTGTAAGGTCGTTCTACGTTGACGAATTTCATTTATATTCACATTGATAAATTACATGCGAGTATATGTCAATGAGGACCCAATGACAAAGAAAACAAAACGACATATAGGACATATAGAGGGCAACAATCAGTCTTCAACAATGGACAAAATAAAGATGTAAAGCTAACTGTTTTGAGAGTATTATAATTTGGACTTCGTTAGATATTTTTCAACAAATTTATAGTTTTATTTTGTTGTCAACATATTGACCTAGAACTGTCTTTACATCTCTCTCAGACAATCGAAGTTTCAGTTGGTATAACATGTATAAATCTTTTCAGTCCCAATTTGCAGTGTTGTTCATTTGTTTTGGACATTTCTATATATAATGCAGCATGTCAGGCCAAATATCTCGGCGTTTGGATCTTTGCATATGGCCATAAACCTGACGTCAATTCGAGAAGCTAAAAATTGGACGTCTATTAGAGAGGCCAAAAAATTGATGTCGATTGACCCTGAACAAAAATGTATAGATGTACCGATTCATTTCAATAGTCTGTTCTCAGATGCCTGAGATACACTTCAATATTTGTGGAATCATCTTTTAGAAAAGTTGTTCTTATGGTAATGACCCCCCACCCCCCACCCTTTATTTAAGTTAAAAAGACTACATCTGTTTACCCTTATTTTAAAGCAGCAAGATTTTGATTCGGTTTCCATGTATTTGTGTCTTATATGAAGGAGGTTATAGGTCATGTTTTCCTAAACATCTTATTGCTATTTGTCTGCCATGACTGGACATTACCCAGGTTCCTGTAAAATTTTGACTTCACAATACAAAATAACTGATGCCACAATGGAAACAGGATAATTATGAAGTGGGACAGATTATCTGGTCAGCTGACAATAGTAAGTGATATTAGGTGACTTGAATCTAAGGGTCATTTGCTTAAATCAGTTCCAATAATGCATTGGACATACACAAAATGTAAGGTTATTCTGTTGATCAAGTGACAATTTTTATATGACAACAAATTTTTTAGTTCACCTGGCCCAAAGGGCTAAGTGAGCTTTTCCCATCACTTTGCGTCCGTCGTCGTCGTTAACTTTTACAAAAATCTTCTCCTCTGAAACTACTGGGCCAAATTAAACCAAACTTGGCCACAATCATCATTGGGGTATCTAGTTTAAAAAATGTGTCCGTGCCCCGGCCAACCAACCAAGATGGCCGCCATGGCTAAAAATAGAACATAGGGGTAAAATGCAGTTTTTGGCTTATAACTCAAAAACAAAAGCATACTTGATACTCGACAAAAAGAAATCCTCATTGTAAAGGGTCTTGCTCCTTCAGGGGCACATCCAGCCATTTAAGAAAAGGGGTTATGGTTCCAACTATATGCCCCCATTCAAATGCATTGATCGTCCAAAAAGTGGGGTTCCAACTCCAGGACCCCCACTAGATCTACCACTGATCTGGTTAGATGACACCACTTGATGTATGGATCAACTAAAGTTGTTTATTATTTCTTTGTATTGGTAGGTCAGACAAGTGGAGATGACACACAGCCACCTGTTTCAGAAAAAAAATATTCCTATATAAGTTATTTTAAGGTATATAGGGGGGGAAAATTCTGAGACAAGTGCCTGTGAGATGACACCAAACTGCTTGATGCATGGATCAACTAAAGTTGTTTATTATTTCTTTGTAGGTCAGACAAGTGGATTGGGTGGACACAGTATGGCCAAGACACTACAAAGATTGTCAGACAGAATCCACTAACATAATTGACAAGATGAAACACCCAAAAGTTCAAAAGTAGGTATAAATTGGAGGTAGTCCAGAAAATCAAGCTGTCTGCTGTGGGTATTTTTCGATTTTGACTTTTTTTGATCCCACATTCCAGAAAAAAAATTAAAATAGCCTTGCCAGACGTCATAATTATTTGGACTAAATTTGAGGCAGATTTTCTACTATCAAGAATGAAGTATATGACACTAATTCATCTAGTGTTCTGATGAACGGCTAGACTAGCTGCTCTGTGGTGTTGCATTTTACCGTAAAGGCATTACAATTTTATTTATAGCGACAAAAAGAGAAGTGGGATTTCGAGCATTACAAAAAAGATTATCATTTGGGACATCAGGTTTTGAATTTTCCTCAAAGTTTTAATTTAGTATATTTCATCATAGTCTAGATATAAGAAGATGTGGAATGAGTGCCAATGAGACACCTCTCCATCCAAGTCACAGTTTATAAAAGTAAACCATTATAGGTCAAAATACATGTATAAGTTTGTGATTAGGTCAGTTCAAGGGGGAACCATTAGTGGTAGGCCAATGCTGATTGGTATACAGTTGCATAAGCATTAGAACATCTTAGTTCCATGGCTATTATTTGGCCTTGCCCTCTCAGTCATGGTCTATTGACTTTGAATCTTTTGCTTAGTTTTCATGTATTAGTTTGTGATTAGATTAGTTTAAAATGAAATGCTAATGTTAAGTGAATGATATTTGGTATGCATTTTTTTGGCATTTGCAAGTATCATTTCCATGGGGATCATATAGCCCCAACCCCTCATCATTGTTCATTGACTGAAACTTTAACATAGTAAACAAGTTTGTGTTTAGGGTTGGTTAAAGGAAACAGCTTACGATAAGTCAATGGTTTTTGGTATGCAGTTGTATTGACATTGGCATATCTTCATTTCTATGGAGATTGTGTAGCCATGTACCTTCAGTCATGGTTTATCGACTTTGATTATTCGCAAAACTTACATGTTAGAGTATTGCAATGCTATTATAATTTCAACATTTGCAATATTAAAATAACAAGGTGGGACATACGTCTGTGATAACATTTTATATTATATATATTAACATTTTTTATCATGATTTTAGGTATTGTTTAATGAGTGTGACGGGATGTCATACAGATTTCCATGTAGACTTAGGCGGTACATCTGTATGGTATCATATACTACACGGGAAAAAAGTAAGTGCTGGTTATATAGATCTAAGAAGATGTAGTATGAGTGCCAATGAGACATCTCTCAATCCGAGTGACAATTTGTAAAGGTAAATCAATATAGGTCAATGTACCGTCTTCAACAGTCAACACGGAACCTTGGTTCACACTAATCAGCAAGTTATAAAGGGTACCAACATGATGTGTAAAACCATTCAAACAGGAAAACCAACGGTCTAATCTACACAAAAAATGAGAAACACTTATGAACCACATTAACACACAACAACTACTGAACACCAGATTACTGACTTAGGACCAGTGCAAACAAATGCAGCAGGTTTAAACGTTTTAATAGGTACCAATCTTATGCTTTATCTAGATACATAATATTCATAATATTGTGAATTAAAAAAAAGTCTGTTTTCACTTGAAAGGCCATGACCAGTGTTATAATATAGGGTTATTGCTAGTCCAAATAATTATGACATCTTGAAAGGCTATTATAATTTTTTTCTTTGACGCCTTACTTTGAAGTAAGGCGTCAAAGAAAAAAAATATAATAGCCTTTCAAGACGTCATAATTATTTGGACTAGGTTATTGCATGAATATTGGGGAATATTGTCCCGAGTAGAATTTTATATTGCACGAGCTTGCGAGTGCAATATATGTTCTACGAGGGACAATATTCCCCAATATTCATGCAATAACCCTTTTATTAACATACCATATAGTAAAATATCTTTTATGTTCTACGAGGGACAATATTCCCCAATATTCATGCAATAACCCTTTTATTAACATACTATATAGTAAAATATCTTTTATGTTCTACGAAGGACAATATTCCCCAATATTCATGCAATAACCCTTTTATTAACATACTATATAGTAAAATATCTTTGCTATCAATCATCGCGGTGGGAAGTCGTCAAGAACACAGTATTATTTTATTTAGGGGGTTCACTCTATACACGCAAATTTTTATTAGTCTTCACTTCAAGGTTAATCGAACAAATTCATTTAATAATTGATTTTTACATTTTTTTTAACTTTACACCGAGCTCATGAGGGCCTTTTATCTGATCTCATTGCTGTGTCCACAATTGTTATTCTACATATTTGACCTGTATCAGTGTGGACAATTCCACGTTTATATCACATGATATTTCCGCGGGAAATTCCTCTATGGAGACCGTACGAATGGATGTAAATTTGGATTAATGCATATCCATATGTATTGTGAAATATATTGTTCTCTGTGTATATATTTTTGATAAATTGATGATCACATTTTCTACAACATAGTTAGATGTCAGGTTTGTACACATTTAGTCCCCATTTAGTCTCTACTGTAGTCTATAATTCAAAACTGAAGCCAGTGAACTGGTAAAGGGATACATGTGCTGCATAAACCCATCACATTTCAGGACATTTCAACCAACAAAAAACTATTGAATATTTTATCAGCTGACATATCTATTTTTATTTCATCTAATGTCAGTCATATCAACTGATAGTCCAAATAATTATGACATCTTGAAAGGCTATTATATTTTTTTTCTTTGACGCCTTACTTGATCTTACTTCGACAGGAAGAAATAGCCTTCCAAGACATCATAATTATTTGGACTAACCAACTGACAAAATCAGCGGAAACCGTGTATTCGTGAATTCTATGTCTTTCACCTGCTATGGACGATTCTCTATAACATTGTATTTTAGGGGTTGTTTACATTTTGAGTCGTATGATAAATGTATGTTGGACGATTCCATATAACATTGTATTTTAGGGGTTGTTTACATTTTGAGTTGTATGATACAGTATGTTTGTATGTGTTTTTTAATGAACACAGCTCAATTTTATGATACTTTATATCCTAATTGACTCATGGCATTTACGTGGGAATTCCGCAAATACCATACTGCCATATCAAATTTACCAATAACAAAACAAATATATACATGTACATGTATAGTCATAGAAGTTTGAAATTCTAGTAATGACGGTGTAAAGATATAACAAACTCTACTATCACAGTAAAATCAAGAAATAAGGAGGTACACCCGAAGGTACACCCCCAACCCATCCTTATTTTTATCTAGAAAAGGACAGGGAGGGGTGTATGGTCGTTCTACGTTGACGAATTTCATTTATATTCACATTGATAAATTACATGCGAGTATATGTCAATGAGGACCCAATGACAAAGAAAACAAAACGACATATAGGACATATGGGCGTTTTTCAATAAAAACGTATTTTCTTGTCCTAGCCACTTTAAAAAAATGTGTTTGATCTTTGCAAGTAATTGTTTGTGCAGTCAGTACATTGAATTAGATTTAACATTTTTAAGCAAAGAAACAGTTTATTTTTTAGAGGGATTGATAAGATATTGACTCCTGAATGGTCCAAAACAACCAAAATGTCATGTCCCTAGACCGCCTGTTCAACATTCATACTCTAAAATATCGTAAAAAAATGAAGAAATTAATGGTTTTTTTACTTTACATAAGTTCTTTAATAATTCAAAAGTATGGTCAGAGCCAACATATTCTAATAAACAGCTTTCAATATAGGTTTTTTTAATTTCAGAAGGTGTGTCCCTCACAAATTGTCCACTACGAAACGAAGTCATTAAATTTGCCAATAAACAGTTTTATAAAATCAATGTAATTTTTGTTTGCAAGAGATATAAACATTAGGGTGTTACAAAAGAAGTGATGCTTTTATAACGGCAATTAAATTGTTGGTAAGAAAAATTGAGCACATCAAATGGACCAGAGTGATACCGTATTTTTGATAATGTCCCCTACGAAACGGGTCAAATCTCCTTCAGTATCTGGTTTTAAAATTATGAAAAAAATATCAGTGTACAGCTTGATAAATGCTTTGATGAATACAATCAGTCTTGTTACTATTGCAATATAGGGATTGTGGGGAAAAAATAAAGCATGCGAATACGTCCCTTACGAAACGGTCCCCTACGAAACAAGTATGGGAGAAAAAAGTTTCGTAGTGGACACTACCACTACCATGGAGTCTTTTTTAAATCTTTTTTCAATTATATTCGTGCAAAACAAATAACAAGGGTTAGTTTCATGTAATTTTTGTTATGTTTTTATTAACATATAATAGGGTTGATGTTAACTACGAAACTTTTTGTCCACTACGAAACGGTTTTGTCCACTACGAAACGCATCAAATGTCCACTACGTAACATGAGTTGAACCTTCATATGTGAAGTACTGTCTAATCTGTATCGATAAAAATGATTTTCTTATTCAGAAAAAAAAATGATATTTTTCTAGTATTTAAAGTAAACAAACTGGAATGTCTATAGGAAACATTTAAAATTGCAAAAAATACGTGTGTGTTTAGAAGAAGTTTCGTAGGGGACAAAAGTCCCCTACGAAACAGTACACAAATTATGAAAATAATATCATTTTAAAGAATATTTAAGATTGCACTTCTTGTTTACAAACAGGTCTGTTATAGAGGTATTCAAAATAACTTTTGAAATTAAATTTAAGACAAGTTGATTTTCCATTTTTTTTAGGTCTGAAAGTTACGCTTTTATTGAAAAACGCCCATATAGAGGGCAACAATCAGTCTTCAACAATGGACAAAATAAAGATGTAAAGCTAACTGTTTTGAGAGTATTATAATTTGGACTTCGTTAGATATTTTTCAACAAATTTATAGTTTTATTTTGTTGTCAACATATTGACCTAAAACTGTCTTTACATCTCTCTCAGACAATCGAAGTTTCAGTTGGTATAACATGTATAAATCTTTTCAGTCCCAATTTGCAGTGTTGTTCATTTGTTTTGGACATTTCTATATATAATGCAGCATGTCAGGCCAAACATCTCGGCGTTTGGATCTCTGCATATGGCCATAAACCTGACGTCACTTCGAGAAGCTAAAAATTGGACGTCTATTAGAGAGGCCAAAAAATTGATGTCGATTGACCCTGAACAAAAATGTATAGATGTACCGATTCATTTCAATAGTCTGTTCTCAGATGCCTGAGATACACTTCAATATTTGTTCATTGAAAATACAATGAATATTTGTGGAATCATCTTTTAGAAAAGTTGTTCTTATGGTAATGACCCCCCACCCCACCCTTTATTTAAGTTAAAAAGACTACATCTTTTTACCCTTATTTTAAAGCAGCAAGATTTTGATTCGGTTTCCATGTATTTGTGTCTTATATGAAGGAGGTTATAGGTCATGTTTTCCTAAACATCTTATTGCTATTTGTCTGCCATGACTGGACATTACCCAGGTTCCTGTAAAATTTTGACTTCACAATACAAAATAACTGATGCCACAATGGAAACAGGATAATTATGAAGTGGGACAGATTATCTGGTCAGCTGACAATAGTAAGTGATATTAGGTGACTTGAATCTAACGGTCATTTGCTTAAATCAGTTCCAATAATGCATTGGACATACACAAAATGTAAGGTTTTTCTGTTGGTCAAGTGACAATTTTTATACGACAACAAATTGTTTAGCTCACCTGGCCAAGTGAGCTTTTCCCATCACTTTTGCGTCCGTCGTCGTCGTTAACTTTTACAAAAATCTTCTCCTCTGAAACTACTGGGCCAAATTAAACCAAACTTGACCACAATCATCATTGGGGTATCTAGTTTAAAAAATGTGTCCGGTGCCCCGGCCAACCAACCAAGATCTATCTGCCCTGAAATTTTCAGATGAATCGGACATTCCGTTGTTGGGTTGCTGCCCCTGAATTGGTAATTTTAAGGAAATTTTGCTGTTTTTGGTTATTACCTTGAATATTATTATAGATAGAGATAAACTGTAAACAGCAATTATGTTCAGCAAAGAAGGATTTACAAATAAGTCAACGTGACCGAAAGGATTAGTTGACCCCTTTAGGAGTTATTGCCCTTTATTGTCAATTTTAAACCATTTTTCATAAATCTTGGTTATCTTTTACAAAAATCTTCTCCTCTGAAACTACTGGGCCAAATTAATCAAAACTTGGCCACAATCATCTTTGGGGTATCTTGTTTAAAATATATGTCCGGTGACCTGGCCATCAAATCAAGATGGCCGCCACAGCTAAAATAGAACATAGGGGTAAAATGCAGTTTTTGGCTTATAACTCAAAAACCGAAGCATTTAGAGCAAATCTGACATGGGGTAAAATTGTTTATCAGGTCAAGATCTATCTGCCTTGAAATTTTTAGATGAATCAGACAACCTGTTGTTGGGTTGCTGCCCCATAATTGGTAATTTTAAGGAAATTTTGCTTATTTTGGTTATTATCTTGAATATTATTATAGATAGAGATAAACTGTAAACAGCAATAATGTTCAGCAAAGTAAGATTTACAAATAAGTCAAAATGACTGAAATGGTCAATTGACCCCCTAAGGAGTTATTGTCCTTTATAGTCAATTATTAACAATTTTCATAAAATTTGTAAATTTTTATTAACATTTTCCACTGAAACTACTGGGCCAAGTTCATTATAGATAGAGATAATTGTAAGCAGCAAGACTGTTTAGGCCAAATAAAAATATACTAGAACACACCCGCGAAATCACGGGCATTCAGAGCGTAGTTTATAGTATGTAAAGTGTTGTTGGAAGAATTATGTAAAATATTGAATGACTGGAGAATTTCAGCAAAAGTATCATAAGTCAAAGGTTATTGGGGACAGGAAAATGTGTTTTTTTTTTATCCCTCCTCCTTTATTTCCAAAATTCCCAATTTTGGTTTTCTATCAATTTCAATATGAACATAATACATTTAGTGGGGAATTTCAGCAAAAGTATCATAAGTCATAGGTTATTGGGGACAGGAAAATGTTTTTTTGTATCCCTCCTCCTTTATTTCCAAAATTCCCAATTTTTGGTTTTCTATCAATTTCAATATGAACATAATACATTGAGTATGTTATGAACATTTAAGTAAGGAGCCTGTAATTCAGTGGTTGTGGTTTGTTTATGTGTTACATATTTGTATTTCGTTCATTTTTTGTACATCAATAAGGCCGCTAGTTTTCTGGTTTGGATTATGTTACCTTGTCAGTTCAGAGTCTTTTAAAGCTGATTATGCGGGATGGGCTTTGCTCATTGTTGAAGGTCGTACGGTGAACTATAGTTGTTAATTTCTGTATCATTTTGGTCTCTTGTGGAGAGTTGTCTCAACATGGCTATCATACCATATCTTCTTTTTTTGTAATCAACGAATTTTGTAAAAGATTTAATAATTGGAGAATTTCAGAAAAGGTATCAAAAGTTCACATGAATAATTTTAGCGCTTATATAAATCTGTATATTATGAACATTCATTAATTACTATATAAATATAGTGTATTTACTTTCAATTTTAAGTTTACTAATCGATCCATGGTGGTCATTGATATAGTATACAGACCCTCTCTAATTAATAAACTATGTGACCGCCGTGGATAGTAAACTTGAAAATCATAGCAGATAGAATTCTTAAAATACATTATACAGAAAAACGCAAACCGGAAGTCTAATCAGACTTAAAATTTCGTCCAATGACGGGACAATATCCGGATGCCTTTTTTCTCGTTTTTCTCCCAAAATAACTCAATCTGAATAATCATGAATGGATGACAAATGCGACTATGCACTGTACCTATAGGACACAGAGGCGTGTTGATTAATTTATTGTGGTAAGAAGAGAAGCGACACCAAAAATGAGGTCTTCTCGTTTAATAGTATAGATGTGTGGTTCCAGTAACCCTACCGTCCCTACTTTTTCGGCTAAAAAAAATAGGCTACCCTAAAGATTTTATTGTCATTTTTCATTAAGCACTGTTCAAGTCAGAATGTTGCTCCCATGGACTCAATGTAAAAAAAAAACCATAAAATAAAAAAAAATCCCTACCTACCTACCCTACATGCCCTAATTTATTTTCAGATGTAACTGGAACCACACATACTTTTTTAGTTGGCCTTAGTAAAGTAAGATGTACAAACACATAACCATCACCAAAACACAATTTTGTCATGAATCCATCTGCTTCCTTTGTTTAATATTCACATACAATGTAGACCGAGGTGAGCGACACAGGCTCTTTAGAGCCTTTAGTTTTATAATGGTATTATGTTGTCGTCGTCTCTTTGTCCGAAGACACATTTAGTTTCCAGACAATAACTTTAGTTTTAGTGAATGGATTTTTAAAAATTTAAAACAGGAGGTTCAATACCACAAAAGGAAGGTTGGTATTGATATTGGGGGCTGGGTCCCAATAGTTAAGGAATTACGCCCAAAAAATGGCCTGAATAAGCATTTTTCTTGGTTTTCGCACAATAACTTAAGTATAAGTGAATAGAAATCAATGAAATTCAAACACAAGGTTAATGATCACAATAAGAAGGTTAGGATTGATTTTTGGAGTTTTGGTCTGAACAGTTGAGGAATTAAGGGCCCTAAAACTGAAAGGGCCCCAATAAGCATTTTTCTTGGTTTTCGCACAATAACTTTACTGCAAATGAATAGAAATCAATGACATTTAAACACAAGGTTAATAACCTCAAAGGAAGGTTGGAATTGATTTTGGGAGTTTTGGTCCCAACAGTGTAGGAAATAAGAGGCCAAAAGGGTTCAAAATTAAACTTTGTTTAATTTCATTAAAAATTTAATTATTGGTGTTCCTTGAAATGCTGAATCTAACAGTGTATTTAGAATCTTGATATTTATTTATTTTTAAATTGGTCTATGTCATTAAGGTCTAAAGGGTTCAAAACTGAACTTAATTAGATTTCTTCAAAAATTGAATTCTTGGGGTTCCCCAACTGATCCGGGTTCGACCTCTGCTGTGTATAAAGCTGCACCATGTAACGGAGCATCTGGTTGTAATATGTATAACAATCAAACATCAACCCACACCAAACTGAATGTAATTGAAAGACATCTAGAGGTCAATATACAGTCTGGAACAGAAGACAAAAAAAAAGAAAAATATAGCAAATTTAGGAAAATTTATATTATTACATGTACATGCATTTGAAATATTTAAGATATATTGTTTCAATTTTTTTAGTTTTAGGTTCCACCTAGCTACCATTTTAGAAAACTGGGATTTCAATGCTAGTCTATTAGAGGGATATTTGATTTTCATTGGTTGTACATGTAGATATGGAATCTTATTTTATCTTGAAGTCAGATTTGAAAATGACTTGGGGAATGAAGTTGTCAGTAAAAACAGAATGTTAGTTTTTGTCGAGCCTGCAACTTTTGTTGCAGAAAGCTCGACATAGGGATAGTGATCCGGCGGCGGCGGTGTTAGCTAACTTTTTTAAAGCTTTATATTTTAGAAGGTGGAAGACCTGGATGCTTCATACTTTGTATACAGATGCCTCATGTTACGAAGTTTCCGTCAGTTACATGTCAAATGTCCTTGACCTCATTTTCATGGTTCAGTGACCACTTGAAAAAAAAGTTCAGATTTTTTGTAATGTTGAAATCTCTCTTATTATAAGTAATAGGATAATTATATTTGGTATGTGCGTACCTTGCAAGGTCCTCATGCCCGTCAGACAGTTTTCACTTGACCTCGACCTCATTTCATGGATCAGTGAACAAGGTTAAGTTTTGGTGGTCAAGTCCATATCTCAGATACTATAAGCAATAGGGCTAGTATATTCGGTGTATGGAAGGACTGTAAGGTGTACATGTCCAACTGGCAGGTGTCATCTGACCTTGACCTCATTTTCATGGTTCAGTGGTTATAGTTAAGTTTTTGTGTTTTGGTCGGTTTTTCTCATACTTTATGCAATAGATCTACTATATTTGTTGTATGGAATAATTGTAAGGTGTACATGTCTAGCGGGCAGATGTCATCTGACCTTGACCTCATTTACATGGTTGAGTGGTCAAAGTTAAGTTTTTGAGTTTTGGTCTTTTTATCTAATACTATATGCCATAGGTCAACTATATTTGGTGTATGGAAATATTTTATGATCTATATGTCAGTCGCGTAGGTTTTATTTGACCTCAACCTCATTTTCACGGTTCATTGCTCAGTGTTAAGTTTTTGTGTTTTGGTCTATTTTTCTTAAACTATAAGTAATAGGTCAACTATATTTGTTGTATGGAAGCATTGTTAGCTGTACATGTGTGCCTGGCATGGTTCATCTAACCTTGACCTCATTTTCATGGTTCATTGGTCAATGTTTAGTTATCTTGGTTAATGTTAAGTTTATAAGACAGTTGTAATAAAGCTTTATACTTAGGACTATCAACATAATGTCAATGATTAGTAAAGAAGGCGAGACATTTCAGCGTGTGCACTCTTGTAGTCTTATATATGTACTTTAAAATTTTAGTCTTACATGTATATAATTATGTGTACATATATCACTGATTCAGTGACAATGGTAAATAGACACTGACAAATCTTAGATAACATTTTATAGTATTGAATGTTTGTTCATCAGTTGACTAAAATTAGGTGGATGTGTGTTCTTATTTCCAACAGAGGGGCACTCAACCTATATCAATTTGTGCATGAAGCAAATTGATAGTTGCTAGATACTGAATGATTATACCACAAGAAAGTTTTAATCTGTGCATATATACTTAAAATACGATTAAAGAAAATCATGTCTTTTTCAGGACTTCTGATCCAACCATGTAGTATGGCATGTTATTGAGATATATGGTTTTGGTCGATGGATGTTCATGAAGGACCTGTAGTACAAAGTATATCACTGGATTTAGCTCCTTGTCTAAGTGTACTATTAAAGTACTTTACTTTGAGCTCAGTTCATTGTTATGCAATTCATTCTTAGTGAAATAAAGATTTGACAGACAACTCTCATGTACAAGGATTTGTCAAAGAAGTATCACCTCTATGTACAATGTAAGTAATAGGGAGATAAAAGCATTCTGTTTCGATTTGAACCAAACATTATATGTCCATTGACCAAATTAAAAAAAAAGACCAAATTTACACGACCACGCTTCTCCTGCTACTAGCAATATGATGCTAGATTGTTATATTACATCTGTACTGCCTACTGATGACCCGGTCCTGAGTGTAAATGGTCCATCAATTATGTTTTAAAAAAAATTATAAGGCCTATCTGGCCTAATCGATTTCTTAAACTATATTTCATTGTACATGTTCAACATTTTTCATTCATTTCTTTATTTCTTAATTTGTGTGAATTAACATTGTTACAGTAAATGTTAATTACTACACTTTCATACCACAACAAATACTGTATTGGTTCATGTATCACTTATATTTGTATCCATATAATAAAAAAAATGAAAAGAGAATTATTTTGCATAACCTTTTGAATACTATTACTTTTTAGATATTTAGACATATTAAGACTGATTAAGTAGCTGTTGATAATATCCACTTGACAAATTCTATCAGATTACTTTCGCAGCAGTTATACATTGTAAATCATTGAAGCATGCTCACAAAGGTTCTTTTGGTGAAATCATAGTCATATTGGTTAAAATTTTTCTTTGCTTCAACCAGATTTGGAGGAGATATTATCAAAGAATTGATAAAAATCAGCACAAAAGTTAACTTCCTAGATTATCTAGCCCCAAGCATCATGTCAGGCATTGTCATTACTAAAAATTAAACCAATAAATGTACCGGTATTCTAATCTGAGGAACAATTTAACAAAAAAATTTACTAATGATACTGATGATCCACCACAAAATAATATAAATAGAACCATACAAATAGTAAGCAAATATATATAAAAAAAGATGTGGTATGAGTGTAAATGAGACAATTCTGCACAAGAGACCAAAATGACACAGAAATTAAAAACTACAGGTCACCATATGGCCATAAACAATGAGCAAAGCCAATACCCTATTATCAGCTATAAAAGACCCCGAAATGACAATGTAAAACAATTCAAACGAGAAAACTAACGGCCTTATTTATGTACAAAAAATAAACGAAAAGCGAATATGTAACGCACAAACAAACGACAACCACTGAATTACAGGCTACTTATATCATGTTATCAAATCTATATATCAACTCCCATTTAGAAAAAAAACACATGAAAAAATGGACCTATTATGTGTTGCTCTCCTGGCTACAAAATGTATCCAAAATCAAAGATGTGGAACATATTCTATCATAATTATTTGGTAACTAATGTAATTACTGTCTCTTTCATGCCCGTCTTGAACATAAAAAATAAATATTAAATAAACAATACTCCTAATGCTCAGGTTGGTTGTCATCGTGCAACACAGTTAATAACACCATATAGGAAAACATAGAACTCCCATTTGTCATATTAGACACTGTCAAACATCCAAACATACTATCCACACTCATCTGTGTCCACACTTGTTGTATAGAAATATAATACTTGAAAGTAAAAATTGGTGTAAACTAAGATTTTGTCGTTGATGACGTCATGAATTTTGAAGATTTATTGCACTAGTGCAATATTATACAATTACTGTCTTTTGATGAGGTAAATATGCGGTTTTATTGACTTTTGAAAAAATGATATTCACTGAGGCCGATGGCCGAAGTGAATATCAGTTTTTCAAAAGTCAATTAAACCCCATATTTACCGAAACAAAAGAGAGTAATTGTTTTATTCTATATTCCGAGAGAAGAAAATGTATTTAATGACAAACATATACCAAAACAAATTTTACATGAAACATTCTACCATAACGTTGCACGTAAAAGCATGTGACGTTTAGCGCGGTGAATAACACTTTCTCAGGTGAATATGCTTTTTTATTCAAAATCCAAGTCATATAGAGAAACCTACTAAAATAATACCAATATGGAATAATAGAATTTTTTGCACGCTAACTTTTGGTTACTTTCTGTGGGTAATATTATATTGCTATGCAATAAAATGAATAACTAATCCAAGAAATCGAATATAGAAATTTTTTTTTTAATGCAGTGATATTGTTGGCTTTTTTCAGAACTACCTGTACTCTTTTTTATTGGGAAAATATGCGTCATTTTTATCAAATTGGGAAATTTATAATACACTATGAATTTGACTGGAACTTCAATTTGCACACCCCCTTTGAAGAGGTAAACCCTCATTTGGAATAAGACCCCTTATTGTCAGTGATGATACATGAATAGACCCTCAAATCTGCACATTTAGTCATTTTAGGCATAAAAAGGTTTAAATTACTACTGAGACTGCACTGTCTGGGAAAAAAAGATGTCCTTTTGGGAATAACTTTAAGCCATTTTTTTTTTCAAATTGGGAATCTTCTCCAGGGGAAAAAGCCTTTATTCTCAAGTAATTTAAGGCAAACAATATTACTGCAATGTGGGACTGAACAATACTAATAATTAACTCATGTGCTGCCAGGGGTCGAATTTAAGCTTTTTTGTGTACTGGCCAGCCGGACCAGTGGACTGAAAACTCTACTGGTCCGGCTCCAAATCTACTGGTCCTGCAAAAATGACATTAATTTGACAAACACTAATATAAATGACAGATGTTTAATTTTATTTTGATGTTTTGGTTTACATAAGTTAGACAAAGGAATAGTCTTTATTCTGATTTTGATAAAGGCTTTGGTAATCTCAATGATTTTCTTTATCAAAATCAGGATCAAGGACAGAAAAAATATCAACATTGTCTTCCACGTCATCGCAATCCTCATGACGACCATAGGGTTCCTGACTAGGTCGTCTGGAGCGCTGTCCAGAAATATTCCACATTTCAATAGCTGGGACCGGATCAAATGATGCTATATCTTCAGTGTGAAACATAATGAATAAAAGATCTGATAAAACAGTTGGACGCAATTTTGATCGCCAATAATTCTTTACAAGTTTCGATCTTCCTTTTGATTTTCAGTTATCTTAATTTTTTTGTCCGGCGGTTTAACTCCTTCCAAAAATTTCCACATTTTATATTGTTGTGAAGGACGCTCACCCGAGATATTAATTAAGTTGATCAATTGTAATACCCCGCAGTACCGTGTAATTGATTTCACAGGTAAATTGTTTTGTAAACAACTGGTCCGAGGCAAATTTTACTAGTCCCGGACTACCGGAATAGCGCTAATTTCGACCCCTGTGTGCTGCACACATAAATGAATTAATGTGCTGTTTGATCACCAGTTGAATACTTATGTTTAGTTAAACTCTTTGATTTGTTATTCTAAAATTATTTTGAATCAAGTATGAACTGTTGCACTCAAAACCCTATTGACACAGCTATATTAACCTATATTCCAGACCTTATCTTTACCCTATTGACACAGCTATATTAACCCTATATTCCAGACCTTATCTTTACCCTATTGACACAACTATATTAACCTATATTCCAGACCTTATCTTTACCCTATTGACACAGCTATATTAACCTATATTCCAGACCTTATCTTTACCCTATTGACACAACTATATTAACCTATATTACAGACCTTATCTTTACCCTATTGACACAGCTATATTAACCCTATATTCCAGCCTATTGACACAGCTATATTAACCCTATATTCCAGACCTTATCTTTACCCTATTGACACAACTATATTAACCTATACTCCAGACCTTATCTTTACCTTATTGACACAGCTATATTAACCCTATATTCCAGACCTTATCTTTACCCTATTGACACAGCTATATTAACCTATATTCCAGACCTTATCTTTACCCTATTGACACAGCTATATTAACCTATATTCCAGACCTTATCTTTACCCTATTGACACAGCTATATTAACTTATATTCCAGACTTTATCTTTACCCTAATTACTTACAGAGTTGCAGTAAAGTAAAGATATGATATGATGTAAAAAATCTATTTCTTGTATTAAAGATTTCATATCAAAGTTGCAATAATGAATCTAACTGTTATTGACAAAGGGAAATAACTCTAGTTAAAAACTTTTGTCTAAATTTGTTCCATTGCTTAATTTAATATAAAATACAATGTAGTTCAAAATGTCAAATGATAGCAATCAAAAGCACTTTGATTTTTATATGAAGATTTTAATCACAATTTTGAACTATTGATAATGCAACACACATGTACAGAAATGAAATAAAAGAAATAAAATGCAGTTATATCCACATATAAAAAAAATAAACAGCACATAGAAAGTGGATTTAAATTGTTTCTGTTTTCAGGTATTTTGGTTAATTCCACCAACACCAAAAAACATGGAAATCTACTTAACCTGGGTGTTGTCAGGGAAACAAAGAGACATTTTCTTGACAGACAAGGTTGAGGGATGTGAAAGAATTACAATGCATGTTGGGTACACTTTCATCATACCATCAGGTAAGTAGTAACCATGGAAACTGAAACTATATGTGTATTTCAGTTAATGGTTTAAGTGGTACACAATTTATTGCAAGTAAGACAATAGAGCTATAGAAAAAGAATATAGATTTTGTAAAAGAAAGAAAGAGTTTGATTATCATTTGTTTCAAGATATTTCTCTAAGAAAATATCATAGTGGATTTCTGTTTTGAAAAAAACAGCCGAAAGAGTTCAGTTTATGTTGATTGAGAAAGACGGTCCAATATCAAAGAAAGGCAAGGATTGAATGATTGATTGTTTGTTTAATATCAAATACTTATAACAATCATAGAAAAGTCCGATGAGTGTCTGTCTTTTCATGACAATTAAACCACTGTGCCATGAGATGCACTACCTAGACCATTTAGATGTTGGGGCCCTTCAAGATGTTGGAATCTTAGTGAATATTAAAAACTTTAGACACATGCTTCATCTTGTAATTTTTTTAAGATTGAAACATACATTATTTTTTTCCTCCCTCATTTGTCAAAAATGCATATTTATAAAAATAAAGATATTTAACTGACGTATTGATTATGGTATGAATGAAATAAATATAAAACTGGAGGTCAGTATCACCTATATTACCTTTTCTGTGATTTTAGGCTGGATTCATGGAGTTTATACTCCTGAAGACTCTTTAGTGTTTGGAGGTAATTTTCTTCACAATTACAACATGGAGACACAGTTAACACATGTAAGTAGACGGTAATACTTTTTACATTTACAGGACATATTAAGGAATACCACTGTCTGTCTGTCCATAGTCAACATGTCATACATTAAATCAAAAACGCTTTAACTATTGACATGAGCTCCCTATAATATATATTTTTTATAAATTTTAGATTTCATGTTTCAGAGTTGTGGGGTTTTATTCATTAAAAAAGGGTGATTTTTCCAGTTTTCCAACAATAACTCATGAATGCATTCACCAACTTGAAAGAAATTTTGGTGAATTGTTAAGATCTATTGACATGAGCTCCCTTTTGATTTTTGTCGAGACTTCAACATTTTTTTCCGAATTTAAGTTATAAATGGATTCAAATAACTTTGAACTTTTAGATTTGATGTGTACGAGTAATGAGGTTTTATTCTTTAAAAAAGGGGGGATTTTCCAGTTTCCGACAATAACTCAAAAATGCTGTCAGCAATTCTCATGAAACCTTGGTGATTTGTTTTTCTCTATTGGTGAAAGCTCCCTTTTGATTTTCATAAATTTCTAATACATGTATGACATTGAGAATTAATTGAACTTTTTTTTTTTTTTTTTTATCTTTTTTTGAAAATGTGACGGGCGTATCATGCTCTCATGGTGCAGCTGTTTATAATTTTCTTCTGAACAATTTATATTATCCCATGTTTTATGAAATTGATATCAAAATTGAAATCAACAAGATCTTGGATGAGTTCAATAGTCAGCATTGATCAACTTTTTAACACAATACTTTGAATTAGAATAACAGTAAAAATTTCAGATAGTTCAGCAATAAATGCTTAGAAGTTAACTCCCTTTTTAATTCTGTTTTACCTTATCTGAAATTCAAATTGCCACCATTTTACATTTAAACTCTCTGGGAAATGGCAGTTTGCTTTTATTTCTTTACAAAAGCAGATACAGTGAATTGAAAACAAATCTTGTCCTAGAAGGAACTTACCAAATGTTGTTACTTTGGGTTCAGCTGAAAAAAAAATGGAGGCTAATAAGTTAGATTTTCAAAGATTTCTTCTAGAATCACTAAACAATTTGAAACCAGACTTGCTGCATATGTTCCTTGTTTTGACTTATAAATGTTCTTATACAAAACTTATTTTTATGCTTTTTTGGCGAAATAAAATGAGAGTGAGCACCTTGGATCCTGTAGTTATTTCAAGTTTAGGTTAGGATGATCAATGATGATAGATAAAATTTGATTATTGAGAATGATTGTTACATACTTAATTTATGGAAAGATTTCTTTATTATTTACATATGCTGAAATTATCAATACAAAATAATATCATATGCATATCATGACATGATTCAAATGCCAAAAATTAGAACACATGAATTTGTAATTTTGTACTTTGCATTTTAACCATTTTGGAGAACATATCTGTGATTCTGATTTTGACAGATTTATTTCTATTTACAGGTACCTCATAATTTTCGGTATCCATTTTACGCCGAAATAGCATGGTATGTTTAGGCTCAATACTTATGTTGTCTGACAGGGAAGCAGCGCATTGAACTTCCGTCTGAGAATCAGGAGGACGAGAAACCAGATTGTCAAGATGAATCTAGACCCTCATCAAGATGTTCACAAGTAAATGGACAAATGGAATCAAAAAATTCTCCAATAATTGGAACTTCAAATATTTCAAAAAGTTAAAATAGAATTCACTAGAATGGACCCCCAAAGTGTGAAAAAATCTCCTTCTGCTGATGATGAAAAATCAGCAACGAAGATGAAACAATCACCACATAAATCTACATCTGATACATGTGATAGTTGTAGTTCCGCAGACACTGAAATATACGAGAGATCAGATGATATTGCTTGTCACCATGGTGATATTGATTTTTCAAATGTATCAAAAGAAATAAATTCCAAAGCAAGCAAATTGAAAATGAATGAAGATTCAAATAGTTTGTCAGGATCCATTGAAATCAGACGTTCGAGGAGAACGTAAGAATGTTCATTTAACCAAGTTGGAGATCAAAGGATTGAAAAAATGATTGAATGGTTGGAAGACTTGCCTCTATCTAAGAAAGGTATCCTTAAAGACCTGATTGATCCGGAGGGTGTTCTCAGAGAGGCAAAGGTAAGTTACTAAGAAAACAGAAAATCTAGATACAGTGAAACCTGCTATAAAGGTCTCTTCTATAACATACATCTATTACATACAGTGAAACCTGCTATGAAGGTCTCTTCTATAACATACATCTATTACATACAGGGAAACCTGCTATAAAGGTCTCTTCTATAACACACATTTATTACATACAGGGAAACCTGCTATAAAGGTCTCTTCTATAACATACATCTATTACATACAGTGAAACCTGCTATAAAGGTCACTTCTATAACATACAGTGAAACCTGCTTTAAAAGTCACTTCTATAACATACAGTGAAACTTGCTATAAAAGTCACTTCTATTAGGTACAGTAAAACCTGCACAAAATGTCACTTCTATAACAAACAGTGAAACCTCCTATAAGGGTCACTTCTAATTCATACAGTGAAACCAGCTATAAAGGTCACTTCTACATAATCAAATCTACTTGAAGGTCACCTGCTATAACCATGATAAAGGTCACATCTAAAAGGTCACACCTATTACATACCTTGAAATCTGCTATAAAGGTCACTTCTTTTACATACAGTTAAACCTTCTATAATGGTCACTTTTATAATATACTTAAAAACTGCTATAAAGGTTACTTCTTAACATACAGGTAAACTTGCAATAAAGATCACATCTATTCCATACAGTGAAACCTGCTATAATGATCAATTCTATAACATTGTCTAACCTGCTTAAAACATAATAAAGGTCACTTCTATTACATACAGTCAAACCTGCAATAAAGGTGTAACCATGATGTCTTATTTTGTAATGTCACTTTCTTCTTGTTCCACTGTAGAAAAATGTTTGCATCACAAAATATGATATAAACAATAATTTTTTGAATATACTATACACATACATTTCTTTTGTTGGGTTGCTGTTTCATAAATTATTTTTGTACTTAAATTATAAACTTTTAAAGCATTAACTTAACTGTTCTTTCGATAGAGATTATATTATTTAAAAGGGAGATAATTTTTCAGCGAGGAAACTGTGTCTTTGTAATAAAGTTAGCTTGATATCACAAACTACCTTTATTTAGAGCTGTTTGTCACTTTTTTTTGTACTAAGATGAGAAATTTTAAATATTTATTAGTAGAACCAATTTCTAAAACATTTTCCTCAAGTTATCTAGGAATATTTTGTTGTTGCAGCAATTGGTAATAGACCATCTTCAGGACAATGCACAGCTTGCAATCACTGGAGAGACCATTACTTATTGGCTACCATAAAAAAAAGTAGGAAAATATATAAGATAGAAATTATGTATTAGAACTAATGTGGGTAATAAAGGAATTTTACTAGAACATTTGCCGGGTTCAGACAATCAATGTGTCCATTCAAGAAAAAAATTAGAGATTTCATATAAAAGTGAAATCGCTGTCGTCGTTGTCCGAAGACATTTGGTTTTCGCACTCTAACTTTAGTAAAAGTAAATAGAAATCTATGAAATTTGAACTCAAGGTTTATGACAATTAAAGGAAGGTAGGGATTGATTTTGGGTGTTTTGGTCCCAGCAATTTAGGGAAAAGGGGCCAAAAAGGGCCCTAATAAGCATTTCTCTTGGTTTTTGCACAATAACTTTAGAAATCTATGAAATTTTAACAAAAGGTTTATAAACACAAAAGGAAGGTTTAGATTGATTTTGGGAGTTTTGGTCCCAACAAATTAGGGGCCAAAAGGGTCCAAAATTAAACTTTGTTTGATTTCATCAAAAAGTGAATTATTGGGGTTCTTTGATATGTCAAATCTAACAGTGTATTCAGATTCTTAATTTTTAGTCCTGTTTTCAAATTGGTCCACATTAAGGTCCAAAGGGTCCAAAATTAAACTTAGCTTGATTTTTAACAAAAATTGAATTCTTGGGGTTCATTGATATGCTGAATCTAAACAAGTACTTAGATTTTTGATTATGGGCCCAGTGTTCAAGTTGGTCTAAATCAGGGTCCAAAATAATTATATTAAGTATTGTGCAATAGCAAGAAATTTTCAATTGCACAGTATTCCGCAATAGCAAGAAATCTTCAATTGCACAGTATTGTGCAATAGCAAGAAATTTTCTATTGCACAGTATTCCGCATTAGCAAGAAATCTTCAATTGCACAGTATTGTGCAATAGCAAGAAATCTTCAATTGCACAATATTGCGCAATAGCAAGAAATCTTCAATTGCACAGTATTGGGCAATAGCAAGAAATATCTAATTGCACAATATTGCGCAATACCAAGAAATTGTAAATTGCACAGTTTTGGGCAATAGCAAGAAATATTCAATTGCACAGTATTGTCCCGTTTTCAAATTGGTCTACATTAAGGTCGAAAGGATCAAAAATTAAACTTTGTTTAATTTCAACAAAAATTGAAAATATGGGGTTCTTCAATATGCTGAATTAACCATATATTTAGATTTTTAATATTTGGGTCCGGATATCAAATTGGTCCACATTGAGGTCTAAAGGGTCTAAAATTGAACATAATTTGATTTCATCAAAAATTGAATTCTTGGGGTTCTATGATATGCTGAATCTAACCATGTATTTAGATTTTGGATATTGAACCATAACAGGTAAATGTCCAATTTAAAATTTTTAAGTTTTTAAGTTTAAGTTCTTAGACCACATTCATTCTGTGTCAGAAACCTTTGTTGTGTCAACTGTTTAATCACAATCCAAATTCAGAGCTGTATCAAGCTTGAATGTTGTGTCCATACTTGCCCCAACTGTTCAGGGTTTGACCTCTGCGGTCTTATAAAGCTGCGCCCTGCGGAGCAGCTGGTTATAAATTTCCTGTTTACAAAAGTTTGAATTTTTCGAAAAACTAAGGATTTTCCAAGGCATAGATTACCTTAGCCGTATTTGGCACAACCTTTTTGAATTTTGGATCCTCAATGCGCTTCAACTTTGTACTTGTTTGGCTTTATAAATATTTTAATATGAGCGTCACTGGTTAATCTGACTAAATGCGCGTCTGGCGTACTAAATTATAATCCTGGTACCTTTGATAACTATTTGTTGATATTACATATTCAAGTGTTTATATCAAGTAATGTGACATCCTTGATTCCCATACAAGATGCACATGTTTATGATTTTGAAGTTTCTATAATTGTTTTGGATATTCCAATGTCCCAATTGATTATAAGTTTCTATGGTCCATTTCAATACGATTATAGTTGTGACTATAGGTCAATGGGACAATAAAAAAAAAATCGAATCGAGACTCGAGGTCAAGATATATTGTCCGTTCAAGAATCAATAAGTTACCTAGAGAGTATGTAAAAACACTATAAACAAATTACAGGGGCATTAGAACTCAAATTCATTGTCATCAATTTTACTCAAATTCTCAATGCTTTTTTTACCTGATTTTTGAACGAAAAATCGGTTATTGATTTGGGAATGTGCAGCTAGCGGCTACCAAACATCTTCTATTCATTACTGTTGAGCAAGCGGTAATACGAATATTTCTGTTTCCAAACCAGTTCACTTTTGGGTCCTCTTCACGGTCCGCGTTTAAACTATGTCAATTTCTTTTAGAAATTAGAGACAACCGCCATATTCCAGACCAAGTAG
This sequence comes from Mytilus galloprovincialis, assembly GCA_037788925.1. Taxonomy (NCBI): domain Eukaryota; kingdom Metazoa; phylum Mollusca; class Bivalvia; order Mytilida; family Mytilidae; genus Mytilus; species Mytilus galloprovincialis. The sequence continues at coordinate 20,954,132 of CM075332.1, forward strand.
AAAACAAGTTAATAAAACAATAGTGGGTTAAACCTGGTTTTATGGCAAGTCAAACCTCCCGCTTACTAGTATATGGCAATTTTAATAAATATCCATGCACTTCCTTTATCACGGATCATTTCCTACCACCGAAAAAAAGCTTAAAAGGCCACACAATGGCAATTTATAACAATACAAACAAGAAAACCAACTGTCTAATATATATGAAAAACGAGAAACGAGAAACTACTATCCTATTATGTTGTATTATTAACACAGATGAAACTAGAATCACTGACAAATGTGACAATTTAAGACTTCCCTTTGCCATCTCCCGGTAGGTCAGCAGTAACAAACTCTCAGTCCCATCATCATGATCATATGGCGTTCGGATATTCATTTTGTTTTTGAAATTCGCCGATTTAATATGTGTATAAAATGACCTGCATATCAAAGTAGACAACGCACAGCAGTCAAACTCGAAAATTTCTTTTCATATATTTTCAACTAGAATTCTTAATCAACTACATACAGAGAAGCATATTATACATGGGTATCAACATTCTTCAATTGCTTGTCTGAATTTCAGACCCGTTTTCAAAATTAAAAATATAGCATATACATAATAATTCTTTACACACTTGTTTGGGTCCTGTTATATAGTGGTTTTCTTTTGTTGCTATATATCATATTTGGTTTGCGTTTATTGTTTTGTACACAATAAGTTTAAACTGTTTCACTTTTGCATTTCAAGGCCTTTGGTTTATAACTATGTGGTTACGTGTATGGGTTTTCCTAATGATCAAGGCTTTATTGTGACCTACAGTAGTAATCTTTTATCTCATTGTCGCTAAATGAGAGTTGTCCTATTTGCAATCATACCACATATTCTTAATTTTTTTTAATATTTTCACTTAACGTTGTAGTTCAAGCTCTATAACGACTTAAATAAATTAACAGGCTATTAATTGGAGATTTAAATAAACATATACTGATCTATACTAGTAAACGTTTATTTAATATCTCAATTATATATTCACAAGCAATGTACACTCATAATAATAAAATCACAACACGATATATAAATTCACAACACTGTTTGTCAATTCATGCTCATACCTTTTAATTTTTGATTTAATATTTGCTTCGCATTTGTTGTAGGATTTCATACCATTCTGGTTATCAAATGTGTCTGACCAACCAAGATATGGCTAACATTAGAACATAGGGGGATAATGCAGTTTTAGACTTTTATCTCTGAAACTAAAGCATTTAGTTCATCAGGTTTAGATATATTAATCACATATAAGAGCGTTAGTTTTGTACATTTATCACACGCTCAAATAATGCATAAAATTTAAAGGTTATGACCTAAGTTGGAAATTATTCATTTTTAAACTTAATAATTTGTTTAGCTAACTGTTTACCAAGAGAAAAGGGCCCGACGAACTATTGTGATCTTTGCAAAAGAGAATGCTTCGAATTTAAAAAAAATAATTTAGAGGGAATTTACTGGGAAATCTATCATTTTTTTTTATCACCACACAATGTTAAGTTACATGTAATTGTTAATTGTTGATTGTAAGTTTCCATTATAATCAGATGATGATTTAAGTATGGCCCTGCTGAGTCTGGTTCTTATATCAATACTACAACTTCCATCAATATGCCATGTAAATAGATACCACTTGTTACATGATCAAATATAAGTGCCACATTACCTGTCCTCAAGTATTTTATTTATATCTGTATTTTGCTTTTATCTCAAATTATTAGTACATTTGAACTGTTTGGTATTGCAGCTTTTACAGCTAATTTCCTAATACATGTAAACTAAAACTTTGGTAGGTTTGCTTGCTGTGTTTGTATAGACATTAATTCAAACTTTGTAATTAACATTGACATCGTCAAACAATATATAAATAGGCATATTCAAACCTGTATATATTATATTTGAATTTGATTGGACACTACCCCAAATACAATTGTACAATATAAAATCAAAGCAGAGCAAGCTAACCGAGGTTTTGCTTTACATGCACTAGGAAATTACTGTAATATACTTTATATTTTGTATCCTCAGCATTTATTACAAGTTAAAATGAATGTTTAAATTTTGTTTGCATTATCATAAAGTACATCAAGGAAATAGTTGACGGCACTGACCTAAAGCCTTATTATCTGAAGTCCCAAAGCTCATTCATGGACGCAGCCTAATATCTGTGTGTTTATCAAAATTTAAACGAACATGATTTAAAAAAAAGTAGAAATTTTTACAGAGTTGACTCTTTGATAATTGTAATTGTTCACATAAATGGTAAATCAATTCAGCTGTTCAAATGCTTGATGTGCAAATCCCTGATGTTCATGAAATAAATGTTTTATATAAACAAAGAACTACTCATGATACTCCAATCATACTTGTAATACTGTGGATTCTTTTAATTTCATGAATATTTGCGGGAAAATTGTATTTTCATGGATATTTGATTTTGTGGTTTTTACAAAATTCTAAATAAAGGCATAATTTGTATTTCAATGGTACTACTTTAATTTAAACAACAGTAATGACTTAGTACAAAATTATAATTTGAGCTGATTTATAGAGTGCTTTAGAAACAAGTTTAAAATCTGATAAATATATTGATAACAACACTAACAAAGCATAAGTAACTATATTAAGTGTCTGATCAATCAATACACATAGTTGACAGAAATAAATTTATGTTTGTATTTAAAAACCAGAGATACATAACCTTCAATGTTTATTTGATAAAATCCTTAAAATTTCCATAATTCAATTCTGTCTTTATACCCTGTTTGTAAACTTATTCTAGTACAGCTTGAAATACCTTTTCTTATTATAAACATGAAAGTTTAATGAATTCTTGTGGTGTAATAGACTTGAGATATGGTGCCGTGACCAGGACTAAGTATGTTGATACTTACCAATTATCTGGTAAATGTTATATTTACGAAATTAACACAGAAAAAATATATTATGAGTGGCTTTGTACTAATTTCTTATTTTGAATAGTATTTTGGTGCTAAAACAGATTTATTGCAGATGCTTTTATAAAGTGATGAGTCATAAATGTGTTGACTACTAGTAAAGATTTGAGGATTCTTTATGCAGAACAGTATATATACAAATACGTCATTGATAATAGTGTGGGTAGTTTGTTAAATATGGTATTAATGAATTTAGTCAGTTAGACAAGATATTTAACTTTTTAAATGACTGTATTTTCAAAGGAATAAGAAAGAAAAACTTAATAATACACATTAATTGTAACAACATTTGTTTGTCTCTTTATTACCAAGAACCCTGAAATAGATGATTGTTATTTTTCTTAACAACCATATTTGTCTTTGTTTATACCAAAAACCCTCTGACAGCATAGTGAACATTTACTGTAATTGTGCTAAAATTTAAGAGGTTGCTAATCAGACAGATGAGGTTGACCTTAGGTGGTTTTTGATGTTATTATTATTTGTCATTTAAGCTTTCGACATAAATAAAGGCAGTAGTTTACCTCTGTTCAAAAATCGTAAATCAATTTAGAGAAAACAAATCTGGGTTACAAACTAAAACCGAGTAAAAAAACATCAATTATAAATGGAAAACAATGGAATAACAGAAACGCTGAACTGCAAAGAAATCAAATAACAATGCAACATACATAGAAACGAACTTTTATATAAATAACTAACACTTTCCTGACTTGGTACAGGACATTATAAGAAAAAGGGTAGTCTGAACCTGGTCTTGTGACTAGCCAAACCTCGTGTTTTATAGCAATGCTTAATATACGCTAAAATGGCAACATTACATGACAGGAATACAGTACAAATAAATGCAAGAACACTTACAAGTGTGACAAAAATACATATTCAATGTCACCGACCAGATGTATTGTAGATAATCTAACATGCAGACTTTTAGAAGTTTGTCACAGTTAAACAAAACATGACAAATGCTCTTTAGCTTTCAAAGATTTTGTGGCTAAAACCCTTAAAACATATAAAAATTTCTTGTCATTTTCCAATCATTTATTACATATTATATTTAAGATCCTTAAAAAACGTACTGATAAAAAACTTACCATACTTTCATCTCTACAAGACCATGCCTCGCCAATAAATCATAGAAAAACACGAAGGTCTAGTCCTAAAAAAAGGAACTTCTCCATAGATTATGGTAGAAGAAATAGAACATCATAAGTTCTACTGTCACTTAATTTCTCATTGTTACATTTTATTGAATCTGATGTTAAAAAGAAATTAACTGATATTTGTGAAAGTCTCATTTAATATCTGGATACTTCTTAATTCTTCTTTGTGGAATATTGATGGGGATAGATTTAGATCATGTTTTTATTGATATTTCATATTCAAGTGTTTGTATCAAGTGATGTGGCATCCTTGATTCCCACACACAAAACGAAAACCAGGATTGATGCTCATGTTTATGCTTTGGACCTTTACATAATTGGTTTTGAATACTTAGTGTGTTCCAATTGATAAGGGGGTCTTGGTGGGCGAGTGGTCTAAGTAGTTTCTTCCATAATCACTAGCCAGTCAACACTGATGTTGTGAGTTCGAACTCTGCCATTGCGGGTGCACTCGACTCAAATCTTAATGGACTAGGATTGTTAGCTTTTCTATCAAAGATTGGATGTTTTTTTCCAGGCACTCTGGCTTCACCCACCACTAAAAACTGGCCGCCACAAAATAGCTAAAATGTGGGACTTAAAGGTGACTTTAAAACACCCAAAAAACCAAACCAAACCAATTGATCAGTTTCTATGATCCATTTCAATAAGGCTATAGGTCAATGAGACAACCTAATAACATAATCACTTATAGTCTAGAGGTCAACATGTATAGTTCAAGAACAAAAAAGTTACCTATAGACTATGTCAAAGGTAATCAATAAATTTATGCTCACTGATAACACTCAAATCCCCGTATTTGATTTTTATTATACTAAAACATACATCCATATCGTTAACAATAACGGAGCGTGTATTCTATGATATATATCGGCATTTTGTTATATTTTAGTTTAAAAGTCGAGGTGACCTCCAAATACTGCCAACAATCGAATCAGTAAACCAAATGGTTTGGCCTAGTTTCACTTTCAATGTTGACATTCTTTTTCTTTCAATAATCGAACAGGACTAGTTAATGTGTTATCGTTCTAGCTAAGGAGTTTAATTGAAGGTCATATGCATGTTTAGCTTATTTTGACAAAATTGAACCAAACTGATTGATTTAAGCTAATTACTTTAATAATTTCACTGTTTCACTTTAACTAATGATTTAACAAAAACAAATAATATTTATGTATTTGTATATCATAGCTAATACCTCTTAACAAGACTACTAAATTAATATAAAATCATGCATGGCATTTGCTCTGTAAATTTGTATTTGTATCATCAAGTTAAATATAAAATATTTGAATAGAAGAGATTCCGACCGGCTTGTAGATACAACTGCAATTTGAAGGATATATGATACACTGTAAAGGATGTTGTTGTCACTCGGAAAAATTCATTGAAGTTACACTCGTAAATAAACTCATCATAGATACCAGGACGAAATTTAATATATACGCTAGACGCGCGTGTCGTCTACAAAAGACTCATTAGTGACGCTCAAATACAAAAAAGTTAAAAAGGCCAAATAAAGTACGAAGTTGAAGAGCATTGAGGACCACAATTCATAAAGGTTTTGCCAAAAACAGCTACGGTAATCTATGCCTGAGGTAGAAAAGCCTTTATCAAATAATTCAAAAATTTGTGAACAGTAAATTTATAAATATAACCATATAATGACAATTCATGTCAGTACAAAAAGTGCTGACTATTGGGTTTGTGATACCTTCGGTAAAATAAATCTCCACCAGCAGTGGCATCGACCCAGTGGTTGTAAATAAACTCATCATGCTCATCATAGATACCAGGACTAAATTTAGTAAATACGCCAGACGCGCGTTTCGTCTACAAAAGAGTCATCAGTGACGCTCGAATACAAAAAAGTTAAGAAGGCCAAATAAAGTAAGAGATATGTTATACGTCATTGGCAGGCAATTCAGTTACTAATAAGATAAAATTTCTGAAGTTTTATCGGCGGCTAAGAGTACTTAATGTTAAAAGTTATCAAAAGTACCAGGCTTATAATTTGATACGTCAGACACGTTTCGTCTACATAAGACTCATCAGTGACGCTCTGATTTAAAAGCCAAACAAGCATGAAGTTGAAGAGCATGGAAAACCCAAAATTGCAAAAAGTTGTCCCAAATAAGGCTAAGGTAATCTATTCATGGGCTAAGAAAATTCTTAATATTTCGAATAATTATACCCCCGCTTTAAAAAAAGGGGGGTATACTGTTTTACCTCTGTCTGTCAGTCCGTCCGTCCATCAGTCGTTCCGTCCATCAGTCCGTCCATCAGTCCGTCCGTCAGTCAGTCCGTCCCATGAAACTTTCGTCACATTTTTCTCAGGAACTACACATCCACCCTTTCTGTAATTTGATATCAACATTTATATATGTCAGCCATACCGTGTGATGCGTTTTCAGATTCATCACTTGACAACTTCCTGTTTACCGAACACTTGTCTGATTTTACACATGATAGCCAAGTTGAAAATTTTCGTCACATTTTTCTCAGGAACTACAATACAAGGATTTCTGAAATTTGGTTTCAGGATTTATATAAGTCAGCTATACCGTGTGATGCGTTTTCAGATTCATCACTCGACAACTTCCTGTTTACCGAACACTTGTATGATTTTACACATGATAACCAAGTTGAAAATTTTCGTCACATTTTTCTCAGGAACTACAATACAAGGATTTCTGAAATTTGGTTTCAGGATTTATATAAGTCAGCTATACCGTGTGATGCGTTTTCAGATTCATCACTCGACAACTTCCTGTTTACCGAACACTTGTATGATTTTACACATGATAACCAAGTTAAAAATTTTCGTCACATTTTTCTCAGGAACTACAATACAAGGATTTCTGAAATTTGGTTTCAGTATTTTTATAAGTCAGCTATACCGTGTGATGCGTTTTCAGATTCATCACTCGACAACTTCCTGTTTACCGAACACTTGCATATTTTTACACTATTAATATTATCCACTTGCGGCGGGGGTATCATCAGTGAGCAGTAGCTCGCAGTTTCACTTGTTCATACTTTTGCAACAGCTAATTTAAAAAAATGACCACATAATTGATATGTATGTTAACATCGAAGTGCTGACTATTGGGCAGGTGATGTCCGTTAGGACTAGACGTTCACTAGCAGCGACATCGACCCAGTGGTGTAAATAGTTATCAGAGGTATCAGGCTTATAATTTGATACGCCAGACTTGTGTTTCGTCTACATAAGGTCCATCTGTGCTGATCAAATCAAAAAAGTTAGAAAGCCAAACAAGTATACCGTTAAAAATCATGAAGGACCCATAAATCCAACATATTATGCCAAATAAGGATAAGGAAATCTACGCCTAGGTTAAGCAAATACTTTGTATTTCGAATAATTCATACTTTCAAAAAGTTGATTTATAAAAATGACCATATAATTGATATTCATGTCAACACCAAAGTGCTGACAACTGAGATGATGATAACCTCGGAGACCAAACGTCCACTACCCGAGGCACCGACCCAGTGCTGTAAATAGTTATCAAAGGAACCAGGCTTATAAACACATTTTATGTATCATTTGCTAAATCTAGTGGTAGTTATAATCAGTAGTAATAGTTGAGAGTATTACATCTTTAGATATTTTACACACTATAGAAATTTGGAAGTACATAACAAACGACGAATTATAAATATATGTAGACAAAACCAAGTGAAAATGGAAATATTGCGGACATGAAACTTGAACTAGTTTTATTCTAGCTAATCAAATGTTTATCCCGTAGCCTCGCCAGGTGAAGTTCATGCTGTCTCTTCAATATTTTGTTATTCAAATTGTATATTTTAAACGAGATTTAAACATCTTTGAATAAAGGCAACAGTGATATACCGCTGTTCAAATACATAACATAATGCTAACTGTAATTTTCCTTCGCCTGACCAAAGGTTAGCATCGGCGACCAAAGCCTTACTTTGGCGACGAAAGCCTATCATCGGCGACCAAAGTCCAACAAAAGTGACCGCAGCTTAATGTTAGTGACTAAAGTCTATAGCATCGGCGAACAAAACCTAGTATCAAGAGCACATTGATTTGTATCAAAGTGTAAAGTTTTAAATGCTCGACAAAGCATATTGTTGGAGGTGACGTGGTGTCTTCAAGATTTGTTTTAACATGATTTGTATATTATAGATATAAGAATATACTATATTTAAACACCGGTAAACTGCTGCCTACAATTTTAAACAATTTATTTTGCCAGATGTGATATTTATTGCCCCCGTTGACGTTGTAATTTGGCCTTGATTTAATAAACCTTTAGCATATTCAGTAATGATCAACTACGGAATGGATAAACCTTTAGTACGTCAGATTTTGTGATTTTCAACCCTCATCTGAAGTCCTAAATAGCTGCTCTATTTAAACTCGGCCAACAATTAATCGCTCTCCACACTATTCCCTGAAAATTCCAATTTGAAAATCATTCACCTCACTTGCCAGATGTGAATTACCTTCTTCCAAACTAAAAGACCAATTGAAAGATTTAGTTCCGCTTCGTTTCATTAATAGTTATCCAAAGTACCAGGATTATAATTTGGTACGCCAGACGCGCGTTTCGTTTCGTCTACGTAAGAATCATCAGTGACGCTCATGTCAATATATCTATAAAGCCAAACAAGTACAAAGTTGAAGAGCATTGAGATCAAAAATTCTAAAAACTTGTGCAAAATACGGCTAAGGTAATCTATGTCTGGGACAAGAAAATCCTTCTTAGAAAAAGGAATGATCAACGTAGATACAAGCATCTTGTCGTAGGGATAGATAAATCGTTCTGTTCTTCGTAAAAAATCAGTGCAAAATTAAATCTCTGAAACTGACATTACCAAGATGCATTCCCATGGGAACCAATTGGCTCCTCCTCTTGTTTGTTCCTTACTGGAACACCTGCAATCATGTTTCAGGGGTTCGTGTGGCTCAGTCTCAGATTTCTATGATGTGTTTATTGTACTTCTGCTTGTCATTTTTTTCTTCTTTTTAGCCAAGGCGTTATAAAATTGTGTTTTACTTGAGTCTGAATGTCCTTTTGGTACCTTTCGCCCCTCTTAAATGGTTAGTAAATATTCACTGCGAAGTATTGTAAGACCCAACTGTAAGTGTGTAATAAGGAGGCATACATACATAAACAGTTATTTGTTATCTCAATTTTATATCTTCAGATAATGTACACATATAATGATAAAATCACAACACAAAAGAGGAATTCACAACATAATTTATCAAATTCTGCTGAGGCCTTTGAAATCTGACATAATTTCAAATTCGCTTTGCATGGAATTTAGTGGGGAATTTGTGACCATTCTAAAAATGACAGCCTTATAACCACCAAAAAGAGCGTTAATTTTTTCGCGAAATAATTTTAGGCAAATTTAAATTTAAAATTTACCAAAAACTCTATTGTCTCAAAATATGAAAAAACCCGATTCCTCGCACTAATGGGAGATAAGGTTTTTATTTGTATAATTTATACATGTTATATGATTTCATGATTTATTTGTTTTCACTAATCCCTTTTGAAATGTATATACATATTTAAACAAATCATGATAGGTTTGTACCAAAGATTGACGTTATAATAAAGCCTTGAACAGATAAATAATAGTCATTTATTCTTAACGTCTAACAAGCATTAATATTAGTAGTTTATTCTATTCGCCTCCTAAGAGTTTCAGCTGTATTGTCGGCATTCCAGTTCTAGTTGAACGTCCCTTAACTAAGAATTGTGCTCCTGCTGGGTAAACTCTTTCCTTTTCTGTGTAGCAGGCATAATCCTCAATGTTCAGTGGTTGCCACTGAGAATCACCAGAGTTATCAATAATGAAATGCACTTCTAGGTCCCCACTTGGTGCACAAGACGGGAAAATCTGAGCACATTGTTGTTGAACAGAGGATGAAATAAATGACAACCACGTAAACTTTGTTCCTGGTTGGTACTTTGCTAGATCTTTCGCAGAAACCTTCATTTTGCGATAAGTTTTTGTTTTTTCTCGGACCAAATTTCTCCAACAAAACAGAAGTAGATGGAACATTAGAATATATGGCCCGAGAGCGAGATCGTTTCCTGTAGGTTTGAAACCCGTATCCCGTTGTCGCCTTAACGCTGTGTTGAGGTACGTATATAATTGGGTTGTTTCGTCGGTATATACATTGACAATCATTTTATAAAAGTCTAACTTGGTGGTGCATTGACTTACTACAGTGCTTGCTTCCTTACATGCTGGATACAGTGACTGTGAAACTTTATCTCTAACAGCTTTCCAGTTGTTGCCTGTATTCACATGCTTAAAAACATCATTCAATAAAACTGGAAGTTGTTTCGTTTTGTCGACATTAGACGGATGAAAAGCTCCTTTGTACGCGGCCAATGTAAGTCTGAATAGACCATATTCTTCATTTTCGATAGTACTATTCCCATCATAGAATGTTTCGATGTCATCCTCGCTTTCAGTTGATATATGGTTCTGAATGATCTTCGATGCCTCTAGATATCCAAACAAATCAGCTATCTCCTGTGCTGTATTACCACCTGTTGGTCCTTTCTCAGAAATGCCATCTTTGGCCTTTAATGTTTTGTCGCATGCTTGAAACTTAAGTAGAGTTCTAATTGCGGCGTGATTGTTCCACCAAACAGCTTGTTGTAGTAAACCCCATCTTCTGTCCTCTGGGACTAGATTTATGAGGTATGGTTTCAATGGTCTGCCTGGGGTCCCTAAAATTCGCCACACATCTTCCCATTTTCTGGATATCTGCACGGTCCTGTTCAATACTCCGTGTTGATGATGTTATAACGCCCATTTTGACAAGTCTGAAAGTAGTAATCAGTATGTATCAACAGATGAAGTATTCATTAGAAAAAGTAAAATTTTCGAAAACAATGCGACGGCAACAAAAATTCATCTTTTCAACATGAGCAAATAGAATATATAATGTAGTAAGCATGGACTACTAGTAATGTCAAATTGTTTTAAATATTTGAAATAATAAAACACGTAAAACAAAAATCTGTTAATCGATGTCGAAGCATGGATGCTTTTGAGTTTTCCTTATTACAGAATCATTAATCGTTTGGAGCTTAGATCAACCCATTTTTCTATGATTAAGCATGGATTCAAAATGAAATTGGTGGATACACATACATTAAAGACACAAAATGGAAACTTTTTTTTGGGATCATAAATAAACTTAAGTGAACACACTGTCAAAATATGTGCTATTTGGACATCCTTAAATTATATACCTATGGTGGCAGGTACCAGTTTTGGTGTACCAGAACATGTGTCCCACGCAGAAATTTTGTTATAGTTAAGTATTGAGGTATATAATAGCATCATGTGGACTGAAAAAATAAATGAATGTAAATTCTAGGCTATTGTACTACACAAGTAAGTAGTTGCATACACAGGTTGGGGATTTCCTTCACATATAGGTCCAATCAGATGTCAAAATTGTGGTCTCCTCACTTGACGGCATCCAATCAAAGTGGGGGAAAAATTCAGTTTTATGTAAACAAAAATATCTTGAGATTTTGATGGTAAGGATAGGTTCGGACAAGGCTCTAATTCACTGAATATCCTTTCTCTCTTGAATTTTGGCTAAAATTCTTGTCGGCTTTTAGCAGGATTTTGCAGGTGAGGATTAGATTGGTATCAGAGCATCACATTTTTTGCCTTATTTGCAAAGCATTTATAAATTTTTAAATTTCCATGCTGGACAGACACCCAAATTTAAAGGTTTTCTATATATTAACATAAGCACGCACACATCTTAGTTCCTTGAAACCATACATTTTATTTGTATATAAGCTTGAATGAATTTTCAAGAAAATAAAATCATAAATCCATGAAATTCTAAAGATTTATTGTAAAATAACTGGTTTCTGCCACCTATAATAATGTCCAGTTATCTGCCCTTCTTGGAACTTTATTTGTTGAATAAATATTCCAAATCTTATCCGAGTTACTCTATTGGTATACACATTTGTTTTATTGTTTAACATGTTTAATAAACCAGAAAAGTATTTTTGCGTGTTAGTGAAACTTATAAAACATAAAAGAAAATTATATGTATCTGGTTTATTCTTTTCTTCTGATTTTGCATGATATCAAGGTCAAACTGTTAGGTAAACAATAATTAAAGATCTGTTATTTATAGCTGCTATATTGGAATAATGACTATTTTTAGACTATTGGAATTTTTACGTTTAAAATACATTCGTGTTTTTAGAATATTTTCAGAATATGTACAATTCAATAACATGAATAAGTCATGTAACGCATGTGCAAGTATATATCTAAATCTAAAACATGATGAAATCATTTTCGTTAAATGCACTTTTCTCCAAATGAAATTTCTAATAAACTAAAATGAGATCATGATCGATTGATCTTTATTTTTATTATACATTTTATATTTCTGCTGTAGGGTTGATTTTGTTCTTAACAAATATCCTATTTAGAAAACCTTTTGTTTTATATAACATCAAACACATTAACACTAAACCTTCTGCCGAATTTATCATAAGTAATTAATAATTCTATTAAACATGTTAAACATGTTAAAGAATGGTAAACATTGCAATGCTGATTTTTCTTTATCATGTTTATTATTGAGAGAATACGATAATTAATATCATAACAGAAGTTTGCCGTCTCCTATAGTTCAGCTGTTTAAGGTCGGTGATTCAGGGGTCGTTACTTCGACTTTTGTATTTGTTTTGCAGTGCATGTAATGATACCCCATATCCTTTGCTTTTCTTTTCCAAGTACCTGACTCGAAGCGAATGTTTCTGTATCTCTCGGGATGGGTAATGATAAATGCGAAAATGGTATAAGCATGCTCTGGTGTAAGACAGTTCTGACTATTATTGTTTGTCTCTTTTATTTAATAGCTCCAACAAAATTTATAATGTTCTGCTGCCAAAACTCTTGATTCTACACGTTAATCGTGAATTCATTGAAAAACAACAACAAAATAAGAATAAACATCAAAACTCCAGAACAATAACACAATAAGACTTCAAAGCAACAGCAACACTAGAATCGTCCCCTCCAAAAACACAACAGGTTTTGTACATGTTGTATTTGCATTGTTCATGTTGTTATATCATTATATTGAATGAAGTATCAAGTACCATAATCTAGTAATAAGATTTGATAAAATCAACATTAAAGACAATATTCGGATATTTGCTTTTCTTTTATCTTGTTCATATGTTGTTGTCATTTGAAATTTATCAATGTGATAAAACATAATCGTTTTGTTAACAAATTATAATGAATATGTAAAACACATTAAATCATATGCACTAATTTTGTCATTGAAAATATTTTTGATTATACAAAAAAATACTTACTGTAATATTAAGCTGTAATATCATAAAATGAGTATATAGAAATAAAGTTTGCAGCTTTTATACGGTTATCATGGTTATGAAAAAGAAAGTTGTATTTTCGTAAAATGGTAGGAAAAAACCATTACAACAAATGCTATAAATAGCAGAAGAGTAAACTTTCGCAAACTATTAATAGATTTGTCTATACACATAAATAATTCATGTTAAACTACACTCTATAAAAAATCTACTGCAATCAAAGACAACATTTAAAAAATGAAATAATATATAAAACGGATAGTAATCAATTAAATAGAAAAATAATACATAAGTCAGTGATATCCTACTGCTAATGTATTGTATAACAAATAATTTGGCATATAATTAGATATATGTGATGTACGTGGTATGAGACAACTCTCCATCCAAGTCACAATTTGTAAAAATAAACCATTATAGGTCAAAGTACGCTTTTCAGCACGGATTCTTGGCTCAAATATAAAGGACACAAAAAATGACAAGTGTATAATTGTTTACTGTTGTCACAATGTGTTTTGTAACTTGTTAGATTAGTACAACATCATCATAAACAAAACTGTTTTCGTTGGTCATGTTGGTACTCACAATGCATTTTATTTCTATTTACAAAATCGAAGTTGACTTTTCATGATTTCATACCTATTTGTTGTAATGACATGATTCCTAAAGTTGGCGTTTTATCTGATATTCAATTAACAGATTAATTTACCAAACTTAAATAACTACAAAATGGTAATATACTACATAATCATATCAAATACCAATGACCTTTCATGTATAGTAACCAAGCAGGGGATTTCATAATTATATTTTACAAGCTTCAAATATTTGTACAACCTACCATCTGTGTAATTTCCGATGAATTGACAATGAGGATCGGTGGAAAACAAAACTTTACGACAAAAGAGATGATTTCAGCTACCCAATTTTGAACTTTCCGTTTCTATGTAGCAACATTCCAGCACCTACATACGGAGTCATATCTCCCAATTGATACGTAGTCCTATCATAATTTCGTTGATAGATGGTTGCTGCTCACAAGGAAGCTATAAAACCAATAGTTCAAAATGTTGAAGTTGAAATCATCCCTTCGTAAATTTTACGGACGTCATCACAAGATAGTTGACCGTTATGGAATATTCGATTTACAGATGATAGCGGATATCTTCCTAATGTCGTTACCACAATCCAATTTCCTTTTCATCGTATCAGTCTAATTACCACGTTTAAACTAACTTTAGCAACAAGACGGTTGCCTCATGTGGAACAGGATCTGCTAACCTTTTCGAAGTTCATGAGATCACCCCCAGTTTTTGATGGGGTTTGTGTTGCTTAGTCTTAATTTTGCTATGTTGTATTTTGTGAACTATTGTCTGTCGGTTTGTTTGTTTGTTTGTCTTTCTGTCTGTTTTTTTTTCTTTTGTAGCCATGATGTTGTCAGTTTATTATCGATAAATGAGTTTGAATGTCGCTCTGGTATCTTTCACCCTCTTCTGTAGTCATTCGTCGATATAATCCTGTAGAAGACGGGTTTCGTTAACGTTTGATTCATTTGAATTTCCAATTAACTGCTCAATTGAAATATGTCTCTCGACATATATTTGACTATTAAACGACTAGTTTTGTATTTAGACAATTTTCGCCGTGATGTCATTTGGATTTTGATAATAGAACTGAGAATTCCCAAAAACCAATGTTATGCTGAAATATTTTGACAGCTGAATTTGAATGACGTTGTCCTCAGTATATTCACGTTGGTCTATGTCCTTTATATTTGAATCAATTAGTTCAAGATTTAACAATCAGCGATAAAAAAAAATATGTATACTCCCATTTCATAAGTGCAAACGTACTTTTGAAGCATTATACTGATATGGACATATGAAATGAGATCATATTTTCAGAAAATACAATTACATGTACCCAAATTACTATATATAGATTTAAAGGAATTTACACAGCAAAGTGGATTGTATTCAAATGTATGAATACAAAGCCATAAATTAGACCGTGAACTGTGCTTATTTACACAATTTACTTTAGGGATATTTAGCTTGCAATAAATTCATTAGACATAAAAAGCATAAACAGTAACTATAACATATATATACATTATAAATTTAACGAATGGTATTTGAAACGCCACTTTTATACAAATCATGTTAATGTGTGTCTAGTATTAAACTTGTAATATACATTAAAAATAAGTAAACTGATATGACAGAGGGTCAAATATGTTAATCGAATATTAGAAACTGTTTTTTTAGGAGTAGTAGAAGCTCTAAAGAGCCTGTGTCGCTCACCTTGGTCTATGTGCATATTAAACAAAGGACACAGATGGATTCATGACAAAATTGTGTTTTGGTGATGGTGATGTGTTTGTAGATCTTACTTTACTGAACATTCTTGCTTCTTACAATTATCTCAATTGATGAACTTGGCCCATTAGTTACAGAGGAAAATATGATGTTAAAATTTACCAAAATTTACAAAATTATTAAAAATTGACTATAAAGGGCCATTACTCCTTAAGAGGTCAACTGACCTTTTTGATCATGTTGATTTATTTGTCGATCTTACTTTGTTGAACACTTTTGCTGTTTACAGTTTATCTCTATCTATAATAATATTCAAGATAATAACCAAAAACAGCAAAATTGCCTTAAAAATTACCAATTCAGGGGCAGCAACCCAACAACCGGTTGTTGGATTCATCTGAAAATTTCAGGGCAGATAGATCTTGACTTGCAAAACAATTTAACCCCCATGTCTGAATTGCTCTTAATGCTTTGGTTTCAGAGTTATAAGCCAAAATCTACATTTTACCCCTATGTTCTTTTTTTAGCCATGGCGGCCATCTTGGTTGGTTGGCAGGGTCACCGCACAATTTTTTTTAACTAGAAACTAGATACCTCAATGATGATTATAGTCAAGTATGGTTATATTTGAACATGTGATATGAGACAACTCTCCACCCAAGTCACAATTTGTAGGAAATAAACCATTACAGGTCAAAGTACGGTTTTTAACACAGACCCTTGGTTCACACCGGACAAGCAAATATAAGGGGCACAAAAAATGACAAGTGTATACTTGTTTTGTAACTTATTCGATTAGTACATCTTCATCATACAAAAACCCTGTTTTCGTTGGTTATTTCTATTTACTAAATCGTTGACTTTTCATGATTTCATACCTATTTGTTGTAATGACATGATTCCTACAATTGGCGTTTTATCTGACATTCAATTAATTTACCAAACTTAAATTAAGACAAAATGGTAATATACTACATAATCATATCAAATATCAATGACCTTTCCTATATAGTAACCAAGCAGGGGATTTCATAATCAAATTCATAAGCTTCAAATATTTGTATAACCTACCAACTGTGTCATTTCCGATGAATTGACAATGAGGATCGGCAGAAAACATTCCAGCACCTACATACGGAGTCATATCTCCCAATTGATAAGTATTTTTTACAAGTCCTATCATAATTTCGTTGATAGATGGTTGCTGCTCACAAGGAAGCTATTAAACCAATAGTTCAAAATGTTGAAGTTGAAATCATCCCTTCGTGAATTCTACGGACGTCATCACAAGATGGTTGACCGTTATGGAATATCCGTTTTACAGATAGCGGATATGTTCCTAATGTCGTTACTACAATCCAAATTCCCTTTCATCGTATCAGACTAATTACCACATTTAAACTAACTTTAGCAACAAGACGGTTGCCTCATGTGGAACAGGATCTGCTTACTGTTTCGAAGTTCATGAGATCACCCTCAGTTTTTGATGAGGTTTGTGTTGCTTAGTCTTAATTTTGCTATGTTGTATTTTGTGAACTATTGTCTTGTCTGTCTGTCTGTTTTTTTTTCTTTTGTAGCCATGATGTTGTCAGTTTATTATGGATAAATGAGTTTGAATGTCGCTCTGGTATCTTTCACTCTCTTCTGCAGTCATTCGTCGATATAATCCTCCGGAAGACGGGTTTCGTTAACTTTTGATTTATTTGCATTTTTCCAATTTACTGCGCAATTGAAATATGTCTCTCGACGTGTATTTGACTAAAGACTAGTTTTGTATTTAGACACTTCTGCCGTCATGTCATTTGCATTTTGATAATAGAACTGAGAATTCCCAAAATCAATGTTATGCTAAAATATTCTAACATCTGAATGTGAATGACGTTGTCCTCAGTATATACACGTTGGTCTATGTTCTTTATATTTGAATCAATTAGTTCAAGATTTAAACAAACAACGATAAAGAAAATATATACTCCCATTTCATAAGTGCAAACGTACTTTTGAAGCATTATATTGATATAGACATATAAAATGAAATCATATTTTCAGAAAATACAATTACATGTACCCAAATTGCTATATATAGATTTAAAGGAATTTACACAGCAAATTGGATTGTATTCGAATGTATGAATACAAAGCCATTAATTAGACCGTGAATTGTGCTTATTTACACAATTGACTTTAAGGACATTTAGCTTGCATTAAATTCATTAGAAATAAAAATCATAAACAGTAACTATAACATATATACATTGTAAATTTGAACAATAGTATTTAAAACGCCACTTTTATATAAAACATGTTAATGTGTGCCTAATATCAAACTTATAACACATTAAATATAAGTAAACTGATATGACAGAGGGTCAAACATGTTAATCGAATATCAGATACTGATATTTAGGAGTAGTATAAAAAGGGGGTTACGTTTCTTTGAACAATTAGAAAAAGGGACTATAAAGGGCAGTTTATCTCCCAGTTACGGTAGCATTCTTAATATCACCTGTATTTGCTAAAATGTGGATAATGGATGATAGCACACCTGTAATACATATTCAAACGTGGAACTAAGGCATTTGGTACAAGTTCTGGCTTTGGTAGTGTAAATTCCGTTTCATATGAACAAAAAACAAGTTTGTCAGTGATTGTTTTGTCGTTGCTACTTTCTGTTGTAAAGTCAATCAATTAGCATGATCTTTTATTACAATTTAACACCTAGCTAAAAGTATTGTTTTGGTAATGAACGTCGATTTTAAAAGATTGAAAACCCATAAATCCAGTAGAGTCAGGAAGGTTATGAGTTTTGAAAAATCTAACAGAATATTTCGCTGAATTTTCGGAAAATTTTAAAGATTGTTTGATTTTTGTCGTTTGTTGAGTATTAAATCATATTAATAAGCTGAATGCTGATGTACGATCAAAAACGATACGCATAGCGAGTTTAACGTGACATCAGAGAAATGTCTGATCAGAGAAAAAGTCCAAGAAACCTGAAATAGAATTAACAAGATGAACGTAGTTAAACCGTTATATTTTTCACCAATCATGAAATTAAATCCCCGTTATAATTTTTTTCTCAAGCGGAAACCCTATTGTATAAATAGAGCTGGTCCCGTCGTGGCATTCATGCTCATTGTATATTTGTTTCTAGCAACACGACTGTACTGACAATTTCAAAAGTGAATTTTATTGCTATGATATCACAAAAGGTGAATTTGAATGCCTTGATCCTTAGGATACATATATATTCTTTCATCGATACCAGTGAATTATATGGCTCGGACTTTAAAATTTATTATCTAACTATCGTGAATACATAGTGAAGCTCGAGTGCATATTAAACTACAAATTTAATCTTTCAATGGGTAGTAGAGACATTTTGTTCAAAATGATTTGCCGTAGGTAAACTGTAATATATCTTTCATCCATCAAGTAGAGCTTTGTATCCTCCTTTTTGACCTTTTATATTCCCTCATATCACAACGATCAAACACATCACCTAAATCAATTTATTTCAAACCTTGACAGTTCATTGTAATCATAGTCCATATGTAAACAGTCTACACATACATATAACGACAATGCATACCAGATGTTAGAAAAGAATGTAATGCATGCAACTGCAGCTCGTGATTGACAGTTATAATGTAACATTTAAGCTTCTTAACATTTTAAAAAGTAGGTTCTCATCTTTTGGGGTTTAGAATCATCAACACAAATTGTTTCTTTTCCTTAAAACTCTAATTTGCTTTCAAATGATTATCGAGCTACTGGAAGATTATCATATTTGAGTCTAAACTACGTGGAAACACACTTACAATTTTGTGATTTGCAATTGCAAAATAAGAAAATACTCACTTTATTGCTATATTATAAAAATGCACCATTTGAATGGTGTACTTTATGGCTAAATCGTAGTCTTATGTTTACCTTATAATGATGAGAAGTATCATCCGTGAAGGAAGTCAATAGATTTGATTTAATCATAAATAAGCGACCTTTTCCTTATTCATGTTATTTGTAACTTTATTATAACAAGAAAGCTAACGAACCAAATATTCCGAGTGGTAAAGTTGAAATAATCACTTAGAAAATGGTTGGACGTCATTACGAATGTGACTATCGTTACTGTTACCATAGTCTGAGATGAATACGGTTATGATTTAATTGTAGTAGCCATAATCTTGTCAACTTTTCCTTGATTGTGACATCAATGAGAGAGCCTCGTCAACTGAATTGTTTTTAAAACAATGAGTAATGAGTGATTTTAAAATATTTTGCTTACCCTTCCTGAACACCTGATTTCCCCTTAGTTTTGGTTGGGTTTGTTTAGCTCAATTATTAGGTCTAAATATAGTGTTTGCTTTGTTTCGACACAATCACAAACACATACTCACAGAGAGAAAAGTCGGTGCCTAATTCACAAGTTTAGTTCTGTTCATAATATCAAACAATATCTAAAAACATATATTTGCTGATTGTCTGATTTCATCTACCTGTATTTGATTTTGAATAAATGAGGTAATTCCACATTGTACATAAAATATTTTTTTGTACTGTGTCATCCATTTGAAAAAATTCTAAAGAATAAGAAAGTTAAATGTTTTGAGTCAACTGTATTCCATAACAACAAATCGTCATCCTACAGATTAAGAGAAAATATCAGTGCCAATTTAGGAACTTCAAAATAGCGTGTAGTAACGGCACAGACAGGTTCCATCGATATCACTTATGAGAACGATTGTCTTTTTGGAAAGTTTCTCCTGTTCATATTGGTCAAGAAAGTCCGAATAACAGATTTATTTCCAAACGCAGAAGTTTCTCTTTCAAGTTAGCATAATCCAAAATTAATAGAGAAGAACTAAATAGCCTTCAACGAATAGAACAAATTACACCGGTTCGTGATTAAAAAAACAAAATTATCAGTGCGACACAAACTGGACAAAATCAAAGAAGACTATAGCCGTCCACTGACTTAAGAAGAAAGGTCAGTTTAATTCTGGAATTAAATGTTGAGGCAAAGCGCTTGATCTCGGGTAGTGCATATTTTGCAGTTATTTGGTATGCAACAAATTCTGGGATTTAAATGAACATACCATTTTCATTGCTGAAACAGATAAATAAAAGACTATAAAAATCTCCATTTTATTTGAAAATGTATTAGTATCAAATAACGCTACAGATATATACTAATATTATAATACAATAGTTATGAACTAAACTCTGACAGACAAGAATATCAGGGTGAATAAAATATCTTAACATCCACTGTTTCTATGACAATAATCGCCTCTATTCGCTGCCTAAAAGCTTCAGAAGAATTGTCGGTATACCATTTTTAACTGAATATCTTTTAATTAGGTATTGTGCTCCTGCTGGGTAAACCCGTTCTTTCTCCGTGTAACATGCAAAGTTTTCGATGTTGAGGGGTTGCCACTGCGAATCAGAGGAGTTATCAATAACAAAATGTACTTCAATATTGCCACTTGGTGCACAGGATGGAAAAATCTGAGCACATTGTTGTTTGACAGAGGACGATACAAACGATAACCACGTAAATTTCTTTCCTGGTTGGTATTTTGCGAGATCTCTGGCAGATATTTTCATTTTACGATATGTTTTCGTTTTTTCTCTTACCAAATCCCTCCAACAAAACAAAAGAAGATGGAACATAAGCATATAAGGTCCAAGTGCTAGGTCATTTCCTGTAGGTTTAAAGCCCGTTTCTCGTTGTCGCCTCAAAGCTGTGTTTAGATAAGTATATAATTGGGTATCTTCGTCGGTATATACTCTCACGATCGTTTTGTAAAAGTCAAATCTATTGGAACACTGACTAACAACATCGCTTGCTTCCTTACATGCTGGGTAGAGTGACTGTGCAACTTTATCTCTAACGGCAACCCAGTTTTTACCTGTATTCACATGCTTGAAAACATCATTCAATAATGATGAAAGAGATTTCGTTTTGTCGACAACATTAGGATGAAAAACGCATTTGTAAGCAGCCAATGTAAGTCTGAATAGACCATATTCCTCATTGTCGATAGCGCTGTTCCCATCATAGTATGTTTCAATGTCTTCCTCACTTTCAGGGGTGATGTGGTTCTGAATGATCTTCGATGCCTCTAGATATCCAAACAAATCAGCTATTTCCTGTGCTGTATTTGCACTGGTTGGTCCTCTCTCAGAAATGCCTTCCTTTGCTTTTAGTTCTTTGTCACATGCTTGAAACTGAAGGAGAGTTCTGATTGCAGAGAGATTGTTCCACCAAACAGCCTGTTGTAGTAAACCCCATCTTCTGTCCTCAGGGACCAGATTTATTAGATATGGTTTTAGTGGTCGGCCTGGGGTCCCTAGAATTCGCCAAACATCTCCCCAATTTCCCACTTTTGCTGCCGCAAACATTCTTTGGATATCAGCATGATCCTGGTCAATACTCCTTGTTGAAGACGATATAATGCCCATTGCCAATAACCTGAAACAACAAACACGAAAACTTAAAAACTGTTTAATACTTGTTTTATATTGAAAAAAAAATCCGTAACATATACTTAACTAAATTCAATATATTAGTGTCGTTTATAAGACTCAAGCGTTTTGATCTAGATGAGGGCGACAGTAGTTAACAGATGTAGAAATATCCAAAATCGGAAAAGAGACAAATCAAGGTACACCCGCCCATTCCGTACCACCAAATCTTCGGCAATACGATATTTTATCCACTCCCGAAAATTTAAATATTTTAAATGCTCAGCGAGCCTCGAGTTTTTAATATCCAAATTTAACTGTCTCGAGTGGGTTGATATCGTATCACACTCGGTACAGTCATATTATATATTATTATATGACTATAAATTTTCTGTTTTCTCATTGGCTAAAAGCATAAGAAATCCTCTTTGATAAAACATTATATTCACCGCGTCAAAAATCACGAGAGGTTAATATAAGATTTGGAACAGCGTCCGTGTACCTAAATATAGAGACGGGGAATTCTTGTTAGCTATTTAAGGGATGTATAAATAAAATGGTTTTTAATTGGACGACCGAATAAATATCAACCAATCAGCGCTCTCGACATAAAATCGTTTCGATCTAACAGACGACAGTTACATGTTTCCGGCAACAAAGTATGGCTGGAGCAGCAGAAGTAGCTACTGAAAAACGCTTTCCATCGTTAAATAATGAGGAAATTAAGAAGATTTTGATAGAAAAGGATTCTAAAAATACTAGCCGATCAACAGATTCTAGCGTACATGTACATGTACATGTATCTAGTTTTTTATTCTGTTGTATTCAATATTGTTCATGTTTTGTTCTTTAAAAATTGAAATGATACAATATTCTTCAAGTTTTAATTATGCAGAATTAAATATGCCTAAAAATCAAACCCAAGCATAAAATAAAAACAGTCTAGGCAAAATACCATCTAACCAAGGATATATTTCACAATCTAAAAATATGAAAATGACACTGAGAACTAAAGAGTCATATAATAAAGCAATTGTTGACTTTTGATATCAGTTGATACAATGATTTATCAACCCCAGATGTGATATTCACCTCGGCCGTTGGCCTTGGTGAATATCACATCTCTGGGGTTGATAAATCATTGTATCAACCTCATCAAAAGTCAATAATTGTATAATATTATATATATCTGGTATGAAGCATACACATTCTTTTGCTTGAAAATAAGCAAAACACAAAGGTGACCACATACTACTAGTTGATGTTAAATACTGCTTTCGAGTTTAGATTTGAATATTCGTATTTAGTTGCCATTTACAACTGTTTATAATACACCCAGTGGTAAGGTCCCGAGTCATGCTAGCCTGATCAACATATATTTTTCTTATATCGGTTAATTCATATTAACTACTGTGAATTCTTTAATATTTGTTAGATCTCAAGTCCTATGGAATTCGTGGGTACAGATGAACTACGAAATTAAGTGTTTAAGGTGGTACCTAACACTTTAACTAAAATTAATTTGGCTCGTTTAATTTTCTTAAAATTTTGACAAAGTATTTACTTTGACCCTTTGACAAAAATATAAAAATTTCAAAAAATTTGAACCAACCGTTTAATCAGAAAAATTACACTGGTTATATAGCAGTTTGACAAACACTTATTTTAATCATTAAAAAGCTTATTATTCCCTTATGAAAACAACGTCATTAAAACGTTCTGCTGACTTTACAGAGTTATCTCCCTGTAGTGTTAGGTACCACCTTAAACACATTAAAATGTTTCTATAAGTTCATATGCAAACTTTGGCAAAGCCATGAAATCAAATATCCCCAAAAATTCAAGTTTTCATCAATCCACGAAAATTGGTACCTACGTGAAAAATGAAACCACTGTAAAACAAAATGTCATTAATACTTCAGATATCTATTTGCTTGTTGCTTATGTTTGCATCAATATCAATAATAAACCAGTTTCTGTACAATAAGATTTTACGTCCTATTTAATTCGATACTGCATTATACAAGTTGTATATTGATTTTCTATTGATGAAAGTAATGTTTTCAAATTATCTACTGTTCCATAACGGTGTACCTGATGTTGTTGAATAATAGAATTTTCTAAAAATTAAGGCATTATGTAAAACTCACTTTCTGTAAACTTAATTTATTATCGATGTAAGAATGATGTGTCCTTTTAAAAATACATATACAATTTTCAGAAAATATATATTGTCAATTTTACCTATGTTTTGTGTGTTATTCATGGTAGTTTAAAAGAAAATCAACAACGATTAATGTCATACTTATTTTTATCTACCGATACAAAGTCGTAAGAATTCGTGTTTGTCCTATCATTTTAGTTTATTACCGATATTTATATCAAATAGAATTATATAAAATTACACAACTAGATTTTTCAAAAGCCGAGCATCAGCATAAGAAATAAATTAATTACACTAAAGGTATTATTTAGCCGTTTTTATAATATTAACATTATAACTATACTTAATAAGTTAATCAATCAACCGTTATTAAGACATCAAATGCATATAAAAAGAAAGAAAAAAAAAAAAACATCCAAAGGGCAGAAAAATTTAACAACAGTAATTTTTTTCTCCGGTGTTAAAGTTTATTTAGATCCTGATTTGCATTTCAGTTTAAATATATTAAACAATTGAGAGTCATACAGTTATTAACGTTTTTTGTTCAGTTATTCTCATAGAAAAAAAAGGAAAATCACAATAATATTTAACTCTGAGTAAAATTGAAAACAGAAAGTCCCTAATCAAATGGCTAAATCAAATGATAAAACACATAAAACAATTGGACAACAACTGTCATATTCCTAATTTTGTAAAGGCATTTTCAAATGTGGGAAATGGTGGATTGAACTTGGTTTTGTAGCGTTTAACCTCTTACTTGCATGACAGTCACATCAAATTCCATTATATTTGTAACGATGCGTGAACAAAACAGACATACAATGTATTTCTGAAGGACGCTTCCGGGTGCTACATTGAAGACCTGTTGGTGACCTTCTGCTGTTGTTTTTTTCTATGGTCGGGTTATTGTCTCTTTGGCACATTCCCCATTTTCATTCTCAATTTTATAATTGATAAAATTGTCAAAATAGAGATACAGCAATCAACATCGTGTCTCAAAAATTCAAAAAAGAATAAATT
Organism: Mytilus galloprovincialis; assembly: GCA_037788925.1. Lineage (NCBI taxonomy): Eukaryota > Metazoa > Mollusca > Bivalvia > Mytilida > Mytilidae > Mytilus > Mytilus galloprovincialis. The sequence continues at coordinate 20,979,675 of CM075332.1, forward strand.
GTTTAGTTTCCTTTCGGAGACGTTGTTTATGACTGCACCCAAGTGTTGTATTGTTGACGTTTGCCGTATAAACTTGTCTGTTCTTAGCCATTATTCTTACAAAATAGATTGATGTGGTACGTTCCCTTATATGCCTCCAAGTAGACTGCTTATCGATTGGTATTTTTTTGCATGGTCAATGATTCTTTTTAATGGCTTGTCAAAAAGGTTAAGTTGGTATAAAAAAGAGGGACGAAAGATACCAAAGGGACAGTCAAACTCTTAAATCGAAAATCAACCGACAACGCCATGGCCAAAAACAAAAAAAGACAAACAATAGTACACATGACACAACATAGAAAACTAAAGAACAAACAACACGAACCCCACCAAAAACTAGGGGTGATCTCAGGTGCTCCGGAAGGGTAAGCAGATCTTGCTCCACATGTAGCACCCGTCGTGTTGCTTATGTGATAACAAATTCGGTAAGTCACATTCTTGAAAGGGGAGGGGATTTCAGTTACGACGTAAGGAACATATCCGATATCATTTGTGAAACGGTTATTCCATAACGGTCAACCAACACGTGATGGCGTCCGTAAATTTACAGTGTAAGAACGGATGATTTCAACTTCACCATTTGGAACTCTTGGTTTAATAGCTTCCTTGTGAGCAACAACCCTCTATCAAGCAAATCATGATAGGAATTGCAAGCACGTGAATATCGTATCAATTCTGAGATAGATACCCCGTATGCAGGTGCTGCTAGAATGTTGCTACTTAGAAATGGAAGGTTCACAATTGGAAAGCTGAAATCATCTTTTTTGTCGTAAAATTATGTTTTCGACCGACCCTCATTGTCATTTTGTATATATATTTATTGGCTGTAGGTTATTCTTTTCATATAAAAAGTGACAATTGCTTCCGACATGCTCAATTTATATTATGTATACTCTACAGAATTTCCCCAGACAACATTTGTAAGTTTGACCAAAAGTGATTATACAAATTCATTGGTTAAAATATCACACTTTAGCATAAAGTCGTTTAAAATGTATTTACATAGAATATGTCAATTTTTATAGAATAACACCCCTTCCCCGATTAAAAATCTTGGCATATCCCATATCATTACTTTATGCTTGATTTCAGTCAATATTAGAAAATTTGTATCAATTAAACATATCTTTCTATCTTAAATCGTGACAAATGAAAATATATGAGACAGCTAAAGGGAAATAACTGCAACACAAATAGAACAAAATTTATATAATTTAATCTTAAAACTTACCTTTAATCGCACTTCTGTGTCGATACATTGAGTTATAATTGCTTGCGAACATTGATGTATCTTTTATACTGACATGGAAAAGAAAATATATATTTTCGTACAATACGATTGATTGAAAATAGATTCACAGGAAATTTAATGCATCGACTTTTTAGCTATTAATAGAGTTAAATGTCAGCATAATGACCTCGCATCAATAACAAAAAACAAATCGAACTACTAGTATATTTAAATAAAAAACAAGGAAAGTTTCCTCTACAATAAACGCTTGCAAATGAACTATGAATAAGAAGGATAAAAATAAGTACATATGGTATGATTGCCAAAGAGACAACTATCCACCAAAGTTCAAATGAAGTGTATGCAAGCACCAGCTGGAAATAAATACAACAGACATTAACAAACGACTAATACTGTACGATCCAGACATAGGAGAGGCATATGCAGACTTTGGCGGGGTAAGCATTTTATATAGCGGCAAACTTTTCCCCTTAACTGGTACAGTGATGTTACAGAACAACATAACAATACACTACACAAAACAATAAATGAAGGCATTTTATTTTTACAAAAACACAAACCAGACGTGGAATTGCCTGCCGTTGACATATATTTGTAAATTTAAGAAATTCTTATAAGGGTGTTTTTACGAAACTAAACAAACAAAACAATAGCCTGTTTTGGCACAATTTATGTTATGATTTTTTTTTGGTTTTCACTGCTCTTCAACTTTGACCGAGTTGTGAAATGTCGTGAAAAATGCAACACTTGGACAGCACCTTATAAGGAACATTCATTCCATTTTGGTTTCATTCCATTTAGTGTTTCTCTAAAAGATCACATTTGTATATATTTCCCATAGGGTCCTATGTTAAACAAAGCCCTTCGCTGGCGGCCATTTCGGCTGATTGAATATTAAAAAGAAGAGGATGTATGATTGCCAACTATCCCCAAGAGAACAAATTACACAGAATTTGCCACTTAAAGGTGACCGTACGGTCTTTAACAAAGCAATGCCCAAGCAACAAAGTCATCTATAAAAGAGGGAGGAAAGATACCAGAGGGACAGTCAAACTCATAAATCGAAAATAAACTGACAACGCCATGGCTAAACATGAAAAGGACAAACAGACAAACAATAGCACACATGACACAACATAGAAAACTAAAGAATTAAACAACACGAACCCCACCAGAAACTAGGGGTGATCTCAGGTGCTCTGGAAGGATAAGCAGATCCTGCTCCACATTTGGAACCCGTCGTGTTGCTTATGAGATAACAAATCCGGTAAATAGTCTAATTCGGTAGGTCACATTTATGAAAGGGAATGGAATTGAAGTTACGAGGTAAGGAACATATCCGATATCATTTGTGAAACGGTTATTCCATAACACTCAACCAACACGTGATGACATCCGTAAAATTTACGAAGAGATTATTGCAACTTCACCATTTGGAACTCTTGATTTAATAGCTTCCTTGTGAGCAACAACCCTCTATCAAGAAAATCATGAGAGGAAATGCAATCACGGGAATATTGTGTCAATTGGGAGATATAAACACCGTATGCAGGTGCTGCTGGAATGTTGCAACTTAGAATGGAAAGTTCGCAATTGGAAAGCTGAAATCATCTCTTTTGTCGCAAAGTTTTGTTTTCAATCGACCCTCATTGTCAATTTTTAGATGTAAATCAAAATATGAGGCAGACATAACTATGTCTGTTGTAGCCTTTATCTCTAGTTCAATTGGATAAATGCGTTCGACATAGTCACAAAATTTTGAATTATTTAGTGAAAGACATCATCTATATAGCGGAAAGTAGAGTTAAAGAATATTGCTAACTTCTTATCTTTCTTCCTAAGAAGTTCCAGTATGAAGTCAGCCTCATAATAATAAAGAAACAAGTCGGCAAGAAGAGGGGCACAATTCGTTCCCATTGGAATGCCGATAGTCTGTTGAAAAAAAACGTCCTCCGAACGTAACAAATATGTTGTCAATTAAGTAATCAAGCATCTTGATAATGTCAGTTTCAGAGATTTTTTTGTTTGAATCAGAGTGATCCTTTACAAATCAGGATTTATCTCTTCCTAAGACAAGATACTTGTATCTTCGTCGGCCATTCTTTTTGATGAAACAAAGCAATACCAACTCTTTTAATTTGTCTTTTAATTTGGAATGTGGAATACTTGTGTACAGAGTAGAAAAGTCAAATGTTTTAATACTATTACAAGATGAAAGAGAGTTAGATTGTATGTTCTCTAAAAGATCTTTGGGATTTTTAAGTATCCACATCTGATTCACGCCACCTCTAGAATAGGCAGTTTCACAATAACTTCGAAGCCCGTCTTTGATTGCTGATAAAAGAGATGTTAATAATTTAGAAAGAGGTTTCGTGGAGCACTTGGAAGACCCAGCAATATACCGTTGATTGTAAGGACATTTATGCAGTTTAGGTATCCAATACAGTGATGGAAGATCCAGCTCATTATCTTTGGTTGAAATTCCAAAGTAACATAGAACAGACCTATGATTATCAAGGATTTCCTCTTTGGTAAGTGTCGTTAGGGAATATTTTTGGGTTTCCAACTGAATTGTCAAGACCTAATTCGTTAAGCAGTTAATGTAATGAGTTTTACACACAAAAAAGATGTTGTTTGGGGCTTTATCTGCGGGGACAACAACATATTTATCATGAAGGTAGGATAAGTGTGTTGCAACATTAGGGTCTTTAAAGATTGCATGACGTAGCATGGGCATTGATAGACCCATTCAGTTGCAAAATTCTGATTTGTATCAACGACCTCACTGCCTTAATCCATTCGGAAAGAGTGTCTACGTCTTCCTTCTCATGCGTAGCCCATTGCCTGGCATAATCTTCGACTGAATCCATCAAAATTTTAAAGTTGTATTTTCAATTGATGGATTTCGGCTCTAGATATTTTGAACCTTTCGATAGCACATTTCGCAGGGAAGTGTTATTAACAATGTTGAAGTCACCGGTAATAACGTGGCCAGCCGGATTATATGTGAATTGGTAACTAGCGCAAGTGCAATCAGGGCTTTTTAACTTGAAGTCGTCAATACTGAGATCCTGAAAAACGTGTTTGTAATTGACAAAAAATGGCAGCAAGTCATTAATAGAGACATCATACAGCGTAGGTGATGTATAATGACGATGACCATGACTGCGTCTACGTCGAGGAGTAGGGTTGAAAATATTCATCACATTCACCGAGCTACACGAAGGTCTAGATAGAATACCTATACCATCAATTTTGTCATTGCAACCATATGGTGTCGCAGTTCCCAATCGTCTAATACAGTAGTCTTCTTTTGTAATTTTGAAAAATTGAATAATCACCAGAAAGATTGACATTGTTATTCTCAATAATGTCCACTGCTTGCAAAAAAGAGCATTTGACCATAGCAGACACAAAATATTCAAAATGGTTTGCAAAAAAAAACGAAATTCCTAAAGCAAAAAATATTGTTTCAAGACGTTTTATTCAAAATGTGCTGATTTCTTTTATTATATTCAATTTAGCCTTTTAAAAAATTATAACTATTTACACCACTGGCTCGATCCCAATGCTGGTTGACGTTTCGTCTCAGATGGTCTCACCAGCCCAGTAGTCATCACTTCGGTGTTGAAATGAATATCAATTATATGGTCACTTTTAGTTTTATAAATTTACATTTAAAGTAAGAATCTTTCGAAATACTAAGGATTTTCTTATCCCAGGCATATATTACCTTAACCGTATTTGACACAACTTTTTTTTAATTTTGGGTCCTCAATGCTCTTCATCTTTATACTTGTTTGGCTTTTTAACTTTTTTTATCTGAACGTCACTGATCAGTCTTATTAAGACGAAACGCGCCTCTGGCGTTTCAACATTATAAGATTGGTACTTTTAAAGACATGTAATCACCAGATCCTTCTGTATGTTAAAGTATACATTACAATTGTATGATTAAAAACGCCCACTAAGGTCTATAACGTTTACATTTAACTAATCAATACATGACATTTATCAACTTAAAGATAAAAGTTTATTTTATTGCAAAATTACACACATCACATATTATCAAGCTTCAAACAGCATATATGTTACACTTATCAAAAGGTAAACATACCAAGTTCGCGTATTATAGATAAAACGACAAAACTAATTTCGTGTTGGTATTCGATATTTTGAATTTGAACAATATGTTGGTGTTTTATTTTATTTTTTTCACTACCGTTAAAGGTTTCCTTTTGAACAATCAACAAAGTAATGGAGGACAGAATTTACCAACCAATCAGTACATGAAATTGTCAAAGTTTTATGAAGAAGAGAAACGACTGCAGCAGAAAATGGAAAATCTACAACTCGATACGTTTACACTTCGACATGACATGGACAATTCATTTGTTCTGCTTACCGCTCAGCTACAGCATTGCTAAAATCAATGAGACTTTACAGGAAGTTCTAAAAATTGAAGAAAAATAGTGTGAACCTAAGTTACAATAATTTGAAAAACGAAAACACTATATTGCAGAACAAATACAATCAGGTGGTAACTGAACTCCAGTTAGTTACGAACAAAACGAAACAACTCGATAATCAGTTAGTGTTGCAAACAGGATTATATAATGTTGTTTTGAAAAAATTGTCTATTCAAGAGAAAGAATCAGCAGACTTAAGAAATGAGTCAGTTTTGGTTAGCCAAGAAATTTCAAACTTAAAACAGTTAAGTAGCATCCAACCACTTCAGAAAATCAAATCATTACAACAAAAGGTAGAAACAATCTCAGCAATGACAAATTCATTAAGTATGACTGAACGTGCACGTAGTGAAGATTTTCTGGCGTTATACAACATGACTACAAGCTCGATGAATGATCTTCAAGTTCGCACCCAAAGAAAAATGAAGCAACTAGAAAATGATTATAACACGTCCGTTACAACTATAGATCGTCGCATAGATAATTTTATAAATGAAACAAAAGTGTCACAAAACAACATAGCCGCAGAGTTGAGCTATATTCACAAGAATCAAAGTGATTTTGCAATGAACTTAGAGGAAACTGAAAACCGAAGCAATTTAACGTTTTCTTATTTAAACGATATTGAAAAGAAAAAAGAGGAAATTGAAAACCGAAATAACTTAACCTTTTCTCATTTTCAAAAACAGATTGATGAGAGCACAGAACTAGGTAAATATTATATATTAAAAAAGTTGGGGCTTCAACTATCACCTTACTCTAGGCTTCTTTCTTAATATACAGAATCATATTTTATAAAGGTTTTATATCTGGTTTAATTTTATATTTGACTTCAGTGCGCTCATACAAATTTATTTACACTTTTATACTGTTTAGGTTTAAATTTATCAGTCTCAATATAATTCATGCAAAAGGCCTAGTATAAAAACGGAGGTAAACATCTTTTTCAAATCTAAAAAAAAACCTTCTAAAACAATTTCAATTGCAATATATATATATTTATTAACAACTGTTTTTGAGATAAAGAGAAGTTCAATTACTCTTTCTGAATCCAAACTGTGATGGATGTATCTTCAAAATGATCACTAGTCTGCTATTAACACCTAAATTGTATATCGTACTTAAACGATTCGATAGAAGGATACCAATAAGCTGGATTAAGTATATCATCCTGTTTGAAATAGGAATAAAATATAATTTTGTCACTCATCTGGATAAATTGATTGATTGTTTGTTTTTTAAGTTAGAATATCAGCAAATGTAGTAAACATACCTTGGTTACTGTGTTTTATAAGAAATAAAATATATTGCCCAGTACTTTTACCGTTCTTTAACATCTTTATAAGATTCAAATAAAAAGTATATTGGCATCATAGTTTTGAGTTTTCTTTCAATTTGTATTACAGAAAGAAAGACTCTTGAAAACTGATACTCACTGAGGCCAACGGTCAAAGTCAATTAAACCACATATTTACCGAAACAAAAAAAAGTAATTGTTTTATTCCATATTCCGAGAGCAATGTATGAAATGGGAATATTTATGAAAACCAATTGTACATCAAACGTATTTTTACCAAAATTATACACGTAAAAGCACGGGACGTTTTGTGCGGTGAATATACTTTCCGCAGGTGAATATGCTTATTTATTCACAATCCAAATCATAGATAGAAACCTACTAACGTTTTAGCAATATGGAATAATTTACATTATTATATTTTGTATCATTTATTTTATAAACACAAAGGAACTAATAAACAAACCAAATACAAGTACAATAGAAATTTTTTTTCAGTGACCATTACAGCTCATCTTACATCCAGTGCAACAGCCGCAGGCATACTCAAGTTTGACGACGTCAGCTTCTGTATTGGCATTAATAACCTCGCATCGTACAAAAATACTGGAAAGTTTATTTGTGAGAAAAAGGGAATATATCTGATTTCTGCGTCAATCATGTCCACTTCAAATTATGGTTTCTACTATATTAACCTGAATGGAAGACAGATAACTAACACAATGACAGGTTATAACAGCAACTCCCCTACTACAGTTCACCAAACCGGTACTGTTGTTGTAGCACTGCAGTTACATCCTAATGATACCGTATGGTTATACAATACTGCCAGCTACACTATGAAAGGAGGGCTATGGTCTACGTTGACAATTGTAAAAGTGAAATAAGATTCACGAAACATATGTAAAAGTTGAAGATTATGTGCTAATATAAAAATCCGTATTAAATTCTTTAAGATACTTATTAAATTTATAAAGATTGCTTTATAAAATAAGCTAGCAGATGAATATAAAATGAAAAACAAAATTTCAATTTCATGTATTGCATATGTCAAGGAATAAACGTAATAAGTAAAACACTCTCGATTTGTCAAAAAGTTTACTATAGTATACATGTATCTCTATGTACAACGATACGTTTTAGTAATGAAAAGAAAGATTTTTTGAATTCTTTCTTACAATTTACCTACTTTGTACGTAAAAATGCAATTTAAAAAATGTTTGCCTTCGTTCTTTTCGTTACCTGTGGTGACATCCGATTTGATGACTTGTAAAATAAACCTTTTATGTTGAAGAATATGTATGGTATATTTTATCAATGTTTGCTTTCTTATCGACATAGTTAACATGGCCAACAAATATGGGTTTTTAAATAGAAAATGTCTATGATTTTAAGCAAATTGTAATTGGCCAGAGACCACAATTATTTCGTAGTGCATTTTTTTTTAGAACATCAATGAATATAAAAAAAATCCCACCTGCGCTTTCTCAAAGAAACTTTTACAGTGTGTTGTACTACTTTTGGGACAAATTCTATCAAAATTATAGGAAACTTCATCGTCTCTAACTCAAAATATGGACACTTTTATGTTTAGGGCGTCTTGAAATCTTTTGACTGCTTCCGAAGTGCTAATTTTAAACCTTTTTCAGCTGGACCAAATCACTACTTTCCTTTAAAATTCTGAACCCAAATTTTTTTACAGTGTAATTTCACCCCCTACTTGCAAATTTAGGCATTAAACATGGAGAAATAAATTTGGAAGGGGTATGAAAATTAATGGCAAGTAACCCACTGTCTACACTAGGGACTATATTTCGAAGATAACGAAAATCAAGGGACGACAATTGTGGTCTCGGACCAATTAAAAGGCAGTTTTAGTACTGCGATTCTGACTTCAAGTATTAATTTGAATACTGTTTTCAGTAAAGGATATAAACCGATAACAGTTCACTCTGTAAAACACTCCTGAGGCCACAGACCGAAGACCTGATCAATATTTTACAGAATGGATTGTTAGAGGCTTATATCTTACTAAAAACATTGTTGAACACGTCGAAAAATGTTATTAAAAAACGAAAAAGCAAGCAAAGATTTATTTTCATCAAAAGTGAAAATGGTGTTTCAAAATGAAAATCCAATCACTGAAATAAAGAACAGGTACAACAAGAGAATGACGTCATAACAATGTTTTAACAACTTGGAGTGAACATATGATTCTCACGGAAAGACACCTGTTTCATGAAAAAAAAAAGCACACTGAATGCTTAAAGATGCTAGCTCCTCTTGTTTTTGAATGTTGGCCTGGTATTCGGAAACCTTTGGTTTTATTCATGTAGTATAATTGAAAAAAAAATCCCTCTAACCTTTTCTTTTCTTTTCATAATTTTATTACATATAGTTTAATAAGCCACATTTGAAAATCCTTGTTATTTTTTCATGACTTTTGAAGGAAAAATATGCCAATCTTAAATGTTTAAAAGGTCTAGAGAGAATTATTGCCTGCCAAATTTCCAATGTCCTTTATTTCGAAAACAAGCACACGGACCCAAATTTCTTTTCTTCTTTTTTACTTCCTTTATTTATATACTATCAATTTATCATAGTCTCTAAAAAAGCTTGTTATTTTGAAAGAGAGTAGCGAACTTCCTTAAACATGCTTCAGTTTCATGTTCGTGCATAGTATTCTAAATTTGAAGTACATCTCTTATGTTATTTTTCTTTATGCCATTTCAACATTTCAAAGGCAACTGTAAGTTACAAGTTCTGTAGAAATATGAAAGGCTTATATCATGACAAGTATCTACTGTGTCGAAGTGTGTTTTATCGAACTATCCGTGAAACAAAAAAGAAACAACGGCGAATGAATAACCTAATACCGAGAATAGTTTCAGTAATATTTATCCTATGAGGACGCAATGTGTCAGTAAGAGAAGCCCGAGTTTGATAACTTTTTTACATCCTAGTTCTTTTAGACTATATAAACTAGAGGCTATAAGAAGCCTGTGTCGCTCACCTGATATTTTTATTTACAATTGATGCATACATTAAAGGAACCGTTATACTCTGCTTTAGTTTCAGAGATATAAGCAACAAACTGTATTTTACTCATTCGTTCTATTTTAGCCATGACTGTCATGTTGGTTGGTACACAGGGCCATCGGAAAAAGTGTATTAAACTAGATACCCTAATGATGGTTGTGGCCAAGTTTTGCTTAATTTGTTTCATCTGTTTCAGAGGGTAAGACTTATGTAAAAGATTACAAAACCATTCAAAAATTGTAAAAAAATGACGTTTAAGGGCAACAACTCCTTATGGGGTTAATTGACTATTTTGGTCATGCTGACTTTTTTGTACATCTTACATTGCTGAACATCATTGCTGATTACAGTTAATCGCCATCTATAATAACATTCAAGATAATAACCAAAAAAACGGCAAAATTTCCTTAAAATTACCAATTCAAGGGCAGCAATCCAACAACAGGTTGTCCGATTTGTCTGAAAATATTTCAAACAGATCGTTTGTAACATCATGAACATTTTAGTCTACTGTCAAATTTGCTCTAACTGCTTTAGTTTCAAAGATATAAGATATAAACTGCACTTTAACCCCCATGTTCTATTTAAGCCATTGCGGCCATCTTCGTTGATGAGTAGGGTCATCGGATACATTTTAAAACTAGATACCCTAAGATTATTTATGTTAAATTGAAATGAAAAGTTTCAAAGGAGATGTTTGTTAAAGATGACCAAAAAAAACCACAAACATTACCAAAAAATTGACTTAAAAAGGGCAATAATTCCTTATGAGGCCAATTAACAATTTTAGTTCAATCTAATTAAAATTAAATCCTTTAATTGCTCCCGTTCTGATATGTCGCGACATATCAGAACGGGAGCAATTAAAGGATTTGATTTTAATAAGATTGCATTTTGGTCATGTTGCCTTCTTTTTAGCTTTTACTTTGATGAAATATCCGGGTTTCAAACTAAAATTGAAGGAAACAATGAGAGGAAAACAATGGACCAACAGAAATAAATGGTGGGTTAAACCTGGTCTTATGACTAGCCGAACATCCCGCTTATATGGCAATTTAAAACAAATATCTCTAAAATGACAACATGACATGACAGATATACAGCACAAACAAACGCAAGAACAATTATCACAGCGAAACGCACAAGTAAATAGACTTTAACATTATTTAGACAGCAGAATTACAACGAACATGTTCTATTAATGACAGGCAGCAAATGAGTGGGGCATTTATTTATTATAATATTACTGAATACTGTAGAGGGTTTAATGTTCATTTGACACCACAACATTACAGATATACAGTACATATAAACGCAAATACACTTAGCACAGCGAAACGCACAAATAAATAATATAAGAGTCATAACATCATGTAAACCGCAGAGTAACACCGAACATCTTCCATTAACAACAGACAGCACAGGAGTATGGCAATTATTTAGTATAATCTTACTCAATAGTGTAAAGGGTTTAACGTTCACTTGAAAACGCTCATAAATGCAAAAAGAACATAAAATGGTGTTCCCATTTGGTAGAACATTCCGAAAGAGTAATCAAGCCCTGAACTGAATTTGATTTACTTATTATATATGTATAAACTTTATGAGAAGAAAATCCAGGTTGTCTTTCTAGTTAACTGGTATGAAAAAATTTCAATTCCTAAAATAACATAAAATTATGTTTTTCATTTCGTTCATTATCCTGAGCGAGTATTCGAATATATCTCGGTAAAACAATAAAGGAATCTAGTAATTCCTCATCGATTTGAGTTCCCTAGTTTGTCTGTTGACTTTTCTCAAACCAGGAAAAATAAAAACAAAATCAAAATAAAACAAAGCAAAAAAAATAAAAATAAAAATAAAAATAAAACATAACTGCTATTAAAGTGCATCAACGGATATGATTTCCATATAAGTCGAATCATTTTTGTCTTTTTTTTTAAATGAAAGAGATTTTTTAGGATTGAAAATGCGACAAATATCCACGATATAGCTGAGCGATTCTAAACTTGTTTCACCCTGTCACATTTTTCCTTGTCAAAAAACAAGACCCAGTTATGACAGGGCTGCGGTAAGTTATATATTTTCCTATTTTTTCTGACATAAATCGGGCCGAAAGATACGAATGCCAAAATCAGAACTCATTACTCGCAGAAACCAAAAACAAAACATGACAAAAAGAAAACTAAAAAAAACCTTGAAAGTGACTATAAGATCCAGAAGAAACCAAAGGAAATTCAACAGATAAGTCAAGGCCAAATGACAACATCATGACAAACATAGAAAAACGAACCAAAAACACACATTAGGACACATGCAACCCTGAGGAAGAATGAGGAACACAAACCCATCCTGAAACCTGTGGTGATCTCAGGTACGAAGGGAGGGTCTTCATATCTTGCTGTACATGAGCAATTGGTTGTGTGGCTGATTTAGATATAAACTCGGGAATTACTGTCTTCATCATATGAATATGAGGAAAAATCCCTCCTATTCGCGTTTATAATTATACCATCAAGAAATATATGAGAAGAACATAACCCGTGTCATGCCAACAACTGGTTTTAGAATAAATGTGTTTTATTCCGATGCAAAGATCATATGTTAAGTGAATCAATATTAAAGCCAAAATATGCAATCTTTAATGACCTGACAACAGTATCGAAAATATATTCCTTTTAAAAAGTCTGTTTAAAGGTTTTGTTAGCTTTTGGGGTGAATACTGACTTTTTTGTGCTTTGTAAAGAATTTTACCATAAAATGGTGGATGTGAAATATCTTAACGTATTAGATGTCTGCATGTTGAGTTATATTTACGAATGATTTCCTTATACTGATGATAATTAAGTAAATGTTTTGACTAGTTTGTGATATCGAAAACCCTAGTGTAATATTTTTCAGTTATACATACATTACTCTCGCTAAAATCTAATACAAGGGAACGTCACCATCTAAAAATTGATAATTAACAATAGGAATAAAAAATCAAGCAAATAATGTTTTTGTTTTATTTAGGATTTATCGGTCATTTTTGTTAGTCTGATAAACGTTAATAACGGTTGGACCAAGTTCGGATAGACTTGATCAATGACAATTATATCCATCCTTTGGTCTATTACCCCATTGGTCATCTATTCGTGCACCAAAGTTGTTGTTGCTGTTTTCATTTCTATTGTTTTCTGGTTTTATTTAAATTTGATTTAGTTTTAACGCCAAAAGATAAAAGTAAACCAAGAATTTAAATTGATTGCGGTTGACTGTTGAAAGTACTAATATATGACTGTTTATGACGTCTTTACACTTAATCCATTGGATGTTGGATAAGTACTCATTGATATATTAGTCTTTTAGATGTATGCTTTTTGTTAAGCTTGCGATATCTATCTAGGAAAGCGAGACATATCGATCCTAGATTCCGACGTCTGTATCATCATGTAGATTCAGTCTGTGGTTAAAGTTTTTTTTGCATCAATAACCTTGTCCAGCATACATGGAATTTTAGTAAATCTGGACAGAAGCTTGTTTATAACCAAAATACAGTATCCAGGGCAAAAAGGCAACAGCAGTATACTGCTGTTCGAAATTCATAATTCGATTGAGAAAAAATAAATCTGGCTTACAAACTAAAACTGAGGGAGACTTATCAAGTATAAGAGAACTACTACACAACAAAAACACAACATTAAAATGTAACACACACAGAAACGAACTATGATATAACAATGGCCATTTTCCTGACTTGGTACAGGACATTTTAAGAAAAAAAAGTGGGTTGAACCTGGTTTTGTGGCATGCCAAACTCCCGCTTTAATGGCAATGTTAAATATAATATTAAAATGACAACATTACATGACATGACTACAATACAAATAAATGGGAGAAAATATAGGACAGAGAAACACATAAATAATAGGTAATAAAAGGTACCAGGTTTCAAAAAAAAAAAAAATACGCCAGACGTGCGTTTCGTCCACACAAGACTAACCAGTGACACTCAGATTTTTGAATTTGATAACAACACAATTCTTGGACATGTTTTGACCATATAATATCAGATAGATGTATAGATCTTTGTGAAAATAATATTAATATGTGACCTTTTCTATTAAGAAGTGTTTTTACAACAAAACAAGAAGTGCACTTTAAATTGATCCCTCATTAAAGGGATATTCATGTATATTGAAGGATTACCACTCATTTGAGTGGTTGGTCCCAACCTGTTGAATATATTCCTTCATAATGACGATTTTATTTTCCGGACCATCGTAAATGAAAAGTTGAGACGTAAAAGATCGTAAAACTATGCTTGAAACACGTGTGCGTCGCCAAAAAATGACGAACTCAGGATGTATACTAAAGAAATGTATCCTCTTGAACTTACTTTAAATAAAGCCAATACTAACAATGACCACTGCCCTTTCCTCGATTTTGATATCTATATCAATAACGGGAAGCTTAATACAAAAATGTATGATAAAAGAGATGATTGTTCATTTCCTATCGTTAATAATTTATTTTGACATGGCGACGTTCCCTTTTCACCATCTTATCGTGTTTATATACTAGTATCTCAACTTGTACGATTTGGTCGTGTATGTAACAACGTATTAGATTTTAGCGAGAGACGTTTATGTAATACTGAAAATTATTACACCAGGGTTTTCGATATCACAAACTAGTCAAAACATTTACTAAATTTCATCATCGGTACAAGGAAATAATTCGTAAATATAACTCAACATGCAGACATCTCATACGTTCAAGCATTTCACATCCAATCGTTTATTGTAATATTTTTTACAACGCACAAACATGTCAGTATTCACCCCAAAAGCTAACAAAACCTTTAAACAGACTAATTAAGAAGGGATATAGTTGAGATACTGTTGTCAGGTCATTAAATATTGCATATTGTGGCTTTAATGTAGAGTCACTTATAGGGTCTTTGCATCGGAATTTAACACATGTATTTTAAAACCAGTTATTGGCATGACACGGATTATGCTCTTCTCATATATTTCATGATGGTATGATACTAAACCCTCACCGGAGGGATTTTGCCTTATATTCATATGTTGAAGACATAATATTTTAATTAGATTAATTGAGGTCTGGAGCTGGCATGTCAGTAACTGCTAGTAGTCTGTTGTTATTTATGCATCATTTTCATTTTGTTTATTTTCTTTTGATTAATTTTCTGACATCGGACTCGGACTCCTCTTGAACTGAGTTTTACTGTGCATTTTGTTGTGCGTTTGTTTTTCTACATTGGCTAGAGGTATAGGAGGAGGGTTGAGATCTCACAAACATGTTTAACCCGCCGCACTTTTGCGCCTGTCC
Source organism: Mytilus galloprovincialis (assembly GCA_037788925.1). Classification (NCBI taxonomy): domain Eukaryota; kingdom Metazoa; phylum Mollusca; class Bivalvia; order Mytilida; family Mytilidae; genus Mytilus; species Mytilus galloprovincialis. The sequence goes on from CM075332.1 coordinate 20,995,111, forward strand.
GAAGTCAGGAGCCTCTGGCCTTGTTAGTCTAGTATGATTTTTAATTTTAGTTTCCTGTGTATAATTCGAAGTTTAATATGCCGTTCATTATCACTGAACTAGAATGCAACCGCTTCCGGGTGCGGAAGTTACTCGCTACATTGAAGACCCATTGGTGGCCTTCTGCTGTTGTCTGCTCTATAGTCGGGTGGTTGTCGCTTTGGCACATTCCCCATTTCCACTCTCAATTTTATTTAACAAAGCGACCATCTCAAATCAATTATCTATATCAAAGGCTAAAGTTTAAAGTCGGAGATTTTTCTTGACATTTTTCATCTTCACACCATCGTTAAAAAAGAGAAGGGAAGAAGACGTCAAAAGTTTGCTTCAAACACATGCGTCGCAAAGTGGTTGTGTGAAATGTAAAGGACGCCATTTAATTATACCATTTTGTCAAATAGTGCAAACCTTTATAAATTGGTCCTTTGTTGCCTTCATTATAAAATGCAATCAGATTATTATTGATTTTCTGTCAAAATCTTAACGAGTTTAAGGTCAATTTATTATATATATATATATATATTTCTTCAGTCAAATTCTTTCGCAAATGAAGAATTTTAATCGCCACAATTATTATTTTTTCCGACGGCCAGCGGAAACCCTGATAATAGGTATTTTACTAATAAATTGGCATAATTTTTTTATAGTTAACTTCAGATCTAGTCTTGAGTGAAAGTTTTTCAGTCATCAATACCTTCCTGCAATTTCATGAAATTTGGATAAAAGCTTGTTTATGACCAAAATATAGTAACCTAAGTAAAATTTTGGAAACATTTATTGTAATTTTCCCTTATTTTATTGATAAATAGACTTAGGTTTTGTTTTACAGTTAACAATTAGCTAGTCTGGGGTTAAAGTTTGTTACACATCGATTACTTTGTCAAACCTTCACAGATTTTTATGAATTTTTGGCAGTAGCTTATAAGTGATTAAAAGATAATGTCCGAATCATTTCTTTTATAGTGTATCTTTTTAATTTTTAGTATTTTACTGATAAATGGACTTCATGTTTTACAATTAATATTTCATGACAGTCTGGGATATAAAAAAGACTCGATAAACTTGTAAATCTTCATTCATTGTTATGAACCTTGTACAAAAGTTCATCTTCAACACCATCTAAAATAGCATCTAAAATAATAGTTTGAATGTTTATTAATTCTGTATTTTACAGATAAATGGAATCACTTTTTAAGTTAACATTACACTTAAACAGAGCGTTCCCCCTTATGTCTTTTGTGTATTAGTTGTTATTGGCTTTAGACTAGCTGTTAATAAATGCGAGTACTCTCATATCTGTACCTTTTGTTGTGGGGATGTATAAGTACCCTACCACGCCTACTCTGTTATGCTACTTGTTGTTGTGTTTTCTTTCTTTCTTTCTTTCTGACAAGTTAAGCCATTTTCGACTGATTCTTTAGTTTCTTCATATGTTGTACTGTTACACCACTTTCGCTCGCTACATTATGTGTGGGTCTGTCCCAAGTCAGAAGCCTAATATTCAGTGTTCGTCGTTTTTGCTGTATATCATATTTGTCTTCCGTTCATTATTTTGTTCGTAAATGTAAATCAGCTATTAGTTTTCTCATTTGAATTGTTTTACATTTGTCATTTTGGAGCCTGTAGTTGCTGGCTATGCGATGAGGGTTTTAATCATTGTTGAAGGCTGTACGGTGACCAAGAGTTGTTAATTTTTGTGTCATGTGGTCTCTTGTGGGGGTTGACTTATTGGCGATTATACCACATCACCTTATTTTTATATTATCATGAAACTCAAATATTTAAAACTTGTAATCCCAATTGTGAATTTGTTGATAGTTTTTATAAGATACTTACTTTTAATGCAGTTTTTAATGACACATTGAGTACATAGATATTAATGGTATATACTGCAGTAACTAAATTTTTTATTTATTAACAGCCCATTACCAAAATGCTATAAATAGAATAAAAAGAATGTATCAGATACATTAATGATTTTAATTTAAAATTTGATCTACATATGAACAGTAACTAAATAAAAAAAGATACAACTACAAAATTTACAAACAACAAAACCAAAAGGATACAATATATGTACTAGCCCCCAGACCTGTTGGTGACCCTCTGCTGTTGTTTTTTATTTGGTCGGGTTGTTGTCTCTTTGACACATTCCCCATTTCCATTCTCAATTTTATTTTATACTGTATAAGATAGACAATAGACAATACACAAAATGTATTAGCACCCACGCAATCATAACGATCGGTAAAGGTTCTACACAAAAACCTTTATAAACAATAAACAATATCATAAAGTGGTTATGACATCATCAAATACAATATGATGGTTTTAAAATCTTAATACATAGATACTTTATAAATTCTTACAGTAGACTGACAGATCAAGAAAATGTCGCTTATTTTAAGAGTTCAGTGGACCGAATTACCTCACGGCTGTAAATCTCCACGAGGATAGGGTAAATATTATTATTTAAGCATTGTCGTAGAGTTTTTCCATGTTTCAGATTTGAGTAAAATATCTATTGAGTTTGACTTTCAGTTTTTTTATTTCATTTTACATGATGTGACACGGAAACAGTCATACTTGATTCCCGTAAACTGAAATCCACAATATTTTGCTTTGATATAAAACCGGAAATTCTAAGCTATAATTTAACATCAATAATAAATCATACGATTCTATATATTGAATCAATTGAACGATTGTAGAATACTTGTGACTTTTAATTTTTTGTTATCGTTTGTTAAAGTGTATTAAACTTCATATTGCATCGCCTTGATCGGAAGTTGATTTGTTTTTTGACAAATAACGTAATTTATGTATAACGGGTTGATGATTAAGGCAGTGAATTCGTTACCACAAACTATTTTGAAACTTTTACCAAGTTCTTTCATATACCAAATTTTGGTACCTCAGGAATAGATAACCATAACTGTATTTGGCAAAACTTTTAGGAATTTTGGTCCTCAATGCTCTTTAACTTCGTACTTTATTTGGTCTTTTTACGTTTTTGGATTCGAGCGGCACTGATGGGTCTTTTGTAGACGAAATGCGCGTCTGGCATAAGTACAAAATTTAATCCTGGTATCTAAGATTGGTTTATTGGTAGGACGTTTGGCTGTACCTGTAGCTACCACATCCTAATTTTCCAAAATAACCGCAATAAATATATATCGCTTTTTATGTACATTTAAGTTTCTCCGACTGTTTTATGACGTCTAAACATTTAATCTCGCTGAATATGATTTATTTATTAGTTGTAATTGGCAACGAACTAGCTTTCAGTAACTGCAAGTACTTTTATTTCAGTGCTTTGTGTCTATTGTTTTTTGTGTTTGTTGTTTTTGTGCCTCGTACCGATAAATCCACCACATTCATTATGTGCCTGTTCCCAGTCAAGAGCCTGCAGTTCAGTGGTTGTCGTTGGTTCATGCTTGTCATATTTGTTTATTGTCAATAGAATTGATTCACATGTTTCATGTCTGGGCCTCTTATAGCCCACTATAAAGTATGGATTTTTCTCATTGTTGAAGGACGTCCGGTTGCTGGTTATTGCTCATAACCACTTATTTTTTTACATTACCATATCTTCTTATTTTAATAATGTTATAAAGATTTCATATACACAAGTTTGACAGGACATAAACGTTTAACAAGCTTTTTAGAAGAACGCATCTAATTTCAGTCTTTTTTGTTTTCCGTGTGACTACAATTATTCATTTTTCTAAAACACACAATTTTATTACCAGTATATTATGTGCTTGTATAAGTTATATAGCTTCGACGAAAACAAATTAATTTGGACCGAAACAAACTCTTTGATTCAAATTGATCAAATTATAGGAAAATACCATAGTTTCATTTATTCTCGTGGCTACCTTTCTTTGTAAAAACACAATGTATTTGCATGAAAACTTTTTTTATATTAAAAAAAAGCATTGATCAATATAAAACTTGCATTCTTGGATAGAGTCCTGAAAGTATTGACGAACATCTACCAAGATAAACATAAAAGTATTATGGTTAACAATACATTTACTTATTGATAATCATAATACAAGTAATGCATTGTCTAAGCTAATTGTTATTTACACAAAATCCATCTAGCGACCAACATTATTCTCTTAAAAATGACATTGACCTCATGAAATAATTTCAGCATCAATGCTGACATTGCTTGTTTTTATTTGATATTTGTAAAGGGTCATGAGGCGGGCTACATTCCATCGAAACCAAATTTAGTACTTGACCCACATCCGTTTAATATTGGCCAAAAACGTTATGATAAATACACATAAAAACATACGAAATGTCAATAAAAATAAAAAAACCCAACATGAACATGTACAAGTATTATATTATGTACAACGAGACATCAGAAAAATTATGAAAATTATTTATAGCATGAATAAGAATACACATATAAGTATAAAGTATCAAACAGATACAGTTAATTCTGCCTCATATTTTGACTAACATCTAAAAATTGACAATGAGAGTCGGGTTAAAACAAAACTGTACGACAAAAGAGATGATTTCAACTTCTCAATTATTAAGTTTCCATTTCTATGTTGCAACATTCTAGCAACGCCTGCATACGGAGTATATATCTCCCAATTGATACGATATTCCCGGGTTGTATTTCCTATCATGATTTCCTTGATAAAGGGTTGCTGCTCACAAGGAAGCTAATAAATGTAGATTTCCAAATGGTGAAGTTGAAATCATCCCTTTTTGAATTTTACGGACGCCATTACGAGTTGGTTGACCGTTATGGAATAACCGTTTTACAGATGATATCGGATAGTTTCCTTATGTCGTAACTACACTCTCCTTCCCTATTCACGAATATGATCCACCAATTTAGACTATTTACCAGGTTTTTTAACAACGTGAGAAACTCGACGGGTGCCACATCGCTTACCCTTCAGGAGAACCTATTCGAAGGTCAGCTTTTTTGTTTAAAGGTGGTTAAGGTATATTGAAAATTGGCACGTAGAAAGCTGATACATGTACAATGAAGGTTAAACTTGGTCTTTATGAAGTTAAACTTAAGGTAAAATATATAGAAAGCTGTGAAAATTGCAAAACTTGGTTCAACAAATAGAGATTTTTAACGGTAGTCTGACACTTTTTAACAAATGGGTTTGAAACCTGACAATTATCATGTTGCTAATTGCCAAAGAGCTACGTTTCTTCTGTGTTTATCATGCACTAAATTGTCATTCATTGAGAAGATAAAATGACGGTAGGCCACTTGCAAAATTTGTTAATTCTATCTCATTACTCATAAAAATAAAATAAAACATTGTTATTTTTGGCAAATTTCAAATTTTATTTAAATTACTGGTTCTCGTATCTATAACATAACATGTCTGACTATGAAAAGAAATAATATCAAGACAATCAAAATCAAAACCAAGGTGTAAACAAAGACTCACAAATCCAAAGACATTTACATCAACATTTATAAATAATAAATAAGAAACAACACGAACTCCACTAAAAACCGGGAGTGAAATCAGGTGGTCCGGAAGGGTAAGCATTTCCTGCACCGTGTACGGCATTAATTAATTAATATAAATGTATATATATCTGAAATGAAAACTTTGCAATAAAAAAATACGTATATGCAAAATTTTTAAAAGTATAAAAAAGACATATTATGTAGTAAATGAAAAATAATCAAACACAAAACAAAAAAGAATTCATCGTGTTTCTAATACATACAAACTTTGAAGTTGTTGCATTACATTTCTCTGGTAATGAACAGAGGACCATAATAAATCAATACATGGAGTTCAATGCAAAACAAGTGGCTATTAAGATCTAACACACGTTGTATAGTATTCCATATATTTTATGTTTACATGTAACCTATCTTTTGACTGTATATTCATCGTGTAGAACGCCACATGCGGGGTGTCGGCTATGTTTGACACGGGGTAGAAATTTCGAAGCGAAGAAAAACAATCAAAGTAAGTATCAAAATTCCCTTTTTTTTTTTTAGAATTCTCAGTACCATATAATGTATTACACGGAAGGGACTAAAACATAAACTATTTCCTGCAAGCTCTGTGTCCTCAAACACCTCTCCCTAGTTTCCCTTGTTGTAGATTTTGAGGCTTCATACACAAATTTCTTGATAAAAAACTACTTTAGACGACTTCCTCCCGTATCATTCAAATAGAATTAAATTCGTATCATAATTTTAACTAAGTACCAGCTTCTTACTTAAAATTAATTGGTTTTGGAACTATTTTTTCATCGATATATAAAGTGTCGCCCGGGGTGTTAGACTTTGCGTCTCAAGGGGTAGAGGCTTTTGATAAAAAAAAATAGAATAAATTTGGATATAAATCAGTCTTTATTTGATACATTTAAGTTCAAACACATATACTGTATTGTGATAACACATTGAATTTACATATAAAGCCTCAAAATCACAGAAAACTAGGGAGATGTGTTTGAGGAAACAGAGCCTTGAACACGACTGCTTCTGCTTGCAGGAAATAGTTTATGTTGGTTCAGTTCCTTCCGTGCAGTACATTATATGGTACTGAAAATTCTAAAAAAGAAATTTTGATACTTGAACATATTTTGATAGTTTTTCTTCGCTTCTAAATTGCCATCCCGTGTCAAACAAGCCAATACCCCTCATGTGGCGTTCTACACGCTGATATTGATGCCCTTTTGATTGAACATTTAATTTGTTTTTCACTTATAAAACTAATGAGTTTTAGTGTACAACATGAGGTTCATTCCGGTGATTTTTTGTGTATATTCCAGAAGTATAGTACATGTATTTCATATGTATGATATGCAACATAACAGCTGAGTAAAACCATTAAACAAGTCAAAAGAACTTATAAAGTTTTCTTCTATCAATATGCAGCAACATTGTTGATATTACTAGTCAATGTTGTGCTAGATCGTCATAGCCAATCTTTTTAAAACAGTTTGGAATTTTACTCCACTTATTAATCTATTTTATTATGTTTCTTAATTTCAGATTTCTTACAGATCTTTCAAAAAGCAATTAACGTCTTTGTGTACTCATTATTACTGTTAAACATTTATGCATTGAACAATATCAGGTACACAAAAGAGCAAAGAGAGTATCTCTGGTCAGTTGAACAGAGTATTTTCAAGAACTCGAAGGTCTTTTCCAATATTTTTGTACGCTTGAGCAATCATCCGCATGGTGGGTCTGACATTGTTTGCTATACAATTAAGCCTCCATTCATCTAAAATATCCTTGTTTAGTTTGACCAAATCTCGTTTCGTTTGCCTGTGATTGATGGTATCCCAGGTCTCAAGGTCCATACCAAGTTCAACCATAAAAAATAAGGATTTTTTTCCAATCAAAGGTGCCATTTTATCAATGTCTTCATCCGAAGGAACCAGATCCCATTTCTCTGGATCAGTATCTGAAATTGAAGTAACAATCGTGTCCTTATCATCTTTACTGTTTCGATACTTATTCATCATTCAAATATTTGGTTTTAAACGTTCCAACTGAAGGTGAATCAAGAAAAGAGCTTCGGACACATATATTTTTCAAAATAAAGGTTGTTTTTTTTTTGGTTTTTTTTGTGCATTTTTTGCGATCCATCATGTATGGACTGCACACATTTAGAAATTAATGATCGAAAGTTTGGCTGCTAATTAACTGTTTGAATTAGGAACAAACGTTTACAGATCGTGACCCAAATAAAATTACAACCCAGAATCTTAGAGCCCGTATATGATAAGTGATCATATAGCTATTTTTATGTTTTGCTTTGTTTCTCTTCCGTTCTTCCGTAACGTTCCCTCCATAAAACTTGTCCTGTGCAATTGTCAAGAAGTGAAATGGAATAGATAATTACACACAGAAAGAGAGAGGCGAAGGATACAAAAATGATAAATCATATGACTGAGACCACGAAAGAAAACCATGATCCCACACATACACACACTAAACTGTTGTAACCGTGGCACAATATCAACACAAGCTCATGGAGCACACGAACACTAGTCTGATAATAGAGTAATGTTAATGTGTTTTTCATATTAATCGTGCATTATTATTGTAAACTAAGCTTCGGATTACATAGTTGTTTACATATTTTGTTCATTCACATCTCATTATAGTGATGTTGTCGTTAAGATCACCACATTCGAAACAAAAAATCTGTCAACGAAGTAGGAGGAAGGAACAATAATTTAAAACGAATACCTTTCAAAGAAATGTGATAAAATGAAGGATTTTCAATACAAAGAAACTCACTGTACACGTGTTGTATATCATTCTAAGGATACAAAACATATTCAACTTGTGTGGGTGTTAAACTGGATTCATATGACTTTAAGATCCCAAAAAAATCCATAATCCCACACATGCAAATAAAACTAATGAAAACTGGGATCTCTTTGCAAACAGTCAAAGCAATGTTCTGTAGTGGATGCGTGTAAACTCAGATACCCAAAATTGTGTTTTGCATAGTTTACAAATGAACGTCAAATATTGAATTGATAGGAATTTGTTATTTTATTAAAACAATCTAGTTGCTAGTTTCTGTACGTGGAATGAACCAAGTACCAGCAAGAAACAAGTTAAATGATCCAATACATTATATGCAATATACCTATATATATAATAATTTTTCGTACTATTTTCTAGTGTGAAAAGAAACGACTTATTAAAACTAGGTATAGTATATAAACTTAAATACTTTAAGTTTATACATACACATACTTATTCTATACAATAAACACAGACGATGTCATTGAAAAGGTATACTCACCAAAGTCTACAAATGCGCCTCTCATTACCTGTACAAAGCAAATGTATGGTTAATATTTTTACAATGCAATTAAAACCACATCAATTCATGAGCACTCTTTTTCTTAACACGTCAATCTAGAGAATAATGAAAGTCAACTATTTAACATGTTGATGCCATTTCGTCAGTTTTTTCAACACTGAATAAGTACACAACTGTCTGCTTCCTCGTATTAAGATCGACAAAATGACATGTCCACATTAATATTTTTTCTGAATTCACAAAGTTAAACGTGAATCTATCTATCTTTTATCGCGACTACTGATCAATACAGATAGTCCACCTAATTCTTGCAATATTGTACCGACTGTGTTCTCGAAGTGTTTTTTCACCAACGAACTGACGAAAATATTTATTAGTTTTAGCTTCATTAAGGTTAAAAAAAATGTTATCATGTAAAATGAGGTCAAACACTACTGGAAAAAAGTCATGGGTTTTTATCTAGTTTAATGTTTTATGTGCTCAAAACTTTGTTTTACACTATGTCCTTTTTAATACTTTGTTGACAACTAAGATGAAAAGTAAAATATATTTGACTTACTTCAACCAATGGATGAGATCTTTTATAACACAACACTTTTCCCTTGGATTTATATTCTAATCCAACTATTGCAACATGAATAAACACTACCTAATGTTTTGTTTTATAACAGAAACTTCAAATAAAAAGAAATGGCACTTGTGACGAAAATATTCTCTTGCAATTCACTACGTTGAAGTGTTATATCAAATTCTTTAATTAAGAAAAGTTATTTTATTCAGCAATAAATTTAAGCAGTTAGACAACATCTTAAACAAGTAAAATAACAATTTTTGAAAAATAACCATACTGACCTTGCACAAAGTATGTGGATTTTGTATCGTTCCCTCCTCTACAGCTTTTTTAATTTTTCTAAATGTCAACGTTGATTGCTCGTGACAAATACATAATGCTTTGAATTTCAGTAGTTGTGGTTCAGATTCTACGATGAAGAGGTCTTTCCATTCGGTGTATGGTAGTTCAAGATGTGTTACCAATTCGCGAATCTCATCTACATCGTAAAGGATTGAAAGTCGACGCAGGTGAAGTGCTGACAAAACTTCACTTAAAAAATCTTCATTCGTAACTGAAGAAAAGGTAGGAAACATTTTAACGTCCAGAGAAAGCTTCTAATTCTGAATAGTATATAGGTTTGAGATGAGGTTAATTTTAATGTTGAATTATCGAAAGAATGTATAATTGCAAATCCAAAAGTATACACAAATAAGCAAAATAGTGTATAAATTGTTCATTTCCACTTAAAAAATGTTTGAGGCATGAACAGCCTAAGCCAGATCTAAAACACTTTTTAAAATGATTTGTTTCAATGCTATTCTAATTGATGTAATCTTCCATCTGTAAAGAATCAATCGACATTGCTAAGTCTACCGTACTTAACTAATAGCTTGATAACTCGACAAGTGTTTACAACCGCTGGAACAATGCTACTTTTGATGTATGTTTCGTTCCTTAGAGCACTGTTTTCTTACATAAAATATCATTGCTATATTACTTTTTTGAAGGTTAACTGTTTCGTTAATGTTGAAATTGTTCAAAATATTAAGGTTTGCAACCCCAAAAATAGAAATCCTAAGTCGTATTTGAAACAATTTCTCGGAATTGTTGTGTTGCAATGCATCCTAGCTGCAACGGTCATTTGTCTAAAGACTGATTTTATTTCGAGCGTCACTGATGAGTCTTTTGTGAATGGAAAGTAAATCTGGTGTACTAAATCCCAGGTTTGATGTACCTGTTGAGTTCTGAGATAAGATTGAATAATTATTATTACAAAATTTTTGAGAATTATATAGAAATTAAAAACGAATGTATATGTTTTTTCATTGCTTAAGTTTTAAGATTATCAAGTTGATATTTTGTCAGTGTATTTCCGCTTACATAATCGTATTGCTTAGTTATTAATCATAAATACATTTAAGCAAAAGAAGAATTATTATTCAACAAGTGTTCAAAAATTTGTTCAAACATTAGTCAAAATAATTGTTTTTGACATATTAAAATGAACTCTGAAAAGAAATTATAATCATCCATTTGTAAAGGTTTTGGACGCCATCACGAACCGGTTAAATGTTATGATTATTTGTTTCGCCATCGACTACCGACATGTTAGATTTGTCGTAATCTCAAATCAATCCACTGTTCCATTCTGTTAACCCGCGCATTTATATTTCACTTGTTGTGTACTTTATTTGAAGAGTGTATAGTGTACGATTCGTTTAATCAACTACACACACTGGTTTGCTGTTTGCTCTGGGACTTCTGTTTAGAAATTTCCTCGGAGTTCGGTATTTTTGTTATTTTACTTTTTATTGGCGTCTTTGTCAATATACTATCAACTACAAACACGTTTCTGTAAAAATTGGTATCAAGTATATGAACCTTTTTGTTGGCAGCTTTGTTAGATTTATTTGTATGTTTTTTTGAATTTGTTATGTGTTTCATGTCTGCGATATTGGTTTAAACAGTTTTTGCTAATGGATCCAAATTATTATACCATTAACCTATAATGTCAGCAGAACTTTAAACAATTAGCATACACGTTGCAGGTTTAGCTAGCTATGAAACTGGGTTCAAGCCACATTTTCTCTCTGAGTTGAGTGGTTTGAGAACGTTTGATATCGTCAGTTATTTTAGACTGTTCACTTTTTGAATTTACCCTGAAGTTCAAATTTTTGTTATACATTTTTTTTGGTCTATGTAGTGCTATGTAAACTGCCTCTTTTATACTGATTCCCGTTCAATAATTATAGGTTTCATAACGAGTGCGAATTAGATATCGATTGATATCAACTCGAGTTATTTAATTTCAATAATAATAAACGAGCCTATGGCGAGTTTATTATAATTATTGAAATTAAATAACGAGAGTTGATATCAAGCGATATCTAATTCTCACAAGTTGTTAAACCTATTTCTCTTATGGCAAAAAGTTGTATGTGCGTGGCCTATTTGTTGCGAGTTGTGTTGCTACGGCCGTTTTTCTTTGCAACGCGTACTGATCTTTCTCTTATGGTTGGGGCCTGTTATCTAATTTGTAACAAGTGTATTGACACGTTATTTCTACAATAATTAACAAATAACTCACTTGTTGCGCCTTTTAAAAATCTTCTTTTTATCAAATTTTATTACATTCTGAAGCGGCACAGAAGCCAGAAAATGCCCGGTGTTTAGTTATGACACCGGAAGCATACCTATGACGTCACGTAGTGTAGGGACCAAAGAAGATAACCTTTTCGCGGAATTTTCTTTAATGAAGATTTTACACTGAAATTGTGATTGAAATTTAATTATGAACTTGTTTTGCATTAGAATAGAGATATCTGTATTGTATTTGAAGCTTTGCGGACGTTCATCGGTAGTTTTACTGTCGCATTCAGAGGGAAATTGAAATTGGAAGTTGTGCCAGTTATAATGCCCTTTGCTCCGTTACATAATCGTACACGGGTTCCTTTCTTTATTTCTTCGTCCATGATAAGATTTATATTAGATAAAGCAGACGATAAAGCAGGCGGCGAAAATCGCGAAAACCGGAAGTAAACAATCAGTTGTCAAGAAAAAAGTAGTCCCGTCATGACCTTTTCCAGTGAATAATGACCTGATCAACGGCCAATGAAAATATTGGAAATTTACGAGATAAGCCAATCAAATTAACGTAATTTTGATAACACTTTTTCATATCACACTCCGTACGGTGTGATACGAAAAATATCTATTCACGTGGGAGTTAGATAACAGGCCCCAACCATAAGAGAATCATGTATATTATATCTTATAGAAGTTGTTAATAACGAGTTAGACGAAATGCGAGTACGGCGTATTAAATTATAAGTCTGGGATATTTGACTTGGTCGATGCAACTGCTGGTGGACGTTCAATGGTTTTATCAGTCCAGTTTACAGCACTTCGGTTTTAGTATGAATATCAATTACTAGTATATGGTAATTTTTATAAATTAACTGTTTGCAAAATTATGATTTTTTCGGAATACTAATGTTTTTCTTATACCAGACATAGAGTACCTGAGCCGTATAGGGCACAACTTTTTGTGGTGTTTGGTCCTCGATGCTCTTCAACTTTATACTTGTTTGACTTTCAAACTATTTTGATCTAAGCGCCACTGATGAGTCTTATGTGGACAAATCGCGCGTTGAAGTGTTCAATTATAAGCCTAATACCTTTGATAACTATGTGTCAATGTAGAGTAGATAAATTTATAGAATATTTGCTCGAATCTCTGTTTATCTTTTTTTTTTTTTATTTCACTGTGTATTCTAAGGAAATATGCAAGCATGTTTGAACAATTTAACTGCAAAATATTCTTTATAATGCAAACTGTTTAGCTGTGTGAATATTAAGTCTACTCTGGAAATTGACTGAAAGAGACACTATTTTTTGTTATACTATATTAATTAGTTTCACACGTCTAGACAACTATTTGCTATGCACTTTTGAATGAATGCCTGATAAAAAATATATTCATACCTGGACAGGTAATTTCACACTTCTTCATTATTTCCTACAAGACAAATGTAATTCATATTTTGTTTTGTAAAATAAACTGAAAAAAGATTTGAAAAAAATAATTAATCTAAACATTAAATATTCACCAAATATGTCAGATAATTCATCATGCTTCCAACTTTGTGTACATGACGTATTTTGTAATACATTGTGTTACTTGATTATTTCGGAAAAGGGTCAACGAACTCTGCATAAAATGATTCGTCTTGATATCATATATTTATGTACGAGATGGTGTGAGAATGAAGCCTACCAAAAATGAATATAAATATATGATATCTGATGATTGTTGTAATGCTCTTAGTTTGAGGTAAACTTAATACTGTAAATGTATTAAATACCACAGTGCCGATTTCTGTGCGGGTTGACTGTAAGTCAAGAAGGGTAACACAGGCTAGGGAGCCAAAACTTTGGTACTGGAATAAAATTTCTATTTTGTTTTATAAAACAAATGCTATCTGTTTTTAAGAATAATTTCAAGTTGCGAGATATATCACCGTCATGTAAAGCTCTGATTTAGCTCTTCGAAGTATGCAGAAGGTTTACAATAGTATATAAGTGAAGAAATAATATTTTTTGTGGGATTCCTGCTGCTAAATTTTCACTTTTTTTTTATGAATTCATCAAAGGATGAATCTTATATTATGTATAATTTACTACGCAAGACACGAGTTTCGTCCACAAACTACTCATCAGTGCTACTCAAAATAAAACAAGACCAGCGTAATGTAAAATTGAGAATGGAAATGGAGAATGTGTCAAAGAAAAAACAGCCCAACCATTAAGCAGACAACAGTTGAAGACCACCAATGAGTTCTCAATGCAGCGAGAAACTCCCACACCCTGATGAGTCCTTCAGCTGGCACCTAAACAAATATGTTACTAGTTCAGGGATAATGGAAGTCATACTTAACTCCGTATTACACTAGAAACTGAAATTAAAAACCATACAAGATTAACAAAGGCCAGAAGCTGCTGACTTGGGACAGGCGCAAAAATGCGGCGGGGTTAAACATGTTTTTCTGTTCCAGACCAATGTGGAATGAAATAGCATAACTATTTCATTATATTTAATATAGAAAAAACATACTGAGGTATAATAATACCAGTTATTGATAGGATCTTTCTCAAATATAGGGTCGATGATTTATTTCACTTTCTTCATCTAATTGTAAAAGTATTTATTTGTAAATTCTATAAAGAAAATGATAAATGTTTGTCTAAAATTTACACATAAGGTTTAAATACATATATGGTCCAGTTATTCCAAGACCGTATGAGTATACTCGTTTGTTCCGACCGTACAAGTATAGTCATATGGTTCAAATCCTTATAAGGTCTGAAACATGTCCACTCATTATATATATGTATTCAGTCTTTTTTTTACCGACAAATTGTATCATATAAATCATTCAATTATAAAAACAAGATTTTCTAATGAATTATTAACTGATTATCAAGCATTAGCGGGTATGACCTTATTGTTCCAAAGCGTAGGAAAAAAAATAAATGATACGATGTCCATTAACACACTGTACTCTCTGAGAAGTTTTCATTTAAATGCTTGAATCGAAAAAAATAAGCTGAATAAATAACAGTATTTATATGATTTTAATTAAAAGTGCCAAAAACAAAGAAACTAATATAGGATAAAAATAACTTTGATTTTTATGAAGCATGAATGGAGTTAAACCATATAAATAAAGGCAACAGTAGTAAACCGCTGTTCGAAATTCATAAATCGATAGAGAAAAAACAAATCCGAGTTACAAACTAAAACTGAGGGAAACGTGTCAAATATAAGGGAACTACGACACAACAGAAACACACCATTAAAATGTAACACACACAGAAACAAACTATAATATAACACTGATCATTTCCCTGACTTCGTACAGGGCATTTTAAAATAAAAATTGTGGGTTGAACATGGTTTTGTAGCATGCCAAACCTCCCGTTTTAATGGCAATGTTAATTATAACATTTAAATGATAACATTACATGACAGGAATAAAATACAAATAAATGGGAGAAAATATAAAACAGAGAATCAAACGATTAATAGCAAACAAAAGGTACTTTGTTAAAAAATTTAATACGCCAGAAGTGCGCCACGTCCACACAAAACTAACCAGCGACGCCCAGATGAAAAAAGTTTGAAAGCCAAAACAAGTGCAAAGTTGAAAAGCATCGAGGATCAAAAGTTTTAAAAGTCTCGACCAACACGGCCAGGGTTATCCGCCTGAGACAACAACATCCTTTAATATTATTTAGAATTTAGAATACAACATACCTTTGGAAACAGTAAATTTTATAAAATGACTATACAAAAGATGTACATGATAAAACTGAAGTGGTGACTAGCTACAGAACAAAAACGGATAAAATACAAAAATTCACTGTCTTGTTAGCCATAACCAGTGTTACGCTCAAAGTGACGTCACATTTGAATTGAAAAAACGAGTTCACAAAAATTAAGAAAGAATTTAGATGAAGTTCAATATTAGATTTGTATGACTTATCTTACGCTTATTATTTACAGTGAAAATTACAATACTAATAAATAAGAAATTGAAGTAGCAATTAGACAAGCAATTGTATTATCTAGCTATGTCGGTGTTCCTCTGAATCAAACTGTAAACCAAGTATATAGTGCAAATTTTGTTGATCCAGACTAAAATCTGTCAAATTAACTACATGTAGATGATCAATTATCTTTAACATAACACACGAATACAACAGAAAAAAAAGAATAAGATGTATAACTACAAACGTTAAGAAATTCAACAAAATCCGATGACAATAACAAATATAACATGAAAACTAAAAAAATGAATTTGGGATGGTAAAGTACCATTTCACGTCTAATAGCAATGCGAATTCACACTCAGCAAAACAGTCACAATCGGGAATAAGTAACTCTTAGTACATCGATCGTTACTTTTGAATGCACTGCTGAATGCATGATCGAATAGCTTTGGTCCATTCAGACAAAGTGTCCAGTTCTGGGTCGTCTGGTTCGCGCTTTACCAATTTTCTTGCATATCCCTCAACTGCATCCATCAGTAACTTGAAGTTCTTTTTCTAGTTGATGGGCTTGGAAAGTCTATATTTTGATCCCTTGGCTAACAATTCCCTTAGTTGTTCATTGGGAACGATGCCAAGGTCACCAGTAATAACATGACCAGCTGGACTATAATTGTTTTGTGACGATGCACATGAGCAATCCGGAGGCTTGGATTTCACACCTTTGAGGTTAAAACCCTCTTGTGGTTGAAAATCTTGGATGCAATAGACTTGGTGTAAGTATATGAAATAACCGGTGTAACTTTAATTTTGAAGTAATCAGGTATAGTTTTTTGTACAGATTTCTGATGGAAAATATTGCTGATATTTACAGCATCTAAACTTTTTTCGCAAATTCTACCTTAAAAAAATTACGTTTCTCCTCATTTTTGGATAAAGTCGATACTGGTTGGAATAGTCTATTGTTAGCAATGTCCATGATTATTGCAACTCATCTATACAAACAAGAATCAGTAAAGGAAGTATTTTGAAATAGTAAAAATAGTTTGACAATGGAATGGAGTATAATTTAGCTCTGATATGATGAATTCCTAAAGGTTTTTGAACATACGTTAACAGACTATCAGTTGTCACGATGTGGATAGTAGGGGATATATATTTACTATGACCATGACTTCTATATGTGTTGACAGGATGAGTATTTTTAATAAATGCTATTTTGTTTATATCGTCCGTCTGTGAATGGAAAATTACATGAAACACCAGGTTTTAGGGCTAAACACAATGTAAAACGATTCTTACATCAAACGCATTACTGTGGATTCACACCTGGTGTCTATGATGAGTGTATTCAACTTTTCGTTCAATATCAATTTTGAAGATTTCGGCGGTATCGGAAATCCATGAATCTAAATGTTATATATAAGTATCTATTTACTACAAGCTTGAACAGAAACATTTAAAAAAACCTCAAAATCAAATGCCAACAAACATACCTGTTTTCCCCAATCTAATATTTAAATTACCTTTTCTGTTATCCAAGAGGACATCACAAATTTTTCATGATCCAATTTATGTCCCGGACATACCCAGATACTATCGATTTTGTTGAATTCTCCAATGGATAGCAGACATGGATCTTTTGCAACACTACAGCATAAGTTCATTTCAAAAGTCCCTGCGCTTAGTTCAGAGTTATCACTGCTGGTTTTGATATAAAGCTGACTTATATTCTCCAGGGCTGATTTTAAACAATCGCAGATACTTGAAGCAAGGTCTTTCAATATCAAGACTTTATTCTTAGCATGAACAAGACGGACAAAAATTCGTTCATCTTCACAGAGAATATAAATTTCTAATGATGGATCAATTGTAAATACTGCAGATCTATGGAACAGCATGTCGTCCTGTCTATCACCGTATTTCTTCACATCAAAAATACTGAGGCAGTAAGTGATGAACCTGAATGACAGAGCTGGTGGTATTATAGCAGAATCAGTACTAAATGCTATGGCGATGTTTCTGTCATTGAAGAATGGAGACTGAAGGTATCCAGTGGTATCCTGAGTCTGAACCATGCTAGCAACGAAATAAAAGTCGATTGGTATTCGATTGTGTTTTGGATCATATCTCTTTGGTTCTACTAAAATATCAAGGTGGGTCATCACTGCTACTAAGTAGTCTTTGTTTTGTTCAAATCTCTGATATTTTCCATTTCCCCAAAGTTTCCCTATTGCGCACTTGGAGATGACCCCTTTCTGGCTCATCAGATTCCAGAAATGCTCTTTTTGTTTTTCTCCTTCACAAAATCTTTTATCGGTGATTATTGATTTGAAAGCATCAATAAGATATGTTGGTAGTAGTGTTATATGTGTATCCAATCCCGGTTCATCAAAGTAAAGAATTTTTCCAATAGCATGCTGGAATTTCAAGAAAACCTTGAGTTCAGCATCAGTCAATGGTCTTATAGGATGGTCTGTATTAATCTTTCTCAAATCGTCAAATGTTATTACATTTATGTCCTTTCGGATAAGATTTTTGAATTCTAATTCTAGAGGGATGAAGCATTTTGGTAAGTTCTGTCCCCATGCTGGTTGGAGCTTGGACTCTCGTATAATGACTGTTTTAATCTTTGCCATGTCTGGGTCATTTTTGTTTTGAGCATTTACGAAGATTCTGTCTTCAATAACCAAATGTGACATCAGTGGGGTTCCCTGAAACATGATCTTTACATCTTCAAAAAGTTGTTCTCTCGTTGTTTCAACTTCACCCTAAAATTGTAATACATTGTGTATTTCCGTTACAAATTAAACATGTCAAAACTAAACATAACATTAGGAATTTAAAATCAAGCATTTGTTTCTTAATTTCGTACAGTTCAAATTTATTCTGTCAGTCAGAGCTATAAAACGTGTGTTTTTTTTAAATATCAATAAATGAGCAGCACCACCTCTATTTACATAATAAAAACATCTCTACGTACAAGTAAATTAAAAGACAATGACAATAAATACAATTTAACCAACAAGGAAATTGAATCAAATCAGTGAGATAAAAATACGTATTCACTTGCATTGCATAAACTAGAATTGTGTGTACTTACATGTTTAACCTTGTCTTTATGAGTGAACACTATCATAATCTTGGGAAATCCATACTGGCTCCCTTTGCAATATGTCACAATCGTGTTTATCCAGAATCGCAGATAATCTGCAAACAATGACATTTAAAATTATTAAGAGAGATATTTTGTTTTTTCATTCTTTTGGGAAAATTGCATTTTAAAAAATTTCTCAGATGGAAAGAAAACAGTTTGGCACCAATTTATCGAATGCTACATGTGTTCATTTAACTTCTAGTTTTTCAGCTTCAACTGTCAATTCCAATGTTAAACCCATAAGTCGAAAATCAAGATGCAACAACATAAAAACATTTAATGACAAGATAAATAAGGAAAAAAAGAAGAAATTAAATGTGCAAACAATACACGAAGGGGACGTTAAGTGTCATGAATATTCCCATTTTCATAATATACATTGTCTTCATTCTTATCGTCACTGGTATTGGTGGTGGTAAACACTTCTACTAGATCATCATATATATGTCAAAGGTCACTAAAAATAACTAATCTGGCTTGGGTTTGTTTACAAGAGTATGTAAATGTGCACTTTCTAGCTAAATTGTCTTGATAATTTACACCAGCGTCATGTTAAACTGAAATATTTAAGATAATTTCAAACATATACAATACAATAAATGTATGTATTCATTAATTTGATGAAAAGTAAAATGACAAAAATACTTAACTCCCTTGATCATTCAAAACAGAAAGTCCCTAATCAAATTGCAAAATCAAATGATAAAACACATCAAACGAATGGACAACATTCATATTCCTGACTTGGTACAGACATTTTCAAATCTAGACAATGGTAGATTGATACTGTTTTTCTAGCGCTTAACCTGTCACTTGTATTACAGTTGCATCAAATTGCGTTAATTTTACAACGGTGCTTTAACAAACCAGACATAATTTGTAAAATTGTCAAAATAAGGTTATAACAGTCACCCCTGTATTTTCAAAACAAACAAACATTTACAAAAAGCACAAAAAGCATCTATCAAATTAAAACACACATTCATTGTTTCGCGTGTTTGGCGTCAGAAAACGTAAACGTTAAATAGGAACAAATTTTATCATTCAATGTATATTCAAGACGATCATAATTTCACATGGGGGAATGGCGGTGTGCAGGGTTGAAAATCAAAAGTAAAGTAAAAATTTATTTCAGAAACAGACCGAGATTTAAAATTATCCAGAAGTTCTTAAGAATTTTTAAGAATCCATATATGGTTATTGCCACTACGCGAGTGAAATATTTTTGTCATTTGTTGTTCAAAGTATTATCAAATTTGCAATAGAACAATAACACAATGAAATATAATAGAACAATAACACAATAACACATAATAGAACAATAAAATAATGACGGTATCTTTAAAAGTACAATTCACGTTATAACAACAAAAGAAACACACAAAGTCGCATAATCCAAACACAACAGCAAAAATAAAAAATAATACAAATCCATTGAAGGGATGTATAAGTACCAAGCGACGTCAAATGGATATCTCATAAAAGACCAAACAGTAAAAGTAATATCCTTAATTGAACAAAGACAAATAACATAACAATGAAACACGTAGTTAAGATGATAAAAAACGTCAAAACGCTGAATCTATACATCAAAACCATCAAGTATTTTTTTTGTAGTTGATATGGAATATTTATCAACAAGGGTTGGTACCATTAACTTTTTTTTTTAGAAAAAGGACGAGACGTTCTTTGATATACCCCTGGTTTGTCAACTTTCTGCTCAGACGCTGGTGACGGTTTACAAAGTCTGCATGAGAAGGAGCTGCAAGCTCTTGAATATCGAATTAGTTGAGAAATGTATATCACATATGCAGGTGAAGATGGTATATTGCTACTAAGGTCGGGGAAATTTATAATTTCAAAACTAAAATCGTCTCGTTTGTCATAGATTCTGGTACTGAGATGACTGTGTATGTCAAATTTGATATATACGTCTGAAAATTGGTCGAAGGAAGCCGTGTCTGTTGTTTCCTCAATTTCTAGTTGTGGGGGATATATTAATGGAACCCCATCAGAAAAGTTCAGATTGTTAATGAAAGAACATCATCAATCTTTCTGAAAGTGAAATTAAATAATCTGGTCTTCTTGTTTTTGACAAGTGTAGGAAGGAACTCCAATTCATATGTAAATAAGAAGAGGTCGGAAAGGAAAGGCGCACCGTTCATTCCCATAGGCATGCCAACAATTTGTAGAAAAAGTCTTCCACTAAATTCAACAAATACTCTTTCGATAAGAACTCCAGCATACTGATAAACAGACATATGGCTGGTAGTCTATTAAGTTCTATTCAGTCTATATTCAGACTTTATCACTTTTGTTTCTTATCTTCACTTCATACTGTTCAGATGATGTTAAGATACATTTATCGTTAACGGTCAAACTTCCTTTAATGCCCAAAAGTGGACTGTGTATATACATACAGATTTTAAATTACTTTAATACTTATGATTTCTCATTTAAAACAAAATTGCATTTAAACATAAACTTGCAAATAAAGTTGTATGAATACCAATTAGACAATGATGTCTAAATTCACTGAAAGTAACAAATTAAAGACAACCATACAGTATTCAATAATAAACAACACCAATAATGATAGTGCGCTATAAAAGGCTAGATGTTGTTTTACAATGAACATTTGTCTCATTTGCAATCATACAACAGCTTGTGATGTTATGATGCCTTGAAAACTGTCAATTAACTCTAATATTGAACATGTTGATATACCTCAAGGCTTAATATCTATTGATATAGTTGTTGGACTTAAGTATTAATGATACGTTCCTACTAACTGTATAATTGGTAGGTGTACAAGATTCAGACGGCAATTCTTATCTTTATTATGCAAAAAGGTAGTTTCAGATGAAGTCGTTAACATGTACAGTGAAAAAACTCCTATAAATGTTTTCTATAATACTGATTATTAAGATAATATTTCAGTGAATTAATTATTTTCTTTGACATGGTGTTATTTTTCAACCAAAGTGACAATGTTGGATATTTTGAACGCTGTCCAAAGAAACCAAAAAAATTTTGTCGAAATTGAGGATAAACAATTCTTAGGATTGCAAAATAATTAGTTAGTTTAAAATTCAAAAAATATTTTTATATTTTGTACATGTTATATGATACTTTTCAATGTGCATTACGTACATTTACATACTTTGCAGTATGTTATCTCTAGAAAAACAATAAATTTATCTTATGTTAATTTTTACAAACTATTTACCTCTCGCTGTTTTCCGTTCACTTCTACCTGGCAGATATTGATCAAATTGACAAAGTTCATCAAGGGTTCTGCTACCATCCAGTACAATCAAATATATAGCTCGATGGGACAAGAAACTCTGGTGCGTGGAGTAAAATATATCTTGACCTCCAAAGTCCCATATTATTACCGGAGCTACATGTCTTTGGTGCAATTTTTTCTTTCCAACCCTGAGAGACTGCTTATAGACGTGGTCTTGTGTAACTGATACCTTTACTTCTTTCACCTCTTTGACAACTCCGAAGAAATTTTTAAATTTGGTGATTAATCTAGGATTAGTAACAGATTCTACAGACTGTGGCAAACCAGTCGTTGCTTGCTCTCTTACAGGTGATTTAGGCAACGCTTTCGTTTGTTCTTGAACGTGCAAATCGTTCATAGAAGAACTGCTTTGCTTTGTACCACCAGTAACCAATGGCGATCCTTGATTTTCTTTTGATTCATCTTCTATTGCAGCATTTTCCTTAGTTTGGTGAACTGTTATCGGTATAGCATCCTTAATGTCTCCCAATTCTTTAAATTGGGTTTCTCCAGAGGCGTAGTTCAATTGATCATCTGAAACTACTAGATTACTTGCCATTAACTTGCTGTTTTGAAGATCTCTGTGTTGGTTATCTATATCAGACAAAGTATGTAATGGTATCTCGTATTGGAAAATCTCGTTTTGTGTTTCTTCAGTAAAAAGGATATTTGGCATTGGTCTGTCATCTTTATTATACTCTTCTTGTTCTTGTAAACATAACGGTTTATTTAGAAATTTATCACTGTCCTTTGAGACCCTCTGTGGTGTATCTGAATCAAATAGGAAATTTGGTATTGGTATTTCGTCTAAATGGTGACCATGTTGTGTATCTACACCAAGGAGGACTTTTGGCACAGGTATTTTGTCCTGCCGGTAATCTTGTTGTTTATCTATATCCCGTGGCATGTCAAGAACTAGCATTTCATGATCACCTTGTTCTTTGTCGCTATCAAAAGAAGCTTTGGGCACATGTTTTTCGTCTTTGGAATGATATATTGTTTTATCTATATATAGAGGGAAATTCGGTAATTGTGTTTCGTCTTGAGGATGGCCGTGTTGTTTTTGCACTGGTATTTCATTTTCATTTGGACCACCTTGGTGTTTATCAAGAGAAACATTTAGTTTGTTGTCTTGGATACGTTTTGGTGGTTTATCTTTATGACTTTGTTCTCTTAATTTGTGTGTATCCTTTCCGACTGGACGACCAAGTGGTTTCTGTCTTAAAGACCTGCTAATGGTTAAGTCTGCTAAAGAGAAATCTGTGGAAAAAAATCAATATAATAGTGTAATTCGTATTTGGCACAGCGTTTCACAATGTTGGCTTTGCAATATTCCTTAATTTGAATACGACTGATGAGTCTTATGTTAAAGGAATGTGAGACTGGCGTAAAAATATCATAGGCCTGTAACCTATTCCGAGTTCGTACCTGTTTAGTATATACTATGCTATCAACACATGGATACAGCTTGACGATAAATGAAATACTTGCTTTAAATAAATTAAAATATATGTGTAACATTTATTTTGCTTATCAATGAAGGTGACGAATAATCCTCGGAGTTCAGTACTTTTGTGATTTTACTTTTTATGGCACGGCAATGCCAGATGAATCTAGATTCGTTGCTACGTAAAAACCCCGACATAAAGTATATAACAGACAGATCGGTGTACGGTGAGACGGACAAATATACGTTTTGAGAGGGGTGTTATAATAAATAAAAAATCGCTTTGATTGCATATGCTTTCAAGTTTATAGTTTGACTGAACAAATCAGCGGTTTGAACTTATGTCTGAAATACATCTCTTGTGACAGTGTTTTAAGTATTGAGAACATTCCTAAGTATACTTAATTTGAGAAGATACAGGATCGTAAAGATAGTGTTACTATCATATTAATATATTGGCCTAATTGGTTTTGTGTGGCTTAATAGTTGTTTACAAAACCACTGGAACAATCAAATGTGCCAAAGAGACAACAACCCGACCATAGAAAAAAAAAAAAAAAAACAACAGCAGAAGGTCTTCAAAAGGTCTTCAATGCAGCGAGAAATTCCCGCACCCGGAGCCGTCCTTCAACTGGCCCCTAAACAAATATATACTCGGCTCAGGGGATATAAACTCTAAGCAGGGAATGTCACAGTATATACCCTGTTTGAGACCTGAATAACATATAATATATAGTGTCTAAAAATAGCAACAATCAACATTCAATCTATCTAGGTGTGGATCAGTTTGTAAATAAACTGATGCAGTTACTAAATTAAATTATATAAGTGTCTAAGAATGTAACTTTAACACACTAATGAGTGTTATAAAATTAGTTGTTATATTTTATATATTATTCACGCAATATATATATATATAGAGTCTATAAGAATCTACCAACCAGTAAACTTAATATTTATCGGTATTGTTACACAATCTTTCAGACTCATATATATATATATACACGTGTCTCATGTCTATCTCTAGATTAGCCTTTCGTGACAAGGTAACACTACGACTATTGAAGTTATATTTTTTTATATAGCGGATGTGGTCGAGTGGTCTAGAGCGCTGGACATGAGGCTAAGCGATTGGTGCTGTAGTGTATCAAAGGTGTGAGTTCGAATCCCGCTGAGGGACGAACAAAAAAATTGTCAGTAGAAAATCTAACTCTAACACTGTTTGGAGTAATTTCCATATATATATATATATATATATATATACATGTATAAGAAAATAATTAAAAGATAATAACGGTTTCAAATGTTTTTTAACCGTTTTTATCTTTTAATAATTTTCTGATATGTTACCAGCATACGGACTTTACTTAACTTTTTCTTATATATATATATATATATACAAGTCTCAATTGAAAACTACGTTCAAACCTATGATTGCGTAGGATAAAAACCGCAATTTTCATACGTGTGCATGTAAAACAAAATTCCGTTGTAGAAGGGTCTAAATACTGCACAAACAACATTTTCCAAAAGACCAAAAAAGTGAAAAAGTATATTTAAACAAAACGCATTTGACTAACACGTCGAACAACTGATGTTCTGTAACCCTGCTGACTGCCATTGGCGATTGTCAAATAAACTTGATCATAATATAAAACAAAATGAATCTTAATATACATTTAATACTAAACAGAAAACAATAAACTTGTGGCCAAGATGTTATTAAAAAACTCATCATAGATACCAGGACTAAATTTTATATATACGCTCGACGCGCATTTCGTCTACAAAAGACTCATCAGTGACGCTCGAATCTCAAAAAGTTTAAAAGGGCCAAATAAATTACGAAGTCGAAGAGCATTGAGGACTAAAATTCCGAAAAAATTTGCCAAATACAGCTAAGGTAATCTATGCCTGAGGTAGTAGAGCCTTAGTATTTCAAAAAATTCACAATTTTGTAAACAGTTAATTTATCAATATAACCACATCTATAATAATTCATGTCAGCACAAAAAGTGCTGACTACTGGGCTGGTTGTACCCTCGGGGATATAAATCTCCACCAGCAGTGGCATCGTCCCAGTGGTTGTAAATAAACTCATCATAGATACCAGGACTAAATTTTCTATATACGCCAGACGCGCGTTTCGTCTACAAAAGACTCAACGGTGACGCTCGAATTCGAAAAAGTTTAAAAAGTTTAATCCCAAGACGTGTTATGGTACTTGTCTATCCCAAATTCATGTATTTAGTTTAAATGTTTAATGTTATATTTGTAATTCTCATCGGA
This sequence comes from Mytilus galloprovincialis, assembly GCA_037788925.1. NCBI lineage: Eukaryota > Metazoa > Mollusca > Bivalvia > Mytilida > Mytilidae > Mytilus > Mytilus galloprovincialis. The sequence goes on from CM075332.1 coordinate 21,021,247, forward strand.
TTTTGTCAAATGTGTTGACGTCTTTTCTATTATATTTATGTGTTATGGTAAAGAAAATTAATCACCGTCTTCATTTATTAGATTTGATTTTGTTCAACGCAATCAGTACGATATTTTACGTTTGAAGTTAGATTAAAAAAAACCGGACATAGCTTTATAATTAAGTTAATTGCTACCTTAGTTTGCTATTAATAAGTATTGAAATGTGCATTGTTATTAAATGCAATATTAGTATCAGTACGTGTCACGGTACTTGTCTATCCCAAATTCAAAATTTTGTAAAAAGTTAATTTATCAATATACCCATATCTATGATAATTCATGTCAGCACAAAAAGTGCTGACTACTGGGCTGGTCATACCCTCGGGGAAATAAATCTCCACCAGCAGTGGCATCGACCCAGGGGTTGTAAATAAACTCATCATAGATACCAGGACTAAATTTTATATATACGCCAGACGCGTATTATATACATTATGCCACACAAATAAGGTGTCAATATTTTTTAGTACACCAGATCCGGATTTCGACAATAAATGTCTCTTCAGTGATGTTAGGCATCGAAACGGTATTTAGGAGGAAATATAATTTACCCTCATTTTTAGATAGACTCTTGAATTTTAAGAGTCAATAATGGATGAACGGATCATATTAACCGGAGCGAAAATATGATACAAGCCCAAACGAAAAAAATATAAACAAGTCTAAATTGAAAACAACGTTCAAATGCGTTGGATAAAAACCGCAATTTTTATACGTGTGCATGTAAACAAATTTCGTTGTAGAAGGGTGTTGATACAGCACAAACAACATATTCCAAAAGACCAAAAAAGTGAAAAAGTATATTTATACAAAACGCATTTGACTAACAGGTCGAACAACTGATGTTCTGTTACCCTGCTGACTGCTATTGGCGATTGCCAAATAAAATTGATCACAAGATCTCACAAAATGGATCTTAATATATATTTAATACTAAACAGAAAACAATAAACTTGAGGCCAAGATGTTATGCCACAAAAATAAGGTGTCAATATTTTTAGTAAACCAGATCTGGATTTCGACAACAAATGTCTCTTCAGTGATGATAGGCATCGAAACGGTATGTGGAAGGCTATATAATTTTACCCTCATTTTTAGATAGACTCTTGAATTTTAAGATTCAATAAAGGATGAACGGATCATATTAATCGGAGGGAAAATAGGATTCAAGCCCAAACAAAAAATATATAAACAAGTCTAAATTGAAAACTACGTTTAAACCTATGATTGCGTCGGATAAAAACGTTTTCTATACGTGTGCATATATATTTATATATATATATACAACTCGTCTAAACATCAACCAAACAATGTTAGATCTGTAAATTTGCTTTCGCAATGCTTTGTTCTTCCCTCGCCGGGATTCGAACCCATGCTACTAAGATATCGTGACACCAAATCGCCTGCAGTGGAGTCGGCGCGCTAGACCACAAGACCACCTGGGCTTCATAAAAATGAAGCTTTCGGTGGCTGGGTGTCACCTTTGAACGTCAGTTTTAATCTAGCGTCGTACTACAGTACATGATATATAAGGCATGCAGATGTTATTTTTTTACAGATGAGCTAAATTATCTATAGTAAAGGATCCTAAAAATTAATGTAAGATACAGTCACAGAAATAATTATATGTATAAGTACGTCTGAACCAGTGACAACTCTACAACAGATTTGTCCATCGGATCACCAGCATTGATGGTGATAGATCATTATACAGTCACCAGAAATAAGTATATCATACAAACAAGTCTAAACAAGTGACAACCAAACAATATATATGCCCATTGGATCTCAGGGTATTATGGATACATTGTTAATACAAATATATATACACAGATACCGAAATTACAGATTAAACTTAGACATTGGATTCTCAGAAATTTTCTCAGTTGAACCGACTATTTTATTTACGAACAACATCATTCAAGATTGTAATCTAATAGATGTAATATTCTGTTTGGATTCCCGAGAAAAATCCGAATAAAGAAAAGACAAAAGTTTAGAAATATATTTTGACAGATAAGTTGACTTTTATATAGTATAATACATCTTGTACACTTGTGTATAATAAATCTTGTTAAATATAAATATTGAATTGTATCTGATGTTGGCTACAATTAAAAGGTGATGTCTGGCCGTAACAGAAATTCGGGTCTCGTCCGTGATAACGTAAAAATCCTATAAAAAATCAGTTTTTGTATTAGAATTAGCCAACAAAATTCTACAAAATTGCGTTTGATGCCGGTAATTTTGTTAAAACGCCAGACATTGAGGGGTTAGAGCGAACTAAAGAAAGAAAACTAAGTGTTGCTTGTTAAACACCTACAAATAGAGTATCTATGCGAAAAATTAATGATTATAGACAATTTAGCTGACTCATAAGCTAGTTATGAAAAGGCTCTTCAAATTAAGATCGACAATGTTGATACTTTAAGATTAAAACAGCTTGAGTAAGAACATGAACTTAAACTAAAATAATTGGAAAAAGATAAAATTAAATTAAAACAAATGGAAAACGAAGTTAAATTAAAAGATTTGGAAAAAGATGAAAGACAGGCTGAACTTGAAAATCAAATGGAGGAAAGGTTAGAGACCAAGAAGAGAAAAAAAAACAAGAAGATGAATTGAATTAAAGCAGGCATAAATTGTAATGAGGGAAAGGATAGAGATGAAGCAAATAAACATTGAAACGGGAAAGGAGATAACAACACTAAAGTATAGTCAAATTGAGAACATCTTGATGCAGCCAAACATATACGTGCAGTTCCAAGATTTTGTTAAAAGACAGTTATTAAATATTTTACACATTTTAGAAAAATTGCTCAAATTTTGAAATTGGACTGCAATGGTGCAAATTGTTTTTGATGGCAAGGTCGTTGAAATTTACTTTCATCCAAAAGAAGTTCGGAATATGACACTGTGAAACAGGAAATTTGTAAAGCTTATGCGCAGAAACTAAGATCCAATATAAAAACTTATTCACACACCTATGATGAATTTGCTATCAAAAAAAGGTTCTATTTGATAAATGGCTTACGTCAAAGAAAATATAGATAACAATTTTAAAAAAATTTTGAGGACAATTGATGTTAGAAGAAGAGCAATGTGTTCCTTAAGACTGAAAAACACATCTATTTAACAAAACTGTTTAAACGTTGGAAGATGCAGCTGTTATTTGATAATTATATACTTTAACTTAAACAAAGTTCCAAGTGGAAATTACAAGAATCAAAGTACTAAGCGTACTAATAGCAAGCCTGTTGCACAGAATAAGAGTCGGTCTAGTTATAATTTTGAGTACAAAATTTAATACTTTTGAGAAAAAGTCACTGACTTGTGCTTATTGTAAGAAGAATGGTCACCTGATAGTGGTACCAGGATTACAATTTAATACGCCAAACGCGCGTTTCGTCTATATAAGACCCATCAGTGACGCATAGATCAAAATATAAAGCCAAACAAGTACAAAGTTGACGAGTATTGAGAATCAAATTTAAAAAGTTGTGCCAAATACGGCTACGGTAATCTATTCCTGGGATAAGGAAATCCATACTTTTTCGAAAACAATTTCAAATTTTGTAATACCGCAGTCCAACTTGTCCACGATCGCACCACGATCTGTAAAAAAACTGAAAATTTTGACGATCGTATTGCGAATGTGCAGATCGCAGTAAGGTCGTAGTACGGTCATGGTGAGGTCTTGATGATCGTGATGAGCGTGGCCAACTTTGAACATGTTAAAAACAATCGTGGTGCGGTCGTGCAAAATTAGTTCGTAGTAGAAGTGTAGTGAGAGCGCAGTAAGATCGTGTTAAGATCGCAAAGGTCGCTGTACCATCGTAGCGAGAGCGTGATTTTATTCGGAGAGACTTCGTTACGATCTCACAGCGACGTTGTTGCGACTTCACAACGACCATTACGTTCTCACCGCGAACCAACTACGCTTCAACTACGACTATACCACGTTTACACCAAACTGTTCAATACCATAGTACGATTCTAGCACGACCTTCTTCCTACGACCACGTTCATACTACGACTTTCATTCTTATTGTCATTTTAACATAGAATATATTTAATTTTTTCTAGGTTTTGTTTGTCTGTATGTAATAAGGACTTCTTGACCGTTTTCTCTCACTGCTCAACCATGCCACATTATGTATGTATGTGCCTATCCCTAGCCAGGAGCCTGTAAATCAGGGATTGTCGTTTGTTGATGTGTTACATATATGTTTTTCATTCATTTTATTTAACATAAATAAAGCCGCTAGTTTTCTCGTTTGAGTTGTTTTACATTGTCATTTCGAGGCCTATGAATGGGCTTTGCTCATTGTTGAAGGCCGTACAGTGACCTACAGTTGTTAATTCCTGTGTCATTCTGGTCTCTTGTGGAGAGTTGTCTCATTGGCAAGCATACCACATCTTCTATTTTTTTTTATATTCACACATCTGTGTCAACTGTACTATCGTTCACTAAAAGATCGTCATTTGAGCTTGATGGACCAGGAATTGGTTGCAATTCATGTTGCATTGGTCGTCCCGACATCTTTGCTGGATCAGGGTTAGTAACTATCAGAGCTCTCTCTGCCTCTGAATCAACCCCTACCACCACACCCACGTGTTCTAGTAGTTTTTGGTGGCATGACTGTATTGTTTCCTAGAAATCCAAGTATTAATCAGAAATGGAAGGAACGGAACTGTATTGATATGGAACACGATTTTCATATTATTGCTGAAAACGTGGTAAGATCGGTAAGAACGTAGTTTAATCGTGGTAAGAACGTGCTGTAATCGCAGGAGAAGCGTGGTACGTTTTGCAATCGGATAACTCGTGGTATGGTCGTAGTGAGAACGTGATGAGCGTAGAAAGATCTTGTTAAGCGTAGTGAGGTCGCAGATTAAGCGCAGTTAAAACGTGGTACAATCGTAGCGGGATCGTTGTAGAAGCGTAATGAGGACGTAGTATCATCGTCAAAACAACGAATTTTTACATTTTCATTCCGCTCGTAGCGCGACCTCACCACGATCTGAATTTATTTTAGATCGCGTTGAGTGTTGTGCGATCATGGTCTAGTGGAACTGAGGGTTAACAGGAAATTTATAAAAATGACCATATAATTGATATTCATGTCAACACCGAAGTGCTGACTAATGGGCTGGTGATGCCCTCGGGGACAAAACGTCCGCCAGCAGTGGCATCGACCCAGTAGTGTAAATAGTTATCAAAGATACCAGGCATATAATTTCATACGCCAGACGTGCGTTTCGTCCACATAAGACTAATGAGTCTGACGCTCTGATCAAAACAATTATAAAGCCAAAGAAGTACAAAGTTGACGAGCATTGATAACCCAAATTCCCACAAAAAATGTTCCAAATACGGCTAAGGTAATCTATTCCTGGGATAGAAAAATTCGTAGTTTTTCGAAAAAAATCCAAGTTCCAAGTCTGATTGTGGACAGTTTTAGACTCCAGAAGAAGAATTGTACAGAAAAGTTTTTTGGTACTGTTGTTCAGCCATTGACTCGTCTTTTGCGGAAATTTTTTAATTCATCTGAAGAAGTCCAGTTCAGATCACTCAAGAAAAAACAATTTAAACTTGCTGTTGATACAAGCGATTTTGGTAGTTAGGGCTGTTTTATATCAAGACATATCAGAATGTTGAGAAGCCTAGTTCCTATCTAAATTAGATAAACATCAGAAACATTATTCAACTATTGCAAAAGAGTGTTTTGCACTGTTATTTGCACTAAAATATAATGATGTATATTAAAATCCCACTATGCAACTTAATCGTGTTTGTACTATAATCCTCTCTTTTTTTTTTCTTTTTTTTTTTACATAAAATGAGAAACAAAAACTAAAGGTTGACTAGGTGGGTTTACAAGACAAAACTCAATTGTGAAACATATTAACGGTAAAGATACAGTTATAGCAGATTGTTAATTGATTGATTGATTGATTGTTGTTTGCTTTACGCCGCATTAACACAAAAAGGCTATATCACGGCGAGAGATAAATTAAAATTGAGAATCAAGATCTGAGTAAGACACTATATATATATTTACTATGAATTTTTGTTTATATTGTCAATAAAGAATTCTTGTTACACTGAACGTTCATATTTGTTTACCTTGGCCTAATTTGTATTGTTTGCCAAATAATCGTTACAAAATAAACTCATAACTGTGTCATCACTGTAAAAATAAAAGATAACGATGGAATTATAAAAAAAAATGTCTATTTGTCTTACATACAGCTACTTTTGCATAGGTACTCTTTGCAAATGTATAGCACTGGAAACCTTCTTTTAATGATTCGTACTATTTTGATCCTTTAATTCCTGAGAAGAATTCCGGTTAATTAAATGACAAAAGATCGGACATATATTTTGATAGTTAAGTTGACATTTGAATTTGTGTAATACAACTTGTCACCTTGTGTATAAACAATTTTGTTAAATTTTATTATTGATATGTGTTTTTATGTTGGCTAAAAGTTAAAGGTGATATCTGGCCGTAACAGTGTCATCCCTATGTATTATTGTACACCCTGGTTTGATCCATTTAAACACTTATTTCTTGCATGTAAACATATCTGTTTTAGCTGCGACATATTTCATCATCATAATCATGTACCTTGTTTGCCATTCAACCAAGTCTCAGTTTCTCTGTCAATATACGACAAGCCTGTATAAAGACCAATACCGTCAGTGGATTTTCGCACTCTCGTTGGTCCCTTGCCAACCAAATATCGAGCTATTGTTGTTTTTCCAGTTCCCTGTTCGCCCGCTAACATCACTCGTGATTCAAAATGAGAGTAGCTTTCTTCCTCAAGCAAATGATTGAACACTTGTGCTGAGAATTCATCGAGAGCTCGGAGTTCAGCTGGTAGACCTTTTATGTAAGAATAAAAGATACTTCTTAAATATCATTAGAACTCACACATGATTCACACTCATTCACACAAATTGTTAAGAAGAAATCGATGAACAGATATTGATTATGATTTATTTTACTTTGAAAACGAAGAAGATTTTTAAATACAGTTCATATGACGACTATATGATATAATATAGTTTAGGACCAAGGCAGAACATCTGAACTTTGTAATTCTTGTATGTGTTTTTTTAATTAAGTTCATTTACATGTTTTGGAATTTTATAGGCTTTACGCTTTCACTGACCTAGTACACATTTTTATCTAGTGGCTAGCTGAGGCCAATCTCCGGGTGCGGAATTTTATCGATGCGTTGAAACCCATTGAAGGCCTTCGGCAGTTTTCTACTCTTTGGCCGGGTTGTTATCTTTTTTGAGATATTCCTCATTTTCATTCTCAATTTAATTGTTGATGTTTGAAGGTCTGGTACTTTATAATATGATAATTTGTTCCTAATATGTATCTCAAAGGATTAAGACAAAACTTTCATGCAGACAAAATGACAAAACCATACCAATAATGAAAATAACACTTTATAACTTTGATGCATACAAATCGTTTTTCTAGATAACCGTTCACCAGGAGTGCTACCCCCCCCCCAAAAAAAAAATGAATACTAATTATGTATATGTACCTTCACTCTTTGAGAGCTATATACCCAATACAAAATAGCCAAATAAATCATAAATTTAACTTGTCCTACAGATTTAGAACATTACTTTTTTAAAAACAATTTCTGAGTTTTATTTACTACTAGGAATTAAAAGGTTGAGTTATACATGTTAGCATGGAAGGCGCGAAGCACAATATTTGACATTGAAGATTATGTTAGTACTTTGAAAAGTGACGAGGTTAATGACCAACGATCTAATCAAAAATAAAAATAAATATTGAAAATGGAATGTTACAACAAATACAATACAGAAAACTAAAATCTTAAGCAAAACTTAAGAAATGCACCTACATGCTACTTTTTTTTTGGTGTTCCATGTATGCTTATTTGTTCATTTGTCATATATCCGTGCAGTTTTTGTAAAATATATTTTGAAACTTTGTTTTGGCCATCTCTTTCAATTTCATAATTACGGCCAGGTCTCATCTATATAAAAAAACGAGAAACACTTATGAAACACACCAACAAACGACAACAACTGAATAACAGGTTTCTGACTAAGGACACGTGCATTAAAATGCAGCGGGTTTAAACATTTAAACAGACAACCACGTTCATTTTACCCTGAGATAGAAGTGTTTCATTACGACATCAAAAGAAACTAAATAAAGGCAACAGCAGTCAAACCTCGTGCGTTTATTTAACTAAAAGAATAACAATTGAAATTGCTTAACCCAATCAAAGACATTTGAACAGAAACATTGAAACGTACATTGAACGAATTAGATTATAACACATTATAAATGAGTGCCGTATCCTACTGTTGACAGTTTTACGTATTATATCTGTTTGCTTTGCTCACTTAATGTTGTCACTGTATTGGCAAGCTACGCGACTGTCTTACAAGTGAGAGGTTAAACAAGCTATACAACCCAGTGTAATCCACCATTTCTACATAAGAAAATGTATATAAAAATCCATGAATATGACAGTTATTTTCCATTTGTTTAAAAAAAAAACTTGTCTTTGCCGTTTGATAAGAAACTATCTCTTAAATTTTCCTTAGAACTGTTTTTTTGTTATTTTACCTTTTTCCTATTACGTTACTTCATTCATAAAACAGGAGATTTAGATATAACAAATCTATCCATGATATCAACATGAAAAAGAACAATGAAAATCGCTCGTAATAGTACTTGAACTACACAAAACTCATTTTAAAGGGACACTAGCTGTCAAATTCACCGATTTGACTCAAGTTCTAATATTTCATTTATAATCATGTAAAAAATTTACCAAAATTTTAAAAAGTCTAAAATAAACAATTTACAGGGCCCTGACTGTAACACAGCAACAAAAATCAACCACTGAATAACAGACTCCTTTCTTGGAAAGGCAAATACAAAGGACATGTTAAGAACGAACTATAAAAATCAGTTGAAAAAGGCTTAACTTGTCAGATGTTTACAAATTGAATAAAGATACATCCAACCAAAACACAGAGTAAACGTGGCCTTGTACTTGTATATCCAAACAACAGTTACTGACAGCTAGTTCAAAACCGATAAAAAGTAAAAAAAAAAATCATGAATCTAAGACTAAATTATCAATCAGTATACATCTGTCAGCCAATGAATCTAGTGTCAAGACATCATAATTGATAGAGAGACATGATATTCTGCAATGCCAAGATACATGTACATAATGTTGATCCATGAAAGTGCATATGCATATAATAATACTATTTATTTGCTATTCATTTAACTGATAACATATCAGTATTAAACACAATATTCCAAGATATAATTACAGTGTTGAACTGGTAACCTTTTTGAATAATTCTATTTAAAGGATAGACAAGTTTATCAGGATCGTTTCTAAATTTCCAGGCACGGTAAACAACATTCCCGTTTTCTACCGGTATAACCAACCTTTAAAACCAAATCTTCATATCCATGAACGAATTTAGTAGAGGTTTAAAGGAATTTGTGGTAATGAAATCCCTAACTTAATAATTTATCCGCAACACATGACTTTGGTTTTCCATGCATAATCTATACAAAATCTGTCAATTTTGAACACCGTGTAGCGTGAAAAAAAGCCCCGTACCCATTTTTTTTTCAGTTTAAAAAAAAAGAAAGCTTGACATAAACTACATTTTGGCAAATTATTAACAAAAATATCTATGGATTATGATTTAGACACCCCATCTATGCAATTAAGAAGGGTCTTTGCTGAGTCTGTACTGAATTTTGTAATAAACAAAAAAATGAAATTAAAAACATCAAGATGTTTTTTTTTATTACATTTGTTCTTGAACAGACAATTGGCATTTCTATGTATACCAACTGTGCACCTCTTCAAATCGACTAGCTACTGTATTCAAATGAGGCAAACTTCATTTAGAAGCTTCCTTCGATAAATGAAAAAAAAGCATTTAACTTTATGTTCTGCAATATAGATGATGTCTAAATAATTGAAAAAGTTTAACAAATCTATCAGTTTGTTCTGGAAATACAGGATACCGTGTATATAGTTAAATCTGTCTCATACCTTGATTATAATCTAAACATTGACCAGAACATGCAGAAGGGTTTGTTGAGAGCAAAATTGACAAAGAGATGTTTTAAGCTCCTCAATTGTGAATTTTTCATTTCTATGAAACATCATGCCAACAGAGCATGCATTGAAAATAGATCCTTAGTATAGGGTCTCTATCTATGCCGTTTGGGCGCATAAAAATATTAAACATGTTTATGTTTTTGTTTTGTCCTGTTCATAAAAGAGTTATCACAGGAAGGGGTCAAAGTGGTTTAATTATTTAAGTTCAAGTCCTCCCTTCGATAGTTTTAAGGACGGCCACACGAGTTTAATGGCTGTTATGGAGTATATATTTCACAGATAATCAAGGATTTAGACTTCCAAATATTTTGAGAACCTCATCTAAACATTTATTTAAAGTAACCTTTTGCCCATACTGGCTTCATCTAAAGATATAACAGAGAAAAATAAATACACATTATTACAAAACGGTTCTGTATTTCGTAGCCAGATTGAATGACTATTTAGATAGTGTTCTTTACAAACGATTACGACAAAATGGTTTTGACCACTGTCAGGAATGTTTAAACATTTTGACATGTTGTTGTTGATTTATATTTTTGTTTGAATACAAATACTATGTATCGGTGTGACTGGTATTAAACATATCTAAAAAAAAAGGTAACTGGAATTAAAAGCCATGCATTTTTTTCAACAGTTTGTGACCTACCTTTAAGCAGCATTTCCATATAAATATGGTTTACTATGGTTCTTGCATATATATAAGCATATGTGTTCACAGTCATAAGATTTTGTTTCTGCACCTTTTTTTTTATTATTGTTTATGTGTATAACAAGCTTACTTACCTAAGCTAAAACACTGAAACAAAACAAAAAGAAAAAAATAGATCCTTGTATAGTCGTGTAATCTTTGTTACATCAGCTATGACTAAAACCTGACAAACAACAGACAGATTTAATATAATTGACCTCATATTCTATTATTCATATGGGAAATAATTATTCAATTCGTTAAACCCAATGGATTATCAGATAAACAATATCCGCATCGACTAGCACTTTACAAGGGATATTTATGATTCAATGAGTAAAGTGCAAATTAGACAAAGCAATATAAAAAAAAATACTCTCAATTTCCTTACCTAAGATTTGTTCTCGTCACAGCCAAACATGCAACATACAGAATAGGTATAAACATTGCGAAAAAGTAATTGGTACTACGGTTTCAAAGTTCATGTTTATAATACATGTTACTCAAGAACCATTAGTCCGCTAACTGTAGATTCGAAATAAAGGTAAACAAATTTTACGTTTGTCGTGCTTTTTAAAAATGCATGTTCAGACAAATAATTTGAAACCCATTGTTGATTATGGGCAAAAACTGATCTTATAATGACTCCATAAACTATTTAGATCAAATATAGCTAATTTATTGAAAAAAAAATCAAGAAAGTAATATAATATAAGTATCCTGGTTCCTTTGACAACTATCAACACCACTGGGTCGATGTCTCTGCTGGTGGACGTTTCGTCTCCGAGGGTATCACCAGCCCAGTAGTGAAAACTTTGGTGTTGACGTGAATATCAATTATGTGGTCATTTTCATAAATTTCCTATTTACAAAACTTTCCTTAAAACTTATGATTTTCTTATCCCAGGCATAGATTATCGTAGCCGTATTTGGCACCACATTTTGGAATTTTGGATCCTAAATGCTCTTCAAATCCTGGTACCTTTGATAACTAATATTACTCAAATTACAAGTAGTAAAAAAAGAACACACAGAGCACACACGACACTTATTGTAAAGACAACATCATGAATCTGATCAAAAGTAATATCTCGTAATCATTGTTTCCATACACGTACCAGCTTGTGTTCCTTTCCTGAAGTAGTGTATAAATTGAACACATCAAACAGTGTGCTATGCAATGATACATGAGGTAATACATTAGAGGTCTTTATTTCATATTTAATAGTTTAATCCCTTTCTTCTGAATTCGTTTAGTGTTGCTTAATGTCCATTTGTTTCCCTTTTGTATTTTAAAGTCTGTACACCAAAACCATACTGTCATAACTAAATATGTGATAGTAGGGAATATGCATGCAAATATTCTAAACGCGTGAAATAAACAACAATTAAGGAACCCAATGTCTAGGTAAAGCTTTCTGATGCTGCATTTCAGAATAATGCTGTATGAAAACATGATTTACCAATAATGCAGTATTTATTTAAATGTTTATGATTGTGGTAATATAACAATTATGTATAAATGAAAATACTTTTACAAATTTACCTTAATGAGTTCTTGCATTGCTTTTTTTGTGTTGTTATCTGCTTCTTTTATCCAATTTCGTGTCACAAAAACATCGATTGGTGTCTTATTATGCTGGAATAAAATCAAGTCACTATTGTTTATGTAATAACCTCATGGTAGATATGCAGGACTATGAATCGCAAGGTACTCCGAACCAAGATGGTCAAGCTGGGGTGCGATGGTTTGAAGCTAAAGTGCGATGGTGGCATTATGACGCTATCTCATTGATAGCTACGCCGAAGTGCGATAGTGGTAACGCTGAAGTGCGATGGTCTAAACAAACTACATTTTAATGCTTTTAATGACGATGTAGATGTCAATTTGCATATTAGAAGCTTTTTTTCTAGGTATTGAATTTACATACTATGAGAAACGGGAGATTGGTTGCTAGTGGAAAGTTAATCTTCTGTACGATTGTCTTTTCGAAATCTACAACTTGTTTCTTTCTTCAAGTATACATCTGTATACAAATGTATATTTGCATGTACTACACAACTATGGGTATGAATTGAAAAGAGCAAATTTGATTACACAGCTGTCAACTGAATTACACTGCAGTAGGTATATCAACATCTAACGAACGAACCAAACTAGACTAATTTTTGATATATTGACCTCACGATAAAAGAGGGAGCATTCATCTATTTAATAAAAATGGACTCTCGGCTGTTCCATAAGAAATGACTTTTACATAAAAAATACATGCCAGTTCTTTTCAAACCATTTTGAGTTTGAAGACATATTGACTTGATATATTCTATTATATACAATTCAAGATTCAGTCAACACGGTAGTGAATCCAATTTATCAATAAATTTTGGCGAAGAATGAAGAATATGAAATAGACAGTAATCATACAATATATTTTAAATACATAACATCACATTGATTTATTTTTAGTAAATATATGTTTTGAAAGGGTAAATGTAGAACATTGGGATGACACGGGATAGGAATACTTTTCATGGATCCGATTGAGAGTAAACAATCCTGCGCAAAAATGAGATGAAACAAATATAGGAGAGAAAGAAATCGGTTTTTAGTTTGAAAAAATAGCATTGGATCCGAAATAACTTCGTTATCCCACATCATTAAAGGGGGCATTCGCAAATTTTTACTAACCATTTTATTATGTTTATCATACTATAATTGTTTGATGAAGTTTTATCTGGATATGAACACTAATAAAGAAGAAAATTGAGAATTATTAGTTTTTCATGTATTTGAACTTCTTGACCTTTGTGACGTAGTTTAAGTTTAATTGCATGCCGGGAGTGGATTTAATCTTATTCTTAGTCTTGTTCGTTAATAAGTAAATAACGCGATTTAAAGCGCATCTACAACTATTATGCGTATCTATTAACCAACTAATAATAAAATTAGTAAAGTGATTAGCCGTGCAATTTTTTTAAGTATTAGATAAAATACAAAGGGAACAAAGAAACAGGCCGGTAACAACCGTTGCCGGATAATTTTTCTGCACGAGTAGTCATGTCAAGGTCCGAGGCGATAGCCCCCTGACTACAAGTGCAGAAAAACTATTCGGCTGGTTGTAACCGGCCTGTTTCGTTTGTTACTTTTGTTTTTTATCTGACTTGTACGACATTTCAAGAAAGTAATAATACTTTGAGCAATACTAAACAGTTGAGAAACTTAGATAGTCATAAATGTAAGTTATAGTTTGAACACATTTTTTTTTCATTTCACTTCAACCTAGATTTTTTTTCAAGAAAAAAAATCAGAAATCTAATAATTTGATAAAAAAAGAACCATTTCAAGTAAAAGATAAATGTTGTACACATTTAAGATTTTTTAAAATGCAACTTCGTAAAAAAGCGATATATTAAAGAAACAGTTTAGTGGTAAGTAAGATAACGTTTGATTTTTATGAATAAAACGGAAAGTGGGGAAAAGGTTGGGGAGGCTAATTCTTTTTAAAATAAACAGGCTGTGATCTTTATTTTTGATGAAAAAAAGCAGGATGTGCCATTCCATCCCCCCATTTCCCCTTAAAAAAATCGTAAAAATTGCGCGTTTGTTGCCAAATACATAAATTTAATATGCAGTGGTGGGGGTCCCGGGGGTTACCCTTTTTTTGACGATCAATGCATTTAAATGGGGACATAAAGTTCGACCCCCCTGTTTTGTCCTGGATTTAGAAATGAATCCGCCACTGATATAAATTCGATAACGATATAAAGGTATCAAAAGAATGAATTTCCTACTTCATTAGTGAATGAAATGTTTATGACAAAAATGGATTGTGTCTATATATTATATATATTCAGGCATATACTTTGATTTTTTTTTTAAATTCATGCTCGTCTCTAGATCTGCCAGTGTTGATTGGGATTAAACACGTGTTACTATATGATCCAATCGCAGCTTATTGCCCAACATTGATGCCATATTAAGTTGAATGATTTTCTTCTAGATTTGCTGCTCATTTGGACGTGTATTACATGAACACTTTTTGTTTATAGGATCAATCGTGCATTGGTGAGTTGATAGGGATTTTATCTTTTGATATCAGATTTGATTTTTATTTACTTATTTCCTGTCTTATTTTTATTGAATTATACACGTCAGTATCATCCTATCTTTACTTTCATCATTGTCCAAAATACTATGCATGTCCATATATTAAAGAAAACATTTATTGCCCGAATATTTTGCTTCAAAAAGGGGGCAGTATATTCTTTTTTGAGTATATCAACTATTTACTTTTCAACGCCATCATCCAAATGTTTTTGTTTAAATTAGCACCAGGGGCGGATACAGCCATTTTAACAAGGGGGTCCCAACCCATGACAAAAAAAGGGGGGGGGGTTCCAACTATATGTCCCCATTTAAATGCATTGTTCGGCCGAAAAAGGGGGTACACGCCCCGGGACCCTATTCCCCGCCCTTTGGATCCGCCATTCAGGAATCATGCAAAACATTAATTTGTCATCTGCCTGACCATACTATTTTTTCTGATTTGGGATCAAAATATCTAATTTAGGAGAATACCATACCACCCCCCCCCCCCGCGACACTATTGAAGTTAAATGATTAATTCCTTAGTGTACTGATATGAATGGTATTTAACTGGAAATGTTTTAAAAAGATATTGATGCTAACGTAAATATTGTGTTATAATAAAAAGACAGGAATTAAGTCGGTGAATCAAAAAGTTCAAATCTAATTGAAAGTTTAAGTGCCCATAAATTTAACTGATCATGCATGAGTGATTCTATTCATAAAAAGTGTCCGTGTAACAACTTAAAAGAGTCCGTGTG
Organism: Mytilus galloprovincialis; assembly: GCA_037788925.1. NCBI lineage: Eukaryota > Metazoa > Mollusca > Bivalvia > Mytilida > Mytilidae > Mytilus > Mytilus galloprovincialis. The sequence continues at coordinate 21,036,998 of CM075332.1, forward strand.
TCGTCTAAAAAGAGTCCGTGTAACACCCGTTAATGTACTGTTTTTCTTTAGCTCTGCGGGGGGCAAAGTCGTACAAATCAAAATGTAGCATTTATATTTTAGGGATTTATGATATGATTATAGTAATAAAAGTAACTCATAAAATGGAATATTTTTATGATCTTTTTCCGACGGATATGTTTACAAACATTTATAACTTCACCTTTTACTTCCGTCAATGATACATCTTACTATAGCAAACATTTCCCGCTAGTACTGTGTAGAAACAATAATGTATTATACTGACATTACCATGTAAAAATTTGGATATGTAATCTTAATCTTTTGATCTTCACTAGAGGGTTGTAGCCTCAAGGGTTCACCGTTGCAGGTATAAAAATCATGATAAAAGTGAAGAGCGGGTTTGAGACAGATACAAAGATATTTGGAGAGGAATATGGTGGCAAAATACCTGCATCGCTTTGTTTTAATATTTTGCTTTAGCAATTTTTTTTAAAAATAGGTGAGTATTTTATTGTAACATCGAAATTCTGAATTATTTTCAATCAAATAATTCTATAATAAAAATGGCCTACGAAAAAAGCAATAAAAACCAAATACTACTATTTTAAATTATAATTCGTAACGTTGAATACTTAAATGTGCAGCGATAATCAGTTACATTAATTAAGTTTGGTTCGCCCAAAGCGATTTACATGTACCTAATCACGAAAGCCCTTATTAAAATGTTTGAAATCTAACAACATATAAATACTTAAACAACTTGACAAACGATGTTAAAATAAATTAACAGAACCAATCTAACGTCAACTTTCCTTTTTTGAATTAAGTCAGATCGACAGAAAACATTTTCAAAAGGCTATATATCTTGTCCTTTAGCATGACTTATCATTCATTTATAAGCCCAATCTTAACCATAGACCTATATAGACATATATATGTTTGTGTTAAATAAAATTGAGAATGGAAATGGGGAATGTGTCAAAGAGACAACAACCCGACCATAGAAAAAAAATGAATACTCCTAAAGTGGACAAGCAGTTTATTCTATAAACTAATATAATATATTAGTTTATTACTGGTATTCACTGATTTTTTTTCGTCATTTTTACAGCTATTTACTTACTTGAAAATTTTGTTTTAAAATTAAAGATATAATTCAAGATACCAAATAAGAAAGTAAAAGGGTAGGTATTTTAGGGGATTTCTACCAAACTTGAACAGAAACTTGTTTATGATCATAAGATAATTTTTAAGAAGTAAATTTTGTAAAATAAAATTAATTGTTCCGTATTTTACTTATAAATAGACTTAGTTTTTTTGTCAGTTAACATTACATTCACACTGTGGTTAAAGTAATTAGAATTTTAATAACTTTCTGAAAATATCCTGGATTTCTACTAAATTTAGACGGAAGCTTGTTTATGATCATAAGATAATACCCAGAAGTAAAATCCTTTTTCCTATATTCCTTATAAATGAACTTCATTTTTTCCAGTTAATATTACATACACTCTGCAGGTAAACTTTTTTTTAAACATTTGTTAGATTTCATAAACCATCATGGATTTTAAACAAATTTGGACAGAAGCTTCTTACAGTACTAGTCAAAAGATAGTATCTGGAGGAAAATTTTAATATTTTTTCCTATTTTTGTTGAGCCTACGACTAACAGCAAAAGTAGGCGACATACTAGTTCCGCGAAACCTTACAATTTTAAATCTGAATACATCAGTAAGATATCTCCAGCTAGGGGTTGAATTGAAAATTTAAATTGAACACTTTAATACAGAAATAAGAAGATATGTTATGATAGCAAATAAGACAACTTTCCTGGTATCGATTTATTGATGACGTTGACATGAAATGGGACAAGGGAGACCAAAAATTACAAACTTTTATAACAAATGCTAACAATCAACACCCTACCATCAAATTCACCCATGAAACATCTAATTCCACCATAAACTTCCTTGATACATCTAGCACCCTCTCTGTAGGTATAATAAACACAGATATATACTCTAAACCTACAGATACTCATCAATACCTGTCGCCTGAAAGTTGCCATCCTCCACACTGCACGAAAAGCATTCCATACAGCCAAGCTCTCAGAATAAGGCGAATCTGCTCCTCTGAAGACACTGCAAAACAACGTCTGGGGCAGCTTAAAGGACATGTAAAAAGAAGGGGATATAAACACAAAAACATCAAAAATAGTCTTCGAAAAGCGGAATCCATCCCCAGAAGCAGTCTGCTAACTTACAAAGATAAACAGAAAAGTAAAAGAATCCCATGTGTGCTCACCTACCATCCATGCCTGAGAAATAGTTTCAAGACCATTCGTGATCATTGGACAGCAATCGAGAAACATTCGAATTTATCCAAAATCCTTCCTGAGCCTCCCATGATTGCCTTCAAACAACCTAACAGCCTGAGAAATATACTTGTCCGTGCTGACCTTTCCAAACCTAACCATACTGTAGGTAATTGTCAGCCTTGTGGGGACAAGCGCTGCAAATGTTGCAACCAATTGCAGCATTCATCAACATTTCACAGTAAGACCACAGAAAAGACATACAAGATCTTTTGCAATGTCAATTGCAAAAGCTCAAACGTGATTTACGTTCTTGAGTGTCCTAGATGTGGTCTCCAATATGTTGGTGAATCTATGCAGCCATTTCACAAACGCCTCAATGGCCACAGGAGTGACCTCACAAAAAAACCGTATATTCCTGTCAGCCAACATTTCAGGTTACCAGATCACAATCTGAAAGATTTTGATCACATGAAGATCCTTGTGATCGAACAGGATTGTACATGGCAAAATAGGCAAAGAGAAAATCTGGAGAGGTTTTGGATAAAAACACTGGGTGTCCTCCATCCAGATAGAATCAATAGAAAGAAATAATTAAATTTACAGTCTAGGTTTATATTATTATATTCAGGATTTTGGATTACAATCAATCGACCAAAATTTACCTGTATTATTAGTGATCTATGTTTACACCTTATACATTATATCTCATTATTGTTAAAACTTTTGTCACCGAAGAAGGCCATTTGTTGAGCCGAAATATTTGCAATTATTGTATAATTTATATCATCTGTTCAGTTTTTCCATCTTTGTGCAATGATATTCAACACTTTTTAGAGTTTTGTTTTCCATCTATTTATCGGTATTGTCACACAATCTTTCAGACTCATATATATATATATATATATATATATATATATATATATATATATATATATATATATATATATATATATATATATATATATATATATATATATATATATATACATGTATATAGGTTAGGCGAGACAAGAATTGAAACTCAAATTTTTTTCTTTACTCAATCAATATGTGACCGTTTTAGAATCCAATTCTATTTGGATTAGTAAGAGTTGTCTTAATCCAAAAACAACTATGCCAATATCAAGCCTTACTAATTAAAAGTACATTTTACAGAGAAAATTACTGTAAAGGCTGAGGTTGCATTATAGTTGTCTTACACTGTTACAAGTAAGTAATTGGCATTCTCATCCACTTTTAAGAAGAGATACTTTGGGACAGGACATTTTTATAGCCAATTACTATGTATGAACTATAAAGTGATAGTTTACTTTCCACAGCGGTCAATATTAATTTGATGATTAGTCATCAATTGCTAATCAAGTACACCTGCCAAATTACAATCTATATAACGAATTGGTGTACATACTTATTTACATATATCATTATTATTTATAAAATTCCCTTTTTTCAATGTTAGTTGAAACTATTTTAATTTACAGAAGAAGAAAAAAAACATCTCTTTCTCGTACCTTTTCCCGAGGGAACAAAAATGGAATTATAAATAAGCAAGATTTACTGCAGAAGAAGAGAACGTTTGGAATGATGCTTAATAAAGTATGATGCAATCCGACTACAACAGAGACAAATTTTGATTAACACTTTGAATTTGATATTTCTGAAATAGCTAGAAAAATCTCTAAACAAATGTCTAAAAATAAATATCTACGGAAATCAAATATTTTAAAACATTAAGAGATGAAAGATAAAAGGTACATAAATCTGATAACTCAAATCACTCGTATGATAGGTTAAGATAATATTAGTTACATAGTGTGTTAGTGACCTAATATAATATATACAGGGTCAGTAAATTCCATATGGGGTGAGAGCGAAGCTATCTTTTTTTGTTGAATTTAGACTAAAGTTGTCTTATTTGCTATCATAACATATCTTCTTATTTCTGTATTAAAGTGTTCAATTTAAAGAACCTTCTTCAATTGGTCTGCACTAAAAAACTAATGTAACAGTATTAAACAGAACTTTAATACTTTTAAATAATCAAACAGTGCCTAAGTCGTAAATCTACTACTAACCGTGTATTGAAATAAGCCCCGCCTCCCTACTGACCTAATATTGAATATACACGGTCTCCACGAGGTCGCTTTTAACCAATCATATTCCTAGAAATGTATAGGAGGTAAGATAAGTGTATATACGTGGTCTTCTGTCAGCAAAGATGTTTAAGTGATATATACTGATCATGATTTCTTTCATTTTTCATCGTCTTAGAATTACTTGATGTTGATAAAAATTTATCATGAATGGGTTTGATAGTTTATAAATACTTATTTTAAACTTGAGTGACGCATTTAACAAAACTATTTGGTTAGCAATAAACAGTCCTGTTACGTGCGTACGTCGAGTTAGGTACATATGTCATTTTATTCGAAATTTCTGTTAATATTAGAACTCTGTTGTGTTAGACATTATACACAACAATTTTGATGATGACGAATTTCTTAAAATGTTTGAGAACAATCTAATATAAATATAAATCTGTGATTTTGATATGTTTACAATTTTCGATGAACCAAATCAAGTTAGATATCGACCTGTATTTAAATCAGATTCGTTCTGGATGTTTCTCTTTCATATTTAATATACATGTGTATTTTTTTATATTGCGACTATCTGTAGTTCCGTAACATTCAATTTAGACATATAAAGTAATGATCGACAAAGGCACAAGACAAAGAATTATATTAAACCTAATAGGTCTACAATGAAAGCAATCAAGTACAAGTTATCGGCCGTGTAAACTGACCAATACCCTCAGAAGTGAAGCGACGCACGAACTTCCATTATGTAGTTATGTTGTGAGATATTGTTTACCCCACCAGGAAATCGCTTGTACATGTCACCTCACAATATCTCTGGGAATAATTTCTTTAGCCATGCTGGTGATCCGATAAGGGAAGGTCCGAATTTATTAAAATAAGCTTATTACATAAAAGAATTAAGAACAAATTAGATTTTCGAAAGCAATTCTACACGGAACACTTATTTTTGACTTTGAATTTTGACTTTTAACTAATTCTCATGTAAATGTCTTTTTCAAAAACGACAGACCATAGTTATTTAAAGAAAACAATCATATATTTCCGTATCAAGCTAGTAAGGAAAGGTTGCAGAACCATTTCTTTAAAAATGATTTTTGTGACCCGAGATAACTGTTTATGCTTTACTTGTCGAAAAAAAACTACCGTACACTTGACAAGATATAGACAGTCAATAACGACTACGTTAGGTTACTGCTGGTTTTGGTCCTTTGTTGTTTTATAGATATCAAGTGGTTTCGTAAAGCAGGAAGTGACAACATGACCAAATGCAGAGAATAAATACTCTCAATTCAAAATCGATGGTGATCTCTAATCTTGAAGGTTAAAAGTTCAATATTTTTGAATTTAGCTTTTTTTATCAATTTTTCATTTTTTTGCAGAGTTTCCCTTTAATGTAGATGGGGTGTCTAAATTATTATCCATAGATTTTTTTAAATACTTTGCCAAAATGTAGTTTATATTATGCTTTAAAAAAAATAATAATAAAAAGAATGGGTCACCTAGCTTATTTTCACGCTACAGTGTTCAAAATTGACAGATTTTGTATAGATTATGCATGGACAACCCAATTTTCTGCAATAAAGCGTAAACTACACCATAGAATTTTCAAAATAACATATGAGAAGATAGCTTTAATAGTATGCTTTCAGTTAAGAAAAAGAAAAAATGGGGTCACCGAACCCGTTTTCTTGCTACATTATAAAATATGTAAATTCCTAACACATTCTATTGTAAAAGTACCCTAATCTGAATTATCTGCCCTTGCATTTGAGTTGCTTCCCCTTATGTGGCAAAATTGGAAAACATTTAATCAAACATAAGTTGTCTGTTTTTTGTAAAATACAACCATAAATATGATAAAATATGTCATTTTCTATATTGAAATGAAAGTTCTCACACATGAATTACCTACTACTCGAAAAATTTGCACATTCTATTAAAGAATTAGACCTTGTATTCTGGTATTTCCAAATCCAAGTTGGAGGAAGACACCCTATCTACCTTAAAATCCAAATGATCACTTTGTCACCTTAAATGCATAGTACTGATTTGTATTCTAACTAAAGAAGCATACTCAAGAACATAGATAAAATGTTTTTGATATTTTTTATATATGTTTTTCTGTTTCTATATTTCCTGTTTGTTCCTTTTTAATTAGGTAAGCAATTGTATTTTAAATGAACCTTTTTATAATAAGTTATAACTATGATACTCATAATTTCATCTCAAATAGCGGTGTTAACGACATATATCCAAGAAAGCATAAACGATGTCGTCTTATCATGATTATCATTGATTATGGTGTGACAAAATTTCATTTCCCAGTGACTTTAAAAATTCAATTTTTGTTATTCGTCTACAAACTATTATAGAATAAGATTACTCTACTTTATTTGAACTTCAGAAATAGCTAAGACCATGTATAGTGCTTATATATTAGTTTTTCCTTGACTTATATATTCATAAAAATCTTTTGCAACTATTTTCACGGGCACTTAAATGACACTGATGCGTATCAGGAACTCGGGCTGTGCTGTTTTCATTCCCTATATAATTTGATAACTTTATTAATTTTTTGCCTAATTGTCATTGTTTACATTTATACTTTAATTTAAGTACTACTCTCACTTTTCAATCCAGGTAAATTTACCTTTACATTTATTTTTATAATTACCTGTAGTTTCATTTTAAAGAGTACTTTCACTTTCACTTTAAAGAGTTTATTTCCTGTTTCCTGTGTATACTCATAGATGTTGTGTACCACAACAAGGTGACAAATGTTTTAAATCTTCATAGAACTTGGTCATCCTATGCTGGCAGATCAATATGTAAGTTAATTTTTGATATTTGATGTTTATTCTATACAGATGCATATGTATTTTTGAGATATATTTAATATAAAAGAAGTAATTGTACAAGACATATCACATACATATTTTGTTAATTTTCTAAAGTATGGCAACCCGTTAGAGACATTATATTTTATGCCAAGACTATATATTATGGTATTTTCCATGTAAAGGATTATTTGTCTACGTTTTTAAAGCTTTTTGATATATAAATACATTGTTTTGTTTTCAAAATTCACCTTTATCTGTGTTTTCTTTAAATTGTAATTTTTATCAACTAGTATAAGGTTTTCATTTTTCTATTGTAGCTTTTACCACACGCACTCAACACATGTCTGTAACAACTGTATATCATATCAAATAATAAACATTATTCGTCAAAATGAATTCAGTGATTAGTACTTGCCACATAGAGTGTTTTGGTTAACTAACTGTTTAGCTACCTAACGGTATAGTAAAAGATATTGAGGTTCAGATGTCAGATAGCCGAGTAAGGAAATTTACAGTAAAAGGCAAAGCAATGTTTGACGAACAAAGTGAAAAACTAAAGGACAAAGTTGACAATGTATGGTCTAAGTTAGAGGATTTATTTGTTACTCTGCCATCCTGTCAGATGTTAAAGGATTATAGAAATTTAGAGAAAAATGTTAATACAAATTTCAAAGAATTTTGTCGTCGTTCAGAAGAGTATAAACAATATTTACAAAGGACAAATACTGAAGAATCCAGAAAAGTGTTGCACGATCACAACGAATTTTTTAATAGTTCTATTAGCGTCGTCAGAAGAATTAGTAACGATATTAAGAAAAAGAAACTTGAATTAGTTGAAGAATTATCGGAAGTGAGTGGATCAACAGTTGGGTCAACAGCGAGTCATAAAAGAGCAAAAGCAGAGGCAGAAAAGGTTCGTTTAGAATATGTTAAAAGAGAAAGTGAACTGTTAAAACAAAAAGCAGATATAGAAGCAAGTATGAGCGTTGTAAAACAAGAAGGAATAGTTGAAGCAGCAGAGGTAGAGGCCAGAATTTTGGAAGATCAAGATCAAGAATTGCCGATGGTGTTAGAGGACAAACATGACAAGGTTAGCAAGTACGTAGACACATTACCAAGTTATAGTGCAAATCAATGGACAAATGGTGTTGGCTTTTCTGATAATCAGCCATATATTTCAGTGACGGCTCCGTTTGCTCCTCAATACAATAATCTTCCTCCTGTATCATCTGAATTATTATCCATGATGCAACCGATTTCGGCTACAATGTTAAGTCAACCGATTTCCGCTACAGTGTCAAGTCAACCGATTTCCGCTACAGTGTCAAGTCAACCGATTTCCGCTACAGTGTTAAGTCAACCGATTTCTGCTACAGTGCCAAGTCAACCGATTTATACTGCAGTATCTAGTCAACCATCACATTTTCAATCAAATGCTACCAACTATCAACAACCTCAACCTATGTCTTACTTACCACCACATAATCCGTACGTAAGCGTCATGTCTGATGTTACAAAATTCATGCTACGGAAAGATTTTCTGTTGACACGTTTTATGAACTTTGATGACACACCCGAATCTTTTGCTTCCTGGCGAGCATCTTTTCAGAGTATAACTGGTGAACTCTGTGTTTCTCCATTCGAGGAAATGGATTTGTTAATAAAATGGCTAGGTCCGGAGTCCTCGAAATTTGCCAAGAGTCTAAGAGCTTCAAATGCACACGATCCATCGAGAGGTTTAAACCGCATTTGGGATCGATTACAGGAACGATATGGTCGACCGGAAATGGTAGAAAATGCTTTGAAGAAAAAATTGAATTATTTTCCGATTATCACAAACAATAACAGTTCGAAACTCTACGATCTCCTTGACATACTTAGTGAAATAGAGTCTGCAATGGCGAACCCGATGTATTCAACACTGTTAAGCTACTTTAATTCTTCGTCAGGTGTTTCTCCGATCGTATCAAAGCTTTCTTATTCCCTGCAAGAGAAATGGACAACACAAGCGTCAAATTACAAGAAAAAACATTCAGTGCCGTATCCGCCATTTTCCTTCTTTATTAATTTCATCAGAGATATGTGTCAAATTCGCAATGATCCTGCTTTTAGTTATTCAAATTCTAGCACTTCTAGCAATACAAAGCGTTCTTCAAATCCAGTTCTTACTAGGAAAGTTGAGGTTTCAGCTCAGAGTAACACTCGTGTACATGATAGCAATAATCGTTGTCCGATACATAAAGCTGGACATACTTTAAGTGAGTGTCGCGGTTTCCAAAAGCGACCATTTCAGGATCGTCAGCGTTTTCTCCGTGAAAAGAAAATATGTTTCCGTTGTTGTCAATCAAATGACCATATATCAAGGAACTGCAATGTCAATGTTAAATGTTCAATTTGCGGAAACAATCGCCATGTTTCATCTATGCACATAGATCGTCCACCCACAACCGACAAAATCAGTACACCAAAAACTGATGAAGACAATGGCGGGGAGTTATCTACAGAAACAGTATCAGCAATATGTACAAGATTGTGTGGAAATATGCGTGTCGGGCGTTCGTGTGGGAAAACAGTTTTAGTGGATGTTTTCTCTGGAACTTCTCCTGAACAGTCTGTTCGTGTCTACGCAATTATAGATGATCAGAGTAATCATAGTCTTGCGACGCCGGATCTTTTCGATCGACTTGGACTCCATGGTTCTCAAAAACAGTTCGTATTGTCGTCATGTTCTGGTAGCTCTACTATGGTAGGCAGATATGCTAGTGGTATTCGTATATGCTCTATTGATGGACAATCAACGTTTGATATGCCAGAAGTTATAGAATGTGACTCCATTCCTAGTGATTTACATGAAATACCGACTCCAGATGTTGCTAATGCACACCCGCATCTACATAGTATTGCTCCATACTTACCTGCATTAGATCCAAGTTGTAAAGTGGAACTTTTGATAGGACGCGACTTACCTGAAGTGCACCATGTAACGGAACAAATTATTGGTGGCAAAGGTGAACCTTTTGCACAAAAACTTCCTTTAGGATGGGTTGTAATTGGAGAGGTATGTCTTGGGAAGGTTCATGCTCCTTCTGTTATCAACGTTCGCAAAACTCATGTGTTAAATGATGGACGACACACAACTTTCCCTTTGTGTGATTTAAATATCAAGGTTAACGATGTTCAAGATCACATTTTTGTTCGTACACCGGCAGACAACAAATTAGGTCCCTCGGTTCAGGACAGACAGTTTCTAGAACTAATGCAACGTCACTTTCGTAAAGATGAGAATGGTCTTTGGTCAGCTCCTTTGCCATTTATACAACCGAAACCACAAATGCCTAACAATCGTTATCAAGCATGGAAAAGAGCTCAGATTTTAGACTCAAGCTTGCGCAAGGACTCTAAAAAGCTTGAACATTTTGTTACCTTTATGTCAAAAGTGATTAGTAGTGGTGCAGCTGAAGTGGCACCTGACGAGATTCCAGGAGAATGCTGGTATCTTCCTCTTTTTGGGGTGTACCACCCTAAAAAACCAAATCAAATACGTGGAGTTTTCGACTCATCAGCACTGTATGAAGGAGTATCTCTTAATAGTATTCTAATGTCCGGACCGGACCTGACTAATAACCTTGTTGGAGTGCTCATGCGTTTTAGAAAGAATAGAATTGCAATAACAGGTGACGTTGAACAAATGTTTTACCAATTTCATGTTGATGAATATCATCGAGATTATTTGCGTTTCTTTTGGTATGAGAACAATGACATCACAAAACCGTTGATTGAATACCGCATGAAAGTACATGTGTTTGGCAACACCCCTTCACCTGCTGTAGCGACATATGGTTTACGTGAAGCTGTTTCAGAAGCTGAAAATGATGTGCGTTCTTTTGTTACGAATGATTTTTGTGTAGATGATGGTCTGATATCTTTTGCAGACAAGTATGATGCAATTGACCTTATGCAAAGAACACAAAAAGCTCTCAAGGATAATGGGAACATACGACTACACAAAATCATTTCAAACGATATCGATGTGATGAAAGCTTTTCCTTTAGAGGATTTAGGAAAAGAGTTAAAAGATTTGGATTTGTGCTCAGATACTTTGCCTGTTCAGCATAGTTTAGGTTTGTCATGGAATTTACAGACAGACATGTTTATCTTTCGTGTTAATGATGATGAAAAACCAATCACCCGTAGAGGCATACTTTCAACTATTAACAGTTTGTTTGATCCGTTGGGTTTTATTACGCCGCTAGTCATCAGTGGAAAAATTCTACTTCGAGAAGTTGTTCCACCAGGAACTGATTGGGATGATCCGCTGTCGATTGATCATGAAACAAAATGGAAAAACTGGTTGAAGTCTTTGAAATCTTTTAGTTGTTTTGAAATACCGCGTATGATTGTTCCGGTATCTATTTCTTTGACACGCCAAGTTGATATCCACATTTTCTCTGATGCTTCAGAACAAGCAATCTCTGCTGTAGCTTACCTGGAGGCAATCGATGAAACTGGTTCGTCATTTATAGGTTTTCTTACTGGAAAGTCGAAACTTGCACCTATCAAAGGTCATACCATTCCTAGATTGGAACTGTGCGGTGCCGTGTTGGCTACGGAAGTTGGAGAAGCGATATGTCATCATATGAATCTTTCTCCGAGTGTTTGTCATTACTACACAGACAGTCGAGTAGTGTTAGGATATATATGTAATACCACCCGTCGATTCTTCACATATGTCAGTAATCGTGTAGAAAAGATTCATACAGTGTCGGAACCTTCACAGTGGTCATATGTATCAACGGATAGAAACCCAGCTGACTTAGGGACTAGATTTATTAGCTGTCCAGACATGCAAATTATTAGTTCTTGGATTAACGGACCGAAATGGTTATTAAACAAGGAACCTTTTGATATTGTATCTTTTCCGTTGTTATCACCACATTGCGATAAGGAAATTCGCTCTGAAATTGTTTCACGTAAAACACAAATCGACAGTCTACAGATTGACTCTCAACGATACAGTAAGTTTTCTAGTTGGCGATCTCTCGTCAGATCATTATCACTCTTGAGACACATAGCTAAGACTTTAGGTACTACAACAACATCTCGTTGCAAAGGTTGGCATATTTGCGTTGAAAAGGACACTCCAGATTTTATCAAGGGAACCGAAACATTGATTATTAGACAAGTACAAAAGGAATTCTTTGAACACGAAATAGATTCTTTAAATACTGACCAGCATGTTTCAAAAAATAGTGCTATTTTAAAACTTGACCCAATACTGGATGAACATGGTATTTTGCGAGTAGGAGGTAGATTGAATCGCTCTACATTGACACTTGGTGAAAAGAATCCTATTTTAATTCCTGGTAAACACCATATTGCAAGATTACTAGTGTTACATTATCACGAACAAGTCCGTCACCAGGGACGCCATATAACCGAAGGCGCAATCAGGAGTGCTGGTTACTGGATTACCGGTCTCAAGCGTTTGATATACTCAATTATTTCAAGTTGCGTTTTATGCCGAAGGTTTAGAGGTACTTTTTCGACTCAAAAAATGGCGGATCTTCCAGAAGAAAGACTTTTAGCATGCCCACCATTTACATATGTTGGCGTTGATTGTTTTGGACCCTGGAACATTGTCACAAGACGTACTCGCGGTGGAAGCGCAAATTCAAAAAGATGGGCTGTCTTATTTGTTTGTTTTTCATGTCGAGGTGTTCATATTGAAATAATTGAAGAGATGACTACCGCATCATTTATTAATTCACTTCGCCGCTTCATATCAATCAGAGGATATGTTAAAGAATTCTTCTCTGATAGAGGAACCAACTTTATTGGCGGAGCCCGAGAGCTTGGCATAGAAGCTTCTTTTGTTGAGGACTCAGTGTTTCAATCCTTCATGAAAGAACAAAAAACTGTGTGGAAATTCAATACACCGTATTCATCCCACATGGGCGGTGCATGGGAACGTCTCATTGGCATAGCAAGGCGTATATTGGACTCAATATTGTTTGAAGCTAGACATCAACGACTCACACATGAAGTCTTGTGTACTTTCATGGCAGAAACAACAGCTATTATGAACTCTCGTCCGTTAGTGCCTATTTCATCCGATCCTAACGCACCATCCATCTTATCTCCAAGTACTTTGCTAACACAGAAAGTGAGTGACAATATTGAGGACTTCAGCCATTTGAACACGCGTGATGTTTACACAAATCAGTGGAAATTTGTTCAAGTGTTAGCTGACAAATTTTGGACACGTTGGCGACAAGAATATTTGCAGTCGTTACAAACTCGTCGCAAATGGCAACACATCAAACAAAACATTCAAGAAGGTGATGTAGTGCTTCTTAAAGACAATGAACTCCATCGAAATAACTGGCCAATAGGTCTTGTTGAACGTGTTTTTCCAGGTAGAGACAATTTGGTTCGTAAAGTTCAGTTGAGGGTTGTAAAAGACAAACAACATCGTGTGTATGTGCGACCAATTAGCCAAGTTGTGTTACTGTGTCATAGTTGAGACTTAGAACTTTTGAAACAAGTATTTGAGTGTTATGTAGAATTTTTTGAACACTTGTAAGTTTTTATTATTAAGAACTTTTTTGATCTATGAGTATGGTGATATTTTTCATATCAGACGGGGAGTGTGCTGCTTTCATTCCCTATATAATTTGATAACTTTATTAATTTTTTGCCTAATTGTCATTGTTTACATTTATACTTTAATTTAAGTACTACTCTCACTTTTCAATCCAGGTAAATTTACCTTTACATTTATTTTTATAATTACCTGTAGTTTCATTTTAAAGAGTACTTTCACTTTCACTTTAAAGAGTTTATTTCCTGTTTCCTGTGTATACTCATAGATGTTGTGTACCACAACAAGGTGACAAATGTTTTAAATCTTCATAGAACTTGGTCATCCTATGCTGGCAGATCAATATGTAAGTTAATTTTTGATATTTGATGTTTATTCTATACAGATGCATATGTATTTTTGAGATATATTTAATATAAAAGAAGTAATTGTACAAGACATATCACATACATATTTTGTTAATTTTCTAAAGTATGGCAACCCGTTAGAGACATTATATTTTATGCCAAGACTATATATTATGGTATTTTCCATGTAAAGGATTATTTGTCTACGTTTTTAAAGCTTTTTGATATATAAATACATTGTTTTGTTTTCAAAATTCACCTTTATCTGTGTTTTCTTTAAATTGTAATTTTTATCAACTAGTATAAGGTTTTCATTTTTCTATTGTAGCTTTTACCACACGCACTCAACACATGTCTGTAACAACTGTATATCATATCAAATAATAAACATTATTCTTCAAAATGAATTCAGTGATTAGTACTTGCCACATAGAGTGTTTTGGTTAACTAACTGTTTAGCTACCTAACGGTATACGGGCGCACCTTTAGACTTTCATGTTGGGTGCTTTAGGAGACAGAATTTACTTAAACGATCCTCCTCTTGCCGTTCCGTCCAAAGCCCCGAAATTTTCCGTTTAGATACAAGCGGAAAAAAAAACACAAAACAAAATTTTAATTGCCTGAACAAGAGAAGGCATGGGTACGTAGAACTTTAAATGGAAAAAGGAATAAAAATTACCTTAACTGTATTTTGAAAAACCTTTATGAATTTTGGTTCGCAATGCTTTTTAACTTCGTACTTGATTTGGCCTTCTAATCTTTTTTTGATTCGAGCGTGACTCATGATTCTTTTGTTGACGAATGTGGCGTGCATCTGGCGTAAAGACAAAATGTGATCCTTGTATCCATGATGAGTTTATTGAGAGTCATTGTTCGTTGTACGTCACCCAAGATGGAAATTTTCTTAAGTGTATACTGTCGGGTTACTAATAAGTGAAACGTTTAAAAGTGCTATCATGCCATGCATGCCAATCACATGTAAATCATTTATCAAATTATAATCTTGTCGTGATACGCATTGAATACGTGCAACAATCAATCAATCAATTGCAATCCAGATGCGCGGTTTATTTTTAACAACGACACTAGAAAAAACCAATGTACTTGTTTAAATGAATGGTAGATAAACGGGTTTCATTCAGCAACACAAAATATATTGGAACACTTATATATAACCACAATGTTGCAAAAAATAATAACATTATAATAAAATGTTATCCGTTGTCCGGTCGTAAGATGTTGAGAGGAGTATGAAAACAAATCAAACCCATATACTATATCAGTCACAGATTCCCTAATCCTGTCGAATGGCGAAAAGGCTGAGTTGCAACGAAATGAAAATTCTAATGCAATTATGTTGTAACAATTGTTCTGATTGGATGACAGCAATCGTAAAATTCTCTATCTCCTTGTCTGTAACTAAGGAAGCCGACATTTTGAATTTCGTAATGTATTGACATGTTATTTCTACAATAATAAACACAAAACTCACTTGTTGCGCCTAAAAATCTTCCTTTTATCAAATTTTATTACATTCTGAAGCGGCACAGAAGCCAGAAAACGCACGGTGTTTATGTTTGACGCCGGAAGCATACCTATGACGTCACCTAGTGTAGGGACCAAAGAAGATAACATCTTTTCGCGGAATTTTCTTTAATGAAGGTTTTACACTGAAATAATGATTGAAATTTAATTATGAACTTGTTTTGCATTAGAATAGAGATAACTGTATTGTATTTGAAGCTTTGCGGACGTCCATCGGTAGTTTTACTGTCGCAAATACCCGTTTACCTGTCTCCGCTCCTCGTCGCCAGGTAAACTAAATTTGCGACAGTAAAACTACCGATGGACGTCCTTAAAGCTTCAAATACAATACAGTTATCTCTTAAATAATAAGAGAAAACGTCAAATATGATAAAATACACAATTTATTCAATGACTTTGTGTACGATATAGTTATAAAAGACAGAAACCTATATGTAAACAATAAGAGGTAAGAATCACTGATGATGGTATGTTACAAGTATTATACAAGTCAATATAAAATATTGACAATTTAAAACAGTATAATTGTTGAATCAAACTAACTCTATATTATACGACTCGAGTGAAAAATTTGATGAACTTGATAAAAGTGTATTTGCGGATTTATCTCCTGATCAATTGAATACGCCAAAGACATCGAAGCCATGCGAGCCACCAAAGACACCAAAGTCAAGCAAGAAAGAAATAAAATCGAGCAACAATCCACAAAAACCAGCAAACGTCGATTCCCCCGTTTCCGATAAAATAGATACATTAACAAAAGTAGTTCAAGAATTAAAAATTGGTCAAGAGGGTTTGAAACGCATATTTGAGTCTAAGCGTGACAAATTGAAAACTGACCTCATTGCGAGTGTTGACAACAAAACTAAGACACGTCGTGATGAAATATCACTAGATCTTGCTAGAGAAACTAACCGTGCCGATCAAATAATCAATACTATCCAGCCAATTCAATCACGTATAGACGATGTCGAAGAACAAGGGAAACATATCGACTCTCACCTAGTAAACAGTAACGATAACGGTATATTATCTACAGTAATATTTGAAAATCTGAAACAAAAAGCCGAGAGCCTAATTTCCGCTCTTGGAGATGAGGTTACTCAGAACGTCCGAGTAGCTGGTGTGGTACGCTTACCAACAAGATCTACCAACAGACCCGGAATCGTGAAAATAAGATTTCGAAACACGCATGAAAAAGTACAAGTTCTGAGAAACAAAATGAAGGTCTACATAAAAAGTAGTAAATTTCGGATAGAACGCTTGATCGAAATGAATGCACATGCAGTGTTGCGTAATCTATTTAATGCCCATGCAAGAAGCCTAGGTGTTGATTCAAACGGACGCATTAAATTGAGAAATCTTCAACAAACTATACAACCTGAAACCCAAGAAAATGATCACGAGTAACAGCCCACCCGGCTTATAGACTCCATTAAACTATGTCATTTAAATATTTGGGGATGGAATAATGAAAACCGAACATTGAGATTTGAAATTATAAAAGCAACTAATTGTTATAGAATGTCCCTATATGAAACTCATCTTACTGACGAAGATAAAATTAGTGTCCTTGGGTAAACATGGTTTGTCTTTAATAGATCTAAAATACACAGAAAGGCGAATAAAGTATCTGGTGGAGTCGAGGTACTGGTTCAAAACTGGCTATTTGAACTTTTTGATATTTCTGTGGTTGATTAGTCATTTGATGGAGGTCTTGGAATAAAATTTACCTGCCGTTCTACTGATTTGAAATTTATTGTATTTGCGTGGTATTTACCTCCCAAGAACTCTAGTAGAGACCGTAATGCTCAAAGTTTCTATGTACATCTGTTAACGCAATTATACATGAACAACGAGAAAGGTGGAATATGTTTGGAGTCTTCAGTCATTTGTTAACGACAATAGGTTGCTCGAACTAATTGGTGACCAATCAAAGTTACCAGATCATTCGATGATTATGTGTGAATTTAAAGTTAGGCACTATGTGCTTTCGTATTTGATTAAAGATTAAACTAACAGCCAACCGCGTGTCAAATTTGATCGCATTCCGTTAGATTTCATGGCAAGCGATATCAGAAGGTCCGTACTAATTGAGGTAATTGATAAAATTGAGCGATGTAGGGAAACCCAAGATAATGTAGACAAAATTTATTACAATTTGTGAACTGAAATTTTAACCGAAATAAACGAAAAAATACCGAAAACTGGATATAATAGTGCCAATAAAAGACTTGAAAACCTGAAACCGTATTTGACTGATAATCTAATGAATTCATGGGATGATATGCGACACAAAGATAAGGATTTAATACAGTGTGACGGAAATCGAAATTTTAAATCAACTCTCAGACGCGAGTACAGTCAAGCGAGAGATGTTTTTGATAAAACTCTCAGACGAACAGAACGCACGTACAAGAAAGCTATAGCAGTCGATATTGAAAAAGTGGTTACAACAAACCCTTATGAGTTCTGGGAAAAGATCAGAAAGCTTGGCCCAAGAAATGTTAAGATATTCCGATGGAAATCGTTGATGAATCTGGTAAAGTCTTAACGAACGAACAGGACGTGCTTTACAAATGGCGGATCGATTTTGAAAATCTATACAAAGGGAAAAACAGCACCGAATTTAAAAATGACCATTATATAATCAGTCAAAAGTTCATAAACAGTTATTGGAATCTGAAATGGAAGATCCGTTATGTATGCCGAATGAGGATTTAAACTCTAATATTACGATTGATGAAATATCAAATATAGTGATGCATGCAAAATCAAAATCATCAAGTGAACCCGACCATATTCCATACGGCGTTTTAAAGTACCCGATAATCATTCAGACATTACAACAACTCTTCCAACTAATATTTGACACCAGTATAATTCAAACCATCTGAAAAACTGTTTTGATTTTAATGACAGAGATATGATGTTATACAAACTTTTGCTGAATAAAATTAAATTGATGGGAAGTTGTACAATTCTGTTAAATGCATATACCAAAGTTCTGCGTCCTGTTTTCTTATCAACGGTAAACTAACATCGTGGTTTTGCCGTAAAACTGGTGTGAAACAGGAAGATAATTTATCGCCGACACTCTTCTTTATATTTATAAACGATCTTGTCAAAGAAATTAATGATCTTAATGTTGAGGTAGACTTACTTGAAACGAAGTTATCACTATTATTGTATGCGAATGATATAGCGTTAGCTGGCTGAAGATCTTCAGTGATTGTTGAATAAGCTTCATTAAAGGTGTAAACGTTTGAGGGTATTTATAAATACATATAGATATAAATGTATGCATTTCAGAAAACCAAGAACCAAAGAAACTAATTTTAAATTTACAGTTGGAAAAAACAAATTTGAGAAGGTTGAAAATTACAAATATTTAGGGATTACATTCTATAGTAATTCAACTGACATCGAAAAAGACGCTTAGTTAACGAGTTTAATGGTCCGGAATAACACACGGCTGCAAATTGTTTTAAATAATAGGATAATATCTATATTTTAATTTCCGTCGGGTCGTAAACAGTTTCTATGGTCACATTTTTGTATTTTATCCCTTTAATGTTGGTACCCCTCAATTTACGGTTTTGGGTAGTTACCTTAAAATCCAAAACTATATTTTTTGGTTAAATTTCCCGCTATTTCGTAAATATTTTCTATGCACATATCATCAAGTATCATCGGAATGATGAAGACATAAATATAATACCATCTCCAAGTAAAACTTTCAAACTTAAAGTTGGCTGTTTTTTAGATAAAAATTTAACGCGTTTTTCTTTGAAAACGAGAAAGCGTATGATTCAAAAACAGTATTTGACATTTGAGAGGACAAAACATATTATTGCGATACTGCATGCAAATTTTGTTGGGCAAATTCCAATTAATTTTGTCAAAAACTCAAAAATAAAAACATCATTTGTACCTTTTTCAATTACGTAAATTTCCTATCCGTCGATCAGCTCCACCATTTTTTCCCCTTCACAAACAATTTGATAGTTTCGATGTGATAATATAGATTTTGTAGGAAAAGTTAATTTATTTTTGAGTGATTTGAATATATACAGTAGTTCTTACGTATATTTTTTGTAAATAAGTTATATTTTTGTTAATAATTTTTTTTATCTTTTATAAAAGTTTACCAAATCCTGCGGATAAGAGGTTTTTCTGGATAATGACTATAGTTGATATTTTGTGAAAATACATTGCATGTCAATGTTTAACCTCAGAACAATTAATATGCATGCAAGTGGTCGTGGAAAAAGTACTATAGAAGTTTCGCAGAAATTTGGTGTGTGACAAGGTGATGCTAAAACCAACTTCTTTTGATATTCTGCTTTCCTTGCGCGAATCATCAGTGATGTTATGAGACTTGCACCAGAAGGCAAAATTGGTGCGTCTTTAAATTAGATTGATTGATTGCTTGTTGGTTGCTTAACGTCCAGTAGCAAATATTTCATGCATGTTCAGGTCGAGAACAAGTTAACAATAAAAACTATAAGTAGGTTTTGTCATAATAGAGGCCATTCGGGATGATGGTCGTGAAAAATGAGACTGCCACTGGAATATGATGGTATATTGGATTGGTACAGAAATTTTTCATTGCAACAGGCCACCTACGGACCCCTCAAAGAGTTGCAAGGGTTTTTAACATGCAAAGAACGTGGCACTTCCTTAACTCGAGGCATCGGATTTAATGTCACCATTCTGACCGGACGTGACTGAGAACTTGGTACATCTCGCACAGCCAAACGGATGCCCCACTTTGTTTTACTGCTGGTCGGGAGAAGACCAAGTGGCCATATTTCGTTTCCCAATTCACCCTTGGGGGAACTTTAATTAGAAACAACAGAAATCCATATATGTGATCAAACTGATCGACATGTATCCTCACAACCTGACACTTTTATACGATCTCGCGCTCAGTTTCTTCCTTGTTGCTTGGATATGAAAACAGGGTTTTTGTGTAATAGAAAAACATTTAAAAAAAAACCCCAGAAAACTACACAAAACCGAGTCCTCTAAACGTGTTGACAGTCTTTTAAGTTGTGCTTATTAATATGAGTAATTATTTATCCATGCATAACCAAGTACTTATTGAAGTCAACATCTGTGCAATTAAGTAAAACAGTTACTGAAAAATAAGAATTTGAACTTACTGTCAGTTCATTTATTACGATTGCTAGTGATATGATTTGTTCTTCCATAAGAAGAAGCCTTTCTCATGTAGCACATCCTCTACATATACCGATCACTTTTACCCATGATTGTCTCTGATGCTTACCAAACTGCCAAACTCCAGAATTAATTAGATATTGTGACACCTTACAATTCAGACAGATTTCGGGCCAAGAGATATGAAATATAGTTTTAGCTCAGAACTCAATACAGGGGATGCCATATCTGCTGCAGGAAAATTGAAGTTTATGTTAAGACTTTCAGAATTACACCAAGGTGTGTCTGAAAATATCAAGAATACATTAAAAGAAGAACAATTACTTTAACCTGCCACCAGTGCTCTTATGAGCTATGTCCTCGTTTTGGTATTTCTATGGAAATGATGCCCGCATAGCTTCTCAATAGATATATATATATAGCAAGATGTGGTATGAGTGCCAATTATACAACACACCATCCAAGTTACAATTTATAAGTTAAACATTATAGGTCACGGTCCGGTCTTCAACACGGAGCCTAGGTTCAAAAGTTCATTTGTTAGTTAATTAAAGAAAAATAACACAAAGGCGCTTCTGAACCGTATATTGTCCCTACAGATAACAAAAATTCGTAAATGTATGGCTATTACAAAATCAATCGTTTCTGTAGCAACATTCGCCCAATTACATTTGGGATTGGCAGTGCAGATATATCATGCATATGCATATGGGAATATGGGTCAAACATCGAAACTTTGTACTCACATTGCTTTTGTGTTTCCTATGCAAAGGTAAGACTATATCTGACGAGTTTGACCGAATCATGACGGTATTTTCGCTCAAGATAGCATTTGTACTAAAAAACTTTGTTTGCTTTGAACAAACTCTGTCCTGCGCCGAACTTGTTCTTATAAAAAAAGTGTCTTGTAATGCTAATACGCGTACTGAATCCGCATATGATGACTAAGAGGTTGATTCATGTTCCTATTTAATGAATACTCGAGCTATTGTGTGTCGCTTTAAGGATCATGACTGATTTTGAATTACAACATTAGAAAATTGGCATTGCATTGTATAATTTTTCATCCTTCCCTTAAAAAATTAATGAGTTAACGTTTTTACCAGGCTTATCCCACTAAAAAAATGTTCATGCACCAAACTGACTTTGTTTTACACTCATTTTTTTAAACCTCGCATTCGCCTCGGGTGACTATAGTATATTTTGTGCTATAACTGCTCTGTCCAGACTTTGCAAATACACAATATGTGTTTATCTATAACTAGATACTAATTTCCACAAATAAAATGGCATTAGTATAACATTTGTCTTTCGTTCATATGTTTACAACGATTATGAAAGGTAATATCAAATACATTGCATTCAACCTTTTAAACTCGTGAATGAACATTTAAGATTCATCCGAGTACCATGACCGAGTACTCGAGTACCATGACCGAGTATCCGAGTATTAAATTTCAGATCTTTTGACATCCCTACAAAATACACAACCTTTAAGATGCAAAATTAAAAACACTGTTTCAGCACTTGAATTTTATTTTTTTCAAAGATAGAAAAAATATTGAAATAATTTGATAAACTGGTGTTTTATAGTTTAGAAAATAATTCTGTAATATACTTTAGTGAAACACTATACACAATATGAAAGTTTATGGATGTGACAAGGTCAAGGCCACTTCTTCTTTTGCTATGTCTTTAATGGAAAAAAATCAAAAGGTTCCAAATCAACGGCATTTTGTAATGGCACCTCTTCATATTAATAGTCAAACTTGTCGTTTTAACATCGTTTATAATATATGCTTATGATTGAATCGTTTTTGTAGCATTCTATTGAATAAATATCAGAATATTTCTCCTTTTTGTCCTTGCGGTTGAAATATTGATATTTTTAGGTCTGACCTTTGACCTCAATTTCACAACATTGTGACCACTTTGGATTTTTACGACCCAACTGTTCTTATTGTACACGTTTTCCTCATTCCATCAATATATAATTTAGGTGTGTGTTCTTCCGGACCATTAAAGTTTTAAAACTCTGGTTGCAGTAGTATTCGGTCATAACGGAAGTTTCATAACCAATGCGGAATATTTGTCAAAAGGCGGTGGGAGAGCACTTGGGTCGATCATATCCAAAATTCATAACAATAAAGACTTCGGATTTAATGCCTACTAAATCTGTATTACTCGTGTGTAGTTCCTATCTTGGATTATGCCTCAAGTGTCTGGGGATACAAAAAATTTCAAACAATAGACAATATTCAAAACCGTAAAATACGATATTTTCTTCGTGTTCACCATTTTTGCGCCTATTCTCGCCCTACATGTATATGTTCAGTGGATCCCAAGCTAGTGTTGAAGATGGATAAACATGTTCAGGTATTGGAACAGACTCCTCAAATTTAAAGATGATCGCATAACGAAGGTCGCCTCTAATGCAGACTATAATCGTTGTACCGAAAATTGGTGTAGCGATTCTCTGTAAACTTAATTTAGAACAATATTTTGATTCAAAAACTGCTCTTAATTTGAAAATTGTTGAAACAAACATTCGCCGCTTTTATTCAAACATGTGGAATGATGATATACAACAAGTGCCCAAACTTCGAACTTATATAACTTTAAAATCTACATTTAATCATGAACAATACGTAAAACTCAATTTGACCGAAGTCGAACGCTCGCATTTAGCACAATTCAAATGTGGAATATTACCTCTGAGGATAGAAACAGGATAATATATAGGTGAAAGACCAGAAGAAAGACTTTGGAAAAATTTGCAGAGCACACGTGACCGAAACTAAAAATTATTTTTTACTAGATTGAACATTCTATTCTGCTATACGAGAACATGTGTTTCGTGAACTTTTATTAACTACTTCCTTAATATCTATGGACAATAAAGAAAAGCTTATCTTTTTAATTATAAGTCATACTCGAAAACTAGCTGAATACATTGTGCAGGCATATACAACAAAAAAGCAATTCTGTTTACAAATAGCTGATATGTTTATATTTAAGAAAAAATAACATTCGTTATTTAACTGATATTTCTTTATATTCAAGAACGTGATATAATTTTTATAATTATTTAATTTCATTTGAGGTGACGTAATGGTCCATTGGGCCGGGTGTATAAATATTTTTCATATATGGTATGTTTATGATTTGAACATATTTACACATGTCACTATAATAAATAATTCACTTACTTACTTACTGTGAAATTTTAGGTTAAATCAATCTGAAAGAATTATTCCAAGCAACGTCCTAGATCTTGACCGCAAACAGAGTATAAAGAAGTAGCTGTAATGAGATATTTTGCTGATTTGGGTCAATATCTTAAATTGTTTTTACATAGGCGGTAATGGTAACGTTTTTTCCTGTAGCTAAGTTCATATCGTTAACTTGGCTATTTATTATAGCTCGTTTCGAAGCTGTGACATTTGCACATATGTGGTTAAATTTTCGGGGTACAAAGTGAGATTACTTTTTCCGTAAATTAGCAAACCCCGAACATCCTTTTGTGATGCGGCTCCTTGTGGTAAAATATCCCCTTTTTAACATAATAAGTTATTTGAAAATTTAATACTTTGAACACATTCAATAGCTCCATAGTTTTAATACATTTATTCTATGTTCCTCTACGTTCCTAATCACCACAAATAAATAAGTTCAGTCATTTGTTAAAAATAGAAGCATGTCCAATATCACTACGCAGAGATTTTTCTTTACACATGTTACACGTGACTTTTGAGTTCCTCATTTCGAAGCGCATTAGGGATGTTGTCCCATATTGAAATCCATAGTTCTGATTTTCCAAATATTTTTATGTGATCTTCATCGGTATGACATTTTGAATAAATCTGTGTATTTTTGTTCATTTCTGAAAAAAAAAAATAAAGTTGTTTCAGCACTATAAGGCAATGACACTTTTATCGCTATATTTATTTATTTTGAATACAATGTGTATGCATAATTAATTTCTTCCAGTATACCTTCACTAGTCAAAAGAAGGACAAAACATCTGAATGTAACCTGAAATTACAATACACAGACCCTGTTAAAGCATTCAATAAAATTTTCTGGTGCCGAAAAGTGAATTTTGACAGAGAAATAATGCAAAAATGAAGATTTCATAAAAAAAACACCAAAATACTTAATTATTCTAGCCAGTGGAAACCTGGTATTTTATACTGTAGAAACAACTATAAACTACTGTAAAAGTCATTTGAATCATATAATTAGAGTGCAATGAAGTGCAAATTTTCAAAACTTGTTCTTTCACATAATTCTATTTGAGAAAAAATGTTTTTTACATGTATTTCAGTGAAAATCTTTTATCAGTGAGAAATCGACATGAGGTTTTAAAGGAAACATTGTGACATCACACGTAATATGGCGTCATTAAATAACGACATATCAAAATAATGCTAATTATAGTTTGCAGTGTTACTTGAGGAACAGTTGCCGCAAGGTTTAACTTGAAATATGGAGTCGAAAAGATCAGTTACCAAGCATTTTCATTTAATACTAAGACCATATCAACAGTTTTCATATAAGTATATTTCTAACATACCGACTGTAATTTATATTGCATAAATACCATAAATAAACAATTTAGAGCTTGCCAAATAAAACAAAAGGCTTACCAGTTATTCAGGACTTTTTAAAACCTCTAGTTTGCCATCTCAGGTTAAAAAGTAATGATATGTCTGGAACTGAAATAAGACAAAAAAAAAAAAAAAAAAAAAATACTCAGACTGTGTTATTATTTGGTTTAGATACATAAGTATTATTGAGAGAGCAAAAATCTAATTCTTGAAAGTTTTATCGCAAAGAAAGATAAATGCTTCTCCCTTGTGGGTTATCAACCTTTATCTAAATATTTTATATTAGAAGCAATGAGTGGTAGCTAACCAACCTAAATAGTTGAACAGGTGCAGCAATATTGTTTTCAAAAGGTTTGACCCTCCCCCTTTTTCACTGAGAAAAGACAATATCTTGTGATTTTCTAGTCTGCATTAGAAATAATAATTCATGATTTTCTTAATACATGTACATGTTTGTCTGTTAATTCATTTGCATATGATATCTGCTGACCAGGGGTCAAATTATTGGATAACAGCACATGTGATGATGTATCTCACTTTACTCGTATGAAGTGTGTTATCTCCCTTGATTATCAGTTATTCCTGTAAACCGGAGTGATAATTACATAACAAAGACTTATTGTGTCATGTTTACTTACAGCTAAAACTATATTATGTTAGTTTATGCCTTTTTCAATTAATTAACAAAGTCCTTTCTGATCTCTCGGGAGTAAACAAAGTTAGAATTGTGCCTTAAAAAGTGTTCAGCCCCGTGCCAGTAATGCATTTTAAAAGCGAAAATTTCATTGAGTAATTGCTGGTATTTATCGATAATGTTTTCTAAAAACATCTGGGATATCTAGGTATAAATAAAAAAGTACTAACCATCATTTTCACAATTTTCTCTGGTGTACAAGGTGAAATCATCCATAGATCACTCTGAAAACTTCTGATAATCTTCTTGTAAATTGGGTCAATATCTTTAATCGTTTTTACATAGGCGGTAATGGTAACGTTTTTTCCTGTAGCTCAGTCCATATCGTAAACTTGGATATGGACGATAGCTCGTTTCGAAGCTGTGACATTTGCACATATGTGGTTAAATTTTCGGGGTACGAAGTGAGATTACTTTTCCCGTAAATTAGCAAACCCCGAACATCTTTTTTTTTATGCGGATCCTTGTGGTAAAATATCCCCTTTGTAACATAATAAGTTATTTGAAAATTTAATACTTTGAACACATTCAATAGCTCCATAGTTTTAACACATTTATTCTATGTTCCTCTACTTTCCTAATCACCACAAATAATTAAGTTCAGTCATTTGTTGAAAATAGAAACATGTCCAATTTCACTACACAGAGATTTTTTCTTTACACGTGACTTTTGAGTTCTTCATTTCGAGGCGCAGTAGGGATGTTGTCCCATTTGTTTCAAATTATACTAACTAATTTTTTAGTTGTGTTTATTTTGTTTATTTGTATTAAATGTTTTTTTGTAATTAGGTCTTTCCACTTTTCTGTGGAAAGACCTATTGTTTTTCTTCTGATTATTTTTTTTTTCTTCCGCCTAATTTTGTTCTTGCGATAAACATTTGTTTCGCAATATGTCGCTTAGATATTTTGTATATGATATCGAACAGTTTATGCGCTTTTGAAATTTACCCTGCGTAACCGAATACTTTTCTTTGTAGGAGTTATCTCCCCAAACACTGTTTTCCTTGTTAGCGCATCTCCTTTGCAACCGTTAAAGATTATGACAAATTTATTTTACAAAATTGCTCGTTATATCCTTGGCATGATTTGTCCTGTTTTGACCGAAGCGATATGACCGCTCCATATGAGAGTTATTTCCCCTTATGCATCTGATATAAGTGATATGAATTTCTATCTTATAAATCATAAGTGATAGAGACCTAGGATCTTTTGATTTGAGGTCCTTGGTCCCAAAAAATAAAAATTAGGTCAAGGTCAAAGGTCAAGGTCATATTCTAATATTTGAATTTGGCTTATTTTCACTTATATCCAAAGACTGTATAAGATATCAACAAATTATTTTTACTAAATTGTTAGTTGCGACATGTCGTAAGATGTAAATTTTGATTGCAAGCGTACGTTGAATGTAAAAGGGAGTTTTCTCCCCTCTTGTATTTAAAAATACGCGTTTGGTGATATAACTCATTAACTAAATATAATTAAGGCCTATGGTCTTTTGATTTGAGGTCCTTGGTTTATGACCTTGAAATTGATCTCAAGGTCATAGCTTAATTTGGCGTTCTAGATTTTGACCTTTGCTTTTATTCTATATGTATACATGATAAAGATATACAACTTTTAGAAAAAGGTATCAAACCATTTAACCTTGAAAAAAACAACCGGAAGTGACCTTTTGTAAACCGGAAGTAGCTATTTTTTTGTACTTTATTAATATAAAAGTATATAGAACCAGATATTTTTGGAATTAGTGTCAAGTAAATATTCAAATATAATCGGAAGTAACATTTTTCAAACCGGAAGTAACAAATTATCTCCCTTATTTAAAAAAAATGTATGGAAACAATATATTTTTGGAATCAGCTTACTAGGAGCTATCATTTGACGATTGAAATGACATTTTAAACTTAGTTTCACAACTTTTCATATCAAAATACATTGTTTTGATGGAAAGACCTTCAATTGTTCTCTGAACAATTGGTTTTTAATTATGTTTAGTTTTGTTTGGTTTTGTTTACTTTAGTTTTATTACAATGTAAATATCATTTTTTACTTGTGTTTCTATAAATGTTGGCAAAATAACAATCCGAGTATCCTACGTCATTACAGTGTGGACATTGAGTTTGATTGAATGGATGCTTTACCTTATTTACTTTATCAGGATCTATATCTCCTCTTTCTAATAACAATTGAACCATCTCGATGTTTCGACTTTCAACAGCTGTGTGTAAAGGAGTGTCGCCATTGATCTGAAATAAAAAGGGCACTTATTGCAATTTACTTATATATAGTATAAAAAAGATGTGGTATGATTGCCAATGAGACAACTATTCACAAAAGACCAAAATGACACAGACATTAACAACTATAGGTCACCGTACGGCCTTCGACAATGAGCAAAGGCCATACCGCATAGTCAGCTATAAAAGGCCCCGATAAGACCATGTAAAACAATTCAACGAGAACACTAACGGCCTTATTTATGTCAAAAAATGAACGAAAAACAAATATGCAACACATAAGCAAAGTAAAATCACACAAATACTGAACTTAGAGGAAGATCAATTGGGAAAGTCCATAATCACATGGCAAAATCAAATAACAAAACGCATCAAAAACGAATGGACAAAAACTGTCATATTCCTGACTTGGTACAGACATTTTCAAATGTAGAAAATGGTGGATTAAACCTGGTTCTATAGCGCTAACCCTCTCACTTTAATGACAGTCTCATTAATTTCCGATATTTTTACATTGATGCGTTAAATAAACAGACACAATAAATATAATAGTCAAAATATGGGTACATCAGTCATCATCGTTTAACAATTTTAAAAGGAACAATTTAACAGAACACAAAAACATCTACTATCTACGAACACATTTATTGAGTGTCTGACGTCAGAAAATTTTATACGTCACATAAATTTGTCGTTTAATGTGCGTACAAACAGTTTTAAAATTTTCATGGGAATGTTAGCATACAGGGTTAAAAAATTAAAAGTATGCAAGAATAAATTTAAGAAATAGACCGAGATTTAAACTAGTCCAAAAGCTATATATAGAATTTATAAGAATCCAAAAATAGCAGTACGCGATTGAATGATTTTGACGTTTGTGGTTCAACGTATATTGTAATTCATAATAGAAATATATCATAATGACATATAATAGAACAATATCATACTGACGGGATCTTTTAAAGTACAGAGTCACGTTATAAGAACAAAAGAAATACAAAAAGTCGCAAATACAAAACAAACCACAAAAAAATGAAAGCCAATACAAACACATTGACGAGATGTATAAGTACCGAGCCACGTGAAACGGATATCACATGAAACCATTCAACAGTAAAAGTAATATTAATAATAGAAAAAAGACAAATGAAAGAACTATAAAACACTTTGTTAAGATGATAAACAACATCAGTACGAAGAATCTATACATCAAGACCATCGTGTATTATTTGAGAAGTTGAGACGGAATATTTATCAACAAGGTCTTGGTACCTTCCGATGAACTTTTTTTAGAAAAAGAACGAGACGTTCTTTGACATACCCCTGTTTCATCAACTTTCTACTCAGACACTGATGACGTATTACAAAGTCTGAGTAGGAGCTGCAAGCTCTTGAATATCGAATAAGTTGGGAAATATATATCCCATATGCAGGTGAAGTTGGTATATTGCTACTAAGGTGGGGGAAATTTATGATTTCAAAATTAAAATCGTCTCGTTTGTTTTAGATTCTGGTACTGAGATGACTGTGTAAGTCAAATTCGAGATATAAGTCTAAAAATGAGGCGGAGGAAGACGTGTCTGTTGTTTCTTTAATCTCTAGTTCTGGGGGATATATTAATGGAACCCAATCAGAAAAGTTCGGATTGTTTATGGAAAGAACATCATCAATATATCTGAAAGTGAAATTAAATAATCTGGCTTCTTTGATTCTCTTGTTTTTTACAAGTGTCTGGAGGAACTCCGATTCATATGAAAATAAGAGGAGGTCGGCAAGAAAAGGTGCACAGTTTGTTCCCATAGGAATGCCGACAATTTGTTGGAAAAGTCTACCTCCAAACTCAACAAATATGTTGTCGATAAGAAACTCCAGCATACTGACCACTTGTTCTTCTGTGTAGCATATTTTACCTTTTTGTTTGTCACTATTTACGAAATATGCCTTATGAAATCCCAAAGTAATAAATTTATAGCGTATGCTACCATTTTTATGTTGAAAGGCATTGTGGATTATTTCTTTTAGGCGATTTTTCAATTTCACATGGGGAATGGTGATATACAGGGTTGAAAAATCAAAAGTTTTGATGGAACTAATTTCAGAAAAAGACCGAGATTTAAAATTGTCTAGAAGTTCTTTAGAATTTTTAAGAATCCACATATGGTTAATACCACTACGCGAGTAAACAGTTTCACAGTATTTCTGAAGACCCTCTTTCACTGCGGACAGAATTTTAGTCAATCTAATGGACAATTTTTTAGTAGAACATGAAGATGAGCCAGCAATTTACCGTTGTTTGTACGGAATTTTATGAAGCTTTGGTATCCAATACAAACAAGGTAAGTCCTCCGATTTGGTGTTCAATGCAATGTTTATTGAAGCCATGAAGGACTTATGATTTGCTAAAATCTCATCCTTGTCAAATGATATGTCTTTGTATGTGGGATTACCTGAGTGCTCCTTTATACCCAATTCTTTTACAAGACATTCGTAGTAATACGATTTACATACAAAGACAATATTATTTGAAGCTTTGTCCGCAGGAACAACAACATACTTATAATGAAGAGTTGATAGACATTTCATGGCCTCTTTGTCTCTGAAAACGGACTTTGGTCGATCGTTCACACAGTTTTTCAACTTGTGAACGCGACGCTTTATCAGAGACCTGATAGTTTTAACCCATTCTGACAAAGTGTCCAGTTCAACTTCTT
Source organism: Mytilus galloprovincialis (assembly GCA_037788925.1). Lineage (NCBI taxonomy): Eukaryota > Metazoa > Mollusca > Bivalvia > Mytilida > Mytilidae > Mytilus > Mytilus galloprovincialis. Next base: position 21,068,189 of record CM075332.1, read on the forward strand.
CTCGCTTAGCCCATGCTCTGGCGTAGTCCTCAATGGAATCCATAATTATTTTGAAGTTATGGTTCCAATTGATGTGTTGGGGTTCTCTAAACTTAGGACCATGAGAAATCACCTTTCGGAGATTTTCATGTTGAATTATGTTTAGATCCCCAGTTATAACATGACCAGAGGGGCTGTAATTATAAGGCGAGTGGGAACAGTCACATGTCGGAGGTTGTTTTAGGTATTGTTCTAAGTCAAGGTCCTGTAATGCTTGTTTATAGTTAAATATTTTAGGTGCAATGGTTTGGGTGTAACTGTAGGATACAATAGGAACAGACTTTTGAAAATAAATAGGAATTTTAGATGTTACCTCCTTGTGATGTAGAACGTTGCAGATATTGATTGCATCAATTCCTCTATTGGCAAAATCAACAGGAAGGAATCTCCTCTTTTCCTCATGTAAAGGTTCCGATCTTACTGGTTTGAAAAGACGGAAAAGAGCTACATCACAAATAATACTGACTAGTCTGTATGTTGCAGAAAATGTATTGGTGCCTCCTTTGTCAAGTGCATAATCTCTCAAACGTTTTAGAAAATTAAGTGGCATTTAAAAGAGAATAGTTCTTATGTAATGTAACCCTAGTGGATGATGAAGATGTGAAAGAAGGTCATCAAAGCTCCCAGATGGTGATCTAGATTTGGAAGACTTTTTTACATTAGGCCGATGGTAATGTTTTTGCCCATGACTACGTTGTTGTCGTAAGGTAGTATTAAATAAACTCATTACATTAACATCACTGCAGGCAGGACTTGACAAATTTCCTACTCCTTTAATATTGTCATTGCAACCATATGGTATTGCAGTCCCTAACTCCCTCACGACAACCACTGAATTACAGGCTCCTGACTTGGGACAGGCACATACATAAATAATGTTGCGGGGTTAAACATGTTAGCGGGATCCCAACCCTCCCCTAATCTGGGACAGTGGTATTACAGTACAACATGAATATAGGTACACCAGCATTTAAAAGTGTACTAAACGACAGGCGAAACAATCATGATATCAATTCGACTAACTCTCAAAGGAGTGGGATCATTGATTCAGAGACATTGCACCTGTTGCAAGGAACAATGCATCTTCCCTTTTCAATCACAACATTGTTACCATTGGCAGTAAAGCAAATGGCCGTCCTGGTCTCTGATATCTTACCTATCATGTTGACAGAGAGAAACTGTAAATGTGAAGCTTATAAACGACACAAGATTTGCACTAAAGTCGATATGACATAAATGGTAAGTTGATAGCCTATGTGGAATTTGTTCGAGTTCATCAATTTTGCATCTTTGGATATCATCATAGAAAGGCTACGGTTAAAGAGAAATTAAAAATTGAAAATTTAAATACTTAATAATAAATAAGTCACGTGTTCAGATGTGGAATATGACCTCTGAGGACAGAAACAGGATAATGTATAGGTGAAAGACCAGAAGAAAGACTTTGCAAAAATTTGCACTGCAGACGTGACCGAAACTAATTTTATTTTACTAGATTGTACATTCTATTCTGATATACGAGAATATGTGTTTTGTGAACTTTTATTAACTACTTCATTAATATATATAGACAACAAAGAAAAGCTTATTTTTTTAATTATAAGTCATACTCGAAAACTAGCTAAATGCATTGTACAGGCATATACCAAAAAAAGCAATTCTGTTTACAAGTAGCTGATATGTTTATATTTAAAAAAAAAATAACATTCGTTATTTCAAAGATAATTTCATGAATATTTTTTTATATTTAAGAACGTCATATAATTTTCATCATAATTTAATTTCATTTGAGTTGACATATAGGTCCATTGGGCCGGGTGTATAAATATTTTTCATATATGGTATGTTTATAATTTGTACATATTTACACATGTCACTATAATAAATAATTTACTTACTTACTTACTGTGAAATTTTAGATTGAATCAATCTGAAAGAATTGTTCCAAGCAACGTCCTAGATCTTGACGGCAAACAGAGTATAAGGAAGTAGCTGTGCTGAGACATTTTGCTGATTTGTTTCAAATCATACTAACTAACGTTTTAGTTGTGTTTATTTTGTTTATTTGTATTAATTGTTTTTTTGTAATAAGGTTTAGTTTTGTGTGATTTTGTTTAGTTTAGATTAGGTAAAATATCATTTTTTACTTGTGTTTCTGTGAATGTTGACAGTCCGATTACCCTACGTCATTACAGTGTGGACATTGAGTTTAGTTGAATGGATGCTTTACCTTATTTACTTTACCAGCATCTAAATCTCCTCTTTCTAATAACAATTGGACCATCTTGATGTTTCGACTTTCAACAGCTGTGTGTAAAGGAGTGTCGCCATTGATCTGAAATAAAAAGGGCAGTTATTGCAATTTACTTATATATAGTATAAAAAAGATGTGGTATGATTGCCAATGAGACTTTCAACAGCTGTGTGTAAAGTAGTGTTGCCATTGATCTGAAATAAAAAGGTCACTTATTGCAATTTATAGGTAGAATTATAGGTACACCAGCATTTAAAAGTGTACTAAACGATAGGCAAACCAATCATGATATCAATTCGACTAACTCTAAGAGGAGTGGGATCATTATTTCAGAGACATTTCACCTGTTGCAAGGAACAATGCATCTTCCCTTTTCAATCACAACATTGTTACCATTGGCAGTAAAGCAAATGGCCGTCCTGGTCTCTGATATATTACCTTTCATGTTGACAGAGAGAAACTGTAAACGTGAAGCTTATGAACGACACAAGATTTGTACTTAAGTCGATATGACATAAATGGTAAGTTGAAAGCCTATGTGGAATTTGTTCGAGTTCATCAATTTTGCATCTTTGGATATCATCATAGAAAGGCTACGGTTACAGAGAAATTAAAAATAGTTAATAATAAATAAATCACGTGGTTGAAATTATCAGTCGGCTTCGCTGCTGATTAATACTTTTTTGTATTTTCCTAAGACTTTTTTGTAAAACAACAAAACATGGTCAGCAAGACAAGTTGAAATAAGTGCCCCTATAGACGGTTTAGTCCATTGCTGTGTTTGCAAAATCTACAATAGATACCTGTAAAGATAAACTTGAAACAGCAAATATGCTACCAAAAAATCTGATGGATTAAAATAAACGTGGTCAACATGTCTAGCATAGGCCGGACGATATGAACAGTATAAGAACTGGGAACAAATGTTAAAAGTTGTAAAAGTAAAAAATGAATCAGATGGTTAGTTAAAAGAGGCTTAAAGTATGCCTCACAAGAATACAGATGAACTGTGATTTGGACTCTTGTGTAAATCATAACACATATTCTTTTTGAAATTTGACTTCATGTCGTAAAGTTAGACATTAAAAGGATTCGTTTTGTCAGCTGGTGTACGGATGCAACACATAAAAAAGCCAAAACATAGCCATGTAAAAGGAAAGAGTAAAATAACAAAAATTCAAAATTTTAAGGAAAACTCTTATCAAATTGCAAGATCAGAAGCTGGATCACAGTATGATCAAATATATGTGAAAGTGTGTTAATTGTAGGTTTATATAAGTTACAATTTTTTTTATCTTTAAATAAAGCTTTCAATCATTTTCTTTATATCTATTTAAAGCCCAATTTTATCACAGTAGTTTTATAGTTTAACAATACACTTCTGTAAACCATCAGCGGTTCCTCCATCATTACTAAGTCAGCTGCATACAATAATCAATTAAGCTGTAAGAAACAGCAGGTGAACAGGTCTAATCATAGGAGCCAAGAATATCAATTATGAAAATTTCAATTAAAGTGGGACTTAAAGTATGCTCTTTTCTAACTCTTATGTAAGTTTGCGGTCATAAAATATTTGTCTTCCTTCACACAAAATTCAATGTTATTGATTTTCTTTTCCAGGCATAGATTCTTGGTCGTATTTCAGCTTTGTACTTGTTTGGCTTTATAACTATTTGTTTTTATCCGAGCGTCACTGATGAGTCTTACGTAGACGAAACGCGCGTCTGGAGTGTTGCATTCTAAGCCTGGTGCCTTAGATAACTATTTATTCCACTTGGTCGATGCCACTGCTGATGGACGTCTCTTCCCCGAGGGTATCACAAGCCTAGTTGCCAGCACTTCGGTATTGACATGAATATCAATATATATTCATTTTATGAATTTACTGTTTGCAAAAATATGAATTATTCGAAATACTAAGGATATTTCTTATTCTAGGGACAGATAATCTGAGTCGTATTTGGCGCAACATTTTGGAATTTTGGGTAACCAATGCTTTTCAACTTTGTACTTGTTGGGCTTTGCAACTATTTTGATCGGAGCATCAGTGATGAGTCGTATATAGACGAAACGCGCGTCTGGCGTATTTGAATATATGTCTGGTACCTCTAATAACTATTATTGTACATATCTTTAAGATTTTTTAAAATAAATCAATGACTACAATATTTCTCTGTTTTTAAAAAAAAAGTCCACCGTGACTAAAAGTGTCAAAAGCTTCGCAGGTCCACAAAGCATGATTTTTAATCGCCTTATTGAGTATACTTTTCTATAAGAGTTCTCAAAACTAAATGATGATCACAGGTGCGCTTGCCTTTACAGAAACAAATTTGTTCAGCTTAAATTATATCTCTACTTGCCAAAATGTAACTAAACGAATATTAAAATTTTCACAAATAACTAACCTAAACAACTTTCAACGGTAGTTCCACTATAATTTAAAGGGTCGTCTGTTTAACCACTTTAAAATAAAGGAACTATATATTCTTTTTGCCCAGAATTTGAAAATATTTTCCGAGTTTGAGATACTATAAAACAATTTTTGAAAAAAGAACTAGGTATATTTGACTTGACATTTTAAAATGAGTCAAAAACTTTTTTATGTTTTATTTTTTTAGTGTACTAATCGCTTTTTCTATTTCTGTTATTGAAATCGAATTATCAAGTTCATTAACGTTTGTCTTTTTTCATTTAAATTTTTAAAATAAGAAAACTAAGCAAATGTTGTCACCTCAGATGTAGAATTCTCCTTAATTGTATGATAGTTAATTCCTGAAACAGTGCTGACTTTTCCTTGGATTATCGTTCTTTGAATTATATTTTTTTTCTATTAAATATTTTCGAAAATCCCTTAATGTTTTTTTCCTAATATTTCTGAAATGTTTTATAAGACTGAAACAGAAATGTTTTTTCTTTACATTTTGTTTTAACTTTTTTCTTTTTAGTAAGCTTTTAGTGATAAATTTGCAACTTCATAGAATAAAGTATTTACATCTTTAAACATATCAGAATGATAATCAGTTTTATTGAAATTCATTTTATGGCTGCATACTACATGTACCTGAAGATAATGCTTTCTGGAATAATTCAGTATTGTTTTCATTCCATTAATAATTTTTAAGAGAAATCTTAGTGTGACATATCTCCCCTTCTATTTTATACCGTATGTTCAATAACACAAAAATTTGACAATGATCAGAGATATTACCCAAAAAGATATGGACTTTTAAAAAACATATCTTTGATAATAAATTTTCTCATACAATAAAAAAATCTACATCGCTACATCCATTTGGAAATATAGCATGTTACTTGGCCAATAAAGTCTATATTAGTTCGTCAATTTGAAATTAGAAAACTCCCCTGGGAAAATGTTAAGTTTCAATCGGAAAAAAGTATAAATAGTTCATATGGGTTCCCATGGGAAAATAAAATAAATATTTTTGTCATGGGAATTTAACTTTTTATATTTCCATTGGAAATGTAAGTTAAGATCAGATTTTTCCCCTTTTGATTGTTTTTTCTGCTAGAAAAATTGAAATTTGTTGAAAATAATGATTTAAATAAAATTTTACAGTAAACAGGTTATCCAGAAGATATCAATGTGGTTTCGTCTCGAACGTTCGACTCAATATGCAATTTCCATAAAACTCTGATTATCCAACAAGATATAAAGCAATGCTACGCAATTTGTTAAATTAAGTTGTGCGTATGTGTTGTGATAACAAAACATTCGTTTACAATATTATGCACACTTTGATTCTTTCGTTACCGCAAATTTTATTCAATTGTTCCAAAAAAATAGATATCCTTTGAATACTGACTGCAAGATTATAACTTTTGTTTTAAAGGATTTATTGTGTTATAGGATAATTTTCGATGCGTTATTTGTCTTGACCTGTATGACCATTCCTTTTAAAACCTGTGACAAAATTTATGTAACCAACATTATTTGGAAATTTATATGCATTAGAGACCGTTATCAAACAACAAGCATAGATTTTGTAGTCATTTTCAAAAACCAACAGCTTAAATAAAGACATTGACAAAACTATTATCAATAGTAAATTCACTATAAATACGAATAGATTCTGAACACTAAAAAATGGCAAATGATAACAGTGATTACTACTGGAAAAGTTTCAGGTTGGAGACAGAACAATTTAGATTTGTTGGGGCTTAAAAATTTAAGATTTATTTCTGTAGTGAATCGTGTATCAATCATGTCTACAGCAGAAAATGTAGAAGTTTTGATAGTTATCTAAAAATTACAATTTCATTTTATATCGCAATATAAGAAACAGCAGTGACTATAACTTTCTCCTTTTTTTTTTTATCTTTCTGGTGATACACAATGAAACTCTTAGTTTTCTTCTGTGATTGTCCTAAGTAAAATTACTGATATTGTTATATTTATAAATTAACTGTTTACAAAATTTAGAATTTTGTGAAATACTAAGGCTTTTCTACCTCAGGCATAGATTACCTTAGCTGTATTTGGCAACACTTTTTGGAATTGTGGATCTGAATGCTCTTCAACTTCGTACTTCATTTGGCTTTTTATAACGTTTTTAGATTCGAGCGTCACTGATGAGTCTTTTGTAGACGAAACGCGCGTCTGGCGTATATATAAAATTTAGTCCTGGTATCTATGATGAGTTTATTTACAACAAATTGAAGTCCTTTAATAAGCCAAATACTTCCATAAAGAAGGATTTATTGAAAATCATAAATTTTGAAATTGAATAACATTGTCAGGACAGAAATTTAAGAAATAATTCATCGAAGCCATAGTTTGTTGGATATTTACACATGGCCTGGGTCGTGAATTTCAAATTTTATCCAGAACGTTAGCGAGGGATAAAATTAATCACAGCCAAGGCCATGTGTAAATTAAGAAATAATTCATGGAAGCCATAGATTTGTTGGAAATTTACACATGGCCTGGGCCGTGATATTCGAATTTTATCCTGAGCGTTAGCGAGGGATAAAATTAACGAATATCACGGCCCAGGCCATGTGTAAATTTACAACAAATCTATGGCTACCATGAATTATTTCGATTCTAATAGGACAAATACGATCATTAAAAACTGAAGCGATGATTGGTATACTGTGTGTATGGCTGTTCTATTTTACCCACTGTTCGATAAATATAAAACAAATCTAATAAACCTGTATGAATGATTTCTAAACTAACCGATAGAAAAAAATATGATTACTTTTGTTACTTCTCAGTAAACTCAACATTTGCAATTTTAAATTTACATTTTTTATCGTAAGCTACCGTCAAATTCACTGTTGATATGTTGTAACCAAGGAGCCGCCATGTTGACTTGCTGAAATCAGTAAATGCGCGAATAATGCAATACAACAGAAAACAAGCAACACCTACCTCAAAACTTTATTCTAATGCAATTGTATCAGAGTTTAGAAGGTAAACGCAATAAAAAAAACCTTCAGCCTTGACGTTTTCATTCGTATGACGTCATATTTTGAAATGACGTTAATGCGCCAAAATCATTACTGGAATTTCGCGGAATTTTAATTTATTTTGTTTTTGTTCATTTTTCGTTCTCTAATGTGTAAATTCTTTTTGTTATGCGTCAGAATCAGAATAAATGTTCTGTAAGGTTTTATTCAATTGTAATTGTTAACACAGCGAAATCCACAATCGTTTACACACAGGTTAAGATACATGTTGATTTACGTGGGAGGCATATTTAAACAGCCATTTGTTTACATCTTGGAGTCTGCGCTAAGTATAGATATATCGAGAATTTTATCACGCTGTTGTTTACAAAGCGAAAGAAGCACGTCATATTAGAATTAACAACAAAACTATGGCTTCCATGAATTATTTCGATTCTAATAAGACAAATAAATTCATTCAAATACTGAAGCGAGGGTAGTTATGATGTGTGTGTAGCTGTTCTTTTCACTCCTTGTTAGATAACGCTCAAATAATCTCATACATCTTAAGCTTCCATTGATTATTTCGTAAATAACCGCTAGAAAAAAATATGTTTAATTCTCAAACCCAATAATTTACACGTTTTCTTGTAAGCTACCGTCAAATCCAAAATTGACATTTCTTAACGAAGGATCTGCCATGTTGACTCGCTGAAATCAGTTAATATGCGAATAATGCAATAGAATATAAATTAAAACAAAACCTACCTCAGAATTCCATTTTAATACATTATTATACGAACTTCGATGGTTACAAAAAAGTTTATATTTTTGTGACATTGACTAAATATTGTTTATATACTGCAATTAAAATTAGCATATTGATAGCTTTTAAAATCGTAACATAAATATCAAGCTTATATCATCCCTTAATGAATCCATGATTGTGGAGAGAGTGTTCCATGATGAAATTAACATTGCACAAAATATAGCTGTGTTAATATATTTAGGAAATAAACACATATATAGTATATTTATTCTGTTTATTATGCATTCAAATAAGAATAAAAGTTCTTTTGTCTTTTGTTTTATTACAATTTCTAATACATCAAAATCGGCAATGCGTTTACAAATAGGTTCAAGTACATGTGGATTTACGTGGGAGGTATATTGTAACATCCATTATTATGTATATTTCTGAGTCTGCACTAAGTAAAGATATATCGAATTTTCACATGGTGTTGTTTACAAAGCGAAAGAAGCACGTGTGTCGTCATATTAGAATTAAAAATAATTGTTTGTTTGTAGATGGTTCGTGTTTACCATATAATTGCATTGTATAGACTATGTTTTACCTTGTATTATAACGTTCGTTTATTTTCAGATTTTCTTTTCAAAAATCCTTAAAATGTTTTAGAAAATATATTCAAATTGTTTATACAAAACATATTTTTTTAATTGTTTATAAAAGATACACATTTTTAACTGTTAATACAAATATTTGATGTTTAAACAAAATTTCACTATTGTATCACTTTGTTTATTACTAATAATTGTTTAATACAACATACAAGACTCATACAACAAAAAAACACTAGATCATGGTGAAATAGTATATTCATGATCAACCGGTACCGTTTTACACGTGCAAATTAAACGGATCCTGATTGAATAGTTGAAGGAAAATGATTTTTTATTGATTACACACAGGTGACAATCAATAAAGTGTGGAACGTGTATATGTACTTTTAAATAAACAGCAGTATTTGACGAAAATGATAAGAAAAAGGAATTCAAACGTTCAGCGGCATATACAATATGTATGTCTGAGAAGAAAGTTGACTATAGGTTTGAACAGAACCCTAACGTGAGAGGTATAGTTCAATCCACCATCTTCCATATAAGAAAATGTGTGTTTCCAATGAATTTAACGATTTAAAATTGCACTAGAGCTGGCTTTTCCTTTGATATTTTACTTTTAACAAGTTGAAATGTCACGTGCTATTTCACTCATTATTCAATAGAACTAATATTTTTTAAACTGTTCTAGAAAAATATATATAGTTTTTGAAACATGAATCTTCGACGAAACAAAACACGTTAGATTTTTAATATAAATCTGATTGGTTCTGGATGTGTCTCTTTTATTTTTGATATCTATATATTCAAATTGTGGCTTTCTATATCTTCATTACTTTCTATTTGTAAAATCAAACCTACGATCGACAATATCGTGCATTTTTTTACGAAAAAAATATTTATTTATTTTACAAAGTATCCATAATTATTGACTAAGTAGTAACTACAGTAACCACTAGCCAGTCAAAACTTATATTGTGAGCTCTAACCCGCCTCGTACGGGTAAACTCGACTTCAATCTTAATTGAATAAAGTTGTCCTCTTGAAGGTCGCTGGTTTTTTTCCGAAGACTCCGGCTTCTTTAACCAATTAAAACCGGCGGCCACAAAATAGTCAAATAGCGGTGTTGATAAGGTGTGTTAACACACAAAAAACCCCAAAAAAACAAAACAACCCATAATTATTGACAAGTATATACTTCCATTTGAAAAAAAAAAATAACCTAGGAAAATATCTGAATAGACTTTTATTCCATCAAATCTTTAGCTTAATTTATTTAAACATTTACAATAATAGTCTTTTACACAAAACATGTCATCCGTAAACAAGTTGTAGTAAATTTGCAAATGTATAAGTTTATAAATGGCTCGTATATCACTTCCGGACTCGAAATAAAAATAATGAACATTATCTGTATATTACGCTTGATAGTTTTTAAATGGAAAGCTCAAAGATACTAGCCGTCTACACTGATACGCTCGGTGGCGAAGCGGTGCATGAGCCTGTATTATGTAATTGTGTAACATGATTACCTAGGTGTGTCACGTCACAATACCTGTGGTATTTTTTCCCTAAACCATGATGATCAAATCAGGGAAAACCGAATCAAATGAAAGAGTTATGAACAAACTTTCTGCAAACAATTTCATACTGAACACCCAGTAAGTTAATTAAGAGTTTACACTTTTTAGGAATCCTTTAAAGTAATCGCTATAAACTAAACCTTATGTATTCAATACCTTGTAGCTGCTACACAGACTTTTAACATATCACCAGTTTCTGAGCAGAAAGATGATGAACCAAGGTTATGTCAAAGAACGTCTGGTCTTTATTCTATCAAAAATCACACTTCGTTGATAAAAATTTCGTGTTAACTTCACAAATAATACACGATTGTCTTCATGTATAGATTCTTGGTAACGACGTTGTTTATCCTCTGATAACGTGTTATAGTATTCGTTTATTTGTCTTTGTAAATTATCATTTTTACTGTTCAGTCTATGTATTGTAATAATTTTAATTTTGAAATTTACTTGTTTCATAAAACTAAGTGGAAAACATGTTCATACGACAGACCATAGTTATTAACAAGAAGCTGTCACAACGACAGCAAACCGGATTGATTAACATTTTTTTGTGTCCTGGCAATATCACAAGAACCATAACTGATGAACGGTGAAAGTGAAAATCGTCAATATCAAATTTGACCTGCATTTTGTCATCAGTATCAACATATTAAAATTTGATAGAGCTTAGGTTGAATGGTTCATGAGTAAATGCAACAACATGACTGGAAACGCCATTTTTTTATCTTTCAAGAACCATAATTCATGAACGGTAAAAGTCAAAATCGACCTACATTTTGTCATCAGTAACAACATAATAAAATTTGAAAAGCTTTGGTTGAACAGTTCATGAGTAAATGCACTGACATAATTAGAAACGCCATTTTTCAATCTTTCAAGAACCATAAAAGAGGGACGAAAGATACCAAAGGGACAGTCAAACTCATAAATCTAAATCAAACTGACAACGCCATGGCTAAAAATGAAAAAGACAAACAGAAAAACAATAGTACACATGACACAACATAGAAAAATAAAGAATAAACAACACGAACCCCACCAAAAACTAGGGGTGATCTCAGGTGCTCCGGAAGGGTAAGCAGATCCTGCTCCACATGTGGCACCCGTCGTGTTGCTTATGTGATTACAAATCCGGTAAATAGTCTTATTCGGTAGGTCACATTCATGAAAGGGAAGGGGATTGTAGTTACGACGTAAGGAACATATCCGATATCATTTGTGAAACGGTTATTTTATAACGGTCAACCAACTCGTGATGGCGTCCGTAAAATTTACGAAGGGATGATTTCAACTTCACCATTTGGAACTCTTGGTTTAATAGCTTCCTTGTGAGCAGTAACCCACTATCAAGAAAATCATGATACGAAATGCAAGCACGGGAATATCGTATCAATTGGGAGATATATACCCCGTATGCAGGTGCTGCTGGAATGTTGCGACTTAGAAATGGAAAGTTCACAATTGGAAAGCTGAAATTATCTCTTTTGTCGTAAAGTTTTGTTTTCAACCGACCCTCATTGTCAATTTCTAGATGTAAGTCAAGATATGAAGCCGACTTAACTGTATCTGTAGTATCCTTTATCTCCAATTCGATGGGATAGATGCGTTCCACATAGTCACCAAATTTTGAATTGTTTAGTGAAAGAACGTCATCTATATAGCGGAAAGTAAAGTTAAAGGATATTGCTAACTTCTTATCTTTCTTCCTAAGAAGTTCCTGCATGAAGTCAGCCTCATAATAATAAAGAAACAAGTCGGCAAGTAGAGGGGCACAGTTTGTTCCCAGTGGGATGCCGACAGTCTGTTGAAAAACACGTCCTCCGAACGTTACAAATATGTTGTCAATCAAGAAATCAAGCATCTTGATAATATCGGTTTCAGAGAATTTTTTGTTTGAATCAGAGTGATTCTTTACAAAGTATGATTTATCCCTCCCTAAGACAAGATACTTGTATCTACGTTGGCCATTCTTTTTTATGAAGCAAAGTAATACCAACTGTTTCAATTTGTCTTTTAGTTTGGAATGTGGAATACTTGTGTAAAGAGTAGAAAAGTCAAATGTTTTAATACTGTTACAAGATGAAAGAGAGTTAGATTGTATGTACTCTAAAAGATCTTTGGAATTTTTAAGTATCCACATCTGATTCACGCCACCTCTAGAATAGGCAGTTTCACAATAACTTTGAAGCCCGTCTTTGATTGCTGATAAAATAGATGTTAATAATTTAGAAAGAGGTTTCGTGGAGCAGATGGAAGACCCAGCAATATACCGTTGTTTGTAAGGACACTTATGTAGTTTAGGTATCCAATACAGTGATGGAAGATCAAGTTTTTCATCTTTGGTTGAAATACCAAAGGAACAAAGAACAGACCGATGATTATCCAGGATTTCCTCTTTGGTAAGTGTCGTGAGGGTATATGTTGAGTTCCAAGTGAATTGTCTATACCTAATTCGTTTATCAAGCAATTAATGTAGTGACTTTTACAGACAAAAACGATGTTATTTTGGGCTTTGTCTGCGGGGACAACAACATATTTATCATGGAGGTCGGATAAGTGTTTAGCAACATTTGGGTCTTTAAAGATTGACGTAGCATGGGCATTGATGGACCCATTCAGTTTCTTAATTCTGATTTGTATTAACGACCTCACTGCCTTAATCCATTCGGATAGAGTGTCTACGTCTTCCTTTTCACGTTTAGCCCATTGCCTGGCATAATCCTCGACTGAGTCCATCAAAATTTTAAAGTTGTATTTCCAATTGTAAATGCACGGACAACATTTGGTTGACGCCCGCCCGCCGTACATCCCCAAATCAATAACCGACATTTTTGTCACAAAAATCCGGTTAATAAAAATAGATATCCAATCGGCCGACCTTTCGTACTCTTAAACATTTTTTATGAACATTTTTTATAAACATTGTTCCGTATCATGGCAAGTTAACTTTACAAATTTGCCGATATGTAGCACAAACATGTCTGGTATAATTTTGTTTAATATCAGAGAAACAGTGCAGGCTTTTATCCTAATCTATTAACTGTAAAAAAAAAAACTCAGCACGGTTGGCCAGTGATTTTTTTTATAATGACATGCATGATCTAAACCTTTTATTTGGATAACCACCCTAATAACAGATTATTAAACTGAAACTTGAGTACAATTTATAACCTGGGGCTAAATATTGTATTCCTTCTTTATTATACATATTAAGATAATTGAAATAAAAACAAAATATGTTAGTTATTGATTAGAAGACTTTAATCATCTCATTAGTAAAGGAAAGTATGTTGTTAAGATTTGTTAACTTCTCCAATCAAATTATATACAAAATATATCTATAGTGTCAAAGGGATACATGTATTTATTTCTAAAAAGAATTGCAATGCATTGCCATTGGTTCATTGTTAAAAGGATTTTGTATTCTTTTTTAATTCAATTTATATACATGTATATCAAAACATTTAAGACATCAACTGTTTATCTATTTTAACTTTTAATTTCAACTCTGATTAAAAATGATGTTTTCAGGAAATTTAATACAAATAAGCTTACTACTTTTAAAAAATGTAGTACCGAACTTAACGGAAGACAGACACATTTCTTATTTAAAATCTATTTTATTATTTCAAATCTATTTTCTTATTTTAATATTAAAGCTCTTGAATTATTGACAGGCACATACATCATGTACATCCATTTGTTTCAAAATCTCGATATAAAGTAAATTTAGGTAGGTGATCTGGTTGCTCAGAATGCAGCTTGAGACAATAGATAGAAACAAGGCAGTTGCTTAGCTCTCAAGTATCGTTGATGCATAATTTTTTATCTGTACTACAAAGTGATAACATACATATTTTCCTCTGAAATAGGTTATTTTTCATCAAACTGTTTTACTTAAGTAATCGAAATTAACCGAAAAGTAATCGATGATTACATCCAAATTTTTGCTGTAATCGATTAAATTACGATTACTGTCATGTAATCGAAAATGTCTTCGATTACAGATTACTGTCGATTACTTAAAAAAATGTAATCAATTACAATCGATTACGATTACAGATTACGATTACCCCATCCCTGGTACTGAGAAATATGTATAAAACAGGAAATTGGATTTGAAAAAATCGCTAAGATGACCGTAGATTGTGATTAAAATATTTTCAAGATGACCGTAACATATAACAAGGACAAACGTTATAGGTAAATAGATGACCGTAATTTGTAAAGGATGACCGTTATTTATAAGAGATTATTGTAATATTTAAAGGATGACCATCAATTCTAAGAAATATCCGTATTCGTATTACCTTTTTTGTATTAAAAAGTAATTCGTGTTGGAATAAAACTTATGTATAAGACTTGTTATGATATTGTAATTATTGTATTTATTTATGTTGGCCTGATTTGTGTTGTGTGGCCTGATAGTTGTTTACAGAATAATCTTAGAACTGTGCAGTTTAAAAATCACTGGAACAATTACAGAATGATTGGAATTTTCCAGAATGATCTTAATAAAAGATGCGATATATAAACTTCTACATTTTACTAGAAACTTCTGTTGTAACTTTCTAGGATGTTCCATTATAGACTGTTCTAGAATCTTCCATGACAACTATATATATACAGACACTAAAGTTAAACTCTCACTCTTGGACTTGGACTTGGACTGGATTGTGATCTTAGTAGTGAACGTAATATTCAGATTGGATTCCGAAAGATATCCGGATACAGATAAAGATAAAAGATTGGACTCATATTTTGACAGTTAATTTGACAGTAATATCTGTGTAATATTTCTTGTAAACTTTTGTATAATTAATATTGTTAAATTTTAAAATTGATTTGTGTCTTTTGTTGGCTACAATTTAAAGGCGATTTCTGGCCGTAACAGACTGCATTATCCTATAGGTAGAAGAAAAAATACATAGTTCACCATATGTTGCCTCTAAGTTTACGCTATAAGATTCTGGGATTCCTATTAATATCATATCTTTTTTAATTTAATCTATATACATGTATGTCAAAACATTTAAGACATCAACTGTTTATTTATTCTAAGTTTTAATTTTTACTCTGATTGAAAATGATGTTTTCAGGAAATTTAATACAAATAAGCTAAGTTACTACTTTTAAAAATGTAGTACAGAACTTAACGAAAGACAGACACATTTCATATTTAAGATCAATTTTATTATTTCAAATCTATTTTCTTATTTTAATATTAAAGCTCTTGAATTATTGACAAGCACATACATTATGTACATCCATTTGTTTCAAAATCTAGATATAAAGTAAATTTAGGTAGGGGATCTGGTTGCTCATAATGCAGCTTGAGACAATAAATAGAAATAAGGCAGTTGCTTAACTCTCAAGTATTGTTGATGCATATTTTTTTCATCTGTACTACAAAGTGATAACATACATATTTACATGTAATCGAAAATGTCTTCGATATGGTACTGAGAAATATGTATGAAACAGGAAATTGGATTTGAAAAAATCGCTAAGATGACCGTAGATTGTGATTAAAATATTTTCAAGATGACTGTAACATATAACAAGGATGAACGTGATAGGTAAATAGATGATTGAATTTGTAAAGAATGACCGTAATTTATTAATGATTACTGTAACATTTAAAGGATGACCATCAATTCTAAGAAATATCCGTATTCGTATTACCCTTTTTGTATCAAAAAGTAATTCATGTTGGAATACAATGATGTATAAGACTGAATTATCCTATAGGTAGAAGAAAAAATACATAGTTCATCATATGTAGCCTCCAAGTTTACGCTATAAGATTCTGTGATTCCTATTAATATCATATAATAAATACACCTTTTTAAAAATGCCAAAGCATGCACACCCATTGAAATTATATCGTTTATACTACCATTGCAAGTGTTCTTTATTTTAGATAAGTACATGTCTTATCATATAACCACCTGCAAATTCGCGCCATTTAATGTAGACATCATTTTGATACACACTACAGACAATCATGTTCTGTACATTTCGGTTACACGCCAAATATAAATTTAGAAGAACAAACTCTATTATTCAAAAGATGTTCCTCAAATTTGAAAGTCAGTGGCGATTATGTAGAAGAAGGGTGTCAAACGGAAGTAAAAAAAATATTTATAAGGTCGTTAGTTTTCTCGTTTCAATTGTTTTTCATTGTTATTTAGGGATTTTATATCTGACTATGCGTTATAGACTTTGCTCATTGTTGAAGGCCGTACGATGACCTATTATTGTTAATTTCTGTGTCATTTTGGTCTCTTGTGGAGAGTTGTCTCATTGGCAATCATACCACATCTTCTTTTATTTTATTTTTAGGAACTATTAACAAATTTGAAGCAAAACTAAAAGAGATAGGGCGATACGAAGACTTCAGGTTTTATTACCAGTCAACAATATACTCTACAAGATATGTTCCAGAAATGCGGGCATTCTGGATTACTATCAAGAAACTGTTCCAGGGTAAGGGGGTTAACTTTTTAGGGATTATAAAGCTTAGGGACTATCAGCTGAAAACATACCAGTAAAACCAACTGAATGCAGAATAAATTTTGCATTTCCATCGGATCCGGTGTTGTCAAGGGAAGGTTTGATAATTTTGGCAGATGTTAAGATTTTAATGTGCTTCCTCTGGGACCATACACATGGGCTCGATTACTTGATAAGTATTCATATGTTTAACTAATGGGTTTTTTTCTTCAACTTTTCGTCGTATCGCTGTCAATTTGTATTCCAATGTCAATGCCGTTATCAATAAACATTTAATTATTTACGAGAGATATGCAATCTACTATCATTGTCATTACCTCAAAATACGGCAAATAGTTGAAAGAAGAGTAAATATATTTATATCCGCTAACCGAAACCCCTATTGAGACAAACTCATCAAAATGCTACAAATATATGGATATTTCTTAGAAAAAACGGTCATCCTTTAAAAGTAACGGCCATCTTTTAACCAATTACGGTCATCCTTGTTATCAATCGCTGATCCTGTTACGGTCATCTCGATTATGATTTACGGTCATCTTAGCGATATTTTCAAATCCAATCTCCTGTTTAATACACATTTCGCGGTAGTAACTTGTGATTTCCATGTGAATCTTTTATAACTTAACATCGTACCAATGTATGCTTTGTAAAGAAAATGATATAGAAACACTTAAACAGACAATACAATACTAACCGAATTTTTCATCCGACATCTTGGGATGACCGTGAATGCAGTTACGGTTATCAGCTCTTACCCCAGTGATTATGTTCAAACACTGAATACATTATGTGCAAACACTTACAAAACGTTATGTGCAAACAACTTATACGTTTTGTGCAAACATCATTTATGTTATTTGAAACACCTATGATGTGATGTGCCAATGCCTTTGTCATTTTGTGCAAACACCTCTAACATTATGTAAAAACACCTATTACGTTATGTGCAAATACCTATTACATTATGTGCAAGCACATATTACGTTATGTACAAGCACCTATAACATTATGTCCAAACATCTATTACAGGTTTCTCAACATCTTACGAACGAACGAAAATTGACCTCACTTTTTGTAACTTGCCGTAACGAGAAAAGAGGGAGCATTCATTTATTCAATAATTTTGCACTTTCGGCTGTGATCTTCTTCCCTTTGAAATGTCTTATAATAAAACAAAAATATATACATTCTGGATTTTGTAAGACTATTTTGAGTCGTAGACATACTATATTGACTTGATATATATAATATATGATACACTATTTACGCTTTAATCAAAACAGTTGAAAATCTAATTGATCAATAATATATGGCGTAGGATATAACATATTTAGACCCAGGACAGCAATCGTGCAAGGGATTTTGATTTTGATAAAAATAGCCTGTAATTCAGTGGTTGTCGTTTGTTTATGTATTACATATTTGTTTTTCGTTCATTTTTTTTACATAAATTAGGCCGTTAGTTTTTTCGTTTGAATTGTTTTACATTGTCTTATCGGGGCCTTTTATAGCTGACTATGCGGTATGGGCTTTGCTCATTGTTGAAGGCCGTACGGTGACCTATAGTTGTTAATGTTTGTGTCATTTTGGTCTTTTGTATATAGTTTTCTCATTGGCAATCATACCACATCATTTTTTTTATATGACAACATTCTTTCGAATGTTTTTTATTTCATATATTAAAAGGGTTAATATAGAACTTTGGAATTAAAGGGGACAGGAATCTTTTTGAATCTCATCAAGAATAAGCTGATCAATGGAAGAACGCCTCTAGTTTTTAATTGGAAAAAAATCCTCGGATCCAGGGTAAATTTGTTGGCCCCAACTCTAAAATCAATATGAGCAATTCTTGACCTAAAATGATTATAACTGATCTATATTCTAGCTAAATTGATAGTCTCAAGAAGATAACTAAAGGGAAACATTGAAATAAATATTTATATAAAAAAAGAACAGTTAACTCGTTAAAAAGATGTTCTGTAATGCATTTAGTTTTTTTTTTTGGTTTGTTTTGTTTTGATGGGAATTCTTTTTCTCGTTGTGTATGTTTTATAATCTTTTAGTATATATACAATGTTTTTGTTTTGTTTTCGTAGAGTTCTTATAGCGTGCTGTATATGTTTTCTTCGGTTTTTATTATTCTCATTTTACTATCAGTTTTGTCGGTGCTGTAGCACTCATCTATACTAATAAACGAGAAGACCTCATTTTGTGTGTCGCATCTCTTCTTTCTACAATAAAATTAATCATCATGCCTCTGTGTCCTATAGGTACAGTGCATAGTCGCATTCGTCATCCATTCTTAAGATTTTTCAGATTGAGCTATTTTAGGAGAAAAACAAGAAAAAAAAGACATCCGGATATTTTCATGATTGGACGAAATTTTAAGTCAGACTGAACTTCCGGTTTGCGTTTTCTGTTTACAGTGAACATACATATACAATACGAATAAAGTGTATTTGCTATCTGTGATCATTTTCAAGTTAACTATCCATGGCAATTATAGAGTTTATTAAATAGATAGGGTCTGTATCATATATCAATGGCCGCCGTGGATAGATTATTAAACTGAAAATTTATAGTATAAGCAAATACACTTTATTTATAGTGGGTCTCATTTGGGTCTAAGCCGCCAGTAAGCGTGACGCGGGATTGCAGATTTTTTTTAGCGTGACACGTGAAAGTGAAATTATTGTGCCGTGAAAACGGTAAATAAAGTCTAGCGGGACATGGGAAATTACAAAAAATGAGAAAGGCTTACGTGCATAGTGTAAGAGGGATCCAGGATCGAACCCCCACCAAATGAGACCCCTTTTATAGGAATGAATTAACATAATATACAGATAAGCGCTAAATTTTTTCCTGTGTTATTAAAATAAATAGAAAACCAAAAAAAAAAAAAAAGGAAAATTGGAAAGAAGGAGGAGCCGTGGAAGAAAAACAATTGTCATGTTTGCTATCTGCTATCATTTTCAAGTTAACTATCCACGGCGGTTACAGAGTTAATTAAATAGAGAAGGTCTGTATAATATATCAATGACCTCCGTGGATCGATAAGTAAACTGAGAATTGATAGTAAAAAGTAAATACACTTTATTTACAGTGGGTCTCATTTGGGTCTCAGCCGCCAGTAGGCGTGACGCGGGATTGCCGATTTTTTTTTAAAGCGTGACACGTGAAAGTAAAAATATTGTGCCATGAAAACGGTAAATGAGATCTAGCGGGACATGGAAAATTACAAAAAATGAAAATGGCTTACGTACATAGTGTAAGCGGGATCCGGGATCGAAACCTCCCAATGAGACCCCTTTTATAGGAACAAATGGACATAATATACAGATAAGCGCTAAAATTATTCCTGTGTTATTAAAATTAATAGAAAACCATAAATATGGGAACATTGGAAAGAAGGAGGAGCCGGGCAAGAAAAACAATTGCCATGTCCCAAAGTGCCTATGACTTGATACCTTTTCTGAAGTTATCCAGTCATAAAATCTTTTACAAAAAATCATTTATTTATAAACTGAGAATTGATAGTAAAGAGCAAATACGCTTTATTTATAGTAATGCATGTTCATAATATAATTAATGTATGGTCATATTGAAATTAATAGAAAACAAAAATTGGAAAAAAGGAGGAGGAGGGTCAAGAACAATTGTCCTATCCCCAAGCACCTATGACTTTTGATACCTTTTCTTAATATAAATTTTCCAGTCAATAAATCTTTTGCGAAATTCTTCCTACAACAGTTTACATACTTTCAACCACGCTTTGAATGCCCGCGATTTCGCGGTTAGAGTTCTTGTACTTTCAACAAGAATATACAAAACTCTATAACTTTACGACTAATCGAGTGCACCTTTAATATATGTCTGTAACTTATTCCCAAAAATAATTAAACAGCAAGTCGGACCAATAGGACCGAACACACACTGAGACCTTCCTGTTGGGTGCTTTATTCGAGTCGACAGAAATTACTCAAACTTACCCTCCTTTATTCGTTCCATATTTATAAAAGATATATGGATAAAATAAATGAAAAATACTAAACTTGTGTCATCTCAATCACCTTTCAATCATTTTACAAACGCTGATCTCGTCGTGAAAAGAATGAAATACTTGCCAGAGAACTTTAAACATCCAGCAATCAATCAAATGAAATGCAAACCAGTCGCGCCGATTGTATCAACATCACAAACCTGGCAATGTTCTTTTCAAATGGATAAGAGAGATAAATCGAGCGCATGCATTCGACATGTAAACAAACGAAACTCAACGTAATAATACGTAACATTCAACAACAGAAAATAAATTGGAACACCGATGTTTAACCACAAAAATAAAATGCAAGGTTGCAAACAGTCTATGAAATTGTTAACTGTTATTTCTAAACACACTGCAATATCTATGGAACGCCATGACTGCCTTATGTTAATGATCAGCATTACATGCAGTGCTCACAACATTATATGCAGTGCTCACAACATTATATGCAGTGCGCACAACAATATATGCAGTGCTCACAACATTATATGCAGTGCTCACAACATTATGTGAAGTGCTCACAACATTATATGAAGTGCTCACAATATTATATGCAGTGCTCACAACATTTTTTTTTAGCAGAAAATTACCGAATCCATAATTGGTAATGTGGTAATGCCCAGCAAACAAATTTAAACAGTTATTAAAGTTATGTTATCATTAAGGCAGTATACAATATTTAAAACTGATTGAAATAAGGAAATTAAGAAGTATGATCAATTTACCACATATTATTCCACACCAGGGCAATTTAAACTTATTTCGATTATCATTTTCATCAAAAATGGACACACTATTCACGCTTGATACAGGTCTGAATTTGGATTGTAATCAAATAGTTGAAACATAATAGGTTTCTGACACAGAATAACTGTAGTCGAAGAACTTAAAACTGATTATATAATTTGAATTTATGCATATTTTTTTGGTTTTGCACTTCGCTTTTGCGAACTGCCTCATCCCCCTCCACAAATTAAAAAAAATACCCCCTTTGTTTTTGTTGATTTTGTGCAATACACTATGCTGTTGCATATTGACCCAACCCGAAAAAGAAAAGAAAATATATCCCCAACTTTTTTTGCCAAAAAAACCATATATGAAGAAATTTTCTTTTTAATTTCTGAAATCTGATATGAGAAAATTTTTTCTTTACACATATTTTAAAAGCAGTGTAAGAGATTTGGATTACCTTCCTTATACTGGTTTCAAATTTTCTTAATTGTCCATTAACCAAGAAACCGTTGTTTTCCCCTCTTGTTTGCATCTAATTCCTAAACGTTTTGAGCCATAACACCTCCCCTTCACCCACCTTTCCAAGCAAATCATAACCATCCCTTTGTGGTATGGAAACTTGTGGTATAATTTCAGAGAGATTTATAGGTGGCTTAAGGTGGCTCGTGGGTACAAATTTTAACCATTATTTTTTTTATTAAAATTTATTTTTATTACACTACTAGTTATTACTTCTTGATATGGTACAAAAATCAACCCAAAAAATTGATTCGATTTGGCCCCAGATGACTTTTAACATGTTTATATAATTAAAAGTTATCTCCCTTTAGTGCAAAAATGCCATTTTTTGGCATTAAACTTGAAATATCTTTTTTAAAACATCGGTGCCCTATATTTTATTATTTTTGTTATCAAATAAGCTGAACATAAACTAAATAATTGTAAAATTTAAGCGATTTCTGTAATTAGTTATTTTTTTATATCGATAATACGTTTATTTCTCCTATTAGTTCAACAGAAAAAAAGGACATTAACAAAAATGTATGCTTCTTCCAGAGGCAAATTGTGAGCTTAAATGAACGATGACCCCATTTTTTTTGTTTCATTTTTCTTTTAAGTATATGATAAAGTTCATTTATAAAAAAAATAGCGAAATTCTATATTAGAACAGAAAATGATTTATACCCACGAGCCCCTTTAAGGACTGGGAACTACAAAAATGTTTATCTTGACCCCCTTTTTGGCCCCTTATTCCTAAAAATTGAGACCATAACCCCCAAATCAATCCCAAACTTTCTTTAGTGGTTAAAAACCTTGTGTTTAAGTTGAATTGAGTTCTATTTACTTATACAAAAGTTATTATCCGGTAACTACCTGTCTTTGGCGACGCCGATGACGACGTGATACCATTATACGACAATTTTTTAAAAATTTTTTTGCAGTCGTATTAAAACATATAGATTTATACACATATATAATTGTGCATTTCTGATCATTTAAATCTAAATAAATATCTTCAGATTACTCGGGACTGAAATTAAGATATGTTATGACCTAGTATTTTTTCAAGGAGAACCAAATATCTGTCAGAAGTAAACTGTTCATTGCATTTTTTAATATTTTTTTTTATTAATGTTGGTCAGCGATGTTATTCAAAATGGAATTTTACCTAAACATTTACGATTTTTTATTTAATTTCAAAAAGGCATGGCACATCAATGTTTTAATAGTGCAAAATAACTAGTTTGTGAATTTAAATCCTTTTAAGTATATAATTCGTACTATGCTATACATAAAAGTCAAATAAGTTTCGACAATTTTCTAATTTTTACCCCGTGAGTGATCCATATACAGGAGAAAGAATCCCTACAGGAACAATCAAGATCCATCGTCGAAAGTAACTTTCCAGATAACGAAAAATATTCAGATATGAAATTTTCAACCTCTTACATTGATTCTTACATGGGATATGGAAAAAAATTGTTAGCAAAAATAACAGAAATCCCAAGACTATAGACAAGCTTGTTTGTGAGACGAATTAGAACGCCAAAAACAACAACGAGAAGAATTCATAGTAAATCAATACTAGTAGTTCTCCACTAATATAATTTTATTACAATTATATATTGACATAATAACGAGTATCGTTTTTTTTTGTGCTTCTGTAACACAAATTTTGTGTGGACCTTCAAAAAATTCAAAGAATTGCGCAGTAACAAATAGCATTCCTCTTTTATGTGTTGTTGCTATCATCTGGACCTTAACACAAATTTGAATATTTTCAAGGTCCATTGTTATCAAAGAATTGCGATCTAAAAGATATCATTCTTCTATTACTTTTAGTTGATCAGAGTTTGTATCTTAATGAATCTTAACCTGAATTAATTTAGGTCAACATGACTCTTTTTTTTCATGGACAATTGTTACTATCCAATAATAGTAAATCATTCTTTTTTACTCACAGTTTATTTCAATCTTTACATAAATGCAAAACTTAGATGCATGATTTTTTATTAGTTGTTAGTGGCTTTGAACTAGCTGTCAGTAATTGCGAGTACTCTCAGATCAGTACTTAGTGTGTTTTTGATGTAAGATATACAAGTACCCGGCCACGTCCACTCTGTTTTTTTGTTAGATGTATATATGTTTCCATCTGATGAGTTTAGCCTTTTTTAACCGATTTTCATAGTTCGTTCTTATGTTGTTCTGTTACACCACTGTCCCAGGTTAAAGGGAGGGTTTGGATCCCGCTAATATGTTAAAACCCGCCACATTCTGTATATATGTGTCTATCCCAAGTCAGAAGCCTGTGTTTCAGTGGTTGTCGTTTGTTAATGTGTTACATGCTCGTTTTTCGTTCTTTTATTTTTTACATTAATTAGGCCGTTAGTTTTCTCGTTTGGAATGTTTTACGTTTATCATTTCGGGGCTTTCTATGGCATAGCTGACTATGCGGTATGGGCCTTGCTCATTCTTCAAGGCTGTATTGTGGCCTATAGTTGTTAATTTCTGTGTCATTTGGTCTCTTGTGGAGAGTTGTTTCATTGACAAGCATACCACTTTTTTTCATATATTAACCGTGCAGACTGACGAACAAACGTATAGTAAACGGTTTATTCACCCCCACAAACTCAGTTTTCATAAGAGATGATAACTTTAAATGAAAATGTTAAACTGGGTCTTGAAAGGGTACATTTTTCTTATGAAAGTTTATATCTCTGTACAAGACTGCTGGTCATATTTAGAAGAAAAACTGATTTGCGTGCTAAAAAGCTTGTAAAAAATTGTAATAATTGATGTATAGTTATGTTAAACACCTACAATGAAATGCTTTAAACTGCATTTTCCATATCTGTTAGATACTTATACATGTAAAAATGCCAAATTCTGAAAATCGATGCCAATAATGACTTTATCATGACATATGTAAGCTAGCGTAACATGGCACTTAGTTGTTATAGAAAGCTAACTATTTTATTTAAAAGGTAATTAAGCTTTTTAAAACTGAATACGGTACCGACTATAAAGTGGCACCTTGCTAAAGTTCTTCAGTAGAAAACCAGGCATATATCATTCAAACTTTCCTTCAATATTTCATTAACTAAAATTTCCATTATTTAACTTACATTATGCCATGCGTATCTTTTACGATGAACATAACTAGTTCATTCATTCACCTCTTAGTTTCATATTTTCTTCAGAATGAACTTCCAATAAATTGATAAAATTATATCGGTCCAATTGCAGACAATAGCAGCCGTTATTTTTTTCTGATATTGTTTTCAATCGAATTGCCTTGATAACATGACTTCAACAACTGTTTCGATTTGTTTGCGGGGCACTATCAATTATGGCTGTATTCGTTAATTTCCGCTAAAAAACCCGAAGTTTACCGAATCAACTGATCATACATCAAACATTATCATCACCATCACCGATCATCACCTTCATCAACAAAAAACGTATTATGTTGTGGGTACTTCATATAATGTTGTTAGCAATTCATATAATGTTGTGAGCACTGCATATAATGTTTGGACCACTGCGTATAATGTTGTGAGCACTTCATATAAAGTTGTGAGCACTTCATAAAATGTTGTGACCACTGCATATAATGTTTGGACCACTGCGTATTATGTTGAGAGCACTTCATATAAAGTTGTGAGCACTTCATATAATGTTGTGAGCACTGCATATAATGTTGTGAGCACTGCATATAATGTTGTGAGCACTGCATATAATGCTGATCATTAACATAAGGCAGTCATGGCGTTGCATAAATATCGGTAGAAATTTATCATGGATTTTATTATAACAAAATTACTGCTCCTTAACATGTTCGTATAGAGTTTCATCCGTTCGTAAGATGTTGAGAAATCTCTAATACGTTCTGGTAAACGCCTTTTTTTGACACAGAT
The DNA here is from genome assembly GCA_037788925.1 of Mytilus galloprovincialis. Lineage (NCBI taxonomy): Eukaryota > Metazoa > Mollusca > Bivalvia > Mytilida > Mytilidae > Mytilus > Mytilus galloprovincialis. Next base: position 21,094,553 of record CM075332.1, read on the forward strand.
TAAAACAAAACGAACCAAATGAATGATATGCATTTTGAAAATAACAAGTTAAATCTTTCGAAAATGCTGTCAACTGCTTTTCTATATTCTTATCGAAGGTAATATGAGTGCATCGGGTTGTTGACTTAGTATCGGAAATGTGGTACTTTATTTAATTGATTGATGTAAAAATGCTATATAAATATTTAGTTTTTATGGGAAATTATGTTGTTCTACTTTCAGAGTGTTCATTATACACTCATGTTTTGTTTTGTTTTACTTTACTTGTTGTAAACTATAATATTTACAAATTTACAGACACGACTCTAGTTTTCAATAAGTGCAACCGAAATGAACTATATAATATAAAAAATAAGATGTGGTATGGATACCAATGTGAAAACTCTTCAAAGGGACCACATGACGCAGAAATTAAAACCAATAGGTCAATGTACGGCCTTCACCAATAAGCAAAGCCCGGACCGCACAGTCAGCTATTAAAAGGCCCCGACATGACAGATGTTAAACAATTCAAACCAAAAAACTAGCGGCTTAATTAATGTACTAAAAAATTACCTTAAATACAAGTAAGTTACACAACAACAAACGATAACCACTGAATTACGGGCTCCTGACTTGGGACAGGTACCCTCAGCATGCGGGGGCAATATCAGCCGAACCCTCTCCTTAACATGGGACAGTGGTTTAACAGTACAACATAAGAACAAACTATAAAATTAATCGAAAAAGGCTAAACTGATGAGTTGGATACACATAGAAATACTTCTAACAAAAACGTAGACTGGATGTGGCATGGTACTTGTACCTGTACGTCCCAACGAAAAAACACACTAAGTGTAAGAATGATTTGTTATTACCCTATTTAAGAAGACCCTTCTATTACCACTTTAATGCTACAAATGCAATGACGTCTCCCACGATTCAGGTAGCAGCTAAGGAATGCTGCATAATGTCTTAGATTTCTGTAATTTGTATTAACATTAGAAAGATCATGTCATATGGATCATGTGTACTAAGTCTCAAGTTGGTTAAACTTCAACTTCAACAAAAACAACCTAGACGAAACCTTGAAACGGGACCGACGGACGAACGAACAAACGGACGAACGAACAAACGGACGAACGGAAAAACAAACGGTTCGACGCACAGAAAGATTTAATGCCCATAAGTGGTGCATAAAAAGGGGGTTAAATATAAGTACAAGACACATTCAATATTCTAATTATCTGATATAAATCAGATAATCTATAAGATCGATCCCTGTTTTAATGCCGAGAAGCCATAAATATCGGACGCATTCAACTGGGATGTTGTTTTGCTCAATCTCAATATATATGTTACAGTGAATTTGTATAATCAGTGATTATGTAGAATCCCTGATTTTTCAGGGAATATGTAGAATCACTAAAATCATTAGTAATTAAATATAATCCCTAAAAACGACCAGTGATTTTACATAATTACTGAACATTTTAATATTTATTCTACAAATTCCCTAATATGATTTCAGTGATTGTCAATAATTTAAGGATCCGAGCTTTGTTTGATAATTTTTTTTTAAATAGACAAATTATCTTTTTTCTTCTTCATTATATTCCTTGCCCGATTAAATAATTTTATTTTAAAACACAGAGGATGATGTTAAAGATATACCCAAACAGGCTTTTGAGATAAGGTTGAAGATTTCAAAAATAATAATATCAACATCACTTTAAATTTATAGCGATAACTTTACATGTATAATTGTTTGTATTAAAGGCCAGCATCAAATGAATATTCAAATCCACAGCATTTTATTTGTGGTACATGTAAAACAAATAGTGAAGAAGATTATGGAACATTTGTTTTTTATAAAATGAACAAAACAGTCAATCTGAGAGAACTTATGCAAATAAATGTATAGTTAGAAACGCAGAACTAAGGATTGACAAAAAGAACACAAATTTAGAGGAAGCTGGCATTTGGTGTAATATTCTCATAGCAATTCCACAGGGAAAAAGGAAAGGGAAACCCGAAAAACATAATGACAATTGTTCTCAAAATGTCCGAAAAAGGATATCGCATGGCCACAAAACATTGTATCTTGCTCGAACCAGTTCGAGGTTGCTAATTCCCTTTTTTGGGGTACCTTCAGATGTTCTTACTGAACACTTTTTTTCTCTGAGGCGTGTCGTCGTAAAATCTAATTCGATATGTGAAGGAAACGTTTTTTTATTAATATGGATATTGTGGTAACAACAAATGCGAAGCATATTATTTTAATATATTGTGTTTAACATGTTAATATAGTCGGCCTAACATTTTAAAATGAATGGGGTTATCATTTTGACATATTGTGCTTAACATTTTACAATTTATGTTTACAATGATGTTTTTATATGATTTTATTAATTTGACTTTTTTTCATTTTCTTCATTTCAGTTACTTTGTATTATCCCTTACGTTTTTTTAGTGAAAATATATAATCCATGAAAATTTTAGTGATTATATATAATCCCTAAACTAGCCAGGGATTCTACATAATCCCTTAAAATTTCAGGGATTCTACATAATCACTGATTAAACAAATTCACTGTAACATATTATATACATTGGTCCGGCTTTTAAGGTTTACCGTCTTTATGAAATTGACAACAGCTTATACCCGGTGTTATCACTACAACGGCTTGTTTAACATATACATTAATCTGGTCTTTTCTGAATGGTATTGTACAAAATGGAAATTTTGTTGTGACACAGATTTAACACCTTCCTGATGTTTTACTTAAAGTCACGATTGGTAGTGTAATTGATTTGTTCTGTGCTGTTGTTTTATTCTCTGATGACTTAGTTGTCTGTGTAGGGACGGTGGTACAATATAACAATGTCAGTTCAAGTATCTACACACTTGTTAATTTGGCGAAACAATTATGGTCTCATATCGCCGTTTCATATCAAACCATTTTCTAAAACGTTCTTGTTCAAAATTACGAAAAAAGATTTTTGTTGTTTATTAATTTTTTCCGCAATGGCCTTTTCTCGTTATGTGTATATAACATTTTGGGCTTAATTGTCATATAATCAATTCTCGTGTTATTGGTTATAAACAAGCACCTTTTTTTCTGTGTTACGCTTTGAATTAATCAAACATCTGAAAAAAAATTTGATAGAAACATAACAATTTTTTGAATATTTAAACACCAAAAAATAAAAAAAAAAAAAAATAGCGTAAGATCTGAATTCCATCTTAAAAACAATCCATTACTTACAGTTTATAGCGCTACTGATGGAGCCACGGCGACTCTTGAAGTCAAAGGATTTCTTGTTTTTCCAACATAAAAACACGGTAAATAATGCATATCTGACTTTCATCCTTTTTTGGGGTTGAATTAACTACTAAGTATTTTCCAGGCATATCATAATATATAATAATCGAGAAATTGACCAAAAAATACTTTTATTTTTTGTTTTTATCAAACATTCTATTCAACAAAACACCTAAACTGCAAAGTCAGCTTATACATTTATTTGTTTACCCCATCTGATTTTTCCCATTTTTTAAAAAAGGTAATAGTTAAATAAATCGCCTTTATTCTGAATTAAGTTAGTTATTGTTTACAAATAACAGGTACACAAATAATATTTTGCTGTATGTGTACATGTACAAATAAAGTCTACTGTAACCCGCTTCCATGTTGAGCAATCGGTATTATGGATATTTCTTTCTGTGTAACAGTTCATTGTTGGGTCCTCTTCGCGGTCCGCGTTTCAATTATTGAAAAAAAAAAACAAAAAAAAACGATTTGGATTTATACAACTAATGCTCAATAACTATGTGTAAATTGCAGGATAAAATCATTTTTTGTACATTGTCGGAAATATCAAATGTCTTTGTACTTGCTGCGAAACAGGGGAAAATTCGACAAGCCGCGCTTTTCGTCCAGTTTCTAAAGCTCGTTAAAATATTTTTCTCCGACAAAGTACATATACTATATATGTAGGACTCAAATCTATGGCGGGTCCAAAATCTATGGCAGATTCCTTATCTATGGCAAATGTGACGTTACAAACGCCAAACAACTCAAATCTATGGCAGATTTTTGATTTTCCAAATCTAGGGCAGATCTGGGGGAAAGAGCTACATGTAACGTCAAAATTGAATAACGCCATATTACATTTCGCTACCACTCACGATTGCGGGACCCGTAGATTTGAACACCATTCATGATGAAGGTATTTCCCTGACAACAATTTGTGGGTGGTTTAAAGGAAGATGTGACCTATTATCCTGAAGAGGGACAAAATGTGCTGTACCGGCCGAAGTCTTTGCTGAATAAGGATTCCGATGGTTTCAGTACCGCATATTTTAGAAAAGGAGTTTTCGTAGTAGTTTACAGTATACGGCTGGAACAGTTCATAAAGTAAAAGATAAAATTACCGGATACAAATTTGATTTAAATCATCATCGAATAAAAAAATGTATTATCGCTGAAATAAATATAATTTGATAATTCAAATTTTTCATTTGTATTTGTTTCTTTTCTACTTTTTAATTTTTATAAAAAAAAGCGGCCTTTATATTTTTAAAGGACTTATTAGTTGGTTTAATGGATGGATTAAGGTACCATGCACAGATTAATACATGTTTATTTGTTACAGAGCACATCATTTTAATCTTGAAGTCTGATTAAGGTATTTGAATTGATCATTTATGATTTTTTTTGTTGTTGACCATTATGGAATATTTATTTAACAAATGTTTATAGACATGCTCCCGTTGTCGTGTATTTCAGCTTGCATACTACAAGCCATTGGTCGAAAATGTACAGTACTGCATTGTTTTCCATTTGAACAAAATTTTCCATAGATTTGGAAACAACATAACTTGCCATAGATTGGGCTGTAAAAAATCTTGCCATAGATTTGGAATGATATGACGTCACGTTTACCATAGATTAGGAATCTGCCATAGATTTGAGTCCTACATATATACAACTCGTCTAAACATCAACCCATCAATGTTAGATCTGTAAATTTGCTTTCGCAAATATTTTGTTCTTCCCTGGCCGGAATTCGAGCTCATGCTACTGAGATATCGTGACACCAAATCGCCTGGGTTTTAGAAAAGGAGTTTAATTGGTAACCTCGATGTGTTTAGCTATGAACGCGATCGGTGACTATATAATGGAATTTGATGCGACTGTCATACAAGTGAGAGGTTTAGCTAGCTATAAAACCAGGTTCAATCCACCATTTTCTACATTTGAAATGCCTGTACCAAGTCAGGAATATGACAGTTCTTGTCCATTCGTTTTTGATGCGTTTTGTTATTTGATTTTGCCATATGATTATGGACTTTCCGAATTGATTTTCCTCTGAGTTCAGTATTTTTGTGGTTTTACTTTTCACATATAATCAATACATTATTCCTCAGTTGTTGGTATAATGTTATCTGTTTGTTCAACATTTCAACGAATGTCGTCGTATCAATGAGAAACATCCGAACGGTGTGTCTTAAATTCAATGCATAGTTTTACGGGATACGGTATTAATTGGTAACCTCGATGTGTTTAGCTATGAACGCGAATAATTTGATACATGTAAATATAGCTAAATGCACATTTAATCTAAATGTTCATAGAAGAGATTAGCTGCACATCTGAGAAATCTTATTCTAAAAACATAAAATTTCAAACAAATATATTCTATTTGATCTATATGTTATCATTCTAAAATATACATTGTTTTGACAATTTCCGTTGAATATAGCCATTTTAGAAATATCAGTCCCCCTTTTCTCGGCTGCTGTTAAATCAAATCTTTTACATGTACAATATGTCATTGGTACGTTTATAGTTCTCAAACTGAATTTATATAAAGCAAGAATAACTTGATAACGCATTTGTAAAAATAATAAAATCCTTGTTAATATGTTTTATTACTTTTTGAGAACATCTTTATGTTAAAGATTTGAAAAACGAATAGACAAATTGTTCCCGCTAAGACATCATTAGATAATATCTGGAAAACAAACGCACGGACCTGTAATTTTTTGCTCTTTTGGATTTCCCAGTCAATGAACAGTGGCGGAACCAGAATTTTGAAAAAGGGTTGAGCTACATTTGTTTGTTTCTAAGCAGTTTGATAAGTAAGAGGGCTCGGGACTTAGTTTTGCCAAAACTTACTGTTAATTAAAAAAAAAGTACAAGATAAGAGATGGTGGGAAAATATCTTCGTCCTCGGTCGAAATAGTCTGAACTTGTTCATATATAACGTATTGGCCTCGTAAAAGGTCTATAATTGATAAATGTAATTTGCCGCCTTACAAAGCCATATGTAATAAATATGTAAGCTACATATTGCGACCTATAAAATAGCCCGGTTGATGGAGATGAAAGAGAACATCAATTTATTTTTCGTTCAGATTTGCCGTAAAGAAATGTGTTTGAATTTTGTTTTTAACATGTAGCATTAGTTTTGCTTCGAATAACGATGCAGAGTTATCATTTCAGTCGATATTCACGCCATCTTGAAATAATTACTTGTCACATACAAATTCTGATGTCGCTGATATACAGCAACAGCTATTGGCTTAAATAAGATACAGAATTACAGGCTTTTCGCATCTGAAGAGAAGACATGAGCTGCCTGAAAATTTAACTAGGATTATTTAATTTCCGATCAAATATTGTTAATTCATGATCGTTTTATTATGCTTATATTACACACTGAAGATGAAAATTGAAATATCAATCATTAATACGTGTTTAATTGCTTTGTTAATCTGCAATATGCACGATTTGTTTTTCAATGATGTTAACAAAAATGCATTATATGAATTTTATAACTTTTGCCAATGCAGTCTAGGCACAAATCCAGAGAAACACACCTCAAGAATCGTGTCTGTATTTAGTTATCATTTTAGGAACCATGCTTACAATTTAATACGCCAGACCCACGTATCGTAAACATGAGACTTATCAGTAACGCTCATATCAAAACAGTTATAAAGCCAAACGAGTACTAAGTTGAAGAGCATTAAGGACTCAAAATGCCATAAATTTGTGCCAAATACGACTAAGGTTATGTATGCATGAAATAGGAATATCCTTAGTATTTCGTAAAATTCACATTTTTGTAAACAGAAAATTTATTAAAAAGACAGCATAATTAATATTCATGTCAACACCGAAGAGCTGACTACTGGGCTGGTGATATCCTCTGTGACGAAACGTTAACCAGCATTGGCATCGACCCAGTGGTGTAAATAGTTATCAACGGTACCATGCTTACAATTTAATACGCCAGACGTGTGTTTCGTATATTTTAGACTTATTAGTGACGCTCAGATCAAAACAGTTAGTCCAAGGACACAGTTATCGTCCTTTTGTTTTCATTGTTTTAGTTGTCTATGAATATATAGTCCCTAGTGTGAAGAGTGTTAAATGCATGAAATATTAAGTAGGGGAATAAAATTACATGTTAAAACAATTTTGGTGCTGAATCTTTATGTTAAGTAGTCATTTGGTCCAGGTAAAAAAGGTCAAATTTTATTACGTATGAAGCTCTCAAACTGAATTTTAGACCCCTTAACACAGCATTGTCAATATTTTGAGTTAGAGCTTGTAGAAGTTTCTTTAATTTGATATTATTTGTCCCACTTGTAGTATACTACTCTGTACATTTTTTTTGAGATAGAGCAGGTGGGATTTTTTTTAACTTAGATTTATTGTCTAAAGAAATGCACTACGAAATAACTGTGTTCTCGGGCCTTAGAGATAGATTCCGTAAATCAAGATTTTGTACTTTGACAACTTTTTTGACAGGTTTGCTAGTTTCAATTTGTCAAACTGGATAAAAGTAAAGGATTTACATCTTTGGTTTACAGAAATTCTGTTAAAATGTTCCATTTTGGCATTATACGCATACAATTAGCATTTTTTTTTGGATTAATTCAAATTTAAATAACCATTTGTGAAATCTAGAGAAAAGTAAATTATCACAGAAACAATGTGCAGAATATTTTTTATTCATGGCCTTGATTAAACGGCCTGTTTGATGTATGTGAAATGTTAAGAGCTTTGTACGTACAATCTGTGGTTCATCACACACATTTCACTAGATATGTAAAAATAAGCACTTTACAATGATCAGTACACCCCATGTCTTTCATATGCTACCATAATTTTCTTCTTTAGGATAGTAAGTGGTCCAAATATTTGCCAATTGAGACTAAAACTACATGCAAGTTTTCCATTGAAAAGTAAAAACAAAATTGGTCATCAGACCATACTGTCTTTCAAATTTTTTAAATACAAGAGTCCTTTTGATATAAGACTTCTAGTATCATGACACCTAAGCTCAGAAACCAGCAAAAAGTAACAAATTTTAACTTCTTATGGCTTCTTTGTGCATTTTTAGACGTAAATATAGGCTACGGCCTAAATTGAATCGAAATAATTCTTAATATTACATGGACTAAAACCATTTCATACTCATGTGGTATGCGCTTTCTGATTTTTCTGTACATTTCAAGTACTTTTTATATATATGAAAGAATAATTAAGGATTAAAAACTTCAAAAACATTAAATTGGGTGAAAAAATCATTATATAAGGCTTTCCTGAACTTGAAACTCTCTATTTACAGGCATAGGCTCATATAAATTTTACTTTGGAATACTTATAACAAATCTGGGAAATAAAATGAGTGTTCTGATGCTTTTAATACTTCATATATAATATTCAACAGCATTTAAAAAAGCAAATTTTTACAATTTTGTTTTGTTTAGGCCAACATCCTGACAGTTGAAATTATTTGATTTAAACATAACAAAATATACATCCAAATTTCAATATTTAAATGTTCTTAGGTTCTCGGAAAGTAAAAAAAACCAAACTGTCACTCAAATTAAGGTCAATTTTAATATGACAGTTTAAGATCTAGACATACTAATTTTTGAGATTTTCAAACTGGACCAGACCACTCATTTACCGTCACGTAAAAATTACTATAAACTGTTTAGACATGTAAATTCCACTCCATATTACTATATTATGCATAAAATATAGGGAAATAAAATTGAAAGGTGTATGAACAAAATGTGAAACACAATCCGCATTAGAGACCTTGTTCGTAGACAACGAAAGAAATACGATAACTGCGTCCCGGACCTATGAAAAGGCAAATACAGGAAGATATAACAACTCTTAGTGAAACCTTAGAAGGGGGCAGGATAAAAAATACTGAATAAGAAATAGATCACTCATAAAAAAATTGAATATGTAGACAGTTCTATAAAAAGCAAAAAACGCCTAGCTGTAAAAATATAAAAGCATACAGTACAGATATGGGGACACATTGTTGCATGTTGTGTAAAGTTTATCATTTGTAATGATGAATGTATTTTACTAAAAGACATAATTCAATACAAAATCATTTCCATTCCTGCTTATTATCATTTACGTATTTTAACATAATTTTTATATGTATGGAAACCTAACATAATGATTGCAATAAATAGATAAGTATACCTTATACGCTCATATCTATTATAAGGCATGAATGAATACAATATATATAGTATTGCCGATAGCCCAGCAAGCATATTGGACAACGGAATTTATTAATTTATTTACATACATGTATCTTAAATCTATATGTATATATATAAACATATGAAAAAAGCAATAACCACAATGTAATCCTAATAACAAAACCTTGAAATATACTGGTAGGTACAACTTAGCTAGAAAAAGTAAACCTTGTACCAACGAGAGCTAAAATATAGCCGACATGAATGTAAACATGTAATTAAATACATAAATAACTCGATCATCAACGACCTCGCCAGCCAGGAACAACCAAACAAAACCCATTAATGGGATAAACTGGAAACCTGGGTCCGACCCCATGCGACAAGTCATCTCACGAGACATACTCGGACGTATATATTATTTTGAAAAGTATATATAAATGCATGTATCAAAATATATTCATAATATAAATGGAACTTGAATGTTGCCCTGTCTGCGGCGGGCTAGAAAGTGATATCAGGGAGAAAATTTCCAGCTATAAAATAAGTCACGTGTCTTATACCTAGTGACGTAAACTTATAAAACTACTACGCTAGTACCGTATATACAATAATTTCTCCCTATACTACGAAACGTGAGAAATTATACGTATCATATATTGGTTCATGTTTACTCAATTATTATAGCTGTCAAAACGAAAAGAGGGTAAAAAAACCCCAAGAAAAGGACTATTGAATTAATAACTCTCTCAAGTTCGATATTAAAATTCACATGTTTTCTCCATCTCAGTGTAAATGGGCTGAAAATATTTATGTTTCCACATTCTATCGATTTAATTTATTTAAACTTCTTCATATTGAATATTTAGGTATATTGCGAAAGTGGGTAAATATTAAGCTAAGAAGATTGTGTGGTACAGCAGTCAACATTGTGTTACAACCTGAAGCGCTATAAAAAAGGACAACTAAGTCGAGAAATAAAAATAGAATGACACATGGTGTGCCGTCGTAACTCATGGTAGGTGACCGTTATTAATCTGCGGTTAACATGTTCCAATGTATCATTATATCATTTATTTATGTATTTCTCTGTGCTAAGGTTTCTTGTATTTGTTTGTATGGTACGTTATTGTCACGTAGTTTAATCATTTTAGCGTCCTTTATCTTTACAATTGCCACATTAGAGGGAGGTTTGGTCATCCATAAAATCAGGTTCAACCCACATTGTTTTCTCTAAAATGTCCTGTACTAAGTCATGCATATGGCAGTTGTTCTATTAGTCCGCTTCTATGTGTTCATGCATTTGCTTTTTTAGTATTTCAGTTTTTCTGTTTTCCGTAGTTCCTCTTGTAGTGTATGTGTTTTTCATGATTTTATTGTGTTTCCATTATACTATAGGTTGCTTTCATTTATATAGAAACAATATTCAAAATTAATCAAAGTCTGATGCATATTCATTTATACGTTAACTTGCCTAAGGTCCAGTTCAATACGACGCAGTCTTGTTTTGTTACAAAATTACCATAGTAAAAGTTCGTTGAAGATGATAGCCCACTGAATAATATATACAATTATCAAATATTGTTTCAAAATAAAGATATGTATCGTATAGAAGAGACTCTGTTAAAAACACACATTTCCAAAAGAAAAAAAAAGCCGATGGAGAAACGTATTACCAATTTGATATTTGAATTGAGAAACATATGGTAATGGATGTAAAAATGAAATCGAGATAGAGACTCAGACGAATTAATATGAAGTGGTTCAACAAGTAAATTCAGGCAGAGGTGGCAATACTTATAAATCTTACAATAAATCACATGGGTCATTTTCAGGACAGAAACAAATTTACAATAACTACAACAGATAGCTAGGTCCTGCAATAAGGGTCGTCCAGGATAATGTCTGGAAATGTGAAAATGCCTTGCATTGGAAAATAAGGTTTAGGAATAGAATGTTTGACTTTCAGTAGACCACATACGAATCTATCTCTCAAAGCGTGGCATTCTCTCTAGACTAGGGTTTTCGGTCCCAATGCTGACCAGACGTGACTGTGTATTCATACATCTTGCACAAACAAATGAACGCCCAAGTCTTTCAAGTATTTGTTGATAGAAGTGACATGATCTGAACTAAAGTTCTAGTTTATAGTCTCTATAAAAGGTGAAATATAATAACATGCAATTATATCCAATTCTCCATTCACTAAGGACGATAGACTTGTGTACACATGACATTTTATAGTCAAAGAGGTTTTAATTTCACTGGCGTGCATCTAAAGATACAGTAACGTTGTTAATATATTTTTTGATGAACAAATCATGTGTACGTACGTGCCTAAATTGCCTTACGGCAGCCACGCTCCTGGATAATAACACAATGACATTAACCAAAGGAAAGTACCGGTTATAAAACAATGATTAGAAACTGAAGACTAAGCATCACTGACAGTATTAAAAAACAGTAGATACGCACAAGTGCTTCAGAAGGATAAGAAGAGCTTCATAATTAAGCACTATTTTACCTTTTTTTACACAATTACATGTAACTGTCACCTTTGTAATTGTAAGTACGTGTACTTAGAAAAGGTCGATCTCGAGAAGTTGATACAGCTTTGGTACAAAATATTTTGAGATTTTTAAAATGTTTGCCTGTCAGTGAGTGAGACGATTTGATAAACATACCATATTACATAGTGCAATCTGACAACCTATTGAGATACCTTATACCCCATACCTCATACCTTATTCCTTTGATTGGGATTTATATTTAATGTGTTGAGTAGCAGTTGGACAATTTCTAGTTCTCCACTTCTAGTAGCTTTGTGTAAAACAGTGTTCCCATCCTGGAAAATGGAATTGAAATGTTCACAGTTGTTACAAATATAAATTTTAAAAAGCAATATTTTATTTGAGGTATGTAACAGTTAAGTAAATACAATAAAAATTAATCAAAAGTTTTGTCTATCAGTTAAGTTTTCAACAATTTGTGGATATATAACCGGAAGAAAAGTGACATTGGGAACTTTTACTATAATTTTCAAAGTGCTTTATAGGAACTCTCGTTTGAATTGAATATGTATATGAACTCTCGTTTTGAATAGTTATATGAACTCTCGTTTTGAATATTTATATGAACTTTCGTTTTAAATTGATTATTTCTCGTTTTAGTTTTAAATTGACATGGTTGAATATTTCTTGTTTTAAATGTTTCTTTATTCTTAAATATAATGTTTCTTATTTCAAATATCATCGGCCAAAGAGATTATAGATTTACTATTTTACAACTTAATCCGATGGCTGTCAAGACGATGTGAGAGATAATACATGTATCTAACACTTGAACTACAAAAGCAATTATCGCTATTTTATAAAGTTTAGCCGGAGGACAAATAATCCTATTATTATTACATAAGATTGGACAATTATATTTATATTTTATGAGAACTTTTTATAATGTTTTAATACCCTCATCTTTGACTTAATTTATATGTTTTGTAAACTGTTGCTGGGGCAGTCTTCCCCTAGCTTTCGAACTGTAAACTTGTGTGAATAAATTTGTATATATTTTTATACGGTCTTGCGTTTAAAGCAGCCATAGTGTCGATTATAGACCTACAGACTTTAATGTAACCCGTGCCGAAGTTCACGGACTTATGCCGCAATTTCACGGGGTTATAATTGGAGAGGATTCCTCGATTACCGTAACCTTAAGCAGCCAAGCGAGTGTTTTATTTATGAACTAGTCCCAATATACGAAAATTGAAAAATGGAGTTACCGAAATTGGAACATTTTAACGGGTTCGAAACAGAAAACGCTGACATATGGATAAAGAGATACGAACTAATGTGTGAATTTTCAAAGTGGGATGACGTACAAGCCACAAGAGCATTCACGTGTTTCATAGACAATTATGCTTTAGCATGGTATATGCTACTTGACGACGAAGACAGAAACAGCAAAGATAAACTATTCCGTAAGTTCAAGGACCGGTTTGGTAGAAATTGTATGCAAAAAGTAGGATTTTGGAAGGAAGCGGCCAATCTGAAACAAAAAGACGATGAAACTGTTTCACAATTCATATCTAGGATTGAGAACCTATGTTTTCTAGCAGGTCAAACCGTATTTATTAAGCGTTTTATATATCAAGGACTTAGACCAGAATTTGTTGTTCCGTTTGTAACCGCAACTGGTCTCAAACAAAAGTTTACCATTAGTGAGGCTGTCGATGCTGCATTGCTAGCAGACATGACAATTCAGTTGAAGTCGAAACCGGAACCAGACCAATTCACCAGTGCTATTAAGGACAATCCTACACCGCAGAACCAACCCAGAAGTAATGGTAAGTGTGATACATACTGTCATAATTACGAACAATTTGAGAATGCATATTTTTACGTTCCCCCTGTCATTGTACTTAATCATGTGAATAGACAACAGATACGCCCCCCAAATAGAAGGCTTCAGAAAAACAAATTGAATTTTTATCCAAGAAGTGCTAAGTCCAACCCGTCCCATAATTCAACCAGACACATGTTTATGAATTCTAGAAATAGCCCGCCTAATCCGAATATTGTTAATCTGTTCGCAAATTCAGGCTGTTCAAGAGCCGATTGTAAAATAAATGTTAGAATAGGTTCCTCGGTTATACATACTCTTGTCGATACCGGTGCAGCAGTATCGGTCATAAACACAAATACTTATAAGTCATTACAAGTAGACAAACCTTACCCTGTAGATAAATCAGATTTGTTAGGTGTACGTGGTGTAAATGACAATTTTATCAGAGTGCTAGGCAAAGTCACACTGCCCGTTGAAATATGAAAGCTCACTTTATTTCACGATTTTTATATTTTGGATGATGTCAATATGCCACTTATTTTAGGCCGAGACTTTATGCATGATCAAAAAGCTGAGATAAGTTTCCCCAAACAAGTTTTATCATTACAAAATGGAATGACAGAAGTTTCTATAAGTCAGGGCCAAGATCGGGATCACACCCACAATTTTGTTCGTGTACTATCCGATGTTACATTTCAACCTAGAGAAAGAGTAATTTTTCCTGTGAAAATAGATAATTTTAGCGAAAACACATCAGGTATTATTGAACCAAATTTTTCACTTGCTGGCAAACACAGTATAATGGGAGCACGGTGCTTAATTAAAACACATAATAACAATTCTGTTTTTGAAATTTTAAATCCTACAAATGCTAGTAATAACACTGAAACAAAATACTATAGTTGGAAATTTTATTAAAATTCAAGATGATAAAATTTTTGGAGAATTAAAAGAAAATTTTGAGGTAATAGATAGTATCAAAACTGGCGAAGCTTCAAATTCAAATAATAAGTATATCAAAACTGCTACCGAGATGGGTATTGATCTTTCAAAATCCGATTTAAGCAAAACAAAAATATCAGTTATTGACTCTGTAAGGGCAATATAGGCGCAAGCTTTTGCTAAAGACATAACCGAATTAGGCTGTACCAAAATAGGCAAACACATCATTGACACAGGCGATGCAAATCCAGTCAGACAATTTCCGTACCGGACTACCCCTAAAACAAAGGAAGAAATAAATACACATTTGGACGAAATGGAGGAACAAGGTATCATTCGAAAAAGCAAGTCACCATGGAGCAGCCCCATCTTACTTGTAGCAAAACCCAATGGCGAGAAGAGAGTATGTGTGGACTATCGCAAACTGAATCGTCTGACGAAAATCTATACACAATCGCTCCCAAATCTTTCAGATGTCCTAGATACACTAGAAAAGCATGCGCAGACATATAGCGTCTGTGATATGAGACAGGGCTTCTGGCAACTGGAGCTTGATGAGCAATCCAAAGAAAAGACTGCTTTTATGACGCATCGAGGTCAGTACGAGTTCAACCGACTTCCATATGGCCTAGCAAATTCACCTGCAACCTTCAACATGATAATGAATGAAGTAATCCGGGATCTCAACTGGAAAAGCGCATTAGTTTATGTGGACGACATTCTAATTTACAGTAAGAACTTTGAAGAACACCTTTGTTACTTGGCAGCTCTGTTTGATAAACTAATCGAAGCCAATCTCAAATTGAAGCCGTCAAAGTGTCAGTTTGCTTGTAAAGAAGTGCAATATTTAGGCCATATTATCACAAAAGAAGGCATAGCAGTAGATCCTGGGAAAACAGCATCTGTTCATTCCTTTGCAGCGCCGAAAAACGTTAGAGAAGTACGTATGTTCCTAGGACTATGTAATTATTACAGGAAGTTCATTCACAACTACTCCAAAATAACTTCTCCTCTCAATCAACTGTTACACAAAGATCAACAATTTCATTGGACAGACGAATGTCAACGATCGCTCGAAACCCTCAAGACAAAACTCACTTCAGCTCCTATTCTAGTATTTCCGGACTTCAATAAAGAGTTTATTCTACATACTGACGCAAGTGGTACTGCAATAGGATATGTTCTAGGTCAACACGACAAAGACAAGAAACTCCGAGTTATTGCGTATGGCGGACGTATGCTACGAAAACCAGAACAAAGATGGGACGTTAAAGACAGAGAATGCCTCGCACTAGTTGTAGCTATCAAACAGTTCCATGTTGACCAATAACAAGTTTCACGTGTATACAGATCATATAGCTTTGCAATACCTTCATCGTATTAAAGAGATTACTGGACGTTTAGCAAGACGGTCTATGTATCTTCAGACATACAATTTTGAAGTTCACTATCAACCAGGAAAAGATAACGTTTGCGCTGACTTCCTCTCCAGAATTCAGCACCCCGAAAACCAGCGTCAGCGTCGACTCAGTATAGACGAAATCGAAGCTACATATACAGCAACCGATCAATCCAGAAAAGAAACCAATCAACAGATGTATAACGAAAATCAAAGGTCAGTCGTCCAGCCAGTCCTGTTACAAGACTCTGGCAAATCAAAACATAATTCAGTATCAGCAATTAAGGCAGTCACTGAAGCAGATAACAGTTATCGTAATGCGGACCCATTACTCATGATCATCGAAACCACAAAGCTAACACAGGATAGAATCCAAGCAGCTCAAAATGAAGACGAAGAAGCAGGACAAATGCTACAATACATTGAACAGAATACTCTACCACAAGACAAAAAGAAAGCTGACGTTATAGTCCGTGGGTCAAACCACTACGTTGTTTCAAATGGTATACTATTTCACCATTACTATCCAAGAGGGAAAGGACGCTTATCAGATAGGGTCATCAAACAATTGGTTGTACCGAAGTCATTACGTAACGACGTACTTTTATCGTACCATGATGCAATTATTGCAGCGCACCCCGGTATTGACAGAACTTACAACAACATCCGAATGAAGTATTACTGGAAGAGAATGTACTCAGACATTGAAGATTATGTGAAAACCTGTATTGAATGTCAACAAGGCAAGACTAATCCGCACTCTAAGAGAGCACCCTTACAGCCGCTTCCGGCAACTGGAGTATTTGAAAGAATACACATGGACATTCTTTGCAATTTACCACAGTCAGCAGGTGGATTCAACCAAATATTACTAGTAGTATGTCCGTTCTCTAAATGGTGTGAAGCCTTTCCACTTAAAACAGGAGGAGCCGTAGAAACTGCAAGAATCTTGTACAACGAAATTATATGTCGATATGGTCCTTGTAGACAAATTCTTACAGATTTAGGGAAAAATTTCACTTCAAACCTCGTGAAAGAAATCTGCAAAATTTTCCAGATCACCAAGCTCAATACGTCATCCTATCACCCAGAATGCAATGCAGCAACCGAACGACAGAATCGTACATTAGCAACATCTCTGCGAATGTATTGTCATGACAACCAGTCGACTTGGCCCGACTATTTACAAGGCTTCATGATGTCTTTCAGAAACACAATACAAACTGAGTCCACACAATAAAGTCCATATTATTTGGTCTTTGGAAGAGAGCCTCGAAATCCTATAGATATTGCACTGATTCCAGAATCTACAAAAGGTCTGAGCAAAGATGTAGAGTCAGCCCTAAAATTGATTGTCGATAATCTAACCCTTGCCAGAAAAATTGCGAAGACGAATATTGAAGCTGCACAACAAAAGTACAAAACTCAACACGACAAAAACGTAGAGGAACCCACGTTTTTCATATTAGACAAAGTATGGCTTTACTGTACACGGACTCCAGTTGGGTTGTCGCCCAAACTCCAACGAAAATGGACGGGACCATATTACATTGCGGAACACATAGGCGAATACACTTACCGTTTGCGCAAAGCTTCTGACAATAAAATATTGAAGGCTCCAGTACACGCTAATCGATTGAAGAAGTATCTCGACCCCAAGAATCGCCCCACGAACCCACCCAATGAAGTTAATGAAGATAACGACCTAAACCCAGAGGAACTCATGGACATGCCTGAAATCCTTGACAGAGTCAATGACACAATAATCAATCATACACAAAATCAAGTAGGGAAAAATAATCAAAATGATTAAACACAATTACACAAAGATAAGCAACCGTCACAAAATCCAAACCCTCAACAGGACATATATGATGTCGAACGAATACTTAAGTGTAGAAAACGAGGCAACATTAAGCAGTACCTTATTAAATGGCAAGGTTATAGTAGTTCACAAAATACATGGGAACCATCAAACAACATACCCAATAATTTAATCCAACACTTTCATGCTCAGAGTCAAAGTAAAAATAAGCGAAAACGACATGGATAACGATAATAATACACACGGTCAATTTTTTTTAAGTACATGTATTTTTATCAAGCTTAGATAATCAACTACATGAGAAATGTCTATTTTTTTTGTCATTTTCACATTCACAATCCTTTTTTTTAAGAACACATTATTATTCTTAGATGAATATCCATTCTTTTTCTGAGATATTTGTCACTGACAGTAAGAAAATCACCAATACATCGAGCTAAAGTCTGTGTATCCTTGTTGTATCCTAGAACCTAGTGTATTACACAAGTAAAGGTTGTAACTTTGAACAAAGATCACTGACTATAGTATACCAAATAACCACAATTATTGTTTAGTTGTCGTTATTAGTTTGTATCATTTCACGCACCATACTATAAGTAGTTGAATTTACACGTATGAGCTTCCATATGAATACATATATAGATTATCAGTGGAATAACAAATCATTTTAGAATACAATTTTGGTCCGAAGCAGGAGTGCAAGATGGACTCGTCACCTATCTTGTGTTCTTGTTTATATGGGTGTACAGGAGTGACGACCTGTATACTACATGTCAGAAAAATGCTTTGTTATATTTAATCAAAACCTGCTTACAAGGTAGAAATATCCACTGATAATCTGATAATCGGTTTAAATTCTTGATAGTATTTTCGAAAATCTTCCAGATAGTCTAGTGTAGTTTGTTAGAATCCTAAACGGGTCAATGATCATTATTGCCCCCCCCCCCCCTTTTTCTGCAATTCATTGAATACTCAGATACTTAGTCCTACTTTTATGATAATGATAAAAGCGACTTCTTTGTTGTTTATATATCTATACATATGATAGAGTCATGTTTTTTTTCGATTTGTCAAGTGAAACTGAATATTTTTAGTATGTTTGTGTTAATTCCCCCTCCTCATCGTGTTTTAGTATATTTATGTCAGGAGTCCCCCTACTCAAGAGTGTTTTAGTATATTTATGTCAGGAGTCCCCGTACTCAGAGTGTGTTAGTATACTTATGTCAGGAGTCCCCCTACTCAGAGTATTAGTATATTTATGTCAGTAGTCCCTCTCCTCAGAATATCTAATATATTTATGTTTTCCCCCTCCGAATACCCCCTTTGTATATCTATTAAAAGGTCCAATATGTGCAATTTCTATGTTCGTGATGTTTTCAGTGTGTACACACTTTCAGCAACCAGAGAGACGAATTACCCATAGACGAATTACCCAAAGGCGAATTACCCAAAGACGATTTACCCATAGACGAACTACCCATAGATGAAATAACACTAAAATCCCAAATACGAAATGTAGCAATTTGTGCTCGGGACGAGCACTTCAGGGAAGCAGGGGAGAATATAACCGGAAGAAAAGTGACATTGGGAACTTTTACTATAATTTTCTAAGTGCTTTATAGGAACTCTCGTTTGAATTGAATATGTATATGAACTCTCGTTTTGAATAGTTATATGAACTCTCGTTTTGAATATTTATATGAACTTTCGTTTTAAATTGATTATTTCTCGTTTTAGTTTTAAATTGACATGGTTGAATATTTCTTGTTTTAAATGTTTCTTTATTCTTAAATATAATGTTTCTTATTTCAAATATCATCGGCCAAAGAGATTATAGATTTACTATTTTACAACTTGATCCGATGGCTGTCAAGACGATGTGAGAGATAATACATGTATCTAACACTTGAACTACAAAAGCAAGTATCGCTATTTTATAAAGTTTAGCCGGAGGACAAATAATCCTATTATTATTACATAAGATTGGATAATTATATTTATATTTTATGAGAACCTTTTATAATGTTTTAATACCCTTATCTTTGACTTAATTTATATGTTTTGTAAACTGTTGCTGGGGCAGTCTTCCCCTAGCTTTCGAACTGTAAACTTGTGTGAATAAATTTGTATATATTTTTATACGGTCTTGCGTTTAAAGCAGCCATAGTGTCGATTATAGACCTACAGACTTTAATGTAACCCGTGCCGAAGTTCACGGACTTATGCCGCAATTTCACGGGGTTATAGATATCAAGTTTGATTGCCGATGACAGTTCGTTCCACCCCTCTCGAATATTCAATTGACTCTTTATTTTACATAAAAAATACAATGTTGATGACTTTGTATACTTTGTGGTTATTGTAAGTCTATGTCTCTGCCGGTTTAAAGATTTATTTATCGGTAAGGTTTGCACATATATAGAGATTAGGTTTGACGATTGATTATGTCGACTAAGCAACGATTGAAAGTCCTCTTCAGTTGTACATGCCATACCTTATATACTCTTTTGGGATTTATTTTTGTTCTTGCTAATAACAATTTTACTATTTCGAAATGTTGTTCTTCTACAGCTATGTCAAATGAAGTGTTCCCATCCTAAAAAAAAGAGGAAAACATGTACGAATCTTTCGTCAATAATGGCCACGATGGTGTAGGAAATAAGTAATTTTGATATTTCAATAAAATAAGGCAAATGACACGATAATTTAATTCACAATATATAATTTAAGATTAATACATGTACATTACATTTTCCATGTTGTCCATGGTATCAGCCCTATACTCAGATACCACGGCCAATATGAAAAATGACATTTTCAACTAATCTATTTATCACATATTGTCAAGCTTGAGAAAAAAGGAAGCATATAGCAAATTATATTTGATATTTTTAACAAAAATGTAAATAATCGTTTGAAGAAAAACATCAAAAAAATGTATCTCAGTGAGTTAACGAAATTCGTATCATAGTAAGTAAACCAAGTTTTGTGAAAAGTTTAAGAAACAATAAACAATTAACATATTATCAATATTTAGTTTTATATTTCCAATTAATGTTGAGGCAGAATACACTGTCTTATAGATATTTTAAAATCTGTTATGGTTGACCCGATAATCTACTACGCTTGATCTTTCGATCAATCGATGTCATTACAACAATCATTTTCCCAATGTGGTGTCATATATTTTCTATTATGACATCAACATTTAACGGAAACTTTTGTTATTACCTGTAATTGCGGACGAATAAATATTTTCACTGTTTTTTTTTACAATTTTTCTGCTACAGCAGATTCATAACTTTTTTTGTTTTGCAGACTTCATTGCCGTTGTTGCCGTTGGTCTGATTAGTCAGAGGCTGGACGTCAGGATCAGGTAAATCTGTTAGTTGTATTTCATTTGTTATAAATACTATTAAATGGCTGCTTCGTGGTTGCTTCTGGAATGATTTTGGGGGAAATGAAGGCCATATTAACGTCTGATTGGCTATTATTGAGTAGTATGCATTACGTGTCAACGCGTCCGTATGTGCGGTCGGATAAAAATCATGATAGTAGGTCATTGGTATAAATTATAATGAAGTGTTCATTTGCTATCGTAAAGAGCTATAATGATTATTAAGGAAGCACTGTCAATTTAGTGCAATTTATTAAATCAATACAATTCTTTGAAATCATGTAATCTTGAATGAAATTATGCAATTTTAGTACGAGGCTGTATATTTATGTAGCATTGATATTCTTTAAAAATAGAATAGTAATACACACAATCTACACTTTAGACTGTGTATTAAAACGGTTGGATGATTGAGATACTTTAGTGTTAGATTTCTTCGTAAACTTAGATTTTAAATGGTAAATACACAAAACGTTTGCTCTATGTATAAAAATAATAACCATTTATTTTTCATTGCTTGGACATATTGATTAAAAAATATTAAAATCACGGAATTTACCGAAGATGTCATTTCGTTTCCCGCGCTTTCATCGTTTCATTGATTTCTAGTGTAAATAAACAAAACCAGAAAATAGCTGACTGATTAGAAGAATACAAAACTTACAAGGTGAGCAATTTGGTTTCTTGTGTGCAAAGACGCCTACACCAAGCATCATGGTATAGTTATCGGCAAGGGCTACAGTACAATATAGGGTCAGCTGTTGCAATATTATTTCTACAATATGGGACAGCATCGTACATTGAGTAACTGAGAAACTATTATGAGTTACCAAGCTTGACAATGCATGGTAATAAAAAATCAAAGCTAAATCTACAGAAAAAATAAGAAAGAATATGTCCTTAGGTGAACGACTTTATATCAACATAGCTGGATACAGTATATCTAACACATCTAGCTGGACGTCCTCGACTATAGATGATATTATTATTGAAGGCACTACTTTATACGATCACATCTTCTTTCCATCAAACCCAAAACACTTGCAACACAGCCTGGTTGGCCTCTACTAATGAAAATTCTGCCACTGGTTGTTGGACCTGGGACTATTATAGTATAAGCAGTCATTGTCCATTGATATATAAACAGCACTGAGAACTGCATTTGATATGTCTGATTTCAATTTATTCACATCATCAGGTCTTACAATTAGTACATTTTTTCGTGATGATATAATTACTATTTGGTTAATTATGTCGAGAATCACTGAGCATGCCTGGAGAAGTCTCCCCCTTCAACCGTTGACCTCATACAACACTTACTTTTCCATTGTTGCATCAGATATTTATCATTATAAAATCAAAATTTTACATGGAACATTTTAGTACGAATCATTATGACGACTGGCAAGGCTATTTTTTTTCTGTGGCGCCTTCCTACGATAAATAAGGTCACAAAGTCCCCCCCAACTTTGCTCTCAAAGTCCAGATGTAAAACATGGCTTCAGTGTTATAACGTCATAGGAAGGTGTCCCAGAATAATAATAAAATAGCGTTTCCAGACAACAGTCCTAGGAAGGCATCGCAGAAAAAAATTAAAATAGCCTTGCCAGACGTCATAATTATTTGGACTAGGAACATTTGTGATGTACAGTTAGTAATGGCGGACATGTACATATTGTAGCAATAAGGTGTATTCAAAGCACAATAATAAATAATAAATCGACTTAGATGGAATTTTCATCAGTGGAAGCATATATACTGATAAGTCAAATTTCTTTATTTTTCGCACAGCATCGGCATAGAGTGATAAGATAGAAATCAGGAGATTAATCATTGTTTTACAAGTCAAGAATTTTTATATTTTACTTATTTGGGTAGATACATGTAACATAACATTTATTTTGTCATTATACCTGTACGCTCAGCATTCTTCATGAAAAATATCACACTGATTTTAAATCGTTTTAGGAAAGCACTGTGGAAGCAAACATTTCAGGAGGCAAAGAGTATTTAGCCTGACTGTAATAGTCTGTATATTATCTGAAAAGCTTAGTTCTTGTCAACTTCCTTATTATTTCAAACATTTTAATTGATGTCTCCCCAATTTGGTATATTTCTTTTAGATTAAAATTTTAGCTTTTTTCAAAGTCATGTTCATTTATTTTTTAACCCAGCCCAGAAATATTCGGGCTGATTTAGGGAAATGCGACCTGGCTCACCTATAACAAAGGCTTTATTTATTGTCAATGCAGACATTTTACCTGTTCAACACCAAATGCTGCCAAGTTAGGGGCCCCTGGTCATGGCACTTTTTTTTCATTATTCATCTTACATGTACGTCTCCTTTGAATTTGTTTACTTATTTGTGCTATGGCCTATGAACATCTATCTATATACCACATTTCATGGTCCAACAATATTTAAATTGTATACATTTTACCTTTTCTATCTTCTCTCATGTGATAGCAGTACCTTTTTGGTCACTATTTATGTGTTGCGTTTATTTATGAATTGTAACACTTTATAGTGACTGAACAGGTTAAACAAATACTTCTCAAGAAACAGAAAAAAGAAGACTACTTGGAACAGCACCAGCCTATGTATGAACAAGAACTCAGATAATAGTGCATTTTTTTTTAAATTATTAGGTTTTTCATTCATTTATCTAACAAAAAGGCGGCCCAGCACCCCCCCCCCACCCGACAAACCCACTAACTCAGCCTCTGACTTTAAATCAATATAACAATATGACTAGTGTTTCATTCACCAAAATACTGGTCCTTTTTTTGTGATAAATATCATGCGCAATTTTGTGAATGAAAGGGGAAAAAAGATCCACACGTGTTGTACCAGCAAATGACAATTGTAAACTGACCCAATTTCACAACCAATCAACGTATACTGACATTATCAGAGAGTAAACATCAAATGAAAAAAGCACAAATAACTGATAAATATTATACATATATTGTTTTAAATTTATTACAAAAAATGTTCTCAATTTTGTAGATAGATATAACTGGATCTCATATAAGTACCAAAGTAGTAAGTAATCCTGACTATATGTTTAACATGAAAAGTTTGCCATCAGAAATGAAAATATATAATAACTAGATTTGCCATTGCAAGCAATAGCGGATGACACCCTTCCCGTATTTACAGGCGAGCGATATCAATCTAGAAGATTTCAATTTCAAAGAGTGCATCTACACATTCAATTTATCATTGTTGTAAAATTTCATTAAGTTTGGAGCATTTTGAATTTTGGATATTTTTGCTGTTACCAAGGTTATGGCGGCCATTTTAAAAATTCAAACTTCAAAATGCACATCTTCTAATGTTGCTCATCATAACTGTGAAGTTTCATTAAGTTTGGAGCATTTTGATATTTTGGACGATTTTGCTGTTTCCATGGCCATTTTAAAAATTCCAACTTCAAAAGTCAACTCTGTTTATGCCAGTGACTATTTCAGTAAAGTTTCATACAGCATTTTTATCTTTTTTTGAAATTTTTGACCTTTTTGCATTGTTTCCATGGTAACAGGAGCTATTTTGGGAATTCCAACTCCAAATGCCACATCTTCCAATGTTGCTCATTGTTAGTGATAAGGTTCATGAAGTTTGGAGCATTTTGAGATTTTTGAAATTTTTGGTGTAATTTCCATGGCAACACAGTAGTTCCAATGAGTGCCAAAATCATCCAATACCTGTATATAGTGGGCACCTACATTATATCAAAATATAATGATCTTGAGTTAAAGCATATTCAAACATTTCACCAAAACCCAAAACTGGAATTTTACACATTTGATCTGTTTCCATGGTAACGGTAGCCATCTTGAACCATTCCATGTTTCCTGCAACACTGCACATGGGGTTCTTAATATAGTAAAGTTCCATCAACTTTGGTCCTTTGGATTTCGAGAAATCGCGCGGACAAAATTTTTTCAATTTCCAACAATTGTGCTGTTTCCATGGCAACGGCGGCCATTTTGAAAATTCAAAAGTAAAAGGCAACATCTATGTTTGGTCTTAACCATTTTTGTAAAGTTTCACTAAGTTTTTAGCATTTCGATAGTTTTGCCTTGTTTCCATGGTAACGGCAGCCATTTTGGAAATTCCAAAGTTACATGCCACATCTAGATTTGCCAGACATCATTTCTGTAAAAGTTTTATACATTTCTAAAGAATTTTCATTTTTTGATATTTTTTATCGGTTTCTATGGCAACATCGTAGTTCCAATTAATCTCAAAAACATCCACAGCATGTATACAGAGTACAGCTACATTGTATAAAAATATGATGATTAAATGTTTTGTCATAGTCAAATTATTCACCAAAAACTAAAACTTCATTTTTTCATTTTTTCTGTTTCCATGGTAACAACAGACATCCTGGAAGTGCCAACCTCGACTGCACTTCTCACAATGGTTATTAATATTCTGCTATAGTTCCTTTACAATTGGTCCATACGTTTCCAAAAAATAGTATGGACAAAATGTGTGGAATATTAATAATAAGAACTAGAATTGCCATTGCAAGCAATAGCGGATGTCACCCTGGTCCACCAATTGCCACTAAACAGCAGCCATGGTAACGGCAGCCATTTTGGAAATTCCAAAGTTGAATGCCGCATCTAGATTTACAAGTTAACATTTCTGTAACGTTTCATACATTTTTGAAGAATTTTCTAAATTTTGCTATTTTTGAACAGTTTCCATGGCAACATTTGAAAATTCCAAAGTCATACTGCTGCTTCATATTGTGCTCCCCATAATATTATACCATCATATAACATTTAATTGCCGTAGAATTAATTTAACACTAATTTTCTGGAATGTTCTATGAAAGTTTTCATATTTTTGCGGTTTCCCTGGCAATGACAGCCATCTTGGAAATGCCAACCCCCGGATGCACATCTGCACATGGGGGTTAACATTATGGTGAAGTTCCATCATCATTGGTCCATTCAATTCCGAGAAATAGTCTGGACAAAAAAGTGTGGAATAATAATAAGGAAAAGACTAGAATTGCCATTGCAAGCAATAGCGGATGTCACCCTGGTCCACCAATTGCCACTAAACAGCAGCCATGGTAACGGCAGCCATTTTGGAAATTCCAAAGTTGAATGCCGCATCTAGATTTACAAGTTAACATTTCTGTAACGTTTCATACATTTTTGAAGAATTTTCTAAATTTTGCTATTTTTGAACAGTTTCCATGGCAACATTTGAAAATTCCAAAGTCATACTGCTGCTTCATATTGTGCTCCCCATAATATTATACCATCATATAACATTTAATTGCCGTAGAATTAATTTAACACTAATTTTCTGGAATGTTCTATGAAAGTTTTCATATTTTTGCGGTTTCCCTGGCAATGACAGCCATCTTGGAAATGCCAACCCCCGGATGCACATCTGCACATGGGGGTTAACATTATGGTGAAGTTCCATCATCATTGGTCCATTCAATTCCGAGAAATAGTCTGGACAAAAAAGTGTGGAATAATAATAAGGAAAAGACTAGAATTGCCATTGCAAGCAATAGCGGATGTCACCCTGGTCCCCCACATATTCATTATTTTAGTTAATGCATACCTGTTACACATATCGATACAACCTACATAATAATAACCTTTCACCTGTTGCGACCTTCCGCTGTTTACGTGAAAGTAATGTGTATTTTAAAACGCATTGTTAATAAATTTAAATAGTTTGATAGTGTAGGAATTAACGCATGGTAATTGAATAATTTAGAATTTGATGTCCGTGTTTGAAAGGAAAATACAATCATGTAAATATATATTAAACTGACAGCATGAACTCGACACAATTGAAAGGTGGACTATTCATGTTTTTTTAGGTTAAGTGTAGGATCAGAAACACAGCATATAACAATGTGTTTCGATATATTCTGAATCGTGGAGAATTTCCTCTGATCTACGCTACTTGCATGTTTTTTCAATGCAATACAATGATAATAGTGCGGTGCTTTATTCTAGAGGTGGCGTGAATCAGATGTGGATACTTAAAAATTCCAAAGATCTTTTAGAGTACATACAATCTAACTCTCTTTTATCTTGTAATAGTATTAAAACATCTGACTTTTCTACACTTTATACAAGTATTCCATATTCCAAACTAAAAGACAAATTGAAAGAGTTGGTATTGCTTTGTTTCATTAAATGGCCAACAAAGATAAATCTAAGGAAGGGATAAATCCTACTTTGTAAAGGATCACTCTGATTCAAACAAAAAATTCTCTGAAGCTGACTTTATCAAGATGCTTGATTTCTTCATTGACAACATATTTGATACGTTCGGCAGACGTCTTTTTCAATAGACTATCGGCATTCCAATGGGAACTTATTGTGCCCCTCTTCTTGTCGACTTGTTTTTTTATTATTATTTTGAGGCTGACTTCATACAGGAACTTCTTTGGAAGAAAGATAAGAAGTTAACAATATCCTTTAACTCTACTCTCCGCTATATAGATGATGTTCTTTCACAAAATAATTCAAACTTTGGTGACTGTGTCGAACGCATCTATTCAATTGAACTAAAGATAAAGGATAAGACAGATACAGTAAAGTCGAGCTCATATCTTGACTTACATCTACAAAATTTACAATGAGGGTCGATTGAAAACAAACCTTTACGACAAAAGAGATGATTTCAGCTTTCCAATTGTGATCTTTCCATTTCTAAGTTGCAACATTCAAGCAGCACCTGCATACGGTGTATATATCTCCCAATTGATACGATATTCCCGTTCTTGCATTTCCTATCATGATTTCTTGATAGAGGGTTGTTGCTCACAAGGGAGTTATTAAATCAAGAGCTCCAAATGGTGAAGTTGAAATCATCTCTTCGTCAATTTACGGACGCCATCACGAGTTGGTTATGAAATAACCGTTTCCCAAATGATATCGGATATGTTCGTTACGTCGTAACTACAATCCCCTTCCCTTTCATGAATGTGACCTACTGAATAAGACTACTTACCAGATTTGTTATCTCATAAACAACACGACGGTTGCCACATGTGGAGCAGATCTGTTTAACCTTCCAGAGTTTTCTATGTTGTGTCATGTGTACTATTGTTTGTCTGTTTGTCCTTCTATATTTAGCCAAGGCGGTGTCAGTTTATTTTTAATTTGTGAGTTTGACTGTCCCTCTGGTACAATGTATCTGTCGTCGCTCTTGTTTACATGTGTACTTGATATATACTTTGTGCATTTTTTTCTTATTGAAAAGTTAATTGTTGTGAGCAAATATATGTGCATACTGCCGGACTATATACGTACTCTATAGCTAAGTAGTTATTTTTTCCTATTATATTACTTGTATAGATTTTTTTTATGTGTAGATATCTCATCAGTGATGTAATGTTCAGGAAGAAAAGTATCTTTTTCTGTTTAACGTTTACTGATAGTGTGAATCCTTACATATTTTGCACACCAAGGAATAACATATGGCCAGGTTTAAGGCATTTGTGACATGTTCTCTCTTCTCTTTCTCCAGTGTGGTCATTTTGGAATTCTGGTTAACCAGCAGGAAAAATTCTTCCAAAATATATTCAAATACTAGGCAGATTTCTTGGGATTGTTTGTCTAGAGTCTTGCTAATAACAAGCCTATCTCCTGTCTCACAAGCTGTCATGTTAAATCTATTCTTAGATACTCTCGAAATAAACCTTGGATTTCATAGCATTGAAGGGTTAGGGCTCGGTGTATTTGCCCATCGTCCGCAGATAGGGGGATGTTTTTCACCTTTATGCGTATTGTGTCTTTTGCCTTGGGTAATTGCCTGCCACGTAAGTTTAACCCCTGTACCAACAAAGACAGTTTGTCACCCTCATTGTCCATATAGATTCTTTCTGATTCTCTGTATTCCCTTTATGCACTGTTTAGGGACTTTTGCACTTATAGATTTGAAGATTTCCACATTAGTTAGCCATTGCACCAGAGGAGGTTTTTTCGAGCCATACACATCTTCATCTTTTAGAAAAATTGGCTTAACAAGATCACTAGGGTCACTTGATTCCGTTGGTTTACTATATTGACTGCAGTTGTCAATGGAAGTTTGTCCAGATATAGTGTTATTTTGACTTAAATGTGTATCTGAAATTACTTCGCCGTAGGTCGCCATTTTTACTGTGTTTACATCTTGATTAGCTGTTGCTTCTTTGTTATCATTAAAGGGTCTATACCTTGTATACCTTCTAAAAGCCTCAGACAGCGATCCTGGGTCATTTTCTTACACAATGCTTCCACTTCTGCGTTTATTTGAAGCAACGATTTATATCACTTTTTGACGGATTATTGTGCGATACGTCGTGGCATGTAAGGGGACAGCAATATTTTTAAAAACTTAGTACACATGTTCCTTATGATTTGATCCTTCTAATTGTAGTGTCATTTAAAAAAAAAATGAGTATTCAGAATGCTAGGCCGATAAATAATTATTCCTAGAAGTTTTGACAACGTATGCATGCAACTGATGTCTGGATGATTCTCGTAAATTATGTCCGATCTTGCAATGAAGTTAAAATTTATTTATACTGCTTATTTGACAAAATCTTATTGTAAAAATGAAATTATGAGAAAGGGTCATTGTCGTTTGTCATTTGTTTCATTTCAAATGTCTTAAGGAGAAATGATAAACATTTCGCCTGATCTCACTCAGGAGCTTACAACTAAT
Source organism: Mytilus galloprovincialis (assembly GCA_037788925.1). Taxonomy (NCBI): domain Eukaryota; kingdom Metazoa; phylum Mollusca; class Bivalvia; order Mytilida; family Mytilidae; genus Mytilus; species Mytilus galloprovincialis. The sequence goes on from CM075332.1 coordinate 21,124,677, forward strand.
TTCCTAATGTGTGTAGATCAATACTATGATTAGCTTACTTGCCTTGTTTGTGAATTTTGATGACGTCCAATTGAATTCAAATATCATATATACAGGTTTACATACCTAAATATGAAGATGTCAATCTTTACAAAGCTTGAATAAACATTTATACAAACAAAGCAAGGAAGCCAACCAAAGGTTTACCCTACATGCATTAGAAGGCAAAACATATTCATAAAATTAATACTCAGCGAATGTGAATTGAAATCAAAATTTTCGGTGTTTAAAACCAAATTGTTGTAAATTTAACTGTTGACAAAAATAATTGCTCTAAGAATAATATCCAAAATAAAATCTCTCTCTTTCATTTAGCTACAACTATGTCGGCAACAACCTTGTCTTTGTTTTAATTTCCAAAAATGAGCAATTTAGATTGATAATATTTCATCCTATTGGAGAAATCTTACTTTCTAGTTTGAACTAAAATTATTTCTAAATTAATTTTTGAATTAAACGTTTTTTGTATTTTATATTTACTGTGTCGTTTATTCAAAACACGTGAGGTAGTATTAACAGGGATTGTATTTTATGATAGATGTATAACGTTTTAGAATCAAAAACTTTAATTCATACCTATAAATTTAATTCCCTTATATTTTAAATACTCAGAAATAATGAATTCACAAACTGGATTAAATAATTTCTATACATTTGTCTTAGTCGGGGAAAATAATGGTATACAGAAGTCCGTCCAAGCTTCTGATATGTCCGTCTGTTTACTGTAGCGAATGAATTCGTTACGGCGAACTTCTGAAGAAAAAAACCCCACATCTAGTCTGATATAGTAAAATACTCTGTCAGTTAGCCAGTGCCACCTTTCAAGTTTTTTTGGTATTTTCAATATTGTTGCTAATGAGAGATAGATGACAAAACATACTTCCTAACAAAAGCGGTGTGAAAGGTTTTTTCAAACAATTATCCATTCCGACGGATGATGTTTCTGAAGGTTAATATTTTGCGGCAACAACATCATAAGATCTGATACAGCTACATGCATTTACTCTGTTGTATTACCAGATAATGAAGTATATGAATATGGTTGTTATTCTTGGAAATTTAAATGTAGGTTTCAAACGTCCAATTTTGATTTTTTTTTCAGAGAGTGCGCCATCAAGGAAAGTGTGTACTATGACGTCAGTTGCAATGATTTAAAGAAAAACAACTCTTTTCCTCATAACGAACGAGAAAAAAAAGCATGAAAATTACTGATAACTTATTGAAAGGTCGGTGATATACACTTTTTTTGCTTTATTTTGAAGAGTACACATGGCTCTTTCCTTCTTGAATTTTATGTGGAAGTTTTTTAATACTGGAAACGGTTTTTATTTTTACGTTATATTTTTGGCAGGAATCAAATAAATAATATTTTTAAAGATAAAAAAAAATGAGACATAAACTCTTGAACATGTATTTGAAGATAAAAATCTACTGTTTAATGTAAAACAAGAATTATGCCTGTAGGTTTAATATAAAGGAGTTTAGATGACAATCAAATATTATGTTAATATTTGGGAAAACACGAAACTGAGGATGCTATAGTAACAAAACTAAGTCTGTGACCCCAATTTATTTTCATTTTATTTTGTTCCTGAAATCATGAAATATCTAAACTCAACATCTTATGAAAAAATCACTGGTAGAAATGAATAGGCTGTTTGGTCTTTAAAGTGAAAACAATGTTCTCACGTTGTATCTTTAAAAGTACCAAAAGGACGATTAAGAACCATAAGACTTGGTAAAGAATCACTCTGATTCAAACAAAAAAATCTCTGAAAGTGATATTATCCAAATACTCAGTTTTTTATTGATAGCATATTTGTTACATTTTAAGAACTTGTTGGCATTCTAATGGGAACCAATTGTACCCCTCTTCTTGACGACTTATTTCTTAATTATTACGAGACTGACTGCATACAGGAACTTCTTAGGAAGAAAGCTAAGAATTTAGCACTATCGTTTAACTTTACTTTCTGCTATATAGATGCTGTTCTCTAACTAAATATTTCAAATTTGGTGACTATGTTGAACGAATCTATCCCATCGAACTAAATATAAAGGATACAAAAGGTGCAGTAACATCTGCCTCATTTTTGAACTAGCATATATAATTTGATAATTATGGTCTGCTGAAAACAAAACTTTAAGACAAAAGATGATTTCAGCTTCCCAATTGAACACTTTCTATTTCGTTGTTGCGACATTGCAGCAGCGCCTGCATCCTGAGTATATATCTCTTAATTGATACTATATTACCGGGCTTGTATGTCCTTGCATGACTTCCTTGATAAAGGGTTGCAGCTCACCAGGATGCTATTAAACCAAGATTACCAAATGGTGAAGTTTAAATCATCCCTTCGTAAAATTTACGAACGCCATCACGAGTTGGTTGACTGTTATAGAATAACCGTTTCAAAGAAGATATCGAATATGTTCCTTTTGTCGTAACTACAATCCCCTTTTTTCACAAATGTGACCGTCCAACTTAGACAATGTACCGTTTTTTTTTAATAACATGAGCAACACGACGGGTGCCACATGTGAAGCAGGATCTGCTTACCCTTTCCGAGCACCTGAGATCAAACCCATTTTTTGGTGAGGTTCGTGTTGCTATTTTTGTGCCCATTTTTCCTTTTTGTGTTTGTTTTATTCACACATCGTTGTCAATATAATTTGTGAGAAATAAATAAGAATAAAACACATACATTATTAAAAAAATGATAAATGGTGAGAGGTATAGATATGTAGATCGATAATGATTGCAGGTACATGTACATTTGTGCAAGGATAGATAATATTTATAAAGGTTGATGTTTATAATAATTTATAGTGGGAGTTTTTTTCCCATTTGCTTTTTCCCCGAAAAACGAGACTGTTAAAGTCGGGGTCCACTGACTTGCTTACCTGAGGAACCGAGGGTTGATGTAACAGGTGATTGTTAATAAAATATGGTTGATATTAACAAAAATAAAAAAAAAATAAAAAATATATAATGCGACTGTAATACAAGTGAAAGATTACTAGTTTGAAAACAAAGATTGATGCCCCATTTTGTACATAAGAAAATATATGTACCAAGTCAAGGATATGACAGTCGTTATCCATTCGTTTGACGTGTTTGGGATTTTTATTTAGCTTTTTGATTAGATATAGACTTTCCGTTTTGAATTTTTATCGGAGTTCAGTATTTTGTTAATTTTACATTTTTTTTGTTAGTTATCCATATTGTGTCATGTGTACTATTATTTGTCTGTTTGTCTTTTTTCTTTTTTCGCCATGGCGTTGTCAGTTTATTTTCGATCTATGAGTTTATATGTCCCACTAGTATCATTCGCCCCTCATATGAAAAACAAACTGATAACACAATGGCAAAAACTAAAAATCCGCATACCTTATTCCTTTGATTAGGATCTATATTTGATGTTTCGAGTAACAGTTGGACCATTTCGAGTTCTCCTCTTCTAGCAGCTTTGTTTAAAACAGTGTACCCATCCTGGAAAATGGAATTGAAATGTTCACAGTTCTTACCAATATTCTGTTTAAACGCAATATTTTATTTCAGTTTTGTAACATATAAAATTAACACAATAAATAGTAAATAAAAGTTTTGTGGATATCAAGTTTGATTGCCGATTAAAGTTTATTATTACCTCTCTGGAATATTCAATTGAATTTTTACTTGTAACAGCAACTGAGTCACACAATGTTGATGACTTTGTATACTTTGTGATTATTTAAATTCTATTTCTCTGCAGGTTAAAGATTATTTGTAAGGTTTCGTATATATAGAGATTAGGTTTGACGATTTTTTTAGGTCGACTAAGCAACGGTTGAAAATCCTGTTTAGTTGTACATTCAATACATTCCATACCTTATATATTCTTTTTGGATCTATTTTTGTTCTTGTTGATAATAATTTTACTATATTGAAATGTTCTTCTTCTACAGCTATGTCAAATGGAGTGTTCCCATCCTACAAAAGCATGTTACGATGTTCAGGGAACTAAATGAAAATGCAGAAAATATTTACAAATCTTATCTTAAAAATGTTGTAGGCAATAATGAAGTTTGATATTTCAATAGAAATAAGCAAATGACACAATTATTTCATTCACAATATATAGAACAAGATCATTTTCACTTCACATGTTTTAATGCATTGCATTTATTGTGAAACAGTACATTTGCATAAATCGAATTTTGTAACTTCTGTACACAAAACATAGTCATGGTGAGGTGTTTTCTCCTCTCGTCTGAATTAACAAAGATTGCAAGTTTCCCAACATAAGGGCGGTTGTTGGGTTTGTTTAATACAGCTCTCTCCATCAAAATTATATTTTTCTTCATGATGTGCTTATATCACTAAACGTGGTTTAAATATAAAAAAGAAGATGTGGTATGATTGCCAATGAGACAACTATCCACAAAAGACCAAAATAACACAGACATTTACAACTATATGTCACCGTACGGCCTTCAACAATGAGCAAAGCCCATACCGCATAGTCAGCTATAAAATTCCCCGATAAAACAATGTAAAACAATTCAAACGAGAAAACTAACGGCCTTATTTATGTAAAAAAAAATGAACGAAAAACAAATATGTAACACATAAACAAACGACAACCACTAATTACAAGCTCCTGACTTTGGACAGGCACATACATAAATAATGTGGCAGAGTTAAACATGTTAACAGGATCCCAACCCTCCCCCTACCCTGGGACAGTGGTATAACAGTACAACATAAGAACGAACTATAAAAATCGGTTGAAAAAGGCTTAACTCATCAGATGGACAAAAATACAAGTGGACGTGGCCGGGTACTTATACATCCCGACACAAAAAGACACAATGAACAGATCTGAGAGTACTCGCAGTTATCTGACAGCTAGTTCGAAGCCACTAACAAGTAATAAAAATCATGCATCTAAGACTAAACTATCAATCCGTACACATCCAACATCCAATGGATTTAGTGTAAAGACGTCATAAATAGACAGAGAAAAACATGACCTTGTGCTTTTAACCAACAATCCAAGGAACCAACAAAACCTTGTTAATACTCAACTTATGTCAGTTGTTATAATTACAGGCGATACTCAGCTCGAGGTGTAAAAAAAGGCAATACAAATAAAATATGATGTAACTTAATCGGTCAAAAGTATATAAAAGATAATAAAACACGTTACACTTTCTACGTCAGTTAATACCAGGTGGAGAGTAATTTCATTAGAATCGAATTACATCTTCTTATTCTAATATAGATCAGCACATGTGCATACTGTAACAACGTCTTTCTTTTGATACATAAGGCCGTGTTCACACCAAACGCCATGTACAGTAAACATTTTTACAAGTAGTTCAATGTAATGTACACTAAGCTTCACATTTAATTTGTTCACATCTATACACACTTATAAACTATATGTCATTTAAATGTTCATTACATAGCATCGAAATCATATTTATTGGACAACATTTCTAGCAGTTATGAAAGCCATTTTAATGATGTAAAGTACTAGATTACCAGGGGCGGCTCCATGCACTTAACTCAGGATAAAAAGGGGAGTTTTCGACCATATGTCCCTATTCAAATGCATTGATCGTCAAAAAAGGGAGTCCTAACCCCAAGACCCCCCCTCTGGATCCGCATCTGATAACGCAAAAAAAAAAACCACAACATTGCTGCAGTTTGCTTACAGACGAAGTTCAAGGATTGAAATGTTTATGATGTTTTAGTAATGCATCTGAATGAATCAATGATTGTGTTATGACCAGTGGCAAATATTTGTGTGATCGTCGATTCTGGAAGACATTTTCAAATGAGAGATGTGTTTGGCAACAAAGATGCTTTTAGTCTGCAAAAGGAGTTAAGGGAACTTCAAAAAGGACGGGGGGAGGAGGTGAATGTTATTATTTCTCCATAAAATATTCTGATTTTAAAATTTAATATAAATATATTCTGTTCAATGAGGTAAAACAATATTCTGAATCCAATTTTTTTCCAAACCTTATAGTGTTAAATTTTTAACAAAATAATTTGATTGATAGCGTTGAAAAAAAATTCTTTTAAGTTGAATGGTTGGTCCCTTATAAAGGTACTTAAAGTTTTTGCTTATAACAAAGCTATATATAGAGTTAAGACAAACAATTCGGTAAAAAACGATATTCATTAAAATTGTTATAAATATCAATTTTATTAAAAAAAAAGTTTCTTCTTTAAATATTAATGGTAAAATTCATGTTTTAAATTCCTTGTTTTGTGTACACTCAACTCACACAAGGCCTACATTGACTAACGACTGCATGTAGACAAAACACGTTTTAAACTACATGTACACTTTGAGTTTTATAAATGGCAACGTAGTTGTGTCTAGTTAACGTATGAATTAAACAAACACAACACCAAATTTAGCTCAATGGGAACACGACCTACGTGTTTATTTTTATTCCAACCGTACGTACATACGAGAATAAGGTGCAAAGTATATTGACACCATAGTTTTGTTCCCCTCTTCCATTTTCAGCAGCTATGTGTAAAACATTTTTTTTAAAATATGATAAAATCTTCATTTTGGCAAAGAGTTAGAAAATTCTAACACAGGACATACATTTCATCAAATCAAAACAGCTGAATAGCTTGTACCGTATTATGAATTCAGAAACAACACCAATAGACAGCAATAGGTTGAATGTGTTAAACATTACCAGATGAAAAAATTGATAAAAAAATGTAAATATTCTTATTCAAGCAGACGTTTACATTAAACGTTCTTGTTCAACGATAACTTGAACATAAATACAAACTCGATTACAAATTTTACCAGATAGAAGAAACTGAATATTTAAATATAGCCGATAAGAGCTTCACGAATGCCTGCACGAATGGACCTCTCAAAGTAATAAAACTTTGATATTTAAAACATAGTATGAATAATAAATTAAAATTAGAATGGAATTTGGAGACTTTATATAGTGATATTCAAACATGTGTTATGAATAATGGTTGGATATCTGATGTATTTAAAAAATACCAGTGGTATACGCCAACAATGTCCTTTATCTGCATTCTTATTTGTTTAATGTGTGGAAATTGTGGCTTCAAGATTAAGAAGCAATACTGATTTTAAAGGTATAAGAATCAAATTAGATTGCTAAAGTCATAGTATAAAAATTTCGCAACTAACAGACGATACTACTTTATTGTGTTGTTCTAATTATGACGTTCTTATTCAGGAAATTGAAATTAAACAGAAAAAAACAGAGGGGTTATGAGTTATGGAAAGCTTAAATCATGTGGATAAAATTAAGGGAATCAACTGGAGTAATGGACCAGTTAAAACTCTTGGCATATACTTCGGGCATTGTAGAGAAGAATGTGAAAAATAAAATGGGAAAATAAGATTGAAAAGATGAATAAATTATTTTGTAATTGGCAAAAAAGAAATCGTACTATTTTTGGAAAAAACTTGATAATCAAAACACTAAGTGTGCCCATTTTTACTTTTGTGGTATCTGCCTGCAAATTTCCAGAGAAATATTTAAAAGAAATAGAAAAAAGTTGTTTTAAATTTGCTTGACTGCTTTAAAAGCTATGTGGATAAAAAGATTAGTAAATGATTGTGAAGGAGGTTGGAAAATTATACCTCTGCCCTATTTTTATAATTTTGGGTCAAACTGGTTGTTTTTCTAACAAACAGTAGGGATAAGCCAGACGAAAGCATTGAACACATCTCAGATTTTTATAAAGATATCATTAAATGCTGGAAATTAACAGGTGGAGGTCTAACAAGAAAACCCGAAACATAAACAGATATAAAAAAACAAATATTATGGAACAAAAAAATAAATTTGAAAATAAAGCTATATTTTTAAAAATTGGATTAAAAGCGATCTTATTTATGTAAATGATATCATAGATGAAAAAGGCTGTATTTCTCATGACATCATTTTAAATAAACTAAAACATAAATCAAAATGGATAGCTGAAATTAAATTAGTAAAAAATCCAATACCAAAAGATTGGACAGCAATTTAAAGATTGAAAAATTCTGTAAAAAGTATTGTTAATATAAATAGAAACCAATTTATATTGGAAGGTTTACCTATAAAATTAGAAAAACTATCACATAACCTTTTTTTATAAGTCTCTGATAAATAAAAAAATTGAACCAGCTATAGGACCTAAAAAATGGCTGCGGATGTTTAATATAGATGATGTGTTATATTAAAGCAATTTAAATATTTTTTCATTCAGGTATTTAAAAAAAATAAACTTAAAATTTTTAGATGGAAATATCTACACCATATTCTACCTACAAAAAAAAACTTTTATGCAGGTGATAAATTGTAAACAATAAGTCTTGTAATTTTTGTACACAAGTAGAGGAATATGATCACTTCTTTATAATGTGTCCGTATTTAAAACTTTTTGGGAATAAAATAGATGAAGTTTTAAAGAACAGTAAAATAACTTTTAAGATAAAACCAAGACACTTGGTATTTGGAAATAAAACTTCTGACGAAGACTATTTTGACTTTAACTATTGTTGTTTTTTTTTTCAATTTACAAAGCCTAGTACATATTTGATAAACAAAAAATTCAAATGTTTTCTCAATTTTTATCAACGAGTTCAATAGCAGAGTATGTTTGAAAATTAAAAGTAATTTTTAGCAACTATTAGAAAACATATGAATAGTCATACTAAGTGATATTATTTAATATTTATTTGATGTACAAATGTAATATGCACTACCCTGAGTAATTAGTGGATTGTAACAGGGAACAAGCCAATATTTGAAATAAGGAATTAATTATGTTGTTAAAAAAAAAACTAAAAACCCAAAAGTATGCCGATAAGTGTAAATATAAAAAACCCAACATATCCATTAACAAAAGTTCTGAAAAAACTCATTTATTAATTATGATAAAGTAAAATATAAATCTTATGTTAACTTTGAACGCAAAACAATTAGAATGTGTATAAGCTATTTACAGCATATTTTCAACCGGACAATAGGGTGTTCTGCTACTTGGACTCTGGCGGTTTATGTTAAAGATGATTTAAAGTTAAAACAATGTTCTCAAGTTTTATCTTCAAAAGTAACAAAGAGACGATCAATACGATTTTTAAAGAATAACTCAAGTTAGAAAAAAAGTTCTCTGAAACTGACATTATCCAGATGCTTGATTTCGTGATTGATAAAATATATCTTTTTCAACAGACTGTCGGCATACCAATTGGAACCAATTGTGTCCCTCTTCTTGCCGACTTTTTTTTATTATCACGAGGCTGACTTCACACAAGAACTTGTAAGATAAGAAGATAACGATATTCCACTCCGCTATACAGATGATGTTCTCTCACTAAATTAATCAGAATTTGGTGACTATGTTGAACTAATCTATCCCATCGAACTAGAGATAAAGAATACAACAGATACACATAAGTCAGTCTCACATCTAGAAATTGAGGGTCGGTTGAAAACAAAACCTTACGACAACAAAGATGATTTTAGCGTTGCAATTGTGAACTTTTCAATTCTATTTCAATCAACTCATTTTAAATACCAGGATTTAAATTTTATATATACGCCAAACGCGCGTTTCGTCTACAAAGGACTCATCAGTGACGCTCGAATCCAAAAATGTTAAAAAGGCCAAATAAAATACGAAATTGATAGGCATTGAGGACCAAACATTCCTAAAAGTTTGGCCAAATACAGCTAATGTAATCTATTCCTGAGATAGAAAAGCCTTAGTATTTCAAAATTTCACAGTTTTGTTAACAGTTAATTTATTATTATTAACATACAAATGATAACTCATACCAACACAAAAGTGCTGACTACTGGGCTGGTGATACCCGCAGGGAAATGAATCTCCACCAGCAGTGGCATAGAGCCAGGGGTTGTAAATAAAATCATCATAGATACAAGGATTAAAATTTCATATATGCGCTAGACGCGCGTTTCGTGTACAAAAGACTCATCAGTGACGCTCGAATCCAAAAATGTTCAAAAGGCTAAATAAAGTACAAAGTTGAAGGGCATTGAGGACCAAAAATTCCTGCAGCGCCTGCATATACGGGGTATATACCCCGAATACATACGATATTCCCGGGATTGTATTTTCTATCATGATTTCCTTTATAGAGGGTTGCTTTTCACAAGGAAGCTATTAAAACAAGAAATCAAAATAGTGAAGTTCAAATCATCCATTCGTGCATTTTACGAACGCACAAGTGCTTCAGAAGGATAAAAAGAGCTTCATAATCAAGCACTTTTTACCTTTTGTTACACAATTACATGTAACTGTCATCTTTGTAATTGTAAGTACTTAAAAAGGTTGATCTCGAGAAGTTGATAAAGCTTTGATACAAAATATTTTGAGATTTTTAAAATGTTTACCTGAGACGATTTGATAAACATACCATATTACATAGTACAATCTGTCAAACCATTGAGATACCTTATACCCCATACCGCATACCTTATTCCTTTGATTGGCATCTACTTTTGATTTTTCGAGTAACAGTTGGACAATTTTGAGTTCTCCACTTTTAGCAGCTTTGTGTAAAACAGTGTTCCCACCCTGAAAATGGAATTGAAATGTTCACAGTTCTAACCAATCTTCTGTTAAAAAGCAATATCTTATTTTAGGTATGTAACAAATTAAATAAATGCAATAAATAGTTAGTTTGTAATATTTAAGTGTTGTTTATAATCTAATTTGTCAATAATTCGTTGATATCAAGTTTACTTGCAGAATGAAGTTGATTCCACCTCTCTCGAATATTCAATTAAAGCTTTGCTTGTTTTCATAAAACCACCATTGACCAACAGCAACTGAGGCACACAATGTTGATGAAAATGAATACATTGTTGTTTTGTAAGTCTATTTCTCTGCAGGTTTAACGTGTGTTTGTAAGGTTGGCTACATATAGAAATTAGGGCTGACAATTGTTTAGTTCGACTAAGCAACGGTTGAAAATCCTCTTAAGTAGTACATTCCATACCTTATATACTCGTTTCGGATCTATAGATGTTCTTTTTAATAAAAATAATACTATTTTGAAATGGTCTTCTTCTGCAGCTATGTCAAATGGAGTGTTCCCATCCTAAAAAAAATGTTAATATGTTCAAGGTACTAAAAGAATTCGAAAATGAGAACAATATGTACGAATCATATCTTAAAATATTTGTAGGCAATAATTAATTATACAATATTAATAAAAATAAGTCAAATGAGAACATAATTTAATTCGGATATAAAGAAGAATCATTTTGATAAATGGAGTCTTATTCAATCTGTTTTGTTTCATGCATTCAAAAGTAAAAATGAAGATAAACCGGAGGAAGTAATTAAGTGAGCTCACCCATTCTACAAAAAAAGACTGGTAATATTCATATAAACATACGAAGGTAAAACATGCCATTATTCAACAATTCCCTAACTTGGCTTGGGATTTTACATTTTGTATTACATTGCATTTATTTGGTGAGGTGTTTCCCCTCTCGTCTAAATTGACATCGATTGCCAGTTTCCAATCTAAATTTCTGTTGTTTTCTCTCTATAAAACTGGTCGCAATAATGTAGCTATTGTCCTTAAGCGTGGTATTCAACATTTTATTCACCAACAAACCAATTAACCAATAATACCTTTGTAAACACTCAATTTATGACAGTTGATATTATTAGGGACAGACTTCAAGACAAAGGTATCTTGGAAGGGGACAGAAATAAGTTAAGTTGTAACTTAACATGTAAAACGTATATAACAGAAACAAACAAATTGCCTGGTCTACGTCAGTTGATAACAGGTAGAAATTTATGCTATTGGGAATCATATCATCTCTTCTTATTTTGACATAGATCAGAGTATAAGTTTGCTTTAACCTCAAATTTTTGATACATAAGTATTTCTTCTTTTTTTTTTTAAACCTGAAGTTCACAGGAAATAAAGTGCATATTATATTGCTAACATTTTGTTTGGTTAAATCCAGTTCTCCTCATACATTTGCAGCAGCTATGTGTAAAACAATGCTGCAATCACAAAATACAAATGTTGCCATATCTAAAGTTCCTCCTCAAAAGCATTGAAGTGCACGAAAATAAATGAACAGATATACTTTCGTTATTCACATTTCCAATAAATGTAAATCCCACATCGAAATAGCTTAATATTATTTAATCAAAGAAATATTTTATTGAAGATATGCGTTGAAAAGTTTTATACATAGCTTAATCGCTCACTTATATGTCAGTCAAACTAGATTCCTTTGCTTTTTTATACAATGTATGAGTAAAACAGACAGATACAATAAGTATTTATGTAAAACATTGAGTAAAGCAGTCAACAATGTGTAATAATCTTAATCACTATAAAACAAACAAAGATGTCATGAAAACCCCTAAAATGTCCCAAAATCAATCAACGTCTTATGAATGTTTGTATTTACGTCAATTTGTTGAATCCGACACAGATTATGTTATTGCAAAACAACTAGAGTGAAAGTAAGTTTGAAATGATAGCACTGAAGAGTAAATCATGCAATAACAAACAAATGTTTGACCATAAAAAGCTTTTGCAAGTACTATAAAACCAGTATGCAAGTGACGGGATAAGAGTAAAGTTATTTAAGTTTGAGTTAAACAATGTCACAAACAAACATTTCCAAAAAGAAAGAAAAGAAACAAAACATGAAAGACGATGTCGAAACGCATCACTAACCAATTTGGTATTTGATATGCGGAACATATAAATAAATGTTAACAATTTACTTTAATAAATTGAGACTTCGATGGATAGTGTCTCATTGGCACGCATACCTCATCTTTCTGTATCTATATGGTGTAAGTTTGCTTGATAGGATTTAGTTTTGAGATATTATTAACCAGTGGTGTTCAAGTGTTGCATTAAGGAAAAAGTAGTAATACATATAAAAGTGTCAAGACTAACAGATTTAATTTCCCGAAAAAAAATGAAATGTTTCATCTATAGCTTTTACATTTAGGGTCAAATTATTTGCGTTCGTATGTCTTATTAACAATTGACCCTTTTCTAATTTTCATCTTCTATTTTCAATGATTTTGTGGGCATTATCACGCATACAGTAAGCACAATACTATCTAAACCTATACATTTTAAATATGAAGGTAAAAATTCATATTTACAAAATCGAATGAGCAACACTACCAGTCCAGGTCTTGCTATCAATTTGAAAGAAACACAATAATTCTTTATTAATTTTGTAATTAGAAATCTAGGAGATATAATTCAACACAGCAATATATCCTCGACCAGAATAATTTATAAAGTATTATCTATTACATGTATTATGCTGATTTGGATAAAATAATTACACATAATTAAATATTCACAAATTAAACATGCAATCCTGTCAAAGCACTGTTATTTTTCTTTTCTTTGTCGATTGTTAGCTTTCTCATTTAGACGGCTGTCTTCCCTCTTAGTCTGTTAATTTTAACAAACACGTTCTCATATGGAACTACAAGGTCCAATTTAACCAAACTTAGCCACAATCATCATTAGAGTATCTTGTTTGAAAACATCTGTCCCATTAATCCCTGATTGCCAAACAACATGGCCAACATGGCTATAAATGGAATATAGGGGTAAAATACAGTTTTTGGCTTAATATGTCTCTAAATCTAATGCATTTAGATCAAATCTGATGTTGGGGTTAAAAAGTTCATTAGGTTGAATCTAGATTTTCTAAATATTTGATTGTACATTTTCTTTTATTGACAGAACAGTCTTTCTGCCATTTTAACAAAATAATCATAAACTCACTGTTGGTACATGTATCTGAAATACAGAGCTTGTCCGTACTTAACCATGTTAACGTAGTTTCACTAAAATTAACTTATCATAAGGCATAACAAAAAACTTCCGATCTGGTTTATTTAGAACAAATTAGTTCTACCTAACCATTAGTTATTTTCTTTGCAAAATGTTGTGTTTTTGTCAACTTTTGCCATATGCATCTCAATGATATGCCCCTTCTACAAATTGCCTGAAACTCAACAGGCAATTTGTGGAATTTTGCCTCAAAATTTTAGTCATTTTACAAAATGGCTAGGTATTTTTAGTCATTTTGTATAATGCCTGTCAAGGTTAGGCATTTTCTAAATTGCCTGAAAATTCAGTCATTTCACAAAATGTCTAAATTTAGAAAATGCCTGTAACATATACATGATATAGTTGAATTGAAATCAAGCACTGTGCATGCATCAAACAAGATGGGAAGAAAATGTTAACATCTCTTTTATGCATAAAACGTTTTCTTGATCAAAAATAAATGAAAATTATTTGTTTGTTTTTATTGTGAATAAGATACTTGTGGTACTTGCACATCCTGTCATTGCGTTATTGTTTATAATATCCTCGTATTCTTGTCTTTCATTTTTGCTAATGGGCTTTGTCTATATGCCTTTTGGTTTTACCTCGTGTCTTTGTGCTATTGTAAAACACGTTTGTATTATTATTTTTGGGTTATGTGCTTTGTCTATAAATCTTTTTATATTTCTTTGATGCACATATGACGTGGCTCTATTCTATAGAAATTTTTTGTATTCCTGTCTGTAATTTGTGCTAATATGCTTGGTATATATTCCATTTTGTGCTTCTGTGTTACAAATTTGTTTGTTTATTTAGTGATTCGTATAACATGTATTATAACACACGTTGCTTGTTGTACCCCTTTGTTTGATTATTTACCTAGTATGTCTGTTTGTTTTGGTTAGCTATAAAACAAGGTCCTATGCACCATGTTCTAATGACTGTGCCAAGTCAGGAAGATGACAATTGTTATCCCTTCGTTTGATGTGTTTGAGCTTTTGATTTTTGCCGATTGATTAGGGACTTTCCGTCTGGAATTTTCCTCTGAGATCAATATTTTTGTGATTTTACGTTTTATTAACAACTTCTCAAAAAAAGGAAAAAACCCTTGTCAACATAGACCGAGTAATATTCAACACTGAATACAAAAACTTTAATACTGTTTAAAAAAATCCATCCTTTTTAGATGGTCAAACACACCAAATGATCATTTTGCTCAAAGAATGTTGGTATTGCTTGATTGAAGGTCTCCAAGATGCAATGATTACATCGGCAGATGATTCTGAAAATCCTCTATCAATAGGCGTTTTGCAGATACAATGTACACGATTAAAGGACTAGATTCACCAAGTACCAAAAATGGCCCTGTCCCAAAATATTATTTCATCGGTAGTCAATTGACTTTCTGCATGTTTGCTATATGAAAACAAGTTTCAAAACTCAATATTTCACTAATTCTGCATTTTTCGGGTAAAAATGCAGAAAATCCTAAAATATCACAGATTTCAGGAATTTACGTATTTTTTTGTTCTTATTCATCATTAAGGTTATTGATTATCAAAATCAACATTGTATAAGCCATTAGTCATTTACCAAGAAACAACATATATTTATATATATTTCTGGTTGATATTTTGGGTTAAAAAGACGAAAAATCAAGAAATATCGCAGATTTCTGGAAATATTGCTTTAATTCGTTGTTGATGATATTTCAGGTAAAACATATATTGAATTCGATGATTAAATATGTTATAATCATATTCTGACATAAATAGTTATTATTTTTTTTTCTGATTTCATGTTTTGGGTTAAAAAATGTAAAAAAATTCTCAAAAATCATAGATTTATGGATTTTAGATTTTTTTTTTGTTATGATTCATCTTTCAAGTAATAACTGATAGGAGTTGACTGTGTGTTAGTTACAAGTCATTCTCAGAAGAAAAAAAACATACATTTATTTATGTTTCGATTGATATTTTTGGGTCAAAAAGGCAAAAATTTTAAAAAAATACAGATTTCTGAAAATATTTTGTAATTTCAATCTTAATGATATTTTAGGTCTAATGGATATTGAAATAGATGATTAAATACGTTTAAATCATATTCTGAAATAAATTGTTATTCATTTTTTGTCTCTTATGATGTTTTTGGTTAAAAATGCCAATAATCATCAAATCACAGATTTCTGGAATTTACAAATATTTTTTGTTATGATTCATCTTTCAAATAACTGTTGATTAAATTTGACTGTGCTTTCTGTTAAAGTCCTATACCCAATAAAATTTTTATATATATGACTGATATTTTGGTTAAAAAAGGCAAAAATATTAACCAAAATCACAGATTTCTGGAAATATTTTATAATTTCGCTGTTAATGATATTTCAGGTCAAATAGAAATTGAATTCGATGATTA
Source organism: Mytilus galloprovincialis (assembly GCA_037788925.1). Classification (NCBI taxonomy): domain Eukaryota; kingdom Metazoa; phylum Mollusca; class Bivalvia; order Mytilida; family Mytilidae; genus Mytilus; species Mytilus galloprovincialis. The sequence goes on from CM075332.1 coordinate 21,140,999, forward strand.
AATATGTTGAAATCATATTCTGAAATAAATCATTATTTATTTTTGTTTTCTTGTGTATTTAGGGTTGAAAAATTGTCAAAAAATCCTCCAAAATCACTGATTTCTGGAATTTGTTTTTTTTTTCATTTTAGTTTATAGTAATTGCTGATAGACTTTGACTGAGTTTCAGCTACAAGTCATTCCCTCCCCCCCCCCCAAAAAAAAAATAAATAAATAATACAATAATTTATTTTTTTGATTGATATTTTGGTTTAAAAAGGCCACAAATGAAACAAAATCAGAGATTTCTGAAAATAGTTTATAACTTGAATGTTGATGACATTTCAGGTCAAATATGTATTGAGTTCAATGATTTAATATGTTTAAAATTATATTCTGAAATAAATCGTTATTTAGTTTTACTCTCTGGTGATATTTTGGGTTAACAATTGCATTTTTCTATATGCAGCATCGTTACTAAATCTTTGTGCTGTGCAGTTTAACCGGCTAATGAAAACACATTGGTATTAGCAAAGAAAATCAAGTCTGAGCAAGCCAAAAATAGACTTTTCAACTTTGTCACTAATAATTAGGTGTTTCCACTTTTTTGTGGAAAGATCTATTGTATTTGTTCTGATTATTATTAGGTCTTTCAGCTTTGCTTTGGAAAGACCTATTGTATTTGTTCTGATTATTAAGTCTTTCCACTTTTCTGTGGAAAGACTTATTGTATTTGTTCTGATTATTTTCAGGTCTTTCCACTTTTCTATGGAAAGACTTATTGTATGTGTTCTAATTATTATTAGGTCTTTCAACTTTGCTTTGGAAAGACCTATTATATTTGTTCTGATTCTTAAGTCTTTCCACTTTTCTGTGGAAAGACCCATTGTATTTGTTCGGATTAAAAGTTCTTTGCACTTTTCTGGGGAAAGACCTTTTGTATTTGTTCTTATTATAATCAGGTCTTTCCACTTTTCTGTGGAAAGGCCTATTGTATTTGTTCTGATTGTTATCAGGCTTTCCACTTTTCTGTGTCAAGACCTATTGTATTTGTTCAGATTATTTTTTTCTTTCTGCCGCCTAACTTCATTCTTGCGATAACATTATTGTTTCGCATTATGTCGCTTAGATATTTCCCATATGATATCGTATAGATCATGCACTTTTAAATTTCACCCTGGTATGACGAACCATTTTCTTTGTAAGAGTTATCTCCCCGAACACTTTTTTTCTAGTGACTACATCTCCTTAGTAACCGCAGAAGAAAGCGACAAATGTATTTCGTGAAATTGCTCGTTATATTCTTTGCATGATTTGTTCTATTTTACCGACGCGATTTAACACTCCATATGAGAGTTATTTCCCGTTATGCATTTAAAATTAGTAATATGCATTTCCAACCGGTAAACCAAAAGTAATCGGGACCGAGGGTCTTTTGATTTAAGGTCCTCGTTAAAAAAAATGAAAATTAGGTTAAGGTCAAAGGTCAATGTCATATTATAAATTTTGATTTTAGCTTATTTTCATTTATAAAACCGTATAACATGTAGAAAAATTATTTTTACTTTTAAATTGTTTGTTGCGACATGTCGTAACTTATAAATTTTGGTTGAAAGGGTGCGTAAACAATAAATGGGAGTTTTCGCCCATCTTATATTTAGAATTAAGTAAGGTAGCACTTGCAACCGCAAAGTGGAAAGGAATTAATATGAGTTGCAAAACTTGTTTCCCAATCCACTTTAAACAAATATGTTTAAACTAAGTAATTTATTTGAAACAAGGTTCATCTACAACCAGTAAATTGACGTTCAAATTTTGATCCCCAACATTCTAATGCAGCATCTGTTTCAATCCAAAAATATTTGTATGGATCTTATCATTTTTTCTGTATCTACAATGCCACTTTATTAATTCTAATCAATATTACGAGAATCGTCAATGTAATAAATATATATAATGCAATTTTTTAGACAAAATGTATAGACAGGTGAACTTAGTACAAACTCTTGGTAAAGAAGCAAATCCCAAACAAAAAATTTTAAATTCGTATAAATGTCCTTTCCACATTAAACGCAAATATTTCTTAAAATCATTATTGATACTTATACTTAAATATGCATCTGTGAGATTTATGATTGTTACTTAAACGTCCCTTTGAATTTCATCTAAAACACAGGATCAACGTGCTTAGTGGAAATATACGTTTGTAGATTGAATCAACAATCATGACGTTTTGAATTATTTGAAATTAGATCACATTCGAAGAAAGTCGTTGTGACTTAAGTTACCTATTAATGACTCTGGAAAAACACCTGGTCGCTCCTGCTTTATTATCAGTCTAATTTCATTTAACACTTTGAAATGTGTCCTTCCTCTCAAATGTGTCCATACTTCAAAAACGAGCTAAGTCGACGTCAGTGAATTATTGTTTTGGATGTTACATCGTGTATTTTCACTAGCGTTCAATCATGTCTTATGCCAAACGTCAAAACGTGTCCGTTTTCATTAAAGCAGATTCAGTTATCGTATCGTGATGGACAGACAAAAATATCAAGTGGGACCTCTATTCAATAAAGGCAACAGAAGTATACCGCTGTTCGAAATTTATAAATCGATTGAGAAAAAAAAAACAAATCCGTATTACAAACTAAACTGAGGGAAACGCATCAAACATAGGAGGAAAACTTCGACACAACAGACACACAACATTGAAATGTAACACATACAAAAACGAATTATAAAATAACAATGGCCATTTTCCTGACTTGGTACAGGACATTTTAAGAAAAAAAATGGTTGGTTGAAGCTGGTGTTGTCGCATGCCAAACCTCCCGTTTTTATGGCAATGTTAAATATAACATTAAAATAACATTATTACATGACAGGAATACAATACACATAAATGGGAAAACATAAAGGATAGCGAAACACACAAATAATAGCTAACAAAAGGTAACAGATTTAAAATTTAATACGTGTACGCCAGACGTGCGTTTCGTCCACGCAAGACTAACCAGTGACGCTCAGATGAAAAGAGTTCGAAAAAGTACAAAGTTGAAGAACTCAGAGGACAAAAAGATCCAAAACGTTGCGCCCAATACGACTAGGGTTTTCTGAGTGGGTTAAGAACATCCTTATTATTTAAAATTCATACTTTTGCAAACAGTAAATTTTATGAAAGAACTATATAATAGACATACATGATAAAACCGAAGTGGTGAATGACTACAGAATAAAAACCGATAAATTACATAAAGCAACCTAAACTAGCACATGAAAATACACATCCGAGTTAGTCAAAGCCATCAACGCAGTTACGTCACATTTGAATTTCTAAAGTGACGTCACATTTGAATTTCTGAAAAGATGTCACCAAAATAAGATAAAATTAGGATTATTCAGAATAATTGAAAATAACAATACTACATGTAGTTTAATATCAAATTGAGGTAGTAATTAAATAATAAATTGTATCATCTAGCTATGGCGGCGTTGCTATTGAATCTAACTGTAAACCAAATATATCGTATACATTTTGTTGATCCAAATTAAAATCTTATAAATGAACTGGATGATAAATTATCTTTATCATAACACACAAATACAACAGAACAAAAATAAAGATTTACAACTACAAACGTTAAGACATTTAAAAACAAGAATGTGTCCATAGTACACGGATGCCCCACTCCCACTATCATTTTCTATGTTCAGAGGACCTTGAAATTGGGGTCAAAACTTTAATTTGGAATAAAAATTAGAAAGATCATATCATAGGGAACATGTGTACTAAGTTTCAAGTTGATGTAACTTTAACTTCATCAAAAACTACCTTGAACAAAAACTTTAACCTGAACTTTGCACTATCATTTTATATGTTCAGTGGACCATGAAATTGGGGTCAAAACTATAATTTGGCATTAAAATCAGAAAGATCATATCATGGAGAACATGTGTATTAAGTTTCAAGTTGATTGGACTTCAGCTTCATCAGAAACTACCTCGACCAAAAACTTTAACCGGACGGACGAACGGGGCAACAGACCAGAAAACATAATGCCCCTCTACTATCGTAGGTGGGGCATACAAATCCGATGAGAATAACAAATATAACATCAAAATTAAATACATAAATTTGGGATAGAAAACTACCGTGTCATGTCTTAAAGCAATGCGAATTCACACTCAGCAAAACAGTCACAATCGGGAATGAGTCCCGTTCGGTAATTAAAAGATCAGACGACATAATGACAAAGAGTTAAACCTTCAAATCATTTTATGTTTTGTACACCAGATCCGGATCTAATTATTAATTTAAAACTAAACAGAAAATAATAAACTTGTGGTAAAGATATTATACCACAAACATGAGGTGGCAAAGATGTTATATCACAAACATAAGGTGTCAATTTGTTTTGTACACCAGATCCGGATTTCGACAATAAACGTCTCTTCAGTGATGTTAGGGATCGAAACAGTATTTGAAAGTCCATAATTTCTTACTAAATTTGGGATAGACTCTTGAATTTACAGTCAAAATAGGTTGAACGGATCATATAAACCGGAGAGAAAATATGATACAAGCCCCAACGAATAAGTCTAAATTGAAAACAACGTTCAAACCTATGGTTGCGTTGGATAAAAACCGCAATTTTTATACGTGTGCATGTAAAACAAATTTCGTTGTAGAAGGGTATAAATACTGCACAAACAACATTTTCCAAAAGACCAAGAGAGTAAAAAAGTATATTTTAACAAAACGGATTTGACTAACAAGTCGAACAACTGATGTTCTTAAACCCTGTTGACTGCCATTTTATTTCTATCACAAGATGTAACAAAATGAATCCTAATATTAATCAAATACTAAACAGAAAACAATAAACGTTTGGCAAAAATTTTATGCCACAAATATAAGTTGTCAATTTTTTTTGTACACCAGATCCGGATTTCGACTATATGTGTATGTATATGTAAAATGACTGAATAATAGCAAATGATCAATCTTACGGGGCGATGGATAATATAGTTATGATATAGTAGACTACAAAATATAATATATAACCAGTTTAAAAGTGTAAAACATTACTTAACATAACAATAAAATGAACAAATGTTAGATATTTCGGATAACAGATATCCTTCACCAGTAAGATCACTATGTAAAATCAATCATGTCGATCTATTATAATTATAAAACTATCCCAATCTTGAAATTCATAAAAAAAAGAGTTTAATTGAACATCAGAGACCTTGTCATTTAAACTGGTTCAATTTAAAAAAAATCTATAAAACTGCAAGTCCAGTACGGAAGCCGGAGTTACTGGAATAAACGCGATGGCAGGAAAATATGGTGTGTATTTGTTAAATTTAAAACAAGGTTAGTATAATTGGTAGAGTTTTATTTAATTTATGTGTGCTGTTCGAGAGAATACAGAAGGAAACAGAAGTAACGTTGTTTTATGATGGGATTTATTTTAAATCTGTACAATGTATCATATGTTAAGTTTTGTGAATTTGATTTGTTGTGTTAAATGTGTTTCAACAACAATATTGCGTCTTCATTTATGCACGATAACTTTTACATTTTATTCAAATACGAAGTGGCAGTACTGTACATCACATCATAATTAAACTCATCATCCAGGATTGAAGTTTTATATTTTCGCCAGAAGCGCGTTTCATTTACAAAAACTCGTCAGTGACACTCGAATAAAAAAATGTTAAAAAGGCCAAATAAAGTACGAAATTGAAGAGCATTGAGGAATGACTATTGTCTAGGTATTTGTTAATTGTTTTGTTTTTGTTGCTACATGGCGACTCCCCCTCTGATATTACGATTTTTTAGAAGATGTGTATTTATGACATCCGCCATATTGTGCTGACAATGATTTTGATACACAAATTTAACAAAATCTGACAATCTTTTTTAGAACTCAATTCATTACCTTATTCTCTCTATTTAGATCGATCTCTGTTCTTGCTAATAACAATTGAAGTATGTTCAGGTGTCCGCCTCTAACGGCTGAGTGTAAGAGAGTTTCACCATCCTGAAATAAAAAGGTTGCGCTGGTCATATTGTCATCAATTGGAATAAAATCAACCGCGTTTAAAAAGTTTGAGAACAAAGCATAGCATTCGTCAACTTATGGTAAAGGTTATTTATGAAATTAAAGACCGTTGTTTATAAATGACATTTCTCTTAAACATTTAAACGTAAAATCACAAAATTAATGAACTCCTAGGAAAATTAAAAAAGGAAAGTCCCTAATCAAATGGGAAAATCAATTTGCATTATAGGTGAATTACTTGTGTACATAGAAAATATTCAAGATGATGTGTGGTAGTATTCCATAAATGTGCAACTTTTTTAGCCGAATGTTCCATCTCTCCTTTTACTATTACTTCCGCCACCAACAAAAAAGTGGTGGCCATGACCATTAACAATATCTCCGAACCCCTGGCTTTAAACACCAACAAACAAATAATCAATCTGAATGACAGTTAGTTATCTAATATAAAAAAAAAGAAGATATGGTATAATTGCCAATGAGACAACTCCCCACAAGAGAATAAAATGACACAGAAATTAACAACAACAATTAGCAACAATGAACAAAGCCCATACCGCATATTCAGCTATGAAAGGCCCCAAAATGACAATGTAAAACAATTCAATTGAGAAAACGAACGGCTTTATTTATGTACAACAAATGAACAAAAAACAGTTATGTAACACATAAACAAACGAATTGTCATTGAATTACAGGCTCCTGACTTAGGACAGACATATACATACGGGGTTAAACATGTGAGCGGGATCCCAAACGTTCCCCTAACCTGGGCAGAGGTATTACAGTACAACATAAGAACAAACTATAAGTTGAAAAAGTCTTAACTCATCAGATAGACAAAAATACAAGTGGACGTGGCCGGGTCCTTGTTCATCCCAACAAAAACGACACTAGGTACAGATCTGAGAGTCTTCGCAGTTAACTGACAGCTAGTTTAAAGCCACTAGCAACCAATAAAAAAATCATGCTAAGACAAAACTATCTATCCGTACATATCCAAAATCCAGTGCATTTAGTTGAAAGACGTGATAAACAGTCAGGGAAAAACATGACCTTGTGCTATGCCAAGATGCAGGAATCGCAGATTGTAGGTTCATGAATGTATATATATATATATAACGTGCTCGTAATATTTAGTTTGCTTTTAATTAACTGATAACAGAATCAATATCTACACCAATAAAAACAATATTCATTGATCTTATTACAGTGTTTGATTGGTAACCTTTTAGAATAAGTTTAATAAAAGAAACGATAAGTTAACCAGGGTCATTCATAATTTTCCGGGCACGGTTAACAACATTTCCGTAAAAAGCGAGGATGTGCTATCTATTTGAAATAAGTTTTCGACAGGTACAACCAAAATTCAAAACCAGACCTTTGAATCTATGGAAAAATTTGGTAAAGGTTTTAAGTAATTTATGGTAACGAAATCCCTGGCTTAATAATTTACCAGTAATATATAGATTACGTTCGTTTAAATCTAAACCGTCACAGCAGACACGGGCATTGCAAACAAACTGTGAAATATAAACACCGTAAGATAGTGCGAAAGGAACATCAACATTTAAAAATAGAAAATTAACAACAGGGAACGAAAAATCCTTCCTTTTGTCTCAAATTTTAGTGTTGGGTTTCCCGTTTAAAACCGAAATATCTAAATCTAGGAAAGAACGGGTGCCACATGTGGAGCAGGATCTGCCTACCCTTCCGGAGCACCTGAGATCACCTCTAGTTTTGGGTGGGGGTCGTGTTGTTTGTTCGTTGGTTTTTTTGTGTTGTGTAATATGTACTTTTGTTTGTCTGTTTGTCCTTTTTATTATTAGCCATGGCGATGTCAGTTTATTGTCGATTTAAGAGTTTGACAGTCCCTCTGGTATCTTTCGTCCCTCTTTTGTTACCGTTTTAATTTGATTTGTTTAAAATAAGTTCCTTAGGGGTAAATGTTAGCAGTATATTTAGAAAATTCTTGATTATATAACAAACAAATATCATCATGATAAAGTTGAGTGTTGTTAAAATAGTAGGTTCGTTAGTGGCCGATTTTGGCCTCAAATTTCAGGTTCATTGAACCAAAAAAATTAGACACTTTTTTAACATTAAAGTGTCTATTTAAATCGATTTATCAGTTTATGTAAAAGATTTTAATTGATTTAATCATTAAAAACGCTCCGATTTAAGCTTAAATATGAAAAATCTATCAAATATGCCAAAAAATAATCAAATACAAAACGGAATGACCTGGAAATGTATTACTAACAAATTCAACATTTAAAATGAAGCTTACTCTAGTTTAAATCTTTAAATAAAAGTAAACTACAAAGTGTATTTAGATGTTGACATTACTATAAGTCAAACAGTCATTATTTGAAAAGCAGAATAAAAAAAAAAACAGAAATGCGTGGAAAATTTCAAAACGGAAAGTTCGTAATCAAATGGCAAAATCACATCAAGCAAATGGATAACAAGCGTCATATGCCTGACTTGCTGCAGGCATTTTCTTATGTAGCAAACGATGATTAAACCTGATTGTACAGCTAGCTAAACATCTCATTTGTATGACAGTCGCATAAAATATTATTGTATTGACAACGATGTGTGACGAAAACAAACAGACACAATATAGGTAAAAATGTTAACAAAAGGGGAATAACAGCAAAAATTGTGTTATAATCTTGATCAATCACAATAAAAACAAACAAATATGTAAGAAAGAAACAACAAAAGGCAAATAGGCAAAGCACACTAGCAAAAATGCAAGAAAACAATACACAAATTTACCATAGCACAATAACACAATGTCAGGGTGTATAAGTTCAGAGCCATGTCATATGTAACAAAAAGAAACACAATAAAGCATATAAAAAAGCACATTGACAAAAATGAAAGACAATAATACAAAAACTTACCATAGGACAATAATACAATCACGGGATGTAGAAATACAGAGCCATGTCAAATGGATATCTTAAAAAACCAGACTAAACAGTACAAGTAATATTCATCAAGACAAATAAAGAAAAAGATGTACCTGTAACACGTTCTTAAGATAATAAACAACAGTAGTTCCCGGAATCTTTAATTCAAGACCATCGTGTATCAGTTATGAAGTTGATACGGTATATTTTTTAACAATATTTTTGTGCCTACTTGTATATGAATAATAAGGCAATACATAAATTAGATGGTTTGTCAAATAACTTTATCTTATTCTATTGTTCTGAACAGATTGAATGTCTCTCGTTTTTAAGTATTAAACAGATGAAGCAAATTTAGTTATGATAGATATTATAACTGTGTAAAAATTGTTTTAGAATAGAAAAAATAAAGTTTAGACAGAAGAGGGGAGAAATATACCAGAGAAACAGTTAAAAAAAACCTGACAACGCCATGTTAAAAATGAAAAAAAAGACAAACAGACAAATAAGAGTACACAAAACACAACATAGCAACTAAAGACTGAACAACATGAACCCCACCAAAAACTGGGCTGATATCAGGTGCATCGGATGGGTAAGCAGAATCTGCTCCACATGTAGCACCCGTCGTGTTGCTCATGTCATTCAAACCCGATACTTGTCTAATTCGGTACAGTTAAGAGACTAAGGGACAAGTACTTAATGACCACCTGTGTAGAAGTTACTGTTATCTAAACAATACAAAATTATAATCCTGTAAAAATGTCAAGGGTTGTAGCCAGATAATCTTCATCAACAGAAACTGATATTTAACACATGTTTACAGACACTGAGTTATAAAATAATGAAATATAATCTAAACATCATAAGGAATGTACACATGAAAATGTTTTGTTTTTCATATCCAAGCAGTGCATTAGTCAGTCTTCTGCCATGTCATCAAATTTCTTCTGTTTATCTTTCCTGAAAAATAAATATAAAACATTTGAAAATATGAATTATTAATATAGAGAAAAATGATTTTGTTCTACAAGTCCTGATTTTTTAAAATTTTTTAATTGGCATTTCGCATCACTGATCAAAATTAATCTATTGCAGTTAAAAACTATGTGCATCTTAATTCGGGTTATTATGCTGTTAATTCCTGTGTTCTGTATTGTTTATTTTATTTTTTACCTAAACTAAAAACAATTCAATTAAAATCAAGGGTCTTAAACTATAACTATAGCAAATTTATACCATAAAAATAAAGCAATTAGTAACCCCTTTTTTGAAAATTTTCGCATTTTGAAAGGAAAAGGAATTATAGTTTATTATATTTGAATGTATACTGAAATTAGAGTTAAAACATAGTATGGTGATCAATAAACAATTACAATAATATACCTTAGAGTAGAATCTGTGGTCTACACTTTGACTTTCTCAGTTTAGTTGGTGTTCCTTAATTTGATCGAGGTCTCTTCTTGGCAGTCTTCATCAACGATTTAATGGCATCATCAGACAATTCTAGTATTTCCTTTGGATCACTTGCTTTAATATTTTTCCCAAAATATATCCTACATTTCCATCAGAATCTTTGACTAAACACCCCTTTTCTAGAAAGTTAGGGAGATTGGCATCATGCTTCCAAACTGTTGCAAGATATTGAAGTTGGCATTCAACCAAGTTAGCCATTTTTTTAAGAGCACACTCTGGTGGTATCCAGCTTTTGGGATTGCGCATCTCTTTTCCTGGTCTTTTTAGAGACATTTGTTGGACTTCTTGCATTTTCACCGACGTTTGGGTTGATATTAGAGGGACAGTACAATGTTTTCACAATATCCAATTAAATGGCTGTTTCAATTGATGCTGATGTAATTTAGCTTGTTGTCTCATCGTTTTTATACTTTGCAATAACTTGTAGATAATGCGAGTTTTCAAAGATGGTAGTTTTCTATTTCTCATGTGAAATTAAATGAAATTTTGGTATGAAATCATTTCCTCCCATTGCCAGAGAAAGTGCAATATTTTTTGTAAATTTTCCAAATCTTTTTTCCAAACGTGATATGATTTCAGTAATATTGTAAAGGTCCGGTTAAGCTTTCTGCAACAAAATGTAGACGGGTGTCTTGAATGAATCATCTTCATTTCTTGGCCAGTACTGTGATAGAGCAAACATATGTATTACTACACTTTCGATGTCGCCTGATGTCACTATGCTTATTACTGATTCTCCTTCCCTGACCAACTTCTGAACTTCCAAAGACCAATCAACTTGGGTCATTTTTGCCTCTCCTTTCTTCTGTTTGGTTTAATTTAGCTGCAGTTGTTTTTCAAAGCCAGATTCTTTTTGAAAGGTGCATCTTATTGGAATGCAATATTGTCCACACTCACAACCCCATGGCAATCGCATGTTCTTAGAATTGCTTCACTGTCAATATCTAATGTTATATTTTTGTACAATGGTAGTTTTGAAATATTTTTTGCTAGAAAACTGCTGATAATGTTTTTGCCCTTACTTGTTCCTCATATGCCTTATACTTGGAAAAAGTCGCATAGCCTTTCCTACAACAGCATTTGCTACATAAGCTAGGTAGTCTTTTCCTGATGATACCGAGGCTGGAAATTTAACTCCTGCAAATTCAAAGACGGCAATTTTTTATTTTTGCTGATATCAGGTTGAATATTTTTTATATCACTGCTTTAGAGGCCAAGACTACTCAGCTTCTCCTAAACATCCTGTAATTGGATATCATCAAATGTATACCAAAGGGTTTTTATCAATGCCTTTTTTATGCCTGTAGACTTTTGGAATACACTCTTAGAGCAGTCTGGTTTACCTAATGCCTGACAAGTGTTTATGTTAGAGATCATGCAATCAACTACATTTTTTTTTTTTACTTATGACAATCTCTTCTTCTCGTTTTCCTCTGCTTTTGATTTTGTATTATTTTCTTTATTGTTGAAATTCGAATTGTTGTCCCTTTTGATGATTTCAGTTTACTTTTGACTTCTTTAATGCAATCTACTGACGAAAGATCTGGATATTCTTCTTTCTTAAATCCAAAAAGCTCTTCTTGACAAACATACTTTTTTTATCAAATAATCACCTGCTGATATAAAAATATTTCTCAAGAATAGCATCAGGCAGACTAGAACTTTTTGGATCATAGATGTTTCGAACATCTCCAAATGTATGCAATGACAGAGCCCCATTCATATGAACAGTTTTGAAACAGGTACTACAAATTTCAGGTCTTTTTCTGATAGCTCAATCTGTAGCTTTTTGACTTCATTGCCCTCGCCTTGAAAACTTGATGCAGACTTAGCGCTAGTGTTGATGGACGCAAACCAATTTCTGTTTTTGAAATAGAAGAATCAGTCTGTTCTAGTCTGCTATCGATTTTGTGTGTTCTGCTTTCATAATCTTCACGATTGTTCTCAGAATCCTGTAACCTGCTTTCAAATTTACTGTTTTCTGACTGGTTTTCCCTATTCTTATTCAACAATCGTGAACGAACTCCCTCAACTCCAGAAAAATGAAAAAAAAAGACATTCTAGGTATAACAGACTTCATTGTAGACCTTGGTCTAAACCCTTTTGAGAGCATCTCTGTGATCTATTTCGTGGTGTTCATCAAGAGCTAGATTTACTTTGCTATATATCCTTGTGAGGCGTTGAAAATAAAGTCTCTTTTAATCTCTGGTGGAAAGTTCCTGCTGAGTAATGGGCATGTAGTAGCTCAACACAGAAGGATGCATATGATGTTGCCCCATTTAGAAATGAAAACGGCAAGCAAGATGTAACGACTGCTAAAAGAAGACTGTATCCATCTTTACCACCAACACGTTCTGCTACAGATATAGCCACAATTTCGTCACAGTGCTTTGCAATGTCAACATGTAAGCAGAAAACTGGATTTTTAATGCAGCCTTCCTCTATAATTTTTTTAGTGGTCCGCCCCATTTTTTTGCCAATGTGTCCATACAACCGATGGAGGTTGAAGTGAGAAAGCTTTATTGCTGCTTTTTTGTCAGTGTACAGTAAGGCTGCATCAATATTGCCAAACGTAATGATGCAGATAATCGTCTAATGTATCTAGTAGCTGAATCAATGTTGCTCATTGTTAACAATTTCGTCCATTCTTGTGTGTCCTCTTCATCTTTCATGTATTTAAGCAGATGTAGGATCCCTGCATTTTTATAGGCGCTGATAAGGTGTTTTTTTTTATTTTCTTAACTGAAGTACAGGAAACTCAGGTAAAAATTGTTGAAAATATTTGTTTTCCTTGATCAACTTGATCAGATCTTTTGCAATTTTTTGATCAGGAGCAAAAAGAATCCTATCTGATCGATTAACCCCAGGTTAGCGTCCAAGTTTTACAAGTACATCATACAGTATCTGTTTCAAATAAGTCAGATCGTCATCCCTTCCTGTAGCTTGTTCAGGATGCCTGCAGAGTAATGGACGGACTTTAAACTGTGTGATCTCGCATGAAATATATTTATTAGATTTTGTGATATCTCTGTCGATCTCTATTGAATCTGGTGGTACTAGAATTGAAACAGAAAGATCATCAGTGTCTGAGGGTAGATCTAAATCATCATAAAAAAATGTGGGTGTTTCTATATCATCTTCAATTGTTATATCTAACCTCTCGATTTCCTGTATTAAATTTACCTCAGACTCGATGGCGTCCTCTACATCTGAGTCGGATACTTCTTCAAGGTCTTATTCCTCAAAATCTATCATATTTTGCAGTAAATCCTGCCCATGCGGTTCTTCAATGGCAAATGACTGCATTGACTTGTTGAGTCTTTTTAGTCTTGGTCATTTATGTCACCAAAGTCGTGTTCATTTGTATCTGTTGTCTTCAAAATTGAAGATTGAAATAACAACTACGCTATTAGAATTTCTGAGTGTAAGGAGGATGCCCAATTCAGTTGACTTTTGAGCTTGTACATCATGCTACTCTCTTCATCCGTCATGTTAAGCAGGAGATGTAAATGTTCTTTTGATAGTGAACTGCTATTGAAGCAATTACAGTTCAAATCATTGTCGCAGTTATTTGAATGCCACAGTTTTGTGATGCCTGAATCTATTGGAAGATCTTTGAGTGTTATTGGTAATGTGCATATTTGAGATGTTCGATTTTCTCCTGGATCTGGATCCTCATGCGTATTCAATCGTACTAAATTTTCCATGAAAAGTATGGTATGACAATCTTTCATTGCAATTTTGTGCTCTTTTGGTTCCTTGTCTTCTGTAGACATGTATGTAAGAGGGTGCTTCTTTATATACGCATTGCAATAAACTTTGTCGGGATCTGCTTCTTTTTGCAACCATCCCTCTACTGCCTTTAAACGTTGACTTGTTCCACTGTGTGATGTTATGTCGAATACTGTCTTGACTGAGTAGTAATTTATAATAAGTTCTTCAGTGTTCATAAGCTGTAATGAGCCTGTGTAGTTTTATTCAAAATATTAAGTCCAGTCTCATGTAACTGAAAGAGCCTTGTAATTTTATTTACTAAATAATTTTCTATATTATGTGGGTCTGTTTTTCTCAGACGCTTGGAGTTGAAAAATGACGAAGTTAAGATCTCTTGCATTTGTAAAGGTACAGTAAGAAACCATTCTTGAAGCAACTGGAAATTTGTCCAATGCAAGTGTTTATAGATAAAGTCTTGTATATGTTGGTAACATTGAAAACAATAAATGCAATCATCTGTTCTAATCTCTAGAACTGGAAAGCATTCACCAGGTATCCCTTCTTTTGAAACAGATTCTACTGAATTTGAGAGTTTCCTAGTAAAATATTCATCACGTAAATGAAACCGATGACAGGAGCTGGTTTCACAGTTTTTACAGGAGTACCTTTGGAGTGTTCCAGGTAACAAAAATATTATCTCGGGAATATACAATGAATGTTGATTTTCAAATTCTCTTCTTATAATGCTACATATTTCATTATGATTCAAATTTCCTTTCTCAACAAATACATGCGTATAGGACTCCATACTCATGTTGACATACTGATGGCAAACAGTCTACAGTTGCTATAGAAAACTCATTTTCTGTTGGGACAAGGTCTTGTATGACCGTATTGATAAATTTATCTAGTCGGACATAACTATGATTAGTTCCATCATATTCAAAGTTTTCTTTCATCAGCTCATCGTATGCCTTCTTCCTATCGCAATTCAGGTTTATTTTTTTTAAACATGCTCCTAATAAATCTTTACAACCTCGTTTGGTCTTCTGTAAATTTTCCCAGTACATAAACTTAGATTGTAGAACATTTTCGTAATCAAGTGAAGTTTCATTGTTTTCCTGCCAATGATGCTCAAATAGGCAAATTTTCATCCACTGATGAAAATTCATGCTTTTGGTTTGTTTTCAGTGTATACAGATCATTTTCTTTTATGTCTTTTTGTAAAAGACATGGTTCAAAATTTTTCAAAAAGTTGCTCTTGGAAATTTCTTGATAAAGGGTGAACGTTGACTTATCTGAATTCACTTCATTTGGAGAAAGTAGTTTTTCAATAATTTCATCTAATGTTGTTCTAGAAACCTTATAATTTTTATAATTGTCACTGATTATACGGAGTAGAGATTCAAAGGGAATAAACAAACATCCATTATCTTCAATTATTGCATTTTTGGTTTTCAATTGCCTCTTTATGTTGATTTTTTTTCACATCAGAATCACCGTCATTTCTATTTTTTTGTCAGGAATTGAATTAAGTTGTCAAATTCTATCAAACGTTTCTTTTCAGATGAAATGAATACAAGTTCTCTCAATATGGCAACATTGGTCATTTTTTAAATCATGATTACCTACAAAATTAAATATCTTTTTGTTATTTGTGTTGATGGGTTGGTGTCTAATTTTCCTACACCATATTTTTTTCAGACGAAAATGGGAATATTGTTGAACTCTGGTGAATGTTAATTTCAAAGGCGGGTTTCAACAATGCAATTGAAGAATATGACCTTCCCGTTACTGCTTGAACTTGTTGGATAGCTGACATTGAAATTTACCCTACATTTATTTATTTTCAGAATCAGATCCCGATAATGATCCTAAATGGTAGCTGCAGTTCTACTGTATGGCAATTATAAATTTATAAACAATATATATAATATCGGTAATTATAAAGGATGTAAATAAAGGCAACAGTAGTATACCGCTGTTCAAAACTCATAAATCCATGGACAAAAAACTAAATCGGGGTAACAAACTAAAACCGAGGGAAACGCATTAAATATAATAGGAGAACAACGACATAACACTAAAAGGTAACACACACAGAAACGGACCGAGCATCAGACAAAATCCCACGAGAATAACAAATATAACATCAAAACCAAATACATGAATTTGGGAGAGACAAGTACCGTGGCACGTCTTATCGCAATGTGAATTTACAATAAAAACTGCCCAAATATTAGATTCTTTAAAAAAATGAGTTTTTGAATTGATTGTCTTATCGCTTTGTTTTATAACATAGTAAACATACTTTGACCTTTAATTATTCACTTTTTACACATTGTGATTTGAATGGAGAGTTGTGTCATTAACACTCATACCACATCTTATTATTTTTATAGATCTTATCCGCCAATGTGATTGTGAAAAATAGAAATATGGGCGCTCTTGGCCTTCAACGGTTTAAAATTTTTCAAACGGCAAGTAAAACCCATCCCACGCTCTCTGTACGTTAAGAACTCTTGTAATAACTCTATGAGGGGCCTTTTGTGGACTGTTGCAAGGTCAAATATATGCCCCTCAATATAACCTAATTTCCAAGTGGCAGTCATACTTTTCCCTATCGATATTCTGAAAGGCTTCCATTACAGGACATACCTTTTTTTATTTATCTAATCTCATCCTGAACATGCATGAACTATTTGTCACTGGACAATAAACAACCACCAGTCATTCAATCAATATATATCTTAAACAAATTCCAATACAATTATTAGTGCAGTTTTCGTTGTGGTTTTCTATGGATTAATTAAGCAATGTAACAAACAGTTTTTTTTATCTGGAGAAAATTATCCTACATGTCCTATTATTATTAATATATTTATACATATGATCAATTTTTTCACTTACCAATATGATATTGCATTTTCTTCTTCAAAACTGTTTCTTCTTTTTTTCTCTGTTTTTATTTTCAACAGGAAATTGATCTTTTGCGAATCATGTGTACAATTACATGCTTCTTATCATGATATGACCAGTTACATATGATGGTAATCATTATTAACTTTGACAGTTATTATATTACATACTAAGTGGATTATCAGCAGGAGAGATAGCAAGTTTCTCAATTTGAGCTGATTTTTTCCCATAGTCGCTAAACTGGGTATGTCACATTGAATTTCATGAAAATGGAAGGGGATTGTAGTTACAACGTAAGAAAAATATCCGATATCATCTGTGAAACGGTTATTCCATAACGGTCAACGAACTCATGATGGCGTCCGTAGAATTTACACAGGGATGATTTCAACTTCATCATTAGGAACTCTTGGTTTAAAAGCTTCCCTGTGAGCAGCAATCCTCTATCAAGGAAATCATGATAGGAAATACAAGCTCGGGAATATCGTATGACTTGGGAGATATATCCTTCGTATGGAGGCGCTGCTGGAATATTGTTACATAAAAATGGAAAGGTCTGAATTTTTAAATATTTAGTGAGAGAACATCATCTTAATAGCGAAAAGTAAGGTTGAAGGATATGTCTAACCTCTAGTTTTTTTATCCTGAGAAGTTCCTGTATGAAGTCAGCCTCATAATAATAGAAAAAAAATCGACAAGAAGAAGGGCATAATTGGTTTCCATTGGAATGCCGACGGTCTGTTGAAAAACACGTCCTCGCATTGTTACACATATGATGTCAATCAAGAAGTCAAGAGTCTTGATAATGTCAAGTTCACAGAACTTTTGGTTTGAATAAGTGTGATCCTTTACAAAGTAGAATTTGTCCCTCCTTAAGACAAGATACTTGTATCTTCGTTGGTCATTCTTTTTTATGAAACAAAGCATTACCAAGTCTTTCAATTTGTCTTTTAGTTTGGAATTTGGTATACTTGTTTTAAGTGTAGTAAAGTCAAACGTTTAAATACTATTGCAAGATGAAAGAGTCTTAGATTGGATGTCCTCTAAAGGTCCAATTGATTGATTTTGTATCATACTATTCAATCTCTGAAACAGTAGATTGATTACAGATCTTCAGAAGTACACAACAAAAAGATGACGGGGAAACGTATTAATAACCTATTTTATGTTTGAATCGTGGAACATGTTTAAAGAAATAGTAATGGTTGTAAAATTGTGATTAAGAAAAAGCCTAATACATTTAAATCTAAGATATATGTATTAATAAACAGTTCTTGAACAGGTGAGTTAGGCCGAGGAAGTAATACTTATTAAACTATTAAGATGAACAATAACAAAAGAGGGGTGAAAGATGCAAGAGGGACAGTCAAACTCATAAATAGACTGACAACGCCATGTCTAAAATATAACAACAAACAGACAAATAATAGTTCTTAAGACACAACATAGAAAACTAACGACTAAGCAACACGAACCTCGCCATATACTGGGGGTTATCTGAGGTGATTCTGTATGGAACGACGGAACTGTCTTATAGTGTAAATATTTAATGTGTGTTGTCACTTTGCCTATAAGTCCTGTCAGTTCTACTTTATGTTATGTAAATATGCCTTTATTTCCTGACACTGCATCTCTGTGTTATGTCAAATTAATTCATTGTTTGGTCAAACAATTGTATGATATGGCATTCATAATCTTTGTTGTGTTCAATAGGCATTACATTATACTGTAACTACTATATATTCTGTGAATACCATCAAACTTTATGATCAACCACCTTTACATTCTTTCAAATTTTCCCTATTTTGTGTATATTCATCCTTTAAGTAAGTTAGTAACTAATTGCGTCCTGTCACATATAAGATTGTTATGCCGAATGTTTTAAACGTATTGTTTTGATACATCTTTGTTCTATGAAAACATTAGGATGTCATAGTCTAACATAATAATTCATGGTATAGTTCATATGCGTTTTGCCGAACAATTAATACTCTCTGTAAGCATTCATTACGTCATGTGCAAATGCATTTTACATTCTGTTCAAACAACTAATACATTATGTGCAAACAACTCATAGGTATTGTGCCAACATCATTACGTTATGTGCAAACACTTATAACATTATGTGCCAATGCCTATTGCATTATATGCAAACACCTATTGAGTTATGTGAAAAACCTATTACGTTATGTATAACATGTATAACATGTATATACGTTATCTGCAAATACCTTTTACAGTATGTGCAAACAACTATTTCGTTATGTACAAATGCCTTTTACATTATGTATGTCCAAACATCTATTACATTATGTCCAAACATCCATTACGTTATGTGCAAACACCTATTCCGTTCTTGTAAACGCTTTTTTGACACAGATGAAAATAAAAACGCATCAATGATATACCCTTTGAAAATTAAGACAATTACAAGTTTGAGCTTTCTAAAAAGCTGTGGACGTCTTCGCTGTATCCTTATTTAAGGTAATACGTGTGCATCGTGCTGTTTGTTGATTTACTATAGGATATGTGGCATTTTCATATATTGAATGATATAAAAATGTTTAGTTTAAAGTGGAAATTATGTTGTTTACTCTAAGAGTGTGACGTTGCGCACGGTATTGGTGTTTCTTAGTGAACATGCGATAGATGGTGGGTTATTCTTATTTAAGTTCTTTTCATTTACAATAAATATTCATGTTCTGCATACAAATAAAAATGAAACAAAAGCAAAGAATCAATAACGTAGATGATTTTTTGGCTTTGTACAATATATATGTTCCTGGTACATTTTGATGCCAATAACGCCATTTTAAGGGTGTCCTGCTGTTACAATTTTGTTTTGTGCGCGTCTTTGAAAACCCAGTGCGGATTAATTGGTTAGTTGAATGTAAAATAATTTAACAACTGTATTTTATACTTTTAATTAAAACGGCGTTATGTACATTTTTTACTGTGAAAGAAAAAAATCGTCAGAAGAGTTGCGATAGGAAGAGAGAAAAAAATGTCCCAATAAGTTGCTGTTTTCCCTTTTATAAGATACAACGGATGAAAATGGATTTTAAAAATATCATGAAATTTAAACATGTTCTAACGAAGCTATTTGAAGTCATCATTTAGTAACTGCGGTCCTACTATTAAAACATCGTCAGTTTTCCCGTGTCCAATAAAATGTTCCGATGGACAAAATGACTCATAGAATAATTTGTAGGCTCTTTTTATAAACGAAATTCTTGAAAATCTCAACCCGTTAACACCTGTTATTTGATATGAATAGAAAATACATTTATTTTCCTTAAAAATAATATGATATGTACTTTTGTTTGAGCTGCAGATAGAAATTCGAAACAATCGAAGATGTCCAATGATATGTCCCCATAACCGTAACTTGACGTTCGCGTTATGATAACGCTCAATTGTATATGACTTTTCATGCATATTTGCATTGAACAATTTCATGAAATAATCTGATCTATTTAAAAAAAAACTAATATATTTCTGAAATATAGATTTGCATTGTATCAAAGATTAAGGATGTCGAATTATACAACTCGGATGCTTCATAAAACACGATAAAGACAAGCTACGGGGCAATAAAAACGACAACTTTACATATGATCACTCTCACTTTAAAAAAAGAGCAAAGATTAAAACTGGAAATGCAATCAAAAGTGAGTTCATCTTTTACATTAGCCCCCTTATAGCCAGATTACAAACGATTCCAAACGAAGCCATACACACACTCTATAATTTCTAGCGTTGCTATTAAAAGAATCGAAGCTAAGACTAAAAAATCTAATGAGAAAAAACACTCCTTAGTTATGAACATTCCAGTAAAATGTGCAATCTTTGTTTATCGCAGCAACTCATTTAGCATCTATAAAAGAGAAGATGTGTATGATTTCAAATGGGACAACGCTCCCCAAAAACCAATTGACCCAAAAATAAAATTACAGCTATAGGTCACCGTACGGCCTTCAACAATGAACAACGTATAGCTACGATTATTTGTTTATCTACTGATCTACTGTGAGTAGAACAATCTCTATAAAGTCATCTATACCTAGCAACATGTTTGTGAAAAAGAGAATTACTTCTAGAAATAATGTGGTCAAATTAAGTTCATTTTCTCGAATCTCCGATATAATTGCCTGTTACCTAGGAATGCAATGAGACTAGTATGCTAAACTTGACTTTTACATTTATATGAGAAAGGAAGAAAAAAATAGAATGAGAAGGTGTCCGACAAATATATTGGATTGCACACAGGCTCCTGTGTATTCATTTACAGACACTCCAAACTCTTTCGAACAAAAGACCCCATGCACTGGACCCCAAATCTTCCAAATTTCTTTATTTCCATATTATTTAAAAGTATATACTTTGTGGGAAGTGTATTTTTTTACATGAATTACCAATTTAAAAAAGAAAGAGAGACAAAACTCAAAATCTAATAGATAGGCTCAATTCAACCCGCTGTGCACATAAATTGAAAACTGTCTTTAGAGACCACTCAAAGGAAAACTAAATTGGATTTCATATGACTGGTTGTCTTTTACACGATCAATCTATATATGAAATGCACTACATAGGGACCTACAATTATTGGTCTCATAAGTTTTTGCTAAATGCCGGTGTTTTTTTTCAGCAGGTTTAAATGCATAGATTCCATATTGACATCATGTTGTCTTCTTTTCTCTCTCTCACTTAATCAATATCAAAAAGCCTGCTTCGTGGATCGGTGGTTGACTCAAAGCACTCCTGCTTCCTCAACCAATAAAATCTGACCAACACGATAATAAATTATTTATAGTATAAAAAGCGTTTGAAATGCTTTCCTGGTCCTGAGTTGTTCCTTTCAAAAACATTCATCTGTATATAATATATATAGCACTTACTTAAAAATACACATGTGGTTACACAAATATTAAATTTATAATATTTTTCAAAACAGGATTTCGGCATGCTGTTGATCTGTCAGATAGATATTGGTCTATGTAAACAGAGTTTTCCATTCTTTAAATTGCCAAATCCTTTAATTTCTATAGGCCATTGTATAGACCTCAACAATGAGTTAATATAAAAAAGAAGATGTGGTATGCTTGCCAATGAGACAGCTATCCACAAAAGACCAAAATGACACAGACATTAACAACTATAGGTCACCATACGGCCTTCAACAATCAGCAAAGCACCTACCGCATAGTCAGCTATAAAAGGCCCCGATAAGACAATGTATAACAATTCAAAGGAGAAAACTAACGGCCTTATTTATGTAAAAAAAAAATAAACGAAAACAAATATGTAAAACATAAACAAACGACAACTACTGAATTACAGGCTCCTGACATGGGACAGGCAAACACATAAATAATGTGCCGGGGTTAAACATGCTAGCGGGATCTCAACCCTCCCCCTAACCTGGAACAGTGGTATAACAGAACAACATAAGACCGAACTATACAAATCAGTTGAAAAAGGCTCAACTCATCAGATGAGTGGACGTGGCCGGGTACTTATACATCCCGACACAAAAAAAGACACAATGAACAGATATGAGAGTAGTCGCAGTTACCTGACAGCTAGTTCAAAGCCACTAACAACTAATAAAAAAATCATACATCTAAGACTAAACTATCAATCTGTACACATCCAACATCCAATGGATTTAGTGTAAAGACTTCATAAACAGCCAGAGAAAAACATGACCTTGTGCAATGCCAAGTTACAGGTATCGACAGATTGTAGATCAATAAATATGTATATGTATATTACATACTAGTAATATTTAGTTAGCTTTTAATTTACTGATAACAAAATCAATATTTATACCAATAAAACAATATTCAGTGATCTTATTACAGTGTTGAATAGGTTACCTTTTAGAATAAGTTTATTTAAAAGAGCGACAAGTTTACATGGATCATCTCTAAATTTCCGGGCACGGTTAACAACATTTCCGTTAAAATGAGGATGTGCTATCCCGTTTAAAATAGGTACGTTTCTACAGGTACAACCAAACTTCAAAACCAAATCTTTGTATCTATGGAAAAATTTAGTAAAGGTTCTAAGTAATTTATGGTAACGATATCCCTGGTTTAATAATTTACCAGTAATACATAGGTTGCGTTCGTTAAAATCAAAAACGTCACAACAGACACGGGCATAGCGAACAAGTTGTGAAATATAAACACCGTAAGATGGTGCCAAATGAACATCACCATCTAAAAATGGAAAATTAACAATAGGGAACGAAAATCGTCTCTTTCCGTTTAAAACCGAAATATCTAAATCCAGGAAAGGACAGTTATTACCGAATAAATTTGATTTATTTAAAGTAAGTTCCTTGGGGTAAATTTCAGCAGTATTTGAGACAATTCTTGATTATTTAACGAAACAATATCATCAAGATAACGGTAAGTGTTGTTGAATTTATCAATTAAATGCAACTTCGATGGGTCTTTACTGAGTTTAGTCATAAACAGTGATTCGTAACAGTACAAAAACAAGTCTGCTATTTAAGGGGCACAATTAGTGCCCATGGCGATACCTACAAACTGTCGATAAACTTTGTTGCCGAAACGTACATGAATATTATCAAGGAGAAAATTAACAGCTTCAATCATCTCATCACACCTCCAATAAGTATATCTAGCATATTTACCTTTCTCATTAGAGAAGAAGGCTTTAAATGAGTTGCAGCAAATATATCTACATTCAGCTTTACCAAACGACCATTTAATTAAATAGTAAAACTGTTATTTAATAAGATAGTGTGGAAGTGTAGTGTAAAGAGTAGAAAAATCAAAACTATTAACAGAATCAAAAGGACCATCAAAAGCACGTAATTTATTTAAAACATCCAAAGAATTTTTTACACTCCAAAAATGGCTTATAAGACTATGTTCATATATTTTATTACAATAGTTTATGATAAGCTCTTTAATAGTATTTAATGAACTAGTTAAGAGCACTGAACGATTAGTTGTAGAACACTTACTAGAGGCCGAGATGAAACGATATTTAAATGTTTTTTTGTGTAGTTTAGGTAGCCAATACATAGAAGGGACCTTCAAATGTTCAGAAGAAGCCTTAAGCTTTGATGTGGTTGTGATATGCTTGTTTACTATATGACTCTCTGTGGAGCGGATGGACTTGAATGTAGATGAATCTAAAATTTCATTCTTAAGAACGTCCGTTTAGTATTTACGGCATACCACCACCACCACATTGTTGGTTGCTTTGTCGGCCGGTACAAACACAAACCGCTTTAAAAGTATTTGAAGTTTATTTCTTATTCTGGAAATATGTGTATTATGTATTCTATTATTAATTTCTAAATTATTTTCAAAGTGTGATATTCTCTTATCTACCATATTCATACATTTAGTTAAATAAGAATCAAGAGGTTTTTTTATCAGATTTTTCCCTTTTACACCATTTTTCACAAAACGAGGAAAGAGCATTTTTGGTGACTTGACGACACTCTTTCCAATCTATTTTAGATGGAGGACAATATTTTGGTCCTTTTTGTAAAAAGTTTTTAACCTCTCTGTCCTGGGTGATATTGAGGTCACCTGTAATAACATGGCCATAGGGAACATATCTAAACTTCGACGATTCACAGTTTCAAGTTAAGGGAGTGTTACTATCTATATTTACGTCTGATGTAACCGAGGTATAAATAAAAATTAAACCTCTGCTGGTTTTTTTGTATGTGTATGAAATTATAGGTGGTTCTATATTATCTAAATAGGGAGGTATAAAGTTTTGAACGGTAGAGTTATTAAATATACTAAATAAGTTGATGAAATCAATACCTCTACTAATATATTTATTTTAAAAAAAATGACGTTGATGATCTTCAGGATTGTCGATACGCGGGAACAGCCTATGGTGGCAAAAAGCTGTAATTATACGAGAATATTCTTACAGTGGGCTGAAGAATGAGATGGTGTCACACTCATTGAAAATATCGTGAAATTTACCAAGGATATTTGACCCAGTTTACATAATAGTTGATGCATACCATTATTTTTAAATATAGATAGAAGATTATCAAGTGTATAATTTATACGATGTTTAACTCGTTGATTTCGATTGATACGTTTCCCATGAGACCTATTATTTCGTTGTTTTTTATCAATAATTTTCATGATATCAATAGAGGAAGTAGTAGATATGTTCCCTTGTTTAAGTATATTGTCATTTAAATCTAGGGGATAAGCTGTTTGAAGTCGTTTAATCAAAGACAGTTCCATAATTTTACGGGAATCTTCAAATTGTTGATGCGACTGCCCTTGTTGTTTCTGGACCGTTTCGAGCGGTTGAAATCTAATAAATTTAATGTTGTGGTTGTGTTAACCTAAATGTTGATAAATTATGCTTTTGAATTTATTAGGTTTTCGGAAGCGGTATAGATGTTCCTGTGTTCCTTTAATAAACTCCCGTCCTGTTTGTCCTACATATTGTATACAACACTTGGGCTTAGTCCATGTAACCAGATAAATGAGGCTTTGGGTTTTTCATGTTATGTCACAGGAAAAGGAAACTGAAAAAGCTCTCCCGTTCACTGTTGACCTTATAGTATTCTCAGAAGATAATCTGGAACAGGTTTGTCATTTTCTGGCATTGCAGGGAAAATTTGTGGATATCCACGTGCATTTGTATTGAATAATCCTGCTGCATCAGCATTGCCACATTTAACACAATTATAAAAATTGCTAAATTTAGATGGGGAATTTCTATTGACGGCGGTTGAATTAATATTTGGAATAAGGTTTTGTAAACCTATACAAAATTTGTAAATCCATTCATAAAATGAACCTTCGAAATTAATTGCCTGATAAAACAATCCTGATTCAAAAATAATAATCAATGAAAATATTTTCTTTAAAAGTAAAAAAAAAAGACCCTGACCAATCTTCCACAATTAAAAGTTGACAGAGGCAGCATAAGAGTATATGTCACAGTATTTCTTTTTCAAACTTGATAGATAAACAACTATCCATTCAAATCACAATTTGTAAAAGTAAACAATTATAGTTCTGAGTACGGCCTTCAACACGAAGACTAGACTCACATTGAACAGCAAGCTATAAAGGGCCCCCAAATTACTAGTGTAAAACAATTAAAACAGAAAAAACAACTGTTGATGCACATTTTTTTTCAAGTTTTCCGTTAGGGATGCCATAAAAAAAAATGCAATTTTAACACTATTCATACAATTGTAATTGTGGACTTATGCGAGTATTACAGTGTAAATGATCAGATAAATAATTTGAATTATAATACTAGACTAATAAAAATGCTACTGCATTTCTTAACGGAGATTATGAACAAACATAACAAACAAAATAAATATTGGTTTTGATCAACAAGAACAAACAATAGTTTTATCCTTGATTATTGTAGGAATACCTGTCCAAGGTATGAAAATAGATGATGTGACATATTTCAATGTACTATAATTAACATCTACCGGGTTATTTAAAAACATGATTTAATCAAATGCAAAAAAAACTCACTGGAAAATGGCCCTACCACTTTTTCCAAAATCCCAGTTAGTTTGTAAAAAGTGTCAAATGAGAGGGACGGGCCACCTGCTCCTCTCTTTTTCAGGACACCTACCTGTCTCAACATGCCTTGTCAGGGACGGAGAAAATGTAAGTCGAAGGAAGGCTATTCAGAATGATATGCACGACTTTTATGGGAAATGAACGACGATAAAATCTAGAACATATTGCAGGACTCCTTAGCTGCTACATGAATCGTGGGGAAGTCATTGCATTTGTAGTATTTAAACTGGTACACGTTTCTCGCTAGAACAGCCTACTGGGAGGGTTATAAAAAATCATTGTGATATCCGACACCCGTTAAATTTCTAGTTCGATGTTGAAGTCGGGAGAAACAATAAGAACTTTGAACTAGCTATTAGTACTGTGAGTACTCTCAGATCCGTACTTAGCGTTTGTTTTTTCGTTGGGACGTACAATTACCCTGCCACGTCCACTCTTTGATTTTGTTAGATGTATTTCTATGTGTATCGAGCCTTTTTCGACTAATTTTTATAGTTTGTTTTTATGTTGTACTGTTACACCACTGTCTCATGTAAAGGAGAGAGTTCGGCTCCCATTCAAATATTTAACCCCGCCATATGCTGTGTGTAACTAACTGTCCCAAGTCAGGAACCCGTAATTCAATGGTTGTCGTTTGTTGTGTTACTTATTTCTTCTTAGTTAATTTGTTGGTACATGCATTAGGCCGTTAGTTTTTTGGTTTCATTTGTTTTACATTTGTCATTTCGGCCTTTTAATACCTGACTGTGAGGTACGGGCTATGCTCATTTGTAAAGGCCGTACGTTGAAATATCGTGTTTAATTTTTGCGTCATGTGGTCTCTTGAGAAGATTTGATACATTGGCATTCATACCACATCCTCTTTCTTATATTATATTGTTTCTTTCGGTATCACTTTTTGGAAATTGAGTTGTGTCTGTATATTTATAAATATTTTAATTTAAAAGCATGGGTGTATAACAAACATTCTTAAAATAGGACAACATAATTATGTAGCATTTTTACGTCAATCAATATATAAAATTACTACATTTCCAAAACTTAATCAGCAACCCGATGCACACACATTGCCTTCAATAAGGACATATACAGCGCAATAGTCTGCAGCTTTTTAGCAAGCTCAAACTTGTAATTTTTGAAATGAATATCATTGATGCGTTTTGTTTTAATCTGTGTAAGAAAAGCGTTTACCAGAACGTATTATGTGTTTGTACATAACGTATTAGGTATTTGCACATAACGTTCACTGTAATAGGCGTTTGCACATAAAGTAATAGGTGTTTGCACATACTGTAATAGGTATTTGCACATTTGCAATGAATGCTTACATAGAGTATTAATTGTTCCGCAAAACGTATATCAACTATACCATGAAGTATTATGTTTTTCACTGGAGATTCACATGTAAAAACACATTATAAAGCCGTCAGACTATAACATCCTGAGGATTACAAAGAACGAAGATGTACCAAAACAAAACGTTTAAAACATTCGGTATAACAATCTTATTTGTGACAGGGCGCAATTAGATACTGACTTACCTAGAGGAAGAATAGACACAAAATAGGAAAAATTTGAAAGAATGTAAAGGTGGTTGATCATAAAGTTTGGAGGTATTCACAGAATATATAGTAGTTACGGTATAATGTAATGCCTATTGAACACAACAAATAGTATCAAAAGTACCAGGATTATAATTTAGTACGCCAGACGCGCGTTTCGTCTTCATAAGACTCAACAGTGACGCTCATATCAAAATATTTATAAAGCCAAACAAGTACAAAGTTGAAGAGCATTGAGGACCCAAAATTCTAAAATGTTGTGCCAAACACGACTAAGGTAATCTATGCCTGGGATAAAAAAATCCTTAGTTTTTCGAAAAATAAAAAGTTTTGTTAACAGAAAATTTATAAAAATGACAACATTATTGATATTCATGTCAACACCGGAGTGTTGACCACTGGGCTGGTGATACCCTTGGGGACGAAACGTCCACCAGCAGTGGCATCTACTTAGTGGTGTAAATAGTATCAAAAGTACCAGGATTATAATTTAGTACGCCAGACGCGCGTTTCGTCTTCATAAGACTCATCAGTGACGCTCATATCAAAATATTTATAAAGCCAAACAAGTACAAAGTTGAAGAGCATTGAGGACCCAAAATTCCAAAATGTTGTGCCAAACACGATTAAGGTAAACTATACCTTAGAAAAGAAAATCCTTAGTTTTTCGAAAAATAAAAAGTTTTGTGAACAGGAAATTTATAAAAATGACCACATTATTGATATTCATGTCAACACCGGAGTGTTGACTACTGGGCTATTGAACACAACAAAGACAAGCAATGCCATATCATACAATTGTTTGACCAAACAATTAATTTGTTTGACATCACACAGAGATGTAGTGTCAGGAAAAAAAGGTATATGCACATAACACAAAGAAGTAATGACAGGTCGTAAAGTCAAAGCGACAAAACACATATTTACACTATAAGACAGTTCCGGCGTTCGATAATCGACAGACTTACAGTTTGTATTTTCTTGAAACAATTGATATATTTTGTTTTCAAACATTTATTATTAGGATCAAACTTTGTGGTTATTTCTTTTTTTTTTCAATTTGAAAACAAGGTGTTCCAAATAAAATGATTTTGATCAGATTCGTACAATTTATTTGAATCGTGTTTGCTATTCAAGTGTGTATGGATGAAAATAACAGTATTTTTGTTTCAAATTTAAAAATCATAGCTATTTATATAATGATATTATTTTTTAAAGCCTATATCATAGTTTCAGTTTCCGTGGATTTGATTTGTTGCGTTAATGTTTTTTACAACAATATCACATCTTCATTTATGCGGGATAACTACCTTTATACTTTATTCAAATACGTAGTGGCTGTATACATGTACATGACATAATAAATGACTTTTGCCTTGGTATTTCTCATTTGTTTTGTTGCAATATGGCATTTCCCCTTCTGATATTACGCATTTGTCGAGATGTGTATTGATTGCATACGCCACATTGTGCTGATATGATTTGATGGACAATTTAACAAAGTTTGACAATCCTGTAAAGAACTTTATTTAGTACCTCATTGTCTCTATTTGTATCGATCTCTGGTCTTCTTAATATCAATTCAAGTAAGTTGAAGTCTCCGCCTCTAGCGGCTGATTGTAAGAAAGTCTCCCCAACCTGAAATAGAAAGGTTGCACTGGTCATATTATCATACGTTGGTAAACAATAAAATAATAATATTGAAATGATTTAAAAACAAATAATAGCACTCGCTATTTACAAAGTTACTTTATGAATCTAAGAGCAGTTTTTATAAATCACATTTCTCTTAAAACAGTAAATTTGCAATAAGTTGTGAACATAGAAAATATTCAGGATGATTTGTATTATAACCATATATAAATGGATACTCATTGCAAGTTATTTAGTCGAAAGTACGTACGTACGTTTACATTAAACGTTCTTGTTTAAGCAGAATCAGTGGGCCAATAAAAATGGTCAAAGGTTATAAACATATTTACTTCCTTAGTTTTATAATATTCACTGTTTACTTCTTAAGTAAACAAAGCAAAAGAAAACTTGAACTCAAATACAAACTCGATAATTTATATTAAAGCTTTATGAACGCCTGCACACATGGACTTCATAAAATAATAGAACTTTAGTATTTTAAACAAATTATGAACAATAAATGAAATTGAGAACGGAATTATGCCATTTCTGTTATGATTCTGACTTTTGTAGATGCATTATATGTTGCCTAATCAAGTCAGTGTATTGACCAGATCATTTTTAACTATTGTACAATCATGTAATAATCACCCGCTATGTAATATGTCTTTTATATTGTTTAGGTTAACATCGACTCAGTGTGCCGATGAGTACAAATGCAAAAAAAGAATACATATGCATTCACGAAATTTCTGAAATAACTCATTTTTAACCGGATGTACGGCGGGCGGGCGGGCGGGCGGGCGGGCGGGCGGGCGGGCGGCAATCAAATGTTGTCCGTTTATTAACCCATGAACCTTTCAACCAAAGCTTTTAAAATTTTAATATGTTGTTACTGATGACAAAATAGAGGTCAAGTTCAATAATGACGATTTTGACTTTTACCGTTCAGGAGTTATGTTTCTTGAAAGATTGTAAAATGGCGTTTCCATTCACGTTGTCGCATTTTCTCATGAACCATTCAATCTAAGCTTTTCAAATTTTACTATGTTGATACTGATGACAAAATGGAGGTCAAATTTGATATTAACGATTTTTACTTTCACCATTCATCAGTAATGGTTCTGGAGGTCAAATTTGATATTGACGATTTTCACTTTCACCATTCATCAGTAATGGTTCTTGTGATATTGCCAGGACACAAATAAATAT
Source organism: Mytilus galloprovincialis (assembly GCA_037788925.1). NCBI lineage: Eukaryota > Metazoa > Mollusca > Bivalvia > Mytilida > Mytilidae > Mytilus > Mytilus galloprovincialis. The sequence goes on from CM075332.1 coordinate 21,172,063, forward strand.
TAATAAATCCGGTTTGCTGTCGTTGTGACAGCCTCTTGTTATGAAGTAAAATGGAAATCCTATGTGAACTTTGTATGCTTAACAATTGAAATGTGTAATATTTATTAGAATAGCAAATTCCAACCTGACATTAGGATGCTATACTTCGTACACCCTGTGGGTTTATGTAAAAGATGATTTAAAGTTGAAAACAATGTTCTCCAGTTGTATCTTCAAAGATACGAAATAGACGATCAAAAACCATAAGTCTTTGAGCAGAATCGCTTTTTTTTCAGACGTGTTTTTCAAAAGACTGCCCGCATTTTAATGGGAACCAATTGTGTCCCTGTTCTTGCCCACTTGTTTTTTTTTATTATTACGAGGCTAACTTCATACAGAAACGCCTCAGGAAGTAAGATAAGAAGTAAGCAATATTGTTTAACTTTGCTTATGGCTATACAGATGAAGTTCTATCACTAAATAATTCAGAAGAAGTAGGGCCAATTTGCCGGGGATTTTTTGCACAGAAGGGCCAATTTCAAAAAGTGCCGACAGAATGAAATTTACTATAAAAACAAAAAATAAAGATGCTTTTTGATCAATATCTCGATTTACATATAGTATGATATGTGTTATCAATAGTTAATTTAACTCCAAAAAAAGATGAAAGTCCAATATCCGGATTTTTGGGTGTTTTTATGTGCAAAAAACAGGGATTCCCCCCCCCCCCCACCCCCCAGAAGGACATTTCAAACCAAAAAAAGTCATGTTTTTAATGACTGTTGTTACTCATACTACGTTTTCCCTCAAAAATGATATTGGTTTAGTGTGTCCTTATTACATAAAAACAACTTTTAAAGAAAAAATTGTAACATCGATAAATTGTACCGATATAGCTTCTTAATAAGAGTCATGATGATAAGCATCACCGTAGCTCCATCAGTAGAGCACAGAACAATAATTGAATTAATATTTAATACTATTGAATTTATTTGCATGGTGGAATGGAGACCAGCCCTTTGCGATCTTTTATTTCGATTGTATCAATTTTCGTCATATGTAGGAAAATAATACAGTACCGTACAAACACTTAACTCTTTGATTTTTCATTGTATTCGGTGTAGGCTTTTATAATTTTGAATGTATGAGCAGAATGGTAGATTAGAATGAGATTGAATATAAGTATATGGATATGATGTTGCTCCATAGAAATTGATAGATATATATGTAAATATGAGTATACGAAAGTTGATATTAATCAGATAATTATGTTCGTGACAAATATTTCACGCAATATAGCTAATTTTGCAAGTATGATTCTTTTTCAGAGAAAGGACAATAAATAATGAAAATGTTTTTATGTTTGTGTAATTGAAACTGTGATATGTATAATATGAATTGTGAATATAATAAAGATAAAAAAAGAGCACAGAACTACTAATAAATGGTGGTTTTGAAGAAAGGGTTCGAATCTCGCTCAGAATAATTGCATTTTTTGTGTTGTTATATTAAATGTTAAAGTTTCTTTCATATTTTTTCGCATGTTTGCTTAATTCATAGAGTCATCCTAGTTCATTTTTACTAGTATATCATTATACATGTATCAAAGAAAAAATAATGTATCGGTTATTGTGTGCAATCCTATGACTGTCCATACTCTTGAGTTACTTTCTATTCATGTGTTTACATTTATTACATATATTCAAGGGGCAACTGCCGTCAAACCGATGAAGGTGCCTGTACATAACCAATAACACGAGAATTAATTATATAGAAATGAAGCCTACATGTTGCGGGTGTAATATACACATAACTTAAAATATGGCCATTGTATACAAGTTTCAAAACAACAAAAAACAATTTTTCGAAACCTTTTTTGAACATGGTATTATATGTAACAAATGCAGCCAACAACAATGTTGTCGCCAAATCACAAACTGTATAGATACTAGTACTGAAAGTTTTACCACCGTCCCTACACCGGTACCTTAGTCATCAGAAAATAAAACAACACAACAGAACAAATCAGTTACACTACAAATCGTTATTGTAGGTAAAACATCAAGAAGCTGTTGCATCTGTATCACAACGAAGAGCCGATGTGTTTAAACAACAGAAAAGGCAATTTAACATGTGTTAGTAACACAGGGTGATCTCTGACCAACTGATGTAAGATGTTCTCCGGTTAAAATATATACATGTATTATCTTATCTTATCTTATAGACGATAAAACCTTAAAAGACCAGGACAAATACAGATATAAATATATTCAGAATGAGAAAATCACGATTTGAATGTGTTCGATATTATTTGGCTCCTTGACAAGTTACGTGGTATGGCACCTTGAATAAATGATGTTAATAATAAAATAAAATCAATATTAAAAAATCAACAGTTCATGCATACGGAATATATTAGGCGAGTGACTTCTTTCAAAAATACGCTTAGTTAACGACTTTAATGCACCCTTCTAACACACGGCTCTATTATATATCATTCGAAAGTTAGTAATCTTTACTTTATTTTTTTGCCCGGTCGTTACTTATTTTTTTTAAGTCGACATATTGCCATTCACTCGTAATAACAAATCGGTAATGACCATCGGTAATGACCATATAAAATGTGTTTATAATAGTTTTGACAAGTAAGTAAAATTAACTATGTGAAATTTCTAATTTTAATTCAGCTAATCGTGTTATTGTAATATAATAATAAAAAATAACAATATGATAGAGTCTTTTTAATGAACGGTCATACCGTATGAAGAGTATAGAAGTATTAAAAGTAAAAAGTAAACTGTAACAGAGTTTTAATTACCCCGATCATACGCTTACAGTCAGACCATACGCGTATGGTCCAAATACTCATGTGGTCCCAAACATATATAGAACCAAATCGTTATCATGATTCATTTAACTACAATGATCTACAATTATAAAAACTTTTACTACTTGAAGAGTGACGAAAAATATCAAAAGGAAATCAAACTCATAATTGAAAACGAAATGACAAAGGCGGGCAAAAAAACGACAAGACAAGTAACAAGATACAAAACACTACATGTAAAACTACAGATAGAGTAACACAAACCACCCCAACATATTAGGGTTGACCATAGGGGCTCCCAAACGGTAAGCAGATCATGTTCTACATGTGACAACCGTCTTCTGGCTCATGTAATTCCTAACTCGGTGCCAAGCCTTATTCGGTAGGTGACATTCAAGGCAGAGATGACGGTATTTTTGTAAATCGATTGGAACTTATAAGTCGTCATCTGGCGAAACAGATATTTCATAATTGTCAACCAAGTGGTTGTGGAGTCCATAAAATGTTCAAAGGGATGATTTCAACTTTGCAATTGAAATCATGTACAAACCACCACTTTTCTTTAAATATCCTGTACCAAGTCAGGCATATGGTAGATGGTATGGAATAATCTGTTTCTTTGTATGTTGGCGATTGTTTTTGTAGCAGTTCAGTGTTTCTGTTATTCCGTTGTGTTCCTCTTATAGTTGATGCATTTCCCTCGGTTTTGGTTTGTGACCCGAATTTGTTTCAGTTATTATTAATTTATATAAAATCGATTGATGACTATTAAATAGCGGTATACTATAGTTGCCTTTATTTAATATCTTCATTGTGAGCAGTTACGCACTATCATAAAAATCGTGAAAGGTAAATGCAAGCTCTGAAATATTGTATCATATTGGAGATATATACTCCACAAGAAGATACCGTGAAATTGCGTTTCAATTTGGCAAGTATTTAAATAAAAAAGTTTTAATTAATTTTGCGGGCAGTACGTCGACTGAGCATGCAAAGACAAATTTAGGAAATACAAAACACTACATTTATACGTCATATCATAAATATTTTCGACTTGTTATTGTTTCAGAGGCTCAATGAAATCGATCTCCTCCTTTACCAGTATAGAAATGCCGGCGTTGCTATAATGTTGCTGCATAGAAATGAAAAATAAGTTTATAATTGGGTAGTAAGGAGTGCTTTATGGGTTGATTGATGCTGATCTCTTTTGTCGTAAAACTTGTTCTCAACCAACCCTTATCGTCGTAAGTGCATGCCTCTTACCTTCCTTTACTATCGCGTCTATCCCGGCAGCGACGATCGGGTCTTCACTGCTCCCATGATATGAAGTTTTCGATTTCAAGAACGTGATAGAGTAAACTATATGTACTGAGTCTTTTATTTTCAATTTGAATGTCCAACATTGCCATAAATTTGGCACTATTCAGTGAGATGACATCATCTATATAGTGGAAAGTGTCAAAATATTGGTAGCTTCTTTTCAGTCGTCATCAGAAGCCCTTGCATGAAGTCATCCTCTTATGAAAAATGAACTAGTCGTAAAAACTATTTAGGAAGTCTAGTTGTAACTAGAATCGTTGCGTATTAATAGATGTTTTTCTTACAAATTATTCTTATTTGTTTTAATGAATTAATGCATTTAAACAATGAACAACGCAATATAAGCAATCAAGACGTCAAGTTTTATAATGTGTTTACTGGTTTTTTAATTCTTTAAAAGGAGTAGGTCCAGTAGACCTCTTTTTGGCCCCAAAATATAGCAGCTTTACAAAATTGTTAAAATGTAAACTTTTAGTTATTTTGCAGACAGAAGAATGCTTCTGCTACATAAGTATGGGCTGTTATTGACAATACAATGAATATATATCGGGTACTACATTGTAGCACCAGTAAGTCATGCTAAATTACTGAAATCTTCACAATTCTAGCATTTTAGTTAAATTGTAAACAGTTGTCGTGTGAAACAAAAGCGGCCGCATTCGTGTTCATCCTTAATATTGAAATGTTAGTTGTATTTTATGATAATACATATCATATATAAAGATTGAGGATGAACACGGATGCGGCCACTTTCATTTTTGACAAAAACCATCTAAGTGACATTTTTCGGCATATTTGCTAGATTTTTCATATTTGAGTTTAAATCGGATCGTTTAAAATGACTAAATCACTTACAATATTTCACATAAACTAATTGAATCAAATGAAATAGACACATGAGACATTTTAGTGTTTAAAAAATCGTTAAAATCTTCCGTCAGATGAACCAAAAACGGTCTCTACCAGACCTACTCCTTTCAATTTTCATCAATTATTTGTTATTTATTTTTGTCCAAATTTTCAATTTCTTTTGTATGGTTCACATTAAATAAATAAAAGATCTTTTTACTACATCGATATTTATAATGAAGCTACAAATCACAAATAAGAAAAGTCAAAGACGTTGATTTCAGTCTTGTAGTTACAAGGCAGATTGCAATCTCTTAGTTTCGCTCCCTTCATTTCAAACATCTTATATTGACCACATACAATGTTTAAATAGGAAAATATGCTTAAAAGCTGTTTTTTCGCAGATGGCGGTATTTTGGGCAACTGTATGAGTTGTTATAATTTGCTGTTTGATGATAAAAAAGCATAATTTTAGGTAATGTATCATGTCAAAAAATTCTTTAATAGTTATTACAGGGTTTTACTTAGTTGTAAGTGATTAGCAGTTGCATCAATGTATGATTAAATTCACTCGCGTATATGCCTCCGAATTGATACGATATTCCCGGGATTGAATGTCCTAGCATGATTCCCGTGATAGAGGTTTGCTGTTCACAAGGTAGATATAATAAACCAAGAGTTCCGGTAGGGTGAAGTTGAAATCATCCCTTTGTCAATTTTACGGACTCCATCACGAATTGGTTGACCGTTATAAAATAAACGTTTCAAAGATGATATCGGATATGTGTCTTATGTCGTAACTACAATCCCCTTCCTTTTTCACGAATGTGACATATCGAGTTAGACTACCTACCGGGTTTGTGATAACATAAGCAACACGATGTCTGCCATATAGAGCGAGATCTGCTTACCCTTCCAAGCACCTGAGATCACCCCAAGTTTTTGTTGGATTTGCTGTTACTTCGTCTTGAGTTTTTCTATATTGTGTTTTGTGTACTATTATTTGTCTGTTTGTGTTTTCTAGCCATGGCGTTGTAAGTTTATTTTCGATCTTTGAGTTTGACTGTCCCTCTTGTATATTTGCCCCTTTTTTCGAAGACAAACTGATAACACAATGACATAAACTAAAGAACAGATACCGTTTATAAAACATTGATTAGAAATACGAGCGTTATTTTAAAACAGTGGATACGCACAAGTGCTTCAGAACTGTTTATAGATTTTCATAATTGAGCACTTTTCTTTATATTTTTTGTTACAAAATTCAATGTCACCTATGTAATTGTAAGTACTTAGAAAAGGTGGATCTGGAGAGGTTGATACACCTTTAAAACAAAAGATATTTGAGATGTTAATGTTTGTCTCAACCGGTTGGATAAACAAACCATATTACACAGTACAAGCTGAATACACATTGAGATACCTTCTACCCCATACCTTATTCCTTTGATTTAGATCTATATTTAATGTTTCGAATAATAGTTTGGCCATTTCGATTTCTCCATATCCTGCAGCTTTGTGTAAAACAGTGTTCCCATCCTGGAAAATTGAATGGAAATATTCACAGTTCTTACCAATATTCTGTTAAAATGCAATATCTTATTTCTGGTATGTAACAGATTAAAGTAGCACAATACAAATATTTTATAACTTCAACTTCCAAGTTTTAAAAAGCTGCAAATTTCTTTATAATGCGTGAAAATTTATAAATGTGGTAGTTATGGATAGCCAACAGATTACTCTTTCAATTTAATACAATGTTAGTATTATGCAACAATTATGTAACCAATTATTTTGTTAACTGTTTCTAAAATATTTTTGACCAAATTTCTACTTTCAACTGAAATTAGGTTCTACATAAATATTCCTAGAGTGTTGATTTTATTATATGTTGTTCTTGTGGCCATTATCTACAAAAGGTTGTCTCAGATTTCAGATAGAATGTATAGAACAAATTTTACACCTAATTGAACATTATCTTCTTTTATGTGGTTAGGATGTTTACACTAATTAGAATTTTATGAGAGAATGGAATACCATAGGAACAATTTAAGACATCATTTTGAAACCCATGATGTGTTGATTAGGATTTTGTTAAAATTTTCCGTATAGTTAAAGAGATGATAGACCTAAATTCATTCAAGCGAACTGACCAAGATTTTGCCACTAATTACATAATAATTGATTACATAATAATTGCATACTAACAGTATTGCATCCATGTAAAATAATAATCTTTTATCTATGTACATATATATATCTTTCATTATTTTGTATGCATTCATAAGAAAGTTACACCATTTTAAAGGTTAGTGATTGGAAGTATAAAAAAAATCTTTGTATTGTGCTACCTTAAATAAACGCAAGAAATAGTAAACAAAAGTTTGCAATATATATGTTATCTCTATAAGTTATGTTGTCAACAATTTATTGATATAAAGTTTGATTGCCGAATGAAGTTCATTCCACCTCTCTGAAATATTTAATTGAATTTTTACTGTCTTCATAAAACCACCATTGCCAAACAGCATCCGAGTCACACAATGTTGATGACTTTGAAATTTAAAGTTTATTTTTTGACTAGGTACATGCATTATAAACAGATTAAAGAAGTACAATTTATAGTTAAGAATAGTTTGTAATATATAAGTATTGTCTATAAGTTAAGTTTTGAACAATTTGTGGATATCAAGATTGATTGCCGGTTAAAGCTGATTCCACCTCTATCGAATATTCAATTGAATCTTTATTTTTCTTCATAAAATCACTATGCCCCCAGCAACTGAGTCGTACAATGTTGATGACTTTGTATACTTTGTGGTTATTGTAAGTCTATTTATCTGCAGGTTTAAAGTTTATGTGTAAGGTTTTCACATATATATAGAGACTGACGGTTGTAAAGATCGTCTAAGCAACGGTCGAAAATCCACTTTAGTTTTACATTCCATACCTTATATACTCTTTTTGGATCTATGTTTGTTCTTGTAAATAACAATTTTACTATTTTGAAATATCCCTCTTCTACAGCTATATCAAATGGAGTGTTTCCATCCTAAAACAAAATGTTACAATGTTCAGGGAACTAAAAGAAAATAAAGAAAAAATTTACATAATGTATCTTAAAAATGTTGCAGGTAATAATTAAGTTTGATATTTCAATAGAATTAGGCAAATGACACAATTATTTATTCATAATATATAGAATACGATCATTTTCACTTAACATGTTTTAATGCATTGCATTTATTTTGAAACAGTACATTTGCATAAATCGAACTTTGTAACTTCTGTACACAAAACATGGTCACGTGTGATATTTTTCTCTCTCCATTTCATTGACAAAGATTGCAAGTATCCCAACCTAAGGTCGGTGGTTGTGTTAGTTAAATCTAGCTCTCTCCACTTAATATACTTGTCTTCTTGGTGTGGATGATGTCACTAAACGTTGGTTAAAACATGTTATGAACCAACAATCCAAGAAACCTTGGTAACAATCATATTATGACAGTTGATATACGTACGGACGTACTTCAAGACAGTTGTTTCTGGGAAGGCAATACAAATAACATCATATGTAACTTAAGGAGCTCGCGGTTACAAACACTCCAGCAAAAAATTAAACATTTGTTTTTTTCATTACAATTTTGTTTTATAATACTATTAGTTATTACTTTATGGTATCGTACAAAAATCAATCAAAGAAATCGATTCGGTTTGGGCACAGATGACTTTTGAAATCTTTATATCATTAAAAAAGTTCCAAATTATCTCTCTTTGTTTGAAAAATGCCATTTTTTAGCATTAAAAGTAAAAACAAATTTAACTCATCGGTGACCTATATTGTTTTATTATTGTTTTCAAAGAAGCTGTACATAAACTAAATAATTGTAAAATTTAAGCGATTTCTGTAATTTAGTTTTTTTTTATTTCGATATTACCTCTATTTCCCCTACTAGTTCAACAGAAAAAAGGACATTAACAAAACTCTGTGCTCCTTTCGGAGGCAGATTGTAAGCTTAAAGAAACGGTGACCCCATTTGTTTATTTCATTTTTTATTAAGTATATGATAAAGTTCATTCATGAAAAAAAATTAGCGAAATCCTATATTAAAAAAATTGATTTATACCGCGAGCCCCCTTAAATTGTCAAAAGTATATAACAGAAACAAAGAAATTGCTTAATTTATGTCAGTATATACCAGGTGGAGAGTTATTTCATTTAGAATCATATCTTTTTATTTTAATATAAATCAGAATATGTACTAGTATATGCTATAACATCGATTTTCGTTTGACAATATATATTTCTTCTTTTTTCGAACCGTGCTTACATAAGGGAATAAAGTGCATGGTATATTGACACATTTTTTTGCTATATCCATTTTTCCTCTTCCGTTTTCAGCAGCTATATGTTAAACATTTTTTTTTAAAAGCACGGTAAAATCTTAATTTCGGCAAAGTATAAGAACATTCTATCTTAGACATACATTCCAGGGACTTATAAAATTGTAACAGCTGAAATAGCTTACAGTATTATGAATTCAGAAACAACACCAATAGAAAGAAATAGTTAAAATCTGTCGAACCTTACTATTTAAAATATTGATAAAATACAACTTTATATTCTTGTTTAATCAGACCTTTACTTATATATTCGTGTTCAAACAGAAGCAGTGGGCCACTTAAGCGGTGATATGTTATAAACATATTCAGTTCCTAAGTCATATATTATTCACTATTTACTTTGTTAAAAAAATAACGAAAGAGATAACTGGGACTAAAATTAAACCTCGATAATATATATTACCAGATAGAAGAAACTGGATAGTTAAAAAAAACGGTATTAGCTTTATGAAAACCTGCACACATGGACTTGATAAAATAATAGAACTTTAACATTTAAAACAAAGTGTTAATAATAAATGAAATTAAGAATGGAATTATGCCCTTTCTGTTATGATTCTGAATTTTGTAGATGCATTATATTTTGCCTGGTCAAGTCAGTGATTGACCAGATCGTCTATCAATATTCTCCTATTATGTATAAGTCACCCGCTATGTAATGTGTCTTTTATATTGTTCACAAAATAATGTTTCTTTCATACTTGTAACAAAGACACATTATGCCGATAAATACAAATGTTAAAAAAAAAATGCATTTACGAAAGTTCTAAAATAACTCATTTTAATAAAGTTTAAACAAAAGTCCCATGTGGACTTTGTATGCTTAACGATTGGAATGTGTAATAGTAACTAGAATAGTAAATGTCCATCCAGATATTAGGGTGTTATACTTCATGGAAACTGTGGATTTATGTTGAAGATGATTTCATGTTTAATATAATGTTCACAAGTTATATCCTCAAAGATACCAAAAAGGGACGACAAAAAGACCATAAGTCGAAGAAAAACTGAGAACAGAATAGCATAAACTAAAGAGAAGAGACCGTTATAAAACATTGCATAGAAACGTCGGACTGACCGAGCGACACGGACATTTTTCAAAAACAGCACAGTATATTAACCAATTTATTGTAATTAATTAGAAAAAGGTTGATCTCGAGAGGTTGATACAACTTTGATACAAACTATTTTGAGATTTTAATGTTTGCCTCAGACAATTTGATAAACAAACCATATTACATAGTGCAATCTCACAAACAATAGAGATACTTTATACCCCATACCTCATACCTTATTTCTTTGATTGGGATCTATATTTGATGTTTCGAGTAACAGTTGGACCATTTCAAGTTCTCCACTTTTTGAAGCTTCGTGTAAAACTGTGTTCCCATCCTGGAAAATGGAAATAAAATGTTCACAGTTGTTACAAATATAAATATCAAAAAGCAATATTTTATTTGAGGTATGTAACAGATTAAATAAACACAATAAATAGTAAACAAAAGTCTGTAATATATAAAATTTGTCTATAAGTTAAGTTTTCAACAATTTACGATAACAGTTTATTCCCCTGTCTCGTATATTCAATTGAATTTTTCTTTTTCTTCTAAAAACCACCTTTCCCAAACGGCAACTGAGTAACACAATGTTGATGACTTTGTATATTTTGTGGTTATTGTAAGTCTATTTCTCTGCAGGTTAAAATATTATTTGTAAGATTTGCACATATATAGAAAATAGGGCTGACAATTGTTTATGTCGACTAAGCAACGGTTGAAAATCCTCTTTAGTTGTACATTCCATACCTTGTATACTCGTTTTGGATCTATTTTTGTTCTTGCTAATAACAATTTTACTATTTTGAAATGTTCTTCTTCTATAGCTATGTTAAATGGAGTGTTCCCATCCTAAAAAAATAAATGCTAAGATGTTCAGGAAACTAAAAGAAAATGAAAAAAAATAATATATACGAATCGTATCTGAATAATGGTGTAGGCAATACGTAATTTCGATATTTCAATAAAATAAGGCAAATGACACGATAATTTAATTCACAATATATCAAAAGATAATGTTAAATTTACATGTTTTAATAAACTGCATTTTATTTGAAACAGTACATTTGCATCAATCTAATTTTGTAACACAAAACATGGACATGGTGAGGTGTTTTCCTCTCCCGTCTAAATTGACAAGGATTGCAAGTATCCCAACCTAAGGTCGGTGGATGTGTTAGCTTAATCTAGCTCTCTCCACTTAATATACTTGTCTCCTTGATGTGGCTAATATCACTAAACATGGTTTAAACCATTAATCCAAGGAACCTTGGTAACAATCATATTATGACAGTTGATAAACGTACGGGCGTACTGCACGACAGAGGTATCTGGGAAGGCAATACAAATAACATAAGATGTAAAAAGTATATAACAGGAACAAACAAATTGGCTTACTTACGTTGATAACAGGTGGACAGTTATTTCATTTTGAATCATATCTTTTGATTTTAATATAAATCAGAATATGTACTAATATATGCTATAACATCGATTTTCGTGTGATACATGTATCTTCTTTCTTCGAACCGTGCTTATATAAGGAAATAAGGTTAATAGTATATTGACACCATTTTCTTGTACTATCATTTCTGTAATGGCCAAGTTCTGTCTTATCATCTTGAGTATACCAATGTTTGTTATACAATGTTCTCCTAGTGTTATCACCCTTGTATTGATGACTTTTATTATTGCCTGTATTAATGAATTTGTAGTTGTAATTAGTACGTCCTCTATAGTTTGTACTGTAATCAGTCTGACTCACTCCCTTGTTCTCCGATTGCCTGTGTGGAAACATAGTTTTCCTTATATTTCCAGCAGGAACCCCAGTGCCTTGATATATAGACAAACAAATGGAGTCAGAGTATACATTTTCCATTACATCGCCTTTGTCAACTGTGAAATAGTTATTTTCACGTATAAGTAAAGTAGATGCTGTTGCTAATTTTGATTTTATCATTTTATTAAATGCTTGACTCTTTTTTTTTTAACAAGGTGTATATAGTTGGGATTACTCAAGAAAGCACAACAGTATTTGCTTTACCTAAAGCTTTGTATACCATTTCTTCATATCTGGGGAATATATCTTCTGCCGAATCATCTCTCGCTTTGATGTTATTAATTTCGACATGAATAATAATTGATTTTGCCGAAGAAATATTATCGAATGCTTTAATAACGTTTCTATTCTGTATGTTGTTTGATCTAGACCGGATTGCCCAGAGCCTGCTAACAATTTTTTAATGTATATCATGTGGCCAATAGAATCGTGATAAAAAAGATTATCAAGTTGTCCATTATTTAGATACGCACCATTTACTGCAGAGTTCAGTGTTTCTCTAGGGTATATTCCCATTATTGTTGTCATTGTGTGAATTACTTTTGTCTGTATCTAAATGTTGTTGGATGGGTGTCTGTCTCTCATCAGTTTTGGGAGACATTCTGTCAGAGCTGTTTTGGTGTTCAGTGTTAGATCAAGATTAGATTCTGAGTCTTCTTCTTTTTGATCATTGTTGAAGGAAGAGTTGTTATCTTGAGATATCCTTTTTGATTTTTTCCATGGCTCACCATCGATATTATACAGAAATGACTGAATTCTATCTTGATGGTTGTGAATTGTGTTGTCTTTGTCATTTGTCTTTAAATGTCATTTTCAAGTTGTCTCAATCATTTTGTATCTGTTCAAGTTTTAGGGAAAGTTTCTATTTCAATATTTAATTGATTTTTTTTCTTCTCTGATTACACTGATCTGATTTGAAGTTAATTTTTTGTGTTTTCAAGTTATTTTGAATACTTCTGTTGAATACTTCTTTTGGTTTCTATCTTGTATTTTAATAAGTTGTTGAACTTCTTTTCTTAATGAACTAATCATATCATCTTTTTCTTTTATTTGATTTTCAAATAGTTTTATTTTAGGTTGGAGTGTCTCAGATGGACCTTTTGATTTTTTGATTTTTCGAAGTTCCTGCAAAGTATCTGTGTGATTTGTTCCTAAAATGTCAATTGCGTTGGTCAGAGTTGAAGTGATTTTGACAAGAGATCCTTCAAAATTGTCTGTTTGTTGTTAATCATCAGGACTGCATTTGAATCAATCAGTTATGATAAATTTATATAATTTTCATCTTTATTTGTAGTATTTGTAACTGGACCAATGTTTCTCAATTTTATCTTTATTTTCAGTCTTTTGATTTTCATTATATTTCTCTGAATTTGTCATTGAACTGGTAAGAAAATTTTCTGGATTAGTTACTTCAGTCATCTCAGTATTGGTGTCATTTGTAATAACATTTATAAAGCTATCTCTTCCTTGTTTTTCTAGCTTACTAAATATTTTATGAGCGTCACTGATGAGTCTTATGTAGACGAAACGCGAGTCTGGCGTACTAAATTATAATCCTGGTACCTTTGATAACTATTTACTCTTTAAATTATCTACTAGTTGTTTACAGACTTCAAATATTGTATCGCAAAATGACTGCCAATCTTTACCTTTGATCAAAATGTTCCCAGTTGTAAGATATATGATGACTTTGTAAAGATAGTCATCATCAGAGTCTAAGCTACCTTTATTGGACACAACAAATTCAGTTTGTATAATTTTCTCATTTTTTGATTTCTTATCAATCCACACTACATCAAAACCTCCCTTGTTATATATAAAATTTCCGAGAGCGGATATTCTAGCATGAATTCTTGTATTTGATGTTTGCTGGCACAATTTCCGTTTTGTTTTTAGAACGGCTTATCAATATATTCGAAGAGGATTATCTTTCCGTTTGAAGATTTCTGACTGTTTTTATATGTTTCAGTTACATTATAAGACTTACCAAGGCTCTCTTTGTCTGTGTTTAGTTTAGATCGGGTTGTTTTGATAATCAAAACACTAAGTGTGCCCATTTTTACTTTTGTGGGATCTGCCTGTATAGTTCCAGAGAAATATTTAAAGAAATAGAAAAAAGTTGTTTTAAATTTGTTTGGGATAATAAACCAGATAAAGTAAAAAAGAAATTCAATTATTGGTCCATATGAAAAGGGGGGATTGGACATGATAGATATAAGGAGTTATTTCACTGCTTTAAAAGCTATTTGGGTAAAAAGATTAGTAAATGATTGTGAAGGAAGTTGGAAAATTATACCTCAGCACTATTTTTATAATTTTGGGTCAAATTGGTTAGTGTTTCAAACAAACAGTGGGGATAAGCCAGACGAAAGCATTGAATAGTTATCAAAGGTACCAGGATTATAATTTAGTACGCCAGACGCGCGTTTCGTCTACATAAGACTCATCAGTGACGCTCATATCAAATATTCATAAAGCCAATAACACATCCCAGATTTTTATAAAGATATCATTAAATGTTGGAAATTAACTGGTGGAGGACTAAAAAAAAACAGAAACATTTACAGACATAAGAAAACAAATATTATGGAACAATGGGATGAATTTATTAAATTTGAAAATAAAGCTATATTTTTTAAAAATTGGATTAAAAACGATCTTATTTATGTAAATGATATCATAGATGAAAAAGGCTGTATTTCTCAAGACATCATTTTAAATAAACTAAAAAATAAATCAAATTGGATAGCTGAAATTAATTTAGTAAAGAAATCAATACCGAAAGATTGGGTAGCAACTTTAAAATCGGAAAACTCTGTAAAAAGTATTGTTAATATAAAAAGAAACCAATTTATAATGGAAGGTTTACCTATAAAATTAGAATCAAATAAACTTTTATATAGGTCTCTGATAAATAAAAAATTTGAACCAGCTATTGGACCTAAAAAATGGCTGCGTATATTTAATATAGATGATGTGTTATATCAAAACAATTTAAATAATTTTTTATTCATATCTTTAAAGAAAATAAACTTAAAATGTTTAGATGGAAATTACTACAACATAATCTACCTACAAAGAAACTTTTATGCAGGTGGAAAATTGTAAACAATAGTTCTTGTAATTTTTGTACACAAGAAGAGGATTATGATCACTTCTTTATGTGATGTGTCCGTATTTAAAACTTTTTTGGATTAACATAGATGATGTTTTAAAGAACAGTAAAATAACGTTTAAGATAAAACTAAGACACTTGGTATTTGGATATAAAACTTCTGACGAAGAATACTTTGACTTTAACTATTTTTTAACAACTGTTGGTTTTTCAATTGCAAAACCAATTACATATCTTATCAAAAGACAAAAAATGTCAATGTTTTCTCAATTTTTCTCAATGAGTTCAACAGAAGAGTATGTTTACATATAAATCGTAATTTCTTAGCAACTATTAGAAAACATATGAATAGTCATACTAAATGATATTGTTTAATATATATTTGCTATACAAATGTAATATGTATTTTACAACTTTTCACTACCCTGAGTGATTATTGGATTGTAACAGGGAACATCAGGAGGAGCTTGGACTCTTGAAGGATATTGTAACATGCCAATATTTGAAATAAATATTTAATTATGTTGTTAAAAAAATCAAGGAAAGGGCAGTGGTCCTTGTTAGTATCAGCTTTACTTAAAGTTAGTTCAACAGGATAAATCTTAAGTGAACATAATGAAGTCGTCAATATTTAGAGCCGATATATTATCCAAATATTTAAAAGTACTATTAAATATTTGTATCAAATGATGTTTCGATGGGTTTTTGCTGATTTACGTCATAAATTGTAACCAGTAACAGTACAGATACAAGTCCGCAATAAGTGGTAACAGTTAGTCGCTATTGGAATTACGATAAAGCGAATACAAATGTTATATAATAAAATTTCAAGGGCAGTTATAGTACCAAAGCATGTCCAATTGACATAGTTCTTTTGTTTATTGATACTTAAAAATGACACGTAACAGTTCAAACCTATATATTCGCAATTGAACTTAGGTATGACATTTTTCTTAATAGGTACACAGCACAAAGTGGTAAAATCACCAATATTAGCATTAAATTCATCAGGTATTTCAAACGAATTGTTGACACTCCAAATGAAATTAATTCCACTATTTCCAAAGGCGTCATTTGAACAATTTATTATCAGGTTTTGATTGTACCAAGTGTATCAGTAAGTTGAATGTATTTACAACCAACGATGCGTGAACAAAACAGACATAATAGGTAAAATAGTCACAATGTGGGTTCAGTAGTCATCAATGTATCGCAATCTCAAAACAAACACATATTTAACAAAGAGGCCATAAAAGCATCTATAAAATTTAACAAGCACATTAATTCCTCCGCTTGTCTGACGTCAGAGAATGTCAGATAGGAAAAACAACATATTTTAAAAAAATCAAAATTTCACATTGGGAATGGAGGTATACAAACAGTTTAGAATAGCAATATTCCATTATATACTCAAGACTGCTATATGGAATTGGGTTGCAATCATTTAATAGTTTATGTAATTTATTAACAGGTAAAGAAAGAGCAGTGTCTGCTGCTCTAAAATTAGAAATAAGGTCCGAATATTTGTATTGTTGGTTCGAAATTTTCTTTGATTGTGATTTATTCTAAGCCCATGAAAATGGTTTTTACAAACAGATTTAGAAACTATATTCAAAATGTAAACATAGTCGGTTCGTGATATATCGTCCTAGTGACAATAGCAATATTTAACATATACAGCCATGTTCAGTTCTCCTTAAAGACATTTTGATTTTGATGACACAGTACAACACTGTCGTATTTCGAAATGTGAGACCAACGGCTGCAACACTTGTGCAATTTTAATTACAGATGTTGAATTCACTAGCAATTTGACCAAGAAGTCATATTTTACCAGAAGTTATGATGATCTGAATTGTAAATCGATAAATGTCGTCTACGGATTAGAGTGCAACCTTAGCTGATTGGTATACGTCGGTGAAACGAAAGGAAGGCTAAACAAACGTATGTGCGGTCATATATCAGACATTAACCTCAATGCTAACGACATTCTATACCAGCATTTCAATCAGCCCGATCATTCCATCGTTTCTATGACAGTTCGTATTATCGAAAAGATATACCATAGCTCTAACAATCCTAATCTTTCAACGACTCTCTGTAGACAAAAAGAAGACTACTCGATTAGACAATGGGGAACTGCGACACCTTATGGTTGCAATGACAAAATTGATGGTATAGGTATTCTATCTAGTCCTTCGTGTAACTCGGTGAATGTGATAAATATTTTCAACTTGACTCCTCGACGTAGACGCAGTCATGGACATCGTCATTATACATCACCTTCTCTCCATGATGTCTCTATTAATGACTTGCTGCCATTTATGCAAAAGCCGTTAGGTATTCATCACATTCGCACGAAACTTTATTCCTTACCCCTTTCAAAACTTCATTCTCTGTTCAATTTATGTTTGGAATCCACTGTTACAAACCCTCATTCAAACCAATACAAACTTGAAGCTATAATTTCGGTCGCAGACCTTTCAAGCTAGCCCGCATTGGAAAAAATGAAAAAGAGAAAAGATCTTTCCTTAATCTTTCCTTTGCCAACACAGGTCACGATGGCATCACCTTAGGCAATATCCTTCATCATTAATTAGTTCATCGAAAATACCTCCTTATTTCAAAGACCAGTCTGTACCAATCATTTCTTATACCTATATCAAACCTATTGAAACTATAATTTTCAATTACAAACACGTTTTGTAGGGTCTCGATATTGACGACTTCAAGTCTAAACCTCCTGATTGCACTTTTGCTAGTTCCCAATTCACGTATAATCCTGCTGGCCACGTTATTACCGGTGACCCCAACATTGTTAATAACACTTCTCTACGAAATGTGTTATCGAAAGGTCCGAAATATCGTGAGCCGAAATCCTCGAATTGGAAATACAACTTTAAAATTTTGATGGATTCAGTCGAGGATTTTGCCAGGCAATGGGCTAAGCGCGAGAAGGAAGACGAAGACACTTTTTCGAATGGATTAAGGCAGTGAGGTCGTTGATACAAATCAGAATTAAGAAACTGAATGGGTCCATCAATGCCCCTGCTACGTCAATCTTTAAAGACCCAAATGTTGCAAATCACCTATCCGACCTCCATGACAAATATGTTGTTAGCCCCGCAGATAAAGCCCCAAATAACATCGTTTTTGTGTGTAAAAGTCATTACATTAACTGCTTAATAAACGAATTAGTTATTGACAATTCACTTGGAAACTCAACATATACCCTCACGACACCTACCAAAGAGAAAATCCTGGATAATCATAGGTCTGTTCTAAGATCCTTTGGAATTTCAACCAAAGATGAAGAAATGGATCTTCCATCACTATTGGATACCTAAACTACATAAGTGTCCTTACAAACAACGGTATATTGCTGGGTCTTCCAAGTGCTCCACGAAACCTCTTTCTAAATTATTAACATCTATTATATCAGCAATCAAAGACGGGCTTCAAAGTTATTGTGAAACTGCCTATTCTAGAGGTGGCGTGATCAGATGTGGATACTTAAAAATTCCAAAGATCTTTTAGAGTACATACAATCTAACTCTCTTTCATCTTCTAACAGTATTAAAACATTTAACTTTTTTACTCTTTATACAAGTGTTCCACATTCCAAACTAAAAGACAACTTGAAAGAGTTGGTATTGATTTGCTTCAATAAAAAAAGAATGGCCAACGTAGATACAAGTATCTTGTCTTAGGGAGGGATAAATCCTACTTTGTAAAGGATCACTCTAATTCAGACAAAAATTTCTCTGAAACTGATATTATCAAGATGCTTGATTTTTTGATTGACAACGTAATTATTGCGTTCGGAGGACGTGTTTTTAAACAGGCTGTCGGCATTCCAATGTGTACAAATTGTGTCCTTTACTTGCCGACTTGTTTCTTTATTATTATGAGGCTGACTTCATGCAGAAACTTCTTAGGAAGAAAGATAAGAAGTTAGCAATATCCTTTAACTCTACTTTCCGTTATATAGATGATGTTCTTTTACTAAATAATTCAAAATTTGGTGACTATGTGGAACGCATCTATCCCAACAAAACAAAACTTTACGACAAAAGAGATGATTTCAGAAATCCAATTGTGAAATTTCCAAGTTGCAACATTCCAGCAGCACCTGCATACGGGGTATATATCTCCCAATTGATACGATATTCCCGTGCTTGCATTTCCTATATCATGATTTTCTTGATAGAGGGTTGCTGCTCACAAGGAAGCTATTAAACCAAGAGTTCCAAATGGTGAAGTTGAAATCATCCCTTCGTGAATTTTACGGACACCATCACGAGTTGGTTGACCGTTATGGAATAACCGTTTCACAAATGATATCGGATATGTTCCTTACGTCGTAACTACAATCCCCTTCCCTTTCATGAATGTGACCTACCGAATTAGACTATTTACCGGATTTGTTATCACATCAGCAACACAACGGGTGCCACATGTGGAGCAGGATCTGCTTACCTTTCCGGAGCACCTGAGATCACCCCTAGTTTTTGATGGGGTTCATGTTGTTTATTCTTTAGCTTTCTATGTTGTGTCATGTGTACTAATGTTTGTCTGTTTGTCTTTTTCATTTTGAGCCATGGCGTTGTCAGTTTGTTTTCGTTTTATGAGTTTGCCTGTCCCTTTGGTATCTTTCGTCCCTCTTTTACCAATTCCCTAATACTATCATTAAAACCGAGAGGATTGACTATCCCTTATTTAATGTAATTATTTTCCGAGATCGTACAAACTGTAATTAAGATTCACCAGGTTGCTTATTTTCTTCTTCTAAAGGTTGAACTGTTAAATAGTTAATATGATGATTGTGCTTCTTTATGTATTGATACATGATACTTTTGAATGTATTAGGTCTTTTAAAACGTTAAAGATGTTCTTGTGTGCGTTTAGATAAATAGCTTCACCTTCGCACAGAATACTACATCTAGGTTTGTTTCATGTGAGTCGATAAATAATATTGTTATTCATTACCTTATTTTCGGTATTTGGATCGATGTCTGTTTTTTCTAATAACAATTGAAGCATCTTGAGTTGTCCGCCTCTAACTGCTAGGTGTAAGAGAGTATCACCATCCTGAAATGCACTGGTCATATTATCATACGTTGGTATAAAAACAATCTCGTCAACCTTTCGCCCAGTTAATTTATGATTTAAAGAACATTTTCGAAAAAAACAATTTCTCTTAAAACAGTAAATTTGCATAAGGTGAATCACTGGTGAACATTGAAAATGCTCAGGACTGTGTTTGATAGCATGTCATATAAATGTACATAGCTGCAGGTTATTTAGCCGAAAATTAGTTCTCGCCGATTCCTACATCTTTCGCAGGCATCAACTACTGCCATCTATAATAAAAGCCGATATCACCGAACGTGACTTAATACACCAACAAACAAATTAACTAACTCTATCAAAGTAAGTGGTCTAATACTCCTACGATAACAAACAGTAACAGTGTGAGCAGACATCAAGACAGATTCTCAATGCAGACAGAAGAAATAAAATTGACGTAACGAATGCTGTCAAAGGAATATAGACGAAAACACATTAATTGCTAACATCTACGTCATTTCGGTACCTTTGGAAAGTTGTTTCGTTGGCAATCAACTCACATCTTCTTATTTTCATAATTATCCGAACATGTGTATAATTTAAATCATTTTTCTGTCGTTGAAGAACTTTTGTTCGTTTTTGAAACCTAAGTACATTCAGGACATTGTTCTATCAAATCGCGAATATTGATATTGATATCAAGTTTGATTGCTGTCTCCCGCTGTTTAGTAATCATACTACTCGATTCATCCATTCATTCCCTATCTTTTATATTCAAATCTTACGTTTTAAAAACAATTGGACTTATTCAAGTTGACCATGTCTATGTTGAGCAGCTATGTGTAAAGTTGTAGTCATTAAATATAATATAATGTGTTGACATTCCCACAGTGTCATCCCAAACGCGTTAAAATGCACGAACTTTAATGATGGACTGTCGATTTTAATATTTTAGGTGTATGTAGATAACACGGATAATTAGTTAATGTGTAAGTAAGATGTAAAGAGTAAAGTAGTGTTCGTCTTGAACTATGCAATGTTTTAGGGTAAATCATTTCAAAAACAAAACGGAATAATCGGGAAAAGTATAATTAACTACATGTTATTCGATATTCAAAATGGAGCTTACTTACGTTGAAATCTTACAATTTCTTTGTTAAAAAAATAACATCCCTAACCATATCGTATAAAGTAATTGTACAAAATTGTTAGTGATGTTATTGATTTACAAGCGAATTTTTCAGATTTAAAAAGTAATTTACTAAGTAAATGACTTGCTGCCATTTATGCAAAAGCCGTTAGGTATTCATCACATTCGCACGAAACTTTATTCCTTACCCCTTTCAAAACTTCATTCTCTGTTCAATTTATGTTTGGAATCCACTGTTACAAACCCTCATTCAAACCAATACAAACTTGAAGCTATAATTTCGGTCGCAGACCTTTCAAGCTAGCCCGCATTGGAAAAAATGAAAAAGAGAAAAGATCTTTCCTTAATCTTTCCATTGCCAACACAGGTCACGATGGCATCACCTTAGGCAATATCCTTCATCATTAATTAGTTCAATCAAAAATACCTCCTTATTTCAAAGACCAGTCTGTACCAATCATTTCTTATACCTATATCAAACCTATTGCAACTAAAATTTTCAATTACAAACACGTTTTGTAGGGTCTCGATATTGACGACTTCAAGTCTAAACCTCCTGATTGCACTTTTGCTAGTTCCCAATTCACATATAATCCTGCTGGCCACGTTATTACCGGTGACCCCAACATTGTTAATAACACTTCTCTACGAAATGTGTTATCGAAAGGTCCGAAATATCGTGAGCCTAAATCCTCGAATTGGAAATACAACTTTAAAATTTTGATGGATTCAGTCGAGGATTTTGCCAGGCAATGGGCTAAGCGCGAGAAGGAAGACGAAGACACTTTTTCGAATGGATTAAGGCAGTGAGGTCGTTGATACAAATCAGAATTAAGAAACTGAATGGGTCCATCAATGCCCCTGCTACGTCAATCTTTAAAGACCCAAATGTTGCAAATCACCTATCCGACCTCCATGACAAATATGTTGTTAGCCCCGCAGATAAAGCCCCAAATAACATCGTTTTTGTGTGTAAAAGTCATTACATTAACTGCTTAATAAACGAATTAGGTATTGACAATTCACTTGGAAACTCAACATATACCCTCACGACACCTACCAAAGAGAAAATCCTGGATAATCATAGGTCTGTTCTAAGATCCTTTGGAATTTCAACCAAAGATGAAGAAATGGATCTTCCATCACTATTGGATACCTAAACTACATAAGTGTCCTTACAAACAACGGTATATTGCTGGGTCTTCCAAGTGCTCCACGAAACCTCTTTCTAAATTATTAACATCTATTATATCAGCAATCAAAGACGGGCTTCAAAGTTATTGTGAAACTGCCTATTCTAGAGGTGGCGTGATCAGATGTGGATACTTAAAAATTCCAAAGATCTTTTAGAGTACATACAATCTAACTCTCTTTCATCTTCTAACAGTATTAAAACATATAACTTTTTACTCTTTATACAAGTATTCCACATTCCAAACTAAAAGACAACTTGAAAGAGTTGGTATTGATTTGCTTCAATAAAAAAAGAATGGCCAACGTAGATACAAGTATCTTGTCTTAGGGAGGGATAAATCCTACTTTGTAAAGGATCACTCTAATTCAGACAAAAATTTCTCTGAAACTGATATTATCAAGATGCTTGATTTCTTGATTGACAACTTAATTATTGCGTTCTGAGGACGTGTTTTTTAACAGGCTGTCGGCATTCCAATGTGAACAAATTGTGCTCTTTATTTGCAGACTTTTTTCTTTATTATTATGAGGCTAACTTCATGCAGAAACTTCTTAGGAAGAAAGATAAGAAGTTAGCAATATCCTTTAACTCTACTTTCCGCTATATATTTGATGTTCTTTCACTAAATAATTCAAAATTTGGTGACTATGTGGAACGCATCTATCCCATCGAACTACAGATAAAGGATACTACAGATACAGTTAAGTCGGCTTCATATCTTGACTTACATCTAGAAATTGACAATGAGGGTCGGTTGAAAACAAAACTTTACGACAAAAGAGATGATTTCAGAAATCCAATTGTGAAATTTCCAAGTTGCAACATTCCAGCAGCACCTGCATACGGGGTATATATCTCCCAATTGATACGATATTCCCGTGCTTGCATTTCCTATATCATGATTTTCTTGATAGAGGGTTGCTGCTCACAAGGAAGCTATTAAACCAAGAGTTCCAAATGGTGAAGTTGAAATCATCCCTTCGTGAATTTTACGGACGCCATCACGAGTTGGTTGACCGTTATGGAATAACCGTTTCACAAATGATATCGGATATGTTCCTTACGTCGTAACTACAATCCCCTTCCATTTCATGAATGTGACCTACCGAATTAGACTATTTACCGGATTTGTTATCACATCAGCAACACAACGGGTGCCACATGTGGAGCAGGATCTGCTTACCTTTCCGGAGCACCTGAGATCACCCTAGTTTTTGGTGGGGTTCATGTTGTTTATTCTTTAGCTTTCTATGTTGTGTCATGTGTACTAATGTTTGTCTGTTTGTCTTTTTCATTTTTAGCCATGGCGTTGTCAGTTTGTTTTCGATTTATGAGTTTGCCTGTCCCTTTGATATCTTTCGTCCCTCTTTTACCAATTCCATAATACTATCATTAAAACCGAGAGGATTGACTATCCCTTATTTAATGTAATTATTTTCCGAGATCGTACAAACTGTAATTAAGATTCACCAGGCTGCTTATTTTTTTCTTCTAAAGGTTGAACTGTTAAATAGTTAATATGATGATTGTGCTTCTTTATGTATTGATAAATTATACTTTTGAATGTATTAGGTCTTTTAAAACGTTAAAGATGTTCTTGTGTGCGTTTAGATAAATAGCTTCACCTTCGCACAGAATACTACATCTAGGTTTGTTTCATGTGAGTCGATAAATAATATTGTTATTCATTACCTTATTTTCGGTAGTTGGATCGATCTCTGTTTTTTCTAATAACAATTGAAGCATCTTGAGTTGTCCGCCTCTAACTGCTAGGTGTAAGAGAGTATCACCATCCTGAAATGCACTGGTCATATTATCATACGTTGGTATAAAAACAATCTCGTCAACCCTTCGGGAAGTTAATTTATGATTTAAAGAACGTTTTTGAAAAAAACAATTTCTCTTAAAACAGTAAATTTGCATAAGGTGAATCACTGGTGAACATTGAAAATGCTCAGGACTGTGTTTGATAGCATGTCATATAAATGTACATAGCTGCAGGTTATTTAGCCGAAAATCAGTTCTCGCCGATTCCTACATATTTCGCAGGCATCAACTACTGCCATCTATAATAAAAGCCGATATCACCGAACGTGACTTAATACACCAACAAACAAATTAACTAACTCTATCAAAGTAAGTGGTATAATACTCCTACGATAACAAACAGTATCAGTGTGAGCAGACATCAAGACAGATTCTCAATGCAGACAGGAGAAATAAAATTGACGTAACGAATGCTGTCAAAGGAATATAGACGAAAACACATTAATTGCTAACATCTACGTCATTTCGGTACCTTTGGAAAGTTGTTTAGTTGGCAATCAACTCATATCTTTTTATTTTTATAATTATCCGAACATGTGTATACTTTAAATCATTTTTCTGTCGTTGAAGAACTTTTGTTCGTTTTTGAAACCTAAGTACATTCAGGACATTGTTCTATCAAATCGCGAATATTGATATTGATATCAAGTTTGATTGCTGTCTCCCGCGGTTTAGTAATCATACTACTCGATTCATCCATTCATTCCCTATCTTTTATATTCAAATCTTACGTTTTAAAAACAATTGGACTTATTCAAGTTGACCATGTCTATGTTGAGCAGCTATGTGTAAAGTTGTAGTCATTAAATATAATATAATGTGTTGACATTCCCACAGTGTCATCCCAAACGCGTTAAAATGCACGAACTTTAATGATGGACTGTCGATTTTAATATTTTAGGTGTATGTAGATAACACGGATAATTAGTTAAATGTGTAAGTAAGATGTAAAGAGTAAAGTAGTGTTTGTCTTGAATTATGCAATGTTTTAGGGTATATAATTTCAAAAACAAAACGGAATAATCGGGAAAAGTATAATTAACTACATGTTATTTGATATTCAAAATGGAGCTTACTTACGTTGAAATCTTACAATTTCTTTGTTAAAAAAATAACATCCCTAACCATATCGTATAAAGTAATTGTACAAAATTGTTAGTGATGTTATTGATTAACAAGCGAATTTTTCAGATTTAAAAAGTAATTTTCTTAGTAGATTTAGGTGCTGGCATTATTATAACTCCGGCATGCATTGTTCAAAGAGATAAGTAATACATCACATAAGTCATATGGTTTGTCAACCATTGTTCTGAAGTGATTTTATTTCCTTCGTTTTCAAGCAATACAAAGATGAATCCAATTTAGTTACGGTCGAGATAATTTCTGTGTATAAATGATCATAGACTTAAAAAAAGGTTTATACTAATTGATTGATTTTAATCAGACTGGTTTTTACGTAGAAGACATTAAATTTATTGAAACTGTGTAAAATTACACAACAGAAAAATACATTTTCAGAATTTTGCTTTTATTTGATTTGACAAACTTCAGAGTGCAAAACAATTTGTTGAATAATACATCGTCAGCGTGATTACGAACAACAGTTATAATAGCACGTCTTGTTGGAAATATCTTTGATGATTGAAACCTTAAATGATACTAGTTGTGCAAATAATCATTGACGCAGTTCACTAAACCAAAAATCTAAAAGACTCAAAACGTTTGAATTTTGAATGGAGGTCAACAATCCGTCAAAGAAGCTTTGTCTTCCTAAGATTATATTCCACACGTCCAGGGTTCGATTTTATTTGGAGTTTAATTTGTAATTTAACGTGTGTAACAACAACTCTGTAGATAGCGGATATTATTATTTCTTTTTTTAACAGTGAAAGTATATATTGGGAAAACTCCAGATCTTTGGTAAGTCTCGTGTTGCTCAGTATAGTATTGCTAAATTTGTATGTTCTGTACAATGTTTTGTCGATTCGTTCGTTCTGTCCTCTTTTTTGCATGTTTTGACACTTTCACACCGATGTATGCGATTTAAATGTTTCTTTGACATGTGAATCTTCCCACTCCCTAATATTTACAGCCCATCTGCCATTTGTGTTACTTGGGATCTAAATAGAATTCAACATGATTATCTCCAAAAGGTGATACCTCAACATCCTAAGTTCAGAAAACCCTAACACATCGATTGGAACCATTACTTCAAAAAATATGATTCCCATTGAGGACTACGCTATACCATAAGTTGAACTAGCCACTTTATCAAATTGGTCAAAACAATCAGTTCTCTAATTCATAAGACGAAAAACTGATTGAATGGTCGAGCAAAGTCCGTTTTCAGTTACAAAGAGACTATCAAATGTATATCATCTCTTTACGAAAATATGCTTTGGTTTCTGCTGACAGAGCTTGAAATAATATATTATTTGAATGTAAATAGCACTAGTACTACTACGACTATTCACCGTAAACAATTTGGAATAAAGCATCTTTCAGGTAATCCCACATACAAAAACATGTCATTTGAAAAGGATGAGAATTCGGCGAATCTTATGTAGTTAAGGTGCATCTGGAGTGTTAAGTTATCAGCCTGACATCTTTCTTAACTATTAGCGTGTTGAAATGTGATGTTGTCATATTATTTGTATTTTTCTGTCTTGAATGTTCTTGCATTTTTATGTACTGGAGTCCTGTAGTCCTGTCATCGAATGTTGTCGTTTTAGCCATAAAAGCGCGAGGTTTGGCTAGTCACAAAATCTGGTTCAACCCACTTAAATTGTCTTGTACCAAGTTGTCAGTTGTTACTTATAACTGTCTATTACTTGTTGTGTGTCCTTCGGTTTTAGTTTGTAGCCCGGATTTGTTTTTTCTCAATCGATTTATGATTTCCAACAGCGATATACTACTGTTGCCTTTATTTATGGCTTGCACGACCTCAATGAACATAACCTTGTTTGTATTGGATACATAAGCTTCACAAAATAAATTCCGTACAAATAACGATACATTACCGGTTCATTAGCATATACTACAACGGAATTGTCCATTAGATTGACAAAAAGTATGTCCGCAGTGAAAGAGGGTTTTCATGAATTCCATAAACTGTTTACTCGCGTAATGGTATTAACAATATGTGGATTCTGTAAATTCCAAAGAACTTCTCAATGATTTGAAATTTTGATTTTTCTCATAAGTTACTAGTTTTTATCAAAACTTTTGATGTTTCAATCCTTCACCATTCCCTATGTAAAATTGAAAAATCGTATAAAAGAAATGATCCATAATGCTTTTAAATATACAAAAAGAGAGCATATGTTATAAATGTAGAATGTTTGTATACCATACGGCATATCTTGTTATCATTGAACAAAAAGATAAAACATTCTTCACAGAGGAACAAGTTTTAAATATGCTAGAGGTTCTTATAGTCCGGCCGATTGGTGCAGATATAGAGCAGAATTGCTCACTTGATGAGGAAAGCATACAACTTTGCATAGTAGTTCTTGGTTATATACCCTTTGATTTCAGCTATGGACCCACTCTGAAAAATCCAATATGGCTGCCATTTTCAAGATGTCGGAAAAACGGTATAAATATCAAGATTGTCTTAAAGGTATTCTATATAATTTCGGAAATCAAAGTAGAGATTCTTTAAAAATAGACTTCATGTTCTTGAATTTGTTATCAAATAATTTTAAAATATAAAAAAAAAAAATGTCATTTCTATAACACATACATTTGCAAATATATCTGCATATACAAAAACAAATAGTGAAATTCAAAATGTTAATCAATAGGTTGCATGTTATTGTAATTGTTCTTTAAACGCTTTCAGTTTTAATGGTTGATATGAAATAGGTTGAAACGAGTCTATTGAACGTTAATATAGGTCGGTTAAATGTGGTGGAAAAGTAGGTAACTCATCTGTACTTTGAGGCAGTGCAAGGGCACCTTGTCTCGTGTGTGTCTCTTCAATGACACGTCTAACGTCACTGATAACGTTTTCATCTGCCGTACCCACTACATCGTCAAATAATTTTATGTAATCAATAGGTGTACATTTCGTCAGCCGGATTAGACGATTGCCATCATTTAAAATGGTTAAGGGGCAACTATTTCCTTTTCCATTTACGTGCGAAACCAAATCGCAACTATTCAGCGAGCATGGTCCTAAAATGCACTCCTGATCAGCACTTTTATTAGTTTTAATGGTAACAGTCATTTTTTAGATCAGCTGAACTGTGATGGTTCCTTTTATGCAAACTTGCTGAGTTGAAGTCTCGTTTCAACTGCTAACAAGTGCCGCATTTATCACTTTATTGATGATGGTAATTGTGGGCATACTCAGGTTCATCACTGCGCTCAGTGTGTACAAAATATCTAGCCTAAGTATAACATCGTCTGTTAATGGCTCTTTGCACACATCCCATTGTATGTTTACTCTATTAATGTCGAGAGTCGTTCTTTATAATCTTCCCAATAACAAGCTGTTAAACCAAACCACGTAGCGTTACGTTCTCCAAATCTCCATTTTCTGTCGGAATCAATTTCTCATTTACTAATGTTATCATTGCAGCAGTGTCAACAATCATGCTCACATTCTGGTTATGTATAGTACCTCATACTGCTAAGCTCTTTCAAATGGTTCGTCTGAGGATGAAATCGGACGAGGCCATAGGCCTCTGTTCGATTTTGTGATGAGGTGATGTTTCATGGCCAATAGACTTTGGAATCGTACGTTGGCCTACTGGCCCGATCCTTTGCTGTTTATGACTCCATTGTTGGGGTCGCACTTTGATTTGCTCCGTATCCTGGTGACGGTGACCGTTGTCTGAAATAACCGGGATTTCTGGAGTTTGTCCGTGGAAATGCTAACCGTTGTCTTTAGGGACTATATGATAACTAGCTTAGTGGGGGTGTTGCTGATAAAAAGGCATTAAGCTTTGGTGTATTTCTATCTGGCGATCTACCGCGATTGTATTGCTCAGGAGATCTTTCACGTGTATATTGATTAGGTGATCTTCCATTGAACTGTTGATCTTCCATGATTATTTGATCAGAAGAATCGAGGTTATATTGATCGGCCAATCCAAGGTTATGCTGATTAGTTGAAAGCATTACAATGCTAGTTTTGTGACAATTTGTGTCAGGTTATGCACCTCATTATCCGAAGGACTGCTCATATTTCCTTTATCGGTCGGTGATACTGCGCCATCAGAAGAAGACTTGTCGATGGTCATAATTGGCACTTTTTGATCCATATATCGCCATCTGGTTTGCTATTGAGGTTTTCAATTGTTTGAAGGCCTTGTTGAATGTTTCTCGGTTCATCTCTATTACATGCCTTGAAGAATGTTTGTCTAAACATCCTCGACGGAATGCTTCAGTTCCAATATGGTGTGATTGTCTTTCTTGTTGAAGCACTGCTCCAAATGAATGTCCCTTTTAAGGCCTTGGAATCATCATCTGTGTTTAACTTACGAGCGTACTAAAGCCAACATCGGCCTGAAATCTGGGGCCTACACACTTTTTTTCTGGAGCCTTTGTCATCTACCGGCAGGTAAATGAACGCCTCTAAAAGTCATGGATTCTCTTTAATTAAGTTTTTGCATTTTTGTGAGCTGTGGGCCAAGATTTTCTTACCATCAGGTATAATCTCTCTCCAATAAGGAGTCTGAAAAAGGGTGTCGCCACACTCTTTTGGTTTCCTCTGCCCTTTCCTGGATCGGTCAGTGGAGTCAGCTTGTTGTTATATGAAGCCTGGTAGAGCTCCAGGACCTGACTAGGTTGCCATAATTGGAGTAATAAATGTGGGATTTGCCATTGACTCGACGAGGATGATACCGTAAGTAGGCACTGCATTTCGCATTGTAGAAACTTGATAAAATCCAAGAAGACACATAAGCCTTATGCTGGTATCCTTTAAGTACTAGAGGTTTTTAGTATGTTCTTAAAAGGATATTGTTGTTGAATAATTTTAACATGCCAAGGACCCTGAGATAGGACTTTTGACTTAAGGTGAAGACACCTTCAACAGAGTTGGCGCGGTTAATGGTTCATACGAACTACAATTGGGGCAAGACCCAAACCATTGATTTTGTTGTGTACTTTTTGTAAACTTGCGTTGTACTGGATAAGGTCAAATTTTGGCTTAGATGATGTGTCCATTGCAAGAATTTTAACTTCTTTATTTCGATTGTCCACTTATTCATTTAAAACAGCTGCCAGTTGTTGGAAGGTATCCTGCTGTTCAAATGCACACTTAAATTGAACTGTGTCTCCTTCCTCAGTTGTTGCCAGCTTGTCCATTCGTCTCACCACAACATTGCATATCTTATTGGTCTGACAATCAATTCCGCCCGGCAATTATTACTAGCCTTGTGGTCTATCCTGCCTTCAGACTGCTGAAGTTGCTGAGATATTGCTCTCACCTGTACGTTATCAATATTCATTGCCTCTTTCTGTTCAGCTTGAAACGTAATGAGACCAACACATATTTTATCAATTCTATCAATTCGCACTTCGCTCTGTTTTATATTGCAGTAAATATCAGCATCTTTGAGCATTAGATTTACTATCTGCTAAAAATTCATGGAATAAATATTTAATAGTCATTTCTGAGCTGTCCTCTGTTAAAGCATCTTCAGATGTGGGTTTCTCCATATTCCCAAGTGATTCAGTTTCTGCCATTTCAATGTTCTTGTCCTTGTTGTCCTCAATTCCTGCCTTTTCACTGATATGTGTTTAAATGATTTTTAATTAACAGTTTAATATCTCAAATTGCAAAATATTGCGACCCAAGAAATACGATAGGCACTAAATAATATTATTAGGCAAATCAATTCCAAATTACAGCTTTTATGTGTGACCCAAGATAACAAATAGTGCAGCTTTTAATGGAAGCTACTACTGCCGCTTTTTATGAAAGCTACTACTTTGTGTATGAAATGACAAGCAAGGCAAAATGAAAAAAAAGGACAGAACTGGTACAGATACTAAATGACACTATGCATCAATAAAATGCTTATGTTCAGGTCAATTCTCAATAATGAATGTTTGCTTTTTTTTCAAGGCGGCAATTTTGAAAATAGCCGCCATTTTGTATTTCAAAGATAGATCATAACAAAATCTTGCTAAGTACACCAAGTCATTCAAAATGTTGAATTTTGTGCTTCCAGAATCAAATCCACTGTTGTTTGTGCAATACTGGAAAATATTTTATAATGAATGTTCGGCAACCATCTAGAAATAAGCCGCCATATTGAATTTTGAGGGTGGGTCCATAGCTAATATTGCTCGATACACAAAAAGGTACCGTCATGCAAAAATTGGTGCTTTCCTCATTATTTGAGCAATTTTATCACCGATCGGCCGGACTATTATTGACAACATACTTGTTGAACATTGAGGTAGGCTTCATCAACAAATTACCAAAAGCCACAATTTGGTCCATTTTTGGTTATATCCTTTACAGGTGTAATACCAACAAATCATAAAAATGTCACATCCGGTTGCATACAAAAATAGGTAGAAACAAATTACTCCCTTGATTTTGACAGTTGCAAGTAACTTATTCTACATTTCATTGCAGTAAAACATTTCTTGGCTATAAACATATATATTGGGTAATTCAAAGCACCATTATTAATTTATTTGGGTTTTTATAGATTATTTTGGAAATTTGATGTTACAAGGATACTAAAACTTGAACACAGGTTGAAAAATAGGTGCACGTTCATAAAGAACAAATAAAATACCCACAATACAGAATTTCGCCAGTAAGCATGGTAAGTGTCCATCTTGATATATGTGGTAAAACAATTTGAAATAATGCATATTTTCAAATGTAGACGGGATGAAGTTTATCGAAAGGAGATGAAACGTTATTTCATAACAACGTTCCGATCAAGATTAAATCCCGAAAACTTTTAAGTACAAATAATGCCAAACATTACAAGCCTCCTTAACGACATTGCTCATACCAAAGCTTATTCAGTTATTTCGAAAAGTCCTAATAGAAGGATGAAATCGATTTTCACTTTACAAATATATATGACAAACGCGATGATTTTATTTTTCTTCTAGTCAACTTTCAATTCATATGTAGCAACGTCCCAGCAGCACCAGCATATGGGGTATATGTGTCTATTATTGATACGTTACTCTACGGCTAGCTCAAAGTACGTTGATTTTTTTGAACGAGGAATACTGCTTTCTAAAAAGTTGCTAAGACAGGGCTATAAATCAATCAAATTAAGCTACAAGTGTAGGTCATTTCTCAATAAAGGAGTAGGTTCGGTAAGGACCGATTTTGGCCTCAAATTTCAGGTTCATCTGACGAAAGATGTTGACCACTTTTTAAACACTTAAGTGTATATCTTATTTGAATTAATTAGTTTATGTGAAAGATTTTAACAGATTTAGTCATTAAAAACGATCCAATTCAAGCTCAAATATGAAAAATCTACCTAATATGCCGAAAAATGTCACTTTGCAGATGGTTTTTGGTAAAAATGAAAGTGGCCGCATCCGTGTTCATCCTCAACCTTTATATATGTTATGTATTATCATAAAATACAACTTACATTTCAATATTAAGGATAAACACGAATGCGGCCACTTTCGTTTTACACGAAAACCGTCTAAAATTTAACTAAAATGCTAGAATTATGAGGATTTCAGTAATTTAGCATGACTTAATGGTGCTAGAACCGGATATATGTGCATTGTATTGTCAAAAACAGCCCATATTTATGTAGCAGAAGCATTCTACTGTCCAATAAATAACTAAAGGTTTACATTTTAACAATTTTGAAAAACTGCTATTTTTTGGGGCCAAAAAGGGGTCTTACTGAACCTACTCCTTTTACGGTCGCGATCATGAGCTGATTGGTCATTATGACAAAAGCGTGTCAGAAATCATATCTCATATTCTTCCTCTGTCATAATGACTTCCATCATTACCGAACTGAACAAAGAAATAACACGACGGGTAATGTTTACCCTTCCGGAGCACCTGATTTCATTCCCGGTTTTTAGTGGAGTGTGGGTTCGTGTTGTTTCTTGTTTATTATATGTAACTGTTGATTTAAATGTCTTTGTGTTTTATGAATCTTTGTTTAATCCTTGGTTTTGATTGTTATTGTCACATTTATATATCTTGGCCACAAGTTTATTGTTTTCTGTCTAGTATACAATTTATATTTAGATCCATTTTGTTACATCTTGTGATCAATTTTATTTGGCAATCGCCAATAGCAGTCAGCAGGGTTAAAGAACATAATTGTTCGACCTGTTAGTCAAATGCGTTTTGTTTAAATATACTTTTTCACTTTTTTTGTCTTTTAGAAAATGTTGTTTTTGCTGTATTTAGACCCTTCTACAACGACATTTGTTTTACATGCACACGTATAAAAATTGCGGTTTTCAACCAACGCAATCATAGTTTAGAACGTAGATTTCAATTTTGGACTTGTATCTCATTTTCCCTCCTGTTTATTTGATACGTTCATCCTATTTCGTCTCTTTAAAATTCGAAAGTCTATAATAAACTGAGGTAATATATACAGTCTTCCAAATACCGTTTCGACATGTTAGTCAAACGCGTTTTGTTAAAAAATATACATTTTCAATTTTTTTTGTTTAGTATGAAAATGTTGTTTGTGTTGTATTAAGATCTCTGCCAAGGTTTTTTTTCTTTATGAAAACGTATAAACATAGCGGTTTTTATCCGACGCAATCATAGGTGTGAACAATTGTTTACAATTTAGACTTACTTATATTTTTGTATTTGTGCTTGTATTCTATTTTCCGGTGGGTTTATATGATGCGTTCATTCAATTTCGACTATTTAAAATTCAAAAGTGTATCCTAAATTAAAATAAACTATGTGGCCTTTCAAATACCGTTTCGATCTCTAAAATCACTGAAGACATCAATTATCGAAATACGGATATATTGTACAAATGTTGTACCTCATGTTAGTGTTAAAACATCTGTTCCGCAA
Source organism: Mytilus galloprovincialis (assembly GCA_037788925.1). NCBI lineage: Eukaryota > Metazoa > Mollusca > Bivalvia > Mytilida > Mytilidae > Mytilus > Mytilus galloprovincialis. The sequence continues at coordinate 21,206,709 of CM075332.1, forward strand.
GTTTATTGTTTTTTTGTTTAGAATTAAATCAACATAACGATCCATTTTGTTACACCTCGTGATCAATTTTTTTGGCAATCGCCAGCAGGGTTTATGAACATCCATTGTTTGACCAGCTGTTCTACAGAATAAAGGAGAAAACGAAATAAAGGTGGTTTTGTTTAATTTAAAATCGTTTGTAATGTGTAATGGGACTCGTATTTGTTTTACCTGTTCAGTTTTGGTGCATTTAATTTGTTGCGTTAAGGATTATGTACCCATTTATTGATTCAATGTTAAACATATGGAAATTTTATAGAAAATCCACACCCTTTATCCTTGTAATCTCATATTTTGCAATTTGATGACTGATAGATAAAGGATTATTGTATGCAGTGCTAGCATTGATTTCCTTAAAACAAGTTTATTAATGTAGTTATTGGTTAAAACAAATATAAATATAGACCAAATCAAGTAGACCTTTTAGGGTGCGTTCGACATAAAAGACTCAGCACGAGGTGTCTTGGAATTTACAGGTTGCTTAGAACTTTTTGTAAACAATTAACACTAGCATCATAGAAAAGCAAGTAAGTAATCTATGTTTCAAAAATCTCTGTATTAAAGGCTGTGGATTTTCTATTAAAATCTTGGTTTATTTGCTACAAAGTACTCTTTTTCAATTAAATGTAATGAAACAGTAATTAATAATGCTTTGCATCAAGTTTCCCCTTGGTATATGAACAAAATGGCCTATCTGTATTATTCATTATATCTGTAGTTTTGATACAATTGAAGTTTGAAAAGTTCGTACAAAAATGGCTACAGAAGGGGTCATAAACCTTAATATTTTCCACAATATCGAATCTTCGTTTTTGCAGGGTTACTATCTTTAGACGTTAATTAAATACGTAGTTGATGTATAAACAACATGAACAAAGTTGAACCATATTGTAGAGATCATCAATACCTTATTTAGTTTTTTTGGATCGATCTTTGTTCTTTCTAATAATAATTGAAGTATGTTGGGATTTCCACCTCTAGCAGCTGAGTGTAAAAGAGTGTCATCATCCTGAAAAAAAACAGTTGCAATTTTCATAGTATCAAACGTTGATATATAAAAAAAACCCTACTCTTACAATTAATTTGAGAACAAAAAAATAGTATTCATGGGGTTTAAGAAACCGTTTTTCTCTCCGTGTCATTTGCCATTGCGTGTTAAAGGCCAAGCGCCAAATATTTTTTAAAACGAACAGGGCTGAAATGTAATGTCTAATATTGATGAAAAACTGGACTTTGATTTAAAAACGGACATAAAGAAACATCTATATCGTATCCGCAGATCTACGAAATTCAAAAACATAATTTACCAGCATTTAAAAAAGCATAAACACAAATAGATTTATAAAATTTCAACCACTTCAAACCATCCATTACCAGATATAACAACCACATTTTAAGCTGTTTGATGATTCCCGTAACATTGTCTTGGATTAAACGGTTACAGACAGCATACCACCCTGATTGTTGGTATCATGGCAATCGCATTTTCAGAAATATACGAAGTACAGATCTTTCTTAATGTTCTAATTTTACAAAGACGATTGTTTTTATTTGTATTTAAAAACAATGGTAGAAATCAGTTAGGCAAACTGTGTCAATCCCAATTGGTAAATTACATAATATCTATAACGAGTATGATAAAAATTTCCAGTCCAAAATATGAGTGTACATTTATAATAACAGCTCTTTGTCACCATATACTTTTTCCTCTAATTGACATACCTAAAGATCATTCATAGAAGTATTGAGCATGTTGAGTTCATTAATTTGTCTAGTATTTTTCAAGACTGTTCAAAACTGTATACCTCAATATTTTCATAGCATTAAACCACCTATAAGTTTTATTCGTATACACAAAAATAAGTTATAATTTTAAATTATACTTCATTTACACCAGACGTCAGTGTAAAATAATAATACTCTTTCAATATAATATTTTGAAACATCATAGTTTAATATGATCTCTATGGGCATGTTATAACATGCAATATCAAAATCGGCCAAGACCGAGAGGTTTTAAACTTCCAAAAAAGGGTCAAAATATCATCAGACATCCAACATAAATTAAAAAGAGTGTCTTCATGCTGTTTAAGAAGCTCTTTCAACCTTTTGTAAAAAAAATGTAAACGGGAGAAATCTTAAAAAAAATCTCTTGATTTCTTTCTAAAAAACATGCTTGAATATGGCTGATATTCGTATATTACATTCGGAAATAGTTCAGAAATAATTTTAAAAAGTAAGTATTATGCCAATTTCATGAATTTCTAGGATTAAAAAACTAAATTCAAGGAATCTCACAGCGTTTTATGGTACTGGCCGACAAAGAGGCCAACAATGTGAGGCTTGCATGACGTACTAGTAAATAAAACTTTAAGAATAGAATATGTCTATGCATGTAATCAATAAAAGATTCAAGTGAATAATATAATGAATCATCATTATCAGATCCAGCAGGTTGACAGGCAGACACACAAAATCATACTCAGAACCAGAGCTATCTGACAGAACATATGTTGCGCATGCTGGTAAGTTTTCTAATTGTAATAACCGAAGCGTTTCTTTTTCTACAGGTTGCATTTCTGTAAATATTGACAATGCAATTTTCCATAGGAACTCCTTTTACGGCTAAAACTGTATCACTTTTAGAATTGAAAGTTCATATGCACCACAATTTCTGTCATAGTCAAAATATAGGGCTGTGCGGCATATTTTCAAAATCTATATGCCCTGAACTTCTTAGACTAACACTAATTTTCTTAACTACCCCTACCTCAAATGAAAGGTTACCACAAATTTCAATGTAAACAATATGCACATGTAAATTTACTGGTAACATTCCCAAGTTATGTTTCTGTGATATGGAACATAGAGAGCATAACTGGGAACCAGTATGTAAACAAAATCAATTTGCTATGAATATTCAAGATCTCCCCAAAAGAGGCGTGTATCGTGAAACAGCTGTATTTACAAAGTGCAACCTATACAAACATTTATTCAAATAGAAAATTTTCTAATTTAGTTTTTCTCACATTAATACTCATTTATCAGAACTATAGCCTTAAAGATATCACTGATTAGACTCTAACTTTTTCTTTACTGTACATTTTATACCCCCTGCCCTGTTTCAATTTTTTTAAAGAATTTGAAAACAAAACTTTAATTATTGCCAGCTTACTATATTTGCAAATTCTCTGATAAAAAATGGTTAGAACCTGTTAAAACTGTTTTGATAACCTATTGAAAGCATATCAGAATACTATAAATGTAATGTTTAGCAGTCAATCATTACAAAATTCAAGATTATATGAAGTATCCAATCCAGCCTCTGTTTCGAGTCCACATCTTACTGTATGCCTATTTTTCAATTAATTCATTTTCTGCCTCAAATAGTCAATTTAGAATTCTTTTCACAACAGTATCATCTGTAACCAGATATCTGACACAATTTAGCTAATATATATACTAGAAGTGTTCAAACAAAGCCATACATGTATTTGAAATAGTTGTATGTATGCAGATACCAGTCTGAGATATAAATTCACTTAACATGTTATAGAGATGACTGCTAACATCTGATTTTTGCATAACTTCCAAGCATAGTTATTGTTTTCTATATCAAGAACTTTAAAATCATAAAATCACAGCATTTACAACTTAAATTATTTGTTTTATGACCAGGGGGTAGGCAATTTTCTCACTTTGTTGCCCCTGGGGCTTAAATTTTCATAAATCATTCTGCTATTTATAGCAATTTGGAGTATTTAGTACCTATTCAGGATAGAACACACTATTGTAAGTTTTGTTGAGACATTTTTGATTTTTAAGCTTGTATTTATTATGCCGTGGTGATAAAAAAGCAGATTTAGGTTTTGCAGCTTACTTTTGGGTTATCGAAAGGACACAAACACCCCGTAAATAATATTCAGGAAGGATCTATGAGTTTCAATGACTGCGAAGAGTAAATATAAGCACTACTTAACAATTTAACTTACAAATATGCAAATATTATGAATTTATTTTGTATCCAGGACTTTAAGTAAACTATGCGTACTGTAAACTGTGAATTTATGCTGATTCATCAAATTTAAGGCTCAGGATTCTGTCAATCTTCACTAAATATTTATAAACTTCATATTTGAGTTAATTTCTTTACAATCTGTGAAATAAAGCAAATTTGGTTAAATTCTAAATGTTCCCTTTTATCACGCTATATAGCTGTATAGGTTGCATTTCTGTAAATATTGACAATGCAATTTTCCATAGGAACTCCTTTTACGGCTAAAACTGTACCACTTTTACTATGAAGTATAATGAAAAAATCTTATCCTGAAATTGAAAGTTCATAATGTCCCATGCTTACATGTTCAATCACCACTGTAAAACAATTATATACACCCAAGTATTAGTTTATTAGAATGGCTCGAGGGTTTAAACATTTAAATAACAATGTTTCCCTATATTTAAAAAAAGTTAAATGTATGTTGTTTTAAAAAAAAATCGTTTGTCTTATGACTATGTTTTTTTCCTGCTTGTTTGCATCCCTTTTTTGAAGGTGATAATTCTCAGAAAAAAATACACGAAATTTATATTATGTGCCCTTTACAGTTATTAATTTGGAGTGCACTGACAATATGGTACATGTAGGTTAAATAATATAAGCAGATGACATAATAAAATCACACAATTATAATCCTGGTACCTTTGATAACTTATAACAAGACAAACTTTACTTACAGATTCAAAGTCAGATTCAACTTATATCACAACAGCTCACATTGTGCTCAAAGCCAACCTTACAAGTGGAATTGAGGATATCAAAATTAATTTACAATTCATTTTTTTAATGCAATTGTTTCATATTTTTTTACAACACAATGAAAAAAGAAAAAAACAATAACTTGCAAGGGCTGTTGTCTTAAACTGCTAAAGAATGGTCAATTGCAAGCACCCAAAATTATCCAAGATCATTCCCAATCCTCCTATCTTAGCTTTTCGGAGACCAGCAAGTCTGAAAGACTTATTTGTAAGAGATGACGTCTCCTCAAATAAAAGATGTACAATTGGCAGGATGGTTGAAGTCTTGTGGTAACTTATGGTGTCTGACTTGTCAATAAATACTAAATACTCAAACATTTACTTGCCATTCCACTGGGTCTGTGTACATTATATTTTGTAATGTAACTTGCAAAACCCAGAATGTTGTATACCTTCTTCAGTGTCGATGTGGCATGCAGAATGTTGGCGAGAGAGAACAAACATGGTCATAGAAGTGACTACACTTGCAAGACCGACCTTCCCGTAAGTCGCCATTTGAGATCACCTAGGCACGCCCAAGCTGATCTCAAAAACCTTACCATCACAATCATAGACCACAACGAGGGTTGGTCGAAGGCCGACAGAGGTACTCGGGAAAGATTTTGGATTAGAAAGCTTAGGACAGTTTCCACAGAGGGCATAAATGAAAAAAAACATAGAATGAGTCACTCATTTTCCCTACCGTGACACTTTTTTTCCTGTCATCACTGTTTTTCCTACCATCACTTGTTTCCTGTAAATCCGTCTCCGTACTGGACGTACAGTTTTAAGGATTTTTTAAAATTATACCAGTTTACATTTCAGGGCACAATTCATTTTTGATCGATGTTAATGTACACAGCCATGTTCAGTTATTTTACCTTAGGAAATATTTTTTTTCTTTTTTTTCTTATCATTCCCAAACTGCTATTTATTTGGAGGTTTAATACGCAGTCTCTGTTGTTATTGCAACTACCATCGTCAAATTTGCAATATTATACCAACTTAGATTGTTTAAAGCGCTTTTTGGGACTGTTTCTCTACGCAGTTGTAACATTTTAAATGTCGTCACCTTAGCTATTATGTATTTTACAGTTGTGCCAGTTTATATTGCAAATTACTGGTTTTATTTTGGGATATCTTTGCAGTCTTAACATCGGGTTTGGAAATTTTATAATTGTAATAATTTTATGATACAATAGATTTACGAGCTCCGGGCAAGATAAAGAGGTCTCATCATATTTGATCCTTAGACATTCATTAGCGTCTGGAATAGTTAGCAAAGGAACCAATTCCAAGCTTGTTATTAATTTACAACCGCCATAGTATATTGCACGGTTTATATCCTGGAAAAGACTAGACCGAGTCGTGGGAATATCCTCAATTAGTCTTTCCTCTTAAAAAAAAACCATGTTTTCTTGCTTCGTTAACCCCATCTGATAAGTTTGTTCAATCTTACAGTAAAACTATTTATCGTTCTATCAATGACATTATGAAATCCATATTAGGTGATGTTTGCTGATCAATCATTATTCTAAATGCTTAAGTCACATCTTCAAACGCCATCCATGTCACCAACGCAATCTTTTTCGTTTTCCAGCAAGCGTGTAATTGCTCTATGCCTAGTGCATTTGAAAGGTTATGGATAGATATATATCTAAAGCTTTTCCTACTCACAAAGTCCGTCTGCCAATTTCACGGAATAGCGAAACAGCAATGACAGCAACATCAGTATCGACAGTTTGCATCAGACACATGCATCATGATTCTAGTATCAGCCTCTTCATGTGAACATGATACTAAACTTGAAACATCATTATGTGGGCATTTGTTATTACAAATACCTTTTCCTCAAAATTTTATTGAGGAAGCTGCTGTGAATGAAAACTAGAAAGTTTTTCTTATTGTCGTCATTTCTCAGAAAACTTTGACAATTTTGAGATTTATTTTTAACCTGAACTCGTCTGTGTATTCCCTTCTCTATTCCTATCTCTTGTTTCCTGTAGCAGCCTTCAAGCTATTGTATATGTATGCATCCGTGACTGCATCCACTGTTGTTACAGTTAAGGTGTTTCCTAACGAGTATGCTGATTTGCTATTATGTCCTTACATTAAGAACATCTTGAAACTGTAACAAGAGTGGATGGAGTTTTGGATGCGTATGGTATTTGTAGAAACAAATGCCCAGGATGTTCTATCTTATTCATCACATGATGATGTTTCAAATCGTGCACCATGTTCACATTAAGAGGCTGATACTAGAATCATGGTGCCCGTGTCTGATGCAGTGAAACACGGACTTAAACGAGTCCTGATTCGAACAGTTGATAATGATGATGCAGTCGTTACTGTTTCGCTATTCCGTGACATAGGGGAAGACGAGCTATGGCTTGTGTTTGGGAGGGCAAAAAGCTTTAGATAAATATTTATCAATGACCTTTCAAATGCACTAAGCAATTAATGATCACACACACTTCATGCGATCTATGCCTTTACCGGTTGTGATACTGTTCTCTGTTTACTTGAAATAGAAAAAGACTGCGTCATTTGCGTAGGAGACATTAATGGCATTTGAAGATGTGAATTTAACATTAAGAATAATGATTGATCACTCTAAATCACCGTGGTTGTAACTGTTATATCTCACAACCAAAGATTAATGAAGCAAGTAAATAATTATTTGCGAAAAAGGGAAAGTTAATAGAGGCTTTTCCCTCAACTTGGTCTAGTCTGCATGTTAAAGAGAGGCTAAAGATACCAGAGAAACAGTCAAACTCATAAATAGCAAATAAGCTGCCAACGCCATGGCTAAAAATGAAAAAGTCAAACAAAAGTACACAAGAAACAACAAAATTAACTAAACACTAAGCAACACTAACCCTACAAAAACTGGAGGTGATTTCGGGTGCTCTGTAAGGGTAAGCAGAATCTGCTCCACATGTGGCACCCGTCGTATTGCTCATGTTATTACAAACCCGGTAAATAGTCTTATTCGGCAGGTCTCATTCATGAAAAGGGAAGGAGATTGTAGTTACTATGTAGGAAATTATGATAGGATATACAAGCGCGGGAATATCGTATCAATTAGGAAATATTTACTCTCTATGCAGGCGCTGCTCGAATGTTACTACATAGGAATGGAAAGACCACAATTGGGAAGCTGAAATCATCGCGATTGTGATGCAACGTGCAATGTTCTAAGTCCGGTGTTAAGGGGACGAGCTTGGAATTGGTTCTTATGCTTCCCTGTCCAGGCCCTAATGGATGGAGAAGGGACAAAGAGGATCCATGGGAACCCTTTTAAAAAACTGTTTCTGAGGCCTCATCATCTTGTGAGGAGCTTGTACATTATGGATGTAAGAAAGGATGCCGCGGTCGTTGTAAATGTGGAAAAAATCGGGTCTCCCGTACACTGCATTGTGTGCTTGTGGTGGTGATTGTGAGTAAACATGTATTTGTGGCCAAAATGTAGTAATTTTGAAAATATTTTAGTACTTTTTTCACTTTATTTTGTTTTTAACCAATCTGTCCAAACCTACACTGAGGATAGAAAGATGGATTTATAACTCATCCTTGAAATTCACGCTATTTTGTTTTTTTCCCCGAAGTGTTAACTTTGTATTAAAATATCTAAATCATAAGTGATTTTGAGGATAACTTAAGCCAAAAGTTTAATGACCAGCACAAACATTTTTTTTTTACATTTTAAAAATAAAAAAAATGATATTTCTATATCCGCCATATTGGACATTACCGGAAGTAGAGGGTTTGAAGACTATGTCCTGTAAATTGTATCCATGAGAAGCACCAGCGAAATGTTTCTGCATAATATAATAAATGATAGTAGCAATACGTTGAAACACCTTTCAATTACCCTTCCTAAACAATAAGCTTATTTTTGTTCAATGTCCGCCATAATGAATTTTACCGGAAGTAGGTTTATTGAAGACATCTAATCTATATCATTTATCAAAAAACTAGTACATAACAAAGGTTTGTACCAAATATTACGATAGTAGCATCATTAGAACACCTTTTCACATACTAGCCTTCGATATTGGGCCGATTTAAGTATGATGTCCGTCATTTTGGATTTTATCTGAAGTGAGACATTTTTTTTAAACCCCTGCCTATCTGAATTTAAAGAGTAATAGTTGAGGAAGGTCTATGCCAAATTTCATGCTTGTACAATGTAGCAGGATATGCACAATTCGTTTGAAATATGCTTGTAGCCGCTGGACTACTATGGTGTCAGTTGAGTTTATATAATAATGCAGTAAACATTTTATTAAAACATACATTATATATTTTGATTCAGTTTAAAAAACATTTCGTCAAATTAATGACATTGCATTCAAGAATAACCTCAGAACATGTGTGTTTTACGGGTAAAATGAAAGCCTTACTTCCCTTAAACTCGTGTATTACTTATCTATTGAATTCAAAAGACCTTGCAATTTAAGTTTTACAGGATGTTGCAATTTTAAATGAATGTTATTTAGAATGTTATACTCTCTAACCAGGTGTGATTTTTTTAATCTCTTTACCTTACGCATGAGGTGTTACTTTATACTTTACCACTAATCATTAGAAAATATTTATTCATTTCTTTTACTTTTCATCCTTTTTTATATAAATACTTTTTATATATCGCAAACTATAATAAAAATAAATATTTTGATTGTTGTTGTTACCTCATCAAAAAGATAAATATATAAATAGTGTATGTAACCATAAAATATATGTAGTTTTTATTGTGGAATTTCGGAAAATTAAGTTTTGATAAAAATATGCCAAACAAGAAGAACCTCAATAAGGTTGTATTACCCTCAGTAAGGATGTGGTTTTGAGGTAAAAGAAAACCTATATTTTTTAACAAAACTATAAAAGTATGGGTGTCTAAATTAAGAAGGTTAGAATGTGTTCATACTTTGACAAAACGCAGTTTTAATTGATATATGTTCAAAAATATAATAAAAACAATAGGTTACAGCGCATTTTCTCAAGCTACAGGTTGTGAAAAAAATGGCCCATTGTGTATGGATTGTACAAGAATAAACATCATTAAGTGATTAGAACTAAATGAATTGTAAAAATAAATACGAGAAGATAGCTTTTAATTAATGCTTTTAGAATATCAAAGAAAAGATAGGGTCAACGTTCGTTTTTTTTTCTGGCTAAAACACAAAAAAGCAAAATTCCATATAGATTCCTTCAGAAAATACACTATTTCAGAGTAACCTCCCCATAAAAATGTCAATTTAAAAACATAAAAAGTCAAGCAAAAATAATAAACTCTTAATATTTAAAAGTTAAAATCTTAAAAATTGTTTTTTTTAAACATGTTAAATGCAAATTCGCATTAGTTATCTGCATTCCTTGATCACAGCTTGCTAACATTTTGGAACATAGGTTCTCTGCTTTTTACAATCCAGAATAGCAAAAGACACCCATACCACCTTAACTAACTTTATTTGATAACTTTGAGAATCAAGGATGTAAAGATATGTATAAATCTTTATTTTATAGTGGATGTTATTTAAAAGGAAATTTATTCAAACGGTTACATTTTGTAAAAACTGAAACTAAAAATGTATCTAACAGCACTAGTCAAATACAAATTATGCTAAAAACTGCAATAACTAATTTATTCTGAGAACTTGTGATTCTTTGTAAACAGTGAAAAGTAACATTTGCAAATATTATTACTTTCTTATCACTCATGAACTATTGGACCAAATAACTTAAGCGAATGGTGCTTTCTATTTTTATAGATGTATACAGAGTTTACTAATTTTACCCTGGGAGGTGGCAGAAAGAAAGCTGACTGTAAGTGCCAAAAATTGGGGAGCCGTCCTGTACCTTGGACTTGGAACCTGCCACAGTACATGTAATATAAGAGTTGTAATATTAAGATATGAAAACGTTACAACTCATCACTTGAACTAATAAGGTAGCGCATGTCAAGCTATGATGTTTGTTTTGTTTCCAATAATCAAAATAGAATCGATAGAAGCTTGAATAGATAGCTGTTAAATTTTTAGCAGTATATTAAGACGAAAATAGGGTTACATGATACAAAATATAACCCTTTTTTTGTAACCTTAGCTTTAATTTGTGTGACCAATTTGGGGTTTCAACCAAACGCCTCTCGCACTTGAGTCGAACACGTTTACCATAAGACAACCGATAAGATATCACAATCTTTTAATTTCATATGAAAGAAGACAACACTGCGCTAATATAATGACGACATTTAATAGGTTACACAATTCAATTAAGACAATAAGGTATAAAACAACAGTGATATAAATTCAGTTACAAAATCCATGTTATTTGACTATTTGTTGATTTGGTTTTGTATATTGTGTTTTATTAGTACAGTGGCTTAGTACTTAGTACCTCGGAAGAATAAAACTGACTATACTGGGGATTCATTAATATTCGTTGGATACCAATTTTCGAGGATTTCGTAGGATTTCGACCACCAATTAAAATGTTAAAGGAATAACAAATTTTCTATAGGATTGTATGCAGACTTCAGTAAAACCAGCAAGTTAAATATCCAAGAACATGTAAGTCTTCCCTTATCCAAAAAAATTGGTACCCAAGAAAATAAATGAATTCACGATAATATCATATAAGCGTGCATGTGTCTTTTATTGTAAAGTTAAAAATTTGAAAAATGAAATATGGAGCCAATGATTTGAACAGCTTCAGTCATGTGTCAGTATATTTGTCATATATGTATTCAGCAATTGATTCAGCTGAATTGTGTGAAAACAAATCTAAACTTTCATGTATACATAATGCACGTAAAAGGATTAATCTTTTTGATATGTATAGAAAAAGGTCGAAAACTTGCAAAATATAAATCATCTCAGGGTCATCTTTAAAACGTTTTCCAATCTATTCTACTATAGTATATAATATTGATATGCCTAATGTTAATGAGGGGAAATATCAAGTTTAACACTAGCAGCAACATAATTTGGCCGAATACCGTAGCACTATAGGTGGTCATGGGTGTGTATGGCTTGATTATGAACAAACTCGTTTACAAATCGGAAAACATAAGATAATTAGTCTATGATGTTAAACAGAAAAAAGGAAAACGAAACATCTTTTTTTTAAATTTTTTTTTTTAAATCATTTGATTATCTTTCGGGGAATATATATGTATCAGCATCATGTTGTTTTTTTTTTTTTTTTGCTGAATTTACTAACTGTGTTATTTTTTTATTGCAATAATATTACATCGACAGTCATCCAGGACTGCTATCTTCAAACTTTATTCGAATAAGTGGTTGCAGCATATACACGGGTTCATCAATGAGAAATCCTCTAACTTTATCTACGCAATTGACATACGAAGTAAAAACAAAACAAAGAAAATGAATTGTAAGTAATTAATAATCTTTGATTCCTATAAAACCTTAATGATTTCAGTTTAGGGTATGAATAAGTATTTCAATTTTCAAACACATAATGTTTTTTGTCATTCTGAAGATTAACGTATTTTGCTAGGATGAGTTTTAATTTTATATAAGCAACAGTTTATTGACAATGATGGAATTGAAGATTTAACAAATTCTAACTATCTAGTATCCGGGGCACAACATGTACATACATACCTGATGTTCTCTATTTGGATCCATATCTGTTTTGTCTAATAATAATTTAACTATATCAAGGTGTCCATTACTAGCAGCTGTGTGTAAGGCAGTATAACCATACTGAAAAAAAAATGGTAGTTTTACTCGTAGTATCCTATGAAGGTATAAAACAACAATACCATATAAATGATTAGAGTATAAAACATAACGTCGGCCAATAAATCGAGATTAGTTAATTTCAAAACCGTTTCTTCATGAATCGCATTTGTGTTGCAACTGTGAATGAGGATTAAATTAATAACCTGTGTACATAAAAAATTCCTTATTATGATGTGTATACGAATTCCTTTTATTTTGACAAAGATTGCAAGTTTATCAGCCTTATATTTAAAAAAGAAGATGTGATATGATTGTCAATGAGACAAATGTCCACAAGAGACCAAAGAAAATGGTCTCAGTAGAGGCACTCGAAATAAAATAACTTATCGATAAAGCTTTGGAAATTATACAGCAGAATTAGACAAGCTCCTAACATATACGTCATTTGGAACGTAGTTGACCAAAACGTCCTATCGTACCTGATTTTCTTTATTAATAAAGGAAAACGACAACACCTTGTTTTTCTTTTTTATTTAGACAATTTTTTTTTATTTGATTATCTATCGTTGAATATATTTTAATCAGCATCATATCTTCAGTTTTTGCTCAATTAATAAACTGTGTTATTCTTTTATTGCAATACCATTACATCTAAAGTCATCCAGGACTGCTATCTTCAAACTTTTTTCGAATAAGTCATTGCAGCATAAACAGTGTTTCATGAATGAGAAATCCTCTAACTGTATCTGCGCAATTGAAATACGAAGTAATACAAAACAAAGAAAATGAATTGTAAGTAATTGATAATCTTTGATTTCTATAAAACTTTAATGATTTGAGAATAGGGTATGACTAAGTATTTTAATTTTCAATAACATATTATTTTTGTTTTCATTCTGAAGATTAACATATTTTGCAATGAAGAGTTTTGATTTTATATAAGCAACAGTTTGTTGACACTGACGGCAACGTACCTGATTTTCTCTATTTGGATCTATATATGTTTTTTCTAATAACAATTTTATTATATCAAGGTGTCCATTACTAGCAGCAGTGTGTAAGGTAGTATTACCATACTGAAATAAAAAAAATGGTAGCAATGTCCGTAGTATCATATCCAGGTAAAAAAACAACAATGTCTTATAAATGACTAAAGTACGAAACATAACGTTGGCAAACAATTCGAGATTAGTAGATTTCAAAACCATTTTTTTTAAATCATTTTTGTTGCAACTGTTGATATGGATTAAGCTAATAAATTGTTAACACAAAATGTCGTTATAGGGAATTCCTTTTATTTTGACAACGATTGCAAGTGTATCAGCCGTAAGTCAATTATTCTGTCCATATTACCCACTTTCATTCACCCCAAAAAATGATTGCCATTCAATAGCCGATATCACTTAACGTAGCATTAAACTCCAACAAAAATACACGAACAATATCATGGTAAGCTGTCTTAAACTCGCAGTATATAAGTTATTATCAGTTGGGGCATATTCCAAGAAATAAGTCTCAGCACTTGCGATAAGATAACATCTAGTTTAAGCTATCAAATTATACAACAGAATTAAACAAGTTCGTAACAACTACGTCATTTGGAACGTAGTTAAACGAAAAGTCATCCCGTACCTTATTTCCTTTATTTGGATCTACATCTGCTCTTTGTAATAACACATTAGCTAAGTCGAGGCGTCCATGTTTAACAAATAAGTGTAAGGGAGTATCACCAAACTAAAATAAAAAAGTTGCACTGCTCACACATGTAGTAGCATATACAGGTATAAAACAACGATGTCGAATACAGCAAAAAACATTGACAGTTCCATTAGTTAATGAATTTCTTTTTATCAATCACATTGTTATTTCAACTGAACATGTGCATTCGGTCAATAACGTGTGTACCTGATGGTGATGTGTATTCGAATCCCCTTTAAATTTATGAAGATTGTCAATCTGCAAGCCGAAGGTCGGTTGTTCTGTCTGTGTACTTCCCCCAACAACACAAATTGATCGCAACAGTATAATTAATATTCCAGAACGTGGTTTTATACTCCAACAAACAAATACACATTCAAATATCATGGTAAGTTGTCTCACACACATAATATAAAAGATCAATACAGAAATAGTTTAAAACAGAATTCCTAGTGAAGGCACTCGAAATAAGGTAAAATGGTATTTAAGCTGTAAAACTTATATAGTAGAAAAAGACAATCTGTCATTTGCTACGTAGTGGAAAGTTGTCTCATTGGCAATAACATCACATTTTCTTATATTTTGTATATCAGGATATGTGTATTTTAATATGATGTTTTTTTCTTATTTTTATGTGTCAAACGATTAAGCAACTATACTATCTGACCAATCTATTCACAACCTTTATTAAGGGGGAGGAGAATGGGAGGGGGGAGGATTTATTTCCTAATAAAAATTGGACTTTTTCCAGTTCTTCTCTTCTTTGACTTTGATGGAAGATTTTACAAAGTTGAACAATTATTTACAGAAGGCGAACCTTACCTCATTTCCTTTATCTGGAGTTATATCCGCTCTTTTTAATAACAATTGTACTATGTTGACGAATTTAGAAGCTGCGTGTAAGGGGGTGTTACCAGTAAACTGAAATAAAAAGATTGCTATGTCCTCAAAGTATCATGCACAAATATGAAACAACATTATCGTATAAATGATTAGAGTACAAAACATACCATTTGCCAAACATTCGAGAAGTGAATGAATTTCAACACCTTTTTTTTTAAAATTGCATTTGTGTTGGTACTGTATTACTGTGGATTACGTTAATAAAGCGTGTACATAACACATGCTCATAATGATATATTCAAATTCCATTTAAAGTGACAAATATTGGCAGATTCAAGCCGTAGGTCGACTATTTTGTCTGTTTTACCTAACTTCACCCTACCAAGAAATCTGGTTGTCATGTAAAAGCCGATATCACTGGTGTAATTTCCATTACACAGATAATCGAAACATATCATGGCAAGCTGTCGACAACTCATAGTTTTACCTTACAAAATTATACAGCAGAATTAAACCAGTTGCATTCATCTACATGTACATCATTTTCGACATAGTTAAAAGTTGTCTCATTGGCAATCCCGTCACATTTTCTTTTGTTATATCATTATTTTTTCTTTCTTCTTAGATTTTGCAATTTTATTATTTACAGTCTACTAGTATTCGTACACTATATTTTTGTTGTATTTCATAATAATATTTTGTCTATATACAGTTCTCTTCCTCTCTGATTTTGACGGAAAATGTTTCAAATTTGAGCAGACCTGTCCTGTAAAGAACGTCTTCCGTACCTTACTTTCTTTATTTGGATCTAAATCTGTTCTTTCTAATAACAATTGAACTATGTTGATGTGTCCATTGACAGCAGCTGAATGTAAAGGAGTATCACCAAACTGAAATGAAAACATTGCATTGCTCACAGTAATATATCATTATAAATCAAAATAAGACCACATGTTGTGTAAGCTGTTAAAATCATATAGCAGAAACAAACAATCTGTTAATATCTCCGTCATTGTGGAAAGATGAATCATCAGCAATCATACTCAGCAAAAACATGCAAGGCATGTTTACCATGTGTTTTTGTAAAAAGTATGCTAAACATGCGTTTCACCATATGTTTACAATGTGTTATGAGTAACAGGTGGTAAATAGGTGTTTGAAACCATGCGTTTCCCATATGTTTGAAAAACATGTGGTATACAAGGTTGATGAACGCATGGTAAATAGATAGTTCATTCTCATAAAACCATACAAGTACAAAGGTTACAGAGAATTTAAAAATTAATATACATAATAATAAAAAATGCATTAAAAATTTCGGATGAGATAACATATAAAACATTCGATTGACCACATGTTTACCATAATTGTTTTTTTATTACACCTGGTGAATATATGTTTGAAAACAGACTGTCTGTTAACGTATGTTTTTAGTTACATCCCACAAACATATTTATGTTCAAAAACATATGTTTTCATATTGTATATTACTTTATATTTCTAATATTAAAGGGGCAACCATTTGACTTCAAAAAGAGGAGGTGGGGGTAGTGGTGGTGGGTTATGTTTTTTTTTTTCAGCAATATTTTTCACAAATATATTTAGTTTTTCGATGCTATTAATGATCAAATTATTTGCTTGACCTGAATTTTTTTTCATTTTCATCAAATTGAGGATCAGAATATTTTTTTGGGGGAAAAAAATATACCCCCCTCGACCCCCTTGAAGTTAAACGGTTTTCCTTATGTAAGTGTCAGATTGTCTGAGGTTGTTTCTGTCTTGTTAAACGAGGCTCATTAGAAGTCGGTGTATACAATGTATAGATCGAATGACGTATCATCATAATATACATTAACTTTAATTCTTTTTTAGTGTTATTTTAAAGCAAAGGATAGAACGTGTTTCTATTTTACTTGTTTGTAATGCAAGCATTTGATGGATTGAGATAGGTTTGCCGTTAAACCTGCCCATCTAAATTTGTCTAATGTCCCTCCAATCCGACAAATCATGATATTAGAACAATTGTAATAAATGGGAGTTTGACAGTCTGGCAATAGCAACCAAATACAGTCATAAGCATTTGATACAATAAGACACGCTTAATTACTTCTTTCAAATTTCGTATGTGGAATAAATGTCCTTCTCAATTATTATTTGTCTATACATTTCGCCAAAATCATACACTTTCACTAAATATTACAACTTGCATCACTTTATCAAACTACCACCATTTAAAAAAAAAGAAATATAACAAACTAATTGAATAATAGAATATAGAAATAGAAATGATGTTTTTCCCTACATGTATAAATATGAGGTTCTGGATGGGATCCTTTATTTCTTTATTCCTTAAGTTTCAGACTATTAACTTTTTTCTTTATTCTTCATTTTATAATTTGTCCTTTAATTTTAATAATTTTCAATTGTTCTAATTTTTAGATTTTTTACTCTCCTCATCTCTTTTCTTTCTTTACTTTTTTTTATCTTCATTCTGCAATTTAATTCGTCCATCATTCTCTATTCTTTTATTCCGAAACTGTTTCAAGAGCTACATAAACGTAAATGTACGCAAATACAAAACCCGGAAATTGTCTCACTGTTACCATTTTGTATACTATCGATGCACGAGCTGTTGAGGGAGGTTTCATTTTTTTTACTATCTGTAAGAATGGACAAAATTAGAGATAGATGATATACAGAACACTGGTTGTTCAAACTGATGGTCAAACCGATAAGCAAATAAATTGAAATAAATGACTGAGAGAAACCGGGAAACGACACAAATGAAGGTCAAAGCAAAAAAGTGTTTTTGCTTTGATGGGCGACTAGGAAAGCACAAAGAAAGGTAAACATAATGATCATTCACGTTTTTAAATGGATAAAAGCAGGGAGATGTTACATGTAGCCTTGAATTGTCTTCACGAGAGGCGATGGTCATATTTCCATGTCAGACGTCCATCATGTCCATACGATGGGTCGGCCATACCGCAACATCGTCCATACTTTAAAGAACTATGTACCCTTTTGTTGATTCAATGCTAAACATATGGAACTTTGTACTACCGTATTTGGCAATTCGGTGCTTGATAGATAGCGGATTATTGCATGCAGTGCCAGTAATGATTTCGTTAAAACAAGTATATAAATTTAGATATTGGTTAAAACAAATATAGTTATGGACCAATACAAGTACACCTTCTAGGGTGCGCTCAACGCTAGTGACTCAACACGATGTTTTTGGGAATTCAAAGGTTTTTTTAGGACTATTTGAAAGAGTAAACGCTAGCACATCATGGACAAACAAGTTAGGCCTTGTTCACACCAAAAGCCATGTACAGCAAACATGTTTACAATTAATTTAATGAAATGTACACTGGTTTTAAATTAAATTTGTTCACATCAATACACCTTGTTTAATTACCTGTACATAAGGTTTGTTTACACTTGTAAACTATATGCCATTTAAATGTTAATTACGTAGAACCGAATGCAAAATTTTCTGAAAACCTTTCTAGCAGTTTGGAAACGAACTTCTGGCTTAAAAAAAAAAGGGGGAGGGGTGTTTCCTTCATGAAAAAAACACACACATTATGGCCATAAAGATGGTAAAAGAAAATATTCTGAATCCAGTGTTTCCCCATACATTATAGGACCTTTATCGGACCTTCGGGATCGGGTGTTTTAAGCTCGGAATTTCGAGATTGGTCCTTTCTGGATCTGGGAATTATTTTTTCGAATTTCTGGATTTCTGGATTTAAATTTCTTTATGTTCTGGACCTCGGGATTTCGTGTTTTAAGCCCGGGACTTCGGGATATGGACCCCTCATTATAGTGTTCTATATTTAAAAAATATATATAATTTGATTGCTTAACTCAGGAAAAACTTTAAAGAAAACCCACACACCCTTCTTTGAAGTTTAGTGGTTGCTTCTTTCTGAAAGCCATTTTGATGATTTGCAGTAGTTTAAAGATACTGAAGATGTCTCGATTACGCATTAGAAAACGTAGGCTGCAGCAGAGCGCTTACAGACAAAGAAAAAGGATTGAGATGTTAAGAATCACTATATTTCTATATTTTTTGTTTGTTTCAAATGGTATTTTTTCTCCAAAGGAACTTTTAATTTGTGAGTGGTATACTAAAAGAGGGACGAAAGATACCAGAGGGAGAAGTCAAACCAATAGATCAAAAACAAACTGACAACGCCATGGCAAAAAATGAAAAGACAAACAGACAAACAGACAAACAACAGCACAGAAGACACAACATAGAAAACAAAAGGCTAAGCAAAAAGAACCCTACAAAACAAATGTGGTATATACATGTATTTTGGTTGTTAGGTGGATATCTTATCATGATTACGGACTTGCTGTTCGCAGTTTACATCATTAACATGATAAATGCACCAGTGTTACATCAGTTGTAAAAGAGGGGCAAAAGATACTAGAGGAACTGTCAAATTCATAGATCGAAAATCAAATGACAACGCCATGGCTTGCATAGAAAGAAATTAAGGAAACAGACAAATGATAGTACACTAGACACAAAATAGAAAACCAAAGACTAAGCGACATTTACCCCATTAAAAACGGTGGTGATTGATTTAATTAAAACATTAAATATGCCCGCTAGACCACACGCGTACGACCACCTGGGATTCACAAAAATAATGCTTTCAGTGGCCGTGTGTTACCTTTCCTCGTCAGTTTTAATCTAGCGTCGTACTACAGTACATGATATATAAGGCATGGAGATGTTATTGTTACAGATCAGCTCAATTATCTATAGTAAAAATAGGAAACAACACGTTTAATAATTTATTGCGTCCGAAGCGCTTTTCTGGATTTACCTTCATCAGGAACGCTCAAAGCCAAACATTTGCAATCCGAAGATGTATAAGTACCGAAAATAGTTGAAGAGCTATATGTTAAAAATACCTAAAATAAATAGCCAAATTCATCTAAAGCCAACTTTGCCTGAGGGAGTTGAAACCTTAGTTTCATAATAATTTCAAAATTTATAAACGGACAATTTTAGTAAAGTTTGTTTAATCATGTCAGTACCGAAGCACTGACTACTGAGCTGATGATACCCTCGGGGACTGATAGTCCACCAGCAGAGGTATCGACCCAGTGATGTAAAAATAGGAAACAACACGTTTAATAATTTATTGCGTCCGAAGCGCTTTTCTGGATTTACCTTCATCAGGAACGCTCAAAGCCAAACATTTGCAATCCGAAGATGTATAAGTACCGAAAATCGTTGAAGAGCTATATGTTAAAAATACCTAAAATAAATAGCCAAATTCATCTAAAGCCAACTTTGCCTGAGGGAGTTGAAACCTTAGTTTCATAATAATTTCAAAATTTATAAACGGACAATTTTAGTAAAGTTTGTTTAATCATGTCAGTACCGAAGCACTGACTACTGAGCTGATGATACCCTCGGGGACTGATAGTCCACCAGCAGAGGTATCGACCCAGTGATGTAAAAATAGGAAACAACACGTTTAATAATTTATTGCGTCCGAAGCGCTTTTCTGGATTTACCTTCATCAGGAACGCTCAAAGCCAAACATTTGCAATCCGAAGATGTATAAGTACCGAAAATCGTTGAAGAGCTATATGTTAAAAATACCTAAAATAAATAGCCAAATTCATCTAAAGCCAACTTTGCCTGAGGGAGTTGAAACCTTAGTTTCATAATAATTTCAAAATTTATAAACGGACAATTTTAGTAAAGTTTGTTTAATCATGTCAGTACCGAAGCACTGACTACTGAGCTGATGATACCCTCGGGGACTGATAGTCCACCAGCAGAGGTATCGACCCAGTGATGTAAAAATAGGAAACAACACGTTTAATAATTTATTGCGTCCGAAGCGCTTTTCTGGATTTACCTTCATCAGGAACGCTCAAAGCCAAACATTTGCAATCCGAAGATGTATAAGTACCGAAAATCGTTGAAGAGCTATATGTTAAAAATACCTAAAATAAATAGCCAAATTCATCTAAAGCCAACTTTGCCTGAGGGAGTTGAAACCTTAGTTTCATAATAATTTCAAAATTTATAAACGGACAATTTTAGTAAAGTTTGTTTAATCATGTCAGTACCGAAGCACTGACTACTGAGCTGATGATACCCTCGGGGACTGATAGTCCACCAGCAGAGGTATCGACCCAGTGATGTAAAAATAGGAAACAACACGTTTAATAATTTATTGCGTCCGAAGCGCTTTTCTGGATTTACCTTCATCAGGAACGCTCAAAGCCAAACATTTGCAATCCGAAGATGTATAAGTACCGAAAATCGTTGAAGAGCTATATGTTAAAAATACCTAAAATAAATAGCCAAATTCATTTAAAGCCAACTTTGCCTGAGGGAGTTGAAACCTTAGTTTCATAATAATTTCAAAATTTATAAACGGACAATTTTAGTAAAGTTTGTTTAATCATGTCAGTACCGAAGCACTGACTACTGAGCTGATGATACCCTCGGGGACTGATAGTCCACCAGCAGAGGTATCGACCCAGTGATGTAAAAATAGGAAACAACACGTTTAAAAATTTATTGCGTCCGAAGCGCTTTTCTGGATTTACCTTCATCAGGAACGCTCAAAGCCAAACATTTGCAATCCGAAGATGTATAAGTACCGAAAATCGTTGAAGAGCTATATGTTAAAAATACCTAAAATAAATAGCCAAATTCATCTAAAGCCAACTTTGCCTGAGGGAGTTGAAACCTTAGTTTCATAATAATTTCAAAATTTATAAACGGACAATTTTAGTAAAGTTTGTTTAATCATGTCAGTACCGAAGCACTGACTACTGAGCTGATGATACCCTCGGGGACTGATAGTCCACCAGCAGAGGTATCGACCCAGTGATGTAAAAATAGGAAACAACACGTTTAATAATTTATTGCGTCCGAAGCGCTAAGGATCCTACAAATTAATGTAAGATACAGTCAGAGAAAATAATTATATTTATAAGTACGTCTGAGTCAGTGACAACTCTACAACAGATTTATCCATCGGATCACCAGCAATGATGGTGATACATGGCTGTGTACATTATGTATATACAACTCGTCTAAACATCAATCCAACAATGTTAGATCTGTAAATTTGCTTTTGCAATTTTTTTTTTGTTCTTCTTTCGCCGGGATTCGAACCCATGCTACTGAGATATCGTGACACCAAATCGCCTGCACTGTAGCCATCCCGCTAGACCACACGACCACCTGGGCTTCACAAAAATAAAGCTTTCAGTGGCCGTGTGTTACCTTTCCTCGTCAATTTTAATCTAGCGTCGTACCACAGTACATGATATATAAGGCATGGAGATGTTATTGTTACAGATCAGCTCAATTATCTATAGTAAAGGATGCTACAAATTAATGTAAGATACAGTCACAGGAAATAATTATATTTATCAGTACGTCTGAGTCAGTGTCAACTCTACAACAGATTTATCCATCGGATCACCAGCAATGATGGTGATACATGGCTGTTTACATTGTGTATATACAACTCGTCTAAACATCAACCCAACAATGTTAGATCTGTAAATTTGCTTTTTTTTTTTTTTCTTCCCTCGCCGGGATTCGAACCCATGCTACTGAGATATCGTGACACCAAATCGCCTGCACTGTAGCCAGCCCGTTAGACCACAAATCCGATGGATAAATCTGTTGTAGAGTTGTCACTGACTCAGACGTACTTATATATATGTCGTGTACATTTTATCATTTTGTACAGGTTATTACTTGTACAAAATTTTCATACAAGTAATTACTTGTATGATGCCATCATACAGGTTATTACTTGTATAAATATAATTGTACAAGTAATAACCTGTACAAATTTTGTGGAGAAAAACATAATAACTTGTACAACTCATTATCTTTCGTATTTTTTGAAATTTATATTGTGTTTGTTTTTCTGTTCTTATTTTCAAGCGTTTATCAGTATTATTTTTGAAATGTTAGAAGTTTACAGATGAACGAAGGACGCAAAGTAATGACATAAGCTCATGTGACATCTTATGCAAATTTAGCTAAACAGCTAGATTCCTCGTAAATACGGACTTCTGGTGCAAAGTGACATGGTCGTTAAAAGCAAAAATAAATTGGTACCCTTCATTCATTTATTTCAGCTCTGGCCAAATGAGTTTAACATGTTAAAGTTCTGTAATTATATTAACCGTAAATTCCTTTCCATTATCACTTTGCAGTATATGTGGAGATCCCATAAGTAGAAAAATGTGGTCCTGGTAGTGCATGATCCACTTGTATTCTCCATCTGGAAATGACTGATAGTCAACAAGGTCTACTTGACAACGGGAATTAAAGTCTGTAGAAGTAATAGGACGAACAACTAATTTTGTGGTTGCAGTACGACTTTTCCTCAAAATACACTGTTCACACATCTGAATGAAAATTCTGATAATTTCTCTGCTGATATTGGCAAATTGTTTTATTAACTCCTTGTATGTCTTGTGGATGCCTCCATGGCCAATTCCAGAATGTGCAGTTTTTATTAATAGATAAAGTTCATCTACTGTACAATAGTAAAAAAAAATGTCGCCTTTGCGAATGAGTTTTTCAATGCCTGCTACACTCAAAATATCATATTGCCTTAAGAAATATCTTTGAAGAGCAGTCTTTTTGGAACTTAATTTTGCTTTCTTTACATTTCCAATAGTCTATCTGTATCTTTCACGTGTAAATAATGAATTATTAGAAGATTTATTATTGTCATCACACAATTTAATTATTTCATCATTGAATTTCTTTTCTATACTGTTTTCCATCTCTGCACTTTAGTTTTGACTACTTAAATGAACAGTTTAGCTCAATATACTTGATATATTAAATGTACTCACATATTGAGAGTTTATACCTTTAGGTAAAGTAATGAATTATATGTTAAAAGGGAAACAATTTGTTGTGAACTTCAAATAGGCCAATGTAAAATAATGATTTGTACAAGTTATTATCTTTTTCTCCACAAAATTTGTACAGGTTATTACTTGTACAATTATATTTATACAAGTAATAACCTGTATGATGGCATCATACAAGTAATTACTTGTAAGAAAATTTTGTACAAGTAATAACCTGTACAAAATAATAACATGTACACGACATATATATATATATATATATATATATATATATATATATATATATAATGTCTAAAAATAGCAACAATCAACATTCAATCTATTTAAGCGTGGATCAGTTTGTGAAAATAAACTGATACATTCACTGAATTTAAATGTTATAAATGTCTAAGAATATAACTTAAAGACGCTAATTAATACATTAAAAAGTTCTTTAAGATTTTTTCGTGTCTCTCATTGAGTCCATCAGTTTCAAGAGTGCGTAACAGGTGCATCAACAATCTCTCTATTTTTTGTCTTCCTTGTGTATCCAAATTTTGATTTTTCTCAATGATTTGAAATGTGACGTTTTCAAAATCATGTCCTGCTCTTAAAAGGTGTCTTGTATTTAGGCAGTTCCTTTCTTTTGTATAAAATGACCGATGGTTATTTAGTCCGATGTTAAATGGTGTTTCTGTTTCACCAACATATTGTAATTTGCAAGTTCCACACGTAAGAACATAAATGCAATTTTTCGTTTTGCAATTTGATGTTATAAATATATTGTATTTTTTCTTTTTGTGACTGTGCTGACGAATTGGATTTCGATGTTGGCGACTTTGCAGCACTTACATTGCCCCTTCGAATAGTCTATAACCTCCGATTGTTGATATCTCCGGTCTAGATATTTTGGATGTTACTAGAATATCTTTGAGGTTTTTGGGTCTGCGGTAAGTCATAAAGGGAGGTGATGGAAAAATCTCTTTTAAGGAAGGATCATTTTCAATAAGACGCCAGTGTTTGTGGACAATTGATGAAGGTTTTGTCAGGTGAGGATGAAAGCTAACAACAAACGGGATTTTATTTGTCTGAGCCGTCTTTTCTTTGTATTCAAGTAGGTTTGTTCGGTCTTTTTCTTTTGCTTTACCGAAAGCTTCTGCAATATTTTTGTTCTTATAACCTCTTAATTTGATGACTTGGCTGTACGGCATGCTCCGGGAGCAGTGTTTCGGGTGACAACTCTTCGGAGAGAGAAATTGGTGTTTATCAGTTTTTTTGGTGTGAAGGTCGGTTGTCATGAGTCCGTTTTCTAAAGTTATGGTGGTGTTGAGAAACGCAATTTTCTCATTTGAAACTTCAGATGTGAACTTTTATCGATTGATGAAAGTTGTTACAGAAATCGAGAAATTTTTGCAGACGTTCTGCAGTTTCGTTCCATTTGATGTCGATGTCATCAATATAACGGAGCCAAGAATAGGGTTTGCATGGTACATTCGAAAGGATGCGTTCTTCGAGACTTCCCATGAAAATGTTGGCAAAAGAAGGTGCCATTTTGGTTCCCATACTGGTACCGTCAACCTGCAATAAGTGCTGGTCATTAAATACAAAATTGTTGTTTTCAAGCACTAGTCTCAGCAACTGAACCAGACAGTCTGTTTGGGGATGTTTTTCCTTATGATTGTTCCATACTTGTTCACAAGCGACTATTCCTTGATTTTTTTTGGAATATTTGTGTATAACATGTATAAAGAAGACACATCCAGCGATACCAAAATTGTGTTGTTTGGTAAGGGATTTAATAAATCCATTTTCTTCAAATAATCTGTAGTATGTTGAAAGTAAGATGGCATTGTTCTAACATGTGGTCTTAGATGGTAATCCACGAATTTAGATATTTTTTCGGTTGGATGGCCATTTGCAGATACTATTGGTCTTCCCGGAATCCCTTCTTTATGAAGTTTTGGTAGCAAGTAAAATCGACCGGCTGTGCAGGTTTCATCAGGGCGTAGATAGTCGTACGTGTCGTCATCTATGTGGTTTTTTTTTTGCTGTTCATGTCTAAAAGGACCTCATTAATTTGTTTACTTATGTCTTTTGTAGGATCACTTTTTAAATGTTTGTAAAATTTTGTATTTGAAAGCTGACGATTCCCTTTTTCAATGTAGTCGGTTTTAATGATCACTACAACTGCACTTCCTTTGTCTGCTTGTTTAATAACAATATCATCACGACTTTTTAAATTATTAATGGCTTAACTTTCTTGTTCAGAGAGATTTCGTAAACGTTTGCCACTGACTGATGATTTTACTTCAGTTTTAATACATGATATAAAGGATTCTAAATTGTCGTTCTTACTCCTTGGTGGATTCCATTCGCTTTTCTTTTTAAATCTTGGGATGCACTTGTCCTCTTTATCACTCTCATATTCCGTATCATTCATTCAGGCTTCTTGTAAGTTTTTTTTTGTGTTGCCTATTATAATGTTCTTTTAGACGAAGACGTCTTGCAAATTGATCCACATCTGTCTCCAATTGTAGGTTGTTAATGTTTTCTGGTATAGGACAGAAGTTTAGAACTCTACTTAATAATTTTTCTTCGGAGTTGGTTAATTCTGTTGACGACAGATTAACAACTGAATTATTCTCCGCGGGGTGTGTCCGTTTTTCAAAACGTCTATTTCTTGGTTGTTTTCAATCACTCTCTTTTAAAATATTATTTATATCAAAATTTGAAAATTGCTGTTTAAGACCATCTCTGGTGAATTTCTTTTGTTGCTTGTTTTTGTAATTTTGACTTTCTATTCTTTCAATATCGGATAATCTTTTCTTTATTAAATCCAGAGTTGATTTGTTTATATGAATAGATAGAAAAGAAGAGTAGAAGTTGGAGAAGCCGTTAAGAACAATTGAATAAAGTTTCGTCCCAAAGTTTCATAAATCTGAAGGACTTTACACCCGGTGTTCGTGGTGTCAATTTAATATTCAACCCGTTTGGTATGTTGTTGTTATAAATGTATGATTTAATGTTTGAAACATGATGTTCAACTTGTATTTTCTGTTATTTTTTCGAATTTCGGGATTTCGGGATTTAAATTTCTTTAAGTTCTGGACCTCGGGATTTCGTGTTTTAAGCCCGGGACTTCGGGATAAGGACCCCTCATTATAGTGTTCTATATCTAAAAAAATATATAATTTGATTGCTTAACTCGGAAAAACTAAACAAAACCACACACCTTTCTTTGAAGTTTAGGGGTTGCTTCTTTCTGAAAGCCATTTTTATGATTTGCAGTAGTTTAAAGATACTGAAGATGTCTCGATTACGCATTAGAAAACGTAGGCTGCAACAGAGCGCTTACAGACAAAGAAAAAGGATTGAGATGTTAAGAATCACTATATTTTTATATTTTCTGTTTGTTTCAAATGGTATTTTTTCTCCAAAGGAACTTTTAATTTGTGAGTGGTATACTAAAAGAGGGAGGAAAGATACCAGAGGTAGAGTCAAACCAATAGATCAAAAACAAACTGACAACGCCATGGCAAAATATGAAAAGACAAACAGACAAACAACAGCACAGAAGACACAACATAGAAAACATAAGGCTAAGCAAAAAGAACCCTACCAAAAACATTTGGTATATACATGTATATTGGTTGCGTTTTTGTTAGGTTGATATCTTATCATGATCACGGACTTGCTGTTCGCAGTTTAAATCATTAACATGATAAATGTACAAGTGTTACATCAGTTGTAAAAGAGGGGCAAAAGATACTAGAGGAACTGTCAAATTCATAGATCGAAAATCAAATGACAACGCCATGGCTTGCATAGAAAGAAATTAAGGAAACAAACAAATAATAGTACACTAGACACAAAATAGAAAACCAAAGACTAAGCGACATTTACCCCATCAAAAACGGTGATGATTGTTTTAATTAAAACATTAAATATGCCAGTCAAAATTTTATCTGAAAGCCATATGGTACAGTGTTTTTGAGGGTCAAAATTCAGTGTATACAATAAAGAATAACGGGCAAAAACTGTGCAGAGTTATTCTTTAATTCAAATTGTAACAAATATGTAATGAGCAAGAAGTTATGTAAGGAAGATCATGGTTTATATTAAAGCTCAGAAGAAAAAAGAGTATAAATATTATACTTTGAACATGCAAAAGGCAATGTTCTGTCCATTAGGTTCAAGAGTGCGTAACTGGTGCATCCAAACTCTCTCTCTTTTTTGTCTTCCTTGTGTATCCCAATTTTGATTTTTCTCAATGATTTGAAATGTGACATTTTCAAAATCAAGTCCTGCTCTTAAAAGGTGTCTTGTAATTGGGCAGGTCCTTTCTTTTGTATAAAATGACCGATGGTTATTTAGTCGGATGTTAAATGGTGTTTCTGTTTCACCAACATATTCTCATTTGCAAGTTCCACACGTTAGAACATAAATGCAATTTTGCGTTTTGCAATTTGATGTTATACATATGTTGTATTTTTTCTTTGTGACTGTGCTGACGAGTTGGGTTTCGATGTTTGCGACTTTGCAGCACTTACAATTGCCCCTTCCGCATGGTTTATAACCTCCGATTGGTGATATCTCCTGTTTAGATACTTTGAATGTTATCTTTGAGGTTTTTGGGTCTGCGGTAAGCCATACCGGAGGTGATGGAAAAATCTCTTTTGAGGAAGGATCATTTTCAATAAGACGCC
The DNA here is from genome assembly GCA_037788925.1 of Mytilus galloprovincialis. NCBI lineage: Eukaryota > Metazoa > Mollusca > Bivalvia > Mytilida > Mytilidae > Mytilus > Mytilus galloprovincialis. Next base: position 21,235,387 of record CM075332.1, read on the forward strand.
AGTGTTTGTGGACAATTGATGAAAGATTTGTCAGGTGAGGATGAAAGCTTTTTTACACAAAAGAATATCTTTGAGGTTTTTGGGTAAAAACCGCATTTTTTATACGTGTGCATGTAAAACAAATTCCGTTGTAGAAGGGTCTAAAAACAGCACAAACAACATTTTCCAAAAGACCAAAAAAGTGAAAAGTATATTTAAACAAAACGCATTTGACTAACAGGTCGAACATCATATAGTTTAACATACACATGTAAGATAATTTCTATACTCATTCTGTCATCTGTAATTATAATATACTATATATAAGTATGCTCCTGTAGCGAAGTTACTGCGTCTGAGTTTGACTAATAAAGTTTGAAGTTGTTTTTATCCAGACACGCCGTATCCCGAGGTGTATTTATAGAATAAAGGCCTTTTTTGTTTTTGATACTGACTTTATCACGGCGAATATCAGGTGAGCCCGAAGGGCGAGCCTGATATTCGCCGTAATAAAGTCAGTATCAAAAACAAAAAGGCCTTTATTCTGTTTATCGGTAATTAATAAAAATTGTAAAAAAAAAAAAAAAAAAATCTGTTTTAATAAGCAAATAACTTTTGGCACTATTTTATTGCGCATTTGTATAAGTAGTGCCTCGACCATTCATTTGGCGCGTGACGTCAATCAAGTTTAAACTGCCTTGCTGACAAGATGGAAGAAGTTGTTGGAGATTTTTTGCAGAGAAAAACAAGATTTTATCCATTGAACGGTAATGTCATGCAAAACAATATGAATTAAAAAGAAGAAGAGCATCAATATAAGTGAACATAGCAACCTTTATTCAGTAAATATCACGTTTAAATCCCACAATGCCAAATTTTCACTTTGAGTTGACCTACTTCCCCATCGGCATTTTTGCCTCCAAAATGTACACATGTGACATGTACGGCGATAATATAAAGATAATTTATTTAAGTATTTGAAAATTTGCATTAAAAATCAGACGAGAGGCAGACATACTTCCCTTGTTATTGTTTGTATTTACAAAATGGCTAGCCACTATAGTCTATAGATTTCATTTCATTTTTAAAAAGTCTAATAAGGTCACTATTAAAAAAAGCAATGACCCCAATGTTATTTTTAAACCACTGGAAAATATTATAATTTAGATAGTCCCCCTCCCCCACATAATACAAGTTATTTCAGTGTAAATATAAATAAAAATAAACTTTCTTAACTGGTATTTCATTTTCAATGTTTAGTAATTATATAAAATTTTTACAAATCAACAGAAGTCAGAACTAATATTGGTCCCTTATTATAACACAATTTTGTTATTCATCATCACTGTCAGATTCAATAACAAATTTTCTCTTGCGTTTCAAAGGTTTGTAATAAGAAGGATCATTTTCTTTGTCAGGTTGGGCCAGTTGTGGGTTATGTCCAAAATACATATTGAAAGTTCCACCTTGAATTATAGTACCAGCTGGAAAAATTTGATTATAGTTCATTTGGCTAGAATTTTTCATTTTCTGTTGAAAATTATTGTTACATGTATTTATATTTGAACTGTCCATATTATCTGCAACATTTTGTACAGCAGTTTCATTTTCATTAGTTGCAGTATATGGCCGGCACGGTTTATTACAACTCGAGGCAGGTGCAGTTTGTTGTTCATTTGGACTAGTTGGTTGTGCAGTGAGAGTTGACACGGTACATTCATTGGTTGACGTACATGTAGATGATTTATTTCGACTCAAGATGGACGACATGTTCTTTTGGGTTTTAAGACTGTTTTTGGCATAATTATTCAAGCTTTGCACTAACTTATGGCCAGTGTGTTGCTGTACCGAAGTTATCGGTACACATTCATCCAATAGTCTTGTTATTGCTGTTTTTCGGCCAGAATGGTTGGTAATTTTTTTATTTTTTTCAACATTTGATTTAGCCACAGCTTGTTTCATCAAATTTTCCAGGGATTTTTCACCCAAAGGTTGATTTTTGTACCAATGTTTTGCATTATCAGATCTGTTGACACCTAAATAGAAAGTAGAATCAGGTTGGCAGGTTTCTGTTGGTCTATTGCTACGATACTGAAAAAGAAGGAATATTTATAAGTTGACATTCATGAAGAATAATTCTACTGGTATTTTAGATTTTCTGTACTTGTCAGAATTGTAACGATACACATAAATAACTTTTGCAAAATAATATCTTGTACACCTAATCCCTATTTGTCAGCTATCTTTAAGTGACCTGTCAAATTGGAAGCAACAATAACAATTATTTGTTGAAATTTGGATGTTTGTACGACAATGATGTGACAAGAAGGATTTTTTTGTTATACTGGGAGCAAAATTGTTTCTTCATTAGTGATTGTTTTCAACTGTGAGTGTCACAGCTTTCCAAATAAGGATAAGTGTTGACTGTTACAAGCTGAGAAAAAGAGGGTTGGTAGTGTATTTTTCCATACGATTATGTGAGCAAAGGTGTTATTATAATAGTGATTTGAATCAAAAACGGTAAAAAATCAAATGGAAGGGGATAAAAATAAGGTTACAGTAAACACCTTTACATTTTTGGTCTGCGCTACATGTATCACAGATCTGCTAGTAATAGAAAAACAACAATGATAGTTTTCTCGTTTGAATTGTTTTACAATGTCATATCGGGGTGTTTTATAACTGACTATGCGGTATGGGTTTTGCTCATTATTGAAGGCCTAATGGTGACTTAAAATTATAGATACTTATGCCTGCGTCATTTGGTCTTTTGTGGACAGTTGTCTAATCTGCAATCATACCACATATATTTTTTTATAATGAATGAAAAGTGTGAAATCTAATCATTGTTAGTTTTCTAGCATAATTATTTAACATTGAATATTAATGGTTTTTACAAGTTTGTGTCAAACTTCTACAATTGTCAATTCTTCCTGGTTACTGTTTATGTGCTGCATTTATATTTGATTGTAGTACTTCTCAGTTACTGGATAGATTGCAATTTTTCATCAAAGGAGTTATATGTTGATAATAAATGGAGTTTCAAATGTATTGGTTTGAGCAATAGGAAGTGGCAACATGTCTTTTTCATAGACATGTAATTTCTACTTGATTTAAATTTGCTGTTTAATGGATATGGATATTCATTGGATTTTTGTTTGTTTACTTGATGACTAGTTGTCTTATTTGTATTCACATGACATATATTTTTTTTGTGTTATTGATATTTATGAATGGTTTTTTTTTTTTGTATGCATACCTTGGCAAATAAATTTTTTACTGAAATATATTGATAATAATGACCTTTAGATATGTTGATATATGACATTTCCTCTCAACTTCAGGACTGCTCCAGGATTTAGGAGCATATGCTCTTGTTTTTTTTTGTATTTGAGCCATCTCTTGTTTTAGTTAGTCTTTTTTATTGTAGGTTAAGCACTGATTTTCATTTCTGTCAGTTTCCAGTTTCAAATCTCCCCACTTCAATTGTCTATGTTCGTGAGAACCACGTAGTCCGAAATGAATAGTATTCATATATCAAATTGTACTTAACAAACTGTCCGGATCATCAGTACCAAAACCCCCTGATCTGTACAATTCCTCCTCGTCTTCAGACTCCAAAGCTTCTGCAGCATTGGGATGGTTTCCAAGGCCTAGCTGTTTCAAATGCTTTTTTTTAGCGGTTAAGCAATCCCGCGATTTCTTGAATTGGTCATCTCTCATGAAATCCAATGGATATTCTTTCATTTTTAGGTGTTTGTTGATCATTGACTGAAAGCCATCAAGACTTCCAGGTTGATATTCTCTTTCAATTTCTTGAATGTCATTATTGTTTTTTACTTTTACTTCTTTCCGAATACCTACAAAAAATTCTTGCAGGTACTGGTTTAACTCTGGCGGTTGCATCGTATGTATTTATCTAAATTCTGCCTTGACATTTATAAGATATTGTTGGAAAGTTTTCACAGCTGAGTTCATTTTCCTAATGGTACTATTTTTTTTTAATTATCAGTATTTTTGGTGTTTAATTTTAAAGAAAATATCTTTTTCGTATCATGAATCATTTTATTTAAACACTTTTAGTCTTGTTGGAAGTAACACGATGTTTCGATTTGTTTACATTAGTTACGAGAACGACATAACTTTATAGTTCCGGCAAAGCGGTTAATGATATGCGTGACGTAACGCGTTTTCATTGCTTACAAAAAAAAACATATTCTTCCGCACTACTTTAGCGCATGTCAATTACGAACTGACCCAATAATTTTCATATCAAGGACAGTATACTGATACTGACATTATAAGCGAGTACACATCAAAGGAAAAATGCCCAAATTACCGATAAAACTAACTCACACCCCATTCTTAGCTCTATATTGTTAACATTCATTATTAAATTAAAAACAAAAACCCAAACAATAGCATATATTTTATTGACAATATCAAACCATGATTTCTAAGATATTTTTTTTTATTACATGAAACCCCACCATTATTTGGTTATCTTCGTTCGAACTTTGACAAGTGAGTATATTTTACCAATGTCAAGGTTGTTTTGCAATCTCCAATTACATCCATTAGTTAATATGGATCAGCAGGTCAAGGTTGAAAAAGGGGGGTGTTAGCGAGAGTTAGAATGCCCCCTTAAAAAGAGTGTAAATGGGGTGTAAGGCTCAGATCACCCCTGTTAGAATAAAGGAGCTGGGATGTAAGGGTTGAAATCCGTGCGAAAGGTCAAACATTCTTACTCTGCAATACCTATCGACCTCCCGAATCGTACGGCAGTCATTATCGGACACGCTTAAATCATGCAATAGGATTGGCTTATCAATTCAATGAAACTATTTTAATTACGGGTGACTTGAACAGTGATTTATTCAAGACGCAAAACAACAAATTAATTGAAATCTTAAATATATTTGATTTACGAAATGTTATTGATAAACCAACTCGAGTGAAAAATCACAGTAGCACACTACTTGATCCAATTATTTTAAGTGACAATTTGTCGTACTTTATCTCAGATATTTTACCAACGCCTACTAATATAAGTGACCACGATGCTCAAATATTTTTTCTCGAGTGTCCGACAACAAAGTTAAATTCTCTGAAAAAATGAACGACGTTGACTGGAATGCACTGCTTCCTGAAAATAAAGACGTGGATGAACTATCTGGAATATTTACTGAAACATTCTTAAATATCGCGAGGGAGAGCCTTACCACTAAATTAGTTACTATACGTAGTTCTGATAAACCATGGTTTAATGGTGTATTAAAAAGAGAAAATCTAAAACGAGACCGTTTTGGAAAATATGCCCTGAAATCTAAAGGAGAATCGGATATTGCGAAGAAACAGAGAAACAGATAGAGTTATTTCAAAAAAATTTGCCAAGGGAAGATTTGAAACTAATTTAGATAACATCATATTGAGTAATGCCCAAATTCAAAATACTATTGGAACAAATTGAAATAGCTAATAAAGTTGAATAAGAGTTCAAATAATATTCATTCTTTATAAAACCTAATAAACATAAAAGATGAGGATTTCAGGGACATGGTTTATGAAGATAGTGAGAAGTGCGACTTGTTGATCAAATACTTTGGTTTGATATCCAAACTCGAGGAAGAAAATGTTCCTTTTCCAGAGTTTAAAGAAAAAACCTAATACTTATATTCAAGATATATATACATAAATCAAAATGTAATAATTGATATTATCAAAACTATTGATCAGAATAAGGCATCGGGACCAGATTTGATTAGTCACATAATGCTGAAAATTTGCCCTAAGAAAGTGGCGGTACCTTTACAAATAATATTAAATAAATCTCTTCAACAATGTAAGTGTCCTTCTAGCTTGAAGATTGCAAATGTTTTTGCTATTTAAAAAAAAAAGGTGATTCGTCTTTACCTTCAAATTACAGACCAATTGAGTTAATAAGCTGTGTAGGTAAAATCATGGAACGAATTGTTTTTAAATATATTATAATAATTTACCTATGAATAAACTAATCTATGAATTTCAGTCTGGATTTTTGCCAAAAAATTAAACTGTACACCAGCTACTAGAAATGTATAATTATATTCTTAACTCACTAGAAAAGAAGGAAATAAATTGTTTTGTCTTTTGTGATATTTCTAGAGCTTTTGACAAGGTTTGGCATAGAGGACTCTTGCATAAAATGAAAGCTTACGGAATACATGGTAATTTACTTAACTGGTTTGAGAGTAATCTTTGTGATAGGCAACAAAAAGTTGTGATTAAAAAAATACATTATCATCCTCATTTTGCAGTCTTTCAGGTGGAGAACCTCAAGGCTCAGTACTTGGTCCCATATTATTTATTATATATAAATTACATTGCAGAGAAACTCACATCTTTATCTAGACTCTATGCGGATGACACTTCGTTTAATTACTCGGGAAAAGACCAAGAACATATACACACTGATATTGGTCGTGACCTCGAAGAGCTAAGCGAATGGTCACGGAGGTGGCTTATGTCTTTTAATCCAGACAAAACAGAAATAATGATTTTTTTTTCAAATAAAGATGCATCCGTGCTAAAATTCTGCTTAAATGATAAAGAAATCCCCAAAACAAAATGTCACAAACCCCTTGGGGTAACGTTTTGCTCTGATGCTCGGTGGAACAGTCATATAGACAATCTGATTATCAGTATTACAAAACATTTAAATATCCTGAGAAAACTCAAGTATCAACTTTGTAGGAAAAACTTAGAATAACTCTACTAAGTATTTATAAGACCAATTTTTGAATATGCAACTGAAGTTTGGGATAGCTGCGGGATAGGATATGTTAATAAACTTGAAAGTTTGCAGCTAGAAGCTGCTAGAATAGTTACTGGTTTGCCTATATTTTCAAAATCTGAAATTCTGTATGAGGAAATTGGTTGGGAAACTTTAGCTGACAGGAGGAAAAACGAAAATTACAAATGTTTTGTGACATTCGATTTAACCGAGCTATGGATTATCTATGCAAACTTGTTCTGCCTAGTGTACAGAGCACAACTGCATATTCCTTGAGAAATGGCAATGACATCATTGTTCCTTTTTGTAGATTATCTCTTGCTAAAGAATCTTTTATACCATCAACTATTAATCTATGGATTCATACCGACTTGTCCCTTCGAATATCAGACTCTATATCAAAGTTTAAAATCCAATTAAAAGGGTTAAATACCACAAATAAAGATGAACCTAAGCACTATCTAAATGGACCGAGGAAACTCGATATGATTCCAACACAATTCAGATGCTACTCATTTTTTTAACTATGACTTGTTTAGGGTCATTATAATTGTTGATCCCTATTGCTTTTGTGGATGTAACATTGAGACTGTACACCATTTCCTTTTCGACTGCTCTTTATATACACACCAGAGAGAAAATCTGGTGAACAATCTAAGATGGCTTCCTGATGACCTTATACTGAATGTTAAGTTACTTACATCTGGTAATCCGAATCTCTCGTATGAACAAAACGTGAATATAATCAAACACGTATTCGAATTTATCAAAGGTCTGAGAGATTTTTTGCTATGTAGAAAACATGTATTTACAGTACATCCACGTCATCATTATCATCATCATCATCGTTTTCAATGTTTACATTTATTTCTGTTTCAGTTTTTTTTACTCAATTGATAGACTCGTAAAATATTGTTTATTTTGATATTGCATGCTCATATTAATATTGTATTGTAAATTATTGTCATTCGGAGCGGAATTCATAAGTAAAGCTTACTTGTGTCGAATCCATTTTACTTTGAGTAAATTAAATATGTTTAAACTAAATCCGGGCTTTTTCGAGAGCAACTGTGAAATCGTCCGGATTTTTTAAAAGAAAATTAAGATAAAGAAAAGGTATTCTTGACTTTTAAAAAATACTATTTCAAGTTTATAGCTGTAATCAAGTGAAGGACAATACCATATCTTCCCAACAAATTACAAAACCATATTTCTACGGTGATCAAAATTAACCTTTTTCAATTTAATTCTGTTCTGAAAAATGTTCTACCACAAATTTCCAGTATGAAATTAGAAATTATTGGATCCCTTATAAAAAGGTCTTTAGAACATAGTGTAGGGAACTCATAATATTTTCATGTTATGGTTCATTTGTTGTCACAGCTTATCATATTTTCGTTGTAAACCCCGGAGTTTTTAAACGGGACGTAGTATGGTATACCGTTGTCAGCAAGTCGGAAATAACTCAAAAACGCTGTAACCAAATTACATGAAATTTCGGAGACTTGTTTATATCTATTGAGATATCCTCCTTTTTTTTAGCTTTTAGTTTTCACGAAACTTTGGTGACTGGTTCACATAAATTAAAGTAACCTCCCTTTAGTTTTTCATAAAGCTTTGATATAACATTGAGAAATTATTTTTGCGTTTCATAACAAGTGAGAATGGATACGGCGACTTTTTTTCTTTTTGAATTAAATAACGAGACTTGTTATCAAACGGTAATCAACTTTAATTTTATTCTTTATTTATTTAGAGAGGATTGCCGCTGGCTGTTGGTAATCAATTTTCACTAGTTGTTAATTTTGGGATTGTTTTGATTCGAGGTTGCCCGGATGACGAACATGGCGGACCCACTTTTCTAGCTGCAGAGGAAAATTGTGTTATTTTACTGTTTTAGTCATATCAGTTTATATAAACATTGTTTTATTAACACCACCTCTACTCCGAAACAATCGTTCATGTTACCTGAACATTAAAACCATAATATTTCACTTGGAAAGCTACGAATCGTATGTTAAACCGGCATCTGCTGACGACGCCATCTTGAGTTTTGTGGTAAATTGATATTTACTCATAATATACTCCACATTTATTGTGTCTTTGTATAACTGGACCTTATAAGTAACCCTTACAGAGAATATATTTTTACCTTTAAACAGATTTTATAGCATTTTTAATTGCATGAACATGTTCTTTTAGTCTTGGATATTTTTAACGATTTTAGCCGTTGCGTTCAGCTCATAACTGGTTTAACCGTGTGTAGTTAATTACCTAACATTGACATCCATAGTATTACCTCACGATATATATCACTCATTTCCATCGACATACATAAACAATAATGGAGATAGCAAGAAGAAGGAGTGACAGAGTAAAATAAAAGCTCTGCATATACCCCTGCCAAGACAGCACGTAAAGCTGTGATTGTTGCCTCAACAAGTGACAAGTCATCTGAGGTCAATACAACTGATCACCCAGCTGAATATACTCTAAATAAAAACAAAGCAATTCGTCAAATACGTGATGCCTCAAATCGAACATTCTCAGAAGTATATGCATTTAGTCCTGGTAACTTAGTGCTTACATTCACTGACGGTTCCTATAAGGAAATTAAAATCGTGTCCTTGAGTGTGCTTCAGGGTCAGGGGCTCTCAATAAGAAGGACTAATACCACCGACATAAACAAAGCAGTAGTCTCTGCATCTGTCGTTGTCAATAATGCACAGAACAAACTCTATGAATTAACCTTTTACAATACCTCGTTAAAAGTAGTTTTTTTGAATGGTAATCAGCTACATATGTCAATTTTTATTTTGTCAACCCTAACTGATATCTTGAATGTATTAGACCACAACAAGGATTTCATAACAATTAACAGTAAAATCAGACATTGTTGCACAGTATATCTTAATTCAAATCAGGCTAGTTGTACTCTAACAACAGACACTATTACTAGTATTCAACAAGATCAGTGTCAACATTCTAAACAAAATAGTGCTTCTACATCTTTAAAGTGACTAATAAATGCTTCTGATCAACAACAAAATTAATACTGTCCTACATGTCAAAATCTTTGTAATTCGGACGATAAGGCAGCTGAATGTGAGATCTGTAATAAATGGCTTCATTATAAATGTGAAAATCTTACTGTTTAGGAGGTTGATGAGATAGAGAACGATTTAACACTTCAATATAATTGTAACAGCTGCCAAAATTGATTACAATCAGATCTACTTGTTTCTCAATTAAAACATGCTCCGGAAAACACTGGTATTCAACCAACCACAAGTATACGGTCACGTTAAGAAAATAGCAATACTTCTACAAACTTAAGTCATCCCACCGTTCTGGGTTCCACTCCGCCATGTTTAAAAAAACTGTTACGTATATCCTATTCCTGTGTACATCAGTGCCATTCCAACAACAACATGTAATAACACTAACATTTTAGAGGAGGAAATAAAACATTTAAAATCTCAACTTGGACTAAAAGATAAGCAACTGAAAACCAAAGAATCACTCATTGGTAAACAAAGATTCCGAAATAAGATTAATGAAAAAAGAATTGGCTACTAACAGAGGCCTCACTATTAAATTAGAGCAAGATAAAAAGGATCTTGAACATTCCTTATTGATACAACAACAAAAACCTAGCAAAACTGTACATGAACCATCTACGTTTAATCGAGAAGATAACTCTAGATCATATGCCATGGAACAACGTGTGAGTTCATTAGAATTTGAACTAGTTAAACAAGACAGTAAAATTTCAAATTTAGCTGATAAATTCATTAACTTCAAAATAGATAATGGACGTAAACAACTGAGAACAAGAAAGAAGAAACAGAAAGTGATTAGTAATCAAACTGCTGACCAGTTTAAGTATGAGAAACCTTTAAATGACTCTTGTACGAACATTTTATTTGATTTTGAGCTTGAAATGCGTGATGACGAGGCAGGAGAAGAACAATCGCCCGCTCATAGTATATCTTGTACCGAACAGTAACCTTTTTTAGGCTATGCTCGTGCGCCGAAAAGACACCTGCCACATATGAATTATTCTCCACCAAAGAAACCAATGTACCACCCTATCCGACAAAACAGGAAAACCAGAATCATGGTCCGTCAACCAAATGTCCATCGACAATACCAAGTGATCCCGAGATTTCAGAGCCAGAGTCCACAATTTCACTCATCGAATCAGTCAAGAATTTAACAACCCGTTTGTTAAATATTTTATCTTTTAACATTGAAGGATTGACCTCTAATCTGGCGTATCTTTATAAACTTATTAAAAGATCTGATATCATCTTACTTCAAGAGAACTGGCTCCATAGAGAAGGATAATTTGTATACTAGTTTTACCGATTTTAACTGTCATATAAAATGTTTTGACGATGGAATTATCGATGATGCGCGCATGCTGGAATCGCAATTTGCGTAAATAATAAATATAGTCCATATTTGGAGAAACTGCCTGATGGAAGTAATAGAATTGCCGCAATACGTTTGAACTTTGATGTACCTCTGGTGATAATTTATGGATATTTACCTTCTCGTAGTATTATTTATAGCCGTGATGACTATCTTTCCGTATTAGACGAACTTATCGAAATTGTTACAAAATATAGAGACTCCGCTAATATTTAAATTGGTGGTGATATGAATACCTCAATTTTCAGAAAACATCCTAGAGATAATGATTTCAAAATCTTTCTACGTAATAATAATCTACGTATTCCTGACAACTGTGTTGAGTCTAGTACATTTTATCATTTTAACAATCGTGATGAGTCACAAATTGACTATTCTATTCAGAATTTTGATATTATTAATACATACTGTACATATAGCCGTGAATCAGCTAACACTTCTACTCATGATCCGATAAGGGTATCAGTTTTAATAAAAACTTCAGATAAACCAAATGCTATTCCAAAAAGCAAACATTTGCAGCGTATTAACTGAAGTAAGATTGATAAATGTGAATATCAGAGATTAATGGAATTAAATTAGACAAACTAAGCATTCATTATCAACAAATGAGAGTACTAAAAAAAGAAACTTAGATCGGAACAAAGGAAAATAGAATATTATAAGAGAGAGTCTAAATTTACTGATATTATGTCGCTATTTGACAGAAATGATAAAAATTTCTATACTTTAATTAACAACCAGCGAAACTTGCGCTCTTCTGTGACATCTATTTTAAAATATGACAATAAAATACTTAATTCTGAGGAAGAAATTTTAGATACCTGGGCTTCATATTATGAAAAACTAGCCACTCCGGTCGATAAACCGGACATTGATAATACATATAAACTTATTGTGGAACAGGACATTTCAGCCTTGACCGATACTTATACTGATAATGGAGATACTCTGTTCCCTGTCTCAGAAAAGGAGGTGGTACAAATTAATAATTCACTTAAGAATGAAAAGGCACCTGATGCCTCTAGAGTAACCTGTGAACATTTAAAATTTGGTGGGAAAACTCTCTCTTACGTTTTAAACTCTATCATAACATTCTCATTTTCAAACCATATTATTCCAACTTTATTTAAAAATGGACTTGCTTGTCCTGTTTTCAAGAAAAAGGGGAAACCGAAAGAGGATCCTGGTTCCTACAGGAAAATTACTATTACTAATCCCGTTTGGAAATTAACTGAAAAATTACATCTTGTCAGGAATAAGGACAATAATTCCAATATACAAAATCCGTTACAGAAAGGCTTTACTCAAGGTGAAATACCACTTGTGGCTGCTCTTATTCTTACTGAATTACATACTGAGGCTAAAGAGAATGGGAATTCACTTATTATTGCACTCACAGATGCTAAAAGTGCTTTCGATGATGGTCTTCTTCGAGAAATGAGTAAAGCTGGGCTATGCGGTGACAACTGGCTTCTTTTTAAAGACTAGTATAAAGGGCTGAACTCTAATATTAAATGGTAAGGACAAACGTCCAGAACATTTCCTGGAATCTCAAGGTGTCAGACAGGGTGGTGTCTGGTCCCCAACCGCTTATAAGATTTTCATAAACTCTCTTCTCACTACACTCGAAACCTATCGTATAGGTTCTCATATTGGTTCAATCTACGTAGGAGTCCCGACAGTTGCAGATTATGTCACCTTAGTTTCAAACGGTCCATACGAAATACAGACTATGTTGGACTTACAAACTTTTTATGCTAATAAATTTCGTTATCTCATTTGTACTAAAAAAATCGTGCGTACTTAACTACAGATGTGCTGACTCCTATGACTGGTCTATTAACGGTTAAATTTTGGATACTCCGGAAAACGCTGTTCATCTTGGTATTCAACGTGATAAGCTTTCCCGTCAAGGCAAAAAAGAAGTTGTCCCTGGTCGTATTCAACTAACCAGACAGGCTGTCTACTCACTGATTGGTGCTGGACTTTATGGTCTAAATGCAGTCAACTTCATCTTATCCGCTGCTATGTGATTCCCAGGTTTTTATACGGACTTGAGGTCATACTGCTTTCGAAAACAGATATGAGTAATCTTATAACGTAAACGTATTCAAAATTTACCGGACCGTACAGCAAATGCTGCAGTTCTATTACTACTTGGACAAATTCCTATTGAAGTGGAAATCCACAAAGGAATTCTTGGTATTTTTAGAAACATTATTGATAATATTAACTCTGTCGAACGTGACTTAGCATTCCGTCAACTTGCAATAAAATCCGAGTCATCAAACAGCTGGTTTCGTAAAATAGTTATTATCGCAGAATTATATGATCTACCGTCACCTCATGATCTACTTGTCAGCCCTCCTTCAAAGTCAAAATGAAGAAAAAAAACTGATTAACACCTCGGTAAACTACTACTGGATAACTAAACTAAAATCTGAAGCGTCAGAAAAATCATCTTTAAATCTTTTAAACTATGCTGATGCTGAATTTGGAAGCATTCATCCTATTTGGAATACTTGTGGATCTGAACCTTATTCTACGTTACGTGTCTGCATCAAATCCAAATTATCATGTTATACATATACTCGTCAATGTAATAAGTCTAAATTTAGTAAACGACAAATCAGTTCAATCTGTCTGCTATGTGGAAAAACTTTTATAAAAGATGTTGTATCTACTAAACTTTACGATGAACAATTTTGTTCCGAAATTAACACTTTACAGTTAATAATCGACTGCAGGGTATTTCCCTTTTTGACTAGAGGTGATGTATTTACAGTAGCGTGCATCACTAGATGCATGTGCTTTCAGTTACATCAGATGCGATTGACTTTATTAAGGTAGTACTAATAATTTAATATCAAACAGCTTAATGAATAAGTGCTAAAATGTGACAATTGTTAATTTAAAATGGGGCAACGAACATTTTGAGTCCAATGACTTGCGCTCCAGTATCGGTCATGTATATATTCATGGGATGTATTTTTTCTCGTGTGTAAATAGAGGTGGTGGTTAATGTGTATAAACAAACAATATTAGTGCATTGGATTAATAGACAATTTGAATGGTATTCACACTGAAAAGTGGGTCGTCTGATATAGGCGGAACAGTACAGACTAAAGTAAAAGTAAAGTAAAATGTTAAACCTATTTGTCTTAATATGGTCAATACTCCCATTCTGTTAAATAAAAAATTACGCGAATTCTTGGTGTAATATTTGATATGACTCTTGATAAGCAAATCAAATTAACGCAGATTTTCGTATCATACTATCTGCAGTGTGATACGAGAATGTAATGTCTATTCATGCAAGATATAGACAATAAGCCACAAACATGGAGAGAATAAACTTTATTCTTTGAAAACGCTACGGGCGTAGCATGCGCTTATGGCGCAAATGCATTTCATAAATGCAGTAAGAAAACTACTGGACAGCAGGGAAGAATCAGAAAATTGCTATGTTGTAAGAAATATTCTAATGAAAGTAATCTGCCTCCATAAAACAAAATAATAAAAACCAAAACAAAAAACATACACACACTAAATCCAACCTATTTTTAATCCCATTTACAATAAAATTTGAATTGAATTTCATAATAATATAGACAGTAAACAGTGAAATGAATAGTTCGTCAGTATTATATATATTTGTTTTGTAGAATTAGTGTGAGCAAGACTCCCAACTACAAAATAATAGTATGCATGTGTAAATGAACTTTTGATTACTGCATGGCTGAGAATACCTTGGATAATTATTAATTTTTGACACTGATTAGTTAAACTTCATACTTTCAGTCAATATGTATAGTACATCGCATCTGCATCCAATAAATATATTTTATGTGTTTACTGTCAAATGACTTTTTTCCATGATTCAAGTCCAAATGTATATTTCTACAATGGCTATAATCACTGTATATAGCCAAAGTATTTTCAACTGGTCTAACATAAAAAAAAATCCTTTAAAGTATTATTTGATTTATTTCACTTGACTGGGCGGGGTTTAACCGGTTCGCTTATTGAAGACCAGTCCATCTATAGACAGGTGTTTCGGGATACACTCATGAATGAAGAATCAAGTTATTTGTCCCATACCATACACTCAGTTGATTTGTATATCCGTTTGGTGACACTGATAGGTGATTAGAAATCAATTATAGTTATAACGGCATTCATCGTAACCACACTATTCTTCAAATAGACTGTCCTCCTGCAAATTAAAACGTTAGCTCCGCCCAATCAGTTGAAATAACATTGGTAATATCAATGTATTTATATCAACATTGACCAGAGCAGCTTTTTGTTTTACCAAAAGTCAGACAACTATATATACTAATAAACATTCATTTAATGATAGTGTAGTCTTGTATAGTGTTAAATAAGGAGATGGGTATAATTGCCAATACGCCAAATAATCACCAGATACCAGCAAAGGTAGATGTTAGTAACTATAGGTCGCCGTAGGGTCTTCATGATCAGTCATACGCAAATCACATACCCCATTGCTAGCTACATGAATGCTGTAAACAGACATAAAGTCACAAGACAAAAGTATCAGGACATCACGTTTTAAATTTGATAGGGAAAATGGCGAATACTATTATATACTGTCTGTGAACTTATGACACCTAGGAAATATACATTGCCAATGTGTTGTATTGATTGTTACATGTATTGATATGTATCATCTCCCTTACTCCATGGGTCATATACATGTATGATTATTGATGGGTTATTTCCCTTTATTGAGGAGGGTGGCAATAGGGGGTCCGTTAACATGTTAACAACACCTCGATTTTGGCAAAAACAGTTAACAAAAAATGCAAAAATGCTGATAACAGTTAACAAAGTGGGTTGAAAACAGTTACTCAGATAACAGTTAACAACACCTTGAAAAGGGCCTTAACAGGTTAACACAAAAAAAAGTTATTGTCCTCCCTCTTTATTGTTAACCGCCTCACAATCATTATTAAATGTGCCTTTCTAACGATCACATTTGTTATAGTTTTCTCTGCTTACTGGTGTGGCGGCAGCGGTTTAAGAAACCCACATCTCAAATAACTCAACAATTTGAAGTTTGTTCCACTCTAGAAGTAAAAGGTTAGCAGGAAAATCTGTCATTTATTTTGACTAACACGACAACATTTTCTATTGCAGGACTCTTTACAAAATTTCAGGCACACGGGCTCCAAACGATGGTCACTCTCAAAAGTTGAAATAATAACATCGTTTGAAGCATGGAGACAAAACTTACAATATACTGTATCTTATCCCTTCATCAAAACTTAATCGCGTTCCTTGTAGATGGATGTACATGGCTGAAGAAAAACCAACGCCAGTCCTTTGCGTGACATTACTGACGATGGCGAGTTGGTTGCCGAAGCTAACCGACGAACAGCAACCCAAAAGTGCATACATTTGGACCTTATGCTTGGGCAAATAGAAATTTACTGTCCAATTATTTCAAGAAACACTATAATTAAAAATTCTACATCAATAACTTCTATTTGGCAGTCAATTCATCTACACTACGGATTTTAGTCTACTGGTGGACACTTTCTTGATTTTAAAAGCATCGTTTTGGAACCAAATGAGCGTCCTGAGAACTAGTTTTATTGAAGACAATATGCTTCGTGCCGGTGGCAATATTCATCACCACGGAGAAGTACCTAAAGCCGACGAAGAACTGTCGCCTTCTTTGGAAAACCTGATTGTATTAATTAAAGATTTATTAATCGTGACGTTCCCAACCTAATGAAGCAGCGATATGGAACTGAGTTACGGTGAAAAACATTAGCTTCTTTGAAACCTAACATTTCACAGGCACTTGCTAGTTTACTGGACGAAATTCATTCAGCCACTGATGCTGAGGTTTTACGGGCGTCCATAAAAGACAAACATTTTAACAAAAGTGCAAAAAAGACAGGTAGTATAAGAACTGGTCGTCAAATAAAGTGTTGTATTTTATGTAACCAAGCAGGTCGTCCGTCCCAACATATTTTAAGTACTTGTAAATATTTACCTGATGAAGACAAACAATATAAATCCAGAGTTAGGCAATCTTATTGTACAGAAGTAGGTGATAGTGAGTCTGAGGACAATGTTTATAATTAACAAGTCTCATTTGTAAATGGTAATGTAGGTCCTAGTAAGCTTAGAGTTGTATCTGCTTTAAGACGGGTGAGCACTAAAGAGCCCCCTTACTTTAAGGCATTTTATAAGCATTTCCCACTTGAGCTAACACTAGATACGGGTGCTGAGTTGAGTATGACAAAAGCGTCGTCCGCCGATTACATCGGCGTAACAATCAAGCAAAGCAACCATTCTGCTCTACAAGCTGACGATGTTACCCCGTTAAATATTGTTGGTGAATGTCATTTCACACTTTCGAGAGACGGAAACGAGTTACAGTTAGAGGCCCTAGTAGTGAACAACTTGGACGTTGATATACTCGCCGGTATTCCTTTCATGTCATTGAACGACATCCCTAGCAAACAAAAAATCGTAATACGCGACAAGTTAACTGTTATGTATGCCCAAACGATGAACTTAACTCTAGTAATACTTGCGTACGTAGAACACAGGCCTTTTTTATCCGAGCTCCATTAGCAAGTTTAGTAGTTTGGCCAGGATGTTACGGCGAATACGACATCCCATCGGAAAAAGAATCGGATTCCATTCTCACGATCGAGCCTCACACTGACGCTTCTCGTACGAAAGATTGGCCCAGTCCACAAATTGCTTACTCCGTCGCAGGCAAAATACGCATCGTGAATAACACGTCGGTACCGCATACAACGGAATGAAATTTTTTGTCGAGTACGACTTACGACTACCAAAGACAACGCACCAGAGGCTCCGGACAATATCCGTGACATAAAAACAAGAAACTACATAGACACAACACATACTTCCGACTTTTTCAAACAAGTTTCTGTAGATCCAGATAATTTACTTAGTCCAGATCTCCAAACTCAGTTTAATGAATTTCTGCGAGAGTTCAGTTAAGTTTTTAGTCCTAACTTTGAAGGTTATAATGGGGAAATAGGTCTCTGTACAGCATCTCTGAATATGGGTCCTGTCCAGCCTCCCAAAGGAAAGGTAGAATGCCACAGTATTCAAAACATAATTTGGTAGAACTCCAAAACAAATTTGACGAATTGGAATGTAAAGGAGTATTCCGTTAACCCGAAGACTTCGGAATTTCAGTCAAGTACATAAACCCTTCATTTGTTGTCAAAAAATCTTCCGGTGGTTTCCGACTTGTAACGGCATTTGCCGATGTTGGCAGATATAGTAAAAGCCGCAACCCTCTCTTATGCATGACGTGGATTCAACACTCCGTACGATCGCACAGTGGAAATATATAATCAAGTCTGATCTAAAGAGCGCATTTTACCAAATCCCGCTGGCAAAAGATACGATGTACTGAAGGCGACCACTTACCGTGGAGTTCGCGTATATACACGTTGTGCGATGGGAATGCAAGGGTTCCGTTTCACAAAGCCTTCGTAAGTCTACGTGTCATCGTACGTCCATCGTAAATAAATCGTAGGATTTTCAGCCGTTTCACAAAGCTGACGTAAGTTAAGATGATCGTAAATAATGCGTAAATCCTTGCGTAACTAACTACAGCTATATCCAGTCGTAACTCCATCGTAGTTTTTCTACGAAAATGAATTAATCCATCTAAAATGGCTGTGCAGCGTTCTTTATTCTTAGTCAAGATGCCTCAAATGTTAGAAGACGGAGAAGAATCTTCAATATTATAGAAGTACAATCTGTAGTGACCAGGCAATTTTATAGAGTAAAACTAGTATTTCCCCAGATAGGAATTTGCTAAAATAAAAATGTATAAAAGGAATTATTTGATTTAGGAAACTAACTTTTTAGACTATTGCTTCTTTGCTCAAAGTATATTTAATTAAATTTCGTCCCTACTTCTGAAGCATGTTGACAGGAAGTAAATGGACATACGGCATTTTCTATTCATTAAATCTACTGGTCAACTTAAGCCAATGCTGCGCTTGGGTTCAAAGTTAATGCGAAGATCTCGGTGTTTATCTCCTAACGTACGTAATAAACTTGTTGTTTTTCACGGTGTTTGATTCCATTGTTTTAAAAAGTATAAATACTGGAGTGTTTGCTACATCTAGGAGTTGCTGCATTGAGCCGGCTTGCATCAAGCCATCCTAAAACCCTTCAAACTGTATCAGTCTACTTGGGCCGAACCCGTTTTTGTGAACAAACACTTCAGTGTCCTTGACCTTTAAGGTATGTAAATATTGATAGTTAAATGTGAGGGACCGTCTCAAGAGACATAGGTATTACTTTACCGGCGATTTTAAATAAGGTCCGTTTAACATAGAAAATAGGTAGTTACTATTGATTTATGGATAAGTTGGTGGAATTATATTCATAAAGTTTGTGAATAAATACAATTTAAGATATTTAATAGCTCCTTTTTAAGAAAGCCTATTGGTCAGAACAGTTATCTGTTGCATTTTTTGTTACTCTACTATTGTTGAATGTAAATGCAATTTATTGAACTTTACTGATGTTATTGGTATAGTAAATATTATATTGGGAAAATTCTTGTCTAATTAAAATAGTGAAACCCTGAAAAGCAAGACCTATATAGGTTAAGTGTATCCTGCTGATCGAACCTAAGCGAAGTACTACCACTACATGTCCCAGGAGGACTATATTATGGCATTGTTGAATTGTCGTTGACCCCTTCCTGCTACAACATGTACATGTACAAATTAAAGTCTTTCTTTGTTTGATTATTTGTATATATGCAAGAGAATCTAAGGTATTAATCACGTTTTACTCATATTTTTTTCATACCGGCGTCCGTAACAATTCAGTAAATAGACTTTCTATCACGTCCGCGTTCTGAAATCTTTTTATAATTATATCACTACTGACACATTGGTAATCGATAAAACATTTGAAGAAGGACGTTGTATTCCCATTTAAAGAGAACACAATGAATGATTAATACAGTATATTATATATCATTATTTTATACAAATTATACACCAACACAATATACAAAGTTATAATAGTTCAACATATGACATGGGTGAAATGTCTTTTTTCTTACTCAAAATCAAAAGATGGGGCATAAAACTTAATAATGTTTTGATTATAATGTAAATCTAAAATCAGTTTAATTTAGTTTAGTTTAAACAATATTTCATTCAAATACGTTTAATAAGATTGGGCAACAGGCATATCCTATGTAAGCCCTCTCCACAAAACAAGGTACTATATATGACATTCAAACAAAGCAACACATACACAAACATGACAAAATATAATTATTTTAAAAAAAAACACCCTTAGCTGAGTTAACTCAGATCAAAAGTATGACTATTTTAAGAATGATTCAAATTTAAACTCAGAAAAATAAGAAAAAATAAGCTAAAGATGAAAAAAGTTTTAATATTCTAGGTAATAAACTCCAATTTTGATTAAGAGGTCTCACATTAAATTTAATTGTCTCCAGTCAGCTATTTAAAATAATACATTTAATAACTCATTTTCAAAACAACATGTTCTATAGCATGCACTTTTTTTTTTACTAAATCATTGCACCAGAAGAATAACGACAGCAATTAATAACCAAATTGATACATTAAAGACGCATAATATTGTAAAAAGAATATAAAATGTTAATACTAATATAAGAAAAAATAGATTTAAGAAATTTGTGATATACAAATTAAATATATGATTGATATAAAAATAAAGGTGCATTTATTAGGATTTTTTTTAGCTTTAATAATATTAATTTCAATGTACTGTCGTTTGAGTTTTTAATTTTGTTTCGATTTTAATTATTTTTCAGCTGGTTCGATTATTTCGCCATCCATAATAATTATTTAGAATGTTAACTTGGCATGCCATACTCGAAAAAAATTGCGGACGTGAAAGAACTCACTCTTCTCGGTTTACGATACACTTACGATGATACACAAGACGTAACTTGCGATCAATTTAGTAGTCCTTCTTATTTTGGAGGAAAATACCAATGCTTGTGAATGATCGTAATGTGCATCGTTAAAAATCAATGAACCAGTTCTTATAAGGACCAGTTCAACATTTCACTCCAAATGGTATACTTATATTAATTGTAATGTCCAAATACTCAAAACCATAGACATCAAACTATATTGTTGAAAATTATACTATATGTTGTCCTCTAGATGTCCTTGTTTGTCTTTGTCATTTGATTGTTGTCTTATTAACGTATAACCTACATCTCCAACAGTTTTGTATAAATAAAACGGTAATTGTGAATGGAATAATTGTCTTTCTTTCCCTAAATAACATAATTTAAAGAAGATGTACAGAGGAGAGATGTACACAGGCACTTGTTTCTATCTATGGAAAGTCGACCTTCCCATGAATAGAAACAGGTGCATGTGGCGATGTCTCTAAATAAAACAAAATGCTTCACTTTTCAATTTTCTTCCATTTTTTTCCCTACTGTATTAAAAAATGTCAAATTGATCTGCAGCTTACCCCCTCCCCTTGAGTAAGAACAAAAACATTGTAACCATGGCATGGGTTAAACTATTATAACTGTGTATATTGTGTTGGTGTATAATTTGTATAAAATAATGAAATGCATGCAATATACATGTTCATTGTGTTCTATTTAAATGGGAATAAAACATACTCTGTACACGTTTTATCGATTCCCACTGTGCCTGCAGTAATATAATTATAAATAGATATCAGAACGCGGACGTGATAGAAAGTCTATTTATTAAATTGTGGCTTACATATTTAAATAATCAAACGCAGAAATACTTTAAGTTTAGTTCTATAGATTCTTCTTCGTCTTCTAACATTTGCGGAATCATGATCAAGAATAAAAAACGCTGCAGCCATGTTAGATAGATTAATCTATTTTCGCAGAAAAGCTACGATGGAGATACGACTTTATAGCTGTAGTAAGTTACGCTAGGATTTACGCATTATTTACGATCAACTTAACCTACGACGGCTTTCTGAAACGACTTTAAAACCTACGATTTATTTACGATGGACTTACGATGACACCCAGACTTACAAAGGCTTTGTGAAACGGTACCCTGTACCAAATCGGCCGCTAGTATCAAACATTTCAGTCCCTTTATTATTCAGTCAAAAGTGCAAGCTAATGTGTTAAAAGACAGTAAACCATGCGTACAGGGATTTAAAAAACTATGTCGTGGTGAATTGTCGGCCAGTCCGGACCCGCTTGTCACATCGTTATTTCCATTGTAAGACGATACCAGGTCAGCGTCAATCATTTATGCGGTCGTGCAAATATTCTATCCGACTTTGCAAGCAGAAATGCACCCGTTTGTACAGAGCCTAATTGTCAGGTTTGTTGCTTTATATTAGCGTACCGAAGATTCTGTCGTACGAGCCGTAAGCATTCAAGACGTTCTCAATGACGAATTTCATCTACCTTTCACCACCAGGTCGGCCTGGATTAATATTCAATCAGAATGCCCTGATCTTAGGCACACTCGCGCTCATTTAAAACAAGGCATTCGGCCATAAAAAAAAACTGACAAACATCAAAGACAACATTACCTGAATGTTTCATCAATCGCCAAAGACGGTTTGTTAGTTGTTCGGCGTTGTGATCCTCTTGCTCCATCCAACGAATTGATCAGTGTTCCACGTAGCGTTCTTGACGGACTCGTCACCGCTCTACATATTAAGTTGGACCATCCGTCAAAACACCAAGCAAACCTCGTCTTAAAACGTCACTTTTACGCTTTAGATATGCCCATGACAGCAGATTAGTGGTCGGTAACAAGAAGCGTTATTATGCCTTACGAACGTCTAAAGAGCATCTTTAGAGATAAGAGTGTAACAAGTCCCAAACTCAGACCTATCTTAGAATGATTGACAACCCTTAATGTTTTGAAAAAGTGCTTGATTTAAGAACGATTCTTCCGTCTACCTTAAAGCGATCTTCTAAATTCCGGTAACACAAACTCATTCTAAAAGTTTTGTCAGTTATTAAGTGTTCTTAAAACAAACTTAGCAACTTAGGGGTGTACCAAGAACATTCGCAATAGCTTCTCTTGATATTTTTTGTAAGATTCGTCCCGACTACTCTTGGATGCACATTCACTTGTTAATAATAAAACAAGTTGCTTTTTTTTTTAAGAAAAGACGATCATGAACATTAGAACTTTTTTATTCTAATTATCAATTCATCTGAATAAGAAATTACATAACAATGTTACATTTATAGTCATGTGTGTGGATGATAATATATTCTTTGATTGTAAATCATATCAATTTTGGCATGTTGAGAGAAGTGTTAAATATAAAGCAAGGAGAGAAACAAGATTCCTAGACGTATAATATGTTCAAGAATAATAATAATTCAAATCATGGTGGACACGTGTACCTTCTTCCAAAAATTCATAAAATTAATCTAGAAATAAGAAATGAGGCATTGCGAACTGGTCACCTAGCAGGACACATTGATGTTCGTTACCGACCAATCATCAATAGGTGAAACTCTCCCGCGAGAGATACTGAAACCTAACTATAAAACCATTAATGAAAGGCATACATTCATGATCCCGCAATGCAATGACTTTGACCGCTATTGTGCCCCACATCTTTTTCTTCCCCTCGTTTGTTACTTTATCTGTTAGTTTGCCCAGGAGGAGGATTTTGTTCTTTTCAACCTCATCGACTAGTATATCTTATACTCATCATCATTAAAGTTTGGTTTCATTAGCTTGGCGGGCTGTTTCCCCTTCGATATTTTATTCTGAGCCATTATGTTAAATATAAAGCAAGGAGAAAATTGTGACCCTTTTCATTTTTAAACCAAGAGTTCCAAATGGTGAAGTTGAAATCATCACTTCTTAAATTTTACGGACGTAATCATGAGTTGGGTGACCGTTATAGAATATCCGTTATACAGATGATATCGGATATATTCCTTATGTCGTAATTACAATCCAGTCCCGTTTTCACGAATGTGACCTACTGAAGTAGACTATTTACTAGATTCGTAATATAATGAGCAACAGGATGGCCGCCACACTTGGAGCAGGATCTGCTTACCCTCCCGGAGCACCTGGGTTTCGTGTTGCTGTTGTACTCCTATTTGTTACATTTTTGCCTCTTGTGTCTGTTTTGTTCTGGCATTGCATTCAATATAGTGAAAACTGTCAGACAAGTGAGAGGTTAAGTGCTATAAAACCAAGGTTCAATTCATCTTTTTCTCATTCGCAAATGCCTGTTACAAGTCAAAAATATGAAAGTTGTTGTCCATTCGGTTGATGTGTTTTATTATTTGATTTGCCATTTGATTTGGGAATTTCCGTTTTAAATTTTCCTCATAGTTGTTCAGTATTTTTGTGATTTTACTTTTTGTTAGAAAGATTCAGACCACAATTCATTCCCTTTGGTTGAGGTCTAGTTTCCAATTTTTATATTGAAATAATGAAAAAAAGTGGCAATAAATTATTGTTGAAAGTGATAGTAGTGGTTTAGTCGAAATGAAAGTAGGATAGAAATTAGACCTTGTCATTTATTCAAAATTCAAATCCTACCATAGGCATGTTAAAAGGGGTCTCAAAAGAAAAAGCACTGATGGATTATCCTGGGACAAGCATATTTTATAAGAACAATAATGGTCTATAAGCAGTTAAATTTATTTCATGTTTGAAGCAGTGTAAATATTTTAATTTAATTTTGACTTTTATCAAAAAAGCATAGTAGCAAAGGGGAAGAATAATTGTGGTATGTGGCAAGAATTATTTTCCTTTTGTTCAATGGGTAGTTGATTGTTGTGCGTCATTTCATCGTTCATTAAAAAGTTTGTACGATTCATTGAAGCCGATTATAATTCTTTACGAGGAACCTAACACGGAGACGCCGGAAAATTATTTAGAATTCGTAACTTGAAAACTATTACGATGCAACTTAAGGGGGAAATAAGACCGATCTACAAACAACCTGAGGGAGCTATGATTTACACTCTTTGAATGATCTTAGGATTATCTTATCTTCCCCTTAATTCAATACTTACGATATCTTTTAATACAATGTCTTGTTAGCAGCCCCAGGCTAGTGACTCCTGTTACACATGCGCGTCTTTAAAACGGTTTCCTAGGCGCCTCGTCGAGAAGTCTGCAGAAGACCCACCGGACTTGGTTGGCTTATCTTACGTGGCCAACGTTCTTAAGCACAACCGTCAACTCATCCTGGTCGTCATAGAAACTGTAATATCGTACACTAGAACGTACTATATCAAGGACAAAAAAAACTGGGTAGCTTGCGAGATGGGCTTATACACTTATTGATACCTTTACAGCCTTTAAACGGTTCGAGTTGACCCGGCCCCGGGTTTTCGCCCTTTATGTGACGATTCATATTTAAAGCAGCTCAACATATCAATTGAAAGTGGCCGTATTAAAAATCAGAACAAAAATACAGTTGCCGATCAAGCTATCGCTGAGCTTGAAGACGAGTTACTACGTGAGGAACGCGATGGTTCTCCTCTATCTGAAAATACACTAGTTATTGCTACCACGAGGCTTAATTCAAGGCTTCGCCAGCGTGGATTGTCCTCCCGCGAACTATGGACTCAAAGAAGTCGGTTTACTCATGAACAATTGCTAATTTCAGACATGAACCTTATTCGCGCACAGCCCGAGGCCCGAAATAAAAATCACGGATTTAGCGAAATTTCTAAATGCAGTCCAGGGTCGTCCGATCCCTGATATTACTATAGCGGATTTGGTTTTACTTTATACCGACAGGTCAAAGACCCAATTACAAGATCGGTACCGTGTTGTAGCGCGTGATGACGAATGGTGTTTTATCAAAAAATTCTCAGGCAATCAACTCCGCGCCTTTGATTCTGATGACCATGATAATGATACCCTTCCTGGGCCTATCCGTGACCTACCACCAGATCGCGCGGAGCCCCCGCCTATACTTTGCGAAAATATTGACGATGTTAAAAATCTGGACGGGCCGACTGGGCAACCTGATAATAGTCTCGAACATGACTTGACACATAGTAACTCGAGCAATGAACAAGATAATAAACGCGTTCTCGGTAAACGCTCCGAATTGAAAAGGCCTTTTAAATTTAAATGCTCACTCATCACCTTGGGTTGTTGACTTAGAGATACGTCAAATGTTTTTCTGTATTTCATTTACTGCTCATTTTATGTTTATTACAATGTATATACACAGTATTGTTTGTTTAACTACTTATACAATATATATATATATATACATATATACAAGTCTAAATTAGAAACTACGTTCAAACCTATGATTGCGTTGGATAAAAACCGCAATTTTTATACGTGTGCATGTAAAAAAAATTTCGTTGTGGAAGTGTCAAAATACAGCACAAACAACATTTTCCAAAAGACCAAAAGAGTGAAAAAGTATGTTTAAACAAAACGCATTTGA
Source organism: Mytilus galloprovincialis (assembly GCA_037788925.1). NCBI lineage: Eukaryota > Metazoa > Mollusca > Bivalvia > Mytilida > Mytilidae > Mytilus > Mytilus galloprovincialis. The sequence goes on from CM075332.1 coordinate 21,262,055, forward strand.
CTAAGATTATATATACATTCATTTGATTGCATTCGGTGAAGATATAGAGACTTTAAAGGGGCACTAGCTGTCAAATTCATGGTCACCGATTGGTCAGTGTATATCTGCGTCCATTCGTTTTTCGTTTTAAAATATCATAAACAAAAAACAAAAAACGAAAGTGTTTTCATTTTTTGTTTTTGATTTCTTAAAAACCAAAATGAAAAACAAAAGTGTTTTCGTTTTTCATTTTTGATTTCACAAAACAAAAATCGAAAAACAAAAGTATTTTCATTTTTCATTTTTGATTCTCAAAAACTAAAATCGAAAAACGAAAGTGTATTCGGTCCGTGTATATCTGCGTCCATTCGTTTTTCGTTTTGAACGTGTATTCAATTTATCTATCCCACACTGTTTAATTGTCATTCAAAATATGACAATGTTTTCATTTGTCAGCTTCAGAATACAGAATAAAATTATAACAATGTTGTCGATTTTGTTACATATTTAGATAAAAAGGGTTAACATAGAGTTTTGTATATAATTTTAATTATTTCTCGGTTGATAATGTGAAATGTTTCCCTAATTGTTGTACAGTCATTGATAGGAAATGTTGCCAAATTGTAAACACCCCGGTGTTCTTTCAATATAATGGAGACAAAATAGACCGCATGACTTCTGAATTGAACTATTGTGTGAAGTAATCAAAGACTTTCAAATTACCTCGTTTATATCTTTGATAAATAATAAGTTATTATAATTAAATATTAAACGAATCAGAAATTTAGATTGTACAATATAATATTATATAAAGATGGAATAAGTAAAAAGATTGATGACAATATCACACTAACAAGGTAGGTATAACTACTGTAAAAACTGACACGAAAACTAGCCCGGTTGCCGGATCAATACTACTTTAATCGAAGATAATATCAACGGATGCAAAAGTCTTCAACAATCTGAACAATATGGGTTCGTGATCTTTACTTTTAAGTTTAGAAAGGTTGATACAAGATAATTAGAATTAATGACCAAGGTCCATCTGCCAGTATTTTATGAACATCGAGGACGATAATGTATTTTGCTTGATCAATTTAGTAAAAAACAAATTTCTGCAATTTTACAATTAAAACCAGGATATTAAAACATTCAATTATGTTGCCATTCGGAGCCTATTCGGTATTAGTTTTGCTTATTTGTGAAGACTATAAGGTGCATATTGAACAATAACTAGAGGCCGTTGGTGGACGATTATGGTATAATTGAGAATAGTGGACAAAAATATAAATAATCGAGACAATGGACCAAGAAATAAATAAAATAGCTAAAAAATTATGGTGTTAAAATTTCATGTAGTTTGTCTCTAGGAGATTGTTATTGGTTATCATACGGTTTCTCTTTATTTCTATGTCTATTAATTATGCTTTCATTATTTGCCAACATATTACTTATTTTGCGAACTATATATATCATAGATTTCCGGTAATTGTTCTGCATAAAACCACATTGGAGTCCTTGTATTTTTTTCAAGTGGAACCGTATGAATAAAGCTACTTAAGTTAATATTTTCCTTAGTAAACACTTAAGTTAAGGAAACTCCGCCCTTTTTATCTAAGTGGTACATGTATGCATAACAAATCTTAAACTAGTATTTTTAAGTAAAATTTTAGTTATTTGAAGTCACGCCCACAATGCTAAAGTGGTATTTATAAAACTCCTTATGCTAAGGAAACGCCTAAGATAACACTTAAGTCTAAGGTACCTTTAGAGCTTCCTTAAATTTTCAAAAATAGTTAAAAATCAATCGAAAGTATGCGATTTTTGCAGAACATTAATAGGTTACCTAAAATCAAATTGATTAATAACTATATCAGTAATAAAATACTAATTATTCGTTTATTTATTGCAAAATATTAACGATCATTGTGATTTTCATCAAATCACGTATAATCAACAAATCCAGAGATAACAGTGGATAGTTATATACTATTTCCAATATCTTGTGTGTATACCGAAAAGTACTCAGTTTTTTACTCATGTAATTCATGGTTCTATTTTTCTTTTGTTTACTCTGTACATAATTTTTTTATAATACACCGAGAGGAAATCATTTGTAACCGTAAGTTCAAACAGAATTAAGGAATGAAGAGAGGGCATTGCAAAACCGCATTTTTTATATTATGTGTGTGTGTGTGTTTTTTTTTTTTTTTTTTTTTTTTACCCTAACTTTTTTTCACTAAAAGGAACAAAATCGACAAGTTTTAAGACCTACCGAGAGGTTGATTTCTTTCATAAAAAAGGGGGGTGGACATGGACCTCCATTTTGTTGAAACAATAAGTTGATTGTTTGTGGAATCACTGTTACGGCAGTCAGAAGTCCCCACTGCTACACCCCATGAAATTCGAGAAGTTTATATAAGATCATATACCTTACTCGTATCAAATTATTTTTTTTATATTTCCTTATGTATTCAACGAGATATATTGCGGTTTCAAAAATATTTTTAAGTACGTTAAGATATTGAGAATATACTTACTGTAATAATTTGTTTTAGTAAAGATTGTAGGACTTTTTGAAAAAGCCCTAGTTTGTATATGGATTCCTGGAAAAAAAATTCGACCTTTCCCCCCTTTTTTTTTGTTGTAAAAAGGAAGTGATAAAAATGTTAATGTCACACCAGAAATTTTTTTCAAACCATAAGCAAATGTAAGCAAGGGGTCAGGAAAGGAAGATGTCAGCGCATAATAAGCTGAACTATTAGTAAACATTTTATTGAAAAAAGTGTTTTGTAAAATGATTTATTTTGTAAAATGATTTGTTTTGTAAAATGATTTGTTTTGTAAAATGATTTGTTTTGTAAAATGATTTGCTTACAATGATACCCTTAGTCTTATGCTACGTATACGCCACTGAAACCTTGGTCATGTTTTGTTAGAGTTTAAAACATATTGTTGTATCCAGAAAATATTACACCCATTAAAAGATGATTAAAGATTAAGTATAGGAAAGTCTTGGATAACCGAAATATTTTTCTTCCAATGCTCATCCGTCAAAACATCAACTGTAAAAAGCGTTGTCTTATATGCGCCAATCGTTCATCATTACAATGTATACTATGTTTATACGTTCTATTGAATTGTTTTACATACCAATATCAATTAAGCCCCAGCTCTTTAAAAAAAACATGCCATGATCAATAAATTTAAATAATCATAACAAACATTTTCACGGATTTGTACATGTGATGAACTAGTATATATCATACGGTAAGTATTAGATAAAATACAAAGGTAACAAAGAAACAGGCCGGTAACAACCGTTGCCGGATAGTTTTTCTGCACGAGTAGTCAGGTCAAGGTCCGAGGCGATAGCCGAGGACCTTGACCTGACTACAAGTGCAGAAAAACTATTCGGCTGGTTGTTACCGGCCTGTTTCTTTTGTTACTTTTGTTTTTTATCTGACTTGTACGACGTTTCAAGAAAGTAATAATACATGTTGCAAGACTAAATATTTGAGAAACTTAGATAGCCATAAAGCAGTAAATGTAAGTTATAGTATAAACACATTTTTTTTTCATTTCCCTACAACCGAGATTTTTTTCAGGAATCTTATAATTTGATAAAAAAAGAACCATTTCAAGTAAAAGATTAATGTTATACACATTTAAGACTTTTTTAAATGCAACTTCGTAAAAAAGTAATATATTAAAGAAATAGTTTAGTGGTAAATGGGATAACGTTTGATTTTTATGGATGAAACGGAAAGCGGGGAAAGGGGGGAGGGGGGGCTAATTCATTTTGAAATAAACAGGCTGTGATCTTTATTTTTGATGAAACAAGGAAAAGGATGTGCCATTCCATCCCCCATTCCCCATTAAAATCGTAGAAATCGCGCGTTTGTTGCAAAATACATGAATTTCATATTCAGTGGTGGGGGGTCCCGGGGGTTGGAACAACCCTTTTTTGTACGATCAATGTATTTGAATGGGGACATAAAATTGGACCCCCCTGTTTTGTCCTGGATTTGGACCTGGATCCGCCACTGATATAAATTCGCTAACAATATAAATGTATCAAAAGAATGAATTTCCTACTTCATTAGTGAATGAAATGTTTATGAAAAAAAAATGATTTCGTCTTAATGTTATATATATTCAGGCATATACTTTATTTTTTTTTAAATGCATGCTCGTCTCTAGATCTGCCAGTGTTGATCGAAATTAAACACGTGTTACATTATGATCCAATCGCAGCTTACCGCCCAAAATTGATGACATATTAAGTTGATGATTTTCTTCTAGATTTGCTGCTTATTTGGACGTGTATTACATGAACACTTTTTGTTTAAAGGATCAATCATGCATTGGTGAGTTGATAGGGAGTTTATCTTTTGATTAGATTTGATTTTTATTTACTTATTTCCTGTCTTATTTTTATTGAAATATTGAAATATACACGTCAGTATCATCATTTCTTTACTTCCAGCATTGTCCAAAATACTATTCATGTCCATATATTGAAGAAAACATTTATTGACCGAATATTTTGCTTCATAAAGGGGGCGGTATTTTCTTTTTTGAGTATATCAACTATTTACTTTTCAACGCCATCACCCAAATGTTTTTGTTTAAATGAACACTATTTACGATATTCGGAAAATCAGGAATCATGCAAAACATTTGTCATCTGCTTGACCATAATAAATTTTTTTCTCATAAAATTTGGAATCAAAATATCTTTTTGAGGAGAAACCATACCCCCCCCCCCTTTTGAAATTAAATGTCTAATCCCTTTGTGTACTGATATGAATAGTATTTTACTGGAAATATTTGGAAAAAAAATATTGATGCTAACGTAAATATTTTGTTCAATGAAAAGACAGGAAATAAGTCGGTGAACCAAAATGTTCAAATCTAATTGAAAGTTAAAGTGCCCTCACTGATCATGCACGAGTGATTCTATTCATAAAAAGTGTCCGTGTAACAACTAAAAAGAGTCCGTGTATCGTCTAAAAAGAGTCCGTGTAACACCCGTTAATGTACTGTTTTTCTATAGCTCTGCGGGGGGCAAAGTCGTACAATTAGAGAAAGTTTCCGACTTAAGTATGAAGACTTAAGTAAGTTTATGAATACCGCTTAAGAATTTTACTTACTAGTATCTAAGGAAATATTCTTAGTGAAATCTAAGTTTATGGAATACTTAAGTTAAGATGTTTTATGCATACGGCCCCTGCAGGTACCACTCTACCCCATCACTACGTAAAAATTTCTACGGCAATACTTTTGTCGAAAAATGTGTAAAGGGGAGCTGGGGAGCTGATGTCTGCTGGAGAAAAAAATCAAGGTTGCTGTTTGGCTTTTATTTTTTTCAAGATAGGTCCAAAGTTGGGGTCGAACACTCAACCAGACCCTTACCAAAAATGTAATAAATATTGTCCCCACTAGGTGCAAAGTGAAGATGGGTATATGAGGTCAACAGGAAAAATCCAGGGTGTTGTTCTACTAAGTTTTTTGAATATTTTGGATTGCACTAGGTGAAAACGTAAGCTAGAGATCGAGGGCCTGGGCCTACTTGATCAAAATTACAAGTTAATTGATAGCACGGATCAATCTTTTTTAAGCTAATAAATAATTACTTGCCCACCACACTTTGAATACAAAAAAATAAACCGTTTGTCCAGTCATATTTAAGCGAAATCCACTAGTTCAGAGGTAGAATGTTTTGTAAAAACAGTTTTGTGTGGTAAAAAAAAGTTAAAGCACGAGTGCAACTTTCTTTTCTTTTAATGCAGAATTATTATTACTTTTCATGAACTATTTGACAGGATGCCGATAATAAGGAAATTAAGCTATTTCACCCAATAGTACAATTTTGCCATCATTAAAAAAAATCATAATTATTTACGATTCTATAATCACTCAAAGTGTTGACTATTTAAAATGTAAAGCGGGCAGTACGCTGTGTAATATATCGAAAGCGATTGATGTTGCCTTTATATAACTAATAATTACATAAGATGTATGTTTCATTATAATTCATTATTCTGATTGGCTAACTGCACATCTCATCCTTACGCAATTGCATTACACAATGAAATTCACCATTCATGATGACACGAGGTCCCACAATAAAGTGCAAAGGTGAATTTAATAAAAAAAAAAACTTGATAAAAATCGTGTTTTCATGATCCTAGCTAAAACAAGTAATTATAAATATTGAATGCTTCTTTTTGTAACTTCATAGGGTTGTAAAAGCATTGACCGTGCGCACATTTTCAAAATGAAGCGCTTCCGCGTTTCATACAAAATGTATTTCGGTCAACGCTTTACACCTCAATAAAGTAACAAAAAAAAAAGCATTCAATTCTTAAATGAACCAGAAATGAAATTTTAAAATTCATTGAATAGTGTCTTTGACTGCTTAATTATATATTAAAAACTAATGATATAGTGGTTACATATTAATCAAAATATTTGAAGTACGTTTGAGTCTTATGCAATATTTGTGTTTATATATTTGAAAACTGGCTGCTATCGACTGGCTGCTTGAGCCTGGTCTCACAACTCCGCATTTTCATTACAGCCGAATACATTGAGTGTGTAGACAAAGGTAATATCTTTGGAAGTTTGTTTGTTAAATGAACTATGAAGTAACTAGGTAAGGTATACCACCCTCCTGTAAAAGGAGCCTAGTCCTACAGACAGATTGATTGGTTATCTGTCGAACTAGTCTACTCTTAAAGGAGGGTAGCTTACCTAACCTAATAATACAAGCAAGCTAACCAAGGATATGCTACCTTTGACTACACACTCAATGTAATCGGCTGTAACTTCTTTACATTACAGGTTGCAACACCGTGCCAAATCATTGGGTTCTAATAAACGTTTGGAAAATTAAGTCAATGTGCTTTCCCATAGGGTTTTATGCAGAACAATTACCGGAAATCTATTATGGAAACTTGCAAAAACAATATCAAAATCGAAATCTAACTGAAGTTACTCACATTAAAAAAGGTTGATACATTGAAGGCCAAATAATTTTGTTTATTCTTGCGTGTCTTATTATAATCAGACGGTAATTTTAGAGTTTACAAAGAAATTGAATATTAAGACAAAAATTAATGTAGAGCTACAATACAAATAAAGGATTCTCAAACGATCATGACTTTTGCTTGTAGTAAAATGATCAATCAATCAATCAATCAATCAATCAATCAATTGATCAATCAATAAAATTGAGAATGGAAAAACAAAAAGAAACAACAGCCTAACCAAAGAGCACAGCCGAAGGCCATCAATAAGTCTTCAACACAACGAGAAAATCCCGCAACCAGAGGCGGGCTTCAGCTCGTCTCTAAATAAAAATATATACTAGTTTTGTGAAAATGGACGTCACACTAAATTAAGTGTGACGTCCATTTTCACAAAACTAGTATAAAAAAAACATAAAAAAATAACAAAGATCAGAGTCTCCTGTCTTAAGACAGGCGCAAGAATACGGCAGGGCTAAACATGCTTTGTGAGATCTCAACCCTCCCGCTATACAACTATATCTAGCTCATGTAGAATAAACAAACACACAACAATATGCACAGAAAAACTCAGTTTAAAAGAAATCCGAGTCCGATGACAAAATACACAAAAGAAACTACACAAAATGAATATGATTCATAAATTAAAAAAGAACTACTAGCAGTAACTGACATGCATATATATGCCAGCTCCAGACCCCAATTAAACATATCGAAATAATACATAGATATAAGAAGATGTGGTATGAGTGCCAATGAGACAACTCTCCATCCAAGTCACAGTGTGTAGAAGGAAACTATTATAGGTTAAAGTACCCTCTTCAACACAAATCCTTGGCCCACACCGAATAGCAAGTTATAAGGATCCCCCAAAATGACTAGTGTAAAACCATTCAAACGGGAAAACCAAAGGTCTAATCTATATATATAACAATAGGCTCTAAAGAGCCTGTGTCGCTCACCTTGGTCTATGTGTTTTGGTGATGGTGATGTGTTCGTAGATCTTACTTTACTAATCATTTTTTATGCTTACAATTATCTCTATCTATAATGAACTTAGCCTAGTAGTTTCAGTGGAAATTTTTTTGTAAAAATGTACAAATTGATGAAAATTGTTAAAAATTGACTATAAAGGATTATGACCTAATAAACAATTTTACCCCATGTCAGATTTGCTCTTAATGCTTTGGGTTTTGAGATATAAGCCAAAATCTACATTTTACTCCTATGTTCTATTTTTAGCCATGGCGACCATCTAGGTTAGTTGGCCAGGTCACCGGACACATTTGTAATACTAGATACCACAATGATGATGGCGGCCAAGTTTGGTTGAATTTGGCTCAGTAGTTTCAGAGGAGAAAATTTTTGTAAAAGTTACGACGACGGACGACGACGGACGACGGACGCCAAGATATGAGAAAAGCTAAAAAACGAGAAGCGAGAACGACATCAACAAACGACAACTACTGTTTTTTGTGTGATTGTTTGATTACTAGACCAAATATTTCATGATTTTTTTATTATCTAGGACTGTATTTTTGATTAATAATTGATTACCAAGTTTAATAAAACATATATGTGTATAGCAAACATATTAACTTTGGCTTGAAAGACGTCTCTTTAATAATTGTTTTCGACTCGCTCTGCTCGGAAAAATTGACAAGAATAAAATCCTTAGATTGAACGAGTTCGTTCAACAATCTTATTAAAAATTAATATATATATATTAATTTTCTCATACACATAAGTATAACGAAATCAGAGATATACCTTTTAATTAGATTAGTTCGTCTAATTTACAAATGTGTCCATAGTACATAAATGCCCCACTCGCACTATCATTTTCCATGTCTAGTGGACCGTTGAATTGAGGGTCAGAACTCTATATTTGGCATTAAAATTAAAAAGATCATATGATATAGAATATGTGCACTGAGTTTCAAAAAAATTATATCTGTACATTAACTTCACTTTCAGGTATAGATAAGTGATTTTTTTCTGAGACAAGTGCTTGTGACAATCCAAAAGAACTTGTAGTCATTCGATGTTCAGTACTTCAGTACTTGGTTGTTAGAAAACGAGGTAAAAATACCCTGCCACATTCGGTATGTGTTTTTGATAGACCTTTTTTTTTCTTCTGGTTTGTATCGATCTCATGCGTTAAGGCCTTTCCACTGATTTGTATAGTTTGTTCTTATGCTGTGCTGTAACAAAACTGCCCCAGCTGCTAACAAGCATGTTAAACGCCACAATATATTGCATGTGCCTGCTCCAACTCAGGAGCATGTAGTTCAGTGGTTGTCGTTTGTTGATGTCTGTTATATGTGTTTTTCGTAATTCATGTTGTTTTAAAATAGGCCATTATTTTTCTCAATTGAACTGTTTCATATTTTTCAATTCATGGACTATTGTAGCCGACAATACCGTATGTTTTTTCTCATTGTTGAAGATTATATGGTTGCCGATATATAATTGCTTACATCCACTACATTTGAACTTAATGGGATAGTTGACTCATTTGCATTAATACCAAATCTTCTTATTAAAAGTTGAGGGGTGTGTGTATTTCTTTGGAAAATTTCAATGTTTTCCTCCCAAGTCACCCAGTTTGAATAGAATATTTTGACATTTTGCTGTGCTCTTGGATTTGAGTTAAGAGTCAACCAAAGCTCACGGCCTGTTGGTGGGTAGTTGATGACTATATGGTAAGCTCTGGATGTCTTTTTCAGTATTGCATACGGTGATTTGGCGATGTCTTCATGCCATGCATTGTCCCATTACTTTATATAGACAGCTTAATATCAGTCAACCTGATCTATCAAAGTAGCTCTCCTCGCCTTTTGTATAGTCAGACGAAAAACAAGATATAAACTGACATAGTTTGGTATATACATGTTTATTTAATATACTCATATAAATATAAAAAAGAAGATGTGGTATGATTGTCAATGAGACAACTCTCCACAAGAGACCAAAATAACACAGAAATTATCAACTATAGGTCATCGTACGGCCTTCAACAATGAGCAAAGCCCATACCGCATAGTCAGTTATGAAAGGCCCCGAAATGACAATGTAAAACAATTCAAACAAGAAAACCAACGGCCTAAATTATGCACAAAAATTGAACGAAAAACAAAAAAGATAACACATTAACAAACGACAACCACTGAATAACAGGCTCCTGACTTGGGACAGGCACATTCATTTTGAAAGTGGCGGGGTTAAACATGTAAGCGGGATCCCAAATTCAAGTCAAATTGATATTTTAAAACAACATAAAAGTAAAAAAATGTAAAAAAAAAATATTTTAATAATTGTTGAAAATATTATTGTGTTTGTGAGTGGAAAACTACTTAAAATTGTAGAAATATTCAAAAGTAGCTCTCGCGTATTTGTTCTGCGGCTACCTTAACGGAACACCAATCAAGTAATCGATCTTCATGATTATGGCTTCAATATATATTCAATGGTATAAAATATCATGTTCTGCTTGTCGTAGACTCAAAAAGACTTCAAGTTGGAATAGATCTACGAAGACTAAAGAACGTTCATGTGTGGTTTGGCAATTGTACATGCCCACGACACCGATGTCCAGATATTGTTCGGAAGATGTTTTGAGAAGTTACGATGCTACCGGACATGTAAAAATAAACTGTTACAGTATATTACAGAACACAAAACTGGCTATCTTTGCTGTAAATACAAGTTAAGAACCGGACATGGTTTACATTAAAGCTAAAAATCCCAATCCCACGACATCAAATAATTTAAAAAAAACCATATGACCTTTAACATTGGAGGAGGGCTAAACTAGCATTGAGCTGTGTCCAGGTCCTCAATAGAAAATAAAGAGTTGTGGAGTTAATGTACACGGGACAAAATCGCACACAATATATAGAAAAAATACAAATTATTTATGAACAGGGCTTTTATTCCTGTTCTTCATCTTGAAAGGAGCTGGAGGGTCTTCAACGAGGAACTAGACCATTGATCTTCATTATACAAAAGTAACATAGGTTAGTGCATCGGACTACAAAAACATAAGTTCCTGGTTCGATCCCCGTTCCGGGGAGAACATTGCCTATCCACTATTAATAAATATGTTTAAACTAACAATAGCCACACACTTGACTATGTAGATTACATTGTTTTTTCTTCATCCTACATATGTCTTTTGATATTGTTCATACATGTAAATACTAAAAGTCTTACACTGTATCTATATATTTTGCTCCGAGACCAGAACATAATAAAACAGATAAAACAAAACTTGCGCTTTAGATTAAGAAAAGGTCTGACAGATTTTGTATCATTTTTTCCAGTTCTTCTGGGGTCCTTGAGTCCTTCCCTCGCCAACAATATATAGTTTGCTTTATTTGTAAAAGAGGCTAGTTACGCTTCTTTATTATCATCTTAGATTAACCTCTCCAAACTTAAAAGTAAAAATCACGCACCCTTATTGTTTAGATTGATAAAGACTTTTGCATCCGTCGACATTATCTTCGATTAAAGTAGTATAAATTTGACAACCGCTGTGCATGTATACTTTAACGACCTTTGAATGAATGACAAATGACAACATTGTCATTTTTTGAATGACAATTAATTAAACAGTATTGGGGAAAGATAAATTGAATACACTTTCGTTTTTCGTTTTTTTTATTTTTGTGAAATCAAAAATGAAAAACGAAAACACTTTCATTTTTCGATTTTAGTTTTTGAGAAATCAAAATTGAAAAACAAAAACACTTTTGTTTTTCATTTTGGTTTTTAAGAAATCAAAAACGAAAAATGAAAACAATTTGTGTTTTGTTTTTTGTTTTTTGATATTTCAAAACGAAAAACGATTGGACCCCGATTTTACTCAAATTCTCATGTTTGATTTATAACAATGTAAAACATTTATTCAAAATATCAAAAGTCTAAAATAAACAATTTACAGTGCATTGGATAGATAATATATATGTTCGTTTCGTGTGTATTTTAGTCCAGAGGCCATCTAATAAACTATCGATTTGACATCAGATAACCATATAAGCGATGTAAACATAAATAAAGATATGAATAGATTAAACCAAAACGTGCAATTGGATTTTATAGGTCTGTTTGATTTTATTTTATAGATTAAAAATAGATGTTTCTCATTGTTTTTAACCGTATAAGAATGATTTTATGTGCATCGAATTAGTATCAAATGATTTACCGTAGTTTCACTTTCATTGTTGACATTCTTTTTCTTTAAATAACCAGTAGACGTACAATGCATGCGTTGTCAATCTCTAGCTAGGGATTAAATTGAAGTTCACATGAATACGGATTTAAAGAAGTCGACTCATTAACTTGCAAGTGAATAACTAATTATCAATGTTTCTTAGCGTAATTTGACAAAATTTAACCTTTTTGGCTGCAAAAAGCGAATTGTTATTTCACTATTTCACTTTCATTATTAATTGTACAGAAAAAAATCAAACTTCAGATTTTTCTATATATCTCGTAGCTAGTGCCCCTTTAAAGGGAAAAAGAAATGTCAGAATTTGTTTGTTTCTTATTGATAGTTATGTAAAAAAGAAAATATCGTATGATTGCCAATGAGACAACTGTCCACAAGAGACCAAAATGACACAGTCATTAATAATTATAGGCCACCGTACGGCCTTCAATAATGAACAAAGCCCATACCTTATAGTCAGCTATAATAGGCCCCGATATGACAATGTAAAACAATTCAAACGAGAAAATTAACGGCCTTATTTAAATAAAAAAATTAACGAAAAAAAATATGTAACACATAAACAAACGACAACCACTGAATTACAGGATCCTGACTTGGGCCGGGACAGGCACATACATAAAAAATGTGGAGGGGTTAAACATGTTAGCGGGATTTTAACCCTCCCCCTAACCTGGGATAGTGGAATAACAGTACAACATAAGAACGAACTACAAAAATTAGTTGAAAAGGCTTAACTCATATGATGGACTAACATACAAGTGAACGTGGCCGGGTACTCGTACATCCGTCGACAAAAAGACACTAGGAAAGGATCTGAGAGTACTTGCAATTATCTGACAGCTAGTTCAAAGCCACCAAAGACTAATACAAATAAGCATGCATCTAAGACTAAACTATCAATTCGTACACATCCAACATCCAATGGATTCAGTTAAAGACGTCATAAACAGTCAGAGAAACATGACCTTGTGCAATGCCAGTTACAGGTACAAGTATCGACAGACTGTAGATCCATGAATACAAATGTATGTATAAAACATACTAGTAATATTTAGTTTGCTTTTAATTTACGGGTTACGTGTTTAGTTTATGCATATTGATAACATTTATTTTCATTCTTGTTTTTACAAAAACAGAGATTATTAGTTGACAATTGTAAAGAGAGAGAGATAAACTTTAAAGGAGAAAAGAAGTTTCGCCAATGGATTGTATTGATTGTTACATGTATTGATATGTATTATCTCCCTTACTCCATGTGTCATATACATGTATGATTATTGATGGGTTATTTCTAGTGATGTCAACTCGGTGAAGATTAACTACTCGAGTACTTGTTGGATTTACCGAGCAATACTCGAGTACAAGCTCGGTAAAACATTTACAAAATGGAAACAAAACCATGATGGTCATCCATTGTATGTGTTGAGGGATCGTAAAACCCTAAACATTATTACCTAGGATTAGATACTAGTTCAAAGAATGTTTTACCAAAATTACTAACTCATTTACTACGTGTACTAATAATGCAAACTGGTAATAATGTAATCAAGTTATTAATTAATATCTATAGAAAAATTATTACTCAAACACTATTTGGGAACCGTGAAAAAACAACACATATAATGATCACCAAGGGTGATGATTATAACTTGCTAATGCTTTTAAACATTTTCTGAGGGTCGCTATCGGGTGCAACGAATCTTATTTTAAAAAAACATGTCTATTTTCTACGGGAACTCAGACTTCATGGCTTTCTTTTATGTGTTGTGTGCGTATTTTGTTTGAACTTTTTCTGTTAGGTTACTACAGTACTTCTGGTGAAAATATATGCAGAGGTGTGGGTTTGCTTAAATCAACAAAAATTGTAAGCCTTGTAAAATGGTCCTTGTTCATAGCCTAAAAAAATGGTTAATATATTTAATTTCCCAGTAGTCGCTCTCAATAACAACGTTTTTTTTTGTTAAAGTTTAAGAAAGAAACAACATTCTAACAGTAAACCGATTAGTCGAGTATCATTTTGGTATTCGATACTCGGTCTACCGAGCGATACTCGAGTATTCGTTGACATCCCTAACTTATTTCCTCTGATTGTTTACCGCCTGACGATTATTATTGAATTTGCTGGCGCATGTTGAAGTAATACATTGTAATATAATTCAAAAAAGAATCCCAAACAACCTGATCTATGCACAAAACAATAATCAAAAGAGTAACATGAGATGCAGTAAGACCTGCTAAATTCTGACCATACGCTTGTCTGTCTTTAGCTCCGTTAATTGTAGTTGTTCGTTAGATTCTGATGTTAGATGTAAAAATTGTACATCTAGAATTTAGGGGGGAAAACATTAAAATGTCATTTTGTTTTATGGTGGCATGATAAAAATCTGGTAAACTAAAAAGCAGGTTATATTCCTCTTATCATGTTGTCTTTTATAAGCATAGTCTTTGACATTTGATGAAATATCATCTTCACTTATTAAATCAATAAATCAAACTTGTATGTTTCTTGTATTTGGAATGCACATATGTTTAAAATCATGGATGAATTTGTCACAAGAAAGAAAGAAAGAAAGAGACAAAAAAAGATGGGGAAAATAAAGAAAGAAAGAATGTAAAGAAATGAAAAAAAGAAAGACAAAAAGCAATTTAATTTTTTTAAATTTAACATTTTTTAGGAAAATAAATTTATTTTAACTTATTGCTGCTGAAGGCAAATAAACCACACTTCAGATCAGTAAATGTTTTTTTCTTAATATTGTTTTGAAGACATAACTATTTACAAAAAGATATTATATTTTTTTCCAAATGAAAGAAATGAAAATTAACTGTTTCCTCTCAAACTGTGGTTTTTACTTCTTCAGCTATTCTCCAATGTTTCTAATGGCAACTAAAAATTGAGATTTTGCATCTTTAGGTAAATGCTTAATCTTGTCATATGTAGGGTTTAAAAAGAAGTCATTATAATATTATCAAAACCTTTATTTACACATTGTGAGCTACGATTTATAGGTTAGACAATACTTTCTTATGTTTTATGAAAATCTTCATAAAACATGACCAAGTATTGTCTGACCAATTTAGAACATATTCACACTTTCGAGTGACCTTACAAAACTATCCTTTCCTATTGTAATATTCAAAACTAAATAAGAGTTCACTTTGTATAATGAACTTAATATAAAACATAGGTAATTAATGATCATTTCAATGAATGAAATGAAAGAGCACGGACATAGTGTGTGAAGGATAAATTGTTTTATTTCTGCTTCAGGTAAATTTTAATACTCATATATCTTTACATTTTTTTTATTTTAAAAAGCAACACAATATTATATAAATCCCGTTTTGGAATTTGATTTTTGTATAGATATAAAACTCTCTGTATGAATATTTGAATTCAGACCATTCAACATTAAATGCTTACTTTTTATTGATAAATTTAAATGTATTGCGTTTTTCCGAAAACCACCCTTTTCTTTATATATCAGAAGTCTGGCATTGTGCTTTTTGAAGGAAAGAAAAATAATTCCCTCAAATGTAAGGTATATAAATTAGATAAATATCATTTTATTTATCCTTACCAATTTTATTTTTGTATTCTATTATGTGTACCATGAGAAAATGCATGAAATTTTTCAAAATTCAAAATGTTTTTATTTTAATCTTGCTCTTTCATCTTCAATCAGTAGGCTATTTTCCTAAGGAAAATGCCTTAGGGGATTGTGCACTTCGTTAGTGCAGCTTTTAAGAGTTAACTTTCATAATTACCTGACAATGAAAAGTCTTTCATGTATAGCATTTCATAGTGCATGTAAAACCATGTACTATGAAAATTAGAGGACAAAAAACTGACTTTTCATTGGACGAAAAGGGGTGAGTATGTTCTAATCTATGTTAGAACATACTCACCCCTTCTCGTTCAATGAAAAGTAAGTTTCACCCCCCTCTAATTGTCATAGTACATGAATGACTTTTCATAGTCAGTTAATTATGAAAGTGAACTCTTAATAACTGCACTAATGAAGTGTACAAACCCCTGAGGCATTTTCCCTGGGAAAAGAGCCTACTGATTAAAGATGAAAGAGCAAAGATTAAAACAAAACAATTTGAAATTTTCATACATTTTCTAATGGTACATATATATAGAACAAACAAAAACAACGGGGGTAAGGATGTAGGAAAAATAATATTTATTTTTTATATACCTGGCATTTAAGGGAGGTTTTTTTTTCTTTCAGGAAAACAATGACAGACTACTGATATATACATATTAAGCAAAGGAACTTTTTTTCGGAGAAAAATTATCAATGAATTTTAAGCATTAAATGTTTGATGGTCTGAATTTAATCATAGGTTAGACAATACTTGGTAATGTTTTATGAAGATTTAAGCGCAAGGCGAAGCCGGGACAATAATTTGTCATGTTTTATGAAGATTTAAGCCCAAGGCGAAGCAGAGAAAATACTTGGTTATGTTTTATGAAGATTTAAGCCCAAGTTTAAAGCCGAGGTCTTAAATCTTCATAAAACATGACCAAGTATTGTCTGACCAATTTAGAACATATTCACACTTTCGAGTGACCTTACAAAATCAGCCTTGTTCATTGTAATATTCAAACCTTAATAAGAGTTCACTTTTGATAATGAACCAAATGTAAAACATAGGTAATCATCATTTCAATGGATGAAATGAAATAACCTGTCATAGTTTGTGAGGACCGAATGGATAAATTGCTTTTCTTCTGTTTCAGGTAAAATGTAATATTTTTTTTTAGTAGTTTTTTAACTTGACATTTTTTTTAATTTTAAAAAGCAATATAATTTTATATAAATCCCCTTTTTGAAATTTTATGTTTTTTTATAAATACAAAACTCTCTTTATAAACATTTAAATTCAGACCATTAAACATTAAATGCTTACAATTTATTCATAATGTTATATGTATTGTTTTTCGCTCTTACTCCATATGGAATTTACTGAGCCCGTATATATCATATTAGGTCACTAACACACTATGTAACCAATGATATTCTGTATCATGAAATACACGTTTTGGCAGATGAAAGTAAACTTGTATTCACCAATAAACAATAGGTAAGTATATAAAAAAAAGACAGTGATTAGACAAATAAATTCAACCAGCGACATTTATAGAATATTTTTTTAATTTCTCAACAAAGTAAAAACAAAAATAAATATGATCATCAGAAGAATTTCTGCTTTTAATTATTCGAAAGTTACATTTTAGTTCTAGCATATGATTTCTTATGTAAAATGTATCATCAGGCAGAAGGGGTGTAACTCGTAATATCTTACTATCATACTGAACGGATCATAACACAATCTACCAAATTTGAAGGTTATTTGTTCTTGTTTGTTTCGGCTTGAACCGTCTTGATATATCTTAATCGCTTTCTACAACTTCTCGTTTTTTTATCTTGACATGACTAGCGGACTAAATTACCTGAGTGGTCGAACGAGCGGAACATCGTCTTAAAGTCTTAAAAAGTCTTGACAATTTCCTCTTGCGGTAAATTCAGTCTATTCAGAATTGATTATACCAAAATGACCGTTTCAGACTGAAATCTTGCTACTAGTGTTGTTATTGTGCAAGAAAATTTCTTTGATTCCTTTAGTCTATGAAAATATCCTCACCCAGTCTGTATCGTTAATATCTGCACCACTGAAAAGAGAATTCCGGACCTTTTCTAAATCCCCGGCTTTAGTTGCTTCATGGAGATTCTGTAAGAAAAATAACATGTATATTCCATTTAACAAGTATTCTTAATTCGGACCATTAGTTTTTGTATACAACAGTATCAAATATGTTTTGTTTCTATCATTGTTAATCCAAATGCAATATAAGTTTTACTGGTCTGCCTTCAGAATAGTATAGACGACATCTTGAAAAATAATACATATTATACGTTACCATTAAGGTTGCGTACAATGTAATCATTAGAGATGTTCAAAGTAACAGATATAAGCTTGCATACACAATTATAAATAATTTCATACATTTCAAGCAATTCACCTGTACACCAATTCGCAATCTAGGTAATGTATAAAATAAAATGTGTTTAAGATATGTCCTACGTGTTTGGCATATACATTAAAGCAAAAGATGAAAGTATACATAGCGTTTCACAAGTGTGCTTCGATATAATTTTAAATGTTATAAAACAGAGTCAAAGGCGGCTAGACATCAACAACGGAATATTCCAAATTAATATGTGAAATAGAAACAGGCAACACCAGGACGAAATAACAAAAAAATTAGAAATGAAAAAATTTCCTACAAAACCCTTCAAAGTAAAATAAAGGCTAAGCAACACAAATCCCCACCATTAAACCCGATAGTAGTCTTTCCTGGATTAGCAAACCCTTCTGTCGTGTAAGATAAAACATACAGACGGAAATAAAATTGGAGAATAAAAAGATTAAAATAAAAGTGTGATGTCTAACCATTCGTTGTATTTCCCCTTTTAAAAATCTCAATTGATGTTGTATTATTTACGATTAACAAAATATCCCGACGAAAGATATTTAACATTTGGTTTTAACACTCCAGCTATTTCCAATACTACACGTTTTTTGTCCTAGTCATTATCATGAAGGCATTATTAGAATTATTACAGTTAACTTAGTTCGGATAAAAAAAACAACAAAACTATATATAAAAAAATGTGGTATGATTGCCAATGAGAACTCTCAATAAGAAAACAAAGGACAAAGACATGTACAACTATAGTTTACAGTATACTTAAAGCGATGATAGAATATTTATTTATTTTATTCATTGCGAAACATCTGCGATAATCTTGATAAATGTGGTGATTACAAAAAAACAGTATTGATCAGAACGCGTGTGTTGTAATTTACCAACAGCTGATAACAGGTATATAGACAATAACTGTTAAGTGTCTTTAAATATCAGCTATATTTGTACGAGGCTAGGAAACAAGGTGTATGCGAGTTTTTAGCGAACTGCTGCAACTGTTTTGAGCCGAGTACAAATACAGTTGATATTTAAAGACACTTAACCGTTATTGTCTTTATCCTGCAATTTACCGATTGATGTACACTTTTTGAGTGAGGTAGGGGGTCGGGAAAAGTATATAATATGTGAAATAAGAAACCTATTTGTTATTCAAAATTAAAAATATTCTAGTTAAAAGATATTAGAAATACATATGTATTTAAAAGAAGTCATTACTAAAGACTTGTTTAAATACACAGTTTGACATCCATTCCGCTGAACTAGCAAACACGATTGATAAGGGACCAACTAGATCTCGCTTCCGGTGCAGGATTTTCTCGCTGCATTGAAGAACCATTGGTGATCATCCGCTGTTTTCTGCTCTTTGACCCAATTGTTTTCTCTTTTTCACAATCTCCGTTTCCGTTCTCTATTCTATCTAGCACGTATAGCTAGAACGGACATTCTCATTTTCATTTAGTATTCAAAACATATTGCAATAGAAACCTCTTAATTGCTAAAACATTTGTAAAATGACAATGAGATCTTAGTGATCAATTATTTAAGTTATCTTTCCTCTCTTGAAAATTTGTTTTGATTTCCAATCGATGAAATCATTTCAGTTTTTTTAGAATATCAATATACATTTATATTTTCATGATATGCTCAGTTAATTTTGAACGCTTCCAAATACTAGGGACAATTTCTCTAAGGAATACATTACCTTAGTTGTATTTGGCCAGACCTGTCGAAGTTGTTTGTGTTCAACGCTCTTAAACTTCCTACCCTTATTGTCCTTTTTTTATTCTTTTGATTCGAGCCTCACTGATGAATCTTTTGCAGCCTTTTATATTCAAAGACTTATTTAGACCACCGATTTACCTTATAGTATTTAGCTGGCATAATATCCCGAACAAAATCAATTCTAATGATGAACTAAATGTTGTAAAAAGTGAAATCATGAAAATACTGAATTCCGATGAAAAATTTAAAGCAGAAAGGACGTAAACTAAAGTCTAAATAACATGAACTCCACCAAAAAAAAAAAAACAAGCATACACTCTTGATCTCTGAAATGTTGAAAATTCACTGATGTATTGCTATCTCCATATTTTTTTTATTTTGGATGTAACGCGTCTTTTGATTGGCTGACGTTGCTTTGTTTATCAGTTCATAGACATAATTTTGTCATGTGACGTCATCAACGTTTTTTCATGGTTTACTCCGGTTTAAAATGGATTTAGTATTATATTATAAGAAATAACTGTAATATTTGTTCTGTCTAGTCGAACAAAAAACACAAAAATGTTATTTCGTCAGAGAAAGAAAAAAATTACAGCCATACCTTAAATAATTTTCATTTTACTTTTGTTTATATCAAAGTCAATTTTAATTTATTATATCTTATCGTTTACTATCACTTGCTTAAACCTCATTCATTACCAAGTGATGGATGATCAGCAGTTTTAAAGTTGTATAGATAATTAGTACAAGTGTTAGGACAGGCACAATACTCGACAAACAAATTATCATAGAAATACAACCAACACGTGCATATTGATAAATAAAGTTTAACTTGATACTGGATAGAAAAGTTAAGTGAAATTTACTCGAGACCAATTAAAATCATGTGATATGAAAGGACAACAAGTGTTTATTCCAAAAAGAGGCATTCGCTGAGTTGATAATCGAAATGTATAGTCTGATGATAAATCACATTCGGTTTTAATCATAACTTTAATTTAATTCAGTATTGGATCACCAACAATTTATTACAACTAATAAACAGAGTAATATGTGTTCAAATTTCAAAAATCATTTCACACGAGGACCTGTTCTTCTTGTGGTGTTCTTGGCGTGGTTGTTTGAAATCAAATCTAAATATTCCAAAACCTACAAAGTTTAAAATTATTTTTGTCTAATGTTTAAAAAAAAATGTAAATAAAAATAAATATTAACAAATGGTATGGGTCCGAAGTGATTTTTCTTTTTTTTTTGCCTTTTCAGTGCCAAGTTAGGAATGTGACAGTTTAAATCATTGGTTTTGTTTGTTAATGAAGTCGTCAGTTTCCACAATCTTTACATATGTTGCTAAGTTTGGTGTACAGATAGTGTATACTTAAAATATGATGTTATGGAATAAGAACTACGCTTCATGAATTATAAAATAATTATTACCTGAATCTATTGTAAATTAGCAGTTAAGTAAAGTTCAAAACAACCAATCAAAGACAAAACATCTTGAAAAAGAATATTTATCGGTTAAATAGCAATAAAATCATTCAATGTTGAGTCAATACAGAATTTTGCCATCTTCGCTAGCCACTTCCTTCCGCTCCACCCTTTGTGGATTGATATAAAATTTCGGAGACACAATGTAATGTTTTTCATTGGTTGTAGTTGTAAATGGCTGATTTCAATTAAAAAGCGCCTATAATATGA
The DNA here is from genome assembly GCA_037788925.1 of Mytilus galloprovincialis. Classification (NCBI taxonomy): domain Eukaryota; kingdom Metazoa; phylum Mollusca; class Bivalvia; order Mytilida; family Mytilidae; genus Mytilus; species Mytilus galloprovincialis. The sequence continues at coordinate 21,283,725 of CM075332.1, forward strand.
TCAAGTGTAATGCAGAAAATGTAGCTAAACAATTGCAACTTGCTAAATTTGCAAAACGTTTTTACACCTCAAAACATACGACGATATTTAGTGACATTTTATTTTGTTTTTAATCATCTAATCGAAGTTCCTGAGTATTTTTTTAGCTCAAATCTTGGAAGGTCAACGAATATTTTTGTTTCCTTATTCACCAAGTTTTAGACTTTAGACGCTACCGTGCTTTCACCTCAAACCTAAAGAGAATTAAAGTGCTTGTATTTGTCAAGGATACTGTATTCGGAGTGGGCGTGACTTTAATCAACAAATAGATGGCGCAACATATATATCACAAATGTTGGCTTAATCTGCTAGGGGTGGAGAGGAATTAAGTGGATTGTAACCATTGGTTAGCGAAGATGGAATTCGGCAGACTATATAATTGTGACTATTAATGTATCAATGCTATAGTGTGATACTAGATATAAAAATTATATTTTTCTAATTTCGGTTATAAGAATTACCGTATTAAGCAAATCCTGGTATCCAGCTCGTATCTGTAAAAACAAATTCGAAATTACAATTTGTGTAAGATATTTTCAACCTAGCCTAATAAGTTGTATTCTATAAAATTGTTTATCTTAGACCTGTCCTATCACGATCGTCAATTTTCCCTTTATAGAAATGGAAGGATATTACAACAATATGTTCCTCCAAATATTGTTTTAACTCAATTAGAAGACACGGTAAGCCCTTTACTAATTATTGACCTTTGCCAGCAAATAGATTACACAAGCTGTTTTTAGCAGGCTTCATAATGTTTGCTCTATGATGCTCTTTATTTCGTACTTGAGTTTTGTTTTTTTTTCATTTTAGAGTCACTAGTCAATATTTTGTACACGAAACACGTGTTTGATTAACAATTTCAATCCTGGTATCTATCGTGATTTGTTTTCACCACTCGAAATATCTAAATATTCATTTAAAATATCGACGCAAAATTGTTCAGATAAACAATACTAACTCTCATACACAAGGCTTATTTAACACCATCCTTGCACGTAGAAACAGAGCAGTATAGGTATTCTTAAATAAATCTGCTCACTATTAATCTAACCTATTTTGAATATTGCTACATTAAGTAATGTTTCATTATTATGTATACTGTAATGAAATTGAAACTTACCTTTGAATTCATTTTTCTATCTCAGCTTAAAACCCTTTGTTTTCGACTACCCATGGCTATGTCAGATGATATAGCATAGCCATATTTATAAAACAAACTTTAAAAACAATCTACATCCAAAATTTTCGGACAAATATGTGTACAAATCTTCAACATAAAACAGGAAACATATTAAATTTAACAGGAAGCAGGATGAATGTAATCAAAGTATTGATGATTTGTTAAACAGAAGGAAATATTTTTGTAACAAAATATTTAACAAAACAAATTGTTATTCATATTGGGTTTGTGCGTTCGTGTGTTAAATGTTTAAGGATTTAAAAACTGTTGTGTATCAAGTCATATCGGTATTTGTAGATAAATACGTTCGTTCACACTGTATCAGTTATTATAATGCCGCAAAGTGATACTTATTTATTTTGTCTTGATTTAATCATAATTCGATCAGAACAACGTTAGCAATAATTATTAGTGAAAAATCTCAATGAAACGTAATATACATGTAGGATGTGTTTATGTTTGTTTTTGTTTCGTTGCCTTTATAGTATTTTCAAATAATCAAACATAAACTCAACAAGTCACCGTCTAGTTCATACTAAATATTTACATCATTAAAAATCTGGGCATTTTTTTTTAAAAGGGAGATAACTCTTGTCTGCTTGGACCGTCTATAGGTCATTATAAAAGAGTCGGTTCAGTAAGAGCCCTTTTTGGCCCCAAAATATTGCAGTTTTAGAAAATTGTGAAAATGTAATCTTTCAGCTATATTTTGAAAAGTAAAATGCTTCTGCTACATAAATATGAGCTGTTTTTGACAATACAAGGCACAAATATCGCGTTCTAGCATCATTAAGTCATACTAAATTACTGAAATCTTCAAAATTTTTGCATTTTGGTTAATTTTTAGACGGTTTTCGTCTAAAATGAAAGTGGCCGCATTCGTGTTCATTCATAATATTGAAATGTAAGTTGTATTTAATAATATTACAAAACATATATAAAGGTTGGGGATGAACACGGATGCGGCCACTTTCATTTTTGACAAAAACTATCTGAAAAGTGGCTTTTATTTTGCATATTTGATAGATTTTTCATATTTAAGCTTGAATCAGAGCGTTTTTAATGACTAAATCAGTTAAAATCTTTCCCATAAACAAATCCAATCAATTGAAATAGACACTTTAGTGTTTAAAAAGTGATTAAAAACTTTCATTAAATGAACCTGAAATTTGAGGCCAAAATCGGCCCTTACCGGACCTACTCCTTTCGGCGAGGTAATATTTCGAAAAATGATGTCATTGTTTAAAACATTTAAATGTATCCCTCTATTCTATAGTATGATAGCAACGATATTCAGAAATATGCAATGGGAAAAATGAAGAGTTTCTTCAATCTTAACAATTTTAGGTCTTCTTTAGATAGAATCGTGTCAATGGTGTTACCAATTTAAAACATACCTTTAGGTTCTAAATATTATTGTTAAACATCAAACAACTGTTCCGATTTGTTGTTTAGGTTTAAATTACGACTTATTGATATTATTTATATAGCTGTGCATTCTATTAAAACATAACTTTCAAAATACATTGTCGTAAAAATGTTGGCTGTCCTAATTATGGCCGTTGTAAATACTAAAATATACACTTACACTGAATATATGTAAAATGTATAAGATTGAATGATAATAATATACCTAATCTTTCGTATGCGTCCTGAAACCACTTTCATTGATGGATAAAAAAAATTAAAAAATGTCGCATTTTTATATAGTTACACTACCGACCCTTCTGTTACTTCAATGACACAAATGTATCACCATTGACATAACATTTCAAATTTTACCCTTATTAAGTAATGAAAACAAAGCCAAGAACACCGAGAAAAAGAAAAAGATGAAAAAATAATTCTAAGGCTAAAAAATTTCAAATTGAATGATATAACATCCATTTCTAAAAATGTCAATAGTGTTACTAAAAATGTCAATAGTGTTACTAAATAGTGTCATTGGTGTTACCAGCATACATCAGTTTTTGAGAACTTTGTATATCTAATACATGATATTTTCAAAACATTGTTAAATAAGTATTGTTTTTCTTCAATAATATGATGTTTCGCTTGCTAAACATGAAAGAAGTACAGAACAATGCTGATTGGCATGATATATTAAGTGGTGTTTCTTAACTGGTCAATGGTGTTATTTTATCAAAATGGTCTCACCATTGACAGTAACACCAATGATTTAAGGTGTATTTTAAGATTTAGTTACGAAATAAGCGCTCCATTCCCATATTCTATATGTTGTTACTGGTGCATGTTTTATAATCAATATATTTCATAATTCAAAGTTCAGGAAGTTTTTCCAAAAAAATTATTTTTAAAAGGGTACACAATGGACACTATTTTCAAGTATGATATAGCTTTTACTTATTTTTAAGATTTGTTTACTAAATTGTCAACAAAAAAGTTTTTTTTTTTTTGCATAACATGCTTACATGTAACATGACTAAGGGATAAACTATTGCAAATGCTCCATCTTGAGAAAAATAACTCTTACCCTACAAATTTGTCTGTTGGTTACACCATTGACCTAAAAAAAGAGACTTTTCCTTTTGGTGAAATGTTTTATTATAAAACAAACATTCACCTCCCAAATCATTACAAATTGTTTGTATGTACCAAAATGCAATACAAAATGATAAATCCTAATAACAAAGGATATGAATAACATGAATAATAGTCCTATTTCAAGTCTGAAAGGATTTATAGTAAAAAATAACAGTTGATTCTGGCTATATCAATGGGTTTAAGAAAACATTAAGGATGTTTTGAAAATATTTCATGCAGTAAACTGTATATAGTGTATCACAAAACATTCATATCTAACATATGCAAGTGTTATTTTGATACATTCAGATATATTTTCATGTCTTTTGACTTAAACATACCAAATAATATAATTTTGCATGTTTTTTTTTATAATGACCAATATAAAGAGATCTGGTTATAAAAACTTGTTTTATCACCCATACAGGTACGACCGTACTGAAGTACTGATTTCTACTTAGTTTTGGTTGGCTTTGTTTAGCTCAATTATTAGGTCTCAATATAGTTTTTGTTTTGTGTCGTCAATCACACAAACCCAAACATTTACAGATATATACTAATATTATAATACAAAAGTTTTAGACTAAACTCTGATAGACAAGAATATCAGGGTGAATCAAATATCTTAACATCAGTTTGATAAAAGAAAATGTTTATACGGCAATAATCATCTTTATTTGCTTCCTAAAAGTTTTAGAATTGTCGGTATCCCTTTTTTAACTGAATATTTCTTAGGTATTGTGCTCCTGCTAGGTAAACCCGTTCTTCCTCCGTGTAACAAGCAAAGTTTTCAATGTTGAGGAGTTGCCACTGTGAATCAGAGGAGTTATCAATAACAAAATGTACTTTAATATTGCCACTTGGTGCACAGGATGGGAAAATCTGAGCACATTGTTGTTTGACAGAGGAAGATACAAACGATAATAACGTAAATTTCTTTCCTGGTTGGTACTTTGCGCGATCTCGGGCAGATATTTTCATTTTTTACGATATGTTTTCGGTTTTTTTTTCTTACTTAATCCCTCCAACAAAACAAAAGAAGATGGAACATAAGCATGTAAGGTCCGAGTGCTAGATCATTTCCTGTAGGTTTAAAGCCCGTATCACGCTGTCGCCTAGAAGCTGTGTTTAGATAAGTATACAATTGGGTATCTTCGTCGGTATAAACTTTCACGATCGTTTTGTAAAAGTCAAATCAATTTGTACACTGACTACCAACATCTCTTGCTTCCTTACATGCTGGGTAAAGTGACTGTGTGATTTTATCTCTCACGGCAACCCATTTTTTACCTGTATTCACATGTCAAAATACATCATTCAATAAAGATGAAAGTGATTTCGCTTTTGTAAGCCGCCAATGTAAGTCTAAATAGACCATATTCTTCATTTGTGATAGAGCTATTCCCATCATAGTATGTTTCGTCAGCTATTTCTTGTGCTGTGTTGGTCCTTTCCCGGAAATGCCTTCCTTTGCTTTTAATTCTTTGTCACATGTTCCCATTTTTGCTGCCGCAAACATTATTTGGATATCAGCATGATCCTGGTCAATACTCCGTGTGGAAGATGATATTATAAAATAAAATATCATGCCCATTTTAACCTGATACAATTATACACGAACACATAAAACTTTTTAATACTTGTATTACAAAAATGCTAAGCATATACTTTATCAATTCAATATATCAGTGTCGTTTTGAATACATGAATTTTTGTATTTAATCAAAGTGTGATTCGTTTGATATTAGTTCTCCATTGGTTAAAATTTGATTAAGACGTCAACATTTCATGTTTTGCTCTGAATTTCATAGTCTGAGGTTCGATTGATTGATTGATTGTTGGTGGCAAATAATTCATGCGAATAAGTTAATAATCAATACACTAGGAAGGTCTTGTCATTCGTGATGATGGTCGGGGAAATTTTGACTGCCACTGGAAAATGAGGGTATAATGGATAGGGAGAGAAAGTTTTGCCTTGCAACAGGCCAGCTACGGACCACCCTATGAGTTGTTGCAAGGGTTAGTAACTTGCAAAGAGCGTGGCACTCTCTTTACACGAGGCATTTGATTTAACGTCCCCATTCTGAACAAAAGTGACTGCGAACTTTATACATCATGTAAAGCCCGACGGCCACCCCACTTCTGCAAGCGTTTTACTGCCGGTCGGGAGAAGACCACGTGATCATATGTTGTTTACAAAGTCACCCTTGCGGGTTTTGAGGTTAGAAAAGGTTGTCAATGCTTGATGTGTTCACTTAGAATACACACCTGTTTACCAACTATTCGAAAAGAAGGATCGAATTTGTCTGTATATAGTTTTAAAATTATTTGAGAAACAGATTCCACGACACAATCGTGTGCAATACGATATGTATCCACTCTCGTTTGAATTATGTAAATATTTTATACGCTCGGCGAGTCTCGCGTTTTCAATTTGCATTTGGCATGAACAACATGTATTTTTCTTCTTATAGCGGTTATTTCATAGTTAATTACTATATATGGATTGATTATTATGTGTTAGATCTCAACTTCTATGGAACTCGTGGTTACAGATGAACTACAATATTAAGTGTTCAACACATGACAAATTTTATATAAGGTTATATGCAAACTTTGGCAAAACCACGAAATCAAATATCTCCGAAAATTAAAATTTTCATCAATCCACGAAAATTGGTACCTACGTGAACAACGAATCCACAGTAAAATACTTCAGATATCTATTTGCTTGTTTCATACATGTATGTTTGCAATAATATCAATAATAAATCAGTTTCTGTTCAACATGACTTTTACGTCCTATTTAATTCAATACTGCATTATCCAAGTTGTATATTGATTTTCTGTTGACGTGAGTAATATTTTTAAATTATCTACTGTTCCATAACGGTGTTCCTAATGTTGTTGAATAATAGCGTTTACTAAAAATTAAGTCATTATGTAAAAATCACTTTCAGTAAACTAAATTTATTGTCGATATAAGAATGATATGCTCTTTTAAAAATCCATATTGTCAATTTAAGCTATGATAAGTTAATGAAGCAAACGTTATTAACACATCAAATGCATATTAAAAAAACATCTAAAGGGCAGAAAAATAAAACAACAGTTTTTATTCTCCATTGTCAAAGTTTATTAAGATCCTGTTTTGCATTTCAGTTCAAAAATATTAAACAATTGAGAGTCATACAGTTATTAACGTTTTTTGTTCAGTTATTCTCATAAGAAAAAATCACAATAATACTTAACTCCTAGTAAAATTGAAAACGGAAAGTCTCTTATCAAATGGCTAAATCAAATGACAAAGCACATAAAACAAATGGGTAACAACTGTCACATTCCTGACTTTGTACAGGCATTTTCATACTTGGTTTTGTAGCACTAAACCTCTTACTTGTATGAGAGTCATATCAAATTCCATTATATTTGCAACGATGCGTTAACAAAACAGACATACTTAGTAAAATTGTCAAAATAGAGATACAGCAATCAACACCGTGTCTCAAAAATTCAAAAAAGAATAAATTGTTTAGTTTCCTTTCGGAGACGTTGTTTATGACTAAACCCAAGTGTTGTACTGCTAGTGTTTGCCGTATAAACTTTGTCTGTTCTTAGCCATCATTCTTACAAAATAGGTTGATGTGGTACGTTCCCTTATATGCCTCTAAGTAGACTGCTGATCGCTTGGTATTTGTTTTGCATGTTCTACGATTCTTTGTAACGGCCTGTCAAAAATGTTAAGTTGGTATCAAAGTATATATTTATTGGCTCTAGGTTATTCTTTTCATATAAAAAGTGACAATTGCTTCGACATGCTCCAAATCTATTATATATACTCTACAGAATTTCCCCAGACAACATTTGTAAGTTTGACCAAATCTACTAATGCACATTCATTGGATTAAATATCACACTTTAACATAAAATCGTCAAAAATGTATTAACATAGCATATAGTATCAACTATAAGAGAATAACACCCTTCCCCCATTTAAAAATCCTGGTATATCCCAATAGTTATCATATCATTACTTTATGCTTGATATCAATCAATATTCGAAAATTGGTATCATTTGAACATATCTATATATGTATCGTAATTCTCGACAAATGAAAATAAAAGAGGCAGCTAAAGGGAAATAACTGTAACACAAATAGTACAAATATAACTTAGTACTCGCATTGGTAATTAAACTAGTCTAATTAAAAACTTACCTTTAACCGCACTTCTGTGTCGATACATTGCGTTATAATTGGTTGGGAACATTTATTCATCTTTTATACTGACATAGAAAAGAAAATATATATTTTCGGAAAATATGATTTATTGAAAATACATTCGCAGGAAATTTAATACTTTGATTTTAAAGCTATTTATAGGGTTAAATGTCAACATAATTACCTCACATCAATAACAAAAACAAATCGAACTGTATTTAAATAGAAAACATGTGAAGTTTCCCCTACAATGAACACTTGCAAGCAGACTATGAATAAGGAGGATACAAATAAGTACATATGGTTTGATTGCCAAAGAGACAACTATCCACCAAAGTTCAAATGTAGTGTATGCAAACAACAGCAAATGGAAATAAATACAACAGACATTAACAAACGACTACTATTGGACACTCCAAACATAGGACAGGCATATGGAGACTGTGGCTGGGTAAGCATTTCATATAGCGGCAAACATTGACCCTAAACTGGGACAGTGATGTAAGAGCACAACACAACTATACACTACATAAAACTGGCGAGATATGTAAACGCCATAACATGAGTTATCACTGTTATGCAGACGACACACAAGTTTATCTCGTGTTCAAGCCACTTGATAACTGAACGAATATATCAAAGCGACTTGAGGCTTGCGTAGCTGACATCAGCAAGTGGATGTGCTCGAACATCATGAACATGTTAAGATTAACATAGGATAAAACGGAACTGAAAGTATTTGCTCCAAAAAACCGAGTGAAGGACCTTTTAAACTAAAATCTCAATTTTGGTGGAAACATTGTTAGTGATGCTGATAATAGTTATCAAAAGTACCAGGATTATAATTTTATACGCCAGACGCGCGTTTCGTCTACATAAGACTCATCAGTGACGCTCAGATCAAAATAGTTAAAAAGCCAAACAAATACAAAGTTGAAGAGCATTGATGACCCAAAATTCCCAAAAGTTGTGCCAAATACGGCTAAGGTAATCTACTCCTGGGGTAAGAAAATCCTTAGTTTTTCGAAAAATTCAAAAGTTTTGTAAACAGAAAATTTATAAAAATGACCATATAATTGATATTCATGTCAACACCGAAGTGCTGACTACTGGGCTGGTGATACCCTCGGGGACGAAACGTTGCTGAGTGCGTTAAAAAGACATAGGCATTTATTTTGAGACAATAAACAAACAAATTAGTGCTGTTTCAAAATAATACTTCAATCAAATCAGAAACATTGGACGAATTCGACCATTTATTATCGAAGAAGCATACAAAACGTTAGTATGCTCTCTTGTGCACAGGAAAAAATGCAACGCATGTAAACGCATGTTTACCAGGAATTTACCGTACGTTTCTAAACATGTCAGAAACGCATGTTTGGAGCACCGTACGTTAAACGCATGTTTGGAGAACGTATTGTTTACATGCGTTTATTGGAAACATGCGTTTGAAAACACATGGTAAATGCATGTTCATGGTAACCATATGTTTGGGAACATATGGTAAACAGAGGATCATAAACCGTATGGTAAATATATGTTTAGATGATGGTTGCTTTACTTCCAGTGGCTAGTCATATGCGTACTCATGTTATGAGGTCATGAAAATGAGCACTAACCCTGCTTTGTATTAGACTGAAACCCTAAACTTACAAAGTAACAGTTTGTAGGAATTTATGTCACCCTTCCTGACTACGGGTCAATTCAGTCTTTCCTCTTACTTCTTTATACTGCTTGCCTAGCGGAGCAGTTAATACCAGTTTTCAAGTATTTGCATTGACTCTTCCCCTGTTTGAACCGTTAATAACTTTCTGCACTCAAGGCAAGCACTTTCAGACTAGCTGAGTTGGTCTAATATCATGTAGAATATATGAACCATGATGTGAATTATGTGTTTGAAGTAAAACTTTCATGGTATCAATTCTATTGCAGCATATGAGCATTTCATCTGAGTGCAAATGTTTCAATCAATAAAGAATCTACAGCTATACGGTTTGCAAGTTGACGCTGTGTTTTTTAAGGATTTTTAAGAGCACTTACAAATTAAATCATTAAGATGAGAACACCTTATTGGCTTAACCATCCCGTCAGCTTAAGATAAACAAATTCTATACATGCATGTTTTCTTAAAATGGCATGATTGATAATAAATTCTCATCTGTGGTAACAGAATATATTTAAAAGATGTGTAAATAGTATAATAAATGTAACATGAAAATATATGGTAACACAAATAAAAGTCTATTTCTTCATCTTTTCTTTTCTTTACTCTCCCGTAGATTTTTTTGCACGGCAGATTCTGAAATAAAGCAAAATGCAAAATTTATTATAACAGCAACTAACTATCTATTTATCTTGCATATCATATAAAGTTACATATATAAAGGGACATAACTGAAGAACAAAAAAAGTGACGCTACCCAAATTTGTACTCAATCTGCGTTTTGTGGTTATAAGCATTGTGTATATAACATTTGGTTTAGGCAAACTTATGTTAGAGAACAGAAACTAATAAAATGCTTCGTTGAGTGCAGCCTGATTCGACCGCAGGTGTCGACCCCTGAATAGTTGGGGCAAATTTGGACACAATGTTCCAGCTTGATACTTTCTAAATATGGATTGTGATCAAATTTTGACATAATATAGGTTTCTGAAACAAAAATAATGTGGTCAAGGATCTTACAAATCTATTGCGTAATATTGTGCAATTGAAGATTTCTTCTTGATACTTTTCAAAAATTTTGAAATAAATATCATCTCCTTAAAATAAAGGGGGAAAAATCCACTCCCCTCCAACTTTTTGAATCCCCCTTGGTGCAATTACCCCCAAAATCAATCCCAGCCTTTCCTTTGATCCATATACTTAAATACAAGTTATTATTGTCTGGAAACTAGAAAAATGCTTGTTTTTTTTGCCCTTAACTTCTGCATGTTTGGGGGCAATTACCCCAAAACTCAATCTCAGCCTTCCATTTGTGATATGGAACCTTGTGTTACAATGTCAAAGAGATCCATACACTTACAAACAAGTTAATGTCTGGAAACTACACAAATGCTTCTTTTTGGCCCTTTATTCCTAAACTGTTGGCGCTAAAACCCCAAAAAGAATCCAAACCTTTTACTTATGGTATTAAACATTGTAGTACAATTTCAGAGCAATCGAAATACTTATACACAAGTTATTATCCTGAAACTAGAAAAATGCTCCTTTTGGGCCCTATTAATTTCTAAACAGTTGCGACCATCGTTATATCATCCCAAAAATAAATCCCAACCTTTCTTTTGTGATATTAAACCTTCTTGAAAAAAGTCATAGAGATCCATTCACTTAAACTAAAGTTATTTTCCAGAAACCAAATGTGTCTTCATATGACGACGCAGATGACGACGACTACAAAATGTACATCATAGCATTATACGAAACCCATTTTTTTTTCGGTCGTACAAAAATTCAGCAATTTTCCATTTGAGGAATGACTGTAATATTTTTTTTGTCTATGAAGAAATAACATAAAAAATGTGGTGCACACTGAATAACGCTCGTAATTCTAAATTCCATTTTAAACCGTTGAAAACCATGAAAAAACGTTGATGACGTTACGGTCACATGACTAAATTAGGTCTATGGGCTGATAACAAAATAATGTCAGCCAATCAGAAGACGTGTGACATCCAAAATTTAATTATTTGTAAATGGGCATAACTATACAAAAAAAAGCAACATTCTCAAAATTTGAACTTGACCTGTATTTTGTGGTTATAAGCATTGTGTATAAGTTGAAAAATCTGCAATTGCAATAACACATGTGGACACAAACATGATGGTAGTCTCACATATCAAAACTCAGCTCAAAATCTGGAGACGTATAGAAAAAAATTCTGTATAACTGTGATTTTCAATAATTTATCAAAGTCCAAAGCCTGTATTTTCAGCAAAAATTAGCGGAACGGAACAAAACTTGAACTTGATCTGTAACTCATCATGGTTAACTCACATACCAAAAATCATCCCAATATCTGAAGGCGTTTAGAAAAAAAAGTCCGTATAACTGTGATTTTCAACAATTTCTCAAAGTCCAAAGCCCCTAATTTCGTCAAAAATTAGAAGAGCGGAACGAAACTTAAACTTAATCTGTAACTCATCATGGTTAACTCACATTCCAAAAATCAGCCGAATATCTGAATGCGTTTAGAAAAAAAGTCTGTATAACTGTGATTTTCAACAATTTCTCAAAGTCCAAAGCCCGTAATTTCGGCAAAAATTAGTGGAGCGGAACGAAACTTAAACTTGAGCTGTAACTCATCATGGTTAACTTACATACAAAAAATCAGCCCAATATCTGAAGGCGTTTAGAAAAAAACTCTGTATAATGGTTTGTTGCGGAATGACGGAATGTTCTTTGTCACATGCTTGTTCCACCAAACAGCCTGCTGAAGTTAACACCATCTTCTGTCCTCTGGGACTAAGTTTATTAGATATGGTTTTAGTGGTCGGCCTGGAGTTCCTAGAATTCGCCAAACATCTCCCCAATTTCCCCTTTGTGCTGCCGCAAACATTCTTTGGATATCAGCATGATCCTGGTCAATACTCCGTGTGGTAGATGATATTATGCCCATTTTAATCACCTGAAGAAAAAAATGTTGAACATATACTTAATTAAATTAATTCAATATATCAGCGTCGTTTCAAAAACTCAAACGTGATGATCTAGAGGAGGGCGACAGTAGTTAACAGATGTAGAAATATCGAAAATCGAAGAAGAGACACATTCCGCAAAGAAAAAACATATGAGGGATACCCACGAGAAGTAACACAATACATACTGTACTGTAGTACTGTAGTACAACGCTAGATTAAAACTGACGAGGAAAGGTAACACCCGGCCACGGAAAGCTTCATTTTGAAGCCCAGGTGGTCGTGTAGTCTAGCGGGACGGCTGCAGTGCAGGCGATTTGGTGTCACGATATCACAGTAGCATGGGTTCGAATCCCGGCGAGGGAAGAACCAAAAATTTCGCAGATCTAACATTGTTGGGTTGATGTTTAGACGAGTTATTGGCACAACCTTTTTGATCTTTTGGTCCTCGATGCTGTTCAACTTTGTACTCGTTTCGGCTTTCAAACTTTTGTATCTGTGCGTCACACATAGGTCTTGTGTGGACAAAATACACTTCTGGCGTATTAAAATTTTGAACTTGTTGTCTTTTGTTGGCTGTTGTTCGTGTGATTCTTTGTCAATTGTGTTCTCCAATTTATTTATATTGTAGTCCTGTGTTGTCATTTTGATGTTATATTTCACATGGCCATAAAAGTGCGAGGTTTGGCATGCCACAAAACCAGGTTCAACCCACCATTTTTTCCTTTAAAAATGCCCTGTACCAAGTCAGGAATATGGTCATTGTTATATTATAGTTCGTTTCTGTGTGTATTACATTATAACGTTGTGTCGTTTGTTTTCTCTTATTTTTGAGTGTAAATTCACATTGCGATAAGACGTGTCACGGTACTTGTCTATCCCAAATTCATGTATTTGGTTTTGATGTTATATATATGTTATATTTGTTATTCTCGTGGGATTTTGTCTATATGTGTTACATTTTAGTGTTATGTCGTTGTTCTCCTCTTATATTTAATGCGTTTCCCTCGGTTTTAGTTTGTTATCCCGATTTTGTTTTTTGTCCATGGATTTATGAGTTTTGAACAGCGGTATACTACTGTTGCCTTTATTTATATATATATATATATATATATATATATATATATATATATATATATATATATATATATATATATATATATATCGTATGAACTATTAAAATTCTTTTGCTTGAAAATTAGCATAACACAAAGGTGACCATACACTACTTGTAGATGTTAAATATTGCTTTCGAGTTTAGATTTGTATGTCGGTAAATGTATTTGCCATTTACAGCTGTTTATAAAACACCCAGTGGCAAGGTCTTGATTCATGTTGGCATGATCAACATATATTTTTCTTATATAGGTTAATTCATGGTTAATTACTCTGGATTAATCATTACTAGAACACATCCGCGACATCGCGGGCATATACAACTTGTAAACTATTGTAGGATGAGTTTTTGTAAAAGATATTATGACTGGAGTATTTCATATAAGGTATCAAAAGCCCTCTCCTTTTTTTCCAAAGTCCGTTATGTGTTTCCTTTCTGTTAAATTCAATTATTTTTCGTGTTTCTGGCCTTATATCACAATTATTTTTCCCCTTTGCTTCTATGCATTTTTTGGTAAAAGTCAAATTAAATTAAAAATTTGCACCGCTTCAAACATGAAATAAATGAAACTGCTTATAGACCATTATTATTCTAATAAAATGTTCTTCTAGGACAATCCATCAGTGCTTTTCCTTTTCAGACCCCTATTAACATGCCAATGGTAGGATTTGAATCTCGTATAAATGACTAAGGCTCGTTTTAGTGGTGGTCTGAGGGGCCCTGATCCCGAAATCCCGAGCTTAAAAACATGAAATCCCGAGGTGCATATTTTATTCATATCTCTGTGTGTTTGTCATGTTTGTGTATAACCAATGTGTATTGTCTTGATATCAATCCTGTAATTTTGGATTTCAAACCAATAAAAATTACTTACTTACTTACTTATACCGACATCCCGAAATTTAAAAAAAAAATTTCCCGCATCCCGTTAAGATCAATCCCGAAAATCCCGAGCTTTAAAAACACCCGATCCCGTCGTCCCGAATAAGTCCTGCCTCCCTCTAATCTCTACCCTACTTTCATTTTGGCCAAATCACTACTTTCACTTTCAACAATAAATTTTGATGCCCCATTTATAGGAATTATGTTTTCTAGTCTGTTCGTCCGTTCGTTCGTTCGTCCGTCCTTCTGTCCGGCTTCAGGTTAAAGTTTTCACTTTCAACAATAAATTTTTATGCCCCATTTATGGGAATTATGTTTTCTAGTCTGTTCGTTCGTTCGTCGTTCGCCCGTCCGACTGTCCCACTTAAGGTTAAAGTATAAGTAGAGATAGTTTTTGATGAAGTTGAAGTCCAACCGGCTCGAAACTTAGTAAATATGTTCCCTATGATATAATCCTTCTAATTGTAATGCCAAATTAGAGATTTTACCTCATTTCATGGTCCATTAAACATAGTAAATGATAGTGTCGATGTGGCATCCGTATACTATGGACATTCTTGATTCCACATGTTTTACTTATTTCAATATATATGCAACTGGTATGACCCCTTAGATAGTAAATATTTCAGAAAAAAGTAGACAGTTTACAGAGTCTCTGTATATTATAGTAGTATAATCGTAGTTTACAGGTGGATAAACGCGAAAACATAATTGTCTCTTAGGAGGTATAATAATTGTGGTTCTTGCGATCTAAAAACCGTGATATGGAGAAAGCTCTGATTGGCTTATTTATTTTTCATTTTTGTAATCTATCATACGATTGGTTGTTCTTGTGCATGTTTAAAACCGGAAGTCTAATATATCAGTTAAAGTTAGTCTGATAACGAAAACAATATCCGGACACCTATTTTGTCGTTTTTCTCCCAAAATAACTCAATCTGAATAATCATAAGAATGGATGACAAATGCGACTATGCATGTTACCTAAGGAACACAGAGGCATGATGATTAATTTATTGTGGAAGGAAGAGAAGCGACACACAAAATGAGGTCTTCTCGTTTAATAGTATAGATTTGTTAGATCTCAACTCTTATGGAATTAGTGGGTACAGAGAAACTACGAAATTAAGTGTTCAACGCATTACAAATTTTCATATGCAAACTTTGGCAAAACCACGAAATCAAATATCCCCAAAAATTCAAGTTTTCATCAATCCACGAAAATTGGTACCTACGTGAACAATGAATCCACAGTAAAAAAAATGTCACTAATTATACAGATATCTATTTGCTTGTTGCATATGTTTGCATTAATATCAATAATACACCAGTTCAATGTGATTTTACGTCCTATTTAATTCAATACTGCATTATACAAGAAGCATATTGATTTTCTATTGATGTAAGTAATGTTTTCAAATTATTCACTATTCCATAACGGCATACTTGATGTTGTTGAATAATAGCGTTTTCTAAAAATTAAGGCATTGTGTAAAACTCACTTTCAGTAAACTTATTATCGATGTAAGAATGATGTGCTCTTTTAAAAATCCATATACAATTTTCAGAAAATATATATTGTCAATTTTACCTATGTTTTGTGTTTGTATTTATACAAGTTTAAATAAAAATCAGCTACGATTAATGACATACATTTTGTTATCTAC
Organism: Mytilus galloprovincialis; assembly: GCA_037788925.1. Taxonomy (NCBI): domain Eukaryota; kingdom Metazoa; phylum Mollusca; class Bivalvia; order Mytilida; family Mytilidae; genus Mytilus; species Mytilus galloprovincialis. Next base: position 21,300,016 of record CM075332.1, read on the forward strand.
GCATGCAAAGTCCTAAGAATTTGTGTATAATTAGAACATTTCAGTTGATTACCGCTATTCATATCAAATAGAAGTATCTAATTTTACATATGTTCAGCATAAGAGATAAATTAATAACACTAAAGCTATTATTTAGCTGTTTTAATAATATTAGCACATACGTATACTCAAGTTAATACGTTAATCATGCAAGCGTTATTAACACATCAATATCAGAACGACTTATAACTGTCATGTTTCTGATTTGAAACTGTATTTTCGGAAGAAAATGGTAGATTAAATCTGGTTTAATAGCCAGCTTAACCTCTCACTTGTACGCTACATGTGTTTCTACAATAATACACAAGATAGAGTTTTCTCTACTTGCATAACTCCAGATAATTGTTTATGACAGTTTTCAGGTATAAATTGGTTTGTTCTAATTATTATATCAATCATTAGAATTATATATTTTTTGTTTACAATAAAAGAGGGACGAAAAATACCAAAGGGACAGTCAAACTCATAAATCTAAAACAAACTGACAACGCCATGGCTAAAAATGAAAAAGACAAACAATAGTACACATGAAACAACATAGAAAACTAAAGAATAAACAACACGAACCCCACCAAAAACTAGGGGTGATCTCAGGTGCTCCGGAAGGGTAAGCAGATCCTGCTCCACATGTGGCACCCGTCGTGTTGCTTATGTGATTACAAATCCGGTAAATAGTCTAATTCGGTAGGTCACATTCATGAAAGGGAAGGGGATTGTAGTAACGACGTAAGGAACATATCCGATATCATTTGTGAAACGGTTATTCCATAACGGTCAACCAACTCGTGATGGCGTCCGTAAAATTTACGAAGGGATGATTTCAACTTCACCATTTGGAACTCTTGGTTTAATAGCTTCCTTGTAAGCAGTAACCCTCTATCAAGAAAATCATGATAGGAAATGCAAGCACGGGAATATCGTATCAATTGGGAGATATATACCCCGTATGCAGGTGCTGCTGGAATGTTGCTACTTAGAAATGGAAAGTTCACAATTGGAAAGCTGAAATAATCTCTTTTGTCGTAAAGTTTTGTTTTCAACCGACCCTCATTGTCAATTTCTAGATGTAAGTCTAGATATGAAGCCGACTTAACTGTATCTGTAGTATCCTTTATCTCCAATTCGATGGAATAGATGCGTTCCACATAGTCACCAAATTTTGAATTGTTTAGTGAAAGAACGTCATCTATATAGCGGAAAGTAGAGTTAAAGGATATTGCTAACTTCTTATCTTGCTTCCTAAGAAGTTCCTGCATGAAGTCAGCCTCATAATAATAAAGAAACAAGTCGGCAAGTAGAGGGGCACAGTTTGTTCCCATTGGGATGCCGACAGTCTGTTGAAAAACACGTCCTCCGAACGTTACAAATATGTTGTCAATCAAGAAATCAAGCATCTTGATAATATCGGTTTCAGAGAATTTTTTGTTTGAATCAGAGTGATTCTTTACAAAGTATGATTTATCCCTCCCTAAGACAAAATACTTGTATCTACGTTGGCCATTCTTTTTAATGAAGCAAAGTAATACCAACTCTTTCAATTTGTCTTTTAGTTTGGAATGTGGAATACTTGTGTAAAGAGTAGAAAAGTCAAATGTTTTAATACTGTTACAGGATGAAAGAGAGTTAGATTGTATGTACTCTAAAAGATCTTTGGAATTTTCAAGTATCCACATCTGATTCACGCCACCTCTAGAATAGGCAGTTTCACAATAACTTTGAAGCCCGTCTTTGATTGCTGATAAAATAGATGTATATGATTTTCAGATAATAGGCACCTGCATTAGTTTTAAAAAACCTTGCTTGCCTTGTCGTAAAAGTACCAAAAAGAAGCATCAATATAACAACATGCACAGTCCAGTTACCAACAGGATGGTTACTAGCGAGCATATAAATCATGAGCACTGCTGTTTACAAGTCAATTAACTATGCGCTCATAATTGACGTATTGACTCTTCCAAACTAGGTAACGTTACTAAACACAACATAGATACCAGAATTAAAATTGTGTTCGCCAAACGAGCGTTTGATCTTCAAAACAATCGTCAGTGACGCTCGAATAAAAATTACAGATAAGGTTATCTTTTCCTGGGGAAAAAAAATACTAAGTATTGCAAAATTCAAAGTTTTGTTAACAGTTAATCAATCTATAATTATGACCATATCAATGCCAACGATAGTATATAAAGTAATATTTTAATGGCTTTTTCCGTTCTATCCCTTCTTAACAATTCAAATAGTTGTGTTTGAAATAAATTCACGGAGCATGTTTCCGAAGTCTTATTTGTACGACAGTATTGGAAAAGCAAACGATCATTATTGATAGAAAGTTTAAGGAAATACTTAGGTGAAATTTTAAAAATCTAGAATTTAAAATCGATACTTTAAGTTAGAAGAGTATAAGTTAAGGAACAAAATAAGCTAAAAATATTGATAGGTTATGGAGATCCTTTTCGAGATATTTTTTATTTTTACATGGCGGGAAAAGGTTGACTCGGACTTTTACATTATATTTGCATTGGTATTATTTGGGTCTCAAATCGAACGAAAAAAATCTAGAATCTGCTTAAATTTTAGTAAAGACATATTATGAGCTACTGAAGTCTTATACAAAAAGAAAAAATGGGTGTTATGGGGAAAAATATTTTACCCTGTATCTTAAGAAAAAAAACCAAAGAGTTTGAACATCTGACAAAAATTCCCAAACATGACCTAAGTATTTCCTTAACAGAAAAAAAAAAGAACTTCCAAGTTTTTTTTAATTGCCAGAATACAGTATTTCCATCAACTTCTGTTTTCTATTTAACAATAGCCTTAAGAATCTGAACTGAATGACCAGAAACAGGTCCATAAGATTCACATGTATATATATTTAATTGCTAAATACACATTAGGACAAGTAAACAGCTCTGTACACTGACATCTGTAAATACTTTTGTTAAAATCATTATCATTGTAAAAGTAGTGTTAAAAAACAAAATCTTACCTTTAATAATGGTGAAAGCCACAGCCAAAATTAGAAGAGCCGTTTTTGACATCATGTTACAATGTTAGTTATCTGACAATTTTAAAAGAATGATGGAAACAACTGTGTTTATAACATAAGAGCTAGTAAATCTCAGTTAATCTTGCCAGTGGCCAATGAAAATGGTGTTGTATCATGGTGATGTCATTGCCGAGGGAGTTCGACGTGCATGTTGAAATTTATTTGTATTCGTATTCGTAGTTGACGTTAAACAAGTATCTATACACATCTTCTTATATTAAAATCTGAAAGTTTGTCTGAAGGAAAAACAAAACAAAATAGTCGTATTATCCGTTTGGTTGCAGTACGGATATTGTGCTGTTTTACCGCTTTCCCAGGTTTGGTTAATGTTGAGCGCTAACAGACTTGTTTAACCCAGCCATACTCTGTCCCAAAATCAGGAGGCTGCTATTCGGTGATTGTCGTTAGTTAATGTTATCATATTTGTTTTTCGTTAGTTGATATATTATAATTCAGACCGTTTTTTTCTTGTTTAAATTGTTTTACATTTGTCATGATGAGGCTTTTTATAGTTAACTTTATGATATGGAATTTGATGTATGTCGTACAGTGGCATAATGGTGCTAACATCCACGTCATTTGGACTCTGGTGGATAGTTATTTCATTGACAATTATACCACATCTCCTCATTATAATGTACCACATCTTCTTATTGTATATACCACATCTCTTCAGTTTTATTTTATAGAAGGGCATAGTCTGATGGCGAGGAGTAAAAGAATCTTTACCCGTTTTGTGTCATCATTGCCTCCAACAATTTTGTTACATCTTCAAGTCCCGACCTTTTCCGTTTAACGAAAATACCCTTTCCCATGCCATTTAAACAAAATGGAAGCAAAATCGGTTTCGCCACCTTCTTTCAAAGTTATTCATAGTATATATAAGTCAAATCTCTCCTTTAATTTCGTCTGGAATTGAAAAAAAGTAAGACAAAGACAAAGCAGGCTTGGTTATTTTATCCAATCATTCAACGAATTAAACATAATTATGAGAAACGATAAAAATGTTAACATTAAAAATATTAAGAAAAGAACTTTGAATATCAAATTAACGTAAGTTTTATTTTGGTTACAAATAAAGAATTGAGTTACATACAATTAAATCATCAACGAACATTTTATTTTTTAATTAAAAAAAAAATAGTTTGCATTCTTTGCTTAGAAAAATACTGCATATGCATTACTTGAAGTTTCATATGTGCTCTTGTATCCTTTCATCTTTATTCACTTTATTCAGAGATAACAAACATTATCAAATTTGTAGCAATGTTTTACCACTGACTCTACACCGTAGCCTACTCGATTAACGGACTTTTCTCCGTTGTAACTTAATGTATACGCAGATCCATGCATGAACTGGGTCCTTGATAAACCGAACAATGTCATTAAAACTGTTGCCACCTTATGGAATAGAAAATCATTACATCTACAAATGAATTGTGCATTAGATTGAGAAAAAAAATCTGTCCGCATTGAAAGAGGGTCTTTAAAAGTACTCTGAAACTGTTTACTTGCGTAGTTGTGTTAACCATATGGGGATTTAAAAAATATCTAAATTCTGGTTAATTTTCAATCTCGATCTTTCTCTGAAATTAATTCTATCAGAAATTTTGATTTTTTAACTCTGTATACCACCATTCCCCATGTGGAATGGAAAAATCGTCTAAAATAAATAATCCATCATGCTTTCCAAAATTAAAATGGTAACATACGCCAAAAATTTATTGCTTTATGATACCATACGGCATATCCTGTTAATAATGAACAAAAAAATCAAACATGCTATAAAGAAGAACAAATGATCAGTATGCTGGAGTTTCTTATTGACAACATATTTGTTGAATTTGGAGTTATTATGGGAACGAACTGTGCGCCTCTCCTTGCCGACCTCTTCTTATTTTCATATGAGTCGGGGTTCCTTCAGACACTTGTCAAAACAAAAAGATCCGAAAAACCAGATCATTTAATTTTACCTTCAGATATTTTGATGATGTTCTTTTCATTAACAATCCAAAGTTTTCAGATTGTGTTCCATTAATATATCCTCCAGAACTAGAAATTAAAGAAAAAGCAGACATCGCTTCCTCCGTCTCATTGTTAGACTTATACCTTGAATTTGACATAAACGGTCATCTTAGTACCAGAATCTATGACAAACGAGAGATGATTTTAATTTTGAAATGATAAACTACCCCCACCTAAGCAGCAATATATTAATTAAATTCATCTGCATATGAAATATACATTTCCCAACTAATTCGGTATAAAAGGTACCAGTCTTGTATTACAACTCAAGTTTCCGGTGCATGTCAAAACATGGAGGGAAACAAAACAGCCCATTTTTACTGAATTTTATTCTGTTTGATTATAGGTTTATTGTGTATTGAAACATATTATATAGATTTAAAAAAAATCTTGCATCTTTTTGGGAACATCAATCCAGGAAAGTGGAAGGATATCATGTTTACTGGAAGTGGTGCGGCCTAGTAAAAACAGCAAACAGAAAGTAGAAAAAAAATGTTTTGACTTCAGGATTACGTAACTTTTTATTCTTCGTGGCATGACCCACTTTTTTCCCTATAATTCACAATTTCATATAAGAACATACATGATATGAACATGAAATTTTTTTTCTATGTAGCATTTGTTTTTTTTTTTATTTTCAAAGATCAGCTGTTTAACATGTAAGCATATGGAGCAGCCAATTACAAGACAAAAAATAACTGCAACCTAAAGAGCTTGCAGCTGCTTCTCAAACTTTATAAAACGTCACCATTGTCTGAGCAGAAAGTTGATGAACCAGGATAATGTCAAAGAACGTCTGGTCCTTTTTCTAAAAAAAAGTTCATCGGAAGATACCAAGACCTTGTTAATAAATATTCTGTATCAACTTCACAAAAATTACATGATGGTCTTGAATATAAAAAAAGAAGATGTGGTTTAATTGCCAATGAGACAACTCTTCACAAGAGACCAAATGACACTGAAATTAACAACAATAGGTCACCGTACGGCTTTCAACAATGAGCAAAGCCCATACCGCATAGTGAGCTATAAAAGGCCTCGAAATGACAAATGTAAAACAATTCAAACGAGAAAACTAACGGCCTAATTTATGTACAAAACACGGAACGAAAAAAAATTTGTAACACAGCAACAAACGACAACCACTGGATTACATGTCCCTGACTTGGGACAGGCATATACATACAGAATGTGGCGAGGTTAAACATGTTCGCGGGATCCCAACCCTCCCCTTACCTAGGACAGTTTGTAACAGTACAACATAAGAATGAACTATAAACATCAGTTGAAAAAGGCTTACCTCATCAGATTGATAAAAATAGAAATACATCTAACAAAAACACGGAGTGGACGTGGCCGGGTACTTGTATATCCCAAAAACAAAAAGACACTAAGTACAGATCTGAGAGTACTCGCAGTTAATGACAGCTAGTTCAAAGCCACTAACAACTAATAGAAAAAATTATGCATCGAAGACTAAAACATCCAACATACAATGGATTTAGTGTAAAGACGTCATAAACAGTCAGAGAAAAACATGACCTTGTGCAATGCCAAGATACATGTATCGACATATTATAGATCCGTGAATGTGCATATGTATATAACAATAATATTTAGTTTGCTTTTCATTTACTGATAACAACATCAATATTAATACCAATAAAACAATATTCAAAGATCTAATTACAGTGTTGAATTGGTAACCTTTTAGAATAAGTTTATTTGAAGGATCGATAAATTTACCAGGATTGTTTCTAAATTTCCGGACACGGTAAACAACATATCCGTAAAAATGAGAACGTGCTATCCCGTTAGAAATAAGTTTTCTACAGGTACAACCAAACTTCAAAACCAAATCTGTATATCTATGGAAGAATTTAGTAAAAGTTTTAAGTATAGATTCTAGGTACTGACGTTGTTTATCATCTTAATTACATGTTATAGTGTTCTTTTTATGCCCCACCTACGATAGTAGAGGGGCATTATGTTTTCTGGTCTGTGTGCCCGTCCGTTCGTCGTACCGTTCGTCCGTCCGTGTATGTGTCCCGCTTCAGGTTAAAGTTTTTGGTCAAGGTAGTTTTTGATGAAGGTGAAGTCAAATTAACTTGAAACTTAGTTCACTTGTTGCTTATGATATGATATTTTTAATTTTATAGCCAAATTAGACTTTTGACCCAAACTTCACGGTCCACTGAACATAGAAAATGAAAGTGCGAGTTTCAGGTTAAAGGTTTTTGTCAAGGTAGTTTTTGATGAAGTTGAAGTCCAATCACTTGAAACTTAGTACAAATGTTCCCTAAGGTATGATCTTTCTAATTTTAATGCCAAATTAGATTTTTTACCCTATTTCACGGTCCATTGAAGATGGAAAATGATAGTGCGAGTGGGGCACCCGTGTACTTTGGACACATTCTTGTTATTTGTCTTTGTAGATTTTTAACCTACACTGTTTTGTCCATTTTTGCTAATATACTTCTGGGGTGGCTCGGTATTCATACATCCCGTCATTGTGATATTGTGCTATGGTAATTTTTTGTATTCTTGTCTTTCATTTTTGCTTATGTGTTTTGTCTATAGAGTGTTCATATGTAATTTCGTTTTTATAGTGATTAAGATAATAAGAAAATGGTGACAGCTGTTTCCCAATTTTTAAAATTTTACCTATTATGTATGTTTGTTTTGCTCACACATTGTTGTCAATATAATGAAATTATAAGCGACTGTCATACAAGTGAGAGGTTTAGCTAGCCATAAAACCAGGTTTAATCCACTATTTTCTTCATTTTTTCTAAGGAAATGCCCGTACCAAGTCTGGGAAATGACAGTTGTTTTCCATTCTTTGTTTGAGCTTTTGATTTTGCCATTTGATAAAGGACTTTCCGTTTTGAATTTTCTTTGGAGTTCGGTATGTTTGTTTGTTTACTTTTTGTAAACAGTTTAATAACTAACTACTAGTATTCGATTAAATTAACAAGCTATTCAGTCATTTTTATAAATTTCCTGTTTACAAAACTTTGAATTTTTCGAAAAACTAAGGATTTTCTTATCCCAGGCATAGATTACCTTAGCCGTATTTAGCACAACTGTTTGGAAAATTAAATCCTCAATGCTCTTCAACTTTGTACTTGTTTGGCTTTATAAATATTTTGATTTGAGCGTCACTGATGAGTCTTATGAAGACGAAACGCGCGTCTGGCGTACTAAATTATAATCCTGGTACCTTTGATAACTATATATATCATTATTTGGATGATGGAGTACATTTCTTTGATCAGCGCACACAAGTCATTGCTGTCTATTACAGTACTGCATCGGCTTAAGTGAATTCCAATAACACGAACAAATTGAAAATGAGCGTAAAACATAATTCCTTTATGAAGTAAAATAATTCTTTGAATTGGCTTTGGAATTCTGTTTGAACACCAATTTTCCAGAAAACACCAATCGGATATCACAAGATAAAAATAAGAGATATATTTTGTAAAAGCCAATAGTTCAAAAAATGTCAAGTAAGTAAGGTATACAGAGGATTTAACAAAATTAAAATTAATTAGCAGTTTAACTTGGTTTCAAGGGAGAACTATAGTTACTATAAGTTTCCGTAATTTCATGAAACCTCGTGAATGTTATGAATATTTTAAACTCTGTCTCCCGATTACGACAAAACAAATTCCATCGTCATTATGCATCACCTTCTAATCATGATATCTCATTTAATGAATTCGAGTCATTTATACAAGAGCAGTTGACATATACATCGCATCCGCTGTATTCATTACCCATTTAGACAATTCATTCTAAGAACAACTTATTTTGATATGAGCGTCACTGATGAGTCTTATGTAGACGAAACGCGCGTCTGGCGTACTAAATTATAATCCTGGTACCTTTGATAACTATTTGGAAACGTATGTTACAAATCCTTGTTCTAAATAGTACAAACTTAAGCTATAACTTCGGACAGTGGTCGTCACATACCTTTCATACTGTTTGTCATTGTAAACATACCTGCCAACTTTTCAAAATGCCCATGGGGGTTTTACGTGCAAGATGGCTATAATGTAAAACAATGTAGTCCTACAAAACCTTCAATGGGGCCTTCAAATACATTTTAAAGTTGTTTTTTGGCTTCTCCTTACTTTAACAAGCCTATGGTCATTTTAAAATTAATTGTTTTGTTAAAAATTATGGACAAAATTGATCTTTCAAAATTATTTTTTGGAGCCTTCATGGGGGAAATCCCCCACAAATAGTGACAGTTGGCAGGTATGTGTAAAAGATATAACGGAGCAACAGTCCTCCAACTTTTCTTTGCATCAAAGGTTTTGATGTATTCAACTTAAACATCGTCTCTCAAAATTCTCAGTTACAAAAATACCAGCCCGTTAATGAACAGTCTGTTCCTGTCATTGCATTGACCTTTATACCACATATTGCGACTTAAATAAGACATACTAACACGTGTTGCAAGATCTAGCAATAGTCCGGGGGTCTATGTTATTACTGGTCACCTTAACATTGTCAACAACACTTCTGTACAAAATATACTAACCAAAGGGACCAAATATAGTGAGCCTAAATAAATCAACTGCAGATACATATTTACAATACTGCTAGATGCAGTCGAGGATAATGGCACACAATCAAGACAATGAGCTAAATGTAAAATAAAAAGGATCGAAGACGCAGATATTATTACCCTGCTGGATGAAACTGCGAGGTCATTGATACAAATCAGAATTTGACGACTTAATGTATCAATGAACATTAATTCTACCTCTATCCCCAAAGACACAAATGTTACCTCAGGACAAACATATTCTTGACTTTGCAGACAAAGTCAATCCCCGAACTGTACAAAATAGTTTTCTTTGAAATCTCATTGAATAAATTGCTGAGTAAATAAATTAGGTATTGCGAGTTTTCGTTCAAACCCGACATTTACACCAACGACATTAATGAAGGAGAATATGCTGAATAATCATAGGTCTGTTCTATGTTCCTTTTGAATTTCAACCAAAGTCGAAGAATTGGAAAATACTTCATTGTACAAGATATACTCAAATTACAGAAGTGTGTTTAAAAACGACTTTATATGTCTGGTTCTGTCATTTTCTATATGTTTAAGTTATACGATATTCTGATGCTTGTGTTTCATTAGTGTAAAGGTTTTCTTGATTGATGGTTTCTGTTTACAAGGCAGCCTACTGAACCAATTATTTCTACTACATGTACTATCACAATTGAAATACTGACTTTGGAAGTTTTACGGACACCGTCATGCTTTGACTGACCGTTATTGAATACCTATACCACAGAATACAACAAATATGTTGCTATCGTCGTTAAAATCATGCTTTCTTTCTTTTATTACATTACTGAAATCGACCTATTCTCACATGTGCATCTTTCAAAAAAAACACTCATCATCGCAACCATGGTCTTAATTCGGCAAAAAAGTAGACAATGAGCAGGGCAACACGACGGATGCAACTAGTGGAGCAGGATCTATTGATCTGGTTTTTGTTGTTTATTCTATGTAATGTTTTGTAGACTGGTCTTTTCGTCGTTTATCTAATTCACAACCATTATAAATATTATCTTTAGAATTATTCTGATAATTCAACATATTTAACGGAAAGCTACTGTAATAGACGGTTTTACATTTGTCATTTTGGGGGCTTTTATAGCTGACTATGGGGTATGGGCTTTGTTCATTGTTGAAGGCCGTACGGTAACCTATAGTTGTTAATCTATCACATCTTCTTTTTTATATTAACCCCACCACTTTCTGTATGTGCCTGTATAAGTTAGAAAGCCTGTACTTCAGTGGTTATCGTAGGTTCATGTTTTCATATTTTTTTACGTAATGGTCTTTTATAGCTGACTATACGGTATTGGATTTCCTCATTGTTGAAAGCTGTGACCTATAATTGCTTATATCCACGTAGTTTGTCTCATTGGCAATCATACCCCATTTCCTTATTTTTATAATTATAAAAAAACGGACTCCAATGTAAATTCAAAATTGGGAAGTCGATGAAACTGTCGAAACCAGACGCTCAAATATATCAAAACCAAAAGAACGACTGGAATACAACTGTCATATTGATGTTTTCCTGACATGGTACATTAATTTTATGAACAAAATGATTGGTTAAACTTGGTACTTTACAGACATCATAATGAACCCATTTTCCTGACATGGTACATTAATTTTACGAACAAAATGGTTGGTTAAACTTGGTACTTTACAGACATTATAATGAACCCATTTTTGTTAATGGAAACTATCACTTAAAATTTACAGAGAGTTGTTTTCATGATTAAAGTATAGTTTACTGTGGATTCATTAATATTCGCGGGATACCAATTTTCGTTGATTTCGTAGGTTAAGATAAAACACTTATGATGTTCAGCGAAGTGCCAATTATCTATAGGATTGTATTCAGACTCTGGCAAACCACGAAATCAAATATCCACGAAAATACAATTTTTCCTCAAAACACGAAAATTGGTTCCCACAAAAATAAATAAATCCACAGTAACACAGATTCTGTAAACCAAAAAATATGATGTATTTCTTTTTAAAGTGGGGCTAACAATAAGAACATTTTTAATTACACATCCGATATTAAATACTACAATACTTTACACTGTTGTTCTATGTAATTTTGATAATTGCGAAAGACAACTACTTACTTCAGGTTTATAGAAAGTCCCTTCCCATTCAGTTATAGCTTGACTTACGGTGTGTCCTGCCACGTCCGTTTTGTGTTTTTGATAGATGTTTTTGTAGACCTGGAGATATAAAGGTAGTCTACAACTAGTTGAGTTAGGGAAGATCTTCTTTGGCTGAATTGGTTAGAACGCTGCCTTTAGATCCTGAGATTGAGGGTTCCAATCCCACTGGTATCATCCATGGATTTTCACAACAATGGCGCTGCGAGCATCTGATACTGGTACAAACATTGTATGTACAATATTGCCTGGCAGTTAGATGTTAGATTTGGTCATGAGGTTAGACCCGCCGGTCATAGGATACCATGACAATTCTAGGTGACATCTAGGGAACTGGCCAGAGGGTTTACAAGTAGAAGTCTCGGGGTTGTACAGTAGTTGACCTGTGAGTTTCTCGGATGGATGGTACGCAGCCCGAAAAAAGAAAAGGGAGAAGAGTGTTGTAGACCTGGAGATATAAAGGTAGTCTAACTAGTTGGAGTTAGGGAAGATCTTCTTTGGCTCAATGGGTTAGAGCGCTGCCTTTAGATCCTGAGATTGAGGGTTCTAATCCCACTGGTACGATCCATGGATTTTCACAACAATGTTTTCTGTAATTGTCTAGAGAAAAGGGATCATTCTTTTTATAAATTAGAGATATTAAGCCAACTTTCTGAGTGTTAGATAGTTCTCTTTTTTCATAGCAGTAATTGAAAGTGGAGACTATAAAAGATTTAAGTTCATCCCAGAATGTTCTATAAAATTCCACATTTAGTCCGTCAAGCCCAGGTGCTTTATTAAGTTTCATTTTAAAAATCGCATCAGTACATTCATCAACAGTTATTTCCCCTTCGCAAGAATTACTTTCACAATCAGTTAATTTCTTATATTCCTTGAGAGAATCTAAATACTCTTTAGTTGCTTCTATTTCAGGGTTTGTTGTAGAATATAAATTTTTATAATAATTTGCTTCTAATTTTAATATTTTGTCTTGATCTCTTGTAATTTGACCTTTATCATCATATAATTGGGTTATTGTTTTTCTACTCTGTCTTGATTTTTCCATCCCTAGAAAATATGCAGAATTTTTCTCTCCTTCTTCAACCCATTTTACCCTTGCTCTTATTTGATTCCCTTTTATTTTTTCGTTATAGAGTTTTCCTATTCCATTTTCTATATTATCTATTTCTTTTAATATATTATTGTTGTTTTTATTATTGCATCTTGTTTTAGCTTTGTTTTTAAATTTTTAAATTATTTTCCTAATTATTTCAGCATAGTCTTCATTTTGAAGTACACTGCTGTTTAATTTCCAGTATCCTTTTCCTTTTTGGCCTCTGTTTAAATTTACTTTTAAAGAAACACAGTTGTGGTCTGTGTATTGTAATACTATTGGTCTAATGTCACATGAAACACAGTTTTTGAATACTTCTGGAGCTATTAAAAAATAATCTATTCGTGTTGACTCTGACCTATCTTTCATTGAGTTTGAGGGACTTTTTAAGTTTATTTAAATTGTGAACTTTTTTCCTATTTTTTTGTTGTTTAGTTTTACTTTTTGAATCAATTTGAGATAAAATTTCATTATGATCTCCTCCTAAAATTACAGACCTATTACTCTTTTAAACTATGATGCCAAATTACTTGCTTATGCCTTAGCACAAAGATTAAAACACCTGCTACCAAAGATTATACATACTGATCAAAAAGGATATGTCAAAAATAGGTATATTGGTTTCAACATAAGACAAATACAAGATGTCATAGACTATTCTGAAACTTTCAAAATTGATGGGGCAATTTTATTTCTTGATTTCACAAAAGCATTTGACTCATTAGAATGGGACTTCATGTTTGAGACTTTAAAAAAATTTGGATTTAAAGATAATTTTATAAGGTGGGTTCAGACAATGTACTCTGATATTAAAGGATGCATTATTAATAATGGATGGGTTTCCTCCCGTTTTAGGGCATCTCGCGGGATCCGACAAGGATGTCCGTTATCATCGTTACTATTTGTTCTAGCTGTAGAAGTTATGGCGATAAAGATAAGGGAAAATAAAAACTTAAAAGGACTAGAAATAAAATTAGACGGTAAGAGTAACACCCTGAAAATCTGCCAATTAGCTGACGACACTACTCTATTTCTTCAATCAAAAAAAGATGTATCTCTAGCAATTAATTTAATAGAAACATTTGGTACTCTCTCAGGTTTGAAATTGAATAAAACAAAAACTGAAGGAATATGGCTTGGTCGATTAAAACACAGTCGGGAAAAATTTGAAAATATAAATTGGTGTACTACACCAATCAAAAGCCTCGGAATTTACTTTGGTTATAATAAACAAGAATGTCAAAAACTTAACTTTGAAAAACAACTGTTAAAAAGTAAAAAAATAATATCTGATTGGAGTAAAAGAAATCTTACTATCATAGGAAAAATAGTTGTCATCAAATCTTTAGTTTTACCAAACCTAACATATGTTGCATCAAACACTATTATTCCTAAGGAAATGTTGCAAGACTTTAAAACTTTAATATACAATTTTATTTGGAAAGGCAAAAGAGATAGAATAAAAAGATCAACACTTTCAAATGATTTTCTGGAAGGTGGACTTAAAATGACAGACATTGATGCTTATATAAAATCACTACATATCAACTGGATTCTTAAATTAAATGAAAATAAAAATGACAACTGGACAATTATTCCCAAATTCTACTTCAACAAATTAGGAAAAAATCTTCTTGTATTTAAAATGAATTTAAAGAATATAAACGATATTGATAAAAATAAGTTACAACATTTACCGGAATTCTATAAACAACTAATTAAAGATTGGATAAGTGTAAAGGGAGGTAATACAAAATATCCTAAAAATTTTCTTGAAATTAGAATACAAGTTTTGTGGGGAAATGATAATATCCGGTTTAATGGAAAATGTTTAAACTTTGAAGATCGGATAAAAAGTGACATTATCAATATAAATGATGTAATTGATGAACAGGGCAATATCTCTGAAACTATCATTTTAACTAAACTAAAATATAAACAAAATTGGATAAGGCAAATATATATGTTAAAAAAAGCAATACCAACTGATTGGAAAACAATTCTTTGCACTGAAGATTCATTCAAAACTAAAGTTAAATTTATAAACGACTTAAAAATTATGCACAGGACAATTACTCCCTTGATGAGTACAAAAGAACTCTATAAAATATTCACACTGAAAAATAGTTGTGATAAACCAAATGGTTTTCTTATGTGGGAAAAAATATTTGAGAAGCACTTAAATTCTAAATTGAAAAATACTTTTGTTTTCATTTTTCAATATCTAACTGATAATAGATTGAAAATATTTAGATGGAAACTTATTCACTACATACTGCCAAGTAATGAACTTTTAAACATGTGGAAAATTACTGAAGACAACTTATGTAAGCATTGTAAAAAAAAGGAAGACTATGAACATTTTTTTGTCAATTGCTCATATAATAATGACTTTCTAAAAATAATAATGACATTAATGAAATCCCTAGGTATTGAAAAAGATATTATAAACCTAGAAAATTTAGTAACAGGGTACAAAATTGAAGATTTAGCATACTTTGATATTAATTACATATTAACTATTATATCCTTCTCAATATACAAATCACATTTTGTCTCAGAAAAGAAGACAAAAAAAATAAACATTTTAAAAATTTTCCAGAAAGAAATTTCAGAAATTATTGAAATAAACAACTTTAATAACAAAAAAACTAATCAGATAATTCTAAAAACAAATAGATTCATTGCAAAGATTCAATTGAATCAGGACTAATCTTTTTACCAAGCACAAAATATTGTGAACAAAATTGATTATTGTACACAAGACAAATATGGTAATATTTATAATCAAGTTCAACCATGCATGTTCAATGTTTGTAAGCATGTTCAGCCATGCATGAGTCACCACATGTAAATTATACTGCATTTTTTATATTTTAAAATGTGTATTTACAAAAGATAAAAAGAATTTGTATCCGTACGTTTATTAATTTAAAATGTGGAAAAATAATGTATCATTTCGGATGTCGAGTGTTCCAACTTGTTACACTTAAATTACCTATTTGTGAATTACACACATACATTTCGACAAAAAAAGATCAGTAGATAATTAAAGAAAACTTGAATAGTAAACTCACCATATATAATCGTTAAATCCAGTGGATAATATTTATATAATTTAGACGACACACATCAAAACTATACCCGATAACGCACATGCGAAAAACAACACTGTGCCCAATACTAATGGAAACACGGATCATACCGATAACGGAGTTGATTCCGGAAAAAAAATACTATGAAAAAGAGAAAAAGAAGCAAAATGTAATGTATGTGTATAATCACAATAATTTATCAAATATATTTTGTGAAATATTTTATGTTATGAATACTAATATTATGAATAAATAATACCTTGCCAAATAGTGCTTCCCTTAACTATTAGGTAAGCTAACATGAGGGATACTAAGTTAAAGCTGTAAACTTAGTAAATTGTTACAGCAAATATGCAATAAAGATATTGTTACGTTGGAAAAAAAAACAAAAAACAATGTTTTCTGCTTTCTATAGATCAGATGAGTTATTCTCTTTTCGACTGATTTTTGTAGTTTGTTCTTATGTTGAACTGTTACACCACTGTCCAGGTAAGGGGGAAGGTTTGGTGCCAGCAAACTAGTTTAACCCTGCCACATTCTCAGACTGTTAAAGTGTTAAGAATATAATAAATAAAATATTCTACATATCTGAATGAACATTGTATTCAATTCACTCTTGATTAGGTATGTTCAACAAATACCTGGGACTGAAAAGAAAAGGGTAATCCATAATATAAGTTTATAAATATTAACCTCAAGATAATGATAATGTCACATTATATACCCTGTATTAATATAAAGAAAACCCAATTGGACGAATGAAACGTCCAGATTCATACATGAGTTGAAATAATCCGTTATTCATTTCTTGAGATGTTCATTTTGTTTAAATGCATTAATAACATAATTTTAATTCAAATCAGCTATTTATGCACCATCATATCTAAGTCTCTGTAAATTTAACTATATACTATACACGTACCTTTTGTTCAGGTAACTCAGGATATGTATTTATTGTCACATCCGTTTTTGTAGAACAAACTACTATCTACAAAATCCAGTTCTACACACATTTTCAATATGGACTATGATACTATTATTGACCACTTAAATCCATTTGGAAAATATCAATTGTTTGTATGTCTAATTCTTAATATTGGAAGCAGTTTGAACAGCATGACATCATTGGTTTTAAATTTTATTATGACACAGCATATTCATAGGTATGTTTTTGCATATAATAAATTTCACAAAGTCGTAATTGTAAGAGTCAGCATGTAACGTGCTTGGTGTGTGTATCAATATCTAGCAAAATCGAAATGACTGTAATATCTACAAGATTGCAGTTTCATGTACTGTACCTGCTTTTTGAAGATTCTTTTTCTCTTAGAAAAACATAGAACATATTAAAGTTAATTCCATTCATTGTGTTTTAAATTTTCGATTTTAAATTGATGTGCACCAGAGGATGACATTCAAGAAAACATATCCCGCTAACCAATGGGATAAAGAAAACCGCCCTGAAGTATGTCCATTATTCAATTTTTCATTTTTCAAAATTCAATTAAGATAATGAAATAGTTTATTACTAATTATTCAACGTTTAGTAATGAATAAGGAATAATAGTTATAGTTCAGTATTCAAGATGAAAAGTGATAAATAAACTAGATCATTTATTATTTGACTGTGACACTATCCCTTATTTCTGAATTCGCAGGTTTTATTATCAATTTACATATTCTTTAATTTATGAAAATAAAAAAGATTTTCAGACACTCGTTTCTATTTTTTTTGTTATCTTTATTTATATATTTTATTTTGGGAGATAAACTAGTGGGTTTCCCTAGCTATTTTTGAAGGAAATTCCATTTTTTAATGTTATGGAGGACCATAATACCAACACCTGCTTGATAATTAAAAAACTATACATTGGATTTTTTGATTTTTCAAATGAAACCTCCGTCCGCTGATTACAGCTTTAACAGAAAAAAACATCTCCTCCGTATTACCAAATCAAAATCATATATAATCATAAAGCATTTTGATTTGTAGTATAAAAAATATTTTTGTTTCATATGTTTCAAATATCCATATATGAATAACATTTATTATCTTAAAAAAAAACCGAATTATCAGGTATTACTTGGTTGCAAAAGAGGGACGAAAGATACCAAAGGGACAGTCAAACTCATAAATCTAAAACAAACTGACAACGCCATGGCTAAAAATGAAAAAGACAAACAGAAAAAACAATAGTACACACGACACAACATAGAAATTTAAAGAATAAACAACACGAACCCCACCAAAAACTAGGGGTGATCTCAGGTGCTCCGGAAGGGTAAGCAGATCCTGCTCCACATGTGGCACCCGTCGTGTTGGTTATGTGATTACAAATCCGGTAAATAGTCTAATTCGGTAGGTCATATTCATGAAAGGGAAGGGGATTGTTGTTACGACGTAAGGAACATATCCGATATCATTTGTGAAACGGTTATTCCATAACGGTCAACCAACTCGTGATGGCGTCCGTAAAATTTACGAAGGGATGATTTCAACTTCACCATTTGGAACTCTTGGTTTAATAGCTTCCTTGTGAGCAGCAAACCTCTATCAAGAAAATCATGATAGGAAATGCAAGCACGGGAATATCGTATCAATTGGGAGATATATACCCCGTATGCAGGTGCTGCTGGAATGTTGCTACTTAGAAATGGAAAGTTCACAATTGGAAAGCTGTTGGTTGCAAATAATGCACTTATCGGATATATTATATATGCTAACTGCATGTGTAGTGAACACTTGTTGTCCTTCATATGCATCCTGTCGATAAGTATTTTTTGGCGTTGTATAAGGTCCTGACCTCCTGCACTGCATTGAAAAATTCCAATAATAATGAAAAATTTAGAGTGCTGTCGTAACTGCAGTGTGTATCGAAATCTTATTAGGTCTTTTCATTTTTCTGTGGAAAGACCTATTGATTTTGTTCTGATTACTGTTTAGACTTATCACTTTTCTGTGAAAAGACCTATTGGTTTTGTTCTGATTTTTTTTTCTTCTTCCTCCACTTTTATTTCTTGCGTGTAATTTTTGTTTTGCAAGATGTCGCTTAGATTTTATGTGTATGCGCCGTTGAAAATGACCATGCTTAACCAAATACTTTTTTTTGTAAAAGTTATCTCCCCGAAAACTGTTTTCCTTGTGGGTGAATCTCCCCCGTAACCGTAAAAGAAACTGACAACTTTTTTTCCAAATTGCACGTTATATCCTCAGGATGTTTTGTCAAATTTTGACCGGACCCATATGAAGACTCCATATGAGAGTTATTTCCCTTCTTTACATAAGTGATATATTAATGTATTGCATGAATGGTAAGTACATGTAATAGAGACGTAAAGTATTTTAATTTGAGGTCCTTGGTTAAAAAAAATGAATTTTAATATAAACATATTGTGACACATTTGTCTTTTAATTATCAATAACGGTATTCCAAAGGGTACTAACTGTGCCTACCCATTAGTAAATTTTTTGGGGTTTTGTTCTCATATGAAGCAGAACGCATACAAAACCTTCTCAAAGGTGAAAAACAATAAAACGTTTACTCGGATGATATGGATGTCTAAGGTGAAGTCAAGCTATCTATTCTACTTAGGCGGCGTGAATCAGATGTGGATACTAAAAAATTCCAAAGATATGTTAGAGTCCATAATATCTGAGACTCTTTTAAAAAAGAATGGTCAACGTAGAAAAAGTATCTTGTCTTATGGAGGAATAAATCGTACGTTTAAAAAAACCACTCTGATTAAGAAAAAAAAATGTCTGAAAATGACATTGTCAAGATGCTTGATTGCTTGATTGACAACAAATTTGTTAAGTTTGGAGGATGTGTTTTTCAAAAAGCAATCGGCATGCCCATGGGAACCAACTGTGCTGTCTTCATCTATTTGCCAACTTTTTTTTTGTAATTTGTTTATTTTTGACATAAAGACAGAACACAATCAAGCAGGATTGTACAGTTTTAAGTATGGTCTTAAAGATATCATTATATTACTTCAACTCTGAATAGCAAGACATAAAACAAAATATAACTATAATTTTCGTACAAGTTATATGAAATATTTAATTCACCTAGGACAGATTGTAATGGCAACCATTTTATATATATATATTCTCTTTGTGTAGGTGATAAATAATTTACCGTATGTTGTTCTATTCTTATACAATATTTCAAATATGCAATACTACCTTTCACAGAAGGTTTTTCTACTGAAATTTTACAGCTATAAATATATAAATTTTAAAATCAACATTATATGTTGTACTGTATTATATGGATAAAAAATTTCCCATTTGTTTTGTGATCTTGAAGGATTTTCTTTTAAATTTTCTAGAATTAGTTGATAAAAATATTTACATGTTTTTTTTTTTTCATTTTTAAGTTTTTCTACCATATCATTTTCAATAATATTTATTCTGCCGTAATCTGAAAATGTTTTCTTCCAGATACCTGGGATTGCACTAACAAGACCATAATATTCAACAAACTCGGTTTTAACTGCATACTGAGTTTTAAGCTGTTCAAATGTCAGTATGTTTTTTTTCATTTGAGATTAGATCATTTATAAAAAATAACCTCATTACAATAATTTGGCTTTTCACATCTTTTAATGTTAATATTCAGCCAAATGGGTTGACTCAGGATAATTATGGCATTGTTTTCATTTTTCATCTTTTCTGGCTTCAATTTGGACAGATTTAGAAAAAAATGTCCCTCCAAAAACTGTTTTGCAATTGTTTCCAAACACTCTTTTGTCAGTTACAATATTTTATCCCCCCCCCTATTTTTCTATATAACTCAATAATATAATTTGCCAAGGGGAACGATTCAAGGGATCTAGCAATTTATAAAGCCATGACATTTTAAGGGACATACAAACACTTTCTAAATGGGGGAATTTTAAACCTCTCTTCATCATAATTATTTATAATAACCTTCCTTTTTATTTTTTCTAGCTTTCCTTCCCATAAGAATTTGATGAAAATTCCTTGTATTCCTTGTATTTCTTGCATAACCTGAACTGGTGGATTTAGGAAGTACTGTCAGAACCTGTACCAAAAGTGGGAGAGCCAAAGTTTTTATAACAATGGTTTTGCCAATATATGTCAAGTTTCTGTATGACCATAAACTGAGAAGGCTTTTCATGCTTTTATTTTTTTATGTATAGTTTTCTAAAGTTTTATCCTCGTTTAAGAGATTGAAACGATTTCCCAGCAGTTTAAACTTTCCTGATGTATTCCAAGATAATTTCTTATTTGGTAACAGTTTTTCATTACTGCCTAATCTTGAGCCAACCCATATGGCTTCAGTTATATCTACATTTACTCTCAAACCAGCACAAGCAGCAAAGCAATCAAAATGTGCAAAGCTTGTTTAAGAGATTCCTCATTTTCATCCAGAATCAGAGAGGAGTCATCTGCATATTGACTTAGTAAAAACTCTGAGTCGTTTACTGTGACACCAGATACATTTGGGTCATATTTTAAAGCTGCACTAAGTAGTTCCAACACGAGGACGAAGAGATAAGGGAATAAAGGATCCCCTTGCCTAACCCCCCTAGCCAATGTAAAAAATTCTGATAAATATCCATTATTTGTAACTGCACTGGTAATGTCTGTATAAAAACACTTTATCTATCTACAAAGTGTGGGACCAAATCCATAAGAATCTAAAGGTTTTTTTCAATAAAGGACCATTCGACCGTGCCGAATGCTTTTTTTTTTTTTAAAGTCAACCAGTAATAATAATCCTGGAATATCTTCTTCTAATTTATCTATCAAATCTGCAATAATTCTAACACATTCACCAATGAATCTTTCTCTTAAAAATCCTTTTTGTTTCTGACTTATAATATTTTGAAGTTGAGGTTTTAATCTATTTGCTATGCAAGCAGATGCTAATTTATAGTCAACACAAAGTAAAGTAATTGAACGCCAATTTTTTATGATTTTGTTTTCTTTTCCCTCCTTTGATAAACATACTATTAGCCCTTGTCGCTGACTTACTAAAAATTTTCCCTTTTCAAGGCTCTCATTCAGGAAATTGACAAGTGGAAATTTTATGTTATCTGTTTGCCAACTTGTTCCTTTATTCATATGAGGAGGACTATACAGGAGCTTCTAAGGACGAATGAAAATTAAAGAAGCTAGCATTATCTTTTAACCTCACTTTCCGCTATATACATGATGACTTTTGTCCTCTCACAGTATAGTGCAAAGATTGTTGACTATGTTGAAACCATGTAGTATCCCATCGACTTTGAAATAAAGGATACAGATAAGTCTGTCTCATATCTTGACTCGGTTGAGAACAAAACTGTATGACTTTGAGATGATTTCAGCTTCCCAATTCTTATCTTTCCATTTCTATGTAGCAAAAAGTAAAATAACAAAAATACTTAACTCCAAGGAGAATTCAAAACGTAAAGTCCCCAATCAACAATCCAGTACCATCTGCATATGGAGTGTATATCTCCCAGTTGATACGATATTCCAGGGCTTGAATTTCATATAATGATTTCCTTGATAGAGGATTGCTGCTAACAAGGAAGCTTATGAACCAAGAGTTTCAAGTGGTGAAGTTGAAATCATCCCTCCGAAATTTTAACGGACGCCATCACAAGTTGCTTGACCGTTAACGTCATGAAATATCTTTTCACAGTAACTGTTGTCGACGGATATGATCAAATTTTTGTAACCAAAATCCCGTCCACTTTTCCCCGAATGTGAAGTACAGAATTAGACATATAACACGACAAGTGCCATATGTGGAGCAGGATCTGCTTACCTTTCTTGAGCACTTGAGGGCATCCCCGGGTTTTGATTGGGTTCATGTTGCTCAGTCATTAGTTTTTCTCTGTTTTGTGTTGTATCGGGTGGATCTGTACGCAAACTTTAATGGCCGTTTTTGTGTTCTAGTGTCGAAATAATAATAATGTTCTTTATCTCTCTTCTCCCTCTTTCTCTGTCTCGTATTGTTGAAGAACGAGCTCTTTTACAAGAGGGAAAATACTTTTGATTTTTTTTAATGGACGTCAAGTTGGTTACCTATTCCCTATTCCCTATTCGTTACCTATTCCCTATTCCCTATTCGTTACCTATTCGTTACCTATTCCCTATTCCCTATTCGTTACCTATTCGTTACCTATTCCCTATTCCCTATTCGTTACCTATTCGTTACCTATTCCCTATTCCCTATTCGTTACCTATTCGTTACCTATTCCCTATTCCCTATTCGTTACCTATTCGTTACCTATTCCCTATTGCCTATTCGTTACCTATTCGTTACCTATTCCCTATTCCCTATTCGTTACCTATTCGTTACTTATTCCCTATTCCCTATCGTTACCTATTCGTTACTTATTCGATTTTTAATATCCTTCCCCCTTTTTAATTAATTATTATTATTCTTCTTCCTCTTCTTCTTCCGCCACTTTAAAAATGAACTTGTCCGCAGCATTTCTCCAAAACTACTTGTCAAATTTACTTAGGGTTTCATAAAATGTTAGACTAATATGTCTAGGTGAGCCATCAATCGCTCATTTGTGCATTGGGGTCTATTAAGGGGTATTTTTTTTTGGGGGGGGGGAGGGGGCAGAAAGAAGGGAGGGGTTTACTAAAGAACCCTATGGGATTTTATTTTCTAAAATTTTCAAATGAATATAACTTGAAAACTGTAAGTGATAGATACATGCAGTCTTCAGAAATGATTAAAGGACAATAAATCAAATCACATAAAATATAGGGGAGTCCCTGGGGGGGGGGGTTCATCCCTACCCCCTTCAATTCGAGAATATGCTTTTAACTTGTAAACGGTCCAGATCCCCACCCCTAAACCATATATATTCTTGTATGGAACAATAAAACTAATCAAATGAAATTAAATAAAAGTTCCTGGGGGTCACCCACACCCCGTTCAATTTGAGAATGTACTATTATCTTGTAAATTGTCCAGATCCCCATCCCTAAACCATATATGTTCTTGAATAGGCCGATTAAACAAATCAAATGAAATTAAATGGAAGTCCCCAGGGGTCATCCCCACCCCGTTTAATTTTAGAATGTGCTATTATCTTGTAAACGGTCCAGATCCCCACCCCTAAACCATATATATTCTTGTAGGGGACAATAAAACTAATCAAATGAAATTAAATGGAAGTTCCTGGGGGTCATCCCCACCCCGTTCAATTTGAGAATGTACTATTATCTTGTAAATTGTCCAGATCCCCACCCCTAAACCATATATTTTCTTGTAGGGGACAAAAAAACAAATGAAATAAAATAAAAGGAAAGTCCCTAGGGGGTCACCCCACCCCCTCTTGTTTGAAAACTTATAAACGGTCAACATCCCCACCCCTAAACTATATATATTCTTGTAAGGGACAATAAAACTAATCAAATGAAATTAAATGGAAGTTCCTGGGGGTCACCCCCACCCCGTTCAATTTGAGAATGTACTATTATCTTGTAAATGGTCCAGATCCCCACCCCTAAACCATATATATTCTTGTAGGAGACAATAAAACAAATGAAATAAAATAAAAGGAAAGTCCCTAGGGGGTCAGCCCACCCCCTCTTGTTTGAAAACTTGTAAACGGTCAATATCCCCACCCCTAAACCATATATATTCTTGTAGGGGACAATAAAACAAATAAAATGAAATGTAGGTAAAGTCCCTGGGGGTCACCACCACCCCCTCCTGTTTGAATACTTGTAAATGGTGGAGATCCCCACCAGTAAGCCATATATATTCTTGTATGGGACAAAAAATCAAATCAAATGAACATGGGACCATATGAATTGCGAGTTATGGGAGCTTTGTTTGGGAGACTTCGTAACAGCATCCTGTTACAATTACTTCTTGTTGTTTATACTCTTATATCTGGTACTAGTTCTAAATTTGTTGAGGTAAAATGATCTTTTTATGACCTATTTATATATATGTTTGTGCTCAACCGATCCTTTTACTTTATGTTCGATACTCATTTGTTCCTTATTTGATTTTTATACGTTCTACCTTTTAACTGCTTTATGTCCGTATGTTTGAAGATGGATCTTGGTTCGAAGGGATGAAATCACCGTGTTAGCGCTTGCATAAAAAAAAAAGATGTGGTATAATTGCCAATGAGACAACAACCCACAATAGACCAAAATGACACAGAAACTATCAACTGTAGGTCAATGTACGGCCTTCAACAATGAGCATAGCCCAAACCGTGTAGTCACCTATAAAAGGCCCAGATATGACAATTTCAAACAATTCAAACAACAAAACTAACGGCCGTATTTCATATACAAAAAAATAACGGAAAACAAATATGTAACACAAAAACAGACGATAACTACTTAATTTCAGGCTCTTGTCTAGGGACAGGCACATACTAACATAATGTAGTGGGTTAAACATGTTAGCAGGGTGTACATCGTTTCGGAGCATGCTATTACCTTGTTTAATTCGTTCCATCACTCGCTTATAATTCACTTATAATACGTGTATCATACGTTGCACCTTTTAAAACATGATTTTCAATTGTTTTGTTGTCTCTGGTGGTAATTTTGGGTTCTTAGAGGTGATATAACTCTATAAGCGCATATGTACCCGTTTCAGCGCTCGGATAATACCCTGTTACTTATTCGTTCCTTATTCGCTTTTAATGCGCGGGGTAAGTATACGTTGCACCTTGAAATAAATCGTTTTTTAATTGTGTTCATGTCTCTGGTGGTAACAATGTGTTCTTAGAAATGAAATGACCCTATTAGAGCGCATGTACCCGTTCCAGCGCTCGGTTAATACCCTGTTACCTATTCGTTACCTATTCACTTATAATACGTTTGTTGTACGTTGCACCTTTTAGAAAAGGATTTTCACTTGTGTTCATGTCTCTGGTGGTACCAATGTGTAAT
The DNA here is from genome assembly GCA_037788925.1 of Mytilus galloprovincialis. NCBI lineage: Eukaryota > Metazoa > Mollusca > Bivalvia > Mytilida > Mytilidae > Mytilus > Mytilus galloprovincialis. Next base: position 21,325,956 of record CM075332.1, read on the forward strand.
TAGAGATGAAATGACCCTATTAGCATGCATGTACCCGTTCCAGCGCTCGGATAATACCCTGTTACTTATTCGTTCCTTATTCGCTTTTAATGCGCGGGGTAAGTATACGTTGCACCTTGAAATAAATCGTTTTTTAATTGTGTTCATGTCTCTGGTGGTAACAATGTGTTCTTAGAGAAGAAATGACCCTATTAGAGCGCATGTACCCGTTCCAGCGCTCGGTTAATACCCTGTTAGCTATTCGTTACCTATTCACTTATAAAACGTTTGTTGTACGTTGCACCTTTTAGAAAAGGATTTTCACTTATGTTCATGTCTCTAGTGGTAACAATGTGTATTTAGAGATGAAATGACCCTATTAGCATGCATGTACCCGTTCCAGCGCTCGGTTAATACCTGTTACCTATTCGTTACCTATTCACTAATAATATTACGTTTGTTGTACGTTGCACCTTTTAGAAAAGGATTTTCAATTGTGTTCATGTCTCTGGTGGTAACAATGTGTTCTTAGAGACGAAATTACCCTATTAGAGCGCATGTACCCGTTCCAGCGCTCGGTTAATACCCTGTTACCTATTCGTTACCTATTCGTTACTTATTCGCTTTAAATACGTTTGTTGTACGTTGCACCTTTTAGAAAAGGATTTCCACTTGTGTTCATGTCTCTGGTTGTAACAATGTGTAATTAGAGATGAAATGACCCTATTAGCGTGCATGTACCCGTTCCAGCGCTCGGTTATTACCCTGTTACCTATTTGTTACCTATTCACTTATAATACGTTTGTTGTACGTTGCACCTTTCAGAAACGGATTTTCAATTGTGTCCATGTCTCAGGTGGTAACAATGTGTTCTTAGAGATAAAATGACACTATTAGCTTGCATGTACCCGTTCCAGCGCTCGGTTAATACCCTGTTACCTATTTGTTACCTATTCGTTACATATTCACTTATAATACGTTTGTTGTACGTTGCACCTTTTAGAAAAGGATTTTCAATTGTGTTCATGTCTCTGGTGGTAACAATGTGTTCTTAGAGATGAAATGACCCTATTAGCGCATATGTACCCGTTCCAGCGCTCGGTTAATACCCTGTTACCTATTCGTTACCTATTCGTTACTTATTCGCTTTATATACGTTTGTTTTACGTTGCACTTTTTAGAAAAGGATTTTTACTTGTGTTCATATCTCTGGTGGTAACAATGTGTAATTAGAGATGAAATGACCCTATTAACGTGCATGTACCCGTTCCAGCGCTCTGTTATTACCCTGTTACCTATTCGTTACCTATTCACTTATAATACGTTTGTTGTACGTTGCACCTTTTAGAAAAGGATTTTCAATTGTGTCCATGTCTCTGGTGGTAACAATGTGTTCTTAGAGATGAAATGACACTATTAGCGCGCATGTACCCGTTCCAGCGCTCGGTTAATACCCTGTTACCTATTCGTTACCTATTCGTTACCTATTCGTTACTTATTCGTTTTATATACGTTTGTTGTACGTTGCACTTTTTAGAAAAGGGTTTTTACTTGTGTTCATGTCTCTGGTGGTAACAATGTGTAATTAGAGATGAAATGACCCTATTAGCGTGCATGTACCCGTTCCAGCTCTCGGTTAATACCCTGTTACCTATTCGTTACCTATTCACTTATAATACGTTTAATGTACGTTGCACCTTTTAGAAAAGGATTTTCAATTGTGTTCATGTCTCTGGTGGTAACAATGTGTTCTTAGAGATGAAATGACCCTATTACCGCATATGTACCCGTTCCAGCGCTCGGTTAATACCTTGTTACCTATTCGTTACCTATTCGTTACTTATTCGCTTTATATACGTTTGTTGTACGTTGCACTTTTTAGAAAAGGATTTTTACTTGTGTTAATGTCTCTGGTGGTAACAATGTGTAATTAGAGATGAAATGACCCTATTAACGTGCATATACCCGTTCGAGCGCTCGGTTATTACCCTGTTACCTATTCGTTACCTATTCACTTATAATACGTTTGTTGTACGTTGCACCTTTTAGAAAAGGATCTTCAATTGTGTCCATGTCTCTGCTGGTAACAATGTGTTCTTAGAGATGAAATGACACTATTAGCGCGCATGTACCCGTTCTAGCGCTCGGTTAATACCCTGTGACCTATTCGTTACCTATTCGTTGCCTATTCACTTATAATACGTTTGTTGTACGTTGCACCTTTTAGAAAAGGATTTTCAATTGTGTTCATGTCTCTGGTGGTAACAATGTGAAATTAGAGATGAAATGACCCGATTAGCGCATATGTACCCGTTCCAGCGCTCGGTTAATACCCTGTTACCTATTCGTTACTTATTCGCTTTATATACGTTTGTTGTACGTTGCACTTTTTAGAAAAGGGTTTTTACTTGTGTTCATGTCTCTGGTGGTAACAATGTGTAATTAGAGATGAAATGACCCTATTAGCGTGTATGTACCCGTTCCAGCGCTCGGTTAATACCCTGTTACCTATTCGTTACCTATTCACTTATAATACGTTTGATGTACGTTGCACCTTTTAGAAAAGGATTTTCAATTGTGTTCATGTCTCTGGTGGTAACAATGTGTTCTTAGAGATGAAATGACCCTATTATCGCATATGTACCCGTTCCAGCGCTCGGTTAATACCCTGTTACCTATTCGTTACCTATTCGTTACTTATTCGCTTTATATACGTTTGTTGTACATTGCAATTTTTAGAAAAGGATTTTTACTTGTGTTCATGTCTCTGGTGGTAACAATGTGTAATTAGAGATGAAATGACCCTATTAGCGTGCATGTACCCGTTCGAGCACTCGGATAATACCCTGTTACTTATTCGTTCCTTATTCGCTTTTAATGCGCGGGGTAAGTATACGTTGCACCTTGAAATAAATCGTTTTTTAATTGTGTTCATGTCTCTGGTGGTAACAATGTGTTCTTAGAGATGAAATGACCCTATTACCGCATATGTACCCGTTCTAGCGCTCGGTTAATACCCTGTTACCTATTCGTTACCTATTCGTTACTTATTCGCTTTATATACGTTTGTTGTACGTTGCACTTTTTAGAAAAGGATTTTTACTTGTGTTCATGTCTCTGGTGGTAACAATGTGTAATTAGAGATGAAATGACCCTATTAGCGTGCATGTACCCGTTCCAGCGCTCGGATAATACCCTGTTACTTATTCGTTCTTTATTCGCTTTTAATGCGCGGGGTAAGTATACGTTGCACCTTGAAATAAATCGTTTTTTAATTGTGTTCATGTCTCTGGTGGTAACAATGTGTTCTTAGAGATGAAATAATCCTTTTAGCGCGTATGTACCCGTTCCAGCGCTCGGCTAATACCTTGTTACCTATTTGTTACTTCTTATTTCAAGGTGCAACGCATAGCACGCGTATTTAAAGCGAATAAGGAACGAATAAGTAACAGGGTATTAGTCGAGCGCTGAAACGGGTACATATGTTCCATTAAGGTTATTTCACCTCTAAGAACCGACAGTTACCACCAGAGACACAAAAATATTTCTTTTTAAAGTGCAACGCATTACACACGTTTTAAAAGCGAATAAGGAACGAATAAGTAACAGGGTATCACTGAGCGGTGCAATGGGTACATATGCGCTAATAGGGTTTTTTCAACTCAGATCAGAGAACACATAATTACCACCAGAGACGTGAAAGCAATCGATAATCGATTTATGTCAAGGTGCAACGTATACCACGCGTATTTAAAGCGAATAAGGAACGAATAAGTAACAGGGTATCAGTCTAGCGCTGAAACGGGTACATATGTTCTATTAGGGTTATTTCACCTCTAAAAACCGACAGTTACCACCAAAGACACAAACATATTTCTTTTTTTAGAGAGCAACGCATAACACACGTTTTATTTTTTAATTTAAATATATTTATTTATAGTGGATTGGGAAACAAGTTTTGCAACTTATATTTAAAATTGAGAATGGAAATGGGGAATGTGTCAAAGAGACAACAACCCGCCCAAATAAAAAACAACAGCAGAGGGTCACCAACAGGTCTTCAATGTAGCGAGAAATTCCCGCACCCGGAGGCGTCCTTCAGCTGGCCCCTAAACAAATATATACTAGTCCAGTGATACCCCTTTCCACTTTTCGGGTGCGAGTGCTGCCTCTAAGAACACATTGTTACCACCAGAGACATGAACACAATTGAAAATCCTTTTCTAAAAGGTGCAACGTACATCAAACGTATTATAAGTGAATAGGTAACGAATAGGTAACGAATAGGTAACAGGGTATTAACCGAGCGCTGGGACGGGTACATATGCGTTAATAGGGTCATTTCATCTCTAAGAACACATTGTTACCACCAGAGACATGAACACAATTAAAAAACGATTTATTTCAAGGTGCAACGTATATTTAACCCGCGCATTAAAAGCGAATAAGGAACGAATAAGTAACATGGTATTATACGAGCGCTCGAACGGGTACATGCACGCTAATAGGGTCATTTCATCTCTAATTACACATTGTTACCACCAGAGACATGAACACAAGTAAAAATCCTTTTCTAAAAGGTGCAACGTACAACAAATGTATTATAAGTGAATAGGTAACGAATAGGTAACAGGGTATTAACCGAGCGCTGGAACGGGTACATGCGCGCTAATAGGGTCATTTCATCTCTAAGAACACATTGTTACCACCAGAGACATGAACACAATTGAAAATCCTTTTCTAAAAGGTGCAACGTACAACAAACGTATTATAAGTGAATAGGTAACGAATAGGTAACGAATAGGTAACAGGGTATTAACCGAGCGCTGGAACGGGTACATGCATGCTAATAGGGTCATTTCATCTCTAAATACACATTGTTACCACCAGAGACATGAACATAAGTGAAAATCCTTTTCTAAAAGGTGCAACGTACAACAAACGTATTATAAGTGAATAGGTAACGAATAGGTAACGAATAGGTAACAGGGTATTAACCGAGCGCTGGAACGGGTACATGCGCTCTCATAGGGTCATTTCTTCTCTAAGAACACATTGTTACCACCAGAGACATGAACACAAGTGAAAATCCTTTTCTAAAAGGTGCAACGTACAACAAACGTATTTAAAGCGAATAAGTTACGAATAGGTAACGAATAGGTAACAGGGTATTAACCGAGCGCTGGAACGGGTACGTGCGCTCTAATAGGGTCATTTCGTCTCTAAGAACACATTGTTACCACCAGAGACATGAACACAATTAAAAAACGATTTATTTCAAGGTGCAACGTATACTTACCCCGCGCATTAAAAGCGAATAAGGAACGAATAAGTAACAGGGTATTATCCGAGCGCTATAACGGGTAAATGCACGCTAATAGGGTCATTTCATCTCTAATTACACATTGTTACCTCCAGAGACATGAACACAAGTGGAAATCCTTTTCTAAAAGGTGTAACGTACAACAAATGTATTATAAATGAATAGGTAACGAATAGGTAACGAATAGGTAACAGGGTATTAACCAAGCGCTGGAACGGGTACATGCACGCTAATAGGGTCATTTCATCTCTAAGAACACATTGCTACCACCAGAGACATGAACACAATTGAAAATCCTTTTCTAAAAGGTGCAACGTACAACAAACGTATTATAAGTGAATAGGTAACGAATAGGTAACGAATAGGTAACAGGGTATTAACCGAGCGGTGGAATAGATACATGCGCGCTAATAGGGTCATTTCATCTCTAAGAACACATTGTTACCACCAGAGACATGGATACAATTGAAAATCCTTTTCTAAAAGGTGCAACGTACATCAAACGTATTATAAGTGAATAGGTAACGAATAGGTAACGAATAGGTAACGAATAGGTAACAGGGTAATAACCGAGCGCTGGAACGGGTATATGCACGTTAATAGGGTCATTTCATCTCTAATTCCACATTGTTACCACCAGAGACATGAACACAAGTAAAAATCCTTTTCTAAAAAGTCCAACGTACAACAAACGTATATAAAACAAATAAGAAACGAATAGGTAACGAATAGGTAACAGGGTATTAACCGAGCGCTGGAACGGGTACATATATGCGTTAATAGGGTCATTTCATCTCTAAGAACACATTGTTACCACCAGAGACATGGCCACAATTAAAAAACGATTTATTTCAAGGTGCAACGTATATTTAACCCGCGCATTAAAAGCGAATAAGGAACGAATAAGTAACAGGGTATTATCCGAGCGCTCGAACGGGTACATGCACGCTAATAGGGTCATTTCATCTCTAATTACACATTGTTACCACCAGAGACATGAACACAAGTAAAAATCCTTTTCTAAAAGGTGCAACGTACAACAAATGTATTATAAGTGAATAGGTAACGAATAGGTAACGAATAGGTAACAGGGTATTAACCGAGCGCTGGAACGGGTACATGCGCGCTAATAGGGTCATTTCATCTCTAAAAACACATTGTTACCACCAGAGACATGAATACAATTGAAAATCCTTTTCTAAAAGGTGCAACGTACAACAAACGTATTATAAGTGAATAGGTAACGAATAGGTAACAGGGTATTAACCGAGCGCTTGAACGGGTACAAGCATGCTAATAGGGTCATTTCATCTCTAAATACACATTGTTACCACCAGAGACATGAACATAAGTGAAAATCCTTTTCTAAAAGGTGCAACGTACAACAAACGTATTATAAGTGAATAGGTAACGAATAGGTAACAGGGTATTAACCGAGCGCTGGAACGGGTACATGCGCTCTCATAGGGTCATTTCTTCTCTAAGAACACATTGTTACCACCAGAGACATGAACACAATTAAAAAACGATTTATTTCAAGGTGCAACGTATACTTACCCCGCGCATTAAAAGCGAATAAGGAACGAATAAGTAACAGGGTATTATCCGAGCGCTGGAACGGGTACATGCATGCTAATAGGGTCATTTCATCTCTAATTACACATTGTTACCACCAGAGACATGAACACAAGTGAAAATCCTTTTCTAAAAGGTGCAACGTACAACAAACGTATTATAAGTGAATAGGTAACGAATAGGTAACGAATAGGTAACAGGGTATTAACCGAGTGCTGGAACGGGTACATGCGCTCTAATAGGGTCATTTCTTCTCTAAGAACACATTGTTACCACCAGAGACATGAACACAATTAAAAAACGATTTATTTCAAGGTGCAACGTATTCTTACCCCGCGCATTAAAAGCGAATAAGGAACGAATAAGTAACAGGGTATTATCCGAGCGCTGGAACGGGTACATATGCGCTTATAGAGTTATATCACCTCTAAGAACCCAAATCTACCACCAGAGACAACAAAACAATTGAAAATCATGTTTTAAAAGGTGCAACGTATGATACACGTATTATAAGCGAATTATAAGTGATGGAACGAATTAAACATGGTAATAGCATGCTCCAAAACGATGTACACCCTGCTAACATGTTTAACCCCACCACATTATGTTAGTATGTGCCTGTCCCTAGACAAGAGCCTGAAATTAAGTAGTTATCGTTTGTTTTTGTGTTACATATTTGTTTTCCGTTATTTTTTTGTATATGAAATACGGCCGTTAGTTTTGTTGTTTGAATTATTTGAAATTGTCATATCTGGGCCTTTTATAGGTGACTACACGGTTTGGGCTATGCTCATTGTTGAAGGCCGGACACTGACCTATAGTTGATAGTTTCTGTGTCATTTTGGTCTATTGTGGGTTGTTGTCTCATTGGCAATTATACCACATCTTTTTTTTATGCAAGCGCTAACACGGTGATTTCATCCCTTCGAACCAAGATCCATCTTCAAACATACGGACATAAAGCAGTTAAAAGGTAGAACGTATAAAAATCAAATAAGGAACAAATGAGTATCGAACATAAAGTAAAAGGATCGGTTGAGCACAAACATATATAAATAGGTCATAAAAAGATCATTTTACCTCAACAAATTTAGAACTAGTACCAGATATAAGAGTATAAACAACAAGAAGTAATTGTAACAGGATGCTGTTACGAAGTCTCCCAAACAAAGCTCCCATAACTCGCAATTCATATGGTCCCATGTTCATTTGATTTGATTTTTTGTCCCATACAAGAATATATATGGCTTACTGGTGGGGATCTCCACCATTTACAAGTACTCAAAGAGGAGGGGGTGGTGGTGACCCCCAGGGACTTTACCTACATTTCATTTTATTTGTTTTATTGTCCCCTACAAGAAAATATATGGTTTAGGGGTGGGGATGTTGACCGTTTACAAGTTTTCAAACAAGAGGGGGTGGGATGACCCCTTCAGGACTTCCCTTTTATCTCATTTTATTTGTTTTATTGTCCCCTACAAGAACATATATGGTTTAGGGGTGGGGATCTGGACCATTTACAAGATAATAGTACATTCTCAAATTGAACGGGGTGGGGATGACCCCCGGGGACTTCTATTTAATTTCATTTGATTAGTTTTATTGTTCCATACAAGCATATATATGGTTTAGGGGTGGGGATCTGGACCGTTTACAAGTTAAAAGCATATTCTCGAATTAAAGGGGGTAGGGATGACCCCCCCCCCCAGGGACTCCCCTATATTTTATGTGATTTGATTTATTGTCCTTTAATCATTTCTGACGACTGCATGTATCTATCACTTACAGTTTTCAAGTTATATTCATTTGAAAATTTTAGAAAATAAAATCCCATAGGGTTCTTTAGTAAACCCCTCCCTTCTTTCTGCCCCCCCCCCCAAAAAAAAATACCCCTTAATAGACCCCAATGCACAAATGAGCGATTGATGGCTCACCTAGACATATTAGTCTAACATTTTATGAAACCCTAAGTAAATTTGGCAAGTAGTTTTGGAGAAATGCTGCGGACAAGTTCATTTTTAAAGTGGCGGAAGAAGAAGAGGAAGAAGAGGAAGAAGAGGAAGAAGAAGAATAATAATTAATTAAAAAGGGGGAAGGATATTAAAAATCGAATAAGTAACGAATAGGTAACGATAGGGAATAGGGAATAAGTAACGAATAGGTAACGAATAGGGAATAGGGAATAGGTAACGAATAGGTAACGAATAGGGAATAGGGAATAGGTAACGAATAGGTAACGAATAGGGAATAGGGAATAGGTAACGAATAGGTAACGAATAGGGAATAGGGAATAGGTAACGAATAGGTAACGAATAGGGAATAGGGAATAGGTAACGAATAGGTAACGAATAGGGAATAGGGAATAGGTAACGAATAGGGAATAGGGAATAGGTAACCAACTTGACGTCTTTTTTTTTTTATACGTAACCTGTAAATGGAAGTTTATATTTTGAATCATTTTTGACTAGGATAATTTATATCATAAGCTATCACCCTAAGGCCAAAATCTGACCCCCCTCATATGTATCTCAAACATATTCATCATTGTCGACATCAGTTACCCTCCACGGAAGAATCAGACATCTTTCACGGAAATCATGACAAAAAAGGTCTTTAAATCTTTTCAACCGATAAAAGTGGGAAAAAATTGTTTTTGTTGCAGATGTCAAATTCCACATTATGACTTGGATCATTACTCCCCACCAGGTTCCGTTTTCATCAATACAACAAACGGAGAACTGAACTACAATGTCACAGAATGTACGATAGAATTTAATGGTACCACAACAAAATGTAATAGTTGGGTTTATGACCACGGCTTGTTCAAGAGCACTATTATCTCAAAGGTAAAGTTCTAATATGTGCAGGAATAAAAGAGTGTAAGGAAACAACCAATCGTTTAACGTTTTGTTATGCAAATATCACAAGCAACACGACCGGTATCACATGTGGAGGAGGATCTACTTACTCTTCTGTATCACCTGAGATCACCCCCAGTTTTGGTTGTGTTCATGTTGCTCAGTCTTTAGTTTTCTATGTTGTGTTTTGTGTACTGTTGTTTGTATGTTGGTCTTTTTCTTTTTTTAGACATAACGTTGTCAATTTGTTTTCGAATTATGAATTTGAATGGCCCTTTGATATCTTCCACCTCTCTTTCACATTTATTTCACAAACTTAGACACAAAATGATTTGCATATTTTCTGTTCTTCAATTAATTTGAATTCAAAATGGTTTTGTCAATAAATCCAGCAATAAAAACATTTTTTCTGAAGAATATAAAAAAATTATAATCTTTATATATCGCTATTAAAATCATAATTATATGATTTCTCGACACAGCATAGGACGTTTACCTTGTAGAATCATCCGGTCTCTCTCCATTTGGAATTTATTAGAATTCCTGATTTTTTGTTTGCTTCCTTGATTTATCTTCTTAATCATTTTATGAGATTTGTACACCAATCATGAACATAATATTGTTACATATTTTCAGTTTGACGTTGTTTGTGATGAGAAGTTTTTCCGGGCACACTTCTTGATGGCCCATTACATTGGATTGTTAGTGGGTTCGATATTGTGTGGATTTCTGTCAGACATGTAGGTATAGATTTAGCTTTGTTTTGTTGCTTTTTGTCTTAATGGTTACATACCATCTTCTATAATATATATACTGACATTGTGTTGCATAAGTAGTTATGCATTCTTACCTAAAGGGTTCGCATGGATAAAAATATATTGTCACATTGAGTTTTCCTGTTCAACAGTAAAATCAATCTTTTTGGGATATCCGAAAACACATCATAGATACTTAGATTAAAATTTTGTTCGCTAGACGCGCGTTTCGTCTTAAAAAACCTAAGATAATGGAGTGGGTGTCCGAACGAGAAACTAGTATAATTATTGTTTAGAGTTAAGCTGAGGCCCATCTCCGGGTGCGGGATTTTCTCGCTGTGTTGAACCCATTGGTGGCCTTGGGCTGTGTTCTGCTCTTTGGTCGAGTTGTTGTCTCTCTGACACATTCCCCGTATCCATTCTCAGTTTTATCATCAGTGACGCTCGAGTAAAAAGGTTATGAACGGCAAAATAAAGTACGAAATTGAAGAGCATTGAAGGAAACCTCCACCAATAGTGGCATCGACCCAATGGTTGTAAATAAACTCTACTCAGATACCAGGAGTAAAAAAAAATCGTACGCCAGAAGACTTATCAGTGACGCTCAAATCAAAATATTACAAAAGGGCCAAATAAATCACATAACAGTAGAGCATCAAGGACCCAAAATTCCCAAGGTTTTTCAAAATACAGCTAAGATAATGTATTCTTGGGGTAGAAAATCCTAAGTTTTTAAAGTTTTAGCTTTGCAAAATTATTGTACAAATTGACTGCCAGGTCGGATTTAGGACGACAAATCAGATGCAATCTGTTGGAAGTTCAACACGATCTATATAGTTGTTTTTACCTTAAGGATGAACTAACTAGAGTAAAAAACGCCGTCACTACTCGACCAGAGACATTCAGATTGATATTTTTGCTTTAATTACACATGAACTAACATTAGACAAAAAGGTGGAATTCTTGGAATGCTTAACAAAAATAAAATGACAGTGTTAACAAGGTCAAACACCTAAAGATATAAATTGTTAATTATATTTTTTGTAGTATTGGGCGTAAACCAGTTCTTGTATTAGGAATTATGACAATGCTGATAGCAGTGGTGACTAGACCTTTCGTTCCAAGTTTGGAAATGGTGACCTTTTTGGAATTTATAAATGGTTTTGGAAGTATGGTTTCCTATTTAGTACCATTTGTTCTTCGTAAGTCAAACACGTACATGAAAAAAAAAAAGAAAAAAACCCAACAATAGCATGTGTCCTATTTATATTGAGGGAATTCGTTGTGTTAAGAAATTCATTTTTATCTATATCTGATCAGAAAAACGTCTTAAAGACAGTGATTTCAGTGTAAATTTTCTGTAATAACCCTATATAGTAAAGACTAATACAGAAAACATTTAAGAGAATAAGATATAAAGTAAAATTGTATACGTTTATTTTTACTTGATATCTTGACACAAGTTCTTATTTTGATATGCACTCGAAAAATGTGCAAAAGAAAAGAGTACTTTCTCGATTTATTTTTCCAGATATTTTAGTTTTTCCCATGTTTGCGGTAAAAGAACAAAAACCCATGTTTCAATATTTTTCCGTAAAGAACAAAAATAACACAATTTTTAAACGAAAACAAATTATTTCACATGTTAATGCCCCTAGACATAAACTATATTATTTTAGTATTAATGTATGGACCTTTTTATATTGGCCCTGTAACATGACCGAGGTATTAATAATGGCCAAGGATGATTGTAATGGCCATGAGGCAACGCCGAGGGCCATTACAACTGTCCGAGGCCATTATCAATACCAAGGGCATGTTACAGGGCCAATATGAAAAGTCCATATTTATGCATACAATACATTTGTATCATATTTTTTAACTTTAACATGTTAAAATAACATAAAAAAGTTTAATGATGTTCCGTGATTTGTAACGTCTTGAAACGGAAACATTTCATAATCACTGTTTCATTTCCGTAGAGGGAAAACGGTACTATTACATTTTCCCAGCATTAGGTTGGCCTTTTGTGTACCCAATTGCAAGACAGGTGAAGGAAGTCAACTAAGGAGCGCTGTGATTGGATGTAAGGGTACAATATTTTTATTTATTTATCTATGAATAACTGCAGTGTGTATATTTACAATATAAATTTTGAAACCTATTGAAATATTTTCTAGAGAATTATTCGAAAATTCTTCATGATACTATTTGGCATCAATTTTAAAAACAGAATAATAAAGTACTAACACCACACATAACTGTTTTCTCAAGGTTTTTATCATAAAAAAGTGGTAAATTTAGAAAATGCTAGTATTGTCGCCTATGGCAGAATAAATACTACCGTTATGTTGTTTTCTAATCATTAAGTCTGGGCACGCCTTGTCTTTCACGATAAAAATAATGTGTTGACTGATCTTTCACGATCAATTTTGATTTAAAATCATCAAAATTATAAGTTTTCAACAATAATATGAACTTTTTCAAGCACATTTAATAGCATACTTATATTTTACTGGACTTTCTAATACAATAAAGATTAAGTTTTAAATATATCATGATATATTGGAATGCGACCATTACGACGTTACGCACGGTATTCGATCTATTTTTCATTTGACCATTTCTTGATGCATAAGTAGGAAACAAAACAAATCAATTCTACGCAGAGTAAATTGTCTTGATTCATCATTTGAATCGATATTAAATAAAACCTGATTTTAATAAAATCAATGATATGTTTTATTATATAATAGTCCAGTTGCCAATTACCGTTATTGACCCTGTATTTAGATATCCCTATTTTAAAAGTTGTCTCCCTTATGAGGGACATTAATTTTTATTTATAATGGAGAGCTAGCAGAAAGTGCAAATTTACCTGTGCGTAATGTGAGTAATCTTTAAGGTTTTCAAATCTTTCAATTACATTAATTTGTTGTTCACTAAATACTTTTGACATCAGAAATTATTTTTCATGAAAAGTTAGTTAAACCGCCGATACATCACTTTTAATTCCTCATGCTTTGTATTGGCATTTGCCAATTTTGTCCGGTATAGAACCAGTCTACAAGTGACAAGGGAGGTAATTCGATTAAAAAGTGTGTAATAACAGAATCAAATCGGTAATTGGCAAATGGACTATTAAGCAATGATACCGTGTTCATACTGCCATTTTTGCCGTCTAAGACGTAACAACAAGAACCAACCATCCAAATATAAACGAATAAAAAACACAAACTGCTAAATGGATTTCGATAAAATGTGTACAGGTGGGATATAATATGATTATATTCAGGGTGTGAAACCGTCACGATAGATATCATAGCAGGTTGCAATCTAGCGGCCATTTTCGAAATTCGATAGAGCTGTAAGATTTGAAAATTGGAGTACACAAAAATGAAAGCAAGCACTTCGATATTATAATATTTTCACATAAATTAGAGAAAAGGTATGTCACCTCAACATTAAAATGTGATTTTATTAGATTGTACGAACATATTTTTATTTTTAACATAAATTATATCATTTTAATTTTTTTCAGTATTTTCCGTGTCTCCCTCAAATGTTACCATAGAGCCATTGTTCAAGATTTTTCATTATTATGATAATTTATGGTATTTTACAATTTTTGACAGACAAATGAACTATGAAAACATATATTACTACTGAAATGTGATTTTTTAAAAGATTTGTTTAAGCCTTCAATGTTGAGGAAACGCTCAATTTTTCATCAAGTTGTCCATGTCCCCCCAAAATGTTACCACGTCCAAATTGAACGTTTTTTTGCACGAAATGTTAATGTAACGTAATATATTTAATTTTATTTTCCATTGACTGAAAGTGTCACATGTATATGTCTTTTGCATTTGACACGTTCTGTATAATGACATAATTTTGGGAGATAATGTTTTTATAATTTCTTTTAAAAGGTTACAAATCAACATGAACATTTGACTCTATCAAAGTTTTGTTAGCTACAAATGTACGTGCTGATCTTAAAAACGTCGAAGTTTTCGGATAAAAACAATAATTTCATGCAAAGGGTTAATTATCTTTTATGCAAACAATTTGCGTTGTAAAGCGAAAAGTGTGGTTGATAAATATATGTAGCACAAGCTTTAATGATACCGAAGCTTTCGTTTTTGGAAGCCAGTAACAGATATGTCTCTGCTAGTATGAATGTTTGTTATATACACCAACAGTAATTTCCACGCATCCGACAGACGCATGTGAAAAATACTCATTCTTTTTCAAGGACCGTAAATCACTTTTTAATTTTAAATAAATGAACAATTCCAAACTGAAATTTCATCCCAAAATCTAAAGATGAAATTGAAATTAAGGATCAAGCAAACAGGGGATATATATAGTAGCTGTTGCTGCCATTGACAACACGAGGATTATGTTTCACTACAATCTTCTAGAAAGACCAATATTTCAGAATTTGATATTACGGATAAAAAGGCGCTCGTTTTCTAAAAAACCCTGAAATTATTCGCGAACTGTATTTTGAAAACTACAGTTGAAGGCGGGTTGGTAGAATTTAAACTCTTTAAGCTCAAAACAGCTTTGGTACCGACTGTTTCCAAGCAATATATAAGCCTACTAGACTTCGATACTAGTGATGACGGAATTCTGACCACCATTGAAGATATGTACATTTTGCAAAAATTAACATTCTTTGGCAACGACAATTATTTGAAATATATACTTTCAATATGTGTGTCAAAAACATATAATCAGCAATCTTAATAGTCTATTTTTAAATAAATTGTAGTTCAACATCAAAATACAAAATAAAATGTGCAAAGCTTTAACGTTTTGTATGTAGAAATCGGTTGAAATAATAGAAAAACGATGTCGGGTAGGTAACGTTACCAATTACTAAATCAAACACCGTGCGTAACGTCTATATATACAACACGTGACTTTTCTTTATGATTTTCATTGGATTGTGTGTCGCCTTTTTTGTTTTCTTAAATACAGTACTCGGGTTTTTTTTTAACTTAGTGTTCTTATTATCAAGGAATAAGGAATAATTTTGACAGGCATATTTTTTTTCTGATTTGTTCCACCTTTTGAAAATGCAGCAGATTTTTTCACAGATTTTGAAGTAGAATTACAATTAATTACATTCACGGTCCGAAACCAGATCTTTCACGATCCGATCGTAATGCTTGACCACCGTTAGTTATTCTTTCACCATCATTTTGCTCAATATACCGAATGATACCCGTGTTCTAGATCTACACGATACATGTAGATTCACTAAATACACATGAAACAAAAAATGCACTAAACACAATTCCAACATGCACTTTACAAAACCAAACGCTTATAAATAATGTATATATTGCTGTTCCCTATTTTAAGGTGATAGTGAAGCCTTTATGCAGGAAAAAGCTGACACCAAACTGCAAGTTCGTCGATGTATGTTTTCGTTGAAATACCCGATTAAGCGCTTTCTTGGATTTAATGTCATCAGGACCACTCAAAGCCAAATGATGTATAAGAACCGTAACATTTGAAGAGCTACCGAAAGACCTTATAACTTTGTTTTGTTTGTTTCGTTTGTTTCTTTGGGATGCTGTCTCATTGTCGTATATCAAACATCTCGTTTTATATGTATTATGTGAAACAATGTTTAGAAATTAGACGAATAGAGATTAACTATACGGTATATCAAAATGTAAAAAAGTGTACAAGGCTTAGAAACAGGTTGAAACCAAGGCTTGTGCCGAACATTTCTATCCTGTTTTGAGCCGAGTACAAATTAAATGTATATTTCGATACATGTATAACACAATATTGGTATACATTTATGAGAACTTACAGTCTACGTCCTGTCGATATTATAAAATTGAGAATGGAAATGGGGAATATGTCAAAGAGACAACAACCCGACCAAAGAGCAGAAAGCAGCCGAAGGCTACCAATGGGTCTTCAACACAGCGAGAAAATCCCGCACCCAGAGGCGGACGTCAGCTGGCCCCTAAATAAAAACGTGTACTAGTTGAGTGAAAATGGACGTCATACTAAACTCCAAAACATATAAATGAACTAAAAAAAAAAAAAAAAAACATACAAGATTAACAGAGGCCAGATTCTCCTGACATGGGACAGGCGCAAAAAAGCGCTTATATTGACAATAATTATATTTTGGCATTGATTGATACTTTAGTCTGGGTTACAGGATTTATTTATTAGTTGTTCTTGGCTTTAAACTAGCTTTCAGTACTAGTACGAGTACTCTGAGATCGGTACTTAGTGTGTTTTCTTGTTAAGTTAGTTGATTTTTTATGCATCATGCTGATCTGATGAGTCAAACAATTTCCAACTGATTTTTACAGTTTGTCGTTATGTTGTACTGTTACACCACTGTCCTAGTTTAGGGAAGAGTTGAGCAGTCACAAACATGTTTAACCATTCCACATTTATTTATATATGTGCCTGTCCCAAGTCAGTTATTCAAGTTGTCGTCCTTTGCTGTCTGTCATATTTTGTTTTTGTTCATAAATCATACCAGTGTTTTTGTTTGCCTGATTGAATTATTTCATATTTTTTCATGTCAGGGCCTTTTAGCAGCTGACTATAAGGTATGGTTTTGCTAATTTTTGAAGGTCGTACAGTGACCTGCAGTCGCTTCATTTGGATATTTGTCACAGTGGCAACCGTACCATTTCTCCTTATCTTATGTTTATAATGGTTGCTATCTTTAAAACTGCCACTAATTCAAATGTTCCAAATATATTAATTACATTAGATGTATGTTTCATAATAATACGTTATTCTGATTGGCTACACTGCAATCTCGCGTTATTCCTTAACCAATTTCATTACACAATAAAAGTTATCAATTGTGATGAAACGAGGTTCCACAATAAAGTGCACATGTAAATCAAATAAAAACTTGATAAAAATCGTGTTTTCATGATCCTAGCTAAAAAATGTAATTATATAAGTATTGAATAAAATTGAGAATGGAAATGGGGAATGTGTCAAAGAGACAACAACCCGACCAAATAAAAAACAACAGCAGAGGGTCACCAACAGGTCTTCAATGTAGCGAGAAATTCCCGCACCCGGAGGCGTCCTTCAGCTGTGCTTCTTTTTGTAACTTCATAGGGTTGTAAAAGCGTTGACCATGCGCACATTTTTAGAATGAAGCGCTTCCGCGCCTCATACAAAATGTACTTCGTCAACGCTTTTACACCCCAATGAAGTTACAAAAAGAAGCATTCAATTCTTAAGAAATATTTTTGTATAAAAAACACCAATTTTGAATTTGAAGCGGCTCGATGACGAAAAAATTATTCGAACCTGTATTTATTTTTGATATCATAAACAAAAACCCTACGGAGTTTCATTACCAATGTCACAACCAATGAATTATAAGGTAATGCAGTGACTGTATATTACAAATATTTATACAGTCAATTCAAGTTGACTGCCCAAATAGCACAGTTAATTGCAGTAATGTTGATAAAAAACTGTTAACTAAAGATTATGATTAGTGAATTACAATGTAAGTGTATTTTTATTTATATTTGAGTTGTTTACATGCTATATCATTTAAGGTTTGTGCAGAAGATTTTAGAAGGCAATTTCTTGCATGCACTAGCTGTGAAATATATCTTAAAATGAAAATACTTTTGTTTATAGTTACAGAATTGGTAGGACCAAAAATGAGACTGTTTGCTTCGTTTTGTGTTTATCTCGGATTTTGTGTTGGTCTATACTTACTTTTGATTCTTGTGTATTTTATACGAGAATGGGAACTTCTAATGTGGGCTATCGGTGTACCAATTGGTATATTTGCATTGGTAGTAATTTTGTAAGTAAATGTATTTACCAAATTTCATATATAAATATTTTTTTTTTTTAAATTTTAAGACTTGTTCGATACTGATAAGAGATATCAGAGAAGAAAATGAATTTATATCGTAGATTTGAAAACTGGAGTATTTAAAAAAAAGAGGCGGAAAATACGAAGGGTGTATTAAAATACAAAGGGTGCATTAAAATACAAAGGGTGCATAAAAAACTACAAAGGGTGCATTAAAAACTCAAAGTTGAAGAAAAACTGACAACCTCACGGAAAAAAACCGAAATCGACGAAAAGACGAGCAATTCCCCAAAACACGACATCGAAAACAACACGCCCCCCCCCCCCCCCCCCAAAAAAAAAAACCCAACAAAACAAAACAAAAAAACAGGGATTAACTCGGGTGCTCCGAGAGGGAAAGCACATTCCTGCTCTGCACGTGGCATCCGTCATGTTGCTCGTGCATTATTAATCCAATGAAAAGTCTCTTTCGGTGATGTCATAACCGAGGACTTAATTAACGATAATTTGATCTAATATAAACATAAGGAGATGTGGTAGATTGCTGATGAGATCTAATATAAACATAAGGAGATGTGGTAGATTGCTGATGAGATCTAATATAAACATAAGGAGATGTGGTAGATTGCTGATGAGATCTAATATAAACATAAGGAGATGTGGTAGATTGCTGATGAGATCTAATATAAACATAAGGAGATGTGGTAGATTGCTGATGAGATCTAATATAAACATAAGGAGATGTGGTAGATTGCTGATGAGATCTAATATAAACATAAGGAGATGTGGTAGATTGCTGATGACATTATCAACACCAAAGTTAATTATATGTCACCCGACATGAACAATTAGAAAACTAACTGTCTAATTTATAACAATTTAATTTACGTAAAACAAATGTGACATATATGAACCTACGACAACCACTGAACTACAGGCTCCTGACTTGGCAGCACATACAAACTATGGCGGGTAGAACATGTTTGGAGGCGCCTAACCCTTCCCCAACCTGGGACAATGGTGTTGTATCACAATATAAGAATAAACTGGAAAAATCAGTTGCAAAAACTAAATGGCTTATCTCAATAAATCGATTCATGCAAAAAAAAAAAGTAACTAAAATAAAAACAATAAAAACAAAGAACCGATATAAGAGTACTTGCAGTTACTTAATATAAAAAAGAAGATGTGGTATGATTGCCAATGAGACAACTCTCCACAAGAGACCAAAATGACACAGAAATTAAAAACTTTAGGTCACCGTACGGTCTTCAACAATTAGCAAAGCCCATACCGCATAGTCAGCTATAAAAGGCCCTGAAATGACAATGTAAAACAATTCAAACGAGAAAACCAACGGCCTTATTTATATAAAAAAATGAACGAAAAACAAATATGTAACACATAAACAAACGACAACCACTGAACTACAGACTTCTGACTTGGGACAGGCACATACATACATAATGAGCCGGGGTTAAACATTTTAGCGGGATCCCAACCCTCCCCTAACCTGGGACAGTGGTATAACAGTACAACATAAGAACGAACTATAAAAATCAGTTGAAAAAGGCTTAACTCATCAGATAGACAAAAATACAAGTGGACGTGGCCGGGCATTTGTACATCTCAACAACACAAAGACACTAGGAACAGATTTGAGAGTACTCGCAGTTAACTGAAAGCTAGTTCAAAGCCACTAACAACAAATTAAAAAATTTGCATCTAAGACTAATTTATCAATCCGTACACATCCAACATCTAATGGATTTAGTGTAAAGACTTCATAAACAGTCAGAGAAAAACATGACCTTGTGCAATGCCAAGATTCAGGTATCGACTTATAGATTTAAAGTTAGTTCAAAGCCAGTTACAACTGATATATAAATAATGTTCTCCTAGACTACAGTATCAATCAGTACACAGCCAACACGTCATAAACAGTTGGAGAAACGCAAGACCTCAATGACAAATATAAGTAAAAAGTATCAACGGGATGTATGATCATGAGTACTTATAACTGTACACATTTAGCTATATATATTTAGCTGGGTTTTATTTTTGTCAAAAACAAAATCAATGTTAGTACCGATGAAACAATATTTAAAAATTTTACTTTAATGTTAAATTGATAACCTTTAAAATGAGATTATTCAAAAGATCGACAATAAGTTTACAGGTATCGTTAATACTAAATTCTTGTGATCTATAAAAAAGGGACGAAAGATACCAGAGAGACAGTCAAACTCATAAATCGAAAATAAACTGACAACGTCTGGCTCGAAATGAAACAAAGAAGGCAAACAGACAAACAATAACATTGACACAACATAAAAAACTAAAGAATAAGCAACACGAACCCCACCAAATCCTAGGGGTAATTTAAGGTGCTCCGGAAGGGTAAGCAGATCCTGCTCCACATAAACTGTACAAATTAGGATGTAATAACCCGATTTTATTACAAACTCTACACGTACAGCCATCTACATATCCCAATCTATGTATCTATGTCTACACGTACAGCCAAACTTGTATCAATGTCTACACGTACAGCCAAACTACCTATCCAAATCCTTGTATCAATGTCTACATTTACAGCCAAACTACCTATTTAAATAATTGTATCTATGTATACACGTACTGCCAAACTACCTATCCAAATCCTTGTACATATGTCTACACGTACATCCAAACTACCTATCCAAATCCTTGTATCAATGTCTACACGTACAGCCAAACTACCTATTTAAATAATTGTATCTATGTATACACTTACTGCAAAACTACCAATCCAAATCATTGTATCTATTTCTACACGTACATCCAAACTACCTATCCAAATCCTTGTATCAATGTCTACATGTACAGCCAAACTACCTATCCAAATCCTTGTATCAATGTCTACACGTACAGCCAAACTACCTTTTTAAATAATTGTATCTATGTATACACGTACATCCAAACTACCTATCCAAATCCTTGTATCTATGTCTACACGTACAGCCAAACTATCTATCCAAATCCTTGTATCAATGTCTATACGTACAGCCAAACTACCTATCCAAATCCTTGTACATGTATCTATGTCTACACGTACAGCCAAACTACCTATCAAAATCCTTGTATCTATGTCTACACGTACATCCAAACTACCTATCCAAATCCTTGTACATGTATCTATGTTTACACGTACATCCAAACAACCTATCCAAATCCTTGTATATATGTCTACACGTACATCCAAACTACCTATCCAAATCCTTGTACATGTATCTATGTCTACACGTACAGCCAAACTACCTATCCAAATCCTTGTATCAATGTCTACACGTACATCCAAACTACCTATCCAAATCCTTGTATCTATGTCTACACGTACAGCCAAACTACCTATCCAAATCCTTGTATCTATGTCTACACGTACATCCAAACTACCTATCCAAATCCTTGTATCTATGTCTACACGTACATCCAAACTACCTATCCAAATCCTTGTACATGTATCTATGTCTACACGTACAGCCAAACTACCTATCCAAATCCTTGTATCAATGTCTACACGTACAGCCAAACTACCTATTTAAATAATTGTATCTATGTATACACGTACTACCAAACTACCAATCCAAATCATTGTATCTATGTCTACACGTACAGCCAAACTACCTATCCAAATCCTTGCATCTATGTCGTCACGTACAGCCAAACTACCTATCCAAATCCTTGTATCTATGTCTACATGTACAGCCAAACTACCTATTTAAATAATTGTATCTATGTTTACACGTACTGGCAAACTACCTCTCCAAATCTCTGTATCAATGTCTACACGTACAGCCAAACTATTTATCCAAATCCTTGTATCTATGTCTACACGTACAGCCAAACTACCTATCCAAATCCTTGTATCTATGTCTACACGTACAACCAAACTACCTATCCAAATCTCTGTATCAATGTCTACACGTACAGCCAAACTACCTATCCAAATCCTTGTATCTATGTCTACACGTACATGTACATCCAAACGACCTATCCAAATCCTTGTATCTATGTCTACACGTACAGCCAAACTACCTATTTTGATAATTGTATCTATGTATACACGTACATCCAAACTACCTATCCAAATCCTTGTATCTATGTCTACACGTACAGCCAAACTACCTATTTAGATAATTGTATCTATGTATACACGTACATCCAAACTACCTATCCAAATCCTTGTATCTATGTCTACACGTACAGCCAAACTACCTATCCAAATCCTTGTATCTATGTCTACACGTACAGCCAAACTACCTATCCAAATCCTTGTATCAATGTCTACACGTACAGCCAAACTACCTATTTAAATAATTGTATCTATGTATATACGTACTGTCAAACTACCTATCCAAATCTCTGTATCAATGTCTACACGTGCAGCCAAACTACCTATCCAAATCCTTGTATCAATGTCTACACGTACATCCAAACTACCTATTTAAATCCTTGTATCTATGTCTACACGTACAGCCAAACTACCTATCCAAATCCTTGTATCTATGTCTACACGTACATCCAAACTACCTATCCAAATCCTTGTATCTATGTCTACACGTACAGCCAAACTATCTATCCAAATCCTTGTATCTATGTCTACACGTACATCCAAACTACCTATCCAAATCCTTGTATCAATGTCTACACGTACATCCAAACTACCTATTTAAATCCTTGTATCTATGTCTACACGTACAGCCAAACTACCTATCCAAATCCTTGTATCTATGTCTACACGTACATCCAAACTACCTATCCAAATCCTTGTATCTATGTCTACACGTACATCCAAACTACCTATCCAAATCCTTGTATCAATGTCTACACGTGCAGCCAAACTACCTATCCAAATCCTTGTATCAATGTCTACACGTACATCCAAACTACCTATTTAAATCCTTGTATCTATGTCTACACGTACATCCAAACTACCTATCCAAATCCTTGTATCAATGTCTACACGTACATCCAAACTACCTATTTAAATCCTTGTATCTATGTCTACACGTACAGCCAAACTACCTATCCAAATCCTTGTATCAATGTCTACACGTACAGCCAAACTACCTATCCAAATCCTTGTATCTATGTCTACACGTACATCCAAACTACCTATCCAAATCATTGTATCTATGTCTACACGTACATCCAAACTACCTATCCAAATCATTGTATCTATGTCTACACGTACATCCAAACTACCTATCCAAATCATTGTATCGATGTCTACACGTACATCCAAACTATCTATCCAAATCCTTGTATCAATGTCTACACGTACAGCCAAACTACCTATCCAAATCCTTGTACATGTATCAATGTCTAAACGTACAGCCAAACTATCTATCAAAATCCTTGTACTAATGTCTACACGTACATCTAAACTACCTATCCAAATCTTTGTATCTATGTATACACTTACATCCAAACTACCTATCCAAATCCTTGTATCTATGTCTACACGTACAGCCAAACTACCTATCCAAATCCTTGTATCTATGTCTACACGTACAGCCAAACTACCTATCCAAATCATTGTATCTATGTCTACACGTACATCCAAACTACCTATCCAAATCCTTGTATCTATGTCTACACGTACATCCAAACTACCTATTTAAATCCTTGTATCTATGTCTACACGTACAGCCAAACTACCTATCCAAATCCTTGTATCTATGTCTACACGTACTGTCAAACTACCTATCCAAATCATTGTATCTATGTCTACACGTACAGTCAAACTACCTATCCAAATCCTTGTACCAATGTCTACACGTACATCCAAACTACCTATTCAAATCCTTACATCTATGAAAGAATTTAGGAAAAGTTTTAATTGATTTATGTTTACAAAATCTTTGACTTAATAATTTACCATGTATACATGTACGTATTAAGCCTAGGATTTGGTATCATTTCTTCAATAATTTTATACAACACAAAAACATGATTTGGCTAAGATCGTATATCGACCACTTTTTATGTTTTGGGTCGCTGAAGGAAACTCCAATTTTATTTTATTCAGAAGTATACTCGTTGAGTACAGCCCTTTGTTTTGTTATTTCAGCTTCCTAGATGAATCCCCAAGATGGCTTATAAGTCGAGGAAAAATGGAAGAAGCAATGCAGTCTCTCAAAACCATTGCCAAGGTGAACAAAATGACTCTTTCCCTATCAGAGAAAGACATAACGATTAAAGACGAACGCACAGCTACATTTACACAATTTTTAAAAGAATTGATAAAATCCAAGTCTTTGCTGTGGAGATTAACCATCGTTAGTTTGAACTGGTATGTATGTGATTTTAAAACAACATATATATATATATTATACCATGTCAAAATCTTTATATAATACTGAGTGAAAGTAATGTTATCAAATATAATCCACACCCATGTTAAAATTAGCATAGGTAAATAGGAAAATTCTGAACTAACTTTTGTACTTCGGAGCGGATCTATAAGATACGTTCGATAGGCAGCAATTTTGATGAAGTTTGATGATACACAAACGTTCTAGAAAACCAACTGTTTTATAATTAAAAACTGAATTAAAACCTGTACACTTACTTTTAAAATGATTTTATTTATTTGCAAGCAAGCAAAAAACGACAAAAAAGTCCATTTCGACCTCTGGCGTTGTTAACACATACAATTAATCTTGTAATTTGATTGTGACTTCACACCCGTACTTCCCATGTTCTATAGGAATTTTAAAATGGCCGTACGGTAACCTATAGTTGTTAATGTCTGTGTCATTTGGTCTCTTGTGAAGAGTTGTCTCATTGGCATTCATACCACATCTTCTTTTTTATATGTATTTACATTTTCTGCAGTTACACGTGATCATAATTATTAAATGCGCATTTCGATTGGATGCAGCCAGTTACAACTGCGACCGTTGGAAATCATTACCTTCGTGAATCCGAAATTTTAACTCAATCTGCCAAGGGAGAAGAGTAGGAATCCTGGTCAATATCCTTGCCTATCGAAGATGAACGAATATTCTCAGATCAGTTAGATTGTTAAGTGATACATATTATATTTGAACTTTCAGGTTTGCTCTTAATTTGGTCTATTATGGTATATCCATGAACGTGGCCAAATTTGGTGGTGATTTGTTTGTGAATTATGCTGCGTCCTCGTCTGCTGAACTTTTGGCAATATTGTTTTGTTGGTATACAACAAATAAAATTGGAAGAAAGAAGTTATTTTGCACTGTAATGATTCTTGGTGGGGTCACGTGTACAAGTACAATTTTCACGTATTTATACGCTAACGAATGTGAGTAAAAGTAAAACATATATATCACTTACGCAATTAGACGTCTTCCTAGATTATCTTTTACCGAGAATCCTAAGAAGCAAAATTTTGGAAAACCGGTGTTAAGGGAGTGTATGGTATAGAAATTCAAAATAGACTTTAAAAAGACCAAATCACTCTAAGGTGAATTTTTATGTTGGAATACTATGAACTGAACAAAAATTCAGTGTTTAAACGGGGAAAAATGTTGTTATGAATAAAAATAAACATGAACATAGTGTTGAAGAAAAGGTTTTGATTTGTTATCATGTATTTCATTTTGCAAAAAAAGCTTAATTAACATTTCAATTATTTCAAAATCTTTTTTTTTCAGCACAGACTTGGCTAACAACCAGCCTAGCTATGATTGGGAAATTTTTTGTATCAATCGCTTTCTTTGTTGTTTATATGTTTACCGCCGAACTTTTTCCTACTGTACTGAGGGCATCATCACTAGGGTTTGCCAGCATGACAGGACGTCTTGGAGCTATCTCATCAGCATACATCGCTGAGTTGGTAAGGAAGCAACAGCTGTTTTATTCTGAATGTAAAAACACCTAGCTAAACACATGTTTTGTCTCCAGAAATAAACAAAATAAAAAGGGCATCAGTGGCTGTCGGAAAGCTGGTTTACCTTTCTTATGTGTAATCAAGTTTTTATGGTTGTATATTTTGATCTTATTTTGATAACTCGTGTATGAACTTGTGGTGTAATACCCTCTCACCCTCAGCGATTCGAATGTTGAATGTTAGTTTTGTTTATTGATTTGTAACTCCAGACTTCTTCAAACCAGTGATGGATTTCAGTGAAACTCAGTGAAATACATTTTAATCAAATAGACGTCCAAAGCAGTATGAAAATATCCTGAGTAAAAAATAAAAAAATTGCCCGAATAGAGTATAAAAGCTTTAAATGTAAAAAAATGAATAAACAAAAGGAAAACCCCCTGAGAAGTTAGAACTTTTGACTGATAAAATGTATGTCCTCATCGCATTCAATTGCACCAGAAACGCTCAATAAAAGGTGAAAATAGTGCTTTCGGAACATAAACTATTTTTTTTGAAAAAGACTAGAAGTACGTAGACTCTTTTTGTTTTCTGTTTCTTTTGTGCTTCATCAATTGCATGAAAACATCTTTTTAGGTGTGGGGGGTTTTCAAACCATTATAGCAATACAATGCCTGTTATTGAATAACTTATTTCATTTAGGGAACACTTATTCCATCAAAGTTTGGGAGTGCACTGCCACTTATTGTATATGGAGTTGTTGGATTGACAGGAGGCATGTTGTCACTGTACCTTCCAGAAACCACAGACATTATCCTTCCAGAGTACGTGAATGATGCCATAAATATCAACAGGTAAAATTACTTGATTTAAAAATGATAATTGCATACACCAATAGGTACACTGTTCTTTTTCTTAAACTCTTTGACCACGATAACGAAGACTAACAGTTTTAAAAGCATCAAATAAAAAAGAAGTAACAAAATCACTAACGAGCCTCTAAATGAAGTGAAAACCTTTGATGTCCCCAATTAGGTTGTGAACTAGCTTTCAGCATTTTTTTCTTTGCGACTCTAGGATCGCTACTTTTTGCCTTTTAATTGTCTTTTTGATATATGATTTGTATGCAAGAACCAATCCCATGATTCAAGCCATTTCCATCTGAGATATTTACAGGTTTTTGATTATGTCGGTTTTTCCCCTTTCCAAGACTAGTAGGATGGCAGAACACTCACAAATATGTTAAACACCGTCACATTCTTTATGTGCCTGTCCCTTGCCAGGAGTCTGTCATCCAATTGTTATCAATTGTTTTTTTTTCTCTGTTATACTGGTACATGTTGTAGTATAACTAAGGCCGTTGGTGTTCTGATTTGATTTTTTTTTTCCATCACGGAATTTTTATTTCTTACTATACGAAAATAGTTTTGCTCATATGAATACCGTCGGGTGCCTTGCAATTGTTTACATCTTTGTCCTTTGGTCATCTCTATTTTCATATTAAGACATATTAATTAATAATAATAATAAGAATTGTCAAGCTGGAATTGAGAATTTTCGAACTCGAAGAAAGAAATAAACAAAAGAATGTGACGTTACAAAAGGTTTTCCGAACATACAATTTTGACCCCTGGTTACTTATTTGCTAATTTAATCATACACATTTTTGATATACATAATACATATTTCCTGTTATTTCTGTTTGCTTGCAGGACTGAAAAAAATTCACAGAAATCAGACGGTGGAGAAGAGAGTTCCGTGAATAACGAGTCTCAGAATGGAATAACTTACTTTTAACTCACATGGCACAATGAGCTCATTTCAAGAATTTGGCATCCATTGTCGTTCATTAAATTTTTTTCTTAAATCTTAAATTTTCTCTCTTTTAAAGTACTGTGTTAAATAAAACCTCACTTGGCAATATTCATCCTTAGGGTTTTTTTAGAAGCATTTGTGATATTGTGATTAACCCATCTCCCACACTTGGAAATTATGGTTTGTGACCTCATTTTTCATGGGACATGCCGTATATCGTTATACCGAAAACTCAAAACATTTTATTTTTCAAAAATGTTTTCAAGGGCCGATTGCTATCAATCTTTGAAAACCGGATACAATCGGCTTCCATTAAAATTTTACGGTTGATGACCCTTATCGAACAAGCATGATTGAAACAGTAACTTTATTTTAAAATGACGGATATATCGAAAAAATAAATAACAACCTTTTGAACATCCCAGTAATACAAGACATAGGAGAAATAACATGTTAACATCCACGGTGATGATTTATTTCCTAAATCATATTCACACATAACCGCGTCTGTTACTTATGAAATGAGTTCAACAAATGAGTCTGTGAGCTACTGCTCACTTATGAAACCCCCGTCCCGCTAAAAGTATAAGGTAAGCAGGAAGTTGTTGAATCTGAAAACGCATTACACGGTATAGCTGACTCATATAAACCCTGAAACCAAATTTCAGAAATCTTTGTAATGTAGTTCACGAGAAAGATGCGACGAAAAATATTCATGGGCGGACAGACGAACTGACAGACGGACATAACTTACACAATAAGAGATACGAAATACTTTAAACAAGATGTGTCCATAGTACACGGATGCCCCACTCGCACTATCATTTTCTTTGTTCAGTGGACCGTGAAATTGGGGTCAAAATTATAATTTGGAATTATAATTAGAAAGATCATATCATAGGGAACATGTGTACTAAGTTTCAAGTTGATGTAACTTTAACTTCATCAAAAACTACCTTGACCAAAAACTTTAACCTGAACTTCGCACTATCATTTTCTATGTTCAGTGGACCATGAAATTGGGGTCAAAACTATAATTTGGCATTAAAACTAGAAAGATCATATCATGGGGAACATGTGTACTAAGTTTCAAGTTGATTGGACTTCAACTTCTTCAAAAACTACCTTGACCAAAAACCTTAACCTGAAGCGAACGGACGGACGGACAGAGGCACAGACCAGAAACCATAATGCCCCTCTACTATTGTAGGTGGGGCATAAAAATGGAAACGATATGTAGTAGCAGGAAAATGAACTTTAAAGTCAGTTAGACAGGTCGAATAGAGTTTTTGCAGATCGCTTAGGCTAATTCTTATAAAATATAATGTTTAAATTCCTATTTTAATAATAAACAGACATTTTTATCTTTTACATAAACAAGGATAAAATAGTATCTTAATTGTAACTGTGAACTGTACGTACATACATAATGCCATTGGTGGGATAATATTCTATCCTATTGCGGTGGTGGAACTATTTTTATTGTTTTACTCCATATACGGAGGTGTGCCAATATTGGCAGAAGTTCATTGGATACAGATACAGATAAAGAATACCAAGCATTTGAATGTTTTACTGTTTAAGGTGTCAGACCACCAATTAAAAGTCCCTATCTGTTCAATCAAATTTTCATAGCTTTCTAAATTTTTTATCTTAAGTTTAACCTCTTACAAACCAGGTATGTCCTGAATCGTACAGGTATCACCTTTCTTCATGCCAATTTTCAACATACCTTTAAAGCCATATAAAAAGAAGAGACCTTCCGAACTGATGTACCACTAAAGATAACCCCTGGTTTTCTTGAAATCTTAAATTAGTATACTATGGAGCGCATTAATCCTCATTTTTTAATGTCAACTCATAGACAAGTAAATTTGGGCTCAAAATGGTCTTAATATATTTCTCTTTTACCAAAAGTTTCATTTCTGCAAATTTGTTGGGTAGTTTAAGTAAACAATGACATCAAATGCACTATTTTTTGTCCGAGTAGGTCTACTTTTACATACGTTCTAAATTTGAGGGAGTAATTGGTGGTCTGACACCTAGAGAGACATTTTTTTTTCCTTTAAAATTGTTTAAACTCTGTTTTTATCTTCATATATGTGTTATGAGAAAAATTCCAAGATTTTTTTAAATTTCGATGAGCGGTTTTCAAAATTTTTGAAAAATGTTCATAGTTCATCCCTTAGCCACAACAGTAAATTTTCATCTTAATTATTGGTTTGTGTAGTGCTGAGGAAAACCCTTTTTTGAAGTAATAAAAGACTTTAAATCTAAAATTTCTTCACATTAAGTCTTTTAGTATTTGTGGCAGTACCCAAACCTCTAATTACTTAAGCTAAAAAAAATAATCAATTAAATCTCATTTTAATTTAAATTTGAATTTTTTAAGAAAAAAAAAATAAAATTTGTCCTTTTTATTGAAATAAATAGGTTTTCAGACTAAAAACTGGTAGATGATTGATTTATTCACAACTTTTATGATGTATGGACATGTGTTTATTGATGAAGACTGTATATTGACCTCCTTATAGTTTTTTGTTTGTTTGTTATATGGTGACAATGTCATTAACTTTTATCCCACGTCTCCATTTATTCAAATTGACAGCAAGGACCGACATTATCATAGTGAAAAGAGGATTGCCATTCATTTAGATTCCGAAAACAAATCCAGGTTAGACTTTGACTTGTAACTTGACAATTAACTGATATGATTTGAAACGTGATAGTGAAAATTGATTTATAGTCTTAGATACACGATTTTCTTTTATTAGTTGTTATTGGCTCTGTACTAGCTTATCAGTAACTGCGAGTACTCTCAGATTTGTGCTTAGTGTCTTTTCTGATGTTAGGGATGAGGGATAGATATATACCCTGCCACGTCCTGTTTGTGTTTTTGTTTTTCTTTGTATCGATCTGATGAGTTAAGCCTTTTTCAGCTGATTCTTATAGTTTGTTCTTATGTTGTTCTGTTACACCACTGTCCCGGGTTAGGAGGAGGATTGAGCGCTCACAAACATGTTTAATCCCGCCACATCCTTTATGTGCATTTCCCAAGTCAGGAGCCTGTAGTTCAGTGGTTGTCGTTGGTCATATCTGTCATATTTGTTTTTTGTAAATTGTTTTGTTATAAATTAGACCGTTAGTTTTCCGAATTGAATTGTTTCATATTTTTCATTTCGGGCCTTTTATAGCCGACTATACGGTATGGGTTTTTTCATTGTTAAAGGCCGTACGGTGACCTATAATTGCTTACATCCACTATTTTAACTTTGGTGGATAGTTGTCTCATTGGCAATCATACCACATCTCCTTATTTCTATTTTGTTTGTCGAACCCTGAGCCATGTTTTCTTTTCCCTTCTATGTTTAAATTATTCAAAAAAGTTTTGACATATAATCCGGTGTTGAAGGTATTATATGTCACGCCATATTATTATGATTATCTCTATGCAAATTAGATTTTGCAAAAATCGTACTACTTACGGGTATTAAAAAAAGGAGAACGTATACGTAGACAAGTAAATTTGGGCTCAAAATGGTCTTAATATATTTCTCTTTCACCAAAAGTTTTATTTCTGCAAATTTGTTGGGTAGTTTAAGTAAACAATGACATCAAATGCACTATTTTTTGTCCGAGTAGGCCTACTTTTACATACGTTATATGTTCTAAATTTGAGGGAGTAATTGGTGGTCTGACACCTAGAGAGACATTTTTTTTTCCTTTAAAATTGTTTAAACTCTGTTTTTATCTTTATGTTTTATGTGTTATGAGAAAAATTCCAAGATTTTTTTAAATTTCGATGAGCGGTTTTCAAAATTTTTGAAAAATGTTCATAGTTCATCCCTTAGCCACAACAGTAAATTTTCATCTTAATTATTGGTTTTTGTAGTGCTAAGGAAAACCCCTTTTTGAAGAAATAAAAGACTTTAAATCTAAAATTTCTTCACACTAAGTCTTTTAGTATTTGTGGCAGTACACAAACCTCTAATTACTTAAGCTAAAAAAATAATCAATTAAATTTCAGTTTAATTTAAATTTGAATTTTTTAAGAAAAAAAAAAAAGAAAAAAATTGTCCTTTTTATTGAAATAAATAGGTTTTCAGACTACAAACTTTGGAAAAAGGCAGCAAAAAAATAAATTTCAACATTTTAAGAGTAATTTTATTCAAACATATTGTAAAAATCTGATTAATTTAGGTCCCCAGGTCACATCTTTATCAGCAGGTATAATATCTATGGATTTATAATTTTCACAGGGGGGTGTCATAAATAGCTATAAATAAAAAAAATATCAAATTTCCTGTTTCCAAATGCATATCAAATTATCATCATGTATTTTAAGAGCTTTCATAGCTAATTATCCAAGCTTTAAGTGCAGTCAAAGCAAATCTTTGGCAAGAAAATGGCTCGAAAGAGGAAGGCTATATCTAAAAAATTTTGCTTTTAGAAAGGAAACACCCCAGCTTCCAAGGGTAAGAAATTAAGGTTTGAACCTAAAATTGAGTCTGAACCTTTTATGCAGCTACCATATACTGTTTTTGAGTCTAGAGTTTCACATAAAAGTTCAAAAGTCCTTGAGGTTCATGATGTTGAACAATCTGCCTGTCCTCCTATGCTACTGCGGCCACGACCCAAAATTACTGAACAGATTGATGAATATTTGGATCCAACATTCCCTGATCCTGATTATCAAACATATAAACACTATGTTCCATCTCTAGTCAGTTTAATGTGAAATTCTACAATAAAAAACATGCATTTGAGAATAATGGTTGTGATGGTGACCTAGATTTTGACTCCCATGCAGCCCAAAAATGGAGATTTGTTTGGAGGGAGAGATTAAAATGTGTAAAATGTGGTATTGTTGGTCAATATTATAAACTTTATCATGACGTAAATTCACCTGCACCTGGTAGAAAGGCTACAACCATTTATATGGGTATACAGGCAGGCTTAATGACAACAAGTATTTCAAACAAGATTTTTCGAGATATCACTCTCACGTGTAATGTTATTCCCGCAAATTTATCAGGTATGCAAAAGCTGGCCAATAAAGTTGGATCAGTTATTGTGAATTTTAACCAACAAGATATGAAAGATATAAGGGAAAGTCTTGTCGCTGAAAATGAAATGGTCGGTTATGCTAACCCTGTCTTAGTAAATGTTGAAACGGATGGGCGATACAACAATCCGATATTTAATAGTGACGTCACTGCGTTCCAAGCTGGAACCCTAGTTGTACAAACTATGGTTGAGAATAATACTAAATTAAAACAAATTGTTAGTGTATATACTGGTAATAAGCTTTGCAAAGTTGCATCAAGGTTAAGAAATAAAGGCATTGAGGTATTGTGTCCAAATCATGCGGGAAATTGTTCAGCAAATTTAGCAGAAGATTCAGTAATTGGAAATGAAACTGAATATGCTAGACAATGTACTATTGAGCTTAATGATAAACTTAAAATTGCACATGTTACTACTGATGGTGACAGTAAAGCTGTAAATGGTTTTACAAATGCCGAACGTTCAAATGTTAAAATCCTTCGAGATGTAAAACATCTTGCAAATAGCATGAAAAGGGCCGTAAAAACTGTACTTTTAGTTTGTCTATGTTCTCTGGTACAAATAAAAGAAATCTTAAACAAAGATTTGGATTGGACCTTAAGGCACGGTGTACTGCAGAATTAACCTACGCATTTAAAGCACATGAAGGTAAATTATTTGCTGTGAAAAATCATATGCCAGAAGTAATTAATTAAGGCAATTGTCTTGTGCTACAGTGGTGGTTGCGGTATGTCGTGCCAAATCTATTCATATGTTTGTGCGGGTATGCCATCTGATCACTGACAAAAGGGCTTTCTTCTAAATAAAGAGCCTCTAAAAATGACAAGTGATGATGAGGTTCTTGTTGAAAATTGAATTACGGGCTGTTGGGTCCAAAAAATTTGGAGCTGGTACGCTTTTTAACTTCGACTCAGAAATGCTAAGCATTTAATCGTCCATTACAAAGGTGCAATCCCAAAATAGTTACTCACAGTAGAAATTTCTCAGGTCGTGTTCACACAGCGGTCCACATGGTAAATCACAAATTTGGTAACTCTACCATACTTCGTACAAATGTACTGGGTGCAGAGCTTACTCCTGGCTCATCTGTCATAAAGCACCTAAAACAAAACCAACATGCTGATGTTTATTGCAGCAAAAGAAAAATGTTAAAAGAGACTAAATGTCTTAGGACTGCAACACGTCAGAGAAAATATGATTTACATGCTGCAAAACATTACAAAATACATTATCGCAGTGGTATTACAGATCCAAAGGTTCAATCTGAGAAGATATAATGAAAATAGTAAAATACATTATTTACAATTGTGGTTTTCATTGTGATTATCTCCCTTTGAATGTTGATATTCTTTTGAAGTGTAAATATTGTCTATATATAAAGTGTGTGCATAAGGATTGTTTATTTAAACTGTTGTACCTTTTTAAAGCATGCAATCAGGGTATGGCAGATGAGTTTTACAGTGGACAGGATAAAGTCCACGGCATATTTGTCGGTCTTTGTTGACATGCTCGGGTTCAAGCGATAGATGTTCAGCATTTACACACCGCTTATTGTGACAAATGTGTGACACCTGTATGTTTAAAGGCAGTTCAAAATTATTTGTATGTATCATGAATGCATATCTATGGCTGTACATAGTTTTGTTTTGTTTATTCCATGGATACATGTATGTCACTGTTAGTTTTGAATATGGGGTCTTCTCTCCCCTCAATTTGCACAATAAGAAGCCGAGGGCTCCATAGGACTCAGAATTCAAGGAAAGTCTTGTTTTTTGCTTTTCAATCCATTCATTAGTATTCATTTTTGTTTTAAATTCAAAATAAGGCAGAAAAATATACTTTTCAATGTCAAGGCTGTACATGCGATTTCCCTTAAAGGTGTCAGACCAACAATTAAAAGTCCCTATCTGTTCAACCAAATTTTGCAATTTTCATAGCTTTCTAAATTTTTTATCTTAAGTTTAACCTCTTACAAGCAAGGTATGTCCTGAATCGTACAGGTATCACCTTTCTTCATGCCAATTTTCAACATACCTTTAAAGCCATAAAAGACAGAAGAGACCTTCCGAACTGATGTACCACTAAAAATAACCCCTGGTTTTCTTGAAATCTTAAATTAGTATACTATGGAGCGCATTAATCCTCAATTTTTAATGTCAACTCATAGACAAGTAAATTTGGGCTCTAAATGGTCTTAATATATTTCTCTTTCACAAAAAGTTTCATTTCTGCAAATTTGTTGGGTAGTTAAAGTAAACAATGACATCAAATGCACTATTTTTTGTCCGAGTAGGCCTACTTTTACCGGAAAAACTGCACTGCATTCAAATGCTTGATATAATTGCTTCATTTAATTCTATAAACTAAAGATTCAAATGCTAAATGTATAAATGCCGTCTTGAAAGCCATTACGTATACTGAGACTATTCAAAAGGATGGCCACCATGGCTAAAATAGCATGAGGGTAAAATATAGCGAAATGTAGTGTAGCTTCGTCCACTTAGAATTAGAAAAAATAATAAAATAATAATAAAAAAAAGGTATATAATTCCAATATACTAATGTCATGAATGAACTAAAAATCCTTAACTTTTTTTTTGCATTTGCACAGAAATCTTTCTTTCTTCCGATCTTGTTTGTCATGAGACATTGAATATGATATATATTATTGATATAAGGAGTTCAATTGTATTAAAAAAATTGAGAATGGAATTGGGGAATATTTCATAGACAACAACCCGAATAAAGAGCAGGCAACAGTCGAAGGCCACCAATGAGTCTTCAACGAATATGAGAAGAACATAACCCGTGTCATGACAACAACTGGTGGAAATAGTTATCAAAGGTACTAGGATTATAATTTAATACGCCAGACGCGCGTTTCGTCTACATAAGACTCATCTAAATTAATGAATGTTTTCACCAGTTCTTGATATCGAAAACCCTGGTGTATTATTTTTCCTACTCCTCAGTTTTAGACTCATACATCGAATTTGACATAAGGCGGTCAGATCAGTACCAGAATCTATGACAAACGAGACGATTTTAATTTTGTAATTTGACCCACCTGCATATTGGATATACCTTTCCCAACTCATTCGGTATTCAATAGTTTGCAGCTGCTACACATACTTTATAAACGTCACCAGTGTATTAGCAGAAATTTATGAACCAGGGTTATGTAAAATAACTCTTGTCGTTAATCTAAAAAAAGTTCAACATAAGATATCAAGACCTTGTTGATAAATATTCCGTTTAAATTTCACGGTCTTCAATTAGATTATAGGTACTGGCGTTGTTTATCATCTAAATTACGTGTTATGGTGTTTCTTTGTATTTGTCTTTTTTCCTTTAACACCTTTACTTTTTAGTCCATTTTTGGCAATATAAATTTAGCGTGGCTAGGTACTTATCCCGGTGTCCAGCCAATGTGTTTGCTGTGATAATGTTTTGTATTCTTGTTTTTCATGTTTGCTTATGTGCTTTGTCCATATACCGTTTTGTTTTTCATTCTTGACATATTTGTTTGTTATAATAGTGATTAAGATTATTATACAATGTTGACTGCTGTACCTCTATTTTCGTTTTTTTTGCCTGTTATGTCTTTTTTGGTTCACACATTGTTGTCAATATAATTGAATTATTTGCGACTGTCATACAATTGAGAGGTTAAGCTGGCTATAAAACAAGCTTTAATCCAACATTTTTTACATAATAAATTACCTGTATCAAGTCAGAAATATGACATATGGTATCAATTCGGTTTGTTTGTTTGAATATTTGAATTTGTCATTTGAGTAGATACTTTCCGTTTTGAAATGTCCTGTACCAAGTCAGGAATATGCCCATTGTTATATTATAGTTCGTTTCTGTGTGTGTTACATTTTAACGTTGTGTTTCCTTTGTGTCATTTGTTTTCTCTTATTTTTGAGTGTGAATTCACATTACTATAAAACGTGTCACGGTACTTATCTATCCCAAATTCATGTATTTGGTTTTGATGTTA
Organism: Mytilus galloprovincialis; assembly: GCA_037788925.1. NCBI lineage: Eukaryota > Metazoa > Mollusca > Bivalvia > Mytilida > Mytilidae > Mytilus > Mytilus galloprovincialis. Next base: position 21,363,035 of record CM075332.1, read on the forward strand.
TATTTTTTATTCTCATAGGATTTTGTCCAATGCTTAGTCCGTTTCTGTGTGTGTTACATTTAAATGTTTTGTCGTTGTTCTCCTCTTATATTTTTATGCGTTTCCCTCAGTTTTAGCTTGTTACCCCGATTTTGTTTTTTGTCCATGGATTTATGAGTTTTGAACAGCGGTATACTACTGTTGCCTTTATTTACTCGAAGTTTGGTATATTTGTTATTTTTACTTTTTTGCTCGGGGAAGTTGAAACCTTAGTTAATAAATTCTAAATGCACAAAAGGCACTTTGCGAAAAGTGTATTATAAATCATGTAATTACCGAGGTACTGCTTATAAAGCCGATGATACCTTCGGAAAATAATAGTAAACCAGCAATGGTACAAACCTAGTGCCGCTTAAATGAGAATAACACGCAATTTCATGATTGACCTCACTGAGTACCTCTGACCACAGCCTTAGTGACATCTTGTCTCAACCATTGTTTTTTTTTTTAAAGAATACCATTATTAATGTAAGATCAGCTTTTTATAATAGTTAAAGAATTAAATAATTTTCATAAGTGATCTCATTAAGGAAAATGGAGAATTTAACGCTTTTAATGAATTTATTAGAAACTTTAATATAAAAACAACGTTCCTAGAGTTCAATTGACTATTCTTTTCACCTTCAAAGGAATGGACAAATATTGTTCATTCACAAGTAGTTTTCAAACTAACTACTGTCGGTCACAAAATTGTAACCGCCATAAAAACAGCGGATAAAGTATCAAAACATTTTTTCTAGATAACAGAAAGGAAACCCAATCTCGTTTACAAGAGGAATAGAAAATAAAACTGGGAATACATATCGTGGCTGAAGAATGGAGTTTCTCATTTAGCCATCTTTTGCTTATAACCGAAGATTCCACTCTTCAGGCATTTTAATACAGATTACTCCATTTCGTTGAACAAATACTTTACTTGTAGATGTGTATATGTAGTGAAACAGAATAGTGCACTTTTTGTACAGAAATTAAACAAATATATATTCATCTCTTTTTTGAATATAGATATGTACAAACATTCTAGATCTAACTGATTAATTTTTCAAAAGTTGGAAGAGGTATATAAAATAAGTTGTCACCCAACCTTATCAAGTATAATCTTGGGTGTAAAATATCATTGACTTAAAGATATTCTTTATACATGTATTCTCATATTGAAGTGACATTTTTACTGACGAAGAGTTAAATTTACAGTCCGATCTGTTGTGAAGCAATTGAATGGCTTAGATATTACTATAGGATTGACATAGTATCTATGAGCTTGTACTCGACAAATGAAGCAATAAGAATATAAGAGAAATGGTCAAAAAAGGCAACAGTAGTATAAAGTTAAATCACAAAAATACTGACTCAGAGGAAAATCAAATCGGAAAGTCCCTAATCACATGGCAAAATCAAATGACAAAACACATCAAAAACGAATGGACAACAACTGTCATATTCCTGACTTGGTACAGGCATTTTCAGATGTAGAAAAATTGTGGATTAAACCTGGTTTTATAGCGCTAAACCTCTCACTTTGTACGACAGTCTCATCAAATTCCGTTATACCGCTGTTCGAAAATATTGATAGTATTATTGAGAAAAAGAGCTCAATGAAAATGCACTCTGTAATGTATTTATGACTTAGTATTTTATAATTGATTCTTTTGTAGATGAGACTTGAGAATGATAGAAAATAATAGAAAAATATATTACAAAAGACAACAACCACTAAATAAATACCATGCGTTCGAAGCACTTTTCTGGATTAAACAGTTGAACAGCTAAATGATCAAGACAGTCTTAAAATAATAGCCTGTCATTTGTGTTGAATGCCTCACTGTTGAGTTGCATTATGTTTAGTAAAGTGCAAGTAGAGATTTTTCGTCTTGAAAAAATCCACTAAGTACTTTCTTTCACATGTGGAGCAGGATCTGCTTACCCTTCCGGAGCACCTGAGATCACCCCTAGTTTTTGGTGGGGTTCGTGTTGTTCTTTAGTTTTCTATGTTGTGTCATGTGTACTATTGTTTTTCTGTTTGTCTTTTTCATTTTTAGCCATGGCGTCGTCAGTTTGTTTTAGATTTATGAGTTTGACTGTCCCTTTGGTATCTTTCGTCCCTCTTTCAATGAAGTTTACATATGAAAATAAGAAATAAGAGAAGTGCATGGCTAGATGTCACGAAGTGTGCAAGTTGAGCTTTATAGTAAGGCTATCACGATATCCCCAATTGTCAGTGGTAAGCGTTATTGGTGGTCCCCCAAATCTCGTGTTATAACTATGGATTCAAGCGTAAAATTGTTATCTTCAATGTTATAGCTGTTAAGGTGGTACCCAACACTTTCACTAAAATTAATTTGGCTCGTTCAATTTTCATAAAATTTTGACAAAGTATTTACTTTGACCCTTTAACAAGTATATAAAAATTTCAAAAATTTGGAACCAACCGTTTTGTCAGAAAAATTACACTGGTTATATAGCAGTTTGACAAACAACAATTTTGATCATTGAGAAGCTTAATATTCCCTTTACAACACAATTTAACTAAAACCTTTAGCTGATTTTACAGAGTTATCTCCCTGTAGTGTTAGGTACCACCTTAATCAGTCTCCTTAGGTGTTTGATTATTTATCAGTTTGTTGTAAGACCATTTAGTGCTGTTGTTTCTTCGCTCAAAGGCAAATGCAAACTATTAAATCATATAAAATCTACCATGTCGAACTAAAACTGTATCGTCTTTTTAATTAAATGATATAGTTGTTTTTGTCAAAATATAGTCATAATTGTTTCCTTTTTTAAATAGAACGTTGTGTTGACGAATTATGTGTCGGTTATTTACGGCATTAAGAAAGTTATTAATAATACAATTTCTGAAAGAGCGTAAAACAGTTATACTGAAAACGCGAGGTTCTAAATTTACAGTCCCGGCTTTGAACTGACTAAGATCTCAGTTACGCAGGATCAAAGATATTAGAGATTGAAGAAAAGGCATACAATTATTATCTGTAGAATCCCCGTGTAATTTGAAAAATAATTCTTAAAGTTTGAAAACCGTAGCATATATACTTGAAATAAATATTATAGAAAGTTGTTCCTATTAAACGTATTCCTAATCAGTGCTACTTATACTGCATGTATAAACAAAATTGTCCCGACCTAAATTTTACTTGCCAGCTTATTAATGACAATTTCCTCTGATACCATACGATTACCGAAGAAGTTTCAGAGGCGGATATAGGGGGGAGCAGGGGGCCCGGGCCCTCCCTTTTTGGGAAAAAATTTGGTTGCCTATATAGGGAATTACTGAAGTGTGACGGGAGCGGCCCCCACTTATGAAAATTTCTGGATCCGCCACTGATGTTTTTTTTATTCCGTTTGACAATTTATCTTCAGTTAAAATTGGAGTTTTTAAATTGATAAATGATGCAAATAACTTTGATCATTTGATATTTAAACCATCATAATGACATCTAAATAAGCTTTATTAACACATTGATGGTCAAAGATAATATTCAACTGTGTGCTAATTAGTAATAGGGCGTTTTGAATATATTATGATCTCTACCCGGAATGCATTACATAATATTTTGCCATTGATTGTTGTTGCTATTAATACCAATCTCGTTCAAATCTCGTTTCAATCACAGTTAAAAGTTGGGAGAAAACGTGATAGCTTTACTATATAGCGGATTACACACTTGTCTAGTAATGGACTTCTGGAAATAACAATTACGCGACTAAATTACCCACATAAGATACCAAATTTTGGCAGTTAACGTCTTCAAGGATCTTTAACGTCGATGAGCACATTATGGTATGGTACAATAAGATTATTTTACACAAAGAAAACATTTGTTGAATACAAATTGTTTTTTTTATTAGTTTGTTATACACTTAAATATGATATTCGTCTCAAAAAATAGATGTACGAAGAAAAATGTCATTAAATACTAAAAACACAGTTTGTTGTGACTAATGGTTTTAAGTGGACATAATCCGATATAAAAAAAGTTAATTAAAAGAAGAATTTCGGGCAATATAAACTGGACTATCAGGTACATTTCTAGAACAGATAAAAAAAAAGTGATAACGTCAGTTCACACAATATGGAGAAGTGTTACAAGCTAATTACAAGAACCGGTACACAATGTTATATCATCAATTGCAATATCACCGTTATTACCAGCTTTTCCTTTCGAAGCCTCGATATCAATCTGAAAAAAAATATCAATATAGAAAATACTGTTGCGAGAATTTTGTTCAGGTTTACAAGTATTTAAAAAAATTGCCAATCACACTTTATGTTCTTTTGAATAAGTTGAAATACAATTTATGTTATCTTTTTTTTTTGTTTCGCACAAATAAGTCATTCACGTGTTTTGAATGTTTCAGTTAGTAGTTAAATGCAATTGATATCTTGCATTCTGATAAGATTGAAATGTATTTGCGTACTTTATTTGGAAAATGAAAGAATTATGACAAATTCACAATTTGACCTTGTTTTAATTGACACAAATTTAAAATTGAAGAGTCCAATTGTATGTATCATACGATAAAATCGTTTAGTAATGTTTGTTCCAATACATGGCTACATCAAGAGAGTAACCATATTGTACCAAGTAAAGAATATAATAGGTACTCTTTTAAGTTCGTTGATGAGTTACTGTTTGAGCTTTTGAAAAGAGAGTTTCCGTTTTAATGTTTCCTTAGACTTTTGTATTTTTGTTATTTTATCTCTTAATAATTTAATTTTGGATGTAACGTGTCTTCTGATTGGCTGACGTTATTTTGGTATGAACCCATAGACATAATTTAGTCATGTGACCGTGACGTCTTAAACGTTTTTTCATGGTTTTCTACGGTTTAAAATGGAATTTAGAATTAAATTATAAGAAATGACTGTAATATTTTTTCTGTCTATTCGAAATAACATAAAAAATGTGGTGCACACTGTTAAATAACCTGCTACGCGCGTTATTCAGTTTGCACCAACTTTTTTATGTTATTTCTTCATAGACAGAAAAAATATTACAGTCATTACTTAAATGTCCTTAATGTCTTGCTATGCATACAATTAATTTTGTTGCATGCGTCAAGGATAAATCGTGTTACACAAAATGTCGTCTTTCATACATTCACCCTATTATAAAGGGCAAACGTGTCATCAACGAACGTATATAGACAGTTTATATTCATTAGTGTCACTATTAAACTTTTAAGAGCCATAATTCTCCTTAACAACTGAAGTAAAAATCGTCAACCCCGTTAATGAACTGCACTTTCTTGCCATCTAAAACATAACCAATCCACAAAGCATTGGTGTGATAACTCTGAATTCATTTCATGAAAATTGCCACGTTCTAATCAATCAAAAACCATATAATACTAATTCTGACAAACAAAAGTGGAAATCATCGACATAGAACTTGGCATCAATCGTAGTATTTGAAACAACATATAACAGCGCATTTAAGGGCAATGTGTGAACGGTTAGAAAGTTATCACATGAAAAAACTTACAGCTGCTTGTCCGTCTGTTCAGCAAATGTATTCCCTACTTTGAACCCGAATCTTCGGTCAGGAGGGATTTCTATGTCAGAAGCCCTAGATATAAATTTCAAGCCCAAACTGATTTTAAAATAATGCCATCGACGAGTTTTATGTTTGAGCTCAGTGCATATTATAATAAGTTCACGCAATCTCAGTGAAACTTTACAAACAGACAAATGAATGTGTATTTAAAGTTTACTCTGGTGGGAAAATGTGAAGGAAGAACTGATGTTCTGATTATATACTTACAACAATGCCTTTCACTGTATTACCAGTTATATCCACACTAGCTTGCATCCATTGATTTCCTTGATTTCCAGACCTAGTCCAAGGACGGGACCACCAGCCCGCGCTGTGATATTGTGAGTACACTGATAGATACCCGATATGTTGACCATACATGTGATAACAAAATCTGAGGCAATACGAAGAGGCTGAAATAATCACAATAATTATTCGACAAGTGAGATATGTAAATTATGGTTGTTGGAACCAAACTGTAATATTTATATATATGTACTTGATTATCAAAAAAATTGAAATATGAAGTTTATATAAATGAACAGGGAAATTATAGAACCTTTGTGAGCAACTCACATGACAAAATGATTTTTATAAGGATACGCCATGGACACTAATTTCATTTACGATATAGCTTTTACTTACTTATAAAGATTTTTGCACTAATATAGTTTTTTTTTGTCGTCTGAATTACATGCTTATAGGTAGCATTGCTAAGGGAGAAACTATTGTGAATGCTAAAATTTGTAAAAGTAAACCAATTATAGGTCAAAGAAGGGTCTTTAACACAGAGCCTTGGTTCACACCGAACAGCAAGCTATAAAGGGGCCCCAACATGACAAGTTTAAACTCAAAGAACAGATAGCTGATAACAACCATGCTGCTACAATTGACAAGCAACATTAGGGTCAAAGGGGGGAAATAAAAAAATCCAACTGCATCGGAAATAAACAGATAGAGTATCTGTTGATTTTAGATCGACGACCGTATATAAATAATATTGAGAATGGAAATCGGGAATATGTCAACGTGACAACAACCCGACCACAGAGCAAATAACGAACGTAGATAATCAATGGGTCTTCAACACAGTAAAAACCCTCTAGCCCCGACACAGACCATTATCTTGCATAGTATAAAAGCATAAACCTGAAGCACAAGGATGCACTCTACTGTCTTCATGCGGCACTAAAGACAACACGAAAGATAGTTACAAGACTACAATAGTGCAGTTGGATACTGAAATGATAAAAAAATACTAATGAAAGACCTGTTAAACAATTTAAGGTAAAATCATAACATATATAAATAAATGTATTTAATACTTACAGAACAGGTTAGTATTCGTTGAGCTCAAAAATGCCACAAAGTCCTGTCCTTGACCATTTACCTCAATATAGGCATATTGGTTACCACTGTGTGCAGCCGAAGGACCAGTGTTTGGTGTAGATGTTGATCCCTGTATTGCAATGACATTTATAATATGAAAAATAAAATTGTGTTTGATTGTTGTCATGTTTTACAGTTCCCTATTTGGTGTGTCGTTCACACGATTATTTGTTCAACACAAGAATACATTTCAGCGACTGATACTTTGTTCGACATAAGAAATCATTTCATTGATTGCTATAACACAATACTTTGTTCGACAAGAACATATTTCAGTGATTATTATGCCACAATAATGTAATTTTGGATGTAACGCGTCCTCTGATTGGCTGATGTTGTTATGTGTATCAGCTCATAGACATAATTTTGTCATGTGACCGTGACGTCGTCAACGTTTTTTCATGATTTACGCCGGTTAAAATGAAATTTTGAATTCAATTATAAGGAATGACTGTAATATTTTTTTTGCCTATTCAAAATAACAAACAAAATGTGGTGCACACTTATAAATAACCCGCTACACTTGTTATTTAGTGTGCACCACACTTTTGATGTTATTTCTTCATAGACAGAAAAATATTACAGTCATTCCTTTAGTACGTACGTTGTTCATCACAAGACAACATTTCAGTAATTGCTATAACACAATACTTTGTTCGTCATTAGAAAATATTTCAGTGATTGCTATTGAAGACCTTTTTGTTCAATAAACTGAATGTGACTTTTTCCCTTTGTAATACTGGTTATTTCAAGCATTTCTGTCAAGTTTTGTCATAATCAGTTCAATAGTTTGAGAAAAATCTAGTATATTGAAAGACGACATCTACAGCGATTCGAGCAAACTTTCTCCGACAAATCCAAACCAAGCCGCATCAAGATAGAATAGAGTGTGGACCAATAAATGATCAAATCTCTTTCTTATCTGCCAACAAACAGTTGAAAATGATACACAAGATGATTTTAGGAACATACAATACCACTAATAAACCTCTTTGTCCTCTTTATAAGGTCTCTTTGGGTCAATTTATACCTCTCATTTCCTCAAAATTTCAACTTTTCAGGCCAATAAATAACAATATTGGGGTAACTTTCACTCATTTATGGTGGAAATGTTATAAGAAATGAGTAATTGAAGCATTTTAGCAGAATAAACAATCCATATAAAAGTTTACTGTCTGCATGCAGGTTTCATTAAGTCCTTACGTAAAAATTAAATTTACGCAGCGTTCCAAAGAGGGTCATAAAATGCTTCTCTTTTAGTGAATAACTTGTCGTTACAACATTAAAAATAATTTCATCTACTTATAACTATATATTTATTTAAGTATTACCTAGGGAAATGTTATATCATAGCAAAATATAAGAAATAAGGAGAAAAAGCCCACCCCCCTCCAAAAAAATAAATATATGCACTTAGTATGGCTTGTTCTGTCAACTGAATATTCATGGTACAGTCCTATTTCAAGACAATTTTCTCATAAAATGAGTTTTGGAGACTCAATCCACTCAGAATATTTCATTTTTTTGTATTATTTCACTTAAATAGCAAGAAATTTTAACACATGAGATTACTCACAAGGCCATAGGTGCATGTACATCTTCCCATATTAGGTGTAATACCACCATTGATTTTCCCCTATTAGTATTTGTTAAATTTGCAAAAAATTGTGCAGAATTTATCTTTGTTTCAAATAAAGAAATACTTGGCATGAGTAAAGTTTTATCCTGTCCAGTTCTATAGAAAAAGTTTCACATAACATTTCATTGCATATAAGAAAATAACCATCATTGTAAGTTAACCAATCAAATTTCTCCCCTTATTCTATCTGTGTACAAGGTTTAGTCACCATGTAACCTCAAGATTACAAAATTTTCTATAGAAATCACAAATAAAAAATAATGGTGTTTTGAAATACCCAAGACATATGTTTATGTCACAGAAATAGTTTTACTGCAATAAAATGTAGGATTAATTACCCACAATGGTCAAATTCAAGGGAATATTTTTTTAGACCTACTTTCGTATGCAACCGGATGTGACGTACCATGATTTGGTGGTATTACACCTAAACACAATACCTTGTTCGTCATTAGAAAATATTTCAGTGATTGCTATAACACAATACTTTGTTCGACAAGAAAAAATTCAGCAATTACTATAACAAAATACTTTGTTCGACGAGAAAAAGATTCAGTGATTGCTATAACAAAAGACTTTGTTCGTCATTAGAAAATATTTCAGTAACTACTATAACACAATACTTTGTTCGTCATTAGAAAATATTTCAGCAATTACTATAACAAAATACTTTGTTCGACAAGAAAAAAATTCAGTGATTGCTATAACACAATACTTTCTTCTACAAGAAAACATTTCATTGATTGATTATAACACAATATTTTGATCGACAATAACACATTTCAGTAATTGCTATAACACAATACTTTGTTCGCCACAAAAAAGTATTTCAGTGATTACTAAATAGCAATACTTTCTGTATTATCTGATTTCGATACCAACTTGTTAGCATTTTTCGAAATTACGTCTCATATTGAGAATTTAGTTGTGTTTTCAATGTATGCCATTAGCTGTACAAGACAATAAGTTGTCTTATCATGGAATATTAAGCTAAAGCTGGCAATGAGATTGAGACCGAGAGCATGGGAATAAGAAAAAAAAATGATTACTAATTTTCTAAATATGAATTTGAACTTGGTGAAAAATATTTGAACGATTTCTTTCTTTATCATTAGAATCAAGATTATCATCATGGGTCAGGAATAACTATTATTACTCTAATATCAACTGAAATTGACACATTTAGAAATTGTAGTTCATATGTATACTGTAAACCAACTTATTTTCGCGGATACTTTATTTCGCGTTTTACCCTTTCAAGACCACTTCGCGGGTATTTAATTTCGCGATTTTCTGATGTACTTGATGAAGTTTAATAATGAATGAAGGAATATTGGAAATTTTACATATTCGCGACGATTTAAATTCGCATTATTTTTCTACTCGCGAAAGTCGCGAAAATAAATCGCTCGCGAAAATAAGTTGGTTTACAGTAATTCTATTAGTTTGTTGTTTCGTTGGATTGTTACCTCATCGAAATGATAAACACCGTATATTTCCGACTATTCGTATTAACCGTATTCTGCGAAAGGACGTTATTTCTTTTAAAAGAAAAATGAAAAAAAACCCGAAAGCGGGATTAAAAAGTTTTTTTTACCAGCAAACTAAATAAATTAATAGTTATCAAAGGTACCAGGGTTATAATTTAGTACGCCAGACGCGCGTTTCGTCTACATAAGACTCATCAGTGACGCTCAAATCAAAAATATTTAAAACTCTTTTATGTAGGATTATTATTACTTTTTATATCATGTTGGACAAGAATATCATAAGCCGATAATGTTATTGTATTACAATAAAAAAATCCATGCATTTATATTTTCGAAGAATGGGCAAGTTCATTAAAAGTAAGCAGTTGTTTCACAAAAATGACACAACGATGACCACAAATCTAATCAAAATAGCAGAACTATATAAATATTCATCATTAATTTGCTCCTAAATAAAACTTACTGATTGATCTAAAGTCCAGTTGAAGTCGTCGCCATTAGTATTTTCGAATGCACATGGTTGTCCTTGTTCAAATCCACATTCAATGACTGAAGAAAAAAAAAAGGCAGACATGACGTCTATATTTTGTTTTCATGCAACCATCCCCAGTATTCGATGAAGCAACTGTTTGACACCGAATAGTTAGCTCAATCAACAAATTATATCTTGACCCCCGCCTTCATCATTTCTTTCATTTCAATAAGTAAAAAATTGAGTTCAGATTAAATTACTATGAAAGATGACGAAAACTGCTCGTTGATACATTTAAAAAAAAATCAAACTGACCATAATCTTCTTACAACGATTCACGTCTTTGAATTAAGAATATCGAATACTCCGAAAAGGATAAAAAATATGATGCATACACTATATGTGAACAATAATATCGAATGTCTCATGAAACGATCCAGAAGGAGAAGATACAAATGGCATAAGATGTTAAAAAAAATAATATTACACTACATCTACATTTCCCCTAGATTCCACTTCTTTATACCTTTGTCACATGTAGGAACAGTTGTCGTTGTGGTTGGAGGAGTTGTTGTAGTCAGAGTAGTTGTGATCCGAGTAGTTGTTGTGGTCGGAGTAGTTGTTGTAGTCGGAGTAGTTGTTGTGATCCGAGTAGTTGTTGTGGTCGGTGTGGTTGTTGTGGTCGGAGTAGTTGTTGTGGTCGGAGTAGTTGTTGTGGTCGGAGTTGTTATTGTGGTCGTTGTAGTTGTGGTTGGAGTAGTTGTTATGGTCGGAGTAGTTTTTGTGGTCGGAGTAGTTGTTGTGGTCGGAGTAGTTGTTGTAGCTTGAGTAGTTGTTGTAGTCGGAGTAGCTGTTGTTGTCGGAGTAGTTGTGGTCTGCGTAGTTGTTGTGGATGGAGTGGCTGTTGTGGATGAAGTGGCTGTTGTGGTCGGAGTGGTCGTTGTAGTCGGAGTGGCTGTTGTGGTCTGTGTAGTTGTTGTGGATTGAGTAGTTGTCATGGTTGGAGAAGTCGTTGACGTTGGAATAGTTGTTGTGGTCGGATTGGTTGTTGTAGTCAGAGTTGTTGTGGTTGGAGTGGCTGTTGTAGTCAGAGTAGTTGTTGTGGTCGGAGTAGCTGTTGTGGTTTTCTCAGTTGTTGTTGTTGTCGAAGTAGTTGTTGTGGTCGGAGCAGTTGTTGTGGTCGGAGTAGTTGTTGTTGTAGTTTGACTTGCTGTAAAATTCATAACATAAAAGTGAAATTATTTTTTATCATAATAAAATCGGATTAAAAAATTAAAAGAAAAGCCCAAATAAGCAAAAGCAATTCCTTTTGAAAGTTTCGTTGTATCTATTTAAGGAAAATTGCACTTACAGACTTTAACTTCAGTGAGAAGTCGACTCACATTTTCGGTCATACTAATTTATTGAAAGATTGTGTCCTGCTGGTCTTTTCTTCTATTTAAAATATATATCTATTTTTTATAGCATTCAAAATGAAAATTGCTCTTTGAATTATTTGTGGATCTTGTCTTGCTCTTTTTGATGTTCAAATTTGCTGCCTTTCTGTTATAATATTTGAGATAGAAAAAAAATCAAAACAAAATCGGAATTGTTCTTGTTTATTCCTACAAATAGTCGTCTGACAGTATTGTAGATCTTTTCATTTTGAACAGGTTTTCTCTTTCTGTAGCGGTTTTTACGTTTTGAAAGACGAAAGCGGCATTTTACCCCTATTTTTAGCCATGTTTGCCATGCTTGTTTGCAAGTGTGGTCATCAGACACATTTGTTTTCAAATCTAAATACCCAATGATGGTTGTGGCAAAGTTTGGTTAAATTTGGTCTAGTAGTTGTAGAAGAGATGATCTTTTTAAAAACCAACGACAATTAAGGAACGGTGACGCTCACGCTGGCATTCGATTTAGACGAGCTAGAAGTATAACAAATGCAGGTAAAAATTGATTTTCTTTAAAATAAAAACCACACTTTTAAACATGACCTAGCATTCTGAAGGTATATCGCTTGCAATACAATGCCACTTTGTCGACAGACATCGATGATTGGATGAGTTGACACATTACATTGAGACATGCCTTCAATTTAATCATAAGGGATAGACTGATATTTGATATTAGAATGTCCAAGGGAAATAATTAAAATGTTGCCAATACAGTTGAGACATCCCACAAAAGTGTGGGTAACAGATAGAAGCTCCACATTTATAGATTGAAACGTTTTAAAGAACGTTTTTAAAAATTTCAAAGACATTATGTATAATGTAAAAGGACCACAAAGTCTGTAGAACTAGATCAACTAGAAAGGAACTTACTAACTAATTAAAGGTACAGTTAATAATTATCCAATTTGTATATCGCAGCGTTTCGTAGCAAATATGGAAGCATATATATCTCAAACCATTAAACTTATTCAAACATATACGAGTAAATTAACATGATAATGACGTTCCAGGCATATAACCGATTTTGCCAGCCTTTGTTTTGTCATTTCCAATCCTCAACTATTTATTTACCTCAAAATACAATAAACCTGAGATATAACAAATGAGATACAATATAGATTCGGTTATTGTGCATTCCCTCTAGATATGTTTGATGTATGCCACTTTACTCTTGATTTATATACTCCAGATGAACTTTAAAAAGGATATTTAGTTGGATACTTTTTTCTTATAACGCAGTCGTACTAACCACAGGTACCAGGAACCAAAAATATACCATCTAGAGCCATTTCTTTCATCCAAGATTCTGTGGTTCCTTTAATTGTAATCTGTAAGGATTAATAATTCTGTCAAATGCTTTTACTATCGAATCTTCAAGCACAAGAAAGAATAGCAAAACCTCTAAATGCATTCAGAAATAAAAGAATTCAAGCAGCAAGCAATATGCAACATTAAAATTTCAAACAGCATTTGCATATTGTGATCGCTAAATGAGATTGTTTCAAGGTCTGATACGATCAGAACTCATTTATAAAATTGGGAAACACACAGCTTTTTGGATTCAATAGAAGTTTGGAGGACATAGGATATGTTCATACGGATAATTTTTTTCTGTCCAACTGTTTTTTTTTAAATAATTAACTCTTTCGAAAGTGGATACACTAGTCTTTAAATGGAGATAACTAAGGTCGAAAGGGTTAATTAATGACCGGGTTCCTTTAACTTATAAGTGTAAATCTTGTCATTCTTATCGGATTCGGATGATGCAAAAAAATGTATTATTGCTGCCACGTATGCAGGAAAAATTATACGTCAAGAGATCGATGCAAATGCTCTGCAAATGCATAAAAATTGTTAAACTAAACTTTACGAAATTAAGCACACACTCTTTCATAATTGAAATTACCCCCCTCCCCCCCCCCCCCCCAAAAAAAAAACAAATAAAAAAAACAAGGATGTGTTCGTAGTACACGAATTCCCCATCCGCACTATCATTTTGTATGTTTAGTAGACCGTGAAATTGGGGGGAAACTCTAATTTGGCATTCAAATGAGGAAATAAACTCATCATAGATACCAGGACTAAATTTTGTATATACGCTAGACGCGCATTTCGTCTAAAAAAGACTTATCAGTGACGCTCGAATCCAAAAAAATTAAAAAGGCTAAATAAAGTACAAAGTTGAAGAGCATTGAGGACCAAAATTCCTAAAAGTTTTGCCAAATTCAGCTTAATTTATAAATGTAACCATATCAATGATAATTCATGTCAGCACAAACAGTGCTGACTACTGAGCTGGTGATACCCTCGGGGAAATACATCTCCACCAGCAGTGGCAATCATATCATAGGGACCATGTGTACTATGTTGCAGGTTGATCAGACTTCAACTTCATCAAAAACTACCTCGACCAAAAACTATCACCTGAAGTGAGACAGGAACGAACGGACGCACAGACCAGAAAACATGGGGCATTAAAAAAGACAAAATAAAAAACACAAAATATTTCGATTAATATGACGAAAATACATAACGTGTTCATTAAATATTCATTATTCAGTGTAACAGTCTTCTAAGGTTTAAGTATTCCTACACGAATCTCTGATGACCATCCAGTTCAGATTTGTTTTGGCTTTAGAAAATATTTATAGAGTTTCAAAATTGGCTATCAACAATATTTCATGGATTAAAGGTAAACGTGATCCGTAATATAAGTTAAGCACTTTTCGGCTGCATATAGTATATTTACAGCTTTTCTATAAAACTATATATGTTATGATGGTATGATACTAAACCCCTAACGGGAAGGATTGTGCCTGATGTTCATATGATGAAATCATAATCTTTCAGTCAGTTTAATTGAAGTCTGGAGCTGGCATGTCAGTTAACTGCTAGTAGTCTGTTGTTATTTATGTATTATTGTCATTTTGTTTATTTTCTTTGGTTACATCTTCTGACATCAGACTCGGACTTCTCTTGGACTGACTTTTAATGTGCGTATTGTTATGCGTTTACTTTTCTACATTGGCTAGATGTATAGGGGGAGGGTTGAGATCTCACAAACATGTTTAACCCCGCCGCATTTTTGCGCCTGTCCCAAGTCAGAAGCCTCTGGCCTTTGTTAGTCTTGTATTATTTTAATTTTAGTTTCTTGTGTACAATTTGGAAATTAGTATGGCGTTCATTATCAGTGAACTAGTATATATTTGTTTAGGGGCCAGCTGAAGGACGCCTCTGGGTGCGGGAATTTCTCGCCACATTGAAGACCTGTTGGTGACCTTCTGCTGTTGTTTATTTCAATGGTCGGGTTGTTGTCTCTTTGGCACATTCCCCTTTTCCATTCTCAATTTTAAATCAAACCTCTGTTTAACTTGCTTGCTTTGTTTGTTTTGGTATTTGTAAACAACAGGTAGTTAGTCTGTTTCAGTCTATTTACTTTATATTGGAATTTAATTTGACAATAAACATTAACTTCATTTCAAGTTCCACATTGTATGTCAATTTTTATTGTTCAATCCAATCACAATATATAACAGACTGAAACTCCGTCTATCAATTGTAAAACAATTACAAAAATCCAATTAAACATAGCCGATCAAAATTTTGTTTTGCATGTTTTTATAGAAAAACTATTTGTTATGCTGTTTACCATTGCAAACGTACGTCTTGATGCGAATATCCAAGGTCAATGGCCTTTGTTTAATCTCGACCTCATTTTCTCTCTTTTAAATGTTTTAAATTATCATTCCAGGGTTGTCTATATCATATCATCCAGTGTAACTTTAATTTGTTCATTATAAAAGGCCGTACGGCGACATTTTGTAATGTTCTACTTTCCTTGTCCGTTGATGTTTGCTGAATAGTTATCTCATAGGCAGTTATATACCACATATCTTTTTTATACTGTTTTAAAGCCTTATGAGTAACACATCTTTATAATTAAAAGGGAAGTAACATTTTACGTACCTTCAAATTGTCAACAGCTGGTATGTCTATTTTTTCTTGTAACCATACTTTGCTCTGACTACCCGATCGGCTGAACAATGACGTTACAATACCAGTACTGTCAGTCATTATAATCTGTAGTGTCCCAACCTCATCTGCTACGGAACTGTACATATGATACCAGAAAGACAAACATCGCGCGACCCCTATCAAGCAAAAAAGTCCAAAAGTTCATTGAGAGTAATATTGATGCAAATCAATAAAAAGTAAATACTATCCCATCTGATTAATTCCTAAGACTATTAAAATTATTAATACATAAACACACAGGTATTTGTTAATTTAAATCTTATTAGACAAATAATGGCAATCGTATAAAAAGTCATCAATACTTATCTTAATAAATAGACATAGATAACAGGATTGAAATTTTATACGTCAAACGCGCGATTCGTCTTTAAAAGCCTCATCATTGAAAAAACTATATTCAAAGAAATATATAAAGATTATAAAGGCCAAATAAGTAGAAAGTTGAAGAGCATTTAGGATACAAGTTACAATATGTATTCTCTTTTGATTACATAACCACCATTACAAAATACAATATTTAAATTCCTTGTCAGTTTTTGAATTGCAACGAGAATCACCAGAATCTCCGAAGTCTATCCAATCTTACTCTTTACGCAAATTTTAATATTTGAAATGAGGATAATTTCACCACAATTTAGAGGTACTCTATAGAAAAGAAAACAAAAACCCCACTAAATCTTAATTTAAGACAGATCACCAGAAAATATCTGCTCTGATTTTT
Organism: Mytilus galloprovincialis; assembly: GCA_037788925.1. NCBI lineage: Eukaryota > Metazoa > Mollusca > Bivalvia > Mytilida > Mytilidae > Mytilus > Mytilus galloprovincialis. The sequence goes on from CM075332.1 coordinate 21,379,808, forward strand.
GATAATACATGATTTGTTATAAAACTTTTTAATATTGTCCGTTAATAAATTTTGAAATTATAAAGGAACTAAAGTTGTCAACGCCTTTGTTAATTTTAGATTTATTTGGCTCTTATGTCCTTTTGGTCCTGTAGCCCTGCTCTAGAGCTGTTTTGTCTCTTATATTACTTGATTTAATTCACTTGACCGGGCGGGGTTTAACCGGTTCACTTATTAAAGACCAGTCCATCTATAGTCATGGGTTTTGGGATACACTCATCAATGAATTATTATTTTTCCCAGATTATACACTCAGTTCTTTTGTTAATCCATTTGGTGACGCTAATAGGTGATTATAAATCAATAATAATTAAAACGGTTATCAACCTTATTGCACACATCATCAAATAGACTTTCCTTATGCAAATTAAAACATAAGCACGCTCGATCAGTTAAAATAACATAGGTAATACATTGGCTTTCATAAAATTAATGAAATTTATTATATTATGTTTCAATTAGTCAATATTATCTATTTGAATTTTCTTCGTTTTCCTAGACTTATGTTTTTACAAGAATTTTACCTGTCAACTAACAATCGAGCAAAATAAAAAAATAAAAGTACTTAGAGCTCTCACTTGGAAAAGATATATTAGTTGACATAACTGCATTCTCATCCGTTTGCGCGTCCCATCTATCTATTGTATATAAATATACAAATCCTTCTTTTGCACCACCAGGATAACCAGTATCAACTGGACCCTGAAGAAAAGTTGAATGTTTTTAGACAAGGGAAAGGAATAAAATTATTTTCAGAGTAGTGAACTCGAACTAAACTAAATTACTCGAAATGTCTGTTTCATAATGGCAGGTACCCATTAGTAAAACTTGCGTACGGGGTTCTTTAATTGTGCATACATAGCAACAAAGATTATTTTCAAAAACAAATGTAGTATTTACAGAGTGAGCGAATAGAAAACTGTCAATGAACCAGGCATCCGACCACAAAATGGACAATAGCTACGGTTTTGACTGTATAACAGACCATAGATACTTGCTAAATAGATATAGGAAGATGTGGTATGAGTGCCAACGAGACAACTCTCCATCAAAGTAACAATATATAAAAGTACTTGCAAGACATTTAATAGGCATTAACTGACTATTACTAGCTACGTCTGAATCGACCTTTGATATGACCTCAGTTGGAAATCAATTGTTCAAGGAATCATAATATTTAGTGTGTGTAATGTTTCATAAAAAAGCAAACATAGGCAGCAATAAGGTAAAGATGTGCAAAACCTCGTCCTTATACAGGTTACACGATGCTATACATTCTTTTCAATGATATAAAACTTGCCAAAATATAGGAACAATAGCATAGGCAGAACATTGATTCCATGCACGTCTATTTTCATCGGGATCTATATCTCATATCGGAGAAAAAATGTTCAACGCTTTTTCGGAGTTCATGTCGATTGTAAGATAGCTACCATCCAAAAATTCGCAGTAATTGTTGATATCTTCCTTGCCTGGTTTATCGTTTACTCTAAAACTCTTGTAAACTTTTTAAGAATGTTAAAAATTTAAAGTTGAAGGTGAATCAAATTTGTTGAACGTGTTTACAGCAGCTAATACCGCTTTAAAACTGGTTTGCTGCACTTTGATAAAAAAAAAAAATGAAAGTAATTCAAAGATAATTCAAATAATCCAACCACACACGTCTTAGTAAACATCTAAATAGTGTTCATGTTCAGGTTTAATAAAATTAACGGTACCAATTTTCTTGCACCAGATGCGCATTTCGACATGTCTCTTCAGTGATGCTCGTGGCCAAAATATTTGAAATCCAAAGCTTATATAAAAGATGAAGAGCTATAATCCAAAAGGTCCAAAAAGTATAGCCAAATCATTGAAAGGAATCAGAGCTTTGCATGACGGAGATACATTCCCTTAATTTATAATAATTTCCAATATTTTGTTACAGCAAATTTTAATAACACAAAAAATCCGTATTTTTATGCCAGTACCGAAGTACTGGCTACTGGGCTGGTGATACCCTCGGGGACTAATAGTCCACCAGTAGAGGCATCGTTTAAATTATATGGATGCAAAAAAAAAATGGTACACAACCTGATCAAGTTAGTGGTCATCCTTTTTTAACTGATATGTGCAAGTCTTATATATTGGTTTTCAATTTATTACTTATGTCTGGTCTCAATAAGGAAAGTTGGGTCTGGTTTTAACCGCTCATCAGTTTTTGACTGTATACAGTCTGGGTCTCTAATTAGTTAGGTACCAGGATTATAATGTTATACACAAGACGCGCGTTTCGTCTACATGAGACTCATCAGGGACGCTCATATCAAAGTAGTTATAAAGCCAAACAAGTACAAAGTTGAAGAGCATTAATCTATAAACAATGTGCTGTTATCTGTTCTTTATGTGTATGTCTATTTCTACCTAGGGTGTCAGTAGTTGGTTGTTGGAATATTATCTTGTAAGAGCTAGTATGTTTACAATGTTTAGCTATCGAACGATAAACGTATTGCCTATCTTTATGCAAAGAATTATTAATATAATGATCGATTGTTTTTTAAACGTCCCCGTCTTTAATTTGTATAAATGAACAACATTTATAAACAATACTGATATGTTTACTCACTGTTTTTGTCCCCCAGTTAAAATCATCATCAGTTGATTGAACAAACATACAGTATCGATCAATCTCTGCAGTACACTCGAATATTGAATCAACTATAAAACAAAATAAACATATATATCTAGACCGAAAGATAAAATATGTTTTAGAGTATGGCATAATTGTAAATTGTTTTAAAACCATGCAGCTGTAGCATTATATATTTTGTGTTCAGGTTGTAATGTTAGAGTATGGCATAATTGTAAATTGTTTTAAAACCATGCAGCTGTAGCATTATATATTTTGTGTTCAGGTTGTAATGTTGTACAAATTATAATTTGTACAGAAATTTGGTGCAAGTAATCAGTGTTATATGAACTGTTTCACACAGATAGTTGCAGCAATAATTCAGTCTTCTGTTTCGCGTATTTCTGTCATTTCTGGCTTGGTCCTTATAGCCACTATAAACAAAGCGAACTGCTCGTCTTTGTACCTAATCTATATCGTGTATGATTAACGAGAGTCCCATACCGGGGAAGCATATTCAAGAGTTGGTCTTACTAAGATGAGGTTAGCTTTTGTTGTTGGAATACATTACCCATGTTTATATGGAAGAAGCAAAGTGTTTTGAAGATTTTCTTGTTGATGTGGTTTGTCAAGATGAGGTCTTTACTGATGGTGAGCTAAATATATTTTCAAATTCCTTCCTTTAATTCTCGATTTTGACAACACTGACAGATACATCAATTGACGTATCGTGAGCAACATAACTGATGCCACGTGTGAATCAGGATGTGCTTAGTCCTCCACAAAAGACATCTAAAATCTCACCCAGTTTTGGGTGATTTCGTGTTGCTGAGTTTTCTATGTTGTATCTTGTGTGCTTGTCTGGTTTTCGTCATCTTTCGTTTTATTTTGCCTAATAAATGCCAGTTACTTGTCTTAAGAGTCTTCAATATATAACTATCTTCTGCATTTATGTCATATAGCTCATAGGGTTAAAGGGAAATCCATTAAGCGTTTCGGACATACAAAATTAATAATATTTTTATTTTTCGCCCCTTTTGTGGTTGACAAATGCATTTGGAGATATATTATACACCTTTTCTTACAGTTTTAATCTCCTTTTCACGAATGGGACCTAACAATTTAAACTCTTTACCGGCTTTGTAATACCATGAGCAACACGACGTGGACAGAATCTACTTACCCTTTCCGGAGCATCTGAAAGCCATCCAAGTTTTTGGTGGGGTTCGTGTTGTTGTACTCCTATGTGAGATATTTTCTTCTCGTATCTTAGTCAATATGATGAAATTTGATTCGACTGTCGTACAAATGAGATGTTTAGCGCTTTCAAACCGGGTTTAATCCACCATTTTTTTCATTTGAGAATGCCTGAACCAAGTCAAGCATATGACAGTTGTTCATTCGTTTGATGTGTTCTATCAATTAATTTTGCCATTTGATTAGGAACTTTCCGTTTTGAAATTTTTTCGGAGTTCAGTATTTTGTGATTTGACTTTTTAACTGATTTTATCGTCCATATATTAACAATAAAAAAACATATCAATAAATTAATCAAAAGTATATAATATTATTACAATGTAACTACAACATTTAAAAAAAATGACATCTCATGGAATAATATAACTGTTTGTGTTTTACTTCGTAGAAAAAGGTGATTCTTATAGGATATAAACGCTTTCAAGAGAACAAAAATGTCATAATATATAATATGGGAAATATCGCTAGTATCATGAGTCGTTTATATATATATATATATATATATATATATATTTATATATATATATATATATATATATACAACTCGTCTAAACATCAACCCAACAATGTTAGATCTGTAAATTTGCTTTCGCAAATTTTTGGTTCTTCCCTCGCCGGGTATCGAACCCATGCTACTGTGATATCGTGACACCAAATCGCCTGCACTGCAGCCGTCCCGCTAGACCACACGACCACCTGGGCTCTCAAAAAAAGAGCTTTCGCTGGCCGTGTGTTACCTTTCCACGTCAGTTTTTTAATCTAGCGGCGTACTGCAGTACATGATATATAAGGCATGAAGATGTTATTGTTACAGATCAGCTAAATTATCTATAGTAAAGGATCCTACAAATGAATGTAAGATACAGTCACAGAAAATAATTATATTTATAAGTACGTCTGAGTCAGTGACAACCCTACAACAGATGTATCCATCGGATCGCCATCAATGATGGTGATACATGGCTGTGTACATAATGTATATACAACTCGTCTAAACATCAACCCAACAATGTTAGATCTGTAAATTTGCTTTCGCAAATTTTTGGTTCTTCCCTCGCCGGGATTCGAACCCATGCTACTGTGATATCGTGACACCAAATCGCCTGCACTGCAGCCGTCCCGCTAGACCACACGACCACCTGGGCTCTCAAAAAAAGAGCTTTCGCTGGCCGTGTGTAACCTTTCCACGTCAGTTTTTTAATCTAGCGGCGTACTGCAGTACATGATATATAAGGCTATATATATATATATAATGACTGAATAAATAGTCAACGATAAATCTTACGGGGCGATGGATCATATAACTATGATTCAGAACACTACGAAATATAATATATAACAAGTCTAAAAGGGTACAACATCACAAAAAAACAACAACAATAAAACGAACAATATGTTAGATATTTCGGATAACAGTTATCCTTCCTCGGTAATAGCACGATGTTAAATGAATCATGTCAAAATATTCAAATTAAGACACTATCAAAATCTTGAAATTGATACAATAAAAGCGACGCTGGTACAATTTAAAAATTTCCAAACACGGCGCGAAGACTACAAAGATATGTCAAAATAAAAATAGTTATTTGCGATGTGTACTAGCACACCTCTAAATTTCCATAGATGGTGACAGTTGAAATGTTGAAAAAACTGCGTGGAAATACAGTCCCAATAAACAGTCCTGACCGACATAAGCTGGTATAATATTTAAAATATGACAACGGTAGAGCAATTGCAACAGAGACTGCGTATTTAAACATCCCAAATATATAGTAATTTGATGATAAGAAAATGGAGTAATAAATTTTTACTAAGGGTTAGTAATTGAACTCGGCTGCGTATTTACACATCCCTGCCAACTGTAATTAAAACTAGTATAATTTAAAAAAATCATGAAAAGTGTAAGAGTCCAGTACGGAAGCCGGAGTTACTGAACACAAGTGATGGCAGGAAAATTAGTGATGGTAGGGAAAATGAGTGACCTTTCTATGTTTTTTCATTAATGCCTTCTAGGGAAACTGTCCTGAGCTTTCTTATCCAAAAACTTTCCCGAGCAAGTCTGTCGGCCTTTGACCAATCCTCGTTGTGATCTATGATGGTGATGGTAAGTTTTTTTTAAATCAGCTTGGGCGTGCCCATGTGATCTCAAATAACGACTTCAAATTATATATATATATATAATTACAGTAATACGATATCATGTTTATAATGACTTTGTGTAAAATACAATGGTATGTTTATTTCAAACCTGAGGGTACATCGCAGTTCGTTCCAATAAATCCCTGGGTGCATGTACAGGTATAGTTGTTTGAATTCATTGGACTGTAACACGAGCCATGAAGACACGGATATAACTCACATCCTATAAATAATAATAACAGTTATAAATATCTTTGATTATAGTAATGAGTGTTAAAAAACCTGACTGCTAGATATTCACATTCAAAAATTGAAATTTGTTAGATTAGCATGCCATTAGTAATTATAACACAAATATTTATCGTTGTATATCTTATTGTTGACCAAACCACCGACTGTAAAATAAATAACCACACATACAAATCATTTTTAAAATACACTGGACTATTCGCACGGAATGCAGTAGTGTTTGCCATTTCATTTATAATCCAATTTAACATGTGTCAACCAAATTGAAATGAAATATCTAAAATCAGCAAACTTATATCGACATGCAATAACCTACTATGAAAGCTAACCTGAGACTTTCCAAAGGGTAGCTGACACACGCATCATTATATATATAATAGCAATCAATGGTACTGTCGTATAAGTGAGAGGTTTACTGCTTTAAAACCTGATTCAATCCACCATTTTCTACATTTAAGAATGCCTGTACAAAGTCAGGATTATGACAGATTTTGCTTTTGATGTGTTTTGTCGTTTGGGTTGGCCATTTGACTAGAGATTTTCCGTTTTGAATTTTTCTCGGAGTTAAGTATTTTTGTTATTATACTTTTTGCAAGAGTTTACGGATGCAGATATATTAAGTGTATTGCGATTACCAGATTCGCATACATCTGATCTTTTTTCGAGAAAATGGTGAGTTAAACCGGCTTCATAATTTTACATATTAATTGGATTAGATGTGTTAAGAAAGAGATACACCTACCAAGAAGATGATAGACATTATTACCGATGCAAAATTTTTAGTGTAATGTTTATCAAATCACAAATGCATTAAAAGCTTAGTGAACCTTTGCATTGTAATATTGTTTATTTCTTATATATAATGAGTACATTTCAAATATTATTTCATAGAAATTAATGTAAATGTATCATTTTATATTCCTTCGCATTATAGATTTATTTTTATCCGGTTGTAAATATATTCAGCAAATTTGTTTTAGCAAGATATATATTAGTATAGCTCCGCTAGATTGGGGTGTTATTTTAAACATGGCTTTAACTTATCAGATTTCAAGATTCTTGCTTTATAAAACAAATGTTTAGAAATAAATCGTAAACGATTAAGCGCTGATCGAATCTAAATATACCCCTTTTTCTTTATTTTCCCTTTTTATGTCATTCTCATTTTGGAAATTATAAAAAACCAACTAAACATTATAATCATCACACTTTCCAACAACTAAGATTGTCGATGTAATAATAATGAGCTTTTACTTTACAAGTATTTACTTCTACACTCTACATTCTAATACTATACGGTTTGACATACCGGATAGAACACCATAGATATTCTCAGAAATTTAAAGCCTAATTTATTTGCAGTCAATTCTGCAGGTTGGATGCAACTCGCCAAATGAGGAGTTATTCCCAAAAAGAGTAACAACCACTCACCTGACATATCTTGATTTACTACGGAGTTACAAGCCTATGAAAACTTCTAAATAAAAAAATACTGTTTTAAGCTACTTACTTAAAAAAACATAATAAGAATACAAAAAAAATTGGGAGAAGTAATTCCATTTTATATAAAGTGCCATTTTAAGTAAAAAGACCCATTTTATGAAAAGTTTGTTTTTATAACGCTATCAAATTATTACTCAAATGACGGATTGTTTATCATTTTGGGAATAATTCCTCGCTGGCAGGTTTTCACCTACCTGTTCAGGGCATCGCCTTACACAATACTAGTAAAACTAATATGTAATAAATACTGGCTGTAGCTTTTAGTTAATCTTATATACTATAATACACATATCCATTTTATTCTAATTTTAAACAACATGATATAAAGAAACGAATTGTCTTCTTTAAAAAAGTAAACAACTTGACGGCAGTTACAAAAACATTACACGATACTTATATATACTTTTAACCGACCTGTTCCAATTGATTCTAATGTTATATTGAAACCACGGGAAGCAGCCTTGTCACCTCCTTTAAGGCTGTCAAATTTGATGATCATTGTATTCATTTCTCCGTCGAAAGATGTATCCCAGACTTCATGGTTCGAAGTACCGCATCGCCTAAAAATAACCACTATGCATCAGCATAATAACTTTGGAAAATTGTAGTATCATTTGTTAAACAATTTGTCATAAAATGTCAGGCAATTAACAGCAATAGTTTAAACAATTGCAATGATCATGAAAGTTTTAAGATCAAAACGTAGGTTACTACATAATTTGCACACGTATAGCAGTCTAAACAATAAGTATTTGACTGTCACTGTGTTATGCTTCTTTGTAAGATTCTCTTTGAAAATGCGTAAGTTTGAATATCTATATAATTTCACTGTTATTTTAATTACATAAACAATTTTTTCTTATATGACTTTGTTTCATACATATAGATTACACAACGTACATTGGACCTTTGTTGGCAAGGAGGTCATAAACCATTTCTATCCAGTGATAACACGCATTGCCGTTATTGCTTATATCCATATCGGTAACAGTTGCTCTTATATAGTAACCAGGATCTCCCTATAAAATTATTAAGACTTTAAATATAACATTAAAGAAATTATTTGGATTATAATTTGCTAAACTTGACATGTATTCAGTCTACATAAGTATAATTAAACGCAGTGATATGAGTGCCAATGAGAAAACTATATCCATCCAAGTCACAATGTATAAAAAGTATAGAAAAAATATGGGTCAAAGAACGACCTTCAACACGGAGCCTTGGCCAAACACCGAACAGTCGAAAACCTGTCATTCATATTTTACACACAACAGTTAATAAAAAATCTTTAAAAAAATACGAATCTTTGAAACCAACTTTTACAGTGGATCAAATTTTTTTTTATCAAAAACAATAATCAAGGGATACAAATATCACTGTGAAATCTTTACAAATATCTCTTTTAACATATATTCAATACTACATTCAAATATAACATGTATAAACACAATATTACACACTGCCTATTAAATGTATCATTTTGTGTTTAAGTTCTTCACTATACATACCTGTATTAACCATACACACTGCACATCGAGGTCATAATTCGATGGGTAATTTGGTGACGTCAGGAAATATTTTTCACCGCCTGATATATTAACAGTACCTCCGCAGTTGACTGAAATTATTATAAGTATATTCGTCATGTCATTTGATTAACTCAAAATTACCGCCGTTTCTATCACATACATCAATAATTTCCAAATCATTCATTTTTTATCTTAAATGTATGCGTCAATTCAATGAACCTTTACTTTCTCAAGTTTCATATTTTCCCTATGGAAAAAGTCTTAAGATTTTTGAAATGTTCATCCCTACCTGAAATAAGATATCTCAATGTTATCAAAACCTTTGAATAAAGTTATTAACTGGCTTGATACCGCTGCTGATAGAAGAGGGACGAAAGATACCAAAGGGACAGTCAAACTCATAAATCTAAAACAAACTGACAACGCCATGGCTAAAAATGAAAAAGACAAACAAACAACAGCACACACGACACAACATATAAACTAAAGAATAAACAACACGAACCCCACCAAAAAACTAGGGGTGATCTCAGGTGCTCCGGAAGGGTAAGCAGATCCTGCTCCACATGGGCACCCGTCATAGACTGTTAGTTTTCGATGTACCATCAAAATCACTAGTCGGTGTCTGGTTACTGATATGATATACAATATCTATTTTTACTAAACCCCCACTTTGATGAATTACGATTTGCAGAGAAAATAATAATTCCAAATCCATCAGGCAATACGGACTTAAATTAACTGTGCTATTCTTTTTATTTCCCTTATTTAGATAGCTTCTAACGTTTCTCCTTATCTGTAAATTTCTTGAATTAAATTATTTGTTTTTGAGTGTTCCAGATAATGATACATGCAGAAAAGTACTTCTGAATCAGGAATTATTTGAAGTCTACTAGTACACATATTAAAATGTAAAAGAAAAATGTTCAATGCATCACACTACGGTTGAAGACACTATATACTCAGAATATACTTACAACTACTTTGTTTAAGTTGTTGACAAACAGTGCCAGTTAAATCTCCAGGACAAGCACATGAACAAGTTTTATCAACAAATCCTCCGTGCTGACAGGTAGGAAATGAGACACACGAATCTAAAATAGTAGTACATATAAATATATTATTGGAATAGTCCAAGAGAACTTCATGGTCCTTTTTTCTAAAATATAAAATAACTGTTTTAAAAAATCCGAAATTAAGATTAATCACAAAAATATCCTTTGAAATATTAACATGAAAGAATACTATCCTTTAAGAAATTATGTCAAAAAGAAATCTCTAACATTTAAATACAATTGTATCACTATAAACACAAAACAAATAAGGAATATGTTCGGAAATATATTTTTCCATTGAAGATATATATTAAGGTGGTACCTAACACTACAGGGAGATAACTCTGTAAAGTCAGCTAAACGTTTTAATTACGTTGTGTTGTAAAAGGAATATTAAGCTTGTCAATGATCAAAATTGTCAAACTGCTATATAACCAGTGTAATTTTTCTGACAAAACGGTTGGTTCCAAATTTTTTAAATTTTTATATTTTCGTTAAAGGGTGAAAGTAAATACTTTGACGAAATTTTATGAAAATTAAACGAGCCAAATAAATTTTAGTGAAAGTGTTGGGTACCACCTTAATATGTATATATATCGTATGTGTGTTGTTTTATCGTTTTTTTAGTTGTTCTTTTGTTTTGTTGTTAACCTCTCATGATTGATGTGTTTTTTTCGGTTTTAGTTTGAGAGAGAGATTTTATTGTAAAACGACTCATACAGAACACTTAATTAACAATGATATAGGTTTTATCTTTCAACATTTATTGCAACTAAAATTTTCAGTTACAAACACGTTTTGCAGGATCTCGATATTGATGACTTCAAGTCTAAACCTCCTGATTGCACTTGTGCTAGTTCCCAATTCACATATAATCCTGCTGGCCACGTTATCACCGGTGACCTCAACATTGTTAATAACACTTCTCTAAGAAATGTGTTATCGAAAGGTCCGAAATATCGTGAGCCTAAATCCATCAATTGGAAATACAACTTTAAAATTTGATGGACTCAGTTGAAGATTATGCCAGGCCATGGGCTATGCGCGAGAAGGAAGACGTAGACACTCTTTCCGAATGGATTACGGCAGTGAGGTCGTTGATACAAATCAGAATTAAGAAACTGAATGGGTCTATCAATGCCCATGCTACGTCAATCTTTAAAGACCCAAATGTCGCAAAGCACCTATCCTACCTCCATGACAAATATGTTGTTGTCCCCGCAGATAAAGCCCCAAACAACATCGCTTTTGTGTGTAAAACTCATTGCATTAACTGCTTGATAAACGAATTAGGTATTGACAATTCACTTGGACACTCAACATATACCGACAGTTACCAAAGAGGAAATCCTGGATAATCATAGGTCTGTTCTGTGTTCCTTTGGAATTTCAACCAAAGATGAAGAACTGGATCTGCCATCACTATATTGGATACCTAATCTACATAACTGTCCTTACAAACAACGGTATATTGCTGGGTCTTTCAACTACTCCACGAAACCTCTTTCGAAATTATTAACATCTATTTTATCAGCAATCAAAGACGGGCTTCAAAGTTATTGTGAAACTGCCTATTCTAGAGGGGGCGTGAATCAGATGTGGATACTTAAAAATTCCAAAGATCTTTTAGAGGACATACAATCTAACTCTCTTTCATCGTGTAACAGTATTAAAACATTTGACTTTTCTACTCTTTACACTAGTATTCCACATTCCAAACTAAAAGACAAATTGAAAGAGTTGGTATTGCTTTGCTTCGTTAAAAAGAATGGCCAACGTAGATACAAGTATCTTGTCTTAGGGAGGGATAAATCCTACTTTGTTAAGGATCACTTTGATTCGAACAAAAAATTCTCTGAAAATGATATTATCAAGATGCTTGATTTTTTGATTGACAACATATTTGTTACGTTCGGAGGACGTGTTTTTCAACAGACTGTCGGCATTCCAATGGGAACAAACTGTGCCTCTCTACTTGCCGACATGTTTCTTTATTATTATGAGGCTGACTTCATGCAGGAACTTCTTAGGAAGAAAGATAAGAAGTTAGCGATATCCTTTAACTCTACTTTTCGCTACATAGATGATGTTCTTTCACTAAATAATTCAAAATTTGGTGACTATGTGGAACGCACCTATCCAATCGAGCTAGAGATAAAGGATAGTACAGATACAGTCAAGTCGGCCTCATATCTTGACTTACATCTAGAAATTGACAATGAGGGTCGGTTGAAAACAAAACTTTACGACAAAAGAGATGATTTCAGCTTTCCAATTGTGAACTTTCAATTTCTAAGTAGCAACATTCCAGCAGCACCTGCATACGGGGTATATATCTCCCAACTGATACGAAATTCCCGTGCTTGCATTTCCTATCATGATTTTCTTGCATAGAGGGTTGCTGCTCACAAGGAAGCTATTAAACCAAGAGTTCCAAATGGTGAAGTTGAAATCATCCCTTCGTAAATTTTACGGACGCCATCACGAGTTGGTTGACCGTTATGGAATAACCGTTTCACAAATGATATCGGATATGTTCCTTACATCGTAGCTACAATCCCCTTCCCTTTCATGAATGTGACCTACCGAATTAGACTATTTACCGGATTTGTTATCACATAAGCAACACGACGGGTGCCACATGTGGAGCAGGATCTGCTTACCCTTCCGGAGCACCTGAGATCATCCCTAGTTTTTTGGTGGGGTTCGTGTTGTTTATTCTTTGTTTTTCTGTGTTGTATCGTGTGTGCTGTTGTTTGTTTGTCCTTTTCATTTTTAGCCATGGCGTTGTCAGTTTGTTTTAGATTTATGAGTTTGACTGTCCCTTTGGTATCTTTCGTCCCTCTTTTAAACAGTATTAATGACGATATTCTTACCAGTACATCCATAAGCCTCAGTAACATCAGCAATATCATAGAAACTGAAACCTGTAGCTTTTCCTGCAAGAAACTCTTGTCTCCAGTCATGGAATTTTAATGTTTTATCTCCATTTATTGAGAATACCTAAAAAGATGATGATACAAAACTACAAAATACGCTACATTTAAAGAAATAAAAGCATATACAACATATTGGAGGATCTAATACGAAATACAAATATAAAGGCAATAGAAAGTAATGATAAATATTATCAACTTAGCACTTTTGTTTTAGGAATAAGAAAGAAAAATAAATATATTGGATCATTTAAAAAGAGCAACGTGTATGCAATATTTTTAGGGAACAGTAGTCTACCTATGTTCACATTTTGGAAACTCATGAAGTTGACAAATTGACGCTTACACTAAAACCATGTAATCTCATAAACTCTAAAAGGGGCGAGACTGGTTACGTCGACACTGTATTCGTCCCCTGCTATGTATTCAGTATCTGCAATCCGCCATAACCAGTCAAAATGTCATGTTAAATTACATATTAAACTATTGTTTTATTTTCTAAAGACTTAAGTTCTTTGTCTCAATAAACAATCATGCACAATATGCGAGCGATAAAGCTTTGGGGCAGTTTACTGGTGAGAAGTGGAAAGTTTATTGGAAAATTGATGTCATCACGTTTTTAAAAGGTTCTAGTTTGAAGTTGTCCATATGTGTCAGTTTGAAGAAACGCTTAAAAAATGAAGCAAATCTCTATTTTCGTTAGTATTTTAAATCTCAAATTTAAAATGATATATGAAATGCCGACACTGACTAGACCGCGAGGTATAAATCAAAGTTTTAATATTACTGCCAAAATATCAAAATTGTGATTGAAAATTTTCCAAGATGTCTTTTGTTTTATAAAAAAAAATCACATACTACTAGTATGACATCTTTTACTTTAGAAAAGAATAATGTGGGAACGTTAGAACAATATTAAGTGAGACATCTTGATGACTCTGTTATATATCTTTCTATATAAGGTCCTATATATTTCTAAGAACATGATTGGTTAAGAGCAACCGCGTGGATACTGTGTATATTCCATATAAGGTTAGTAATGGAGTTGTGTCCCTTTATACAAACAACACGGCGGTGATAACAACAGACGATTAAATGGATAATGAACGAGTGAAATTAATTCCATACAACACATTGAAAGCTAACAAGGTGTTATTGTTGGCCTTTTTTATATTTGTTTTAATAGACCTATGAAAGTTGGATCATAATACTAACAGTATTGAAGACTTGATCACTTGTATAGGCCATAAGTCTAAATATCACATGTTTAGATAGTCAGTAAGATAAATTAGTTACATAGTGTTTTACGCTCTCACCCCATATGGAATTTACTGACGCTTTATCTATCGTATTAGGTCACTAGTGCACTATGTAACTAATATCATAAAACACTTATTATGTTTGAATATTACAATGTTAATGTAGATTATTTTAAAGTTCAGTTTCAAATACATTTAGTTTGACAAATCTAACATATTGTTTTAGGGCGGACGAGGATAAATGTCGACTTAACATCAATTCTGATAAGTGAATAAAAAAAGGACAATTTTCGGACAAATTACGACTTATTTTTTCATACAAACAGCATTTGCATCAAGTCGACGACATAAGTGTTTGTTAAGTTGGAAATAAAAACACCACGGACGGAAAATATATCAATTGATTTGTTCCTTAATTTTCGTTTCTGTCCTTCCGTTATGGTCCTCACGAAAAATGTCCCAAAAATGGGTAACTATTGCATCGAAAAGAGAAAATCGAGTACATCTCTATATGTTAGGGCGTGTTTGTCTTGAATATTTTGCCTTGAAAACGTATTTGACACATCTTCTCGCTTCAGATTCTATCATTTTTATATATCAAGGCTACAGGTTGACTTTATAACATCAACCAGTACTAAAAAATGAAATATATGGGTCGAGTGAAATACCTTACTAATGAATCAAAAACACAGAGAAGGTATTTTCGAATAGCAAATTTTTACTAATAGTTCTTGACGACAGACTTTCATGTGGATCTTGAAAATGTATATCTTCGAAAAAACTTCATTTTTTTGTGTGTGAGAATTAGGGTTAATAGTCTTCAACCACTGAACATTTTTAGTCTGCCCTTCCACAAAGTATTCAATTAGAATGTTTTTAAATGTTTATAAATTTTTGAAAATTCCAACTGACAACCGATCAGACATGCTCATTAGCTACTATTCTGCCGATTAAAACACAACTGGAATATAAGGATCGTAATGGTGCTGTGTGGATATTTTTTTGTTTTTTTCAAGAGCTCAAGCGCGTCATCCCTACGATGGCTTCCATTTTTACGATTGTAAAACCGAAATGGCGTAATGGGGATAAAATTTTTTCTAGGTAAAATTTTAAATGGAGATGTTTGTTTCAGAAACAATTAAACAGACACCCGATAATAAAAGAAATGATGATTCTAAATAAGACTTACATATATACCATACATTAAATCGGATGCTGGGTCAAATGGATAAATATCACTTGTTTCTGCTTTTATGTAGTTTCCATTATCCCATCCTCCTTCGAGATTATCCATAACAACAGTAATATAATTGTCTCGGTCCTGTCGAGACATTTCATGCTCAGCACCAACGGCATGTAGCATTTCATGAATAATTGTTCCATGCTGTAAAAGTAACAATATAACACGAAATATCAAAGGAAATAAAACATTATAATATTCATAGTATCTTGTCGATTTGTATTTGTATACTTAAATGCAATCAGTTTTTTTTTAATAACGAAAGTTACCGTTTTACCATTGACAGGCCAGGTAAAACAGACTATACCTCTTCTGACAAGTCCTAACTGGTCTGCTTAAACTCAAGTAATTTGCATATTAAATATACGAAAGCACCTGTTGCTTTAAGTGTTATCTTTTGATCGACGTTTGATCTAGCTGCCAACTTTTTTTCTTTTCTTCTGTAAATGAATTCAATAAGCTGATAATATACATTGGCCTACGTAGATTTTTAAAATACTTTTTTTAATTATGGTTATATTTCGATCAAAATCTATAATTGCAGGGAATCCCCCTAAAAAATGAAGACAGAAAAAACTCAAAAATTGAAGTAATGCTTTTTTTCTGCGTGGAATTCAATAATATCTTAATTCTTTAAAGACCATATTACCCTCTTTTTCTCGAAAACCTATTCATTCTTTGTCTTTTATTTTAATTTTTTAGTATCATTTCAATTATTAAAAAGATTTTCATTTGAATTGAAATTGTAAACTATATGTAGTGCTTTGAAGAGAAAAAATTATAATATTTGAATGTCCCTTTGGCATCTTATGCCTTTCTCTAATATAAGAACAATTATATTTGTTGATGTAAATCATATTATTTGGAATAAGACTAACAATGAAAATAATCGTAATGTTAGTTATCAAAGAAACAAAAAAAAAAAAACAAAAATACCCAATACATACGTCGAAACATTCGCTTCTTTTCAAAGATATTTCTTGGGGAATATCCGAAACTTGTCCAACATACGATGAGCAATCTCTACAAGTAGTAAGAAAACAAATGATTAAAAGTATGGCTGTGAATACAAATCTGTACAGAAAGCTTTAACAGGCATTTCCTAACGAGCTTTAATAGTGTACACCATTAAATATGTACTAGTACTTGAGGTATTACAATTGAATCATGGTTAACTGTGGTGAAAAGGTACAGTGTTCTTGCAGTCCGGTTTGAAATGGGAACGTTTAATATGATGCCTCATGTAGGGCTAGTTTCAACGACGATGTACGAAAAAAAACCCAACCTATTCGCGGATACTTATGATCTAACAGTAAATCAAATGTTTACCAGTAGCAAAAAAGTGTTCGTATTGTATCCCAAATTAATTAAATATCATAAAATTTACAAGTGAGAGGTTTAGCTAAATATAAAACGAGGTTTATTCCACCATTTTTTCTACATCAGAGTTGTTTAGAATTTTTTTTATAGGTTCAATTTCAGAAAATTATTATGATTTGACCACGTTAACAGCGTGGATATAACTATCGAGAATACGAGGCTTTACCGAGTTTCATGAATTCTTAGATCTTATACAAGTAAGAAATGAATAATGAAAAGGCTGGGAATTGTTCAGATTTAGCACATTTATCTTCCTGAAGAGACGAACACATTGTGGTCCTCTTTACAAAATTCTGTGGCTCTTGTTATTCCATGTTAAATCTGGCCGTCTTCATAAATAACACACGAAAAAATGAAATGTTATAACGCATGTACAACTAGTTCAACTAGACCACAGGTTGTTCCCGTACCAGATCAGACTTTCTGTCTTCTGCGTTGCTTGGAGTGAGATTAGAGAAGTCGGGTTTTTGTGATTTATATTGTATATTAACTGTGCGGTATTCTTGATGATTCTTGTTAACATTAGTGATATGATATTAATACTTTTGATACATCGAATGATGTTCCTATATATACTCACTGTCCATTATTAAAAATGACGTAATGAGTATGAGTATTGCTGTCATATGGAATCCACCTTACACATGTTTTTTCATTAAAATCTGCTATTGCATTAACAATTTGTGTTCTTTCGTCAGCAGCTGAAAAAAAATCTTCATAATTTAATATTTTAGGTGGCTTTGCCAGAAGGAGAAAGAATAATGATACAACTGGGCTTAATCTTTATAATTAAGGCTAATATTTCAAAGATTTTTTCTGAATTGATTTAGTAAGTAGTATTTCACTTGTGAAAAAAAGCCCCCCCCCCCCCCCCCCCCCCCAAATATAGATCGGCAAATAAATGAAACTAATAAGGTATTAAAGAATAGTGAATTAGATGAACTAAATACATAACTTCTAATAATATTCATTGATAAAGGTGTCCTAGAGAACTGCGAGGCTTTGTTCTAGTGTCGAATGGTTGAATCATCATACATGATGAAAGTAACATTGATATATCTCAGAATTCTGTGTGTAAAATAATATAAAATTTAAAGAAAACAATTAGAATAAAAGGAATTTAAAGAGTAAGGAAAAAAGAGATAGACAAACAAACAAAACTAATTAGATATAAAAAGTAAAATCACAAAAATTTTGAACTTAGACGAAAATCAATTCGGAAAGTCCATAATCACATGGCAAAATCAAAATAACAAAACACATCAAAAACGAATGAACAAGAACTGTCATATTCCTGACTTAGTACAGGCATTTTCACATGTAGAAAATGGTGGATTAAACCTGGTTTTATAGCACTGATCCTCTCATTATTAAAGAATTATTATAAATTAGATCAGTTAAAAACTTAACTATATAAATTGATAAAGATGTCCTAGAGATTGAACTGTAAGGGTCTGTTCGATTGTCGAATGATAGAATAATTACTTGTTTTTAAGACTATAAGTGTTGGTCGAAGGTTAATCTATGTTGCAAACATGCGCAGTGAAAATCAATTATCAAAAACATCGGCACAAATTCAATTCTATTTGAAACCTTAATTTTACACACACATGCTTCATAGTGACAAATTTGCAAACTATCAGAAGAGTTTACCGACGTTTAAAAACTTATTTGGGAAATACAAACCAAGCGTACCGGAAGGATTAGAATTTACTCAAAAATTAAACTGTACTGATTTCATCTAAATGTTACCTTTGCGTCATCTCTTATGAATGCATTACAAGCCATGCTCTCGTCGAAAATGTTACACAAGGGGTATGACACAATCGATAATTTACATATCATATCATGAATATGAAATTGTAACATCTTAGATACAATCGATACATTTACATTAACAGCCACAAAACATCTCGAACCATAATGTCTAAATCTTGGTTAATAGGTCCTTGGTATTGTGTCTTTTTCGTCGACTTATAGTTTTTATTGTCCCAAAATATCTTCTCCTTGCATTGTCATGATAAAAAAAACTATTTGAAAGGTGTCCCTAGGAGTTTCAAATATTAATCTTTGGCGGGTAAAAGACTTGTTATTGTTCCGAGATGAACATTTCAGGGACTGAATTTTCGGCTCTCCCTTGACACCATTTGCAAGAATGGTCTTGAGGAAACGATGATAGTCCGTCCGAATGGGACGAATAATGGCTGACCCGTGTTAAGAAAGAGCCATATCTCTTGCACGTAAAAGACACCTTTTTAGATTAAACAAAACCCAGGCATGGATGGCGTCACAAGGCAGCACTCGCACCCGCAAAGTGGAAAGGGATTAATATAAGCTGCAAAACTTGTTTCCAAATCCAGTATGAATAAATTTGTTTAAACTGATTCCTTAAATTCGATTCTAATGCAAACAATGTATAGATAATAAATTATCCAACTGATTATCATGTATACACCATGTATTTAAATTATGCAACCATTGATTTCCAGATTTAACGGTGGACACGGTATTTCAATGTTTGAAAGCGAGAATTGTTGACTGAGTTTGGTAAGAGACCAAAAGCTATACAAATTTCATCTTTTTATGATCTAATTCTTTCATTTGGTAACCATAATACATGTATGTATGTATATGATAAAATATAATAAAGTATACCGTTCAAGACTTGAATATTATTTATTTGCAATTGTCTTAGATATAAATCAACTTACTAAACGTTGAATTAATCTCATAAGGAACAATTCCGTCCTGCCACAAATCATAATATGGGTCAAAATTTCTCTTAGATAGGTTCTAAAAAGAAACAATTTATACCAGCATTAAATCTATAAGAACTATGAGGAGAGAAAGCTACTTTGTTATCGGTTCCCTGTAAGACATGTGATAACTTCCTTTACATTCATTACGAGATATAACGGCGAGAAAAAATTCAATCCTGGAATCTTTGATGAGCTTATGCATATCTTAATTATAAAACATAGGGCTATTTATGTATTTGTTATTTTTATCTTTTATTGTTTAGTCCATTTTTGTGACTATCCATTTGACGTGGCACGGTACAGTTGTACTTATATATCCCGTCGTTATGTTGTTGTGTTATGGTATATTTGTTTGTTATCTTATTTGTTTTTGCCAAAGTGTGTTGTTTATATGTCTTTTTGTTTTTCTTTGTTGACATATCTGATTTTTGATCGTCTGGCACAGAGGTGAGAGGTTTAGCTCGCTATAAAACTGGGTTTAATAAAAAATGTCTGTACGACTTTTTGAATATGTCAGTTGTTATCAATTCGTTTGAGCTTTTAATTTTTCCATTTTATTAGGGCTTGTCGCTTAGCATTGTCTTCAGAGTTCGATATTTTTGTAATTTTTCTTTTACCTAATGAATAATTCAACAGATCATTGTCTCGGTCACCGAAAAATCCTACATCCAGGGCGGACTAAGCTGACCTTTAAACAATAATATATACCAGTTCCGCGAAATGGACGCCACACGAAATCTCGAATGATATTAAGATTAAGTTGACCTTAGATTCATTCAACTGTGTTTGATGAATACATGTATACTAGTCAACAAAAGAAACAATACACGGCAATGCATTTTCCATATATAACGAAACTGGATACAATATACCGAGGTAAATTGTTGCCGAATCCCGTCTAACTTTTACAGAGTGTTATTTTCTCACCAAACCCATTGATATAAAGGCAAAAACTCTAAAAAAAAAATATTCTAAAATCGGTTTTTTTAACCCAAAATTCAAAAATCGATATCATAACTTAAAACTTTTAAACTTGAATAACGTCTGCTTAAAATTTTGAATGCCTTTGCAGATCTTTGAATACTCAATTCTCATCTTCGAAATCAAGTGCCGATTCTTGTCATCATTTTCTTCAATAACTCGGTATTTTCTAACTTCTTTTAATCATATGCATTTGCTTTGTAAATAATTTAAACAGTTTTTCGTATTTATTATATTTTACGATAGATCTTAGTTCAAACTTGTGTATCGTTTCTTTAGTTGACCAGTATATATACATTTACAAAATGAAATTGGAAAGGAAGGCGAGGGTTCGATTCTTTTTGACCCATTATGAAACGGTCTCTGGATGTTATAAAATTCGTGAACATCTCTTTGAGGTAGCCTGATACGAAGCCTCAATTCTGTCCTTATCGTTCATATTGTCTTTTCTAGTGACTACCCAAATGTGTTGTCCGTCATCATAAACTAAATATTGTTCTTTTATAATCTTATCACTTGACATTACTTTTATATTTGTTATCAATACTGATGTGTTTAATTGATATTAAAATGTTGTCATAACTCAAACTCTCTATATGAAACTACTCACAGAAGGAGGGACTGGATGGTTATCTAAGTTGTCTGCAATGGCTCTCGTTGTATTCTTGATATGACGTCCAATGGGCTAAAACAGAAAAAAATCTAATGGTCAAAAATATGGTAATGGTAATAAAGGAAAAAAGGAATATTTTGCCTATGCAATGTTCAATGTAAATATTTCGTATATATTGCTTCCGAAGTGGGGAACGCTAAAACCCAAAAAATTGAAATCCTAAGACGTTTAAGTAAATATAAGAAAAAGAATATAAAAACAACCTAGAATTGGGACGATTTACACATTTGACACCAATTCAGCTCTCAGGTGTTAAAAGATATAACTTTTTCGGGTTCGTGCAGGACCAAATGTTTAAATGTTAAAAAAAAACCGTTTATGTGCATCATAACTCAGAGCCTGTACAAAACATATATATTAAGTCATCATAATCATTTTATATTTTTAAATTTTAAATATATAAACAAACTTAAGAACTTACTGATAACACCCCAATATCACAAATGAATCCAACAACATTATTTCAAAAAAGGTACACCAAAAATTAAGAAGGCGTTCAAAAACAATAATTAAAAAAAAGCTTTAAACCATGATAAAAATCCAAAAGACAAAAGAAAAACAACAATCAACAGAATACTACACACACAATTAAACATTTTACAACACGAACCCCCTGCGTAAATCATTTAGGTGCTAACTATTGATAAACATTTCCAGCTTCCAGGTTATCTAATCAAAATATAAAATATGATGAGTAAAACCAGTTGATTATTCTTGATGCAATAACGGATTGATGAATACTTTGTGTCTTATAATGGCTAATACATCAATGAATTCTATCATCTTACCTTTAATCCTCAACAAATGGGAAAATTAAAAATTGAAACTATTTTCTAAATTTTGTTTTAAATTTAAAATGAACATACTTTCACAATATATAGAGACATCATCAAATTATATCATCGTAACCTGAACCGTGAATGAATGTGAAAATTAAAAATTGAAACTATTTTTTAAAGGTTATTTTAAATTTAAAATAAACATACTTTCACAATATATAGACATCATCAAATTATATCATCGCACCCTGAACCGTGAATGAATGTGAAAATTAGAAATTGAAACTATTTATAAAGGTTATTTTAAATTTAAAATGAACATACTTTCACAGTATATAGAGACATCACCAAATTATATCATCGTACCCTGAACCGTAAACAAATGTGAATATTAAAAATGGAAACTATTTTCTAAATTTTGTTTTGAATTTAGAATGAACATACTTTATATAGAGACATCCCCATTTTCTACAATTGAAAATGCCTGTAGCCAGGAATATTGGACTTTGTCATTATGGACTTTCCGATTTGATTTTTCTCTGAGTTCAGTATTTTTGTGATTTTACTTTTTATATCATCGTACCCTGAAGCGTGAGCGAATGTGATAATTAAAATTTGAAACTATTTTCTCAAATATTGTTTTTAAACTAAAATAAACATACTTTTACAATATATAGAGACTTTTATGATACAGTAAAAGGTTGAGAGGACTTTTTTTTTTGCTATTTTTAGCGAAAGATTATCATTACTCCATGGAGGTTTTTCAAAATTTTGAAAATAATAATTTCAAACTATGTATATGAGCATCATAAATCAGAGCCTCTACAATACATATATATCAAGTCATCATCATCAAACATTTTAAAACACTAAAATATTTTAAATATGTAAACAAATCTTAGAACTTACTGATGATACCCCATTATCGCAACTTTATTTTAAAAGAGATACATCAAAAACTAAGAGGGCGTTCAAATACCATAGTCGAATAAAACCCAGAAAGAACCATGATGAAAAAGAAGAAAGGCTAATAACAAGAGTCAATACCATCCTACATACAAAATTGTACAATACGAAACCCCCGTGTAAAGCATTCACAAAAGTTCAACATTTCCAGATACCAGGTTAGTTAATCAAATTGTAAAATATGATCAGTAAAATAAGCTGATTAGGCATGATGCAGTAAGAGAAAAGTGAATACATCCTGTCTATTTATAACTAAGACATCACCAGCATCATCGTACCCTGAACCGTGAACGAATGTGAAATTAAAAATGGAAACTATTTTCTCAAATATTGTTTTTAAACTAAAATGAACATACTTTTACAATATATAGAGACTTTGTTACAGTTAAAGGTTGCCAGGACTTATTTGTAGTGATATATTGTCATTCGTCGAGGGAGGGTTTTCAACATTTTAAATTAATAATTATAAAGAATCTCTATAAGTTTAAACTTACATAGTATTGCCAGTTTTATAATTTGAATTAATTTACACTTGATGATGTCGTGTCTTTTCACATGCTATAGTTGTTGATAAAGGCAGTGTGTTTAGCTGTCTTAATCGTCTCTATTGAACAGTTGCCTAACTTTATCATATCACAGCTCTTATTTTCATATGAATTTTGTTTAGTGTATTTAACAATGTGTAATAGTACATCTTTTATCATGCTCAATTGTTTTAACAATGAGATAAACAAATGATGAAAAAGGGTGAGTGTTAGTATCATTTGGTAATCACACACTGTTACTGATTGTATTTCTTAAAAGAACATGAATCAAAATTTTCAGAAAAGAAAATAATGAAATTGTGGAGTACAATCAAATACAGTATACGGTAACCACGGTCAACGCATAATTTTCCAAATGACAAAATGAAGATTACTTTAACACTGAATACATATATTATCTATGAAGTAAATTGTACCTGGTGTACTTTTCCGTGGTCATCAATACTCATTCCATCCAATAAAAACGCCAAATACGAATTAGGATCAAGATTCTGTAAAAAAAATAAATATAAAAAAAGGCAACAGTAGTATACCGCTGTTAAAAACTCGTAAATCGATGGACACAAAAAACATTAAATATAAGAGGAGAACAACTACACAACATTAAAATGTAACACAATCAATGTGTTCAAGTGTGAATTGATCGTTAAGTATTGTTTTGCGGTGCCGACATGTTCTTATATCCGAGATCCTAGTTTGAGAATGGTTGGACCGTGGTACGTCACGGTCTAAGTCAAAACAAAACATGAAATTTGTCGACCAAGACTTTTGCCGGAAAGTTTATATCTCAAAAATTATGTGAGATCCCAATCAAACGAAAGCCCTTTTTCAATTATTTCTTTGTTTGATTTTTAAAAATAGCTCTTCATAATGATGCCCTGAATGTTTTGGCAATTTTTGTCGATTACAGCTTTATAATTTAATTTTGGATGTAACGCGTCTTCTGATTGGCTGACGTTATTTTGTTATGAGCCCATAGACGTAATTAAGTCATGTGACCGTGACGTCATCAACGTTTTTCATGGTTTTATATTTTAAGTTTCAGCCAACAGTCACATGCTCGCATTTTGCTTAACATGTATGACAATTCCACACTTTAAGATTCAACGTGTATTTAGAATATTTTAGTTTATCAGATTACTGTCCCAAGATAGTACTCCATCATTGTATTTTTTCTCTTTAAAATGCATTTGTATAACTTTGTTTAAGTCTACAATCATTGCACAGAATACTTAACATTGAACAACAAGCCTTCTTGTAAGATGATAAATTCCTTCAGTTTCTATTTTTTGTTACTTTAATTTGTCTCTCCAAAATCGATTTACGATATGTTTAGTTACTCGTGCTAAAATTCATTGATGAATTGTTCACACATTATGGTTAACTTAATGGACTTGTATGCGACAATCATACAAGTGAAAGGTTGAGTTATCTATAAAACCAGGTTTAATCCACACATTTCTACATAATGATATATCTGTACTAGGTCAGGAATATTCTTAATTTTCGTTTGATGTGTTTGAACTTTTAATTTTGCAATTTGTCCAGTTACTTTGAATTTTCCGAATTTAATTTTTTCTTGGAGTTCGGTATGTTTGTTATTCTACTTTTGATAAGGTGCGATGTAAAGTTGTTTGAAAAGAATGACTTAACAACTTATCGAATGTATACGTTTGATGTGATTATAAGGATAGACATGTTTATTAAATCATATTCGTTCTTTACTTTGATATTTTAGATTCTATTCAAAGTTCTTCATTTCGCTTCGTAGAGGCTTAAAACTAAATAGGTTAATTCCATAAGAATATCATTGACATCTTATATTCAAATATTAATTTCATTACTTAAATCATCGTTTTGTTATTAGATTTTATTGAATGAGGTTCTGTTTTTACAGATGAAAAAAAAACCGTTAATATTGGCCACTCATCAACAGACGATCCATTCTATTAACTCTACTGGAAATATGGCAACTCTTTCTAAATAACATGTATATATTATATGTAAAAAATATGACGAATGTATGAAGAACTAATAATCTTTAAATTTCAAAACGATTGATAGAATTCAGTTCAACCTTCTCATTTAGATTAAATGTTTTAAGGATAATTAATAGTTATTTTATTTCTCAGATTAATAGATTAAAAAACATACCTTTAGATTATCAAGTTTGTACCCCTCATCGATACCCTTTTTTTTATCAAGTGTCCGTAGGTTTTTCGTAAGGTGTCTTTTGACTCGAAAGGCATTATAATTGCTGATATAGCTTTCGTCCTTATCCTGTAATTGCCTGTGTTGATTTATCTGAAATAATCATTTTATACAATGCAATGTTATATTTGTTATCAAGGCCACACTTATCAAAGCATAAGTACATGTAAAATTTGAAAAAAGAGCTTTATACACAGAACAAATAGCAAAGTACTATACATTGAACGGGGTTTTCTTCTATTCCTCAAAACATCTATAAGACAATTTTATACTAAGTATACCGGAAATATGTATATGCAATAATTGAAATTAAGACGCGTATGTGTAAAAATAGTTGTGTTACAGAACAAAAACATACACTAATTATTAATTGACGTAAAACAAGATTCCACGGATTTCGATGGTGGAACATTTAATCATAATGCTAGCCTAACGTCTTTTTCGTAATATCAAAATAATGAGATTTCTTATTATTTTTTTCTGAGACAACTTCCCATGAATAACCTATGAACAACGATGTTCGTTTAATTCAGGTCTTATATATAAGATCATAGCATACGTTTTTTTCAGTCACAGTAGCCTTTGAACATTTAATAGTTTTAAAAGAATGCATCAAATTAAAGAGATAACGAAAATGGGATAAATCTATGTATGACGTTAACTCGCTAATATATTTTATAGATAACCCCACTATTTCACGAGACAAACTAGCTTCTAAAGGAGTGTAATATTTGATAAATGTAATGAAATATACCATAAGCTGAAACATTCTCGTATCAGTCACCAATTTTACCTATGAAATACAAATGATGAAGCTAGTTCCTAGTCGGATCCAGGATTATTGAAAGGGCCATAAAGTGACGAAATACCACAGGGTGTAGCTATGCTGTACACATTTTTGAAAACTAATTGCTCAATATGATATCTTTTTCGATCAATGGGGGTACGTATACCCCTTTCTCCCCCTTCAATCCCCAACTGAGCTAGTTTGTCTATGGAGATATTGCGTGAAGCTATTGTCTATTGCAGCTAATCTTTAAACACATATATTATGAAATCTACACTCTTATTCAATTTATAATCTAATTTGGCAAATGCATCAGTTAATTTTAAACATGATCAAGATAGTTTGGATGTTGATCGTTGCAATTATTAGACCATATATTATTATCAAGTTTGAAAATGTTTTACAAACTTACCTTGCGTATTTGTCTTCCGTCATTGTCATTCAGTTCATTAATGGTGTCTGCTACTTCTGCTATATGAAAAAAGAAAGAAAGAAAATGAAGGTTATTCAATTCATACAAACTTCGTTAAAGTTTTTTTGTAAAAACAAATAACTATCAAGCGAAAAAGTAAAACAATTCAAAACGATTACCTGTTCTCCCCAAAAGATTTACTAGATACCCAAAAAGACATAAAAAAAACGATTAAAAATAAAACATATAACAAACACCACTAAACAAAACCTTCCCGCTTCAGGTCAAAGTTTTTGGTCAAGGAATTTTTGATGAAGCTGAAGTCCAATCAACTTTAAACTTAGTACACATGTTCCCCATGATATTATCTTTCTAATTTTAATGCCAATTTAAATGTTTGACCCCAATTTCACGGTCCACTGAACATAGAAAATGATAGTACGAAGTTCAGGTTAAAGTTTTTGGTCAAGGTCGTTTTTGATGAAGTTGAAATCCAATCAACTTGAAACTAAGTACACATATTCCCTATGATATGATCTTTCTAATGTAAATGCCAAATTAAAGTGTTGCTCCAATTTCACGGTCCACTGAACATGGAAAGTAATAGTGCCAGACTGGCATCAGTATACTATGGACCCATTTGTGTTTTTTTACTATTTCAGCATCTAAACGGAAGACGGCTTGCAAAATTCTTAGTAAAATCCGTGATTTGTATTTCATGATGAGATAAAGAAGGGGCAATAAATGACAGAAGTGGGCATAAAAGTAGGCATGCAGCATACCTTTTAAGTTTAAATGATTTAAGTCAGAAAGAAAATAATCATAGGTAATATGTAAAACAATTAAAAAAAAAAACCAACGGCCAGATTTACGAAAAAACAATAAACAGCTAAAAACTGTAGCAGGCAGCAATAATTGAAAACCGCTTCAAACTACAGGCTCCTTATATTGAAGATTCCGTCTAAAATGATTTGCAGTAGGAAAGAAAATGAAAATGAAATAGTAATCTATTTAATATACATAGCTTGGTGATCGCTTACCTTTCTTTAAATGAGCAGCTCCAGCCAAAACCACAAAATGAACCAGAAGAATAGCGTGACTGAAATACATTTCTAGTCAATTTAGTTGTGTCATCGACAAACAAAATATCTGTAACTTTAAACTGGACTTTAAACCTTTAAATACTTGAGTCCCAATGAATGTTGCTCAACATGCAACCTGTTTTAATTGGTCCCTATGATTAAATTTTGAACGATTGGGTATTATTGGTTAAGAACTATTTACAAAAAAATAGAATAAGGAGGATCTCTGATGAATGACTTTATTTTGTTCGATTTGACATTTAAGTAATAATAGTCATGCATACTCTTCGCGATTTTTATAATGTTGAAACGAGGGGTATCAAAAGAATTGTACAGAGTTGGTTCAGATATTTCAATATTCTTTGTGGTACGTTTATATGATGCGATTGTAACTTTTTACCAAGTTGAACGAAACATGGAACATGACAAAAATGGGAGAATTAAATAGAAACTTCAGTAAACGCACGACTGACTGACGTAAATATACCAAACTAATATATCTAGTATCTTTGATGATTTTTCATATATAATGTATTGATGCCACTGCCTACAAAACACATAAATGGTCGGGGGGGGGGGGGGGGACAAGATTTCGTCTTTGATTTTTGTTCTCTACAAATTGGGACCTTACTGTGGACAGTGTATCAATAGCACTTTTTTTTTATACACTTCAAAAATTAATTTCGTTATACTTTATGCATAAAATTGTAAGTCGGTTGGGGGGGGGGGGGGGGGACATTCCATGTAATGATAAGTTTTAAACTACATGTTGATTTTTTTTTTTGGAAACAAGCGATTCTTGTTATTTGCGAGTTTTTTTTTGTCACTGTTAAACAATTCGGCATGTTTATCCACACCCCCAAAGAATATACTGGTATATATTTGGAAAAAACTATCAAATACTTAAAATGGCTGAACGTTATGTTTCTGAAAATTCATGTACTGATCAACTTTATATTACCAGACATAGGACATACGTGCAATAAATTCAATATATTGATTTATCTATTGCAAACAAGTAAATATTCAGTTGTTTTTTGCCAGAATTTAAGGAATTTGAAGTAATATTATAAAATCAGAAATACAAACAACAAGCTTCAAGGACAACCGTTTGATAGCAGCATTTTTGTTTCTTTTGATACTTATTTTTAGTTCAAAACAGGCCAGGTAATTCATGCTTAAAATTGTCTGCCCACCCCAGCCCACACCAAGAAAAATCGAATGTTCATCCCTCACAATTATACTTTTATTTTGAAATATTTACAGGGAAACATTTCTATGTCTTCGATTTGTGGCAACTAATGTAAATGTTTCAGACCGTCTGAGTATTTGGACCGTACGCGTACGGTCTGGACCGTATGCGTACTTTTTCAAAATACTCATACGGTCGGACCGTACGCGTACGCTTGGACTAATATTATCAAGTTGGTCAAGTTTATTAGATACAAATGCATATATCAGATCCATAACTTAACTTTAAAATTAATATAAAAAAAGTGCAATTACAATTGAAACAAAAACTTTATATTTCAACTTTTTTTACTTCACGCTAATCTCTTGTATCAAGCATGTCGATTAGTTATACATTAACTGTAAAATGAACACTTAAATTAAAGATATCGGAAGTAAACATTATGTAGGAGATCAATTGTTATCAATTGTTTAGAATATTTAGCATCTTTACCAAAAAAAGCAAATGCAAAAAAAAGAAAAAGAAAAAGGCATGAATTGCATACATGAAAATGTGAAAAATATTACGTTACTTGAATTGTGTCACCAAGAGTACCAAAATAGGATTCAGATATACAATTAAACAAATACTTAATTTCAAGTGTTTGTTTGTTCATTGTATCTATGTAATTGTAATAAATTATCAATAACAATTTGTAAAACTAAAAATAAAAATTGTTTCAATTTAACCCATATTATCAAATAACATGTATGGTCAGCTCGTACTGGACCGTATGCGTATACTTATACGAACCGTACGCGTATGGTCGGACCGTTGGAACATAAACACATACTATTGGGAATTCTTTCAAGTCTCATTGTATTCTAAGCTAAGGTGTTATATTAACAATCACATAATACTTCGTTAATATTGTTATGTATATCTCTTGTGCTTAATTATTACGAAAGTCAAAGTTATCATTTTCAATTACGCAATTTGTATGATTAAATATAACTACTCTGCCAACAAAAACATTTCTGCTGGATTAGGAGATATTAAAGTACAGATTATGATAAGTACATATATATATGATAATATCATTAGTTCATAATAAACCAAAATGTCAATCATATCAATTGTATACATATGTTAAAACCTTTTATATTTCTATTGCTAAAACTGTGTGACTATCGAGAATATCGGAATTAATATTCCATGGATAAATCCTAATACGTATAAATATGTAAATGAAATAAACGCTTTGTAAATTTCGTGCTTTCGAACAGCTTTTATAGATATAACTTTCACATGGGAATATAACAGGACAACATTAATTCGTGGGACCAGACTAGAACTCAAAATCACTACACTTTGATGGCATTGATAACACAAGCGATAGATTTTCTAATTAGCTGGCTTTCTCAAAGTAGATGAATTGTATAATGCTATCTTCAAACATTAAAGTTTCATCCATTCACAATAGCGTTATGTATCTATTATGATAATGTTATAAAACAAATCTGTTTAAGATTTACCAGTTTCTTTTTTTTGGGGGGGGGGGGGGGGGGGGGAGGGTGGAAAGGATGAACAGGGTGAAATAACATGTGTTAATATCTTTGCTCTTTTCGTTTTGATAAACGTGTAGGTGTGTTATATATCGGTCAATATTAACCCACACTTATCATTTATTTACTTATTCTTTTATCTTACTTACATACATAAAGGCAACAGTAGTATACCGCTGTTCAAACTCATAAATCCATGGACAAAAAACAAAATCGGGGTAACAAACTAAAACTGAGGGAAACGCATAAATATAAGAGGAGAACAACGACACAACACTACAATGTAACTAACACACACAGAAACGGACCAAGCATCAGACAAAATCCCACAAGAATAACAAATATAACTATAACATCAAAACCAAATACATGAATTTGGGATAGACAAGTACCGTGACACGTCTTATCGCAATGTCAATATACACTCAAAAATAAGAGAAAACAAACGACGCAACGTTAAATTGTAACACACACAGAAACATACAATACATACAATCTAAGCCTCTTTCATCTGAGTATCAATAGTATTAAAACATTTGATTTTTTACACTGTATACAGTTATATCGGAATACAAACTAAAAGACAAATTGAAAGATATGATATTGCTTTGTTTAATCAAAAGAATTGCCAACGTAGATATAAATATCTTGTCTTAAGGAGGGACAACTCCTACTTTGTAAAACTTCACTCTGATCCAAACACACGTAGTTGAAGTTAAAACTGACATCATCAAGAAGCTTGATTACTTTATTGACAACACATTTGTTACGTTTAGAGAACGTGTTTTTAAACGAACTATCTGCATTCCCATGGGAACCGACTAAGCCCCTCTTCTTTTTCTTCTTTCCGACTTGTTATGTTTTTCTTACGAGGCTGACATCATATAGGAACTTTGTGAGAAGAAAGAAAAAAGAAGTTAGCAGTTTTCCTCAACTTTACTTTCAGCTTTATAGATGATCTCTCAATAAATAATTCAGAATTTGGTGATAATTTTGAACACATCTATCCCATTGAACGAGAGATAAGGAATACACCAGATACAGTTACGTCTGCCTCATACCTTGCCTTGTGAATTTTCAATATCTATGTAGCAACATTCCAGCCTGCATACGGAGTTATATCTCCCAATTGAAACGTTATTTAAGGGTTTGTATTCCGTATCATGATTTCCTTAAGCTTGATGGAGGATTGCTGCTCACAAGGATGCTGATAAACTAAGTATTCCAAATGGTGCAACTGAAATCATCCCTGCGTAAATTTTACGGACGATATCACGGTTATTTGATCGTTATGGAATATCTATTAAAAAGATGATAGCAAATATGTTCCTATGTCGTATAAACTACAATCCTTTTCACTTTTCACGAACGTGACCTACCAAATACGACTTAGAATCGGGTTTGTTATAACATGAGTAAAACGACGGATGCCACATGTGGATCAGGATCTTCCTACACTTCCAGAGCGTCTGATATCACCCCGATTTTTTATGGGGTTCGTGTTGCTTAGTCTTTATTTTTTCTATGTTGTGTTTTGTGTACTATTATATGTTTTTTTATGATGTATGAGTTTGAATGTCCCTCTGGTATCTTTTGTCCATCTTTCATAATCAATGAAAATATTATTATATCAAAACCATGGTAAAAGTACTATATTTTGAATTTCAATGCTAACAATACCGCTTTCATTTTTTTCTCAAAACTGTTTATTGAAGATGTTCAATAAAGAATTAAAGATTTTCTCTTCTAATATATTAAATAGATGAAAAGGGGATTCTGACAACCGTCTTCTTCTTTACAAAAAAAAAAAAAGAAGAGACAAGGATATCTTTAACAATAGAAACAGACTATACCATACGTAAAGCTCTCAAATTCAGGGAAATTAGGAATAGAGTAGACACTAGTCTAAATCATGTTATAATAGTTCTCTAATGATCCAATTATAATATGTTTCATCAACTTCACTATGAGTGAAGAATCGTGATAAGTTTCCAGTAACACAAATTTGTATATAAATTATAAAGTGGTACATTTTCGAATAAGACAACAATCTTACAAACGACCTAAGCAGTTATATGTCACATTATGGCGAGATTTATAATAAAACAATGAAC
Organism: Mytilus galloprovincialis; assembly: GCA_037788925.1. NCBI lineage: Eukaryota > Metazoa > Mollusca > Bivalvia > Mytilida > Mytilidae > Mytilus > Mytilus galloprovincialis. The sequence continues at coordinate 21,413,050 of CM075332.1, forward strand.
AAAAACACAGTACAACATACAGTTATCACCGACAAATTCTAAATTACAGGATCCGGATATTGTAGATTATTTAAACAAGTGTCCCTGTATCGTTTTATGTCTGTTTTAACGTATAGTGTATCACATGTCATTCTTATCACTCGGACCCCCAAGGGTGACTGGGGTAAAGAAATATGGTCACTTGGTCTTCTCCCGACCGGCAGTAAAACGCTTGCCAAAGTGGGGCGTCCGTTTGGCTGTGCGGGATGTATCAAGTTAGTCACGTCCGGTCAGAAGGGGGACGTTTAATCCGATGCCTCGTGTAAAGAGAGTGCCACACTCTTTGCACGTTAAGAACCCTTGCAACAACTCTTTTGAGGGGTCCGTAGGTGGCCTGTTGCAAGGCAAAATGTCTGTCCCTATCCAAGGTACCCTCATTTTCCAGTGGCAGTCCAAATTTCCCCGACCATCATCCCAGATGGCCTCTATTGTATCAACCTACCTATTGTATTTATTGTGAACTTGTTCTCGTCCTGAATATGCATGAAATATTTGCCACTGGACGTTAAGCAACCAACAATCAATCAATCTTATCACTCGGTACCATGTTTATTGTATTGTATATACATTGTATGACTTCAAAACAAATTTAGGCGTATTCTCGAATATGTGTATCTGAAAAAAACTCTTCATAGATACCAGAATTGTTGTACGTCTTCAAAAAGTTCATACTCCAATCAAAAAGATTAAAGATGAAAATAAAGTACGAATTTGAAGAGCATTTAAAACAAAAATTCCCGAAGGTTTTGCAACTTATAGCTAAGATAATTTATTCGTTGGGTAGAAATCTTCAGTATTTCGAACATTAAAAATTTTGAAAAGAACCAATTTATTATAACGACCATATAAATGATAATTCGTGTCAACACAGAAGTGCTGACTACTATGATTGTGATACTCTCAGGATGACAAAATCAACCAGTAGTTGCATGTAATCCAGTGGTAGTAAATAAATTTATTAAAGATACCAGGATTTAAATTTGGTACACCAGAAGCGAATTTCGTCTACAAAAGATTCAGGAGTGACGCCGATTTTTTTTTTTAAAAGGCTAAATAAAGTACGAACAGCATTAAACAACCAAAGTTCCTTTAAGTTTTGCCAAACATAGCTTACATATGGTAATCTATTTCTTTGGTATAAATCTTCAGTATTTCGAACAATTGATTCATAAATTTGACCATTTTTAATGATAATTCGTGTTTTAACACAGACGTGTTGACTACTAGGCTGGTGATACTATCGGGGTGACAACCTCTATCAGTTGCATCAATTCAATGGTTGTTAATAATCTCATCATATATAACAGGATTGAAATTTGTTACGCGTTCCGTCTACAAAGCCTTATCAGTGACGCTAAAGTTAAAAAGATTAAAAACAGTACGAAAGTGAAGAGCATTGAGAACACAAAATTTCTGAATGTTTTGACAAATACAGCTGATGAAATCTATTCCTGGGGTTGAACAGTCTTAGTTATTAAAAAAAAATACCACATACATTAAAATGGAGGAGAGGGATATCAGCAATTTGATCACATGTCATTGGAATGTATGATAAATGCAGGTTTTCTAGTTTCATTTAATGGCATCTTAAATCTTTCTATTGGAATACCACAGATTCGGTGTGGTTCTTCTTATATATATTAACATGTAAATTTTATGTTTAAATTACATATCAGATAATATGATACGGTCCCATCAAGAGAGTGATAAAGATTTCAATTTAATAGAAAAGTAAAATTCTGTAGCATTGAAAACATCTCTTTGGTTTTGTTAAATCATATATTTTTCTTCTTTTAGTGGCATTATTTTAACCCTGTCCTGTATTAATCTCTTATTTATACTATTATGTTGGTTCAGAGGCGACAATTGTAAAGGAATAAAATATTTCTATCTAAAAATACATATCAACTACTAGTATTGTATTTGCATCGAAGTAATGTTGTAGTTAGCACGTTGTTAGTAGTATTATACCAGGGTCACATATGACTTTATTATTAGTTTTATTGACAGTGAACTATCTTTTATTAACTGCGAGTACCCTTTGATCTGTCCATTGTGTTTCTTGTGTTTTTTTTTTTTTAGTGTCTTGTATGTAAAATCCTATTCAACTGATGCTTATAGTTTGTTCTAATGATGAACTGTTATATCACTGTCAAATGTTGGGGTTAGGATGGGGCTAGGCGCCAGCAAACATATTTAACTTCGTCTTATTCTGTATGTGCCTATCCCAAATTATATTTAGAGCCTGTAATCCAGTGGTGGTCGTTTGTTGCTATAAATCATATTTATTTTCCGTTTATGGTCTTGTAGGCCACTACCTCTTTTTCATTTCAAATGATCTACATTCGTCATTTCGGGGCCTTTAAAAGCTTACAACTAGTATGTAGTATGAGTTTACTTATTGTTGAGGTTTGCATGGTGATCTCTAGTTATTAAACAGTACTTTATTTGGTCTCAGTTTTAAAAATTATTTTTTTATTAGCATATCCAACGAATGCTCTCTTTCTATTTGCAGTATGATTTTGAGAAAAAAAGTATCCTAAAAAAATACCTACTTTTTTTTTCTATTTCAATTTATATCTTTTAAAGTCATCACATGCATAAATCGACCCAAAATTTATTAGGTAATGTAATGACTTTAATATAACATGCCCAACTGTGAATGTACTGTTGAAGGTGGGTTATAAATTTTTAATGAAAACATTACCTAAAAATTGTTGCTGCACTTCGTACCGAGTAGTGCATACACGCAAATTATTAGAAATGTTTGTAAAATAAGAAATTCTCGTGTGAAGGGAACGATGAACGCAAACTGTCTACTAATTATATATATAAGACTATAGTGCATACAAACAGACATGCAAACGTTAAATTCTCAGCGCGCTTGTTTCTTCTTATACTTTTACTTTAAATTTTGACACGAAATCTGGTTAATTTCCTGAATAAAATTAGAGTAATGACGTCTTTCGTTAAAATTACTGTTAAGTCTTAAGTTTATCATTTGAAAGGAAACTGTCATTTATATATAAGTATAAGTTTATGTTAAGATAATGTTTATGTGTTATGTAAATATTATTAATGCTCAGCGTATCTAAAATTATATAAAAAAAAATATCAAATAAGATATCTTTAATGTTATATAAGAAATTTTTAATGTAATATAAGTACTGACCGACTTTAGAAACGCAACACAAGATTATTCTTTGTAATTCCCATTTTCAAATATTCAATTTCTTGTAAACAAACTTATGAACAGAAAAATCTTTCATTACTTCAATGTTAAAAAAAAAATCAAGTTGAATTGATTACGTCATCGATGCCACTGCTGGTGGACGTTTCGTCCCCGAGGGTCAAAGCAGTCCATTCCATTATTTAAAATATCCATTTCATTATTCAAAATTGACTATTTCTCAATGTTCACGCGTATTTCGATATTTAAGTCCTTCGTTACTCCTGTAATATCCGTTGCGGAACATATTGACTATATATCTTTTGTTCCTCTCTTGATAAGCTTCCGATTGAGGTATAATATATATCTGTAATTAGGGACTGAAGAGTCATAGCAGTCCATTCCATTATTCAAAATATCCATTTCATTATTCAAAATTGACTATTTCTCAATGTTCACGCGTATTTCGATATTTAAGTCCTACGTTACTCCTGTAATATTCCTTGCGGAACATATTGACTATATACCTTTTGTTCCTCTCTTGATAAGCTTTAGAATGAGGTGTAAATTACAGATATATAGTATACTTCAATCGAAAGCTTATCAAGAGAGGAACAAAAGGTATATAGTCAATATGTTCCGTAACGCATATTAGAGGAGAAACGAAGGACTAAAATATCGAATTACGCGTGCAAATTAAGAAATAGCCAATTTTGAATAATGAAATGGATATTTTGAATAATGAACTGCTTTGATCCTTCAGTCCCTAATTATAGATATATAATATGCCTCAATTGACAGCTTATCAAGAGAGGAACAAAAGGTATATAGTCAGTTTGTTCTGCAACAGATATTACAGGAGTAACGAAGGACTTAAATATCGAAATACGCGTGAACATTGAGAAATAGCCAATTTTGAATAATGAATTGGATATTTTGAAGTATTTTTAAGATGCTTGCGTAGCAATTTGAATAGAGAGAACATAATTTTATTAATAAAACATCTTCATTCCATATATTTATTGCCAACCTACTTTACTCAGTCCTAAAACAAGAGCTTACTTTGGAAGTATATTTATATTCGGTTATAGCTATATTAGCAGGGTTGATTTGTTTTCTTCCGTATAACCTCAATTTACTCATTTTTCTTTGTAATATATATACTAGTAGTAACAAGGATATGGTTTCTGGGGGCCTTTAGTTTGTTGTTCAGTGTAAGCCAATGCTCCTTAATAGTTATCCCACGATGACGCGGTGTGTCAGTGTAAGATCACCCCGGGCCTACTTCGATTCGTCCAACTCGGGTTAGTAGAGTCTATCGAGTTTACTCGACTGACAACCGAACCCCCCGAGTTTGACCTTTTGAACCTACCCGAGTTAACTCGACATCAACCCTGGGTCGGGTCAGGTTTAGTCGAGTTTCAAGATGGCGTCAAGTAGTTGCAACAAATAAAAGTGATACAAATAAACTGGTATTTGACAAAATACAGCCGAAGAATAAAGCTGACAAGGGGAATTTATTATTGCCTGTATTTCGGAATCAGCCAATATTGTTCATGTGTATATTTGGTCCTCAAATCTTTTCAACTTCGTACTTTATTTAACCTTTTATAACATTTTTAATTCGAGCGTCACTGATGAGTCTTTTGTAGACGATACGCGCGTCTGGTGTAAATGTTGAATTTTATTCCTGGTATCTATGATGAGTTTATTATCAGCTGTCGGTGGTGGTTGGAAATAAAATAGAAATTAATTGTTTTCTTTGAACGATTTTTCAAAGTTTCATTTTTTTTTTAACTCACTAACAAACTATTTTTCAAAAGCAAACAGGATCAGGACTTCTTTGTGAAACACTTTGTAATATTTATTTTTTTATTTCAATGCTCAGCAAAAAACAATTTTTTTCACCTCCATTATACATGTTATAATAGTCAACTCGATGGAAGAGTTTGACTTCGATTCGGAACGGTTGTGCACATGCGCATTAGCACTGACCTTTCAACTAGAGTTAACCCGAGTTGGACGAATCGAAGTAGGCCCCGATGGCCAGAGGCCAGAGGGTGATCTAACACTGACACACCAAGACCGAGTGGGATAACTATTTTACATCCCAGCTGTTTTAGATTAGACGAAAAACCATTTACAATTCATAAAATCTAGTTTAGAACGCCACACAACCATTGTTATATACTTTATATATAACTATATGATTTATACCCTTTTTGATCCCCGAACACGATGAGTAGATATCAAACAATGTCAACTCGCCCCACTGGCCAATCGGCCCAACCTATATCGCCACTTTATGAAAAAAATCGCCCCACTCTTGTTAACCGACTCGCCCCACTTTTGAAAAAGTTTAAAATCAAACTGAACAATCACTGACAACTCACTTGTTAACGAAAAGGGTTTAAACCCCACTGAATAAAGGTCTGCCAACTCGCCCCACTTATAAAAATATCTTGCTTCCTTTAAGTATGTTAAATCACAGGAGTTTGAAATCCTATCAATAAGGGGGTAAAAATATACCAAAGTCGACTATCACAGTAGAGCTTCTCTCGAGAAGCGACAGGAATGCAACGCATTTTACTACTTTTTTTTAAAAGGGACGTTTTGGGTCGGAATAAACGCTATCCGTCAATTACAAAACATATTTTTACTTCAATTTACCATTTAAACTTCTTTTCAGGTCACCAATTATTCATTTACAGCTTATTTTGTCGTCCAGACAGGACTCCAGATTTTCTGTAACTCCATGACGGGAAGTCCTAATAGAATGAGGATCGCACTGAATATATGCAAATTAAGTATTCTTATGATTTAAACAAACAGTCGAAATAAATTATACAGATTTATTAGGCACTTGCTAGTAATTTATCCTAATTTATTATGATGGTAAACTATTTAAAAACCCGGTCCTTTTATTAATTTAGATTGTTCTATATTAGCCAAGGGAAATAACTCATCTGAATAAAAGGTTTAAAAAACGCGGGAATTTAGACTACTCTTTATCAACACGGTAATGAAGGGATCATTTATATGTTGAAAGTATTTGTAGAAATGGGGGATATGAATTAAAATGTTATTACAGGGAAAACATAGATATCTTTAAAATACAAATAAACATGCACAGAAATTAAGTATTGAAAAAAATATGAAAAAGATTTCAGTAACCTTTGATTTATGCTTCTAGAAAAACTATATAATATCAATAGATGATGCAATGATAATCAATCGTTTTGCTTATTTCATTGGTTCATAAAGTCTAATAAAATATATCTGTTAACTCTTAAAAGAAGATTTCAAGGTTTTATATGCTTTCTTACTCTTATGCCAAAAGAGATATGATGAATCACATATGTATTTTCACCATACATAAAATTGAGAATGGAAATGGGGAATTTGCTTTTTATGGATAAATTTAGAATTCAGAAAAAAAAACGTGGGAAAATTACTTAAGTTATTCGTTTCAATCTTATAGAAAAAGAATATAAAATTGAGAATATAAATGGGGAATATGTTAAAGAGCAGACATCAGCCGAAGTCCACCAATGTGTCTTCAAAATCCCATACCCAGAGGTTGTCCTCAGCTGGCTCCTAAATAAAAGTGTGTACTAGTTCAGTGAAAATGGACGTCACTCTAAACTCCAACATATAAATCAGTGGCGGATCCAGAAATTTTCATAAGAGGGTGCCCACTGACAGAATAAGAGGGGTCCGCTCCAGTCATGCTTCAGTGATTTTCTGTATAAAGAACCAAATTTCTCTCACAAAATTGGAGGCCCGTTCCCCTGGGCCCCCCATATCTGTCTCTGTAAATGAACTTCAATAAAAAAAATCAAGACAAAGCCCAGAGGTTCCGAAATTTAAGGACGGGCGCAAAAATTTGGTGGGATTAAACATGTGAGATCTTAACCCTCCCACTATATACCGGTAACTCTAGCCTATGTAGAATAAAGAAACGCATACGATTGAAAAAAGACGTTGATCCTCAACTGTATCAGCTTTTTTTATATAAAAAAAATAAATATATATATATATATATATCAGCTGTACAATATAAACAGTACTCTAAGATCTTGCAATACGATTTTTTTTAATAACTGGCATATTTAATTCCTAATCTAATGGGTGTGCACTGATTCTTGAATACGTATGAAGTGTCTCTCTTAAAATCAATGATATCTAAATATTGTTTTTTTTTAAAGCAATCTTTAAATGATAAATACAGTTGTCAGTGTTCATCGATCTGATGAGTTCACCCTTTTCAACTAATGTTTGCACCCCCCCTTCTCCCCCCAATGATCCAAGTCAGTTTAGCTGCATGCATGGTAGTTTAGTGGTTGTCTGTCATATTTGTTTTTCGTCAATAGTTTTGATGTAATTCATCAGTCCTACCTCTCCCCCAATCAATATAAAATAGGCATGTACGTTGTTCTAAATTTTGAAATGAGCTCAGGATATAAAACCAGTACAAACATATTGATTGTCAAATCTCAGACTATGTCTGATAGATCTTTATTGGAACTGGTGTGTGCTGTCTCCATATTTCGTGGATTCACATTCCCAAACATGATATTCATAAAATTGCACGGGCGGTGGCTTGGTAGAAGCTTGAATTGCTTATCTTGTTGGATCACATAGTTCGTCCCATTTCTCATCTTATTTTTAGGACCTTGGTTTGTACTTGTCTCTCTGGTTTTTCATTTTGACTGACGCTAATTAATTCGCTAATTCCGCGACTAAATTCATTAAAATAAAACTCATATGATAGATACAAGGGGTAGAAAATGTTGCGACCGAAAAGGGCGGGTAGTGTTGTACTGTTATACCACTGTCCCAGGTTAGGGGGAGGGTTGGGATCCCTCTAGCATGTTTAACCCCGCCACATTATTTATGTATGTGCCTGTCCCAAGTCAGGAGCCTGTAATTCAGTGGTTGTCGTTTGTTTATGTGTTATATATTTGTTTTTCGTTCATTTTTTTACATAAATAAGGCCGTTAGTTTTCCCGTTTGAATTGTTTTACATTGTCTTATCGGGGCCTTTTATAGCTGACTATGCGGTATGGGCTTTGCTCATTGTTGAAGGCCGTACGGTGACCTATAGTTGTTAATGTCTGTGTCATTTTGGTCTTTTGTGGATAGTTGTCTCATTGGCAATCATACCACATCTTCTTTTTTATATTATCCAACTCTGATATATATTTTTATTTATGTAGTTCATAGCAGTGAAACCTCACTCCCCTGATATTCCAAAGGAGGAAACTGAAGATCTATAGTGATAGATCAAGACAAAAAAAAAAAAAAAAACAACAGCGAACTAGAACTAGAACAGCACAGAATGACAATTGACATGCAGTGGCGGATCCAGCCGGGGGTATTGGATCCCTCTTGTTTTGGCCAATCAATGCATTTGAATGGGGACATGTAGTTGGAACTCCCCCTTTTATGAATGGTTTGATTCACCCCTGACACGTAAACGCCCAAATTAAAAGAGGAATAAAATACCAAGTCCCGTGAAACGAAAGAGGGACGACGGATAAGGACTGAGCAGTTGTAATAAGTATTGTAACAACTCCAATATACTGAGACAAATATCCCGCTTGAGAAGAATACTTGAAATAAAGACGGACAACCACAAATATTATAGGGAACGGAGTTGGATCTTTTTAGAGAAAATTTTCCCATACACCAAATTTCCTATAGCTTCAAATTTTATGTGTCAGTTTATTTACGAATAAAAACATTTAAAAGGGTTCAGATTGTGTACAATTTAAGACACGAAACTAATGCATTCATAAGTTTGATAATTGCGTTCAGCTTCTAAAAATTACACTTTATAAACCGATATCGTTCATTTGTATATGTTCCAGACTATAGTCATGTATTTCTCTGGCTATCGATGACTTCTTTACACTAAATCCATGGGATGCTGGATGTGTACGGATTGATAGTTTAGTCTTAGTTCCATGATTTTTTATTAGTTGTTAGTGGCTTTGAACTAGCTGTCAGATAACTGCGAGTACTCTCAGATCGGTTCATTGTGTCTTTTTGTGTCGGGATGTATAAGTACCGGGCCACGTCCACTTGTATATTTGTCCATCTGATGAGTTAAGCCATTTTCAATTGATTTTTATAGTTCGTTCTTATGTTGTACTGTTATACCACTGTCCCAGGTTAGGGGGAGGGTTGGGATCCCTCTAACATGTTTAACCCCGCCACATTATTTATGTATGTGCCTGTCCCAAGTCAGGAGCCTGTAATTCAGTGGTTGTCGTTTGTTTATGTGTTACATATTTGTTTTTCGTTCTTTTTTTTACATAAATAAGGCCGTTAGTTTTCTCGTTTGAATTGTTTTACATGGTCTTATCGGAGCCTTTTATAGCTGACTATGCGGTATGGGCTTTGGTCATTGTTGAAGGCCGTATGGTGACCTATAGTTGTTAATGTCTGTCATTTTGGTCTTTTGTGGATAGTTGTCTCATTAGCAATGTGGATAGTTGTCTCATTGGCAATAATACCACATCTTCTTTTTTATATATGAGTATTTGGACCGTACTCGTACGGTCCCGATCGTATACGTATACTCGTACGGTCCGACCATACGCGTACGGTCGGACTGTATGCGTATATGCGTATGGTCCAGTACGAACTGATCTTACATGTTATTGGATCATCTGGGTTAATTTAAACAAACATTTATCACAATCTCTATTTTTAGTTTTACAAATCAAATTGTTATTATTACAATTAGGTGGATAAAATAAACGAACGAACAATTGAAATGAAATATTTGTTAAATTGTATATCTGAATCCAATGTGTATATATGTCTCTGCTGAATCGTATTTTGGTACTCTCGCCCAAGGTGACACAAGTAACGTAATATTTTTTTACACTTACATGTTTGCAGTTCATGCATATTACTTTGCATTTGCATTTTTTTTTTTTGTGGAAAGTTGCAAAATATTCTTAAGCAATTGTCCTCCCACACCAGTCGATATCTTCAATTTCATTTATTTCAATTATAATTGAACTTCGATCTAATGAGACGTAGTGCAGTGTTTATGATGATGAACTTTTCATTTCATTGTTAACTATACATAAATTTACTTCAAATTTCTTTGTCAATGGAAACCAAACTGGTCGGATTAAGTGTGTGTGTATGTATGTTTAAATTATTTTTTTTCATCAATGATACTTTTTGTGAGGGCTGGGGACATACCTCTTTTAGTAGAATATCTTTTATTACATAGAATTTTCTGAATCTTCTCTGCTGTTCAGTAGGTTTCTCACTCCGTTTCAAAAAAAAAAAAAAAAAAAAAAAGCTGCGCCATGGACGCATGATACGTCTGTCGCATTTTCAAATATGAGAGTGTTGACCCTAAGACATTTAGGTTTAATAACTTGTGAGAATTGGATATCACTTGATATCAACTCTAGCTCGTTATTTAATTCAATGAGTAATAACAACTAGGCGAAGGCTTGTTAATTATTATATTGAAATTAAATAACTCGAGTTGATATCAAGCGATATCCATTATCACTCGTTATGAAATCTATAAATAATTTCTCAATGTCATATAAAAAAATATATGAAAAACTAAAGGGAGGTTACCTTAATCTATATAAACCAGTCACCGTAGTTTCATGAAAACTCCTCAAAGCACTTTAAGAAATATTTTAAAATCACCCCTTTTTAGTTCACCTGGACCAAAAGGGTCAAGTGAACTTTTCTCACTTGGCGTCCGTCGTCGTCTTCCATTAAATTTTACAAACATCTGCTTCTCTGAAACTACTTAACCAAGTTCATTATAGAAAGAAATAACTGTATTTAAACATGTAAAGTGAGATCCACAAACACTTCACCATCACCGAAGCAGAGACTATTTTTTTCTTTAATGTTGAAGAGTGTCCTTTGTTTTATATGCACTGCAGCACATAGACCAAGTTGAGCGACACAGGATATTTAGAGCTTCTAGTTTGTTTAATAAAACCCCAGAACTTGAGGTTACAGCTTTTTGGGGTTATTATCCGACATGCTGACGACGGACGGACGGACAATAGTATACCATAATCCGTCCCGTATAAAAACTCCAGGGTTCACCACGAAAAATATTATTAACTGAGACAACAAAAGTACCATGAAATGAAGTTGAAATGACTCCCCTTCACTATGTTCTAAAGACCATTTTTAATAAAGGACCCAATAATTTGAATTTAATACTAGAAAGGTTTTGATAGAACGCTTGCCGAACAAAAATGTGCATTCTATAATTTCATTTAAAAAAAGGTTTATTTTTTATCAACGTGAGGTTTTGGTGATTTATTGACAATATGGGACATTTTCATTCATTTAATTACGGTTATAAACTAAAAAAAGTCATTTTTAAAGTCAAGAATACCTTGTTTCTATATAATGACAGGCACAAATGATTGGTTGTGCTTGCATATTAACAATTTTAAATATCTTTTGAAAGCTTGCTTTGACTTTATCTCTTAAATCTGTAATTGCGAAATAAAGATGGGCCCGTCTAGAAACCTTCAATACTTTTTAACAAGAATGCACACGCTGAAATGTCTTGCCTTCTTTACTAATAATTGATATCATGTTGATAGTCCTAAATATAAAGCTTTATACAACTGTCACATAAACTTAACATTAACCAAGAAAACTAAACATTGACCAATGAACCATGAAAATGAGGTCAAGGTCAGATGAACCAACGCCAGACAGGCATGTACAGCTAACAATTCTTCCATACAACAAATATAGTCGACCTATTCCTTATAGTTTAAGAAAAACAGACCAAAACACAAAAACTTAACACTTAGCAATGAACAGTGAAATGAGGTCAAGGTCAAATAAACCTGCCGGATTGACATATATAGATCATAAAATATTTCCATACACCAAATACAGTTGACCTATTGCATATAGTATTAAAAAAACACCTCAAAAACTTAACTTTGACCACTAAAACATGAAAATGAGGTCAAGGTCAGATGACAACTGCAAGTTGGACATGTACACCTTACATTCCTTCCATACACCAAATATACAAGACCTATTGCTTATAGTATCTGAGATATGGACTTGACTACCAAAACTTAACCTTGTTCACTGATCCATGAAATGAGGTCAAGGTCAAGTGAAAACTGTCTGACGGTCATGAGGACCTTGCAAGGTACGCACATACCAAATATAATTATCCTATTACTTATAGTAAGAGAGAATTTAACATTTCAAAAAATCTTAACTTTTTTTTCAAGTAGTCACTGAACCATGAAAATGAGGTCAAGGACATTGGACATGTGACTGACGGAAACTGCGTAACATGAGGCATCCATACACAAAGTATGAAGCATCCAGGTCTTCCACCTTCTAAAATATAAAGTTTTTTAGAAGTTAGCTAACGCAGCTGCCGTAGCCACCCCTGCCGCCGGATCACTATCCCTATATCGAGTTTTCTGCAACAAAAGTCGCAGGCTCGACAAAAATCACCAAGTTTGGAATTTGATTGGTTATTACGTTTACTGGTTTATATACCCAATTTATTTAACACTGCATGTATACAAGATATAGTTCTGGTAAATCCAACCAAACCAATGTTTAAAATTAAATGGTATGCCTTTGACTACAACTGAAGCGTATTACTGGTACAAATCTGGTACAAATATATGTAGTATATAATAATTCTATTGGTCTATACAAATATACGAAACATATATTTCTCGTTTGAAAGTATGAACTTGTCGGTAGACCAAACTTTTAAAGCAACATATTTAGTATATTTACACGAGATATGAAGCATAATATGAATGAAATTATCAGGCTTTCTATACCATTATTCAAATTAGAATATGCCTAATAATATAAATAATATCACGGAATAAGAGTATAAATGCAAATTAGCTGCCCAAATTAGCTACATGGATTTCATTCAGAATTCATACCACAACGATGATCTTGAGAGGATAATCTTTTGTATTTTTATACAAAAACTAATATATATATATATATATAATCTACTTCCAATCTGTTATTGTTAAGACCTGGGAAGACCACCATTGTAAATATAGTTCAAATCGATCAGAAATGTTGTAGTCTCAACATTAAAAATTGGTAATAGGCATACTGACAACGATAATCATAGTCAACCTAATAATAAAATTGAACTCTTGGAATCCACTGCTATATTTCCTGATGACTTGAAATCAGCTTGCACAATGTAATAACCACAGAATCTGTTTAAATCTAAATGGAGGGCTCCGGTAATATTCAAATTATTCTAGTTTGTGAACTGTTATGATCTGTTACTGTTGTATTTTGTTATAAACAAAGGTGTTGATGCCATGCATATCAAATAAAATTATAAACTGACATCATACCGTGAATACTGCATAAGACAGATTATCCTGAATTATGATACAAATTGACCAAAAAGAAAAAAAACATTGACAACCCCAAAAATGTATTACTGAATAAGCAAAAATCAACACTGTCACATTGTTTATTAAAACAAACCACGAATGCCTTCAAAGTTATTGTTGAAAAATATCCTTTTATATGATGAAATATACAGAAAAAAATGGACAAGGAAGTTCCGATTTTTCTCGTGTAAACATACAAATGTAGGTTGATTTACAAAACAAAATGATATATACGGACATATGCATTAAAAAAAAGTTGGAAAACATTGTTAGGTCTGATTAATAATCAGTTGGAACGATTGGACCATTGACTAGGTACGAATTTACCTAATCTGGGACGACCTAGATGGGGACGAGTTTGACTGAATGAATTGGCCTCTTTTGCATATATTCAGTGCGATCCTCATTCTATCAGGACTTCCCGTCATGGAGTTACAGAAAATCTGGAGTCCTGTCTGGACGACAAAATAAGCTGTAAATGAATAATTGGTGACCTGAAAAGAAGTTTAAATGGTAAATTGAAGTAAAAATATGTTTTGTAATTGACGGATAGCGTTTATTCCGACCCAAAACGTCCCTTTTAAAAAAAGTAGTAAAATGCGTTGCATTCCTGTCGCTTCTCTCTTCGAGAGAAGCTCTACTGTGATAGTCGACTTTGGTATATTTTTACCCCCTTATTGATAGGATTTCAAACTCCTGTGGTTAAATTACTGATAGTTCGTATCCAGTCGTCCTGGTGAAGTGGTTGTGTCTTGGCTTGATATGCTAAAGGTCTTAGTTCGAATCCCAACATATTCACTGGATTTTTTCTACGTGAATTTTGATAGATAGTCTTTTCCGTATAATTAAATATAAGTTTTATAGTGGATTTGACATTCCCGCCAAAATGTTACAAAACAAATGAAACTCAAACTGGGGTGATCTGGTAGGGGTGATCCGGCTCAGATCACCCCTGTTAGAACAAAGGAGCTGGGATGTATGTGTTGAAGACCGTACTTTGGCCTATGATGGTTTACTTTTAGGAATAGTGACTTAAATAGAGAGTTTTCTTATTGGCATTCATATCACATTTTATTATATTATTCTGCTCATTATTGAAGTCAATGATATGATCTAATTATTCAAGGATTTTACTTTGCAATGACTACAATGGTGACATTTTAATATATACAGCCTCCTCTATTAATAACTACTGTTTCTTTTGAATCTTAAATAAGAAATAAGATAAAACAAAGGTTTGCATTATTTCGCAAAGGTTTTGCGTTGTAACGCAAACATTGGAAGAAAAAAATTTAAAAAATGTGTGGCGCTAATACACTTCCGTAGATGTTAAGAAAAAGGTAGTGCATATGTAAGTTAAGAATCGGTGCTCACCCATTACATTAAGAATTGAAAAATGCCAGATACTAGTAATGTACAGCTGATAGAGTTGAGGATGAGCGTCATTTTTCAATCGAATGCTCACTTCATAATGATTTGAGGGAGGAACTCTTTCAGCACATTTCTAGCACATCTCGATGTTAACACAAGAAAACTTGACTATTATGGGGGGATACTGACGATTGTATTGTTAAACAATAGTTCTTTTGAATTATGTAGTACATGTCTTGATACTGACTGTTATTAGATATATATAGTTGTTTTTTTTTCTATTTTGTTTTGGCTCCGATTGTGACTGAGGCTTTTGGTGCTATAAAGATAATTATATCATATTATTATTGTTGTAAAGTCTTTAATATTGATCCAATCATTATACCGCCGCATCAAAAAAGTGGGGTATACTGTTTTACCTCTGTCTGTCCGTCCTTCCAACCGTCCAGTTCATCCTCCGTCCCATGAATATTTTCGTTGCATTTTTTTCATGAACTACATTACAAGGATATCTGAAAGGTTTATTAAAGTCGGCTATATCGTGTTATAAGTTTTCAGATTCATTACTCAACCACTTCTTGTTAACACTTTTCACATGACAGCCAAGTTAAAAAAAATCGTCATATTTTTCTGAGGAACTACAATACAAAGATTTCTGAAATTTGGTTTCAAGGTTTATATTAGTCAGCTATACTGTGTGATGTTTTTTTCAGATTCACAACTCAACAACGAAATATTTGGGCGGGGTATCATCAGTAGTTATAGTTTTATATGCCATTTATTTTTAGATATGTTTGTTTTTTAGGATCTCATAACATGGGCTTCCATATTTTATTGTTAATACTTATATATCTGTATGAATATGTTGTAAAGCGCTTAGGGTAATTTTTGATATTATATAATGCGCTGTTATAAATACTGTATAATAATAATAATAGTTAGCACCATCACTGGTTGTTTATATGCTCTTTATAGACCCTTTAATTTGGAAAAATGAATATTCTGTTCTGTTTTATTTTATATACAGATTTCGAATTGAGTATATAAAAAGTATTTCGAATTGAGTATATAGAAAGTATTTCGAATTGAATATGTAGAAAGTATTTCGAATTGAGTATATAGAAAGTATTTCGAATTGAATATGTAGAAAGTATTTCGAATTGAGTATATAGAAAGTATTTCGAACTACCTAAGCCTTATACGGAAGCGTATTAGCGCCACACATTTTATTTTTTTTATTTTTCTTCCTATGTTTGCGTTATAACGCAAACCTTTGCGATATAACGCAAACCTTTGCGTTATAACGCAAACCTTTGCGTTATAACGCAAACCTTTGCGTTGTAACGCAAACCTTTGCGTTGTAACGCAAACCTTTGCGTTGTAACGCAAACCTTTGCGTTGTAACGCAAACCTTTGCGTTGTAACGCAAACCTTTGCGTTGTAACGCAAACCTTTGCGATATAACGCAAACCTTTGCGTTATAACGCAAACCTTTGCGTTATAACGCAAACCTTTGCGATATAACGCAAACCTTTGCGATATAACGCAAACCTTTGCGTTATAACGCAAACATCTTTATTTCAATTATTCATTAAGTTTTGTATATATGTCCGTCTGTCATTCATTTCGGATGTGATTTACTAGTAGATAAAAAAAGAAACATACATACAAGGCCAAATCATTATAATAAATATGCATAGGAATAATGGAATAATTGAAGTGCAATTATACATAAATTAAGACTGATTTGTGCATCAGAAAAGTATATAATTTAACAAGAAAATAGATATAGTATATAGTCATATTAAAATTGAAAGATCAAAAATAATGTCATACAATTGTGAAACCTCCAAGTCAAATAGACAAAATGATCTTTCTGCTTTAAAATGAATTATTAATAAGGAAACATTTTTTTTAAATCTCAGAATATGATCAAGATTCTTTGATAGAAAGTCATTGAATTTTCATTTCAATATAATGAAGTATTTTTAAGATGCTTGGGTAGCAATTTGAATAGAGAGAACATAATTTTATTAATAAAACATCTTCATTCTATACATTTATTGCCAAAGGGTAGCTTGTTTGAATGTAACTTACTTTACACAGTTCTTAAACGAGAGCTTACTTTGGAAGTATATTTATATTCGGTTATAGCTATATTAGCAGGGTTGATTTTTTTCTTAGGTATAACCTCAATTTACTCAATTTTCTTTGTAATATATATACTAGTAGTAACTTGGATATCGTTTTTGGGGACCTTTATAGTTTGTTGTTTAGTGTGAGCCAATGCTCCGTGTTGAAGACCGTAATTCGGCCTATGATGGTTTACTTTTACGAATAGTGACTTAGATGGAGAGTTTTCTTATTGGCACTCATACCACATCTTCTTATATTATTATGCTCATTATTAGTCATTGATATGATCTAATTATTCAAGCAGTTTACTTTGCAATTACTATACAAAGGTGATAAATTTTATTATATCCAGCCTCCTCCATTAATAACTACTGTTTCCTTTGAATCTTAAATAAGAAATAAGATAAAACAAATGTTTGCGTTATATCGCAAAGGTTTGCGTTACAACGCAAATGTTTGCGTTATAACGCAAAGGTTTGCGTTATAACGCAAAGGTTTGCGTTAAATCGCAAAGGTTTGCGTTATATCGCAAAGGTTTGTGTTATATCGCAAAGGTTTGCGTTATAACGCAAAGGTTTGCGTTATAACGCAAAGGTTTGCGTTATAACGCAAAGGTTTGCGTTATATCGCAAAGGTTTGCGTTATATAACGCAAATGTTTGCGTTATAACGCAAAGGTTTGCGTTATAACGCAAACATAGGAAGAAAAATAAAAAAAAAAAATGTGTGGCGCTAACACGCTTCCGTAGCCTTATGTTATATACAAGAGTAGTCTCGATTTCCCAGACGCATATTTAAATATAGCGTCTGGGGTGATTAACCGGACTGGTCAAATATTTATAGGGGGCGTAACACATAACTAAATAGAGAACATATCTATAAATAGCACTTCCGTTATCCCCAATATATTTTTTTTAAAACAACAGCAGTAAACAGTGTAGTAGTAAATGTACATGTAGAAATTCTTGTAGCTCACTCTATGTTGGCCAATGTGCTGATGGGAAATTTTAATACAAACTTGATTTCAATTACACGTA
The DNA here is from genome assembly GCA_037788925.1 of Mytilus galloprovincialis. Classification (NCBI taxonomy): domain Eukaryota; kingdom Metazoa; phylum Mollusca; class Bivalvia; order Mytilida; family Mytilidae; genus Mytilus; species Mytilus galloprovincialis. The sequence goes on from CM075332.1 coordinate 21,431,234, forward strand.
TTCCTGTTCTCAGAGTTCTTGTCTGAAACTGAGTGATTTATAAACATGTAACAAAGATATAGTCAAAATTAAGCTTTAATTGGCCGTACTTTATATTCAGATTTCGGATATTTTTTTTTTTTCGTTGATTAAAAGTACTTTATATAAGTTTTACTCTATTTTGTCATGGTTTTTTTTTATCTAAGACTTGCAGATCAATAACTACTTTTCTAGTTTTCGGCCGGTTGTGTCACCCCTGGTTCCCCCACTACCTGAGTACCTCAGACAGCGGCATCCAAACGCCTTCCTCGTTTTATTCTGAGGCCTTGCTTAAATATTATAGCACTCGTCATATGCGGATCCACCCAAACCCCCCTTTTTTTCTTAGGAAAAATGTGGTTGATTATAGGGAAACACTGTAGCATGCATGAGTGAGTGAAGTTCTCCTCTGGATCTGCCACTGTTCGTGTATAGATGATACCATGCTCTCTGCACGCTTAAAAAGAGGTCCGTAGCTGGACCGTTATACTTAAATCTATATTTCTGCTTCAATACAATATACCCTTATTTTTTAGCGAGTCATAATTTCTCCAACCTGTATCCCGAACGAGCTATAAATTAGGACCTCCTTTTTATAATTATTGTTAATTTCTTTTCGTCCTGAATATTACCATTATTTACCACAAGACGATTCAAAAACAACCCGAGATCAAACTATTCTTATATTATGGCACACCTGTCCACTTCATTCTCTTATCTTCATACTATAAAATATCACCATTATCTATTCTTTGTATTGTTGCACATCGTCCTAATAATGCATGAAATATTTGTCACTGGACGTTAAGCAAAGGCAACCATCAGTTTATTGTGTCACCGTTAGTCTCTATTTCTTTATTGTTTCATCTATTTTTACTTGTTTTGTCTCGTTATTCGTATTTCTGTAAATTCCTGCAATAATTTATGCTGTCTTTTTTTAATATATCTGATGTACTTACCTTACAAAAAAGCACACATCAAGTTACGTCTATGTAAAGAAAACATCTCATACAAATACTAAGATTGCATATGTAGAAAATATTTTTTAACAAGTATAACTGGCAGATCAGCGAGATCACACACTGAGACAACTCAATTTTCATTTACCAAATTAACTGATCTTAAAACGGCAAACAACAGAGTAGTCTGAATGTTTCTAAGCTGTTAAATACACCAATAATCGCCTAATCCTTTTGGGAAGAAAATATTTAGGAACCAACCTTCACACAAAACCACTTTGCCAGTGTAGTCCGTGTCCATGGAGAAATACAGAACTTAACCAGTCAGTCATGAAACCCAATACTCTTTGAATGCATGTTTGAATCATGCACATGGAAAAGATGGAATGGAATTTGTCCAATACTGCATAGTAAGTTGTAAAAAAAAAGATAATAACTCAAAAGTGTATTCTACTTCTCCAACTCTTATAATTTCCACCATGTATTAGCCTACAACAAAGGACAGATTCACAAGAACAATATATTCTGCTGTGAACCTTTTATATAAAAATAAGGAAACTGGTATGATTGCTAACGAGGCAACAACCCAACAAAGTTCAAATGACATGGAGATACATAAATGTGATCACTGCATGGCCTTCGATATTAAGAAAACTTCCTACCATATAGTCAACTATTAAAGGGCCCGACATGAAAATAAGATACAATTCAACCGTAAAAACTAACTGTTTAATTGTTCATATGATTTTTAATTTGTTAATACAAATCTAATTTCCCTAACATATCTGACAACAGTGTTTCTTGATATTTGTTTCATTTACTCAATGTACATCTGTGTATTTTTTTTTTCGCTTTGTGGCGGCTGTCAAAATAATGTATACCCAACATTTTTGGTACTGTGATCTATTTATACTGATTGATGCTTCAGTAATTAAAAAAAATTCTTTCAGTTTGAATCTTGTTCTTATAAAATTGAAGCTTGTTTATGATACAATGAAAATCCTGAATATTACGTTTTTTTCTTTAATTCTTCACATTTTATACATAAAATCTGTGTCCATTAATCATCATTGGTTTGTCTACAAAAGAAAGTAAATATTAAAATCAAAGAAATTTTTAGTCACCAGCATAGTATATATATGAAAAACAAATTGTTAAAAAAAAAACAACATCATACAAATATATAGTATAAACTATTGTCCTGGGGCAAGCTGAATCGGGCTTCAGGGTGCAAAATTTTCTCGCTGCGTTGAAGACCTGACCCATTGGTGGCATTGGGCTGTTTACTGCTCTTTGGTCAGGTTGCCCATTGTCTCTCTGACACATTCCCTGTTTGTATTCTCTATCCAAACCATGCATGGATTTTTCTCATTGTTGAAGGCCATACAGTTGCTTATAATTGCTCACATCCAATTCATTTGAACTTGGGTGGATAGTTATCTCATTGGTATTCATACGGCATCTCCTTATGTGTGTAATGTTGAGCTTTTGGCAATTTTATCTTCACTTTTTGTTTTAGTCTACATGATAAACTATTAATCATGATGATGTCTACTTTTGGTAATTTATGTTATTGGGTTCACTGGTTGCTGCCTCATTGACACCTCTTTTCGTTGATTCTGAATATATTGTTTAACTGTTTTGTTTTGCAGAAAATCGAATGTATAAATCATTTTGACCGTTTAGTGTACTATGTAAAAAATGGCATCTTCTAGATACACTTGGTTTTTATTTGAATGTGTACATCATTGTGTATCACTCCTCCCCTTTTTTTCAATATAATATCAAGATGCAAACTGCCTTATTTAGATAAATACAACAAACTTGATGAAGGTGATATTTCGGGGTCATAGCAGTTTTCCATTAAGTCTTTATAAAGTGAACGATACTACACATCAAACCCAGTGGCGTAGCTTGCATGTATGCTCAGATGCTCAAGCATCCACATCATTTTGACAGGGAAAAAATATAAATAAAGATATGTTCGCAGCAGTTAAACTCGGAGGTATCCGTATGTAACAATTAAGGGTTAGGATATGAGGAAAACATCGAATTATTTCCGATGAAGTATGCTTGGTCTAATATTAAGGATAATTTAGTTTATGTAACAAAACTGTGACAAGATGGATAAATCGCAGAAAAGTGTTCTCGATTTTTTGTCGTAAAAAGATTGCGTCGTCGGCTACGGCAAGTGCAGAGGACGATGCACAGATTCTCGGACATGTTTCATCTGAAATTGAGCCTAGTGGAGCGATTGCTTCTACAACTGACTAACAACATAACTGACAACTAAACCACCATATCCTGATATCGTTTCCTGTGACATGAAAGACGACGTGAAAAAAAACTAATCTATAATAGAGTGTGATCATTCCCAGGCTTATCAATAAATTCCAGTTTCTATCTAGGTCCACATATTAATTTTTATTTCAATAAAAGAACAAAGTTTCTATGTCTCCTGTATTGCACATATTTTATGTAACTAAGGAACAAGGGCAATAACTAATGAAAAATAATATTTTCCCTCTTCCTTTTACTTTTAATGGAGAAATAAAAGCTTCAGAAAAAATGCAATGGGATTTCCGTTATAACTCATATTTCAAAAGATCAAAGCTTAGGACTTATTTTCGAAAATATCATTGCTGATGATATAAAAATCTGGCAAGAATTGTACACATCAGAGTACAAACAAGACCGGCCGGATTGACGGACACCAGGAAGTGCCGCTGTGATGGGGCGGTTTTCTTAGAAATGCATTGGATAGGGGATTACTTCAGTTCCTTTATACAGAAGTGCCGCTGTGATAGGGCCGTTTATGAGATGTCAAATATAAGATTGGTGGGAAACTTTTACATCAAATAAATAAATTATGAATTACATTCAATTTCGAGACTTTTGAGAAAACATTTAAAATTTTGTTTGAAATATAATTATATGAATATTGGTGGGTATTTTGGAATTTAACAAAAATCTAACCAGTGTCGGATTCTACATGAGTACATGGGCTTACAGGAACAATGTCTGAAAAAAAATTCTGTATAAAATAGTCTAAAAAGAATTTCGCCTCGCTCCACTCAGCAAAAACATCCACATCATTTCAACCCTGGCTACGCCACTGAAACCAAAATGTATTTATAACATTACGACTGTACGAGTGGTCCCAGTCAACATAACAATTGACATTTATTGTATAATTATAAACTCGCTTTCGTTGCTCGGACATGCATGAAAGAATATAACTACTCAGTCGGTGTATCAGGTTGCATTTCAATTTATGTTACAGTGTATGTTGTTATAACACCTTACCAAGGTTGGATGTGCTGGTTTTTCCTTCGCGTCCATGCCCATGTAAGCCATGCTGTATGGTGTTTTCCATGAATTGTATGTCGTCACAAAAATATATAAATAGCTTTAAACAACAATCGGTACACTCGGGCTTTTCAATAATATTATCGTAAGGTCATTTTTTCCGAAGTCAATAACTAACTTCTTGGTTATTCGTCTTGGACATTATCTTTGACAACAAGCTAAAAAAGCCGATACTATTCCGAATGTCATAAATTACCATTTTTATATCACTTGTCATCCAGACGCTCTACTTTGAAAAATAAAGCGGCTAGATGATCGAGACTAATACAAGAGTGCACACACTGAAATGTCTCGCCTTCTTTACTTAATGAATGGCTATTATCTATTTTGAATTTATTGAACCATAAAAGTAAAATTAAGGCTCAAAGAACTTTTTATAATATTTATATTAACAATAACAACGTACACACATGTTGGCGTATGAATACACAACGTCAGAGTGGGCGTGTCGCCATCAAAATTGACAACATTGAAAATAAAACTAATAATTTTAACCAATCAGTAGACAGTAAAAACACCAAATTTATTTATTTATCATTGATATTAATATGTTGATAGTCCTAAGTATAAACACGGCCGACACTCGGCTAACCGAGAGATTGGTCGGTTAATCTATATTGAGTTAGCGACTATATCGGCGGTTGGTCTGTTAATCGGGTTGGCTAAAGTCTGTTAATCAGGTGTTATCGAGAAAATCATTGAATGTTCAGTATGTTTCATTGCATAACTTTTCAAATATATTTTTCTCATAAAAATAATTCATGTCTAACAAAACAATTCAATGTACTGTATCCAGTGGTGTAATTATTATTTTTCTAGCTTCGATGTACGATCTATAAAATGAAAAGGCGGGTTACTCATCAATAAATTTATACACATTTTACACACACGAAATGTACACAAAATGACACGTTGGTTGAATTTACTTGCATGCAATATTTTGAACATCGAAAAAAGACGGGCATTATGTTTGTTAACCATATTGATATGAGTGTGTGAAAAATCTACACGAAAATCTGTATTTTGGTGACATAAATCAATCTTTATTTAAAACCTGGTCTGTTAATGGGTCGGGTGTATAAAACTCGGTCTGTTAATTGGTCTGTTAAGAGTTATGAATGGCAATAAAAGTATAATTTTACTGCTATATGGGGTGTTATCGGATCAAATGGGTAGGCTCAAGACGAGCGGCTAAAATCATCCATGAATGACACCAATTTGTCATCTACATTGGTAACCAGTATATAAATCAGAGATAAACGTCGTAATGAAACTAAACATCAGTAAGTAAAATTGGGATGCATAAATATTAAGAATAGAGAAAGAATAATGAGTAAGATAAATTAAAATGTAGAGAAAGTTAAATAACAATTTAAAGAATGCAGAAATAAACAACACCCGCAATCTGGACCATCATGGTATACACGTGAATCTGACTGGAGACGCAGAATATAGAATAATAGATATGGACAGTAGAGAGTGATGCATTGCTAAAAAAGAGAGAGAAAAAATAAATGTTTAAGAATACAGACATGAAACACCCCTGGGTGTTGAAACAGTAACGGATTGCGATGTACTCATATTGGTGACAAATGCTAGAAGTTTATATGCGGACAACTGCAGCTCTCCTCTGCACTTATATAGAAAGGAACTAAAAGGAATAAAATGAATTAAAACTTAAGATAACCAAATGTATAGCTGCATTCGCTCCTTTCCATTCAGTTCTTTAGAATGATATGTAAACAACATATGATTAAGTAATAGGAGAAAAGAACCAACTGGATGATGCTGACGAAGTAGGGTTTAACGTCCAGTGACAAATATCATGTGCATATGAGAACGAAAACATGTAATGTGTACCCTGTGTTGTATAAGACATGTTTAGTAGGATTAGAGAACGTGCTACTTTGAACAGACACAAAAATTAAGGCTGATTGAAAACTTTAAAAATAAATTCATGCGTATTTCAGCGGCCAAACCATATCACACTACATTTAAGTGACACACCCTTCAATAAAGTGCAGAGAAAGTCAAAATTATAATGCTCTTACTAGAAGGATACTGATGCCCCGTATTGTCGTTTTTTTTACTCAAGAATATCTCATTCTTAACTTGTTCAATGGGAAAAAATAAAGGTAGCAAACCTATTGTTGTGGCTAAAAAACTCTTAACTGACACAATTTCAATTGCCCAACCCATTAACAGACTTTATTTCCCATACTTTTCACTAAAACGTGGTATTATTCACGTTATATTACAATTATGAAATATTTATTAATGTCAATTTATTTTTTAGAACCAAAGTATTATTTTAGATGTATTTTATTTGTCTATCTCGGAGATCCTGAATTCTTATTGCGGGATAGTAGTACAACAAATCAGTTAATGATATGTTAATAGCTACATGTATATATTATATGTATATATTAGTAGGATTCCATTATACTGGACTTCCGATATTAGCGATCACCCATTGACTATTATTTTTTTTAAATCACCACCAACTTAAAATGTGTTCAATTTGCCTGTCTGTTTATCCGCCCGTCCACCACACTTCAGTTTTAGTTTAGAAATGCTTTGACCAAATGATTCTATGACTGGTTTGTTAATATTATGTTACGGGTCAATTATGTGATTTATGCTGGTGGAATAATGTCTCAGACAGATGTGTGCCATAAGAAATTAAGAATTTTCTTACAATTGTTAGGGCCATATCTATCTTGCCTTTCCATAAGCCAGCTGGTTGGCCCGGCTATTGCAATCCTATGAAGTTCATCACCTGTTAACTTTAAACCAGATGCTCCACAGGGCACAGTTTTAAAGACCGCAGAGTTCGAACCCTGAACAGTTGGGGCAAGTATGGACACAACATTCAAGCTTGATACAGCTCTGAATTTGGATTGTGATTAAATAGTTGACACAACATAGTTTTTTGACACAGAATGAATGTGGTGACTGGTCTAAGAACTTAAAAATTGAACATTTACCTATCATGGCCCAATATCCAAAATCTAAATACATGGTTAGATTCAGTATATCGAAGAACCCCAAGAATTCTTTTTTTTTTGTTAAAATCAAACTAAGTTTAATTTTGGACCCTTTGGATCTTAATGTAGACCAATTAGAAAACGGGAGCAAAAATTTCTACATTCACAGTTAGATTCGGCATGTCAAAGAACCCCAATTATTCAATTTTTGATGAAATCAAACAAAGTATAATAATGGACCCTTTGGGTCCCTAATTACTAAACTATTGGGACCAAAGCTCCCAAAATCAATTCCAATCTTTCTTTTATGGTCATAAACCTTGTGTTTAAATTTCATAGATTTCTATTTACTTATACTAAAGTTATGGTGCGAAAACCAAGAAAAATGCTTAATTGGGCCCCTTTTTGGCCCCTAATTCCAAAACTGTTGGAACCAAAACTCCCACAATCAATCCCAACCTTTCTTTTGTGTTCATAAACATTGTGTTTGAATTTCATAGATTTCTATTTACTTATACTAAAGTTATTTTGTGAAAACCAAGAAAAATGTCTAAATGGGCCCTTTTTTGGCCCCTAATTCCTAAACTGTTGGGACCAAAACTCTAAAAATCAATCCCAACCTTGCTTTTGTAGTAATTAACCTTGTGTTTAAATTTCATAGATTTCTATTAACTAAAACTAAAGTTAAAGTGCGAAAACCAATGTGTTTTCGGACGACGAAACGCAATTATCTTTTCAAGTATCTACTTGTATGCAACATTTAAAAAAATCAACATACCCCCTCCCCCCTTTTACCAAGCCCCCAACCCCAATGTTTTATTACATATTACATTTATTGAACAATCTGAAGAAAAAAACCCAAACAAGACTGTGAGTCAAGCAAAGAATGAAGTCATATTCCAATTTGAAAATAAACATCCTCTATTTATATATTTTTTTACATAAATTTCTATTTATTCAGTTTTTTTGTGGATGTTGCTATGGATAATATGTGTTTCCGTGGTAACAGTTGAAGTAAACAACACTTGACGATAGTAATTTAAAGTTTGCGTTAGCTTTAAATGTATTTTCTTATCGGTTATAAAACAATTCAGGACATTTAAGCTCTTAAACTGCAATATTCTGCAAATGAAAACTCCGTTTCCAATGAACAAATCGGTTGCTATGGTGATAAAACTTACAAAAATCCCACGCATTTTTCTATTAAATTTGGTAAAGTAGTATCAAAACTTCATAACTACAGTGCTAACTATTCTGTACACATTTGCACTTTTCTAAAAATTTGATAATTTCGCAAAAATCCCAATTTCAGAAAAGTCGAAAATATGCATTTTTTCGCCAAATTTTTCATAAAATTTACAAATTTGGTTGACATGCAATCTTCACTAAAATGAAGCTTAAACCAAGTTCTATCAATGTTACATATGAAAATTAATGAAAAATGCATGATTCTATTCATAATCAGGCTCTGAAATGTGGTGATTTAGCTGATTTTTGAAAGATTTTACTACGCTTAACAACCAAAAAATTGTGTGTCAGTTACTCATATTTACCACTCAAAATTTTTTTTTGAGCAGGATTCATTTATTGCTTCTACTAGGCCAATTATAGATAAAATCTGAAACCCCCATGTATCACATGTATGTGGCACTCTGCCTGGTTCTTATAAAGAGCTGTACTTAAGTCCTTCGTTACTCCTGTAATATTTGTTGCGGAACAAACTGACTACATACCCTTTGTTCCTCTCTTGATAAGCTTTCGATTGAGGTATAGTATATATCTGTTATTAGGGATTGAAGGATCAAAGCAGTTCATTCCATTATTCAAAATATCCATTTCATTATTCATTCAAAATTGGCTATTTCTTAATTTGCACGCGTAATTTGATATTTAAGGCCTTCGTTTCTCCTCTTATATGCGTTGCAGAACATATTGATTATAAACCTTTTGTTCCTCCTTTGATAAGCTTTCTATTGAGATATGATATATATCTGTAATTAGGGGCTAAAGGGTAATAGCAGTCCATTCCATTATTCAAAATATCCATTTCATTATTCAAAATTGGCTATTTCTCTATGTTCACGTGTATTTCGATATTTAAGTCCTTCGTTACTCCTGTAATATCCGTTGCGGGAGAAATTGACTATATACCTTTTGTTCCTCTCTTGATAAGCTTTCGATTGAAGTATAATATATATCTGTAATTAGGGGCTGAAGGGTCCTACCAGTCCATTCCATTATTCAAAATATCCAATTCATTATTCAAAATTGGCTATTTCTCAATGTTCACGCGTATTTCGATATTTAAGACCTTCGGTACTCCTTTAATATCTATTGCAGAACAAACTGACTATAAACCTTTTGTTCCTCTCTTGATAAGCTTTCGATTGAAGTATAATATATATCTGTAATTAGGGACTGAAGGATCAAAGCAGTTCATTCCATTATTCAAAATATTCATTTCATTATTCAAAATTGGCTATTTCTTAATTTGAACGCGTAATTCGATATTTAAGGCCTTCGTGTCTCCTCTAATATGCGTTACGGAACATATTGACTATGTACCTTTTGTTCCTCCTTTGATAAGCTTTCGATTGAGGTATAAAATATATCTGAAATTAGGGGCTGAAGGGTCAAAGCAGTCCATTCAATTATTCAAAATATCCATTTCATTATTCAAAATTGACTATTTCTCAATGTTCACGCGTATTTCGATATTTAAGTCCTTCGTTACTCCTGTAATATCCGTTGCGGAACATATTGATTATATACCTTTTGTTCCTCTCTTGATAAGCTTTCGATTGAGGTATTATATATAATATATATCTGTAATTAGGGGCTGAAGGGTCATAGCAGTCCATTCCATTATTCAAAATATCCATTTCATTATTCAAAATTAGGTATTTCCTCATTTTTACGCGTATTGTGGCATTTAGGTCCTCCGTAAACACTCTTATGGTCATTGAGAATCAGGATATAGCTATAGTGTCACAGTCAATTTTTTTATATTTATTTCACTAATCACTGCTTCAAGTTGAATAATGAAACATAAACTATTTCATTATTCATTATTCATTTTTTAATATTGAATAGTGAATAGTGAACTATTTCATTATGTATAATTGAATAATGAATAATGAACTATGAATAATGGACGTACTTCAGCGCGGTCCAAAATGACAATATAAAACAATTCAAACAAGAAAAGAAACGGCGGATTTATGAATAAAAAAATGAAATAAAAACAAATATGTAACATATAAACAAACGACAACCACTGAATTACAAGCTCATGACTTGCAACAGGTACATACCTTCTGCTGTTGTTTTTTCTATGGTCGGGTTGTTGTCTCTTTGACACATTCCCCATTTCCATTCTCAATTTTATACTGAATAAGGCGGGGTTGAACATGTTAGCGGGATCTCCACCATCTCCGTAACCTGGGACAATGCTTATTTCCACACAACACACAATCAAATTTGAAATTTGGTAGCGTCACTTTTTTCCGTTTATGAGTTATCAACTTTCCTTTAAAAACATAGAAAAGGCTGAATTTTTCGTTTCCGTTTTCTTTAATAAGTTTGACTCAATCAAATGTTATAAACCTTGTACATCATGCTTATTACTCCATAACACAGATCTATCAAGTTTTATATTTGGTGGTGTTACTGTTCATGAGTTATTAGATATAAGAAGGTGTGGTACGTGTACCAATGGTACAATATCAACACGGAGCCTTAAGATAGAAAAAATGTTAAATCTGTTGTTTCTGTTCTTTCCCTTTAGTTTGCCTCAACCAAATGTTTTGAAACTTATACACAATGCTTATGGTCACAAAATAGTCAAACTCACGTGAATCCTGCATCTACTAGTATATGTTGAAGTTTACTTGTGGGTTTTTTTTGTCACAAGCAGGGGCATCTGTGGCCCATAGACATATTGTACATTTATTTCAGTAAACAGTTTAATTACTTCCATTGAATTCTACTTCTAATAGAATTAACTTGCATATTTTTTTCAGGATTTCGGTGCAGTTTGGTAACAGACAGTGACCAGCATAACACAGTGTTTCATTAGATTGAGCTCTATGTCTTAGTGTTCTTTAAAGGTTCTTTGCCTTGAGTTCAGATTATTGATATGCGTATTCTGTGTATCTGTCTAATGATTGAAACATTTTGAATTATCTATCACAACTGGCAGCACATGGTGCTACTGAAATAGTAAATATTCTCTCTAATTTTTCACGGCAATTAAAGGATTAACTTTTCATTTGAACCAAACATTCTTAAAAATTGAGAATGGAAATGTGGAATGTGTAAAAGAGACAGCAACATGACAACAGAGCAAAAAGCAGTCGAAGGCCACAAATCGGTCTTCAACAAAGCGAGAAAATCCCTCGCCCAGCGGCACACTTCAGATGTCTGCTAAACAAAATGTGAACTAGTTCAAACTCCAAAACATAAAACCGAACTTACAATTAATAACATACAAGACTAACAAAAAAACAGAGATTCCTGACTTTGTCAAGGTAATCATACCAAGATGCACACCCAATATGCATAGGTCAAGAGTCAAAAAGTCATAGTCTGGTCAAGAGTTCCATAACAAACAAACAAACAAAAAAACAACACAAAACTGATTTGAGAAAAGGGTCATCGTGGTACACAAAACTAACAAATATATCTATATATTCAGTAGATATAAGAAGATGTGGTATGAGTGCAATCAGACAATTCTCCGTATAATTCAAACAAAAGACTAGATGATATAGAAATTAACAACTATAGGTCACAAGAGACAAGATGACACAGAAATTAACAACTATCAGTCACCATACGGCCTTCAACAATGAGCAAAGTCCATTGGATTGAGAGTTGTCTCATTGGCACTCACCCCACATCTTCCTATATCTATACAATTGAGGGCAAAGATCAAGCTCATATGAATGAAGTTTCTCTTGCCAAAAGACTCACCATCTTATGACAATACATATTAATGCATCATATTCAGAAGCAAGGTCAATTTAAAATTCTACTTTTAGTTCAGGGTAATATACAAAGGGAAACACTGTATCATGATGACACACCAAAAGTGCATACTAGGTCAAGAGTCAAAAAGTCACATTCTGATCAAGAGTTCTATGTCAAAAATACACAAAGCAGTCCTGCACGAAAATGCATCATGGTACACGTAACAATGTTTTATTTCATGATGCACTACGTATACACATGCCAAATACAGAAAACATGGGTCAGGGACAGAAACAGAAAACATATATTAACTAAACTCAATGGAACGGTACTTGTATTGCAGGTCACTACAAATGCCTTCAACTTAGAACATAAACTCTCGCAACACTTTAAAGTTAAAACCGTCTTTCACAAAAGTTTAAGCAGGATTCTTTGCAACGATTATCTTACCACTAGCTGTTAATTGAAAATCGGGTCGTGCAGTTAGTCAATAAATTAAAACGGTAAGATAAGACATTAAAACACTTAAAACTAGGGTTTACCATTAGACTAAGTTTCTAACCTAACCATGTGATAGCACTATGGAAACACATGATGCAGTCATGGAATTGAATATTTGTAATAGTACGACCAGAACAATACAAGACAGAGTTGTAAACAAATGAAAGTAATGATACATGTATACGAATTTTAAATCACAATGCACAAATACGGAACCGTAGTATTCATTCAATTTATTCGTCTAAATTATAAACAATGGAAATTAACACTGTATATTTATATAAACGATCAATCTTGTAAATAAATAAATAATATTTACGAGGACGCGGTGTGTCAGTGTAAGATCACCCCGATGGCCGTATGCCAGAGGGTGATTTTACTCTGACACACCAAGTCCGAGTGGTAATTATTTTACATCCCAGCTAGCTGTTTTAGATTAAACGAAAAACCATTTACAATTCATAAAATCTAGTTTAGAACGCCACACAACCATTATAATATACTTTATATATACATTGTAACTATGTGATTTATACCCTTTATGACCCCGAACACGATGTGTAAATATCAAACAATGTCAACTCGCCCCACTGGCCAATCGCCCCACACTTTATCGCCCCACTATTGTTTACAGACTCGCACTACTTTTGAAAACGTGTAAAATCAAATTGAACAATCATTGACAACTCATTTATTAACGAAAAGGGTTTAAACCCCACTGAATAAAGGTCTACCAACTCCCCCCCCCCCCCACTTATAAAGATATCTTGCTTCATTTAAGTATGCTAAATTACAGATAGTTCGTAGCCAGTCGTCCTGGTGAAGTGGTATGTGTCGTTGCTTGATATGCTAAAGGTCTTGAGTTCGTATCCCAGCATATACACTGGATTTTTTCTACGTGAATTTTGATAGATAGTAATTTCCGTAAAATTGTATATTTAATTATAAGTTTTATAGTGGATTTGACATTCTCGCCAAAATGTTACAGAACAAAGAAAAGCGTGCATAACAAAGAAACTCAAACTGGGGTGATCTGGCTCAGATACCCTGTTAGAACAAAGGAGCTGGGATGTAATAAAAGATAATTACTATAAAAAGTTTAAGTGGTCCAACGGCTATGATTTGAATACAAGACAAATCATAGTTGTCTTTTGTTTGAATGCAAGTACAAATAAGGAGATTTTATAGTATTAAAAATGCGACAAATATCCACGATAGTAGTTCATTTAAGCAAGGACCGTTCATTTTTGTTGAAGACCGGAAATTGCATTTTATTCCGGGAAACGCAAGAACAATATTTTGTCTAAGTACCAGATTAGGACGAGGAATTAACGATCCCATACTTGTTTCACCCCGTCACATATTTTCCTTGTCACAAAACAAGACCCAGTAATGACGGGGCTGCTGTATATTCAACATATTTTCCTTTGTTTTCTTACATAGATCGGGCCGCTGTGTTTATAAAAAGAAGTGAAAGATACCAACTCAAAACCAGAACTCATGAGTCACAGAGCCTAACAAAACCATGACAAAAAACGAATAATGACAATTAATAAAAAAAATCCAAAAGAAACCAAAGGGATATTCAACTAGTTATGATAGTATAACTGTAGAAATGTGTTATAATTGTGGAATTTGTTTTATAACTTTTGATATTGTAACAGAACTGTAGTCGTTATATTAAGCAAAGGCAACAGTAGCATAACGCTGCTAAAACTGTTAATTTGAATGAGAGAGACTGAAGATATGAAGACGTATGCATGATTAACGTCCAGCGGCAAATTAATATGCATATTCATGACGAGAACATGTTTTGTACTAGATCAACACGCTGAGCCAGATTTTAACGTGCTAGGTCACAAGGTAACTGCTCGCAGGAAGACAAGTTTTCTTACCCGGACACATTATTCTGACTCCGAGCAGACCAGTTTTTACTCTTACCCCTTTATGCCGCGTGCTTAGCAAGAAGCAGCAAATACCAATATTAAAGTCTGTGATTTGACCCGGCCGGGGTTCAAACTCACGACCTCCCGCACTCGAGTTGGATACGCTACCACGAGACCACCGAGGCGGTTTCAGATGATATGAAAAAAGAGACATACAACTGTAAATGTTTTATTATAACTGAGGAAATGTTATTACTTCTGTAGATATCTCCTCACATATGTACACTCTGTTGAATTTCATATTCAGCTCAGGGTCTTCATTTTGTAGGCTGAAAATTTAGATGTATTCAATTCAGTTTACAAAACGTTGTGAAATAAAGAAAATTACAAAAAACAAATCATGTTGTATCCGCATTTCTATTTGGAACTGGAACAGTTAAAACAACGGTGCTAGCATTATATGACTTGAAGTAAGTTATTTCATAAATTCCTGCAATTAAAATGTTAAACGTTTTGTTTTTAAATTAACATATATAAATAAAAGATATGTCGGGCTAACGACAATCAAAGGACAACAATTCAATAAAAAAGCAAAACATCAAAGGACATCTGAAGGGAAACATTCAGTGCCCTTTACAGAGAGGTGCCTGTAGAATATTTTACGCACTCAAAATAGTCTGTTGTCTATGAAAGTTATATTGATTATATAATGACTTCCTGATTAGCCCGAAGCTAGAAAGTGATATATTTTAACGAGAAAGCACTTGGGTAAGATACACACTTCCAAATTCTCGATACTTCGAACTACAAGTGGAGGTATGCATAGCACAAAAACGCGTCCATTCTCATTTAGTGCTCCAGGAAATACAGGATTTAACTTTGACTGAAATTAGACGTAAGATATACGACAAAGAGACGGCGATCCTGCAACAAAAACAATTAAAGGGTGTTTCTGACTTGGGATAGGCACTCGTGAGAAGGTTTAAATCGCAACCTTGTCTGTTTTTAATTACGATAAAAAATTAAAACAACACTATATAAATTTCAGGCGTACGAAGCGCTTTACTGGATTTATTTTAACCAGAATAAAATGATCTAAAGGTCAACATCTAGGTGTATATAAACTGCTTAAAGTTGTGAATAGCCTTAGCTTTAAAAAATTGTGAAACAACCATCATCAGATTTCCTAAATGACAAATAGTATTAAGACATGATATATAGAGACAAACACCAAGTTGAACGTAGTTTCTGATTTGGGATAGGCACTTTACCGTGTGGGGAGGTTTAAATCGCAACTTTGTCTCTTTTTAATTACGATAAAAAATGAAAACAACCAACACTTTATAGAGTTCAGGCGTACGAAGCGCTTTACTGGATGTATCTTCATCAGAATAAATATACATATTTTTATCTATAAAAAACCAACAAGAATTGAAGCTTCATCAACAGTAAAAGTTATTTATCTAAAGAAGAATTATAATATTCAGCAATGGATGAAAGTAATTAGAAACACGTGTTGTGTGTACGGTTTATCTTTAAATTATAGTTTTTTTTATAACTTTAAACCTACAGTTTCACTGCAACATTTTTTCCCGCAGCAGTCTTCATTCATTATTTCATATGTACAACTGTCTCCACAGAAGCTGCCAGTATAATTCATAAGACAGCTAGTCTGACTCTCTATACCTGAAAAAGTATCAAGGTACCAGTATAATTCATAAGACAGCTAGTCTGACTCTCTATACCTGAAAAAGTATCAAGGTACATGTACCAGTACAATTTATACGACAGCTAGTCTGACTCTCTACACCTGAAAAAGTATCAAGGTACCAGTATAATTCATAAGACAGCTAGTCTGACTCTCTACACCTGAAAAAGTATCAAGGTACCAGTATAATTTATATGACAGCTAGTCTGACTCTCCACACCTGAAAAAGTATCAAGTACATTATTTTTTTTAAATATATGTTTCTTATACTTTTTGAATGACTTTTCATTTTTTTTGGATTGACTTAAAAATTAACAAATTATTTGATTAAAGGCAATATCATGTTCTATTATATTCCTGAAAACAGTTTGAACTTATAGATTAAAAAGAGATTTTCATGATTAATTCTTGCATTGGTAAATTAAAGCGAATTGATGTTCGAAAAATAGATTTGATTGTGTGGCTGGAGGAAACATATTCTTTAAAGTTTAAAAAAAAAGAGAAAATACAAACATAGATATTTATCAATGTGTAACTTACATTCAGGGGTAGTATTAGGGGGTGTGGTACCGGGCGTGGTAGATATAGCTGTACAACAAACTCTGTGGCCGCAACATCCTTTTGTATCTCTGATGCCATTGCATGTTTCACCTTCACCTTCATTGATACACACCGAACCCTCAGCGCATGTGTCTATACATACAATATTAATAAAATATGGTATGAATACAAATGAAATAATTATCAACCAAGATCCAAATGTTGTAGATGTAAGCAACTATATGTTACCGTGCGACCTTATATGATAAGTGCAACCCATAATGTATAGTAAGATATGAAATTTGACATTGAAAGCACGACGAGATGCACACAATGCACGGGATGTGCTACGAATAAAATATATGCAAAAATAAGAATATAAAAAAATACCGAACTCCGAGGAAAATTCCAAACGGAAAGTCTCTAAGCAATTGACAAAATCAAAAGCTCTAACACATCAAACGAATGGATATTAATTTCAAAACAGAACGTTCCTTATAAAATGGCAACCGATAGTTATCAAAGGTACCAGGATTATAATTTAGTACACCAGACGCGCGTTTCGTCTACATAAGACTTATCAGTGACGCTCACATCAAAATATTTATAAATCCAAACAAGTACAAAGTTGAATTCTCATACATATCAAACGATTGGAAAACAAATGTCATATTCATGAATTAGTGCACTCATTTCCGAATGTAGATAAATATTAGAGTAAATGTACAAACAATGGAGCAATCAAAATAAAGTTGAACAGAACCCATAAAATAATTCTCACAGGTTTAGAAGTACCAACAAGTATGGGAAGACAAATGACCATTGCCATTGATGTACGAGTTATTACACCAGTAGTTACACAAACCATGACAATATATGTTGTAGGTCCTTGTTGGTAGGCACACATAACCATGACCTGTTTTGTAAAAATAGTTACAACAGTAGTCACAAAAAACCTATCTAGAAACATTTACAAAAGGAGTTACACAAAACCATGACTATCTGCGAAGTAGAACCTAAGACAGTTACCACACAAATCATGACCATATAGCTGTCTTCAATCGTGAAAATTGAACTTGATCTTCATTTAGTCACAGAAAACAATATATATCAATTTGAGAACTTTTCTGCAAAGCGTTTTATGTAAATAAACGGACACTGTTTGACAGCCGAAATCCGTCCGATCGCCTGCCTGCCCGCCTGCCTGTCGTACAATGACAAATCAATAACTGATTTCTGGTTAAAACACCATGCATTGTGATACATAAATACATAAATAATTTATAATACATGTATTAATATTTAATTTTTCAATAATAGTCTAAAGTTTAAAATTTAGATATCCTAATTTTATGTATATATATATGATAATTATCTACTAGATCATACTCATCATTTATCACTCTGGATTAGATTACATTAATATGTTGATAAAGTTAATGATGGTACCAGTCTTTTCCTTTTGCCATATGCATCACTTATAAATACTATGATGTCGAACATGTGAGGTACCAGGAGAGGCCAACAGTGATCATTAACAGATAATGGTCAGACAGGACATGTTGGAAAGAATCACAAAACAAATGACAACAGTGAATGACAACCAAAGTCAAGGGGAGACAATTCAAATAAAATCAAACAAAAACAAGTATATTAATTTATAGATAACAATAACAATAAAACATCACAGATTTTATGATGCACACACATGACTGTCCAGTTGTTACGTGCATCAATATATTAATGATATTACATGAATTATTATTAAACTTTAAGTGAGTACAAGAAGAAGGATCTCTCCTCACATGTAAACTAAGTTTTTAATCATTTCCCATTTACTATCAAATTTCTCTGTAATTATTTCTGTACTTACCGGTACACTTGCAGCATGCGCCACACCCACAATTTACTGGCAGTTTTTCTACACGTCCTCCCAAGTCACTACACGTTTTTGAGTGAGAACAATATCCGCCATAAACTCTGGTACATGCAAAGTTGGAATTACCTATGATTTAAACAAACAAGTTCATAGATACTAGTGAATATAATACAATATGGACCAACATACAAAAAATTATTACAGATAGTTAATTGCATTTGGAAATGTGTGTTTTCCTTTGCGAAATTAAAAAATGTGATATGCTGTTAAGGAGACAACCATCTATTAAAATCTTGAATAAAGAAGAACAATTTACAGGTCACCGAACGGCATTCAACTATTAGTAGACGCACACCATATACTAAGTTGTAAGTTATATTGGTGCAAAGGACGATAAAGGGAGGCAAAAGATACCAATAGAACATTCAAACTCACAAGTCGAAAAAAAAAACTGACAGCGTAATAACAATGTCAATGTTCTTCGAAGAAAAAGTCAATGACCTAAGTATCACTATAACAAAACACGTAATAAGTAAAACAAAAAACATACTGAGCTCTGAGGTAAATATAAAACGGAAAGTCCCTCATCAAATGGCAAAATCAAAACATCAAACACATCAAACGAATTGATAACAACTGTCATATGCCTGACTAGGTACAGGTTTTTTCTTATGTAGAGGTAAAAAGTAAAACCACAAAATTAGGTAAAAGTGATCATTTGCTGTCACCTGAAACCCATGATGGCGGAATACTCTTAAACCACCTTGAACATAGTTAACAGGTATACTATTTTTTGTTTGTTGAATAAATTTCTAAAAATACTATGATTTACCTAGTGAAGATCCATTCAAAAAGTAAGTTACAAAAATACTGAACATCGAAAAAAATTCAAAACGGAAAGTCCCTCATCAAATGGCAAAATACGAAAGGTTTGATATTTTTGCTATTCTTCTTCATACATTTATTGACTTTTTTTAAAACACAACTTTAATATGCAATGGTATTTTGCAAAATGTACGTTTTTGTAACAGTTTGCATCGAACATCATCGATAATCAGAAAAATATGTATAAGATGTTCAAGCTGTCTCATTAGACACCCACACTAGATGTCAAGTTTGTTAAAATAAAACATTTCTTACTTATAAAGAAAATATAGATGTTTTAAAAATGTTAAAAAATAAATAAGATAAGAGTACTGGCTCTGAAGTCATAAAACTTTCGAGTCAGTTTTTTGTACTCATACTCCAAAATCAACCAATCAAAATGCTGGATTTCATGTTTCGAGCATGATTGTTTTTGTGCTCCGAGGACAGAGCACAGTTTTATGAATTCAACCCAGGTTTTACTAGTTTGGAATATTAAAGAAACATAATAACAAGTAACTCGTTGATTTAGTAAAACCTTCACTGTTTCTATCAATTTGCAAAAAAATATGTTTATAATTATACCCATTTTCTCTGGACAAAATAAAAAAGAACAAAAAATACCGAACTCCGAAATAAATTAAATGTGAAAATCAAAAACTCAAACACGTCATTCGGATGCATAATAAATGTAATATATATATACCTGACTTTAAGTCTGAAAATAACTTCCAAATATGGAGACCTTGTTATTGACAAAGGTCGAATAAAATTCGTTAAATTTTACAGTAGAGATGCTCGAATAAACAAGTTTAGAAAGCCCGAATAAAGTAGGAAGTTTGGGTGCATTGAAAGCCTAACAGTCCGACAGATTCTGCTTAAATTTTTTTATAAAATTGAGAATGGAAATGGGGAATGTGCCAAAGAGACAACAACCCGACCGTAGAAAAAAACAACAGCAGAAGGTCACCAACAGGTCTTCAATGTAGCGAGAAATTCCCGCACCCGGAGGCGCCCTTCAACTGGCCCCTAAACAAATATATACTAGTTCAGTGATAATGAACGCCATACTAATTTCCAAATTGTACACAAGAAACTAAAATTAAAATAATACAAGACTAACAAAAGCCAGAGGCTCCTGACTTGGGACAGGCGCAAAAATGCGGCGGGGTTAAACATGTTTGTGAGATCTCAACCCTATTATATATTCTTTTCCTAGGGTTAAAAACCTTAACATATAATAAATTCAAAGTTTTGTTAACACATAATCTATATTTGTAACCATACGACTGCCAGCTGTAGTATATAAAGTAAGATATTAATGGTTCATATACAAGTAAGAAAATGTGGTATATATGTAAGACTTATATCGACCTCCGGTCTCTAATCGACGTCCGTTCCTCAAATCGACGTCTAAATATGACGTCACAATGAAATAATATACCAAATCGACGGACAGTTTTATGCCCCTCTAATTTGCGTCTTTTTTTCTGTTCTCAAATCGACGACCAATATTTTGCTTCTCTAATCGTTGTCCTTTTTACGGACTCACCGTAATGACGTCACACCTTTAATTAAAGAAAAAAACTTTCAAATTCCGAATACAAGTGTTTAGTTAAACCTCAAACTCAAAAAGTTGTTAAAATTTATTATATATGTCAACTTTTTTTTTATTACATTGGACGTCGGTAAGAGACTTAGAATATTAGACACTGATTTGAAAACGTAATGTTATGAAAAAAACGAAGTTTACATCGATCTGAGTCTAACATATGTACAAATGAGTCAACTCTCCATAAAAAAACAAATGACATTAAAGTTTACAACTTTAATTCATCGTGCCGTCTTTAACAATGAAGAAAACATCTATCGTATGATAAGCTCCGAAATCACAAATGTTTAAAAAAAAATAAACGAAAGGAACTACGGCCTGATTTATAATAATGAACGAAAAAAGAAACCAAAAGTGATATTCAGCAACAAACAAAAACAATGAACTACAGACTTTTGACTAAGGACATGCATATACAGAATGTTACGGGGGCGAACAATGAACTACAGACTTTTGACTAAGGACATGCAATATACAGAATGTTACGGGGGCGAACAATGAACTACAGACTTTTGACTAAGGACATGCATATACAGAATGTTACGGGGGCGAACAATGAACTACAGACTTTTGACTAAGGACATGCATATACAGAATGTTACGGGGCGAACAATGAACTACAGACTTTTGACCAAGGACATGCATATACAGAATGTTACGTGGCGAACAATGAACTACAGACTTTTGACCAAGGACATGCATATACAGAATGTTACGAGGGCGAACAATGAACTACAGACTTTTGACTAAGGACATGCATATACAGAATGTTACGGGGCAAACAATGAACTACAGACTTTTGACTAAGGACATGCATATACAGAATGTTACGGGACGAACAATGAACTACAGACTTTTGACTAAGGACATGCATATACAGAATGTTACGGGGCGAACAATGTTTGAAAGCGTCAAAACTTCCCCAACTCGAGAGAGTAGTGCGAAATATGAACCCACAATAACATCAATTAAAAAGGGATTAGCTCATTAAATCGTTTTAAAAAAGAAAGCCATCCAATGAACAAACAAACTAAACATGGCGTCATCAAGACAAAAAGACACTGTGTACAGTTCTGAGAGTAATCGCAGTTACTGAGAGCCAGTTCAAAGCTTATGCCAATAGCTACTCCTACGAAAATCACGCAAGTAAATTTCTTTGTCCGTTCTACCCATATCTTCATAATTCAAATGACTTTTTTCTTGAAATAAATTCACTGGAAATGTTTCAGGCTTTCTATCTGTACGACTGTATTTGAAAAGCAAATAATTATTGATTATACATTTGAGGTAAAAATAAAGAACTTCTAAGTTTTCACTTTATAACTATTTTAATCTGAGCGTTACTGATGATTCTTATACAGACGAAACGCGCGTCTGGCGTATTTATTTATAATCCTGGTACATTTGATAACTATTATTATAAATTGGCAGTATGCAGTTAGTTAAAATTTGCCCATGAATTTTGAAATACTACAATAAGAAATAGTTGCGATAAAGTTATCATTACAAAATATTTTCATTTTGCAACATCACATTAGAAATGACGAAAATACCCCTCAAATATACATTAACTGTTCACTGTCAGTTTTGGTAAAACTTTCACCTTAACTAAGAATTGGCCGCCAAATCCTGATCCCGAAAATTTTTGTGTCTTCGGATTCAATTTTACCATTTGCAATTTTAAGCTACAACACATTTTGGATCCTTTTATGCGAATAAGGAATGTCCTCCAGCCTTTATATTTAAAACAAAGTTTGAAGATAAACCCAGATAAGGCTGATTTGATGACTCGAATGTACTCTTATAAAGAGATTTGTAAAGCCTAGTAGTAAGACTTTTAAAATAAATCCATTTAAAAACTAAATTATGGCTTTTTAAAATTTCAAATACACGAAGGTAAACATCTCTATACACTGACATCAGTAATTGAATTTGTTAAAACTATTAACATTGCAAAACTAGTATTAAAACAAACTAAATCTTACCTGTAATCGTCGTGAAAGCAATAGCCAAAAGTAACAAAGCAATTTTTGACATCATGATACAATGATTGTTACCTGACAGTTTTCAAAGAATGATTTAAACAACTGTGTTTAAAACATAGAAGTTAGTAAATGTAGATGAGTCTTGTCAGTGGGCGAATTCAGATGGTGTGGTTCTATGGTGACGTCATTGTCGATGGAATGTGATTGGTCTTCACATCAACGACGTGTACGTTGGTTTTTATTTTTCTCGTCAGGACTTACCATTTCGATTTATTGTCAGGATATGAATACTACTTCCTGGTACATGTACAAAACATGCATTAACAAACATTTATAAAGTTCAGCAGTACTTTGGAAGATTGCATACTAGTATTCTGTTTTTGCGTTAAAATCCAAATATCTTCCGCTTTCAATTCCAAGATCAGTATACGCTTCATGTCCTGTAGTGGGCAAATGATACAACCACTAAAGCACATTCAGTTGTATTCCTATTTGAACAAATATATATACAATACTTATAATTCTAAAAAATGCTGTGGAACCATCGCTGGTTGAGCGCTCGCAGACATGTTTGATCCAGCTTCATTCTTTATGTGCCTATCCAGGGCCAAGAGGTTGTTGTCGTTGGTTATTGTCTGTCCTATTTCTTTTTCGGTA
The DNA here is from genome assembly GCA_037788925.1 of Mytilus galloprovincialis. Classification (NCBI taxonomy): domain Eukaryota; kingdom Metazoa; phylum Mollusca; class Bivalvia; order Mytilida; family Mytilidae; genus Mytilus; species Mytilus galloprovincialis. Next base: position 21,455,170 of record CM075332.1, read on the forward strand.
TTGTATATGTTAAAATATTTATCAAAGGTACCAGGATTATAATCTAATACGTCAGATGCGCGTTTCGTCTACATAAGACTCACAAGTTTATAAGACCGTTTGTTTCTTGTTTAAATGTCATAATTCGTGTGCAATCAGAAGAAATATATAACAAAGTAAGCAAAACATATGCATACAGACAAGAAACAGTAGAAATTTTGCGACTTAATGGGAAATAGTACTTTGAATATTAAATTAATGTTTTTTTTGTTACATATTGTCAGTGGACTGAGTTAAATACAAATAATTAATTCACGCAAATTTAGTTCCTTAAAAATATATGCAAGATGTTGCATTCTAGGCTCGGGGAATTCACCGTTGCTTACTCGATGAACTCCCTCTTGCTACTTAACGGACAGTGTCGTCGACAAACTGAACGACGCCATTTTAAATATTGCCATTCAACATGTTCAATCTGAAAGAGAACAATTGATTTTGGTTTCTTTTTTATCAACACTGTCTTTTGATAGATTTGAATGAAAAAGATGTAGTGTTGGACATACTTTTTTATTTGTTTTTTGTTTTACTATGAGAGTATATTATAACCATCTGTTGGTAACTCTGAATCAATAGACAAACAATTATCATACATATCTTCCTGGTCTGGCAATATGTCGACATCTTGTTAATCAAATGTCACACAGTACAAACACACCATTGCAGGAAAAAGTGTTATATCTTGACTGGACTAGATTGGACTCTCACATACGTATATAACAGGTAAGACCAGTCCAGTTAAGACTTTCCTTATCAATTCTAATTGTTTGCGTCCAAAATGGGTATAAATTTGTATTAAATGCAAAGCGTCAGAGCGCATAAAAATATGTGTTTGTCTTGTTCATGTTGTTCTGTCTTAATAAATCTGAAAAATGTATGATAATTAATTTGACCAACAAATTGACATTAAATCAATATATAAAATCTTATTGTACAGGACGTTTTTATTAGCTATATTTCTACGGGGCATAGAAATTGTTTTAGCTATAACAATGTGGAGGGGAAGCATGTTGAATTAAAAAAAATAATGTAAGGGTTCTGCGGAACCAAGTGTCTCGCCTACTTTGCTAGTTTTTGGTGGGGTTCGTGTTGCTTGTTCTTTAGTTTTCTATGTTGTGTCATGTGTACTATTGTTTGTCTGTTTGTCTTTTTCTTTTTACGCCATGGCGTTGTCAGTTTAGTTTCGATTTATGAGTTTGACTGTCCCTCTGGTATCTTTCGTCCCTCTTTGTTTTGCTGTTAATCGCAGTCTCAACAAAAATTTAAAAAAAATAAAAAATCCTCTCGACACTATCTTTTGATTGTAAGAAGCTTCTGTCCGAGTTTGGTACAAATCCAGGATAGTTCATGAATCTAATAAATGCTTTAAAAACTTTAATTGCAGACTGTATGTAATGTTAACTGAAAGAAAAACTAAAACATTTATAAGTAAAATATGGAGAAATAGGTACCAAATTTTAACAAAATTTCATTCCAGATACTAGCTTTTGATCATAAATAAGCTTCTGTTCAAGTGTGGTACAAATGCAGGATAGTTTAAGCAAGTTAATAAAATTTTAAAAACTTTAACCATAGAGTGAATGTACTACATGTATTTCCTGGCCGAAAAAAAAAACCATTTATAAGTAAAATACGGAAAAAATGATTTTTTTTTAACATAACTTACTCCTGGATACTATCTTATGATCATAAACAAGCTTCTGTCCAAGTTTGGTAGAAATCAAGGATAGCTTAAGAAAGTTTTTAAAATTTCAAAAACTTTTGCATTGAGTGAATATTTGTGGACAACGCCGGCACCGACGACGACAACGAAGACGGAATGTAGGAACGCTATGTCTCGCTTTTTTTGACAAAAGTTAAAGGCTCGACAACAACTATACATTTACTGGTAACAGATACAATGGTGATCTCAAGTGGTCCTTTACAGCTTATTATCGGACCACAGATGAATTATCACGTTGTGATTGGTTAAATGCCGTCACGTGGTGACCCCCTATGAGACCGTATGGGATTAGTAAGTTTCATATGGGGTTCATGACGCGTTAATGGCGACGTCATCTATTAATGTTGTTGTGTTTCATTGTATATTTTTCAACAAAACGCCGCAGAAAAAGTCCAGCGTCCGATAAATTCGTTATACGGTTAACTACTGACCCCCTACGGATCCATAGAGGGTGAATAAAATTCATAGGGGACCCTATGGATTTTACTAACCCTCTATGGATCCGTATGGGGTCAGTAGCGAACCATATAACTTATAATGTCAACACACAGAAGACAACAACAAAGTTACTAAAGGTCTTACATCCCTCAGTAAAAAGGGTTTAAATGCTTGGTATAGAATGCTATTCATTTATGTTATTGATTTATATGAATTTGGTCCCCCCGGGGGTTTTGATTATCAATCTGCAAATGTGTCTTTTGTAGTCGATATTGCCTGGTGTAGTAGAATAGAATCCTGGTATATTTGATAAGCGCATATTGTTCATAGCACTAATTACGAATATTTCGTCCTCTAGCATTCAATCAGACCAGTGGTCATCAATTATGTGCTAACATGAAATACCGTCCAAGTGGTTCTTTCGTGTAAATCTACTTCTCATTTTTTTTAAAAGCCAAATCAAATTATTTAGGTTTTTAAAACACAATATATTTGCAATAATCAAGATTTTATTTAATATTTTTTTTGCTCTCATTTCTTCTCATGATTTGTCCATAAAACTGTCATGATAACTCAATAGAAAGAGTAGTATCGTTGACTAGCTATATGATAATGGTTTGTTATTGCACAACATTAAAGGATATGCAGATCCGTCTGTAGCATCTGATATCCCTCCTGGTTTCGTGTTGATCAACCTTTAGTTTTCTATGTTGTGTTTTGTATACTGTTGGTTGTATTTTGATCATTTGTTTATATAGTACTGCAATGGCATCATCTATGTCCGACTAACGAGTTAGAATTACCAGCCAGGTGTACAAAAATAAAAGCGTGATATATTTGATGATTTTTTAGTAGCTTTGGTTGTATTATTCATTAAATATTTTGCTTTCAAAATTTTGGTATCAAGTAATCAAAGCAAGGATTAGGTGCCTACAATTAAACCTTAACCTTTAAAACGAACACTCTATGTTGTATTCCGTTGTTCCGTTGAAAGGAAGTCAACTGTTTAGTTCACTTTCCTGCTTAAATATTTTTTTAAAGCATTTGAGAATCAAACAATTTACAAAGTTACTAGGAGTCAATATAAATTTGATCGTAAAAAGAAGATGTGCATGACTGACGATGAGACAACACCGCACCAGATACCAAATGACACAAAAGTTAACAAATATATGTCAAACAATGTGAAGAACCTATACCATATAGTAGCTATCAAAGTCAAGAAAAGACAAATGTAAAATAATAAACACGAAAAAACTAACGGCTTGTCTAACAGCACCACCATTATAATGTGTACGATATAGAAAAGTTGTGTCTTTATGGACTGATCTATGTCGGATAAATACGAAAAAGACATAACGACAGAATGAATCATCCTCGCTCAAGTTTTAATCTAAATTTCAATATAAACACGTTAACCAGTCGGATCATTCCATCATTTTTGATAAAGTAAGTACCATAGGACAAATCAATCATTCATAAATGATCCTATACATTTACATCTTTCTTAAATTCTAAATAAGATTCTTGCACTTCAGTGTTTCTGTTGTTTCGTTGTTTCCCTCAGTTTAGTTTGTAACCCGGATTTATTTTCTCTCCATCGATTTCTGACGTTTGAACAGCGGCATATAACTGTTGCCTTTATTTTTACAGCAAAAGATGCCATTCGGAAATATCGAGAAGATATTAGGCGAGTGGAGAGTGAAGAGTTGCAGATTGATATTCATCAGACAGTTGATGTGCCAATGTCTACTGATTGATCCAAGTGGCCAATTTATGTTCTTGATTTTTAGATTAATGATGTCCAATCACTCAATAACATACATTTCAGTGGGTGATTAAGAAAACCAACAAAAGTAGAAAATGTGCCTCATATATATGTCTTTCCTTTAGTATTGGCATCATTTATGACAACTTTTCAATTGTGAACTGACATTTTCGCAAAGTAATATACTCTTTGCTATCGTTAAGCGTGTACATAACTATAAATACTTCACTCTCGTGCATCTTTAGAGTTTACAAACTTCACAAACAGGCGTGTATTCCGGACGCACCCAGTCTCGCTTTTTTTAGTTTATGTAATTCCCTCATGTAAGTTCAGCTGTACTCGTATTATTAGATTAATTAAACATAAAAATCAGTAAAATAACTTTCTTTTATTTCTACCCATTCGATATTGACATAAAAAGTTAAATAAAAAAATACTGTACGCCAAGTAAACATTAGTCCCTAACCAAATGGCAAAATCAAAAGCTCAAACCCATCGAACGTTTGGAACTGCCATATTCCTGATTTGGCATTTTTGTATGTAGAAAATGGTGTATTGAACCTGGATTTAAAGCTACGTAAACCTCTCACTTGTATGACAGTCGCATCAAATTCCATTATATTGACAATGATGCGTGAACAAAACAAATGTTATATCGAGAATGAAAAAACCCTAACAAATTGAGTGGATTTTGACTATATATCATGTATGTTGTAACAAGTCATGAAATACATTACTTTTTTTAGTTCATAATCAAGATAACACAGTGTGAAACTTCTTAAATTTTTTCGATGAATTTGTATTTTTACGGGTTGATATTTTCACAATTTGATGCAAAAAATAAGAATGTCGGAATTTACAAGTAATTCGCACATAGATCGAAATATGCCTTAGTACATTTATATAGATAATTTGCATTTTACGTGAAAAAGAGCTAATCTAACTTATTGCAATTATTTTAATTTTTAAGTATACATGGATTTTCTCAATTTTGACGGTCGTGCAGTTTGTCTATAACTGCTAACATACATTTCATTTGATCTTTGGTGTATATTTGTAAACAATACTTCATCTCACTTGTTTGGTATCGAAGAATTCAAAATTGATCTATGTTAAATAACTTCTTTTAACGTGAAATATATAGTTTATTTTATCTATTTAGGAATACTGAGTTGTTCATTATTTGTTAATTAGTTTTGTTCCGGTTTGAATCAGATGTGGAGTCTCTAAATGTCTTTTCATATCAAATAATTTCTATCTTTTACTCATGCATGATCACAAGATTTGCTTTACAATAATATGGTCATAATTATAAATTAGCTTTTCCAGAATCTAATGCATTGTGAAACGTACTCCAAAATATTTTAATTGGTTTAGGACAATATAACGTAACGTCATCGGCCTACGATCCATTATTCGTACACAAAAAAAATACTAAAAATACTCATTTTATCTATAGGCCTTAAGTTTCTGACACGACGGATTGACTGTTACAATGTTGTTCTTCTAAATACTAAGGATTTACTATCGCAGTAAAATATTTTCTTATTTGGCAAAACCTATCACACTCATGTGTTCTCTTCACCATCGTACTATGTTTTGCCATTTTAACTTTATTGATTCGAGCGTTACTACTTGTTTTAGCTGAAATGCTCGTCTTGCGTAATACAATTCAATCCTTGTACTTTTGATGAGTGTAATATTCGATTTCATAGAATACTATTTTAGAACTGTTTTTTCTAGGTTTGGAGTTTTTGTGTACGCATATTGGCATCCATATCATATGTGTATTGTTTTGGAAGATTCTATTGATTTGGTTTCCTTCTTTGTTCACAAGTGATAATAAGAAACATGTGGTACATTTAGATAATTTATTAGTTCTTATGAACATTAACATTGATATAGAAATTCTTTAACTGGTAAAGGTTACGTTCTTTCAGTTATTTTTCCGAAACGCTATTCCTGCAGGATAACCATATCCGTCATTCCTACGATTCCCATTTAACCACAATCCGAACCTCATTCCATTGGTGTTCGTAATTCTATGAGCTCCTTCCGTTATGCTACTACTGAATGTAATATACTTGTTACCAAGAACAGTCTTTTCAAAAACTTTTTCAGCCTTCATTTTATGACCGTCGATCTCGAATCCACGAATGGCAACTCCACAAAAGGTAATACTTACATAACTCGAAAAGTCACTGGGTATAATAAACTCGTAATCGGATTTGTATTGATTGACGCCGTATACTGTCATCATGTAGGAATCAGAACCGTTAGCCTCGTGAGGTAATACTGTCACAAGAAGATTGCCGGTTGACGTAACGACTGATATATCATTGTGGATAAGGTCATGATACTCTCCCTCATCAAGTTGAGTTCTGTAATGTTTATCTTTAAGGTGAACTTTGATTTGGACTTTTCCTGGAGATAAAAGTCGGACTGTACTTCTTTGTCGTTTTTGGATAAAAGGAATAATAAACTCTTTATCTAGCTGATTAACAGGTAACATCATTTCTGTAGAATGACTGCAATGATCATTATTAACTGTGTTGCATATATTTCCTGAAACAACGCCTATTGGTTTAGATGCTGAAATCATTGATCCCGAAAGATCATAATTATGCGACAGCTGTAATGTTTGAAAGGCAGACATATTAATGTTGATAATTTTACCATTTCCAAACTTGTTTCCCTTGTAATTAACTGTCCCGTGCTTCATTTTTAGTTGCACTTTTACATTTGTATTTCCGCCTATTGATACAATTCCAATAAAACTATTGTAATCATGTTCAGTATGTTTCCACACAGTAAAAGATGAAATTATATATTTTGTTGACATGTATTTGATGGGAATTGCTATATATCCATCGGAGGAATATATGTATGTCTGAAAAGCATGAACAGTGATAGGAACTGTTGATGTTATATGTATGCCTTTATTTTCTATTCCATCTCTGAGGAAAACATCTTTCTTCAAGATTATTTCATTTTTCCCTTTAGTAATTGACATGTTACTATTGAAACTGTTTGATTCGATTGTTACGTTTCCATTGTCGTGTCCATGAATATACAACACTGGTTGTGTTCTAGAAGGACGAGGGGGCTCAGTAAATATAGCTGCATATTCATAAAATCTGCAAATAGAAAAAAAAAGGACAACATTATATGTACTGTTGTAAGATAAACTACGAAAATGGATGTGAAAATTGTACAAATGGGACTGTAATAAAAAAAATGTAAAATAAATCGGAAGTAATTTTTGATTACTAATTGCAACTTAGCAAACAAGTAATGAAGTGCAAAACACAACTCGATAACCAAAATTCGTATGCACCATATACATTTCAAACGTTTTTGTTTTCGATTGCAGACTTATTTACGCATTTTCTGTATTTTTTGGCATCATATTTCGTTTTTTTATTCTTCAAAAGTTAGAAAATCATTGTAAACACACATTTCACATCTATATCTAGACATCCAATAAAATAACAAAATGTGAATATACTTTTAACTTAATTTTGCTGCATCTGTTAACGCTTGATTCTGCAAATAGTCACAGGGCATTACTGTTCATAACGTTTCTGTGTGTGTGAGTTACATTGTAGTGTTGTGTCGTTGTTCTCCCCTTATATTTATGCGTTTCCCTCAGTTTTAGTTTGTTACCCCGATTTTGTTTTTTGTCCATGGATTTATGAGTTTGAACAGCGGTATACTACTGTTGCCTTTATTTATCATGTTAAAGTCATGAATATACTATTTTTTGCCATTCGTTTGATGCGTATGAGTGTTTAACTTTGCTCAACATTACATCAACAAAAAAGCATTTAATTCTAAAAGATCATTTTAATACTACAACCATAAAATTTAGAGTTGTATACATTTTAAAACATATGACATCCCCGTCAAACTAGGCCATGATCGCACTATGATCTCTGATAAAAATCAAATGTGACGATCGTAAGTTTTGTAGCAAGCCCATGCCGTCCTCAACGTGCTCTTCGTTCATACTACGACCATTTCGAGTTTTAGTCGTCAATACTGGATCAGGATTCGTATCATAATAAATCTGCGAAATAATGTTATCGTCTTTGACAACTTAACAAGATGACGTCATATGTCTGCTTTCGGTGTCAAATTTTTACAACGGGCATTTTTAGGCTTCTTATCAATCTCCAGCGCAGATAGCATATTCAATACTTCGTTCCACTTACTTCAAGTGAAGTATTGCATTGCACGTGTAGAGCTGAAATGAACTCGGAGATTAGTTTGTCATGAGCCTCAGTATATAATGAAATCATATAACAAAACCATTGTTAGGGGATCAATTTGTGGTCTACTTTTATTATTGAAGAAATAATCAAAAGGGGTATTAGTTGTCAAAACAGATATTCACCGATTTGACGTTTGCAATCTAATTTTTCTATGTCTGTTTTATGTCATGTAAAAAGCTAAAACATAAGGTATTACTGTCAATTGTACATGTACATGCATAAGTGTTTTTGTGGATCGAATCGGTCAACGAAATGGTTCTCTTTTGTTTCAATGTTGACATTCTTTTACTTTTAATTGCTAAACACGACTGAAACATGAGTAACCAATATCTAGCTCATTAGTTAAAAATTAAAGGTCCCATGAATACGGATTCGATAAGGTCGAACTTTTCACTTGCAAGATTATTTAATTCATTAATTAAACTCATTCTAAAAAGTTACCAGTTCAACATAGACTGTAATTAGATAAAGATAGATCTTTGAGTATTGATTTCATTGGTATAAATATTGATTTTGTAGTCAGTAAATTAAAACCATCCTAAGTAGTATTGTTTAAAACATATGCACTTCAAATTGATACTTTTATTTTGGTACTACGAAAGGTAATTTTTTTCTCTGACTAAACTTCTTTTTAGCTCTAAATCCATTGAATGGTGGATGTGTACTGATTAATATTTTTTCTTATATAGATATAAGAAGATGTGGTATGAGTTCCAATAAGACAACTCTCCATCCAAGTCACAATTTGTAAAAGTAAATCATTATAGGTCAAATTATGGTCTTCAACACGGAGATTTGTATCACTCGAAAAAGCAAACGATGAAGGACACTAAAAATTACAATTGTAAAACACTTCAAACAGGAAAACCAACGGTCTAATCTATACAAAAAAGAAGAAACAAGAAACATGTATGCACAATATCAACAAAAGACAACCACTGAACGTTAGGTATACATGCTTTATTTATTAGTTGTATCTGTCCTTCGTGTCCTTTTTAGTCGTTATGGATGATGTTGGGATATAAACCCTGCCGTGTCCAGTCTATCTTTGTATTGATCTGATAATTGAAGCGATTTTCAACTGATGTTAATAGTTAGTTATTTTGTTGTGGCGTATAAGCATTGTCCTAGTAAAGGGGAGGGTTGATCGCTCACAAATACATTATTTTGTATGTTTAACCCCACCACATTCTTTATGTGCCTGTCCCAGGTCAGGAGCCTGTGGGTTTTCAGTTGGTTTCGTTGGTTAATGTCTGTCATGGCTGATTTTCGGAAATTATTTATTATAAATAAGGGTGTAAGTTTTCTCAATTGAAAAGGTAAGAGTCTATAGGAAGATATATCACTCTTCTCTGACCATTTTGCCCTTACACAGAATGTCGCATGCTTAACAGAGAAGCCGAAAATTTGAAATATCGGTTCGATCTAGCCAGAGATCAAACCTACGACCCTAGACTATCACATAACAACGATGTCGTAGTCAAGATGCATTGACAACATGCACTTTGGCATTATATCTTAAAAAAGACTACTTAATTGTTTTCAATGACGTCGTACAATGTACATGTAGGTTCAAGGAATTTTACATCAGCCAGAAGAAGTATGTTTCTAGTTTTGTTATAATAATTCATATTTACCTTGCTCCGTGAGGTCATAAATATGGTTTTGTAAATATGAAAACGTTAATTGGTTAAGGTTTTCAGTTTCCTCACAGGGGCGTAGCTAGGTATTCTTTCAACTGTAGGCACAAATCGGCAGGGGGTCTGGGGCTGCTGAAGGCCTCCAGCAGGTCCAGGGAAGAGCCCTGGTAGGGGGTTCAGGGGGGGCCAAGCCCCCTTCGGAAAACGGATTTCAGCATTTTGGCTGCAAAATTTTATGCACAAAAATATCATGATGAAAAAATTGAAGAATTAAGAATAATTTACCATAACATCTGAATGGTGAATTAAATAAAGCAGTACAATTGGAAAATCAAATATTAAAAAAAATATTTACAATATGTACTGCCCAGCATAGATCAGTGTATCCCTTTAATTAAGCAGTACACCCTGTTTGGTATTTTCAAATCTATTCCAATATGATCGATATATACGTTTAACTTAATTGATAGTACATATTGACGATCCTTCATTAAAAAGATAGGCACGTGCACTTTAACACTGATATTACTATTAAATAACACTATCATTTTGGCTAGAAAGACATCAACCATCAATCTTTTGATTCTTAAACCTTCACCCTAGCCACACAAACACATACACACATAGTCGATGCCAATGCAAAAGTTCTAACGTAACAAAATTCAAGAAATTCGTATTTCTTTATATCCCGCTCTACTGTAAAATTGCTACTTACTTAGGAATTTGAATAATTGTGGTCATTAGACGTAGATCTGAGAGTACTCAAAACTACTGGAAGCTATTTGATAGATTGATTTTTAAACATCCAGTGTAAAGTATTTATGCAAGTTTAGAACAAAAAAAAAAACAAAAAAACAAATTGATTATTTACAATAAACACAACAGGGAGCTTAGTCCTGTAATCATGGTAACAGGTGTTGTACAGGACGAAGGTCTTGAAATTTGAAAATGCCATGCATTGGAAAGTGAGGGATTATTGGATAGGAGCAGAAACTTTGCCTTTCAGTAGACCAACTACGAACTCCTCAAAGAGTGGCATTCTCTCTACAACTAGGCATAATATTAAATTTCCCCATTCTGACCAGACGTGACTATGTATTTATACATCCTGCACAGCCAAACGGACGACCAATATTGGCAAGTCGGATGAAGACAAAGTGGAAAGCTAGTTGAGAACTAGTAACAACTTATTAAAAATTCATGTGTCTAAGTTGAGGTTCATGTTTTGGTTTTTGTTTTTGTTGATAGAATTGAAATGATCTGAACCAAAGTTCTACTTTATAGTTTCTATATAAGGTACACACATAAAAAACATTCAATTCTATCCAATATTCCATTCACTAAGGACAAGAGACTAGTGTACACATGACATTCGATAATTAGAGTTGTGACAACTTCACTGGAATTCATGTACATATAACGTTGTTTATTATTTTTTTTAACAAAAAAAAAAATATTTGTGAAAAAATTATGTGTAGGCACGTGCCTAAAGTGCCTAACGGCAGCTACGCCCCTGGGCTCATTTCTCTTTTCAATATCTGCCAATTTCTGATGAAGTTGACCTGAAATAAAAAAAAATCATTTCAAACAAGGGGAAAAGTTGAACTGAAAATAACATCTAGTTCATTTATCATAGAAATAATTCAGTATCATCAATTTTAAAACAGATGTCGATTTATTAATAAAACTTTTGGACCAATTCCGTTAGAATTCTTGACCGACTCCGCGAAATATGTTGGAACAACTTCAATAACGATACTGGTCACGACAGAATGGGACCACATACTTTCAACTTGTTCGATGTTTGGCCAAAATACCAAATGTCCAAAAGTTATGGAAAACAGATAACTTTCAAGTAATCTCTAAGTCAAAGGTATAAAAGGACCATAACACTGTAAAAATCATCAAAAGGACCATAACACTGTAAAAATCACCAAAAGGACCATAACACTGTAAAAATCATCAAAAGGACTATAACACTGTAAAAATCATCAAAAGGATCATAACACTGTAAAAATCATCAAAAGGACCATAACACTGTAATAATCATCAAAAGGACCATAACACTGTAAAAATCATCAAAAGGACCATAACACTGTAAAAATCATCCAAACAAAATAGAATTCAAACTTGATCTATTACATGCATAGTTAATTATAGATTATCGTTGATCATCTCAAAATTATCACAAAAAAAGATCAAAAGAAAAATGCACAAAATAGCGATAATATATCTTACAAGTTTCATATCAATTTCTTCAAGCATGTCAAGGAAAATTAAAAGAAAATTGATTAAGTGAATTTTCCGATGATAACTCTACAAAAATTATCCTACCGGGACACAATTCAAACTTGATCTGTAACTGGCTACAATAAACTTACATACTAAATATCAAATCACTATATATCTTCAAGATCGAAGGAAAAAAAGAGAGAAAACTGATATGCCGGACCGACGGACTGACAGACAGATAGACCCGACCGACAGACCAACCAACCGACGGAAAAACCGACAATCAGATCGACAGACAGACAGACATAATCTTAAGTCACATTCGGCTTTGCCGGTATGAGACTAATAAACATGTATTTAGACGGTAATACATTTGTATACTATGTATTTTATTCATTATATATTACTTTCTCATTAGTATTTGAAAAAGCATCCTAAGCCTTTAATTATAATGATAACACGATATAGCACTTTTCAACTGAGATTTGCTGTTGGTCTTATATTGTGCTTCTATACCACTGTACCACGTTAGCTAGAGGGTTGAACGTTCCCAAACTTGTTAAAACCCGCTGTTTGTCCCAAATCAGGCCCAGGAGTCTGTAATTCACTTATTGTTGTTGGTTGTTGTCTATCATATTTGATCTTTGTATATTGCAATTGATTTGTTTGTAAATCAGGTCGCTATTTATTTAGTTTGAATTGTATTTCGGGGCAATTTATAGTTTAGTATACGGTAGGGGTTAGGCTCATTGCTGAATGTCGTACGATCGTAATCTGTAGTTATTAAATCTACGACATTTGTTCTCTAATTAATACATTGTCAATAGACCCGACCGACAGACCAACCAACCGACGGAAAAACCGACAATCAGATCGACAGATCACCACATCTTCTTTTTATGCAAAGTCTAGGATATATTGCACCGTATTTTGATTGTACAAAATGATCGTTACCTTCACCATCATATGCATACCTAACTTTGCTCATCTCAAATTTATACCCTTTAAATGTATGCTATGTGTCTTTTCTATCAGTTACACAATTTATAATTTATCGGATTTGTTATTACATAAGCAACACGACGGGTGTCACATGTGAAGCAGGATCTTCTTACTCTTCAGGAGCACATGTCATCATCCAAAAGTTTTGGTGGTGTTCGTGTTGCTTAGTCGTTATTTTTCTATGTTGTGTCTTGTGTACTATTATTTGTCTGTTTGTCTTTTTCTTTTTTAGCCATGGCGTTGTCAGTTTATTTTCGATCTTTCAGTTTGACTGTCCAATCGGTATCTTTCGCCCTCCTTTACATAACTTTCTGCCTCAATGATCTTGAGTATTTGCCACTTTTTCTTCCAACATAAAGAGTACAACACCCGAACACAGATTTACATAATCAGGACAATTTTATATAATTACCAACAAATTATCAGGACAATTTCGATTTGCCAATATGCACGACTTTTGTATAAAAAAAATCAAGGTTTGTTTAATGTGTCAATGAGAAATTAAATTAAACAATCATTATAGGATGGTTTTTTTTATTGTCGTTATGTAGCAATGTAAACAAACCAACCAGCACAGAATCTGAACCCAAAAGGCACCAGTCAGGACCAAATCACCAGAACAGAACGTTCCCTCGCAAGACAACCTTTCGCATCGTGTATAGAATCAATTTCAAATTTCAATGTCGGCATGTATCGTTAAGGACTAGAATGAAATAAATGTTAAAATTCCGTCCGACTTTTATACGGAAAGGGTATACATTATATTTCAATAAGTCAGCCTTCATTTTCACGTAGTCGGTCAAGAATTTTCACGGAATTGGTTCAAAATGTTCACCGAGTCGGTATAAAACATTCGCGAAATCGGCCTCCCACTTTCAATGAGTCGGCCCAAAACTTTCGCGGAGTCGGCAAAACATTAACGGGATTCGATTATCTTACACGACCGGACATGTACAGTATTATAACATTGTAAATCTTGCATGGAGTCGGGAGTTCCATATGGCTATCCATACAATTTCTATTCAGTGATGCTCGATGCCAAAATATTTGAGTTTTAATTTTTTGTTATTTTTCACATTTTCGATGCCAAAATATTTGAATTTTCATTTTAACTGATCGACTAAAATGAAAATCGATCCCTTTGTAGAATTTTGAATTTTTATGTAAAACACAATGCTTTCCGAATCTGTTAAAATGCTGATATTACGGATATGTTGAGTTCATCACTAATTTTGCAGACTATATATATTGATCGATTCCCTAAACAAATTCCCTTCCCTATATCAATGTTGATCCCAATTTCTAGTTAGAAACAAATTGAAATTTAGCCTCTCCTTTTTAAACTATGATGCAGTTTATGCAGCCAAGAAGACAAGTTTTCTAATTTGTATATTAGTATAAAGGCCGTTAGTTTTCTCGTTTGAATTGTTTTACAATATCATTTCGAGGCATTTTATAGCTGACTATGCGGTATGAGCTTTGCTCATTGTTGATGGCCATACGGTGACCTATATTTGTTAATTTTTGTGTCATTTTCGTCTCTTGTGGGTAGTTGTCTCATTGGCAATCATACATGTACCACATCTTCTTCTTTTTTTTTATAGTAAGTGAATTCTTTGAAATTTTTATATTTCGCTCATTTATTTCTTATTTATTTCTGTCTATATTTGTTTAAGGCTGACTTTATATAGGTAAAACGTCTTTTCAATACATCAATGTTAATAATGAAATAACAAATTAAACAATAAGAAAAGTTGTAAGATTTTTATTTCAGTCTGGTAGCTATTTCAGTGTGGAATACACATTGTAGGGTCAAAGATTATCCCACTGAATTTCCAAAAAAAAGGCATTGTATATGTTTTCACTTTAAATGCGGGAGGTTTAAATTAGGTTCAACCCACCATTTTTCTTAAAATGTCCTATCCCAAACATTGCCAAATCATATATGACAGTTGGTATCAAATAATTCATTTGTATGTTTGTTGGTGTTTGTTTTAGTTGCACTCTTTTGTTCCTGTTGTTTTTTTGTTGTCCTCTTATATGTAATGTTTCCCTCGGTTTTGGTTTGTAACCCGGATTTATTTTTCTCAATCGATTTATATAAAAATAACACAGAGCTGAGAGGGTGATAGAGCAGATTGTTATCCCGAGAAAACATTGTCAATCGGGGCTAAGCTTCCTTCAATCTCATGTTGATTCACACCCGATAAAGCAGACGATTTAAGTATGTTACTGACAAACCGAAGACACCCAATTTACGGAATGAATCAACTAATGTATTTGTCTGAATACGCAAACATGGCAAATAAAAGAACAGATTAACACTTGAACTTGAAAACTTTAAGCATTATTTCAAATACGTTTTTGTATCCAGTCAATTGTACGACAAATTTAAAATTCCTTCAAAAAAGGATACTCTTTCATTACTGACTGTTATAAATAAATGCAAGTATTCGTTTTTATGAAGTTAACCGTTCATCGACTTCGTGAGAAATAATTATCTTGGTGCAGAAAAAAACCCAGACAGAGCAATTTGTACAGAACGAGGAATTCTGCCATTGTAAATATATTTATATATTTATTATAATTCTTCATATTTACCTAGTTCTGTTAAATTCTTTAGATTAACATTTTCCTGCAGTTTTGTGTTATTTATCTCTTCAGCATTTGCCAGTTGTGTTTCAAGTAAATCCGATTTCTGCTGTTGCTGAGCTGAAATTAGAAAAAAAATCCGTTTAAAATATTGGAAAATGTGTAACTAAAATATCATATAATTTATTCATCAATATAAATTCTGTATCAGTCATATCTCGAAGTATAAATATACAGCTGTACCATGAGCGCATGATACGCTCTTCGTCTTGTGTGAGAGATTTTATGCAATAATCATAAATAGTTTCTGAGATATGGAGCGACATGTGAAAAAACCCTTTTGTTACAAAAAACTCAATAACTCTAAAATAAATTTTGAACCATCACCCAAAAATATACAGATCTTCAGATTAATATAACTAAGAGGTGTGTAAAGTTTTAAGCAATAGTCATTAATGGTTTTTAAGATACGATGCAACATGTGAAAACCCCTTTCTTTTTTACAAACAAGAGTGCACACGCTGAAATGTCTCGCCTTCTTTAATTATCATTGATAGTATGTTGATATTCCTAAACATAAAGCTATATTACAACTGTCATATAAACATAACATTAACCAAAAAAACTAAACTTTGACCAATGAACGATGAAAATGAGGTCAAGGTCAACTGACATATAAATCATAAAATATTTCCATATAACAAATATAGATGATCTATAGCATAAAGTATCAGAAAAAAGGAAAAAAAAAACTCAAAAAACTTAACTTTGACCACTGAACCATAAAAATGAGGTCAAGGTCAGATGGCACCTGCAAGCTAAACATGATCACCATACAATCATTTAAAACACCAAATAGAGTATACAGTATTAGAAAAACAGAAAAAAAAACTTAACTATTACCACTGAAACATGAAAATGAGGTCAAGGTCAGATGACATCTGCCAGTTGGACATGTACACCTAACAATCTTTCCATACACCGAATATACTACTTCTATTGCTTATGGTATCTGAGATACGGACTTGACCACCAAACCTTAACCTTGTTCACTGATCCATGAAATGAGGTCGAGGTCAAGTGAAAACTGTCTGATGGGCATGAGGACCTTGCAATGTACGCACATACCAAATATAGTTATCCTATTACTTATAATAAGAGAGAATTTACCATTTCAAAAAATCGTAACTTTTTTTTCAAGTAGTCACTGAACCATGAAAATGAGGTCAAGGACATTTGACATGTGACAGACGGAAGCTTCGTAACATGATGCATCTATATACAAAGTATGAAGCATCAAGGTCTTCCACCTTCAAAACAAGAGTGCACACGCTGAAATGTCTCGCCTTCTATACCAATCATTGATATTATGTTGATAGTCCTAAGTATAAAGCTTTATTACAACTGTCTCATAAACTTAACATTAACCAAGATAACTAAACAAAGACCAATGAACCATGAAAATGAGGTCAAGGTCATATGAACCATGCCAGGCAGACATGTACAGCTAACAATGCTTCTATACAACATATATAGTTGACCTATTACTTACAGTTTAAGAAAAATAGACCAAAACACAAAAACTTAACACTGTGCAATGAACCGTGAAAATGAGGTCACGGTTAAATAAAACCTGCTCGACTGACATAAAGATCATAAAATATTTCCATACACCAAATATAGTTGACCTATGGCATATAGCATTAGATAAAAAGACCAAAACTCAAAAACTTAACTTTGACCACTGAACCAAGAAAATGAGGTCAAGGTCACATGACATCTGCCCGCTAGACATGTACACTTAACAATCAGGCCATACAACAAATATAGTAGACCTATTGCATATGGTATGAGAAAAACAGACCAAAACACAAAAATTTAACTATAACCACTGAACCATGAAAATGAGGTCAAGGTCAGATGACACCTGCCAGTTCGACATGTACACCTTACAGTCCTTCCATACACCGAATATACTAGCCCTATTGCTTATAGTATCTGAGATATGGACTTGACCACCAAAACTTAACCTTGTTCACTGATCCATGAAATGAGGTCGAGGTCAAGTGAAAACTGTCTGACAGACACGAGGACCTTGCAAGGTACGCACATATCAAATATAGTTATCCTATTACTTATAATAAGAGAGAATTCAACATTACAAAAAAATTGAACTTTTTTTTCAAGTGGTCACTGAACCATGAAAATGAGGTCAAGGACATTGGACATGTGACTGACGGAAACTTCGTAACATGAAGCATCTATATACAAAGTATGAACCATCCAGGGCTTCCACCTTCTAAAATATAAAGCTTTTAAGAAGTGAGCTAACGCCGCCGCCGTAGCCGCCGCCGCCGCCGCCGTAGCCGCCGCCGCCGCCGCCGGATCACTATCCCTATGTCGAGCTTTCTGCAACAAAAGTTGCAGGCTCGACAAAAATAAAGCTTTGAAGAATATGCTAACGCCGCCGCCACCGCCGCCGCCGTAGCCGCGCCCGCCGGATCACTATCCCTATGTCGAGCTTTCTGTGACAAAACTCGCAGGCTCGACAAAAACTCAATGACTCCAAAATAAAATTTTGAATCATCACCAAAAAGTATACAGATCTTTAGATTAATATACATGTAACTAAGAAGTGAGTAAATTAAAGTTTAAAGTAATAATCATTAATTGTTTATGAGATATGGCGCGACATGTGAAAACCCACCCCCTTTTTGACAAAAAAACTCAATAACTCTAAAATAAAATTTTGAATCATCACCAAAAAGTATACAGATCTTTGATTAATATCATTAAGAAGTGTGTGAAATCTGTGAAGTTTAAAGCAATAATCAAAAATAGTTTTTGAGACACAGCGCGACATGTGAAAAATACACACCTCTGTTTTAGCTATAAAGTCCTGTAACTCAAAATGTTTAAATCGTTTTCACCAAAAAGTATGCAGATCGTTTGACCACCATAAGAAACAACTATATTAAGTTTCATGAAATTTAGATAAGCGGTTCTCAAGTTACAGTGCGACATGTGGACGCCGAATAGACAGACAGACATACAGACAAACGGACATACAGACAAACGGACAGACAGACGCCGGACATTTGTATATCATAATACGTCCCGTCAAAACTTTGACGGGCGTATATAAATGAGATGTAGTATGATTGCCAATGAACTTTCAGATTGAAAGCAAAAGACCCTTATATTTTTAGAGCCACATGTAAAAAATAAACCTCGGTTTACTTTAAACACATTTCATTTAAAAAATCATGTACATTACATAACTAAACATATAACTACATATAAAAAAGTATTACATTAATACTAATAATGAATACCGTGTTGGTGATCACATATCAATGACCGCTGTGGATGGTCAACTTGGAATTGATAGTATGTAAATAGCAAATACACGTTATTTCTAGTATACATGGTATATGTATGTTCATATTATACTGTGTAATACACGAAAATAATTGAAATTAACGTAAAACAAAAAAAATGACAAATTTCAGAAACTGAAGGGGGAGGGCAAAACAAAATTGTCCGGTCCCCAAGTACCTATATACAAAATGAAATATAAGTGTACAACATTATGTAAACAATATGCATGCAAAATAACATCGTACTCGACGTCAAAGGGATTCGGAAAAAAAGTTTTCCTTATAATAATCCGTCTCCCTGTAAAGTATTGGTTCGCCGTTCACCATGTTCACCTATGCTATTGGTACGTCTTAATATTTCCTTTTTAGAAGATACGGTCACATAACTGTCTTTAATAGGTAGCAAGATGTTGCTGAAACATACATTTTAATATATAAATATGAAATTAAAAAAATTAACATGTTTTTGCTTTCAATTTAAAAGTTGCTATACGCAATCGAATACCAATTTTCAATTTAACTGTTTAATAAAAAAAAATCTTTTTTTTTTTACAGAATTTTGATCTGTGTTTGCTCTTTTATATGAATGTAATAGACCACAAAACCAACTTCGCAATCAGATAACAAAAATTATTTTAGACTAATATTTTCCTTTTTATACATAAAACAAGAAGACAAAGCTTAAGAAAATATCTTAAAAATAAAAATGGGTAGAAATACGCCAAATAAACAATTAGATGTATTTTTGATTGTTGTTGTGTTTTCAAAATAATCTCTGAATTGATTGATGTAAATATAAAAAAGGAGATGTGGTATGATTGCCAATGAGACAACTCTCTACAAGATACCAAATGAAACAGAAATTAACAGCTATAGGTAACCGTACGGCCTTCAACAATGCGCAAATCCCATACCGCATAGTCAGCTATAAAAGGCCTCGAAATGACAATGGTAAACAAATCAAACAGGAAAACTAACGGCCTTATTTATGTACAAAAAATGAATGGAAAAAATGTTGTAATACATATATCGACAGAATAATTTGACATACAGAGCTTCTTATAATCAAAGTAAAATAATTGGGCGCTTTTCGAAAATTTTATATATGCATTTATAACTCATTGACTTGGACCTAAAGGAAAAGTAACATGTACGCTTCTGCGATAATCTAATTACAAAAATTTGAAAATGTATATAAATGTATAGGATTTCTATTAAAAACGATGAAAAGTGACCACTACTGTCTTACACAGTTTACAATAGAATCGAGTTTAAATTCGATACAACAGTCCATAAAATAAGGAAAACTTATGGAATGAAGTTTACTCTGCTTATTTTGAGCTTTTGCTACAAAGCTGAAATCCAACATTGGCTCTCACTATAGCTATTAGACAAATCTTAACATAGAAACATATGAGAAAGAATTAGAAAATGCTCGAAAACATCTAGAAGAGTCACCAACATACTTTAATTTCCTGTGAAAAGTTTGTAAAACGATAAAATATAATATAATATACTAGTATTACAATAAAGTACTTCCAAGGGCTAACTAACTATAACATTTATCAAACAAGTACTATCCACACTGATCTGTGTCCACACTTGTAATACATAGTCAACGTTCAATTTTGTATTAACTAATAATTACATTAGGTGTATGTTTCATTACAATACGTTATTCTGATTGGCTACACTGAAATTTCGCGTTATTCCTTTATCAATTTCATTACACTATAAACTTTATTATTTATGACACTAGATACCACAATAAAGTGCACAGGTTAATATATAAAAATCGTGTTTTCATGGTCCTAGCTTAAAAATATAATTATAAGTATTGAATGCTTCGATTTGTAACTCCAAAGGGTTGTAAAAGTGTTGACCGTGCACACATTTTTAGAATGAAGCGCGGACGCGCTTTATACAAAATGTGCTTCTGTCAACGCTTTTAGACCCAAATGAAGTTACAAAAAGAAGCATTCAATTCTTAAGTGAACTTACCCCTTGCATTTATGGCATGTAAACTAGAATTTAGGTCGTCTAGCCTTGAGTCGTGTCCCCCTAATCTATTTGAATGTTGTTCCAGTTGTTCTACTAATTCAGATTGCATGATTTCCACATTGTTGGTTAAATTCTTCTATTTTTCATCCAGATTTTTGTTCACAGTATTGAAAATCGCGGTACAATTCTTAATATTTTCAAGATTATCATGCGATATTTTTTCCTCCATTTCTTTCCTTAATGTCGCAATGTCCTGTTGAAGCGTAGTGAATTGGTCCCGGTTATCTTTAATAGGTTTGTCGATCTTCTTTTGTACTTCTGACTGCACGAAAACAACATTGCTACTTAGATTATTCATCTTTTTATCCAGATCTGATTTTAGGGTATTGACAAGCTTGATCAAATCCTTCTTCTGTTCAAGAATTTCATGTAAAATGGTCTCTTCCGTGTCCTTTCGCAAAGACACAAAGTCCTGGTTAACTACCGTGAATTGGTCCCTGAGATCTTCCATATGTTTGTCAATCTTGTGTTGTAAGGTTTCTAGCTGACCATTTACGTCCCTCTGACTGGAAACAGCGTATTTTTCTAGTTCTTCTTTTATTTTGCATTGTGTAGTTGAGTTTATAATCTCCCGTAATGGGATTTCGATAGACCGGACAATATGCGAACTTATGTTTCTTGTATCAACTATTGCAACAAGTGGCGCGTTTTGATTGTCCAGTATCGGGGCAACAAACTTCTCTAAATCCTGACACTTGCAAGAATATATTATCCAATTGAAATACAAAATAGACAAATACTTCTGCCTCAACATTTTAGAATATAGTGAAACTATTTATTCGACTTTAATTCCAATAACTTGAAAAGTCAAAGAAAATTATCTGTTGCATAACACTGTTTGCTGTATAATGCCCAGTTTTTTAACGTTAAGATTTTAAATAACTACCAAAATCATAATATTTACGAATGGCAGATACAAGATAAAGGATACAAGACTAGTACACCTGTTTATATATTTTGTCAGTAATCAGTCTCAATTAAAAAAACTTTAAAAAAAATATATTTTCTTGGCGGATGACAAATATAAGATAAATATTTTTCAAAAGATAACTTATAAATTTATTGATATATATATATATATATATATATCACAGCTGATACTGATAAGAAGCTGTCTGAGGAATTTTTACAATTTGTTTAAGATAAAACTGAATAGACATACAGATACGCAATAGCGTAGTTTTCATTTTTCACTGTTTAAAATCTCATGTCCGCCCTATATCACTAAGGAAATTGTTTTGAAATGCACTCCTTGAACATGTTAAAAAATTAACAGTTTCTATATATAGGGTGAAAAAGGGGAACATTCAGAATTTAACCAAATTTGCTTTATTTCACAGATTTTAAAGAAATTAACTCAAATAAGAAGTTTTATAAATATTTAATGAAGATTGATAGAATCCTGGGCCTTAAATATGATGACTCAGCATAAATTCACAGTTTACAGTATGCATAGTTTACTTAAAGTCCTGGATACAAAATTAAATCATAATATTTGCATATTTGTAAGTTAAATTGTTAAGAAGTGCTTATATTTACTCTTCGCAGTCATTGAAACTCATAGATCCTTCCTGAATATTATTTATGGGGTATTTGTGTCCTTTCGATAACCCAAAAGTAAGCCGCAACACCTAAATCTGCTTTTTTGTCACCACGGCATAATAAATACAAGCTAGAAAAACAAAAATATCTCAAGAAAACTTACAATAGTGTGTTCTATCCTGAATATGTACTAAATATTCCAAATTGCTAGAAACAGCAGAATTATTTAGGAAATTTGAGGCCCCAGGGGCAAGAAACATAGAAAATTGCCTACCCCCTGGGTCATAAAACAAATAATTTAACTTGTAAATGCTATGATTTTATGATTTTAAAGTTCTTGATATAGAAAACAATAACTATGCTTGGAAGTTATGCAAAAATCAAATGTTAGCAGTCATCTCTACAACATTTTAAGTGAATTTATATCTCAGACTGGTATCTGCATACATACAACTATTGCAAATATGGCTTTGTTTGAACACTTCTAGTATATATAGTAGCTAAATTGTGTCAGATATATGGTTAAAGATGATACTGTTGTGACAAGAATTCTAAATTGACCATTTGAGGCAGAAAATGTGTTCTTTAATTGACAAATAGGCATACAGTAAGATGTGGACTGGTGATAGAGGCTGGATTGGATACTTTATATAATCTTGAATGTTGTAATGATTGACTGCTAAACATTACATTTATGATATTCTGATGTGCTTTCAATATGTTATCAAAACAGTTTTTAACAGGTTCTAGGCATTTTTTATCAGAAAATATGCAAATAGGGAAAGCTGGCAATAATTAAAGTCTTGTTTTCAAATTCTTTAAAAAATTGAAACAGGGGAGGGGGTATAAAATGTATAGTAAAGAAAAACTTAGAGTATACACAATGATTTCTTTAAGACTTTAATTCTTATAAATGAGTATTAATGTGAGAAAAACTGATTTTAGAGAGTTTTCTATTTGAATAAATGTCTGTATAGGTTGCACTTTGTAAATACAGCTGTTTCTCAAAACACGCCTCTTTTGGGGAGTAATTGAATATTCATAGAAAATTCATTTTGTTTACATACTGGTTCCCAGTTATGCTCTCTGTGTTCCATATCGCAGAGACAGAACTTGGGAATGTTACCAGTAAATAAACACGTGCATATTGTTTACATTGAAATATGTGGTAACCTTTCATTCGAGGTAGGGGTAGTTAAGAAAATTAATGTAAGTTTAAACTCTGAGAAGTTCAGGGCATATAAACGTTGAAAATATGCCGCACAGCCCTATATTTTGACCTTTGAAAAAAATTGTGGTGCATATGAACTTTCAATTCTAGGATAAGATTTTTTTCAAAACTTCATAGTAAAAGTGGTACAGTTTTAGCCCTAAAAGGAGTTCCTATGGGAAATTGCATTGTCAATATTTACAGAAATGCAACCTAAAGAAACCAAAGTGCAGCTAAAGCAAATCGATGTAACCAAACCTTCTTTTTTTTGTTTAACAACATATTGATTAAATATATATTTCAATTATTGGCTTGTTACAATATCTTTCAGGAGTCCAAGCTCCTCCTGATGTTCCCAGTTACATTCCACTAATCACTCAGGGCACTTATCAAAAATTGAAACCGAGACTCTGCTTGTTTTAGAGAACAGATAGAATTTCAACGCCGGAGATTGAAGTGACGTGATAGGAATGGATATGATCTCTACGCCCGAGATTGAAGTGACGTGATCGAAATGGATATGTTCTCAACGCCGGAGATTGAAGTGACACGATAAGAACGGATATGCTCTCAACGCCCGAGATTGAAGTTGTGTGATAGGAACGGATATGTTCTCAACGCCGGAGA
Organism: Mytilus galloprovincialis; assembly: GCA_037788925.1. Lineage (NCBI taxonomy): Eukaryota > Metazoa > Mollusca > Bivalvia > Mytilida > Mytilidae > Mytilus > Mytilus galloprovincialis. The sequence goes on from CM075332.1 coordinate 21,479,695, forward strand.
GTGAAGTGGTGTAATAGAAACGGATATGTTCTCTACGCCGGAGATTGAAGTGACGTGATAGGAATGGATATGATCTCTACGCCCGAGATTGAAGTGACGTGATCGAAATGGATATGTTCTCAACGCCGGAGATTGAAGTGACACGATAAGAACGGATATGTTCTCAACGCCCGAGATTGAAGTGGTGTGATAGGAACGGATATGTTCTCAACGCCGGAGATTGAAGTGGTGTAATAGAAACGGATATGTTCTCTACGCCGAAGATTGAAGTGGTGTGATAGGAACGGATATGTTCTCTACGCCCGAGATTGAAGTGGTGTGATAGGAACGGATATGATCACAACGCCGGAGATTGAAGTGACGTGATAGGAATGAATATGATCTCAACGCCAGATATTAAAGTGGTGTGATAGGAACGGATATGTTCTTTACGCCCGAGATTGAAGTTGTGTGATAGGAACGGATATAATCTCTACGCCGGAGAATGAAGTGACGTAATAAGTATGGATATGATCTCAACGCTGGATAATAAAGTGGTGTGATAGGAACGGATATGATCTCAACGCCGCAGATTGAAGTTGTGTGATAGGAACGGATATAATCTCTACGCCGGAAATTGAAGTGACGTGATAGGAATGGATATGATCGCAACGCCGGAGATTGAAATGGTGTGATAGGAATGGATATGATCGCAACGCCGGAGATTGAAGTGATGTGATAGGAATGGATATGATCTCAACGCCGGAGATTGAAGTGTTGTGATAGGAACATATATGATCTCTACGCCGGAGATTGAAGTGGTGTGATAGGAACGGATATAATCTCTACGCCGGAGATTGAAGTGGTGTGATAGGAATGGATATGATCGCAACGCCGGAGATTGAAGTGGTGTGATAGGAATGGATATGATCGCAACGCCGGAGATTAAAAAGACGTGATATGAATGGATAGGATCTCAACGTCGGAGATTGAAGTGGTGTGATAGGAACAGATATGATCTCTACGCCGGAGATTGAAGTGGTGTGATAGGAACGGATATAATCTCTACGCCAGAGATTGAAGTGGTGTGATAGGAATGGATATGATCGCAACGCCGGAGATTGAAGTGGTGTGATAGGAATGGATATGGTCGCAACGCCGGAGATTGAAATGACGTAAGTAATAGGAACGGATATGATATCTACGCCCGGGATTGAAGTGACGTGAAAGGAACGAATAATTATGTTCTCTACGCCCGAGATTCATGTGACACGATAACAACGGATATGATCTCTACGTCGGAGATTCAAGTGACACGATTAGAACGGATATGATCTCTACGTCGGAGATTCAAGTGACACGATAGGAATGGATATAATCTCTACGCTGAAGATTGAAGTGTTGTGATAGGAAAGGATATAATCTCATCACCAAAGGGTGACATTTAAGAAATTAAATCCCGCCGGTCTGAAAGTATGTTCATTATTAATTTTCAAAAATTCAATTATGAATAATGAAGACGTGTTCATCATTTATCATTTAATTTTAGTAATGAATAAATATAATGTAATAGTTTATTTTACAGAGGGACGAAATATACCCGAGGGACAGTCAAACTCATAGATCGAAAATAAACGGACAACGTCGTGGCTAAAAAACAAAAAGACAAACAGACAAATAATTGACACAATACACAACATAAAAAAACTAAAGACTAAGCAACACGAACCCCACCAACTACGGGTGATCTCAAGTGTTCTCGAAGGGTAGGAGATTCTGCTCTGCATGTGGCACCCGTCGTGTTTCTCATGTTATTACAAACCCGGTCTATTATTGTCTAACTCGGTAGAGCATATTCGTGAAAGGGAACGGGATTGTAGTTATACGTCATCAGGAACATATCCGTTATCATCTGTGAAACTGTTCCATAACGGTCAACCAACTCGTAATGGCGTCCGTAAAATTTCCGATGGGATGATTTAAACTTCATCATTTGAAACTCTTGGTTTAAAAGTCTTCTTGTGAGCAGCTAGGTGGCGTGAATAGTCCCGATTTAAAAAAAAACATTTGGTGACAGATAAAAAAGAATTGCCAAAGAAACAGTTCTCCGCAAGAAACCAAATGACAAAGAAATTAACAGCCAGTTTTCTTAGTATGTACTAGCTGTGCATTTGTACTCGTGTGAAGAATTACTCGTACAAAACCTTCTCAAAAGAAAAAAAAAAGAAAAAACCCGATTTACTCAGCTGATAAAAGGGTCGATAAAAAATCGCCAGTTATGAGACCCAAACTCCAGCTGAAAATTTTCAAATCTCCAGTTGTGGCTTGACAACTCTGTCACATGTATGTGATATGGATGTCACAGGTAAGGTGACTCTACATATTCTGCTAAGGCAGCGTGAAATAAACAAGAATACTGAAAATTCCGAAGATCTGTTAGAGTACATGAAATTCTCGTATGAATGAAGGAACAAGTTAACAATATAAAACGAGAACGTGAAACGCCTATGAACTACACCAGCAAACGACAACCGCTGATCGTGATGTAAAAGTAGCAGTTTTAAACATCTTTTGTACGAGTTTCTATTGGAGCAACTTGTAATTAACTACTGTAAATAAGTTTTACAAAAGGAAAACGAACCCAAAGGCAAATTCAAACAGGGCAAATGAATAAAAACTGATAAAATCAAATGTCAAAACAACAAACAAGTGAAAACCAACTGCCATACGCTTTACTTGGTACATGTATTGCGTGAAGATATTGTGTTGTAAAACCTGACATGGTACACACAGTTTCAATATCTATGAGATGGCGACACCCGCCCCTTTTTTGACCCGGGAGAGTGGTGTAACAATATGTTTAGTCTTATCATTTGTCTTAGCAAGCCAGTGTTTGGATATTTTGTCTTACCGTGACTACATGTATATGCGGATCTTAAGTCTTACTATTGGTCTTAGACTATCTTTGAGTGTTTTTCCTACCGTGAATGGTCTAAGGTAGATGAAGTTGAGATGTTTTAAAAGTCTTATCATTGGTCTTAGATAGCCTATATTCGGATGTTGACTCTTACCATTAGTCTTAGATGAACTATGTTCGGATGCTTAGACAAAAACGACTCGGACTGAGTCATCCTTAAACAAATATGCAAAGAAATAAATCCTGATTTGACAAGAACCGAAATATAATTTATATTATAAGTTGCTGCCAAATTATCCCTTTAATGTCAACATTTTTCTATGATGTGTTGCAAATATAAATTTTGAAATATTCATTGTGTCATTAAAATGTTAAGTTTGTTTTATTTGCATATTTATATTCATTTGTTGGCCTATATATGATACAATGGTGACTGTAAAAGGCATACTGTGATATTCGTATGTCATCAAGTCCAAATAGTTGAGAGCGACAATTGCATATTAAAAAATAAAATTTTAACAAAAAGGCTTGTTCTATCTTATAATACAAACCATTAAAGTGGTACAGGTCATACACAACCTGATTTTGATAGTTTGACTACTTGAAAAATGTATAACACAATAAAAATATATAGTTCGTGGTCCAATTGCTCTTTACAGTACAAATTTAAAGAAATATTTGCCATATTTCATTTTGTTCTATTTACATGATTTATATTTTGCTCTATCGGGTATACATAAGAGGTACTTTGGGACAGGACTATATTTTAGCCTCCCCTTTTTTATTTCGAAAATCCCAGAAGTTCTCAAATAATCCCCCCCACCCCCCCTCCCCCCCCCCCCCCCCCAAAAAAAAAAAAAAAAAAAGACGCAGAATGAGACTAGGAAACAAAGAACAGAAAGTAACATTAGATAAGGCTTCTACAGGCTATCAAAAAAAAAAAAAAAAAAGAAAACAAAAACTGTTACTCTATGGAAAATCCCTCGGCTGGTTATCTACAAGTAAATATAGTAGTGTTGTCAAGGTCGAACGACCGAATACCGAATACCAAAAACGCTAACCGGTTAACCGGACTTTTTTTTCAATTTTGATAGATTTTATATAAATTTGAATTGAAATCATTAAAAAGTAGGTTTTATTTTAAAAATGTCGTCGTGGTAATTAATTTGACAGATCAGTTGCCCAGTAAATTGATTGCTATTGTTAATCCTATAAACATAAAATTAATTAGAACTTGTCTCTCAGCTCGGGGCAGGATCTTAAAGAAACATAATTAGTATAGTACATGTTTTTTTTTTAGCAGTAACTGTAAATCAGTAATGGGATTAAATTTTACGATTTACTTCATTATTTCGTTTCTGATCTAATATTGTGTAAACCTACATCTAAATGTGCAACCTCCGTCGTGCAAGGCTTAGTCTTACTTTACACGAAATGCTAACTCAAAAATTTTGAAATGCAAACCAATGTGAATGTACTCAATGTATACGTGATAGTACGAGTAACATGCAAACAAAGTAAAGAAACGGGCCGTACAGTGATCTATAGTTGTTAATTTCTGTGTCATTTTGATCTCTTGTGGAGAATTGTCTCATTGGCAATCATACCACATCTTCTTTTTTATAATAAATCACTCAAAATGAAACACTCCACATCGTTTTCGGAGACAACAAGTGAAAAGGAAAGAATAATCAGTTTCAGACATATTCAATTCTACGAGATCAAGAAGTTTTTTTATATTATTTTTCAATCTGAAGTTGGTACAAACGCTATAGTGGATACGGTGTAGTTGATTATTAAAAGTCAAACTTCGCCAGGAAACCTCACAGACAAGCCTGATAATGCCAGAGGACAAACTTCAATTCTAAAAGCGTAAATTTATGACTTGGATGAAAGGTTGTCAAATTGACACTCATACCACATCTTATATATATGTGTAGGGTACTATTGATAAGGCTTGCAAGCACCAACTCAAACTACCGGTTAACCGGTTAATCGGTCGAACGATTATCCGAGTAACCGGTTAGTCAAAAGTGTACGATTTGACAACACTAAAATATAGTAGTAAAAAAAAATGACAACGACGATATACTTCTGAAAGTGTTGCATGACCATTTTTAAAAATCTTATGGAATATGTCAATCCCACAAATGAATAAGAACACAATGTTAAGTTTGAAACTATGACAGACGATTTGAGTTATTTTCAAAAAGTCAAGTAACCAAAGAAGAAATTAAATACTTAAAGGATTTCGAATTTCGAAGAATAAAATTAACGCTTTGATGCCAATTTATACCAGAAAAAAATTCAAAATTCTAAATCTATCATTGATAGACCTACCTTGATGAAACTTAAAAGTTTATAGAAATGTAACTTGGTAAGCCTAGATGTGCAGACATTTTATGAAATTCCAAAATGGCCGCCATTGTAGTGGAAACATGGCGTAAGTTTAACATATTGGAAAATACATTAAAGCTGCATTTTCGTTATGACTGCAATAACACAAATATTAATGAAACTGTCTGGATTAGTAACATGGCATGATGTGCCAATGTGGCGTCTGCTTTTGAAATTTATGAAATGGTCATCGTTACCATGGAAACATTTTTTTTTTAAATGATTCAAATTTTCTCAAAATTTACCATAATGGTAACTGACATATGTAGATGCGATTTTCGACATTGGAATATTCAAAACTGTTGCCCTTATCCTGGCAATGGTGGTACAAGGGTGCCACCCGTTATGGCTAGCAATAACAAATCGAGTTATGCTTCCAATGATTTTTGTCCACCTGTTTTTTTTAGACAATAAAGCCAATCTAAATGACGACTCAAGAAAAACTGTTTTTGGATAATTTTCATTGTAAAAGAGTAAAATTAAATAACTTTTGTAAATTATTGCAAACTACAAATTTAAGATTAGATGTTTTATATAGGATATAAATTCACTTGCAAGTCTTCCTTGTTAGCCTTTGTCTTCTTGTTTTTTACATTAATAGCAAAGATCTTTTAAAATAATTGTAGGGTTCTTATCTTGTCATGTGCACACTTATTTTGTAAACTATGTATTATTATTTCATTCTTTGTAACAATGTGTATATATATATATATAGTGGTTTAAAAGAATATAATTGTCTATCCGTCTGCAGGGGCGGATCTAGCCATTTTAAAAAGGGGGGTTCCCAACCCAGGACAAAAGGGGGTCCAACTATATGTCCCATTCAAATGAATTGATCGGCCAAAAAAAGGGGGGTCCAACCCCCGGGCCCCCCTGGATCCGCCAATGGTCTGTCTGTCTGTCTGGTCTAAGTATATATGTCTCTATACATGTATGTCTACAAAAGAAACAAATTATTTTACAGGTGTAGGTGCAAGTGATTAATAATGTTCAATAAAAAATGTCAGAAATAATAATACATGATTAATATATGTTCTTTGTCTTAATATACAATCATGCATAAATATCCATTAGTTAACCTGGGAAAAGGTTAGTAGTTTACAAGTCCATGTAAAAATATGTCGGTGATAAAAATTGTGGCTTTTCACTTAATATCTGCATTATATTTTTCTTCTCTTGCAAAAGGAGACGCAGGTAAGATATTCCAAATTTCTACAGATAATTTTTTAAATGATTAATTTCAATTTTTTATTAGACATGCACCTTTTTTGCTCTACGATTTTTTGTCTGTCTTGTGGCTGTCGTGAGAGTGTCTTACCATAATCGTGTGACTGTCGTGCGATAAACTCATTGTACAAACATAAACCATTTTAAGAAAAAAAATCGTACAATTGTCGTACGACAATTTCACGACTGTCGCAATACATTCGTGATACAATCGCACGATTGTCTCACGAATACCAAATTTCATACGATGCTCGCACAACATTGATTGTCTGTCATACGACAGTGGTACGTTCGTCGTGCAACATATTTTCGTTTTATTTAAAAGAATACAATTTGGCGGGAATGAATGTTTGGAAAACCGTCCGCTGTTTAATGAGGATGGCTATTCCACCAGGACGATTACGTTTGGCCTTTCTAAAAATGCACCTTCCCAGACTCCAAAAAAGCAAAATATCATTCCTTTTTTTCGGGGGAATCCTGGTTTAAATTCGCTGAACAATTATAATATAAACTAATACGAAACATGTCGTTTACTTGGACCAAACTTATAATGACACTAAACTATATTGAAAGCAAATTGGAAGTAATTTGCAATAAATCGGGCCTTCTATATATGTATACTAGTATTCCCGGAGTCAAACGCGCGAGTGACCCACAACTAGACAGTCATACGATAGTGGCATGACAGTGACACACGCATCCCATGACATAAAAAGCTGAAAAACAGCCCAAAACAACTGATTGTCGTACGACTGTCGAACGACCGACTTGTGACAAACCCACGACAGTACAATTACAAATTTTTTTCTGTCGTGTATTAATCGTGGAACCATCGTGGACATGTCATAGCTGATGTGACCAGTCGAATTTTTTTTTTTTGACATTTTGCACGACAGCGCCACGACAACTTTTTTATAGATCTTCCACGACAAAATATCGTACGGTCTGTTGTGACCGGGGCTTTAGGTTAACGAAAGTCTCCTAAAATCAGATATGTCATAAATTTGGACCTAAAGTTAGGATAAAATAAATAGGTGTCTTAGGAAAGAGCTAAAAGTTACACAATATCTCACGGTCAAAATAAAATCAACTAATATGGCATAAAGTAAATAATAAAATACTACTACAATTTCAAACTATTACACGGAAGCGTATTAGCGCCACACAACTTTTTTTTAATGTTTCTTATAACGAAAACCTTTGCGAAATAACGCAAACCTTTGCGGCATAACGTAAACCGTTGCGAAACAACGCAAACATTTGCGTTATAACGCAAACCTTTATAGGATTAAACGCCTTTTTAAAGGAATTTATAGGTGTATTCGGACTTTTATAATGTTTGTGAGTGACTTGGTTCAGTTTAAACACCAATAAATTCTTTTTAAATGGCGTTTAATCCTTAGAAAACTTTCAAATTGGAGATAGGGAATATATTTTTCCAAACTCTTTACCTCTATCACACGTAAATTGTATATTTGGGCGTTTTTCAATAAAAGCGTTCCTTTCAGACCTAAACAAAATGGAAAATCAACTAGTCTAAAATTTATTTTCAAGAGTTATTTTGAATACCTCTATTATAGACCTGTTTGTAAAAAAAAGTGCAATCTTAAATACTCTTTAAAATGATATTATTTTCATAATTTGTGTACTGTTTCGTAGGGGACTTTTGTCCCCTACGAAACTGCTTCTAAACACACATATTTTTGCAATTTTAAATGTTTCCTATAGACATTCCAGTTTGTTTACGGTATATACTAGAACAATCTCATTTTTTCCTGAATTGGAGAACCATTTTTTATTGATAAAGATTAGACAGTACTTCACATATGAAGGTACAATTCATGTTACGTAGTGGACATTTTGATGCGTTTCGTAGTTGACAAAACCGTTTCGTAGTGGACAAAAAGTTTCGTAGTTGACATCAACCCTATTCTATGTTAATAAAAACATAATAAAAATTACATGAAACTAACCTTTGTTATTTGCTTTGCACGAATATAATTGAAAAAAGAGTAAAAAAAGACTGCATGGTAGTGGTAGTGTCCACTACGAAACGTTTTTCTCCCAAACTTGTTTCGTAGGGGACCGTTTCGTAGGGGACGTATTCACATGTTTTATTTTTTTCTCACAACCCCAATATTGCAATAATAACACGACTGACTGTATTCATCAAAGCGTTATTAAGCTGTACACTGATATTTTTTTCATAATTTTAAAACCAGTTACTGAAGGAGATTTGACCCGTTTCGTAGTGGACATTTACAAAAATACGGTATCACTCTGGTCCATTTGATGTGCTCAATTTTTCTTACCAACAGTTTAATTGCCGTTATAAAAGCATCACTTCTTTTGTAAGACCCTAATGTTTATATCTCTTGCAAACAAAAAATTACATTGATTTTATAAAACTGTTTATAAGCAAGTTTTAATGACTTCGTTTCGTAGTGGACATTGTGTTAGGGACACACCTTCTAAAATAAAAAATCCTATGTTAAAAGCTGTTTATTAAAATATGTTGGCTCTAAACATACTTTTGAATTATTAAAGAACTTATATTAAGTAAAATTAATATTTATTTCTTCTTTTTTTTACGATATTTGAGAGTATGAATGTTGAACAGGCGGTCTAGGGACATGCCATTTTGGTTGTTTTGGACCATTCAGGAATCAATATCTTATCAATCTCTCTAAAAAATAAACATTTTCTTTGCTTAAAAATGTTAAATCTAATTCAATGTACTGACTGCACAAAAAATTACTTGCAAAGATCAAACACATTTTTTTTTGAAGTGGCTGGGACAAGAAAGTACGTTTTTATTGAAAAACGTCCATTTATGTCATTGAATAGGCCTGGCGCATGAATATATATTTGTTGGTTTACGCATAAAAATGTACTCAATGAAATTTGCTATCTGATAAAAAGTAAACTGCAAAAACTCGATCTTATTATCATTCCAACGAATGATTATGTTTATTATTTCATTTAACGATTAACGTACAGTGAATATGAATTTGTTAACGTCGGGGTAAAAAAAAATATCGCCGCCATCTTGTTTACATTGGTTACGAAAAGAAGTTCGGTCAACGTCGTCTATCGATAAATAACCAACGTGAATATCAACTGCCGGAACTCCTCTCGAATAATCATATCAACGTAATTTCCCTAATATGCAAATCATGTAAGAATTATTGCAAAATAACGCAAACATTTGCGATATAACGTAAACCTTTGCGAAATAAAGTAAACATTTGCGTTGTAACGCATACCTTTGCGAAATAACGCAAACATTTGCTAAATAACACGGAGTATTGGCTCACAACGAACAGCAAACTAAAAAGGCCCCAAAAATTATATCCATGATACTATTAGTATATATATTACAAAGAAAATTGAGTAAATTGGAGTTATACCGTAGAAAATAAAAAAAAAAGCAACCCTGCTTATAAACTTATAAGCGAATAAAAATATACTTCGAAAGTAAGCTTTCGTTTGAGGACTGTGTAAAGTTGGTTAGATTTAAACAACTTACCCTTTGGAAATAAAATAGAATACAGATGTTTTAATATTAAATTAGTTTCTCTCCATTCAAATTGCTACCCAAGCATCTCAAAAATACTTCACTATATTGATATGAAAATTCAATGACTTTCTATAAGAATCGTTATTATATTCTGAGTTTTCTTGCATCAATTAAAAAAAAATCCTTATTAATAATTCATTTTAAAGCAGAAAGATCATTTTGTCTATTTGACTTGAAAGTTTCACATGTATGACATTTTATCTTTAAATTAAAATATGCCCATATATACTACACTATATCTATTTTGTTGTTAAATGATATACCTGTCTGATGAACATATCATTCTATTTATTTACTATACACGTTTTAACGCATATATAGGGAGAAATATTGAAAAAAAGTTACCTATAACTTTAAGGTTCATGTGAACCCTTTTGCTAATATGGCTGCATTTTCACCTCAAAATTTATTGTGAATACAGACAAACCTGTGTATCTAGGGCATGCTATGCTTTAAAACTTTTCCAGGTGCACAGGCTTGTCTTTACTCAGAGTTAACTTTAAGGTGAAAATGAAGCCATTTATTCAAAGGATACGGTCCTAAGTAAGCTTTGTTTTATATCGTCTCAGATACGTCCTAAGACCGTCATAAACATGGTTCTAAGACATATCTTAGAACATATTCTAGGATACTTTTTGACACGTCCCAGTTTACTAATTACAGCAACCCACGCATAACGAATTGAATTGAATAATCAAAATTATTAACCTTTCTCATAAACATAAAACTTAATAATAATTGTAACGTCATCTTTGTACAATTTGTGTCAAATATCTGTCACAATAATTATTAAAAAAAAAAACATAACAAATACATATGGGTTGTTCTACAAACTTCAGAACTTTAGTAGTTTATCATTTAATGTTTAAAATGTTTTTGTTTATTTTAGAATTTATCATGTTATAAATAACGACACGTGTTAATGTTGAAACCAGTATGCTTTACTCCTAAGATTATAAAAACAAAGAGATGTTCAGTTGCGGATCCAGAATTTTCATGAGTGGCTGACTGCCTGCCTAAGAGTGGGCACTGGGCCCGTTGCAGTCATGCTTCAGTGATTCTCTATATAATCAACCAATTTTCCTAGAAAAGGGGGGAGGTCCCCCGAAAAAAACTCTAAATCCGTCTCTGATGTGGTTTGTTGCCAATGAGACAACTATTCACCACCTTTCGAATGAACAGGATGAAATCAATTGAAACCAAACGGCCTTCGACAATGAAAAAAACCCATAACTTATCGTCGACTATATATATATATAAAGGCCCGTGTATTAGAAATATAAAACAATTTAATTGAGAAAACTCCAATTGTTAAAAAGCAATTTATCAAAAAAATATGAAAGACACGAACCACCGATATTCATTGAAATACAGGCTCTTATAACTTGGTACATTGTGAAATAGCATTAACCATGTTACATGTTCTTTAAGACATTATTGATTTATAATGTCAAGATGAGAAGGATATTTCAAATAGTCTATAAAGAATTTTTTGATTTTCATGGGTTTTTTTATATTACAGGTAACACGTGGGGTTATCAAGATGGAATACGTAAGTCAAGTTGTTTGTTCAGACATGCAAACGACTGTTTGTACGCTATTGTGGTTGATATAAAAAAAAGAAAGAAGATGTGGTATGATTGCCAATGAGACAACTCTCCACAAGAGACTAAAATGACATAGAAATTAACAATTATAGGTCATTGTACTGCCTTAAACGATGAACAAAGCCCATACGGCACAGTCAGTTATACAAGGCCCGAAATGACAATGTTAGACAATTCAAACGAGAAAATTAACGACCTTATTTATGAGGTTGGGAAGACCAAACATTCGTTTCTTTTTAAACAATACTTAAAAAATTTTGCATTGAACAGGGAATCCACGTACGAGTAATTACCAAAAGCTTGAATGAATGATTTAGAAATATATATTTGTATTATTTCTACATGTTCTACTTGGATACTAATATTAGACCAAAACAACCAAAAACATAGTACTATGAATAAGAACTGTGAACATTACGCTTGTTATATAATTGATCCAAATTATTGTTTACTATACATATATGGATATCTATTTTTCTATTTTCTTTTTGGGCTGCTTGTTTGTTATCTATATTAACCACACGTGCATTAAAATATATTAGTATTTAAAAAAACAACAACAATATATTATAGATTCTTTATCTACGTATTCTTTAAGAACTTATTATAAATAGTTCTCATTAATCTTTTTGCTATATCATTGTTTGTATTGTATTATGAAAATCATTGATTTTTAATATTTATGCCCTTTGGGGCCCATAATTGGAAATAAAATATCTTCTTTTTTTCTTCTTTTTCTTCTTCTCCTCTAAATAACCAATATACACATTGTTTTAACATATGTAAAACAAGGCGCATTACAATACATTATTATATTTACATTTGTCAAATAGTTTGTGTAATGTGTATTGTCATGTTAGGACAAATTTTATTACATGTCTTACATAAGGCCCGTTTTTTTCTAAACTTAAACAAGTAACTGGTTATAAATACTAACTGAAATATGCTTAAGCTGAATCCATAAATATGTTAAAAGGGAGAAGGAAAAAAAACCGCAACGGTCGAAGAAAAATGTTTAAGCTATAAACAATTTTGAAAATATCTAAAACATGCTTTTGATCCCGGTTGAAATGTTCTTTAACCATTTAATTGCATGGTTAAGACCGACCCGTCAAAAATGTTTAAAACCAGGTTAATGGTTCAGAATAAGAAAAAAACTGGCCTTTAGTCTTTGTCAGTACCGATAACATTTCGAGATTATATATCAGTCGAATTCAATAGTCGAGGGCCTAATGATTGATATGGAAAATTAAATGCCATTTTTTTTTTTGTTATCATACTTGACTCTTGGAGCCCCTTATAGAATAATAAAGATGTTATGTACGATTTTGTAGTCCTCAAAGGGGAAGAACCCCCTTTTCAAACGGCAGAATTCGTGTAGGCACAATAACTGTTCGGGTGTATGCGCGTAGATAAAAAAAAATACTGTTCGGGAATATGCGCGTATACAAAATAACTTTTCGGGAATATGCGCGTAGACAAAATAACTTTTCGGGAATATCATCGTACATTACCATGTAGAAGTCAGCGTCAATCCCCGATCGACATACAACCAATCATAACACGACTTATATCTTTCTTCTGTAGCTCCTGCTCTATGGCCAAGATAATATATAACATGTGGTGGTCGACATCAATCACCGATTGACATGCAATCAATCATAACACGGTTTATATCTTTCTTCTGTAGCTCCTGCTCTATGGTCAAGAGAATATAGAACATGTGGTGGTCGACATCAATCCCCGATCGACATACAAACCAAACAAATACGTCTGAATCAACGATTGGGCAGATTTGACCTGAGTGATCTGAATAATGTCAACAATATTCGACTGACCCTTGAAAACAATGGACACACAGGTAATTTATAAATCAGGAATTCAAAATGAATAATGGATTTAGGAAATATCTTATTATTGAACTTATTCACTAAGACTTCCAACAAACGGAAATGATTTAGAATGTAAACGGATCAATCTTTTTACTTAGTTATCAGCTCGATTCGACAGCATATACAAAATCTTTACAATTATCCGGCAATCTGTTAAATGGTATTGATCTCGAACTTAATACTCGGGTCAATATGATATGAACAGGTCGGTCGGTATATAACTATTGGATCTAGTTCAAAGGCCATTATTGATAATTGATGCACATTGCTGCAATGTTTGTCAATCATCATAAAACTGGCCAAAGGAAAGAAAAATTAGATCATAAATCCATGTTTTCACTCATGTACCATCTTCCGAATATTACATTTCTTTTTTAAGCTGAAGTTGATGTTGAAGGACTAAACAACCAGCTGGTAGTAAGAGGTGGCGGACTTCCAGGGCCTTATACTGTAAAACAGTTTCACTTCCATTGGGGATCACAGGACAGCCGCGGATCAGAACACGATATAAATGGACGATTCTTCCCTATGGAGGTAAAACAACAGTAAAGAAACATTCCCCTCACCAAAAACAAAACCAATAATATGTACAATTCTTCCCTATGGAGGTAAAACAACAGTAAAGAAACATCCGCCACAAAAAATATCAATAACATGAGCAAAAGCCAAAATAGTATGAATCGTGTATAAAATTATTCTCACATTTATTTGAAACAATAATTGAAATAAATGCAAATAAGATAAGTCCAGAAATTAAATTAAACCAGTTTTTATATACATGTAGATGCGTTTTTATTAGATTTTTCGTTTAAACAGATTTAAAAAAGAACGGCAAATAAAACCAGGAAGACTTAGCGAACGTTATAGGGACTTTATAGACTTTTTTCGTCGATACATCCTACCTGCACCAAGTTAGGAATATGATGGCTGTTGTTCATTCATTGGATGTGTCTAAGCTTTTGGTTTTGCCATTTAGTTATGGACTGTCCGTTTTGAATTTTCCTCAGAGTTAATTATTTAAGCGATTTTACTCTCTTTTTTTCTGATTAATCGGCATGAAAACATGAAAATCTCTTAAAGTTAATAACGTATGTAAGAATAATTAAGAAATTGGTTAGTATTATACACACTCAACCACGTGCACCATATCATATGTAGTACGTTGTCTAATCCTGTTTGTTGTTTTCTTAAATCTAGATTCATGTGTAGTACGCTGTCTAATTCTATTGTTTTTTTTTTTTAATTTAGATGCATGTTGTAACCTACTCGCAGAGATACAGAATGTTTGAAGAAGCTAAAAATGCAACTGGAGGACTTGCTGTGCTGTCGTTTCTATTTGATGTACGTATATTAAAGGCATTATATACTAGACATTAACACCTGTCCTAAGTCAGGAATCTGATGTTCAGTAGTTCTCGTTGTTGTATATATATTATTTCTCGTTTCTCGTTTTTTTTATATAGATTACCCCGTTGGTTTTCCCGTTTGGATGGTTTTACGCTAGTAATTTTGGGGCCCTTTATAGCTTGTTGTTCGGTGTGAATCAAGGCTCCGTGTTGAAGGCCGTACATTGACCTATAATGGTTTACTTTTTTTTAAATTGTTATTTGGATGGAGATTTGTCCCATTGGCACTCACACCACATCTTCCTATATCTATAGACCGTCGGTTTTTCCGTTTGAATGGTTTCACACTATTAATTTTGTTGGGCCCTTTATAGCTTTTTGTTCGGTGTGAGCCAACTTGAAGGCTCCTTTTTAACGACCGTACCATAACCTAAAATGGTTTACTTTTATAAATTGTGACCTGGATGGAGAGTTTTCTCATTGGCACTCATACCACATCTTCCTTTATTTATTAAAGGCAGACTATATGGTTTATTCATCTAAAATTTCATACAAATATATCTTTAAGTTTGAAAGTGATTTCTGCTTAACTATATGTTACATTACATTCCATGTCCTTTGCTCTACCAGGAGTGATCACGGACACCGTTACCAGATCATCCCAACTTTCGGCTTTGTTTTTCGTGCTTTCCTTTGTTTTGTTACACATTTGGCGGGAATGCCTAATCTAACATAAATCTTTGAATAATTATTTTTGAAAAGACTCACTATCAAAATTTATGTAGAAAAATCCAGTGCCTATTATGGGACTGGAACTCAAAGACCTTTTATAGCATATCAACCACGATTCAAACCCCTATACAAGGACGACTGAATACGAACTCACTGTTAATTTAACATAAGCGCACTCTTTGTTAAATTTCAACCAATAGTGTATGAAATGTATTTATAGTTATGACGCCACTAACGTTAATCCGAACCAAAGTATTATTCAAGATATGCGCACTATATGTGTTGATTGATTGTCCGTTGCGTCATGTCTAAAATGTCAAAATATTTTCCATGCATGTTTAGGACTCGAAAAAATACACATTAAATACAAGAGGCAGAACCTGTAATAAGGGCCGTCTGGGCAATGGAAAATTAGTTATATGGGATAGGGGTAGAAGTGCTACTCTAGAGCAGGTCATCTACGGAACCCTCAATTGTTGCAAAGTTTATTGAAGTGCACGAGGTGTGTTACTCTCTCTATAAGAGGAACAGGATTTAAAGATTCCATTTTAACCAGACGTGGCTACGTATGTTTACGGTCATATTATAGTCATTTAGCATTGGTTCATCCTAAACAATAATTAATTAAAAAAAAATAGCTACCTGCTTCCAGTCAATAATGTGAAGTTGACGCGACATTATACACACTAGCAAGGTTAACCAGTAAAATTATTCATGGATTTGGTACCACATTGGAATTTGAATAATGTAATTTTTCCATTTGGCGCATCTCCTGTTTGGTACATGGTCCAATTTTATATTTTGTTCTAGCAAATAGAGCCTTTCCCATAATTATCAGATAATCAATTTAAAATGACGTGAATATTGCATGAAACTAATGATTTTACACCATGCCATACTTTATTTCAGGTTGGTGCACATAATCCGGCATTTGACGAAATAATTGGTCATTTGACCAATGTTAGACACAAAGGTAACATTGATTTTTGAGATATGCATGTAGATGTGTATATCATTATTCCCACCTTTGTAGAGTAATTTTAATACTATAGGTGATAATATACATTATCTGCCTTGATTTATCAGGGGACGTCCGTTAATTAAGAAGTTCACATGACTAAATTATGTCTATGAGCTGATAAACAAAACACTGTCAGCCAATCAGAAGACGCGTTACATCCAAAATTAAATTATCAGAGAATAACAACCTCTTCGGTACAAACCCTTGTTACAACGCTTGGGTGATTTTCTGGTTACCTGATACAAAACATATATCCACCCATATCCATCATCTCAGTTTTAAATTTTCAGTCCAACTTTTCTCTGATATATTTAAGCCCTGGTCACAACGAGGTTGGCCCTGCTGAATAGGCGCTTTGCCGGACTAAACGAACCCACGACACATCTATGCAGCGCCACGACATGAAAATTGGTCAAATCGTTTGTGACCATCGTACGACAGTCGCACGATATTTAGAGCATCGTGGCACTGTCGTGTGTCGTCTGACGAAAATTGGACATGCACCTTTTTTGCTCTACGATATTTTGTCGTGTCACTGTCTGGTAGCTGTCGTGAGAGTGTCTTATTACAGTCGTGCGACTGTTGTGCGATAAACACATTGTCGTGGGTACTAACATAAACCCATTTTAATAAAAACAATCGAATGACTGTTACACGACTGTCGTTCGACAATCCCACGACTGTCACAAGACACTCGTGATACAGTCGCACGATTTTCTTACGAATACCAAATTTCGTACAATGCTCGCACAACATTGATTGTCTGTCGCACGACAGTTGTACGTTCGTCGTGCAACATATTATTTTTTATTTAGAAGAATACAATTCGCCGGGAATGAATATTTTGAAAAACATACCGTCTGCCGTTTAAAGTGGATTGCCATTCCACAAGAACGATTAGAGAATAACAACCTGTTCGGGACAAACCCTTTTCTCTGTTATCTTTAAGCCCTGGTCACAACGAGGTTGGCCCTGCTGAATAGGCACTTTGCCGGACTCCAACAAGAGCAAAATACGGACCTGTTAGCGTTGATTCGAACCCGTGTAACAGTATAGGAACCAGCGAAACGCCCGAAGTTGGTGGGCTAGACCATGGATAGAACGGCGCCTAATGTTTGGGCAGTACAATATACACTGATGCAAGAGTTGGAGCGGGAATCTGCCGGTGATTTCGTTGGATTCATTCGGATGGAGCCTGGCATTTTTCAAAACAGTGGCACGACAATCGTATGACAGTGGCACGACAGTGGCACGACAGTGACACGACAGTACCATGCGCATCACATGACATGAAAACCTGAAAAATAGCCCCAAACAACTCACGATTGTTGTACGACTGTCACACAACCGACTTGCGACTTACCTACGACGGTAAAATGAAAATTTTTGTTTTTGTCGTGTACCCATCGTGGACATGTCGTAGCTGATGTGAACACGCGAAATATATTTTTGACATTTTGCACGACAGTGCCACGACAACTGTTTTACAGATCTTCAACGACAAAATATCGTACGATCTGTTGTGACCGGGGCTTTATCAACTGTAGTGCCTACTTATCTATTGTATTTTATGATTGGTTCTCATTGTCTTTGCAATACCTAGTTATCTATTATATTTTTTTATTGGTTCGCATGCTCACTGCAGTACCTAGTTATCTATAATTGAATTTTATGATTGGTTGGCATGCTCACTGCAGTACCTAGTTATCTATTGTATTTTATGATTGGTTGGCATGCTCACTGCAGTACCTAGTTATCTATTGTATTTTATGATTGGTTCTCATGCTCACTGCAGTACCTAGTTATCTATTGTATTTTATGATTGGTTGGCATGCTCACTGCAGTACCTAGTTATCTATTGTATTTTATGATTGGTTCGCATGCTCACTGCAGTACCTAGTTATCTATAATTGTATTTTATGATTGGTTGGCATGCTCACTACAGTACCTAGCTATCTATTGTATTTTATTATTGGTTCTCATGCTCACTGCAGTACCTATATATCTTTCGTATTTTATTATTGGTTCTCATGCTCATTGCAGTACCTAATTATCTGTTGTATTTTATGATTGGTTCTAATTCACTATTTGCTACTGAACTAACGCAAACAACACTTTATCTTTTTTTCAGACGACCATGTCAATATTCAAGCGTTTGCTTTAGGATCATTGTTTCCACGTTCAACTGATGTATTTTATAGATATTACGGTGGATTGACAACACCTCCATGTTATGAGAGTGTAATCTGGACAATATTTCAAGAACACATACGAATTTCTGAAAGACAGGTGATTTAAGAAATAATATACTTACTATCCTGGTTAAGGATGTTCGCTACTCGGTTTCAAAATAACAAGCTTTTTATAAGATCTTTATAAATTGATAGTATTATAAATAAAGAAACTAAAAAAGCAGAACTAGATTAAGGGTCTGTGTTCTTGTTTTCGAGACAGTCGAAACTCGTTGTGTCGAACTCGGTTATGTGGAAAACTCGGATGAGTCGAAGTAATTCCTCGGTCCCGGCAAAATTCCCGTTTGATCAACGTTTAGTTACCTCTGATTAGTCGAACTTGGTTGATTCGAATACTCGGTTAAGTCGAGTAAACTTTATAGTCCCGTCGAAGTAAAATTAATGTTTATTGACCCTGATGTCTCGAAGTTGGAAAGTAAAAATTATCGAAAGATGAATATCTAATGATAAATAATTAAATCAGATGTACTTTTTAAGTCACCTAAAACAGTTGAAATGACATGTTTATGATTACCACTTATTAATTAACACATTTGTTGATCGTTCAAGCGGAATGTTAGTGTGTTGAACATTTTTCACCTGAGATAAAAACCGGCGTTTTGCATTTGCGCCGATCTGCATTTCATTTGCGCCGATTTTTTCTTTCATTTGCGCCGACTTTGTTTTTCACGAATTTAAATGACCAAAGCCGAGATTAAATGAATCGTTAGATTTAAAACTTAATAACTACAGCAAATAAAAGGATTGTGATAATTATAATGAACTCATCATCAGTTAATGTAAATCTGACGACCCCATCAGAGACCATGGAGACCTTCAGAACGTACATTTATTTTATGACGACACACTCGACCGCAGATGAGTCAAAACTCGGAGAAGTTGAATATTTTGGTCTGGTTCTTCGACTTCGACTCATCCGATGTCGAGTGTGTCGTCATAATTTAAGCCATTGGAAATTTGGCCGGAAATGAATCTCTCTAGATTTTGTATACGCTAAACATAGGCACTTTTTTTCTTTCAAAACCGATGAAAAAATAACTAGGATTTTATAAGATTTTCAAATATGACATTTCAAATTACTGTAAACCAACTTATTTTCGCGGATACTTTATTTCGCGTTTTAACCTTTCTAGACCACTTCGCGGCTATTTAATTTCGCGATTCTCTAATTTAATTGATGAAGTTTAATATGGAATAAGCCAGGTTTTACATATTCGCGACGATTAAAATTTGCGTTATTTTTCTACTCGCGAAAGTCGCGAAAATAAGTTTGTTTACAGTATATGTAATCAAATTATGAAAAGAAAAGTAGGAGTTAGTGGACTATTTTATTAGTTGTCCTACAGCGATAAAGTCAGAGGATTCTAAATATTCAAAAATAAGAGGAGCACACATCCTTAATGCAAATTCATAAATCATATGGTTAAATACTGTAACGGATCAGAACTGGTAATGAAAACTAGAAAAAGCATCGAACTTCAATTAAGCTGCGTCAGACAGAGATCGACCTAACTGCAAACTGTATGTAATATTAACTGGAAGATAAATCCATTTATAAGTAAAATACAGACAAACAGGTAAAAAAAATAACAAAATTTCTTTCTACATACTAGCTTTTGATAATAAACAAGGTTCTGTCAAAGTTCTTTAGAAAGTTTTTAAAATTCATAAAACTTTAGTCACAGAGTGGATGTAATGTTTCCTGGCAGAAAAAAAAACTTAATCCATTTATAAGTAAGATACGTCGAACATGGATTCTTTTTTACAAAATTTACTTCTTGATACTATCTTATGATCATAAACAAGCTTCTTTCCAGGTTTAATAAATCCAGGAGTTTAAGAAAGTTCAAAAACTTTAACCACAGAGTTATTATATATGTGGACGCCGCCGCCGACGACGAAATATAGGATCGCTATATCTCACTTTTTCGACAGAAGTCGAAGGCTCGACAAAAATCAAAAGACACCTAAGATCTGTATGACTTTTGTGTGACTTATCATTTGTTTTATTGATAGACCAATTCAGACATCTATGCGATTGTTTATGATTATTGTTTTTTTTTCATGTTAGATAACCCAATGCAGACATCTTTCCGATTTTCTTTTCCGTCCTTTCTGGTTACTGGAAGTCTATTTTGTCGTTTCTGAGAATTTTGTAGATAACCCAATTCAGACATCTAGGGTCGCCATTTTCGTCGTTTCTGGGCAGTTTATAGATAAACATATTCAAAAATCTACGCGAAAAACTGATTCAAACATGTCTATTACTATTGAATGACCAATTGTATTATAGATAAACCAATTCAAGCTTCTAGGCGTCCATGACTATTGTACATATTATCTTACAGATAAACCAATTCAGACTTCTAGGCGTCTATGACTATTGTACACATTATCTTACAGATAAACCAATTCAGACTTCTAGGCGTCTATGACTATTGTACACATTATCTTACAGATAAACCAATTCAGACTTCTAGGCGTCTATGACTATTGTACACATTATCTTACAGATAAACCAATTCAGGCTTCTAGGCGTCTATGACTATTGTACACATTATCTTACAGATAAACCAATTCAGACTTCTAGGCGTCCATGACTATTGTACATATTATCTTACAGATAAACCAATTCAGGCTTCTAGGCGTCCATGACTATTGTACATATTATCTTACAGATAAACCAATTCAGACTTCTAGGCGTCTAAGACTATTGTACACATTATCTTACACATAAACCAATTCAGACTTCTAGGCGTCTATGACTATTGTACACATTATCTTACAGATAAACCAATTCAGGCTTCTAGGCGTCCATGACTATTGTACATATTATCTTACAGATAAACCAATTCAGACTTCTAGGGTCCATGACTATTGTACACATTATCTTACAGATAAACTAATTCAGACTTCTAGGCGTCCATGACTATTGTACACATTATCTTACAGATAAACCAATTCAGACTTCTAGGCGTCTATGACTATTGTACACATAATCTTACAGATAAACCAATTCAGACTTCTAGGCGTCTATGACTATTGTACACATTATCTTACAGATAAACCAATTCAGACTTCTAGGCGTCTATGACTATTGTACATATTATCTTACAGATAACCCAATTCAGACTTCTAGGCGTCCATGACTATTGTACATATTATCTTACAGATAAACCAATTCAGACTTCTAGGCGTCCATGACTATTGTACATATTATCTTACAGATAAACCAATTCAGACTTCTCTATGACTATTGTACACATTATCTTACAGATAAACCAATTCAGGCTTCTAGGCGTCCATGACTATATTACATATTATCTTACAGATAAACTACTTCAGAATTCTAGGCGTCTATGACTATTGTACATATTATCTTACAGATAAACCACTTCAGAATTCTAGGCGTCTATGACTATTGTACATAATATCTTACAGATAAACCAATTCAGACTTCTAGGCGTCCATGACTATTGTACACATTATCTTACAGATAAACCAATTCAGGCTTCTAGGCGTCCATGACTATATTACATATTATCTTACAGATAAACCACTTCAGAATTCTGGCGTCTATGACTATTGTACATATTATCTTACAGATAAACCAATTCAGACTTCTAGGCGTCCATGACTATTGTACATATTATCTTACAGATAAACCACTTCAGAACTCTAGGCGTCTATGACTATTGTACATATTATCTTACAGATAAACCACTTCAGAATTCTAGGCGTCTATGACTATTGTACATTTTATCTTACAGATAAACCAATTCAGACTTCTAGGCGTCTATGACTATTGTACATATTATCTTACAGATAAACCAATTCAGACTTCTAGGCGTCCATGACTATTGTACACAAACCAATTCAGACTTCTAGGCGTCTATGACTATTATATTACACATTGTTTTACAGATAAACCAATTCAGACTTCTGAGCGATCGTCATTTCCGTCGGTTCCGACCTCTGTCAGATAACTTTCGACCAACCCAGCCTTTAAATGGAAGATATGTGTATACCAATGACCGAAGAGGTTATCAATACCAAAGACAAGGTACATTCGGAAGACAATCTCAGCAACTAGTAACTGCTCCAAACAGACCGTTTGTTAACAGGCCACAGGTAATGTATTTAAGGAATGAAGAAATAAGTTAAACATAAAAAATGCGGTGCACACTGAATAACGCTAGTAGCGGGTTATTTACAGTGTGCACACCACATTTTTTATGTTATTTCGACGAGACAGAAAAAATATTACAGACATTTCTTATAATTTGATTCTAAATTCCATTTTAAACCGTAGAAAACCATGAAAAAACGTTGATGACGTCACGGTCACCTGACTAAATTATGTCTATGGGCTAATAACAAAATAACGTCAGCCAATCAGAAGACACGTTACATCCAAATTTAAATTATTTAATTGTATAAACAAAGTTTGAACATAAGCGTAGATTTTATTGGGGCTACTGTCTAACGATTATTAAATACTCTTTCTGAGGCAGACACGTCTAATTTCCTTCTCTTTGTGAGACAGATGTTTGTCTGCTTTCAATGGGGCTACTATGTTATAATTATTAGATATCCTTCGCTTTGTGATGCTGACAAATGACCGATGTCAATGGGGCTACTATCTATTAATTAGTAGATATCATTCTCTCTGTACGGCAGTCACAAGTCTGATTTCAATAGGGCTACTTTCTCACAATTGGAAGACATTTTTCACCTTGTATTAAAGGCAAACACACGTCTTATTTCAATGGGGCTACTATCTCACAAATAATAGTCGGTAGTACTTGCCCAACAGTGCATAGGTGAAAAGAGGGGAAAACAAACCGTACGATTAAAAAAAAAAAAAGAGGTATGAATACATGGAATATCAAAATGTAAAGAAAGTGTCAATGAAACACAATGAAAAAACAATTATCAGCAGGAAACAAATATCTAGTCGATCTCGGTTGACACAATTTAAACAGAGGAAACAAATATCTAGATCTCGGTTGACACAATTTAAACAGAGAAAACAGATATCTAGATCTCGGTTGACACAATTTAAACAGAGGAAACAAATATCTAAATCTCGGTTGACACAATTTAAACAGAGGAAACAAATATCTAGATCTCGGTTGGCACAATTTAAACAGAGGAGACAAATATCTAGATCTCGGTTGACACAATTTAAACAGAGGAAACAAATATCTAGAGCTCGGTTGACACAATTAAAACAATGAACAGAGCAAAGTAATTATTGCAGCATGATTATTTTATATAAAAATATAATTTGACTTTTTTCAGTTTCCTGTATCTAAAGCCAGATCGAATAGGTTTCCTGTTTCTAAAACCAGATTTATTGGGTTTCCTGTCTCTATAAAAACCAGATCCATTGGTTTTCCTGTATCTAAAACCAGGACCAATGGCAGACGACAAAATAGGAGGAGGACTTCACAAAGACGCCGTCATAGCCTGAAAGGCCGCTTTTATGGATATTAACTGCAACAGTTGTGTTTTTAGGGTTCTAGGTTCTTGCATGAATATAGCACGCATTCATATTATAATTATAATTATTGCATGATGTGTAAATTATATAAGGGAGACATAAAGGATGCTACAATGTTTTGAAAAAGTAATATGAAATAAATCTAGGAAAAATAGATTTTGTGATTAATTTTTTTTCTTCTATTAATGTTATCATGGTTAAATATGGAAAATTTAATGTGACTCTTGTGATCGCAGGCAACAACTGTGAAACTATAACTTTAATTGCAAATCCAGTAAATATAACAGTAACAAATATAAAAAGAAGATGTGGTGTGATTGCCAATGAGACAACTCTCCACAGGAGACCAAATGACACAGAAATTAACAACTGTTCACATTATTAAACAGGCATTTAATAGCTTTAAAAAAGGAGAAAAAAACAAGTTATGGGAGCAACTATTTACCTTAAAAGGGGGAGGGATTATGTTAGGGTTTTTTAGTCTGAGTCAGAATGTTTTTCTTAGTTTTTCGACGCTATAAATCTTTCTTTTCTAAATTTTAACACTATAAGGTAAAGGGAAAATCTGGATTCAGAATTTTTTGTTTGTAATCTCCTTGACCACAATACGTTTTTCTCTCGTCAAATTGGGAATCAGCATTTTTTAGGGAAAAAATGCTCGTTCCCTTACACTAATAGCAACAAAGAAACGCTACGGTGTTTTGGAAAATGTAGATTTAGAATTGTAGGTTAGGAATGTTTCTTTTGAGTAGAGGTACTCCGGTGTGCCTTACTCCTAAATCTAGGATAGACACACAGTAGTCACCCAACCTCTAGTGACTAATATGTCATAACAGTTCAGGACCAAAACGCAATTATACGCTAAATTAATGGTTCAATAGGGGAGCCTAACTCTGGTGTATGGACACATCACAAGGTGACAATGATTAATACACAGAGAGAGGCGGTGATTCACAAGTGAGGGCCCTCATGGGGTTTTTGATTATGTGATTACTTGGCCGTTTTTTTAATGATTATTTGATTATTAAGCCAAATATTTCATGATTATTTGATTACTAAAGATAAGCAAATATTTAATGATTATGTGATTATATTGGCAAAAAAATGGTGATTATGTGATTACTAGGACCCCCCCCATGAGGGGCCTCACAAGTTATTAAACAAGCACCAGCATATGGATTAGTTTGGAGGTCATCTTTTTCCTCATTTTATTATTTGGGCGTAGCAATTTTTAAATAACGAAGTTCCATGACGATTATTTAATTATGTTAAAACAGAGAATCCCTAAAACGAGTCTTAGGTATGATTTGTTAAGCGTAAGTACCTTTCGTCAGACTGAAGGAAAGCTCTAATAAGGCGTTCTATGAAGAACCATATATATATATATATATATATTTGTTTTAATTTAAAGTCTCACGTCAGAATTATTGTGAATTCGAAATGATACATCAGTTTGAGCATAAAATATTATTGTATCTTTTTGTTTAAGATGTTGTGCCAGGTCTTTCGGGTGTAAATATGTTGAGGCATGCCAGTGAATATTGCATGTCCCAATCACAATTACCGGGATACTGTATAATGTATTTTTACATTCCAAATACCAAAATCTAAGAGAAAAAAAATAAATAAAAATGAGAAGACCAAAATGACAAAGAAACTAACACCAAAAGATCACCGTACGGCCTTCGACAATGAGCAAAGCCCCAAAAACGCATAGTCAGCTATAACAGGCCCCGAAATCAAAAATGTAATTCAAATAAGAAATAAACAGCCTAATCAATTTACAAAAAAACGAAAAACAAACGACAACCACTGAATTACAGGCTCCTGACTTAGGACAGGCACATACATACAGAAATTTGCGTGGTTAAACGTTGAAGCTAGTCGGGTTCAGGCATTAACACTAAGCTATTTCATTAAAATTAACAATCAACGCTGATAAAAAAAAATCATATTTAGAAAATTTAAGCTTGCTAGAACCTTAGTAATTAAGTCCTAGTTACAGTCAATCAAATAAACATTGAACAACTCTTTCTTAAAAACAATAAATTTAAGAATAAATGGTGTGAGACAGCTCTACATGTACATCCAAATAACAATTTGTAAAAGTAAAAAGTAAAATCACAAAAATACTGAACTCCGAGGAAAATTCAAAACGGAAAGTCCCAAATCAAATCGCAAAATCAAAGGATAAAACACATCAAACGAATGGAAAACAACTTCCATATTCCTGACTTGGTACAGACATTTTCAAATGTAGAAAATGGTGGATTGAATCTGGTTTTATATTGCTTAACCCCTCACTTTTATGAGAAACCATTTTCGGTCATAGTACGACCTTAAAAGTTTACCCTTGACTCACACCTAACAGCAAGCTATAAAGAGTCCCAAAAATGATTAGTGTAAAACCCTTCAAACAGGAAAACAAACGTCTAATCTTTATATAAAAACAAGATGTCAGGGCCCGTATTCATAAAGCTACTTAAGTACAGATTTCGTAGTAAACATTTAAGTTAAGGAATCTACGCCCTTATTTTCGAAGTTGTATGCAAAACAAATCTTTAAGATTTTTAACTAGTGTAAGGAGTGTTATGAGTATATGGGCGTGACTTGAAACAACTAAGATTTACGAGTTCAAGATTTTTTTTGCATACAATATATCGCTAAAATAAGTTGGTTTACAGTAATCTTTATCGATTTATGAATTTTTAACAGCCGTATACTACTGTTGCTTTTATTCATAATTATAAATTAACTGTTAACAAAACTTTGTATATCTGAAAAACTAAGGCTTCTCTTCCTCAGGAACAGATTACCTTATCTGTATTTGGCAAATTTTTTAGGAACTTTTGGTCCTCAATGCTTTTCAACTTCGTACTCCATTTGGCCTTTTAAACATTTTTTGATTCGAGCGTCACAGATAAGTCTTTTTGTAGACGAAACGCGCGTCTGGCATTAATATAAAATTTTAATCCTGGTATCTACGATGTGTTTATTTGCAACCACTGGGTCGATGCCACTGCTGGTAAGATTTCCCCCCCCCCCCCCCCCCGAGGATATCACCAGCCCAGTAGGCAGCACTTCTGTGTCGAATTGAGTTATCATTAATATATTCATAATTATAAATTAACTGTTAACAGAACTTTGAATATTTAAAAAAAAGAAGGCTTTTCTACCTTAGGAATAGATGACCTTAGCTGTATTTGGCAAAACTTTCAGAAATTTTTGGTTTTCAATGCTCTTCAGCTTCGTACTTTATTTGGCCTTTTACATGTTTTAAACATTTTTTGATTCGAGAGTCACTGATGAGTCTTTTGTAGATGAAACGCGCGTCTGGCGTAAATATAAACTTTTAATCCTAGTATCTATGATAAGTTTATTTACACTAATAATTCGTTATTTATTGCTAACAATCATTGTAATTTTCTTCAAATGATGGTATATTTTTTTTATAAATGATCTAATCTCAGATGGGAAAAACATACTGACATTTGAGCAGCTTAAAACTCAGTATGCAGTTAAAACCAATTTTGTTGAATATTATGGTCTTGTTAGTGCAATCCCAGATATCTGGAAGAAAACCATCTCAGATCATGGTAGATTAGATATTATTGAAAATGATATTGTAGAAAAACTCAAAAATGATAAAAAAAAAAAAACCATGTAAATATTTTTATCAATTATTTCTAGGAAAAATGAAAGAAAATCTTTTAAGATCACAAAATAAATGGTCTGATGATTTATGTGTTAAGATTGACGATTGGGAAAAAATCTATTAGATGGCATTTCAAGCAACAAAAAACACTAAACTTCAAAATTTTCAATTTAAGTTATTACATAGAATTGTATACACAAACCCTTTTCTTTATAAATGTGGTTTAATAGAAACAGAAATGTGCACTTTTTGCACTGAAACCAAAGAAAGCTTATTGCATATTTTTTGGGAATGTATATACAGCAAAAATATTTGGATAGCCCTTCAAGATTTATTATCAAAATGCGGATTTAGCCTTAAAAATATAGAGGCAAAAGATGTTATTTTTGGTATTGGGGAAATTTTTGACCCATAAAATGTAGTACAACATATAATGTTGATTTTAAAATTTTATATTTATAGCTGCAAAAATTCAGGAGAAAAACCTTCTGTGAAAGGTAGTATTGCATATTTAAAATACTGTATAAGAATAGAACAACATACAGTAAATTTCGTATCGCCTACACAAAAAGAATATATAGATAAAAAATGGTTGCCATTACAATCTGTCCAAGGTGATTTAAATATTTTATAACTGGAACGAAATTTATAGTTATATTTTGTTGTATGTCTTGCTATTTAGAGTTGTCATATTATAATAATATCCTTAAGACCATACTTGAAACTGTACATGTGTGTAATCCTGCTTGATTGTTTTTCTGTCTTTATGTCAAAAATAAACAAATTACATTTTTTTTCTTCAAATCACGTACAAGTATAATCAACAAATCAAGAGTTAACAGTAGGTAGTTATATAATGTTACTTCAGTCTACCATTATTTCCTAATCTCGTTATTGTGTATACCGAAAAGAACTCAGTTTTTACTCGCACGCATGTAATTCATGCTACTATTTTTTTGTTAATAAAATTGAGAATGGAAATGGGGAATGTGTCAAAGAGACAACAACCCGACCATAGAAACAACAACAGCAGAAGGTCACTAACAGGTCTTCAATGTAACGAGACATTCCCGCACCCGGAGGCGTCCTTCAGCTGGCCCCTAAACAAATATATACTAGTTCAGTGATAATGAACGCCATACTCATTTCCGAATTGTACACAAGAAACTAAAATTTGAAAAATACAAGACGAACAAAGGCCAGAGGCTCCTGACTTGGGACAGGCGCAAAAATGCGGCGGGGTTAAACATGTTTATGAGATCTCAACCCTCCCCCTATACCTCTAGCCAATGTAGAAAAGTAAATGCATAACAATACGCACATTTAAAGTTCAATTCAAGAGAAGTCCGAGTCTGATGTCAGAAGATGTAACCAAAGAAAATAAACAAAATGACAATAATACATAAATAACAACAGACTACTAGCAGTTAACTGACATGCCAGCTTCAGACTTCAATTAAACTGATTGAAAGATTATGATTTCATCATATGAATATCAGGCACAATCCACTTTCATGACAAAATGGTGTTTTGGTGATGGTAATGTGTTTGTAGATCTTTCTTTACTGAACACAATGTTTACACAAATAATCTTAAACGTTGAACTTTTTTAAAAATACACCGCGTGGCATCAAATGTAAGCGTTAGTTAAAACAGAATAAAGGAAGTAAGAGCTGAAAAACTTTGAGCATGCAAAACCCTGTTTTCTACGTGTGTGTGTGTGTGTGTGTGTGTATCGATTGTATCAAGTGAGAACATTACAACAAAAGACAATGTTTCTAATGATTGTGAGTTATCAGTTTTCACACTTTCTTTATCATTAGTTTTGTTGATTTAAGAGTATAGTAATATCCTTTCCACGTTTCCCATATGATTCCATTAGCATAAGAGCTAATATGCCCAGGTGGCAAGTACGGCCCGTTCAGATTGGAATAGTGACATGACTTGTACCACCATGCTCCTTTATAAGTGCCTGCACAATTATAATTAGCAACTTTGTCATTATCTCTGTCATGCGTAGAAAACATATTTCCGGTATGGTATGTTAGACTGTCTCCTTAAATAAAATATAAATAAAAAGTATGTTATTGATGATTTTCTGTCTCATTCGGACCAAGAAATTGCACATCATTTTTTCAGAACGGATTCAAATTAACTTTGACGAAAAGCAAATGTAATCTAAAAAAGTAGATGTGGTATTATTGCCAATGAGAAAACTCTCCACAAGTACAACTTTTTCAAAATTAATTGTTTCCATGTTTTACCATCTAGTCTATGAGTATTTTTATTGCGTTGGGACTATACATGTAACCTAACATTTCTCATACAATCATTGGTATGTCTTAATTATCATAGAGCTATTATTGGATTTAGACTTCTACAATGCACATATAAAAATAAATTCATGTGTACATGTACATAATTGTCAATGAGACAACGTTCCCCCAGAGACCAAGTGACGTTAATGCTAACTACTATAGGTTACCATGTAAATAAACGCCAAACAATGCGTTAACAGATTTGTTTGTTAACATACTAGCTGAGACAGAACCAGCCATTTTTAAAAAAGGGGACCTAATCCAGAATAAAGGGTCAGTTCAAACCAATATTCCAATTCAAATGCATTGATCGTCAATAAAAAGGGAGGTTCAACTCCGGAATCCACCCCCCTTTAGACCCGCCACTGACCAGAGACTTAAAGTGTAAAAACCAGACGTTATTTGTTTCTCGCAGACAACGCAAAATAATATTCTTTAACTCGACACTTAATCTGAACACCCCTACACCAAAATGGGACGACCAAACATATTTCCTAATTTTGATAAAGGTGCAATACATGTACGTAGAATAAGAATTGTGCACATTGGAATAAGATCAGAGACAAGGGCGGATCCAGCCATTTAAAAAAGAGGGGTTTCCAATCCAGGACAAATGGGGAGGGGGGTTCCAACTATATGTCCCCATTTAAATGCATTGATCATCCAAAAAAGGGGGGTCTAACCCCCGGAACCCTCCCCCTGGATAAAGCCCTATATAAAGTGTAAAGCAAAAAAATAAATAATGTACGAAATCATTGTTTATTAAATCTGCTTCCATAATAATATTGAAGTTGAAACTAACAACGATTACGTGTATCCTGTCAACCCCTGAAAAAAATAATATTGTCTTCTTGAATACTTCCTTGTCATATACGCTTTCGTGCATGCCCAGTCAACGTATTGCCCGCACTTTTTTTTCAACAGTTGTCCAATAGTACCGCGATTTCTTTTATTTTGTGTTCATAAATTTGTGTGTGCTCCCAAAGATCTCGATCTTTAAGCCTGGATTAGATTTCGATTCTGAAATCATTGTACACCATTCCTTATTCAACAAACACTTCTTTAAGTATTTGATGTTATTGGACTTATCGATATTTAAAGCTTCTGGAATCATTTTTAAAATATTGAAATTTTTACATCAAGTAATGAAATAGACAATGTTCAGTAGTTGTCGTACGTTGATGTGGTTCATATGTATTTCTCGTTTTTTAGCTCACCTGGCCCAAAGGGCCAAGTGAGCTTTTCTCATCACTTGGCGTCCGGCGTCCGGCGTCCGGCGTCCGTAGCCGTCCTGCGTTAACTTTTACAAAAATCTTCTCCTCTGAAACTACTGGGCCAAATTTAACCAAACTTAGCCATAATCATCATTGGGGTATCTAGTTAAAAACTGTGTCCGGTAACTCGGCCAACCAACCAAGATGGCCGCCATGGCTAAAAATAGAAGATGGGGGTAAAATGCAGTTTTTGGCTTAAACTCAAAAACCAAAGCATTAAGAGCAAATCTGACAGGAAGTTAAATTGTTGATCAGGTCACGATCTATCTGCCCTGGAATTTTCAGATGAATCGGATAATCGGTTGTTAGGTTGCTGCCCCTGAATTGGTAATTTTGAGGAAATTTTGCTGTTTTTTTGTTATTATCTTGAATATTATTATAGATAGAGATAAACTGTAAACAGCAATAATTAATGTACAGTAAAGTAAGAGTTAAAAATAAGTCAGTATGACCAAAATAGTCAATTGACCCCCTAAGGAGTTATTGCCCTTCATAGTCAATTTTTAACAATTTTCTTAAAATTTGAAGATTTTCAATAACATTTTCCACAGAAAGTACTGTTATAGATAGAGATAATTGTAAGCAGCAAGAATGTTTAGTAAAGTAAGATCTACAAACACATCACCATCACCAAAACACAATTTTGTCATGAATCCATCTGTGTCCATTGTTTAATATTCACATAGACCAAGGTGAGCGACACAGGCTCTTTAGAGCCTCTAGTTTGTTTTTTATATAGATTAGGCTGTTGGTTTTCCTTTTGGATGGTTTTAGAAATGTCATGTTTAGTGCCCTATAAAGCTTGCTGTTTGGTGCGAGCCAAGGCTCAGTGTTGAAGACCGTTCTTTGACCTATAATGGTTTACTTTTAGAAATTGTGATTAGGACGAGAGAGTTTTCTCATTGGAACTCATACCACATCTTCTTATATCTAAGAAGTCCGTCTACTGGGATAAAACAACAGATAAAACTCACCAGCGGTACTGCTCGCTACGTAGCCGCTTATTGTCAATTGATAGTTTGTTGTTACACCTCCGATGAAGAATCTAGTGTATTTAGCCCATGCATGATTTCCTTCCAAATCCTCCAAATCTACCCGTAGTTGATAATCACCAGTGGAGACTATTTTGTGAATTTTTGCATTTCCTGTAACATTTTATATCAATTTGAAAATATATGTCGTAGCAATATCATATTCCTCGTTTCCTGAATTGAATTATCCACGAAAGCGCATTATGCTCGTAAATTTACTTAATAGTTGAACAGGAACAATATCTTGAAGTTCCTAGAACATCTGAGTTAAACGCTAATTATTTTTAGGGGTTACTTATGTTTATGTTTTATTATGTTTACGTTGTATTTGTGTTAATTTGATTTCCAGTGATTTTGTTGTTCTATTGTACTTCCGTCTCGGGATGATATCTGATTCGATATGAAATTGTTATGTATATTTCAAATGAAAGACTAAAGAAACATAAGGAGCACTCAAAGTCATTAGCCGAAAACGATTTAAAAATAAGGAATTGTTGTTTGACATATAGGTTGAATAGTTTGGACAATACATCATTCTTTAAATTCATGATTATAAACAACGAGTTTAAC
The DNA here is from genome assembly GCA_037788925.1 of Mytilus galloprovincialis. NCBI lineage: Eukaryota > Metazoa > Mollusca > Bivalvia > Mytilida > Mytilidae > Mytilus > Mytilus galloprovincialis. The sequence continues at coordinate 21,512,999 of CM075332.1, forward strand.
TCACATTTGTGGTGCGAGGTTTGGTATAACTATAAAAAAAATTAATTACGTATGATATAAAAAAAAAAATCATATTATATGTATATATAGTTTCATTGTACTGGAGGTTATTAAAAATATAAAAAAAAACATATACCTAGCCAAAACTCATGAGTAAGATTCCCAAAACCGTCCCGATAAGCGGCCCATCCTCTATAAAAGTCTGTACTGCCGTCTAACCTCCGTTGGATTACCTGTAAAATTTAAATGTTGAGTGCAATTAAAAAGGCAAAACAATGTATACGAATTAAAACTTCTTTTCTTTTTGTAGTAGTTGAATGATCACAGGCAATGATCTTTCCTAATATAATTCATTTAGACACACGATAAGCAAATTAGTGTCATAATCATAAGCAATGTGTAAACTATTTTACTTCATTTATACGACACGATTTATATTATTATTATTATCATTATTTTTATAATTATATGTATTATTATTATTAATTTTTTTTTTATTATAATTATTATTATTATTATAATTATTATTATCATATACTTAGACTAAATAACATATGATTTTTACTGTATGATAATAGCATTTAATTAACGTAAATTCCATATTTTTCGAATTGGTGCTTAGCGGGCTGATATGAAAAGTTTATCACATGTTTCGATTGTTATCACATGCCTTTCCGTAACGTTATCACATGGCATTCCGGTGATACTCGGCAAATTCCGGAAAATACACCTCAATGCTACGTTTTCAGTGAAAAACATTACGAAATAGTGTACAAAACAATTATTTAGATACTGAAAAGTATATTGTGTAAAATAATAACAAAAAAAAACTAAAAATTAAAATTAAAAAAACAGACAAATTATTAAATAAATGCATTCTTTTTCAGTTTCAAACATAATTTAGAAAGTTACAAGTTTGAAAAGGTTGACTTTTCCAAACAGTGTTCATTATGTATATTTTTATTTTTTGTTTGTTTGTCGAGTCGTCCATATTAAAAATGTTTTCTCCTCTGTTTAGGCATATGGTAGAAAGATTTGATATCGAATGTGTTAAATTTGGGTCCGATGTTCTTGAACTTTTCAATCTTTGAACTTCTATTTGGGAACCACGTAAAAGGATCAATATATGAATCTGTTATTTTTCTCCATTGTTGAAGCATATGATAAAAAGATCATAACATGTCATTTTTCATATCGCATGTATTATCAGCCCTCGGTCAATATCAGCCCTCGAGCCATGCGGCTCTTGGGCTGATATTGAACCTAGGGCTGATAATACATGCGATATGAAAAATGCCATGTAATAATCTGATATTATTGCATAGCAATATAATTTTTCCCACAGAAAGTAACCAAAAGTTAGCGTGCAATAAATTCCCTTATTTCACTAGTGCGATAAATCTTCAAAATTCATGACGTCATCAACGATAAAATCTTAGTTTAAACCAATTTTTACTTTCAAATATTATATTGCTAAACAATAAAAGGGTTATTGCATGAATATTGGGGAATATTGTCACTCGTAGAACATATATTGCACTCGCAAGCTCGTGCAATATAAAATTCTACTCGGGACAATATTCCCCAATATTCATGCAATAACCCTATATTATTATTATTATTATTATTATTATTATTATTATTATTATTATTATTATTGTTATTATTATTTTTTCATTTTTGTTGATTCCGATATTTTTTTACGGAGAGAAATTTTGGCTCTATATCAACGGGAACAATATCAATCGGTAAATTATCAATGTCAATGAAAATAAGAAATTCCATGATTAAAAACTAGTTAAGGAAAAAATTGTCTAAACGAAGGCGGATCGAAAGATGTGTGTTAGGTGAAGAATTCGCCATTTTAGAATCTAAAGGACTATGGGTAATCTCATTGTTCGTACACCATTACTAAAATTACGTTTCGCCATTGGTTGAATTTCCATTTTTAGAACGTGTTAAACCAATTAAAACGTTTTGAAGTACGCTTTTGGAAATATTACCCAAAATGCATTAATGATAAACTTACTGTCCAACCACCATCATCTGTGTCCATTTCACAATAGACATCGAACTTTGCCGACGTAGATGGATAAATACTGTAAATCCCAGAACCATAGTGGTGTGGTATATCAGCACAATTACGTGGTGGGTAAAGAGCTTTTCAAAGGCGAAAAAAGAGGTTAAGTAACATTATCATTCGTTTAAAATTTGTATTGAATGATTGTTATTTTTTTTTAAAGTGTCGCGACAAATAGTTCATGCATTTCCAGGACTTCATTAAATGGCAGATGTCAATTGTGGTGTTGTAACTGGTATCTGGAGTTCACAGCTGTGTTTTGTTTGGTTAGTGTAGCGCGATTTTAGATTTTGTGCAGTATTTTGAGGACTGCTCTTTGTTTCTTCGTCGACTTATATTTTGAGCTTTTATTGATATTTGTTTAATTTTCCTCCCTATGTATGTTTCTCGACTCTATCACTGTTATTTTCCGGGAAAGCGCATTAAGAATAAGCCAATGATATCATGGGCGTTAACTGCCTACTCTATAATAAAACGTTTGCACTTTGTTTGTTTGTACCTGTCCTGAGTCAGGAACCTGATGTTCAGTGGAAGTCGTTTGTTGATGTGATTCATAAATGTTTAACACCTCTCATTTTTTATATATAGATTAGACCGTTGGTTTTTCCGTTTGAATGATTTGACATTTGTAATTTTTTGGAGTCCCCTATAGCTTGCTGTTTGAATTGAGACAAGGTTTTGTGTTGCAGACCGTGCTTTGACCTATAATGGTTTACCTTTTACAAATTGTGACTTGGATATAGAGTTGTCTCATTGACACTGATACCACATCGTTTTATACTTACGTATAGTGGTGCATTTGTTTATAATATATAATCTAAAGTAATTTTGTAGAAAAAAACGAACACAGTATATGGTTGTGCACGTGCAGTCGCTGCAAGATCGCATTTAATATAAAATATCTAACATATCTACAATCTTATAATTACATTAGACATATGTTCCTCAACGCTCTTCAACTTTTTACTTGTTTGGCTTTATAAATATTTTGACATGAGCGTCACTGATGAGTCTTATGTAGACGAAACGCGCGTCTGGCGTACTAAATTATAATCCTGGTACCTTTGATAACTTTTACACCACTGGGTCGATGCCACTGCTGGTGGACGTTTCGTCCCCAAGGGTATCACCAGCCCAGTAGTCAACACTCCGGTGTTGACATGAATATCACTAATGTGGTCATTTTTCTAAAAATCCTGTTTACAAAACTTTGAATTTTTCGAAACACTAAGGATTTTCGTATCCCAGGCATAGATTACCTTAGCCGTATTTGGCACAACTGTTTGAAATTTTGGATCCTCAACGCTCTTCAACTTTTTACTTGTTTGGCTTTATAAATATTTTGACATGAGCGTCACTGATGAGTCTTATGTAGACGAAACGCGCGTCTGGCGTACTAACTTATAATCCTGGTACCTTTGATAACTTTTACACCACTGGGTCGATGCCACTGCTGGTGGACGTTTCGTCCCCGAGGGTATCACCAGCCCAGTAGTCAACACTCCGGTGTTGACATGAATATCACTAATGTGGTCATTTTTCTAAATTTCCTGTTTACAAAACTTTGAATTTTTCGAAACACTAAGGATTTTCGTATCCCAGGCATAGATTACCTTAGCCGTATTTGGCACAACTGTTTGAAATTTTAGATCCTCAACGCTCTTCAACTTTTTACTTGTTTGGCTTTATAAATATTTTGACATGAGCGTCACTGATGAGTCTTATGTAGACGAAACGCGCGTCTGGCGTACTAACTTATAATCCTGGTACCTTTGATAACTTTTACACCACTGGGTCGATGCCACTGCTGGTGGACGTTTCGTCCCCGAGGGTATCACCAGCCCAGTAGTCAACACTCCGGTGTTGACATGAATATCACTAATGTGGTCATTTTTCTAAATTTCCTGTTTACAAAACTTTGAATTTTTCGAAACACTAAGGATTTTCGTATCCCAGGCATAGATTACCTTAGCCGTATTTGGCACAACTGTTTGAAATTGTGGATCCTCAACGCTCTTCAATTTTTTACTTGTTTGGCTTTATAAATATTTTGACATGAGCGTCACTGATGAGTCTTATGTAGACGAAACGCGCGTCTGGCGTATTAAATTATAATCCTGGTACCTTTGATAACTTTTACTATAATACGTTATTCTGATTGGCTAACTGCACATCACATGTTATTCCATAAGCAATTGCATTACTCAATAAAACTTTCATTCATGATAACACGAGGTCCCACAACAAAGTGCACAGGTGAATTTAATAAAAAAAAATTGATAAAATTCGTGTTTTCATGATTCTTGCTAAAAAATGTAATTATAAGTATTGAATGCTTCTTTTTGTAACTTCATAGGGTTTTAAAAGCGTTGACCGTGCGCACATTTTTAGAATGAAGCGCTTTCGCGCTTGATACAAAATGTACTTCGGTCAACGTTTTTACACCCCAATAAAGTTACAAAAAGAAGCATTCAATTCTTAAAATAAAATTCAAATTACACCTGTCAAGTGGACAAGAAAAGGATGAAGTAATATAAAAGAAATTTATTGAGGGTGGGTGATAAGGAAATAGTATATCAATTTAATTTATATGTTCCAACTACCCGTTTAATGAACGATGCCTTGGCAAAGCACGCCTGAAATTTTCATTATATACACCAGCGAAATCGTTCGTAAAAAAAGGAATTCAATGAGTAATGCCTTATATCAAATATTTGAAACATTTATGCTAAACATAGGGCCGAAAACAATGTTATGAATCATATCGGTTTTTATGGACTATTCATTTTCGACATTTATACCTATGTATATAAAAAAGAAGATGTGGTATGGTTGCCACTAAGACAACTGTCCACAAGAGACCAAAATGACACAGACATTAACAACTAAAGGTCACCGTACGGCCTTCAACAATGAGCAAAGACCATACCGCATAGTCAGCTATAAAAGGGCCCCGATAAGACAATGTAAAACAATTCAAACGAGAAAACAAACGGCCTTATTTAAATAAAAAAAATGAACGAAAAACAAATATGTAACAAATAAACAAACAATGACAAACGGCAACCACTAAATTACAGGCTCCTGACTTGGGACAGGCACATACATAAATAATGTGGCGGGGTTAAACATGTTAGCGGGATCCCAACCCTCCCCTAACCCGGGACAGTGGTATAACAGTACAACATAAGAACGAACTATAAAAATCAGTTGAAAAAAGGCTTAACTCATCAGATGGACAAAAATACAAGTGGCCGTGGCCGGGTACTAATACATCCCGACACAAAAAGACACAATGAACAGATCTGAGAGTACTCGCAGTTATCTGACAGCTAGTTCAAAGCCACTAACAACTTATAAAAAAGTCATGCATCTAAGACTAAACTATCAATCCGTACACATCCAACATCCAATGGATTTAGTGTAAAGATTTCATAATCAGCCAGAGAGAAACATGACTTTGTGCAATGCTAAGTTACAGGTATCGACAGATTGTAGATCCAGGAATATGTATATGTATATAACATACTAGTAATATTTAGTTAGCTTTTAATTTACTGATAACAAAATCTATATTTAAACCAATAAAAACAGTATTCAATGATCTTATTAACAGTGTTGAATAGGTAACCTTTTAGAATAAGTTTATTTAAAGGAGCGATAAGTTTACATGGATCATTTATAAATTTCCGGGCACGGTTAACAACATTTCCGTAAAAATGAGGATATGCTATCCCGGTTGAAATAAGTTTTCTACAGGTACAACCAAACTTCAAAACCAAATCTTTATATCTATGGAAAAATTTAGTAAAGGTTTTAAGAAATTCATGGTAACGATATCCCTGGTTTAATAAATTACCAGTAATACATAGATTGCGTTCGTTAAAATCAAAAACGTCACAACAGACACGGACATAGCGAACGAGCTGTGAAATATAAACACCGTAAGATAGTGCCAAAGGAACATCACCATCTAAAAATGGAAAATTAACAATAGGGAACGAAAAATCGTCTCTTTTGTCGTAAATTTTAGTGTGGAGTTTCCCGTTTAAAACCGAAATATCTAAATCCAAGAAAGGGCAGTTATTACCGAATAAATTCGATTTATTTAAAGTAAGTTCCTTGGGGTAAATTTCAGCAGTATATTGAGAAAATTCTTGATTATTTAACGAAAAAATATCATCAAGATAACAGTAAGTGTTGTTGAATTTATCAATTAAAAGCAATTTCGACGGGTCGTTACTGAGTTTAGTCATAAACTGTGATTCGTAACAGTACAAAAACAAGTCTGCTATTAAAGGGGCACAATAAGTGCCCATGGGGATACCTACAACCCGTCGATAAACTTTGTTGCCGAAACGTACATAGATATTATCAAGGAGAAAATTAACAGCTTCAATCATCTCATCACACCTCCAGTAAGTATATCTAGCATATTTACCTTTCTCATTAGAGAAGAAGGCTTTAAATGAGTTGCAGCAAATATATTTGCATTCAGCTTTACCAAACGACCATTTAATTAAATAGGAAAACTTTTGTTTAATAAGATAGTGTGGAAGTGTAGTGTAAAGAGTAGAAAAATAAAAACTGTCAACAGAATCAAAAGGACCATCAAAAGCACGTAATTTATCTAAAACATCCACACAATGTTTTACACTCAAAAAATGGTTTATACCACTATGTTCATATTACAATAGTTTATGATAAGCTCTTTAATAGTCGTTAATGAACTAGTTAAGAGAACTGAATGATTAGTTGTGTAACACTTATTAGAGGCCGAGATGAAACGATATTTCAATGGTTTTTTTTTTTGTGTAATTTAAGTAGCCAATACATAATAGGGACCTTCAAATGTTCAGACGAAGCCTTAAGGTTTGGTGTGGTTGTGATATGTTTGTTTACTATATGACTCTCTGTGGAGCGGATGGACTTGAATGTAGATGAATTTAAAATTTTATTCTTAAGAACGTCCGTGTAGTATTTACGGCATACCACCACCACATTGTTGGCTGCTTTATCGGCCGGTCCAAACACAAACCGCTTTGAAAGTTCTTGAAGTTTATTTCTAATTCTGGAAATAGGTGTATTATGTACTCTATTATTTTGCTTCTAAATTATTTTCAAAATGTGATATGCTTTTATCTACCACATTCATACATTTATTTAAATAAGAATCAAGAGATTTTTTACCAGATTTTTCCCTATACACCACTTTTTACAAAACGAGGAAAGAGCATCTTTGGTGACTTGACGACACCATTTCCAATCTATTTTAGATGGAGGACGATATTTTGGTCCTTTTTTCAAAAAGTTTTTAACCTCTCTGTCCTGGACGATATTGAGGTCCCCTGTAATAACATGGCCATAGGGAACATATCTAAACTTCGACGATTCACAGTTTCAAGTAAAGGGAGTATTAATATCTATATTCACGTCTGATGTAACCGACATATAATTAAAAATTAAACTTCTGCTGGTTTTTTTTGTATGTGTTTGAAATTATAGGTGGTTCTAAATTATAGGGAGGTATAAAGTTTTGAACAGTAGAGTCATTAAATATACTTGATAAGTTGATAAAATCAATACTTCTGCTATTATATTTAATGTTCAGAAAATGACGTTTATGATCTTCAGGTTTGTCGATACGAGGGAACAGCCTATGGTGGCAAAAAGCTGTAATTATACGAGAATATTCATACAGTGGGCTGAAGAATGAGATGGTGTCACACTCTTTGAAAATATCATGTAATTTACTAATGGGTATTTGACCCAGTTTACATAATAATTGATGCCTACCATTGTTTTTAAATATAGATAGGAGATTACCAAGTGTATAATTTATACGATGTTTAACTCGTTGATTTCGATTGATACGTTTCCCATGAGACCTATTATTTCGTTGTTTTTTATCAATAATATTCATGATATCAATAGAAGAAGTAGTAGATATGTTCCCTTGTCCAAGTATATTGTCATTTAGACCCAGGGGATAAGCTGTTTGAAGTCGTTTAATCCAAGACAGTTCGATAATTTTACGGGAATCTTCAAATTGTTTATGCGACTGCCCTTGTTGTTTCTGGACCGTTTCAAACGGTTGAAATCTAATAAATTTAATATTGTGGTTATGTTTACCTAAATATTGATGAATTATACTTTTGAATTTCTTAGGTTTTCGGAAGCGGTATAGATGTTCCTGTGTTCGTTTAAAAAACTCCCGTCCTGTTGTCCTACTATAAAGTCTGTTTGTTTAATTCATATAGCGTTGTCAATTTAATAGAATTTGATGTGATTGTCATACAAGTGAGAGATTTAGCTAGCTATAAAACCAGTTTTAAGCCACCATTTTTCTATATAAGAAAATGCCTGTACCAAGTCAGGAATATGTGTTATCATCTTATTTTAGTAGTCTGTGATATATAAATGTGTTATTATGGATTATTCCATGTTTGTCACCAACCACATTTGGGTATGGGGTATGAGTGTACATTACATTTAATTTAGAAAAAAATATAAAGATTAACATTGTATGCGCATACCTACCTTGTTCTATACAGTAAAACAAAATCTTCCATTTCCCGTAGTCCGTACATATAACAAATGGACGTCCAACCAACACAAACCCGTCATTACATTTGAATTTATTTCCAGCACCAATATTTCTATACATCCCGAATGTTTCGATGCTCACAGCATCATATATATCTGGCAACTCGTCATCACAGTCTGTAAAAGGTAGAAAGTTGTATGATATTTCTTGAAATAATTGGAGAGCCTAGGTGCAGTGGTTAGTGCATTGTACTTATAACACAAAAGTTCCTGGTTCGAAAATTTCAGGGACTGAATTTCGGGACTCTCTTGACACCATTTGCACATATCGCCTTGAGAAACAATGATAGTCCGTCGGATGAGGACAACTCATGACTGATCCGTCTTCAGGGAGATCCATATCTCTTGCACGCAAAAGATACCCTTGTATATAGATTCGACCAAACACATGCTAATGTCAATACAAGGCAGCACTCGCACCCGTACAGTGGAAAGGAATTAATATAAGTTGCAATAACTTGTTTCCCGATCCACTATAAATAAATACGTTTAAACTTTTTCTTTAACGGCTTCTCCTGGCCGGCAGTTCTTAATAATATCTTTTTTTTTCTTCATTTTTTTCATTTTAAATATCCACTTCTAGGAAAAAAAACCTTGCTTTATAGTTTTCATAGTTTTTAGACGAAAGTACCAGAGTAATGTCATTTATTTCTTACCTTGGGTTTGTGTTGCTTATTCTTTAGTTTTCTATGTTGTGTCGTGTGTCCTATTGTTTGTCTGTTTGTCTTTTTTCATTTTCGGCCATGGCTTTGTCAGTTTATTTTCGATTTGTGTCCCTCTGGTATCTTTTTTTCTCTCTTTTACAAATAATTTATAGAAACATATCAAACTGGTATACAACTGGGGTCAATTAGAAACTTCATATTTTGACAGTCTGAAACTGAGTATGGTTTTATTTACAAAACCGTTTTGTTATATTCTTAAACTAAACGGCCTAGTCTTTAATCATTCAAACATGAAACTTTAACTTCATACTTGTTTGCCTTTTTATCTATTTTGATCTGAGCGGCACAATTTTTTTAAAGTAAACAATTATAGGTCAAAGTACGGCCTTCAACACCCCCCCCCCCCCGAACAGCAAGCTAAAAAAGGTCGCAAAATGACTAGCGAAAACCATTCAAACATGAAACCAACGGTCTAATCTATATGACAAACGAGATACATTTATGAACCATATCAACAAACGACACCTACTGAACATCAGGTTCCTGTCTAAGGACAGGTGCAAACAAATGCAGCCGATTTAAACGTTTAAATAGGTACTAGTTTTCACCCGTTCATGAAACAATAGTGTAACATCACACATCCCTTGATAAAAATATCATGATAAAGTCTGTGTATGTCCCTTGATTATGAAATTCAAACTTATGAACGATATCATAAATCTATCCGTAACACCCTTTAGGTCTTCAGAAGACTATCAAATACCTGTATTAATAATAAAAAAAATTGTTGTCTTGTATCTATTTATAAAGATGCCTTGAATAATTTGTGTGTCATAAACTTCTAATAAGATATATGGCATTCCTATTGGATAAAGGTATTACACTACAAAATGTCTTATTTATCAGGTTTCTGTTAAACACATATATTTTTATAGTATGAAAGTATGTGCCTTACTTGCATTCGATTTTGCTCAAACTTTATGAGGTCAAGTATTTTGAGGATATAGTCAGGTGAAATAAAAAAGAGGATGTTAAATTGATACTGAACAAAAAAAGTTTAAAATATTTTGAGGTTATGAAATGTTTGAGATATTTGAAATTTTTCAGTTGCTGAAACAGGCCCACTCTGACTTTTATCTTATATTTAGGATTGGCATCATTTGGGACTCAAATCTTAAAAAAAAAAGAAATTTGGAATCTGCTTAAATTTTAGTAATGAGCTCTTTTAACCTAATGTAGTATTCTACGGAGAGAAAAGTGGATGATATGTAATGTACAAATATATGGGGCAAAATATTTTTTGAAAAAAATCAAAGAATTCTGAAGATCAGATAACATTTCCTTAACCTGAAATTGACTGTATATATAGTTATCAAAGGTGCCAGGATTATAATTTAGTACGCCAGACGCGCGTTTCGTCTAAATAAGACTCATCGGTGAGGATCATATCTAAATATTTATAAAGCCAAACAAGTACAAAGTTAAAGTATCCTTTACTCCTTAAAATTTACAACATAATATTAACATTATAACTGACGGTTCTGCACTAAGTGTTATTATAAGAAAAATATCAAAATACTGAAGTACTGAACATCGGATGACCGCAAGTTCTTGTGGATGGCCCGACAAACACTTGATTCAGAAAAAAAAATCACATCTCTATACCTGTTACTGAGGTTAATGTACAGATATACTTTTTTTCTGGGACGAGTTTGTGCGTAGATGATAAATTAATGACAGGGAATTCATCCTCACCGTAATGACTATTATATTGTAGTGATACAAATCAGTATACTCTTCTTTATTGTTATATATTATATTAATACTTGTGTATTACAGTTAAACGTATATGTAATTTTCATTGATTTGTATATCATTCTTTTCGAATATATTAATAAGTGTGCAGTACAGGTGTATGGTTGACACGTCACTCTTCTGTAATCATTCGATTTTTCTAATAGAATGTATTTGAGTAGGTATTCGTATTTTCCCGCTAAAAATGTTTAATCATCCATGCAGCGTTGTTGTTTCTTAAGATTGCAGACGTTCTTGAGATATTCTTCCACATGCGTGTGCCTAGGTATTAATGATTTTTCAGTTATATCTATATACATATAACAAAACATTTTAATAATTTATTAATTTTAACTTTTTTATAAAGTATTTGATGAGTATTCATTGAATATATGAATTTATAATAAGCAATAAGGAATGTTAGTTTGCACTTGACATCTACGTATTCATCATGTTTATAGATGGGTTAAAAAACCAAAAGGAATATAACGTAATGGAAATCTAGGCGATAGCATTACACCGGAATGCCTTCTTGTTCATTCGCTGTAAAAATCACAAAAATACTGAACTCCAAGGAAAATTTAAATAGAAAAGTCTCTAATTAAATGGCAAAAATCAAAAGCTGAAACACATCAAACGAATGGATAACAACTGTCATATTCCTGATCCAGTACAAGCATTTTTCTATGTAGAAAATGGTGGATTTTACCTGGTATAACAGCTTGCCAAACCTCACACTTGTATGACAGTCGCTTCAAATATCATTTATATTGACAACGATTAAATTAACATATTCATATGAAAAAAAGAAATGTTTAAAGTTCTGTAAAAAAGTTATCAAAGATACCTGGGTTATAATTTAGTACGCCAGACGCGCGTTTCGTCTACATAATACTCATGGGTGACGCTCATATCAAAATATTTATAATGCCAAACAAGTACAAAGCATTATGGATCCAAAATTCCAAAAAGTTATGACAAATACGGCAAAGGTAATATATGCCTGGGATAAGAAAATCCTTAGTTTTTCAAAAAAATTCAAAAGTTGTAAACGCAGTGCTGAATAATGGTTCTTATTAAACATTTTATTTCAAAATGCACCAACATTAATACTTACAAGCAGTTATACACGTATATAATCCATTATCAACTTTAACACATTTCTGTCCTGCTGCACAATTGTGATTTGTGCAAACTCCTGCGAAAGACTGAAATATTCAAATATGATACCATTACTATCATGATGTGTAATAACAATAACATTAACGGTCCCAATGTTCCTGCACCAAATGCGCATTTCGACAATACATGTCTCTTCAGTGATGCTCGTGGCCAAAAAATTTGAAATCCAAAGCTTATGTAAAAGATGAAGAGTTAAAATCCATAAGGTCAAAAACGTAAAGCTAAATCTGTGAAAGAGATCAGAACTTTGCATGAGGGAGATAAATCAGTTGTAAAAATCCTATATGAGTATATTTAATATGGCTTCAATGTTTTATACATGTAAAAACCTCTATCAGCACATCTGAAGTATTTATTCCTTAACAGGTGAAAAAGTTTTAAAAATTTTCATGAATTATTCCATCTAAAAATAATTTTCAGTGCATATTATTAGAACTATGAATTATGAATGCCTTTACTCATTGAACGAGTTTAGAAACATAAAGTCAATATTGAGCTTGTGTGTATGTAAAATCTATAAAATCTTTGATTTTTTATACTAAACAAATAATACTTAACAAAATCAAAAGGCATTGGAATCATCCTAATTACCATAAACACAATGTTGAGATTGATTAATAACGTTTGGAGGGGACAAGTTACGGAGGTGCAAACATATTGAGTAGAAAAAATCTGGATTAAAGGTTTCTTCAGCCTTTGTTTGCAACCCGTCAATATAAATCAGGCAATGTTAAAGCAATTTAAATAACAACATAAATAATATAAATGTTGGATACTCAAATTCAACCAATTGAAAACCGAAGATGTGTTCATATTCAAATCAAAGGATGTCATGGTAAATCAAGGTATAAACACGGTTATCAGATATTGACATATGTTGGAAATGAAATGCTTCTTTATATTTTTTTCAAGGAAATCTCTAAAGGGAACGAAAACTGGATAGATATTTACGCCATTTCCGTTGAAGCTTATTTATGTTACTATACTTATACATTTTAGTGGTACATGTATACTAGACTAAATCACTTCTCACCAATAATGCTCCCTTCAAGGTCATATCATTATTTGCTTTTATTTATAATTTATTTGATCTAATTTGACATCTCAAGTCTAGCACCGAAACACCTGTTTCGTTTCAAAACTTCATTAATATTACATTTCTTATTTTACTATTTAAAATATTATCTCATCACTGTAAAGGCAATTGGAGCGTTGTCCCCAATATTTGTTTTATGTTTCAGTCTTTTTAGTAAATCACCTTTCAATGATTTACCCATTTTGACTTATTAACTATGATATAGAACTCACTGCAGAACAAATAGAAAATGAGGAAACTGTTATCATTTATGTTCTATCGAGAGCATTTTATTGCTTAACTTTTTGCGATTTTTGTCAACTCAATATATATCAATCAAGATGTTTTAATAAAATTGAGAATGGAAATGGGGAATGTGTCAAAGAGACAACAACCCGACCATACAGCAGAAAACAACCGAAGACCACCAGTGGGTCTTCAATGCAGCCTGAAACTCCCGCACCCGGAGGCGTCCTTCCGCTGGTCCCTAAATCTTTTGTATCGTTTGCCTTTCAGTTCTATATGGACATCATAAGAAAGTATTCAAGTGAAGTGGTATTTTATTTGATTCAGTAGCGTCTGATGAAAAAAAAAACTCACGGATGTTCTATTTTTTCAATGAAGCAGTTTAGGTACTTGTTCTCTTCACTGGAATATTCATGTTTTAGAATTAATCTTTTTATCCGGTTTTATATTCTTCTTTTCCTTATTTATCATTTGTCAAATATTTCACACATTGGGATAAGTAGGGACTTTGGTACTAAATAAACGTTAACCTTTGAATTGTGATTTTTGTCTGATGTATCCCATCGAACTAGAGATAAAGGAAACACCAGATATAGTTAAGTCTGTCTCATATCTTGACTTACATCTAAGAATTGACAATGAGGTTCGGTTTTAAACAAAACAGAGATGATTTCAGTTTCCCTTTTGTGAACTTTACATTTCTATGTAGCAACAATCCAACAGCGACTGCATACGGAGTAAATATCTCCCAATACATAAAATTGAGAATGGAAATGGGGAATGTGCCAAAGAGACAACAACCCGACATTAGAAAAAAACAACAACAGAAGGTCACCAACAGGTCTTCAATGTAGCGAGAAATTCCCTCACCCGGAGGCGTCCTTCAACTGGCCCCTAAACAAATATATACTAGTTCAGTGATAATGAACACCATACTAATTTCCAAATTGTACACAAGAAACTAAAATTAAAATAATACAAGACTAACAAAGGCCAGAGGCTCCTGACGTTGGACAGGCGCAAAAATGCGGCGGGGTTAAACATGTTTGGGAGATCTCAACCCTCCCCTATAACTCTAGCCAATGTAGATAAGTAAACGCATAACAATACGCACATTAAAATTCAGTTCAAGAGAAGTCCGAGTCTGATGTCAGAAGATGTAACCAAAGAAAATAAACAAAATGACAATAATACATAAATAACAACAGACTACTAGCATTTAACTGACATGCCAGCTCCAGACTTCAATTAAACTGACTGAAAGATTATGATTTCATCATATATGAACATCAGGCACAATCCTTCCCGTTAGGGGTTTAGTATCATACCATCATAACATATATGAGAAGAACATAACCCGTGTCATGCCAACACAATACAATATTCCCGGGCTTCAGCAGTGTTTTCCATTCGGCATTTAAGCCGGGTGTGCCGACCACCTTCTTTTGAAAGCCGACCACCTTTCGATTTTAGGAGGTGGTCGGCTTTTTTTTCAAATTTCGGATTTTTTTCGGTTCTGTACCGTTAAAATTTGAATACTTATCGCGCCTCGCTGATTTGTTTTCATTGACAAAGATGGCGTCCACTCGTCAAATTTCAATGTTTTCATTTATCAATCGGGGTACAAGAAAGGTAGATGACGATGATGATAAAGAAAATACTAGACCAAATAAGTTAAATAAAATTGATAGTAATGTTGAAGTTGTGGAAATTGAACAAAAATCAACCAAACAACAGAAAAGACACGCAAGTGAAGACAAATATGAGCAAGACTTCAAATGGCTTATAGTCACAGAGGAAGGATACTTCTGTTCTATGGGCCAACAATACGGCACAAAAGCAAGAAACAGGAAATAAAATTGTAAATGAAAGAAGAGAGAAAAGAGATAAATTGTTGAAAAAAATCAAATCAAAGAATATTTGACAATTAATATGACTACGTCTATTTATGTTTGTTCAACTCCATTAAATGTGAATATTATACTAATCTTTATTTTTGTGACCCCCACGTGCACCCACAGTAAATTAAAAAAAAACGGGTGTACATTTAAAAAAAAACCACCCGGTTGCAAGTGATTTTTTTAAAACACCCACCTTCCCTTAGTGAAAAAAGGAAAACACTGCCGGGCTTGTATTTCTTATCATGATTTCCTTGATAGAGGGTTGCTGCTCACAAGGGCGCTTTTAAACCAAGAGTTCGAATGTTGAAGTTGAAAGCACCCTTTCGTAAATTTTCGCCATCAAGAGTAGGTTTAAAATTATGAAATACCTACTAACTGTCATAATTTGCGGGGGATTTCCCCCATGAAGTTCCCAAATGGAAATTTTGAAAGAGCAATTTTGTCCTCAATTTAAAATAAAACAGTTTGTTTTACAATATCTATAGGCTTTAAAAAGTATGAAGAAACCACATAAAACATTAAGTTGCATTTGAAGGCTTTCCTTGAAGGGTTTTTAAGACTATGATACCCATTTTGTACGTAAAACCCCCATGGGCATCTTGAAAAATTGACAGGTATGGAATAACCGTTTAACAGATGATATCATATATGTTCCTTATGTCGAAACTACAATCCCATAACCGAATTAAGAATATTTACCAGGTTTGTAATAACATGAACAACACGACGGTGCAACATGTGGAGACGGATCTACTTACATTTCCGAAGCACCCGAGATCAACCCCAGTTTTATTAGCGGTTCGTAATGCTTAGTCTTAGTTTTCGATTTTGTGTCTTGTATACTATTTTTTGTCATGGCGTTGTCAGTTTATTGTGGATTTATGAGTTTGACCGTGATTTTTTTAATGTTTTGCCCCTTTTTAATGTACGTATGACTGTAAGTATAAAAACAATCGTTAATTGTATGTTTTTTTTCTAACTTTGAATATGCATCTGTTCAATGAATAAATGGATAAACAAATAAATCGGTGAAAAGTAAAATCACAAAAATATTGAGCTCAGAGGAAAATCAAATCTGAAAGTCCCTAATCATACGGCAAAATCAACTGACAAAACACATCAAAAACGAACGTAGAAAATGGTGGATTAAACCTGGTTTTATAGCGCTAAACCTCTTACTTTGTTGACAATCTCATCATATTCCGTTATATTTACACTGATGCGTGAACTAAACAGACATAATAAATATAATAGTTCAAATATCAGTACAGCAGTCATAATCGTGTAACAATTTTAAAAGGAACAATTTAACAGAACACAAAAACATCTATCTACGAACACATTCATTGCTTCTCGTGCCTGACGTCAGGAAATTTTATACGTCACATATTTTTGTAGTTCAATGTTTATACAAACAATTTTAAAATTTCACATTGGCAATGTAAGCATACAGGGTTAAAAAATCAATAGTATGTAAGAATTAATTTCAGAAATAGTCCGAGATTTAAAAAAAGTCCAAAAGTTGAAAACGTTTTCAATTTATTTGCTTTTAAACATACATTTTAAAAAATAGAGTAGGTATGGTTATACAATCAATTACAATTGTACCGATTTGCTAAAATTAATATCGATGAACACATTGAAAGTAGATCATGTACAAAGAAAGAACAATTCTTCGTATGTTTAAAAGTAAAAAGTAATGCGATAAATATGACACAATATACAAGCTTACATTTGGCCAAGTTGATATCTTACTAAAACTGCAACCATCTTCCTCTACTAATGCGCTATCAGTTATTTCTCCAACTACGTCACAAAGACTCCAGTTCTTTCTATAGTTAATGGCAGTGCATTGTGATGTAATGAAACATTCTTTGACACATGTTAGCAAGGTGGTTTGTCGTATTCTACGTAAGATGTTACTTATGTGACATTTTCTATTCTCTAAGTGTCCCATCACAGTAATGTCGTTTGGGTGCTGACACTCATAATCGTTTTGGTCACAAACGTCTTCTAAGAACGCCCACACGAAAGTCAAAACCAGCAAAATAACAGGGTAAAATGTTAAAGAAAAATTCATATTGACATTCTTCTTGGAAAGAATTAGTTATAATGGTTGAGAGTTTTTGCGTCAACAAAATAGTGAAAATAATTATGCAATTTGTAACGCTAGTATAATGACTGGCTACAATGATTAACAATCTATATTCCGTAACTAATTCTAATTTCATGTTTACACCTTTAGAAATTATAACTAAACCATAATAAAACCGTAAGGATAAATTTCTAGTGTTTCATAAATGAATGGATAAATATAATATTCTAAACTGTTGGGGGCAAATATTACAATCAAAAGTCATGTCATTTCACCAACAACGGTTTTTATAAATATGAACTTACAAACTTATTAGTTAAAAATGAACAGTGCATACGTTTTAATTCCATAATTTTTATATTTATTGAAATTTTAATCAATGTTTCTTTGAACTGCTTCAAATAGAAGTGGGACATTTAAAGACGTATCGTATCCGTATCTGATACGTTGACGTATCACGGTGTATTATATTTACATAATAGTAGTTGGAGTTGCTTCTTGTATGTCAAAATGATTTTAATCCATACTTAATCAAGTTATTGCCCTTAAAAAAAGATATATTAACAATATATTTACAGTGCATATAATACAATTATGAAAACAATAAATGGACGACATTAGAAGCTAACATGTACACACATTTGACATTCACGTGTGTTTTCGTATCAATATATATTATAACTACATATGAGTTAAGTTCAATCATAAAACAAATAAAGTTAAGGATTGTGTACCCTTAGGTTGGTTCAACGCTAAACATATGGACATTTTATAGCAAATCCACATCCTTTCTCCTTGTCCTCTAATGTTTGACAATTCAATGCGTGTAATATAGGGGATTACTACATGTAGTGCTAGCAATGATGTTTGTTCATTAAAGATATAATTATGGATCAATTCAAGTACACCTTCTAGGGTGCGTTCGACTATAGTGACTCATCAAGAGTATTTTTGGAATGTAAAGGTTGTTTATGATGATTTGTTGAAATTAAACACTGGATCATTAATATTCATGGACTCACAAGTGAGTAATTTTTGTAGATGATTTTATAACGAAAATCTCTGTATTGAATTTTGAGGTTTTCTGCAAAATATTTGCTTAATTTGCCACAAAATCCCTGTTTTCTATAAAATGTAATAAAACAACCATTACGCATCTGCATTATTATTCAAATTCAGGCCTGACATATGCATATGGTTTAAATATCTATTGTTTAGATGTCTATCATGTCATAAAAAGAGTGTATTAATGACCAAAAGATAACTAACATAGAAGAAAACAACGATATATACATGTCATTTTTAAACATGTAAATGATTAATTAAACAGTAACCCACAGCTACTTTCAGATGCGTCAACGTATCAGATACGGATACGATACGTCTTTAAATGTCCCACTTCTAATACTAATTTCACATTTTAATGCTTCCTAAACAAAAACATATATTATGAATAGTGTCCAATTAAAAAATCCAATGTGTTAAGTAGAAACATGTGAAAATGATAACTTTACTATTCAAAATCTATTTTGAAAAAACCAAGTGTTTTCTGTATAGCCAAAAATATGGTATCAGCAACAAAATTGAGAGTTTACATGCTTTTTTTTAGATGTGGTTTTTAAGGGGTAAAAAGTTTAGGTATTGGATATAGAAGGTAAACAAAGGGATCTTGGACATTATTTCCTCGGACTCCACTTTATCAAATAAAAATCACCTGACAGGATTACTTTAGGATTTCAAGATAGAATAAGAATGGCGAACGATTCCAATGGGACATTCATGTGAAATTCATGATTTTGAAAGAGACGTTTAGTGCTGTCAAACGCATATAAGGCATATGTATTCCAATAATTTGCCTTGATTCATCATGAAAATAAACTGCTTTAATTACCCGATCGTAAATATTTCTGCTTTGTAAACAATTGGTTGATAATAATGTAATGTAATCACGTAATCCTGTTGATAGTAATACAGCTGGTCCTTCCAGTCCAATACTATTAGTTACATAATGTTTTAGTGAACTTAAACGATATATACAGGTTCAGAGCGAAGCTTGAACCCCATATGGAATTTACTGACCCCGTATATATCGTATTAGGTCACTAGCACACTATGAAACGAAGGTATCTTACCATCTAGCTTTATTTGTTGAATCAATATTAGAGTTGTCCATTTTTAATCATAACACATTTTCTTAATTTTTTTAATAAAGTGTTCAAGTGTTCAATTTTAAGAACCTAATTCCATTTGTCTGCACACAAAAAATAATGTCAACAACAACAATTTAAAATCAACAACCTTGATATTAAAATATTATACTGAACTTTCAATTCATTTAAATAATATTTTAATAATCAATTAGTGCCAAAGACTTCACTACTAACAGTGTATTCAAATAAGCCCCGCCTCCCTACTAACCTTATATGAATTATACACGGTCTCCACGCGATCTCTTTTAACCAATCATGTTCCTAGAAATGTATAAAAGGTAAGATAAAGTTAAATATCTGTTCCAATATAGAATATTCACATCCAGTTACAAATCCCTCACTCTTTACACGCCATAGACGTATTTTGATGCACAAGTACTTGTGTCATCATATATATATTACATTTGTAATCCGTAATATATATATATATATATATTACGGATTACAAATGTGTCGAGGTTTGTGATTGGATAACAACATAGAGATGTCAGTATATATTCAGGAAACTGCCGGGGTATATACGACGTTTTTATCCCCAATTGGAACCTCAAAAACGTCATCATAACACCGGTTACTCACTGGTTCTCCGTTAAAGCGCCCATTTTATGACGTTATTTTGTCCCACCGTTACAAAGCAAACCTAACGACTTCAAGTAATATACCCGTAGCTTGTTATACGTATATCTAAGAATTTTTAGATTTCTTTATTATCTATATTTTTGATTTATATAAAGTTTAGTATGGTTTTCACAACGATAGTGATCGTACCGGCCGTCCATAATGTTTTCTTCCTAAACCTGAAATTTCCGAAGATGGATAAAAGACCAAGCAAGACAAAATATTTAGTACAACACAGAGTGTGATATAAGTAAAATTTGATCATAAGGTTATTATAAATAGTTTTATTTATAACAATGGTCATTTATTTCAAATTACATCAGTCTGAAAAACTAAACAAAGTTGAAAACTGCAGAGATTTGTTAAGCATGCAATCTCCGTGGAATGGTCAAATCTTAACAAACACCAATTTTGTAAATAAACTCCACATCCAACAGATCGATAACGGTGTCAACATTAAATTTTAGAACAACTTTTATCTTCAGATACTCATATTATGGTTCATTAATGACGAAATCGTCGAAATGTAACCTCCGTGGAATGTAATCTCCGTTGACGTTTTGGTAAATGGTGCTTTCTATCACGTCCGCACTTTTTATCGAGTATGGCATGCCAAATTAACATATTAGATATTTATAACGGATGGTGGATATTTCACTTAAATATCAATAATATATTGTTATCAGAAGACATACGAAGACACCATGTACCAATTTTAATAATCAATTGTTAGAGTGTAACAGAGTTGCTTATTTCTTAAATCTAGAAGCAGAAGAAAAAAACGGACGTTTGTATAGCAAGTAAATAATGTAAACCCGTTATCAATATTCAAGATATGAAACTTCTATGAATTATATAAATTTGATATCAAATTCAACAAGATTTAACAATTATGCAACTGCAAGTAGCCATACAAATTGCTCTTCCTTATGAGTGTTTTCGTATTGAACAAGGAGGGAAGCTTTTAATTATACCACAGCCCGGTCGGATTTTGCTTTTTCCACCGGCCCACCGTGGGCAGCCTACCCTAGCTATAATCTCATTTTTGTAAAAATAGTGATTTAAAATATTTCATCAGGGCCTTTTATAGCTGTGCTTATTGTTGAAGGCCGTACGGTGACCTATAGTTGTTAATGTCTGTGTCATTTTGGTCAGTTGTCTCATTGGCAATAATACTACACCTTCTTTTTCATATTATCTGCTTTTTTCAATTGACTGTACTTGCCAGTCTTTTGATTAAGCAAAAGAAATTGCATGCCCACTCCTATGGATGGACAGAGGGGGCAAGCTAGAAAGTTTGACCACCCGGCGCCCACTCCTACTGTAAACGGTTGGACAAAGCAAAATCCACCTGAGCTGTAGTGTACTTTCTTTCATTATTAAAATGAAATTACGACGTCCGCCTAAAGGGCATTATATATATTATTAACAAAACCTTGTACAACATTCTTTTCGAAAATAGACACAGTAAAATAGATTAAACAAAACTACCCGTTACAATGATACACTATATATATATATATTACGGTCTGTTTTAGGTGAGGGAATCTACATTTCTAAACGCTGTAATTCTTTAGCCATTTTTCGCTCTCTAGTCAGTGAGAAATATATGAACTTTTCTGTAAAGTTCTTATGTTCAGTTCCTGCGTTTGAAAACTTCTGTATAGTACGATAAGATTTTGACAAGATATATTGTCTTGCCTGTATCAATAACACACGTATGACGACACTACTCCATGTAACCCCCTTTTCATTCAGTCGCTGTACTGCTTAAATGATATCATGTATCAATTAGAATTAAAATCAAACGTGGAGGGGAAAAAACACCAAGTATTTCATTTTTTCAAAATAAGTTGGAAAGCTTAGATAATATACAAAAGTAAAGATGACATGAGATATATTTGATCATATTTTCCTTGTGATCTGAGGTACTAGTAATGTGGAGCTGAACGTTCAGAGACAGTACCGGTAGTTAACCGACATGAAAGATATCTGAAATCGGAGAGTATAAAAATTTGATCATCAAAAGTAGATTTTATCCTTGATTACTTATCTGTCCAACCAACACAATATAGAAAGAAACAGTGCTTATCAATCAATTGTTTCGGGAGAATACTAAAATTTATCTAAGATTTTTTGGTACTAAAAAAATATTATACCCCAAAAAAATCGAAGACAATGTCAACCGTCCTCAAGCATCAGTATGAAACTGAGGACGCAAGAATTATGACAATGTTTTGATTTTGCAAACCCTTACAATTCCTATCAATTGTCCATTAATATGTTTTAGAATTATAAAGATACCTAAGGTTTCACCTCAATCAATCAATGTTACAATCGAATATTTTTGTCACAGTCCTTTTCGTAATATAGCTCATCAACTCATTCATTTCTTTGACATCCTTATATTTCAAATACTCGTCGCTGACGTAAATGATGAAGATAAATTAAAAAAAAACGCTTCGGACGCATGAAATTTATATCTTTTTCTTCACCAACTATTGCAGATCTTTTTGTTGCTTATGCTTATCGTGGTCTGACATCTGTCACAAACTATTTTTTCAAAGTGTGTAAAACTATAAAAATAATTGTTGACACAATGCAGGAGGAGGATGAAAGGTTAAATTTGCCTGCAATAGGAGACGAAATGATACGTTAACTCATGCAAGATCGGGAGTTTAGCGAAAAAAACCGATGCTTATGAATGTATGAAATATGCATCGTAATTTCATTTGAACAGTTGTGTTTACTACCAATTTGAAAGTTAAACATTTCATCCGGAATGATCTACTAGAATATTGTCAATAATAATTATTAATATGCAGAAGACGCAAAGTTTCATTATTCTTCAAATCATTTATCCCTTTTATTTTTTATTTTACCTTTTTTCAATTTTCATTTTTTTTTTACCTTTCAACCAAATAATGTTATTTTCTATTCTTAAATTGATTGCCTTTTTTCTTTATTTTTTTTTAGGGGTGGGGGTGGGGGTGGGAGGGGATATTGTCTTTATTTTTTTAATTGTAAACCATCTCATATATCTTGAATAATTTCAAATAACTATCTGATATTCAAGCGGAATAGGATGCATAATTCTACTAGCATAAGAGGATCTACTAGGAGAAGCTGTTTATTTGGTCGTTTATGGTTGTCTTAAAATTAAAGTCAGTGTGATTTTAATAGACTACAGCAAACCAACAAAGAGGATGAAAAATAATCCATGAAAATGATTTTATATTTCATATTTTGCTGGATTATTTTTTGTCGTTTCTCTCTCATCGTTGTTTTTTTGTATATTTATATTGAACCTTTTCAATTATTTATCATGCACCGACAACGCATGCAAGATCTTATAAATTTTTTAAATGTTCTTCTCCCGGTCATAAATCTTCATGAAATATTTGCCACTGTGCGTTCAGACAACCTATATCAATAAATCTTATATCCTATATTTGTAAATTGCAGTATTATAAAAACTGTAAACATAATCAAATAAGTGATTCGTTTAAACTTTGGTCAGATATTGTCAGTTACATAGTGATGTAGTGACCTACATGTAATACCATATATATGGGGTCAGTAAATTCCATAATGGAGTTTGAGCCAAAATAAAACCTCATATGGAATTTACTGACCCTGTATATATCGTATTAGGTCACTAACACACTATGTAACGAATTAAGTCTATAATACCGTCTATCTTGATTTGTTAAATGTATACTGGAGTTGTCTCATTTGCAATCATACCATATCTTCTTATTATTATATTAGAGTGTTCAATTTTAAGGACATACTCCCATTGGTCTGCACAAAAAAACTAATAGACACTTCTCGTCCCTCTCCTTATTTTTTTCAAATTTCCGACACATTGAACGCATCAAAGATACAAGAGTTGAGTTTCGGCTTCGAAAGAAATTTTCAAAACAGTACCAGACCAAAGCAAGGGATTCAAGCGTTGTGCATTTTGAAATTGAAACAGTTTAAAGGGACGGATTGTGCCTGATGTTCATATGATGAAATCATAATCTTTCAGTCAGTTTAATTGAGGTCTGGAGCTGGCATGTCAGTTAACTGCTAGTAGTCTGTTGTTATTTATGTATTATTGTCATTTTGTTTATTTTCTTTGGTTACATCTTCTAACATCAGACTCGGACTTCTCTTGAACTGAATTTTAATGTGCGTATTGTTATACGTTTACTTTTCTACATTGGCTAGAGGTATAGGGGGAGGGTTGAGATCTCACAAATATGTTTAACCCGCCGCATTTTTGCGCCTGTCCCAAGTCAGGAGCCTCTGGCCTTTGTTAGTTTTGTATTATTTTAATTTTAGTTTCTTGTGTACAATTTGGAAATTAGTATGGCGTTCATTATCACTGAACTAGTATATATTTGTTTAGGGGCCAGTTGAAGGACGCCTCCGGGTGCGGGAATTTCTCGCTACATTGAAGACCTGTTGGTGACCTTCTGCTGTTGTTTTTTTTCTATGGTCGGGTTGTTGTCTCTTTGGCACATTCCCCATTTCCATTCTCAATTTTAAAAGTTATATATTTGTTTACAGTATAAGTATGACCACATCAGTGATAAGTCATGGTAACACAGATTGGTAAATAAGATTATGATGAAAAGGAGGAGGATTCATTGGCGAATTACATACATATTCGGGTTGAAAGCATGTTAATACGATATCAATATTGATCCTGCTTTGTACAGGTCTGACATCCTGACTGGATTGTTTAGCATACTAGTTCACACGGAAAAAGCATAAAGGCAGATTTATAACCTTAATTTGTGTTGAAGAGATAAAACAGACTTATATAATAATGCAGACATGACTGAATATTATGCTTAATTTAAACTAACAAGGAAAACGAGAAACAAGAAATAAAAGTTTACGTGAAATAATAAAAAAAAAATTGTTAAGCATTTTGGTATTGAAAATCACGACGTCAAAGCAAATAAAATGACGTTAAATATATCTTTTTTTTAATTTTCTTTCATCTAAACTGTCTCGATCATTACAAATTAACGGTAAAATATTACATGCTGAAATTTATAGGGTGGGTAGAATACACTATGAGGATGTTCCAGGTTTTAATAAACAAGTTTTGATGAAATTTATATTTTCTCATTTTTTACTCTAACGTTGGGCGCTTTAACGGAGAACCAGTGTACTATGTGACGTAGTCAAGAGCTAACAGACTGCCAGAGGCTCACAGAGGGAAAATAATGACGTGCTTCAGTCAATAATACATTGTTGATACAAAATCCCGCAATTTACACTTTTAATACTTAAATTTGATGTTAAAGCTGTTATTATAAATTATTACATACACGATAAAATTATGTTCACAGCAAATTAGAAAATCCTTCTCGTATGCCGAACATATCAGGTTGGGTTTTTCAACTTATATATGTGTTGTCAACAAATACCTGCACTGGAAAAATAATAACATTAAGTCAGGGGTGATACGTAATATATGTGTAATTCAGGTCTCAGAAAGGGTATATACTGTGACATTCCCGGCTTATGACTTATATCCCCTTCGCCTTCGGCTCAGGGGATATAAACTCTAAGCCGGGAATGTCACAGTATATACCCTGTCTGAGACCTGAATAACATATAATACAAATATATATATAGACTCATTATGAATTGACATGGAACTATGGTTACCTTCAATACTTTGATGCGATTCGAAACGGAAATATTCAGCAGTTATCCCAAGTTTAACTTTGGATTCGTTTCCTTGTTTTATTCCCGTACAACATAAACATCAAATAACATCTGAAAAAACACATAGCTCGATCTATGTGACGATATTAGTCAAACGACTAAATTGCCTCGCGTTATTTAATTTATGTTATTACTGATCATTAAACTTTATATATTGCTAGTATACTATAAAAATGGAACAAGTGTATTACTATGATAATATTCCTAGTGTTCTGCTTTAATAATGAGCATAATGATATCCAATAAGAATGAACCTAGTGTATTGCTATAATAATGTACCTAGTGATCTGGTATAAAGATTGGCTGTATTATTTCCTATAAGAATAAACGTAGTGTTTTGCTATAATAATGAATCTTGTTTTCTGCTATTAGGACTTGAGTAAAAATACACTTTCTCATACATATGATTGAGAATGGATACAGCATATGTGTCTGTATGGCTTAGGGTGAAGCTTTCTCATACATCTGCGTGAGATCCCAAGCTTGTCTCATTTGCATCTGTTTGAGAGAGGGCACAGCTTTGCAAACATATCAGAATATGGTTCCAATCTAATCAACAGTTTATTGAGAAATGCACAGTTACTCATTTAGTCCTATTTTAGCACAAGGCCTAGTGTATAGCTATCATAATATACCTAGCGTTCTGCTTTTAAAATGGGCATAATGTTATGCTATAAGAATGAATTGAGTGTTTTTTCTATAATGAGGTACTTAGTAGTCTGTCATAGAGGATCAACCTTATGTTATGCTATAAGAATAGCACAAGTGTATTACTATGCTAATATTCCTAGTGTTCTGCTATAAGAATAAGCCTAATATACCATAAGAAGTAACCTAGTGTATTGCTATACTAATGTACCTAGATATCTGCTTAAAAGAAATGACCTTATGATATGATATGAGAAGAAACCTAGTGTATTGCTATAAAAATGAAACTAGTTTTCTGTTTTAGGAGTGGAGTAAGAATACACATTCTCATACATATGATTAAGAATGAATACATCATATGTGTCTGTTTGGCTTAGGGTGAAGCTTTCTCATACATCTGCGTGAGATCCCAAGCTTGTCTCATTTGCATCTGTTTGAGTAAGGGCACAGCTTTGCATATCAGAATATGGTTCCAGTCTAATTAACAGTTTATTGAGGAAAGGCACAGCTGTTCATTTAGTCCTATTTTGGAAAAGGGCCTAGTGTTTAAATATCATAATGTACATAGCGTTCTTTTTTAAGAATGGGCATAATGCTAGGCTATACGAAAGAAACTTAGCGTATTTCTATAATAAGTTAACCAGTAGTCTGCCATAAAGAACAATCCTAGTGCTATGCTATAAGAATGGAACAAGTGTATTACTATGATAATAGTCCTAGTGTTCTGCTTTAAGAATGAGCATAATGATACCCAATAAGAATGAACCTAGTGTATTGCTATAATAATGTACCTAGTGATCTGGTATAAAGATTGGCTGTATTATTTCATATAAGAATAAACCTAGTGTATTGCTATAATAATGAATCTTGTTTTCTGCTATTAGGACTTGAGTAAAAATACACTTTCTCATACATATGATTGAGAATGGATACAGCATATGTGTCTGTATGGCTTAGGGTGAAGCTTTCTCATACATCTGCGTGAGATCCCAAGCTTGTCTCATTTGCATCTGTTTGAGAGAGGGCACAGCTTTGCAAACATATCAGAATATGGTTCCAATCTAATCAACAGTTTATTGAGAAATGCACAGTTACTAATTTAGTCCTATTTTAGCACAAGGCCTAGTGTATAGCTATCATAATATACCTAGCGTTCTGCTTTTAAAATGGGCATAATGTTATGCTATAAGAATGAATTGAGTGTTTTTTCTATAATGAGGTACTTAGTAGTCGGTCATAGAGGATCAACCTAATGTATGCTATAAGAATAGCACAAGTGTATTACTATGCTAATATTCCTAGTGTTCTGCTATAAGAATAAGCCTAATTATATACCATAAGAATTAACCTAGTGTATTGCTATACTAATGTACCTAGATATCTGCTTAAAAGAAATGACCTTATGATATGATATGAGAAGAAACCTAGTGTATTGCTATAAAAATGAAACTAGTTTTCTGTTTTAGGAGTGGAGTAAGAATACACATTCTCATACATATGATTAAGAATGAATACATCATATGTGTCTGTTTGGCTTAGGGTGAAGCTTTCTCATACATCTGCGTGAGATCCCAAGCTTGTCTCATTTGCATCTGTTTGAGTAAGAGCACAGCTTTGCATATCAGAATATGGTTCAAGTCTAATTAACAGTTTATTGAGGAAAGGCACAGCTTCTCATTTAGTCCTATTTTGGAAAAGGGCCTAGTGTTTAAATATCATAATGTACATAACGTTCTTTTTTAAGAATGGGCATAATGCTAGGCTATACGAAAGAAACTTAGCGTATTTCTATAATAAGTTAACCAGTAGTCTGCCATAAAGAACAATCCTAGTGCTATGCTATAAGAATGGAACAAGTGTATTACTATGATAATAGTCCTAGTGTTCTGCTTTAAGAATGAGCATAATGATACCCAATAAGAATGAACCTAGTGTATTGCTATAATAATGTACCTAGTGATCTGGTATAAAGATTGGCTGTATTATTTCCTATAAGAATAAACCTAGTGTATTGCTATAATAATGAATCTTGTTTTCTGCTATTAGGACTTGAGTAAAAATACACTTTCTCATACATATGATTGAGAATGGATACAGCATATGTGTCTGTATGGCTTAGGATGAAGCTTTCTCATACATCTGCGTGAGATCCCAAGCTTGTCTCATTTGCATCTGTTTGAGAGAGGGCACAGCTTTGCAAACATATCAGAATATGGTTCCAATCTAATCAACAGTTTATTGAGAAATGCACAGTTACTCATTTAGTCCTATTTTAGCACAAGGCCTAGTGTATAGCTATCATAATATACCTAGTGTTCTGCTTTTAAAATGGGCATAATGTTATGCTATAAGAATGAATTGAGTGTTTTTTCTATAATGAGGTACTTAGTAGTCTGTCATAGAGGATCAACCTAATGTTATGCTATAAGAATAGCACAAGTGTATTACTATGCTAATATTCCTAGTGTTCTGCTATAAGAATAAGCCTAATATACCATAAGAAGTAACCTAGTGTATTGCTATACTAATGTACCTAGATATCTGCTTAAAAGAAATGACCTTATGATATGATATGAGAAGAAACCTAGTGTATTGCTATAAAAATGAAACTAGTTTTCTGTTTTAGGAGTGGAGTAAGAATACACATTCTCATACATATGATTAAGAATGAATACATCATATGTGTCTGTTTGGCTTAGGGTGAAGCTTTCTCATACATCTGCGTGAGATCCCAAGCTTGTCTCATTTGCATCTGTTTGAGTAAGGGCACAGCTTTGCATATCAGAATATGGTTCCAGTCTAATTAACAGTTTATTGAGGAAAGGCACAGCTGCTCATTTAGTCCTATTTTGGAAAAGGGCCTAGTGTTTAAATATCATAATGTACATAGCGTTCTTTTTTAAGAATGGGCATAATGCTAGGCTATACGAAAGAAACTTAGCGTATTTCTATAATAAGTTAACCAGTAGTCTGCCATAAAGAACAATCCTAGTGCTATGCTATAAGAATGGAACAAGTGTATTACTATGATAATAGTCCTAGTGTTCTGCTTTAAGAATGAGCATAATGATACCCAATTAGAATGAACCTAGTGTATTGCTATAATAATGTACCTAGTGATCTGGTATAAAGATTGGCTGTATTATTTCATATAAGAATAAACCTAGTGTATTGCTATAATAATGAATCTTGTTTTCTGCTATTAGGACTTGAGTAAAAATACACTTTCTCATACATATGATTGAGAATGGATACAGCATATGTGTCTGTATGGCTTAGGGTGAAGCTTTCTCATACATCTGCGTGAGATCCCAAGCTTGTCTCATTTGCATCTGTTTAAGAGAGAGCACAGCTTTGCAAACATATCAGAATATGGTTCCAATCTAATCAACAGTTTATTGAGAAATGCACAGTTACTAATTTAGTCCTATTTTAGCACAAGGCCTAGTGTATAGCTATCATAATATACCTAGCGTTCTGCTTTTAAAATGGGCATAATGTTATGCTATAAGAATGAATTGAGTGTTTTTTCTATAATGAGGTACTTAGTAGTCTGTCATAGAGGATCAACCTAATGTTATGCTATAAGAATAGCACAAGTGTATTACTATGCTAATATTCCTAGTGTTCTGCTATAAGAAAAAGCCTAATTATATACCATAAGAATTAACCTAGTGTATTGCTATACTAATGTACCTAGATATCTGCTTAAAAGAAATGACCTTATGATATGATATGAGAAGAAACCTAGTGTATTGCTATAAAAATGAAACTAGTTTTCTGTTTTAGGAGTGGAGTAAGAATACACATTCTCATACATATGATTAAGAATGAATACATCATATGTGTCTGTTTGGCTTAGGGTGAAGCTTTCTCATACATCTGCGTGAGATCCCAAGCTTGTCTCATTTGCATCTGTTTGAGAGAGGGCACAGCTTTGCAAACATATCAGAATATGGTTCCAATCTAATCAACAGTTTATTGAGAAATGCACAGTTACTCATTTAGTCCTATTTTAGCACAAGGCCTAGTGTATAGCTATCATAATATACCTAGTGTTCTGCTTTTAAAATGGGCATAATGTTATGCTATAAGAATAAATTGAGTGTTTTTTTCTATAATGAGGTACTTAGTAGTCTGTCATAGAGGATCAACCTAATGTTATGCTATAAGAATAGCACAAGTGTATTACTATGCTAATATTCCTAGTGTTCTGCTATAAGAATAAGCCTAATATACCATAAGAAGTAACCTAGTGTATTGCTATACTAATGTACCTAGATATCTGCTTAAAAGAAATGACCTTATGATATGATATGAGAAGAAACCTAGTGTATTGCTATAAAAATGAAACTAGTTTTCTGTTTTAGAAGTGGAGTAAGAATACACATTCTCATACATATGATTAAGAATGAATACATCATATGTGTCTGTTTGGCTTAGGGTGAAGCTTTCTCATACATCTGCGTGAGATCCCAAGCTTGTCTCATTTGCATCTGTTTGAGTAAGGGCACAGCTTTGCATATCAGAATATGGTTCCAGTCTAATTAACAGTTTATTGAGGAAAGGCACAGCTGTTCATTTAGTCCTATTTTGGAAAAGGGCCTAGTGTTTAAATATCATAATGTACATAGCGTTCTTTTTTAAGAATGGGCATAATGCTAGGCTATACGAAAGAAACTTAGCGTATTTCTATAATAAGTTAACCAGTAGTCTGCCATAAAGAACAATCCTAGTGCTATGCTATAAGAATGGAACAAGTGTATTACTATGATAATAGTCCTAGTGTTCTGCTTTAAGAATGAGCATAATGATACCCAATAAGAATGAACCTAGTGTATTGCTATAATAATGTACCTAGTGATCTGGTATAAAGATTGGCTGTATTATTTCATATAAGAATAAACCTAGTGTATTGCTATAATAATGAATCTTGTTTTCTGCTATTAGGACTTGAGTAAAAATACACTTTCTCATACATATTATTGAGAATGGATACAGCATATGTGTCTGTATGGCTTAGGGTGAAGCTTTCTCATACATCTGCGTGAGATCCCAAGCTTGTCTCATTTGCATCTGTTTGAGAGAGGGCACAGCTTTGCAAACATATCAGAATATGGTTCCAATCTAATCAACAGTTTATTGAGAAATGCACAGTTACTAATTTAGTCCTATTTTAGCACAAGGCCTAGTGTATAGCTATCATAATATACCTAGCGTTCTGCTTTTAAAATGGGCATAATGTTATGCTATAAGAATGAATTGAGTGTTTTTTCTATAATGAGGTACTTAGTAGTCTGTCATAGAGGATCAACCTAATGTTATGCTATAAGAATAGCACAAGTGTATTACTATGCTAATATTTCTAGTGTTCTGCTATAAGAATAAGCCTAATTATATACCATAAGAATTAACCTAGTGTATTGCTATACTAATGTACCTAGATATCTGCTTAAAAGAAATGACCTTATGATATGATATGAGAAGAAACCTAGTGTATTGCTATAGAAATGAAACTAGTTTTCTGTTTTAGGAGTGGAGTAAGAATACACATTCTCATACATATGATTAAGAATGAATACATCATATGTGTCTGTTTGGCTTAGGGTGAAGCTTTCTCATACATCTGCGTGAGATCCCAAGCTTGTCTCATTTGCATCTGTTTGAGTAAGAGCACAGCTTTGCATATCAGAATATGGTTCAAGTCTAATTAACCGTTTATTGAGGAAAGGCACAGCTTCTCATTTAGTCCTATTTTGGAAAAGGGCCTAGTGTTTAAATATCATAATGTACATAACGTTCTTTTTTAAGAATGGGCATAATGCTAGGCTATACGAAAGAAACTTAGCGTATTTCTATAATAAGTTAACCAGTAGTCTGCCATAAAGAACAATCCTAGTGCTATGCTATAAGAATGGAACAAGTGTATTACTATGATAATAGTCCTTGTGTTCTGCTTTAAGAATGAGCATAATGATACCCAATAAGAATGAACCTAGTGTATTGCTATAATAATGTACCTAGTGATCTGGTATAAAGATTGGCTGTATTATTTCCTATAAGAATAAACCTAGTGTATTGCTATAATAATGAATCTTGTTTTCTGCTATTAGGACTTGAGTAAAAATACACTTTCTCATACATATGATTGAGAATGGATACAGCATATGTGTCTGTATGGCTTAGGGTGAAGCTTTCTCATACATCTGCGTGAGATCCCAAGCTTGTCTCATTTGCATCTGTTTGAGAGAGGGCACAGCTTTGCAAACATATCAGAATATGGTTCCAATCTAATCAACAGTTTATTGAAAAATGCACAGTTACTAATTTAGTCCTATTTTAGCACAAGGCCTAGTGTATAGCTATCATAATATACCTAGTGTTCTGCTTTTAAAATGGGCATAATGTTATGCTATAAGAATGAATTGAGTGTTTTTTCTATAATGAGGTACTTAGTAGTCTGTCATAGAGGATCAACCTAATGTTATGCTATAAGAGTAGCACAAGTGTATTACTATGCTAATATTCCTAGTGTTCTGCTATAAGAATAAGCCTAATTATATACCATAAGAATTAACCTAGTGTATTGCTATACTAATGTACCTAGATATCTGCTTAAAAGAAATGACCTTATGATATGATATGAGAAGAAACCTAGTGTATTGCTATAAAAATGAAACTAGTTTTCTGTTTTAGGAGTGGAGTAAGAATACACATTCTCATACATATGATTAAGAATGAATACATCATATGTGTCTGTTTGGCTTAGGGTGAAGCTTTCTCATACATCTGCGTGAGATCCCAAGCTTGTCTCATTTGCATCTGTTTGAGAGAGGGCACAGCTTTGCAAACATATCAGAATATGGTTCCAATCTAATCAACAGTTTATTGAGAAATGCACAGTTACTCATTTAGTCCTATTTTAGCACAAGGCCTAGTGTATAGCTATCATAATATACCTAGTGTTCTGCTTTTAAAATGGGCATAATGTTATGCTATAAGAATGAATTGAGTGTTTTTTCTATAATGAGGTACTTAGTAGTCTGTCATAGAGGATCAACCTAATGTTATGCTATAAGAATAGCACAAGTGTATTACTATGCTAATATTCCTAGTGTTCTGCTATAAGAATAAGCCTAATATACCATAAGAAGTAACCTAGTGTATTGCTATACTAATGTACCTAGATATCTGCTTAAAAGAAATGACCTTATGATATGATATGAGAAGAAACCTAGTGTATTGCTATAAAAATGAAACTAGTTTTCTGTTTTAGGAGTGGAGTAAGAATACACATTCTCATACATATGATTAAGAATGAATACATCATATGTGTCTGTTTGGCTTAGGGTGAAGCTTTCTCATACATCTGCGTGAGATCCCAAGCTTGTCTCATTTGCATCTGTTTGAGTAAGGGCACAGCTTTGCATATCAGAATATGGTTCCAGTCTAATTAACAGTTTATTTAGGAAAGGCACAGCTGCTCATTTAGTCCTATTTTGGAAAAGGGCCTAGTGTTTAAATATCATAATGTACATAGCGTTCTTTTTTAAGAATGGGCATAATGCTAGGCTATACGAAAGAAACTTAGCGTATTTCTATAATAAGTTAACCAGTAGTCTGCCATAAAGAACAATCCTAGTGCTATGCTATAAGAATGGAACAAGTTTATTACTATGATAATAGTCCTAGTGTTCTGCTTTAAGAATGAGCATAATGATACCCAATAAGAATGAACCTAGTGTATTGCTATAATAATGTACCTAGTGATCTGGTATAAAGATTGGCTGTATTATTTCATATAAGAATAAACCTAGTGTATTGCTATAATAATGAATCTTGTTTTCTGCTATTAGGACTTGAGTAAAAATACACTTTCTCATACATATGATTGAGAATGGATACAGCATATGTGTCTGTATGGCTTAGGGTGAAGCTTTCTCATACATCTGCGTGAGATCCCAAGCTTGTCTCATTTGCATCTGTTTGAGAGAGGGCACAGCTTTGCAAACATATCAGAATATGGTTCCAATCTAATCAACAGTTTATTGAGAAATGCACAGTTACTAATTTAGTCCTATTTTAGCACAAGGCCTAGTGTATAGCTATCATAATATACCTAGCGTTCTGCTTTTAAAATGGGCATAATGTTATGCTATAAGAATGAATTGAGTGTTTTTTCTATAATGAGGTACTTAGTAGTCTGTCATAGAGGATCAACCTAATGTTATGCTATAAGAATAGCACAAGTGTATTACTATGCTAATATTCCTAGTGTTCTGCTATAAGAATAAGCCTAATTATATACCATAAGAATTAACCTAGTGTATTGCTATACTAATGTACCTAGATATCTGCTTAAAAGAAATGACCTTATGATATGATATGAGAAGAAACCTAGTGTATTGCTATAAAAATGAAACTAGTTTTCTGTTTTAGGAGTGGAGTAAGAATACACATTCTCATACATATGATTAAGAATGAATACATCATATGTGTCTGTTTGGCTTAGGGTGAAGCTTTCCCATACATCTGCGTGAGATCCCAAGCTTGTCTCATTTGCATCTGTTTGAGTAAGAGCACAGCTTTGCATATCAGAATATGGTTCCAGTCTAATTAACAGTTTATTGAGGAAAGGCACAGCTTCTCATTTAGTTCTATTTTGGAAAAGGGCCTAGTGTTTAAATATCATAATGTACATAGCGTTTTTTTTTAAGAATGGGCATAATGCTAGGCTATACGAAAGAAACTTAGCGTATTTCTATAATAAGTTAACCAGTAGTCTGCCATAAAGAACAATCCTAGTGCTATGCTATCAGAATGGAACAAGTGTATTACTATGATAATAGTCCTAGTGTTCTGCTTTAAGAATGAGCATAATGATATCCAATAAGAATGAACCTAGTGTATTGCTATAATAATGTACCTAGTGATCTAGTATAAAGATTGGCTGTATTATTGCCTATAAGAATAAACCTAGTGTATTGCTATAATAATGAATCTAAATTTCTGCTATTAGGATTTGAGTAAAAATACACTTTCTCATACATATGATTGAGAATGGATACATCATATGTGTCTGTATGGCTTAGGGTGAAGCTTTCTCATACATCTGCGTGAGATCCCAAGCTTGCCTCATTTGCATCTCTTTGAGAAAGGGCACAGCTTTGCAAACATATCAGAATATGGTTCCAATCTAATCAACAGTTTATTGAGAAATGCACAGTTACTCATTTAGTCCTATTTTAGCACAAGGCCTAGTGTATAGCTATCAAAATGTACTTAGCGTTCTGCTTTTAAAATGGGCATAATGAGGATCAACCTAATGTTATGCTATAAGAATAGCACAAGTGTATTACTATGCTAATATTCCTAGTGTTCTGCTATAAGAATAAGCCTAATTATATACCATAAGAAGTAACCTAGTGTATTGCTATACTAATGTACCTAGATATCTGCTTAAAAGAAATGACCTTATGATATGATATGAGAAGAAACCTAGTGTATTGCTATAAAAATAAAACTAGTTTTCTGTTTTAGGAGTGGAGTAAGAATACACATTCTCATACACATGATTAAGAATGAATACATCATATGTGTCTGTTTGGCTTAGGGTGAAGCTTTCTCATACATCTGCATGAGATCCCAAGCTTGTCTCATTTGCATCTGTTTGAGTAAGGGCACAGCTTTGCATATCAGAATATGGTTCCAGTCTAATTAACATATTATTGAGGAAAGGCACAGCTTCTCATTTAGTTCTATTTTGGAAAAAGGCCTAGTGTTAAAATATCATAATGTACATAGCGTTCTTTTTTAAGAATGGGCATAATGCTAGGCTATACGAAAGAAACTTAGCGTATTTCTATAATAAGTTAACCAGTAGTCTGCCATAAAGAACAATCCTTGTGCTATGCTATAAGAACGGAACAAGTGTATTACTATGATAATAGTCCTAGTGTTCTGCTTTAAGAATGAGCATAATGATACCCAATAAGAATGAACCTAGTGTATTGCTATAATAATGTACCTAGTGATCTGGTATAAAGATTAAAATTGAGAATGGAAATGGGGAATGTGTCAAAGAGACAACAACCCGCCCAAATAAAAAACAACAGCAGAGGGTCACCAACAGGTCTTCAATGTAGCGAGAAATTCCCGCACCCGGAGGCGTCCTTCAGCTGGCCCCTAAACAAATATATACTAGTCCAGTGATAATGAACGCCATACTAATTTCCAAATTGGCTGTATTATTTCCTATAAGAATAAACCTAGTGTATTGCTATAATAATGAATCTTGTTTTCTGCTATTAGGACTTGAGTAAAAATACACTTTCTCATACATATGATTGAGAATGGATACAGCATATGTGTCTGTATGGCTTAGGGTGAAGCTTTCTCATACATCTGCGTGAGATCCCAAGCTTGTCTCATTTGCATCTGTTTGAGAGAGGGCACAGCTTTGCAAACATATCAGAATATGGTTCCAATCTAATCAACAGTTTATTGAGAGATGCACAGTTACTCATTTAGTCCTATTTTAGCACAAGGCCTAGTGTATAGCTATCATAATATACCTAGCGTTCTGCTTTTAAAATGGGCATAATGTTATGCTATAAGAATGAATTGAGTGTTTTTTCTATAATGAGGTACTAAGTAGTCTGTCATAGAAGATCAACCTAATGTTATACTATAAGAATAGCACAAGTGTATTACTATGCTAATAGTCCTAGTGTTCTGCTATAAGAATAAGCCTAATTATATACCATAAGAAGTAACCTAGTGTATTGCTATACTAATGTACCTAGATATCTGCTTAAAAGAAATGACCTTATGATATGATATGAGAAGAAACCTAGTGTATTGCTATAAAAATGAAACTAGTTTTCTGTTTTAGGAGTGGAGTAAGAATACACATTCTCATACATATGATTAAGAATGAATACATCATATGTGTCTGTTTGGCTTAGGGTGAAGCTTTCTCATACATCTGCGTGAGATCCCAAGCTTGTCTCATTTGCATCTGTTTGAGTAAGGGCACAGCTTTGCATATCAGAATATGGTTCCAGTCTAATTAACAGTTTATTGAGGAAAGGCACAGCTGCTCATTTAGTCCTATTTTGGAAAAGGGCCTAGTGTTTAAATATCATAATGTACATAGCGTTCTTTTTTAAGAATGGGCATAATGCTAGGCTATACGAAAGAAACTTAGCGTATTTCTATAATAAGTTAACCAGTAGTCTGCCTTAAAGAACAATCCTAGTGCTATGCTATAAGAATGGAACAAGTGTATTACTATGATAATAGTCCTAGTGTTCTGCTTTAAGAATGAGCATAATGATATCCAATAAGAATGAACCTAGTGTATTGCTATAATAATGTACCTAGTGATCTAGTATAAAGATTGGCTGTATTATTGCCTATAAGAATAAACCTAGTGTATTGCTATGATAATGAATCTAAATTTCTGCTATTAGGATTTGAGTAAAAATACACTTTCTCATACATATGATTGAGAATGGATACATCATATGTGTCTGTAGGGCTTAGGGTGAAGCTTTCTCATACATCTGCGTGAAATCCCAAGCTTGTCTCATTTGCATCTGTTTGAGAGAGGGCACAGCTTTGCAAACATATCAGAATATGGTTCCAATCTAATCAACAGTTTATTGAGAAATGCACAGTTACTCATTTAGTCCAATTTTAGCACAAGGCCTAGTGTATAGCTATCATAATATACCTAGCGTTCTGCTTTTAAAATGGGCATAATGTTATGCTATAAGAATGAATTGAGTGTTTTTTCTATAATGAGGTACTTAGTAGTCTGTCATAGAGGATCAACCTAATGTAATGCTATAAGAATAGAACAAGTGTATTACTATGCTAATATTCCTAGTGTTCTGCTATAAGAATAAGCCTAATTATATACCATAAGAAGTAACCTAGTGTATTGCTATACTAATGTACCTAGATATCGGCTTAAAAGAAATGACCTTATGATATGATATGAGAATAAACCTAGTGTATTGCTATAAAAATGAAACTAGTTTTCTGTTTTAGGAGTGGAGTAAGAATACACATTCTCATACATATGATTAAGAATTAATACATCATATGTGTCTGTTTGGCATAGGGTGAAGCTTTCTCATACATCTGTGTGAGATCCCAAGCTTGTCTCATTTGCATCTGTTTGAGGAAGGGCACAGCTTTGCATATCAGAATATGGTTCCAGTCTAATTAACAGTTAATTGAGGAAAGGCACAGCTTCTCATTTAGTCCTATTTTGGAAAAGGGCCTAGTGTTTAACTATCATAATGTACATAGCGTTCCTTTTTAAGAATGGGCATAATGCTAAGCTATACGAAAGAAACTTAGCGTATTTCTATATTAAGTTAACCAGTTGTCTGCCATAAAGAATAATCCTAGTGCTTTGCTATACGAATGGAACAAGTGTATTACTATGATAATAGTCCTAGTGTTCTGCTTTAAGAATGAGCATAATGATATCCAATAAGAATGAACCTAGTGTATTGCTATAATAATGTACCTAGTGATCTGGTATAAAGATTGGCTGTATTATTGCCTATAAGAATAAACCTAGTGTTTTGCTATAATAATGAATCTAAATTTCTGCTATTAGGATTTGAGTAAGAATACATGTTCTCATGCATATGATTGAGAATGGATACATCAAATGTGTCTGTACGGCTCAGGGTGAAGCTTTCTCATACATCTGCGTGAGATCCCAAGCTTGTCTCATTTCCATTTGTTTGAGTAAAGGCACAGTTTTGCATATCAGAATATGGTTCCAGTTTACTCAACAGATTATTGAGGAAAGGAACAGCTTCTCTTTAGTCATATTTTAGCAATAGTCCTACTGTATAACTATCATAATGTTCATAGCCTTCTGATTAAGAATGGACATAATGCTATGCTATAAGAATGAACTGAGTGTATTTCTTTAATGGATTACCTAGTAGTCTGTCATAAAGAGTGTGCCTAATGCTATGCTATAAGAATAGATAATGTTCCTAGTGTTATGCTATTAGAATGAGCCCAATTATATGCCATAAGAATGAACCTACTTATAATAATGTACTTTGTTATCTTTTTTTAAGGAATTGACCTTATGATATGCTATAAGAAGAAACTAAGTGTATTGCTATAATAATGAATCTTGTTGTCTGCTATTAGGACTTGAGTAACAAGGCCCAGTGTATAGGTATCCAAATGTACCTATCGTTCTGCTTTTAAAATGGGCATAATTTTATGCTATAAGAATGAATTGGGTGTTTTTTCTATAATGAGGTACTTAGTAGTCTGTCATAGAGGATGAACCTAATGTTATGCTATAAGAATAGAACAAGTGTATTACTATGCTTATATTCCTAGTGTTCTGCTATAAGAACAAGCCTAATTGTATACCATAACAATGAACCTAGTGTATTGCTATAATAATGTACCTAGTTATCTGCTTAAGGTAGCACAATACAATATAATAATTATAGTCCTAGTGTTCTGATATAAGCAAGAACCTTATGATTTACAATATGAATGGACATAGTGCATTGCTATAATGATGAATCAAGTGTACGGTTATAAAGAATGGACCTAATGCTAAGATATCAAAATAGAACGTATGCCATGCTATTAGAATGAGCATAATGTTTTGATATAATAATGTAACTATTGTTCTGCTATTAAGAATACAGCTTCACATATAAATGATTGAGAAAGGATATATCATATATGTCGGTGTGGTTTAGGATAGAGCTTCTCATTCAATATTGCCAATGAGATTAATATCCACTAGAAACCAAATGACAATAAGCAAAACCTAAACCTTAAAGGTCCTGAAATACTAGTTCATGACTTCGGATAGGGACTTACACAATGTGGAGGGTTTACATGTTGTTTTTTTAGGATAACCCTCTCTTAACCTGGGACAGTGGTGTAACAGACATTAGACCAAAGTATAAAAACCATTTTGAAAGTGGTGTTTGTTGCTCTTAGGTTGAGTTATTGTCTCATCGATAAACTCCCCGTTTCAATGCTCAATTTTTTAACACGTCAGAACGTTGCAAAGCAGAAAAACGGCTGACACAAACACGCACAGGATGTGGCTGTGTTTTTTTCCCTCCATTTATCATTTTTTTCTGTATTTATAGATCAAACATGTTGGTTCTATAATCACCGACAGGTCAATACTGAAGAGGAAACTTAAAGTTGATATTTTCTACACTTTGTATGTGTTTTTTTTTTACTAATGAGAAATGTAATTTGTTTTTTTTTTTAAATAAGAAATTTTAACATAATAGCTATAAACAAACAAGGAGTACTATCATTGATGCACAAGAACATAATTGTGTAAATGCAACAACATACATATTAAAAAAGGGACAAATAAAGTAAATAAATAGTATTTGATGTTGAAATAAATAATTGCTTTGTCCACTCATTTACATGGCTCCATCTAATAAACATGTACACAGGAAAATCTTCAAAGAACAAATTGCATAAAATGTTTGTCTCAAAGACTTGTTAGAAAATGTCTAGTTAATGGACTAATTTATACACTGGACTGTTATGTAGAAGATTGAAAATGTTACACTGCAAGCTGTAATAGAAGAAAACTTAAATTTTATATGAAGAATTTTTTTTCTATTATTAAATTTGTAAATATGAACATGATATAATAAACACCACACATGGTATAAAATTCAAATCGGCTTCTTATTAATGTGTCACAATGAAAACATACCATAGGAAACAATACCTCTTGATAATTAGACAAAACTATAAACTGTGCTTTGTCAATTTATTCATTCGTTATATGATTATTTTTTTTCTAGTTTTTATATTGAATGAAGTAAACAAGACAAAGATTTCAAAACAGTACTTATTTCATTTTTTGTTGTAATATATGTATATAACACATGCATATGACATGTCATCATTTTAGTTAAATCAAATGATTACATTTCATTCACTTCAAATAAAATACTTCAAACCTTTTTATAATAGTTTAGTGACTCGAATTTCTTATACTGCATTAACTTCCTTGTAAACTTATAACAGTTTACTACCAATCGAATTCCATGTAAATTCATTTTGTGGCATGAGATTCTATTTAACCAATACGCTTGTTTGTCCCCTGCGATTTTTGTTTGTCACATGGGATACATTAAATCCCACGGGACTACAAATATCCTATGGGATAATGAAAATTCTATATGATTATGCAAACTACTACATATTATTTTAACTCCAAAGTATTATGCAAAATCCAAGTTTTGTTTTAAAACCCAAATTCAATATCAACTTTGTAGTCCTGAGCTTTAAATATTGGTGTTTTATTAATCCCATGTTATTCTGCACATTTTTAGTTATTTATATGACCCCGTGTCTTTAAGAAAGAGTGTCGATGGATTTGCAAATTAAAGTGTCGAGTGTTATACCTCAAAAACCAAATATTTAAGGAATGATTGTAATATTTTTCTGTCTATGAAGAAATAACATAACAAATTTGGTGCACACTAAATAACGCGCGTAGCGGGTTATTTAACAGTGTGCACCACATTTTTTATGTTATTTTGAATAGACAGAAAGATATTACAGTCATGTCTTATATTTTAATTCTAAATTTCATTTTAAATCGTGGAAAACCATGAAAAAAACGTTGATGACGTCACGGTCACATAACTAAATTATGTCTATGGGCTTATAACAAAATAATGTCAACCAATCAGAAGACGCGTTATATCCAAAATTAAATTAGTGTCCAATAAAATATGAAATAGGAGTAAATGTCAAATGAAACCGGCAGCCAGATAGTGAACACCTTACGATATAACCTTTACTACATCAAATATGTTTGACTTATAGCGTATAGTATCTGCGATATATAACACATGCATGTCATTATTTTAGTTCAATTAAAGGAATTTATTTCATCGACTTCAAATAAAATCCTTCATTTTTTTTTACTATAGTCTAGTGACTTACATTTCTTATACTACATACTAGTATACTATTTTATAAACTTATACTTCGCTTTTAACATGCACATTACTGTATATTTATAATTTGAATGCCATGGGATTTTTGTTTTTTCCCATGGGATTTATTTGTCCAAAGTTATATTTGTATGTCCCTAGGGATAAACTAAAGCCCATGGGAATACAAAACCTGAGGTTTATTTAAATCAATTGGATACTGTAAAATCCCATGGAACTATACAAAATCCCATGTTCTCTAAATTCAAATGCCATATCAACTTTTTGCTTGAGAGCTTTATAAATCAGTATTTAATCAAATGGGATAAATAAAATCCCATAGGACCACAGATATCATATGGACATATGATCCCATGGGGTAATGCAAAATCTCATGAATTTTTAAATCCATTGGATAATGTAAAAGCCCATAGTATTCTGCATATTTTGGTTATTTTTATGACCCTGTATCTTTATGAAAAGGCGGCGGCGGATTTGCAAATGAGTGTTTTGCAATATAAAGTGTCCATTACTAAACAACAAAAACAAAAGATTGCCCAATGAAACATGAAACAGGGGTCAAGATCAAAGAAACCGGTCAGAGAGACATGTATACCTTACGATACAATCTTTCCATACACCAAACATATAGTTGACTTATTGGTGATAGTACCTGAGATATATATCACATGTTTATGACATGTCATCATTTTAGTTCAATTAAAATATTTTTATTTCATTTAACTTCAAATAGAATCTTTCAATCCGTTATGCAATTATTATTTTAGTCACTTACATTTTTAATACTACATTAACTATTTTATAACATTATAAGAATTTACTTATATACATTACTGCAGACTAATAATTTGAATGATTTATTGTCTCAAATTATTTTTGTATGTCCCATGGGATAAACTTAATCCAATGGGAATACAAAATCTGAGTGTTTTTTTAAACCCATGGGATACTGTAAAAATCCCATGGAATTATACAAAATCCCATATTTTTTTTGATTCAATGTAATATTACCTTTTTAGTTTAGACCTTTAAAATT
Organism: Mytilus galloprovincialis; assembly: GCA_037788925.1. Classification (NCBI taxonomy): domain Eukaryota; kingdom Metazoa; phylum Mollusca; class Bivalvia; order Mytilida; family Mytilidae; genus Mytilus; species Mytilus galloprovincialis. Next base: position 21,556,901 of record CM075332.1, read on the forward strand.
AGTATATTATCACATGGGATAAATTAAATACCATTGGACCACAGGCATCCTATAATAATGGGATCCAATGGGATATTGCAAAGTCTCATGTGTTTTAAATTCATTTGTTAATGAAAAATCTAAATGCAAATGCGAATTCCCAGATTTTTCAAAAAAATCAAATTCCATATCAACTTTCTAGTCTAGAGCTTTAAAGGTTGCAATTTAATGAATCCCATTTTATTCTGCATATTTTGATTATTTTTATGACCCTGTATCTTTTACAACGGTCAGAGGCGGATTTGCAAATGAGTGTTTTGCAAATTGGATTGTCTGGTGTTAAACCACAAAAACAAAATATTGTCCAATGAAACATGGAATAGTGACCAATGTCAAATGAAACCGGATGATTAAATGTACACCTTATGATGCAATCTGTCCATACATCCAATATGGTTGACTTATTGCTGATAGTATCTGAGATATATAACACATGCATTTGACATGTCATCATTTTACTCCAAATAAAATCCTTCAAAGGTTTTTTATTATAGTTTAGTGACTTGCATTTCTTATACTACATATACTTTATTATAAACTTATAAGTTTACTATCATACAGAATTCTTTATAACATACACATTACTGTATATTTATAATTTGAATTCCATTGGATTTTTTTTGTTCCATTTGATTTATTTGTCCCATGTGAATTATTTGTCCCAAGTGATTTTCGTCTGTCCCATGGGATAACTAAATCCCATGTGACTACAAAATCTGAATTCTGTTTTTAAATCCATGGGATACTGTCAAATCCCATGGGACTATGCAAAACCCAAAGTTTTTTAATTCATATTTATACTTCAAATAAAGAATTGTTTTTCAACGAGTTCAAATAAAATCCTTCAAACCTTTTTATTATAGTCCAGTGACTTACAATTCTAAAACTACATATACTATTTTATAAACACATACTTTGTTTTTAACATACACATTACTGTATATCTATTATTTGAATGCCATTGGTTTTATATGTGTCCCATGGGATTTTTTTGTCCCAAGGTAATTTTGTCTGTCCCATGGAATAAATTAAATCCCATGGGAATACAAAATCTGAATTCTTTTTTCAAATCCATGGGATACTGTAAAATCTCATGGAATTGTACAAAATCCCATATTGTTGTTTTTTTAATTCAATGCCATATCATTTTTATAGTTTAGAGCTTTAAAATTAGTATTTAATCACACGTGATAAATTAAATCCCATAGGACCACAAATAGATATTGCAAAATCCAATGTTTTTTTTTAGATCCATTGGATAATGCAAAGTCCCAATGCATGGTATTTTTTAAATTCAAATGCCACATTATCTTTTAAGTCTAGCGCTTTAAACCTTGGTATTTAATGAATCCCATGTTATTCTGCACATTTTGGTTATTTATATGAACCCGTATCTTTAAGAAACTGCGGCGAAGAACTTGCAAATGAGTGTTTTGCAAATTAAAGTGTCGAGTGCTATACCTCAAAAACAAAACGTTGTCCAATAAAACATGAAATATGGGTCAAATGAAAGCGGCAGTCAGATAATGTTCGTCTTAAGATAAAATATTTCCAAATATGTTTGGCTTATTGCTGTTGACATACACATTTACTTACTTTTACTTATCCTCTTCGCTCCGGTCTGAGCATAAGGTCAAAAAAAGGTTGACATACACATAACTTCATGTTTATAATATGAATCCCATGGGATTATTTAGTCCCATAGGTTTCCATGTCCCAAAATGATTTTACTTGTCCCATGGGATTTTGTTCTATCTCATGGGATGAATTAATTCCCATGGGCTAAAAATATTCTATGGCCATGGGATGCCTTGGGTCAATATAAAATCCTATGGCATTATACAAAATCTCATGTTTTTTTTTTTAAATCAATGGGATAATGTTAAAACCATGAAATAGGGGTCAAGGTCAAATCTAGAACCTCATATAAAGGGAAGTGTTTGTGATTAAATATTCTTTTTTTTTATTTCAATGTTGATTTGAAAAATATGGTCTTTCCGGGGTAAGGGACTGAAAAATGGGGGTACATGTATATTGGATAAGAAAAGCCAAAACGGATGCCCCCTCCCCCTATTGCAAAGGTGGCTATATTTCTCCTCCCTATTTACCCCTGTAAGTTTGCCTATTTATAAAACTTTAAACTTTTATTTATTTGAAAAAAAGTAATGAAAACATTTCCTTACCTTTTCTTTTAACAATGTTCGTCTGTTTAAGATTCTAAAATGCTGTTTTCTTGTTCCTGTCCTAGCCTTTATGGTCGATAGCTGAAAAAAAATACTGACGTAAACACGTGACCTCTACTGTTTTTTTTTATATATCGATGCCTAAGTATGTACCTAGGCGAACTTCAAACGAAATAGAATATTCACAATTGATACTATAGGTCAGAAGAGCAATATTTTTAAAAGAAACAAAATAAGCTAAAAAATATTGATAGGGAATGGAGGTTTTTTTTTCGATTTTTTTTTTAATGGCGGGAAAAGGCTGACTCGGACTTTTTCCATATATTTGCATTCGTAATTTGTGGGTCTCAAATCGAAAGAAAAGAAATCCAGATAGTTAAGAGAAGATGTGGTATGAGTGCCAATGAGACGACTTCCATCCAAGTCCCAATATGTAAAGGTAAACCATTAGAATCTGCTTATATTTTAGTAGATGATCTTTGAAGTCTTAGATGAAAAGAAAATTCGTGTAAATGGTCAAAATATTTACACTGTATTGTTGGAAAAAAAATAGTCAGAACATCTGACACAAATTCCTTAACCTGACCCATATTCATCCTTAACATTTTCTAACTTTAAGATTCAAATTGTAAATTCTAGTCAATAGAATACGATAGTGCGCAGGTGTACGATAACATATTGTCCACCATGAAATTATGTCCACCGGACATTTTTTTCACAGTAAATGTGTCCACGGACATCATGTTATTATGAAATATCGTCCGGACGATATTTAGCTATGAAATATTGTCCAGAGATGTACAAAAGTATCCTTCAAAGAAAGTACAATATTTCATATGCAAAGTGTCTTTAAATAGAAAACACCGTATTCCACGCGAAAAAAATTACCACTCTCAATTACCAACAAAATATGAACAAAGCGTCTAAATTGGAGTTTTGAAATGATCATTGGTTTTTTTCTCCTATCAAAACATGGCATGTAAACTGGAGCATTGAATCCATACAAAATGTGATCATCAGTATGTGTAATTAAATATGTATTATACAATAAAGCATAAATAAAGCTTAGATAGGTAAAAATACTGTCGAATCAATACAACAGCATTTTTGTGCCTGTCCTTAGTCTGGCCTTTGTAAGTCTTGTATGTTTTATTCTAATTTAGACCATTTATATGTTTTAAAGTTTAGTGTGACGTCCATTTGCACTGAACAAGTTTTTTATTTAGGGGCCAGCTGAAGCCCGCTTCTGGTTGTGGGATTTTCTTGCTGTGTTGAAGACCAACTGATGGCTATGGGTTGTTTTCTTCTCCTTGGTCGGGTTGTCTCTTTGAGACATTCCCAATTTCCATTCTCAATTCTACCGTAAATTTCTGTTTATAACAAATAATAACTGGATTGTTTCAGTTATAAAAAATTAGAATTTAAATTTTTTTTTATTGTCTCTCTATAATGGATACTTTTTACTGTGAAAAAGTGTCCTGATATTGAAAGTCAATATGTACAGGACATAATTTAATAGTATTCATCCCGAAATTATGTTCGATTGAATGGACACTTTTTCACAGCATCGGACACATTTAAATATTCATGTTCTGGGGAGGAAAAGTGTCCGGATAGACACGATCTCGGACGAAAGAACACTCGATTTGAATTTTCATTAATATTTATTAATATATTGATTGATTTTTTTTTGGCCTGACTTTCGGTCACGGCAAATACTTCTTGTATGTTCAGGATGCAAATAATTAAAAACAACTGTTCTAAAAACAAGAAACTTGACAATTTGTATAATAAAATACATTATAGGTGTTAAAAAGGCAGGGGCATCTAGTATAAACACTGTAAGAGATTATTTTTATAATAGCTTAAGTTGGTGACCAGTAGCTAATACAGGATTTTAAAAGATGACTTAGATTTAGAAAAAAATAAAAATGTAATAAAATTAAAAGGTTGGGGAGAATTGTGCTATATGTATTAATGAATACATGGTGTTCAGTTGGTGCTGGGACTATTACAGCTAATTTTCTAATGCTTGTAGAGTAAAACTTTGGTTGGCTTGCTTGCTTTGTATGCATAAATGTTTGTTCAAGCTTTGTAATTAAGGGTGACATCTCCAAACCATTTTTATATAGGCATAGTTAAATCTGTATATATTATAGTTGAATTTCATTTGACGTTAACCTACTATAGTTAAACAATATATATAAACAAAGCAAGCAAGCTAACCAAAGTCTTGCTATACATGCATTATCAAATTAGCTGTAAACTAATATTTGTTTGTACCTGGTTGATGCCACCTTACAAATATTAATAAACTTGTTATTGAAAATTTAATTTGACTGCATTGACTCATAATAATAAAAGAATACAAGTGTTTCCTCTATATAGGCTTGTTTTGTTACAATCCTTGGCAATTCTTCCGTTTATAAATTTATCTATTCAAGGTGCGCATTAAGCATTTTTATAAAAGGGGTTAAACGCATGACTAGTTCACAATTGTATACGTGAGGTGATACTGATATAATTGGAAATATTGTAAAATTCGTACAATTCTAGAAATGCTTCATTAAGTAATAAAAAAGTATCTAGTACTAATTTTTCATCAGGGATTCGTTGCATATATCATTGAAACAATATTGTCTATTAGTAATGGAGGGGGTACACATATTTATATATATAATGTTTACAAATGTGGATAAATATATGTTTGTATTTTTAAGTAAAACCAATGTTTATTGTCTTAGTAACAATCCTATCATTTTGAATTTTAAACCAATAAACTATTTTATCTTGTATTTTCTTATCACAATTGAAGAGGACAAAATGTCACAAAAAATCGAGGAAAAAAAGGGGTCCAACACGGTCCTGTACGACCTCCTTTCACAAATTCCATCTTTCACAAATTCCATAAGTCGCTACTTTTGATGTTTTTAAAAAAAAAAGATAAGTAAAACAAAAATTAAGAGTTTATTTGTTGCTCGTCTGACCTATTAATAAGAATAACATGAGATACTTTTTATTCGGTATTCATTTTCATTTTCTTTTCTGAAAGTATTGGGATCTAAAATTTCTTTCAGACATTTGAAATCACATGAAACGAATGCCTACCTATCATTTTATTCATAACTTCATCCAAACTTCAACGTCAGATACTGTGGATTCATTTATTTTTGTGAGTATCAATTTTCGGGTAATGAGAAACAAACTTGCATGTTCGTGGATATCTAATTTCGTGGTTTCGGCTATATAAAAAAGAAGATGTGGTATGATTGCCAATGAGACAACTGTCCACAAGAGACCAAAATGACACAGACATTAACAACTAGAGGTCACCGTACAGCCTTCAACAATGAGCAAAGCCCATACCGCATAGTCAGCTATTAAAGGCCCCGATATGACAATGTAAAACAATTCAAACGAGAAAACTAACGGCCTTATCTATATAAAAAAAAATTAAACGAAAATCAAATATGTAACACATCAACAAACGACAACCACTGAATTACAGGCTCCTGACTTGGGATAGGCACATACATGAATAATGTGGCGGGGTTAAACATGTTAGCGGAATCCCAACCCTCCCCTAACCTGGGACAGTGGTATAACAGTACAACATAAGAACGAACTATAAAAATCAGTTGAAAAAGGCTTAACTCCCCAGTAGGACAAAAATACAAGTGGTCGTGACCGGGTACTTATACATCCCCACAACAAAAAGACACTAGGAACAGATCTGAGAGTACTCGCAGTTATCTGAAAGCTAGGTCAAAGCCACTAACAACTAATGAAAAAATCATGCATCTAAGACAAATGCATCAATGTCCGCATTCAAGCCCCCTGTACTCACGAAATCCACGAAAAATAATGAATCCACAATAGCCTTTTCCATCATATCTAAAATTCATGAGAAAATGAGAAAAAAATTTCAAAGTCGCGTTTTGATCATCCACTAACACAAAACGATTATAAAAATATACATACCTTGTATATGCATGTGGTTTTTTTTTTGGGACAGTTTCAAATGTAACATCAAATCTTTTGCTTCTTTGAAAAATGTCTGATTACAAATGGCTATTTTAAAACACTCCGGCCGACTGTTTTCTTCTTGACAATAATGGAGGGTAACAAAACATCAAACCAATGAAAATACAGGACACAGGACACACCCTTTCCACTAAAACTACTCACAACATTCATTTGACTTCAGCCTTGTTGATCAATTAACTTTATTAATTCGATAGAGAAAAAAGATAGCCTACGGACAAATTAAAATATACAACGGACATTCATTTCTATTTTTCAATGTACGAGATTTTTTTTAAAGGTACTTAACAGCATAAATATACCAATCGAAATCTTTAAAAATACTTACCGGCGAAACTATATTTAAGGTTTATGACCCCTTCTGTAGCCATGTGAATTATGAATTTTCAAATTGCAATAGTATCAAAACAGCTAGCAAAGATAATGAATAAAAGAGATGGATCATTTTGTACATATACCAAGGGGAAACTTCGTGCAAAGCATTATTATTTATTGTCTAGTTGCATTTGATAGAAAAGGGGGATTAGATACAAATGCATATCTATATGGAACTTATCATTTCAACTACTAGTATTTCCTGACGCAAGGGGATGGTTTTACCTTACTCCGGCAGCGGTAGATTGACATCCCCGCCTAGCATCAAATGACCTACATATCATTGTGTTCCAGTCTATAATGTGTGCATGAAATATTTGCAACTGAACGCCTACAAAATCCTATTGTAACTATTTAATAAATAATTGGTATGAAACGGGGAAGGGGAGGTATGGGCTTTGCTCATTGTTGAAGGCCGTACGGCGATCTACAGTTGTCTTATTAGCAATAATATCATTTCTTCTTCTTTTTTTATCTAAAAAAATATAATTATATCAAAGCCAAACCCTTTGACAGTAAATATAACCCTCATGTATGGCTTATAACAGATACACTTTGATGAGAGTATGGATAGAGGATCCTTTATTTCTTTATTCTTTAATTTTTTCATTCATTATTCTTAATCTTAAAAAAAAAAAAGTGCTTATTCTGTAATTACATGATAAATGTATTTTGAACATTGTTCTTTTCTGTAATCAGTATATTTTATATTTATTAACCAATTCTTCTAACTTTTGCAGTTATTCTTTATAATTAAGCACCCCATTATTCTCTTTTTTTCATGTTGGTCCATTTTTCGCTATTTTATAAACCTAATTCAAACCCTCATTAATCATATGGACAATACAAAAATCAATCAGCTTTCATATACTTTTATTACAGGGTTATGGGAGCATGCAATCCAGTTGTTGTGGTTGGTTGTTGTATATATTATATTTGTTTCGTTGTTTTATCAATCAGCCAGTCCGTTAGTCTTGAATTGTTTTGCATAATGTACGGGTATGGGCTTTGCTCAGTGTTGGAGTCCGTTCGGTGTCCTATATTCGTAAAACTTCTATGTCATCTGGTCCTTGGGGGAAACTTGTCTAATTGCCAATTATACCACATTTTCTTATTTTAATGTTCAGAGACAGGCAGTAAAGCGAACGGTCCGTTTGAATGTTTGGGATTTATAAATAGACAGCCACACTCGGAATAGGGTAAGGGAACGACCATTTAACTCAAAAAGGGGGGTCCTAAAAAAATATTCTGATCCACAATTTGATGAAAAAAATAATCTGGTCAAGCAGATGACAAAAATATACTCTGCTTGAAGATTTGAAGATCTCCCCTGTACATTTGGAATAAAATAATTTGATTGTTGCGTCGAAAACTAAATAAATTAATGACTCTAAAAATTAACCCATACCTCCCCCTTTTCGAAGTTAAATGTTTGTTCCCTATATACCTAAATCTGGTGCTCCATGTAGGGTGTATAACACTTCAACTATAAGATACGACAGTTACGAATTCCTAGTCCTTACTAACCATTTTTATTTTCTATATGTTGCTATGCAATTTTCTGCCCTGTTCTATTATAATTAAATTTCAAATGTGTTGTCAAATTTAACAGTCCCAGCCTCCCACATATAATTTGTAGTAACTTTAAAACTATTCTTGTCATAAATATGCATGAAATATTTGTGACTGGACATCAGGTTGGTTTTTAATTACATCATGATTTATGTTCTCCCCTTAATAATGCATTTAATAGTTGCTACTGGACGTTAAATAACCAACTATTTAAATTCATCCATCTTATCCTCTTTATTAGCCGTCTTGACGGTTCCCGTGTTTTTTTGTGTTGATGGTCGTATGGTCAACTTAATTTTCATGTAAATGTAACTACTTATACGTCCGCTTCATATGAACTTTCTTGAATAGTCTCTTTGACATGTATATCTAACTCCGTCAAAGACAACCTTAGTCAGAGGGAGCTGAAACTTTGATTTTTTTTTTTGGGGGGGGGGGGGGAATCTAAATATATTCATTGTAACATTGTATTTTTTAGTATTTTATAAAATTAGTTTTGTAGTTCCATTTCTTTGTGCTATGAATGTCTTGAGTTTATCAAATGATTTATTGTATTACTAAAATCTACAATTCGTTGTTCTGTTTACATGGGTTTTTTTTTCTTAAATTTGTTTGTATATAATATTTTGCTGAGGAATCAGATTAGTGATATACTTTAGTTAGGTAAACTTGTCCTTTTAAGGTAGGCATTTGTTAGGGGAAACCGTTACAGCACATTTGACCTCGGTTTTCAACTAATCTGTTTTTTTAAATTATAACTTACAAGTTATAATTTCTTTAAATGCATATTTGGGGTTTCAAATAAATATCGATGTTTACTTAATTTTTTTATTTAATTCTCGTCAGTATGTATCAATACTGACATAAAAAAAAAAATATGTATCAAACATATGCTATTGTGATTGATTTTTCATCCTGAAACTTGATCTAACATGCGACAAATTCATAATTGAGAATAGTTTGTCACAGAAAAAATCTTCTTTCAGAACGTGGCAAAACTTTGATAACAACATTAGATAAAAGAGAAAATATAATTGAGGATCAACATTGGTAAGTAATTTATTCTATTCGGGCACTAAACCAAAAAAATTAATAATTCTAAAATGATATTTATATCATTATAGGATAAATATCATATCAGTTAAAAAAGGGCTAAATAAAAACACACAGAAATTAACCCCGGACAAAACAAAGAAACAATCAAATAAAATTTATTTCAGTTATGCATGTTACATTTTGATAACTTAAGTTCTATGCATCTTTTAACAACCTTGAAATGCTTTCCACTATAGATATTTAAAGTGCCAAAATTGCATGAGGATTGCCGATATATAGATTTAGGAAGATGTTGTATGAGTGCCAATGAGACAAATTTCCATCCAAGTAACAATTTATAAAAGTAAACCATTACAGGTCAATGTACGACCTCTAACACGGAGCATCTCACACCGAACAGCAAGCCCTAAAAATTACTAGTATAAACCCATTCAAACGGGAAAATCAACGGTCATATCTATATAAAAAAAAACGAGAAACACTTATGAACCCCATACATAGACGACAACTAGTGAACATCAGATTCCTGACTTCGGACAGTCTGTATTCCACAACAAATGTGTGTTCTTATGTAGGATGTCTATTAATATAAAAATTAGAAGATGCGATATGATTGCCAATGAGGCCACTCTCAACAAGAGACCAAATAACACAGACATTAACATCTATAAGTCACCGTATTAAGCATAATTTAGCTTCCAGCATAAGAGGCGACATGCATGTACGCAAACAAATTATAAAGCCAAATAAAACATTTTTGAAAAGCTTTTGCATATGTTTTTCGATCGATATGCCTTTTTTTAAATTAAATATCAACAAAATACTAATGTATTTTAGATAACTTGATTGTCTGTACCCTTAAATGAAAGTACGTCATGCCATTTGTTTTATTTCCATTGTTAAACCAATAAAAATATTTTAGTATATAAGTTTTTTTGAAAATATTACACAATGCAGTACGTTCCGAAACATCAAATTATGAATGAGTCAGTCCATACGAAAAGGTACAAGAAGTCTTGTTGGTAAACTTTACAGGACAGGTTATCAAAATTGGTTAAAATAATTTTGAAAAAAATTGTAGAAAACTCATAAAATGATGTCCCATTTGTCAGGTAAAACGACAAAAACGTCAAAAATAACAGAATTTTCGTACACGGGCATGTGTAAAAATCAATTGTTAACCGGAATTGATGAAACCAATTCGCAAAACTTATATAGAGAGAAAAGGTCAAGTTAAGTTAAGTTATTTAATATTATATAAATCAGCTATCCTCAGACTGGATTCTTAATGTTGATACTAATACAATGAAGTGAATTTTGGTTCGTAAGCGAGAGCCTTATCACCATCCGACAAGTTAAGACATATATATGAACAAAAATGCATAAAAAGAAAATGAATGAACAAAATCATTAAAAGGCAAGGGAGTTGTAAGCACTGAAATGTGAATAACTTACAGAGGAAAAGGTAACAGTCTTAAATAAATCATAAAGCTGCTAGCAATACTCATAGACACATTTTTGGATTTCGTAATTTTTTCATTTTTGTACCTTTTGACACGGACAGACTCAGATTTAATAACTACATATTATTTATATATCCCCCCCCCCCTAAAAAAAACCCAAAAAAAAACCAACAACAACAGACAAACAACTGTTAATGGCAAATTACCAGTATTCTGAAGTTTTTTCAGTTCCAATAATTGTTACTAAACTACGTTTCTTTAGTTGAATCATTTTCTAGAAATATATTAAAGATAAAAAAATAAAATCTGCAATATCTTTTTTAATTTTTCTATTCTAGCTTTTATTCTGTCTTAACAATATCCTGATTATAACCGAATTCAAATCAAACTGAAGGGGGGGGGGGGGGGGGGCGGGGGTAAATGGAAGAGAAAAATTCCCAATAGAGGTTTTACAAGACGTATACATACTATAAGTTATATGGTTCGCTACTGTTCCCCTACAGATCCATAAAGGGTTAGTAAAATCCATAGTGGGTGAGGCCGGAGGCCGAATTCCCTATGGATTTTATTCACCCTCTATGGATTCGTAGGGGGCATTAGTTAACCGTATAACGAATTTATCGCACGCTGGACTTATTCTGCTGTGTTTTGTTGAAAAAGAAACCGTGATATACAAAAACATTAGTAGATGACGTCACCATAAACGCGTCATGAACCCCCTATGAAATTTACTAACCACCGGTCCCTCTATCAATTCTTTATAACGTTTTGCATCATTAAAAAAATTGCACTATGCACTTTTGTCAAATTTGTTGTGTGTGTAATGTATAGTTCTAGTCCAAATATATATCCAAAAAATCAGAAAGATTGAACCAATCACTTTTACAAATTTAGCCAATACACATCCATACCCCTATTGACAAGTCAAGAGATGTTCCGACGGGGTTTTCGGGGGTAACTATGTGACGGCGTTAAACCAACTACAACGTGCTAATTTACCCGCGGTGCGATAATATAAGTTTTATGTTTTGGTACTGACCACCTACGGATCCATAGAGTGTTTGTAAAATCCAAAGGGGGTGAGGCCGCAGGCCTAGTCTCCTATGGAATTTACTAAACCTTTATGGATTCGTAGGGGATCAGTAGTGAACCGTATACGAATTTATCGCATGCAGGCCTTTTCCTGTTACGTTTTGTAGAAAAATATACAATGAAATACAACAATATCAATAGTTGACGTCACCATTATAAGTTATATGGTTCGCTACTGACCCCCTACGGATCCATAGAGGGTTAGTAAAATCCATAGGGGGTGAGGCCGGAGGCCGAGTCCCCTAAGGATTTTATTCACCCTCTATGGATCCGTAGGGGGTCAGTAGTTAACCGTATAACGAATTTATCGCACGCTGGACTTTTTTTGCTGCGTTTTGTTGAAAAATTTACAATGAAACACAACATATTTAATAGATGACGTCACCATTAACGCGCCATGAACCCCCTATGAAATTTACTAACTCCCTACTGTCTCATAGGGGGTCACCACGTGGCGGCGTTAGACCAATCACAACGTGATGATTTACCCGCGGTGCGATAATAACAGTAGACTTAACGTCACGAACCCCCCTATGAAGTTTACTAACTCCCTTCAGATCCATATGGGGTCACCACGTGATGGTGTTTAACCAATCACAACATGATTATTTGTCTTTACAAAAATACATAAGAACAATAACAACATATTAGCTTCAAATTTGTTTTATGAATGTATTTCAATAATATATACTAGTTTCTTCATCTGTTTAAACCTTTCAGATTTTTATTTTATTTTGAAAGGAAAGTAACTTTTGACTAACCCCATATGGTTTCTAACTCTGTATGGTAACTTACCATGTATGTGTTAGGGCACCCTAAACCCTATACTATATATATATTTATCATATACTTAGCATTGATATGATAGTTTTTGCATATTTGTAATGACTGGAAGTACACAAGCCATAATTTCCCACCCGGGCTGATAACCCATATCAGGTGCATCACGTGCACAAAACCCATAATAGTGCCTCTCGTGCAAGTTACTTCCGGTACTTCCGGTATCGGTTGCTTACTTTTCCATTTTGACGTCAGATATATTTTATGACGACGTCAAAATTTACGGAACTTTTGTGGTGATAGTTTAGTACTTGCTAACAAATGCCATTGACAATTATGAATCATTTTATAGTACAAGAAACATGGAGTAATAATGATCATAAAACTCTTCCAAATTTTCAATGTTTCAAAATGCCTCTTTAGGAAATAGTAACATAAATAAATTTGGAGGTAGTGATGTTATTGTTTGGCAATTATAGTGTATTTGTTGGATTCATAATTTAACTTTTATATAAAGTTTTTGACTGTTTTAGTTATTTTATTTGTTAATTTTCCATACATAAAACAGTTATCGGAAGTATATGATAAAGAGATTAATACATGGCCTTTTCCGTATCGGCCCGGGTATCACCCCTCAACCCATATCAGCACCGCGACTTCGTCTCGGGCTGATATGAAGGTCTCGGGATGATACCCGGGCCGATATGGAAAAGGCCATGTATTAATCTCTATATATAGTCACCACCTGTAGTCCGTTAACCAATCTTATTCCCATAAATCAATAGGAGGTAAGATAATGGTAATTATAATGTATGATTAATTTCCGTAAATTTTTTCAGCAAAATGCAACTATTTCTGATAACCATATTTGTACTGGTTATCCATCAATATCATTGTCACTCTAACACTGGAAGTGTGTCTCTGAGAGACAAATGGAAAAATCAAATAAGAATTGGTCTAAATGATGGCAAGCGTATTGTTGGTATCTTAAATTCCAAACGGAAGTCAGCCATTTTGAACCAAATTCATTTGCTGACGAACTTCATTGGAGCGGTAGATAGCCTTGCTGTCTTTATCATGGACTTTAATCCGAAAACAGAACAGAAATATTTTAGAGACATCAAATCGATTTTCACAGAAATCAATAGGAAACTTGAATTAACAACTGATGTTAAATTTGGCCGAGACTTTAGGGAGATTTACTTCGAACTAAGAAGTATGGACTTCAGTTTCTTACTGCTGAATAAATTTCTAGAGAAAATGGACGCGTTGAAGTGTACCAGTTCATCAGAATGTAAAGAGAAGATACAATGGACAGCTGAAATCTTTAGGAATGATTTTGACATTGCAGAGGACTATTCTCATATCCTGAGGGCAACTTTAAACGGGACAAGATTTTCGGATGTTTCCCTTGTCCGTCAAGTCAAGACTTCTTCTAGGTGTGATGAGCAGATAATGTTAAATTTTGGCGTTAACTTACTTTTAAAATTCTTCAAAGCTAAACAAGTTACAGTTGTCTACCAGCAACTGGCTAAACCAAACATCAGTTCAATAGCAAATATACAAGCATGGGCGAATGATATGTACGAATTCAGGAAACATCTTTTTAAAGCTATGCAAGAATGTTTCTCTAAGAATGTTTGTAAAGCAGAATGCGGCAAAGGAATTTGCATCCTTCTTCCGAAGACAAAACAAGATATTTGTATCTGTCCAGAGTATCATGATGGACACCTGTGCCAGATTTACAATCAGGTAAATTCAGCAATAGATATAGTAGCAGTTATCTCCCTTTTGAAACGGGTACCAAAACTAGACCCAATTATTGATCGACGAATGATAAAAAATTATTTATCTACATCATTAAAATGTGTTCCGAATGCCTTTGAAATTGTACAAAACTTTAACATTATTAAAATCAAGGAAAATGTTCTAACAATGGCAGACCTTGGACCCTTTTATAACACGTATCTTGCTATGGCATTTTATATTAAACAAGCCATGGATGCACTTAAGTGTACATGTCATTCATCTAATTGGTCAACTTATAAGAGGTCTGTTTTATCAAGAGTTGTCTTCAACTTGCATAGGGTGCTTTATAAAATTGATGCATACTTCAACTATCGCCAAATTGACAACACATTTAAACCAGAATCTCTGCTTACTGCAGTAATCAATCGGAATCTAGCTGAAGCTTGTACAGATAATTACAAAACCAAAATTGACACCCTTTGGAGAAAATTCAATCTTGCACAGTCACTTGGTTTCTCAGTGTTGTTAATGCTTAATAACGTGTTAGGTAAATCGACTGTTCCTGTTGTTAGACTTTATGACGAACGATTGAAAAAACAAATACAATTTGTGAAAGAATCTTCATGCGGTGCATTGATAGCACATTCTTCTAATGTTAAATGTGAACAAATTCATTTAGTTAAATCGACAAGAATAGAAAACAAATGCATGCAAGGCTATAAACGTGAAGGTTCTCAATATATTACTTGTGAACGTATAACATCATCATGCACACCTTGCAGTTGTTCTTCTTCCGGCTCTAATACTAACACATGTGATGAAAAGTCAGGTCAGTGTTCGTGTAAGGAAAACTTCACTGGTCTCAAATGTGAAAATGAATTAAATCAAGATTGCAAATGGAGCGATTGGACTAGCTGGTCTACTTGCACTAGAGTTTGTGGAATGGGTGGGATGCAGATACACTCCAGACAAATAGCTGTGCAAAAACAAGGTAATGGTAAAACGTGTAAAGGGCCCAGTCAGGAAACCAGGCAATGTTTCAACAAATGTTGTGATGGTACTTTTCACTGCACAGATAGTAAAAGGTGTTTAACTGGTATTCAATGTCAGCCATGTAATTGTCATCACCAAGGGTCAACGTCTGGGAAATGTTCTCGAAATGGTGCATGTTCCTGTAAATCTACTCATTATGGAAGGCGTTGTGAAGGTAATTTAAACTGTATTACTGAAATGTAGTTTTAAAACATACACAGTACTCTTAAATTACAATATTATCAAATTGTTAAATAAAGGTATCAAAAGATAAAATATACTTTGTAGACAGAAAGAAAGAAGACACCTGGATGTATGTCGCTTTTTAGTTCACGTTATACCATATCTCTTATTCATGTAAATATATATCACAATTTGGTGTTGGCAAAATAATCCACAAAAAAAACCCAAAGATAACCATACTATTAAGTTTTCAATCAAAAAGCCCCATTCTGAATAAAACTAACTTTAAAAAAAAAACATTTTTTTAAATTCCGAAAGACAAAATATAGAAATGAAAGGTAGGGGTCGACATACGATTTTGAACAAAGAATAAAATTCCATAATTTGTACATTTTGACTAATTTAATGCGTTAAAAAGTAGTCGCATGCAAAGGTCAATTGAAAACAATTGATAGAATAGTGATATTGCACGGTTATTATTATAATATAAGCGAAGTTTACTTCTAAAATTTCAGTGCTTTTAACAAGTTCCTACACCATTAGAAAAGAAATTATCATTAATGTTTGATAAAAAGTGGATTACTTTTTTTGAATGAAAAATTATTTTTATGTATTTAATAACTTATGCGCGTTTGATGGTCCTTTTGAATCGGTTGACAATTTTGACTTTTCCACCCTTTACACTACACTTTCACACAATCGTATCAAACACATTTTTTTCTATTTATTTGAATGGTCGTTCGATAAATCTGATTGCAAATGTTATTGCTGCAACTCATACAAACATTTTTTTAATAAAACGAGAAATTAAAGGTAAATATGCTAGATACACTTACTGGAGGTGTTATCAGATGATTATACAATAAAATTTCTCCTTGACTATATTTATGTTCGTTGTGGAAATATGCTTTATCATCAGATTGTAGGTATACTTATGGTCACCAACTATGTCCCTTTAATAGCAGACTGTTATGAATCACAGCTTATGGCCAACTCAGCAAAATCCGTGTAAATTCTATCTAATTGATAAATTCAATATCATTAATCGTTTTTTCGTTAAATAATCAAGAAGTTCCCTGATTATACTGCCGAAATTAACCCACACGAAGTTGCCTTGAATAAATTAAAGTTAACAGCAATAAGTGTTCTTTCCTAAATTTAGACATTTCAGTTTTACAGCAGACACTCAACACAAAAATGTTCAACAATATGAATAATTTTTCTTTCCTTTTTATTTATCTTTCTTTTTTTAGATGTTTATGTTCGTCTGGCATCATCTTACGGTGTTTATATATCCCAACTCGTTCGTTAAGTCCATTTCCCCTGTCTGTTATTCCCGTGGGTGTGGTGATATGTTTTTATTTCAAGGAACGTAATGTATGTATGGCTGGTAAATTATTAAGTCAGTGGTTCCGTTACTACCAATTACTTAAAACCTTTACTAAATTCTTCAGTTTATTCAAATACATGGTTTGCAAGTTTAAAACTTATTCTAAAAGGTTACCTTTTCAACACTGTACTTAGATCTTTGAGTATTGTCTTTATAAGTATAAATATTGATTTTGTTATCAGTAAATTAAAATTGTTATATAGTTTTGTTATACACATCATGGTCGTTCTATATATTACTTCCTTGATTAGTTTAATGTATCATAATCAATGTATGATTAATATAAAATGACCTATTCAGTAGACAATATGATAAAACATTTATTTTAGGACCTACAATATTTAACTTATTCTTCAGACATAATGCAATTTTGTTAATACTTTGTCATTTCCCTTCATTTCATTTCCAGAGTTTAAAATAAGAGACTGTTCTGCATTGGATAAATCTCAACATGCAAGTGACGTGTTCACAATCTTCCCAGATTCTGGTTCCAGCTTCAAGGTTTACTGCAATATGGACATTGACGGGGGTGGCTGGACGGTACGCAAATTAGATGAAACATATTTTAGCTAGCACAATTGTGTATATCTCGTTTACATCATAAAATCCTGGGTAAAAAACCTCATACATGTAGCTTTAAAAATCGTAGAAGGGGTATTTCAGGAATTTGACCTTATGGCTGGTTTAGAAATGCATATCATTAACGCCGTTCGTCCTATTATTTTGATTGAGTGATTGGTGTAGTCTTGTGCTATTTCGTGGTCGTCAGTTGTTATTGGAGAAGAAAGCTGGAGCATCCGGAGTAAATCACCAATCTTGTATATGTAAGAGAATGATATTCCCTTCCTTCATGATCAAGTACGAGCGTTAGCGAGTACTCATCATAATGAAAGGGATTATGATTCGCTTAAAAAATAAGAATATTGTAAAGTGTTCAAGGCTCAAATGATATCTTGATTGGTAGTATTCAAGATTTAGTGTCATTGTAAGTGAAATGTTTATTAAATAGTGGCGAAAGATACCAGGGGGGCATTCACACTTATGGTTTTAGTCGATTTTAGTCTCTAATACATGCATTTTATTATATTATTAATTGCTTTAGACATTTTAACATGTTTTACTAGATTTCAGTAACTGCAAGTACTCTCAAATCGTTATTTGACCTGTTGATACAATTTGTAACGTTTTTTTTTTTTGTCTTTTTCAAAAGTAATGTCTCGTATCTCTATTTGTAATTTCATAATGCCAGCTTTGATAACTGTTTGGTATTACTATAAATTTTCACTCTTGCACTCGTACTATGAATAACAAAATTATTTATTTGGTAAAAAATATTTCCGTTCTCCATTACTCTGCAAAATTAGTTTCTTTTACCTCTACAACTTATTTTATTTGGCAGCATTTTGTTAAAGGTTTACATCGTTTTATCATGTACATGACGGAATTTTGTTCAAGTATATGGTTGACTCTGAAATTGTTTATCATCTCACCACTTATTTTATTGAATTTGTATTTACATTGTGTCATAGATACATTTCTTCGTTCAGTGTTCTGGTGTATACTCATTTGTTTGTTTTCATATCTCTTTTATTTGAGTTAAGCCATTTCAACTGATATTTTACATGTATAGTGTCTTTCTATGTTGTGATAGTACACTATTGTTCCCGGTAAGGGTGAAGATTGGTACCTATTAAAACGTGTACACCCGCTGCATTTGTTTGAACCTGTCCGTAGCCATGAACCTGATGTGCAGTGGTTGTCGTTTGTTGATGTGGTTCATAAATGTTTCTTGTTTCTAATTTTTTAGCTCACCTGGCCCGAAGGGCCAAGTGAGCTTTTCCCATCACTTTGCGTCCGTCGTCCGTCGTCCGTCGTCCGTCGTCGTTAACTTTTACAAAAATTTTCTCCTCTGAAACTACTGGGCTAAATTAAACCAAACTTGGCCACAATCATCATTGGGGTATCTAGTTTAAAAAATGTGTAGCGTGACCCGGCCAACCAACCAATATGGCCGCCATGGCTAAAAATAGAACATAGGGGTAAAATGCAGTTTTTGGGTTATAACTCAAAAACCAAAGCATTTAGAGCAAATCTGACATCGTTTAAAATTGTTTATCAGGTCAAGATCTATCTGCCCTGAAATTTTCAGATGAATTGGACGACCCGTTGTTGGGTTGCTGCCCCTGAATTGATAATTTTAAGGAGATTTTGCTGTTTTTGGTTATTATCTTGAATATTATTATAGATAGAGATAAACTGTTAACAGCAATAATGTTCAGCAAAGTAAGATTTACAAATAAGTCAAGGAACCGAAATGGTCAGTTGACCCCTTTAGGAGTTATTGCCCTTTTTAGTCCATTTTTAACCATTTTTCGTAAATCTTAGTTATCTTTTACAAAAATCTTCTCCTCTGAAACTACTGGGAAAAACTAATCCAAACTTGGCCACAATCATCATTGGGGTATCTAGTTTATAAAATGTGTGGCGTTACCCGTCCAACCAACCAAGATGGCCGCCATGGCTAAAAATAGAACATAGGGGTAACATGCAGTTTTTGGCTTATAACTCAAAAACCAGAGCATTTAAAGCAAATCTGACGGAGTAAAATTGTTCATCAGCTCAAGATCTATCTGCCCTAAAATTTTCAGATGACTCGAACAACCCGTTGTTGGGTTGCTGCCCCTGAATTGATAATTTTAAAGGAAATTTTGCTGTTTTTGGTTATTATCTTGAATATTATTATAGATAGAGATAAACTGTAAACAGCAATAATGTTCAGCAAAGTAAGATCTACAAATAAGTCAAATGACCAAAATAGTCAGTTGACCACTTTAGGAGTTATTGCCCTTTATAGTCAATTTTTAACAATTTTTCTTAAATCTTAGTAATCTTTTAGAAAAATCTTCTTCTCTGAAACTACTGGACCAAATTTAACCAAACTTGGCCATAATCATCATTGGCGTATTTAGTTAAAAAAAATGTGTCCGGTGACCCGGCCAACCAACCAAGATGGCCGCCATGGCTAAAAATAGAACATAGGGGTAAAATGCAGTTTTTGGCTTATAACTCAAAAACCAAAGCATTTAGAGCAAATCTGGAAGGGTAAAATTGTTCATCAGGTCAAGATCTATCTGCCCTGAACTTTTCAGATGAATCGGAAATTCCGTTGTTGGGTTACTGCCCCTGAAATGGTAATTTTAAGGAAATTTTGCTGTTTTTGGTTATTATCTTGAATATTATTATAGATTGAGATAAACTGTAAACAGCAATAATGTTCAGCAAAGTAAGATCTACAAATAAGTCAACATGACTAAAATGGTCAGTTGACCACTTTAGGAGTTATTGCCCTTTATAGTCAATTTTAAACCATTTTTCGTAAATCTTAGTAATCTTTTAGAAAAATCTTCTCCTCTGAAACTACTGGGCCAAATTTAACCAAACTTAGCCATAATTGGGGTATCTAGTTAAAAAAATGTGTCCGGTAACTCGGTCAACAAACCAAGATGGCCGCCATGGCTAAAAATAGAACATAGGGGTAAAATGCAGTTTTTGGCTTATAACTCAAAAACCAAAGCATTTAGAGCAAATCTGGCAAGGGTAAAATTGTTCATCAGGTCAAGATCTATCTGCCCTGGAATTTTCAGATGAATTAGATAATCGGTTGTTAGGTTGCTGCCCCTGAATTGGTAATTTTGAGGAAATTTTGCTGTTTTTTTTTTTGTTATCTTGAATATTATTATAGATAGAGATAAACTGTAAACAGCAATAATGTACAGCAAAGTAAGAACTAAAAATAAGTCACTATGACCAAAATAGTCAATTGACCCCCTAAGGAGTTATTGCCCTTCATAGTCAATTTTTAACAATTTTCTTAAAATTTGAAGATTTTCAATAACATTTTCCACAGAAAGTACTGTTATAGATAGAGATAATTGTAAGCAGCAAGAATGTTTAGTAAAGTAAGATCTACAAACACATCACCATCACCAAAACACAATTTTGTCATGAATCCATCTGTGTCCATTGTTTAATATTCACATTGACCAAGGTGAGCGACACAGGCTCTTTAGAGCCTCTAGTTATATATATTGGACCGTTGGTTTTCCAGTTTGAATTGTTTAACACTAATCCCAATGATGTTCTCATGACCTTCATTGTTCATCCAAACCTTTGCACTAAAGTCTCCCATTACTAAGAAGATGTCATGTTTAGGTGTTCCTACTATGACCCTGTCTAGCAGTTCTGTGAAGCTTTTTTTTTTGTTTCGTCTGTAACATCGTAGGTTGGTGCGTTTACAGTGATGATACCAATTTCGAGTGTTATTTCGTGAAATCTGGCATACATTAATGTCTCGGTGATTGCATTCCTTTGAATCAGTGCCTTTTTTGCTCGGTTTGACAGCATCTTCCAACCCTGTCTGATGTTATCAATTATTCATGCCTGAGTATGATAACACTTTACCATTTTGAAGTGTAAGCTTTCCTCTTTCTAGCCATCTGAATTCGTTTATGGCCAGTATCTCTATGTTGAATCTGTCCATTTCCCTTTCTACTTCTGCAGTTTTACCTATGGCATAAAAAAATCATAAATTCCAACTGTTTTATGATACTTATTACATGTACCTTCTGTTGTGTGGTTTTTTGCTTCTTCTTCTCTACATATAAATACTTTATTGTAACACAGTCAATCATGTTTGTCAAAGTTTCATATAATTACTCGCCAAAACGTAATACTAAAAAGAAATTAAGGACTCAAAGTATATATACATAATATTTATGTTATATGAATTTAAGGCGCAATTACTATATACGTAAGCCGCCTACCAAAACCAATAACAACAACAACAACATTCCAACTGCCTATAAGTATATTTTCTTTTGGTGTACATAAGGGTGGAAACTTTTTTGACTTCCTGTGGGCTTTCATCCACCAGCGTCATGTCTCTCAAACCATATTGTACAACAGAGGTGTTATCCTCATTCTGGTTTCTAAATATATTTTGGTTTTCGTAATCACCGACTTTTCTGCGACCATAGCCTTTGATTTCCCCAAATACCAAGGATAAATTTATTTTTATGGGTACCAAATTTCGTGGATAAAAGAAAATGTATGTTTCGTTATTTTGCCGAGGTCTGCATACCAACCTTTAGAAAATTTGTCATTCGTTGGACATTTAATTTCGTGGTTAACCTGGATCCACAAAATTCATAAAAATTGGTATCCAACGAATCAAAATGAATCCACAGTATAACGACACGACAGTGGTTTTGTTAACCCTTAGCTGGGCAAGGTTGATAAGTGCAAGGGCATGTCTACACACCGGTGGGCCTCCCCATTGCATCTGTAGAGCTCTTGCCACTCCAAGATCATCTACAATAACGTCTAGGATGCTAGATCCTAGTTAACATATGTGCCGTCGCGAGGAGATAGTACTATCAGAAACATTCATTTAACATCCCATGGATGAAGGATATATGTTATTCAAAATATTTATTGGTACTTGAATTTAATTTTTCCTTGTTTAAAATATTGTTGTTGTTTCGTACACACTTTTTGACGTATTTATTATTATCTACATTGTACAGTATCATGTTGTTTCTCATTACGACCCAGTGCCCTCGTTAAGTATTTCCTTGACTAATATCTGGACGATATAACTTTCACTAAAATCCAGGACGTCACTACGAACACGAGGAAAAGCTACCGATGTGAAAAATTTAAAGACTAAACAAGAACAGAAACACTGTGGTTTGTCGTTAATTTGTATTCAGAGAGACAGGAATGTCCTCCTGAAGTGAACGACAATTATTTTTGCTGTTAGCATTGTATTTTTCTTAAAGTCATTTAAAGTGTTTTTATAATTTAATCATAGGTTTTCCAGCGCAGGGTAGACGGAGCGGTTGGATTTTCACGCAATTGGTCCGCATATGAAGATGGTTTTGGAGATTTAAAACGAGATTTTTGGTTGGGTGAGTGTTATATTTATGCGTAACTATTATAAGGCCTTAAAAAAATAGGTTACCAGAAAAGACCACTAAAAAAAACAATATATCAATGGGAAGTTAATTAACACTTACAAAAAAGTCAATTTACATACGAATACGTTTTAACAATTTCAAAATTGAATATCCTATAAACTCTAATGATTCCAGTAAATTATAACGAATATTTAGTTTGTAATGTATCCCACAGTTTTTGTATAACCCACTGAACATTCAATCTACTGTTAATTGAAACCACGGCAAATCATACTGTTTGTCCATAATAAGATAACACTTACAGATAGGTTATGAGATTTTGATCAGAATTCTAATATGACGTGCTTCTTTAGCTTTGTAAAGAAACCATACTTTATTATCCAATAAAATTAGTTTGCACATGCGTATATTGACTACGGCAGAAAAATGAATTTATTCAAATTGGTATGCATTTAATGTATTTCCTTAAATTAAAACGCTTTCAAACAATAAAATAATACACATTTTGTTACTAATACTTTTCAATGGCAACAATGTGTTACAATTCGTAATTGACATATTTGACCTAGATACCACAACGTTCATGTTGGCTGTTCTAATTTCAAAACCCCTCCCTCTGAAAAACACGTTTCATCTCTCCCGTTAAAAAGGCATGTCATTGTATTGTATATAATAATTTCATTGAAACATATGTTCCGACGATAAAATATAAAATAGAGTATAGGTTATTATTACTGTTGTACTGAAATGACAAAATTGTTTCATATTTCTGATAAAATGGATTGACCCTAGCAGGGAATCGAACCCCATTCTCCTATAAAAAAAAATAGGCGTAATTACCAATATACCACTAAGGTTTCCAATCCATTTTACAAATGCAACAAGATTGTCGCCCAGTATTAGTTTTAATCATCATTTAATACAACATTTGAAATCGTCAGATGCACAAAGGCGTGCCCTTTGGCTTTGATCAACTTTACAAGGTGTAGCCACCGCAAGTATAAATGGATCTCTGTCAAAGGGCCCCTCCTGCCAAGTCTCGAATGTCAGCACAACTTTATCAAGGAATCCTATATCAGATATGAACATATTTACCAATGCTACAATATTAACCGGCGGAATATTTACGATTAATTTAGTAAATAAAGACCTACCCGATTCTCCTTGTGCGTCCACCGCCATTGACTACTGCCTTGAAAATGTGCGTGTCAGAAATTGACCTCAAAGGAAAAGACTGTTTTAATATAACTTTTCTGTTATATTGTGACACAAATATTGTTTTAGTTAATAAATTAATTTGTTCATTTCTGTTTCAATTTTGAATTTTAGAAATACAACTTTGCGAAATTAAACTGGTTTGAACTAGTTGGATAAAAATCGACAGGAAGGTTGATGGAAGAGCCAAAACAAATCCGGTGCACTTATACACAGCGAACATAGAAATTACCGTAATTGTCCTAATCAGAATCGAAATAATTGATGCCAGCTATACTTTATTGTAGTTTTAACATGGGTAGGCATTATATTCGTGTTATTTTAGCCCTCGCTATCGCTCTGGCAAAAATAATCACGAATATAATGCCTACCCATGTTAAAACTACAATAAAGTATAGCTGGCATCAATTATTTCTTAAATATAATGATTGACGAATACATTCGAGATTTCAATTGTTCTCATTGTGTCTTGTCGAGGCCTTTTATGCCTATCTATTCTAAAATATTAATATACCAAATTTAAGGTCAATAGAAAACTTAAAACTACAATTTTGTTAAAGGACAGGGCTTGATAAGAGTCTCGTTTGGTTTTACTTTTTACTGAAATTTGAACTTCAAATAAAAACTTTCAATTTTTTTTATTCAAAGTTCAGATGTGGTAAAAGTTTTAAAAAAATGAGTTCTTATCCATGCATGATTTTATAATAAGTAAAATGATGACGTCACATTTCCTTTTAAGCACAACGATTTTAGTCATTTGAATATCTAAAAATAAAATTACGCAAAACATTCGAATTAATGCATTAACCAACTAAAGTATTATCCACAATGTTTTTCTTCATTAATAAGAGTTTTTTTTTGTATTTTTGTTTATATGGAAAAAATTTCCTTGTTGTTTAAAAATTGGAATCTTGTTATCATTAGGCTACAAAAGCTCTATACAAATTGATAATATTTCAAAAGATAATACACTTTACGGGTTTCTAATACGATTATTTGTTTACTTAAACAACCTGATCCGAGACCACAATTATTTCGTAGTGCATTTGTTTCAGAACATAAATGAAAATTTAAAAAATCCCACCTGCGCTTTCTCAATGAAATTTTTACAGTGCGTTGTACTACTTTTGGGACAAATTATATTAAAATTATAGAACATATCATCGGCTGTAACTCAAAATATGGACAATTTTATGTTCAGGGCGTCTTGAAATCTTTTGATAGCTTCCCAAGTGCTAATTTTTAACCTTTATCAGCTGGACCAAATAACTACTTTCCTTTAA
The DNA here is from genome assembly GCA_037788925.1 of Mytilus galloprovincialis. Classification (NCBI taxonomy): domain Eukaryota; kingdom Metazoa; phylum Mollusca; class Bivalvia; order Mytilida; family Mytilidae; genus Mytilus; species Mytilus galloprovincialis. Next base: position 21,582,335 of record CM075332.1, read on the forward strand.
AATTCTGGACCTAAATTGTATTGTTTTACAGTGTAATTTCACCTCCTACTTGCATGCAATTTGAGGCATTAAACATGGAGAAATAAATTTGGAAGGGGTATAACAATAAATGGCAGGTAACCCACAGTCGAGGGACCACCTGGGCCGAAATGGCTGCCTTTTTTAGTTAACAAATTTTAAACATTCGCAACTAAACAGCCCAGTAGTCAAAAATTCGGTGTTGACATGAATATCAAGTTTGTGGTCATTTTCATAAATTTCCTGTTTACAAAACTTTAATTTTTTCGAAAAACTTAGGATTTCCTTATCCCAGGCATAGATTACCTTAGCCGTATTGGGTACAACTTTTTGGAATTTTGATCCTCAATACTCTTCAACCTTGTACTTCTTTGGCTTTATAGATATTTTGATATGAGCGTCACTGATCTGTCTTATGTAGACGAAACGCGCATCTGGCGTTCTTAATTATTATCCCGGTACTTTTGATAACTATTTACACCACTGGGTCGATGCCACTGCTGGTAGACGTTTCGTCCCCGAGGTTATCACCAGCCCAGTAGTCAACACTTCGGTGTTGACATGAATATCAATAATGTGGTCATTTTTATAGATTTCCTGTTTACAAAACTTTAAATTTTTCGAAAAACTAAGGATTTTCTTATCCCAGGCATGATCACCTTAGCCGTATTTGGCACAACTTTTGGGGGAATTTTCATCCTCAATGCTCTTCAACCTTGTACTTGTTTAACTTTATAAATATTTATATGAGCTTCACTGATGAGTCTTTTGTAGACGACACGCGCCTCTAGCGTACTAAATGATATCCTGGTACTTTTGATAACTATTATATAGGATGTAATATATTGTCCCACAAACATGAAGTTCTTATCATCGGTCCTTGTGCCCTTTCATGTATTTTTTTAGAAACAAGTACAGAGTTTATAAAGTATAATCTCTTACATTAATGGCTTTCCTTTTTTATATCACGAATATTGGTGATTTATCGAACTTTAATAAAAATGTGTATGCAATTAAGGTAGTGTTGGAGTACTAATAAAGAAATTTATAGAATTTGTTCATATTTTTCCAAAGCATAGTCTATTTTGTTCAAACATATAATAAAAATGATAGGTCACTGGGCATTTTCTCAAGCTTCCGGTTGTGACAAAATCATGAAAATGACACATTTTGTATGTATTAATGGATTTTTTGGTTTTCAAATTGGATTTTTTCTTTCAATCTCAAAGCATTTTCTTAAATAAAGGGACGAAAGATATTAAAGGGACAGTCAAACTCTTAAATCGAAAATAAACTGACAACGCCATGGCTAAAAATGAAAAAGACAAACAGTCATACAATAGTACATATGACACAACATAGAAAACTAAAGAATAAACAACACGAACCCCACCAAAAACTACGGGTGCTCTCAGATGCTCTGGAAGGGTAAGCAGATCCTGCTCCACATGTGACACCCTTCGTGTTGCTTATGTGATAACAAATCCGGTAAATAGTCTTAATTCGGTAGGTCACATTCATGGAAGGTAAGGGCATTATAGTTACGATGTAAGGAACATATCCGATATCATTTGTGAAACGGTTATTCCATAGCGGTCAACCAACTCGTGATGGCGTCCGTAAAATTTACGAAGGGATGAACTAAACTTCACCATTTGGGACTCTTGGTTTGATAGCTTCCTTGTGAGCAGCAAACCTCATTCTTTTTAAAGCTATCTTCTCGTATTTTATCATACAAATCTATCAATTAGTTTAACTTCTAATCACATAATAATAATTTTTCTTGTATAATCAACACGCAAAGTGTCATTTTGTCACAACCTGAAGCTTGAGAAAATGCCCAATGACCTATCATTTTTATTATATTTCATACTTTTGTTATCCTGAGCATTACTGATGATTGATGATAGAGAACATTTTCAGAATATGCCAATGATTCACTGATTTTAATCATATGTTGTGTAGTTTTGTATTATCATAATTGTTTTCTATTTTTGGTTTATTTACTGAATATATTATCTATAAGGAAATGAGAAGATTCACAGATTGACTTCAAATGGAAACAAAGTATTAAGAGTAGAACTGGAAGAGTTAAATGGCCGAGGAATTTATGCCAAGTATAAACATTTTTTCGTTGATAACGCATTGAAAAAGTACAAAATGACAGTTAGTGGTTACAGTGGGAACGCTGGTAAGAAGTTTTCAATTTGAAGCTTAGTTTAGCTATTATAGCTTATTAGATGTAAGATGGTGTTAACAACTATGTATACAGACACAACAGTCCCAAGAAACAACTAGACACCAAATTATACAGGATCGTCTAGGGTTCACGACACTGCATATACATTTATATATCACCCAAAATAATAATTATATGTGTGTATGTATGGCCCATAAACTGGGCTATTCCCCGTATTCTATACTCTTTATGTAATCTCAAACGCTTTAAATGCGTTGAAATGAAAAAGGGGAACTTTTAAAAGATTTGATTAAAATTTGAATTAAAGATACCTTTATCGAAATATGAACATTAGTTCCTCTTTAATGTAAATATTTTGGAAAACTAGAATCGTCAGTGACGATTGTGTTCTTTTGTCGTTACATCATTGACGTCTCCTTGTGATATTCCTACACATATCACAATCCCATCCTATTTCCTTTGTTTTTGAGTAACATCACCGAACAGACAGGGGGCAAATAACAGTGCAATGTTAAACACTTTATTACAAATACTTTGACCAAACTAGGAATACAAATACAATTACTATTACATGCATTTACATGCATGTATTGAATTACAAATTACATTTGTTTTTATAATCAAGTAAAAATGAAATATTTCAAAAATATTTTAAAACAGAACGGTTTTTCCTCAGATGTGATCACATGTTCAGTCACTTCCCAATATGTAAATGACTTCTTGTACTGACCATGATTGTAAACAACCAGTATATTTCATCGGATTAAAGTAAAAGACTGGCAATCCGTCTTCGGGTAAAGGTGTATAGAAGGTAATCCCTATACAAGAATTGAAATCATCGTGTTTATATAGTATCATTATTGTGACGCATTAAATTAGGAACGATCGCGCAATTAAATGTAACCAAATGAATTAATGTTACATTTTAAAAGGTTGAATGGTCTTGTTTATACAGCGCCTACTGTGCTTTAATCTTCATTTAATTGTAATGTGATATCTGGTTTTTGAAGTTTTGCCAGTTATATATGAAGTTGCTCTGACGGCCTTTTTTATTAATGCTCTTTACTCACAGAAATCATGGAAATTGCAGACCAAGAGTTGCAAATTGTTCCGGCAAGTTACTGTCTAGAAATCAAAAATAATCATTTGTCACGGATAAAGATCATTTATCATTTGTTTTCTTAATATCCAGCTCTCAGTGATCGATTTTTGTAGTCCGCACATAATCTTAATTCCTCATTTGAACTCTACATTTTTTGTAATGTCTTGTCACTTTGTCAATTGACTGCGTTATCTAGTTTTAAGCCTATATAATTTTGAGAGTAGATTTATGCAATTTGACCACAGTGAACCGCATAAATTACCAACGATTTGGCACGACATTAATTATATTGTATAAATACGTAGCGCACGCATATATGTGAACCTTTTTCATGATTAAACTCAACCAAAAAAATTTTGTTTGTTGAAATAATACATTAAAATAAGATTCTTTATATTCATAGGTGACAGCTTCACATATCATAGCGGAATGAAGTTCAGTACTGAAGATGGAGACAACGATGTCATGGACGGTAACTGTGCAGCAAATTATCATGCTGCGTGGTGGTATAGAAGTTGTTACATTTCCAACCTTAATGGTTATTTCAATTACAGTAGAAAAAGCGACATGGGAATTATTTGGTTACCTTCTGATAAAAGTTACCGCAGAGTAAAGAATTCAATGATGATGATTCGCAGATTCTGAGTGCTAAATTAAAAAATAAACATAAACATTATAAACAACACCATAATGCAAAATAAACAAATGTTTTAAACTAAGACATGTATTGCATTGTCTAAGACTTCTGACCTCATAATAGCTGATTTACCAAGTCCTAATACTTCGTTCCAATCATCCCTAAACCGTGCTACATAAAAGTTGAACGAATTTGATCAACTGATCCAATAAGGAGTAAACACGGACATCGACACTATCACATTATTCAATATGAATTTGTGGTCTCTTACTAATAAAATTGAGAATGGAAATGGGGAATGTGTCAAAGAGACAACAACCCGAACATAGAAAAAACAACAGCAGAAGGTCACCAACAGGTCTTCAATGTAGCGAAAAATTTCCACACCCGGAGGCGTTGGCATCTTTTAAAACTAAAAACATATAACCATCAGATGGTAAAGCTTTATCGTATGGCCACTTTGGACCTAATTGGTTCAGAAAACTCACAAGACTTTCACGTAAACTACCTGTTTGTTCTTAGTATTTTGTACTAGTAGAAGTTATAGATTCCGATTCCTATCTATCTCGAAAATTGAATCGTCACATTCTAAATTTTTGTGATCTTCAATTTTACCTTTATAATAAAATCTATCTTGTTAATATTATTTATCTTTATTCCGTAATTACCAAACGCAGTCCGATGTGCGGTTTAAATAGAACAAAAGAATTCGACCTCTTGTGTTTAGAAGGTAGAAAAGTGAAATGAACTTTGTATACGGTTGTCAAGATGTCACAAAAGTTACTTTCCATAAAGTCATTATAAATATTTGCATTCACGTTGTTTAGTTTTCATATATTGTACAATTGTTCACAATGCAACTTGCAAACAATCGTTTTTAAAACGACCATAAGTCAAGCTGTTACGTCATTTAGGGGGTCTCCTTATAAACTGCTCCTGTTTTTGCCCGACATAGAAAAATTCTGGTAAAATTACAAAAATTGAGAAATGAATTGTCAATCGTTTAAGACCCTTCCCAAAGTGACACACTTAAATTTGACATTTGGACGCAACTTCAAAGTTGGATGTTATATGACGGGGTTTTGTTAATTAATTTACGCATGGAACACACCCGTCCTATATATGTAACATCACATGACTTTTAAGTGATTAAAACTATTTGTTTTTAAATAATATGTGCATGCTTGACATGATTTTTTCTTAAACAATTACAATTACACCGACAGTCATAATTTCTGTATTATTTTAAAAAAAATTTGTTTCACATTTTGTTACACCTTAGTTATACAGTAACCCGGATTGGTTGACCATTGTGAAGTTGAGTTTTTGGGGTAGCATAGATTTATATCATTGTATTCCTTTTGTTTGTGTTAACCAATTGTCGTTCGGAATTATTTTTTATACATCATTTATTAATCTTGCAAATTCTTGTAATTTAGTTTGCGTCTTATTTCTTGAGTGTCATATTTTGGCTATGTTTGTGTTCGATCATACAGTATAATAAGTCGGTAGTTGCCCACGAATGGTTTTTTTTTTATTATTATTTCTTGTGACTCTTTGCGTCTTATTTGTTGATTGTAGTTGGTTTTTGTTTTGTGTCATGTGGAGATATGTTGTGATTTTGTATTTCTTTTGATGTGTTTGCATCTTAAATTGGGATTGCACTGAGTTATTTCATGATTTCTTTTGTGCTAAATTTTCGATACATTTTTAGTCAATCTTATAGCATCTTACAATTTTCCGACGACACAATGTGATACTTTTTTTGTTCGCCAATATTATTCATACGATTCAAACGATTTGAATTTACTATTTATATGTTTTTCTTTTCTTCATAGTTTACCTACAGTCGAAAATTTGCAAGACATTAAGAGTCTTTACTTATTTAACAGTTTTCCATTAGACTCAATTTTATTATAGTTTATCACATAAAGACTCGATTGTATCATAGTACTTTACTTGAATAACCGTCCCACTGTTAGTTGTATGTTAGTTCTTCACAACTCAGAAACAGATTCAAGGATATCAAAGTTCCCTTATATTAATTTTTACAATATATGGTATCTCACTCTAATTTGCTCATACATGCTACCTATAACAAGTCAAGTACCATAGTAGTACACCGGAGTCTTCATATTTCATGTACTATAAATAAAGGCAACAGTAGTATACCGATGTTCAAACTCATAAATCCATGGACAAAAAACAAAATCGGGTTAACAAACTAAAACTAAGGGAAACGCATTAAATATAAGAGGAGAACAACGATAAAACACTACAATGTAACACACACAGAAACGGACCAAACAACAGACAAAATCCCACGAGATTAACAAATATAACATCAAAACCAAATACATGCGTATATATATTACTCGAGTGTGAAACATGCAACAATACTCTACCAAAGCAAGCCAGGAAACAATCCATCAACAAGGAAGTAAGTAATCATTTAACTTCAAAGGGAGTAATTTTGCCTGACAACAATATTTTTTCGAAAGAATTTTGGATCAGACGATATTTGTTTTGAATGAATCTTACCCCTCACTCTTTTTCACAATTTGAAGTCAAATTTTCGTTCTCGTATGTAAATAACCAGCACAAAGACTTTCATTATTATTATTTTTATATACATCTGAAGACTTCCATCGCACTGTTCAAACCACTTGGAAGAGCTCGCTCCAGTCATGCTTCAGTGATTCCCTATGTTTAATCAAACAATTTTTCCGAATAAAGCCCTCCCCCCTTCTTGAAAACGTTGTTCTAATACATACTTACCTCCATGTTATTGTCTCAAGTCTTCAGTCTCTGCACCGAACACCTACAATCAACCAAGCCGTTGCTAAGACGGTGCTTAAAAGAGCAGGGGCTTGGGCTAAAATTGTACTTACTTGCAGTCTTTGATAATCTGTTACAGTTTTGTACAAGAGTTAGTCCTTTGTTATTTTAATAATAAAACGGAACTATTATGCTGTTATGGAAAATATCGAGTTTGCTTGATATTGACAAATCAAAAACTCAAGTCAAATGGTAATGTTTGGGATGCTTAAACCATTTTGTAAACCTTTCACATATTCTGTAAGTTGAAAAATGAATATACTAAAGACCTTTTTGGGGTGTTAACATTTACGGTTGACTGGCATATTTTATGTAGAATATACAACCTGTTTAATTTTTAAAAAAAATAATGATTCTAAAAAATAACGAAAATTAAGCATATGCACTTTTAACTGTTCTTAACAGGGCTCCAATTAAAAAAAAAAGAGTTAAGATGATCAAGCTCTTTGAAGAAGGAGAAAGGGGAAACCAATGACACTGCTATATCATCTCAGAAATTATATAAATTATTACCATCAGTATTACAAGGTTATGAAGAATGCATTCACATCTGTTTGACAAATTCTGTATATAAAAAAAAAGTTCCCTTTGTGGCATAACTTTATTCATATAGATTATTTCTCCTACATAAATTTATATATTGCTTTCTTTAGTTCAAATTGGAATCTCAGATAAGCATCTGGTACTTTAATGTTCCATGCCTCTGGTCGACATGTGTACTTCAGAATAACAAATATAACATCAAAACCAAATACATGCGTATATATATTACTCGAGTGTGAAACATGCAACAATACTCTACCAAAGCAAGCCAGGAAACAATTCATCAACAAGATAGTAAGTAATCATTTAACTTCAAAGGGAGTAATTTTGCCTGACAACAATATTTTTTCGAAAGAATTTTGGATCAGACGATATTTGTTTTGAATGAATCTTACCCCTCACTCTTTTTCACAATTTGAAGTCAAATTTTCGTTCTCGTATGTAAATAACCAGCACAAAGACTTTCATTATTATTATTTTTATATACATCTGAAGACTTCCATCGCACTGTTCAAACCACTTAGAAGAGCTCGCTCCAGTCATGCTTCAGTGATTCCCTATGTTTAATCAAACAATTTTTCCGAATAAAGCCCCCCCCCCTTCTTGAAAACGTTGTTCTAATACATACTTACCTCCATGTTATTGTCTCAAGTCTTCAGTCTCTGCACCGAACACCTACAATCAACCAAGCCGTTGCTAAGACGGTGCTTAAAAGAGCAGGGGCTTGGGCTAAAATTGTACTTACTTGCAGTCTTTGATAATCTGTTACAGTTTTGTACAAGAGTTAGTCCTTTGTTATTTTAATAATAAAACGGAACTATTATGCTGTTATGGAAAATATCGAGTTTGCTTGATATTGACAAATCAAAAACTCAAGTCAAATGGTAATGTTTGGGATGCTTAAACCATTTTGTAAACCTTTCACATATTCTGTAAGTTGAAAAATGAATATACTAAAGACCTTTTTGGGGTGTTAACATTTACGGTTGACTGGCATATTTTATGTAGAATATACAACCTGTTTAATTTTTTTAAAAAATAATGATTCTAAAAAATAACGAAAATTAAGCATATGCACTTTTAACTGTTCTTAACAGGGCTCCAATTAAAAAAAAAAAGAGTTAAGATGATCAAGCTCTTTGAAGAAGGAGAAAGGGGAAACCAATGACACTGCTATATCATCTCAGAAATTATATAAATTATTACCATCAGTATTACAAGGTTATGAAGAATGCATTCACATCTGTTTGACAAATTCTGTATATAAAAAAAAAGTTCCCTTTGTGGCATAACTTTATTCATATAGATTATTTCTCCTACATAAATTTATATATTGCTTTCTTTAGTTCAAATTGGAATCTCAGATAAGCATCTGGTACTTTAATGTTCCATGCCTCTGGTCGACATGTGTACTTCAGAATAATTCCCGACTATCATATGTATAGCAGAACTTTCACATAACTTCTTGGTAAAACTGCTGTCTATCTCCCTTTTCGACACTGCAAACAAAAAATCGAACAGGCAATTAGAGAGGGGGTTGCAGCCACATGTTCCCCGTACAAACGGATCGGAACTAAGAGCTCTTTCCCGGATCTGGCAGTGGATTAATACATCAGATGCGTCACAAAATATAAACATGTTATTAAATATACTAGAATATGAAATAAAGAAAAACATAAATCGAAAATGTTGAATTATCATTTATGTCTACGAAACCACAAGATCCTACTTAATTTGCCATGTTTTCAAATCATATCAAATGTTTTTATTGGTCTTCATTTGTTAGAAAAATGTACTAAATTTATTGTTAGCTAAATTATCAATGTTAGGTTATTGCATATTCTTCAGAGCTGTATCTTGAACTAATGAATTGAAAAAAGAGGGGATGGGTACTAAACATTTGTCTGTATTTTCAACATATCTAACAAACATGTAAGAAAAATTAGGTTTAGAATACGAAATATCTCTCTCAGATTTTGTAGGATTGTTTAGGTATTTTGGTGTTTTAAAGCCCCCCCCCCCTCTTTCTTTTTTTGTAATATGCACCACAAAAAACATTTAGTTAGGATAAAGAACTAATAAACGATAGTCAAATAATGTAAGGCTTCAGAGTTTCATATCATTTACATTTAACATGTTTATCGGATTATTTTACTATGAACGTTGAACCATTAATTTTTATCGGGTTAATTTTAACTACCATTGTTGAACCGTTGAACCGTTCAACATTGAAAGTAAACAAAAATTCGATAAAAAATGTTGAATGTAAATGATATGTACCTCCGGTCTTATATTAAAGGACAATATATAGGACTTCTGAGGTTCATATCATTTACATTCAACGGTTTTATCGGATTTTTCTTTTTACTATGAACCGTTCAACATCAATAGTAAAAAAATCCGATATAAAAACGTTGAATATAAGTGATATGAACCTCCGCAGACTTATATAATAGCACTACGGTAAATAGAATAATTGAAATTCAGTTAATTGAGTGTGGGAGGCTATTTTAATCCACTTTATGAGTGTGTATTATATAATGTTACAATGTAACTAACCTATCAAACATACCGTGAACAATAACATTATCTCCCCTGGAAATGCTTAACAACAAGACACAAAAACTGTTACCTTTTTTTGCCCTATATCACATAATTATGAAACCACATTACATATATAGGGAATACTGTGCTTGTGTACACGAATGAATGTGTAGGTGGCACACTCAGAACGATCGTCTCTAGATTTTTTTTTTAATTCGTCCCGGCCTTTTCGGGGTTCACGTAGCAACACGTTTCTTTCGTTCCCAGCTATTCCTGATTATGAATTAATCCAAAACATACATTTATCCCAATGCAACAACTATTAAACAAATCACCTATACCAATGGTGATCGTCTAATTCCTAGCTGATTCCTTTAATCGTACCTTTCTTGACGACACCCATCGTTGTAGCGTCTACCATTGGAGGTAGCGAAATTACATGATATGACAGGAGAGCGATATAAACAAGGAAAGTAATTTTATCGAACCGCATTCCGGACTGCAACGCATTATCTTCAACTTCTAAACTAATGCTTACATTTACCGATAAATTAATTTCCCAACAGATCGTTTTAAAAAATTGATAACTAATCTGGTGTCCAAAATTGTAGTTATTCTTTGACTTGATTCAAGATACTTTTTCTTCTTCTCTCCTATTGTTTATCAAAATTGGTTAAATGGGGACCAAATACAATATAATATAGTATTATACATAGATAAAATTCTGAAAGGTAAAATTAATTTATATAAAAGTTGGGCGAAAGATATCACATTCTAACTAATAAATCGAAAATAAAGTGACAACACCATGGCTAAAAAAGAAAATCCAAACAGTCAAACAAAAACGAAACCGAAAGGGTAAGTAAATCTTGCTTCACATGAGACACCCGTTGTGTTAGTACAAAACCGGTTATAAGTCTAATTCGGTAGGTCAAAAACACAAAATCAAATCCAATCAAAATTTGTACAGATTTTACGCAACGATTAACCAACTCGTGATGACGTCCGTAAAGTTAACGAAGTGATGATTTCAACTTCACCATTTGGAACTCTTGGTTAATAGCTTCCTTGTGAGCAGTTACTCTGTATCATGGAAATCTAGGAAAGACATGCCAAAGAAACCTTCTATTTTTTTCGATTTTTTACAAATTTTAATCGGGAATAGTCCTCTCAAGGACGGCAGTAAAAGTCGTGAATGTGTGACCCCAGCTTAACTCTGATGCACGCTGTTTCCCGATGATTTTGTTTTTAAAGTATAAATCCAAACTATAAAAACGCAGGCAGGATAATATGTGAAAATACGGGGGACTTTTATGACACTATTAATGCAATTTCGTAAGAAACAAATTCGTTTTAATGGTTGCCGAAAAACGCTGCTTGCAAAATTGAAAAATAAAATTCTTTTTGAAAATAATACGGGATATAATTTATCGAAAAAACATAGTACAAGCAGTCGTTGAAAATCAGGCAGACAGTGATTTTTGGAATGCATGGAATTAACAAACAAGAATAATAAAATTGTCCTTGAACACAAGATGGTTATTTTGGCGCACGACTTTCCTTATATGTTTCAAGTGTAAAATTGAAAATTGAAATGGGAAAAGTGTCATAGAGACAACAATCCGACCATAGAACAGACAACATCAGAAGGTCACCAATAGGTTTTCAATGCAGCGAGAAACTCCCGCATCCGGAGGCGTCCTTCAGCTTGCCCCTAAGTTATATATACTAGTTCAGTGATAATGGACGTAATACTAAACTCCAAATTAAAAATCATACAAGACTAATAACCAGTTTTGGAATATTTTTGGACTGTACAGAAAATATGGTTCCGGAAGCTTGTAAAGAAAAAGAATGCCAATACTGTAATTGTATAAGCGCAGTTTACACAGGACATCAACACCAGAACGAGAAAAAAGTTAACAAAGGCTTGTCATTTCGGGATGTCAACAGTTTTAAATGTGCACCCGTTAGAAATAAAATAAATTCATACCCCGATGCATATTTTTCTTTCAAATCCGTATTTCAAAAATTATTTCTTGAAATTGACAATCACACGATTCATGAAATAAAATCCAGTCAGTGGCCAACAATAAATGAATAATCGGAATTTTTACATTTCAATAGCATTTTTGGTTCATGTCAATTTTCACTTGGGTGTACAGGGATGCATGGGTGTGTTTTGTTTTTGAGTAAGATATGACAACAAATGGACATTTTTAACGACCTTGGCAGGCTATACAGCCCTTGCTTTTTTTGTTAGACATAATGTACAGTTGATATTTCCTAACGAAATTCCACTACGAGCTACTTATTCAAAAATAAATGTTTTCGCCTAATGCTTTGTAAAATAGAACACAATCATAAACGCTTATTAAATGTTTTGGTCAATGACAAAATGCTGCTACATTTAGCATACTGTTTTACCCGTGTCAATTTTCCCGCTCGTCCCTCATTTAATCGGTATATAGGATGTAGCTTAGGGTTTATACAACTTATTTCTAAGTGCTATATTTTTTATGTTAACTTTAATATAAATGTATATACCAAAAGTGCGCATATTCTAAAGACTTTTTTTTAAATGACAGGTTGCTAAATTTGGTATTTTGAAAATATATGAAGGCACTCAGAGCAAATAGTCTGACTTCCTCATTCTACGGTGTACAATTTCAAGGAGGAACTTTTATAATGCACTGAGTGTTTTACTTATAGAGGATGAATGTATGTTCTCAGATTTTTTTTATTGTATAATTTTTCACGATTGACAGAATATTGAACTTACACCTAATACAGTTTGCAAGGTTTGTCTGCACACTACTCAAACGTTTACAACATACAAAGAAAATACTATATCAAAAACATGTATTATTTTGTCTTTCATTTTGACAACTGACGGGATGTCTTTATGAGTAACCTTTTTTTGATGACTGCATTAGAAATGTATCTTTTAGACACAATTTCAAAACTTGTATTATACCATCCTGAACATGCCTGAAATATTTGCCAACAGTCATTTTGCAACCTCAAATAAATCAATTCAAATTGTACTTGAAAATCACTGTTCACTCAATAACATTTTTGCAGCTGAATTTGCACCCTGTTAGTTGGAAATAAAACTAACTCTGTAGTCAGTAGAATTAATAGGAATCTTTCTGATTAACTAATTTTTTAGATAATTGTTTTTCTACTAAATTTCAATTATTTTAATATACATATTTGTCTCCTTTTTATCCCTTTTCTCCTTTCTCCTGTCGTTTCTCCCGCCCCTCCTTTCCCTTCTCCCGCCCTCTCTTTCCCATGCTCCCAATACTCTGTCAAGGCCCTCAAAAAGAAAAATTCAAAAAAAGCTGAACTCCGAGGAAAATTCAAAACGGAAAGTCCCTAATCAAATGGCAAATTTCAATTATTTTAATATACATATTTGTCTCCTTTTAATCCCTTTTCTCCTTTCTCCTGCCCCTTCTCCCGCCCCTCCTCTCCCTTCTCCCACCCTCTCTTTCCCATGCTCCCAATACTCTGTCAAGGCCCTCAAAAAGAAAAATTCAAAAAAAGCTGAACTCAGAGGAAAATTCAAAACGGAAAGTCCCTAATCAAATAGCAAAACCAAAAAAAAAAATAATGATAAACACTTCAAACGAATGGACTCCGTAAGATATAGGGACAACAAAATATTTAATCAGATGTCTGAAATATAGATTCCAACACTGCAACGAGTGTCATACGACGTTATTTCTGATCTCGAGACAGTTAAATTTTAATATCTAAAGCGCGACGATCTGTTTTTAATAATTATATTTTAACTGCTGAGAGTGGAAAAGTATCGTAACACGAGTTTTATTGGTGGAATATGTTTCTCTAATGAATTTTATGCTTCCTTTTCAAAGATTTGCAATAATGTGATTAAAAGTCAACCGTACTGATACCTATATGACGACATGAATGACAAACATTTCTTATATATGTATGTCATGAATTTGAGACCCAATTGTTAGACTATCATAGTCTGATTAAAGTAATATTGATAATCAGATACTTGTCAAGATAGTGGTATTTTTTTATTCTCCTGAAAAGGAAACTTATATTATCGCCTGTTTATATATACTGGTTTCAAGGAAAATATCAAGCACTTCCAATTTAGAATACTAAGTACGAATACGAATGTTGAAACATATTTCCAATCAAACTGTTTTTGACACATGTCTTTCATTGAGATCGTATGTTGACCCTAGGTTGCCTATATAGTTCTTTTCACTGACGCATACATCTTTTGCGACATGTCTTCAAACATCTTTCTGTTATATTAAATTTACAAGAAACTCACAATTGCACTAATTTACTTATACAAGTCATGAACAAAACAGCAAGTGTCACATGTGGAATAACATATGCTTCCCCTTCCGAGGACCTACTATTCCCCACTCCCAACCGTGGGGATTGTGATGGGTGTTCAGTTTTTAGTTGTTTTTATTTTTGCCTTGTCTACTGTTCTTTTCTTGGCATGACATTCTCAGTTTGTTTTTGACGTGTGTTTTAATATACCTTTGATATATTTCGACTCCTTCAAACACTAGTAAAATTTGACAGATGATCGTGATCTGCTTGACACAATTCACAGGGCTTTTCTATCAAAGTCACGAACAAAAGAGAAGTTTGCTTGTTGAGGGTCATATTGTAACAGTGATATTTGTTGCATTACTAACATTTTGGAATATAAATAAATACAAAGGCCAAATGCACAATATTGGTATATTTTCAAAATGGTTGCATGTACAGTTATCATTTCTTAACTACAAGTGCATTGGTAAAAGAAATAATTAAATCTATTTTTGATACAATCACATAATGATTACTAGGAACAAGAATCACAATATTAAAACAAGTTCAACTTGACAATTATTGACATTTAATATTTACAAAACCAGATATCCTTAGACACAGATGAGAGCTATGGATCAATTTGTGTGCTACATTATCATATATTTTATAAAACTTAAAATCACTACGAGAAAAAAAGGAGTCAATTTTTTTCCTTTTTCAGTTACAATCCCTTGTAAAATTTATCAAAAACTTAATTTTTTTCTGGTTAAATGTATCATAATAAAAACACATGTACCTCTTTACATTTCTACCAAATTGAGGTATTCATTTTAAAAAATTCCATGTATTGATATTATTTCCCGTCCGATACATATTTATGAATGAATTTTATCCATTTTTAATTCATTCTCTGTCTTATTTCATATACAATGTATCAACCATAGTACATTTAGTAAGTGAGTTTATATAGTTATAGTTCAAGAACTTAATAGATTTTGTTTTCTTTACAAGTCACCGTAACTATCAAAATTAGACAAGAACAAGGGGTGTATTTGTGTGATATGCTCTTCAACAATGAATTATCATATATTATATAAAAATTTCAAATCACTTCGAGCATAAAAGATTCAGATTTTTTTCTTGTTTTAAAGAAACTGAATGTTTGCCATTTTATGTTACAAACACTGATACAATTTGTCAAAAACTTGAATCTTTCTATTCTTGGTTTAATAACTCAGATTAATACACAGAAGAACGTGTTGTAGTTCGAATACATATGTAGGACTCAAATCTATGGTGAATTCCAAATCTAAGGCAGATTCATAATCTATGGCAAATTTGACGTCATGTCATTCCAAATCTATGGCAGTGTTTTTACAATCCTAATTTTGGCAATTTTTGTAATTTCCAAATCTTTGGCAAATTTTGTGCAAATGGATAACAATGCAGTACATATACGACCAAGGACTTGTCGTAAACCAGTAAAATTGTATGACAACGGGAGTATGTCCATACACATTTGTGAAATAAAAATTCCTTAATGGTCAACCAAACGATAATGACAACCAAAAAAATCGTAAATGATGAATTCATAATTAATAAATAATACAGACTTTAAGATTGCAATGATGTGAAAAAATATTTATTTCATCGTAAGTACATTTTATCCCTCATCTGGATAATAGGTCACATCTACTTTTAAATCATCAGCAAATTAATGTGAAGGAAATTATCTTAATTTGGAGTGGTGTTCTGGTCTATTGATTCCGTCATCGTCAGTGGAGGCGATGGTGTAATTTGGCGTTATTCAATAGTGACGTTATATGTAGTTCTTTTTCCCGGAAAATTATACATTTTCTAGATCTACCATAACTTGGAAAATACAAAAATCTGCCATTGATTTGATTTGTGTGACGTTTGTAACGTCACATTTGCCACAGATTAGGAATCTGCTATAGATTTTGAACCTGCCATAGAGTTGAGTCCTACAAATATGCAACAAATTACTTTTCCATCAAATTGAGATATTCATTTCAGTCGTATTTGATAAATCAATCATTATAAATTAGGTAAGTCTGATTTTATAGATGTAATTAAAGAATGTATAGAATTTGCTTTCTTTAAAAGTACTATCACTATACTACTTATATATGTTTATTTGGATCTTATTTCACTTTCACAATTGTTAATGTCGATCAAAATCCTCCACTCATAGAATACCCAGGATTATATACCCATAGACTATCATTAGGACGTAACTGTAGTGCTAAAACAACAGAACCGGTATCGGATATGGAAGAAGGACTACTGGTAAAACCAGTTATTGTGTACGATATCGCATTACCATTCAAGTAAATGTAATAGTGCGCATCATTTGAATCGGACCTGATTGAAGAAGAGATCATATACAATCCTTTTCTTTCACAAACAAACTTGCCGGTACTTTTAAACGCTGCGAGGTCATTAATGCCGACACTAAACCTGACGTTGTCAAACTTAAGTATGCTACCTGTCGTGGTTGTAGTCGATGTGAGATGAGCTGTCACTGCCACTGAAAAAGACATTTCATAAAACGTTTGCTAGTTTGTATGATATTTATAAATGCATGTAATGATTGTGATATTCTTTGTTTCTTTCTTAACAAATCTCTGTTAAAACTCATCGTAACTACGATTATGAGCATAGTTATTTTTTTAATTATTATTTACTAGGTAATAGTATCTTTCTGAGTCATATTTCTTGTTTTTAGTAGAGGTATTGGATGGACAATGAACTTGTTATGTTTGTTTACTGAAAACGATGAAATAATTTGTTTGCTTACTTCCATTCAATGATGTAATCTATATTATTTAGTGTGACCTTATCTTGAGACTTTTTATATGATGTGTCTATTAAGTGTTAAACATTGTTAAACATTATAATTTAGTTACATCACAAACTATTTGTAGGTGACTTGTGAATACAATCAAAATGGCATATGAAAATACAGATTTTTAAGTAAAAGCTCACGGTACGAGATGGGCCTTATTCAATGGTGCTAGTATGAAGAGCATTAATTTGTAGAGTCAACTTTCATCAATTTTTATTTGAAAAATGTTGATGTTTAGGTTTTATCATGATGTGTATATAACTGATTGTTTTTAAATTTATCAAAAGATACCTTTTTACTGTAATCTGCAGTTCGAAAAAAAATACAAAAATACGAAAAAAAATTAAAAATAAAGACATTGTAAAACATTGAATAGTGTACAGAAGAATGTTTTTAAAATTATTTAAGATTATTTGAGATTATACCTAGGATGAAGAGACGCAGAACCATGGAAAATTACCCTACCACCAGAAAGGTAAGGCTTTGTAATCTATCCGTATGTATATTTCTAAGGTGGTAAGTAGATAAGGAATGAAATGAAATTCTAAATTTGTTTTCAAATTCACATGTTATGAATGAAGTTTTCTACTTACCATCTGATAATTACCCACCCTACCTCCCCACGTAAATTTTCTATAGTAGAAATAATGTTACTAAAATATAGAAAAAACTGGGGTACAGGTAAAATAAAGCATGTAGGTGACGTCTGGACTGGTAAGGACAGTAATATGCCATTTCAGCGTTATAGCGCTATTTGGTGGAGGTAACCGTTTATTTGTGGAAATCGGAATACCCGGGAAAAACAACAACCTTGAGATTGCAGCCAAGCTTACCTGTCAAGTGCGGGATTTTTTTTAACAGAAGACAAATATTTGATTTTCATCATTGCACGTAATGAGAGAACATGTTGTTTAACATGTATAATTTAATAATATGTAATATATAATATGAAACACAACTCTCTACAAAAAAGTCTTACTACTTTGTCATAAGCTATCAATTAATATTTTTTCAAATATAATAATTTGCATGTTGGAAAATAAACAATAGCGTATAATGACGTTTTTAGTTTGTTTACATCCTTATATTTTGGTTGGTAAATATATAATAAGAATTGGTAACTAATTTTTATTTTCTTATTTTAGGAACAGTGTGTATGTGGGTTAAAACTACCAAACCCCATATGTTATTTCTTTCCCTTTCAAGAAAACCCTTTCGAGAATCTAATGGCGATTGTTCGAGATTTTACACTAGACCAGATTACAAAACACTTTGATCTTTCATCCTTCGGATAAAAACCGCTGTTATTAAACACCTGTAAATATTTCACAACTCACTCCTAAACGTATCTGAAGTATCCAATGTCTGAGATTCTATTAAAATGCATTTAGTACAATCAACTGTTAAGTTAAGATAATTTTCTGCATTTCATATTCCTGTATTTGTGAGGGTATATGTTTAAAATATTATTGTTTTAGAAGAACAAAACTAAACACTACCGTGTCGAAAAAATAAAGTAGTTAATGAAAGCAAGCTTTGAGTCTTTAAAAAACAATGTAAAAGATAGGATAAAGATACCGAGCGATGATCAAGCTCATTGGTCGAAAACCTCAGTCGAAAACAAACTGTACTAAAATGGCGAAAACACGAAAACAAACAAAACAACCATATACAAGGCATAGCATAAACAGAAAGGTACGCAGATCCTGCTTCACAATGGCTCTCGCTGTGTTGTCAATATACATACAGGTCCAGTGATATGTCTAGTTCGAGTCAAAGATGACGGATCTGTGATACAGCATTTGGAACTGCTATTTTTAAACGGTTCTCACTTCGTGATAGCGTCCGTAAAGCTTAATCTGTCGTTGAATATCTTATATCGATGGTTTTAATATCAAACATGCCTCCGATGTCTGCTATGTCTTTTTGTTTACATGTATTTCTCTTTTAATTCGCAATGCAAATAAATAATCTTAAAATGAAAAGATTTATTGAAAAAAGTAACAGGTCGGAGGCAGATTTACAATTATATTGGCAACTGTACACACATTAGCTATTAAACTGTCCTTTAATGTTATAAAATTCTTAAATGTAATCTAATAATGCAGCTTTTTGTTTTGACAATTTTGGCAATCATATCTTTCAGGTTAAAAGAAATCGAGTACGTCAGAATTGATGTCGAAGAAAATATGTACAGAACAAAATATTCACTCAGAGAAAGTATTTTTTTTTATAAAACTCATTCATATTTACCTAGTTCTGTGCTATCATTGATCTGTTTTTGTAGACCAGAAAACATCAGATTCTCGCGATGTTTGATTTCCTGCATTTTAATTACAAACTCACTTTGATTCTTATGGATATTGCTCAACTGTATACCTATACTATTTTGTGCAAACCTTGTTTCAGTCGTAAGATTATCCACACGTTGATCTACAGCAGTTTCTACTTGTTGGACTTTACCTTGGGTGCGAGCTTCAAGTTCATTAAGCGAATTTGTAGTCATATTGTATAACGCTAGAAAGTCCTGACTACGTGCACGTTCCTTCATACTCAAAGAATTTGTCTGTGCGAAAATTGTTTGTACCTCTTGTTGTAAAGTTTTGATTTCTTGGAGTGGTTGAATGCTACCTAACTGTTTTAAATTCGAAATTTCCTGGTCAACCAAAATAGATTTGTTTCTTAAAACTGCCGATTCTCTACCTATAATGGAACAGTTCTTACGAATATCATATAATCCTGTTTGCAGTTCATCAAGGTGTTTCGTGTTGTTTTTATATAGCTGAAATTCATTTTCAATCTGATTGTATTTGGTCTGCAACATAGCGTTTTCGTTTTTTAAGTTCTTGAAACTTTGCTCCAGAGCTTTATTTTTTTCTACTAATTTTAATATGTCCTGGTTAGTCGCATTGTTCTTTTCAATAACAGCTAATTTAGTATCCAGCAAATCAAGTTTCTGTTTTAGCTGATTGGTGAGCAGGAAAAATGAATTGTCCATGTCATGGCGAAGTGTTGCTGTGTCTTGCTGGAGATTTTTGCGAAGTAAGGTAGTGTCCTGTTGTAGATTTTCCATTGTCTGCTGCAGTCGTTTCTCCTCTTCAAAAAACTTTGACAGTGTCATATACTGATTGAGAGGCAAAGAATTTCCTCCATTACTTTGTTGGTTATCTAAAAGGAAACAATTAACGGTAGTGAACAATATGAAATAAAACACCAACATTTTGAAAACACCAAATATCTCAATGAAAATAGTTTTATTCTGTTATCTATATAATAAAATTTGTATGTTTGCTTTTTGATTAGAATCACATGTACATACTTTGGATATCGGTTATATGTTATGTGTGACGTAATGCAACTAAAATAAATGCTATCTCTCAATAAAATATGTCAAATATGTATTTCTCTTCACGATGAATAATTTGATAAACATAATGACTTTTCTGAAAGTTATTAATCTTGTCAGTTTTTCACTTTCACATCGTAATCGTAAGTTTTTATTGAGATTTTTTCGGTAAACAGTCCTTTTGGAATAGGTATAGCATTGCGTTGAAAAAATAAAAAAAAATGAAAATTCAAAACGAAAAATCCTTCATTAAAAGGCAAAAGTGAAAGTTCGAACACATAAACACAATAAAAAAAAACCTGTCATATTCCAGATTTGGTATAGACATTTCCATATGTAGAAAATGGATGTTAACATTATATTGACAAAAATAGGGGTGCAGCAGCCAACATTGTGTGATAATCTTAATCTCTGTGAAAACAAATATTTTAACAAAGTAAAAACAAAAAGGGAGACAAACACTCTATAGACAAATTTTAAAAGCAAAATTGAAAGACATAAAAAAAGTACCATAGCGCAAGCTCACAATATAAGGTAGTGGTATCTTCTCATGACTTGAAAAAAATAAAAAGGGATGAGACGTTATTTTGCATTACATTGGTTCATCAACTTTCTGCTCAGACATTGGTGACGTTTTATAAAGTCTGAGTAGCAGCTGCAAGCTCTTGAATACCGAATAATAAGTTATAAACGTCTATCCTCTAGATTCAACAAGTATGTTTCCGATGAGAAACTCCAACATACTGACCACAAATTGATCTGTGTAGCATGCATGTTTTACCTTAATATACCTTATTGAATCTGTTTTTGTCCCGGCTGGTCAAGCCGCTTATAATATCCTTACCGTTTGACGTAAATCTTATATTGAGGTTCTGCATAAAGAAATCACGAATTCACCAACATTCCAACTGACTTGATTTTCAGAAAACGACATCTGTAACAAACACAAACTTTTAGCTACTTCTTTACAAGCAGAACCAATTACAGTGCAAGTCCCAACTATGTACTGGCTTTCAAAGCTACACAAAAGACCTTACAAATATAGATTTATTTCATCTTCAAGCCATTGTTCCACTACTAAATTGTCTATTCTACTTACTAGTACACTTGGTTCAATAAGAAAACTGATAATGAATTGTTCAAATAAGGCCTTTGAAAATAGTGGAATTAATTACTTCTGGAGTGTCAAAAACTTGTTGGAGGTACTTGATAAATTGCATGCATATATTGGTGATTTTGAATCTGTTCAAATATGTCAAAGTTTTGATTTTTCCACCCTTATATACCACTTTGCTTCATATTCTTATTAAGAAAAAAATCACATAACTAATTAACTGGGCATTTAAAAAGTCAGAATGCGAGTACATATGTTCAAACTCTTTTAGGTCATTTTTCAGTTACTGTAGCAATACACAAAAGAACTATGTCAATTGGATAGCTATGATGCTATATATGCGCTTGAATTTTTACTTGATAACATTTTTGTTCGCTTTGGAGATTCCGTATGTAGTCAATTCCAATGGGGATCAACTGTGCACCACTTATTGCGGACCTGTTTTTGTATTGTTACGAGTTACAATTTACGACTAAAGTTAGCAAAGACATATTGAAACAACATTTGATACAAAATTTTAACATACTTTTAGATATTTGGATGATATATTGGCTCTCAATAATGACGACTTCAGTATGTATACTAAAGAAATTTATCCTGTTGAACTTACTTTAGATGAAGCTAATACTAACAATGACAACTGCCCTTTCCTCGATCTTGATATCTATATAATTAATTGGAAGCTTCATACACAAATTTATGATATAAGAGATGATTTTCATTTCCTATCGTTATTTATCCGTTTTTAGATGGTGACGTTCCCTTGTCACCATCTTATGGTGTTTATATATCTCACCTTGTACAATTCGCTCGTGTATGTAACAAAGTATTAGATTTTAGCGAGAGAAATTTATGTTATACTGAAAAATTATTACACCAGGGTTTTCGATATCACAAACTAGTCAAAACATTTACTAAATTTTATCATCGGTATAAGAAAATAATTCGTTAATATTACTCAACATCTTATACTTTTAGGTATTTCACATCCAATCTTTTATGGTTATAATCTTTACAAAGCACAAAAAAGTCAGTATTCACATCAAAAGCTTACGAATTTTAATTTCAATGTGCGTATTGTTAAGCGTTTACTTTTCTTCATTGGCTTGAGGTATATGGGGAGGGTAGAGATCTCATAACCATGTTTAACCCCCGCCGCAAGTTTGCGCCTGTCCCATGTCAGGAGCCTCTGGCCTTTGTTAGTCTTGTATGATTTTTGATTTTAGTTTCTTGTGTATAATTCGGAGTTTAGTATGACGTCCATTATCACTGTACTAGAAGACATATATTTTTTAAGGGCCAGCTGAAGGACGCCTACGGGTGCGGGAGTAGTTGACAACTAAAGGTAACCTTCATCAATGAGTAATATAAACCATACCGCATAACAATCTATAAAAGAAAAATCTAACGTGTTTATTTATATACAAAACAATAAACAAATCGTATATGATAAACAGCATTTTTAGAAAGATACATAAGCAATTAAACGAAACCAGCGTCTTAAACGTATATATAATGTAGCCTGGAATCCTGTTATCACAAAAAAAAACCTGATGACTGATTATTAAAAATAAATTAATTAATATTTTGACATCGACAAAAAAACAATAAAAAGAAAAATATAGGACCAAGTTGATTGTGGGCTTCCATTACAATATTTTATTCATTAGGTAGAAAAATACAGCCGAAACACATACGTATAGATTGAAGCAAACATATAATTGACAGATAACCAATATAATTGATACGAATATGAAATTCTAATCAAATGTAGTATATTTGGTTATAAAGATGGTTATAAAGATAAATATAGATTATGTGACAAAATATTTGTAGAACGTTCGTTCAATTAAATATTCAAGTGGGTTAAAATGTCGTGCATGTGTGAGCCAAAATTTGTTCCTGTGAAAAAAGTTCCAGTGGAACTAATTTCACAGGAAATATGTTCTGGGAGAACTTTTTTCACAGACAATTTCTATATAATTTGACCATCTCTATGAGATAAGTTCCACACTTTACTTGGTGAAATAAGTTCTGAGTTGGTAAAATTTGTTCCTTACCTAGTGAAATAAGTTCCATGTTTGTGAGATTTGTTCCTTACCTGGTGAAATAAGTTCTGGATTTGTGAAATTTGTTCCTCACCTGGTGAAATAAGTTCCTTGTCTGTGAAATATGTTCCACTGGTTAAACAAGTTATCTTATATATACTGAGCACTTGTCATCAGTGAGTTTAAAGTCATTATAAAAAACATGTATTATATTGATAATGTAATAAATAAAAAGTGTAAACATCCAATTGGATCATGTGGATTAAAGCAAAATTTTAATAACATGCTCAATTAATAATACTAAAAATGGCACTTATGAGCCAGGAAAAAGTAGAATAAGAAATAATAATAAAAGTCACTCCGAAAAAAAGTATTATAGTTAAAAAATGAACATTTGTACTTTTTTGAAAAGGACAAAGTGACTGATCAATTTTATTAAAAGACATAAAGAAACAAAAGACACAATCTTTTAAAAATGTGCAATGACCATAGCTAAGTACATGTATGATTAGAACACCCATGACAGATCATTAGGAAACAAGGAGGTTGAATACCACATAAACAATAAAACACAGATACATTATCATCGCATCATTTTCTTATCTTCATCCTACAGTCATTCCTTCAATTGCAAATGTACCCGATGCAAGCACAGAACTTATTTTCTGTGAAATAGGTTTCAAGCAGAACATTTTCATTGATTTCTATAAAATACCTTCGTTTAAAACTAATATCAAAAGAACTTATTTCACTTTTTTTTTTAATTTTAATATTGGAACAAAACTCATGGTGCTGTGATTTTTGTTCCGGAACTTATTTCACACTTGGTTAAAAAATTAGTTCCGGAACAAATTTTATAGTGCTGGAACATATTTTCTGTGACATAAGTTCCGGTGGAACATATTTCCTATGAAATTTGTTCCGGTTGAACAAATGTCACGCCGGAACAAATTTTTTGTTACACATGCACAATGAACCACGTATTTTATTAAAAATTAACATAAATGCATGAAGATGCGGAGGAATTCCGTGAATGTTGGGTTTTACTATACTAAAATTAAACGAAATAAACGAATAAACCATTAGGGAGCTTAGACTGAAATATCAAACCTGATTATTTGTATTGAACTTTCTGTATTTTTGGTGGCCAGAATAGAATAAGAGTAGCAGGAAGACCCAAACAGGGTTTACTATGAAACATTGCAGTTGATTATTACTGACTTCAAGATACATGAACCGAACCGATTTTCACACTGACATCAACAAATAATTTAATTTTGGATGTAACGCGTCTTCTGATTGGCTGATGTTGTTATGTTTATCAGCTCATAGACAAAATTCAGTCACGTAACTGTGACGTCATCAACGTTTTTTCATGATTTACTCCAGTTTAAACTAGAATTTATAATTAGACTATGAGAAATAACTGTAATATGTTGTCTGTAAATTCGAAATAACATTAAAAAAAATGTGGTGCACACTTTAGAATAACATGCTACGCGTGTTATTCAGGGTGCATCACACTGCACATATTTGATGTTATTTCTTCATAGACAGAAAAATATTACAGTCATTCCTTAAATAAACCTGGGTTTTAACGCAATGCTTCATAATAACAGGCAGACAAAAAAGAATACCGAATATCACAAAATCCAGAGAAGTTTTTATTTAGTTGTTTTGTATGTGCTGTGGTGATTTTGTGCCCTTGATGAATACCCCGTATTCTTTGGGTTTTTTTTTCTATTGTCTAACAAGTATCCCCTTGCCACACAACACTTGTTATCACCACCGTACCCATCGGGTAACAAAACACATAACTAAACATGTAGATATAAGATATATCTTTAAAGTTTACCCAATACCGTGTCTTTGCCTCCAATATCTTTAAGAATATTGTTATTCTCTAACATGTCCAGTATCCTTGCAAATGAATTCGTATTCATGCCTAAAGTAGAGTTATAGTATATAGATTTCGACTGCTCTTTAGTCGGGTTGTTTTATATTAGACACTTTCCCAATTTCCATTCTCAGTTCAATTATACTACTCCTCTTTTTAATAATACTACTACTTGTAATAAATTTTTTGGATAATTCATTTCAATGTTAAACACTGTAGACTTATTATGACGCCAACTCAGGGACGACACAGCTCTTTAGAAAGGAGGGATATAGTAAACCTACTATGTCAATTCAGACTTGTTTTCCAGTATGCAAGTCCAGATGTAAAATTGGGGGAATCGCATGATCATTTAATGGAACAATATTGAGTGCTTAAATCTAAAAACAATCTTTGATGTCAACATTAACAGTACGGCTATGCTTATTATAAACCGATGATTATAATGACAAAAATGTAACAAATAAAAAAAAATAATAAGATCATATTGACTTGAAAATCAAAGCAAATTGGCACCGGCATATTTGTTTTAAATAAACTTACACATTTTAACAAAGATCAATTATACTATGCCGAAAATTTCCATATTACATAGATTACCACACGAACAACTATTTCAAGTAGTCTCTACAAGCTAAATATTTCACATGATTGGTCTTGCTATACATGTTATATTCATTCAAAAACTTATCTTAAAATATCAGGTCATTTTAACTTGATTGATTTTAGACGTCTAAAAAACGAGAAACTAAGTTATATAGTTATATATCTTCTGAGATTATCTTCCCTCAGTGTTTGTATGTAACCTTGACATGCTTTTTATGTCATCTAAATCGAGTAACCTGATTTAAGCATCAGTAATTATATAATCTATTCTCGCACTAACGAACATGTTTTTTTTCGGTTGCTATTTACTATGTAGTATTTAACGCTTTAGTGCATAAAAATATCTGAAGTGAAATAAACCAACTGTTAAAACATTACTTTTACGTTTTGTCCTGCCCAGCATCTAATTAACTTAATTGTTGGCTCAACTGTATTTCAAGTATCTTTTTCATGATCTGCAAGGCTGATTTTTTTTCTTTAAAAACAGTTTGTTCAACTGTATCTACTTGATCTGATGGTCTACATAGATCCAAATGAACTTAAGTGGGTTAAACCTGGTTATAAAACCCCACACATACATAAATTGATTAGTGTGGTGATAGTTGGAATCCAGCAGCCATACAAATACATCACAGCCATAATCCACAACTGATTAGAAAAATCACTGACACTTTAATGTACATGTTACAACAATTTATACAAATTACAAAACAGTAATTGTAGTTGTTGATGTGGTTAATAAATGTTTCTTGTTTTTCGTTGTTTAATAAGATTATACCGTTGGTTTTCCCTGTTTTAATTGTTTTATGCCAGTCTTCTGATTGTCCGTTTTAGCTAGCTGTTTGATGTGAGCCAAGCTTAATACTAGAAAACCCGTATTTTGGCTTATAGTTTTTTTTATTTTTAAATCTTGGTGACTAGGTTGAGAGTTGTCTCATAGGCATTTATGTCACATCTTCTTATTTCTACAAAGACATTCATCCTGTTTTAAATTAACATTAGTCTATGTGGAGATGTTATACGTGTTAGTTCGTAGCGATTTTTTAAAGTGAAATTATATCGTATTTTTGTGCCTGTCCCAAGTCAGGAGCCTCTGGCCTTTGTTAGTCTTCTATTATTTTTAACTTTAGTTTCTTGTGTATAATTTGGAGTTTAGAACATCGTTCATTATCACTGAACTAGTATATATATTTGTCAAGTTGCCAACTGAAGGACGCCTCCGGGTGCGGGAATTTCTCGCTGCATTGAAGACCTATTGGTGACCTTCTGCTGTTGTTTGTTCTATGGGTTGTTGTTTCTTTGACACATGCCCCATTTCCATTCTCAATTTTAAGCATTACTTTTAAGTTCTGCATTTGAAAACAATTTGCAAATCTTATATGATTCTTGGAATATAAATATCGTAAATACAAATACAATTTACACGTAAGCCTTAATAAAGGTAACAGTAGTATACCGATGATCAAACTTTGTGGTCTGGATAATAAAATGATCCGAACTGGTACTGACTTGATCTAGAATATACAATTCTCGAATTCTCGAATTAAACCAAATAAGTAAGAAACTTCGTTGTGTATTATGGAGGCAAATGATATTAAAGTACATTAAAGGTGTACGTTGTTCAAAATTATACCATGATTTGTATAACTTGAATTTTTGTCATGATATTGTTTCCGACACAAATTATTCTGTTTTGTTTTTAATTGTTATTAACACAGACTGTAAACAAATATCATCTCAGGAAGTCTATGTGAATGTTTGTGAAATGTAAACGATCATCACGCATCTAATACATTCGCTAATCACAACTTGTTAATCTATTATTATCAGTTCAAGATGTTGCACGAGGTTCTTAGGTAATATTAACATCAACCAGTAGGGTGAATCATAATGTGTGTGAGCATAACCCAGTAGTCATTAAATTGTTTAGTTTAAAAATTAGTACTTTTATGCAAGGTTTTTGAAAATACAAAATGTATGTAAATTCATTAATCAATGAAAAAAAAAGAAATATTCGAAATGAAATAATCTTTTCACGAATAATTTATGGTGAATACATAAATGAGTAACAGCTTAAAATCGACATTTAAAAGACATTCACATATTTAAAAAAAAACTCTGTTGGAAGTTGTATTATTAGCAATCATACCACGTCTTCTTTTTTATAAACATACGTCCTGGGTTAATATGTGTTGTTCAATTAATTTAGTTTTATAATATAATCAAAGAAAGTTTGCATCCTTTTATGATTCTAGAAACTGCCGTTTAAATGACAGGCCCTGTTACAAAGGAGAATACCAGATGTTTAAAAAAAACAAAAAGGCTCATGATAAACTACTTTATCATACATTTAGAGCAAATGATATATAATTTTTACAGTATGTTTATAGCATTTAATTTACGTAAATTCTGTATTTTTTCTGAAATGGTGTTCTTCTTCAGGCTGATATGAACATTTGATGTAAAATACAAAATCGTCGATAGGTTTAGCAGTTGTGAATGCTATAAAGATATATGCACATGGTACAAGTTACATTATTGTTTATAGCTAATTAATTATCACGTTTCACCCTGGTTAATTAGGTTTCCTGAATCCATAACTTTTTTTATCAGGTATTTTCTATCAACTATAAATCGATTATGTATACATATATATAAGAAGATGTAATATGAGTGCCAAAGAAATAAATCTCAATCCAAGTCACAATTTGTAAATAACGAATTAGCATAATAAGGCTAACATTTACAATGCTTAACTAAAAAAACTGTATTACCAGATAATGCGACTAATTAAACCGGTTACTCAATTATTCTGCATGACAGACACCCAGGTAAAGATATCAAAAATCAGTTTTCAGGAACTCTATTATCGGTCACAGTAGTACTTAATTTGTTTTAATACATTACCGTCTTTAATCTAGTATGATTCCTGTGAGATCGCGCAGGTTGATCAGATGTGAACACGGAATGTTGATAACTATATACGGACCACCAAATACTGGCTGAAATTTCTACCTACACCGGTAAAATCATGTTGTATATACAAAATAGACACCAATTGTTAATCATAAATTATTTTAATCAGGTTTCGATAGAATTATTTGAAACCATCTCATTTGCAAGTTATTTCCGCATTATACGCACACAAATATATACAGGTAGAGGTTTCCCGTTAAATTGTAGAAAGTTTTAGCGTTACCCATGAAGTATTTCAAATACAAACTTTGGTGATGTAACATCTTACAAAATCTATCCAAAATATTTCAAATAATTTCGTTAAAACCGCAGTGCTAGGCGCCGTCATAAACCTTTTTTTTTTTGCTCTGTGTTGAAGGCCTAACTGTGAATTTGAGATGAAAAACAGCAATAAAAGTGACGTTCCTTTGTCTTTTGTTTGTGTTTTTGTTTTTGCTGTGTACTGATTTTGTGTCATGGATTGAGATCCCTTTTCCTTTGTTATATGCTATATTGATAAAAAAAAAATATTATAGCTTGTTTCTATACCACCACAACAACAATTTGACGAATCAACTAAATTTCTCGGTCTAAGTTGTCTTTTTTTTTCTATGAAATATAAAAACAAAATTTCTAAATTCCAGAGAAAATTCAAAAACGGAAAGGTCTATAGCAATTGTCAAAATGAAAAAGCTCAAACACATCAAACGAATCGAAAACAACTGTCATATTGACCTGGTGTAGACTTTTTCTTACTGTAGCAAACGGTGGATAAGACCTGGTTTTAAAAGCTATCAATGTCGCTGGGTCGGCAGAAAAAACTACCTAATTTTGAAAACTGAACATCCTATAATTGATCATGTTAATTTTGACATCTTTCCGTATCTGCTTACCCTTCCGGAGCACCTGAGATCACCCCTAGTTTTTGATGGGGTTTGTATTGTTTATTCTTTAGTTGTCTATGTTGTGTCACGTGTCTTATTGTTTGTCTGTTTGTCTTTTTAATTTTTAGCCATGGTGTTTTTAGTTTACTTTCGATTTATGAGTTTGACTATCCCTCTGGTATCTTTTGTCCCTCTTTTTTGGATACCTAAGTAATAACACTGACGATGAAAAAATATTGACCACATGTTAATTGAAGTTCAATATCATCAAACCGTGATTAGCGTGTGCACGACAAGCGTTTCTGAATAAGACCTCCCTCGTTGTACGCCCGTTACCAAAAAATATAGTTTAAACATAACATACAAACCATCCGACGTAAACTTTTACTGAGGGAGTTGCAGTATAGTTTAGTATTGTTACTATGTATATGCACTAGAAATTTTCAATAGCTTCATTTGAATTATTCTATAACCAAAGGAATAGAACCTACACTCAAATTAAGATGGCACTGTTGAGATTAAAAGATTGAACACCACAGCTATCTTATATATTATCCTTTAACCAGCTTAGAGAAACAACCGTGAATAAAATTTCCCAAAGAAAACTAAAGACTAACCAATAAGACCTCGGTTTAAATCAAAGTTACCCTTTTGCCAGTAAAAATTAGGTAATATATTAAAAAAAAATGTAAACCATAAAAAAAAGTAGGAAGAAATGAGTAGTGGCTATGAAACAGAAACGTATGGCTGCCTTTTTTGGAGATACGGATATTCTATACAAATGTTAAACAATCAGCACAATTAAGATGGCGTCTGTAAGTCAGGCGAATATAGACAATAATAGTCCATTGACTTGACATATCAACGATATAAGGGTGAGGATTAGAAACGGAGAGATGCGAGTTTCTACCGAGCTTTTTTCTGCCGAAAGATATGTCAAGTCAATGCAATATTATTGTCTTTATATTGCAATCTAAAAGTGTTGTTTCATGTGTTAAAGTTATTTATTTGATTTTTTAAGTAATGGGAAATACCCCCTTTTGAAAAGGCCTCATATCAGACGGCGAAATATACAACGCAATAAAATGTACATTACCTGTTGAGCACGAATTCGTTTGAGTATGGACTAAAATATCAACAATAAGTATAAAACATAATGATTTATAGGTTTCAAACATAAAATATTTACATATGTTTTATTTACAAAAAATTTAAAAGAAGTAAGTTAGAGTCGTTCCACGCTTCGTTGTATAAATTGGAAACAAGAACAGGTTTAAGAGGTCGTATGAATAATAAGATATAGTTTCGGCAACTTCTATTTAGATATTCATGAGGAAAAGTAATATCGGGTCAGTGACTGTATATTACATATAAATATAGAGTCAACGCATTGTGGCTGCTCAAATAGAACGAGTGCAGTATGAATGACTACAACTCAACCTTTTAGAACCCACAAACTTTTAAAAATTAAACGTGATCATCGAAGAGTCGTACACCAGCTGTTTGAAAGGATGATAGACTATTCAGTCGTTTATCATTTAGACTGTTAGGTAAGCACTACTTAAGAACAGAATTAAATATAACGTCAAAATAAATGCTTGAAATTAAAAAAAAAACCAAAAAACGTTAAAATATATACATTTTAGTTTGAGGAAACATGTACAACTACTAACTTTTAAGATGTTAATTCAATCATATTGCTTATAGTACGGTGACCAGACCCAATATTTTGTAGATTTAATCGTCAAACATACTATATGGCTATATTTTATATCATTGGATTCGGAAAAATGAGTACTATTGAAATATTGATGTCGTCAAAAAGAAATGTAGTAACAGTTTTGTATAAAATGAGGTCAAAGATCAAATTCTGTTTTTATTTTTTTCTTCCATACTTTCAAAATTTGAAGAAATATACAACAATTTAGGTTAAATTTTAGATACAGAAATTTTCTTATATCATTTTTCAATGAATTATCTCAAAAAAAAATAACAATTCGATTTATTCTGGAAATTGGCGTTTTTCAAATATTTGTTCTATTGCACAAGATCAACACATATTTTGTTAAAATTACAGTAGTAGCCTTGACGGCTGACATCCAACCACATCAATAAATGATGAATATTATTTTTACCTGCATCCTACTGTCATGAAGGCATATTTTGCATAGGATCATTCATGAAATTTATTAAAACTAAAAAGCACTCAATAATTCGAAAATTGTTACAATTTAACATTCCAATCAAAGAGATCCCCACAACAGAATTATATCTTCTGGTTAATTGTCAAGGAACATGATTTGAAATTTCTAGATAATTCTGACCCTTTACAGGACCAAAGCCCCGGACATGTAAGGTTTTGTAGTGAACAAATACATGACTCTTTCACATGCAGATTTTCCTTCAATGAAGACACAAGATCCTGCAAGAATTCTGCTGAAATATGCCTTTTAAAATACACGGGGTGTAATGCATCATTTTACTCTCGCCAACCGTATTCTAAAGGTGCCCGGATAGGGGTTTAGCAATGTGTAATGCGGTCCAAATTTTTAGTTTGAAACGAAGTACGTAAAACGTACTGTTTCAGTGCCGTCTCGCTGGAAGATAACCTGACTAAACTTACATCTTTACTTGTGGCAAACTTGAATACTTATTATGATGAAGTGGTTTCAAAGAGATAGTTCTGATCATAAACCTTTGAAATTATCTTTCATGCCAAAACAAGGTCTTCATCATTGTCAACATTACCGAAACTCTAAAAACAACTGAAATAGTCGTGCGTGTCCTTCGAAGTCTTGTAGACAGTTTGTATACCTACTCAAAACAGAGACGAAGTTGCGTCGCATCCGGTAAGTACATGTGCAGCAGGCAATAGTTTACAAATTGTTGGGGAAAGACAAACACATACTTATTGAATGGGTGAAAATCTCCACCCATCATTGCACTGCTAATATTTCACATCTGCAACCACAACTCGCTTGTATGTGTCCTATTTTTATAGTAGCGAACACACAAAACAATTACAATTGAATAAGAGGTCCGTATGATTGTCCTTCCACTCTTTCACATTTCCCTAAACTCCGTGTCAAAGTTTAAGGCATTGGGAATAGACCTTCTCTTGAGTGCTGAACAAGTTACGACAGCCATGAACAGTGTTGGTATAAATAAATAAGTTTCAAACGTTCTGATTATGTAAAGCTCACATCAGGTGGAATCTTATGGGATTTGTCAAAGTTTTCCAGTCAGGAATACTTCTCCGCTCTATAATCTGATACACTTTTTTTTATGGAAGCTGTAGTCTCTGTGCGGCGTTCTCTTTCGGCAGACTTTATAGAGTTGTTCGTGTCGTAGCGGTCAAAAACATGTGCTACTATGTGCGCCATAGAAATTCATTGGGATTTTTTATTTAAGTAAGCTGCAAGGTGGCCGCATGTTTTACCTTTCTTAGCATAAATAAATTGAACCAATGCCATACCATCTTTTATGTAAGTTGTGAGTGATGGTATAAAGGAAGGTAGGGAAAGTGCACAAGAGACTTAAGATTCGAATTGCTTCACAAAATCCGACTTGCATGATTTTCTCATGGTGCCGTCATTTTGAAAAGGGGATAATGGAATGGGTGCGACAACATATGTTCTATGATAACATCATCTCTACATTTTGCCGAAATCAGTGCACGTCTAATCACAACTTATGGATTTATGCGACCTGAAAGTATTTCCCCCGATTTATTTTTCAGGTTTGTGTTTGACTTTGATATTGAACTATAAAAACTCCGTGTGATCTTAAGAAAGAACACTTATGATGTTTAGACATTTTCAAGCCTTCCTCGACAACTGTGAGCAAAGAACCTCGAATATGTCTTGAAGCATCCATTTAAGAAGAGA
This sequence comes from Mytilus galloprovincialis, assembly GCA_037788925.1. Classification (NCBI taxonomy): domain Eukaryota; kingdom Metazoa; phylum Mollusca; class Bivalvia; order Mytilida; family Mytilidae; genus Mytilus; species Mytilus galloprovincialis. The sequence continues at coordinate 21,616,140 of CM075332.1, forward strand.
TATTGATAAGACATTGAGGGTGGGATTCCACACCATAGGGATCAGTCATGGATCATTTAGATGGAACTTCACAATGGCAATAACATGTTCGTCATCTCTTTTCATTGCTGTTGGCTTTAGTTTCTAACTGTGAATTTGCATAATTTGCAGCAACATGAGCAATTCCATCCCTTTTCAGTATTACACGACTAATAGATTCTATGAAATGTCTAGTAAGGGTGCATCTAACAAGCCCAGACTTTTGATTTGTTATGCCTACAGTGATACCTAATCCCCTTGAGGCTTTTATAACGGTCTTTTCTGTTGCTATGTCATATAGTACTGTTAAAATGTCCAGGAATCTGTCTAAAAAGCAAAGTAGCCATCTATAAAAGGTGATCGAATGTTCACAGAAAATTGAAGCATATCGAGTATGTAAAATGGCATCCACCTTCGTACAGTACGGTTGGTTACAAAAATATAATTTTACATTTGAGATGACGATCTCAAGGAAGAGACCAATTTCCCTCTCGTTCTGCTCTAACATTTGATAGCTAAATGTCTACTTCTTCAGTGAACATATCCCAGTATGTAAATGTAAGTTATACATCACATCCCAATAGCGTATATGTATCTATAAGAGGCTGTATATGAACTTCGAATAGCTCCGTCATATGAGCGTTATGAATTTTGTCTGGCTTGAATTGCGTAAATAGTGCTTCTGAGACAAATGAATTTGATATTATTGATTAATAAAGGAACAAATGTATGAAATAACATATATATGTTAATTATTTTACATTTTGCGTAAAAAAATTATGAAATTGAATTGGAACGTACTCTATTAAATGCAAAGTATTCGTAGTGTTAAACTTTTACAAAAACTCTTCAATAACGAATTAATTTTGCTAAACATTCTTTAAAATCGTTAAAATAACATGAATAAGGTGTAACAACAATGTATATAATAACAGAAATCATATCACAGATGTTATTTTACAATGTTGACCTCAAAACTTTTCTTAGTCGATTTTTCGTTTAAGTTAACTAACGTACTTCAAAGTCCATTTTACGAAAATTGCACCGTACGATTTTTTGACGACAAGTCAAAATGTTAAGTTTAACCTTTGAACTACCAATACTGTGATTTATAACCGTATAGTCCTAATGACAATTAAACTCCTTAAATAAGCGACTTTTCCTTACTCGGTCACCGTACTATTATTTGAAAATCATTTGAACAAGAACTATCGATTCATATCTCATACCAGAAAAATATTTATGACTGATCTTATTTGAAAACATGTATCATTTAATTTATAGTGTTCTTGTTTAAACATGTTCAAGTTAAAATTTTACAATTTTCTGTAACGTTTGTTTGTTTAAAACAAACATGATACTATTTCCTGTAAATGGTTTTATTACGGTGAAAAGTTTAGTAAATTATCGTACGATCTCTCTGGTTAATTAATATGCTACAATGTGCTGCCTTTTTAGGCGCATTTAAAATTAGTTTTACAAAGGGATACAAAAAACAAGAGGAAGGACAAAATACCGAAGGTTTGTTATAACAACTTATGATCTTCATTATACTATATGTGACATATAATCGGATGAAAATACATTTTGATTGTTGAATTAAATAAATCGCTGTGAATAAATGTAGCTGTGATTAAATTGCAGTCTTAACTCAATCTAATAATTTATTATTGACTTCGCTGTTGAAAAGCATTTTAAACTATCTGGGCTTTCTTTGGCAGTTACAGTTTAAAACACTGTTCAAAGTTCAAAGTTCAAAGTTCAAAGTTCTTATACCATCAAGCTATATCTTCATTCACAAAAAACTCGAATCGAATAAACATTTATATCTTTTCATGTTTTATCAAATATTTTCCTGTGATTTGAAATTTTACTTTTTTGCAAATTCACAGCATTAATTTTCATAAACCGCCAACATAGATTATTTAAGTTTTAGTCTTTGCAAGAATCAGACACGACAGAAAAAACGCCGACCTAACTGTCCTATCTTGCAATTACCCTCATCCGGTTTACAATTGGTAGATGTTTGTTTTTACGTGTCTTTCAATTCGGGAAATCTTAAGATAAAATTGTGTTAAGAATTAAGGCAAATTACCTAATTAACTTTCCTTAATTATTAGTTTCAAACAATTCATATCTTGAAATACTACAACAGGAAAAGGAAACGAATAATAAATTAATGCACCACTAAACATTTTTTTTTACATACTAGTAGTTAAATGTAAACTTAAGCGTTTTTTTGTGTTTATCATGTTTTAACCACTCCCTGATTCGTAATCAGATAAGCACCTTGGTGGATTATACCTGGATTAACATGGTGGTTATCGTTTTATGTTACAGGTTATCACAACGATGTTGTAAGAAAAGTCAAGAACTAAACAAAAATAGAATAAACCTTTAAGTTAGTGAATCATTATTTCAAATCCTGTTAAATAACCCATGCGTTTTTTGTTTACATTTTTAGAAAGAAATTTGCATTAACACTCACGCCATGACGAATATTAACAGGGCGTCAAACATTAAGGACAATACAATCAGTGACAATATCTACGGCATGAAGAAATTATCATACTGGGATATGTTTAAAGCGGCGCATTGCATGACCAGAAGGGACCATATTCCTTGTTTACATCAAACTATTGACGGAACAGTTGTTTTACGAAATAATTTAATCAGACCAGTTATTAATCAATTTCATGGAACATTTAAGGCTTGTATTGAACGACGACAACGCGATGAACAACAATTGTTAAACATACGTTTTCCTGACAAAATGTGTAATCAATATCTGGAATATTTGGAACACTCTGATCCAGGTATGTTGAGGTCTTGATATTATTAAAGAAACAAAAATGATTATACGGTGCATATTCTTAACAGATAAACCAAATTAAGATAAAACGAGTCTCCTTTCTAATACATAGAAAGAGAAAACTGATACGGGATATCCATCCATGACACTCAATCGGTATGTGAACAGCAGCAACACAAAAAGCTAAGAAATAACGCTTTTATTACTGTTCATTTTAGTGTCATCAAAGAGCAAACACAGCTTTTTCTGGCCAAGATTTAGGGTTTGTTTGGTTTACCTTAGCCGTATTTGGCACAACTTTTTGGAATTTTGGGTCCTCAATGCTTTTTAACTTTGTACTTGTTTGGCTTTATAACTATTTTTATCTGAGCGTCAATGATGAGACTTATGTAGACGAAACGCTCGTCTGGCGTATTAAATTATAATCATGGTACCTTTGATAACTATTAAGACAACTGCAATAAAACGCATTATATAGCCATATTTATTTTGGCAGAACAGGCAGTTATAGAGGCCCGGATGTTCAATACATTGTGGAATGCACTTACTTATATCCCAAAATCATTCCTTTGATTTGATATTACATGTAATACATTGATTAACTAATACAATGATTAAAATAAGTTGAACAGCACATGTGATCAATTTTTTTACTCATCATGCGATTAACTGTAAATGACTCGTTAAACATTGTTAAAGTTAATTATATGATTTGTTTAACTACATGTTGAACAACAAAATTCTACATATCATATAACAATGTCAGCTTTTGTTTAACGATAACTGTATGAATAATTGAGAACTTAACACCAACCGGGGTAAAATTATTTTTTCTATGAGAACATAATTTTAGTTCCGAGCCTATTTTGTACGGCATTGATTCCAATATAAATGGGAAAATGTTTGAGGAAAACCCTCGTATTCTAAATTTAATTTCTAGGATTAACCTTAGTGCACATGGTTTTAGCATTGATTATTGGGGGCTGTTTTTGAAATTAAGAAATACAAATTTATAAATGACAATGTGCTGATCCAGATAAACTGAATACAAACTTCAAGTGTTTGCTGTTAATGAAGACGTAGATGTAGATAAGGAAGCAATTATATTTATAAACTGCATGATCAATTGTTACAATTAAATAATCCTTAATTCGAGATATTTGTTTCCTTCTCAATATATTTATATTGGTTGGTTTTATTTCTTACAGATACTTACAAAAGAATAACATTGGAAGATAAAGAACTTTGCTCATTTCTTCAAAACTTAGCAGGAAGTGAGAAAACAATCAGATTGAGACAAAAACTATTTCTTTTGATTGACTTAATTGTTCAAAAATGCAAATTAAACTACACCAGGATATCAAGTGGTAGTATTGCAGAAGGACTTGACCTTCCGGGTAGTGACGTGGACATTATGATTGTTTACAACTTTATAAACATTATTGATTATCAAGAAAGGTTGAACCATCCGGTACAATTCTCTACATTCCTGATGGAAGACAGTACAAAATATAGCGGATTTACAAAACTAAAACTATTAGCAAAAGGAGGAAAATGTTCTCTGTTAAAAAGTGTTGTCAAATCAGAAAATGGGGAATATTTATCCAATACAAAGTTTTTAAGGGATTGTATCAGAATGACGCGTCCATGTCAATTACAAGTTCACGGGCCCTGTCTATCTGATGATGAACAAAATTTAGATTGCGCATTTTGCTTTCGATCACATTTCTGGCCACGTCAAGCTAAAAATTGGATGTTTCGTCATAGACCTTATCAATGGCCATCTGGACATGTTATCGAAAGAATAATAAAATTTGGCTGTATATTGGTACCGATTGGTCCAAAAATTGAAGAGAACAATGATTTATTATGGCGAATATCATTTTCAATGGCAGAAAAAGAACTCTGTCACGCATTTAATTACACACAATTACTTTGTTATTCTCTTCTCAAATTGACTTTAAAAAATATTATAAATAGAGACGACAAGACAAAAGATCTGCTATGCTCATATTTCATGAAAACTGTTTTATTTTGGGTATCAGAAGAAGTGTCCATTAATCAGTTTCAGTTTTCTGAATTATTTCATTGCTTTTTACTATGCATTGACAAACTAATGACATGTGTTGACAAGTGTTACTGTCCTAACTACTTTATACCATCACATAATATGTTTAAGGGGAAAATCGATATGTCAAATAGGCATATACTTCTCAAAGTTCTAGATAGAATTAAAAGTAGAAGTGCACAGTCATTACTGCATCACCTTTTTCGTGGAATGGATAGCAAAGCGCTTTCTTCGCTTACAAAAATAAAATCAGCAACTAAATTGGAAACATTGTTTTTTAGAACGTTAAACATTGATATTTGTAATAATATTAACACAGCTTTTGGAATTCTACGTTTCTTAAAAACATTGTCAAAGAAAGAATCGTCAATATTTATGAAGGATGTTTGTAAATTTTATCATGCCTTTGTAAGTCAGCATATCATACAGATAGTACCATTATCCTTGGTATCTAATAAGTACTTTCATAATATTTTCCGTAAACTATTCAGAAATAGTACATACTCTGATTCAATAACTGGTTGGGTGTTGTATGCAACTTATTATTACAAATTAGAACAGTACAATGTAGCACTAAAAATTATACATTACGTTCTTACAAGTTGTTTCTCCGAAAATATGATCCCACTAAATAAAGTCATATACAGTTCGGCTGCATTGGAATATTACCAGCGCAGAACAGACTTTAAAATGTTGACATTGATAGATAAAATGAGAATGATAACTTTAAGGGATATCATATTTATAAGTTATTCAACAATGATACCTAAAGAACTTCATTATGATGCAACCATTGGAGAACTCCAAGTACCATCAGTAGTTATGGCATTTTATCTCCGCTATCTTTGTTGTCATCATACCAAGGATTTCTTTAACAGGGAACAAGCACTACGCGATTTACGTACGGCAGTAGATATTAAACATTACATTGATTCAAATAATTTATCGGTATGCTTAATGATACTTGGAGAATGTTTCGAGACATCTGGGGATTTACAGTCCGCTTATCATTATTATGACAGTGCATTACACTGTTCCGGATTACTGAGTGAGAGCGCAATAGTAAAAAAAATAAACATTCAACAAAAGATGAACCGAAAGTTGAGGCAACGAGAAATGTAAACAACATGCAATATATGCACAGCACATGTAATCCTATTTTCTATAGAAAGGTGAAAATGGAGAGAGAGAGAGAGAGAGAGAGAGAGAGAGAGAGAGAGAGAGAGAGTTAATAGTTAATTTATTTCTTGGTAAAACGATAGTTTTTTGTTGTTATATTCTTTAAACCCTATAATACCTTATTCATGTAGTGCTAACAGGGTGATGTAAAATCCTGACAGAAAAAAATAAATAAAAAAATCAAGTCTTAATATAGTTCGTCGTCATAGCTAGTTATCCAGATCATTGGCAAACTCTTTAAGTTACGAACTTTTCATGTTCAATTTTTTTGAGTCCACCAATTGTTATCTAAATCACTTTGTTAGGGTGTTTGATACTGTATTCATAAAGATATGATAGTGTAGGTACGACCTTTTTCGTTTTCATCGGAACAACTAGTGTTTTGTCATCTTTTGTTATTTTCTCCGTTTTATTTCAAATGTATACATACTTAATGTTTTCTCAAGTTGAAAAGTAATCTTTCATTGAAATTAACATACTTTAAAAAAAAATCATTGCTGTTGATTTCTTTATGTTATTATTGTGAATATAAATTCGAGTATAACAATATGTTAAGATAAATCTAAAAATTAATTTGAATTATTATCTCAACTTTTATTGACTACAATAAATAGGTTATTTGCGTTAACTAAAGTGAGACATTAAAAAAATCGTCAATAGGTATCAAAGAAGAAAAAAAGTGTTCATACAATACGTATTAAACAGCAATCGCTATCTAATTCCCTAGTTAACAGACAACATTAATACCAAAACACAACCAAAGGTTATCAATGTATAAACCCTACACCTTCCTGTCTAGACGACTATCAGGGGGTGGAGCAAAGAACTATGGTCTTTTTATACCTCTACCGGCTGTATAACCGTTGCCAGTTCAAAGTGTGACGGACGTTTGACAGTAAGGGATGTATAAATTCGCTATCTCATATGGTGCGAGATATAATATGCATATTGAATAGAGAAAACCATAATTTTTGTCCTTTACAAAATTATCACATGAACTTTATGAGTGGTCCATAGCTGGTGTGTTGAAATGCAACATGTATGTCTACATAGTATTGTTTTGCAATGGACGTCCAAATTTCCTGTCGTCCCACCTAGATGAATTTACCTAAACCCTTTGTTATCAGTCGACCACCAAAGGGTGTATGAACGGATATACAAACCAAATCAATAAATATCAACAAATCACTTAACGTTATTAAAGTTATATATTAAAACAACTATAAAATAAAAAATACAGTATGAAGAAAGTCATAAAAACGATCTGGTGTAAAGCTCACAATTCGTAAAATTAATACCGTAGAAGTCGTGGTGCAATGCAGGTTATGACATATGGAAATAAGTGAAATGTATTAAGCTAACGGCTTGATTTCAGTAAGTCTATAACATGTATAAGTGCTGTCATCATCTGTACAACCAAAGAAACAATTAATTTTGATAGTTCACACTTCTCCACAACATAACTTTGACCGTTTAGTTTGTTTTTTACTACCCAATCTCCGGCGCAGAGCTTTCATTTGTTCCGTACTTACTTCGTTTCACTACAGTACATCATTGTATTGTAGTGTTATGAGTATACAGAACGGAAACGAGCGCTGTAAGGATGCTGGTTGCAACAAACAGCAAAATGCAAGAGTCCACAAAAACATGTGCAGCGAATGATTATCTTTCTTGATGAATGCCAAAAACACTTCTTTATTTATAAGTTATTATATTTTTTTCTATTAAATTCAATCAGGGCTGAGCAAGAACATAATACATGTAAAGGAAAAACACCCTCCAAACGTAAAAAAATTGTTGTTAATCACGAAATGAAGCATATTTTTGTTATAATCAGAAGGAATATTTGAAAAATAGTACGATTCGCCCCTGCCTAAGACAAGATACTTGTATCTACAATGACAATTCATTTTCTATAAACAAAGCAAGACCACGTCTTTCAATTTGTCTTTTAGTTTGGAATGGGGAATACGTGTGTAAAGTGTTGAAAAGTCAAATGTTTTAATACATTGCAGGATGAAAGAGTCTTAGATATTGTGTTCTCTAAAAGATCTTTGGAATTTCCTGTTATATCTGTATTTAAACACAGACAGATGAGGCGTGGTAAAACTATTTCGAGTTCTCAATTCTACCCTTGTTACATGTTATACTGCCTTCATATTTGTATAAATTATTAGTTAGGGTTACAGCTTTTACATTAATGCTAGCAAGACAAATCTTTGTTTGGCTTGCTTGCTTTGTTTGTATCAGTGTTTGCTCAAGCATGGTAATTAAGATAGGCGGGGCTTCAGCTTGTATACATCATACTTTTTAGATTGTATTGGACGTTATGTCTGAGGTTAAGGACACTTAATTTTAAAACATCACATGACAAATATTCTCACATGTTTTTTCACCTGCAAAAATACAATAATTTGTCAATGAAAGAAAAATATAAACTTTTTTCTTGTATGAGGCTGAGAAACTGGCCTTCAACATTAATTGACCTAATATTGTTTTTATAACATATCAATATATTAGTTCAGTCAGTTATTTCCATGTCTGTCCTTCGATTATGCAACTCAAGAAAATATTCTAAAAAATGGGAAACAATTGTATCGAAAAGAGAAAATCGAGTGCACCTTTTTTGTGTTAGGCTGTGTTTGAGATGAATATTTTGTCTTGAAAATGTACAAAACAAGAGTATTTGATACATCATCTCGCTTCAGACTCTATCATTTTATATAGCTAAGCTACAGGTTGACTTTATAACATAAAAAAAATCACAGTACTGAAAGATGAAATATAGGGGTCAAATGAAATACCTATCCAATGGATCACAAAATCAGAGTAGGTGTGTTCGAATAGCTATTTTACTAAAAGTGCTTGATGACAGTCTTTAAGTTGGATCTCTTTAAAAAAAAAATTGTCTTCCGTTTCCACGATTGTGAAAATGAACTGGCTTAATAGGAAGATAATTTCGACGAAGTAGAATACTGTCTGTATTGTATATTTACAGGTAAGGAAACATGTGAGAATATGGGTCGTGATGTTTTAAAATTTAGTGTCCTTAACCTCCAACATAACGTCCAATAAAATTTAAGTATGATGTATACAAGCTGAAGCCCCGCCTATCTTAATTACCATGCTTGAGCAAACACTGATACAAACAAAGCAAGCAAGCCAAACAAAGATTTGTCTTGCTAGCATTAATGTAAAAGCTGTAATTGTTCTCGTAATGTTTTACATTAAGTTGAAATAATTAAATTTTGGCAAAGTTCTATCTAGCCCTATCACAATCTGAAAAAGTGAGTTATTAAAACTATCAACGGATAGATGATACAGTTTGCTTTCATTTGAATTCAGAATCGAATGCAGTATTCAGTAACAACATTATTTAAAATTTCAAATAGCAAAAAGATCGAACTGAAGAAAAATCAAAACAAAAGGTCTCTTATCAAATCAAATGGTCTTCGTAAAGACTTCTGACATTTGAATGTATCTTCCCATCTTTATAAATCACATACCGGTATTGAGATAAACGCACGCATCAACGAAAAAGGGTTTGTATGGACTGTAAAACAGTTCTTGCTATATGATGGTCCAAAAAATGCAGGCATAGGAACCTGATTAAAGTATTAATTCCTGTCGTATTGAATTTACCAATAAGGGAGACTTGACACAATGTTTAGTTAAATGATTTCAAGAAATAAATCAATAAATATTAGTATAAAACTTATTTCATTTCGTTTGGACTGTCAAAGCTGATAAATCATTCTTATTTTATAGAATCAAACAACTGTTCGGTATTTTTGTTATGGCATCCTCAACGGAGTTGGGGTGACGTACTGTTTTTTACGTTCCTTGTTTTTCTTATTATGTCACCCTGACGGAGGTCGGGTGACATAATGTTATTATTCGATTCTTTTTCTTTTCCTTATTATTATTCCACACTTGTTTGTCCAGACTATTTCTTGGAATTGCATGAATCAATGATGATGGAATTTACCATAATGTTAACCCCATGTGCAGATGTGCAATCCGGGGTTGACATTTCCAAGATGGCTGCCGTTGTCATGGAAACAGAAAAAAATAATCGGAAAGACTTCCAAAATGAATGAAACTTTGTGGAAATATCACTGTCCATGCGAAGACTTGCCATCCGTCTTTGGAATTTCAAAATTGCGGCCGTTGCCATAGAAACAGTACAAACATCAGAATTTTCAAAATACTTTAAATTTTTGGAAAATTTGCAAAACGATGTATTGTGAAGTAAATTAAGTTAGTTCAATGTTAAAACTTTCTAAATGGCTGCCAATAAGTGGCAATTGGCGAACCAGGGTAACATCCGCTATTCTAGTTTTTAGTATTCTTCTTCCACATTTTTTGTCTAATACACAGTTTCTCGGATTGTATGGACCAATGTTGATAAAACTATACCACAATGAGGACCAGCATGTGAAGTTGTGAAGATGGTCAAGATGTCTTCCGTTTCCATGGAAACAGCAAAAATCCAAAAATATTCAAAGTGTTCCAAACAAACTCCGCAGGAATGGTAACTGGCATGTGCTGATTTGCAGTTTGACTTTGGAATTTTCAAAACGGCTGCCGTTACCATTGAAACAGCTAAAATATCAAAAATTCTAACTCTTTCATTATAAGACCCAATTGGATGAAACGTTATACAGATATTACCCTGTATGCCAAGATGTCAAAACAAAAGTTGGATAGTCCAAAATGGCAGGCGTTGTCACGGAAACTGGGGCAAGTTTTCATTGACCCTATGGAAAAATGCATAAAATCAGCATTTTCTCAGAGAGTATTGCACGAAAGTAAATGAAACTGTATGGATATATAACATGACATGTGGCAAGGAGATGTCTGCTTTTAGAATTTTGGAATTATCTACTGTAACCATAGTTGCAGTAAATATGTTCAAAATTTCGAAAAAAATCAAAGTGCTGCAAACTGGATGAAACTTTACAGGAATGGTATCTGACATAGGCAGACTTGTATTTTGAAGTTGGAATTTTCAAAATGGCCGCCGTAACCATGGAAAAAGCAAATATCTCTAAAATTTCAAAATGCTCCAAACATAATTTAACTTTACAAAAATGATAGTTTGCATGTGTAGATGTACTCTTTGAATTTTTCAAAATGGCTGCTGCTCGCCTGGCATTTGGGGGACGAGGGTGCCATCTGTTATGCTAGCAATTACAAATCTTGTTTTTTTGTTATCAATTTCTTTAAAGATATTTTAGTTACAGAATACACAATTTGATTCTGAATATAATTGAAAGCAAATTGCAACGCCATTTGCAATATCTCGTTTTCTCGGAATATAATAAGGCTAGTTAGAACTTTTTTTAATTAATTAAGTCTGTAAGGTCATTGATACAAATCAGAATTAAAAAAATATATTAATGAGTCTATGGATTCCTATGCTACATCAATCTTTATAGACACAAATATTGAAAACGCCTTTCTTACCTCCATGACAAATATAGTGTCTTCGCAGGTAACATCGTTTTTGTTTGTAAATGATTTTTAATTATTACAAGATAACTATCACGTGATTGTAATGATGTTATTGGTTCCTGCCCAAAAGTTTCCCAAACCGAACGAAATTCATTTTATCAATAGATAAGGTTTAACTGCATACATGAGTTTCTCACTATATAATTGAATTTTTGGTGCCTATTCTAAAACCATCTATCCCATCCAATATAATACATTTTACAACAAGTACAGTTAATATAGAAATAAGAAAATGTGTTATCATTGCCAATGAATCAACTCTCCGCAAGAGACGAATGACACATACATTTATACAGTATACTGTAACTTTAACCTCCGCTATAAAAAATGATGTTATTTCACTAACAGAAATTAATATTAGTGATTATGTTGAAAGCATCTTTCAGATCGAACTTCAGACAAAGGATACAACAGATTCAGTTCAGTCTATCTCATATCTAAGCTTTAATCTAGAAATTGGCAATGAGGATTGGGTGAAATTAAAAAGGTTGAAGTTTTCCTTTCGTATTTATCGTAAAATAACGGATGTCATCACTGGTTGGTTGCCCGTTATAATATCTGTTTCACAGATGACAATGAATATATTCCAGTAACACGTCTCTTCCCCGAGAACATGACATACCGAATAAGAATATCATTTGATTTGTACTTACATTAGCAACACTATGGCTCCCACACGGTGAGCAGGATCTAATCACCCTTTTGTAGCACTTGATATCGCTCCCTGGGTGTCTATTTCGTGTTTTGGGCACTTTTTCTGTCTGTTGGTCTTTTTTTTTTTTATCTTTTATAGCCATGACGTTGTCAGTTTATTTTCGACTTATGAGTATGGATGTTCTTTAGGTATCTTTTGCCTCAGTTAAACAATGGTTTGTTTCTCTGGTACGTTCTACCTGATGTCTAACGACTTATTGATATAAAAATAGATACTTTTCACCATTGTTTATTATCCATTCTTCGGATTTTATGTCCGAGTTAAGAAATGTTATCAATACACTTTCTGTAAGAAGGTTACGTTGTGAGGGAATTAAACGTAATAATAATACAAATTTATTCAGTCATTTAACATGTTTAAAATAATCAATATGTTTTTAAATATAATCTATTTCTTTATGACACATACATATTTTCGGTTTTAACAATTTGTATTCAAGTTACGATACATGAATGTATGGTTGACAGTATCCCATACATTACAAAGAGGGTTAAATAACTACTCTTGAAATGCTCGGCACCGCTGTCATATTCACAATCAGCATCATCCTCAGATAAAACATCTAAAATTAAAAATGTGCATGCATTATATTTCATTGTTATTCCACATTTTACTGGATTTAACAATTTGTGACAATTTTTTTTAATCATATACATAATTAAAAAATAGTTTTAGCATTAATGACTTTGAAAAATCAAATCCTGTGCAAATTGATTTATTTTGGTATTATAGAATCTCCCAATGAGTATATTTGAAGTTAACATCCTACTCAATGACTTTATTCTTCAAGTTTCTGGTTTTTTTTTAATAAAACACATTGTCAAGACTTCTTTAAAAAGTAAAACTGTTCCATGCAGCTTTATTTTATTCACGTTTTCTTATAAAGCAAAATATACTTTTTTTAAACAGAAAATTAAAAAAATGTTGTGTCCTATTTATTTTTAAAAGAAACAGTTTGATACCTTCTGATTCAGATACAAAAGGCTTCCTATCAATGGGCGACGCTTGTGGCCTTGGAGTAGGAGGGTCGGGACATACTGTATACGGTGATGGAGTCGGACAACCTGGACATCCAGGACAGGGTGATGGAGTCGGAAAACCTGGACATGAAGGACACGGTGTACAGGTAGGATATACAGGACAACTTGAACACGGCGAACAAGTAGGACATTCCGGACAAACTTGAGTTGGCGAAGGCGTAGGCATTGGACAATTAACTGGACTAGGAGTTGGACATCTGGAACAATCTTGAAATGTTGTTCGATGAGGTGTCAGACTTGTTTTAGGTTGAATCGTCGTTGCATTTGAATCTGAATATCCGGTACCCTTTCGTGTGGTTATTAACTTTTGAAGTGGTAATTGTTGTGTCGTTGCCGTTTTCTTGCCACCTGTAATGTAATTTCTATTTTACATAACGAAAAAGTAATGTAAGTGTGCTTCTCTTTTCTGTTGACGCATTTTACATATTACTATTTGATAACGAGTCTGTCTCTGGTTTACTATGTTTGACCTTGACAAGAAAAGCTATAATAGAAAAGCATGTTTCCAATTATAGTAAGCCACCAGTCCATTTTCCGATATTCACATACGAGAATCTGAAGTTACTAAACGAACGTTTAAACTAAAAAGTTGAAAATAAACTAAACAATGAATTTTATTTTTTGAATTTTTTGAATTTTGCATTAACATTTTTGTTCAGGGGCCGTCTGAAGTACTCCTGCGGGTGTGGGAGTTACTCGCTGCATTGAAGACCCATTTGTGACCTTCGTCTGTTGTTAGTTCTTAGGTCGGGTCACTTTGACACATTCCCTATTTCCATTCTCAATTTTAAATATAAAACCTTTAGTATTATGCAAATAATGACCTTCAATTAGGTTACTTTTCTATGTCTCTTGATCTCTGGTGTATAATTTGTAAGAATATCACTTTTTCTTTTTTTTACACAATCAAATTTTCTCACGTGCAATTGAAATGAAAATCGTACGGGAAATTCACATAAACCGGCTAATACCTGAATCTTGTGTGAAAAAAAGTTACGTGAGTTCAACATGAACATGAATATCACATGAAATGTTTTACCTGACTTCACTTGAAGTTTACAAAAACAAAAACTACTATTTTCTATGTTTTTAATTGAAATTGAATATTGAGTCGTTATCTAAATAGATTAATATTAGAAATTCACATGAATTTCACGTAAAGTAAATTCATGTAATTGTTTTTCATTTGATTTTCATGTGTAATTTACGAGAGTTTCAAATCAAATTCACGTGAAAAAATTTCACATGAGTTATACGTATAAACTAGTTCGAATTAAATACATATGCTTGATTCTATATATCCTTATCCTTGTATCCTTCTTTATTTTAATATATATATATATCTAACTTTACGATATAAAGTAAATATATATATATATATATATCTAACTTTACGATATAAAGTAAATATTTATCGATCATTACAAAAATGATAGAAAAAGCAATAAGTTAACATCAAAATTGGCGAGTTCATGAATATATACAACATACCTTTACCTTTGCAAGCACAATGAACGACAACAAATAACGTTCCAATAAATATGACGTTCTGAAATTAGCAATAATAAATATTTGACTATTTAGAATTGAAAAGGTTTATTCACAATGTTTGCATTAAGAGGAAAAGTAATATATAATTTATATTTCTGGTAAAACATCATTGAAACCGTTCCAATTATGACATTCTATAAATATATCAATTGTTACTAATATAATTGGTATAATGAAGACTTGACTTACATGACATATCCCTTTTCATTTTGTTTTTTTTTTTTTTGGAATAGGACCTTTAACAGCAGCTCAATACGTTTATATCTTGATATCTTTCTTTTTCTTGGAAGCTAACATGCAACTCCAAACAAGATCAAATTCAAATTGGCAAACTATGTCACTTGGTAATAAACGTTGTATTGTTGTTCATGTTGTGATAGAATCAAAACAGCTAACTAGTTAATGTAAATCGAAAAAAAGCAGACATTATCTGTTAACAAAGCTCTGTTCATTACCGGTTAATAGGTTAAACAAAATTCTAGAGGATTGCAACACAATTTCATATAGCAGTCCTAAGTATGAAATAGTTCAAATTATTATGGCATATTGTTATTTAAGGAATGACTGTAATATTTTTTCTGTCTATGAAGAAATAACATAAAAAAATTGGTGCACACTGAATAACGCGCGTAGCGGGTTATTTAACAGTGTGCACCACATTTTTTATGTCATTTCGAATGGACAGAAAAAATATTACGGTCATTTCTTATAATTTAATTCTAAATTCCATTTTAAACCGTAGAAAACCATGAAAAAACGTTGATGATGTCACGGTCACATGACTAAATTATGTCTATGGGCTCATAACAAAATAACGTCAGCCAATCAGAAGACGCGTTACATCCAAAATTAAATTATTCTAAACTATTTCCCAAAATTGATCGCCCTGAAGATCATAAAAAACATTTTATTAAAATAAAGTATGTCAATAAAGGTTTTGATTTTGTAAATATTGCCGGTATATTTAACGACCATTCTGTTAAAGAACAAATTCCTGGATATTTTGACAATACTGAGCTCCCTCTTATTTGTTATATTTACAAGAAATCTCCCCGGAAATTTGTGTTTAATTATAACCAATTGTGTAAAGATGTTAATATCAGTAAAAATACACCTATATCATGTAATTGTAGTAATTCCGAATACATTTATGAACCCATTTCCCATGTTATAACAGGAGATCTTAACATCGTTCAAGACCGAGAGTTAAAATCATTCCTCAGTAAAGGACCTAAATATCGTCCACCGTCAATTATTAAATGGAATGAGTGTCGTAATATCATCCACGACTCACTCCGTACTTACTGTATGAAATGGATAAAACGGGAAAAAAATGACAAAAAATCTTTGGACTCTTTTTTTAATTCAGTAATGAACATAGTTGATATACGTATTCAACATTTGAAAAAACATTTTACTATTAACAATAACCACAATAAACCTATTTCTCGTATCAAACATAAACTAAAAGAACTAGCCAAGGAATTTGTTTTTGTCCCGGCCGATAAAGCTGCTAATAATATTATTATTGTTTGACGTAAATTTTACATTGAGGTTCTGAAAAAAGAAATTACCAATTCACCAACATTCCAATTGATATATAAAAAGAAGATGTGGTATGATTGCCAATGAGACAACTATCCACAAAAGACCAAAATGACACAGACATTAACAACTATAGGTCACCGTACGGCCTTCAACAATGAGCAAAGTCCATACCGCATAGTCAGCTATAAAAGGCTCCGAGAAGACACTGTAAAACAATTCAAACGAGAAAACTAACGGCCGTATTTATGTTAAAAAAAATGAACGAAAAACAAATATGTAACACATAAACAAACGACAACCACTGAATTACAGGCTCCTGACTTGTGACAGGCACATAGTATTACATAAATAATGTGGCGGGGTTAAACATGACTCCATTTTCAGAAAACGACATCTGTAACAAACATAAACTTTTAGCTCCTGCTTTACAAGCAGAACCAAATACAATGAAAGTCCCAACTATGTGTTGGCTTTCGAAGCTACACAAAACACCTTACAAATATAGATTTATTTCGTTTTCAAGCCATTGTTCCACTACTAAATTGTCTATTCTCCTTACCAGTACACTTGGTACAATCAAAAACCTGATAATAAATTGTTCAAATAAGGCCTTCGAAAATAGAAGAATTAATTACTTTTGGAGTGTCAAGAACTCGTTGGAAGTACTTGATAAATTCGTGCTTATATTGATGATTTTGAATCTGTTCAAAGTTTTGATTTTTCTACCCTGTATACCACATTGCCTCACATTCTCATAAAGAAAAAATTCACCCACCTAATTAAATAGGCATTTAAAAAGACAGAATGTGAATATATATGTTCAAACTCTTTTAGGTCAATTGGACATGCTTTGATACTATATATGCCCTTGCATTTTTACTAGATAACATTTTTGTTCGCTTTGGAGTTTCCGTATATCGTTAGGTTATCGGAATTCCAATGGGGACTAACTGTGCACCACTTATGCGGACCTGTTTTTGTATTGCTATGAGTTACAATTTATGACAAAAATCAGCAAAGACCCATCGAAACAACATCTGATACACAAATTTAATACTACTTTTAGATATTTGGATGATATTTTGGCTCTCAATAATGACGACTTCAGTATGTATACTAAAGAAATTTATCCTGTTGAACTTTCTTTAAATAAAGCTAATACTTATAATGACCACTGCCCTTTCCTCGATCTTGATATCTATATCACTAACGGAAAGCTTAATACTAAAATTTATGATAAAAGAGATGACTTTTCATTTCCTATCGTTAATTATCTATTATTAGATGGTGACGTTCCCTTGTCACCATCTTACGTTGTTTATATATCTCAACTTGTACGATTCGCTCGTGTTTGTAACAATGTTTTAGATTTTAACGAGAGAAATTTATGTATTACTGAAAAATTATTACACTAGGGTTTTCGATATCACAAACTAGTCAAAACATTTACTAAATTTTATCATCGGTATAAGAACATCATTCGTAAATATAGCTCAACATGCAGACTTCTTATACGTTCAGGTATTTCATATCCACTTTTTTATGGAAATATTCTTTATAAAGCACAAAAATGTCAGTATTCACCTCAGAAACTAACAAAACCTTTAAATAGACTTATTAAGAAGGGATATAGTTACAATACTGTTGTCAGGTCATTAAAGATTGCATATTTTGGCTTTAATATTGATTCACTTATAGGGTCTTTGCATCGGAACTAAACACATTTATTCAAAAACCAGTTAATGGCATGACACGGGTTATGTTCTTCTCTTATATGTTATGATGGTTTGATACTAAACCCCTAACGGGAAGGATTGTGCCTGATATTCATATGATGAAATCATAATCTTTCAATCAGTGTAATTGAAGTCTGGAGCTGGCATGTCAGTTAATTGCTAGTAGTCTGTTGTTATTTAACATGTTTAAGTATTATTGTAATTTTGTTTATTTTCTTTGGTTACATCTTCTGACATCAGACTCGGACTTCTCTTGAACTGAATTTGAAATGTGCGTATTGTTATGCGTTTACTTTTCTACATTGGCTAGAGGTATAGGGGGAGGGTTGAGATCTCATAAACATGTTTAACCCCGCCGCATTTTTGCGCCTGTCCCAAGTCAGGAGCCTCTGGCCTTTGTTAGTCTTGTATTATTTTAATTTTAGTTTCTTGTGTACAATTTGGAAATTAGTATGGCGTTCATTATCACTGAACTAGTATATATTTGTTTAGGGGCCAGCTGAGGGACGCCTCCGGTTGCGGGAATTTCTCGCTACATTGAAGACCTGTTAGTGACCTTCTGCTGTGGTTTTTTCTATGGTCGGGTTGTTGTCTCCTTGACACATTCCCCATTTCCATTCTCAATTTTATTTGAATGCACGAGTTAATTTTTTCGTTTAGTTTCACTTTGTCTATACAGTTGTTGGTGGCCTGATGGTGTGGATAATATTATCCATTATACATACAAGTGAGAGTTTAGATAGAAATAAAACCAAGTTTAATCCACCCTTTTCTAAATTTGAAAATACCTGTACCTCGTTTGAATTGTTTTATCATTTGATTTTGCCATTTGATTAGGGACTTTTCGTTTTGAAATTTCCTCGGTCGTTTGAAATTTCCTCGGAGATCAGTATTTTTGTGATTTTACTTTTAAAGCAACTTTTTACTGTAAAACACATTTTTTTCTAAAGTTCTCCGTTTATGCATTGTACAAGTTGTAAAGTTGTCGTATTCTAATAAACAGGTGTTTTTGCTGTCAATATTATGAACTGAAATATTAGGTTTTTTTTCAATTCTGGGAAACACATGGCATACCCTGAGTACACATTTCTTTCCATCAAATGAAAAACTTCTAAAAATCACAATTAAAAAAAATATTGCCTCTCAATTATAAAACAAACCACAGACAACATTAAAGAAAAAATAATAAAAATTATCCTCAAATACCAATAGATAATCTTATACGCTGGGCAGATGTTTTCTCAACAGACGATTAATCACAGACACTCGAATTATATAGTAAAAAGACCAAACTTAGTGCGAGGTTCAAAAGCCTTGATGATCCCAATTTCGAAAGGGTCTGTTAAATACAGCGTAGGTAATTTTCTACTGTGGAAGACAATCCTCACTATATCAAACAATTAAAAGAGGGGCGAAAGATACAAGAGGGACATTCATACATGTAGATCGAAAATAAACTGACAAAGTCACGGCTAAAAAAGAAAAAGACAAACTGACAAATAATAGTACACAAGACATAATGTAAAAAAAACTAAAGACTTGGCAACACGAACCCCATAAAAAACAAGGGGTCATCTCCGATGCTCCAGAAGGGTAAGCAGATCCTGCTCTGCATGTAGCAGAGGTATATACGTTTATTTTATTGTTTTGAAAATAGGACAAAATGACATGATTGTAAGAAACCATACTTTTCGTTTTAGCATAGAAACAATTAGCTGTACCGTATAGTTATCTATAAATTCAAGCATCAAAAAGATAAAGCATTGGATCGGGGATTTGAAAACATTGTGCCCTATAACATGTATAATGTAGACTTTGCGGTTGTTAGTGAAAATATTTCTAGCAAAAATTGGTAGAAGCTTCATGAGAGGAATTTAAAATTTAGAATCAAGCGAACAGTTGCACAACGAGAACATTTTAATCTAGAATATTCAAAATGATTTTTTCCTGTGCAAAGCATTGAACTAAAGCAAACAGACCATATTTAAAGAAACATTCTTTCGTAGATTTTGATATAACTTTAACTTCAAAAACATAAATTGAAATGTCAGAGATTTTTCAATTTCTGCATGTAGATGAATACGTTCTCCATAAATTTCTTCTTATATGGTTATCTAGTCCACCTTTTAAATAGGAATAGCTGTATGGACGCAACATATATCGAAAATTGCCTTTGGCTTAAGTAAATACGTACCATTTGGAATAGAGTTGTCCTGAAAAGCTGCATTAAGTATACCGTAGGTATATAAATTTAACTTGTTCCTTTCCTAACTGCCTTCATTTGTTTGAATATATGAAGGCCCTTGATTTCTGTTATTAAAGGTATATTTCGTGTCAGAATTTGAGTTATGTTTGAATAAATCCTTGTAAATCAGATATCTACCGTCTAAGTATCTAAGTATAAGATATCACCTGGGTCATTAATCTTGCCAACAGCATCAAACATACCCCCTGCCTATTTTTAAATCCTTATCTGTCTTAAAATATTAAGTCTCTCTTGAACACTGAGAGCCAAAGGAGATTTAAATATTACAAACTTGTTGTGATACTAGATCGGATCATCCATTGTTTAGGAGCTGATTTTGAAACAAAAACAGTGTTGGTATATGTATGTGCCTGTTTGCAAACGATGAAATTTATATAATTTCCAAGAGACCAATAATATAACCAAACAAGAATGTGTCCCAAGTACACCGATGCCCCCCTCGCACTATAATTTTCTATGTTCAGTGGACCGTTAAATTGTGGTAAAAACTCTAATTTGGCATTAAAATTAGAAAGATCATAACATAGGGAACATGTGTACTAAGTTTTAAGTTGATTGGACTTCAACTTCACAAAAGCTACCTTGACTAAAAACTTAAACCTGAAGCAGGACGAACGGATGGACGGACGAACGAACACACAGACCAGAAAACATAATGCCCCTCTACTATCATAGGTGGGGCATAAAAAAGACACGCACAGTCTGCTGTTTGAGGGCTGGTACTATATATTATATAAAAATTGATATTTACATTTCGGGGGCAGGGGGTTCTTTTTTCGAATAGGAGAGGAAAAATAGCTGGAAAATTATGAAAAAGACAAACAACAGGCTTCAACGCGATACACAAGAACATTTTAAACTAATATAAGCATTACGATCGTATTCAAAAGCAGGTTATAGGAAAAACTCATTGAAAGTATCTCGCTCTGAATCAAAAAGATTTTTGGAGTCCTATTAAAGTAAACAAATTCATAAGGAGAATCCGATTCAATTACCTACGTATACAGTTGAGCAATTCCATTAAACAATAAACTTTGGAAGAGTATTTTTTAATATAATCAACGTGTTGGTCTTTTCGATAATTCTTCATACGAGTTTGCTTAATGTTGAAAAGAAAACAAATGTGTAAACATTGACTGATCGTAATATTGACAAAAACACGTAATAATGACATGTAACCTTAAATCAACGTTATAGTTGAGAAATAAAAGTAAATATTTTCTGACCAACACTAGCAACTGGTTGAAGCATTATCTAGGTTTATCAAAATTACGATTTATGCGCTAAAGGTGTTTAATATAAGCTTTACTGCGTGATAAACAAATTATAATCTTCATAATACTCAATATTTATAAATTCTTTCTGCAACTTAACAATGCGTTGATACATGATTTCAATTAATCTTGGTACAACGCAAATAGAATAATTCAAAAAATCTTGAAACATCACGAACAGACGTCCTTCTGATTCATGGGGTAATTTTTTAAATTGAATTAACATATCCATTGGTAATTTGATATAAATACCACATTTATGAAATCTGTAGCAATATTCATCTTATATGTTTGAACGGTAAGACTCCATCTTAGAGTTAATAGCAAAAATAGTATTCAGTATTTTGAATTTTGCCAGTTTTAATAATTAATTTCAAAGTTATTAATTCTATTAACAATTATTTTAATAACCAATTTATTTGAATAAAATTGTAATGTTAAAATACAGCAAGCTTTCAGCTTCAAGTTCAATAAATTAATTAATTCATGCAAATGCAAATATTATTATAAGTAGTTACACAGGAATTTAAACTATTAGAGTTAGCTGTAATTTTCTAAAAGTGCCAAAAAAATCTGCAATACCCGTAGAATAGACATCAGTCTTTCAGAAATCAGCGTTTTAATACCCTTTATAGCTTCCTGTTCTGTGCGACCCAATGCTTTGTGATGAAGGTCGTTCATTGACACTCATACCACATTCTCATTTGTATTTACAGGACAACTTTTATTTTCTTGATACAAATAAAACCAAGCTTTATTCCTTCAATTAAAAGTAAAGCAATGCCTACACAAATAATAAACAACAATGAGCCATGTTCACTGTTAACTAGCCCCCCAATTTCATAAGATATGGAAAATATAAACGTACATACAAATGTTGTATGATGAAATTTTACAAATACAAGAAAAGAATGAATTTTTTTTTACTAAATCAATCTTCTATATACATGTTACGGATATTTTCAGATGTCATCAAAGGCGTTTTCTTGGTGTTGTCTGTTGTTGTTCGGAATATCCTTAGTATATGGTACAACCAGAATTGAGAATCGTAAGTTTATTCCGAGCATCGTTGTGAATTGATATGTCGTACCACTGTACTTTTATATCCCGTCATTGTGTTATTGTGTTAGTGTTAATTTTGTATTCCTGTCTTTCATTTGTTTCTTATGCGCTTTGTCTATATGCCTTATAGTGCTTCTTTGTTACATATTTGATTGTTTTATAATGATTAAGATTATAACACATGGTTGAATGTTGTACCCGTATTTGTTGCATTTTTACCTATCATGTCTGTTTCTTTTGCTCACACATTGTTGTCAATATAATGGAATTTGATGCGACTGTCGTACAATTGAGAGCTGAAGCTAGCCATAAAACCAGGTTTTAATCACTATTTTCTACATAAGAAAATTACTGTACCAAGTCAGGAATATGACAGTTTTTATATATTGATTTTATATGTTTGAGCTTTTAATTATGTCATTTGATGAGGAACTTTCCGTATTGAATTTTCGTCCGAGTTCGTTTTGTTGTGATTTTCTTTTCAAGTACGACCAAATAGGGGGGAAAATTATGTTTTGACAAATTTGTAAGTGGCTCGATGAAGAACTTTTAAACACAATTTCTTTTTCTTTCTCAAAAGAAAATAATTTGAAGTTGACTTCTGTGAAGCATGGCTCCTTGAATTGTTGTACGTAATCTGTTGACATTCACGTCATGTGTATGTCTTATGTCATTTATACCCATACCATATGTTTTAAATTTAAGTCGTTTTCACCATGAATTAATATTTTTTTTACTTGACGTTCAGCAACCAACAATTAATCAATCAATTAATCTACATTGTTGGAAAGAATGGTAAGTACAGTACATATGTTAGTACTTAATCGAGCTTTGTAAAGCAAATACATCTTCAACGTTTGCAGAATTAATTTTAGATTTATGTTGCTGAATATGTTAGTTTTATTTTTTATTTCTATTGCATTTGTACCAATTAAAACTTAAAAGACAATTTTCGGCCTTATTATTTGAAGCAAACAACCATTTTTTTTTTATTTATAGATATTGAAATGCAATTAAGGATGAACTTGATTCATAGACGAACTGATATCCAAGTTTTAAAAGCATCACAGTTCCCTGCAGGAGTACTTGCACTATACATCCAAATATGAATTTTCGAGATCAACATAGACACTTCTTACCGTACTGTGGCGCATTACCAACTCCTATTAGACAAAAGTTCATGGACCAATATGCCAAAAGACATAAACAATTATCAAAGAATATTTGATAGCGGGACCTCTTAAAAGAAGTATATTAGTAGAGACAAATAAAGAATCCAGTTTATTAACATCATCTGTGATGAGTTTTTTCTTCTTTATTTTGTCACATGTTTAAATTTAAGCTCTGACTGATTTTAATGTGTAAGTGAAATTGTACAAAATCAATGTTACGAATAAGTTACAATAATTATGTTGGCAGCAACATTATACTAAGTATTCGTGAAAGTATTTATAGGGTACACGCCAGTGAAAAACCAATCAAACGACAAAACACAGCAATAGACATGTGTGTAAATTCACTTAAGTATAAGTTAATACTGATTATTTAATTGATATACCCAGAAAATGAGTGCAGTTACATGACCCTCTTACATTCCCACTGTGTAAGACCAAAAATTCAATTAAATTTTGTTATTTTTATACAGAAAAGAGATAGATTAAAACCATTCCCGTGTTGATGAATTTTAAACGATATTACGGTGTCATTCTGATATCTCATTTTTGCTAAATCTGCTAGGTGATGAAGAGTAACTTTTCTCTAATGTTTTTGCTATTTTCACATTTCTTGATCGGTGTGAGAAAAATATCTTTACTGGGGAAATATTTGTTCGGCAAAGGATGGGTTGAAATTTAATTATGACGTCAAATGTTTTTGTTTTTATTGAATTTCCTATTGTGACGCCATGAAAAACATCGACAACGCCTGATGACATCAATTATAAAAAACACAACTTCCTGCATATCTTTGAGAAACTAAAGGCTCTCAAGAGACTGTATCGCTCACCTGACTCTACTTGGGTTTTTGAAATCATACAAAAACAGATAAAATTTGGCTACAAAGTAACAACACTTGGCCAGCACCATAAAGAAAGGACTATTCATGCTACGTTTGGTTTCATTCCATTCAGTGGTTCTATAAAAGATGTCATTTGTATGCATTTCCCATAGGTCCTGTGTTAAACTAAGTCCCCCCGCTGGCGGCCATCATGGATGATGGATCAGCTACAAAGTAAGAACACTTGGTCAGCACATCATAAGGAACATTTATGGCATGTTTGGTTTCATTCCATTCAGTGGTTCTCTAAAAGAAGTCATTTGTATGAATTTCCCATAGGGTCCTATGTTAAACTAAGTCCCCCACTGGTGGCCATCATGGATGATGGATCGGCTACAAAGTAACAACACTTGGTCAGCACCTCATAAGGAACATTCATGTCATGTTTGGTTTCATTCCATTCAGTGGTTCTCTAGAAGAAGTCATTTGTATGCATTTCCCATAGGGTCCAATGTTAAACTAAGTCCCCCGCTGGCGGCCATCTTGGATGATGGATCGGCTACAAAGTAACAACAATTGGTCAGCACCTCATAAGTAACCTTCATGCCATGTTTGGTTTCATTCCATTCAGTGGTTCTCTAGAAGAAGTCATTTGTATGCATTTCCCATAGGGTCCTAAGTTAAAAAAAAGTCCCCGGCTGGCGGCCATCTTTGATGATGGATCGGCTACAAAGTAACAACACTTGGTCAGCACCTCATAAGGAACATTCATGTCATGTTTGGTTTCATTCCATTCAGTGGTTCTCTAGAAGAAGTCATTTGTATGCATTTCCAATAGGGTCCTATGTTAAACTAAGTCCCCCGCTGGCGGCCACCTTGGATAATGGATCGGCTACAAAGTAACAACACTTGGGTCAGCACCATAAAGAAAGGACTATTCATGCTACGTTTGGTTTCATTCCATTCAGTGGTTCTATAAAAGATGTCATTTGTATGCATTTCCCATAGGGTCCTATGTTAAACTAAGTCCCCCCGCTGGCGGCCATCATGGATGATGGATCAGCTACAAAGTAAGAACACTTGGTCAGCACATCATAAGGAACATTTATGGCATGTTTGGTTTCATTCCATTCAGTGGTTCTCTAAAAGAAGTCATTTGTATGAATTTCCCATAGGGTCCTATGTTAAACTAAGTCCCCCACTGGTGGCCATCATGGATGATGGATCGGCTACAAAGTAACAACACTTGGTCAGCACCTCATAAGGAACATTCATGTCATGTTTGGTTTCATTCCATTCAGTGGTTCTCTAGAAGAAGTCATTTGTATGCATTTCCCATAGGGTCCAATGTTAAACTAAGTCCCCCGCTGGCGGCCATCTTGGATGATGGATCGGCTACAAAGTAACAACAATTGGTCAGCACTTCATAAGTAACCTTCATGCCATGTTTGGTTTCATTCCATTCAGTGGTTCTCTAGAAGAAGTCATTTGTATGCATTTCCCATAGGGTCCTATGTTAAAAAAAAGTCCCCGGCTGGCGGCCATCTTTGATGATGGATCGGCTACAAAGTAACAACACTTGGTCAGCACCTCATAAGGAACATTCATGTCATGTTTGGTTTCATTCCATTCAGTGGTTCTCTAGAAGAAGTCATTTGTATGCATTTCCAATAGGGTCCTATGTTAAACTAAGTCCCCCGCTGGCGGCCACCTTGGATAATGGATCGGCTACAAAGTAACAGCACTTGGGTCAGCACCTCATAAGGAACATTCAAGCCATGTTTGGTTTCATTCCATTCAGTGGTTCGCTAGAAGAAGTTTAAAATGTAAAAAGTTAACGACGACGACGGACGACGGACGACGGACGCCAAATGATGAGAAAAGCTCACTTGGCCCATCAGGCCAGGTGAGCTTAAAAGGATAAAAATCATTAGAGAAACTTTTCGCCCCTATAACTCATGTATTACGTTATTTTTCATCTCTCAACGGTGAATTTCAATTATTTAAACGCTTAAATAGTGAAATTTAACTATCTCGATTGTAGAAATATCTCAACACACTTGTTGTAGTGGTAGAATCTATATATAATTGTATTATATAGTTATGAGATAGTTTTGTTTTTATTGATTTTGGAGATAAATTGTTGTATAGTGCGGCTCCTTTACAATCTAGTAATTAGTTTTATGATGACTAAGTCATTCCATATAAGTATTGGTTTACATTTCTGCATTAATGATTTCGATTTTGTTCAAATGCAATGTTTAACACAAATCGGACACTTCCAATTCGTGTGAATGCATTTTATACTTTCCATAGAAAAAAAGCAATTCTTGAAAACACGAAATTAATGTTAATCTGAATATCTTTTTTTATTATGTTTTCAAACAATGTTATACATCTACTTGGTCGCTGTACAATTAAGTAATGATTGATTTATTTTCCATTCATACATTATTTTTATCTGGCTTCAACTTTTGAAGTCATAGGTGGCTTTTGATATTTATTTCTTTTCTTTTAATTTTTAGGATTTTGGGTCGAATATATGGTAATCCTAACGTTGTCATGGTTCCCAACCCTTTTCAAAAGCCTTGAAATGGCAACCAGAAAGTATTGGGAAATGATGGTATTGAAATGGAACACTTTTTAAGTCGTTTCAGTACGGTTTAAGTACAAATTAGATGTATTCAGACTTGGCTAAGATACCTTGCATTACATAAACTCACCATTAACACCAGGATTAAAATTTAGTATTTACGCCAGACGTGCGTTTCATCTACGAAAGACTCACCAGTGACACTCGAATCAATAAAAGTTAAACCCTTTTAAAGAATGTATGTCATCATGTATAACATTGGTTTTACCTCAATTGTTTTTATTTATTTGTGTATTCTAGTCAAACACAAAAAAAAACATGCAGATGACAGAGTACAATATTAAACTTTTCTGTATTCAACAGAACAGCGAATAACAATATTTGTTTAACCTAAGTTTTTTATCTGTGCGTACTGGATAAAGGTTATTATATGTCTATTAACGTGCATGATGAAATATGACGGGAAAACACAACCGAAACAATGCCAACTAGTATTGTCGATAACGAAATTTTCAGTGGAGGGTTGACGCACTTTATATGGTTATTGTGAAAAAGGTACTTATTTCGGGAAAATTACAACTTACCTATCTAATAAGGGTATTTTAGTACAATAATTTTACAGTACAAGATTTGCACAACAAATATGAAGAACAAGTTTTAATTGTACTTCGATTAATTGTTACAAGAAAGGTACAATAAACATATCATGCTTTAGAAAATATATTATGATAGAAAATTTTACTAAAAATCAAAATGGCAACATCCAGAACTAGTATGAACTTATGTTTATTGTTGAATAATTGAACTAAACGATAATAGTATACAACTGATTCTTGAAACTACTCATATATCCAGTATTGTAAAATAATCAGGTATTGAAACAGTACAATAATTTCAATGTACAAAGACAAATTTCTCAAATAGGCACATGTGGGTAACAAAATAGTACGTGAACAAATAAAGCTACACTGTTTACACAGGCACTCGCCTCAGATTTTTCCCCCTCTATAAACCTTTATATAACACAAGGTACTTAACTAGCGATTATGAAAAATTTCAGGCGATGACGAAATTCCGTTATATGCAGATTTCTCGGCTGTCAACCCCACTAAAACTTGTTATGTCGTAAATCTAAATTGTTTTGTCTTCACAATGGTGTATAACACGCCTACTTTTGTTGCCGGAATCCTCCGTAGCAATCATACCCAAGTATGTCAATCGTAATTATTTCGTCTACCGACAAAAAATTGGCAATACACGTCTCGCAGTAAATGATTAATTATAAAAATTGCTTCAGAAAAAACTGTTAGTTTTCGTATGAATAAAACTTATCATCCAGTTAGTAAAATTGTATAAGATACCGTGAAAAAATCTAACAATAGTTATTTGTGGTGTGTCTTATAAGTTACAATATTCCCATGACGTCAATGTCATTCAGACTCTCTCTTGACTTTACGTATGAAATAAAACAAGATAAGATAACTTCGAGAATCATTTAGACTTTTCCATACAATTGACCAATCGGCAACCGAGATATATAAAAAAAAAACGTGACGCGTTTATTGCCAATTCATCGTCGGTAGACGAAATAATTACGATTGACATACTAGGGTAGGATTGCTACGGAGGATTCCGACAACAAAAGTAGACGTGTTATACACCATGATTGTGAAGATAAAACAACTTAGATGTACGACATAACAAGTTTTAGTGGGGCTGACAGCCGAGAAATCGGCATATAACGGAATTTCGCCATCGCCTGATATTTTTCATAATCGCGAGTTAAGTACCTTGTGTTATATAAAGGTACATAGGATTTTTTTCTGAGACGAGTGCCTGTGACTGTTTATTAGTATGAATCAACTCATTATAGCTATCAGGATTGAAATTTTGTATTTGCGCCAGACGCGCATTTCGTCTACAAAATACTCAACAATGACGCTGGAATGAAAAAAAGATCAAAAAGCAAAATAAAGTTCGCAGTTGAAGAGCATTGAGGACCAAACATTCATAAAAGTTTTGCCAAAACAGCTAAGTAATCTAAGGAAAGAAATTTGAGAGATGTTAATATATTTTGTCAACTTCACAAATAAATCTCAACTTTCTGTCACAATGTAAATTATGCAAACGAAAGGTAGCTCGACCCTCCTCTATAATAGCAGCACAGTGGCCTCCAGTGGAATTGAAGTGTTCCCGGTAGGTGCTTGTCACTGGCTTTCTGGAATTTGCCCATATCCATCTATTGTCACCTTCTATGTCACTGGCACCAATAAAGAACATCCGTTGATTATTGTCTGTAATAAAAAAAAAAAAGGATTTCAAGTTTAAAGATTCAAATTCTGTTGTCTACAATATTTTTCATATGCAACAGGTCGAAAAATGTAAAGGTTCTTTTACTTAATAATGTATTGTTTTGTTCTTTTTTGTGAATTGGTTTAAACAAATGAAACTGTGGAATTACATGTTTAAATACAACTACATTTAAAAAACGCTCAAAAGTATTTCTTTTAGAAAAAAGTTTTCAAATAGAAACCCTTCATTCAGGCGAAATATTAGGCTGATTTTTTAACATTGTACAAACATTTCTGCAGTTCCGAGCGTTATCCTAATTGTGGCCAATAATTAATACTGTTAGCCAGTAACCGTTAATGGTCTATGTTTTATTAGGTCTTTCCACTTTTCTGTGGAAAGACCTATTGTTTTTCTTCTGATTATTTTTTTTTTTTTTCTTCCGCCTAATTTAGTTCTTGCGATAAACATTTGTTTCGCAATATGTCGCTTAGATATTTTGTATATGATATCGAACAGTTTATGCGCTTTTGAAATTTACCCTGCGTAAACGAATACTTTTCTTTGTAGGAGTTATCTCCCCAAACACTGTTTTCCTTGTTATGGCATCTCCTTCGCAACCGTTAAAGATTATGACAAATTTATTTTACAAAATTGTTCGTTACATCCTCAGTAATTTTTGGCGTATTTGGATCGAAGCGATTCGAAGAAATTTTATAGGAGTTATCTATCTTTTCGGAATAAATTTGTCGGTATGTTTTTTTAACTCATAAACCGTTAACCGTATAACCCTGGAATGTTTTTATTTGAGTCCCCTGATTCCTAACTTAGAAAATTAGGTCAAGGTCAAAGGTCAAGGTCATATTTTAGATTTTCATATGTCTTTGATTTCCCTATAACTCTTGAACGGTTATAGATACAAAAATATTAAGCAGTGAAAAATGCTTGGTACTTCAAGGGGCAACTTTTTTTACATTATGACTATATTGATTTTACCATCATGTAAGGGACATAACTCCCATCGATGGTTTTTAAAAGGCCATTTTTAGGCAAAACTCTTAAACAAAAGGTCCTTGACCCATAGGGTCTTTTGCAATGACCTTGTGGAGCAATGACCTTGACGAAGGTTACAAGGTCAAAGGTCAAGGTCATCAAATTATGTGGTTTTGGCACTATTTAAACAGTTTTATGTGTGTTTGAATTTCAACCAACCAACCAACATACCAACCAACCAACCAACCAACCAACCAACCAACCAATCAATCAATCAATCAATCAATCAATCATGATCATGATCAATCAACCAATAATGATCATGATCAATCAATCAATCATGTTTCCGTCTCATGTGTTTCTTATAGGGTTCAACCAACCAACCAACCAACCAATCAACCAATCAATCAATCAATCAATCATGATCATGATCAACCAATCATGTATCCGTCTCATGTGTTTAATATAGGGTCCAAGATCTTCTTTGTGTCTTTTTCCGTGTTTCAATTGACCCTATCCAATGTGTTTAACCAACCAACCAACCAACCAACTAATCAATCAATCAATCAATCAATCAATCAATCAATCAATCAATCAATCAATCATGATCATGATCAATCAATCATGTTTCCGTCTCATGTGTTTAATATAGGGTCCAAGATCTTCTTTGTTTCTTTTTCCGTGTTTCAATTGACCCTATCCAACGTGTTTAACCAACCAACCAACCAACCAACCAACTAATCAATTAATCAATCAATCAATCAACCAATCAATCAATCAATCAATCATGATCATGATCAATCAATCATGATCATGATCAATCAATCATGTTTCCGTCTCATGTGTTTAATATAGGGTCCAAGATCTTCTTTGTTTCTTTTTCCGTGTTTCAATTGACCCTATCCAACGTGTTTAACCAACCAACCAACCAACTAATCAATTAATCAATCAATCAACTAATCAATCAATCATGATCATGATCAATCAATCATGTTTCCGTCTCATGTGTTTAATATAGGGTCCAAGATCTTCTTTGTTTCTTTTTCCGTGTTTCAATTGACCCTATCCAACGTGTTTAACCAACCAACCAACCAACTAATCAATTAATCAATCAATCAACTAATCAATCAATCATGATCATGATCAATCAATCATGTTTCCGTCTCATGTGTTTAATATAGGGTCCAAGATCTTCTTTGTTTCTTTTTCCGTGTTTCAATTGACCCTATCCAACGTGTTTAACCAACCAACCAATCAACCAACCAACTAACCAACTTATCAATCAATCAATCAATCAATCAATCAATCAATCAATCAATCAATCAATCTGTATGACTGTTTAATCATGACAGTTTATTGAAGGAACAAACTCTCAATTATTCAAGAAAAATTGAAATTTAATATTGTTCTTACGTCACTTCTGAAAAAAAAATCCACATGTTCTCTGAAACTACAAGTACAATCGACCTCAAAATTTGCAGTCAGCAGGGCATACATGTACTAAACGTTTATAAAAAAAACTTGGTGCAGATATCTCTCAAAGCTTTTCCTAGAGAAAAGAAATGGCAATGCCGTAAAAATAGCTTGCTAGGTCCGTAAATCTCAGTAAAAACCTACAATAAAATGTCCGCTCCGAGTTTGAAATACTAATCTGTGTTACAAACAGGTGCTGAAAAATGTACATTATCAGAAAATAATCAATAAATGTGTTTTAAAGTTACACCGGATCAATTAAATCCAAAACATGCACTACTTGTGAACTGTCATCAAAATGTCAATTTCCTACAATGACAAAAGAAATTACATTTTTGTACATTCCATCTCTATAGATGTTGTCTGTTTAACGTCCCCACCTAAAAAGAAATAAAAAGACTATCTTTTCGTTATTATAAACCCGTGTCACGTGATGTGGCGCGCGCGCTGTACCTAAAATAAAAGAAAAACTTTCCAAACTAAACATGAAACTTCTCCGGTAACAATAATATAGACCCCATACAGAAACAAACAAACAAACAAACAAACAAACAAACACCCCCCAATTCAATTAATTTTACAGGGGGAAAGACCCCCTACAATTGCTTTTTTAAAGCAATTGATTTATATTTATATGAGTGTTTGTTTGTGCATTGTGCATGTTCGTGTGTGTTCGTTTGTTTTTGTTGATCTTTACCCTATTTCGTTGTCGTTGATTGTGTCGTTCATTTCCCGGTTATTGTATTTCCATTTTACCATTGACTGTTTAGTATCTACTGAATCGTTATCTATTTTAAACATATCTAAGAACTATAGAACAATATTTTGTTTTGGTTTAGAAGAGAACACCGGTAGCAAATTGCCCATTTTTAAATTTATTATATTGATATTAATTCTATGGGATATACTACAATTTTATATTGACATTCCTCCTAAGTCTCCTTTAAATATCAAAAATGTTGTTAATTTGATTAAGATCCCCTTTATCACAAAACCACCAAGGCTCCGTGTTGAAGACCGTACTTTGACCTATAATGGTTTACTTTTACAAATTGTGATTTTGATAGAGTGTTGCCTCATTGGCACTCATACCACAACTTCTTATATCTTAATAATTTGTACTTTATTACTGTTCTTATTCTTACCTTCATCTTGTTCTAGAAGAGATTTTACATACTCGTCAGTTTCATTGTTACGAATTTCTGCTAGGTATCCATCAAAATTCCAACAGTAATCCTTGGAAAGAAAAGAAGAAATTAAAAAGATGGGCGTTATACCAATTGTATGTTCTTTTTTTTTTTTGATAAATTTTTGAATTTCTATTTCGTTTATTTTTATATTATTTGTGTTTTCTAGATACATAGTTAATTCATAAAATTGAGAATGGAAATGGGGAATGTGCCAAAAAGACAACAACCCGACCATAGAAAAAAACAACAGCAGAAGGTCACCAACAGGTCTTCAATGTAACGAGAAATTCTCGCACCCGGAGGCGTCCTTCAACTGTCCCCTAAACAAATATATACTAGTTCAGTGATAATGAACGCCATACTAATTTTCAAATTGTACACAAGAAACTAAAATTAAAATAATACAAGACTAACAAAGGTGTTTTTTATTAATCTTTGGCCATGGCGTTGTCAGTTTGTTTTCGATCTATGAGTTTGACTGTCCCTCTGGTATCTCTCACCCTCTTCCATACTAGTATGTTATATGAATGTAACTGAGACTCTCTTATTTCATGAACTTATTTATTTACTCTAGCTAATATAATAACATTACTTTTACCTTTTTATACACCAGATGAGCGTGTCAACAATTTATGTCATATTAGTTTTAAAATATATATAAATGCAGGCAACAGTAGTATACCGATGTTCAAAAGTAATAAATCTACGGAGAAATACAAATCAGGTTAACAGACCAAAATCGAGTATAGCACATCAACTATAAGAGGAAAACAAAGAAACAAAATGAACACCGAGGTGCAACAAAAACAAACACAAAAAGAAACGAACTATTTGATAACAACTACCATATTCCTCACTTAGTATTATTTGTGTCACTGTAGCAGTGAACAATCAAACAGAAAATATGCTATGAACTTTAGAAATAACTATCTATAACCTACCGAATTAGACTATTTACCGGATTTGTTATCACATAAGCAACACGACGGGTGCCACATGTGGAGCAGGATCTGCTTACCCTTCCGGCGCACCTGAGACCACCCCTAGTTTTTGACGGGGTTTGTGTTGTTTATTCTGTAATTTTCTATGTTGTGTAATGTGTACTATTGTTTGTCTGTTTGTCTTTTTTATTTTTAGCCATGGCGTTGTCAGTTTATTTTCGATTTATGAGTTTGACTGTCTCTTTTGGTATCTTTCGTCCATCTTTTTCAATTGTATAAATGGTAAACTCCAGGTGAAAGTTTGAAAAATAAAATAAACTCAGAATATGTAAAGTATATTCACCTGCGCATCTAACCAAGATTTCTTATATGTCGAAATAAAGAAACACTGGTCCTTGTACTCTAACCATCCTGGCTCACAGTCTCCTACAACATACAATATAAACTATATTACAGTATTTATTGCATTGCCCACAGCACGTGTTTCTGTAGCGACCTTCATCAGCTATGTTGTTTAGAAGCAAAACAATTACTTTGAGAATTTTGAAAAATAAAAATGCCAAGTGAAAACCTCTTAATAAAAAAAAAAAAGTAAAATCACATAAATACTAAACTCGGATGAAAATGAAATTGGAAAGTCCCTAATCACAAGACAAAATCAAATGACAAAACACATCAAAACCGATTGGACAACAACTGTCGTATTCCCGACCTGGTACAGCGTTTTAAAATGTAGAAATTGGTGGATTGAACCTGGTTTTACAGCTCTAAAATACCATCAAAAGTTTTGTAATATTGTATAGACACTTGTTACTGTTGAATACTGTTTTTTTTTACCTACAGATGTCCTATTGTGTAATGTTTGGTGTCCTTGGTTTGCTGTCTAATTGGTATATTAAAAAGAAGATTTGGTATGATTGCCAATGAGAAAACTATCCACAAGAGACCAAATGACACATACATTAACAATAGTTCTTTGTAAACCAGATTAAGGAATAAAAAGAAAGCTGTTATTTCGAAAGACGTTTTCAGGGTTATAACACTTTGTAGATGTGTTATCTGGAAAATATGCTATATCAGTAAAAAAAGATATAACCTATGCATGCTATGTTGTATATTTCTTTAAACTTGTTCATCTACTTCCCATGATGGACTTAAGATGTTTTCAATATCGGTCACTTATATAAATATACATAACGTATTTATTTAATTTAATTTTGGAAGTTTTTGTAAAATGATAATCGAGAATATGTTTAAATGGTGCTTTTAACCATTGAGTTGAATGACAGAATGTTTTGTTGTTATATATACATAGCTACTTTGGCGTAGCGTAAGTAGTATTCATCCAACATAGATTCACACTTGTTACTTTGATCGACCTTACTGTAATACGTCTTAATTAAATCCTTTACACACAGTATTAACAAGATCTTTGAATTTTTAATAGCATTTCCTTAGAGAAAGCATGATGTAAATCTATATGTAATACAAATAAAGGCAACAGTAGTTAACCACTGTTCAAAAGTCAAATTTGAATAAGAGAAAAAAAATCCGGGTTACAAACTAAAACCAGGGGTAACACATCAATATTTTAAAAGAGCAAAACAACAAAAAGTAAAATCACAAAAATACTGAACTCAGAGGAAAATCAATTCGGAAAGTCCATAATCACATGGCAAAATCAAATAACAAAACGCATCAAACACGAATGGACAAGAACTGTCATATTCCTGACTTGGTACAGGCATTTTCAAATGTAGAAAATGGTGGATTGAACCTGATTTCATTTATACAAAACAACAGAAATACTGAAATGCAAAACACACACAGAAACGAACTTTAAGATAACAGCTGCCATTTTCCTGACTTGGTACAAGACATTTTCAGAAAATAAATGATGGGTTTTGCGGCTAGCCATACCTCGCACTTTTATGACTGTTAAATATACCACTAAAAATTACAAAGTTACATAACAGGAATGCAGTAAAAATATATGCAAGAACATTCATGACAGCTAATTACACAAATAAAAAGCTCAATAGTACTTTTCGACATGCTAACCACAGAATAACAAAAGTTGATTAAAGACACCAATTGAGGTTTTTTTTACTACTGTTTTACCTATTCCGTTCATGCCACTAATCCCTCCGAACTCCTCGTCTATTTTCTCTTCTATGTATTCGTCTAGAATGCTGGCATCTATATTTATGGTACCGGATATTGGTATTCTTATTTCACGAGCAAGAACTACGGCGCCACCACCGACGCCAACTAATAAGCATATGAATAGAAACCTCATAATGCACACTTTAGCTTTTTTCTATTATTCTGAAAAAGAAAACTCATTGGTTTCGCTAATTGTATCTTTTTTTTAGAATTGTATGTCTTGCAATAACATATGTTTTCAAACCAGTTGTTTTCGTAGATGCTGCACGTACAAGTGCTAAAAACAATTACATGTGTGATCAAATATAGAATCAAATTACACTGTCAAACTGTTTGTGTCCCGATTGTTTGTTTAAGGAGACGTTTTGACTTTGCTGCATGTACTAACTAATTTTTAATGATTTTTTTTTTTCATTTGTCACCAGAGCCTTAAAGAAAATCTGTAAATGTCTACAAATGAATTATTATATATAAAGGAGAACGTTATTCTAGTAAGTATTTCATTTAAGTTTGTTTTCTCATTTTTGCCAAGTATTTGTCCTTCGTTGTCCTTTCTTTCTCTCAATAAAGCTCATTTGAAATAAAAAGATATGGCAAGATTTTCAATGAGAAAAATCGTATCGCATCGCCAACTAGAAAAGGCAAAATGTTAATCATTTCAAATAGAAAACAGACGGTCAGATTTTTCATGGCTTTTTTTCATTTAAAATTCAATGTATTGGAACAACTAAAATAAGAGAAAGATATGTGGTTTCATTTATACAACTTTTTGAATTCTAATAAATATTTCTAAATGCTTACCTTTTATAATATCCTAAAGATAATAAGCCTAAGCAATACTTTTCTAAGTTATTGTAATCTTTTTTATTTATATTTTCTTGTGAGTCAGTTTTGAAAGGAAAGATTCGATTGGAGGAGAAAATAATTGATCAATGAGACCAGGAATGTCTCCAAGTACGCATATTTACCCTTACGAGAAGAGTGATTACATCCTTTTATAACGTGTGTCGGGATATCCCGGATGCGATATAGCATGTTGTGCTGTCTAACGTCATACAAACTTGAAGAAAAAAATCTCCTC
Organism: Mytilus galloprovincialis; assembly: GCA_037788925.1. Taxonomy (NCBI): domain Eukaryota; kingdom Metazoa; phylum Mollusca; class Bivalvia; order Mytilida; family Mytilidae; genus Mytilus; species Mytilus galloprovincialis. Next base: position 21,653,647 of record CM075332.1, read on the forward strand.
TTCAGTTTCAATAGGTATTAATCATGGTCATATTACTAATAAAGAATGTATGTAAAGTATTTGTCTTTTGTCGATTAATTTGTAATCTCGACAAGTTAATTTTAAAACCCGAACTAAATAGGACATCTTTCAATGTGCAAAGGATGCGGTTCACAAATATATTTTCGAGTATTCTTTATTTCGCATATATTCTGCCTACCAGGGTCGACTTCGCGGAATTCATAGTGTTCTCGAAGTGTATGTTCAAGGGATAATAACTTTTAATTCGTGGTGAACAATAATTCTTCTTCTTCTTCTTCTTCTTCTTCTTCTTCTTCTTCTTCTTCTTACGGATCCCCTCCCCTCCCTCCCCTATAATTACAATCTTTAGTTCAGATTTGTCGTCTGACTTTTAAACTTGCGACTGAAATACAACTGATACAACCCATGGTCCCTGTGTACGTATAACGTTCTAGTCCCTGATGTTTTGATTAATTTTTTTGGGGGGTAATTACTTGATGACGCTGTCGTGAATTTGGAAGCTTAAGTTTTATAACAGACAAAAGTCGCATTTTTCTTGACAGTCGAGTTGGTGGCATCAGAGACATATTATATGTCTCTGGTGGCATTAATCTTTATTTCTTATTTAGTAATAAATTTGTAATCACAATTGGATTTGAATATTAGTATGTTCATTATAGAAATCCTATATTATATTAATAAGAAATCGGATAAGCTCTACATATATTATTAAATCATCCCAAACACTCATCAGTAGTAATTCTATACTTATTACTAAATATATTCCAATCTTCGTGTTTTGAAAACCTAATTTTAAAGTTAATGTATTGAGCATTCTATTCCCAGGTTGTGAAGACAACTTGAAGCCAAGTTTTGGTCAGAGACACATATAAATACATGTATTCATGAGGCCCTCGTGGGGGTGTCCAAGTAATCACATAATCATAAATTGTGTGCCAATAATCACACTGTAATCATTACTATTGACTATTTTTCAGTTTAAACAAGATAATCAAATTATAAAAAAAAAAATACAGTCCTATATTATCAAATAATCATGAAATATTTGGATTATCAAATAATCCGCACTAGGCTATAAAAAACGGTAAAGTAATCAAAAACCCATGACTGGATTCTAATTCACAGGCTGGTGTGAATCAGCGTTACGGGTTCAAGTTTGCATGTGCGAGAAGTGGTCCTGAAAATCTACCAAAAAATAATTGAAGATAAATAAGATAGAATAACAGCTCTGTTTCAAATTGACACAGATGTCATTATGATTGTTTTTTTGTCAACTTAGAGAAAAGTGAATTAATCTATCTGATCAAAAGGCCGGTTTTACAAAACCGTCTTTGTTCCGTGTGTTAAAATGATTTGTGAGCCGGAAATGGATACAAATGTCAACAGTGTGTGTTTGTGACAGTTTAACATATTGAAAAGACTTGCATTGTAGAATGAGTGGTCATGTTGGTGACCTAAATGAGAAACAAGCAAAAGCATTACAGAAAGTAATTATTTAATTTCGCTAAATATATCGGAGTTGACTGTGTTGCCCCTCTTCATTTTTCCTTTATAGACAACCAATAATAATTTATCTGATAAACTTTTAATGTATCATGTTTTTACATTTTTGATAGACTTGTATTTAAGAAGACAATCGTCTTGGATCCATGTTTCTTTAGATAAATTTTGAATAAATAAAAATAAAGTAACATTTTACGTTACTTTATGAACAGTAATCTGAGATTACTCTGACATTCAACGGCTGTTTTGCCAGACAAGCTGGGGCTGTGGGACGTCAGAGCTTGTCCAATATCAAAAAGTGGATATTTGCCCGTCCAAAATAAATGCGCTGCTTCATCGCTTCTGGTGCCAACTAACGGCCTTGGAATTATATAAATCGGGTATCAATTTGTTCATTTTTCATTTATTTCTTCATTTTATGTAAGCCTCACCTACCTGTCACCCTTAAAATATTTTCTTATATTCAAACAGTTTTCACAGTGACCCATCGTTTCAGACATTTTTACTTTTACTTTCAAATGGACGTCAAGCTACGAGAGAATTCGCGACCTCAAGATGCAAATATGCAAATATTTGTTTTTTTCACCTCCTTTACAAGAGATCGGTATTTAACATTTAGTAGCCAACCACGATTTTTCACCTGCTTTAAAGGAGATCGGTATTAAGCATTTAGTAGCCAACTATGATAACAGTCGGAAGCTCTCAGACATTTAGATTACTTGAATCGTAAATAAACAAGATGTTAGATTATGGTCATTTGCATATATCATCAGTTCTTTCTCATGGTCACGTGATAATCTTTGAAAATGAAAGTCAAAATGCAGAAATTGATGGGTCACTGTGAAAACTGTTTAAATATGGAAAAATTAAGGTTGGCAGGTAGGCGAAGCTTACATCATGTACATAAATGAAGAGATAAATGAAAAATGAACAAATTGATACCTGATTTATATAATTCCAAAGCCGTTAGATGGCACCTGAAGCAATGAAGCAGTGCATCTATTTTGGATGGTCAAATATCCACTTTTTGATATAGGACGAGCTCTGACGTCCCACGGCCCAAGCTTGTCTGACAAAACAGCCGTTGCACCTCAGAGTAATCTTGGACTAAGCTATTGGGTGAAAAATTTTGATGCTACATGTATACATGTATATATATATATATATATATATATATATCTACTGCATGGAGTATTCAGTTTATTAGAATTTAATAGGTTGGTCATCCTCCATTCAGTTGTACAGGAATGGTAGATTCACATACCTTCAGAGCATACATTTGTAAATACTTTCTAAATTGCCCTGTAGAAAGATGATCCTGAAAATTACTGAAACTTAAAATGTGTAGGGATACTATATAATATAAAAAAGAAGATTTGGTATGATTGCCAATGAGACAACTATCCACAAAAGACCAAAATGGCACAGACACCGTACGACCTTCAACAATGAGCAAAGCCCATACCGCATAGTCAGCTATAAAAGGATAAGACAATGTAAAGCAATTCAAACGAGAAAACTAACGGCCTTATTTATGTAAAAAAAAAAATGAACGAAAAACAAATGTGTAACACATAAACAAACGACAACCACTGAATTACAGGCTCCTGACTTGGGACAGGCACATACACAAATAATGTGGCGGGGTTAAACATGTTATATAGATATGGATACAGGTGTTGAAACTACAAAAGTGAAGGGATACTATTGATACAGGTGTAAATGATGCCATTAAGGTATTGCCTAATTGATGAACATGTACATGATGTACATGTAGACTAGTTCATGCAAGGTACACAATGTACATGTACTTACTTTTATGTATTGAATTTTCCAACTGAGAAATATGTGCAGATACAGACAGACTATCCTTAAGCAGTTTTGGCTTTGTTCATTGTTGAAGGCTGTAGAGTGACCTATGGGTGATAGTTTCTGTGTCATTTGGTCTCTTGAGAGAGTTGTATCATTGACAATCATACCACATCTTCTTTGCTATATCCTTTAAGAAAGTATGCTTATACATTATAGTAACTGGAATTTGTAATTTGTTTCAGTTCAAAGAAGCAGTTTCAGATTTACTATGTTCAGAACAAGATGATTTCTACCTGCTGAGATGGCTAAGAGGTATATAATATTTAATTAAGGAATGAGTGTAATATTTTTTTCTGTCTATGAAGAAATAACATAAAAAATTTGGTGCACACTGAATAATGCGCGTAGCGGGTTATTTAACAGTGTGCACCACATTTTTAGCTCACCTGGCCCGAAGGTTATTATCTTGAAAATTATTATAGATAGAAATAAACTGTAAAAAGCAATAATGTTCAGCAAAGTAAGATTTACAAATAAGTCAACATGACCGAAATGGTCAGTTGACCCATATAGGAGTTATTGCCCTTTATAGTCAATTTTTAACCATTTTTCGTAAATCTTAGTAATCTTTTACAAAAATCTTCTCCTCTGAAACTACAGGGCCAAATTAATCCAAACTTATCCACAATCATCTTTGGGGTATCTAGTTTAAAAAATGTGTCCGATGACCCGGCCATCCAACCAAGATGGCCGCCATGGCTAAAAATAGAACATAGGGGTAAAATGCAGTTTTTGGCTTATAACTCAAAAACCAAAGCGTTTAGAGCAAATCTTACCAGGGTTAAATTGTTTATCAGGTCAAGATCTATCTGCCCTGAAATTTTCAGATAAATCGGACAACCTGTTGTTGGCTTCCTGCCCCTGAATTGGTAATTTTAAGGAAATTTTACTGTTTTTGGTTATTATCTTGAAAATTATTATAGATAGAAATAAACTGTAAAAGCAATAATGTTCAGCAAAGTAAGATTTACAAATAAGTCAACATGACCGAAATGGTCAGTTGACCCATATAGGAGTTATTGCCCTTTATAGTCAATTTTTAACCATTTTTCGTAAATCTTAGTAATCTTTTACAAAAATCTTCTCCTCTGAAACTACAGGGCCAAATTAATCCAAACTTATCCACAATCATCTTTGGGGTATCTAGTTTAAAAAATGTGTCCGATAACCCGGCCATCCAACCAAGATGGCCGCCATGGCTAAAAATAGAACATAGGTGTAAAATGCAGTTTTTGGCTTATAACTCAAAAACCAAAGCGTTTAGAGCAAATCTGACATGGGGTTAAATTGTTTATCAGGTCAAGATCTATCTGCCCCAAAATTTTCAGATGAATCGGACAACCCGTTGTTGGGTTGCTGCCCCTGAATTGGTAATTTTAAGGAAATTTTGCTGTTCTTGAATATTATTATAGATAGAGATAAACTGTAAACAGCAATAATGTTCAGCAAAGTAAGATTTACAAATAAGTCAACATGACTGAAATGGTCAATTGACCCCCTAAGGAGTTATTGTCCTTTATAGTCAATTTTCATCAATTTTTATAAAATTTGTAAATTTTTACTAACATTTTCCACTGAAACTACTGGGCCAAGTTCATTATAGATAGAGATAATTGTAAGCAGCAAGGATGTTCAGTAAAGTAAGATGTACAAACACATCACCATCACCAAAATACAATTTTGTCATGAATCCATCTGCTTCCTTTGTTTAATAGTCACATAGACCAAGGTGAGCGACACAGGCTCTTTAGAGCCTCTAGTTTTATGTTATTTCGAATAGACAGAAAAAATATTACAGTTATTTCTTATAATTTAATTCTAAATTCCATTTTAAACTGTAGAAAACCATGAAAAAACGTTGATGACGTCACGGTCACATGTAAATTATGTCTATGGGCTCATAACAAAATAACGTCAGCCAATCAGAAGACGTGTTACATCCAAAATTAAATTATAAAAAAATAGAACAGATACAGATACTTTTTATTCTAGTTTTTTTCCTTGATTGATATCTCATAAACCTTTTTTTATCACAAAGAAAAAAAGATACTGTATGATCATTAAGGATTTGATGATTCAGTTGGTACACTTGCTTTATTTGTAACCAGATCGGTTTTAGAATGAAAAATGTACATTGTGATTGATGCTGGAAGCATCAGATTTAAAATAAATTTTAATGCATACAGTGTTAATAGATTTTTAATAGAATTTCCATAATTAATTTTATTAATTTAATGTATTATTAATATTTCAGCCAGAAATTTTGATTTGAAGAAGTCTGAACTCATGTTTAGAAATGTAAGTTACCTTTTTAATTGTCATAAACTCTTCAATTTGTAATCCTTTTGGGCATAGTAAAATATTTTTTTCAGAAATTTGTTACTGTAAGTACATTTATTATTATTGTTATTGTTGAACTATGTACAATAAATACTAACAGGAATTGCTGCATATAGATTATGCTGTCAAATTGGAAAATGTTTTTATTTTAATTTTACAGTAATAAAAACACATAACAGAATTTACAGCATTTATGAATTTATGTGTAAGTTTTTGATATATTAAGTAGGTCCAATACTTTATAACTTCAATGATAGTAATTATATCATATTATATATTTATTATTAACCGGATTTTTGTGACAAAAATGTCGGTTATTGATTTGGGGATGTACGGCGGTCGGGCTGTCGGCAATCAAATGTTGTCCGTGCATTAACTCATGAACCGTTCAACCAAAGCTTTTAAAATTTTAATATGTTATTACTGTTCAATAAGTTCAATAATGACGAATTTGACTTTTACCGTTCAGGAGTTATGGTTCTTGAAAGATTGAAAAATGGTGTTTCCCGTCATGTCCGTGCATTTATGCATGAACTGTTCTACCAAAGCTTCCGAAATTTTAATATGCTGTTACTGATGACAAAATGGAGGTCAAGTTCAATAATGACGATTTTGACTTTTACCGTTCAGGAGTTATGGTTCTTGAAAGATTGAAAAATGGTGTGTCCCGTCATGTCCGTGCATTTTCTCATGAACCATTCAACCAAAGCTTTTGAAATTTTAATATGTTGTTACTGATGACAAAATAGAGGTCAAGTTCAATAATGACGATTTTGACTTTTACCGTTCAGGAGTTATGGTTCTTGAAAGATCGTAAAATGGCGTTTCCATTCACGTTGTTGCATTTACTCACGAACCATTCAATCTAAGCTTTTCAAATTTAAATATATTAATACTGATGACAAAATGGAGGTCAAATTTGATATTGACGATTTTCACTTTCACCATTCATCAGTAATGGTTCTTGTGATATTGCCAGGACACAAATAAATGTTAATAAATCCGGTTTGCTGTCGTTGTGACAGCCTCTTGTTATATATTATATATTTATTATTTAAGGAATGACTGTAATATTTTTTCTGTCTATGAAGAAATAACATAAAAAATTTGGTGCACACTGAATAACGTGCGTAGCGGGTTATTTAACAGTGTGCACCGAATTTTTTATGTTATTTCGAATAGACAGAAAAAATATTACAGTCATTTCTTATAATTTAATTCTAAATTCCATTTTAACCATAAAAAACCATGAAAAACGTTGATGACGTCACAGTCACATGACTAAATTATGTCTATGGGCTAATAACAAAATAACGTCAGCCAATCAAAAGACGCATTGCATCCAAAATTAAATTATTACATATTATATATTATATATTTATTATTACATATTATATATTATATATTTATTATTACATATTATATATTATATATTTATTATTACATATTATATATTATATATTTATTATTACATATTATATATTATATATTTGTTATTACATATTATATATTATATATTTATTATTACATATTATATATATTTTAGCACATTGAATGGAGGAAGAAAGTGTCAGCAGATAAGATTTTACAGGACTACACAGAACCTGAAGTTTTAAAGAAATATTTCACAGGAGGTCTGCATGGGTTTAGTAAAGATGGCTCTCCAATCTGGATCGATCCATTTGGAAATATTGATTTAAAAGGTAATACCAGGTTGATTCTCACTGTCTGGTTAAATTGGCTATTCAATATTTCAAGTTTTTAATCGCCCAGATAATTATTAAAAGAAAAGTTGTGAGTTTTTTTGATAAAGAAAATAAAGGAACTGAAGTCGGCAACAAGTTTAAAAAATATTTGGATACCGTATAGTGGGTTCTTTTTCGCGGGATGTAAATTTTCGCTTATTTTCAAGGACAGAACATAAATGCCAAAATAAATTCAGCCAATTTCAAAGTGTACCTTCAAAGGTATTGATAAAAGTTTTGTATCCGCCAAAATATTTCGTATACCATGTATACCTTATTCAAGGTAAATGGCGAAATTTTACACCCGCGAAAATAACCCACTGTACGGTATAACAAACATCAAATACTGACTATTAAAGTTCGAGACTAGAGACAGTCATATGAATGTGTGGCTGGGTTGATGAAGTATTTTTTAAACATCTCAGCCCTCCCTCTTTTTAACCTTATATATGTCATTTGTTACTGTATGTATAGAATGCGTTCTTTATTTTCAGGTTTATTGAGATCAGCCAAAAAATCAGATGCTGTTTTGAGTAAAGTTTATATACTGGAGAAGTTATACAGTGTGATGTTCAAAGAACAAACACAAAAGGTAACATAATACATTAAATATAAAATTAAGAAGATGTGGTATGATTGTCAATTAGACAACTCTCCTCCAAAGACCAAATGGGATAGAAGTTTATAACTGTAGATCACAGTACTGCCTTCAACTATGAGCAAATCACATACTGCATAGTCAGCTATAAAAGGTCCAGAAATGACAATTGTTAAACAATTTAAATGGGAAATCTAGTCTCCTGCTTTATGAACAAGCAATGGAGGAAAATATTACAAATATGATATACAGCAGCAAACTAACCATTTACAGGCTCCTGACTTGAGACAGGCAGCACATACTGAGTATGGTAGGATTAAACTAGTTTTTTGTGCCAAACTGTGAAAACCCTACATATATATAGAAACAAAACACATGGTTGGACAAAGAAATTTTTTGTCTCAAAAATTTTTTGCTCTAATTGAAGGAAATGATATGGTCAGCAACTTATTGCATTCATTTACAACGATATTTTTTTTAAATGTTTTCTTGGCATCAGTGAAAGAGAATTATCAATTTTACTCAATGAACATACATGTATTACCTCAATCAATTGCATTCAGCAACGCAGGTACAGAAGTGGTATTGACCTTGTTGAGAAATAATACAATAGGTCCACTGACAAATGTTTGAAATGTAATTGTAAGATGTATATTTTATAGGTTGGTTCCAGGGTAGACCAAGTAGTGGTTATATATGATTTAGAGAACTGTAGCAGAAGACATCTATGGAAACCTGGTGAGTTTACGATTAAGACTAACAATTTTATGTTAAAGCTGTATAAATAGACTTTTGGAAAGATTGAGAAATACTTAAATGTAACATAATTTCCAGTGAAAATATTTGAACAACAGGCTCCAAAAAAACTTGTTGATTTATTTGACTTGCGAACACTGAAGTGTGATGGATATATTTGTTCCCTTACTTTCCATAAATCTTCTTTAACTCAGTAATTTTGTAATAGCTCAAATATAGTAAGTACTCATTATTTGAATTTTAGAGCATTGAAGAATGTCCAGATGACTGCGCATGTTAACAGTATTTTTTTTGTGAAAACCATGAAAAAGCATATCCTTTGTAACCTTTAATCAGTTTAAATTAAATTTTATGTAATGATCGTTAGGTTCTTCATATGTTTATCCTTGTAAACAGATACAATATTGTTTAGGTTATTCGTTTTCTTTTAATCAACTAAGGCTCTAATTTTATTTTACTATTTTTAGGTCTAGATTGTTTCTGTGAAATAGTTGCCATGGTTGAAGATAATTATCCTGAAACTCTTAAAATAGCTTTTGTTATTAATGGTAAGTAAAACTGTGGTTTTTTTTAGTAATGATTTACGTAGACAATTGATTGGTTTATTATATAGTCTAAATCTCATTAACATTTAGTTTCATACTGATATAGTTACATAGCTAATGTAACTAGTAAGAAGATTTCTTGTTAATTTTTTTTTATCAACAACAACTATAGACTAAAATGGATATCACCATGCATGCTTATGTGATTACATGTATCTAGGAAAGGTGAAATAAAGTATTTGATAAATCACAAAATAGTTAGGAAGCTAAGGTACAAACTCCCTCAGTCATAGTCAACTTAAGATACTTTTAAGGTCTTGTCATGTATTCTAGTAGTTATTATCTTTGCTTTTCAAACTTCAGGGTTTGAGCACTTATGATGAAGGTTAATCAAAAATAAAATGAAATCTTCCAAATTTTATTATGTGTTATTTTCATTCTATGGATATCTTTATGTGCTTGTACTTGTAAGTCTCTTCCCAGGAAAATATATAAACAAACAAAGACAAACAATAAAAACAAAAAATGGTCCAGAAAGTCTTACTTTTTACAGGAAAAATATGTGTTTTGGAAGTTAACAAGTTTTATGAACCACCAACTTCATTTGTCTATCTACATTTAATATCATAAGAGTAAAATAAACTTCTATGTCATTTGATAACTGGTGGAAAGTTGTCTCTTTGCAATCATACTGCATCTTCTTATTTTTATGGCCCCGCAACGAACCCGCACTGAAGTTGTCGGTGCCAAATAGTTTTACCCTTGTCTGTAATTCCATCATTCTGTAATTCTGTAGTTCCACAACAAACCATTATACAGATTTTTTTATACCCCACCCACCTACGATAGTAGAGGGGCATTATGTTTTCTGGTCTATGGCTCTGTTCGTTTGTTTGTCCGTCCGTTCGTCTGTGCGCCCGTTCAGGTTAAAGTTTTTGGTCAAGGTAGTTTTTGATGAAGTTGAAGTCCAATCAACTTGAAACTTAGTACACATGTTCCTCATGATATGAGCTTTCTAATTTTGATGTCAAATAAGAGTTTTGACCCCAATTACACGGTCCACTGAACATAGAAAATGATAGTGCCAGTGGGGCATCCGTGTACTGGAGACACATTCTTGTTTCTAAACTCCTTCAGATATTGGGCTGATTTTTGGTATGTAAGATATCCAGGATGAGTTACAGATCAAGTTTAAGTTTCTTTCCACTCCGCTATTTTTGTCGAAATTACGGGCTTTGGACTATGATAAATTGTTGAAAATCCCAGTTATACAGGTTTTTTTCTAAGATATTGGGATGATTTTTGGCATGTGAGTTAACCAAGATGAGTGACACATCAAGTTTAAATTTTGTTCGGCTCTGCTAATTTTTTCCGAAATTACAGGCTATGCACTTTGATAAATTGTTTTTTTTTTTTTTAATTTTCATTTTTTATTGAAATCTGTACATTTGTTAGTAATGAAAACATCGAATACCGGTACCTTATCCCGGCCTCGTTAATGTTAGTAATAGATCATGCAAATATATATGTGTTAGTATTTGTTAGTTCATTTTACAAAAAAATATATCAGCTGTAGTTACAATATAATATCGCATTTTTTATTTGCATTAAAAAATAACATAATAAAAGTTCAAAAATAAGGACCACAAATAAATGTATTCATCATATTAGAATAATTGTTTAACAAACATACAGATATTCTAAGTTTTTATAGTTTTTTTAAGAATGGAAATTTTGAGGAAAAATAAGTTAAATAGAATTTAAAATAATAACAGAAAAAAAAAAAAAATAAATATAAATATAATGTTCTGATGAATATTTTTGATGTAAATTTTTTGTTAGTTCACAAATTAACATTCTATCATGTTTTTCACATATGAATTATAATAGGACTTTAATTACAATCGAACAAATGAGTAAATTGAATCCACAATTTATTGAAACTCTCAAGCTTATTGTTTCTTACTGCTATACACTTCTCTAAATTATAAAGATCTTTTAGAACTTTCTTCACAGCATGAATTGATAAAACTTTCTGGAAATATCTTGTATTATAAATATATTGTTTAAGACACAGAAAAATCAGGTTTGAAATTTCACCCTTGTATACATGTGAGACATCACCAAACAAAAAATTCTTTTTTGGTGAATGAAATACTTATACCATTAGATAAAAACCATATATCTATTTCTTCTAATAAATTCTTGACAATTTCACAATTCCATAGTACATGTTCTATAGTTTCTATTTCTTCCTTACAAAAATTACATAGCTGACTATTTATGACATTAATTTTACACAAAAATTTGTTTGTAGCTAATGTTCTATGATTTACTCTAAACTGTAACCATTGTAATTTTGTGTTATTAGTAACTGCAAAAGGAAGTTTGAAAATTTCTCTCCATTCCAAGTCATTAAGTTCCAAAATTTCATTCCACTTTTTCTCCCCATTAGGAACCACTTTAGGTATTAACATCCAATATATATCTTTAGTTCCCTTTTTTCTTTTTAAAATGGTTTGAACAAAAGAGGGAATAAAAGGTTCCGTGAGCTTATTATCTCCCCTTGAATACAGCTTCTTAGTCTTATTTAATGCTGAAATGATACTATTATACATCATTATATTCCCAGAAATATCAAATTTGTCTTTTATTTCCCCGTAGGAGAGATACTTTCCACTATTACTAATCACATCATTTACAAAAACAATACCTTTATTATACCAACTTCTATAAAATACATGTTTGTTGTTGATATTTATATTCTTATTCATCCATAATGGACTAGTAAGAAAATATTCCCATGTAGAATTTATATCTTTATCTACAAAATATTGCCATGCTTTAAATACATCAATCCAAAATTTGTTTTTGACATTTGAAATAGTATTTGTTGTGTAACTATTTCCTAGTTTGAAAAATTTTTCTTTATCTATATGTGTAAATAAAATATTTAACCATTTACAGTTAGAACTAAACAATTTTCTTATCCATGTACATTTTAAAGCTATCATAAATAGATGAATATTTATCATCTTTAAACCACCATTCTTATAATCCATGTGTAACACTTCTTTTTTAACTCTATGAACTGGTGAGTTCCATAAAAAATAATAAATAGCATCATTAATTTTCTTAATCATCTCAGCATTTGGGTTTGGTAATGTTATATTGATAAATTGATAAATTGTTGAAAATCCCAGTTATATAGGTACTTATATGTTATATAAGTTATGTTTATACATAATTTGATTTTAATTACTCAGTAGTCATTATTTTAGGATTTTCCCAGGATGTGTATTTTCTTTGCTGTTGAGATGAAACAGATTTATTATCATATGTCAATCAGTTAGATATGAAGTTTATCACATGTTCTTAGCAGGAGGTCTAATTTCATCAGTTCCAATACAAATATACATGTCTTGTTAATTAGTGACCACTTGTGGCATTTGGCTTCCTTTGTCCTTTGTTTCTTGATACATTAATCTGGGTGCAGTTTTAACTCCTCCCACTTAGGAGTATCCCATTAAGAAGTTGTGTATTAAAAACCTGTGTATGCTGCCTTGAGTATTCATTTATCTAAATGCAGATTAAGCAGTTATAGAATAATCTTGGCTAATAGTGCTAATAGTGTTTTAGCTAAAAACTTGAACTTTCAGTGTTTGGATTACTTTACAAAAGCTATATGACAGTTTTTAAACAACTAAATATAATTCAAACTATATAACCTGAAGCAATAAACATTATTTTGGATTAACTGACAACAAAATGTCTGGCAGAGGAAAAGGTGTTCGAAGGAAAACTAGGAGTTCTCCGTATGAGACCCAATGGGATTCTAATAACCCTTCTAATTGGACAATAAACAAACAAAAAGGGAATAAGAACACCTTCTGGTATGTCAAAACAAGTGTTAAAACAACTTTATTTGGAGAATTGTTTTGATGGAGTAACATCTTCAGAGACACAACAGACAGACACCGTTAGTGATGAGATTAACACAGATTCCTCACCAGAGAGCACTCTTCCAATTACCTTAGCAGAATCAGTGCATCAACACAGAAGCAGTGTTTCAAATGGTGGAACAGACAGGAACATAGCTCAGTGTTTTGAAGGACTTCAAGAGACCTTTAAACAGCTAATTTACAGAGACAATTGTACTCATGACACAGGTAGAGATCGCGAATTCAACCTTCAACAGTGGTACAACCATGCAGGGATTGGGAATAGGAGTGAAATTTCTAACAGAGGAAATAATACTGTTTTACATGGAAATACACAAGAGCATGCATCTTTCATCTCAGGACCACAAGTTGGAAATGTTTCATGTGGAGTGCGTTCGGATGAATATTCTAATGTGGACATTATATCTCCTTCTATTCAAAAGCAAATCATTGACGGTAAGGATGTTAATTTGGCATCTCTGCTTATCCCAAACTATGAAACTCCCCAAATTCACTCTGTTGCAGCTAATGGGTTAGAGTTAAATATTTCTGGGAAGCCAGATCCCCGTCTTAATAGGAAACTCACAATTCAAGAATTCATTAAGGCATTTGGCAAGTTTAAGAGGGTCATGTCATCAGTTTACCCTGACCGTAGAGCAGAGCTAGATGCTTATGAAGATGAGATTATAGATATTAGTAATTTTTATGGTGACAGATTTTATGATTACCATAAATTGTTTTCTGCAAAATCAGCAGCTCTTTTAAGGGAGAGAAGGATTAAGGTTGACTGGAGCAAAAGAGATAGGGATCTTCTTTCATTAATAGTTGCTGGTGGGAATGTAAATGTTTGCAAAATTTGTAATTTGGTTGATCACACTACTGCTTTTTGTCCTATGCAAACCTCCATGACATATCAAGACTACCCAGATAAAGTATCAAGGCAGGTAGACACTACTGATAAGTTAGGTAGAAAGAAAATTTATCATTCTGGGCGGGAGGTGTGCAATAATTTTAATACCAGTAGGGGTTGTACCAGGAGTTTTTGTCATTTTTCACATATCTGTAGCAGATGTAAAGTCGCTGGTCATACCCTATTATCTTGTCAAAAAGTTTTCCCCTCTCAAGGTAGGACTGAAGTACAATCTAAGCCACATACAGTAAACTCTTCACAAAAGTTTGAGAAAATAACAACAAATAAGCAAGGTCAATGACTACATGATTTCCCATATCTGGCTACTACTCCAATTAATGTTATTATACTTGCAAAAGAATTAATTTCTCATCCTGACAAAAAATTTGTTAACTATTTATGCAATGGCTTAGAGAAAGGATTTGATACTATGGTATCTACAACAGATTTACCTACAAAAGAATGTAGGAATAGTTTATCTGCTAGGACACAACCAGATGTGGTTTCTGATTTGATAGAGAAAGAAGTTTTTAAAGGTTTCTTGTATGGGCCTTTTAAGGATCCCCCTTTTCAAAATTATAGGGTAAGCCCAATTGGTATTGCAGAAGGGAAATATTCTGGTAAAAAGCGTTTAATATTGGACTTATCTTCACCACATAATGATGATAAACATCTAAGTATTAATGATCTTATTGACAAACAGGATTGCTCAATGTCTTATGTTAGAATAGATGACGCCATTGATGTTATTTTGAAATTTGGAAGAAATTCCTGGCTTTGCAAGTTCGACATATCCGACGCGTTCAAAAATTGTCCAATTGTACCAAGTCAGTGGCCTCTTTTCTGCATAAAATGGGAAAAAATGTATTATTTTTATGTCCGTTTAACTTTTGGATGTCGTTCAAGCCCCAAAATTTTTGACCATTTATCCCAAGCTTTGTGTCATATTGCAGAAAACAATTACAAAGTTAATAGCATTTTGCATTTATTGGATGATTTCCTAACCATAGATCCACCAGATGCTGATGGTGAGAGGACTATTGCTATAATGATGATGATTTTCAAAAAACTAACATTCCTATAGCAAAACATAAGACAATAGGTCCTGTAAAATGTTTAGAATATTTGGGTATTATTCTAGATTCTGAAAAAATGGAAGCTCGACTACCTCTTAATAAAGTTTATCGCATTTGTGAATTCATCAAAAAATTATGCAGGAAAAAATCTTGTACAAAAAGGGAATTGTTGCAGCTTTTGGGTCACTTAAACTTTGCTTCACGTGTCATTTTACCTGGTAGATCCTTTGTTTCATACCTCATAGGGCTGTCCACTACTGTCAATGATTTGCATCATTATGTTAAATTAGATAAGGAATGCCGTGTTGACCTAGAATTTTGGTTACTTTTTCTGAGCAGCTGGAATGGTGTGAACATGTTTTACAGTAGACAATTTTACTCAAGTTATGATATGGAACTTTTTACTGATGCCTCATCAACAAAAGGATTTGGTGGATATTTCAAGGGAGAATGGTTTTATTCATCATGGCCATCAAACATTGCTTATCCTGACAAAACATTTTCAATGGCTTTTCTTGAATTATACCCCATTGTAGTATCCGCAATACTGTGGGGCTCACAGTGGACAACAAAACGCATTCTTTTCTGGTGTGACAATGAAGCTACAGTGGCTATAGTAAAAAAGGGCCGTTCAAAGTGTTTACAAATAATGAAATTAATGAGGAAACTTACATGGTGTGCTTGTAAATACAACTTTCATTTTAGTGCCAAACATGTTCCAGGATATCAGAATGATATAAGTGATGCTCTATCTCGTTTACAGATAGACAGATTCCGCAAACTAGCTCCCAGTGCAGCACAACATCCAATGAAGTGCCCAAGCAGCTCAGATGTAATGTGGTCCTAAATCAAGCAGTGAATGAACTTTGGAACAGTGCTATTGCTAATACTACAAGAACTGTTTATGATACTGGGTTCAGAAAATTTGAGACTTTTATGTTATTGAATGGTTTTCAATTTTCTAATTTACCTCCTATTTCTGAGGATATTTTAATTTATTTCATAGCCCACTGCTTTAAAATTCTGAGTTTACAATACTCTACCATTAAATTATATTTATGTGGAATTAGGTATAAATATGTACAGGGTAATCAAAATGATCCCTTACAATCTGCTCATAATACACCTTTAATCAGACTTGATTATGTTTTAAATTCTGTAAAAAGACTGCAAAAAACAAAAAATCACATAAGATTACCAATAACTTTCGAAATTTTGGAAAAAATTGTAAATTGTTTGAGAAAAGGTTTTTGTTCCAAGTTTACTGATTTAATGTTAAGAACTGCATGCATTGTCGCATTTTATGGATTTTTGAGATGTGGCGAGTTTACAGTGTCAAAGGCCTCACAGTTTGATCCACATATTAATTTATGTATTGAAGATGTTGTATTTCACTCAGACTTAGTAGTTTTGAAATTAAAACAATCAAAAACAGATCCTTTTAGAAAAGGCATAAATATACAGCTACATAAATTAGGTCAGCTTATCTGCCCTTACACAATTTTGTTAGAATATATACAAATTAGGAAAGAATTTTCTCCTACTAATCAAACTGATCCACTTTTCATAACCATTGATAAGAAACCTTTGGAGAGACAATATTTCATCACTTGTATCAAAAAAAGTACTGGATATATGTGGTTTCAACTCAAGTCATTATAATGGTCATAGTTTTAGAATTGGGGCAGCTACAAGTGCTGGTAAGGCAAAAATAGAAGATCACTTGATAAAAACATTAGGGCGCTGCACTTCAGATAGTTACATCAGATACATTAGGGTAACGCCAGCATCTATTAAAACAGCTCAAAGTAGGTTAGGTAGAATTTAAGGGCATGCTCATTTTCAAATATTCCATACGCATGTTTTTTACAGAGATTCTAGATGATATTGTTTTTGTTTGACAATTGATTTTGATATTGTGTATTATTATGTGATAACATTTATTATTTTTATTATTTTTTTTTATTTTTTTTTTATTTCATGGCTTTATTGAAGGTACCCCCTCCCTAACCTCACAAATCCTTGGGGACACTCAGCTGTTACCATCTGTGTTATGGCCATTTATGAAATTTTATCACTGGTTGTTTCAAAAATTTCACTCAACTCCCAAGAATTTCTGGGGATAAACTGTCAAATTTCATACAAATTCATTCCAACACCAATTCAACATCAACACTACTAGGCTTCCTCATAGCCTCCTTACAGGCTTCCTCATTGTCTCATTATAGGCTTCCTCATAGCCTCATAGGCATGATAGCCTCTAGGAATGATAGCCTCATAGGCTTCCTGATAGCCTCATGCATTTATTTTGAACCATCGTTCCAATTGGATTGGTGTGATGTCAAGCCAGGGGTCTATACTTTGCTACTTTTCAGTATGCACATAGCTAGGCTCTTGGTTTAGGCATGGAGCAAAAAATTAAATTTTTTAGCTGAGTAGTTTCCCCAAGGGCCAAATTATAATCGTGATGTATATATATAAAATAAAAGTTGCAATTAAATTATGATTTATGTTTAATTCAAACATGGATACCAATGGCATTGCTACACAGTATTTCCCAGGAGTTTATTTACAAGATAGGTGATAGCAGGAAAAATTAGGTTGATAATAATGTGAGCACTAAATCCTTAATTTTACATATCATGAGTTCAAACAGTGTGTTCTGAAAGAAATCAGGGGTAATTAAATTATTTAAATTACTATGAAATTAATATGAACTCATTATGTGTGACTTTGAGGATTTTGTTCACTGACACATTTATTAGCAAAATTAAAATATAGGGCCGAAAGTTAGATCAGGATGGTTTAATTGTCAGGTCAAAGAATTTGCAAGAAGATATGAGGTTGGATGTTTGCTCAGGTGTTAACACACATTTCCCTATTACATAACAGATTACCACAGAAAAGATACAGTATAAACAAAAGACAATTAAAATAAGATTAGAACAGCATCACATCAAACAGAAATAAATTTACCCTAAAAAATATTTACAAAGAATCAGAACACATTGCAAACATGGAACAAATGACAATTAAACATATTCAGGATCATTTCTGAGAATTTTGTATAAACAGGTTTTTTTCTAAACGCTTTCAGATATTGGGCTGATATTTGGTATGTGAGCTAACCATGATGAGTTACAGATCAAGTTTAAGTTTTGTTCCGCTCTGCTAATTTTTGCCAAAATTAAGGGTTTACAACTTTGAAAATTGTTGTAAATTACAGTTATATGGACATTTTTTCTATACGACTCCAGATTTTGAGCTGATTTTTGATATGTGAGACTACCATCATGTTTGTGTCCACATGTGTTATTGAAATTGCAGATTTTTCAACTTATTGAGACGGGCCATTAGTGTCGCTTTGACACATCTAGTTACATTAAAGATATGAGCAAACATTAGGGTAATCATCAGCATAACAGTTTAATGCAGTCGTTAGCCTCACAACACTTTAGTAGGGGTGTGATAAAGGGTATGAGATAAAGGGTAGGGGTGTGATAAAGGGTATGCTATAAAGGGTGTGCATCAAAGTTGTGCGATATGGATTAAACAGCAGGCTATATTTTTATTTTGGCATATCTTTGTAGTCTTTGTGCAGTGTTTGGAAATTTTAAAATTGTTCCAGCGTTCGCTTAAATTGTATAAATTTCAAGATTTTAATAGAGTCTTAATTTGAATTGACATGATTCATTTGTCATCGTGCAATTACCGAGGAAGGATATCTGTTATCCAAAATATCTAACATATTGTTTGTTTTATTGTGTTTTTGGTGATGTTGTACCCTTTTAGACTTGTTATATATTATATTTTGTAGTGTACTGAATCATGTTTATATGAATTTTTATGATCCATCACCCCTTAAGATTTATCGTTGACTATTTATTCAGTCATTTCATATATATATTACTACATACTATGTAGTACATGTATAATAATGAATACTTTTATATTTTCAGCTCCAAGAATATTCCCTGTGATATTTCATCTAGTCAAACCATTCCTTGCTGAAGAAACTGCCAAAAAAATATACATCTTTGGAAGTAAGTTGTTTTATATTTCAAAACAATAGAAATAAATATAAAATTTCTCATGAACCTGCTTCTGGAAAAACACCTACCATGTCAAAAGTCTGGAAAATTGTTTTCTGTTAAATTTTCTGTGTAGTAAAACAATAACTACCTCAGTATCTGCATGTAAGAACTTGTACATATTTTGAGTGATGATCTAATAGACAGCATCTCAACAAATCAAGTTAACTGAAAACTGATGTTCAGAAGTTGCTTACTCCAAGTTCATAGGTTAAATACACTGACGTTTAGAGGTCAGATAAATCTAGTTCATGGGTTACATACAATGAGTTCAGAGGTCACTTAAACCTAATTAAGGGGTAACATTCACCAAGTTAAGACGTTAATTATACTTTTTCTGAAACTGCTTCTGAAATGTTTCAGTATGTACTGGTACTCTATTATTAAAAAGAGTATAAATGAATAATGTTCAATTGCAGGGAGTGTATCCTCCTTTGACAATGTTTACAGAAGGTAAAGCTACCCCTTACATAATCCATGAATTCATAAAATTCTACATGTACCATCATGGCAATCATATTTTTATTCACAGAATATTTTCCATTTACATGTTAAAAATCAGCTTATTGACAAATCAACTGATGCAAAAGGGAAACAGCTCAAAATAAACTAAGTTGTATTAGTTTGCCAAAATTATGGAGTGACATTTTGAAATTTTATTAACTCTATAAAGAGACATTGGAACATTGAAATATTTGCTTATTGTTAAGGTTGGGTCAAACATGAACTGAACCTGTGATCGCTATTAAGATTACTGTTTGGAAATGTACTCCACAATGCAGTTGAAAATTGTGAATTACTTCCCTTTGGTCACAACTTATGTTTAATCATCCGAAATTTCTCATTTTCTACTTCATCTAGCAAACTGTAAGTTATGCATATTGATAAAGATAGTTATATCGAAATGATACTGACTGAGAAATTATATAAAAAAAATTATTTTAGTTTTTGTGAATTTTAGTTTGAAGCGTAGCTATCATTTTTTCTGCTTGCCTTCTACAGGATTGCCACAATTAAACAAACCAACTAGACAATTCTATGTTGCTTAAGGAGGCTTGCGGGTATAAGATTTTCAGAAAAAAATTAAACATTTATTTTTCATTACAAATTTTATTAATTACCTTTAGTAGTTGTTACTTTATCATATGGAACAAAAATCATTCCAAAAAATCAATTCGTGTTGGCCCCAAGTGTCTTTTAAAATGTAGATATCATTGAAAAAGCTCCAAATTATCTCCCTTTGGTGAAAAAATGCCATTTTTTGGCATCAAAATTGAAATATCTTTATAACTCATCGGTTACCTATATTTTATTGTTGTTTTCGAAGAACCTGTACACAATCTAAAAGCGATTTCTGTAATTTAGTTCTTTTTTATGCCCCACCTACGATAGTAGAGGGGCATTATGTTTTCTGGTCTGTGCGTCCGTCTGTCTGTTCGTCCGTCCGTCTGTTCGTTCGTCCGTCCGTCTGTCCCGCTTCAGGTTAAAGTTTTTGGTCGAGGTAGTTTTTGATGAAGTTGAAGTCCAATCGACTTCAAACTTGGTACACATGTTCCCTATGATATGATCTTTCTAATTTAAATGCCAAATTAGAGTTTTGACCCCAATTTTACGGTTCACTGAACATAGAAAATGATAGTGCAAATTTCAGGTTAAAGTTTTTGGCTTCAGGTTAAAGTTTTTGGTCAAGGTAGTTTTTGATGAAGTTGAAGTCCAATCAACTTGAAACTTAGTATACATGTGCCCTATGATATGATCTTTCTAATTTAAATGCCAAATTAGAGTTTTGACCCCAATTTTACGGTTCACTGAACATAGAAAATGATAGTGCAAATTTCAGGTTAAAGTTTTTGGCTTCAGGTTAAAGTTTTTGGTCAAGGTAGTTTTTGATGAAGTTGAAGTCCAATCAACTTGAAACTTAGTATACATGTGCCCTATGATATGATCTTTCTAATTTAAATGCCAAATTAGAGTTTTGACCCCAATTTTACGGTTCACTGAACATAGAAAATGATAGTGCAAATTTCAGGTTAAAGTTTTTGGTCAAGGTAGTTTTTGATAAAGTAGAAGTCCAATCAACTTGAAACTTAGTATACATGTTCCCTTTGATAAGATCATTCTAATTTTAATGCCAAATTAGAGAATTTATTCCAATTTCACAGTCCTTTAAACATAGAAAATGATAGTGCGAGTGGGGCATCCGTGTACTGTGGACACATTCTTGTTTATTTCATTTTTCTATAAAGTATAAGATAAAGTTCATTTATATAAAAATATAGCGAAATCCTATATTAAATAAAAAATTTGATTTAGACCTGCTTGCCTCAATCATACTTTTATTGCCATGAAAACTGAAGGCTTTTAGTTTTTAGGGGAGCTTTGATTTCTACCATCAAGCAGCTTTTTATTTGTACACTGAATATTGCTTTTTACATGCATTTGATGGCTTAACCAACCACAGTATAATAACGTAGCTGGAATTGGTAACAATTTTCAGTAAAACATTGATATGATGGATGTGGATTCTCATTTAATTTTACTGTCCCCACAAAAAAATAAATGAATCCACAGTTTTATCAAGTTTCCTGTTGTGCTTATGTCTCAATTGCTCTATCCTTTCTATACGTGTGAAGATAGGAAAGTATTCAGACATATTTTATATAAAGTTCATGGGTATAAAGTTAGTGATCAGCTTTGAAGAAGAATGTTGCATACAAGCTGTTCAACTAATATTTTAAGAGCTGGGGCAATAATGAGGGTCATAATGGGGGTACCCTCATAATGAACAACAGTAAAAAATCTTGCCAAATGAAGTTAACAGTAATTTTTGGTGCATGACAATGAAATGTACACTTTCTTTTAGACTTTAAAAAATCGTCTGATTTTTTAAATTTTGTTAATTTATTTCAAAAATAACAGTTCCAATAATTATTTGAGACATCTGACAAATCATAATAAGGACATTTTGATGACTCTCAGTAAAAATTTTACCAATTTGTTTCTATCAGTAGCCTAAAATGACAGTGTCATGTGTTGTTCGATCTCTCAATGAATATTATACTCTATTTGAATTCTTCAATTAGTTATTTTATAAATAATAAAATGTGTTTATGACTTTGTGTTTGTTTTCTTAAAACTAAATGTAAGTTTGAAGTATAATATTTTTTTATCCTTAGATTGGTCTGATCCATCAGAAACATGCAATACTCATTCTGATAAGTTATATTATTTTGTTTTTCTTTTTTTGAAGGTAATTACAAAGATGAATTGTATAAGTATATAGACAAAGACCAGTTACCTAGTCACTGGGGTGGAACTTCAGTAGATCCTGATGGTGACCCTAAGTGTAGTTCAAAGGTAAGGTCAATTTTAGTCACATACCTTGTTTTGATTGAATTTAAGAATGTGACTTTTACTTAAGTTTAGGTCAAAGGTTAGATTTGTTTTAGTAAATATTGTATTACCCAATGGAATGGAAGTTCTGTTTATATAGATATGGACATTAAGGTCAAGCTTGAGATCTGTTGAAGCTCATAAATATAGAAAAAAAAGATGTGGTATGATTGTCAATGAGACAACTCTTCACAAGAGACCAAAATGATACAGAAATTAACAACTATAAATAACCGTACAGCCGTCAACAATGTGCAAAGCCCATACCAAATGCAAATTTTGAAAAGAATTGTACAAAAGAATTCATATAACTTAGTAGGTAAGTTACAGTAGATAATCTAATCCATTGGAGTTCATACAGGATAGACAAGAAATAAGACAACACAGTTTAATTATTTTGTAGATCTGTCCAGGAGGAATTGTGCCAAAAGAATATTATAGGAAATATGATTTAGAGGCAGAGAATTTAACCTCAGTAGAAGTGGGAAGAGGATCTTCATTACAATTAGATTATACTGTCAAAGTTCCTAATTGTATTATAAGGTAAAGTCTGTTAAAAAACAGTATCTTTTATAAACTTCTAAAATAATTATTTTTAACCATGTGTTAAATACTGAAATGTGTTTTAACTGATTTGATATGCTATCAAAGTTAAAATAACCCTTTTTGTGGTAGAATTTGAAAATATAAGAGTAAACAACTTATTATAGTCAGATGTTCAAATTCTTTAACACAGATATAGATCAAGTGGTATATGTGTGAATAACTTGGGAACCTCCAATAGCACAGGTTTGATTTGATTTTCTGTGTTTTTAACCACTGCTTCTTTGGCAATTTCCTGGTGGCTAGTTTTTATCGGTAGAGGAAGCCGGAGTGCCTAGAGAAAACCACTGACCTTTGATAGGAAAACTGACAATCCTAGTCAATACAGATTTGAGTAAAGTGCATCTGCACGAGTAGGGTTCTAACTCACAACCTCAGTGTTGACTAGCTTATGATTACAGTAGTAACTACTTTGGCCCCACAATAGCACAGATATAATAAGTAGGAAGATTGGGATGGGGGCAGGTAAATGAAAAACTGAAATTAATGTTTAAAGTTGTGATAAAATTTGCCAATAAAGTAATTGAAGGATGGCGGTTAATGCTCTTTTTTAAAATAAAAATAAAACCCACTGCACAAAATTTAATGATATATAGTTTTCACATAAATTACAAATTTGATGTGTATTTTTCAGATGGCAGTTTTCTACAGAAGGATTTGATATAGGTTTTGGTATATATAGGAGGACCAAAGATTCCAGACAGAAGGCAGGTGATATGGAGGAAGTGTTCCCTTCTCAAAGAGTCAACAGTCACCTGATACTAGAGGATGGTAGTATTGTCTGTAGTAAGGCAGGCACTTGTAAGTTTTGTTATAGACAAAATATTGTAAACCATCTTATTTTCACAAATACTTTTTATGCCCCACTAAGAAGCATTATATTATTCGGTCTCTGTGTCTGTTAGTTCATCCGTCCATCTGTTAGCCTGTCCTGCTTCAGGTTAAAGATTTTGGTCAAGGTAGTTTTTGATGAGTTGAAGTCCAATCAACTTGAAACTTGGTACACATGTTCACTATGATATGATCTTTCCAATTTTAATGCCGAATTAGAGTTTTGACCAAAATTTTATGGTCCATTGAACATAGAAAATGATAGTGCAAGTGTGGCATTCGTACACTATGGACACATTCTTGTTTTTGCTTTATATCAAATATCATTGTAGCTGAGAAACTGGAATTTAACACATTAACAGGAATTTTCTAACACAATGGTTGTCTAGTACTTGCCCTATTCTGTTTGTCATTCTGTCTGAAAGACCTTTTCTACAAAAGGTTTCTTTGCTTGTATCAAAATGAGATTTTATATTCGATCTGCAGCTTGATGTTGAATTGTAGTGTGTAAGCAATTTTCACATGTTTCTTTTTTGCCAAAAGTTTAAAATTTCAATCAAATATAATCAGTCTTGAAAGCTTCAATGTAATGCATTTGTAATATTTAAGCCATGTATTTTTTTTTAATCCGTGCATTATCTGATTTTCCTTCCAGATTGAAACTATTATTACATTTTATTTCAGATATTATTAGATTTGACAATACTTACAGTTGGACCAGGAGTAAAACAATCAGATATTTGATAGAAGTTCTGGAACCTGAGGATGGCTATAGTATACCAGGGTCATCTAGTAGTCAGTCTTTATCAAGCCAGAATTAGTGGCCTGTATAAACTTATGTCACAAATAATCTTACAATAACAATTCTTAAGCGATATAATTGACTCCTCTTAAGGTGGTACCAAACACCTAGACTTAAATAAATTTGGCACGTTTAATTTTCTTAAAATTTTGACAAAATACTTACTTTGACCTTTCGACAGAAATATAAAAATTTCACCAACCACTTTCTTGGAAAAACTTTAAACCAACCACTTCAGAAAAATTTAGTTGGATATGTTGCAGTTTGACAAACACTAATTTTTATCATTGAGAAGCTTAATATTTCCTCAACAATACAATGTGATTAAAATGTTTACCTGATTTTTACAGAGTTATCTCCCTATAGTGTTAGGTACCACCTTAATTGCACAATACTTCTGAAAAACCTAAAGAATATCTATAATTTTGTATTTTATCATAATTGCATAATATCTTTGACATTTTGGCTATGAAATTAGGAGAAATCCTCTGAATTGTATTGTTCGAAAGTTTCTTTGTGAAAAGTCATATGATATAATATTAGTTATAAGTTAGATGAAGTGTTCCAGACAATTATCAATGTTAGTACTAAAAATATAATAAATCACAAATTCAAATGTTAAACAAAGTGAAAATTTTCACAATGCAGTGCATGTATGTAAGAAATATTTGTTAAGAAAACCACAAAATCAAACAAACATGAAAATGCACTTTTTCCTCAATCAATAAAAATTTAATTAAATAGATGTTCATATTTTTTAAATTAAAATATGGTTACATCAAAATGGTGATGGACTCATTTTCAAAATATTTCATTGTCTCGTATTATCAGTATTATTGTGTAGACTGGCTGCCTAGCTGTAGTGACACATTGTTATTTTTTATATAGTTTTCTTGTATTGTTGTTGTCTGCATCACACTTGCACAAATTTTCCAACATTGACTTGTGCCCTTCTATTTTAATTTTTTATTAGTGTGATTTTAGGTTTTCCGACCTAAAACATGGACATTGCCATTTCTGCTTAAATTATTTTGAGAATGCCGGCAAAACATTTTGTCCAAGGAATACTCTGACACACATTTTGTGGTTATATT
The DNA here is from genome assembly GCA_037788925.1 of Mytilus galloprovincialis. NCBI lineage: Eukaryota > Metazoa > Mollusca > Bivalvia > Mytilida > Mytilidae > Mytilus > Mytilus galloprovincialis. The sequence goes on from CM075332.1 coordinate 21,679,768, forward strand.
TTGAAGAGGTTGACAAATTCTTCAAAAATGTTTGTAATGACATTATTGTGAAATTACATTAAAATATTATCTTAAGACTTTGACTCGAAAACTTGAAAAAATTTACAAAGATTTCATTTTATCTGAGGGTTCATAATACAACTTGATAATCTTAATTACTTTTCATTAGTTCTGAACTTTAAAATGCAATAAATCAAAAATCCATGACATATTAAGTGTTCATAATACAACTTAATAATCTTAATTACTTTTCATTAGTTCTGAACTTTGAAATGCAATAAATCAAAAATCCATGACATATTTAATTAATATTTTATTAATATTTTGTATTCTTTATATTATATATTCCTACAACAATTTTGTGATATTTATGTTTTATGTTTTGAATAGTTGATTCAATCAAAACAATTTATTGTAATGTTTTGTTATGTATTATGTTGATTGTTAATGTCTATAGTCTAGAGCTTTTGATTTAAGGGCTATTCCAGAAAAAAATGTATGGGGGGTTGGAAGGCAGTTTTTGTCAGCACCCGCCACCCAGACAATTGTAATTGAGAATTATAGTGCATTATAGTGTGAAAAGTTGCTCTGATACCCATCACCCATGTATTATTAATATAATGTGCCTTCCAACCCCCCCCCCCCCCCCTCCCCCCCATACATTTTTTTTCTGGAATAGCCCTAATTGAAAAGCTGTATTTGTTATTTATAATTTATTGTAAAAATAAAATCTTCTTCAAATGTAGACAATATGATTATTCATTTCTGTCAATGGACAAATAACTTGAAACATAAGAAATAACAGAACAATATTTGAAGATTTATTACCTTCATTTTGTGATTTGATATGCACAGAGCAGAGCTTGAACAGATATTTGCAACCATCAATTCCCAAATTAATAGTGGCAACTTTTCATATATATTACTGTTATTCCTATTTTAATACAATACTCTTAAATATTCATAATAAAAAATACCTCAAACATTAACTTCATTTGCACCATGTTTTTACAAATAATTGGACCATAGATGATGGAATTGGCAGAAATATAGATAAGATTTAAAAGTTTACTCACAGTGCAATTTTTATCAATTAAGTTATCTTTTGATTGATTCTAATTTACATTAACACCACTCATCTTTTTTTATTCGTATGATCAGATACACATATTTTTACCGCAATCACTTATCAAAGTAATTATTCCCCTTGTTCATCCATCAGCAGTCCAGTGGTCTATGTAGTTAATCTGCGGTATCACTAGCCTTTCAACACTGATGTTAAAAATACTTTAAAATAATTATTGGTGAAAACTTAACCACTAGAAATGTTATGTTTTCTTTGGTTGTGAACTCTTTGTTGGTTTTTATTTGCCTGGTCAAAAAAATCACTGCCTGTTTTGTTAATTTTTAAAATTCACTTAAGGTTGGTTTCCCGCTTTTGAAAGGTAAATTGTTTTTTGTATTAAATTTTGTAAGCATGTATAAGTTATTTTAAAACATTGTGTTGTGTTTTTTTGTCAAGACACCTCTTTGCTGTGGGCCTCAGTGGCAGATTGGTCCAAGAAGTTCATCTAGTTTTCAACACTGAGGTTTGAGTTTGAATCACAGTTGTTGCTAGATGCGTCTGACTCATATTTTATTAATATTTTCTTTTAGGCAACAATAAATACTGGCCACCATCATATATCCAAGTGTGTTTAAAATGGTGTTAAATGTACCACCAATCAATCAATCTAAGTCAAGATATTAAAAGATATTATTATATACCACTATTATATGTATTATTTCTAATTTCCATGAATAATTATCTGTTTTAAGAATGATAAAAATTTTTCATAATAGATTTTTTTTCAAAATTAATCATAATGTCTCATAGTGATAGTTAAGTATTTGATGTTTACTGTTTTATAAAAAAAAATGTATTGAGGTTCGTTTTTTTCACAAATAGTTTCAAGGCATACACAAGACCAACAGAACAGGAACTAGATAACTCAAAGTAATGTGTAAAATATGGTTGATTTTTGTTATTTTATTACTGTAAATTCAGAAATTATCGCATGCATTTATTATTGTGATTTTGTCATTTTAGACTTAAATGCGATTATTAAATTTGTACGATTTTGGGAAAACTCCTGCTTAATTCATACAATTTAGAATGCAAGTTTAAATTATTCCGTTTACAACTCTGTCGCAATAAAAACCTCGCAATAATTTCTGAATTTTCAGTATGTAGATAAATATAAAATTTATGTGATAGATTTTCAATGAGTACTCTCATTTATAAAAAATTACAGAGTTATAAGTTGCTCATATTTATTTTGTTATGACGATGATTATATTTTATTGCTCTGTTATACGAGATTTTATTTGTACACACATTTATCTTTTTTCTGATTATATGTCTTCTCACATATTTTACATTAACTTTAATAAAAATTTCAAATTAAAATGTTTTTCGTTTGTCATGAAATCAGAGTATAGGAATTATATAGAGGATATGAATAAAAGGAGATGTGGGTAAAACTTGGAAGAGACAGCAACCCAATGACAAATTTACCTAAAGATATATGGTCCATGCTTAACCTGCTGGATTACATGTACTAGTATATAAGTTTAAGAAGATGTACAGTAGACATATGGCTTATATTACTTGAAAAACAAACCAAAACACAAAAACTTAACATTAACCAATGATCCATGAAAATGAGGTCAAGGTCAGATAAAACCTGGATGAATGATATGTACCCCTTGCAGTTATTTCCTAAACCACATATAGTTGACCTTATAGTATCTAAAAAACAGACCTAATGGTAATCATGTAACTATATTCAACCTTGATTACTGAAATTAGGTTGAGGTCATGTGAACGAGGCGTACAACATTTGTGCCGAATTTTTTCATTTTTAATTTGCGCTCCTTGTGAACAGGTGAATTACAGGATTTTAATTTTTTATTAATTAATATAATCCTATTCTGTTAGCCAGTTGTACATATGTTATGAATTGTCAATTATAACATGTATATAACTGTGCTTGTTGTTGCCTGCAAATAGCTTGTAGTTTTCATCTGACTTAGAACTGGTGGAGGACAATCCAGCTAAGTACAGAGTATAAATACAAATCAAGTGACACTTGTAAATGGCTTTTAGGTTTCCATTCCTTCCCCACCCCTGCCCCCGAAAATGAGGACTACTTCACATTTGCCATTATGTCTGAAACTCGTTCTGATGACACATGTAATGCATTCTTCAACTACGCAAAGCACTTATATATGCTCAACTTCACCTTATCCACCTTATTTTTGGGAAGATGCAGGCATTTCAAATTTTCAGAGGACGAATAAGTCATGAATTGTTTTATTTGCATTAATAGAAACAGTTCTAATTGCACCACCCTAACATATAACTTTACGGATGTCATCGAGAATATCCAGGCTGCTACTTACATATAACAGAAGAGGTGTTTATACATTTATTACATTGGTTGCAATGAATTACATTGATTTCCCAGTTAAATAAAAACCGATAATATCACATGTGAAATAAACATGGTTACTTCACTCTCTGACGTCATACAACAATAGGCGTTGTCAAGACATCGATAACGGCGGATCAAAACAAATTGTGAATCCATAGAAAAAAGTTATAGTTCCTTACATATTTTACATTAATTGGATTTTCTTTAAATAAAAAAAGCTATTTGCCAATGTAATAAAAAGAATAACTAATTAAAGAATTCAAATATCCAAAAATATCAACTCGTGACCAAACAACAGTGATAATTGTCGAGCCTGCAACTTTTGTTGCAGAAAGCTCGACATAGAGATAGCGATCCGGCGGCGGCGGCGGCGGCGGTGTTAGCTAACTTCTTAAAAGCTTTATATTTTAGAAGTTAGAAGACCTGTATGCTTCATACTTTGTATATAGATGCCTCATGTTATGAACTTTCCGTCAGTCACATGTCCAATGTCCTTGACCTCATTTTCATGGTTCAGTGACTACTTGAAAAAAAAGTTCAGATTTTTTGTAATGTTAATTTCTCTCTTATTATAAATAATTGGATAACTATATTTGGTATGTGCGTACCTTGCAAGGTCCTCATGCCCGTCAGACAGTTTTCACTTGACCTCGACCTCATTTCATGGATCAGTGAACAAGGTTAAGTTTTGGTGGTCAAGTCCATATCTCAGATACTATAAGCAATAGGGCTAGTATATTCGGTGTATGGAAGGACTGTAAGGTGTACATGTCCAAATGGCAGGTGTCATTTGACCTTGACCTCATTTTCATGGTTCAGTGGTTATAGTTAAGTTTTTGTGTTTTGGTCTGTTTTTCTTATACTTTATGCAATAGGTCTTCTATATTTGGTGTATGGAATGATTGTAAGGTGTACATGTCTAATTGACAGGTGTCATCTGACCTTCACCTCATTTTCATGGTTCAGTGGTCAAAGTTAAGTTTTTGAGTTTTGGTCTATTTTTCAAATACTTTATGCATTAGGTCAACTATATTTGGTGTATGGAAATATTTTATGATCTATATGTCTGTTACGCAGGTTTTATTTGACCTTGACCTCATTTTCACGGTCCATTGCTAAGTGTTAAGTGTTTGTGTTTTGGTCTGTTTTTCTTAATTTATAAGCAATAACTCAACTATATTTGTTGTATTGAAGAATTGTTAGCTGTACATGTCTGCCTGGCATGGTTCATCTGACCTTGACCTCATTTTCATGGTTCATTGATCAATGTTTTGTTTTCTTGGTTAATGTTGAGTTTATGTGACAGTTGTAATAAAGCTTTATATTTAGGTCTATCAACATAATATCAATGATTAGTAAAGAAGGCGAGACATTTCAGCGTGTGCACTCTTGTTTAACTCATGGGCATAGCGCATTCGTGAATTAATGTGTTGTTCGGTCACTCATTGAATATTTTTCTCTATTTGAATTCTTCGATTAGTTGTTCTATAAGTAATGATAAATTAGAAATAACCTACACCTTTGATCTACCTATACACAATTGGAGCAAATGAAATGTAGTTCGGCGCCAATGCCTCTGATGGACATGTAGGCGTTGCAAAGAACCCATCTACCAAACATAGTTATCCTACTATATATAAGTTAAAAAATTCACATATCGAAAAAAAAAACTGTAATTAGCATGTGAGAATGTGAGAAATATAAGTCCTTGAGAAACAGATATATAAAATCACTGAAATTTGCTTTCATCTTAAAAATCATTAAAATGCCAGAATACAATAAACAAAATTTTCAATTATATACTTTTATTCTCTTTTTTTTTTAGATAATAATAAATAATTAACGATAAATAACAATAAATTTTTCTTAAAAAAAATAAATATTTTGTTTATCAATTACATAAAACAGTAAAACTATAAATTTAACATACTGGTAAATAATATATCAGTACTCAGTCTCAGTCTGGATTTTAAATGCAAATATCAAAAATAAATTATTTTAAGTAAGCATACAATTAGTAATAGTTTTATCCGAAGAGAAATATTAATTAAAGTTATACAGAAATTACTTAAATTTCTATAACATTTTGGTAAAAAAACCAAAAATGAGCAGATTATCAGTATAAAATAAAGAGGTAACATGACTGTTGATGAGACCGCTATCCAACAGAGTCCAAATGAAGTGGCTGTAAGCAATTATAAAGTCTCCATACAGCATTTATATATGAAATTTGTATACATGTATATGCTACCTAGCTTCAAATTTCCTATAATTCCTCTTTAAAAATGGTTAGAATTAGATGAATTTTAAAAAAGAACAATATTGAGGACATATGCAATATGTTACCACAGTGATTGTCAATAAAAGCAGCACCCCTCATAATGTTTTTATATACACTCAATATTTCCCCCTCAAAAAATTTAAGCAAATATGCAAAACATTAACCATATAGCATCTTTTGAACTGTAAATCTTGATTAATGATTTATGAAAAAACTTAAAATTTAAGACTTTTCATTTAATACTTCAAATTTTTTTAAAGCAAAAATACTTTTTTAGGCAAAATGTCATGATGTTTTATGAAACTTAAAAATTAAAAAGTAAACCAATTTAGAAAAAAAAAATATTTGCATTTGATTAATTTTCCATAGACATATATATATATATAACATCTTTGAAATGTAAACTGTTGGCAAGAATTGAATTGACATTAGTTTCTTATTTGACAAACTATCTAAATATTACACTAGCCCTGGCATACAATACAATGTATTAACAAAATATATGTTGTTGTTGAACATAGAATTAAGTCCCCTGAATACATCATAAATATAATATAAAATAGTACAATGTATAATCATTTATACGACTAGCATATATATCAAAGTGTATTGAACCATGTAAATACCATGACTATAAAAATTAATATTCTGTCTTACAGTGCTTTGTCTTTATACCTTTATTTGGTAATTCTAGTTTATACATAATGTGCAATAAATGTACCTAGGAAATTGTGAACCAATTAACAGAACCATTACAATATCTTGGAATACTTTTTGGTTGTTGATAAATATTTTTGTTTCAAAGACATATTCTTTGGTTTATTTAGCAACAAAAAAACAAAATACAGAAAAAAATAAAGTAAACAAAATTTCATAATTTAGTGAGACCATCTTAAATTGTAACTTGGTGAAGACATAAAATGGTACAAAAAAAATATATTGATCCTATGTTTGGATATTTTTTCTTTGAAATAATACAATATTGCAAGACAAGTTTGTTTTCCATGAAATCCACATAATTTGTAATCACCTTATTTATAATTGGATTGATAAGAAAACATGGTTTGAATAATTTGTACATATTATAAATAAACATTAGTACTTGGTTAGTTTAAATTTTTTGTTTATTTTTTTTTAAATAAATTAAACAATAAAGAAAATCTGAAATGTACTTGAAGGGAAGCTTGTCAGCTGTTTAACAGAAAATTTATTGTGAATGGCCAATAACAAATAATATCCTAATAATTTTCTTCAATTTCCCCCTTAGGAACCTTTCACATATCAGTAGACTGTCCGTCTGCTCCCTTTGTCTCAGAGTCGCCTTCACCTACATCTAAAGTACTGTCGATACATAAATCTGACTTATCTCCCTTGGCATTGGTTTTATCGTAGGTGTGTGCATTGACCTCCTCTACCTCTGGTTCTAGAACCTCTATTAGATAACTGATAGTTTTACTTCTTATGTAACTGTATGTGTTGTCAAACCGTACCACGTCTACAAAATAAGGTCAAACTATAGCTTAAACTGGTGAAAAAAATATAGTTTTCTCAAAAGAAAGAAGGATTATAGTTATGACTAAAATTCATAAATAACAAGAATGTGTCCATAGTACACGGATGCCCCACTCGCACTATCATTTTACATGTTCACTGGACCGTGAAATTGGGGTCAATACTTTAATTTGGCATTAAAATTAGAAAGATCATATCATAGTTAACATGTGTACTAAGTTTCAAGTTGATTGGACTTCAACTTCATCAAAAACTACCTTGACCAAAAACTTTAACCTGAGCTTCACACTATCTTCTTCTTTGTTCAGTGGACCATGAAATTTGGGTCAATACTTTAATTTGATATTAAAATTAGAAAGATCATATCATAGGGAACATGTGTACTAAGTTTCAAATTGATTGGACTTCAACTTCATCAAAAACTACCTCAACCAAAAACTTTAACCTGAAGCGGGACGAACGAACGGACGAACGGAGGCACAGACCAGCAAACATAATGCCCCTCTACTATGTAGGTGGGGCATAAAAATCACTTTAAGATTTTGTAATACAATATTAGCTTAGTGTTGCAATAAAATCAAAAGGTGAATCTCCAAAATGAATAAAAAAACACAGAATAAAGAGAAAGGAGAATATATCTTTTTCAATACTTTTGAAAAGGGACCCAAGGAAGGTCAGTTATATAGACCCTGAAACACTGTTATCAAAACTGAATTCATACCTTAGGAAACCAGACAATTAAAACAAAAATGTGGTGTACTGTTGAGTAAAGCTATATGTAGGTTGGTTGAGCTTAGCTTACAGTTAGAGATCATGAATAGACTTTTGAATCCAGCTAATATAATTTTTCTACAGGTACCGTTTTTGGGTACCAAGTCAAGTAAGAAGCAGGTAATCGGTAATTTTTTTTTTTTTTAAATTAACTATTTTTACATTTTCTTATGAGACAAAATCATCAGAAAATGTAAACTTTCCCGTCTAACTACACCGATTAAATGTTTGATTTTACTTATTTTGGTAGCTCTTACTTGAATGAGTACCAGGATGTCCTACCACAGAAAATGTTGAAAAATTATATAATCCTCAGTCAAAAGTCGGTAATATGAAAACGGTCTTTTAGGTGCATCAAAACTTACAAGCCCCAGCTTCTTTAACAGCTACACTACCATCTTCTGGAACAAGATGGCTGTCGACTCTCTCTGAATGGACCACAGGTATCATCTTACCAGCATGCTGTTTCTCATCCTTTGTTTTCTTATACACTCCAAATCCTAAATCATACCCTTCTGTCGTAAACTGCCATCTGGTGTATCAAATAAATATAAGATTTCAAGATTATGTTATAATGGCTTCATTATTTTAAAATCAGTTATACATTATTTCATGATTTGGTTGCTAAAGGTAGACCCCAAATATCTTTTTTTAAATGTATCAATTTTCCTGGAGCTTGGTTGTGGCTAATGTTAGGAATAAATGATCAATAGTATTCAATTGTCCTGTTGTATTTTCTCTTGGAGAAAAAAATTGAAACAAAAGACACAAAATAAACAGAAATTTTCCTATCTCACACATCAGTGTTCGAGAATAATGATTTGTTAAATTCATAATCTGGCTAAGATCATGAAATTGTCACTCAGCTAAAAGCTGTGTATAACTGTACAGAGATATAAATAAGGGACAAAAAATAACTGAACAGTATTATAATAATAAAATAAAATTGAGAATGGAAATGAAGAATGTGTCAAAGAGACAACAACCCAGGGGTCGAAATTGGCGCTGGTCCGGTGGTCCGAGCCCAGTAGAATTTTTGTCGGACCAGTAGATTTTGTCAGCTGGTGGTCCGGCGGACCAGAAGAAATTTTTCGTTAAAATCAATGATTGCATCTCTATCTCGGTTTGTTTACAAAAAAATAAACCTGAGAAATTATTTTTAGGGTAATGGGGGTGCTATTTTTGGAATAAAGAAGAGGAAAGCAGCTGAGGAAAATAAAACCAAACATCTGTCATATCTTTTAGTGGTTATCAAAGGAATGTCATTTTTGCAGGACCAGTAAATTTTGAGCCAGATCAGTAGATCTAAAGTCCACTGGTCCGGCTGGCCAGTCACTAAAACGCTTTAATTCGACCCCTGCAACAACCTGACCAAAGAGCAGATAAAAGACAATTACACACAGGTACATTGATCTTAGACCAGAATATTGATCTCCTTGACATTTTTATATATACATATTTTAGCCAAAACGAGCCAAGTAAGAGTTGTATCCCTTTTTCTGACAAACCTCCAGTATAAGTTTAAGTTGAACTATGATTTTTTCAAAATATTTCTCTGGTTCAGCTGACTTTGATATAAAGGGAGTTGACTGTATTATTTTTATTACATTGTAATTGTTCAAAAAGTTAAAGTCATAAGAAACGAGTGGGTGGTGAAAAGTAAAGTTTATCAAATTCTTGAACCAATGCATGTATATATCATAAACGTAGACCTCTGTGCACGATTTTATCCTTTTTTATGCAAATATATCGTATAATCGTCATTTTTTTTCTCTCTGTCTATTATGATTTAACAAATATGGCTGCTCATTAAATGCCGTGCTTTGAAGCCGAAGTTTACCAATTGCCACCTTGAGGTAAATAAATAACAAAAATCATGGGTATTGAGCACGTGTTGAACATGTACAATCAGATAATTTTTTATTTTAATGACAGATCCATGCATATTGCAATTACCGGATTTTTACGAGGAGGGTCATGCTCAGGTCACTATGAATACGGAAAATATGTCGGAGAATTGCTTACTGGAATTAAAAATCAGTAAACTTCTTCTAAATGTAGACAAACTAAAGAATTTTCCTCAGAAAAAAGTATGTGTACATAAGTTGTATAATGAAAACTATTTATTGAGGTATAAAAAACATATGCATACTTTTTTTTCATTTGAGGTGTCATATGACTAACCTTGGCTACTAAATGTAATATTATATTCTTACCTTATACAGCTTCCTGCTGTTTTTACATCAACATCCACCTGTAGAGAAGAACCTCGTTTAACATTAACTGTAGTAAAGTTCTCCATTTCTTCTGAGGCTATCTTTAAATAATATTCCTTAGGTATCTCTCCTCCCAGAGTTATCTGTAAACAAACTAATTCATTACTTCAATTCTCCAAAGTAAGAGATAAAGTATTTATCTTATACAATATTCAGCTAAACGTTTTAATTACGTTGTGTTGTAAAAGGAATATTAAGCTTCTCAATGATCAAAATTGGTGTTTGTCAAACTGCTATATAACCAGTGTAATTTTTCTGACAAAACGGTTGGTTCAAAATTTTTAAAATTTTTATATTTTTGTTAAAGGGTCAAAGTAAATAATTTGACAAAATTTAATGAAAATTAAACGAGCCAAATTAATTTTAATGAAAGTGTTGGGTACCACCTTAATTGCATGGCAAGGTAAAAAAAAAAGTAAAATGTTAAATCATTCAGCAAGACTCTTTTATATTACTATGAATTTATTACTATTCAATTGATACCAATTTTCTTGGGTTTTGTGGATACGGATGAATCAAGAATTCTTATGCTCAAGAATTCACAAATTTGGGCTTTTTATATATGTATGCAGAGATAGGCAAAACAAAAATATCAAATAACAACGAAAATACAAGTTTTCCTCAAACCATGAAAATTGATAAACAAAAAAGTCAATGAATCTCTAATTACAATGTAAAACATTCCATTGTATCAATGAGAAAACTGACCTTAGAAGAACATTTAGGATCTCCATCTTTATCGGTCAACGATCCACCCCAGTAAACAGGCAACTGGTCAGCATCTATACACTTTAATAACTCACTTTTGTAGTTAGCTGTAGACAAAAAAATAGGTGAAATATCAATGAGACACCCCAATAAAAAGATTATAAATTCATGATTCAAAATATGACATAAAATGTGCTCTAAGCACCGAAACATGTCAATCTCATTAAATTACTGCAGCAATCCCTAAAGTGTCGATATTACTGCTTTTAAATTTTGTATTTTTATTGTAACAAGCCTGCATACCAGAGGTGTCCACTTTAGGGATTCTATTGTACTGAAGATTTACCAGGAATTGGTTCAATGTCGTTTGTAAAATATGATAAAGTGTAAGAATAATTTTACCTCACCACAAAAGACAACTTTTAAAATATCCGTATCCTTACAGAATGCTAAGTAGTAAATTCTGTATGTATGTGCCTTCCCCAAGTAAGTAGCCTGTAATTCAGTGGTTGTCATTTGTTGCTGTGCCACATATTTTTCTTTGTTCATTTTGTTTGGACATTACTAGGTCTTTAGTTTTCTTGTATGAATTGTTATACATTTGTGATTTCGGAGCCTTTTTTAGCTGACTATGAAGTATGGACTTTGCATATTGTTGAAGGTTGTACGGTAACCTATAGCTGTTAATTTCTGTGTCAGTTTGGCTCCTGTGAAGAGTTGTTTCATTGACAATCATACCACATCTTCTTTTTCATATATATATATAGTTCCATTAAAACTTTCCACTTTTTTTTAATTTTTAAGCAAAAGTTTAAAATTCCTTTCAGAGTAAATATTTTGTACCAGAAAGTAGACATTGATAAAACTATATGAAAAGCATTATATTATCAAGTACAAGAAATAAAAGTGGTGACCATGATTATGTATCTTTCTTGAGTTTGTAAATGATAATGCTACTTACTGCCAAATATTCTTATCTTGTTAACAGTATCCTCTGAGAGGATTGGTCGTATCAATTTATAAACAACAGGAAAAAATCTTGGCGCTGAAACATAGCCAAAGATACCGTTACCATGAAAAATAATTTATATAACAGCAAAAAAGTTTTAAATCTATAAAATCCTTTGAAGACAATGTATAGATTTTGATTTTGTTTTTAAAGATACTTGATATCTTTCTATATTACATTAACACAATCACAGTATCTTTTTGATAGGGCTATCAAAATAAACATACAACTATATCAGATATCAACATTAGTAATTAGTCTTTTGCTGAGTTCACACGTAATTCGAATTCGATTCACATTAACTAATTCGAATAAGTTTAATTCGCATTCGAAACGTTTTACATCCTAACATCAATTCTAATTCGAATTGCAATGCGCGTCAAATTCGTTTTACTGTCCAAACAACGTTAACTTTTAATTCGTATTAACAAAAACTTATTTCTAATGTGAATTGGCTAATTCGAATTAGTTAATACGAATTACTTCGAATTAAAAAAGAAGAGTGTGTGAACGCGATTAGCGAATTCGATTCGCATTCGATTGGAATTCAATTCGAATTAAATGTCCGTGTGAACGAGGCATTATATGATATTATAATGATAATTGACTTTTTTTATATTCATTGATGCATGATTTCATTAGGGACGACATCAAAAAGTTAATGTAGGATAAAAAAACTTACTTCACATAGTTTTTTCACTGACCCCCACCCCCTCCTCTTAATTTAATTTGGGAAAAACCGATTTTCCTATATGGATATATGTAAAATCGATTTTGGATTAACAAAACTTGCAGAAATGTTGACCCCCCCACCCCCAAACTATTTGATTTAAGTTTTTTATCCTATAAGGATCTTTTGATGTCGTCCCTTATTTTTGTCCCCTTTAATTGATATTTAGTCAATTTGATTAGATCCATTACAAGTGTTCTACAGTAAAATATCAATTTTTTTTTAATATGAATATAAATTTTGATACAAAATAAATATGATAAAAAAAAGCTTTTTCCTAACTTCATTAAACAAAATCACTATGTTTTAATGACATATAAAGCAATGTATAATTATTATATAAGACCAAGATAGGTCATTTGTGCATAATTTAGTCACTAAGATAACAAGCCTTCCTAATAATTGGAAAAAAAAACACTAGCCTAAATATATGTATAGCAATTTGGAAATGTGTGAACGTTACTAAGCCACAGTGCAAATGTGTGAATAATAGCCACAGTGCAAATGTGTAAAAAAATAGCCACAGTGCAAATGTGTGATGATGCTGTATAAAGAAATTGTAGAAACACCTTATAAAATTTATAGTTGTCCATTTTCATAGCTGGTAAAATTGGTAGTTATTGAACTCTAGCAATTCACTGAAGGTTCTGAATAATTCCATTATTTTAGATCAAATTGACAAATTTTATTATTATTACTAACATAAGACAACCCAGAAAAGCTTGTCTGTTCATTTAATTTGCTGTTTCATAATCTAAAAGACTATGGGTAAACTCATACACCTTATCGCTATTTGTCCGCCATTACTGGATACCACACAGGTTCCCGTAAAATTTTGACGTCATAAAACAAAATCTCTGACGCCACAATGGAAAAGTGTTTGTTGTATGCGTCAAAAGTTCAAGCGGTCGGGTCAGCCGGGATTAGCGATAAGGTGTATTGTTCATACTAAAAAAAGAACGAAATATGACAAGACTCATTGGTTGAATTTTAATTGTTTGGGACCTTTTAAGCCAATCACAGCGCTTTGTGCACAATTTTGATTCTGATACAGTAAAGTGGTCACACATCATTATACTAGCAATTAAATGCAACTGGTATCTTATTGCCTAATAGGAGCAAACAGGGACACATATTTTTTGTCTCACCATTGATTACAAAGCAAGTCTTGAGGTGTTCTGGGAAATTATCCTCAAATATTAGTAGAAATTGGATCACAGCGTCAATACCTTGAAAAATTTAATACAAAAAAATATAAATTTAGTCAATTAAAAAACAAACTAAAAGAGCTGTAGTATCTTACCATTTATAATAAAGGCAATCTTCAGTGCTTCTGGATAATTGTCTTCAAACATTTCTAGAAATTTAACCACTGTGTCCATTCCTTGAAAATTGCAATTCAAAATTTAACAATTAAAACTGTGAACTATTTTTATCCATATTGTGTTTTCATACATTGTTAAGTCCTTAATAAAAATTTGTAACCTAGCTTTGTGAGATTTAAGGTTTTACTAGAGATTTCTAGTTTGACCCCAAGTCTTCAATCTCCTCATGCATACAAATCTTGCTGGATCTACTCTACATAAGTATGTTTATCTCAAAGAACTACATTTTGATCATGAATAAGCATTGTGAGCAATACATAGTCCCCTACCACTTAAACATTCATTGTAATGGAAAGGAATTCTAACTTGATCTATAACTTGTCATGGTGTAAACTACATAAAATAACAAACAAAACTACCACTAAATTCTTCAAACAATTTATTATAGAAAAAGGATATTTATCTTAGGGCTATTCCAGAAAAAAATGTATGGGGGGGGGGGGGGTTGGAAGGCAACAGTATATTAATAATACATGGGTGATGGGTATCAGAGCAACTTTTCACACTATAATGCACTATAATTCTCAATTACAATTGTCTGGGTGGCGGGTGCTGACAAAAACTGCCTTCCAACCCCCCCATACATTTTTTTCTGGAATAGCCCTTAATACAATTGTCTTTTACAAATCTTTTTAAAAAAAATGAGTTATTTCCCTTTAAACAGAAATCTAGTAATAAATAATTATTTCATCAAAAATTAATTCTAGGGAAAGGGCTATAACTGAACAAGGAGAAAAGTTAAAACAGTGAAAATTGAAGTTGACATGTAACTTGTCATGATAAAACAATACACCAAATATCAAATTAATATCTTCAAGCATGAAGAAAAAAAGTCTGGAAAACTGATTTGCAGGACTGACGGATGGACAGACAGACTGATGTCGGACAGACAGACGGACAGAGTGCAAACTTAAGGTCCCCTCGGCTTTGAATGAACACTGTAAAGGATTCTTAGTTCCTTCTGGCTATATATATCATTTTATTAATTTCGTGCCTTTTTTTTTTAACTTTCTGGTGAAATAATTCAAATTTAATGAAAATTATGCAGAATAATTGTACCAAGTAATTATATCAATTATCATAGCCTTATATTACCAGGTTTCCACAGATGTTTCATGCCAAAGTTTTCCAGGTCATATATTATAATTATCTGGTCAACTCTCTTCCCAAGCTGCAAAATAAAAGAAAGATATGATGTATTATCATATACTTAGACAAAATAACATATGATTTTTACTGTATGATAATAGCATTAAATTTACGTAAATTCCATATTTTTCGAATTGGTGCTTAGCGGGCTGATATGAAAAGTTTATCACATGTTTCGACTTTCCATAACATTATCGCATGGCATTCAAGTGATACTCAGCAAATTGCAGAAAAAATAGCCCTCAATGGTACATTTTTAGTGAAATACATTACAAAATAGGGTACAAAACAATTATTTGGATACTTGAAATTATATTGTGTAAAATGAAAAATAAAATAAAAATAGCAAACAAATAATAAAATAAACGATTTTTTAGAAAGTTTCAAACATAATTTAGAAAGTTACATACTTCATGTTGACTTTTCATAACAGTGTTTATTATGCATATTGTTGAATTTATCTATTTTTTATCGTCCATATTGAAATATATCATACTGCTGTTTTTCTTCTCTGTTGAGGAACATGATAGAAAGATTTCATATCGAATGTACTACTTTTGGTGTCCGAACTTTTCACTGTTTTATTTGAGAACCATGTAAAATTATCAATATATTAATCTGTTATTTTTCTCCATTGTTGAAGTTTATGATAAAAAGATCATAACATGTCATTTTTCATATTGCATGTATATATCAACCCTCAGTTTATATCAGCCCTCAAGCCATGCGGCTCTTGGTCTGATATTGAACCTGTGGCTGATAATACATGCAATATGAAAAATGCCATGTAATAATAATCTGATATTATCATTCCTAAAAATTATGACAAGGGAGAGAAAAAAAAATTCTACTGGAATGGGGAGTTGTCATTTTTATATTGAAAGTGATTGATAAGTGACATCACCTGGTATGTACTATATTTTTACCTTTTTAGTCTGAAGTTTCATAAGCTGCTGCACATATTCAGCATTTTTTATTTCTTTATAGATCACATCTTTCTTCTTAGCTGACCTCAATAATCCTGTTACAATAAACATTACGTTGTCATTAATAGACATTAGTTTGTATCTTCATATTTTATATTCTACTTTTAAGGTGGTACCTAACACTACAGGGAGATAACTCTGTAAAATCAGCAGAATGTTTTAATGACGTTGTGTTCATAAGGGAATATTAAGCTTCTCAATGATCAAAATAAGTGTTTGTCAAACTGCTATATAACTAGTGTAATTTTTCTGATAAAACTGTTGGTTCAATTTTTTTAAAATTTTTATATTTTTGTCAAAGGGTCAAAGTAAATACTTTGTCAAAATTTTAAGAAAATTAAACGAGACAAATTCATTTTAGTTAAAGTGTTAAGTACCACCTTAAGTCAAAACTGGAGGTTAAAAATAATGAAAAACAATAGCTGTAGAGTGGGTGGCGCATATTCGCCATGGACACATTTTTGACGTTTTGCTTTTTTTTTCTGTAAAATTTGTGTGCGTTTGCCCAGTACTTGCCTAAATAGATGGTAAAGGTTGTAATGTTTGAATGGTGGATATTCCTCTTGACCCCATTTCCAAGGTTATACACACATATGTTTTCAACAATTTTTGGCTATTATGTAAGGTTTATATGGCAATCATGCACAGTCTTAAAGAAAATATTTATGAGAAAAATTGTATAGAAATGATCACTCAAGCTTATTCATGTAATTACATACATTCGCTTTGATAATTTACCAGGATAATGAGGATGGTCATATCATACGTTGCCGCAAAAATGTGTCCCCCATGGTCCATGAACAACTTTATTTCCTCTTGAGTTTGCGTTCTTTTACAAAAATAAACCAATGTTTTGAAGATAATTCCTTTATCAAACATTTTTTTCATATAGTAAAATTTTTGAAACCTACATAAAAAGTTCTAAATTTTCGAAATGTAGGTCGGATGTTAGTGGAAATGAACCAATTATGCGTCGAATATGTGTCACTTATTCTATCAAATTTTGTACCAAAGCTTCGATGGCATCATTAAGTGGTGTAAGTAGTTGATCTACAGTAATTACTAGCTAGCTATTAACTCTATGCTGTTCTTTTGAAACCTTGCTGGTGAGGTGTTTTTGATGCAAATAGTAATTTACCAGGGTCAACTGGTTTCCTTCTTTTTTTTTATACATGTACATTTTCTGTGTAATTTTTGTCTCTTGTGGAGTGTTGTCTCATTGGCAATCATACCACATCTTCTTTTTTAGATCTAAATGTGATTGGAAATAGAACCGTTTGTTTCCTTGTGTTAAGAGCATGCAAATCAACAAACCATTGTATACAGGTACCATGATCCATCTTTTTTAATTGTCATTAATTTAGCATGTAAAATTTACCTTTTTGTACATGTAGTAACAAAATACCTCTTCTTCAATATTACCTTTTGGGTCTATATTTCCGATGGGGTCTATCCAAACTGGGCTTCCATCTTTGTCAAATCCACAATGGCCCCCTGGGTAATAATTCTCGATAACATCAGGAGTTTTTTGTCTCAATATATTGTCTATATCTTCTTCCTTCCTCCATATCAGGTGCTGTAAAATATTGGAGGGAACTTCTCAAAGAGCAAAATATGGAAAATTATACATTTTGTGGTTGGATAGAAATTTTGGAGGGAACATCTCAAAGAGCAAAATATGGAAAATTGTACATTTTGTGGTTGGATGGAAATATTGGAACACCCCTTTCTGATAATGACTAAATATTTAGAGAGGGTGGTAAAGGGTTATTTTCGTGCAACGTGTTTTGCCATTTTTATTTTACATGCAGCCGTGAAAAAGGTGAATTATTCACTATGTTTGTGAAATCGGTAAAAAGATCAACATGCAAGACCTTTTTAATTGTTCTTCATCGTGAAATTTTATTTCACGTTCATCTGTGCAGATACCCCCTTTACGCCCCTCTTTATAAAAGAAGTGGCTGAAGTAAAAATGCTGACCAAAAGACAATGATATAATGTAAAAGTAATTATCGCAGATACTTTATCATGCTTTTAGCATGTTTAGTCTACTTTACAACGATTTAATTTTACAATTTTCTAACTTACTTTATGCCGTTAAATAAGGAAAGATCCAATTTTACAAATTCCCAATAATTTATATTCCTGTTATTTTTCCTAGCTAAAGTTGCGAAAATAATTTGGTTTACAGTATTATAAGTACTTTCACCAAGCAAAATTGGGGTCAATAAGTTTTTGCAAAAACTTGAAAGTAATGAAATATGACAGTTGTTATCCATTTGTTTGATGTGTTTGAGCTTTTGATTTTGCCATTTGATTAGGGACTTTCCGTTTTGAATTTTCCTCAGAGTTCAGTATTTTTGTGATTTTATCAAAAAAAAATTAACACGCATCAAATTATTTATAATACCTTTCTGAGCATATCTTCTGATTTCTTGAGGTCAAAATTTCTGGCTGAAAATAAAAATTCAGTTTTAAAAGACTTTAAAGACTAAGGTTGTATGTTGAACATAGATATAATCACAAGTAAGACTATATTTTAATGATGAACATGATTAAGATATGAAGATTGGTATTTTGGAAAATTATAAACATGATACAAATTAAATTCATGGACCCTTCCATGGATTGAGATTGCAAAAAAAAAAACTGTTATGTTGCAGGTCTTTTTTTCAAATATGAATGAAGGATAACATAAAAGTAAAAGTTCTATTTAAGAATTTTGAACACCAGCATTATTTTAATATAAAATTTTAAGGTTAGAAATTTTTTATATAAATTCCTTTGTTAAAATTGGCAGGCAACATTTATAGTCATTGTGACATTGTTTTCAAATGATATTTTATGTCCAAATAAAATGTAACATCTTTGAGGCTTGGAATGTGCTTTGATCAATTCTGACAGTTATAGATTAGACCATAGATGATTCAGACTTTGACAGATATATACACCTTATCGCTATTTGTCTCCAATTACCAGTATATTAAATCATTGAGTAAATGTCTTTAATCACAATGCAAAAGCATTGTTATGAGGTCATTAGTTTATGAGGTCATTAGTTTAAGAGGTCAAAATCTCGGGTCAAGTGTTGCAGATTCCTTGGTCACAGTAACTCAGAATTGTAGACCAACAATTACAATTTCTTTTGAACTTACCACGAAGCCATCGTAAGAGGTAGTGGTCGTCATGCTCAGGTTCTAGTACATCTTTCACATTTTCTCTGAACTGTAAAATACAATCAGTATAATCGGCAATGTTAAAATGGTAACCAGTTGTCTGATAACATAAATTAGTTGAGTACATCTTTATGAATTTTCCAACAACACAATTTACAATGTTAATGTTATTCTTATATATACATGTATCTACATGTATGATCCATCCAATGAGTCTATATTGTTTTGAATTGTTTAATTTCCAAGATGACAAAACAGAATGCTGTTTTTAGAATCATCTAAATAATCAGTAGGTTGAAAACATGATAATCACAAAGTACACTATGTTTAGCACTCTGAAATTCTGTAGTTATTTCCTTGCAATTCTGTATTAAAATGATATATCCAATCAAAATGTATCTGTGTTATATTCTTAAACTAAAAATATATCATATATATATAAAAGGTTTATTGATATAACTCCTAATCGAAACTTCCAATTTTTTCAAAAATTTATTAACACTATTTTTGAAATAATTTTGCTCAAACAAACACATATTTTATATATATACATTTATATAAATAATATATATATTTTGTTTTAGAAAAGATATTTTAACAGGCAGTGATTGAACACACATGATTCATTCAATTTATATGAATAATTGTCACAGAACATTTGTAAAACAATATGCAATTTCAAACCACTTTAACATCGAGAGATAATTAAGTGGGAATGTTTAACATTGTTTAACATGCCTGTATAATTACTTTTAAACTGAAATATATACTGACATAAGGAAATATTAAATCCATACCAAAATAAGGAAATAAGGCCAAACAATTTTTTACAGAAGAAATTGATCTTTCCCCTGTGCTTTTGAAAAAGATTTAAGTCCTATCATCCACTAGATGTATAAAAGATAAATGCATTTTGTGTTTCTGAAAGATAAAATCATTTGTAGAATTTGCTGGGCATTTTTAGCGCAACTTAAGTTTGTTTTAGTCACCTTACGCTGGTACAAAAACAAAATTCCCATCAAAATCCCCAAAAAGATTTTATCTTTCTGAAACACAAGATGCATTTAACTTTGATATTTCTAGTGGATGCCAGGCCTTAAAAATTACCAAACAGCACAGTGAAAAGTTCAATTTCCTCAGAAAAAAATATTTCCCTATTTAGGTATTGATCATGTTGATTTATCCAATCTGCACAGGTTGGTCTGTACACAAAGTAGTTTTTGTGCAAACTTCATCATACAAAAGAAGCAAAATATTGTGTCACAACTGTTTCAGAGTTTGGTTTTTGAGGTGAAAATACAGCCATATTTTTTTTCTTCAAATTGTTATATAAGGCATGCCTTGTTATAAAGAGATCTTGACTTCATGCAATGATTCATAAGGGAGCTACCATTTGATTTTTATGGAAGGGGGGGGGGGGGGGGGGGGCTAGGATGAAATTTGAAAAAAATAGGCAGGACAGGAGTTTGATTCTATTTCTTTTGAGGTTAAAACTTTATTATGTACTAGATGCGGATGTTAAACTATTTTAGAGGGGTTTTGTACCAAGGGCAATCATGATCACTTTGACACAAATTTTGCTGTGTGTCAATTTGTAATAACCTTTTGAAGTGCTGTACTTTGCTTTTCACTTAGATCACCCACAAAACCACTCATAATTTCCTGTTATAAAATATAACATTGAACTTTAAACATTGACCTGTTTGTTGTGGTGTAAAGTTGAAAGTGAAAGTAGGTGGCTTGTCTCCCCTTTATATATAAACCAACCAGTGGCTGCGTAACAACAATGTTCGGTGTGAACTTAGATACAAGGACGCCACCATCGTAATTCACTACGATCCTTGGTGTATTTTGACCACAGGTATTATCATTTTATCTTTAAAACTTAAGATATGAATGTGCATATAATAGAATAGAATAGCATATTTTTATTTCTAAAATTACAGGGCCCATAAACATCACAATGTCAATGTAATATAAAATGATAATATTGTGCTTTATACATGTATATAAAATATCACATCATATTTATTCTCTTTCAAGCCACCTCTACCATGTCTATACTCTTTAGTCTATAGTAATAGACCTGTTGATGAGATATGCTCAGGACTCATGCATGAGGGATTAATTGGAGGGGGTACCTTTGTGACTATTAACGAGGATAAAAATTCTTGCCAAACGTTGTTAACAGTAATTTTTGGTCCACAATGATAAAATTTTCACTTTCTTTTAGCTGTTAAAAAAGAATAGACATATTGTCACAATAGTCAATTTTTTTCCAAAAATAATGGTTATGATTTGAGTCCTCTTACAGTAAAACCTTAATCAATTTTACGCTAATGGTAGCCGAAAATGATTGTTTGACGCATGACATTTAAGGGCATTCGTACCCTCATGCATTTTCAGTGATGTTGATCTGTCCATCACGTGTATAACTCTAGATAGCTAAAAATTAAGTGTTTATAAAACATATGAATAAATTTGAACACCTATCCTGTGTATCTCAGAAAGTTTGTTTTACAGCAATAGGTTCTGGAAATGCTAAAGGCCCCAGACGTTCAGAGATTATTAGGACAAAATTTGCACTTTAACTAATAGTAATAGTTATACAATTACTAGTGAAAACAAAATCTTGACTTTGAACAAAGATCATTAATTTTCTATTGAAAATTATCACTACATGTATTTCCTTCAACATGTTCAATTGAGGTATACATATATACCTCAATTGAACATAACATAGTGGCTTCAATTGAACATGTTGAAGGAAATGTTGTTACACAACACACCTATCTTTTGAAATCTGCACCGCTTATCCAGAGAATATGTGCTGCTGGAACACTGTTGAACTATTGATGACATACAGCAATCACTTATCCATTGTGGCATCAGATATTTTACATTAAAAAAAGTCAGGGGTGCTACTTAAACAAGTGATTCCGTTATCACCTATTTCAGTGATTTTTTGTATTCAGTTATCACCTTTTTAAGTGATTTTGGTGTTTTCTTTGATCTTCAAATAGTAATTTCAGTGATTTTCCATATTTTCACAAACTTTTCCATAATTTTCCTACA
The DNA here is from genome assembly GCA_037788925.1 of Mytilus galloprovincialis. Lineage (NCBI taxonomy): Eukaryota > Metazoa > Mollusca > Bivalvia > Mytilida > Mytilidae > Mytilus > Mytilus galloprovincialis. The sequence continues at coordinate 21,702,302 of CM075332.1, forward strand.
TAAATCAATTAACCCTTTATCGTTGGATATCAATTTCACCAGTGCGCTTGGGCAGTAAGTAAGTGTGCTAAAGCTTTTAAAAGTACCCTTGGGAATTGTTCTGTAATCAAATATTCATTAACTACTCTTACTATCAGACAAAGTTCAACAGTACATGTATTAGGTGACTTGATTGGTTTTCTTTAGAATAAGAATGATTTATTTTAAGGTTTAAATGTCCTGATCTACAAATTATTCCAGTTTTTGCATATTCAAATAAACTGTAAAAACTGGCTTATCAAGCAACTGACAATTTCTGCATGTACATAGTTGTTTTTTCAATGGAATTCAGGTCTTTTTACCAAAAAAAAAATCATGCTTGTGGGAAAAATATTCAAAAAATGTTATATTGAAGTGATTAAATTTTAACTTCTCAAATTACTTGTTTCAGTGATTTTGTAAAGTCTGTGCGAAAATTTTAAATATTTCACAGCCAAAATCACTCAAAGAAGTGATTTTGAAATCACTTGTTTAACTACTACCCCTGACTGATTAAAATTAAAATGTAATGTCAAAATTTTCCAGGAACCTTTGTGATGTCCAGTAATAGCAGATAAATAGTGATAAGGTTATTATTAAAGAGCCAAAATTTTGGAATACAAAACAATTTTTATGTAACTCACTTCCATGTCTTAGGCATGCATCTTGAAACAAATTAAAAAAAAAAAATAATTGAAAATTAGTACACTATATCCAAATTTCAACAATTTAATGTCTCATTTCAATGATGTTAGGAATCTAACATTATTTGAAAGGCCGTATAATTTACCTTAATTTAGGATAGTCTTGAAGAGTCGAAATGAGGAATGTGTTAAAGAGACAACAACTGTAACATTAAGAGCAGATGTATTACACAAAACATTTTGCATAGCATGTATAGTACATGTACATGTCAGGAGCCTGTAATTCAGTGGTTGTCGTTTGTTTATGTGTTACATATTTGTTTTTCAATCATTTTTTTACATAAATAAGGCCGTTAGTTTTCTCGTTTGAATTGTTTTACTTTGTTTTATCAGGGCCTTTTATAGCTGACTATGCTGTATGGGCTTTGCTCATTGTTGAAGGCCGTACGGTGACCTATAGTTGTTAATGTCTGTGTCATTTTGGTCTTTTGTGGATAGTTGTCTTATTGACAATCATACCACATCTTCTTTTTTATATGTATATCTTGAGTGTGTTATTTTTTGTTTAGCCCCATACCAAAAAAGTTCATGTCATAGTTCTCCCAATGTCAATAAATGTCAGTAAAAAATACACAAGAACATGTGTTAGGCAACATGTACATGTATAAACCCATCAAACAATTTTACAACCAAATCATTTTTGAAAAGCCATAAAACAAGATAGCATGTTAGTTGTTAACCTTTTTATTCAGCCGTGTATTTCAGGGTCACAGAACTTTAAATTTAATTACCTTTTTCGTAAACAACGCCTTGTCAATATTAATAAACAAATTTAAAATCCATAAATATCCCCAGGATTTAAATCGGTTCTTTGTTCACTGACATACTGGGAGTGAATTTGGACTGAATAGTCTACTGTTATTTATGTCGTAGAAAAATTCACTTCTTACATGAAGGTGTTAATGTAATCGTTCAAGCTCAAATTTATTTATTTGGAAAAGTTAGCATTATTATTTGGTAAGTTTGACATTTTTTTCCTTTTAGATTTAAATTTGAAGTTTAGATTGGTAAAAAAAAATTTCAATTGGCTATTTTTACCGTTAAATATAGTTAACATATTCCAGATGAATTCCATAAGTGTTATCATAAATTGCTCTGGGGCCTGTAAAAATTATATCTACAGGCCAACAGAATCTAACTAAAAAAATTCAAAAATTGAGCTCCGGGCCTGTAGATTTAACAGTTCATGGTGAAGACTGAAGTTATGTTTTCATTTTTTGGCTTTAATCTGTTTTAAAATGTATCTGTGTTATATTCTTTAAACTAAAATTATATCATATTTAAAAGGTTTATTGATATAACTCCTAATCGAAACTTCCAATTTTTTCAAAAATTTATTAACACTATTTTTGAAATAATTTTGCTCAAACACACACATATTTTATATACATTTATATAAATAATATATATATATATATTTTGTTTTAGAAATGATATTTTAACAGACAGTGATATGACACACATGATTCATTCAATTTATAAGAATAATTATCATAGAACATTTGTAAAACAATATGCAATTTCAAACCACTTTAACATCAAGAGATAATTAAGTGGGAATGTTTAACATTGTTTAACATGCCTGTAATTACTTTTAAACTTATTAAAGATAAAAAGATGCAGACCTACATGATAAGCATAATAAATATACATGTATGTCTGTCCTAAGCAGGCCATTCATTAGGAGGCGGTACCCGGTACTTTTACCCTCCTATGCTATTGACAAGTACCGCCTAAATGTAGGAATTTTTATGTAAGATATTCATGGAATAAATTATAAAGTACCACCTAGAAACGTGGAAAGTACCAGTCAACATGAAAGATAATGAAACCCCTGCCCAAGCCTATAATCCGATGTTTATAATTTATTTCTATTCGCCTGTCAAAAAAAATTATGAATTATTTAGTATTAATCAGGTCAGGAGCCTCTTGCATAATTTTTTAGTCTTGTATGATTTTTAATTTAAGTTTCTTGTGTTTAATTCGGAGTTAAGTATGACATCCATTTTCACTGAGCTGGTGTAGATATTTGTTATGGGGCCAGCTGAAGGACGCCTCCAGGTTCAGGAGTTTCTTCCTACATTGAAGACCCATTGGTAACATTCTGCTGTTGTCTGCTCTGTGGTCGGGTTGTTGTCTCTTTGACACATTCCCCATTTCCATTCTCAATTACCCATTGATAACATTCTGCTGTTGTCTGCTCTGTGGTCGGGTTGTTGTGTCTTTGACACATTCCCCATTTCCATTCTCAGTTTTATTGGTTATCTTATTTTAATTGTTTCAACCAGGGTCTTTATAAAGCGAACAATATAATTTTGGCTTTGTTCATTGTTGAAGGCTGTACATTAACCTGTAGCAGTTTAACTCCTTGTAAGCTTGTCATTGGTTTTGAAGGATGGTGGTTTCATGTAATCATAGCACATCTCCTTTATTTAAATTTGAGATTCTTATATATCTAACGAAAAATAGAACTATGCAGCAAAGATCCAGGATATTTGCCCTACATAAGTATGAACATTTCTTTTCCTATGAGAATAAAGCAAGACTTTCTGTTTAAATGGGTCTAAACATATATGTACATAATGCAGTTATTACAACTAAAAAAAATCTATACTTCAATGGTCATACAAAGGTTTAAGTGTTTCTTTACACCTTCAAAGTTTCCTATACATATACATGTAAAGTTCTTCACACTATGAGTGATATATTTTATCTACAAGACGATAAAACTTTCAGAATATTTGCCAATATTGTACATTGAACTGTAATATCAGATTTTTCTGTATGAAGTCAGATTGTATATATAAGGATTAAAAGGCTTATTATTATCTTTCTCCACAAAATACCTATAAACTGGTACCTTAGTATTATTTATTTTTTTTTATCTTTCTCCATTACAGACATGTAAACTGGTACCTACTTTTTATATTGTATAAAATGCCACAAGATTTTTAATATTGAATTTTTTATCAAATATATTTCCTGACCTGAGCATTGTTGCTAGTATAAGTTGTTTGATAATATGTTTTCAGCTATTGTTACCGTGATAGTAACTATTGAGACCCTATATGTTTTGTATATCAAAGAATTAAATTAACACTTCTTTTTACTTTTATTAAAAATTATGGATTGCATTGGAATTGATTTCTATTTTAAATCTCTCACTTAGAGAAGGTTAGGTGCTCACGTACACAGTCATAACAGTATGAGAAATTCATTGGAAAGTTTGTGATTTTTTTCGAGGTGTGTAGTTTACTTTTTATGTACTTTAGTTTTATCTTTCTTACTCCTGCTTACTCCTTATAACTGACATGACTGACCGCCATGGAATAGTACAATATTGCTGAAAGTGGCTTAAACACCAATTTATCAATTAACCAATTTAGTTAGGTCATTTTAAATTAAAACATTTTTAATTTAGGCTGGGACTAAGACTGGTCGTTTTAAATTGGAACATTTTTAATTTAGGCTGGGACTAAGACTGGTCATTTTAAATTGAAACAGTTTTAATTTAGGCTGGGACTAAGACTGGTCATTTTAAATTGGAACATTTTAAATTTAGGCTGGGACAAAGACTGGTCATTTTAAATTGAAACATTTTTAATTTAGGCTGGGACTAAGACTGGTCATTTTAAATTGAAACATTTTTAATTTAGGCTGGGACTAAGACTGGTCATTTTAAATTGAAACAGTTTTAATTTAGGTTGGGACTAAGACTGGTCATTTTAAATTGGAACAGTTTTAATTTAAGCTGGGACTAAGACTGGTCATTTTAAATTGGAACAGTTTTAACATGTTTAATTTTGGCTGGGACTATAAGACTGGTCATTTTAAATTGGAACAGTTTTAATTTAGGCTGGGACTTAGACTGGTCATTTTTAATTGGAACAGTTTTAATTTAGGGTGGGACTAATACTGGTCATTTTAAATTGAAATAGTTTTAATTTAGGCTGGGACTAATACTGGTCATTTTAAATTGGAACAGTTTTAATTTAGGCTGGGACTAAGACTGGTCATTTTACATTGGAACAGTTTTAATTTAGGCTGGGACTAAGACTGGTTATTTTACATTGGAACTTGTTTTAATTTAGGCTGGGACTAAGACTGGTCATTTTAAATTGGAACAGTTTTAATTTAGGCTGGGACTAAGACTGGTCATTTTAAATTGGAACATTTTTAATTTAGACTGGGACTAAGACTGGTCATTTTAAATTGGAACAGTTTTAATTTAGACTGGGACTAAGACTGGTCATTTTAAATTGGAACAGTTTTAATTTAGGCTGGGACTAAGACTGGTCATTTTAAATTGGAACAGTTTTAATTTAGGCTGGGACTAAGACTGGTCATTTTAAATTGTAACATTTTTAATTTAGGCTGGGACTAAGACTGGTCATTTTAAATTGTAACATTTTTAATTTAGGCTGGGACTAAGACTGGTCATTTTAAATTGGAACATTTTTAATTTAGGCTGGGACTAAGACTGGTCATTTTAAATTGGAACATTTTTAATTTAGGCTGGGACTAAGACTGGTCATTTTGAATTAAACAGTTTTAATTAAGGCTGGGACTAAGACTGGTCATTTTAAATTGGAACAGTTTTAATTTAGGCTGGGACTTAGACTGGTCATTTTAAATTGGAACATTTTTAATTTAGGCTGGGACAAAGACTGGTCATTTTAAATTGAAACATTTTTAATTTAGGCTGGGACTAAGACTGGTCATTTTAAATTGAAACAGTTTTAATTTAGGTTGGGACTAAGACTGGTCATTTTAAATTGGAACAGTTTTAATTTAAGCTGGGACTAAGACTGGTCATTTTAAATTGGAACAGTTTTAACATGTTTAATTTTGGCTGGGACTATAAGACTGGTCATTTTAAATTGGAAAAGTTTTAATTTAGGCTGGGACTTAGACTGGTCATTTTTAATTGGAACAGTTTTAATTTAGGGTGGGACTAATACTGGTCATTTTAAATTGGAACAGTTTTAATTTAGGCTGGGACTAATACTGGTCATTTTAAATTGGAACAGTTTTAATTTAGGCTGGGACTAAGACTGGTCATTTTAAATTGGAACATTTTTAATTTAGACTGGGACTAAGACTGATCATTTTAAATTGGAACAGTTTTAATTTAGAGTGGGACTAAGACTGGTCATTTTAAATTGGAACATTTTTAATTTAGGCTGGGACTAAGACTGGTCATTTTGAATTAAACAGTTTTAATTTAGGCTGGGACTAAGACTGGTCATTTTAAATTGTAACATTTTTAATTTAGGCTGGGACTAAGACTGGTCATTTTAAATTGTAACATTTTTAATTTAGGCTGGGACTAAGACTGGTCATTTTAAATTGGAACATTTTTAATTTAGGCTGGGACTAAGACTGGTCATTTTAAATTGGAACATTTTTAATTTAGGCTGGGACTAAGACTGGTCATTTTGAATTAAACAGTTTTAATTTAGGCTGGGACTAAGACTGGTCATTTTAAATTGGAACATTTTTAATTTAGGCTGGGACTAAGACTGGTCATTTTAAATTGGAACAGTTTTAATTTAGGCTGGGACTAAGACTGGTCATTTTAAATTGGAACATTTTTAATTTAGGCTGGGACTAAGACTGGTCATTTTAAATTGGAACAGTTTTAATTTAGGCTGGGACTAAGACTGGTCATTTTAAATTGGAACAGTTTTAATTTAGGCTGGGACTAAGACTGGTCATTTTAAATTGGAACAGTTTTAATTTAGGCTGGGACTAAGACTGGTCATTTTAAATTGGAACAGTTTTAATTTAGGCTGGGACTAAGACTGGTCATTTTAAATTGGAACAGTTTTAATTTAGGCTGGGACTAAGACTGGTCATTTTAAATTGGAACAGTTTTAATTTAGGCTGGGACTAAGACTGGTAATTTTAAATTGGAACAGTTTTGATTTAGGCTGGGACTAAGACTGGTCATTTTAAATTGGAACAGTTTTAATTTAGGCTGGGACTAAGACTGGTCATTTTAAATTGGAACAGTTTTAATTTAGGCTTGGACTTAGACATGGGGTTATATATATTGGTCTCAGGGTAGGGTTAACATTAGAATGAGTAGATCCATATAGTTAAATAAGTTACAGATAGATATTTAATTTGATTCTAGTTGATTATAACAAGGGGAGGGATTTTGTCGAAATGGGATAAGAAGCTTGATCATAGTGATGCGAGTCATCTCCCTTTTCTATACAAAGCTCATGTGTATGCAATGGTATATATAACCCTTATTTGGAACAAACTTTTATTTGTACACTGTTTTGTTGCATTGGGTGTAACTTTTTATTTTGTTATCTTTTTACTACATGATCTAGTACTAATTCACATGGTATATTGAAATTGATTTAAACTTTGTTCTGAACATTTGACCTCATTGACAAATGTAACATGAATACTGATTTAATTATGCTCATTTATTAGGTAAACAATTTTATACAATTTTATATTTACACAAGTTTAAATCAATGTGTAATGAAATTAATACTGTTATAAAGATTTTTAGTTTGTATTGACCTTTATCTGTTTATTAAATATTTTCAAATTGTATAAATGATGTTTAAATGGGAAGAGATTGAATTATATCAATTAACTGAATTTTATTGGGTACTTATGTGTTTAAAGTTTATAATTGTGATTTAGAAAAAAAATATTGAAAGGAGGGGGTTTTATCCTGAATTATAAAAATAGAGCGCTTTCCCAGATTTTCAAAAAATATTATTCATTAGTTAGAAACTAATGGACAACATTTTGTTATTATTGTATATGTGTACCCATCGTATAAATTAAATTTTAATAAAAAGATAAATTAAAAGTAGATTAAACTCTGTTCGATTTGTTTGTCTGCAATATAGGTACATGTGTTGTACATGTACTAATATTATATATCACTTGAATTTACATTTAGAAATTCAGATGCTATAAATCTATTTTTACTTTAAGTCAACTTAAATTAGCATACAAGATTAAAATTTATAGTAAAGACAGTTTGTTTGAACTTTTACAATGAGATTTTATTGTTTAAGTGTTCGCTTTTAAAGCAAGTTTACATTGGACGTTTTGTTTAATTTTCAATAAAACTTGGTTGAAAACTGATTACTTAACTTTTATTGTCATGTTGAGTTAAAAGGCCCAGTATTGTGTCGCTTATCACACTTATTATACTACTGTATTATTAGAAGGTTTGAAATTTTGATAATTATTATGTGAGTATACATGTATCTAGACTTGCCATATTTTGTCAAATTTAGATCCATTTGTCTGATCTTTGTGGTGAAATTTTGTTTGATATATTGATAGAAATATGTTTATTTATAATGTAAATTTTAACTGTTTGATATTTGAAAATTCAATTTAGAATTGTGAAAAGATTTCAAATGGTTTCGTCTTACATGTCTGAGTTCTAATTCAGATCTTTACTTTTTTGAATTTGTCTTTTTTCATGGACATTTTTTTTATTCTTGTATTAGGATTTTTCCTCAGCATGATCAATGCAGGACGGCAGGTCTTAAAGTTATGGTACACATTTTTATAGTGAATAAAACAGAATAAAAACTTCAATTGGACAACAACCCAACAACTTGAGTTAGAAAAGAGTTATCATAGGCAGATCCAGGGGGCTCCAGGCTTCATAGTCCCCCTCTCAGGGCAGTCATTGCCCCCCCCCCCCTTTTTCATGAAATATCTGGATCAGCCACTGGACACTCTAGAAGTCATTGCATGATTTTAGAAATTTTTTAATGCAAAATCTCCTTTCAGAGAACTTATCAATCATTGTCCAATAACTATTATACCACAAAGTTTATTGAAATTATAAAATCTCAAGTTTGAATAACTTTTTTGTGATGATAAACCTCAATAACTTTAATATAAAGTTATCAATAACTTTAATATAAAGTTATTGTAAAGCCATATAAGTATTCACCAGTGTTCATCCAGAATTTGTAAAAAAAATTGATCACTTTTATCATGATATCACAATAGAAAATTCATAAGAAACTGGAAAGCAAGAAAATTTTACATCATAACTGAATTTCAAGAATTGAGATCAATCTATCCACAAGTTGATCATAGAAAATAAATCAATACCCGTTCTCGGATGAATGATCTATGTTTCTAAGTATATCTTGGGAATAATGTCTGAACCAGTACCCTAAACCTTGGAAATAATGTCTGAACCAGTACCCTAAACCTTGGAAATAATGTCTGAACCAGTACCCTAAACCTTGGAAATAATGTCTGAACCAGTACCCTAAATCTACTTTTCTCCAGTTTACATTCATAGTCAATATTGTCTAATCAGGTGGCAACATACATGAGTCTGTAATTCAAGTTAGAATAAGGAACAGTATCACACTGTTCATACTGTATTTATAGATTCTTCAAATTCCAGTTATCTTTTGTTAATGGTATTAATGGTATTAATCTCATTACAGCTAATTCAATGAAATCCAATTCAATGAAATCCCAACTTGATTTTTTTTCTCACGGAACCCATACTAACTGATACAGTTTTAGTATTAATATAATCTATAAATAAAAGCAAGAATGAATTACAAATGTAGCTGGATCATGCGTAGAAACATTAATAACCTAACTGTATTAGAGTTAAACTTTTATGGTTTTGTCTTTAGAATAATAAGTGTTCATTGTTGTTTATTATAATTTCTTGGGGGGGTACTACAAGATCAATGCAGAAAATAAACAAAACAATAGACCAGAAAAAGTTCTGCATTTACTGATTGATTGATTGTTGGTTGCTTATGTCCAGTGGCAAATATTTCATGCATATTCAGGATGAGAACAAGTTCACAATAAATACAATAGGTACAAAATGTAGGTTGATACAATAGAGGCCATCAGGGATGATGGTCGGGGAAATTTGGACTGCCACTGGAAAATGAGGGTACATGTATATTGGATAGGGACAGAAATTTTGCCTTGCAACAGGCCACCTAAGGACCCCTCAAAGAGTTGTTTCAGGGGTTCTTAACGTGCAAAGAGCGTTCTGCATTTACAGTACAATAAATAAATACATACAATAATATATACCTGAGACTTCTTCGCTTCAAGATAGATTGAGTAGTTCGAGATTAATGTGAAGTAATATTATATAAGTTCATGGAATTCACTGAACAGACATACAATGCGGTATGGGCTTTGCTCATTGTTGAAGGCCGCACGGTGACCTATAGTTGTTTTAAAATGTCTGTGTCATTTTGGTCTTTTGTGGATAGTTGTCTCATTGGCAATCATACCACATCTTCTTTTTTATATACAGATGTAAACTTCAATTGACATTATGCAGTTAATGTATTACATGTTTGGAAAAGGAAATAAAATCAAACCTTGGAACCATTGTGTTTACTTTTTAAAGAGTTGTTGCATAAGCTCTTTCATGTTCATAGACCATGACACAGTTGCACTCTCTTATCAAATGCATAAGCCTTTTCACAGGGCTTAAATAAAAAATTGAGATGGTTTACATGTATTATAAATGATGCACCGTCCTGGATTTTAAAATCGCTTTTTTTTTCCAAGTTGACATAATATGAAAATCTACGTACTAACAAAATTATTGACACTAATTCTTACTTTGCATATAAATTGAAAATTAAAACAAAAATGAATTTCAATTATTTTAATGAAAAGCAAAATTCGTCATACATATAAAATATGATATTTATGTACAAGAATTTTTATGAAAATCAATTTATTGATGAAAAAAATAAATAACTCTTTCCAATAATATTCTCTTTTTATTTGTAGATGTTGAATAGAAGACTGGTGAAAGGATATGATATGGTGTGAAAAGTCATCAAGTGAAATATCTACATAATATATATTTAATTGACTAAAGTAACAACCATTTTCAATCAGTGCTTAGAAAATTGAAAGTTCAAACTCTGGACATTAAGTTTTTACTAATCATGACTTAATGATGCTTACATTTTAGTATGTATTATCGAAAGAATTTAAATTTGATCTTAAATTGAATTTTTGTGAACCTTTATGTAAAACAGTGTAAATTTTTATTTTTGTACGGGATAACTCAGGAAGTATGGCTACTAAAACTACACGAAATGTGAGCGGGAGAGGAGGTGTGCGTCCCCTCGGCTCTATTAAACACAATACAGGAAATGACCGAATACCCAAACTTCCATCTTTTACCAAATCTGCAGAGAAAAGTAAAATGGAGAACGTTGGAATTCATGGGAATGCTATGAATGTGCCGCCACCTAAAGCTAAAGAGGATGTTAAGCCAAAAACACAATCAGCAAAGTCAGATTCAAGTTCTAGTACAAAATCTGTGGAAAATATGGTAGATAAAAAAGAACTGCAAGACGCAAAGGTTTGTGTAATTATATGATATAGTATGAATCACTTCCATACTTCAGAAATAAAATACACATTATTGTTTTTTCTTGATTTTACAATTAATTAATGAGAGGGGGTAGGAGGGGTCCTCAGATCCTGAAATCCCGGGCTAAAAAACACCTGATCCCGAAATCCCGGGCTTAAAAACGCGAAATCCTTAGGTCCCGAAATTCAAAAAGAGAATTCCCGGATCCCGAAAGGGTCAATCCTGAAATCCCGAGCTTAAAGACACCCGATCCCGGAGTCCCAATAAAGGTCCTATCCCCCTCATTAATGTTTTGTCTGTACATCTTTTAGCAATGTAAAATCACATGTTACATATTAATACATACAATGGCAGAAATAGAAATTCATAATTAAAAGATCGATAGACATTATGTAAAAGATAAAAAAAAAGCTAGCAATAAGTCACAAAATGCAGAGAAAACTTATAATGAGAATATTAACATGATTTAGTACCTGACTTTACTGAGTCAAATTTTGTTTTGATTTTGGGGCTTCCCACTTTTTAAAAAGATTAAATCAAAGACATTATGATTATAAGGCAGATGATTAAGGCTGAGACATCAATTAAGTTAAAATTCAATGGATTTAAAGATAATGTCTCCATTGTTTTTATCTGCAAGTTATACATGTTATAGTTCTGTTACAGTTCTCCTAAGGGCTTTGTAGTGTCATGGTAATGTAATGCTATAGTTTCTAGAAATTTCCAAGGACAACACTTCTGGGACATCTGTTATAACTTATACATGTTATATGATAATGTATGAGTCCAAACTATATTTAGAAATTTGTTTTATTAAAATAGCCATTTAGACTCTTACATGTCTAAGTACTTAGGACTTTATAATGAAATTAAAACTAAGTGGTGACCGTGAAGGGTTTGTTTCAGTCACTTTTATTGGGCTTTTTTATGTTTTGTTGATAATTTTTCATGAGGTTTCATCAGATTTTCATTTGCCTTGTATAAAGTTGGTTTAAATTTTGATTTTGACAAGAAAGTTAATAATGCTCTTCCGTCCAAATCATGCAAATAACCCCTAGTGAACCTCTTTCAATCGGAATATTATTTTAATTAGATTAAAGAGGGTGTACAAATAAATAAATAAGATCAGTGTAAACATGTTCTTTATACAAAAGGAGTATTTATACTTAATTATACAATAGAATTCTAAATCTGTTGGTGTTCTAAATATTAACCTGTAAACCCCCAGTCACTGATCAGGGTCTGTTAAAGTATTATTTGGTAATGTATTGGATCACAACCCGCCTAGAGGGGCTAATTTTGGATCAATTATAAGTAAAAAACATAATTCCAGTTCTCATTGTTTACATAACAGAAAAAAACTTCTGTTTGTAGATGTTGTAGACTTGACCATTAATGTATTATGAACAACTTTAATCATTTTAAAATTGAGAATGGAAATACATGGGTAATGTGTCAAAGTAAATACAACATCTTAACCAAAGAGCAAAATACAACAGGAGGCCACCAATGCCAATGGGTCTTCAAAACAGCAAGAAAATCCTGCACTCTAAGATGTTCTTCAGCTAGCCCCTAAACAAAAATGTGCAATTTAACTGATCATGATAGACATGATACTAAATATTATATAGATACCAAAGTTTTGGAAGCAAAAGATAAATCAACACCTTCAAGTGAGTTATTTGATCAAAATGAACATCAATCCATTCCTAGATGTACACAGAAACACATGATGAGCTCCCTAATGATATCCCCCACTCCCATCCTAATTCCCCACCAAAGTCAAATAGAGATGAAAAAATGCCAAGTCCATGCTTTTGTAAGAGAAACCCATTTTTACATTCTAATTAACATAAACTGAAATCAAGGTGCACAATTCTTAACAAGATTGAAAGATTTTAAAATTCTTTTTTAAGTTTTCATAAATCATTGACCTGTTTTGAGTCTTTCAATTTTTGTCCTCTATTATTAAAGATTTGGTAGAAATCTATGAAATATTTATTTCTCATAAAAAAAACTCAAATTGGGAAAAAGATTTTGCTGATATTTCTTTGTTAACATCCTTCACTCTGTCAGTAAATTATATGAAATGGATCTATACCAAATTTTATTCATACATATTTGACTTTCATAAAAGTTTCTACATGACTTTCAGACAAATAGTTGATCTATAAATTTGAATAATGCACGATTTATTTTTGGAAAAAATTTACCATAAATGTCACATCACCATAAATCGAAATAAAAACGGTAAACAAACTTAGTGAAAAGAAGATAAAAGGAAAATGTCTAGGAGACATTTAAATGGTACTCAAGATGAAATACCAAATAAACCTTTTCACAGGAGATTGATTTACAAATATTGGAAGATAGATGAGTAAACAAACCTATTATAGAAACCTGATCGAGATACATGTAAATGATTTTAATCTTTTAACTTGTTTAAATCTTGCGTAAGATGATTGCTTGTAAAACTAATGCAATACAAAATTTATGACATGCGTTTGTTTGGTTTTGCCCAAATTTTTACAGCAAATGTTTCAAAATTTAATGGTAAATTGATTTTGATGGGTTTTTTTTTAAGATGGTTGCTCTTCTGTCGAGAAAAATCTATACTCCGAATAATAAGTTCATTCAACGTAAGAATGTTAAGATCCTGAAGGTTTCATTGATTGTACCTTGGCTTGAAACTTAACAATGTTTACTTGATTAAAAGTTTGCGATCGTTGGGACTGCCTATATATATACAAAGGCAAATAACTTGACTATTCCATTAGCACCAAACTGAAATCAATGGGTTTTTGTTGGTGGAAAACTCCCAAAATTTCAAGATTCAATTTTACGATGATATTGGTTTACACCATTTGTTACACAAGTCATTCAAGTTTGTGCTGACCTGTGTCCTTTTTTAGAGGACAAATAATCAATACAGTTAAATTTATGAAAATTATAAAATACAAAGAAACATCACTTTTACTGCAGTTCTTCATCTCAAAATCCATAGGCGGATCCATGGAGGGCCATGGTGCCCCCAACCCCCTTTTTGTGTGAAAAATTTGGTTGTTTATATAGGGAATCATTGAAGCACGACTGGAGTCCCCCCCCCCCCCCCCCCCCATGAAAAGTTCTGGATCCTCCAATGAAATCCCAAATAACAGTGAGGCTTTCAATGGAGCAACTCCAAGGATGTATTAGGGGTTAGAAATAGAGTTTTACCTGGTCTGTTGCAAGGCTAAATTTCTATCCCTATTCTGTAAACCTTTACAATCTAGTGGCAGTCCAAATATTATCTCCCGTCATCACTGTTGATCCTATTTAAGGAAGTTGATCTCATATTGAACATGCATGAAATATTTGCCACTGGATGTTATCGTAATCAAACAAGAGGAAGCCAAAAACTGTCACTAGCAGTGATTGGAGTAGACTTCTATAATTTATTTGGTATCTGATTAGCTAAAAATGAAGAACATAGATGGAAAAAAAAAGAGATGGCATATTTGAGAGTAACTGTTTTTTATTTAATTATAGCCTTTTATTTTTATTTCTGTTTTGTTGTTTTTTGCTCTATATCATACTGCACAATTAAGTGCTTGAGGGATATATATAACTCTTCAAGTTCATGCAGGTTACATGTGGCTAATAAAAGGTAGTTAGATAACAGCTTTGCAATATTGTGATTGCAGAAACCAATTCATAGATTTAGTTTTCATGATTGTCTTTAATTTATGATTTTTATTTCTAGGCAAGAGAGAAAGATTTGTTGAAGAAAATAGCAGAACTACAAAAAATTATAGAGGAACTGAAAGAACAGATTATAGAAAAAGATCAAACTATTAATGGTCTAGAAAATCAGTTAAGAGAACAGGTATGTGGACTCTTTTTTGAATGGTTTTACACTAGTAATTTTTTGGGCCCTTTATAGCTTGCTGTTCAGTGTGTGCCAAGGCTCTATAATGGATTACTTTTATAAATTGTGACTTAGATGGAAAGTTGTCTCATTGGCACTCACACCACATCTTCTTATATCTATCTATCTATTAAAGTATAACAAAAAATAAGATGTGGTTTAATTGCCAATGAGACAACTCTTCACAAGAGACCAAATTACAAAGAAGTTATCAGCTACAGGTCACTGTACGTCCTTCGACAATGAGTAAAACCAATACTGCATAGTCAGCTATAAAGGACACTGAAATAACAAATTTTAAACAATTGAAACGAGAAAACTAACGATACAAAATTAAAAACAAAAGCAAATATGATAAACAGCAGCAAATGGCAAACACTGAATTATATAATTCCAGCCCACTGACTTGGGGACAGGCAAAACTCTTTTCTTCACAGCTATAAAATAATTTCAAAAAATACATGTTTCTTATAGCAGCATATATTAGTCTTATTTAGTCATGACTGAAATGATTGATGTATGTGTATTGCATATTTGTATTAGCCATTCAAATAAATCATAAAATTTAAAAACCAACTAAGTCATTTTTAAATAAAAAGACATTCATGTAGGTGAATCATGCAATAAACCTTTTACTACGAACCTCTATATATATGTAAAAAGTTAAAATTTAAAAAAAAAAGTTATTTAAAAATGTAGATAAAGTGTTGGACTCGTAAAGTTATAACTGAAAATGATATGCCTTCCTGACAATTTACAATTTGTATTTTATTTATTCAGGTTTTTATATTTATATTTATTTTATTTCTTTGTATATTGTTGATTTATTAAGATATTTCAGACAGAAATTAGAGAAAGTTACATCACCAAAAACTACACGTCAAGGACATTTACATTTTATGGATTTCAATACAGAGTAAAAATGCAGCTTAATGGCACACGATAAAAATTACATCGCAGGAGAATTTTGCAATAGGAAATTGATTGATGGATCGATGTGCATTCAGTAAACATCATGTTATTACAGGACTCAATTGTTTTATGATGCATATTCAAGAGGAAACAATCCATGCAAGTAACCTAAAAAATCAGGATAAAATGTTTTTTACTTTTTAATAAATAAAATGAATACATGAAATAATTGTAGGTTAAAACAATAAATTCTTATTTTCTCTTAGGAACAAACTTATAAAGACAAATTAGATGAAGAAAAACAACTACACAGCAATACAAAGAACAGTCTAGAGAGTTTACGAAAGGAATTAGAGGCCAGTAAGGAGGAGAATAAACGCATAGCAAAACGCAATGAGGAACTATTGAACAAATTCAAAAATGAGGTAAAACAGGACGTAACATTTACAAATGCACTATTTACATACGTTGAATTCAATTTGAAATTAATCTGAGTTTTTTTTAATGTGAAAAATGTGACACCACTCACTCTCTGATACTGTGGATTCATTATTATTCGTGGGATACCAATTTTTGTGGATTTCGTGGGTAAAGTTGAACTACGAATTTAAATGTTCAACAAATTACAAACTATCCGTATATCTATCTGTATACAGACTTTGACAATATCACAAAATCATATATCCACTAACATACAATATTTTCTCAAACCACGAAAATTGGAATCCATGAAAATAAATTAATCCACAGTATCAGATACACCTGCAGAAAATATTTCTTTGTTAGTCATGTAAAAATCGCAATTTTAAATCTTAAGAATAATTTCCGAATTCATAATGATTTAAGCATTCTAATCAGGGCTGTGTATATGAAAGGACATCTGAATTCCCCTACATAAATATCTTATGTTGCATGTATCAATGCAAATTTACGATATTCCAATTTTACAGATGGATGAAAAATTAAAAGATATTACAGATTTGAAGGACAAGGAATTAGCGTTACGAGACGAAAAGCTCAACAGACTGAAAAAACAAATGGCTGACGCATTAAAAGGAAACTCATGGTAACAATTATAAGTTTAGTCACTGAAATAGAACATTTTTTCACCATTTTATGTTGTATCTTTTATGGAATTACATACAGAATAGAACAGATATAGGTCAATATATTGGCTTCACATTAGTGACCATCAAATCACCAAATAATGGCAACAACTCTTCAAATACAGTTCTGTTATTCCAGATTCTAATGCAACATTGTTTGTAACTTTAGTTATGATTGGGTAAAGTCACCAATTTTCATGGCAGCAATTCACAATTGATGCTATAACTATGTCTGTGCAATCTCAGACAAAGTATGCCACATTTTTAGTGTGTGATTTGACAATGTTTTCTGTCAGTTTCATTAGAATTGAGATAACAATATTGCATTTTTAACTGCACCTGCATCAATTTGTGATTTGATGGTTGCATGTACCAGTTTATTTGCTCCGCTAACTAAAACTTAAAACCAGAAAACTTAATTTGTGACCATCAAATCACCAATTGATGCTGTGGGAGCTTAAAGTACAATACAGTTGTCTCCTAAGTAGAGGTTTTAAATCAAAAACAAAAATCTGTGATTTGAATAGCAGCTATGAGCTTTTTAATTTGCAGTCATCAACTCTTTTTGAAGTAAATTTTAGAATAATTTTATTTACAGGGAAAGACAACAGCAATTAGAGGAATTAACAAAAGAGTTGGCACGGTTACAAGAGGAATGTGACACACTTAGAATGAAACTAAAATCTTTTAAATCGAAGGTGAGTTCAGAGGTCATATAAAAATTTGCTGAGTATACAAACTTCTTTACATAAAAACTGAAATTATTTCAATAATGTGTCCTCAATGTAAATGAAATACTTGTCATTAGAATTTCAGCATACAACAGTAACTTCATCATTAAAAATCATAGGAAAGTTTGAAGGTCACAGAAGCTTTCATATTGACATGAGTTAAACTTTCAAATTACAATTAAGTAAGTTTACTTGTCAGACCAAAAAATTACCACTTCAAAATTTTTAAAGTTAGCTATTCTAGAAAAAGAAACCAAGGTAAAGGTATAGGGTGACATCACATCAATGATTTAAATGGTATAATTGTTCAAAACTAACAGTTAAAGTAGAACTCATTATAAAGGTAGAAAGTACTTATCAATACTAATTTTAAAATTTTTTGAAAATAAAGAGAAAGTTATTGTAACAATTTTTTGAAGTCCATATTTAAATGTGTCTATTACATTCAAATAAGTTCAGTATCTTGAAAAATTAAAGGATTGAATAGGTATAGGAAGATGTGGTATGAGTGCCAATGAGACAACTCTCCATCAAAGTAACAATTTATAAAAGTAAATTATTATAGGTCAAGGTATGGCCTTCAACACAGAGCCTTAGCTCACACCAAACAGCAACCTATAAAGGGCCCCCAAAATTACTAGTGTAAAACCATTCAAACAGGAAAATTTTAAAAATTATATGTAATGGGAGATAACTCTAGAGATTTATTTTTTTATAAATTTGTATTTAATTCTCTAGGCAAAATTAAAAACTTTATACTGAACATACAAACAATTAAGGACTTTGTGCCATAATTGAACAAATAAAAAAAAAAAGGTCTAGGAATTTGAATGCTAAATTTATTACCAGATTTTTTAAATGAATAGAAAATGAAAAACAATTATGTACAGTAAGAATATGATACAAATGTATAAGCCATACAAAAAAAAGAGCATAAATTAATTTCAAAATTGAACATACATTTTTTTTTTGGTTTCATTTATATTTCAACCTTTTAAGATTGATAATAAATGATATTTCTAGGGATCTTGCAGTAATTGTAGCAAATTGTCATTAAAAAACGAGGAACTTCAGAAAGATAATAAAGAGAAAGAAAAATTAGTAAAAGACTTGAAAGGATTATTAACAAAATTTGAATCTCAATTAAAACAACAAGAGCAGTTGATGCTGTTGGTAGAAGATTCTAGAGGTCAAATGTCAACAAAATTAAAATAAAACAAAGGTATATGTCTGGAGTGGCTTGCCATACATATTTATATCAGTATACCATTTTCTTCTAATATTCTTGACTTTTTAATAAATCTGTCATTTTATGGCACATTTTCACATACCTCTTAGTGTTTTTTGGTATCCTTGGGTTGCTGTCTCAATGATGTTTACCCCACATTTCTTTTTATCTGTACCCTTTGTTTCAAAGTACCATCAACTGCTATTCTCCTTTTCACCATTTTGTATAAAACAGAGTTGTCTTTCTTTAGGGAACAAACTTTTTGTGCACATGTTTTCTCTTGATAGCAAGAAAGAATGATAAAAAATATTTTATAAGTTTTGGTAGTTTAATTTTTATACGACCGCAAAATTTGAAAAATTTTTCGTCGTATATTGCTATCACGTTGGCGTCGTCGTCGGCGTCGTCGTCGTCGTCGTCGTCCGAATACTTTTAGTTTTCGCACTCTAACTTTAGTAAAAGTGAACGGAAATCTATGAAATTTTAACACAAGGTTTATGACCACAAAAGGAAGGTTGGTATTGATTTTGGGAGTTTTGGTCCCAACATTTTAGGAATTAGGGGCCAAAAAGGGCCCAAATAAGCATTTTCTTGGTTTTCGCACTATAACTTTAGTTTAAGTTAATAGAAATCTATGAAATTTTGACACAAGGTTTATGACCACAAAAGAACGGTTGGGATTGATTTTGGGAGTTTTGGTTTCAACAGTTTAGGAATTAGGGGCCAAAAAAGGGCCCAAATAAGCATTATTCTTGGTTTTCACACAATAACTTTAGTTTAAGTAAATAGAAATCAATGAAATTTAAACACAATGTTAATGACTACAAAAGGAAGGTTGGTATTGATTTTGGGAGTTTAGGTCCCAACAGTTTAGGAATTAGGGGCCAAAAAGGGACCCAAATAAGCATTTTTCTTGGTTTTCGCACCATAACGTTAGTATAAGTAAATAGAAATCTATGAAATTTAAACAGAAGGTTTATGACCATAAAAGGAAGGTTGGTATTGATTTTGGGAGTTTTGGTCCCAACAGAATAAGGGGCCCAAAGGGTCCAAAATTAAACTTTGTTTGATTTCATCAAAATTGAATAATTGGGGTTCTTTGATATGCCGAATCTAACTGTCATGACTGTGTATGTAGATTCTTAATTTTTGGTCCCGTTTTCAAATTGGTCTACATTAAGGTCCAAAGGGTCCAAAATTAAACTTAGTTTGATTTTGACAAAAAAATGAATCAGTTAGGTTCTTTGATATGCTGAATCAAAAAATGTACTTAGATTCTTGATTATTGGCCCAGTTTTCAGATTGGTCCAAATCGGGGTCCAAAATTAAACTTTGTTTGATTTCATCAAAAATTGAATAAATGGGGTTCTTTGATATACCAAATCTAACTGTGTATGTAGATTCTTCATTTTTGGTCCTGTTTTCAAATTGGTCTACACTAAAGTCCAAAGGGTCCAAAATTAAACTTAGTCTGATTTTAACAAAAATTGAAATCTTGGGGTTCTTTGATATGCTGAATCCAAAAATGTACTTAGATTTTTTATTATGGGCCCAGTTTTCAAGTTGGTCCAAATCAGGATCTAAAATTATTATATTAAGTATTGTGCAATAGCAAGTCTTTTCAATTGCACAGTATTGCACAATGGCAAGAAATATCTAATTGCACAATATTGTGAAATAGCAAAGTTTTTTTTAATTAGAGTTATCTTTCTTTGTCCAGAATAGTAAGCAAGAAATATCTAATTGCAAAATATTGTGCAATAGCAAGATTTTTTTTAATTGGAGTTATCTTTCTTTGTCCAGATTCAACTTAAATCTTTGTTATATACAATATACAATGTATATTCACTTTTTACTACCAACTGATAAATTAAAATAATCTTTACCATTCAGTGATAACAAGCAGTTTTTTTTACATCTTATTTCCTTATCTTATCTAAAATGTTTTTAGATAATGTATGTTGGACATTTGCCAGACATGACTATGATGTCATTTTCTATTTTTATTTGCCAATAACTTTATGTAAATAACTTCATTGGAAATTTGCCAATATAAAATGTTGCTGATGAAGTTTTTTTTATTGTTTTATACAATAAACAATGTATATTCACTTTTACTACCAACCAATCTTTACCATTCAGTGATAACAAGCACTTTATTTTACATTTTAATATTTTATGATGTATTTAAAAGAGTAGTTATTGTTGCAAACTCCATTAGAAATTTGAATTGATATCAGTTTTGGAAAAAGGGAAACGGGGATGTGAAAAAGGGGGGGGGGGGGGGTTAAATTTTTCTCATTTCAGATTTCATAAATAAAAAGAAAATTTCTTCAAACATTTTTTTGAGAGGATTAATATTCAACAGCATAGTGAATTGCTAAAAGGCAAAAACAAACTTTTAAGTTCATTAGACCACATTCATTCTGTGTCAGAAACCTATGCTGTGTCAACTATTTAATTTTAGATTTAAAAAGTTTGAAGAAGAAATCTTTAATTGTAAAATTTGTAAAATCTTGACATTTGTTTTGTGTAAAAAAAAACCATGTAATGTCAAAAATTTGATCACAATCCAAATTCAGAGCTGTATCACGCTAGAATGTTTTGTCCATACTTGCCCCAACTGTTCAGGGTTCGACCTCTGCGGTCGTATAAAGCTGCGCCCTGCGGAGCACCTGGTTATTTTTGATAACAGATGATGTGTACATTAGTTTTTGTCTATATTAGTTTATCTCTTGTAATCTTTTGTGACAAACAAGTCAAAATAATAACAGTTTAGACATTAGATTACATTTATCTTAAAATCGATTTAGCATTCATAAACTTCACAGATTTTTGTAATTTCTATATGCACATTTTCATTCTATTCTCATAATATTTTTCTTTATATAATATAGTTTTGCATGACCTAAGTAATTTTAAATTTTCATCATGATCTACTTTTAAAATAATAAAAAAAAAATGTGCTTTTAAGAAAACGGAGAAATTACTTATTACCAATCAGACATGATTTTTTGGGGTTATTTACTTTAACTTTTAAAAGCTCTTTTATGCTGACATGATTTTTTGCTCTAGAGACCTGGCCCAAAGGTCCTAGTGAGCATTTCTCATCACTTGGTGGCCAGCGTCCAGTGTCGTCTGTTAACTTTTACAAAAATCTTCTCTTCTGAAACTACAGGGCCTAATTCAACCATACTTGGCCACAATCATCATTGGGGTATCTAGTTTAAAAATGTGTTTGATGACCCGGCCTGCCCATCAAGGTGGCCACCATTGCTAAAAATTGAACATAGGGGTAAAATGTAGATTTTGGCTTATATCTTAAAAACCAAAGCATTTAGAGCAAATCTGACTGGGTCAAAATTTATCATCAGGCCAAGATCTATCTGCCCTGAAATTTTCAAATGTATCAAACAACCCGTTGTTGGGTTACTGCCCCTTAATTGGTAATTTAAGGAAATTTGCACAATTTTTCATAAATTTTTGTAATCTTTTACAAAAGTCTTCTGAAACGATTGCATTATTTTAAGTATGAACGAAGAATTGTATATAAAAATATCAGATGAGTGACACAGGCTCCTTGAAGTCTCTAGTTATAAAGACACTTTTTGTCTTTTTTATTTTATTTTTGACACATTGACATTTCTGAAACAAAAATGTTCTTGTAGTAAACAGTAAATTACTGAAACACATCTGATCTAGTTTCATATTTGAACAGCATATTCTGAATGTAAATGTACAAGTTGATTTGAAATTTGATATACAATATTTCCAGAACAGGCAAATATACATTAGTGGTGCCCACTTCACCCCTTTTAAATAGGATTAATCCAAAATCTAGGGTATTTGAAAATTTGTTAATACTATTTTTGCATATTTATAGAAATTGTGCTCTTAAAAGTTTAAATTGTGGCATTGCATTGTTATGCTGTTGTGTGTGGGTAAATCTTTAACACAATGTCATATTATTTAACACAGCTATTCCCAATTTCCTGCTAGCAATGACTGCTAGCTCTTTGTTCCAATTAATCTAGCTACTTAACCTATATATGTTCTGCTAGTGTGAATTATTAACAGCTGTATATAAGTTAATGTAGCACACTTATAAAAAAATCAAAAAATTTGAACCAACCATTTTATCAGAAAAATTACACTGGTTATATAGCAGTTTGACAGACACTTATTTTGATCATTGAGAAGCTTAATATTCCCTAAACAACACAACGTAATTAAAACGTTTAGCTGATTTTACAGAGTTATCTCCCTGTAGTGTTAGATACCACCTTAAAGAGAGGCAAAAGATACTAACGGAACATTCAAACTCTATATTCAAAAATAAACTGACAAAGCCATATGCATGGATAAATAAAAAACAAAATCAACAGACAAACAAACAAACAGCAGTACACAAAACACAACATAGAAAACTAAAGACTTAGAAACTTGAAGCCCACCAAGTCTTGGGTGATCCCTGGTTCTACGGAAGGGTAAGTAGATCCTGCTTCACATGTACACAGCTACTTTTGCATAGGTACTATTTCTGTACTAAAAGTTTGTAGTACTGGAAATCTACTTTTAATATTCAGTACTATTTTGTTACTCTAAAATTATTGTAATATTTAGGTACCTGTATTTTACAGTACTTTATTTGTACTTGAAATTTAGGTACTACAGATTTTTGGTTACTACCATTTTCAGCATTTTGAAAGTTTTTCTATTTCAAATCTTTTAAAGTTATGATTTTCAAACATGGAAGATTGTATTATTTCTGTACCAAAATATTTAGTACAAATCAAGTACTGTAAAATACAAGTACCTAAATATTACAATAGTTTTAAAGTAAAGAAATAGTACTAAATATTAAAAGCAAATTTCCAGAACTGTATTTTTTTAGTACAGAAATAGTACCTATGCAAAAGTAGCTGTGTAGTACCTGTCACAAATTGTCAGAGACCAACCTGAGGGCTTAATCTTATTTTGATAAAAATGAGCATAATTCTAAAATACTGTTCACCGACCATCATCCCAGATGGCCTCTATCGTATGAACCTACCTATTGTATTTATTGTGAACTTGTTCTCGTCCTGAATATGCATGAAATATTTGCCACTGGATGTTAAGCAACCAACAATCAATCAATATAAAATACTGTGGATTTTTCAGATTTCAGTTAAATGTAATTTAATATTATTATGTAGAATTTATTTAAGAATTGAATGCTTCTTTTTGTAAATTTATTGGGGTGTAAAAGCGTTGACCGAAGTACATTTTGTATGAAGCGCGGAAGCGCTTCATTCTAAAAATGTGTGCACGGTCAACGCTTTTACAACCCTATAAAGTTACAAAAATAAGCATTGAATACTTATAATTACATTTTTTAGTTATGATCATGAAAATACGAATTTTATATATTTTTTTATTTAATTCACCTGTGCACTTTATTGTTGGACCACGTGTTATCATGAATGAAAAGTTGTATTGAGCAATGCAACTGCTTACAGAATAAAATGTGATGTGCAGTTAGCCAATCAGAATAAAGTATTATGATGAAACATACATCTAATGTAATTATATTAAAATGACCTTGCATTTCTGTTTCTAGGGATCCTGTCCAAATTGCAGTGACTCCAATGGTAAACTTGAAAGACTTTTTATTGAGTGCAAAGACAAAGACAAAACAATTAAAGATCTGAAAATTCTAGTGACTAAATTTGAAAAACAACTAAATCAGCAAGATGTTTTACTGAAAAACTTGGGTGAAAGCAAAGGTCATAAGGTCAACTATAAACCATAGTTAATAGCTGTTATATATATATATTTTTGAATGTATATGATACAATTTGCACGCAATGAACACTTCATATAATGTTTAATTGAAGTTATTGAACGAAGAGGTGCCTGTTTTGGTAGTATGCAGTATTATATTACGAGCAAAGATATTAGCAAAATGTTCAGGAAATATTAACAGACTGTTTATCATTGTAATTCATTATCATCTATTGACTAAAATGATAGATAATAGTCTTGGTCATTGGCATAACCAAATGTGGGGATGGATGTCTTACGTCTTGTAGAACCCTATCGTTAGACTTTTTATATAATATAAAAGTTTATGAAATAAGGTTTATATCTGAATCTGTGTCTGATCTTGATGGTAAAATTGAACAGTTTCTTGCATTTTATTATGCCCCAAATATGGGCATTATGTTTTTGTGTCTGTCCGTCTGACCTGCTTCAAATTTTTGGTGAAGGTAGTTTTTGATGATGTTAAGTTAAAGTCAAACCAGCTTCAAACTTAGTAAACATGTTTCCTATGATATGATCTTCTAATTTTAATGCCAAATTAAGAGTTTTTATCCCAAATTTATAGTCCGATAAATAGAAAATGATAATGCGAGTGGAGCATCTACATGTATGTACTATGAACACATTCTTGTTATCAAATACTTGTTATTGAGAAGCAATTATATTTTTTATTTTTTTGAATTCTGATTTTTTTGAATTTTTTATGGACATTTAATTTCCTGGTTTTGCCAAAGTCTACATATATTTTTATAGAAAATTAGTACTTTATTGAATATTTTAATTGTTCTTTTTTTCTGTATACACAGAAATTGTCATCTATATGATAAAGATTCACTGTAGAACTTCGGTCAATCAAGTCAGGGCAATTGAAACATTTAAAAAGTACAATCACATGGATTGAATGAACTGATATTGACACATATATCAGTGGCGGATCCAGCCATTTTAAAAGGGGGGGGGGGGGGGGTCCCAACCCAGAGTTAAAGGGGGGGGGGGGGTTCCAACTATATGCTCCCATTCAAATGCATTGATTGTCCAAAAAAAGGGGGGGTTCCAACCCCCGGAACAATCCCCCCCTCCCTGGATCCACCACTGTATATTTTTAAATGCAGTGTACATGTAAGAAGACACTGGATTCATTATTATTTGTTGGATACCAATTTTCATGGCTTTTGCGGATACAGGTGAACCACGAAATTCAACTGTTCAACTAATTTCAAATTTTCTTTAGGCTTTGCATCGCAGAGATTCGAAAAACTATGAAATCAAATATTGGCAAAAAATGCAAGCTTTCCTCAATCCTCAAAAATTGATACCCTAAAAAATACATGAATACACAGTAAAATAATTGTCTACAGATAGATTGAAGAAAAGATTGTTTTATTTATATATTGAAATTATGCATATAATGCATTCATAGCCAATTAGTTAGTAGAAATGTTTTATGTTTATTATTATCAGAATGAATTAAGAACAAAGATGTAGTGCTGTTGTTTGGTTGTCAGTTATTGTTTTACTTTGTCAGTCTTGTGCTTTTTTATGAGTATGTAACAATGATATTGTCTACGCCAACAATAGTAGAGTGCAATTATGTTCTCAAGGCTGTGCATCCTTACATCCTATATCAGTTGAAAGATGTGAGCTTTATTAGTTTTATGCAAAATTACAGTTTTAGTCCAAAATTTACTATTCACTGAACAGTGAAAATGATTGATCAGGGCAATGGGAACTTAGATAAATGGAAAATGGAAACGGGAAATGTGTTAAATATTAAAAGAGGCAATCCCAACCAAAAAGCAGAAAATATGAGTTTAGAACATAGAGAAGTTCTGGCACAAATCTATACTGCATTATCTTGTTTATTATAAGAGCATAATTATAGAATACATGATCCCTGTCAATTGTAATATTCAAAAGAGTTATGTGACATTTTTTGTCAAAAAATTGTAGAGTTTTCTATGGTTTGTATTAAATTGTGTTCATTGGTCAATTCTCCTTAGATTTTTACATAAATTTAGAGTAAGAGCGATACATTTTCAGTTATAAAGAATTTAACACAGTTTTATATATTTCAAAATATTCACACTTTTATCTTTACACTAGATTATAATTAAGGAGGTAGACCTAGTTTCAGGGAAATAACTCTTAAAATCATCAGTACGTTTGTGTCAACCATTTTTAAAAATATATTCTAAGCTTCTAGGTTACATAGATTATTTTCAATCTGTTTCAGGTAAATGCTTAAAATACATTGATGAACTTGACTTTTACAAACGCTTAACTGATTTAAAAGTTATCTCCCTGAACCAAGGTCTACCTCCTTAATTTGTACAATGTATTGATTGTAATTTTGCAACTGAAGTCCTTATTATTTGTTGAGTTTAGTTCCTTATTTTATTGAGGTTTGCTAGGCATTAATGTGTCAAATTTCAAATTGAGTAATGTTTAATGTCAAAATTGCCCTGAAAAGTGCCTGTGCCATCTATTATACATCTCTGATTAACTCAAGTGCCAAAATTAGTGCCTCAAAATTTCACATTTTTGAGTATACACTCAACTATATCAAAGGCTACTCAGTTGGCCATAGCTGAAAAATATCACAGAATGTGAGAAAAAATATAGTGTTTGTGCTGTAGTTACTATAAAAAGGACACAGTTAACATTTTTGTTTCTAATTCTCTTAGTTGGAAAAAATCCATGTATACCAAAATAGTGAGAGTACTGATATTTGAGTATGATTTATGTTACAGAATAGGAAACTCTCAAGATCTTAACTGACTTTTTTATTTTAAATCGACTGTGGCTTTGGAACTTGAGTAGATTATGATCATTTTGAAAGTTTGTCGTTAAAACTGCTTTTATTTAATTATTTGTATAAATATTTGTCATTTTATAACCTTAAAAATGGTATAAACACATGAATGCTGATTAATTTATCATATGAATGGTTACTAGGTAAATTCAGAAATTATTGCATGCATGTCGCATTTTATTTTGATATTGTGATTTTTGAAGAATATACAAGGAATCGTCACTTTAAATATTGCAATTTCAGGAACATCTGCATACAGATATATATATATATATATATATATATATATATATATATAGATTCTACCACTGCATCGAGTGTAATATGATATTTATCCACTCGAGACAGTTAAATTTTCAAATTTAAAATGCGAGGCTTGCCGAAGCGTTTTAAATATTTAGAATTTAATTGTCGAGAGTTGATAAATATCGTATTACACGAGATTTGGTAGTGGAATCTGTTTCTCTAATGATTCTTTAACATTATGATGGCAAACTTATTCCTTCTTTTCGAATGATCTGCAAAAAGATGTGTTCTTTCTTTGTGATGTCATCAGGCATAGTCGCCTTTTTTCATGCCGTCACAATAGGAAATTCAGAGGAAAGCAAGAAAATTTGACGTCATAATTGGATTTTAACCAATGAAGTATTGAGGTCAAACGAACCACATGTTGATTAAAATTTTTTTATACAATTGGTGCAGAAAGGGTTTAATTGCCAAAGAATTAGAGAAATATATATATCAGAATGCAAGCTTTTATAATTGCGGTTATCACCAAGTTGCATTATTTGTCATTAATAAAAAAAAATCACAATTATTCCTGAATTTACAGTAAGCTTAACTGGAGATTTCACAGGAGTTCTGATAATAATATGTCTCATATTGTAGTGCTTTAGAAATGTGTAATACATAGCGCTTATTAAAGTATTTAATAACATTTATAATTGCTCTATATTTTGGATAGGTTGTTAGAAAGAGGAAATATTTTGCTGCATATTAATGATATTATTGTAATTTCAGAAATTAATATGTGCATTTATTATTGTGATTTTGTCATCTTAAACTAAAGTGCTGTTTTAATTTTTGCAATAATCAGAAAAATCCTGTTTGATTCATATATAAAAAAAAATCAAAATGCATGTTTAAATTATTGCGATTTTAACTCTGTCTTATTTTTCCCAATAATAAAAACATTGCAATAATTTCTGAATTTACTGTAGTCTTTATATAAGAAGCATGAATTGATCATGTGATCAGAATATTTATCAGTATGGTTATGAGGTTATACTCATTGTTGTTCAAATTTGTGTAGTAGTAAATAGAACAAGTGTTAGTCATTATAATGACACCATTTCTCTTTTGATTTTCGTTAAGATTTTTTCTTAAAAAGAAGCATTAAACAATTTGTCGTCTACAATATTTCGACAAAAACGACCACGGTGACCTATATATTTTTTTTTTTGCTCTTTAGATTCCTACTTTAATCTCCTATCTGTATAAACTAGTGTTTTGAAAAGTTAACTACATTCAAACTGAGAAGCGAACTCCCTAAATAAATAGCTCTTGAGAAATTGCTTCAAATTCTTTTTTTTCTAATCACCATTTTACTATAGGAAGCTTTATCACATATTGTAGATTCAGAAATAATTGCATGCATTTATTATTGTGATTTTGTCATTTCAGACTAAAATACAATTTAATTTAATTTTTTGGCGATATTGAGAAAAATCCTGTACAATTCATATACAAAAAATCAAAATGCAAGTTTATATAATTGCGATTATATCACAGTGGCATTTTTCGCAATAATAAAAACATTGCAATAATTTCTGAATTTTCAGTACATGGCACTAAATTATGTTCATATTGCCAAGATAGTAATGAGGATAGGACCTTAATCGGGACTCCGGGATTGGGTGTTTTTAAGCTCGGGATTTCGGGATCCAGGAATTCTTTTTTTTTAAATTCGGGATCCGAGATTTAAATTTTTTAAATTCGGGACCTCGGGATTAGTGTTTTTAAGCCTGTGATTTTGGGATCAGGACCCCTCCTATCCCCCCTCAGTAATGTACTATAAAAGTAATTTTGTTATGTATTTGTGTTATACCTGTGATATTTTCAACCTAAACTGTGATTAATTAGTTTAATTTTTTAGTTTAAGTTATTCAGTTTATTGAATTGTGATTTTACATGAAAATTAAAATATATTGTTTAGTTTCTAGAGTTTTTATTTTCTTCTGAACTATGAAAAAGGTAAATAAAGATCAGTATTAAATTACAGGGAATATTTGTTTATAGTAAGTGTTGCCTGACAACATCCAGCTGTTGCTAGCTAAACAAAAGGATCATTTTTTGTGGAGCCTGAGACTTCTGTCGGTGAAAGCTAAACAGCTGGCATATCTTCTAAAAAGCTTTAGATTTCAGAAGGTGGAAGACCTGGCTGCTTCATACTTTGTATATATAGATGCCTTATGTTATAAAATTTATGTCTATCATATTTCCATTTTCTTTTATCTCATTTTCATAGTTCTTTGACTACTTGAAACAAAGTTCAGATTTTCTGTAATGTTGATTTCTCTCTTATTTTGAGTAATAGGATAACTATATTTGGTATGTGCATACCTTGCAATGTCCTCATCTTTTTTCGTCTGAACCTCAACCTCATTTCAGGGATAAGTGAACAATATTAAGTTTTTGAGGTCAAGTCCATATATCAGATACTATAAGCAATAGGTCTACTATATTTAGTGTATGAAATGCTTGTTAGGTGTATATGTCTGTCTGGCAGGTTTCATCTGACCTTTACTTCAATTTTATGCATATGGTTATTTGGTAAATGATAAGTTTTCATGGTTCACCTGACCTTGACCTCATAGTTTTCCGTTATTTAATATTAACAAAAGCGTATTGGATAATTCAAATTACCCAATTCAAATCAATTCGAATTAAAAAAGAAGAGTGTGTGAATTCAATTCGAATGAAATGTACGTGTGAACGAGTCATTTTTAAAGAAATAACAATAGGTGACATAAAGAGGGTTCAAAATTGGTGCTGGTCCAGTGGTATGAGACTAGTAGAATTTGCGTCGGACCAGTAGATTTTGTCAGCTGGTGGTCCAGCAGACTAGTAAAAAATTTGTCGATAAAAATCACTGATTGCACTGCAATAACGATTTGTTTACAAAACAATTTTACTGTGAAATTAATTACCAGGTACTGGGGGTACTAATTATTACAATTGATCAAGTTGATTAATATCTCAGGTACACATCCTACATAACAACACAAAATGTGGAAATTTCAGAAGAAGTTAAACTGTCGGATTTAATTGACATTTAAAAGGATGATCGGAAAAAAGTTTATGAAATTGACAAAAGGAAACAAAAAATCCTGTAAAAAAGATCGTGAATGGTCGATTGTTATAAATTGTATAACATGTGAAAAATGTGCCGTGAGTGCCAGACAAGATAAGAAATTATTTTTTCAACGGGATCTTCAAATTGAAAGTTAAATTCTGTACTTGCTCATGATCAATAAGAACAGCACAGGTAATCTATGGGAATAAAGGAGAGGAAAGCACCCGCGGAATCTAAGGCAGGGAAAACCATTTAAACTTTAAATCAAATTATTTATATTAGTGTTTGTCAAATGAAAGTAATTTTTGCAGGACTAGTAGATTTGGAGCCAGACCAGGAGATTTTTTAATGCACTGGTACAGCTGACCAGTACAAAAAAAAAGCTTAAATTCAACCCCTGGACATAATCCTTTGAATATTTTCTCAAAGAGGACATAAATTCTCTAATTGTCTGTTGGAGGTTTTTGATTATTACCACTGAAAAATCAGGTAGGTCTACCTTTTTTAGCTCACCTGGCCCCAAGTGTCAAGTCATCTATTCTCATCACTTGGCATCATCATCTGTTATCGTTAACTTTTGCTTTTTGAACTTCTTCTAGAGAACCAATGAATGAAATGAAACCAAACATAGCATGACTGTTCCTTTGGAGGTGCTGACCAAGTGTTGTTACTTTGCAGCTGATCCATCATCCAAGACGGCCACCAGCTGAACACTTTTTTTAACATAGGACTCTAGGGGAAATTCATACAAATGTCTTACTTTAGAGAACCACTGAATGGGATGAAACCAAACATAGCATGGATATTCCTTATGAGGTGCTGACCAAGTCTTGTTACTTTGAAGCCAATCCATCATAAAAGATGGCTGCCAGCAAGGGACTTAGTATATCATAGGACCCTTTTGGATTCTTACAAATGTCTTCTTTTAGAGAACTACTGAATGGAATGAAACCAAACATAGCATGAATGTTTCTTATGAGGTGCTGACCAAGTGTTGTTACTTTGAAGCCATTCCATCATCAAAGAGGGCTGCCAGCGAGGGACTTAGTTTATCATAGGACCATTTGGGATACATTCAAATGTCTTCTTTTAGAGAATCACTGAATGGAATGAAACCAAACGTAGCATGAATGTTTCTTATGAGGTGCTGACCAAAGTGTTGTTACTTTTTAGCCTATCCATCATCCAAAAGGGCTGCCAGCAGGGGACTTAGTTTATCATAGGACCCTTTGGGATACATACAAATGTCTTTTTTTTAGAGAACCACTAAATGGAATGAAACCAAACATAGCATGACTGTTCCTTCGGGGGTGCTGACCAAGTGTTGTTACTTTGCAGCCGATCCATCATCCAAGATGGCCACCAGCGGAGCACTTTGTTTAACATAGGACTCTAGGGGAAATTCATACAAATGTCTTATTTTAGAGAACCACTGAATGGAATGAAACCAAACATAGCATGGATATTCCTTATGAGGTGCTGACCAAGTCTTGATACTTTGAAGCCAATCCATCATCAAAGATGGCTGCCAGCAAGGGACTTAGTATATCATAGGACCCTTTGGGATACATACAAATGTCTTCTGTTAGAGAACTACTGAATGGAATGAAACCAAACATAGCATGAATGTTTCTTATGAGGTGCTGACCAAGTGTTGTTACTTTGAAGCCATTCCATCATCAAAGAGGGCTGCCAGCAAGGGAGTTAGTATATCATAGGACCCTTTGGGATACATTCAAATGTCTTCTTTTAGAGAACCACTGAATGGAATGAACCAAACATAGCATGAATGTTTCTTATGAGGTGCTGACCAAGTGTTGTTACTTTGAAGCCATTCCATCATCAAAGAGGGCTGCCAGCGAGGGACTTAGTTTATCATAGGACCATTTGGGATACATTCAAATGTCTTCTTTTAGAGAACCACTGAATGGAAAGAAACCAAACATAGCATGAATGTTTCTTATGAGGTGCTGACCAAAGTGTTGTTACTTTTTAGCCAATCCATCATCCAAGAGGGCTGCCAGCAGGGGACTTAGTTTATCATAGGACCCTTTGGGATACATACAAATGTCTTTTTTTAGAGAACCACTGAATGGAATGAAACCAAACATAGCATGAATGTCCCTTATGAGGTGCTGAGCATGTGTTGTTACTTTGTAGCCAATCCATCTTGGATTACCACAAAAGAGATGATTTCAGCTTCCCAATTGTGAACTTTCCATCTTTAAGTTTCCTGCTGCACCTACATATTTATGGAATATATATTGCACAGTTAATACAATATTTCATAGCTTACATTTCCTATTCATGAATTCCTTGACAGATGGTTGCTGCTTACAAGGAAGCTACTGAATCAAGAGTTCCAATTGTTGAAGTTGAAATTATCGCTTCAAAAATTTTACAGACTCCATCATGAGTTAAAGTCGATTGTTTAGGAATATTTGTTTGACAGATGGTTACAGATATGTTCTAATTTTTGTAATCAAAAACCATCTGCTTTTCTAAAATGTGACCTACCAAGTTAGACTTATTCCCGGGTTTGTACTTAAAATGAACAACACGACAGTTACCACAAATGGTGCGGAGTTGCTTATTCCTTTCTGGAGCACCTGAGATCCCCAGTTTTGGTTTGGTTCATGATGCTCAGTCTAGCTCTCTAGGTTGTGTTTTGTGAACTGTTAGTCGTCTATTTTTTTAATGGTTTTTTCAGTATTTTCGACCTATGAGTACAAATTCTCCTTTGTTTTCCCTTCGCCTATCTTTTATGACAACAGAATACAATAATGCCAAACTTTAAACAAAACATAACTCAATGGTGATAAAACCTAAAATTTATAAGTGCTATTTTTTACAAGCATATGGTCGAAAACCCTGATGTCAATAACTCATGTTTCTAAGGATATCCCCAGATCAGTAGTCAGGGCTTAAGAACATTATGCTGACATGATATTTCTGGTTACTAATGTAAAAAAATACTAAAAGAAGAATGTGTCCATGGTTCACATATGCCCCACCCACACTATCATTTTCTATGTTCAGTGGACCATGAAATTGGGGTAAAAACTCTAATTTGGAGTAAAAATAACTTAGATACATTTTTGTAATACCATAGGAAAAATGTGTATCAAGTATCAAATTCATCAAAAACTACCTTTACCAATAAGAGACAGACAGGCAAATGAACGAATGAACACACAGACCAAAAACATAATGCCCCTCTTCTATCATAGATGGGGCATGAAAACTTAGGTTTACTCACAACACTATTTCTATAAATAAGCAAGATAAAGCAGCATTTAAATTATTTTTATCACAGTTTTACTTGGTTATGATTTATGAAATATCAACAATGACATAATAAATAGTTTTCTCTTTATAACAAAAAATATAACAATAAATCTATAAAATTCTGGATTTCAAAATCCTAACAAATACATACATGCAACAATAGAAAGGTTAAAAAATTACCAGGTTCACCACAACAGTTTGTTTTTTCATAACTTTACAATACCCCCCTGTTATAGAAATAATGTCCTGTTGGAGATTATACAAATGTGTTGGAAAATTATGTCATATATGAGCTGTTAGAGCTGGTCATTATAATGTAATAATGAAACGTTTTATTCATTATTAAACACAGAAAATCACTATGAAAGCTTGAAATATTTTCGAATTGTTTAATGTATGACATGTAAATAAAATATTTATCTATACTTGTAATTTGTAGTAAATGAATTATCATTGTTTTGCAGTAATATTCGATGAGTTTTGAGTTTTCCCACATTTGTTGTAAGTGAAAATTTGTATATCTTCTCTTCTATCTTTTGCTCAATGGTGAGGTCATAGGTAAGAAGTAGTGTTCTTTGATCTGATAAGTTCATTCATAATCAGAGGATAAGTTTTATTTCAATACAAAATGTGTAGCAGTAATAAAATCATCTATATATTACATATTTCAGAAACTATATATCTCCTCTTCATAAATCATTTATGAAATACTTGTTATGCAATAAAAAATATGTTTATCATGCTTACTTGACCTTGCATTCGAAAAGACTTGTAATGAACACTGCTCATTTCTTATTATTACAGGTAAAAGGGACGGCATTTCTGATATATAAAATTGACCTTTTAAAATGGACAATTTAAAATGGACGGATTACAATGCAAAATGTATTAAGTTACAAAATTTCCTTCTTTTGACAAATAAATACAAAACAATACAAGATTTTTTGAAAGACAAATTCAAAGATATATGTATATAAAAATTACAATAACAGAACTATTGAGGGAACTGAATGAAAAATGTTCCTTCATCTTACTTGTCGTAGTCCCTTGTGGTAATAGAAATGTAGATTTTACCATCTTGCATCATCAATACACATAATTATGGTACAGGAAAAACAATATGTCTGAAAATATGTTAATGGATTTCAATTTTGGAGTTGGTGATAAATAATAAGTGGGTGGATTTTTTTATAATGGTTTCAAACTTAGTAATCATAAAGGATTGGCAAATATGCATTTGATTGGGTAATTTGTGGTTTTCATTAACAGATCAAGCAGATTTAATTTTCTTAAATAGGAGACAAACTCAAAATTGGAGTATAACATATATAATTGTTTTGGGGTCTGACAATCAGTTCAACTTTTTTCTTTTCATCAAACATTAAACACTTAACATATTTACTTCAAAATGATAAACATACAAAAGAAAATTACTTAAATAAATAGCAGAACAGTAATAAAAACACAAATATTTTTCATACATTCACACAATTTCGATCTTTGTGCTCTCATCAGTACAGAAACTAAAACTGAATCTTTCTATTTATAAACAAAGCACTTAAAACTCACAGGGTGGCAACCTATCTCCAAATTCTTATCACATTGTTTAATCCATGATAAAGTTTTTGAAAAATATCACACGGCTGGCACAATATCCAATTGTATTTCAGATAAGTATAAAATGCAAAAGTACTACATGTATCAGAAAATTGTGCCAATTTTTCCTGTATATTTCTGTGAATAATTTGCATAGAACATCCAGTTCAGTATTTAATCAAATCTTCACTTTTTATCTCATGATTATTTTTATACATCCAATGAACTTCTTTGGATTATATCACCTGACAAGTGTAATATCCAATCAATTGACTGAAATCCTGTCACATGATTACACCGAGTTTATGATTGCTGTAATGTGATTGGTTAATATCACAGTTGTGGTCATCGGTGTACAGAACGCATGGATGTCTGTGAGCCATATATTGACCTTGTCCGAGTATTCACAAGGTGATGGTGGTTGATTTGTCCCTCTATATCATAAAGTTCTTGTTTTAATTTTTCATTTATACTTTTTATAGTGTCTGAAAAAGAAAGAAAAAATGAATATTTAAATCACTCAATGTTCCAATATATTATATTCTAAACAATAGACTAAAATATCAGTTGAATATATAAATTGTAGATTTTCTAGAATTCACTCTTAAACATGGTCCAAAAAGTAATTTTAAATCCTATTCATATTTACACCCAAAATCATAAATGTATTAAACATTACCAGATCGAAACATTTTCATTATTGCGATTTTGTCATTTTAGACTAAAATGCAATTTTAATCTTTGCAATATCAAGGAAAAATTGTTAAATTTATCTAAAAAAAATCAAAATGCGAGTTAAATTATTGCGTTTATAACCCTGTAGCATTTTTTCCCAATAATAAAAACGGCGCAATAATTTCTGAATTTACAGTAACTCGTAATTTTTGCCCTTAAAATCTTTTTTCACTCTTATAATGTTATGAAATGTCCAAAGTATATGTTAAAATGTCCAATTATGCAATAGTTTTAAATTCTGCTCAAGCTTTAAAAGTCGATAATTTATCTTTCTCAATTGAATAAATTTGATAATCTGCTGGTACTAATGAAAGAAATATAAAATCCACCACTGCAACAAGTGTGTTTTGAGATTTCTCCACTCGAGACGGTTAAATTTTAATATTTAAAGCGCAAGGCTTGCAGAGCTTTTTAAATAATTAAAATTTGACTGTTGAGAGTGAAAAAATATCATCATACATGAGTTATAGTGGTGGAATCTGTTTCTCCAATGATTTAATGTTACTTTTCAAAGATTTGAAGAAAGTTGTGTTCTTTATATGTGACGTCATCGGACATGGGTGCCTTTTTTTCAGGACGTCACAATAGGAAAATCTGAAGAAATCAAGAAACTTCAACATTGGGCATACTTAAATTTCTACCAATCATTTGCCGAGAACAGATATGTGAGAATCGCGCAAAATTATAGAATCTCTATTTTCATACCTGCTGTAGATGATTGGGAAGATCGTCGACTATCTGTCAGCCTCATTGGGGATTCTAAAATAAAAAAACAAATATTTAGGTGAAAAGTGAAATCTTAAAATATAAAAATAGGTTCAGATATAATTCTCTACATTATTTTCTATGTCTCATTCTTTGACATTGTGTAAACGTTTAATCAGGCCATTCCTTTGAAACTGAAGAAAATATACAGTTTATGTAGTCTTCAATTTTCTTTTGAACTAACTTGCATGTTAAAAACTAGAAGTATGCAATTCTCAAGTACTGTGGATTCATTGATACTACAAGTTCCATTTTCAGTTGGGAAACATAAACTATAAATATTAAATTCTAAAAGCTTCTTTGCGGCATTGGTCACAAACACTCAAAAATAAACTATCCCAGTTTTTTGTAATTTACTGAAATGAGTATAATTGACAAATACAGATGAATCCACAACAACTTAAATCACTCTTTATACATGTACATTGTAGTAATAAAGTCTGATACATTTAATTCAGCACTATCTACAGTGTTTAAGCTTATAATACTGTGAATGAATATATTGTATGGTGCATGAAGAGTACCAACTGCTCTACCACCTATATCGATGCA
This sequence comes from Mytilus galloprovincialis, assembly GCA_037788925.1. Classification (NCBI taxonomy): domain Eukaryota; kingdom Metazoa; phylum Mollusca; class Bivalvia; order Mytilida; family Mytilidae; genus Mytilus; species Mytilus galloprovincialis. The sequence continues at coordinate 21,740,206 of CM075332.1, forward strand.
GAAACACATCAAATCAAATAATTTTCTAATTTTCATTGTGTTTATAATATACCCTGACCTTTGAACTTGTGTGCCCTGACAATATGTGCAAACCCATTACTCACATTTAAAGGATGACGAACTTTAAAACAACAGTTTTTAAGTTTGAAAAAAACAATTCTTTGATTCATAACTTTGAAAATGGCATTTAACTTAATTTTAGTCCAAGGTTGTAAAGTAATGTTTGTCCTTAAGAATGACTTTTTTTGGGAAAAAAAGGTACTAACACAAAAATAAGTATTTATCAATCATATTCATGTGATCTTGTATAAATAAACTAAATTGATATTTGTGTGCAAACCAATTGTACGCCAAAACCTAATATGTGTTATGCTATTCAATCTTTACAAAACACAATTACCTCCCCTGTTGGTTTTCTCCTTTTGTCTGATCCTGAGGTATAAATTTGTACAGTATTTCAATATTTGTTTGTGATCCAAATTCAATTTTTTTTTTTTTAAACTTGACTACTTCTTATCTTTCTAATTTATGTTCTCTTTGTTTTATGTTACAAAATGTTTCACACATCTTTTTTATCTAGAAAAAAAAACGGTCAAATTTTGAAAAATCTGGAAAGATATTACATACTGAAGAAAAAAATCCATTTTGATTCAACTATTTAACATGCAATATACTATATATATACAGTTCAAACATATCCACTAAACTGAAGCAATCAAAATCACAAATATACACTAGCTACAGATCTCAATCAGTCAAAAAATCATACATAATTGAAAAAAAATATGCAAAACTAGAAATAATGCACAAAAGAGCCCAGCAACAAAGAATTAGTTTTATAGCCAAGATTGAAAAATGTCTATGAAAAAAAAAACATCTTAAAACTAATTTCTTCACAGTAATACCTATATGTCATACTATCAACAAACCTTAGAATAAATCATTTCAAAAAATATACATAACTTTTTTTAATTTACAATAAAAAAACAGATAAAGTCCCTATCTCCTACAATTAATCTTAACAATTAAAAAAAAAATTGTAGACATTTTTATTCTAAATAGTTTGAAGACAAGGAAGGCTGCTATGCCCTACAGATCTAAACATCCGTCTAAAAAGCCAAATCTAACAATACACATGCTCCATTCGAACTCACACAGATACGAGTACGATGAAAATGAAGTCGCAGCTCGCAAGTCACCAACACTATTATATTTCTGTCGCTTCAATCTATGTAAATACTGTCTCCGTGAGTGTATTAGTACATAGGTCTGATCGACTGTCGGAATGGCAGGCAGACTAACATTGGTCAGAGAATCTAATACAAGTAGGAAATTCATATTATAAACTGACCTGTTTTAGTCCATCTGATTTTTTGAAAATTCTGTCGCTTCAGTATATGTATAGATTTTTTTTATAATTAAAATGCAGCTGTTATATGGGTGTTTCTCTTTTGATTTTGTTTTTGTTTTACCAAAACAACAGACAATTTTCCCTATATATCAAAAAATCGTATTAACTGTTGAGTGTATTATCTTTTCTTTGCCTAGATAACATATTCTTCTCTCTATTATGAATGTACTAAATCTGTTTACGCCTTTTAGTAATGAAAACAAAACCTAAGATTGCATGTTTTTTTTATCTTTTTAGCAATAGTTAAAAGCACTGAGTATATTATTAGAAAGCAATCCAGTCCCCATCTAATTATTTTGTTCTTAGAGACAGTCTGGCAACATGAGAGTTACAGAGTTATTCCCCTTACCTTGTCTCATTCCACCATTTTGTATTGGAGGTCGTCCCCTAGGAGACATATAACCTTCTTCTACATAGCCATTCTGTAAATGTTCTGGAGGTCTGAAAAAATAAATAAAGAACTCAATAATGTGAATTTGAGATTGACCATTTTATTATTTGAAATGAGATGATAGTATTTTGAAACTTTAACAACAATTTCAAACAAGGTTGGAAAATATGCAAAAAATGAGTCAGGTTGTCAATGATCAACTTAGAGACATATAAAATGGTTACTGCTTGTCAGCTGGTCACGGTCATATCAACAATTCAGATAGTCTATTGGTTAAGTTTTTCATGAGTCGGACCAGTCTGCACCAAAAACTTTTCTAACTACTAGTCGAAGACCAATCTTCCACCATTCTTCTTATGTGCCTAAACAAAGTTTTGCAAATAATTGCTAGTCCAAGTAAAATTGTACTAGTCTGGGGCATCGGACTAATGGCTAACGGTGCAGATTGTGATGACTATATCATATATCTTTAGACTGAAAATTCAGTGTAACCTGTGTTACCAGACACACTGGGGGACAAGACGAAAATGATGGATTAAGCAGGATATAGGAATATACTCATGTTTTTTCTACAAGAATAGGCATATTTTGTTACCATGGAAATGTGTCTGTTAAAGCCGGATGTTGGAATAATCAGGTGTCAAATTTGGAAAGTTATACTGTATTTCTGTTTGAGTGGTTTAGAAAGCCTATTATAGACTGTTAGAAGAATGCAAAAGTTGAGACTACTTACAGTTGAGCTGGTCTCATCAATGGTTCAGAGAGGCGATGAGGTGGTCGTTTAGGTTGTCCATGACTAGGAGGAGGTTTCCCTCGTCCTGCAGTAGGACTCACATATCCTTGATTCTGATTATTGGGCTAAAATATACAGAACAATAGAATAGTTTATTATAACAGTTATAAATATTCATTTTAATACAACCCATGTAATTTACTTTACTTATTTTTTTTCACATTTGCACAAAAAAGTAATAAAAGTCTCAGTTCACTACATATGCTCATCAATATAATCTGAAGTCTTTTTGTTGTTGGAGGTAGTTATACAAATTACTTGAAAAACGTTAATGCTATTAAAATGTAATGCAAAATGAGATGGCAGATTTTCAGGTTTGCTTTATACAATTTTATTTTTTTCTGTAAAAAATATTTAACTTCAGTTAGCATACTTTATTATTAAAGACAAGATACTGAATCAAAGAACAAAATATCTTTATTATTGATATTTTATAAAAGAAACAAGACTTACCGGAAGACGTTGAGGAGGAGGGTTGTAAGGAGGTTTACTGCTGTTCTGAGGAGATCTATAAGATTCACCATTGTTGTGCCGAACCTTGTCCATTCTGTAATTAGAGAAATAATTATTGATGAAGAAATAAAATAAAGCAAACACGGATTTTGTGTCATGGATGGATAACCAATTCCTTTGTTTTTCTACTGTATTGTAATATTGTTATGATCTGTAATTAAAGAAAAATATTACCATCAGAATCAAAACTATTAGGCTTAGCCGATATATTATAAAAATATAGACAGAAAAACACTTAAAACGATACACATCTGAATCAATTCTTTAAAATCATTCATTTTAAAATATTTAAAACAATATGCAAGTGTTCTGTTCAAACAGAAATCTTCTTTACTTCAAAATAATCTTCAAGTACAATTTACCTTTGCAGTTTTTCGATATCTACTTGAAGTCTCTCGTTATGTTTTGACAAGGATTGATGATCTCTGTGAAGCTGATCTTTGTTTCTGTGTAACTCAGAATTCTCATTTCTAAAATATAATGCACTAAATATAAGCATTTATTACATTGGTTGCAATGAATTACATTGATTTCCCAGTTAAATAAAAACCAATAATTAATAAACGGGGTTATTTCACTCTCTGACGTCACACAACAATAGGCGTTGCCAAGACGTCGATAACGGCAGATCAAAACAAATTGGGAATGCGTAGAAAAAAGATATAGTTTCTTACATGTTTTACATTAATTTCTTTTAAAAAATCCATTTGCCAATGTAATAAAAAGAATAACTAATTAAAGAATTCAAATATCGAAAAATATTCAACTCGTGACCGAACAACACTGATAATTAACTCATGCGCTACACGCATTCGTGAATTAATGTGTCGTTCGGTCACACGTTAAATATTTTTCTCTATTTGAATTCTTCGATTAGTTATTCTATAATTAAATAATGTTGATGCAACACTAATAAACTTGTGTACTGGAACTTTGTAACAACTGATCCAAATAAAATATTTTGGGTTACCATCAATTATTAATTTGGAGTGAACTATGTAAAAATTTCATTATTGATGTCATTAATAAATCTCTTCCTAAACACCTTATCTATTTCACAAATGAATATACTATCAAAGCAATTTCACTGCCCAAATAGCACAGTTGCTATTAAATAAAATAATAATTTAATTCTCTTTGTCTGTCTTTTTTAATGAAAATTTAGATACATTGTAGAATATTTTGTCACATCAATGAACTTTTGACCTACCTTAATGCTTCATTTTCTATCATATATTCTTGTAACATGGCATACAGATCTTTGTCGCCAGGACTAGCTGTAAGAATTAAAGAAATAATTCATTAGTAAAGACTTTAAGTCTATACTTATTAAACGACTAATGAATAATCATGGTAAGTTCTGTCACATGAGTTTTAACCTAAGCCTGACAACTTGTTCTACAGGGTTCATTTTAACCAGCATAACTCGTTACAAAATATAGAAATACTGTTAATTCAGAAGATAATGCGAGGTTTTTATTATCGCGAAAAATGTGACTGAGTTGTAAACGCAATAATTTAAACTCGCATTTTGAAATATTTTATATGAATTTAACAGGATTTTTCTCAAAATCGTAAAAATTAACATTGCATTTAAGTCTAAAATGACAAAATCACAATAATAAATGCATGCAATAATTTCTGAATTTACAGTATATCAAACAGGTATCATTTACTTTTTACATAGAGAAGCTAGATATGATTTTCTTTAACCATCCATTTTTCTTGTATTTCTTATTTTCTTGCTGCTCTATGAAACATTTTAAGGACTTTTTTTTGTTATTTTCATTTCATGTTGTTTTTTTTTTTCATCTGATGGCTTTTACAACAGCTTGCCCACTCATTTTTTTTTTCAAATAATTTCTCTTAAAAATTTTATGGACTATAGGACTATTGTTTGTCATTTCATGTTGTTTATTTTTCTTTATCTAATGGCTTTCAGCTTATCAACTCAATATTTTTCTTCTTTTTATTTCTTTTTTTTAAGTTTTATCAATATTTTTTTATATTTTTTTCTTAAATAATTTTTATGAATATTTTAAAAGTCAGATAACTTTACCTTTAGACTGCATATCTTTTACCATCTTCATGAATTTTTCATCATTATTCTTTTGTAAATCACCTTTGGGTTTAGCAGGAAATTCTAATTGTTCTCGTAAATAATGATTTTCATTCCGTAAAATCTTAATTTCTCTTTTTAAACTCAATATTAATTTTTCTCTAGGGTCCTGAAAACATAATAAAACATAATTAATAATTGATAATTTAGTCTTAGTTGCATGATTTCTTATATAAGTTTTAATTAGCTTAGAACTCTCACTAACTGCAAGTACTCTCAGATCTGTAATGAGTGACTTTTTGTTGTTGGGATGTAAAAATACCTTGTCCCGTCCACGTGTTATTGTTATATGCATTTCTATTTGTATCCTTCTGATGAGTCGAATCTATCTCAACTGATTTTGATAATTTGTTTTATGTTGTACTGTTATACCACTGTCCCAGGTTAGGGGAGTGTTGGGTTCCCGCTAACATGTTTAACCCTTCCACATTCTGTATGTATGTATGTGCCTGTCCCAAGTCAGGAGCCTATAATTCCATGGTTGGCGATTGTGACTTGTTTACATATTTTTTTTTTGTTAATTTTTTTTTGGTACATAATTTTTTTCTTTTTTTTTATATAATATATATTTCAACATAACAATAACAATACATTTCATAAAAAATACAAGTTGTCTATATAGTTTTTTTTTTCTCATGTATTTAAATTTGCATTTTGCATTTAGTCGTCAGCTTCTAATTAGCTTATATATCATTATATTTTTGAAAATACTAAATGAAAATGCTAACCTGATATATGAACTAATATTTCAGCATAAATCAAGTTTAAACAATAGAACACTTTTTTTTAATCTGAACTGACTCCAGTGGCAGATCCAGGGGGTGGGTTGTGGGCTAGGGTCCGGGGGTTGGAACCCCCCTTTTTTTTGGCCGATCAATGCATTTAAATGGGAGAATATAGTTGGAACCCCCCGTCCCCACCCCCTTTTTAAAATGGCTGGATCTGCCCCTGGACTCAGTCATTAGTATCTATAAATCATATCAACTAAAATTATATCTAAAACTCCAATTCAACTAATTTATGCTTAAATCTAAATCACTAGTTTTAAAATGAAATGTGAACTACTTAATTTTATATGGAAATAATGTCTGAAAATTTTCAAAACCTCACACAACTGATTTTTTTTTTACTACTAGATCACTCTATTTACCCTCTGTTCCAAGTAGGCGATTCAAATAGTAACAATTCCTTTGTGTATACTTTCATAAATTTGTCTTTAAAGAATCTAATTTCAAACTTTTAAATTATTAATATGTTCATGTTCATTAAGGTGGTACCTAACACTACAGGGAGATAACTCTATAAAGTCAGCTAAACGTTTTAATTACGTTGTGTTGTAAAAGGAATATTAAGCTTCTCAATGATCAAAACTGGTGTTTGTCAAACTACTATATAACCATTGTAATTTTTCTGGCAAAATGGTTGGTTCAAAATTTTTGAATTTTTTATATTTTTGTTAAAGGGTCAAAGTAAATACCTCGACAAAATTTTATGAGAATTAAACGAGCCAAATTGATTTTAGTGAAAGTGTTGGGTACCACCTTAAGGGGGTAGATCTTGGTTCAGGGAGATAACTCATTAAATCAGTAATGCGTTTGTAAAAGTCAAGTTTCATCAATGTATTTTAAGCATTTACCTGAAACAGAGTGGAAATAATCTATGTTACCTAGAAGCTTAGAATATATTTATGAATGTGGTTGACACAAACATACTGATGATTTTATGAGTTATCTCCCTTAACCTAGGTCTACCTCAAGTTTCTTTTTTTATTGGTAATAATTACTAGCTCTCCTGGTAAAGGTTAATCCAGAGGAGCACTTGGAAAGTATAACATTTATAAAGTTCTATTTTCTTTTTTTGAATTTTTCATAGAAATAAGAATCTGGATAGATGTGCTATTGAAGGAATATTCTAAAATCATAATCAATAAGGCTTTGTGAGAGTTTAATGAACTTATAAGTTGATACATTATCAGACCACACCCTAATCAGTAAATATATTGAGATGATGCATTGCCATTCTGGTACATACAATATGATACATGTAAAGACATTTAGAATTACATTGGCTGTACAATGGTAGTAAAAAATAATTAATGTGCTTTTATCTGATTTGGAAAAACCATGCTGAATATTTCATTTATGCTCAACTTCTCAAACATTAAGTAAGATTTTTGACAAAAATGTAATTTCTATTTAGATTCTGATAATAGACAAAAACATTTAGTAATTTAATTCCCTCTTCATCAAAAGTATTCTATGTTTCTATGAATAGGTCTGTATTTTTATCATTTGTCCAGATTCGTATCAACGTTAGTTTTATCTTTCGTCAGTTCTACTGGACATTTGCCCTAAAAGTATCTTTTAGTATCTCTAGAAAAACTCTTGCAAATTGGAGGAAACCGATTCAACTTCTCATAAAGATATGATGTTCAAATGATTATGTGCACAGCATTCTGGGTAAAAATAATACATACCATTTTAATAACTGGTTTACTTTTAATTCTCTTAGCTCTGCTAGCGTATCGGAGTGTGTTTGTTGTTTCATGTACATGGTAAGCAGACGGCGTCACACAAGCAATCTGAAAACAAACAAAAAAATACATATATAACAACTACATTAAATTGAGAAGGGAAACGGTACTAGGGATTATAACTACATTAAATTGAGAATGGAAACGGTACTAGGGATTATAACTACATTGAATTGAGAATGGAAACGATACCAGGGATTATAACTACATTAAATTGAGAATGGAAACGGTACTAGGGATTATAACTACATTAAATTGAGAATGGAAACGGTACTAGGGATTATAACTACATTAAATTGAGAATGGAAACGGTACTAGGGATTATAACTACATTAAATTGAGAATGGAAACGGTACTGTGGATTTATTTATTTTCGTAGGTATCAATTTTCATGGATTGAGGAAATGTTGCATTTTTTAGGATATTTGATTTCGTGGTTTTGTCGAAGTTTGTATACAACCCAAAAGCAAATTTGTGATTTCTTGAAATTTGTGGTTCACATGTTCCAACTTAAAAATCATGAAAATTTGTATCCCACAAATAATAATGAATCCACAGTATATATCAAAGTGACAACAAACCAACAAAACAGCAGAAAACAGTCTAAGGCCACAAATACATACCTCAATAAACCAGTTCAAAATATTACATTCAATCTATGCAGGTAAACACTGACCTGTACATGTACCTTACCTTGTCATAAAAAAACTTTTTTGAATAAGTTTTAATGAACTTTTCATCTTAATCTTTTGGCAAGGAATACATAAATTTAGAAATTTAATGCAGACACACAAAGACATTTGGCCAGTCTTTGCACTGTACACGTATATAAGCATATATTGAAAATTTTATCATGCAGTTACAGTGTTAAACTATTCTTTTATACGTAATTGAATTTTTTAAATTTTACTGACTTTGAAAAATATGATCAACAGATAAGACTAAGTATGTCTCCCTAGATTTGATTTTTTTTTAAATATTTATTTATTAAGATTTTACTACAACTAATTATAACAATCTACAACCAAACTCAAATACCAAAAAAACTTACCGGAATTGGAATTTTGGTTAGTTTACGCTCCATAAACTTGGCAAATTCTAATAATATTCCATAAATAACTTAACTATCCCAAATTCTCAAGTCCACATAAAATGTTAAAATAACTTTTAAACTGATGGACCACAATACTCCTTTATACAATAGATGTGAGTGCCAATGAGACCACTCTTCATCCAAGTATATAATACTCCTCAGCAACAACACAAATAAATATGAGTCTAAATCTTAAAAATCCTGTCAATTTTTTAAATATTTTAACAAAATAACAATCTAATAACAGATTAATACATAATTCATCGTCTGTTTCATATCATTAGTTAAACTGTTTAGAACATATTCAGTTTGAAAGCAAAGTTATGTTTTTTCATTGGGAATCAATATATAAAGGTGATAAAGATTGCAACTTAAATGTCAACTGACGAACTGTTACAATGATCAATTAAAATTAAATGATAACCGGTCATGATCTTAGTTACAGTAATTCAGTCAGTTATTTACGTTTTACATAATGTAAAAAGTCAATTTTTAAATCCTTTTACAGATATGGTGATTGAAGGTTGTTGCAGAGTAGGGGAGGCCCTCATAATAACAGCTAACTTAGATATATAACATATTACATAACATTAAAAGTCAATTTTTTTTAAATCCTTATACAGATGGTGATGATAGGGGTAATTGGGTAGGAGGGTCACTAATAGTTAATTTTAGATATACATTTACTAGAAACCCTGGATTCATACTTGACTTTGTTGGAATATTTAATGATTTTGTTCTTCAGGGAATTGGTGTTAATCTTTGATTATTTTTGTTAAATTTATTCAATAATTTCAGAATTCAGAATATTGACATTGTATACAGATATTGACTATTGCTGAAGAACGTTAATGGTCTTCAGCGGGGGATCCAGGTGGAGGGTTCTGTCCTTTTTTATGACCAATACAATTGAACGGGGACATATAGTTGGAACACCAACTTTATCCTTGGGTTGGGAACCCCCATTTTAAAAATTGCAGGATCCCCCCCCCATGGACTTTGTGGTGTCTTGGATTTCTGTCTTATTGAGGTACATGTACCATCAACATATCTCCTTTTATTAAAGATACATTAAGTATTGTTCTTTATGAAAATTTAATGGATTACATTGGAAAACTGGAAATTCTATTTGATTGTTAATTCAATGTCCAGTGACAAATATTTCATACACATTTAAAATTATTGTACTTTAGAATCCAGTATTGTAGATATCTCTTTGATATCACTTTGTTTCCTTTTTTTATTGTATAGTTAGTATTTATAACATACCAACTACTCATGGCATCACTGACATCCAATAGTATGTGACCCACCCTGGGGTTCACTAAGGTCATATTAGAATGACCCCCATACTTTAGCCTTTTTATCCTGTCTTTGTGGGAGAACTTTTGGAAGATTATCATTTCATTAAGTTAGAGATCATATCAAAATATAGTTTATGTAGACTAAACAAATATAGTTATCAATTACCATATTTGTTCAGGCTAAAACTATTTTATATATTAATATTGTTTTAGCTTTTATTAAACTTAATATTATTTTAATAAAAAAAAATTACACAAACATTATAATAATTTAGAAGTTACACGAGTGCATTTCCCAATTTTCTTTTGGTCAAAGAGAAGGAGTGGTAAGAGATAATTTAAATGGGACTTTAAATTCAGTTGAATAATACAGACAAATTTTGACCATGAAGAATAATGAAAATGATTAATTGGTTGTTCAATAATGTCCTGTAGCAAATTTAATTTTAAATGCATATTGAGGACAATAAAAAATATTATATATTGTATTGAATATTTCATGCAGACTGTTATGTGTATAAAACTGCTGTTCAATTGTGTTGATTGTTGTTGTCTTATTGATGAGTCCCGAAGCTATATTCTATTTAAATTTCTGACTGTCTATCATCAAAGGCTGATCAAGTGGGGGCTAGGCAACCCATCATTCCCCCCACCCCACCCCAGTTCCTCTTAATGTGGGTCTATTATATAGGGAATCACTGAAGGATGACTCAAGCTGGCCCCCTTCCTTTTATACAAATCTCTGGATCTGCCACTTCCATTATGACCGTTACAAAGCAGTTGGGTTACATTTTCATTCCTAAACATTTTTAAAAATTTCAAAAAATAATATAACAACAAAGAGTTGTTTTGAAAAAAACTTTGAACAATTTTATAAAACTTTGAACGATTTTATAAAACTTTTACAATTTTGATATCATTATAACAAAGTTGTTGCTATTTGATATAGAATCAATTCATATGATGAAAAACAAATTTGCACAGGAATTCTCATTATTTTCTACATCAAGTATCCCACCTTTCTGATTCTGATAAAATATGCATTAAAAACCTTTCACTTCATTATGCACTGATTATAGATTGCAGTACAATCGGAAATTGTTCTGTTATTAAAAAGAGATGAAATTCACCCTAACAATGTAAAACTTATTACTTTGCTCAATATCATCTGAACAACAACACCTTCTTTATCCTATATAATATAAAACTGCGACACAAATGCAGTTTTATTTTCACGAAGATGTGAATGAGTTTTACCATTGAACAACTTTATTCCCGGTTGTCTAAGTTTTGAAAGCAGCTAAAAGTTTGTCAAACTATTTAGTTTTTGAATTTGAATTTGTATTCATTTATTTTCCCCATTATTTTAGACAAAAAAGTATTGTTCATCATCATATATTCCCATAACATCCTCATTACCACCCTTGCTTTAAATAAATGCTGATCAATCGACCTACTGTGAAAGTACTTTTATTCGTGGGGTACCTTATTTTGTGGTTTTTGTGGATGACTCTATCCACGAATTTAAGTGTCCATCGAAATAAAACAACCATTGTCCAGGTCAAGACATGGAAAATCCCCATCGGTAGGTTATACTACTGATATGATCTAGAGAATATATTGAATAACGCCAAATCTGAAAATTAATTAAATAGCAATCACAGACCTACAACTGCATGCAGGAATATACCCATTTAAACTTTAATAAACTAAACTGTATCACTTTTGATCTTTTAATTCTCATAAAAAATATTTTTGATCGATGAAAGTCAGATTTCCGGTATTGATATGCTAGTATGATACAGTGTTCATTTTATATCCTCATAGTTTTCGTACATATAGAAAATAATAATTTCTTGCTGGGCTTGATTTGTATAAGATTTATTTGACAATTCAAGATACGTGTATAGCATTTGTTTATGTTACTGTTTTCTTTAGGCGACATGTTTATGACCTAATTAACACCTTTGATGGTCTTTAATCTGTTGATCACTTTATCATGGGTTAATTAGTGCTATTGATTAATTGATTTACACGGGTCGATGTTTACTTTGCAATTTCCTTCAATCCAGACTATTTGTAACCTTTGTTTCTAAAGGCTTTAATTTTTCATTTTTTTTTAAAAACCTACAATCCACGTAATTTAAAAACCCACTAACATGTAAATATTGCTCAAACCACGAAAATTGATACCCACGAATTAAAGTACTTTCACAGTATGTTTTATCATTCTATGTATAAATCATTCATGAACACTGATGTCAATTTTGTTTTGCATTGTACACCGCAGAACTTTCTAAATAAAAAACCTTCTAATAAAAATATAATGCACCCTATACCAGTATTAAGTTACCAAGTAAATTGTAAAAATGCATGCTTACAAAAGGTGGCAAAAAAATCCTGTGCATTGCTATGACTACAGTGAATTCAGGGGCAGACAATCATTTAATCTGAGAGTAGCAAGTAACTCAATATTCTCTAGAGAGGGGGACATGCTTCAATAATTTCCAATAGAACCAACCACATTTTTTTCCATCCTGGGACCTCACTCTAAATCCGACACTGTCACCTGTTTGTGAATTACTACAATTTTCATCTGACTTTTGTAAAATCTGAACCAATTTTGATAAAAGTTAGCACTGGTTGCTTTATGGCTAATCTGTAATTGATTCAATTATTGTCCAATCATTTTTTGAGTTGGAGACTAGAGTTGGACACTCCCTCCTCCTTCCATTAAAAAAATCCTTTGCTTCTGAAATGTTTTTAAACCTATACCAATTTAATCCTATAATGGTTTTCCTATTCCATTTTTAAATCCAAAGTTTTTCTATATAAAGAATTCCATCACTATAGTGATTTCTTCTTTCATAAAAATATTCTTTTGAAAAAAATTCTTATCTTGAATATTCTATCTACTTGGATTTTGAAAAAGAAATTTACATTTTATATGATCACTACTTTATAAAATCAATATTAGACAATTTATTTTTATACTTAATTTTAAAACTTTTTATCTTATTCTCTTAGTAAGAGAATAAATTATTTGTAACAGTTACAAAATTAATGCAAATCTTTGAATAGCCTGCTGTTTTGTGTCAAGATATTTCATAAAGAACAATATGCTATTTCCTCGTAATGTTTTTTTTTTCCAATATCTTATCAGGATAATTGAAATCTTGAGCAATCAATAGTCCATCAGCATAATCAGGTCTCCACATGTCAAAGAGTTGCATACATACCATCAATATGAAAATGGACTTAAAAGTCTGTCATAAAAACCTTGTTAAATTTTGTAACTGACCAATTTCAACAAACTATGTGACCACCCAACCCATATTTGAATAACCAAAAACAGACCTAGAAAAACAAAACCTAGAAAACAATTACTTCAATTGGTATAAAAACACACCAACTTACAAAATCTGTTACTACTATAAGTTAATTGGTTGTCCTAAAAGTTTCCCTCATTTTTACCAAATCTAACCTAGGCAAATAACTAGAAGTTTTATCAACCTGTTATTGATGTAAAGTTAATTGTTAAACGTCCTGCCCAACCTAACACTCCCCCCCCCCCTCAAGTCCCACCCTAACTTACCATCAATGTTACACCATTTCCCCCTAAACTATCCGCCAGAAGTTTTGTTAGTTTGCTGTCTCTGTATGGTATATGACCTTGACGTTTCTTTGGATCTCCTAAGGATGATATACAGTTACCTGAAATAAACAGATAAAGAAATTGATAATTATTTTACCAATGTAGCGTGGCAAATTAGCTTCTCATTATATCGAAAACAAGACTTAGATTTAGACTTACAGGGAAAGTTTTTGTGTTCAGTTTACTTTAAGCTTGCTACAATTTTTTACTGGCTATGAGGAAATTCCTTTTTATATGAAGGAACTCCCAGGCAATAAGTGGACAGTACAGAAATGTTATGGCATTATATCTTATATCAACAGTCTTGAGCATCAAAATTAAATTGCAGCCTCATAGAAAACTACATTTTTTCTAATAAAAATTGTACTTAGAAAAAATTGATTTCGAAAATGTTATGTTCTTTTATATGGGACAGAATTTCAACAAAGTACTTTTCTCTCTCTCAAATGAATTATCAAATTTATTTCTTTATTTCTCAAAAATTATCTCCCCTTAATAAGAAATGCCTACACACAACCTCAATTTAAAACATAATAGAGACATCAAATGTAATAACACGAACTAACAATTATTCATGTTTAAACTTAATACTCCATCATTTCATTTGTACCTTTGAAGATATAATTACGATATTTAAATGATTAAGAAAACCAATAACACGTAACACATGAATAATTCACATCTTTATAAACATTTAAAACTTGACTAATCACACATGCAGTGCACTAATATAAAGACAAGCACTTAGGGATATTAGGACTACATATTAAATGAAAAGTTTATTGGTTTACGCAATATTTGTCTAATTTGGTCCGGATATTGTCTTAGAAAAGCATCCCAAGATTTCTAGACTAGCAACTGTTTTAATAAATAAAAAAATGTTCTAAATGGGTAATTTCTAAATTGCTTTTAACAATCTAAAGCCCTTGATTAGATTCAGGGACATCTATGTCCTGTAAATGATACCAACTTCAACTCCATAAGCAACTTGTATTGAACGGATTCTGATGAAACCAGTATTTGTATTTTTCTTTCAAAAACCCAGATGGCAATGTTGGATGGACATAAGTCTAATGGTAAAATCCAATGAATTGTTTGTCAAACCAAACAATGAGATCTTAGATCTTTTCCTCAATCTTATGTTTTGAATGTTATGTAATCCTCCATCTACATAAAATCCAGTAAAATTTGAATCACACAAGTTTTATCATAATTGGTCACTTAATTAATTGTCCAGTTTAAGATAACAACAAGCAACTTTATGAACTCTGTGAAGGAGCTTTTAAAAATATTATCCAAATTATCTCCCTTCTTTTCACCTAAGACGAGATCTACTTAAGAGTACAATGCTTCAGAATTTTTCAGGAGAGCAGTGCTATCTATGAAAAGAAGAATGTGTCCTCTAACCTAATGTCTAGATTATAAACCAGGAGATTTTAATACATGTACTGACTTTGTAAAGATTACAGAGATTATTATTAATGCCAACGCACATTAATTTACGTCACTTCACTGTTGGAACATCTTCCCAAGGAAAGTAATGTACTTTTGAGCGTACATGTGTACTTTAATGAACAAACATGTGTAATTTGATGAACAAACATGTGTACTTTAATGAACAAACATGTGTAATTTGATGTCTGGTTATCGGTACTTTTATATTGTGCTCTATAGACTTTAGGAGATACCAGGTTTTTTTGTATGCTATATTTTGGTCCTGTCAATGTCATTATAGACGCTTGTTTTAAAATAAGATGACATTCAAGTCAGGAACCTGTTGTTCATGAGTAGTTGTCCTTTGTTGATGTGGTTCATAAGTGTTTCTTGTTTCTCATTTCTTACATTGATTAGGCCATTGGCTGTCCTGCGTGAATTAATTTACACTAGTCCTTTATAGCTGGCTATTTATTGTGTGAGCCATATCTTGACCAAGTGCATATCTCGACCAAAAACTTGAACCTGATATGAGACAGATTGACTGACAGAAAGACAAACAGACCACAAAACAAATGACCCATACTATTGTAGGCATATAAACTGCAACCACTAAGCCATGGCACATTGAAAACAATTAAAACTAAAGACTTGACAACTATTTAAACACCAAATTCTTAACTCTTTTCTGAAAACCCAGCATCTGTGATAAGAGTGTGCCAAACCGATTTTAACAGTGTGGGTTTTGCTTATTGTTAAAGACATAACACTGACATATAGTTGCTTTGTCTATTGGTTTAAGGTGGTACCAACACTACAGGGAGATAACTCTGTAAAATCAGCTAAACGTTTTAATTACGTTGTGTTGTTAAGGGAATATTAAGCTTCTCAATGATCAAAATAAGTGTTTGTCAACTGCTATATAACCAGTGTAATTTTTCTAATAAAACGGTTGGTTCAAATTTTTTAAATTTTTCATTTTTTTGTCAAAGGTTCAAAGTAAGTACTTTGTTTTAATTTCAAGAAAATTAAACGAGCCAAATTAATTTTAGTTAAAGTGTTGGGTACCACCTTAAGTTTAAAGCCTGCCTGACATGGGCAATAATATCATATCTAATCTTAGTCTTTAATCATTAATGCTCAATATAAGTGCAGCCATAGGGCTCCCTTCTAACTTATGAAATTTCACACAGAGATGCTTGTCACCAAATACAAATGTTTCATTTCATTGCATGAAGGCTGGAACACCCCCCCCCCCCTTTTTGTTTGGATGATCAATACATTTGAAAAGGGACATATAGCTGGAACCCCCTCCCCCTTTTTATCCTTGTTGGATACCCAACTTTTGAAAATGGCTGGATTTGCCTTTGCATTTTATGTGTAGAGATTGAAATTTTTATCAACTTTATAAAGAAAACTGAAAATGAGTAAAACGAAAAACCTTACAGATATAATAGCTTATTTACTGTTTCTTACCTGAATTTGTATAGAAAGTTACACGTAACTATTATGAAATAATCCATTTTATGTAAATTTCACAAAATTCCAAATTAAATAAACTTGTCTCTGAGGTAAAAATCTTCAAATTTAAATAAAGTCAATGAATATATACATAGAATTAACTATCCAAATGGTTAACTATTGGATTTTCTTATCAATGTACATGTACAGTTGTAATAATATTCCTCAGTATTTAAAAAGATAAATGACTTTCCCTGACTTGATTGGAATGTCACTACACGTAAATGAACGGGGCTGATAAAAATGATTTAATAATACTTATCCGCACTGTTGAATGTAAAAAGCCTATACTTGTACAAGCCCCGTATCAAAGTGAAAAATAATTAAATGATTTTGAACACGTTGACACCTCTCACTTTATGCATTATTTATAGCATCTCGAATACTTAATCGGCAATATTTATCCATTAGAAATCTGATCCATACAGTCGTAATATTGAAATCACCTATTAGAACTAGACGACAAAAGTTTAACCTCAATAAAATTCTTATTTACTTACGTTAAATTTTTTTAAATGTATTACTTAAATTATCAAAATATTGAAAGATTAGATGTATATCAAAAGTGCAATATTTAAAGGTTAATAACGGTTATTTCAGTTTTGAATTACAATGAACAGTCCATCGAAAATTTACAAATTAGGTTAGAAATGACATGTTAATCATGAATTGCAAAATTAGATTCAACTAAACAAAAAATCAGACAATTTGATGAGTGATGAAATAAAATATGAAAAAAAGATGTGGTATGATTGCCAATGAGACAGTTTACTCTCCACATTAGACCAAATGACACAGAAATGATCATATCAGCCTTTAACAATGAGCAAAGACCATAGAGCAAAGTCAGCTAAAATAGTTTTGTTTTTACCTAGAACCAATAAACTCCTGTTGATGTTATTGGATTCTATCAACATCTCAGCACTAGAACCAGAATCTTTAACTTTTTCACTACCTGTAAAATAAAAACATTTAGTGATATAAACTGCTGAAAAATTTTAACAGTTTAAAAGTGTTTGGTGCAAACTTTGTAAAACTTCACAAATTTTCGTCAAATCTTTTTTTCCAGATATGATGGGCAAAAAATGGTATGAATGAACTGATGAACATGGGAAAAGGTAATTAGAATGAAGAATGGAAAAAAATGTTAAAATAAAAAAATTCAAAAAACCATCCCCCCCCCCCCCCCCAAAAAAAATTTAATTTTAAGGGTTGGTTGTGGAATAAGAAAATTTGTAGTTTATGGGGTGAATGAACCACTATCATAATCTTAAGTATGACTGAAATATAGACGTACTTTGAATATAGTTAAATCACTGCTAATGAACTATGTTTCTCTTTGTGGGGATGCATTGTGCGAGACAAAATCTAGATTTTCATTTTCGTGTATTTTAAATAATTTTTGTGTAATGCCTAACGTATAATGAAAACAACCACAAGATTAAAAAGAGGCTTTGGTCAAACAACATGAGAAAATGGGGACGATTCAGTTAAGTCACAAGGCAAAAATCATGACCTTGGGAAATAAGTAAAGCTAATGTCTTAATATTAAACCAACCTGCCAGATCTACAAAAGTTAATTTTCCTCGTTTCGTTAGGTATAAATTTTCATCATCTGGATCGACCTGCTCTGTGTCCACTGTTAACGTTAACATACTATGACTACGACTAGAAAATTCGTTCAGACCATGTGAACCTGTTTGTCGATTTCTCATACCTAAAAATAGAAAGTTTTAAAATATAAGAATTATTTTTTTTATGTTTTCTTTGCCCATTAATCAGAAGATCAAAGCAGATTCCTTTGTTCATGTGTCATACTGAAATGTCATTTTCAAGAAAATATCAGCTCCCAAGAAAGATGAATCTTGCAAATCCTAGAAAGGAAAGTATCAAACTTAAAATGAATTTCTCAAGGTTCAGGCCAGGGGATTGGAAAGCTAAGATAGTCACCTAGTGAAAATATACTGAAACTTTTGGGGGCTAAAATATACATAAAATATTTTACAGAAATGGTATTTTTCTTTATCATTTGTCAATGTGTTCATATATAAATGCATTATATGTGAAGCAAATTATTTTTATAGATTAAAGGATGAGTTCATGCACAGTAATAGCCAGACAACCAATTATTTGATCATCCAGTAATCTATGACATTACAACTACTCCTCAATTAAATATTCATACCAACAAAGCCTAAACCTAAACAAACTTCAGATCAATTGATGGTTGTTATATCACTTTCTATTGTTAACCTTGTGGACAATTTGTTTACATATAGGTATAAACTGGAGGTCAATCCAATATCATTAAATCTATGAAGATTTATATGAAGATTTATGTACACAATATTACAGAATTTGTGAACCACAACAAAAGTAAACATCATCAAGTTATTATGAACAGTCTGACGATAGTCAATATTTAACTTTTATTTTCTGAGGTCGCTAAGATGCCTCTGTTTGACTTTCGTTCAGAAAGAATTCTAAATGTCAATCATAATGAAGTTTTTTTAGCAGACTTAAGGTAAATGTGCCTTAGTTTTAAATTTACAACAATTAAGATTCTATCATCTTTATAAGGTCAACAAAATAGTACCTCAGTTTCCCTTACATGTTGAACATACTCTTTTCACTAATACCCGACCAACACAATATTCTAATTGTAAGTTTAATTGTAGTGAAATATGCTTTCCAATTAAATATACATGTAATACCGACACCCTTTATGTATCCCATCCATGCAAGAATTTAATATAAATTTCTATTCTTTATATGATCAATTTCTAAATATTTCATTTAACCTTATAATGGTATCCAATTTATATCAACCCTGTTAAAGTGAGAGCTTTTTAGTCTGTACAAATACAAAGTAACTTTATATTATCAATTTGCATTCAATTACCAATTTTACATCTTCACGGAAGAACGAACAAATTTAATGCAGTGTTTTAAAAACTGCAATATAATAACATTAGGTTTATTGATCTAATATAAGTAGCATCCCTTTACATTTGTATAAAACTCATTGTATCTCATGAAAAATCAATAGAAATAAAGAATTTTATATCCTGCCTATACAACCTTGTGGTTAACTTCATTAGAAACTTTCTATTTATCAAATCTTCTAGCTGTTACAATACTACAATGGTTTAAAAAAAACTTTAGTATTTCTTTCTTTGTCTTATTATGTTTATGTCTTATTATGTTTATGTCTTATTATGTTTATGTCTTATTATGTTTATGTCTTATTATGTTTACGAACACAAGTAGATGTATGGACTATACAATAAGCAGTAACCAAGCAAAATAAAGAACCAAAAGACCTTCAGCCCAACACAAGTAGATGTATGGACTATACAATAAGCAGTAACCAAGCACAATAAAGAACCAAAAGACCTTCAGCCCAACACAAGTAGATGTATGGACCATACAATAAGCAGTAACCAAGCACAATAAAGAACCAAAAGACCTTCAGCCCAACACAAGTAGATGTATGGACTATACAATAAGCAGTAACCAAGCAAAATAAAGAACCAAAAGACCTTCAGCCCAACACAAGTAGATGTATGGACTATACAATAAGCAGTAACCAAGCACAATAAAGAACCAAAAGACCTTCAGCCCAACACAAGTAGATTATGGACTATACAATAAGCAGTAACCAAGCAAAATAAAGAACCAAAAGACCTTCAGCCCAACACAAGTAGATGTATGGACTATACAATGAGCAGTAACCAAGCAAAATAAAGAACCAAAAGACCTTCAGCCCAACACAAGTAGATTATGGACTATACAATAAGCAGTAACCAAGCACAATAAAGAACCAAAAGACCTTCAGCCCAACACAAGTAGATGTATGGACCATACAATAAGCAGTAACCAAGCACAATAAAGAACCAAAAGACCTTCAGCCCAACACAAGTAGATGTATGGACTATACAATAAGCAGTAACCAAGCACAATAAAGAACCAAAAGACCTTCAGCCCAACACAAGTAGATGTATGGACTATACAATAAGCAGTAACCAAGCACAATAAAGAACCAAAAGACCTTCAGCCCAACACAAG
This sequence comes from Mytilus galloprovincialis, assembly GCA_037788925.1. Classification (NCBI taxonomy): domain Eukaryota; kingdom Metazoa; phylum Mollusca; class Bivalvia; order Mytilida; family Mytilidae; genus Mytilus; species Mytilus galloprovincialis. The sequence goes on from CM075332.1 coordinate 21,761,041, forward strand.
TAGATGTATGGACTATACAATAAGCAGTAACCAAGCACAATAAAGAACCAAAAGACCTTCAGCCCAACACAAGTAGATGTATGGACCATACAATAAGCAGTAACCAAGCACAATAAAGAACCAAAACACCTTCAGCCCAACACAAGTAGATTATGGACTATACAATAAGCAGTAACCAAGCACAATAAAGAACCAAAAGACCTTCAGCCCAACACAAGTAGATGTATGGACTATACAATAAGCAGTAACCAAGCACAATAAAGAACAAATAGACATCTAGAACAAACAAATTCAGTCTTCAACAACAGACAGCCAGGTGATATAAAATAAGTGGGAGTAAAATAACATTGACTAACCAAGCTCTACAACAAAATTCTCCAAACAAAAAGTAAGTGTCCATAGTACACGAATGCCCCAATCACACTGCCATTTTCAATGTTCAATGTACCCTGAAATAGGGGTCAAACTCTAATTTGGCATTAAAATTTGAAAGATCATATCATAGAGATCATGTGTAGTAAGTTCAAGACTTCTTTATCAAAAGCTACCATGACAAAAATCTTTAACCTGAAGCGGAACAGACAGTTGAACAAATGAATGAGCAGACATGCAGACTGAAAAACACAATGCCCCTATGTGGGGCATAAAAATGACAATAAACATATTTACACTTTTGGTATTTAGCTGTATCTTGCCTCCGAATGACCTTAGATCTACTCCTAATCACCTTTTGACGTCAAGCAACAATCACTTTTAAATTGTGACGTCAAATATTTTAAATTATGATGTCAAAGTTTACGGGAACCTGTGTGATTTTATGTAATGGCGGACAAATTTGCATAATACGTCGATTGAAACCCCTTCAACAGAAAAGGTACATGTCAATTCACTTCTCATTGATCTCTCTAACAAAAGTTAAAGTTCTGCTGTAAACTTCGTTATAAACAATACTAAGATATATCTTCCTGTTAGGACATTTTCTCTACCTTTTATTATGTAAGGAAAAAAATACTGTACTATATGTTCCAGTTGAACTAATATTGCAAAATATTTCTTCCTTTTGGAACTTATATTATGAAGGACCTTCTATTTCAAGAATGAGGTTCTTACTCAGGAAAGACACATTTTGATCAGGACTTTGTTTTCTGTAGAAAACAGTTTTACAGAAAACAGTTTGTCAGTCATTATTTAATGTCTCTATAAAAACTTGTTAATGGGTTTGATTTTATCAAAAAGATCATAACCTTATAGGATTAAACACATTTTTTCTAGAGGTTATTGATGTGTAAACCGGGGCGATTAACTCACAAACTGAATAAAAGTCCGAAGGACTTTTATGTTGAGTTTGTGAGTAAGAGCCCCGGTTTACACATCAATAACCTCTAGAAAAAATGTGTTTAATCCTTATAATTCTTCAGCCAAACATTTTTTTTGTTGATGGCTACTATATATATTTACAATCAAAAGCACAATGGCAAGTCGTAACTAAGGAGTACGCCGCCATCTTGACTTTCTAAAAACCATAAATGTCCGATAAATACAACGGAATCTTAAATGAAATAGCACCTACATCAACAAGAGTGCACACGCTGAAATGTCTCGCCTTCTATACTAATCATTGATATTATGTTGATAGTCCTAAGTATAAAGCTTTATTCTAACTGTCTCATAAACTTAACATTAACAAAGATAACTAAACAAAGACCAATGAACCATGAAAATGAGGTCAAGGTCAGATGAACCATGCCAGACAGACATGTACAGGTAACAATGCTTCTATACAACATATATAGTTGACCTATTACTTATAGTTTAAGAAAAATAGACCAAAAAACAAAAACTTAACACTGTGCAATGAACCTTGAAAATGAGGTCACGGTCAAAAGAAACCTGCGCTACTGACATAAAGATCATAAAATATTTCCATACACCAAATATAGTTGACCTATGGCATATAGTATTAGATAAAAAGACCAAAACTCAAAAACTGAACTTTGACCACTGAACCATGAAAATGAGGTCAAGGTCACATGACATCTGCCCGCTAGACATGTACACCTTACAATCATTCCATACAACAAATATAGTAGACCTATTGCATATAGTATGAAAAAAACAGACCAAAACACAAAAATTTAACTATAACCACTGAACCATGAAAATGAGGTCAAGGTCAGATGACACCTGCCAGTTGGACATGTACACCTTACAGTCCTTCCATACACCGAATATACTAGCCCTATTGCTTATAGTATCTGAGATATGGACTTGACCACCAAAACTTAACCTTGTTCACTGATCCATGAAATGAGGTCAAGGTCAAGTGAAAACTGTCTGACAGACATGAGGACCTTGCGAGGTACGCACATATGAAATATAGTTATCCTATTACTTATAATACGAGAGAATTCAACATTACAAAAAATCTGAACTTTTTTTTCAAGTAGTCACTGAACCATGAAAATGAGGTCAAGGACATTTGACATGTGACTGACGGAAACTTCGTAACATGAGGCATCTATATACAAAGTATGAAGCATCCAGGTCTTCCACCTTCTAAAATATAAAGCTTTTAAGAAGTTAGCTAACGCCGCCGCCGTAGCCGCCGCCGGATCACTATCCCTATGTCGAGCTTTCTGCAACAAAAGTTGCAGGCTCGACAAAAACTTCATTTTAATTAAATGTTATCCGAATTTGAAGCGTACACGTAACGAAATAATCTTTCCCTTGAAAATTTCCATTCGTATGACGTCGTGTTTTGCCATGACGTAAATTCGCCAAATCCTTCATGAAATTTCGCGGAGTTTTATTAAATTTATTTTTTGTACATTTTCGAAGCTTTAGTGCAATAAATTTATTTCTTTTTTTTTGTTATATATGCACTAGAATAGTCACAACTGTTATGCAATTGTTTTTTAATCTCAATTTGCTGAAAATCCCGGGATCACTGCAAGCTTGTGTATCGAGCATGAATAGATTACAAAAGTAGTTTCGGAAACATGTTTTATCGAAGTGTAAACTTAGAGAAAAATTCTAATTGACCAATCCAATTCAAGTATTTATAGATATGCAAATCATATAAGAATTATTTATAAATAAATTTAATTATAGATAAAAGACACTCCATTGATTAAACAATCATATTGACTTTTTACTTTAGAGATGCACTTGACCTACTTCTTCAGAAGAATTAAGACATTTTCTAAAAGTTTTAAATTACCCTATTTGAATCTGATATTTATCAACATTGTTTTGACACCATAGAAAATTAGTGATCTGCTCACCTTAACAAGGGCCAAATTAAATTTCTCAAGTGTCAACACGATCGTTACATGAGGGCACGGAGACCCGATATTTTTTTTTTAAAGTTGACATTCACCTCATTTGTCACTTATTAAACATATACAATAAAAAAGAGACAACCTGTTAAACAAATACAATAGGAAGAATCAAACAGACCCTTTGATTTAAGACTCCAACGCTCCCACGAATGTCAAATTGACAGACAACTAACTGATAACCTGTCATAAAACTAATTGTCAAAACTATGTCTTTCCTTTTTGACCACACTCACTTCCCTATCTAAACCCAATTCTTTGGTATGGATTAAACTTTACTCATTGTTCAAGGTCTTAAGGTAACTTATAGTTGTTAATTTTTGTGTCATCTGATCTTTTGTGGAGAGTTGTCTCATCACCAATCATACCACATCTTCCTTTTTTTAGAGCTCTAACAATTTGGATTCATTATTTAATGAAGGGTACATGTGTATTTTGGATTTCCTGGGTATATCCTAAATAAAAAATTTCCATGCATTTTAAAAAAAAAAAACAACATAAAATTAAGTATCCAAGTCTATTATAAGCGTAACACGGGATTGCCGATTTTTTGTAAGCGTGACACGTGAAAATCAAATTATTGTATAGCGGGACCTGGGAAATGACAAGAAAATGAGAATTGCTTACGTACATAGTGTAAGCAGGATACGGGAATCTGACAAAACAGTAAGCGGGATCCGGGGTTGGAACTCCCCAATGAGACCCCCTCCAAGAAATAACAAATTTCCCTTAATCCACAAAAATATGAAAGTCATTGAAATAAGTGAACCCATAAAAGTATAAAAGTAAGTGAACCCATTAAACAATGTGAATCTAGGCCATAGTACAAATGGAAATATTAGTTTAGGGAAGTGCAAAAATGTCAGACATTCAGTGATTATAAGGTCTTACCCATTAATCACATGATTAATTGTAGGTGGGTCTACGATCAGTTTATGTACAAATGAATTTAATTTAGTATGATATTCATCTTCCAACTAAAAAAAAGATAAAGTGGTAAAACGTTCTTCTTTTCAAAACATGTACCCTAGAGTAAATGCCAATGTGTCAATCCAACATAATACAATTACTAAAACAAAATTAGACATTGCAGAGGTCAAACATGATAGACAATAGATATAAGATAAATGCTAATGAGACAACTCTCCATCCAAGTGACAATTTGTAAAAGAAAAACCATTCTAGGTCAAAGTACGGTCTTCAACACAGTGTGCATTTTATATACCGGTAACATATATAGGGAAATCATGGTGACTGTGTCAAATTTTTTCCTTTTTTTCATGATAAACATTAATCAAGAAATGAACCTATGAGAACATTCACTGTCAATTCAAATGTATTGTATAAGGCCATGAAACATGATTAATTAACACTGTGAATATTAAAGGCCCAATCCAAGGTCCAAACTGCCAAAACATTCTTTAAAATACCAAGAAATACAGTACATGTATCAAGCTTTAAATTGCCGAAGTCTAGACAAGCTAAGATTAATATAAAAAATCTTCTCTAATTCATCTTACAAATCTAGAAAAAAAACTATTTTCCTATAAAGTCAATTGTTTTAAAGGGGGTCTGCCAATGTAATAATTAAATCATGAACTCAGGTACCCTAGTAAGAGCAAACTATGACCAGAACGGTACATCAAGTTAACATTTCTCAAACAATGAAAATAAAATCCATAATACTGTTTAACCTTTTTTTGTTAAACAAATGCAACTCCAAATGTAGCTTAAATTCAGATCTTAAAAAAATCATATTGGTGCAAAGCTAGAATTTTTTTGCTGGATCATTTCAGTTTACTTCACATATGGAAGGACAAGCATGATTATTTTACCTGAGTCCTGATTTTGATCCTTTTGATCCTGATTTTTTTCTGTTTTTTCCTGATCGAATTTAGGGAGTCCTAATTGTACATCCTCAATATCTAATCTTAAAGGACCAATCACATCTCCTGCATCAGTTTTAAGATAACACATATAAACGTCATTCCCTTCGTACTCAGAACCAACGTCATCCATACTGAAGTCGTCAACATCTGCAACTTCAGGAAAATCGTATCCTTTAGAATTTATTTTAGGTTCCTGTATATTTTTAACCTCAGGTTTATGATTTTTGTTTACACTTTCATTGTTTTGACTGATTCTACTTCGTTGTGATTCCTGTATTTGTTCCTCCCGGTCGGACATTTTAGACCGATTCCGAATAACATATTGCACTTTATTATCCTTCGTTTTTATTTCGACTCTTTCCTGATTAGGATCAGGAGGATTCCGACGTTTTCTTGGACTAGGAGGACTTCTGTCTGTTTCACTATTCTGTCGGTCATTTGACCTTACACTTGAAGTCCCTTGGCTTGATCTATCATTGTTTCTATAATTTGAATTATTAGTTCTATAAGTATCTTGACTAGCTTGTTGTCTATTCTTAGGTGACCTCGGAACTGGAGGTTGCATTGCACGGCGATCATGATATTCTCCGTATTCCTGTTTTGTATGGTGTTGAGCACCTTGTTGTATACTGGGTTCCTGCTGAACACCATTTCCTGCCCTTGGATCATAAAAAGAAGCTTTTTGAGCATACACTTCATTCTGAGCATGCTCAGGAACTTGATTATGGTTCCTGTTAGGTTGACCTGGCCCACGTGCAACATGTGATTCTGGGTATGTACCAACAAAAGGTTTCATATAGTCATACTGCTTGTTAGAGCTTTGATAATTATGTTGGTCTCTTTGTATATCCCCATTTGGAATTCCTCTAGAGTTTACATTATCATTTTGATCAAACCTTACATTCCTATTATTTCTGTTATCCCCATTTGGAGGATGTACAAATTGGTTGGAATGTCCATTTTCCATAGCTCTTACATCCCGATATGATTGACTAGTATGATTCAACGTAGGTGATCTGGTTTCCTGTCTAACATTCTCATGACTCATCACACGTCTCGATGGCTCTGGTGAAACTTTAGGTTTGTAACTCGTTACACTTCCTCTCCCAGAATTCCTACTTGATTGATTATCAGTTCTGGATTGTATTGCCGGACCATTTTTAACTCTAGGATTATTATGGCTTTTCTTTAACTCTGGAAGTGTAGTACTCTCACTTGGAAATGAAGACGGTCTGCCTTTACCTATAACAGTTACACTGACATTCTCGTTAGATTTAACCTTAGCACTCTGTAGAGCATCACGTCTCGTGGCTTTGTAACGAGCGCTATACGTTGTGTCTCTACCAGGACTACCGGTCTGTTTGCTGCTGTTTGTTCGATTATTGGCAGTTTTATTCATAGCAGTATTTTATGTTTACCTGGGATTTTAAAATCTCAGGTTATATCCGTACTATTGACTTTTCTACCCGAGACAATTTTTATGATCACTCAATAATACCAATATTTGTCTGTCAAAGTCTATCTGTAAGATTTAAAGACATAATACAAAAGTATCAATTGCTCTTTTCAAACAGTCTTTTACACGCTTTTATCTGTAAATCTCCTTTTGTACCGTTACATGTAAAGACTGAGCAATTATTTGTTTAAATTTTCATTTACAAATCCATTTTGTAATACTTCATTGTCAGAAATTTAATTAAATCCAATGTTCAATGCTCATATATTTTTTCACTACAATCAATCCATATATATATCTTTTAAAATTTTAAAAACTTTCTTCCAATTTCTTCTTTACATGATGTTTTAAAAGAATGATCCAAAAACTGTCAAATCATTGTCAATCTTATATACATTCGTTCGTAATACAGAATAATATTATTTTTGATCTCCATGTTGAATTCTTGAATTATGGGAACAAAGGAAGAGAAGAAAAATTTGATTACAGGTGAATAATAATATGGGGTCACCTGTAATAATTCTTACTTATTTAATTTAAACGACTTAACTCGGTCATTTTACATTCTTTTGTTTAAGATCACCATTCAATAGCTTAATTTAAAGCTTAAATTCCATTTAAACAAGATATGCCTTTAAAGGTTTACTTTCTTTTATTGTAGCGATACGAAAATTTTAAACTGTTACCAAACAAATCAGTAAGGATATAAATCATTAAGAATTAATTTAAAGGCTTGTACCTTCTGTGCATTTTTTAAGTTTATGTATGCATGATCTGCATCAATAAATTAAGTAAAATATTCATAAATGATTAAAATTATCATTCTACCAACTATCGTTAAAAATTTTCTTCCAGAATGGGAAAAAAATTCTATAGACAAATAATTACATACTGACTATTTTAACACATTTTCTGTTCAATTTAATGCATTGTACATAATACATTCATTAAATGATATTTTCTTTCTCTCACAATTTCAAATATTTTTTTGCATTATTAATTCTTTTAATTTAAATTGCAAGTATAAATGTACTCATATCATTGTTAAACTTTGTATATTTTGTTCAACAAGCATGATCACAAATAGGAAATTCGCTTTCAAAAAGAATAACAAGAAACAGAAATTAACCGTCAGACCATGGCAACGATTGCCGTTCCAAAGATCCTAACCCACTGACAATACATCTTTGCCATTATAAACAGGACGTTATTAAAGACCTCTCACACAAACTTATTGATTCATTAATTACTAATAATTCAAAATACCTGTACGCACGTAACAATGTCATTCAAGTAAAATTTCATAGATCAATAACTCGTAGAATTTAAACAAAATCAGATCCCAAGGGAAGATCTTCCTGCGGTTTTGTGAAGATTTATTGTCTTTTTATTGATAAAAACATTGTTGACTGTTGTGTTTTTCATGAGAAAATGCACATTTATAGTAATGAGTCATGGCACAATCTTGGTTTAAGATTATTTAATGTTGATTATGTCTTTCTTAAGAAATAGAGTTATCTCCCATAGATTGAAGTATGCTCGATCTTAAATTTTATCTTTTAATCAACTGAAAAAGATATTTTACCATTAGATTTTCATAAGAAATGCACATTATAGTAATGAGGCATGGGGCAATCTTAGTTTAAAGTCTATTTATTGTTGATTATGTCTTTTTAAGAAAATAGAGTTATCTCCCATAGATTATATATATGCTCTATCTTAAAATTCAAACTTCAATCACCTGCATAAAGATTTTTTGCCATTTCAGAATTTTTTTAAAGAATTTCAAAAATTGATTGGCATATTAATCAATACCTAACGTGGAATGAGAACTATGAATTTATTTCAAACCATAAGTGATGGTCCAAATTTTACTTTAAAATTAAGAATGGAAATGGGGAATATGTCAAAGAGACAACAACCCAACCAAAGAGCATATAACAGCAGAAGGCCACCAATGGGTCTTCCTGTAGATCAAATAAGGGGAAAAAATCAAATCTTAAAAGACTTTGATGTTGAAACATATTTGAACTTATATATATATATATATATATATATATACTGTAAATTTAGAAATTATTGCGAGGTTTTTATTATTGCGACAAATGCAACAGAATTGTAAATGCAATAATTTAAAATCGCATTTTGAAATATTTCATATGAACTAAACAGGATGTTTCTCAAAATGGTAAAAATTAAAATGGCATTTAAGTCTAAAATGACAAAATCACAATAATAAATGTATGCAATAATTTCTGAATTTACAGTATATATATCCAACCCATGATAACATTTCTTGACCTCTTAATCAATAACATTTCTTTTTTTGTTTTATGTGTCATCATATTACTGTTGAACTGACATTTCTGCTATAGGTCATCAATTTAATTCTAAATTTGTTCCAACAATGGCAGCACTTTTAAAGATGAATTTTAATACAAAATTAAAACTATTCTTTTGTTTACCAATACCATGATGGTTGCTGTTTCATTGCTTCTGTTAAATTTAATCACAACTTTTATAAACTCAGGATGCTTTCGAGCTGGGCTGTTGAAGATTGCATGTTCTCTACATTGATTGATGGAATGGTGTTTAATGCCACATTAACACTATTTTGCAATTGTATGGCAGTTTTGTTTTTTTTTGGAGGAGGAAGCCAGAATCCCCAGAGAAAACCACTGACCATCAGTAAGAAAACCTAAGTCCTCTATATATTATTTGATTAATTTCATTGTTATTTGCACAAGGACATATATCTTCATGCTTTTTGTTATAACTTGGCCTATAAAAAGTCAATGAAACAATTCAGTTTGAGTGAAAAGGTTAGAAACAAAACTTTGAAGAAGACAGACCATGTAAAAAAAAAAGATGATGACGCAAAAAACAGTCCATGCAAAAAATCTAGAAATCTAGGAATCTAGGAATCTAAGAATCTAAGAGTTACATTTATGTATTATGATAACAACAAATTAACTTTATGATAAAGTCAGGTTCTCTTTTTGAATACCTGTAGTATTAAAGAACCATATATTTTTCATTTTAAATTTCTATTAATTATTAATAATGTTCAACAATTTGACAGCCCATAATATGATATGAACAGACACCAGAAACTCACTATATCACTTTTAATGATCAATAAAACAGCCAGATAAGGGAGCTCTTGCTGATATTCTGATTGTTACAATACCAATGTGCCCATACATCTTGTTAAGGAGGTAGACTAAGGTTAAGGGAAATAACTCTTAAAATCATCAGTACGTTTGTGTCAGCCATTTTCATAAATATGTTCTAAGCTTCTTGGATACACAGATTATTTCCAATCTGTTTCAGGTAAATGCTTAAAATTCATTGACAAAACTTGACTTTTACAAACGCATAACTGATTTAAAGAGTTATCTCCCTGAACCAAGGTCTACCCCCTTAAATCACATATCATACCTCAACTATTCTTTCATTTGTAGGTAAATGAAATAGAGTTATCTCCCTTATCACAATATATCTTTTAAAAAATCTGTAAATCACATACAACAATACAAAATGTCCTTTTAAAAACTTGAAAAAAAATTGACCTATTGATTCTCCTGTTCTTTGATTCATATATAAAAACTATGAATAAATGAATGAATAAATAATTTATTAAAGTGCAACCTGAATTTCCATAATATAATACATTATGATCACTGATATTTTCTGCCCGCCTTATAGACTTACAAAGCACTGTCATTTGAAAAGATTGTAAGAATTAGTGGGTCTATACTTATTACCCATATCTCATGATATAAAGTCAGAGCCTATGGCTGTATGTCATAGATCCTAATGCAATTTGATATTGTTTGACATTCAACCTATGATACTTTTGACCTACTGACTTTGAACAACATTCACTTAAAGCTTGCATGTAATTTTTCTTAAAGGACATAACATAAATCCAGGAAAGACTCTCCTACCTTCTTCCAAGACAGCCATGAGATCATCCACCGTCTCACATTCTACTATAAACAGATTCTCTACGTAGAAACCTTTATTTTTGGACCATCGGACATTCAAGTATCTTCTGTGGTTGGTGTTCAAAAGATCTATCACCTAAAAATAAAAGCGCTTATAATTAAAAAGTCCTGGTCACTGGTGAGGGAAGATTAAACGACTGCATGATATGTACAATTGATGTCTTCTATTATTTTTGTGATGTATTATGAAGAGCATTATTTTGTTTGCATGTATGCCATCAACCCCATTGGGGTATAATTATGCATTATTTTAATAACATATAACACAACACATCTTTATATCTTTTTACTTTTAAAAATACAGCAATTCAATAACAAAAATTAGAAAGCCCTTCTGATGCACAAAAATGTTTAAAGTGCTATTTTCATTTACTTGTATTTATTATTATTTAAATAATTAGGAACAGTCATTCCAAGTTGAGATCGAATGATTCCATAAATTCTCCAGACATATAATTATATACCAAGTAATGGCACAGGAGTAGCACAGAAGAAAAATTTAAATCCATCAAATTTAATAAAACATTTATTGTTTTGAAAACAGGAGTGAAATTCTATGCCCCAATTCTTATTGAAAGGTATATTGCTCTCTGATGAAATAAAGCAGAGTCACTTCTTCAAGTTTGAAAGACACCAAATAAATCTGTGTTTTACTACTATTATTCTACTAGGCAACATCAACAGTGTTAGCTTATGACATCATCACATTCTCAAATGACTCAACTGAGAAAAAATCATCTAAGTTGAAAGCTTGAGATGGCAATTTAATTAAAAATTCATTTCTCTAGGAAAAGTATCAGATTGATATACCTATGAATTCACCAATTTAATTTTATTTATTTAGTTTTTTGGTGACATTTTTAGTACATAAAAGACAACAGAAAAATTTGGGCCGATTTGTTTACCCAATTCCAATTTGAAACATATATCTCAACAAAAGTGCTTCACTCTCAGACGAACAAAAAACCCAGGTTTCGATATCTTAATCTTAAGGCAAACACTTGTAAAAAACTTGTTATATTAAAGAAAAAGCCTACAATTGACAGATAAATATTGAACTGTGAAAGAACCCCAAAGTATTTACAAAGCAGAAATAGCATAAATTACAATAGTCATCGAATTTCAATTTGATCACGTCAGTTTCAAGTTGAAACTTACAAGGTTTTATACTCTGGGGTTATGTAGACTCGGATTTCAAGGGCTTCCTTGTTTGTGGATCGAGATAAAGAAAACTGTCAGCGTTGTTTAACCAAGATATTGAGACGTTGTTTGAACAAAATTTAATGTCAACAAAATATTCAAGCAGCGTTTATGAAACTTTTATTAAAATTTGAAATGGGGTTATAATTATAACAAGATAGTTAATTTGTATCAAACATTAGTCTTTGTACTTGATCAATAACATATGATTCATTAGAAATGTACATTTGGAAAAGAAAATCTCAGTATACGTTATGTGTAACAATTAACTTATTAAATATTTATATTACAATTTTATACGTCATAAATTTCTTTACACAAAAGGGAAGAAAATATTACAATAAAAGAATGGTTTTTTTTGTCTTATCTTTTTAAATTCTAAAGATATTTCTCATGATCTATACATTAACTATTGATATTTTTAAAGAGGGCTATAGTTCAGAGCAGTTTAGTGCTAAGGCTAACCAATAGTGGGATGAGTTTGAAGATAACAATCTTTTTAGAGATAAATCACATTTTTTAATGAGATGAAGATTAGGACATAATCGCATTTGTAATGAACAAAACTTTCAAAAACATATTTTACTTCACCATCAGGTCAGTAAAATAAGAGATTATGAACAAAGTTTCGCCACGTACCAAACGTTTCTCCTTTGTCCTAGCCCTTAGTTTTTTTTAATTATCTTGTATGAGAACTGTTCAATAGACGTATTTACACTTGTATGCAAAGGAGTAGGTCCGGTAAGGACCGATTTTGGCCTCAAATTTCAGGTTCATCTTACGAAAGTTTTTGACTACTTTTTAAACACTTAAGTGTCTATTTCATTTGAATCAATTAATTTACGTGAAAGATTTTAACTGATTTAGTCATTAAAAACAACCCGATTCAAGCTCAAATATGAAAAATCTACCAAATATGCCGAAAAATGTCACTTTTCAGATGATTTTTGTCAAAAATGAAAGTGGCCGCATCCGTGTTCATCCTCAACCTTTATATATGTTATGTATTATCATAAAATACAACTTACATTTCAATATTAAGGATGAACACGAATGCGGCCACTTTCGTTTCACACGAAAACTGTCTAAAATTTAGCTAAAATGCTAGAATTGTGAAGATTTCAGTAATTTAGCATGACTTAATGGTGCTAGTACCCGATATATGTGCATTGTATTGTCAAAAACAGCCCATATTTATGTAGCAGAAGCATTCTACTGTCCAATAAAAAACTAAAAGTTTACGTTTTGACAATTTTGTAAAACTGCTATATTTTGGGGCCAAAAAGGGGTCTTACTGGACCTACTCCTTTGTCCGCCATTACGTAAAATCACACAGGTTCTTGTAAACTTTGACATCATAATTTAAAATATTTGACGTCACAATTTAAAAGTGATTGTTGCTTGACGTCAAAAGGTGATTCGGGGTCTATCTAAGGTCATTCGGAGGCAAGATACAGCTAATTACCAAAAGTGTAAATACGTTTATTGATTTCTGTGTTTGCTCCTCTTTATCACATACAGTCAAATTCATTTATTTTCTTGGGTACCAATTTTCTTTTATTGAGGGAAAAATTGTATTTTCATAAATGTTTGGTTTCATGGTTTTGCCAAAGTTTGCAAACAATCCTATAGAAAACTAATACTTTGATGTACATTTTAATTCATGGTCCACTTTTACCCTTGAAAGCAAAGAAATTTGGTATCTAATCTACAGTACTCCAGTTTCATCTTTTTTATCTACAAAAGGGAGATAACTATGGAGAACAGATTCAGAGGACCTTTCCTCTTTCAACTGGACACTTGGTCTACTAACAACAAACCTTCAAAAATACAAAATAAATATTAAACCTTTGATAAGGTCAGACAAAATTTTAAAATGCACAAGGGCAAAAAGTTCATTTCATAACAAGAAATGCTTACAGGGCTTGACAGTAGCCAGGATTATTCCTCTATCCAAGGGAGATAATTTGAATATTACTAATCCATCAGACAGGAGATAATGATGATTTTTTACCTGTTCATTGTATATTTCCAGATAAGAAGCTTTAATTGTTTTATTTCCTGTGACCTGTCCTAATTGTTGTACCAGGTATCTGAATGACCTCTGGATCACCCCTTGCATGTCTGATTCTGGATGGTTGCCACCTTCAAACTGAAATACACAAAAATATTATTCCAGAATTTATTAAATTTGTTACATGTATTGTTAAAACTTTAAATAATACAAATTGCTGATTCATTACTATTCATTTATTCTGTCAGTCTGCTCATTTCATTTTATTTTAAGGAAATGAACAGACTAACTGAAAATATGAAATTAAGGAACTTGCAATTTATCTACCCTGATTTGGCTTTCATTGGACAAATCATATTAAAACAAATCATTTCCTTGTAGCAAATCCATAAAAATATCTCTGCAAATTAAGGTTGAATGCAGCCTCTAGAAAAGAAAAAGCAAAACAGTGCAAGCAGTTGTACTATTATCAAATTAAAAACAAATGACCTTGTATGATGTAAATGTAAATTATAAATAAAGTTATCTATCTTCAATCTATTTCAAATTAACAAAGTTATAGCCATTAATGTAATTAATAAATGAAGAAAGCTTAACATTTTGCAAGTAAAATCTTAGAAGAAATTCTGATGATTATTACTTAAGTGAAAACCAGTGAAGTGTGACGAAATTTCAATTACAAAAGATTTAAAATGGAAGTCTCAACTTCTAAGATAATTTGGTCATGCAATGTTATACATATTGTTCATTTGACTGATACACTTCATTTTATGTGGAAGTTATCATCCTAAGTTTTCTATGTTGTGTACTTTTATTTGTTTGTTTGACTTTTTCTTTCTTAAAGCCATGGTGTTGTCGGTTTCTTTTTGATCTACATGTATGAGTTTGAATGTCCCTCCGGTATCTTTCACCCTTCTTTTTGGTTTGCACAGTTTTAGGCAGATAACTCCTGATCAAACTCAAATATCACCTGATATATAATTAGGACATGTGATAAGACAGCCATTATCAAAACTATCCAACAGTTTCCAGATGAAGTAAATTAAAGCACTTATAGGATACCCTATGTCCTTCAACATTGAGCAAAATCAATACCCAAAAAAACAAACATTTTTTTGTTGAATACTTAACTAATTTTTTGAAAGAGTTGTTTAATTCTCATAATGAATGGAAAGGAATTTGCATATCCTACAAATGTATGCACAACTGAAATTAAAAATACCACTGTCTCTGTTCGAACTCCATAGCGCAGGTAGAAATAACGAAATAAACAAGAGCGTTAGCGTATATGAACAATTCTTATAAAAAACAAAGATAAATGACATTTGGCATTTTAATAATCTGATTTCTAACCCATAAAAAAACAGGGCCAACTTAAGCTACCTGGCTACCTATATTGTGTAAGTTTATGATCTATGTGGAGGACCATCAGGTGAGATTTACATGTTTGTTTTGACTCTATATATTGTGCATATTGCCTTAAGTATGTCTTCCCATGTATCTTTTTGGTTTTTATAAACTATTTTTTCTACCACCAGGAACGTACGTGAAGTTATAAATCAAATGCAGCATTGTTAAGTGCTCAGGTTAAAAATTATGAAGTCAAAACTTCTGTAGGTAAATTTGTGTAAATGGTGTCTCGTCTTGAGTTTTATTTCCAAATGCAATCCGGTGAATGTTAAAATCTTGCAAGGAGCCAGGATTTTATTGCAATTTTGTGAATCAATTGCATCTTCAACAAAATAATTTCAGATATAGCATCACATTCAAGCAATATAACTAAACTTGCACATTATTTTTTAAACATCATTTAAACAAGGAACACCATTTTTTACCTGCAGAGATTTTGAAGGTTAGCATTAGAATCAATATATATGGTTGAAAACTCAGCTGAAATAAAAACAGTAACAAGACCATTCCACCATTTTAAATCTGGATTATCACCTTTACAAGAATTATCTCCCATTGAAGAAACAAGCTATTTCTTAATATAACAGACAAAATATTGACCCACATAATTGCCTTTACATTTTCATGATCTAAATATCATCTTCAGAGAATATGACCACAAATTTATGGATAATGGTGCATAATCACTGCATATAATTGCAGCCACTTCGGTTTATCCTACCTTGATTTATATATACATGAATAAATAAGTCAAAACTGTAAATGAAAGGTGGCAAGATGCCACCATTTAGCATTTTTGCTTTATAAAATACAAAATGCAAAATCAAAGCAATGCACAAAGGTGGCAGTGGGCTACCATTGAAATTTCATGTAAGGCATATACATATATATTAAAATAAACTGTTTATAATGGGAGATAACTCCACAAATGTGAGGAAGAATGTTAAAATATCTTTATGGAACCCATTACCAGAGTTTTAGGACTTTAACATGTTAATTAGTTATTGTTACTAGAAACTTGTAGTTAGTCCACACAAAATAAAGAATTTGAAGGACTTTGAATGATATAATTCAATTGAAATTTGCAGGGAATTTTATCAAACGTACTACTAGAGAATATCCTTTTCTTTTGATAATTTGCAAAATACTGCAACAGTCTGATTTATAAATTATACAATGATTAATTGAAAAGTATTAAAATGAATTGAATTAAAAGAATTCTTGCATTAATCCAAAGAAAAGCATGTGTTTAATTCACACTGGTGCCAAATATGAATGTTACAAATGATAATCAGAATTTGAAGAAAAAAAAAATCATAAAAAAAAATAAAAAATACAAGCATACACTCATTTTAAGTTTACCATATAGATACAATTAGATATATTAAGGCTTCAACAGTATTTTTAAAAATAAATAAGTTTAAAACACAACTTCTTCTCAACTGAAATTGTTGTATCATTGTCATTAGTAATTTTTAAAATAGTTTTATTTGTAATTTTCAAGCAGCATTATTTCACTTACAATCTTCCAAAATATAGTTTTACACAATTCTAAAATTCCATTTTCAAAACTTATAAATCTTTGTTATAAGGGGAGATAATCACTTAAATGCAAGTTACATTGACTTTAAGCAACAGAAATATTACAGATAAACATAAAATGAGTGTATAAATAAAAAGATTCCCCTTTGGATAATTTCATGAGAATCTGCAAAGAAAGTAACATGTAACAATAACAGGAAATTGGTTTGAGGAAATCAAGGGTAATAACTCAGGACAGACCTCTTCTCCATTCTCTGTAGCTGGAAGCTGAAAATTAAGACAAATTAAGAAATCGAAAAAACATGAGATCATTAAATAGCAATAAATGACCACTTCCTGTGTATTTCAGTCTCCGAAGTATCACAGAACATCAGCCACATAACACTTCTATGGTCACAGTCTTGTAATTAACGGTTTAATATAAGCTAATACATGCAGAGCAGCTGTTACAAGGTATTGAAACATTTTCTGCTTCACAGAATTTTTTCTAGAATTCAACAGAAAGAACCAGTAGCTAGAGCATAAACTTCAAGTGCCATTTGTCAGAACTCCTGTGTTGAAATTATATAATAATAATTGATATGTTCATGTAACGTAAAACTGTTTAGGAACTATTCAATTATTCAAAACACTTAAGATTTTCTAACCCGAGGCCTTATTCTTATTTGGCAAAACTTTTCAGAATCGTTTTGTATTCAAACCATCTTTAATATACAATTTGAGTTTATCTACTAATGAATTGTATGTTGACAAAACCGGCATCTTGCGTACCAAATTATGTAAATAATTGTTTTAAAACATACTCATAACATTAACATGGCAGTGGCAGATCCAGCCATTTTAAAAAGGGGGGGTTCCAACTATATGCTCCCATTCAAATGCATTTATCGACCAAAAAAAGGGGGGTTCCAACCCCCCAACCCCCCCAACTGGATCCGCCACTGCATGGTTTAACTTATTTGGTGCATGGGCACTCTAACTTTCATTGTAATCGTTGGCAGATAAAAAGATAGATTTTAAAAACATTAGGAACCCCTATACAATGGTCTAATCAACCAATTAACTTATAATCATGTCAATCTAACAAATTACGACATTAAATTAGATTTCCTTTTTAACAGATTACAGTAAAGCTGTTCAATCAAGCTCTGTTTTCCTGTTTCTTACATCATAATGCCGTCAGTCTGTCCTTTGGTAGAAATCACAGGAAAAATGGATAAAAAAGATCGAATTATGTATAATTATTGTATTGAATTCATAATATTGTCTGACCGAGTTTTTTTTAATAAAATGTGTAAAATAATAACTTCCTTTTATTTTAGTAAACACTCCAATTATAGTTAATAGCAGAAACATTTAACTTAGCAGGAGTACAAATTAGTCACAGAATTTCATTGAGAAAAATAATTTTCATAAAAAGGTGCTGAATTCTAGCATTCTCTAGCTTATCTTTATTTGACATTTAGTTTTCTTTCTTTTCTCTCTCAGTTTTGAGTTGAAGAGTTAGAGGCTTAATTGAAGCTTTTCTTTATTTGACAAATTAGTTTTCTTTTTTTCTCTTTCAGTTATGTGTTGGAAAAGTTATGACCTTAATTGGACTTCTTATAATACATGAGTTTCTTTGCTTATGTACTTTCACTCGCAAGATTTGGTTTAGGTATCAATCATTTGATATCTTTTCTGACAGCTATAAAATTGAAAATGGAAATTGGGATATATGTCAAAGAGACAACAAAATAACCAAAGAGCAGAAACAACCCAAGGCCATCTATATGGGTCATCAATATGCATACATGTAAGCATGTGTGCATGAATGTATACATGTATGCATGTTTATTTCAGAAGTACATTTCCAAGATCAAATACAAAATACTGATATAATTGACAATATATAGACAAACAGATTTGACCGTCTGCACAGATATAAATTCTTTTGTGTATCCTTCTTGTTTAAAGTCCTATGAGGTATATCAATGTATGTATTTACACATAATTAGATGATTATATGTAATAGTATAAATCTATTGTTACCTACTTAATAATTTTATATCAGACAAAAAATTTAAATACTAGCATGGTTGTTGACATGTAAACAAATGTTTTGGCAGTGGTAGATCAAGTACTCTTGTTTCTTAATTCTATATCCTATTATACAATGCTGTAAACATTTTACACCACTTAGAAAGTACATATTGAAAGTTGCATATTTATTGCCAATAATAGTTTGGTACCAAAGGAGTAGGTTCAGTAAGACCCCTTTTTGGCCCTAAAATATAGCAGTTTAAGAAAATTGTGAAAATGTAATCTTAAAGCTATATTCTAAAAAGTAAAATGCTTCTCCTACATAAATATGAGCTGTTTTTGACAATACAATGCACAAATATTGCTTTCTAGCATCATTAAGTCATGCTAAATTACTGAAATCTTCAAATTTTTAACATTATGGTTAATTTTTAGAAGGTTTCTTTCTAAAATGAAAGTGGCCGCATTCGTGTTCATTTATAATATTGAAAAGTAAGTTGCATTTGATGATAATACAAAACATATATAAAGGTTGAGGATGAACATGGATGCGGCCATTTTCATTTTTGACAAAAACCATCTGAAAGTGACGTTTTTTGCATATACATGTATATTTGATAGATTTTCCATATTTAAGCTTGAAACAGAGCGTTTTAATGACTAAATCAGTTCAAATCTTTCACATACACTAATTGAATCAACTGAAATAGACACTTAATTGTTTAAAAAGTGTCCAAAAACTTTCATTACATGAACCTGAAATTTGAGGCCAAAATCTGCCCATACGGGTACTCCTTCAAACTTAAATTAAGTGCAGTTTAAGTATATTTTTGAAAGTTTATCAACCTAAGTTGACAGGGTATCATAGAAAATGAAATTTACGAAATGTTTTGGCAGTGGTTTATTAAGTCCTCATGTTTTTTTAATCCTATATCCTATTATATAATGCTGTAAATAGCAGACACAGAATTTAACACTTATTTAAGAAGTGCATTTTCAAATGAGAAAGTATCTATTGACAGTTGTTATTTATGCATATTAGTACTTGCCAATTAAACAGTTTTGGTACTAATATTCAAACTTAAATTAGGTCCATTAAAGTATATTTTTGAAAGTCTTTTAAAAAAGATAAATGAAATGTTTCTGATAGAATCTGTCAAAGCTTTCAATAAAATCCCTTCTAATGAGCAGATGTTTTTTTAGCAATGATGGGAAAATTAAGTTCAACAGTTCAGTCCCAACTAAACCCAAAGCAAACTCATCCATTTGTCCAAGAAATTTAAGTATTGTACTCAGAAAAAGCAATGGAAAATGTATGGCACATTTCATACATAGACTTATAGAGGCAAGCTATTTTTTATCAATAAGCTAAAAGATCATTAACCACATGGACCTGCATAACCTGAAAACATTTAGTAAATTATAAAACATACAAATCTTAACACTTGCTGTACAAAGAGTTATGCAAATATACATGCAGATCATATTCTTATTCCCCAGTCCAATAAACATTCCGACGGACTTTCATGCAAAATTGTGTGATTTCTTAACAACATTCCAACGTGATTAAACAAAATATTGTGTTTGGACTTACCGATATATATATTTTCCCATCTTTCTTTAGTGATAAAAAAGGAAAAATAATCAAATGTGGCCAAAGTTTTTATACATGTTTTCACAAATTTATTATGTAGTGTTATTTTCTATTTTTAAGGAGACTAAATTTGTATTCATCTTTAAAAAAAGAAACTTTTGATAAGAGTGGCAGATCCATTTGATTTTGCAGTCCAGGAATAGTTGTGTTTTTGTGAATTTTGTGTTTCATCATTACAATTCCTGGAAAGGGATGAAATCCACAAAACTAGCAACCCAAAATGAATAATGAATTCCAAGTTACTTTTTGAAGGAAAGTTAGGAAACATTTTGTAAAAAAAATAGTGCAGTAAAATCCTATCTAAACTGGGACTGAAAGACCCAAGATATATTTTCATATTGTAAGATTGTAGGACTGGTTACTAAATTTAGAAATCATGTTTCTTCTTTTTCCTGCAATACAGTGTATGATTAGCCAGGTTCTGTTTTACTAAAGGATCAATTTCAACTGTTCCCCTTCATGACACAACCTCAATAATCTATATTACCTGTTGTGGGGGACCAGTCATTGTGTGAGTTTTACCAGATCCTGTTTGTCCAAAGGCAAAGGCTGTACATGCATACCTGTAGAAAAAGGAAAAAAATAAAACATAAAATAACCATCTACCACAGTACTTGTTTTTTTATATACTGTAATTTCAGAAATTATTGCGAACAATGTGAGAAGGTTATAATTGCAAAAATTCAAACTCGCATTTAGAAATTTTTCAAAAGAATTTAACAGGATTTTTCTCTATTGCAAACTTTAAAATCACATTTTAGTCTAAAACGACAAAATCGCAATAATAAAACCATGCAATAGAGCTTTACTTTGACTTATAAAGTTGTCAATTGTTTCAGAACGTACAGCCTTGAAATTGTTTTTTTAGCGCATGTTGGTGGTTTCCTGTCCCATTTGTTTATATTTTTTGTCTCCTTGATTTTGTAGTCTACACCCTTCAATTTATTATAGTTCTCAATATTACTTCATGTATGATAGTATCAAATTCATTGTGTCAAATTTTATATGAAAAGATTTAACAAAGTTATTTTATGTGGGTGGATAATAAATCTGTGTTTCTTTTATCTGATCTTATTGTTACTTGCAATTAAACACAACATGAATTATTAACAACAATATATTTATGATGTAATTTAAAGCATATCAGAATAAGAATCAATTCTGTCGAGTACCAGAAAAAGACCTTTTTATTTCTTTAGGGATCAACTTTAATGATACAGTAAATAGGTTAGGTTGTCATATTACATGTACTTTTTAAATTAACTTCTTTCCACCCCCATGTTTTGTTACCAAGCTCAAAAATTTATATAGAATGCAGGGAAAATAAGTGAACCTCTAAATAAACTTATTCTAAAAGACATCTAGAAACTGACAATGAATGAAGGTCAGCTGGAAACAAAAGTTTACAACAGAAGAGATGATTTCAACTTCCTAATTTCGCCTCAATTGTAAATTCCAGTTTATATTGTCATTAAATTTTCATTCTGATTAGCATTAATTAATCATACATGAGGAAACAGGTTCAAATTTGTAAATTAAAGTTGATAAACTTCGGTAAAAATCAACAAAGTTAAAAGTTCAACTGAGATACATGTGCTGTCCGTATGTCAACAAACAATAAAACAATAGATTTTTTAAATCTTTACAATTTAAAGACATTTGTCATGGATGGGGATCTGAATGCCAGCTGGCAGGTGATCAAATGCTAGACAAAAAATGTACAGCTTAAAGTCCATTGAGTCTATATAAGTGGGTTAATAACACATTGATTCTAACGAGAGATTAATTACAAATAGTTTTATAAATTATCTTTAAAGTAATCAAATGCTGTATTATTCATTTATTATTATGAGTATTGTGATCCTATAGTCATAGGGCAGGATTTACAATATTACTGTGCTTTTACATTTGTTGATTTTAAAGTTTTGAACTTTTAAACAGAAAGATGAGACATGACAGGGGCAGATCCAGCCATTTAAAAAAGGGGGGGGGGTACTAACCCAGGACAAAGAGGGGGGGGTTCCAACTATATGTCCACATTCGAATGCATTGATCGGCCAAAAGAAAAGGGGGGTTCCAACCCCCTGAACCCCCCCCCCCTGAATGATGAATGAGATGTCTGCTGCTGGTGAGATTCTAAATAAATGAAATCTGTATTGTGATCCTAGTCATACATTGTGTAGGGCAGGGTTAACAATATTAATATTGCTCTGCTTTTACAAAATTTGAATGAGAAAAAGGTATTGTATTTAAATAGTTACTTTTATTGGTAGTTTAACAGCAATAAAAATGTTTATAGAGTGTTAGATATGCTTTTTTATTGAAGTAATGCCAGAGGTTTCTACAGTAAATTTAAAAATTCTTGTTTAAAGGGAGTTTGTGATGTTTAAAGGCATATATTCTATTTAGTTTGATTTATGGTTATATACCTGTGTTACGATCCCATGGTCATAACAGAAAATATTGAACCTATAAAAGACTGATTATATATTTTGAATATATCTACCAATCTTATTATCACACAATTTATTTAAACATATATCTACAGACATTGCATGACTATTATTATGTAAACTTAATTTTTGCCTTTTATCTGTTTAAAAGTTCAAAACATAAAAAAAAAGAAATGAAAAGTGAGTTCAAGATTTCAAGATGTGCAAATGTATGCATGCATGAACTAAGTGAAATTTGTGTTCAAATTGTAAATAAGGTATAACAGTACTGTAATTTAAAGAGTTGCCACCATCAAATGCAGTCTTACTGGTGACATGTACATGTGTAAAATTCAGATTTGGATAAAAATCTCATATAAACATGGTATTTGCGATTGGTTAGGGTTAATTTTGGATTATAATTTTTATATATCTTATTCATCGAACATTTGAGATTTTCAGCCAATCAAAATGGCAGTCATAGACATTTATGAATTTAACAATACATTTTAGCCAATGAAAAATGATGTTACATAAGATTGCAATAGAATACTTGTACTTACCCATTGATTGACATATCAATTAACTTTTTAACCCCAGAGTGGTCAAACACATCTTCCTGCAAAGCTTCTGGTTCAAACACAACATTGTATACAAACGATCTGTTCACCGACACATGATCAACCTGAAATACACAGTTCAGAGGTCTACAGTTGTACGCAAACGTCTTCAACAACAGTGTTCTTCCCAGAATTTTCAAAAAGTACCAAAGCAAATGAGACAAGGTTCCATAAACATTCTATTATAAAATCATCCAAAAATTTCACCAGGGTGAAAAATAGTGCTTAAGGCCGTTTTTATTCAATCAGTTTTCCTATGGTATTGATATTAAAGGTAATTTGGATTTCTAATCCCATCAGCAGTTAAACCCAAGGATGTTAAAGTGAGAACTTTTAATGTCAGTTTTGCTTTCTTCTCTGATCTAGTATAAATATTAAATTGAGATGTCTGCGGCTGCTGAGATTAAAAATAAATGAAATCTTTAAAAACTAAATATTTTTATCTTAAGACAAAAGTATGAAAAACACAGTATTAAAGTGTTTTTGATATAAATTTACAAACATTTGAAAATCATAATAAATTATTAAGCAGGAAAAGAAAATTGTTTTCAGTTTCTAACTTGCATTAAATGTAGAGTATATAGGTAGAAGTTGTAGAAGGTTTTGTAGAACCATAAAAGCCATCTTGCAAGTAAAAAAAACCTGGGAATTTTGAAAAGTTAGCAGGTATGTGATAGTTTTTCAAAATTTTTGTATCAGTATATTATTTTTTACATGTTGATGAGCATTTTTTCCTTCAAGGCCAGAGAAATAGCCAAACTCAAGTAATAGAAATGTGTGTTTACTGATTCCAATATCAAATTAAATGAACATGAAAACTGCAAAATAAGAAACATGAATTTACCTCCACTCTGCCCTCTCCATGGAATTTTGTTACTAACTGATCTTTTCTATCCCTCTCCTGGCCATTTGCAGGTCTAACTCTGAAATGGATAGAGATTATTTCATCTAGACATTACTTATATAATTAGTCAGCATACATGTGGTTCAAAGAAGTAAAGCTTTTGGGTGCACTACGTTTGCGCGCATTTGGGGATTAAAATATTTTATGTTTGCGTGCAGCTTTTGATTACATTTGCGCACATTCATTTTACAGGTAATCTCAGGTAAAAATAATTCATAGATATTAAATTATAAATGACTATACTTTATTGGTATTTTCATAATAGATATGACTATCAATTATTAATTTTGAAAATAGTTTGTTAATTCAAATTATATATTGTTCATATTGAATTCTAAAACCCTGTTATATCTTAAGTTCACGTTATGATAAATGGGCTATGTCACAGATTTCTTAGACTTTTTTCTACACCTTGACTTGTTGAATTGTATCTGAAAATCGAACAAAAATATGCGGCTTTATCTCCTTTTTTCCCTGCCTAAGAGACTTAGACTAATGGAAGGGGTACTGATAATTGCAAATAATTGAACAAATTAATAAATAATAAAGTATTATGACCTGTATTTTACCTGAGTTTACCTGTCAAAAAAATGCGTGCAAATGTAATGGTAATGCGTGCAAACGTAATGCACCGAAACTTTTTTAAATCCATGTGCAATTATTGTTTTGTCGATTTCTGGGGGAAGGGATGTTTGCTTTCCAGAGGCAGATTTTGTGGGGCCGGGCACCCCTTTTCTGGGAAAAATTTGGTTGATTATATAGGGAATCACTGAAGCGTGACCGGAGCGGACCCCCTCTTAGTCAGTCGGTGAGCCCCCACTTTTGAAAATTTCTGGATCCACCACTGCTTTCTGAAGTCCATTACATGTGGGCTGAAGGTCTGATGCTTTTTCATAAAGGGCAGATAAAAATGAAAGGTTTACTAGCTCTGACCAGACACATATATTCATATTATGCCACTGTTGTAACCTACATATCCACAGCCAAGGGTCCGCAGTTTGTGCATTTTCACATCTTCAGAAGAAATCTGAGGTATTCCTTCACAAGTGCACTACGAAAATAACTTCTTTGGATTAACTGAACATTTGAAATACATGAAGATCTGTCAATTTTGTCTTATTGTTGTCGGAAAAATCGGGAGAAGTCTATAGCAGAGTCTGCAAAAACAAACTGTAAAAACTTTTGGTCTTATGTTAATGCAAAGCGAAAATCTAAAAGTGGCGTATCAGAACTTCATGTAAAAAGAGATGGTAAAAACTTTATTGCAAGTACAGATACAGAAAAGGCTGAGGTACTGGCTGAATTTTTCACTAGTGTTTTTACTGTAGAGAATGATAATGATGATACATTTATTGAAAATATACCATATATTGAAGAATCTAGCAATGATAACTTTAAAACCAAAGAAATCAACAAACTTCTTAAACATTTAAATACTTCAAAATCACCTGGACCAGATCAGGTACATCCAAAAGTATTATTTGAACTGGCTGATATAATAGATACCCCACTAACCATGATTTTCAATAGCTCATTCAAAACCGGTACGGTACCTAAAGATTGGAAAATTGGCCAAATTACAGCTCTCTTTAAGAAAGGTGACAAAAAACTAGCTTCAAATTACAGACCCGTAAGCCTGACTAGCATTATATGCAAGCTGATGGAGAAACTTATAAGAAAGAAAATAGTAGACCATATGAACCGTTATAACCTTTTCAGTGATAGACAATTTGGTTTTATTGGAGGAAGATCAACCTCATTACAACTATTAAAAGTCCTAGATCACTGGACCAGTATTTTAGATAGTGGTGGGTCAATAGACGCAGTTTATACCGATTTTATGAAGGCGTTTGACAAAGTCCCGCATAAACGACTTATCAACAAACTTAGATCATATGGCATGAGTTTACAAACATGTAATTGGATCAAGAACTTTCTGAGTGACCGCCAACAAAGAGTACAAATTAATGGAAATTTTTCAAAATGGCATGATGTTACTAGTGGTATTCCGCAAGGATCAGTTTTGGGCCCAATTCTGTTTGTTATCTTTATTAACGATTTGCCGTCATGTGCAGAGTCTGATGTATACATGTTTGCCGATGACACTAAACTTTATAGAGCGATAAACAACGAAATTGACAACACCATAATGCAAAACGACATAAATAGTATGTTTAAGTGGAGCGAAAAATGGCTATTACGTTTTCATCCGGACAAATGTAAAGTACTTCCAATTTCTACTAAATCCAATTATGGGCAAGATAGCACTTATAAAATGTCGACATACGATGGATCCGAAATAACACTAGAAACAGTTCAATCAGAGAAAGATGTTGGAGTAACTATAGATTCAAAGCTAAAATTTGATAAACATATACAGACACAAGTCAACAAAGCAAACCAACTAGTTGGGATTATTAGAAGAACTTTTAAATATTTAGATTATAAAAGCTTCTGCCTACTATTTAAGGCATTAGCCCGTCCTCATCTTGAATATGCTAGTAGTGTATGGAACCCCCACAAAAAGAAAGATATAGAGACAATTGAAAATGTCCAACGTAGAGCAACAAAAATGTTACCAAACCTTAAAGATTTGTCATACGAAGAGCGCTTAAAAATTCTGAAAATTCCAACTTTAAAATTTAGAAGGCTAAGAGGCTACATGATAGAAACATACAAGATAACTACAGGAGTATATGACTCAAAGGTGACAGAAGGTCTATTTACTCGTAATAACAGCTCGACAACAAGAGGCAACTCTATGAAATTGGTAAAATATAGAAGCAGACTAGACATTAGAAAATACTACTTTACTAACAGAGTAGTGGAAGTATGGAACAGCCTACCAGACATCGTAGTGACCGCAAAGAATGTTAAGATTTTTGGAAATCGCCTAGACAAGCATTGGAAAGAACACCCAATGATTTATAACTTTGACACTGAATACACCTATAACACCGGAAGTAGCACAAGTGTAGTTAGTGACGATGAACCAGAGCCAAATATAGAGGAGCAAACTGATCTCCTGCGTTTGGAAACACTTAGGTAGACTTAGGTAGGTAGACTCACTTTTATTTATGAGACACCAAAATTATAACAGGAAGTCATTAAACTATGAGCCAACACAAACGCGGGTTTAATTCCGGAAATATTTTAGTCTGAGAGTACTGTGCCAGTTATATAGTAGTCTCAGATATATTAATGGACTTAAAAGAGCAAACACTCCTCCCCAGTTATCGACAAAACAGTAATAGCACGTGGATTGAATAAAGCCTTACTGTAAGTCTCTTTTGTACCGTGAATTATCGGAGATTTTACTTCTATCATTATTTTTAAAGAATACAAATAATATTGTGAATATATGACGGTCACGCCGAATCACGAGATTTGTTAGTGCTACTGTCAATGTACTTATTGACTTTGCAGAAACTTATATGCACACGGGAGGTGTAACGACCTAAAGAAATGCGTAGTTTTTTAATACATCAGAAATGTGAACAATCCGTTTGTAAATAGAACCTTATCATAAACGTGTAATTCAGCCGATCGTAAAATAAAGTTTTTGCTCATCAAAGACTGAACTTGTCTGATAAAAAGATTTTCGTTACTTTTCTTGTCAAAATAAAGACATCGCAATCACATTATTTTTACTGAAACATTCAGTATTTGACGGTTTCGATGATACAATAAATATTGCAAGTATGGGTCATTTAAACAAATCTTTCCAAATGTTTAAACTTTGTTTGATAAAACGACTTAAAGATATAACCCAAATCATTGTTTCAAATACACTTGAAACTATTTTTACAGCTATAAGATACGGTTTTAAGGATTTGTACTCAAAGATTAAAGGCAAATTTTGGATAAGAGATTATTGAACAAACTGACCTTCCTTGAAGGAGGGAAACACACAAATTTTGTACTGGGATACCTAATGTGGTTGGGGCCTAAAACGTTTTTATTGTAGCCATGGAATGATAAAACATATCCGAGAACATTTGCTTAATATTTGAATCCTGGTTTGTCATTAAAGTTATATTCCATTCAGGTCAAATCGAACATGTTTGTTCCATGTAACAGTACACCTTTTGGACACACACATAAGAATTAGCATGTGAAAATTTCTTCCCCTCGAATAAATAACAAGAACTAAAACTCCTCATACAAAATATGCAATAATTCAATTTGTAGATGACAACCCACAAAAAAGTGCTATCACCGACGCAGTTGTTAGAAAGCTGAAGAAAAATAATAATGAGCCTAGCACGCAATCACTGTGAAATCTTGAACGGTTATCCAAACAGTGACTTCTTTCGAGTTTGCATCGTATACTATGTAACCATAACTATAGTATAACTGAGACCAGCGGTCGACTGTTTCCGAATAGTTTACTCTCGTTATCCATAAACAATGACAGTATATATAACCAATGGCGGATAAAGAAATTTTATAAAGAGGGCCCGCTGACTGGCATAAGGTGCTCCAGTCATGCTTCAATGATTCCCTATGTAATCAACCATATTTTCCCACAATAATTTGTATTGCCATGCATTAAAAACTAACCTAAGAACAACGTTGATGTGATCATCCAGATCATCTCCTGAGTTTTCTGTAGGCGCTGTCGACGACAAAGTGGTGGAACTCCTGCAAGAAAAATAGAAAAATAATTAGAGGTGATCTATATATACACCCAGCAATATAGACTCTAGTGACAATCATACCTACTCTCTTTAGACGTTGACCTATATTTTTAGGTCATTTTGACTCTGGTGGTTGTCATACCAGATTGTATCAGACGGTGACCTATATACATCTAGGTCATTGGGCCTCTGGTGACAACCATACCATATCTCTTGTCAGCCGTGATTTAAATCAACGGCTAACGACATTGTTTTCTCCAAATAATATCGACGATGTTTTCGATTACAACGAAGGATTCGCAATAAATGAAATCGATTAATCGAATAATTATCGACGGTCGGGACATTTTAAAAGTAAAACACGACCAAAACGAAATGCGGCACTAAGTATGATTTAATATTGTTAGTTGAATGCAATCTGTCGAAGACTCTTTTATAAAAATCCTATTCCCCACTCAAATTTAATTACACAAACAAAAACTACAAAATTGATCATTAAGAAAATAATAAACATGGTTCTTAAATTTCATTGAAAAGTAAAGAAAACATGAACCTACCAAGTGTCCGTGTTCAAGCTAAATTTAAACGTAAAGAAGACATGAACCTACCAAGCATCCGTGTTCAAGCTAAATTTAACATGTTTTGAACTCTTTTTTCCTCCTGTCGGAGTAATACTCGGATTCCTGCTAGAATCATCCCTAGCACTATGTTTATTTGAGAGTATTCCCTCGTGATCATCAAAGCTTTCTATAGATAACCTCGAAAGATATCCTTCATTAGTGTCATCCGGGATCTCCAAGTGATTGTCATCGCCGAGCATCGGCTTTCCCTCATTTATAACATATAAATTTGATGGTGTCGGGACCGCTGATCGGGTTGTAGAACTATCATTGGAAGGTGTCGGTCCCGCTGAATCGTTAGACAATTCCATTTGTACAGGTGTATCCCTTGGTGTGGAAGAATTTGAATCTGCACCTGACGCATTTTTATGCGATTTTCGTTTTCCAGCAGTTTTTGGTTTAGAATTCTGTTTTAAGTTCGTCCGTGCCGACATGTTTTCGACCAACTATATCAATATTATTATTTATTTCTCATAAAACGGAACAATTTCTGAATGCACTAAATATATAATTGCCCTCTTGGAATAGTTTATTATCTTAAAATAAAACTCCATTTTTATCATTTCATTTTTTTACGTTTGTAAAACAACATTTTGATTTATAATTCCTCATAATGAAATAAAATAAATCGCGTTAATCGTCAAACAAAGCCCGTGTTTTTGAATCAGTGGATAATTTGAATGAATAAAAATCTGGATTAGAAGATTATAAAAAAAGAGTAATACATTTATGATATTAATATATAAATATTAATGGTAGGCCACTTAGAATTCCATACTTGAACAATTGAACAATGGAATGCGTTTGACCTATTCGAATTTATACAAAGACAGAAAACGGAGCACTTCAAGTCTTTTGTGCACTGTGATAATCTTTGACTCTGGTAATCGCGAAGACGTAAGATAGAGAGGAGGGCCTCGGAGAGAGAGAGAGATTGATTGCGCCCTCATTCGCAGATACATGTTTGATAACGTGTATGTTGTTCTTGTATAATCAACTCTATACAGATTGTTTACTACAGTCATGAACATATATACTGATCCCAGCTACAGATAAGCTTCATTTGGCTTAGTTACAGTTCAGCTGGTCATGGCTACTTTCACTAAATTCAATCAAAAGGCAATGCAAGAAAAAATCAGATAACGAGACATCTTGAGCAAAAATATAATTTTAGATTAACGTTACGAAAGCAGATTTTCTCAGACCGATGAAATTAATTACCTTATCTACATAAAACAACATATCGAACACAAATATTGATCTCTACAAGAGATCCATTAGGTTTCATCTGGGATTGAAGTCGTAAAACTTTGCTCAAGGCTCGGAGCACAAAAATCATCCTCGAAACATGAAATCCATCATTTTGATTGGTTGATTTTGGCGTATGAGTACAAAAAACTGACTCAAAAGTTTTATGACTTCAAGGCGTAGACTCGTTACTTTATTCCACAGTAAAAGAGCATGATACGTTATGTTGCATCTTCATGTTTTTAGACATCAACTCAGTTCAACTCATGACTAAAAGTGCTTTGATACTATCTCTCCATTGATGACACCGGAACTTGTTCCTGTATACAATTCATCATAAACAGACGAAAACAATGCATCTCGACTTCGCCTCGTAAGACAACAATACAAAATATATTAAATACAAAAAAGTCTTTTAATAAATTCACAATGTTATTATTGACGAGAATTTTATGTTAATTAAAAACTAAAGAACTTAGCAAAATGTGTTTTATACTGCTTCAGGACACCCTGCGATGTTTGGTAAACATGTGTCTTAGAGGTTTAATTATTTCAAGTCGTTAATATAATGGATAGCTTAAGGACTTGCAAATCATTAAACATTTAACGTTTAGATCGATCGACTATAGATTTTCAATATCTAATAATGGAATGACTTGAATATGAAATGGATACACTTTAGATTGTTTTGCCTTAGCAGCGCTGGGCGATAAAATCTAGAATAAAAAGAATTATTTATGAATTAACCAATTAGTGAACGAGATTCTAAAACAATCTGTTAGACAAATTTCATTAAGGAGAATGACACATCCATGTATTGTCTTTTATCTATATAAGAAATTTACAGATAAATCTATGTTGTTTGATATTTTTTTGTTTTGTTTTTTGTCATGGTGGTTGCTTGCGTTCAATCTTTGGATATTGCTCATTGTGGAAGGTCGTTTGATGACCTATAAAGTTGTTAACTTCTACGTCTTGGTCTCTGATGGAGAGATGTCTCATTGACAATCATACCACATCTTCTTATTTTTATATTGAACAATTTTCGAATAGATCGTCGAGTCCATTTATTTTTTATTCATTTGAAGATGTCACACTATGAATCTTTTCTTCGCATACCATTTACATGTCAGATTCTATCTTGGTTAGATATTATATTGATATAAAACTGGACACCGGGCAGATAGCTACCACTTTCAGTGTTTACTATTTTATTTATTTGTTTTCTTAGTACATCTTCACTGAACATATATATACTAAAGCATAAACACTTTGAGGCATACACGATGACGTCCGAATGAAGTTTCAAAGGAAAAACAATAATTATGACACACTGAAAGAATTACCATATATATACATTGTTGTAATTTAAACTAATTGTTTAATGTTATGAGTTATAGCAATTTGAAAGTATGTAGATCAAAGAGAAACATTATTTTCTTTAATAACAAAGAGTTGGATGGGTAGAGGAATGGGTCTCATTTCTATAGAAGGAAGACTTAAATGTTACATCATGATTGTATTTCGGGAAACATATCATTATTTTCCTTTTAATATAATTGAAAGTTTTTGAAATGTAGAAAAATAACTTTTGAGTGCAAATTCTTTGACACTTTTACATGTTTTATGTCGAACAAAAGCGAGTGGCAGTTTACATTTTGTTTAAATTCACAAACGTTAATCAGAGAGATCTGAGAAGTTGAAATTCCTCACCCAATTTGTACTATATTGCACTGCAAGACTCTGAGTAAAGAAAAAGAAATTTAACTTCAATAACCCCAGTCTTTTTAATTATTTACTTGTAATTGAATGTGTAACTTGTTGACCTTCGAGACCAAACTATCATCTCAGAAAATCGGAATTGGATACACGTCTTTAATTAAAATCTTTTAGGGGTCAAATTTAGTGATTGAAAGGATATTGTGAGATCGACCTTCGTAATTCATTTTGACCACCGTAAGTGTACCTTGCCATTGTCAGCCCATTCGATATTTCATTTGTAAATAAGTAACTGATTTTTTTTAGTAAATTGCAACCTTTAATTACACCATTTACAATTTTAAAATTGATAACATCTCGTCTTTTAAATTGTATGTATTGAAATTAACATGAAATTGAGTCGAGGTGTTCCGTTTCAAAATGAACAATCCTTTTCGCCAGTTGAGTTTAATAACTGTTATTTTTTTCTTTCTTATTATAAAAATGACTTGTTCTTTATATAATTTAACATAGTAATAATGAATGATTATAGCGACGAATACGGATTAATTTACATTGGCAAACCTAGTATGCTATCGGCTTTTCATCTAGATTTTCAAATAACTTGTATTCACAATGGATTATGATATTTATATACATTTTACGACAACTTTTAGTATTCTCAATTCAGAAATTATATATGCTGATTTAAAATAAAAGTATATTTACTTATGCATTCTCGTCTTCTACATGGCAATATAGTTCTGTACAACACCGGTACGTCTAAAGATTCTAAATACTGCCTTAGTGCACTAAGCTTCTAAAATGCACTAAGTAAGGGGAAGCACCGCTACTATAGAAATGTAGCGGTGCTTCCCCTTATCTAGTAGATGCATAACCCACCACCCTCTATTTAGCTGTGCAAGCGGAGTACCACTTAGGCTAAGGATAGAGTGGTGGCTATTGTCAGGGAGTCGGGGATGATTCCCAACTGGTATATATATACAGTAAAGAATTTTGGAAGGTATATCATCAGTGCTCTCCGGTTACATAAGCACCAAGGTCATTCAGTACGATAAAGTTTTGAACATGTTAAAGATTTTGAGGTGATACTATACATAAAAATAAAAGAGTTATTAATTAACTTTAACAGAACAAAAATAAAGAAGAATTAAACGCAATACTAGAAACGATAACCACGAACGATTCAGTTTAATAATAAAACAACAAAAAAACACTTAAAAAAACAGAAAATTTTTTTTAGACCTAAAATTCTATTAATATCAAGAGAATTCGAAACAATAATATATGTAACTGCAGTAACCACATTTAATTCGCTTTGCATAATATACTGCAGCTTCCCTGTTCATGCTGTTTCAATGATCTAACTATATGTTTTAAAATTGGTTCCGACAATTCTGTTTAGATGATGCCACACATGAAATCATAGCCGTATTTAAAGTCACCAAATCCAAGTTTTAGGGCTTTGAAACAAAAACATTTTCTGTGTTATGATTGACAATAACAGAGTATTGTTGACAAAATATTTTTCTTCTGTGCTGATGTCCCTGGTTACACACAACGGGTGTCACGTTAGTAAATATTTCGGGTTTTTGCAGCGCATTATATTATATTAAAAATATTTAGATCATTTACGCATTCAGTTTGTAGTTTGAAACCACTGTTGCAATGGGTACGTTGAATCAAGATGACATACTTAATGGCATATCGTTGCCCTAAGATGTCCAGGGGCTGATCCAGCAATTTTAAATAGGGGATGGTTTCCAACACAGGACACAAGAGGGGTTCCATCCATATCCTCCATTCAAATGCATTGATCGTCCAAAGAAAAGGGGGTTCCAACCCCCGGAATCCCCCCTGGATCCTCCACTGGATGTCGGTCAGGTTTTTGTTGGTTTAACGAGGTTGTTGAATCATTGTTGTTCATGTATATACCCACATCACTTTATAATTATCGTTCCATAAATACTTCGAAATGAAGAAAATACCCGCGGTTCTTATATAGAATGATATTTTACAAATATAGGTGGAATATTGATAAAACCATTAACTCCAAGAGCAAGATATCACCGGAAGATGCTATTATTGAAATCACGTGTCTTCTCCTAGTTTTAAACTAGATAACCAAATTGCGGATATTGAAAATTGTTTCTGCCATAGATTTTCTGCATAAACATCTTGCTAACAACATGATCAACAATTTAGCAAAAACGTTTTAAAAATGAAAAAAAAAAGTTTTATGTAGTCATGTAGCCATTATACAAACTAAGGCTTATTCAAAAGTCTTGTTATGATATAGAACAGACCGCACAAATGAAAAGAATCATTCTGATTAATTAAGACGGATACGATCATACATCGCTGTTATAAAACTCAAGGATGGAGCGTTTGCATTCCCATTTTTATCATGCCACTTCTTGGATGAAAAGACTGTTGTTAATTGGTTCAGATGATGAACATCATCGAAATAGCTTAACATACTTAATGATCAATAGAATAGAATAGAAAGGGGGATGATTCAAAGAGACAACAACCTGATAAACAGACCAGAAAAAAGGTCAAAGTCTCCAACTCAGGGAGAAAATACCGCACCAGATGTCAGCTTATACCGTTTATAGATATAGGAAGATGTGGTATGAGTGCCAATGAGACAACTCTCCATCCAAGTAACAATTCATATTTGAAAGGTACGGCCTTCAACACGGAGCCTTAGCTCACACCGAACATCAAGCTATAAAGGGTCCCAAAATTACTAGTTTAAAACCATTCAAACGGGAAAATCCAACGATCTAATCTATATAAAAAATATTAGGGATATGTCAAATTTAACCAAAGTGTCTATCTATTTTCATATCTAAAAAATAAAGAATTCTGCGATTGGGTGTCAAGCTTATATTAAGAAAACATTTTGTAGGTGTCAGCTTATGATATGTTGACATGTTGCTATTTATGTATACAAGTTCTTATACGTATGTATAACATAATCATAGATCTATATTACAATAGAATATACGTCCTTGGTCCAATCTATTATATAATGTAAAAGTATTGTTGAATATATATATAAGTTGATCCGCTTATATTTATAACTGTTTAATTTATTTTTGTTTATTGATTATTTAACAGTTTAAAAGTTTATGAAGTGTATTACTGTTTTTTTTTTCCAATTTTGCTATATATCGTTTTAGGAAGAAAAGGCATCATAAGGTATACAACAATGAGACATCAACCAAACAATAAGAAACGATCCTATAGACTGAACTAATCAATGTTTATCTGTCTTCATTCAGGATTAAGATGATTGTATATTTGTCTGGGCTTCGTGATTTTAGCTTTGATTGTAATGTATTTCACAGATTCATTGAAGAAGAAAAAACGAAATTTAGTTTTTGAACGTTTAAATGTATGTTTGAGATTTTTTTGCCATCTTTCAGTTTATAAAAGAAAAATATATTTTACATCAATACATTTTGGCTAACTCGTGTTCAATTGGAATGTTTTCTCGTTGCCTAGGAACTGGTTGCTGGAAGTTTCTTATTTTAGTAATGTTGAAATAAATATTAGGAAGGATTAAAAAAAAACTTAGTACAGATGACCGATGTAATGGTCATCTGTTTAAAATTTTATATTTGCATTCAAAGGTGTTTTAAAGTTCACCCACGTACTTATACATCCTCTGTTTGTTTTGGAAACAACAACTCCATTCATTAAAGGAAACAGGTCTTTAATATATTTACCATCATGTTAGTGTAAAAATGATAATAATGAATCCTGTAACATAATTTAAACCTATCCGAAGCAATATTTTGAAGTGATGAAGTATGTATTACACAAAGGTCAGGGAAAAAACAATAATTCAAGCTCAGTATATTTCTCACTTGTGCATTTTCCTAGTGATATACGTGAGATGTTGACACTCTTTTCCCCATTGCAAACAAGATATTTTGACCTGTAGAACGAAAACTAACCCGCGGCATTGATGTATACAACACCTTTATTAATAACAGAAAAAAATATAAAAAATCTCGAACTCTAGTAAGGTATCTGCATGTAAAAAGAATGTAGGACAGAAAGTCACAGGACAAAAAGTCACAGACAAAAAGTCACGGACAAAAAGTCACAGGACAAAAAGTCACAATTCATTTTTTCTGATTATTTTCTTTGAATAAATAACGCTTATTTCTACAAAAACATTTTTGTATTTTTCTTAAACTATTGTATATAAACCAACTTTTTAAACAAAATATATCAAAAAAATATCAAAGATTATCAAATAATTGTTAAAAAAACAAAATGTCAAAGTGACTTGGCACTTAAATGGCTTCATGGTGCCAAGAAAAACATCTTTTGCATGATTAAAATTAAATAAATCTTCATTTTTCAAGTATAATGACACATTTCCTAAACTTTAATATGAATATATGTATTTAAAAGTAAATATTTCAAGATATATTCTTATATATTAAAACAATTGTCAATAAATTATTTGTGACTTTTTGTCCTGTGACTTTTTGTCCTACCAAATTTGTGACTTTATGTCCTGTGACTTTTTGTCCTGTGACTTTCTGTCCGTTTACCTGTAAAAAGGGGAGTCTTTAAAACTCGACAAAACCAAACGCTTTGGACTATTTATCAACCAACAAAACAACTAGAAATGACAATATGGAAACAAAAGTTCATTCCATTGAAAGTAAGCAGATCTTACATATTATATTTAAGCGTGTGTATTACGACAAGAAAAACCTTAAAATATGCATTACCTATAACATAGATGCCATTGAATCCCTTTGCATAATCCTCAGTATGATAACAATGACAATATTCAGTAGTATTATGAATATTCCTCAATCAAAAAACATTATTTATTCCACCCACAACACCCTTGTCTCTCGTTTTTCCATTAGGTTACCAACTTACCCAAAAGGATTTTTGAGCGTAGATTTTCCTGTAAATTTTCCCCTATATTTTTCATCGTCTCCATCACCACTGTTAATTCTCAAATCTCTCTGACTTCCGTTTACAGACCCACTGCCATTCTGTAAATCTCGTTGACTTGATGATGCTGAGAGATTTCCATTTCTTACATCTTTTTGACTCCCAGACATAGTCCGCAAATCTTTCTGACTGCCGGACACTGAAGCGTTTCCATTTCGCGGATCTTTTTTGTTTCCTGCACTAATAACTCCATTCATTTCGTAATATTTTCCCCAAAAGATGAATGACAATCTTTTGATTATAAATTATAGAAAACTTCCTAATAAAACTTTTAAAAGATATTCCAAAAACCAAAACAAACAGACTTAAGATTAAGTGCAAATACACTCCAAGTGTGGCAAGTTTATCACAACAAAAAACATGAAATCCTGCGCGTCAAACAATAATTTATCACAGTTTGCACAATCCAATAGTGTTTATTAAATCCTTTTCTTTCAATGTTTCCAAAAACTAAATCGTACAGGTTGTTACTACACGTATACAGGACGCCCTGTATCTAAGATTCATCCAAGTTGTTTCACCTCCTCAGGTTTGTCTTAAGCACACAAATAGACACAATACTAATAAATGTCGAAGTACTTCGTTTATTATTCATACATTCAAATGGTGCAGTCCATCTATATAGCCACGGAAACAATACACACTGATTAAAGCATTATCTAATAGACCAAATCAAGCGTGACCCCCTGGTGCTTTAAATTTTAAGTCGGTGGAGAAAAACTGCGAAAATCTCACTAAATTGATAATAGTATATCCCTGCTTATACTTGTAATATTTTCCTTAATTACGACTTTGT
The DNA here is from genome assembly GCA_037788925.1 of Mytilus galloprovincialis. Classification (NCBI taxonomy): domain Eukaryota; kingdom Metazoa; phylum Mollusca; class Bivalvia; order Mytilida; family Mytilidae; genus Mytilus; species Mytilus galloprovincialis. Next base: position 21,799,550 of record CM075332.1, read on the forward strand.
AATAAATACAATTTTGTGTAATTATAATGGCAATCTGCCAAAGCGTGTTTACATGTCAAAGTCTTAATTAGTCGAAGTAATTACAAATCAAAGAATTATTTTGTTTCAAATCCATTTAATAAATTTTTCAATTGTCTCTCGGGAATTTTATAGAGTTGCTAAATATTGACAATATAGTCAAATTTTGATTAAATTTTTAAACAAAATCTCGGAGATAAACTGAAACTATATCACGTCATAAAATATTTGAAATAATAAAATCATCCCCTAGTGACAAAATGTGGACGAACTCAAACAAATCTCAAAGCTACTCGAGGATTACGATAATGTTTTTATCCCCCGTACTTCAGAAATAAGATCATATCACGAAAACATATCTTTATGTCACAGTCCGGTCTGAAATAGTATCTCAAACAGATAATGAGATTTAAATTCAGAAACATTTTCATATGAGACAATTTAAATTGTACATTTAATTTTTTTTAAAACCAACCCATTCTTTTGTCCGTAGGGGGTCCATACAATTGGGTATTAATACCATACATAAATTATGAATGTGTAATCATTGTGTTTAGTTTGGTAAACATTTATTTATTTAAGATTTAATTAATACAATGTCTATGTTCGGTGATGTTTCAAATCAGGTCAAATTCCAAAATCTATTTCGTACAAATTATAATACAGCAGAAATGCTTTACTTCCCGAGCTAAAGTCGGAATACAAACAGGTCAACTTGACCAATCAAATATCTTCCAATTTAGGATTAGGATTAAAAGTGATTAGGATATACGACAAAGAGACAGCAAACCAGAATGTAAATCGAAATAGACAAAATACGAAAAGCGCTCGAAGGCTTTCAGAAACCACTATAGAGACAGCAAACCAGGAGGCAAACCGAAATAGACAAAATCTATGAAGTGTTCGATTACTTTGTGTGAAATAAACAAAATAAGGAAATCATTCGAAGAAACCCTTACAGAGACAGCAACCCAGGACGCAAACCAAAAGCTACAAAATTAATAAAGTGCTCGAAGGTTTTAAGAAACCCTTACAGAGACAGTAAACCGAGACGCAAACCAAAAGCTACAAAATTAATAAAGTGCTCGAAGGTTTTTAGAAACCCTTACAGAGACAACAACCCAGGACGCAAACCAAAAGAAACAAAATAAGGAAAGCCCTCCAAGAAACCCTTACAGAGACAGTAACCCCGGACGGAAACCGAAATAGACAAAATTAGAAATGCATTCGAAGGCATTGAAACCCTTAAAGAGACATCAACCGAGGAGTCAAAACAAACATCAGTGAAGCATTCGAAGGCTTTAGGAATCACTTACAGTAACAGCAACCTTATGACACAAACCTTCAATAGAAGTTTATACATATGACATTAATGTGTTTAATACTGATGGGATGCAATCTCGTTGATGCACTTTAATCTTTATTTTTTCGTATATTGAAAAATCATATATTCAAAAATTATCGTAGTAAAGATACCGCTGAACTTATTAAAAACATATACACACGCTTAAATATCTCGAGATTGACATCTTTTATGTTAAAAGCGATTTAAGACAAAATGTAAAACCATTATTAACCCTATACTTTTCTTATTCCCTTCTTCCCCACTTAAACTTACACGACTTATATGGAAGATCGATACAATAGATCGATTAACATTTTACACCTCAATAAATAACAACACGATCAAACACTTTAGAGACGTTTTATCTCATTACTTAATTACTCTGGGGCCAAATAAAATTATATGTGTGTTTCTTATAACATATTTGAAAAAATAGGGTAGGCAGCATCTAGATAAAATCTACTTTTCACCGAAATAAATTTTCCTTGTTTGGTCCTTTCCTGTGACAAGTCATCCTACTTATGTCTTCCGTTTTTCTCTATCCGGCTTTTTTCAGACATTTAGATTGTACATTGAGACTATTGGAGAGACATTCTGACTTTAACAGTGCTTATTGAAACAAGAGTGCACACGCTGAAATGTCTCGCCTTCTATACTAATCATTGATATGTTATGTTGATAGTCCTAAGTATAAAGCTTTATTACAACTGTCTCATAAACTTAACATTAACCAAGATAACTAAACAAAGACCAATGAACCATGAAAATGAGGTCAAGGTCAGACGAACCATGCCAGGCAGACATGTACAGCTAACAATGATTCTATACAACATATATAGTTGACCTATTACTTATAGTTGAAGAAAAATAGACCAAAACACAAAACCTAACACTGTGCAATGAACCGTGAAAATGAGGTCACGGTCAAAAGAAACCTGCGCTACTGACATAAAGATCATAAAATATTTCCATACACCAAATATAGTTGACCTATGGCATATAGTATTAGATAAAAAAATCAAAACTCAAAAACTTAACTTTGACCACTGAACCATGAAAATGAGGTCAAGGTCACATGACATCTGCCCGCTAGACATGTACACCTTACAATCATTCCATACAACAAATATAGTAGACCTATTGCATATAGTATGAAAAAAACAGACCAAAACACAAAAATTTAACTATAACCACTGAACCATGAAAATGAGGTCAAGGTCACATGACATCTGCCCGCTAGACATGTACACCTTACAATCATTCCATACAACAAATATAGTAGACCTATTGCATATAGTATGAAAAAAACAGACCAAAACACAAAAATTTAACTATAACCACTGAACCATGAAAATGAGGTCAAGGTCACATGACATCTGCCCGCTAGACATGTACACCTTACAATCATTCCATACAACAAATATAGTAGACCTATTGCATATAGTATGAAAAAAACAGACCAAAACACAAAAATTTAACTATAACCACTGAACCATGAAAATGAGGTCAAGGTCACATGACATCTGCCCGCTAGACATGTACACCTTACAATCATTCCATACAACAAATATAGTAGACCTATTGCATATAGTATGAAAAAAACAGACCAAAACACAAAAATTTAACTATAACCACTGAACCATGAAAATGAGGTCAAGGTCACATGACACCTGCCAGTTGGACATGTACACCTTACAGTCCTTCCATACACCGAATATACTAGCCCTATTGCTTATAGTATCTGAGATATGGACTTGACCACCAAAACTTAACCTTGTTCACTGATCCATGAAATGAGGTCGAGGTCAAGTGAAAACTGTCTGACAGACATGAGGACATAGCAAGGTACGCACATATCAAATATAGTTATCCTATTACTTATAATAAGAGAGAATTCAACATTACAAAAAATCTGAACTTTTTTTTCAAGTGCTCACTGAACCATGAAAATGAGGTCAAGGACATTGGACATGTGACTGACGGAAACTTCGTAACATGAGGCATCTAAATGCAAAGTATGAAGCATCCAGGTCTTCCACCTTCTAAAATACAAAGCTTTTAAGAAGTTAGCTAACACCGCCGCCGCCGCCGCCGCCGCCGCCGCCGGATCACTATCCCTATGTCGAGCTTTCTGCAACAAAAGTTGCAGGCTCGACAAAAATGAACAAACAAAACTTTAAGGTAGGGTATTTGTAAGAGAGGGACGAAAGATACCAGAGTGACAGTCAAACTCAAAAATTAAAAATAAACTGACAACGCCATGGCTAAATAAAAAGACAAACAGACAAATAATAGTACAGAAGACACAACATAGAAAACTAAAGACTAAGCAACACGAACCCCACTAAAAAACTGGGGTGATCTCAAGTTATAGGGTAGGCAGGGAAATAGGAAACACACATATAACTTTATTTGGCCTTACTTAATTACTCTAGACTATAAATGGTTTTACAAGATTTGTTCTGTTAATAGCAATCTCTTCACTGCTCGTTAATTCTCAATCAAAAGCCCTTGATGGTGTTCCTAAAAGTCAATGCATTTAATGACATTTCAGACGAATTAAACGTTTCATTAATACCATAAACTGAAATGGGTTTGTTTTATGTAAATAGACTTAGGACGATCTAAATGTCTGAAAAAAGCTAGCCGGATAGAGAAAAACGGAAGACATAAGTAGGATGACTTGTCACAGGAACTCGAGCACAAAAAAAGACAAAACGAGGAAAAATTATGTCTGTGAAAAAGTAAATTTTAATTAAATGAAAGCTAAATGAATGATATATTATCCTGTGCATTCTGATGGTTTCAAATGCTTTTAAATGCTATAGTGATTTGATACATATGTGTATCCTGGAACATATGTTACACATATGCCTCATGTGACTTCTTACACACGTGTTCCCTGAGACATATGTTAAACATGTCTCCTGTTACATATGCTACGCATTTGCCTCGTTGGAAGTATGTTAAACATGTCTCCTGTTACATACATGTATGTTAAGCATGTACTTCGTTGAACATGTTACACATGTGTTCGTTGTGACATATGTTAGACATGTGTCCACTTGAACTTAAGATGAACACTTATCCACTAAGACATCTGTAACATATGTATACTGCGAGTCTGTGACATATGTTAAAAACGTGTTTACTGCAAAATATACACATGACTAGAGGCTTTTGAATTAGGACAGGACGCACACTTGAGCCCATGAATACTGTATAAGACATAAAGTACATGAATACTATATGAACCCATGATTACTGTATGAACCCTTGAATACTGTATGAACCCTTGGATACTATATGAACCCTTGAATACTATAATTATGAAGCCATGAATACTATATGAACCCATGAATACTGTATGAACCCTTGAATACTGTTTGAACCCATGAATACTATATGAACCTTTGGATACTATATGAACCCTTGAATACTATAATTATGAACCCTTGTATACTATAATTATGAACCCATGAATACTATATAAACCCATGATTAATGAATGAACCCATGAATACTATACTGAACCTATGAATACTATACTGAACCCATGAATACTATATGAACCCATGAATACTATATGTACCCGTGAATACTATCTGAACCCATGAATACTATATGAACCCATGAATACTATCTAAACCCATGAATACTATATGAACCCATGAATATTATATGGACCCATGAATACTGTCTAAACCCATGAATACTATATGAACCCATGAAAACTCTATGAATCCATGACTACTGTATTAACTAATGAATACTATATAAACACACGAACAGTCGGAAACCAGGTTGAAATATAACAAAAGAATCGAAGCTCTTTGTTAGAGAAGGCGATAAATGTTTACTGTATTGTTTACTATAGTGACAAAAATTTTAAAAGTTAATAGAAACAAACAAAATTGCAATTTTCTTCTCAATTACGAGGTGTTTTATTTTAAAAACACCATTTGCATAAGTTTTCAATTTATCTAGTTCATAGTTAAGCAGAACAATTAGATATCAAGTCGACGACATGGGTATCTTTCAAGTTGGATGACAAAAATGCATAACCTCCGATTTTTTTGAAAAAATTACCACGGACGGAAACCATATCAATCTATTACTTCAGTAATTTTCGTGTCTGCCCTTCCATTATGTGACTGAAGAAAAAATTCCAAAAATGGGTAACAATTGTATCGAAAAGAGAAAATCGAGTGCACCGTTTTATGTTAGGGCGTTTTTGAGTTGAGTATTTTGTCTTGATATCGTACAAAGCAAGAATATTTCATACATCGTCTCGCTTCAAATTCTATCATTTTTATACATTAAAGCTACAGGTTGACGTTATAACACACAAAAAATCACAGTACTAAAAGATGAAATATATAGGTCAAGTGAAATACCTATCTAATGAGTCACAAAAACAGAGAAGGTGTGTTCGAATAGCTATTTTTTTTACTGAAAGTACTTGACGACAGTCTTTCAAGTTGGATGATGAAATTGCATATCTTCGAAAAATTCCAATTTTTTTGTGTGTGATAACTAGAGTTTATAGTCTTCATACACTAAAAAAATCTAGTCTGCCCTTCCACGAAATATTTATTTAGAATTTTTTTAAATGTTTATGAATTTTCGAAAATTCCACCTGACAACCGATCAGACAATAGTTTTAAGTTGAATCAATGCAGACAAGATTATTAACTGATGCTCATTAGCTAGTTGATACATTTGTCTTTAAAAATACAACTGACATATAAGGATCGTAATGGTGCAATATGGATAAATTTATCGGTTTCCAAGAGCAAAATTGGTAGCGCGTCATCCCTACAATGGCTTCCGTTTCTACGATTGTGAAAATGAACTGGCGTAATGGGGAGATAATTTTGACGAAGTAGGATCCTGACTGCGAATACTATATAAACCCATGATTAATGAATGAACCCATGAATACTATATGAACACTATACCTGTTGCTTCGTAAGCTTGCTCTTCTGATTGAAAATCCCTGAGACATTACATATTCCGTTTAAGAACAATTCTACGAAAGTCTCTTTTAGATATACACTTAATTTTATATACACTGAAGTCGAAATCTCAAGTTATTGTCCGTACAATTAAAACACTGTAAAACTATAATTGTTTACATAGAAGTAAGTGGTTGTCGTAAATTTTGAGTTTAAATTAGAAACCAGACCAAATTTGTGGTAATTTTAAAAGTAGGTGAAGATTTAATGTTCCTTGGAGTCATTCTATTGTTACCATAAAATAAACTTTAATATGACATTAAGATTTTTATGAATTTAGATCTTTATTGAAAATTTAAAACATCACTAATTTTATTCGATAGTTATTTTAAAGAGAAAGATAAATATTGACCATTTAGACTTAATTTTAATTTTTAAATGCCCTAAAACGAATAATTCCACGGAAATAATTAAACACTCAAGCTTTCCGCATTCTCTGGATATATGTCACCATGGAAAAAATCATAAATAGACAAACAAACAAACAGAGGAATAATTATTAATAAATAAAAACGGTAAACTATTGAGTTATATATCTTTTTTAGAAGGGACAGCCCGTGATTTAAAAGGAAAGATTACTTTTCGAACGCCTACGCTACAAACAGCTGTATCATTGCATGAATGATATTTAATTCGTCCTTATTTTTCTTCCCCTCGTGACCATGGCTCCAAAGAAACTACACTGTCATCGTATATTTGATTCGCCTAACAGAGGTTCCCCCGGACACTTTGTTATAAACATTGTCATAATATCTTTTCAGAGAGCCGTGGTATAGTGGTTAGGACATCGAACCACTAACACAAAGATTTCTGGTTCGATTTCCGTTCCGGGATGAAAATTCCAGGAACTGAATTTTCGGCTCTCTCTTGACACCATTTGCGAGAATGGTCTTGACGAAACTATGAAAGTCCGTCGGAAGGGGACGATAAATTGCTGACCCGTGTTAAGAGAGAGCCATATCTCTTGCACGTTTTAAAGACACCCTTGTAGATTTCGGAAAAGAGCAGGCTAATGCCACTACAAGGCAGCACTCGCACCCGCAAAGTGAAAGGGATTAATATAAGTTGCAAAACTTGTTTCCCAATCCACTATAATATATAAATAAATATGTTCAAACTAAACTAAACTAAACTATCCCATTAAATTTCGTAAGGAATTTATATTATGAAGCAAATTTCGTGACAACAAAAACTTTCAATAAGATAGTTTTTACCATGATCATCTTATTTGTGGTCAGCCTTCATTACTTGATATCCAATCTAAATAAAAGTATCATATATATATATATATCTGTAGCGAAGTGGGAATTAATATGCTTAAATATACATGTTACTATGTATGCGTTCATACTCACCAACAAGCCCACCAGTCATGCAAGGCTTGTTAAAATGCTGTCATGCCTTAACAAATCAATTCTACATGCCAAAAGAATCTAACTAAAATATCGTTTACTTCAGCTTCGGGCCTGTAGGATTTGAGTGTCACTCCAGAAATTTGTGACCTGCGCACATAAGCCGATTATTTAAGTTTACGTATTCATAAATATAAACATCATAAACTTCGACGTTTCTGTATCTTCTCATAAGAGTATTTCACAAATAAGCACACAATGAAGGATTGCAGAGCAAAGACGAATAAATCACTACCAAATAACCTATTAAAATATGACTATTTGTGATATCTTGGAAATTTATGCGACTACCGATATTTACTGATAGGCTATACCACAGTTTGTCTGTATTATCATATAAATAAGAAGATGTGGTATGAGTGCCAATGAGACAGCTCAACATCCATATCACAATGCATAACAAGTTAACAACTATATAGGTCAACGTATGGTCTTCAACACAGAACCTTGGCTTACACTAATCAACAAGCTATAGACGGCCCTAAAATGGCTAGTTTAAAACAATTCAAACAGGAAAACCAACGGTCTACTATGTATACAAATACGTCAAAAATATGTGATTACTAAAACAAACTTACGTTGGAAAGAGTCCTAAAGACCTACTGGAAGATGGCACACTGTTCTCTTGATTTTTCTTCCTTTTGTTGTTCAGTCCTTTGTAAGTATCGAATTTCATCTCCAGTTTTCTGTTTTAGTTTTCTAAATGTTGAATAATAAATAATTCAGAAACTGAACAAACCAACTTATGATTCCAAATAAAAACTTTAGATTTTATGTCGTTATCTATAACAGTTATAACCTCCCATTTAATGTCGTCAACTTTCCATTTTATTTGGAAAAATGCATCCGATTTCTTTTATGGAATAAATCCAAGGTTAACTACAATCAATAAATAATATGTTATAAATGATGATATTTCATACAAAATTTTAAGATTTATATAAAACTATAAATATTTTAAAAAAGGTTTAAGGATCAGAAAACGCATAAATTCTAAACCGAAACGAATGATTATATATATCCTCTTTCAACTCAATTTCGAATCATTTCCTTTACGCATTTTATTACAACAAATAAATGTAAAATTTCAAAATATGAAATAAGTTCATAATTAAGTGTTTTTGCTAACCTTTTTGTAAAAATATCTAAATCCGTGTTTTAGTAAGTTATTAAAAATCGTACATGTAATTTCCACTGTTGCAAGAAATCGGACATCAAAAAGAAATGTTCTATTGTGCAGAAATTATACGTTTCCAATAAAAACATACCAAATCGATCTCTTGAAGAAGATCTCAAATTTCTCAATCATGACTGGAAACGTTACATTTTAAAGTCAAAATAATGATAATTGAGCGGATATAAACAATCTTGTTAAATGGTGGTAAAATTATAGTGGGGTTCAAAACACACATTCAGTTTAGGAATGTCGTTTACAGTTAGTCATTTATTTTGTATCCGTAATTTCTCAGTTTTCATTACATAAACAAAGTAAAAAGGTTTGCCCTATTTTTAAAATCAATGCTTAACAGCTTTTGTCATGCATCATGCATATACGTCTGTAACCGTCATTTAAGACAAGAATTTTTAACATGTTGTATGCTATATATACGACAATGTATCAGCTCCTCCAAGGATAAAAAAAGTTGTCTGAAGTAAGACAGTAAGAATCAATGTTTACAAGCCAGGATTACATTAAACTTGTTCAAGTTATAGACTCTGATAACGAATATACATAATTATTTAATCTTAATATATTTAGACCAAATATGTTTGCTTGGATGCGCTTGTAACAAAGCAGTCAGCCAGAATGTTCTTGAAACATCTGAGTCAGCCTGGGTGTGCATATAACCTCTAGGTCAGCCTGGATGTGCTTGAAACACCGGAGTGAGCCTGGGTGTGTTTGTTACACATGTGTCAGCCTGAATGTGCTTCGAACATTTGAGTCAGCTTTGGTATGATTGTTAAACGGGAGCCAGCCAGGATGTGCTTGGAACGTCTGAGTCAGCCTGGATGTGATTGTGACACCGAGTCAGACTAGGTGTGCTTTTTACACATGAGTCAACCTGGATGTGCTTGTAACACCTGAGTCAGCCTGGATGTGCTTACAACACCCGAGTCAACCTGGAAGTGCTTGTAAGACATAAGTCAGTCGTGGTGTGCTTGTAACACCTGAGTCAGCCTGGGTGTGCTTACAACACCCGAGTCAACCTGGGTGTGCTTGTAAGACATAAGTCAGCCTGGGTGTGCCTACAAACACCTTAGTCAGCCGGGGTTTGCTTAAAAATATCTGAATCAGCCTGGGTGTGCCTAAGAACACCCTAGTCAGCCAGGCAGTGTTTGTAAAACCTGAATCACCCTGGTTGTTCTTGTCACATCTGAGTTAGCCTGAATGTGCTTGAAACAGAGTCCGCCTGGTGTGGTTGTAACACCTGAGTCAGCCTGGATTTGCTTGAAACAGAGTCAGCCTGGTGTGGTTGTAACACCTGAGTCAGCCTGGATGCGCTTGAAACAGAGTCAGTCATGTGTGATTGTTACACATGAGTCAGCCTGGATGCGCTTGTAAGATCTGAGTCAACCTTGGTGTGCTTGAAACACCCGAGTCAGCCTGTGTGTGTTTGTTACATCTGAGTCAACCTGGGTGTTCTTATTACACATGAGTCAGCCTGGATGTGCCTAGAAACACCTGAGTCACCCTGGTGGTGCTTAAAAAAACTTGAAACAGCCTGGGTGTGCTTAAAAACACCCGAGTCAGCCAGACAGTGCTTGTAACACCCGAGTCACCCTGGTTGTTCTTTTTGCACATGAGTCAGCCTGGTGTGGTTGTAAGACCTGAGTCAACCTTGTTGTGCTTGAAACACCCGAGTCATCTTGGTTGTGTTTGTTACACCTGAGGCAGAATGTGATTACAAGTCTACGCTGTCATCTGACTTCCAGTTAGACACCAAATCAATGGCTGATATATAACATAATTGATATCTACCAATATTCCAATAAAATCAAAATGTTGGACTTCGTCCATGCTTAGTATGGACCAAACTAATTGTTCAATACACAAATGCACATGCTGAAGGATATATCGTTTGCCACGTACTGTTAAGAAAAAGATAAGTGAGCAAGCATTCAACTTCAGGGTGGGGTATAGTTTTTGTCTGAATCAGAACTTCACCCTAATATTTAACACTATAAGGTATGTGGAAAATCTGAATATTGTTTTTGGTCATTTCCTTGACCAGAATATTTTTTTTTCATCAAATATGGATTAGAATATTAATTGGTCGTTCCCTTATGTGATCAATGAAAGGCTTTAACCACCCCCTTTTAAAAACTTATCCGAATTTTAATACAAATTCATTTAACTAACGATGAAAACCATTTAGACCCTCAGCAAAGGTGATATTTAAAAAAACATAAATAACTAATCTTAATTATTGCAAAATTGTCAAGAATGTATTTAGAGCGAATATTGATATAATTGAGTCAATGTCAATTTTAAAAGGTTTTTTAAGGTTGAAAATGACATATTACAAATAAATCAGTCAATTTGTAATATTCTTGTCACAGCTTTGACAGATGAAAGATTATCAATATTTCTATATATTATTCAATCTTTTCATGAATTCAAAAATGGACTATGGCAACCAACGTAGGTAAAATCTTTCAAAGATAAAAACTACTTACTAGAAGTACATTTTGAAAAACAACTTTCTTTTAACTATAATTCATAAATGTACCATTTGATACACTATTCGATGACATGCACGTCCTGTCATACTATCTTAAATACAATATTCAGATTTTCGAAGGAGTAAAGTCGAAGACAACTTCGCGAATATTTTTTTTTTTTCAGTAGCCAAATTGGTTAATTAATGTTATTAACCGTTATAAAATATAAGTGTCAGGTTTTACACTAATCTCTTTGGGGGCTCTTTAAGGTGGTACCTAACACTACAGGGAGATAACTCTGTAAAATCAGCTAAACGTTTTAATTACATTGTGTTGTTAAGGGAATATTAAGCTTCTCAATGATCAAAATAAGTGTTTGTCAAACTGCTATATAACCAGTGCTATTTTTCTGATAAAACGGTTGGTTCAAAATTTTTGAAATTTTTATATTTTTGAAAGAGGGTCAAAGTAAATACTTTGTCAAAATTTTAAGAAAATTAAACGAGCCAAATTAATTTTAGTGAAAGTGTTGGGTACCACCTTAAAGCTTTTTACACTAGTCTTTTTTTGGGCTCTTTAAATCATTTTACACTAGTCTTTTTGGGGGCTCTTCATAACTTATTGTTCGTTGTGACCCAAGGCTACGTGTTTGACCTATAATTGTTTACTTTTACAAATTGTGACTTTGATGGAGATTGGCACTCATACCATATCTTCTTATATCAAGATATATTCGTCTTGTCTACGATCAAATGCTCCTTTCTTTTTTATCCGATTTATCACTCCAGTTTTAGTTGTTATGATTAACAAGACCTGTGCCACCAGTGAAGATGAACTGCTCATGCACCCATTTCAGAACACTTGAGTTCACCCTAATATTTTAAAGTGATATTGTTTTTGGGGGTTCATTTGACTGTCCTACCTCTTTTCTAGAGTCTTTGTCCATGTTCTTATTTTTTTTTTAATCATGTTTGGAGATTTTTTCATTTCTAGAAAAGTAATTTCATTTTAAATTAAGCAATATCTCAAGCTTTGATAGGACGGTATGGATGTCACTTGTAGAGGAGAATAAATATTAGCCCTTTCCGAACCTTATGACAACATATTTTAATAGGATTCGTGCGGAAGGGTCAATTTCCCATCAATCTATTTCACACCGGGGATTACCATTTCTACTTTATGGGACAATGTGAAATTGTGGCCCTGTGAGTAAAATAAAAACATGGGAAATTAGTTCAATACGATTTCGACTCGCTCTGTTTGCAAAAAAAATCCCGGAGAGTAATTTATAGAGCAATTAAAACAAAAACAAAACAAAAAACCCTCTTGAACGACCGCTTTTAATCTTGTATTGAATTTCCTAATATCTTTAAGGGTTTTTACTATCTACATGTAACATATATAAACACACATATTGTTTTCTGTTAAGAAAATTGCTATATACTTCTACCAAATTAAATTGTAAAAATTTGTTATCTGTTTTCACATCAAGAGAAAACAAAAACGACTGGAGACTAATCTATGACCAAATATACAAATATTTGTTGGACAATTCTTGTCTTTAAAAAAAAGAGAGAAAAAAAAACCAAAAAACGCTTCAACGAATATGAAATTCCAACCAAAAATGCCTTACACATATCTTTTTGAAAAAAAAATGTGTTTTGATATGAAAAAAAAACAGGTGACGAATACTTTTGACTAGGTACCGTAGCTCTTCGCCACAGCAATATGACAAACAAAACAATTTGTTGTGAGAAAATAATGCACCTGAGTAAATATATGGTGGTAGATATATAAGCAACAATCATGACAATTTAGGTCACATAAAAAATTAAAAATTACAATGAAAGAGAGATAACTTTAGCGATACATCAATATGGTTTTCAAAAGGCTATTGGACCACAAATATATAAGATGTATGTACATGTTTTAATACAACGACAGTTTTAATGATAAATAATAATAAAAAAAAAAAAAACACTCAGTTTTTTTTACAATTGAAATGCAGAATTCATAAATCAGTTCGATGGAAAATTATTATGAAAGTATATTTACACCTACGTGAACTAAATTAAAAAATGTAGTGTTGATAAATAGCTAGCTAGTTTATAAACCCCGTATTAAAAGAATTTACATGTAACGATGTTTCTGAATTCTTGGTGAAAGTTGAGCCACACACAAGACATTTATCATTCCGCGGTCATGAGATGCGTACTCAATGGAAATGACTCACTATTGTATGTAAACAAAAGTAACACGACGGATGTCAAATCATTGAGTAGAAAATGTTGATCCTCATTTGCATCCTATTTTTCCTTCATCTGGGGAATCGTGTTGATCAACTTTATAAAAAAGAAGATGTGGTATGATTGTCAATGAGACAACTCTCTACAAGAGACCAAAGTAACACAGATATTAACAATTATAGGTCACCGTACGGCCTTCAACAATGAGCAAAGCCCATACTGCATAGTCAGCTATAAAAGGCCCCGAAATGACAATGTAAAACAATTAAAACGAGAAAAATAACGGCCTAATTTATGTAAAAATTAGTTCTGAATTGTAACAGTATTTGGTCTGTTCCGCGTTCTAATTTTGGTTCAGGCTATTTGACTTATGCATGCTTTTGGATTGTCTGTTGGTATCTTCTCTTTTTTCTTTTTTCTCAAACGAAATGTCTTCCCACAACGGATTGCAATATGTCTGAACGACATCGGTAAAATATGTACTCTAATGATAATTTTCTTATGTTTTTGTAATCTCAAGTATTGGCTAATGTATAGAAATATTGTCTTCTCATGACTTCTGAGATTGAGTTCTGCAGTAAATCCATTGACGAAGTGGGACTTCCGTTTGGGTCTGTATGCTTTATGCAGATGTTTATACAAGAATCATGTGGGATAACAAATGGCACTACACTCTGTAGTAATATAGTTTACTTAGTTTATACCTGTGTGTGTCTGTTCCTTTCGTGTTGGTTGGTAGCTTAAACTGACATGGCATCAATTACACATAAGTTGACTTTCAAACCATTTGACCAAATTAACACATCTATGGAAATAATCTAGCGACAAAAAGAATTTGCTGTTCTTAGCGTATTAATTCTGTGATTTGCCTACACAGAATGAGAATTATCTAGTTGTCTTGTATGTGTTTCAATTTTAGTTCTTTTATATGTTTTGGAGTTTAGTATGGCGTCCATTTTCACTGAACTAGTACACATTTTTGTATCTAAGGGCTAGTTGAGATTTTCTCGCTGTGTTGAAAACCCATTGTAGGGGGTTTCACGTGGTTTATGTTGTTTGGGTCGGGTTGTAGCCTCTTTGACATATTCCCCATTTCCATTCTCAATTTCAACGCATCTAATATCACTCCTTCTTTTTCGTATCATATTAAAATGAATGGTTTTGAAGATCATGACACTACAAGCGAGAAAAATAAAATGTGCAATTCTTACTGGTAACAAATATTTTAAAAACAAATAAATATGATTTAAACTTAAAACTATATAATTGAAAACGTTTGTACATGTACTCACGTCTTTCTTGGTAAACAACCTAACTGAAAATTATATTTAAAGGATTTTTACTTGTTTTTAAATTTCTTTTGATAAATTGTTTTCTCAATCGATACCACAGAGTACCAGTCAATTAAATGTCTATTTCACTTATTTACCAACCCCCATCTTAAGGCAACATTAGTATTCTTAATGTATCTATAGAACAGACCACATCGATTTCCGGATGTATTGTGAGGTTCACCACGGGGTCCTTTAATGGGGCGCTTGTGGGTTTTTATGGCATTATTATAAGGCCAATTGATTACATTGAATATTTGACAATTATTTGATTTTGATTTTGATTTTTATAATTCATGATTATCTTTTTTTCAATGAGGATAAAACAGCAACTTTGTTATTTGTAATATATGTTCATCATTGCCATTTTGCAAAGTTCTTCTGGTAATTATTCTAACATTGGACTCAGACTTCTTTTGAACTGAGTTTTTTTTGTGCGTATTGCTGTGTGTTTGTTTATTCCACATTGACCAAGTCTATAGGGGTATTAATGTAAGGGTTGGAATATTACAAAACATGTTTAACCCCGGCCGCTGCATGTTTGCGATTATCCCAAGTCGAGCACCCCAAGCCTTTCTTAATCTAGTGAGCGTGTTTTTTTTAAATGGTTCATTTATATGTTTCGGTCTTCCGTTCGGTGTCCATTTTGCTGAACTAGTATACACTATTGATTAGGGGCAAACTGAAGTCAACTTAGAGTGCGGGATTTTGTCGCTGCGTTGCATAACTATATGTAGCCTTGAGCTGTTTTCTGCTCTGGACAGAATGCTGTCCTTTTGACACACTCTCCGTTTCCATTCCCTATCTTAAAATGTGTGTTTGATGACCATGGGTTATATGACTAAATCTATATGATAAATAAATAAAGGCAACAGTAGCATACCACTGTTCAATAGTCATAATTCGATTCTATTTTATTGGCATTTATGCTGCTAGAATACCGGACTGGTAGAATCCTCGGGGAGAGTACTGTTCACAAGCAGGGATTCCGTTGGTGATTAGACGGGTAATGAATCAGATCGTTGCATGAGGGAGATATATTCCTTAATTTAGAATTATTTAAAAAATTGTGTAACACCCATTTTTAATAACACAATTTTCAGTAAGGGTTGACGAATTTCTGGGACAATAAACATAATTGATTTTTCATGTATTGTTTATGGGCATGTGCGGGATGTTCCGGATTGAAAGAATAGTCGTCCGTTCTGATTCAGTTATTGTAAATTCCTTTAGTTGTCGTGTGAGTAAAAGAAAACAATGATGTCTTTTCATCGGTTTTTGTTTGTTACTCGGATTAGTCTCCTCTCAATCGATTTATAACTTTTGAACACCTGAATACTACTGTTGCCTTTATCTAAAGTGTGCTATGTTGAATCTCCTCTTTATTTGCTCTATTTTCTATTTCTAATTTTGGTTATGATTTTCTCTCCTTGATTAGAACTTGGAGAATAAAGAGTTGCTATAGTTTGTCTTGTTCTTTTTCTAAAAAAAAAAAGGTCATTGGCAGGTACTAAAACCTTGTTTTCAAATATTCCGTATCAACTTCATAAATAATACACGGTGGTCTTGAAGTATGGATTCTGGGTACTGACGTTGTTTTAGGGCATACAGTACAGTTACAGGGGAGTTAATGACGTTGCTAACGTAAATTGTTAGTTTCGCGACGTCAAACTATGACTTATGATCACTTATCGGGAAAAGATTCAGATTTCGACTGATTTTTATAATTCAAACTCATCTAACTTGAAATCGAGTTCATGGACCCCTCTTTTTAAAAATACCATTTGCTTTGATCACGTAAGAAGATTATGTGTGTCTATTTTCATGAAAACGTAATTAGTGCATTTTTTTTAATTTGATAAAAATACAGCAAAAATGACGTTTTTTTTCTACATTCTTGAACATTTGATAAATATAAGTTATTTGAAAAACAAATTGCACAAATTTAAAGGACATTTATATAAAACAGAATTTACAGATAATTTAACAAAAAACAGCTTATGTTTATCTTTTAAAACAAAAAAGTTATGTATATCTGTCGAAAGGAAAAATACGTCCACAAATCCGAATTTTTAGCAAATATATCAATAAAAAGTAGAACATGAACTGAAGGTATATTTTGTATTACATATTTAATTTAATCAGGCAAAACATAACCTATATGCAAATTGTCAGCAAAATTTAAATACGGAATCAAAACTGTATCGTATGCCCTTAACATCTTAATAACGTGTTATAGTATTGTTTTTTCTGGATATTAACTTTAGTTTTTAATCTGTTTATGGTGGTACCAATTTGACCCAACTCTGTACTCATACATCCCGTCATTGTGTTATTGTTCTATGATAATTTTGGTATTATTGTCTTTCATTTTTGTTAATATGCCTTGTCTATATGCTTTTTGTGTATCTTTGTTACATATGACGTGGCTCTGTACTGATACATCCATTCATTCTGTTAGTGTGCCATGGTAAATGTTTGTTTACATATTAGTTTCTTTTTACTGTGATCAAGATAATAACACAATGTTGACTGCTGTTCCCCTATTATTGACATGTTTACCTTTTATGGCTGTTTGTTTAGTTCACACATCGTTGTCAATATAATGCGACTGTCATACAAGTGAAAGGTTTAGCTAGCTATAAAACCAAATTTGATCCACCATTTTGTACTTAAGAATATGCCTGTACCAAGTCATGAATATGACAGAACTTTGTTGTCAATTCGTTTGATGTTGTTGTGCTTTTGATTTTGCTATTTGATTAGGGACTTTCCGTTTTGTATTTTCGCCAGATTTCAGTATTTTAGTGTTGTTTTCTTTTTGCACTTTTAAATATCTATTATATATGATAGGATGCGTGGATGTACACATGACACAACATATAAAAAGTAAAATCACAAAAATACTGAACTTACAGGAAAATCAATTCGGAAAGTCCATAATCACATGGCAAAATCAAATAACAAAACGCATCAAAAACGAATGGACAAGGACTGTCATATTCCTGACTTGGTATAGGCATTTTCAAATGTAGAAAATGGTGGATTAAACCTGGTTTTATAGCGCTTACCCTCTCACTTTGATGACAGTCTCATCAAATTCCGTTATATTTACATTGATGCGTTAACTAAACAGACACAATAGATAAAATAGTCAAAATATGTGTACATCAGTCATCATATCGTATAACAATTTTAAAAGGAACAATTTAACAGAACACAAAAACATCTCTCTACAAACACATAAATGTACCAGATAAATTATTTGAAAATTAAAAAAAAAGTTAAACTTAAAAGTTTGAAACAATACATGAGATTTATTACAACCGGAAATTTTACTAAAATTAAATCAATTCAACAACATGAACAGGAAAAGAAGGAAATTGAGTTATTTTTTCATATAAGTGAATTTTAGTAGTTTTGAGATATACATAAATCAATTTCAAGCGTTTTTTTGTCATTCTGTTCTTCTTTTTTTAAATTGACCTGACTAAATCCTTGATCGGAGACAATGACCTATATACGGATAGATAGATTTCTCCATGGCTGAACGAGGAAGTTAATTGTGTAGGTGAACCAAATGTAAGTATATTGTTTATTGATCTGTTCAAAAATGTGTAATAAAACGAAAACGTAAACTAAGTTTCCTACATTTAATAATATGCAAAGAAGTTCCATCGTGTTGGTTTTTTTAAACTTCAAAATACTGATAGTACCGAAGGAAAAGCAAAATCTCATTCGGTATTTTTGTGTACTTAAATGTTAAAAAATCGTTTCAGTTACACTTTTGTCAAAATAAATTATTTTGTTTATTTTATCATCATCAGTGTTAATTACTTTTAACTCGATATTATTATCATTGTTGATTTTTTAAATAAAGTTTATTTTTTTAATATATATATTCATTTTCCACGAATCAGATACATAAAAATAGAATTATATTTCATTTCACGCATGCTCTATTAAGAACATATTACACAGCAACACAATGAGGATTCAATAAGGTGCAACTAAAAAGGAGATTAGGGATTAATGCTTGTTGAAACAGCACCCTTACCACACGAATTATCAACATATGGTTATACAAATAAGCATGCGACTCTAAGAACAGTGACTATTTTTGACTGTATAATTTCGTCCGTGTAGATTTGTTTTGGGTTTAACATCGGCAAATTTATGTTGTCTCTTATTTAAGACATTATCATGTTGCTTGTCCTATTTAGTTTTTAAGCCCCACCGTTTGTGTCTGATCAGTGAGTATACAAAGAAGTACCAAAAGGATTATAAACGCACTTTACTCCATAATATTGATAAATCAGCCAACAAACGGGCGCAAGTAAACCAGTACTACTGAATAAAAAATAATTATGAGAAAGAAACTAGTAATTCTAACAAAGAAACACAATGTTTACGCTTATTTCATGTGTTTATCTAAATTGATATTTCCTTGTTTATATTTAAATAATGTTTTCTTTCTTATTATGAATTGATTGATAATAACCATCATTGTCAACTGTCGACCAACTGTAACAATTCATTCATAATTAAAAAGAACACATAATTAAAATATGATATACTTGAAGATGCCTACTTTTGAACACCCGATACTCACTTTTGACAACTCGATACTCACTTTTGACAACTCGATACTCACTTTTGAAAACTCGATACTCACTTTTTTTGTGATATTGTATGCATTACAGGCACACGACAATGGTTTTCCCGTTTGAATGGTTTTACATTAGTAATTTTTGGGGCCGTTTATAGCTTGCTGTTCGGTGTGAGCCAAGACTCCGTGTTGAAGGCCGTTCTTTGACCTATAATGGTTTACTTTTGTGGATTTTCATTTGGATGGAGAGTTGTCTCATTGGCACTCATACCACACCTTCCTTTATCTAAATTAGACAAATCCATAATGCCTTATAAATTTGCTGCGTCTGGATCGATTTTATTGGTTTTAATATTACAGTACTATAAATACATTCAATAACATTCCAAATGTGTTTCCAAATGAGCATTCACATAGTTAAACTCAAAGTAGATGAGATACTTCAAGCTATCAAAAATTCGCTGTAGAGAGTGAACAACACCAGTTCCTACTATTTATGAAGAAAACGTATGAAATTGCACAATCAAAAATTGAATTACGAAACTCAAGAATTCATCGAAAACCTTCCAACTTTTGAGTTCTACAAATGTAGCTTCTGTCAGCAAAGAGCTGGGAAGATCCAAGTTACCTACACAAGGTTCCTTACACTACTGAAACAAGTTATTCAAAGCCATGAAGTACAGCTGCAATCAACTACCATCTTCTTAGACTTAGAAGTTGCAGTACATAACGCAGCATATAAGATATTCCCAGAATTAATAGGTTAAGGGTTTTTTTCACTGCCAATGCATATAACAAAAGCACAGGACACAGGATTGCAAATTCATTAAAATAACAAGAATAATATCAACATATTGGTAAGACGTGCAGTGGTGCTTCCACTTAAACCAATATTGCATGTACTAAGTTGAGGACGTCTGATTAAATGCATTAGAAGATAGCCATGACACCAACACAAACATCAACACATAGCAGTTTCCTGACTATGTTACCGAATATTGGGTTGCAGATTACCATTACGCAACAATAGGGCCGAAAAAACAAAAAAACCTTAGAAGAATGGTATCATAAACTTAAGAACCACGTAAAACACCCACACTCGAACATAATAATTGAAGAAACAGCAAGCAGCCACTGAGATTAGAATTATCCAGTATGCAATCACCAAACCAAATGCGCACAAATATAATGCACCGGTTTAAAGAATATCTTTTTATAAGGCTCAATTTAAACTGGTGGCAAATAAAAACATCTAATCACATGTTTCTACCAAACTTAATTCCTTTGTAAATTTATGCCAACTTTGTTTTTCTACAATTTCATACCTTCATTTCAAACTGTGAGCATAGGTCGAATGGACCAATAAAGTTTCATTTTGTCTTGACTAGAGGAGATTTGAATGTTATATAAATATTTATAAAACAAGTAGGTTACTCAACCTAATTTAAACTTAGCAATAAACAATAACGTTCCTGTCCATATTATGGGTGGATGACATGTTAAACCGCAATAACATGCATCTAACATCGGGTATTGTTCAGATATAAGAACTCCCATCACATCTTTGTTTGCAAATACCTTTTTTTATTTTTGAAGATCAGCCATGAATGCTTGGAAAAAAGCTTTTAAGGATAACAGAGTGAATATTGTGAAGAACTTAGCCAACCCAAATGCCGTAGCGGACTGCCTTTTCAGCGATCGTATATTTACAGAGGAAATGCGAGATGAAGTTCAGGTAAGATTTTCCCTCAACGGATACATTTGTGATCCCTTACACAGTAAGTGTTTGGTTTGCTTGATTTATTTCTTTGTATTAATGTTTGCTCTAGCATTATTATTGACATCTGCACACAATATACGTAGGCAGAGTCAAACCTGTATATAGGTAAATTGGATCATTTGATAGTGTCCAATACAGTTTAAATATAATGTATACAAGTTTTACTCTGCCTGATATTCATATGATGAAGACATAATCTTTCAATCAGTTTAATTGAAGTCTGGAGCTGGCATGTCAGTTAACTGCTAGTAGTCTGGTGTTATTTATGTATTATTGTCATTTCGATTATTTTCTTTGGTTACATCTTCTGACATCAGACTCGGACTTATCTTGAACTGAATTTTAATGTGCGTATTGTTATGCCTTTACTTTTCTGCATTGGTTAGAGGTATAGGGGGGGGGGGGGGTGAGATCTCCTAAACATTTTTAACCCCGCCGCAGTTTTGCGCCAGTCCCAAGTCAGGAGCCTCTGGCCTTTGTTAGTCTTGTATTATTTTTAATTTTAGTTTCTTGTGTACAATTTGGAGTTTAGTATTGCGTTCATTATCACTTAACTAGTATATATATTTCTTTAGGGGCCAGATGAAGGACGCCTCCGGGTAAGGGAATTTCTCACTGCATCGAAGACCTGTTGGTGACCTTCTGCTGTTGTCTTCTCTATGGTCGGGTTGTTGTCTCTTTGACATATTCCCCATTTCCATTCTCAATTTTAAGTTTTACTCTGCCTTTGTATATTGTTTCAGATGTCAATCTTAACATTTGCTCAATAACAATGCTTGATCAAACATTATTAACTTTTTGGAATTTTGGATCCTCAATGCTCTTCAACTCTGTACTTATTCGGCTTTATAAATATTTTGATATGAGCGTCATTGGTGAGTCTAATGTAGACGAAACGCGCGTCTGGCGGACTAATTTATAATCATTGTACCTTTGATAACTAATACAAACACAATTAGCAAACCAACAAAACGTTTAACTTGCTAGCATTATGATAACAGCTGTTAAGAGTTATGTCATCAGAAATAAGTCGAAATATAATACTAGTAGGTATTTTTGAGGTTTGAGCATTGTTGTTGCTCCATCATATATAAAAGTGTTGAAATATATCTATGATTGAACATCAAGATTTTCTCTATCTTAGAAAGGGAAATTATCTCTGTGAAATTTATTATGTACCAAAAGTTCGTATACATCTGTCTGAAATTTAATACAAAAGAACAGCGTCACATGTTGTGGAACAGTATTAGTAGGATATCTTATGACCGAGTAACCTGACGTCATGAAAAACATAATTTGGTAAGTTCATATTTTTGCAATAGGAAAAAGATGATCTTTAATGACCTGGGCCAATATGAACAAAAGACACAAAACCACAAAACCACAAGATATCCAATCGTAGTACTTTTTTTTATCGTAGAACATGGAGAAAAATCTGTCCGTTCTGAACAAATCTTAACTTAAGTACTTTTATGCATACCAGCCCTGAACTTATATATATATATATATTTCCTTTATACCGCTGAAACGACGGGTCAAACTTGAACAAAATCATGATAGGATACAAAAGTCTAAGTAGAATGTTTACTTGTTGTATATCTTATAATGTTGATTTTGAAACATTCTTACCTGTTTGTTTTATAGCAAGAACCGGAGACAGAAAAGAAAAATAGGAAAATACTAGACATCCTCGATAGACGAGGTTCACGTAGTGTAAAATGTCTTTACAATGCTTTCCAAGAAACTCTAAATGATGACTTGGCCAATCTATTAGCGCCCTATGCTAAAATCATTGATAACAAAGAAAATTTGAATGATCCATCAGGTATATTTGATATTTGATTCTTCGTGCATTTCATTTCTGTTACATTTTACAAAATGCATTTTACATACATGATCGGGTTCTTCATTAATGATAGCTTCTTTATGCAGGTATTCTGTCTTTTTTTATGTATCTTGGATTAACTAGCAATAATAATACCGTCCTACTACATGTTCATCATAAACTTTGTCAAATTTAACTGTATTTGCATTTGAGTATAAGTGTTCCTGATTAAGGTAGATCATTAAAAGCATGTAGGGCGCAACAAATTTACAAATTATTATTTCATTCTTTTAGAGAACTAATTCTATATATACCAGATCTTCCAAGACAAGCTAATATAGTCATTGTGTTTTCAAATGATCTATACCAAATCCTACTTGTTTAGTGCCGAACACATTCAGCGTAAGAGGTAAAGTTTAACATCTAACAAATCATAAAAGACAAAACGATTCTCTTTCTCTCTCTCCTTATATTGATCTTTCATTTATTTCAGCATGGCCACCTCAACCAAAGGAACAAGAAGAAATGGAAAGGCACGGAGTTTTGGAAATAAAAGACATAAAGAGTCCTCTAATGCATGATTATAACAGAGATGTACGTAATTTTCAAATGCAAACAGAAATTAAAATCCAAGAATTTATCAATTAAAACAAACAAGGATAAAGCTATCGACTGGTCAACTTTTTTTTAGTGTAATAAGAAATAAATCAAACTGCTTGTTAACGTTTCGTCCCCGAAGGTATCACCAGCCCAGTAGTCAGCACCTCGGTGTTGACATGAATATCAATTATATGAAATTTTTTATAAATTTCCAGGTACAAAACTTTGAATTTTTCGAAAAACTAAGGATTTTCTTATCCCAGGAATAAAAATTACCTTAGCCTTATTTGGCACAGCTTTTTGGAATTTTGCGTTCTCAATGCTCTTCAACTTTGTACTTATTTGGCTTTATAACTATTTTGATCTGAGCGTCACTGATGAGTCTTATGTAGACGAAACCTGCGTCTGGCGTTATTATCCAGGTACCTTTGATAACTATTTGTTGCACTTCAGTGTTTATTTTGTACCGTTGGTTTCTTCTTTTAGTTGATGTGTACCCCTCGGATTTAGTTTATAATCCGGATTTGTTTTCTCCCAATCCATGAATGACTTTTGAACAGCGCTATACAACTGTTGCCTTTATTTACCATCGATGCCAATGGTTAGAGAGTGTATTAATACATTTCATTCCGACTGTAGGTTTGAAAAATAAATTTGAATATGTTATCTCCAAATTCTTCATAGGCTGTGGTTATATAAAGCATATATACATATTTATTATATACAGTTTTTATATTGTAACCCTTTACTGTAATTAAATGGTTAAGAAAATACACATCCTTTCGCAATATCTATTTATACCATTCCCTCTATCATGTTAACATTCTCCTACTATCATGCTCCCTTTGCGAAGGCGAAGAAAATGCCTGTACCAGGGTGGAAACACGACAGTTGTTGTTCATTTGTTTGATATGTTTTTGATGTTTTGATTTTGCCATTTGATGAGGACTTTCCTTTTTGAATTTTCCACGGAGTTCAGTATTTTTGTGATTTCATTTCTCATGCCTAAGATATTTGATAAAAACAATTTGTGCTGATTAATCTTTACATTTCTATGATGTGTTTTTCGGTACTATTGTTTGTCTGTTTGTCTTTTTTTTGGGGTCTTTTTTAGCCATGGTATTATAAGTTTAATTTTGATTTATGAGTTTGACTGTCCCTTTGGTATCGTTTGTCCCTCTTTTTATCCTAAAATTACTCAACAATTACGACCTTATTAATTTACTATTGTCAATAAAAAAAAAAAAACTAAAGATGAGATTGAATGAAAAAAGTTACGTTTCCATGACACCCTTTCTTCCAACATTGTTTTCACATGTGGTGAACTATTCATTTGTGCAATTGGATGCTTAAAAAGCTACCTAATTTTTGCGATATGTAACTCGTACAGTTTTCAACCATATATATGTGAATAGCAGATCACTGAATCTTGTTAATTGTAATTAATCATACACATCTAGCTGTTAATTGTAATTAACCATACACATCTAGCTGTTATAAATTTTAGCATATAGTGAGTAAGAATTCCTTCAGCTACATATCTTTGTTTCTAAGCTCTAACTTAACTTATACTGATTCACTCTCCATGATAACCAAGAAATATCGGTGAAAGAGATGTTTAGACAACTTTGCGGGGCTATAATATTCAAAAAGATTTATTCCAATATACCAAATTAATGGCCGACTTACATTTCTTCAAATGGGGAGGGATGAACGTAAAAATCCTTCTTTTTTGCTTTAAGAATTATAAAAACGTTATGACACTTAAGCCTGTTCTACAAAACATCGCGCAAATACGCAGGTTTATATGTGGTAAAGTTAGTTATCAAAGCTTCCAGGCTAATAACTTGGTACACCAGACGCGCGTTTCGACTACATACGACTCATCAGTGACGCTCAGATCAAAGTATTTCTAAAGCCAAATAAGTAGAAAAATAAAGAGCATTGGGAACCCAAAATTCCAAAAAGTTGTGCCAAACACGGCTTAGGTAATCTTTGCATGGGCTTAGGGAGTCCTAAGTTTTTCGAATAGATCGGGTTTTGATTAAAAGTAAATCAAAATGAAGATACATTGAAGCTGCTTTTTACGAGTTTTGAAAAGTAGAAAGCATATTAAATATAACATAAATACAAGTATATTAATTGTATTTTCTCTTGAACTCATCCGTTTCCAAAGCAAACTATTTAGTATCTAAACATTCCCTTGAGATGAATATCGAATCAAAAATAGAGGAAACATAAAACAAAGATAAGTTTCAAAGCACTTGAAATTGGATATAATCTGAGGGAAAATGTTCAAGAAATATTAATTACTTTTTTTTCAGGATGTGTATAAACTTCAAGGTGAAACACGAGGGAAAGTATTCATCATCAACAATACATTCTCACATAGTAAAAGAAAGAAAAGAGAAGGTTCGGACGTGGATGTAAAGAACTTGACAGATTTATTCCAACAACTTCATTTTGAAGTTTTGACAAAGACTGATTTACCAGCAGAGGTAATGATAACGATCATTTGATATCTGTTCTGAAATTTCATTTCAATTTAGTTTTCTACATTTTTCTCCAATCAGTTGCACATCTTTGTGATAATCATGGATGATAATGAATGTAACTAACGGTAACGTAACGTCACGATAATTAATTCGTATTAAACATAAAAGGCACATAACCCTTACAAAAGTAGCGCCTTATCTTTTTAGGCTTGATTTGTACTTTTTGATCAACATATTTGTTTAATTTATTCGCATTTCTTCACTGAATTGATCGTCACATTGGTATCTGATTTGTTGACGGTTAACTGTAAACATCTTCCGTAATGTGGTTCCTGTTTGGGTAATGTAATCATTTTGGCACCCATTTAGTTAATTGAATTAGATTACCCGATGCACATATAAAAGAGTTACCAATAGTGAAAATCTCTCCCGATTTAAATTCATATGATTCTCCTTCCACACCATTTTTACAAATACCACAATTTGAACGTCCGCACTTTTTGATAGAAGGAATTTTATCGTCTTTGTTTAATTTCGCACTGGTGAGTAACTTCTTTAAAGATTTTGACTATGAGATAAGGCTCTTTTCATCCTTGGATCTTTTATCAGTGTTGGTACACTTTGATATATAATGTAACACGCTTCTGTATTTCTCGGGTTGTATGGTGTATAGATTATTGCGTTGCGTTGTGTATTTTAGTCGTAAGCTTAACTAAGGCGTTAAAGATAGAACTACGTGTGCTAAGTTTTTATTCGATCAACATAAAAGTATCACAATAAGGCGACGTCACAAAGATAACGGCAGTACGGCAAAAAGGTACGTTAATAGCGCAATGCTTTACATGATGAGACATATGGTAAAACTTGATTCGTATTATTAACCGTGTTTTTCGGTATCAATCAAAGTTGCCAAAGGCAATTATTATATGACTATAAATTTTCTGTTTTCTCATTGGCTAAAAGCATAGGAAATCCTCTTTGATAAAACATTATATTCACCGCGTCAAAAATCACGAGAGGTTAATATAAGATTTGGAACAGCGTCCGTGTACCTAAATATAGAAACGGGGAATTCTTGTTAGCTATTTAAGGGATGTATAAATAAAATGGTTTTTAATTGGACGACCGAATAAATATCAACCAATCAGCGCTCTCGACATAAAATCGTTTCGATCTAACAGACGACAGTTACATGTTTCCGGCAACAAAGTATGGCTGGAGCAGCAGAAGTAGCTACTGAAAAACGCTTTCCATCGTTAAATAATGAGGAAATTAAGAAGATTTTGATAGAAAAGGATTCTAAAAATACTCGCCGATCAACAGATTCTAGCGTGAGGACATTTAAATCTTACTATATACATGTACATGTATCTACTTTTTTATTCTGTTGTATTCAATATTGTTCATGTTTGATGAAATCATAATCTTTCAGTCAGTTTAGTTGAAGTCTGGAGCTGGCATGTCAGTTAACTGCTAGTAGTCTGTTGTTATTTATGTATTATTGTCATTTTGTTTATTTTCTTTGGTTACATCTTCTGACATCAGACTCGGATTTCTCTTGAACTGAATTTTAATGTGCGTATTGTTATGCGTTTACTTTACTACATTGGTTAGAGGTATAGGGGGAGGGTTGAGATCTCACAAACATGTTTAACCCCGCCGCATTTTTGCGCCTGTCCCAAGTCAGGAGCCTCTGGCCTTTGTTAGTCTTGTATTATTTTAATTTTAGTTTCTTGTGTACAATTTGGAAATTAGTATGGCGTTCATTATCACTGGACTAGTATATATTTGTTTAGGGGCCAGCTGAAGGACGCCTCCGGGTGCGGGAATTTCTCGCTACATTGAAGACCTGTTGGTGACCCTCTGCTGTTGTTTTTTATTTGGGCGGGTTGTTGTCTCTTTGACACATTCCCCATTTCCATTCTCAATTTTATTTGTTCTTTAAAAATTGAAATGATACAATATTCTTCTAGTTTTAATTATGCAGAATTAAATATGCCTAAAAATCAAACCCAAGCATAAAATAAAAACAGTCTAGGCAAAATACCATCTAACCAAGGATATATTTCACAATCTAAAAATATGAAAATGACACTGAGAACTAAAGAGTCATATAATAAAGCAATTGTTGACTTTTGATATCAGTTGATACAATGATTTATCAACCCCAGATGTGAATATCACATTTCTGGGGTTGATAAATCATTGTATCAACCTCATCAAAAGTCAATAATTGTATATTATTTGTTGCCTAAAAATAAATAAAGAAAGACGATACCAAAGGGAAATAAAAATCAAGATTCCAAATAAACTAACATCTTGGCCCGAAAATAAACTTCCATAACTTTATCGCCAGTTCTGCCTCAAAATTGAAATTTAGAACTTGAAATTCAATATTCTAATTAAAACATCATAACCGACATTAAAATTAAATATCTAAGTACAAAAATGTACATTAAAATTCTTGATTAAAAAAGTGTCTAGTAGTTCCTACACATACAATATAAAAGAAATAGCTGCAAATTAAAATTCTTTAGTCTCTTGTGCTTTTTAAAGCATTTATTGTTTATGAAATTTCTAATATGAGGTAATAGTGAGATGTATTTTCAACTGAGATCAATTAGAATAACATTGGGATGAATGAATAAAATGGTTGGAGTTTTAATTGATTTATTGGAAAGTGCTTTGCCTTTTTGTTTTTATTCTACAGTAGTATTTATTAAAAAATAACCATATATGCATATACGGATATATCATTCTTAGATATATTAAATTTGGTTTTAAAGATGAACTTTACTACGACATAAATTTCAAAAGAGAAAACAAAACGATATTACCAGCAATGGTTTCAAGAAAGTATCTATGATTTTGACATTATTGGTACGATATCACCCGCATGTCTTATTCGAAACGCATGTTGCGAAATATTTTTGTGTTAATTATTTAGCAAACAATTACGTTCCGTCATCATTTCCGCTTTGTCTGCATGTATTATGGGCTGCCCAGCAAAACGTATACCCTAAAGGGTCGGTGGATTACTTCGGTTTTCGGTTAAAAATGGATACAAAAGTGCGGATGGAATATGACCCCCCATTTATATATTAATGCATACAATTTTCAGCCAACTAATATATGGGGGTGTTTCTGAGAACGAAAAAACCTGAAATCAGATGCGGATTGACCTTACACTGAAACACTTTATAATACACATTCCATCGGCGCTCTCAGCGTTTTTACAACAAATACTTACAAGTTAAGACTCTACCTTCCGCGGAACCACAGCAATTCAACATGTATAGGGTGGAGGGATTACTTTGTTTTTCGGTTAAAAATGGGTACAGAAGTGAGGCTGGAAGGTGACCCCACTATTTATAGTAATGCATAACATGTTCAGCTCACTCAATATAGGAATGGTGTTGAGCGCAGAAACACTTGAAATCAGGTGCGGACCCAGGATTTGAAAAAAATATCGCCTTACACCAAAACTATATATCTTCAAATTATGAACCAAAGTATATTTATAACGGGTATTTTGTAGTAAAAATCTAATTCAGTAAAAAGTAAAATCACAAAAATATTGAACAACGAGAAAAATTCAAAATGGGAAGTCACTAATCCAAAGCTCAAACATATCAAACGAATGGACACCTGTAATGGATAATAAGTGGATGTAGTAATATTGCCAATAAACCAAATCATCATTCAAAATGACGCAGATTAAAACAACAATAGCATGAATAGGTAACACAACTGCCTCAAGTTTCGCATATCTTACTTGTAATCGTTGTTAAACAAGTTGAAATGTGACCGAAAGAATAATTAAGGAAGCTGATAATCGCCACACAACTATTTTTTGATATTTCCTAATATGGTTGCGTTATAACGCAAACATTTGAAAAAAAAACGCAAACCATTTGCGTTAAAACGCAATCCTTTGCGTTATAATGCAAACATCTGCGATATAACGCAAACTTTTTTTCACAAATGTTTACGTTATAACGCAAAAGTTTGCGTTACGCAAACATAAAAAGAAATAATAAAAAAAAAGTTGTGAATCTGAATCGTAATAAATACGTTGCAGGGCCAGTATATGGCATCAATGGCAACGAGAGAGAGGCGCTGGAAAATTAGTCCAACGTTGTGAGAGCACCCGAAGTTTTAAAGCTCACAATTGTCTTAGCACACACAAGATGTCTGGTAGTCTATTCCATTCGGGTATGGTTCTTACAAAGAATGACTGTTTGTATTGATCGGTTTGCTATAGGTGGAATTTTGAAGCACTGGCTGTTGTTTTGAGCAAATTTGTCTACAATGTTTGTTGTTTTATAGTCACTGAATTGTTTGATTTAATTTGTCGTTTTGGTATCTCTTTGACTAATACTGAGTCGTGTGGTATAGCTGCTACCAACTCCCCGGCCATCTTGTAAAGAAAAGTGAGTCTACTTATACTACCTTCCTCTCTGCTTGTATAATCCCCACTGATGAAACGCACTGCTTGTCTCTGTACTCGTTCAAGTGCATTAATGTCCTTGGTTAAGTAAGGGTCCAAGACTATGGACGCATATTCAAGTAACGAATATATATACGCCTGTTTCCTGCAATCTTTAGGACAGTAGCGGAGGTGTCGTAGCAAGAAGCCTAGATTGAAGTTGGCTTTCTCCACGGTTTTGGCGATGTTGGTGCCCCACCTCAGATCATCTGAGATAAATACACCGAGATACGGATTTTGTTGTACCTGTTGCAGGATGTGACTGTCCAGTTTATAAAAATGAGATGATTAGTTGTTGACGGTCATCACGTAACATTTTTTGGCATTAAATCTCATACCCCATATTTTA
This sequence comes from Mytilus galloprovincialis, assembly GCA_037788925.1. NCBI lineage: Eukaryota > Metazoa > Mollusca > Bivalvia > Mytilida > Mytilidae > Mytilus > Mytilus galloprovincialis. Next base: position 21,830,730 of record CM075332.1, read on the forward strand.
ACCCTTTCCTCCAACGATACATGGTCGTTTTATAGTAGTTGGTGGTCTTGTTGTGTTAGGACTTTTCTATATAGTAGACAATCATCTGCGAACAGTCTGACTTGAGATTGGACAGTTTAGGGTAAGTAATTAATGTGACATAGGAACAGCAGCGGTCCTAATACCGTGCCTTGAGGTACTCCTGATGCAACACCTACCGAGTCAGAATTTGCGCCATATACCAAGACTCTCATTGATCGTTTTGACAGGAACATGTTGAGCTAATCTAGTATTGAACCATCAATACTATAAGTTTCAAGTTTGACTTACAGTCTTTTGTGCGGGACCGTAACGAAGGATTTAGAGAAATCTAGTATTACTATATCTGTCTGCAGGCCTTTGTCATGAAGTTGGAATAAATCGTTCATCGTTGTAAAAAGCTGTGTTTCACAGGAGAAACCCGAACGGAAGGTATGCTGAAGGGATGTGAGTATGTTGTTCCTTTCTATGTGTGTCAGGATGTATTTACATGTAATATGCTCAAACAGCTTGCAGGTAACGCAGGTAAGAGAAACAGGTCTATAGTTCTCTGGTGTGTTTATATTTCCCTTTTTTAAATCCAGGAGTGATATTTGCATTTAACCAATTAGTAGGTAGAGTGCCAGAGTTTATGAATTGGTGAAAGATGTGTTGCAGGTGCTACTTGTTTAGAGCATTTTTTAAGGACAGTGTTTGGTAAATTGTCTGGCCCAATGGCTTTAAATGGCTTGATATTCTTCAAGAGTTTTCGACTCCATCTGTTGTTATTTTCAGTGGTGGTATTGATTTGCCAACTTTCGTATTTATCTTTGGTGTTGCATTTAGAGTGTTTTTTGTAAAACCAATTTAAATTGTTGTCGTTTACAAGTGCTCCATTCTGTTTCATTGCTAGTATGCCAATGTTTTACTGCGTTCTGGATTTAACATAAAGCCAGAATGGTTTAGTGTTGTTTTCTTGTAGACCTTGGCAAATGGTGTTGTTGATATAATTGATCTCTGCTTTCTTTAATTCTTTTTAGCACTTTTTTTGGAAGCTCTTGTAGTCATTCCACTGTTTAGATCTTTTAGCGTATTTATATAGTTGTGTGGCCCTAATACGCTTCCGTGGATAATTCAAAATGGAAAGTCCTTTATTAAATCATTTTTTGTAAATGGCAAAATAAAACGCCCTGACTTGGTACAGGTATTTCCATCTGTAGAAAATGATAGATGGAGTCTCCTTTTGAAAATCGATGAACTTGTCACTTGTATAACAGTCGAATAGAATTCCATTATATTGACAGTAATGTATTTTGATCAAATCAAACAGATATAACAGGCAAAAAAGTCGATACTGGGGTGCAGCAGTCAACATTGTGTTATAATTTAAATCTAAATTCCAACGATATTATAGTTCCTACCTTTTCATAATTTGTACATATTGGTTGAGTAGATATCGATTGCTCGGGTTAGGATGAGCTGTGTTTTTTTTTGTTTGTTTAAGCTTTTTTGTTTTTTTTTAACTCTTCATAATAAATTGTTGATCTTTTCAGGGGATGTTGAGATTTTTAGAAGAAGAACGAGATAAAATTAAGTTTTCCAAGGAAATTGAATGTATTGTTCTTGTTTTAATGAGCCACGGAGAAGGCGCAGAAATTTACGGAAATGACAACAAAATGATAGAATTAACAAAGATTATAGAAGTGTTCGATTCATATCATTGCCCAAGTTTAGATGAGAAACCTAGATTAGTATTTGTGCAAGCGTGTCGAATAGGTAAGATGATGAATTTACGGAAAATCAGATAAACGTGTACAGTTTCATAAACATTAACGCACCACGTTAAGATTTAGTTTGATATATTCATTTTGATATCCGAAAAAAATTCTAAAAAACAACAGCATAAATTACTGTTTGTGGTAAAATACTGCAAACTTTAGGCTGATTGTCTGTTGCAAATATACATGTATGTTTCAATTTCGGTTATATCACCTCTTTCCCATTTATTTATATGATAATTTTAAATTATTGCTGAAACTTAATCATTATCGAAATACACGTACATTTACCACAGTAATATGACATCATAAATGAAAAGAACATTTTGTGTATTTCATCTGTCTGAAACATCTTTTTGTTATTAACTGTTACTACTACCAATTGCATTAATGTTTCTGTTTGTTTTTTTGCTAGTCTTTAGCCCTGTAGCTCCATAAAAATAAAGATAATATTTATTCATACTTGCTGTTATAAAATTAAGGATCTGCTTACCCTTCCGGAGCATCTAAAATCACCACCTGTTTGTGTTGGGGTTCGTGTTGCTTAGGTTTTTTTTCTATGTTTTGTTTTGTGTACTTTTGTTTGTCTGTTTGTATTTTTCTTTTGTTGCCATGGCGTTGTCAGTTTATTTTTTATCTATGAGTTTGATTGTCCCTCTGTTATCTTTCTCTCCCTTTTTTTAAGATTTTGTTTTATTTTTGCTTGATTTTTAACTGGAAGCTTGCTAAAATACTCGGCGACCTGTTATTATCATTATATCTTTGAACATATTATAATATTTGATACGTTTTGGCATAGTATGAACCTATTCTATCATTTTTAATTGATATACCTTTAACATATATCAATATTTGATTTCAATATTTTGGCATTGAGCTTTACTATCAATATTCATTAAACTGTTCATCTGTTGCAGTAAAAGGTGTATTATTGTAATATCACAACTTGATCACTACATAATGCAAAAAGTTTAAAACGTGAAATTATGTACTCGAATGGTGAAATGTAAGAAAAAAATCATTTGACGGCTCCTTCAATGTTGGGCTGGTTTGCTGACTATATATTTGCTTTGATATAGATTCCAAAGAATCAAAGTTACATCATTTTCCTCTGTGCCAATCCGTTATTAAGTCTTACCTATTTACGAATAAGACCATGACTACTTTAACTTTCAATGAGGTTCTCATGAGTGTTACATTTCTTTCTGAAAATAACCTTCTTTGCGACGTAACTCGTAAACCTGGAAGCGTGATTGCTGTTAACCAATTAAAATAACGTATTATAATGAAACATTTATGTGATGTTATTAAAGTAAAATTAGGAAAACTTTTAAACTCATTCATTTGGTAATATCTTCCTTTTATTCTCCGTCATATTTTTATACAATACTTTTCTCCGATTGGGTTATAACAGCTCTTCGTCGTATAAGGTTTTGGATTTTCAAATATTTCGACCTCTAGCATTACTACAGTTCTAGAGAAACTGTTATTGTCGAAATGTGCATCTAACTGTTACAGTTGAAGTTTGAAATAAGTTATGCATTATATATTGTACATTGTATGGCATTTCATCAGGCCCTCCTTACGATGTCTATACACTTAATTCGTTAAGGGATTAATAAAGTATAAGTTTGAATTGAACGTACCTACAGTAATCACAAGTATTCTATAATCGATACTAAGAGTCTATTTCGTGTGTTTGTGTTTGTGATTTATAGCGATTTGATGAGTGTTTTAAAAGTTTTATATTTTTATTCAGTTTGTTCATTTATTGTGTTCAACACATTAAACATTAAATCTCACCGTATACCTCATAAGTTCCTGTGAAGTCAAAAAGTTGTACACCAGAGTGAGTTTTTGTTTGATATCTTCATGTTGAAGGCTCTTTTTTAAATTTCTGTCCCTTTTTTCATGCCATTATTTGTAATGGTTAACACTTCGATATAGGTTTAGCTTATTGTTGAAGTCTGTAGGGTGATTAATAATTGTTCTCATTCTCATTTGTATGTGTTGTCCGTTAAATTACATGTAAAAGGATGTGCACGTAGATACGGCAGAATATTTGATACTCTCTATATTTGAATTGATCATCACGCCTTCCTTTTCAGAAAAATTGAACTTAATCGAATAATGAATGTTGATATGTATGCTAATCTGGATCGTGTTGCTAAGTTTTTAGCTTTCTATGCTGCGTTTTGTGTTGTTTTGTTGTTCTTTCCGTCTTGATTTGTCAGTTCTTTTCGACTGATGAGTTTGAATGTCCTTTTGATATCACTGTTTATTGTTTGACTTACTTAGACCTTATGGTCCGATTCGTTAACAATTTTCTTAACTATTCAATTATATTAGATGTTCAGCATACCGAAGAAGAGCTTGACAGCCTGAGGGTAAAATTAGAAGAGTCGAAAATTCAAGATAAACCTGGTGATCAACTTGACTCAGCACCTTTCCAGATTGAAAAACCAACACACGTTAAACACCCATCAGCAGACTTTTTAGTTGTGTATGCAACACCGGCAGGTAATGTTGAATAAACAACATATTCGAAGTGTCTATATATATACTGTGGATTCATTTTTTTTTCTCGTGGGAACCAATTTTCGTTGATTGAGAGTAAAAGTATTTGTGGATATCCGAAGTCTGCATGCTTTGTTATATAAAATGTGGAATTTGTTGGACTTTAAAATTCGGTTTCCAGGTTACCACGAAATCCACGAAAATTAGCATTCACGAATAATAATGAATCCACAGTATTTAAATAACAGGAAAAATTTTATTGTGTCTTTTCCTCTATTCATTTGATTCAAATCATCATTTGGACCGAGCAAAAAAAAAAAACCCCGACGTAACTGCCATTCAAAACTGTTTCCGCTGTGCTACCTTTGATAACTATTTACACCACTGGGTCGATGCCACTGCTTGTGGACATGTCGTCCCTGAGGGTATCACCAACCCAGTAATCATCACTTTGGTGTTGACATGTATATCAATTTAATCGTCATTTTCATAAATTTTCTGCTCCAAAACTTTGAATTTTATCGAACAACTAAGAATTTTCTTATCCCAGGAATAGATTACTACCTTAGCCGTATTTGGAATCCCTTTTTTGAATTTTTGGTTTTCAATGCTCTTCAACGTTGACTTGTTTGGCTTTATAACTATTTCAATCTGAGCGTCACTGATGGGTCTTATATAGACGAAACGCACGTCTGGCGTTTATCATTACAAAATGCGACGAATACATTTCGTAAAAACGTAAACAAAAATCGCATTTCAAGTTTCGGACCTATACTATGAAACTCAATAAATAATTTCGTATGGTTGTCGATTTTTTCAAAATTCTCAAAATTCTATAAAAGTGACATCAACAGTTCTTTGAAAATATGAAATTTCAGATTAGAACGAAATGATGAATCGTATTAGTTTATTATAGTCTTCAACATATTGATGATTGATGAGGGTATACTTAACGTCAAAATATTGCACGCTTATACAAGGAATGAATCTATTTAGGGGGGTCATTTATTTCAGACACTCTCATGTAAAATTGACAAAATAAGGTTCTTTATTTATATTTTATACATTAGATACTGTTGTATAGTCTGCCAATCTCAACAGATCCGTTTTTATTCCATGTAATTAATAATAAAAGACAAATGTTTCTAACCTATTTATAACCATTTAATGTAACATTGAGCTTTAATTTGGTATTTCTACCTTTGTATGGAAATTATTTTTGATTTTGTACTGATGTTTTTTCTTCTATGACTTTAATTTCTGAAATGTAGCTTTTGCTAAGCATCATGTCGTTAATTGATGTATGGTATCAAATATGTATTGCACTTCTACTGTTTTTGTTACAGTTCAAACATAAACAAATATAATAAAAAAAAGAATGTGTCCCTAGTACACAGATGCCCCACTCGTAATCATTTTCTATGTTCAGTGGACCGTGAAATTGGGATAAAAACTCTAATTTGGCATTAAAATTACAAAGATCATATCATAGGGAACATGTGTTCTAAGTTTGAAGTCGACTGGACATCTTCATTAAATACTAACTTGACCAAAAACTTTAACCTGAAGCGAGACAAACAGACAAATGAACGGACGAACGAACGGACGGACAAACGAACTGACGAACGGACGCACAGATCAGAAAACGTAATGCCCCTCTACTATCGTAGGTGGGGCATACTTAATGGATACGAACTAATATTGTAAATCATTGGTTTGTCATTGGAGAGAGTTGTAGGATGATAAAGGAACTATAAACCAGTCAATTCGTTTTGTCTATGTTGCATCTTAATTCAAAAACAGATATTGTTCTCTTGTTGTGACCATCCGGCACATTTGTGTCTTGTTGCTATAACTACTATCTTTTGTACAATTCATCTAAATAAAGTCTTTACTTGTTGGTATCAAACTAATCACAATTTTCCGCAATATGTTGGCCCGACTACTTTTACAAAATATACCGAATATGCTCCTAACTCAGATACTATTAACCCTCGCTTTTGTCTTAAGTTATACTAGTATGTTGAAATGAATGCAAAGAGATGCGTGCGTACAACAGAACTATTTTTAAGATTAATGGAACAAATATTTTTATGTAATGTAACACATTATGAACTAGTCCAATATGATTATGAAAATACAAATTAAAATTATAATTTAAAAAAATAAACATTTGTCATTCCAAATCGGTGGCTCGTTAGTTACACCTTCTCAAAATGACAATTAAATAGAGAAATTCTTAGACTATAAATTAATCTACTTTTTCTCCGACATAAAAGACAATGAAATATATCTATGATTGAAGATATTGGACTGTTTCTGTTCGATGTTTGATGCGATTTCATTTGTTTTAAACCAATCGTTTTCAACAGGTTCTTGTGTATCAACTTGAGTTGGTTTACTTTCTTGAAACACAAAATGAGAAATCTTGTTAACTTAAATCATTGGTATCTTACATCCACATAACGTTATTTTTAATTTCTATATTTTTTTTATATCAGGCACACTCTCATACAGGAATGTTCAAACTGGATCTTGGTTTTTGTGTGCAGTGGTATGGATATTCAAATATCATGCTAAACATGAAGAACTGCAGCATTTGCTAATTAGGGTTAGTATACAATACCGGTACTGTGTAATTTACATAGGTTGAAATATCGGAAATAATCTTTTATCACTTCAAAAATAAGTTAAAATAAAATAGACGAAAGCAATTGTAGACCACCACACGGACTTCAACAATGACAAAATACCATACAGTCGGTTATAAAAGACCCCGACGTAAAAATATGAAACAATTCAGTTGAGAAAACGAATGCCCTAATTTAATGCTTTATATTAGAAACAACCGATTCATTTGCAATAAGTCATGATAAGGGGGGGGGGGGGGGTCGGTTTATAAGACCATCAATCGGTATATATCGCGTAACATACGCGGCGATCACCTAGTCATGCAAAAAGTAAAATTACAAAAATACTGGACTCAAAACAAATAAAATGGCAAAATCAAATGATTAATCACATCAAACGAATGGACAACAACTTCACATTCCTCACTTGGTACAGGCAATTTTCCTTGAAGGTATAGCAACGTGACTTATATGACTGAACAAATAAATTTTACTTTTCAAATTTAACTTTTAAATTATCTTAGAAATTTAAATGAAACAAATTTTATTTCATTTTGAAATAGGATTTAGTATTATGCATTTAATTTTACGCCCTTTTAGGCTTATACGTATGTTGCTAAACGTTTCATGATTTTAGGTCCTCAAAATTGTAGTTCACGCTTTGTTAATAATATGTGTTTCATGTTAACATGGTTAATGTGCCTATTGCTTTGATATCTTTTATTTTCTCTTTTTTGTCCTACATATTAAACCTTTAAGATACGGCAGCCTTTGTTAAAGTTTTAAGCTAAACGAAAACATACATATGTAATTGGAATCCGATTATGTCGTCATTTTATTAATACCATAGAAAGCAATTTTGCAAATGTGATGAATAATTTCTTTTAATCAAATTACCAGAGTATTATCACTAGGTATAGTTTCGTTTTCGTTAGTAATCATCGAGTTAACATAAACGTTTAGAATACTCAATTTGGGTAATATTTTGTTTTAATATGTATATCAGTTTGGTGTGTCAACTGCCAATAATTCAGTTACGACAATTGCATTGCAACTTATGTGTTTTTGTGGCTTCAACATGTTATTATGATATGAGAATGTTTTAAGAAGGCATTATCTACGCAACGTAAATCTTTTGGTGTAGTGTAAACAAAGACTTTCCGTTCAAATTTTCAAATACATTTATGAAATGGGTCATTTAAATTCTAAAAATTCAACAAAATTTACGTGATTAAACATTTTAACAAATCTATTCAATGTCTAAGCTCTCCTTAAAGATGTTTCGGACGAGGAAACAGTTTTCAAAAAAACTATTTATTTGATGATTTTTATATTTTGCAATGTTAAGTGTTCGCTTAACTCACCTGTCGAGGTTGGATTGTAAAAAATACTGTTATTCAAGTAATTTTTGCGATACTTTATTTGGCGTTAAGATTTTTTTCTCGATGTTCTAATTAATGTAAAATATCTATATGATAATGGAAGAAACACCTTACAATGTATTCGTGACGGTTAATTTTCGAGTTTTTTTTACTACCCAATGTCACGAATGTAAGGTTTACATTAAAAAACACACGTTGTAAAATGCATAGATTACGTGATTATCAAATAAGTTCTAGGCATTGTATTAATTATTTTCAGGTAAACAGATTAGTTGCAAAAGGAAAAGGTCCAGATGAATTTGGGCAGAAATTGACCGTATCGGAGGTTAAATCAAACCTAAGGAAGAAATTTTACTTCTTTCCCGGTATTCATGGTAACCCTCCTAAGTTGTTTAACAAATTAATGTAGAAGCAGTAGTCAGATACAATGTAGATGGTTTCAAATAGTGAACAGTGTTGTCTGCTCTATGGTCGGGTTGTTGTCTCTTTGACACCTTCCCTATTTCTATTCTCAATTTGAGTAATGTAAAAATAACTGCATAATTTTGTATTGTTTCATATTGTGTAAGTTAACAAACATAATCGTTTTTTTCTAATTGTTCTGACATATTTCATAAAAAATTTTAGAACAGTAATATGAAATTAAATAAAATTACATTCATCGTTACTCAACTATGTCAACTTTTCATATGCAATTAAAGCGAGATCTGTATCCTTTTTATGTATATCGTTTTGGGTACTATACATTGTGGAGCCCTTGATAGCTTGTGTTCGGGGTGAGCCAATGCTCCGTGTTGAAGGCTTTACTTTTACCTATAATTTTCTACTTATTACACATTGTGACTTGATGGAGAGTTGTCTGATTGGCACTCATACCACATCTTCTAATTTATAAATAGTTTGACTCTTTTGTAATGTTCATTTATCCCTCGTGTTATGTGTCTTCATATGATTTATCTTATTTATATATATAGTAAATTCCTGATATGTATTACGTCCTTTTTTTCACTTTGAAAGATGATTTATTTTAAACATTTTGGATAAATGCAAAGATAAAAACATTGGTAAACAAAAACAGCCACACAAGATTGAAAGTGATCTTTTGAAATAGCAGAAATCAATGTCACACCAATTGTCATGAATTCGATGCAATGTCGATGTACACACGTGATGGATGTTTTCATAGTTTTGTCACGTTTACCAGTTATGTCCTGTTTTTGGGCTGCTTATCCAATTATGAATTATGTCAATATGACAGAGCTATATACAGTTGACATACAAGTGCAAATCGATATAGGAAGTTTGGTATGAGTACCAATGAGACAACTCTCCATCTAAGTAACGATTTATAAAAGTAAACCATTATAGGGCAAGGTACGGCCTTCAACATGGAGTGTTGGTTCACACTAAACAGCAAGCTATAAAGGGTCCCAAAAAAAATACTAGAGTAAAACCATTCACGTATGAACTACATTAACAGAGGACAACCACTGTACATTAGATTCATGACTTTGGACAGGTGCAAACATTTGCAGCGGGATTAAACGTTTTAATGGTACAAACCTTCTCCCTTTTATGAAACAATAGTATAACATCACAACATAGAAACACACACTATAAAAAATCAATTGGTTGACTAACTCAATAAAAAAACGTAAAAAAACACACAATGAACGAATAAATTTGATCTGTGATACCTGAATGTAAATACATAGCAAATAAAAATTATAAGGGATAAATAATTAAGGTAAAGAGTAAATAAACAGGTTTACACAAAGTTAAATAATGATATATATATATGCACGTTGTCACTGGTTATCTACGGTAAAAAAAAAACATGTATTCTATTATTAAATAAATACTCTAAACATCAGTACAACAATGTTCGGGGTGGAAAGAGATTGCTCGACCCCGAAGATGGTGAAAAATGTCACTCTCCTCGTGAAATTATTCCAAAACTCTGATCATAAAATTCAAAACAAAATTTGTCTTTTCTTATAATTTATTTAAGGTCAAATCTACATATTTTTTTCTCATCACATCATATCTATAAAACAGTTCTTATTGTTCATTTATGTCCATTTTTATAATCACAGCATCCACAATTTATTGTGGACTAATATTTTTTTGAAATACGGCATCCGAGTTCCTCATCTTAAGGTCAATTAGGGATCTTGACCCATATTAGATTAGCAAATGTCAGATTCCACTTATATTGCAGTATAAATTCCTGCGGTACACCTTTTCGAACAATTCTGTGCAGTTTTTTCTCAATCTGAAATAAAATAAGCTAATGTTTAGTATCTTAAAGTAAGCATGCTTATTACTGTTACTTATATCTTTTAATGGAACAAAAGCACAAAAGCCATATGTTATCAAATCGCAATTTAAACATTGAATATACCTTTCATAAACCTACTTTATACAGTCGGAAAGCTGACCCCGGTTTGACCCCATTTCTTAAAGCAACAATGGACGTCATGTGATTACCATATATGGGCATTTTTTTACCAAAAAAAGTGAAGCTCGTTTTTTGGAATTTGTAGTTTTTTGCATGAATTAAAACTAATTTCCTTTTAAGTGAACATTCTTGAGTATATAAGAAATATATTACTCAACTCAATTATGGATTAAACTCATTTTTTTCTCTCAAAATGTGTCTTCAAAGTCAAGGTGTTGACGAAAAAAATTGGTCACAGAAAATTAAAATCGTAATTTTCTTTCTTAACTTCTCGGGAAGCTATGCTGAATTTAAATTATGTTATGTAACATAACTTGGACTATGATGTGTCAAATTTGTGCCAGTTGATATGCTAAGATACGCAAATGTGCCAGTTAGATGTGTCGATATTTCTGACGAAGCGGCGCCGACGGTAATTCACGAGTTACGTCCCTTTGTTTGACACTATCATGAACAAACTATTGTTATATCAAGCAATATGCTGTTATTTACATGTGGATATTATTAAAAATTATCTTATTAGATATATTTTGATACTGTAAACATGTGCCAAAAAATAGAGAAACACATTTTATCACTTTTCAGAACTCAGTCCCTGTGAAATAGGCCCTATGTGTCCCTATGTGCCATAATAGGGTTAATAATTTAATATTAATTTAATATTCCAAGAGTTAATTTAATATTCATGTTTTGGTAAGTATTTTTACTGCTGCAACCAAATTATTTTAACACAGAAATAAATGTCTACTCAATTTATACAAGGGGTAGTCTAAATATTCATGAATAATGGATCAAGACAGTATTAAAATGATAAAAAACAGGAATTCCTTTTCATTACTGACACTTGCAAGTTGGTCCTACCTTTTTTATTTAAACATAAAAGAGATCATAATGAAAGTATTCTGAATGTAAAATATTCATTATTTTAAATTTATAAAAGGAAAATTAGTTTGCAATCCTTGTATGAACAAACTAAATATAACCATGTTGTCTCATTGATTTCATGCAAGTTATAGTTCTAATGAATGGACTCATATTATAAAAATAACACACTAAACCAATAAATAAATGGTGCTGGTCATGAACTTGAAAATAAATAAGAACAAAATAGACTTAGTAATATTTTTCTTTTTCTATTTGAAAAAAATAATAATAACATTAAAAAAAACTATGCATTTTTACATTTATATAAAAGTATTTCAGAGCAGTTTCTGGGGGCTAAGTCAACAATTATGTTTTAGATCACAAGTCAAAATTAAGTCACACTTCATGTCAGTATAATAATGTTTTGAATAAGATTGATTAAAATGATACTCTGAAAGAGATTGTTTGAAGGCAGCAACCAATTTTTTTTCAGGGTGGGGGGGACTATGGATTTTTTTCCAGACAAGTTGAAAACAATTCTTCTCTTTCAATTTTAGCATTTCATTTAATGGCAGCTGAGGGTAAAACAAACATTTTTTTTCTCAGGGTCAAAAACAAATTTTTTTTAATCCAAAAATTGGAAACAAACTTTTTTTCTTCAAAACAATCAAAAGCCACCACCCCTACCCCCTACAGAAAATCAAATGGTTGTTGGCTGCCTAAGTTGAAATTTAGGACAATACTTTCTCATTTACTTTTGCAGGATTCCTTTATCACAAAAAAAAGTATTATTATAAACAACGAATGTGTGTTATGTCAGTGCATCTAAAGCAGTTAAGGTTGTGCAAAGACAGTATAAGATTTCCTTACCTTGGTTTAGTTAAGTCATACATTTCACTGACTTAAAGAGAATAATTAATCCAGTCAAATATTCACAGCTGATCTCGCCATTACTTTTTCATACAAACATACTAAATATGTGTACATTGACTGTGTTCAGATGCCAGGTGACATCGATGTGTAAGACCGAAAAACTACAATGTCAAAAAATGTCTTTCTTTTGGAATTTAGTTCAAACGGGGTTTCCAAGGGGTAATAGAACGTTATACTTTATGATTTTTTTAAATTTTGAGATACGTATTATTAATTGTTTGTATAGTACATATAGTCTTTGTTAATCCGTGAAAAATAGAAGAAAATAATTTTAAACGACTATCAACGGCATTACGGGATCGTTAAAACACGGCCAATTTGACATTTTTGAGATTTTTTTTTCCCTTTTGATAATAAACTCCATGCTCAACAAATCGAAATAAATCTATTTCAGACCCTAATGGCAAGTGGGAAACTGAAAAAAAGATAAACTTCCAAATTGGCGCCAAAAAAAAAAAAAAAAATCCGCGAAATTAACGCAATTTCAGAATGGCGGGTTTTAATATCAGTCCCATTGTTGTCTTAAGAAAGTAGCAACAACGGTCGTTTCTAAGGGCTTGCTTTCCGACTGTATACAAATCATTAAAGATCAATATTTTTTTCACTCAGAAAATAATGTTTTTGATATTTGTTTCTTTCATTGAAGGAAAAGAACATTTTTATATTACTGTTAAGATCATTCACAAACTTTTCTGAAACAGGTTTATTTTTTTAAAATCCATCAAGTAATAATAATTTAAGGGTTCTTTTTGTGTGAGTGTTCAAATAGTGCTTTTTTGGTGAAGATAACATTCTGACGTCATCGCTTTTGTAACGTCATGTCTTTATGATGTCATAAATTAGAATTATCCAAACATAATAGAGTGTATATTTATTGAATAATGAAAGGGAAAGAAAACATTATAAGGTTGGTAACCAAACACATTTATTGCGTTTTGAATCATTAGCAACAGATCAAGTTTGTGATGTTATTAATGGTGTCGCTCCATCAACAGCTCCTTCAACAAAGGTTGAAAAACATGCATCTATTTCACCTGAACCACCTAAACTTGAACTTCTTATTCCAATATAGATTTGACACCTAAAACCACTACAGATTCTGTCTGGTAACCTTGCCTTCCAGAAAAGGAATTCAAGTTGTACTCAAAAGAGAGGTACGATACAAAATATTATGTACCCCTACAAACCGAAAAATGTGCTACTACGGTCAAACTACTACGACCTAATAAATTGTCTGGTGATTATCTAGAGGAGAAAAGTACTGAAAAAAGAACAGTTGATAGAGATTTTAACATCTTATAATTAGTCATTAAAATAAAAGTCCAAAGTGTAATGTTCCACAGGCTAGGCAGAAAGTCTTGTGCTGTAGTGGCTCTGAAAATATACGTTAACATGAAATATATGATTGTGCATATCAAAAAAATTTACAGGTCAGGTTAAATGCTCGCAAAAACAGGCTATCAATTTCTTGTTAAACAAAAGAGTGCGAAAAAAACTAAGTAGATATAAAAAAAAATCAGTTGATGTACTGACCGAATAAAACGAACCTGTAACGAATGCATAACGGACACATACCGGATATGCAACGTACGAGAAACGGAAACGTACCGGACAGAACGGATGTCGAACGTACATCCAACGGACGAGTACCGGATAAAACGGACATCTAACGGAATCGTACCGGATAAAACGGATGAACAAGATATACGAAAAATTTAAATCAACAATAATAATACATGTAAATCGCATAAATATTCAAAATGTTTCTGTGTAACTGGTTTTGGTTTGTTCTTCAAAACCTCACAAAAGGACAGTGTCTGGCCTGAATAAGAAGTGCTTGATTGTGAAGCCGTGCCCTAACTCTAAGATCGATTATGAATAATACGAATTCATAAACCTTAAGAAATATGGCATACATGTACCAATGATTGGCATTTCTGTTGCGAAATTTTCAATCGGCATTTATCCGTTTCAGATCCGTTCATCATCCGTTTTATCTGTTATACGTCCGGTAGAAGTCCGTTTCTCATTCGTTCAACATCCGTTTTATCCGTTAAACGTCCGGTAAAAGTCCGCTGGTGAATTTATCTTCCAGACCTCCAACGGATGTATAACGAACACGTAACGGATACAAACGGACACGAAACGAACGAATACCGTACAAAACGGATGCCTGACGGACGTTCAACGAACATTTTATCTGTTGGACGTCCGTTCAAAGTTTTGAACAAGCTCAAAATTTTCCACGGGACAGAACGGACGTCGACGGATAAAACGTACGCTTAACGGACATGCAACGGATATGGACGGACGTCTAACGGATAAAAAAGGCCGTCTAACGGACATGAACGGATTGAAAAAAAGTAATCCGTTAGTCGTCCATTCGAGCTATCCGGTAAGGTGTGACCGAGGCTTTGGGAAACTGCTGCATATTACGTTATTTATTTATTTACAGATAATACTAATTATCTCATTATATATTAAAACAAACACTTTTTCAGGAATGCATGAGCATGTTTTGAGTTATAAAATGAATTTTATATCCGACAAAAAGACCACTTCGTATCTCCGATGTATGTGTGCATCCAGCCACAGTACATGCATTCATTGGAAAAGACATACAATGACATGAAATAAAATTTTAAACAAAATAAAACCATGTACACAAAATAAATATTACACAATTTGTCTTTGTAACTTGATGTCATATTTGCAATTCTTTTCATTCTGTTATTCTTTATTTTGTTTTCTGTTGTCTTATCTTAATAAGGACTGTTTTTTTGTTTATTTTTTTGTCTCTATGTTTCACTTTCATTTAGTTCTTTAAGCATGTTTACTTCCTTTGATTGAATTACACAATTTTCTGACACAGTGAATGAACCATTAAGAGTTACTCCCCTTGCACTGTAAAAAATAGTAAAAACGGGTGTAAACATCACATACATGTTTGTCTGTGAGCTTACAATTTTGCATAAACATGCTGCCATGTTTGTTTCAGCATGTTCAGTGGCTTGGGGTATGAGGGTGGGCTTTTCTTCCATTTTCATTTTTACTTGTGTTAAAAATTCATATATATTCTGAAATGATTAATGATGAGGTAAAATGTGCAAGGTATGTATACTTCCACGTCAACTTCTTTTAAAAATATAAAATCATAACAAACCTCAATTTCAGATTCAGCATGCAGTTAGTACAGTTTGTGCTGTGCACAAAATGTATGATGCATTGGTGTGAAGCTACACATATTTATCTTTGATTGTTAATTTTCCGAGATTCTAAAACATTATGGTCTGCATTCACATACAATGCATGGTGACAAAGGTGTGAAGCATTTAATTTTTTGTCTAAATCATTTGATTTCAACTGCAAAATTTTTGCTAAACGTGCAACATTCATGTTTGATCGTTTGGCATTTGGATATGTAACATTGGTCCTCTCTAAAATATAATCAATTCTCCTCTGGGTGGTCCCAGTCCAAATAATGTATGTCCCATTTTCTGCCTCTTCACTATTTAAAAGCATAAAATTTGTATATTTTTGATAAAAATCAAAATGATTGGAAGCCATTTTGTATTGTTTTAAATCAGATAGCACTAAAAATGTGTAACTGACCGCGATTACAGCATCTCTCATCCTAAAATTGTGATCATTGAGCCAAGAAATACTCAATCTAATTAAAAACCGATCTCTCATCGCTCCTGTTTCTGAAATACTCAAACTCATTTGAAATTAAACGTCACAAATTAGGTCATCATCTTTGATTAATTTTCCATCGGCGGTTATGATAACGTTTTCCTCAATTGCTCAGTCCATATCGTTTACTTGAATATGTATGGTGGCTCATATCGAAGCTGATACATTTATACATGTCTGGTTTTAATTTTCGGGGTGGCAAGTAAGATGACTTTTTTTCGCAAATTGCTGGACCCCGGAGACGATGGTGAAAAATGTCACTCTCCTCATGAAATAATCCCACAATTCTGATCATAAAATTCAATAAAATTGTCCTTGTTCATTATTTGTTTAAGGTCAAATCTACATATTTCTTTTCTCATCACATCATCTATAAAACAGTTCGCATTGTTCATTTATGTCCATTTTTAAAATCACAGCATCCACAATTGTATGGCAGACTAATATTTTTTTTTTAATTACGTCATCTGAGTTAATCATCTCAAGGTCCATTAGGGAACTTGACCCAGATGACTTTTAAAACGTATATGTCGTTGAAAAAGCTACAAATTATCTCCCTTTGGTGCAAAAATGCCATTTTTTTGCATTAAAATTGAAATATCGTTTTTAACCAATCGGTGACCTATATGTTTTATTATGTTTGTCAAATAAGCTGTACTGAATCTAAACTATTGTAAAATATTAGCGATTTCTGAAATTAAGTTCTTTGTTTATTCGATATTACCTCTATTTCTCCTATATAGCGAAATCTCATATTAAAAAAAGAGATTTGTACCCACGAACCTCCTTAAAGTTTTATTAAAACAAGTGTTTTCAGTAAAATTATTGCATTTCAACTCAACAATAACTCAACCAACCAAAACTGAATTGGTGTTACAAGTAACACACATGTTTATACTGATTACCGAATAAAGTTTCATTATCATTTACCCTGTTAATAAAAGAAGTTTGGCCCTTGAATAGATATTAACCTTGAGAGGAAGATATGCCAGAATCTTATTCATGTATACTACAGGTATTAAAATAAAAAATTAGCGAATGTCATTCAGTCTCAGTTCTATATTATCTTTTTTATTCATCACATATTTTCATATATGAAAACTCCATCAATAAAAACTAATTAATCCTCTGTATAGTAGGTTCAAAATTCGAACATTACAATCAGCTTGGATATGAAAATAGCGAAAAAATCGTAGAATATATTAAATGAATATATTTAGCCTTCTGTTCAGTTTTTTTTTAAGTGTTATAAGTCTGGTATATACATGTCAAAGTATAAAGAGTTGGTATCGAAAGCCAAAAAAGTGAGTTTCTAGTTCTGGATTGACTATACACGAATAAAACTATAACATGTATAACTGGTGAATATTTATAAACGTCATATGAAAAATTATGTTTATCCAATTCTTGAACCAACGCATGTATATATCATAAACTTATTCTTCTGTGCACGATTTGATAATTTTTTACGCTAACATATCGTACTACTGTCAATTGTATTTCTCTCAGTCTGTTATGGAGTAAAATATGGCAACTTATTTATTGTCGTAATTTAAAGCCGTAGTTTGCCGATTGTCATCTTTTAGTAAGCAATCAACAAAGAAGCTAGATTTTGAGCACGTGTATAACATGATAATCAGATTATAGTTTATTTCTGTGACAGATCCATGCGTATTGCGATCACCGGATATTTACGAGAAGGGTCACCCCAAGGTCACTTGCATACATAAAATATGTGGGCGGATTGCTACCTGGAAGCGAGCATTTAAAAAAAATAACGTCTTCTAAATGTGGCCAAATTAAAGAATTTAATTCAGAAAAAGGTATATGTACATAAGTTTAATAATAAAAACTATCCATTTTGTTATAAAAAGCATATTCATATTTTTTTTTTTATAATTTAAGGTTTCATATGACTTTAAGAAATAGATCAAAAATAAATGACCTGCACAATTTATTACATGCTTAATTATTTGTTTATCCAGAAATAACAAATTGGGGTTAAAACAAATTACCAATTATACTAAGTATCCTTAAAGCTTAAAACAAGCTCCTGTTTCAATGAGGACAAGTTCAAACCAAAATTTTAATATACTAGTAAATAAAGGCAACAATAGTATACCGCTGTTCAAAAGTCATAAATCGATTGAGAGAAATCCAATCTGGGTTACAAACGTAAACTGAGGGGAAAATATCAAATACAAGAGGAAAACAACGAAACAATAGAAACGCTGAAGTGCAACAAAAAAAAACCGACAATGCAACATACATAGAAACGAATTTTAAGATAACAAAAAGAAGATATGGTTAGATGAGACAACTGTTCACGAGAGATCAAATGACACAGAAATTTACAACTATAGGTCACAAAATACTGTTATGAATTTAAAAAAATCCACTAAGTCTATTTTAAATAACTGTTTCAATACCATAACGTATAGATACAATCATTGATCAATGGTGTGCACATCTTTGATCTGTGATTGTATCTATGTGAATACGTATACTGTGACAAAAGAAATTGTTATAACCAGATTAAAGAATACACATGGATCCCCGATTTTTATTACTATTTGTCTTTATTGATTATAAAGTTTTCAAGTTCAACATGTCGACATAACCACAACTTTTAGCGATTTCAAATAATCCACAAATTATAAATATAAACCGTGATCTACCAAAGTGTTTTACGTTCCACATATTTCTTCTTTGACACACTATCATTATTATACAACTGAATAAATGTAGCAGTCTCAATGTATCCCAATTGTGCCCAGTTAATAAAATCCTTCACATTATTTTACATGTAGGTTTAGATTGGCCAAATTAAAGAATTGTTAACACTCTTCCTCTTATCTGATTATAATAAACAACTTAATTGATTATTGTATTATTGTATCAAACATAAAACGGTTAGATATTTCTTGGTTTGGGTATGATCTAAAAGGAAAAAATGAAACAAGATACAAAGATGTTCCTTTTTTAACAGAGGTGAGTAAATGATTGTTAAGTGTTAATTTGGATATCTGATCATGATTATGATGTCTATACTTAGAAATCAGTATGATTTTTTTATGGATCAGTTAAATATATATATTTATTTAGACTGGTTTATATTTTTTTCGTTTGGTCTTGTATTATATTTGCCTTCGGGTTTATGTAATATGTTCATACGATTTTGAAATGCAACCGTCTATCCGAAATAGAGGTAATTTTATGGCTTTCAAAATACCGTTCGATTCCTACCATCACTGAAGAGACATGTATTGTCGAAATCCAGATATGGTGTACAAATGTTTCTGTTTATCATCTTTTCCGCAAGTTTATTGCTTTCTTTTTTGTAGAAAATCATTAAGTAAGAGCCATTTTGTTATATATGGTGATCTGTTTATTTGGCAATCATCAATGGCAGTCAGCAGGGTTTAAAAACATCCGTTGTTCGACCTGCTAGCATTTTTTCCTCACTTTTTTTGTCTTTTAAGAAATGTTGTTTGTGCTGTATTTATACCCGTATACCAAATATAATGTGTTGCATGCACACGTATGAATATATAAAAAGATTTTTCCAATGCAATCATAGGTTTGAACGTTGTTTTCAATTCAAATTTGTTTATAATTTTTTTTTCATTTGGACTTGTATTATGTTTGACTTCGGGTTTTATACAATCCGTTAACCTATTTCGATTCTTCAAAATTCTAGAGTCTATTCTAAATTGAGGCAAATTGTATGAACTTTCAAATACAGTTTCGATCGATTCCTAATATCACTGAAGATACATTTATTGTCGAACTCTGAGTATGGTGTACAAAGTTTTGCACCTCATTTTGCGGTTTACCATCTGTGACGCAAGTTTATTGTTTTCTGTTGGTATTAATTTATTAATTAAGATCCATTTTACTACATCTGGTAATCCGTTTATTTGGCAATCGCCATGGCAATCATCAAGGATTAATGACATCTGTTGTTCGACCGTGTAGTAAAATGCGTTTTGTCAAAATATACTTTTTCACTTTTTTGTTCTTTTGGAAAATGTTGTTTGTGCCTGTATTTAGAGCCCTTACAAAGACTTTTGATTTGCATGCACACGTATAAAAATTGCGGTTTTTCTACAAAAAATCATAGGTTTGAACGGCATTTTCAATTTAGACTGATATATATATATTTGGTGCCACGATATCTCAGTAAAATTAGTTCGAAACCTGACCAAGGAAGAACAAAAAAATTGCTAGCGTATATTTACAGATCTAACATTGTTGGGCTGCATGTTATTTAGGCGATCTATATTTACATAATATGTTTTCACCCCTTGCATTACCATCACTGGTAATCCGATGGATAAAATCTGCTGTAGAGTCGTCATTGGTTCAGCCGTACTTATAATGTAATTATAATCAGATTGATGACTACTTACTTCATATAAAAGAATGCGTATCGTGTATTATTCAAAAGAGCTTTCACAAATATCCACAGAATAATTATAAGTTTTTCTATATTGCTGTTACCGTAATCCTTCATTTCATTTGCATGCAGAAGTGTGCGATAATGTTTCACATTTCAATTACCGTATACTAAAAAATTTAAAACAGGAGTACACATATCAAATTTTGTCATAGCCATAATAAATTTTGTCACATTTGTTTGGATTAAATATGGACTGTGATACAACCTGTGGGAATTTAATTAAACCGGTATATACATTTAACATCAAGATTATTCACAAAGCTGCCAATATAACTGTTCTTGAAATATCTATTTCGATTTTAGGAAACATTTATATAAGTTTTGGATTTCAAATATTTTGGCCACGAGCATCACTGAAGAGACATGTATTGTCGAAATGTGCATCTAGTGCAGGAAAATTGGTAACTACCACTGGGTCGATGCCTCTGCATATATGGATTTTTTATGTTATTAAAATTTGCTGTTAAAAATGTTAGAAATTATTAAAAAATTAAGGAATGTATCTCCCTCATGCAAAGCTCTGATTCCTTTCATGGATTTGGCTATTCTTTTTGGACCTTTTGGATTATAGCTCTTCATCTATTATATAAGTTTTGGATATCAAATATTTTGGCCACGTGCATTACTGAAGAGACATGTATTGTTTTATCGACTTACAGACGTTCGATTATTTAAAGTTTGAATAAAGTCTAAAATCGTCTGCTGATTTTACTCATTGATAATCTGTAAAATGTCTTTTGCAATCTTATAAATCCTTTATAATCGTGGTTAATAGATAATATGTACTATATATCCGCACGTTGCTTTTATGTTAAAGAGATCTTTTATCTGAACACAATTGATTGGTAGCTTCTTTGTGTGACTTTTATCATTCAATTTTAGATATTTAATGGTCCGGATATTGATTTAAAAACAATATAACTAATTAATTTGGCTGGTGGCTTTGTGCATCAGTTGTGAAGTTTTACCCTTTGAAAAGAATTATTGAATCGGATATTTAAAATGGTATATGATGACGAGATCCGGTACACAATTCAATCGTTTATAAAGGTCCCAAATGGGATAAATGAGTTATTATAAGATTCAATATTTGCTGTTCAGTCTTTAGTTTTCTGGGTTGCGTTTTATATAGTGGTGTATGTCTGTTGATCTCTTTCCTTTTTAGACACAGCGTTGTCAGTTAATTTTCTACTTATAAGTTTGAATGTCCCTCTGGCACTTTCGCCTCTCTTTAGCTTAGAATTTACGATTTGCAAATTCCCCCGAAACAGAAAAATACTACAATAAGCAATGTTGTAAATATTTTAGGAAGTATACAATTTGTATGTTCATGTCTACATCATGGAAGGAAGGTGTAATAAGGTCTTTCCACTTTTCTGTTGGAAGACCTAATGTATTTGTTCTGATTAATTTTTTTTTCTTCCGCCACTTTTATTTTTGCTTGTAATATTGTTTCGCAAGATATCGCTTAGATGTTTGGTAAATCATATCGCACAGTTTATGTGTCTTTGAAATTGGCCCTGTTTACCGATTATTTTTCTTTGTAGGAGTTATCTCCCCAAACACTATTTTTCTTGTTAGACTCCTCCGTAACCACAAAGGTTGCGACACAATTCTTCTTTATATTTGTTAGTTACATCCTCAGGATTTTTTTGACTAATTTGGAATTATCTTACTTACTTACTTAGGCCCTAGGCTCCTCCGGGGAGCAAAGGCCATTTACATTCTCCCTCCAACTAACTCGAATGACAGCCACGGTGTAGTGGTTAGCGCATCGGACTACTAACACAGAGGTTCCTGGTTGGATCCTCGTTCTTGGGAGAAAATTGCATGGAATGAAATTTCGGCCCTACCTTGACACCATTTGCGAGCATGGTCTTGAGAAACAATATAGTCCGTCGGGAGTGGACAATAAATGATTGACCCGTGTTAAGAGATAGCCATATCTTTGGCACGTAAAGACACCCTTGTATATTTCGAAAAAGAGCAGTCTCATGCCGCAACGAGGAAGTACTCGCAACTTCAAAGTGGAACGGGATTATTATAAGTTGCACTATCTGGTTTCCCAATCCACAATACATAACTATGTTTAAACTCGATTTAGCGCCAGTTTTTCTAAAGTGTTCCAGTTTATCCTTGCTGCTTTATTCCAAATTACGTGTCCATGCGCCAGGTGTTTCTTAGGCGTCCCGTGTTTCTTTTTTTCTTTGGGTTCCACTAAATTGCCCGCCTTGTAATGCTGCTTGTTTGTTTTTGCAGTATGTGGACTTTCCATACCCATTTTCTTTTCTTTATTTTTATGTCAAAAGGTTCTTGTTCAGCTCTTTTCCATAGGTCTTCATTTTTACGTTTGAGTTGAAAATTTAACTTTTGTGCTTCTTGAGATGTTCTTGTCACACTATACTTTTTCTAGAATGTGTAAGGTGACTCTGGCTTTGTAATTTTTTTGCCAATACACCAAACACCAGCGTATATATCCCCTTTTTTGTTGTTAATGCTTCGAGTAAACTCCTCTTGTTATTCTATGTTGCTGTTGTTCATTTTTATTGGTTGTTTACTTTTGGTATTGATCTTCATTACTTTTATCTTTTCATTCTTCTTCGTTTAATTTAAGTCCGAGCTTTATATATGTTGAAGAGAGAATAGACGTTTTTTGAATCATTTGTTGTTGTGTACTAGATATAAGATCTATATCATCCGCAAAATCCAAGTCATCTACTGTGGATTCATTTATTTTCGTTGGTACCAATTTTCGTTGATTGAACAAAACTTGGCCTTTCGTGGACATTTAATTTCGTGCTTCTGCCAAAGTCTGCATGCAAGTCTATGGAAAATTTATAATTCGTTGATCATTTAAATTCGTGGTTCATCTGTACCCATGAAATCCACGAAAATTGGTATCCAACGAAAAATAATGAATCCACAGTAGTTGTTGTCATATCGTCAATTGTATTCCATTTCTGTTTCCTTCAGTTGATTTTTACATGGTGTAGTCTATTTCCCAGAGGAAAAGAAACGGTGATAGTCTTGTTTTACTGCAGATTTGACATCAAATCTCTCGCTGAGCGTGCCTTCAACTTTAGCTCTGTTTTTCATGTTGTTATAAGAGTTCCTTATGATTTTAATGAATGACTGTGGTAATGAGCGCTGATGTTCCAAAGGGTTTCTCTGTTCAAGCTGTCAAGTGACTTTTCAAAGTCTACAACATAAATCAGTAGTGAGGTGTTCATCTTAAAGAACTGTTTGATTATTATGCGCAATGAGGTTTATTCAAGATCGGTCTTTCCTAAATCCTGCTTGCAGTCATCTTAGTTTTTCATCTACAGCCTTGAGACGTCGTGTAATGAGGATTCTATTCAGTACCTTTGCTGCCACTGATACTTATGCAGTTACTCTGTATTTTTTGGATTCTGTAAGGTTGACTTTCTTTGGTTGTTTGGTTACATGGCTCTCGTTCCCTTCTTGAGGCATTTTTCTTGCTGCCATATATCACCGAATAGCTTATGTAAGAGGGTAGTTCTTGGCTGGCCATAAGGGCTTCTGGTGGAATGTTGTCTGGTCCTGCTGCCTTGTCTGATTTCAACTTTTTTACTGTTTGTTTTATTTCCACTTTTATTTGTAGGTTAAGGGTTCATCTGCCCTGTTTATAACAGGTGTATCATGCGGAGGCCCATCTAGCAATAGGTTCTCCTATAGTAGTAAGGTCTTTCCCATTTTTGACTTTAACAAGTTTACCTGTTTGTTTAAATTTGCAAACAGGTGTTTTTGTGGTATCATACAGATCTTTTATATTTCTCATGATTGCAGCTTCTTCCGCTTGTGAGTTTTATAATATATGCTCTTCTATATTTTCTTACACATTGTGATATTTGTTGTAAAAATCAGTTTGAGCATTGAATTTTGATTTTCTTGTTTTGCTTCTATTCAATTTGTCTTTTTTTTTGTTTCCTTTCATGTACTTTTCTAAGAGTGACTGGTGTAATCCACTCTTTTTTTAACAAGAGTTTAACAACTGTTTGTTATCTCTATCACCTGACTCCACCAATCCTCAATGTTATCAATTGTTGACTTCATATTTCACCCTTGATGAGATTTTCATGTTGTATTCTTTCATTAGCTTCATTCTTACTTTTTTAATCAGGAGGTAATGATCTGATGCAGCATCTGCTTTCTCTTTACAGAAACATCTTGAAGTGATCTTCTTAAAAAATGTAAATTGTTGTTGATGCAGAAATGCAATAACAAATTTATTGTTGGCACATAGTTCTGCAAATCTCCATTTGCGTTCATTTGGTCTAGTCTATGTTTTCCCATTGACGGTGGATACCCTATACTGCTATTTCCTATTTTGGCATCGAAATCTTCAATCAGTACTGTTAGATCTTTGTCGTTTTGCTTGTTTATAATTCCATTTAAGGTGTTGTAAACATTATTCGTTTCTTTTTCGTCTGCTTTATTCGTTTGAGCACTGTATAAAGTTTGATCTTATCATTTGTGCTTTGCTAAAAGGCTGTTGTTATTATTCTTGAATTTGTAGAGTTCCAAGATATAACTGCCCTATTTGCTTCCTTTTACATCAGAATATTTTGGTGTTCAGAAAACAGAATAGTCTCAACAGTAGCATTCGTTGTCATACCAGTTGAAATCAATGGAGTCTCGCTCAATCCCAGTATTTCAATTTTGTACTTTTTCCTTTCATTTCCTATGATCGCTACTTTGGAACAGGGTTCTAGGTCTCAAGTACGGAGGTCGACTAAGGTGTCAGAAGGTTGATCGGCTTTGCAGCTTCGTTTCCAATTTCCCTGTAATGCATTATATGTCGTGTTGTTGAAGAGACCCTTTCTACCGAATCGGTAAATGTATTTCTGTTCGTTAATGTTTCTGTAACTGTGATTTTTTTACAAGCCGATATTTTTGGTATTGCGCTCAACCCCCAACATGGAGAGCCAGGGATTTTGTTCTCGAGTTATCCTTTCTCTAGATAAACTGTCTGCAATGACTTAAGACCCTTATGTAACTGGTTTCATTTTGATCGAGTAATTCCTTCTCCTAGATGTTTTTTTTTTACTCCCATCTATCTGGCTATTTCTACATATCTAGGACAAGGTTGATTAGTACAAGGACATCTTTACGCACCAAAGGACCTACACACTGCATATATTGGGCCCTTGCTGCCCCGTGGTCATATACAATTAGGTTGAGTGCTGTCGCGAGGAGGCATTGCAAAAGTCTTGAATACAATATTGGCTATGTACTGGCAAAAAACCTAGTCTCCTTTCTTCTCACCCGCAAAGCAAGCTAGCCAGCGGTGGTATAAGAACATATGTTTCCAACACACAATAGACGCATACACAATCCTGTGGCACAAACCACCAAAATACGTAGGAGTTATCTTTCTTTA
Source organism: Mytilus galloprovincialis (assembly GCA_037788925.1). NCBI lineage: Eukaryota > Metazoa > Mollusca > Bivalvia > Mytilida > Mytilidae > Mytilus > Mytilus galloprovincialis. The sequence goes on from CM075332.1 coordinate 21,856,848, forward strand.
CCAAATAAAATTGCCTTTATATTTTGGTTACTCATGAACTGTTAGTCGTATGAACATAGATTCTCTTTATTTGAGGTCCTTGGATCCTAACTTATGAAATGAGGTCAAGGTTAAATGTCCAAGTCATGTTCTCAATTTTCTTTTATGCTTAGTTTTGCATTTTTTCTGATACTTTAAACGTTATATATAAAAGAACCAGTGTAGAATATTTGCTTTATTTTGATGAAGCCATAATACATTTGGTCTGAAACAATCCAATGACATCTTTTAGGAGTTTTTGCCCCTGAAATGTTTTTTTAAGGATGTACAAAAAAATTAAGATTAATACTTAAAGTTGGAAGAGCATTAATTAAGGAAAAAATTAAGATGAAAATATTTTCGAGATATTTGAGTTTTAAAAAATCGCGGGAGAAGGCTGACTCAGTTTTTTTTACTTTATACTTGCATTTGTACTATTTGGATCTCAAATCAAAAGACAAGCAATCTAATATTTGCTTATATTTTGGTAAATGACCTTTTATGAGCTTCTGAAGTCTTATATGAAAAGAAACATTGGTTTTATGGGCAACGTAATTTACCTTGTATCGATCGTAGGAAGAAACCAAGGAGTCCGAACATCTGACACAAGTTCCTAAACCTCACCCAAGTACATCATTAAGGTAAATTGATAATTTCTCCAGATTGATACATGATAGAGCCATGAGGTGTTATGCGAACTGTAGGGTGACATATAACCTTGATAAATATCATCCGGAAGGAACTTTGAATGAACAGGAAGTAGTAATATTTGCACTTTTTTTTTTATGTAAAAGTACCTAGAAACCATTTATTTGTTAAATGGGCATAAATAAACCGATCATTTGAGACCGGAAGCGACATTCTATAAACTGGAAGTAGCAAATTATTTTCTCATTAGAGGCATAACTATATTTTTTGGAATACAGCTCTGTTTTTAAATATGAATCGACCATTTTCTAAAGTGGAAGTAGTCACTCATCTACCCTTTTACATGCACAAGTTCAGAGAAATCATTTAATTTTAGAATCAGTGTAAAATACAGCTATCACTTGAGACAGGAAGTGACATTTTCGTTACCAGAAGTTGGCAATAATTTCCCTAATTTTAGTCAAACGTATACATATAGAAACCATATATTTATTGAATCATTATGAATACATCAATGATTGGGAGCCAAAAGTAACTAAGTAAACCGGAAGTAGCTTTTTATCATTTTTTTTTCGGAAATTCATGTGAAAAAACTATATGTTAGGTTTGATTATTGGTTTCTATAAGAACGATTAAATTAAATAACTTGATGGCAAAAGACTTCATGTGGATACATGAACAAGTATACAATTATGCAACACCTAAAATATTTAGGACAAATTCAAATTTAATGCTGTAAAATATAGCAGAACTGTCGATCTGAATAACAATGGTACTTTATCAGAGAAGGGTGTATATGTCATTATGTGTCATATACTGTATTTTTATTATAATTACTGTCAACTGCTTAAAAATTTGTTGGTAGTTGAAGAAGAAAACAAAAAGGCAGTGAGTATCCATCTAAGAAACAAAATCAGTACATGCAGAGCAAAAAACACATTAAAACATGGAACAGAGATTGTATTTCTGTTCTTCATCTCAAAGGCAAAGTGAATTGAGAAAGGTATTGTTTGAAAACTGATTCGGTTAGACTTGTAAGATAAAACACTACCAAAGGGGTCCGTTAAAGAAAGAACATACTGGAAAGAAGAAGATATTTAAAACAAAATGATTTCTACGCGTAGGTGTGATAAGTAAAACTATGTAGAATATATTTTGATAAATAAGGTATTAAATGAAAGGTAAAGAAATGGTGATCCTTGTTCAAAACAAATTGACTGATTATTTTGTATTGAAAAAATGTATGAATGCATTCTAAATTGAAAGCATACATTGTTGTTTTCTCAAAAATGAAGTACCTGGTAGGTTTGTTTTGAATGAGGAAATTCAGTAGTTCTGTATATCTTTGATATATGTCAACACAATTTTAGCTGCTGTGTCCAAATTTTTGCGTCGCTTTCTAATTTTATGACATGTTTTATAGAACAAATAAAATAAAGTTATATTAACCTTCATGCTATTTTTACGGTAAAATTCATTTATTCATATTATGAATTTGCACCAGTTCAGTCTATCTGGACTTTGTAATGATTGTGGTTGTTTCCTTTTTGTATATGTCTATTTTTGATTTATGTATTTTTGTCTTACTTTACTGCTTTTAAAATGTAACCTGGGTAATAATTTCCCAATCTCCAATTAGAAGTCCAATGTCTTAAATTTGTTTGATTTCAATAATGATTCGCTGGTAAAATACTAAGTCATGGATTTCGTTGACATTATTCAATTTAAACCTCATATTCATAATTTTAAGGGCGATTAATTGATCACGGATATAAAAGAAAAACTGGTATTCGCCGTCATAAAGAATATTAAAACATATTCAAAACAGAAAGATATCGTTAATAATATTTTGTTGTTAGAGTTTAAATCAATTCAAGTCTAATTATTCCAATAAAAACAGTTACTTTAGTTTTTACTATTTTTCCTTGTTTGAGACCAACATCGAATGTCTGGTGAAATACTATTTTCTATTTAAAAGATAGAATCCTTTGTAAAGGATATGTGTCATATGAAGCGTATTGTGTTCATTGATTAAATTTTATATTGTGTCGATCAGTTAATAAGGGAAGTTATATATTTGGTAACATAGTGACCAATAACTTACCTTCTCGGTATTATTTGTATCAAGATATAACAAAGACTATTTATAGTGAAGAAACGACTGTTGTCGGTGTCAAAAGTCAGTAAGAACAGATTCATTAGAGAGTTGTATAAGTATCGAATGTCAGGTTGTCTGCATATTATATTGTAAAATATCAGCTGCGAGCCACACTGTGAAAAATTTTGTCGAGTGAACGCAGCGGACGAGTTCAAAAATGATCCATATTGCATCGCGACGCTCACGTATAACAGTACGAAAATGCAGACAACCAGTTGATCTATTTATCGGGTATAATTTGGGTACTTTTTAATGATAAAAACAAGTGTTTCCTTTGTTTCAACAGCAAAATGAAAGAGGATTTGATAAGTTCGGTCAGATTTATAACTTCGGTTCATTAATTATGACATCGATGATATATGTCTGTGTCAAAGTTATTAAAGACGGATAATCGTATTTGACTTCACAAAGCCGTGATGTGAAATTTCTTAACACCTGAGCAGGGTGATACGGACAGTTGGACGACTGATATATTTTTATATCTGTTTTGAAAAACATCGAATGATGATACTTATCCGGATTTACCTTTGCCGTAAAAACTCAAATACATATCAAGGAATGCTATGCTGATTGAAGAAGCATGTTGATTCAAAACTTCAGATTATCAGTGTAACTCTTTTTATAATCCGACTGAATTTTTTTCTGCATCTACATAATTTGATAGAAGATGAAAAGAACTACACAGAGATAGATTTACATGATCTTCTAATCACTTTACCGTATCTATAAAATTATGATGGTTTTTGTTTTTAGGTAAACAGATTAGTCGCAAAGGGAAAAGGTTCTGCTGAACATCCTCAGAAATTGACTGTATCGGAGGTTAAATCAAATTTGAGGAAGAAGTTTTATTTCTTTCCCGGTGTTTATGGAGACTCTCCACAGTTTTTCAAGGAATGAATGAAATGAACAATGTATTTCATGGCTATCAATAGAAAGTGATGAAAATAATTTGTGCATTTTTTGTTTATATAATGCATATCCACTTATCATTATACATGGTATCATTTAGTCGTGCGTCATTTTGGTATCAAGATATGAGGGAAATGTAATTCAAAGAGTATTATAAAAGCTGTGTACTGGTATGTTAATGAATAAGGTCTGACCAGTTGAGTATTTTTTTTTTATTTCATCAAGAAACAAAAAATTAAAACATCATCTGACAAAGTCTTTGTTTGTTTAAAAATTGAAAAAATTACTGTACTGACATATCCTCTGAAATATTATGAATATGAACATAATCTAAAATTTACAAAATTAAGCCCAGTGTGTCCGTTGTTCCGGTGTGTATCTTATTTAAGAATTTATTTTTAATCCTTATATGTATATATATATTTATTTTTAAAAATCTAATCGTCCAAATGCAGTTCAAGTCTTTTAGTCATTTAATTCACTACATTTTTTTTTAACTATATATGTATTATAGATACAATGGATTAGCTTTGTTTTGTGAAAAAGAAACCATTAGCCGCTTATTTATTATATACTGTGATGATATTTTTTCACTATTAAAGCAATTTCTTAATAAGAAGGTATTATAAGCGAGTTTAAATAACCCTGTTACTATGATAGCATCTGATATCACCCAACGATTTTAGTGGGGTCATGTTGCTTAGTCTTTATTTTTCTATTGTGTGTACTGTATAAGATTATACTATATTTATAAAACCATAAAAGTTGTACCGATGTGTATAGTATTTTCATTTATATATATATATGAAATAGACATCTAAAATGCAACCCATTCATAGCCGAGCGGTTTAATTGATGTGTTGATGTCAGTCACACATGATATATTTCAAGGTAAGGTTCAATTCTCAGTGAAGGCATAAAAAACTACAAATATTAAACGTCAGTTTTTAAATTTATTCCATTACTAAACAGAAATCAGTAAATTAGCTGATTCAAACTTAACAAATTTAATTACACAAAGGAAACATTGAATATAATTTTGTGAGTACATTTCAGCTACCGATTTAGGAAGTGTTGATTCTAGAAAAAGAATTCACGGTAAACGAATAGGCGACTTCACTGCTGTGGTTTAATTATATACATAAAAATTAAGCTAAAAAATGAAACAATTAAATATAAGTTGGTCAGTCCATTTCAGTCACTGCGTTAGTAAGCTTTTATTCTAAAACAAAAACATAAGTTAAATGTAAAGTATATGTTTAAAAGAAGAACGTTAACAATCATTAACTCAAATTCTTATATCACATCCATGCGTATATCAAAGCATATCATTGAAAAGACAGATAAGGTTAATTACAAAAGGAAGAAAAACGAAACTCAAAGGGGAAGTCAAAAAGAGAAAATCCATAAATACCTGATCAAACCAAACGCTTGACCATATCAACTTAAGGAATAAACGGAAACAATCCGTCATATTCCAAACAAAGAACAGACATTTTCCGACGTCAATAGTAGATACAATCTAGTTTTATAGCTTACTGAACTTAGAACTTGCACGAGAGTTGTTTATAGTTCTGACATACGTATCAAATGATGTGAGCAACAATGCAGACATAATTTTTATTTGTTGGCGTGACAATATTTGGGATCAAGCAGCTAAAATTGTGCAATCATACATCATAGATGTACAAAAATACTGACTTTAAACAATCAAAACAAACATACAAATATTTTTTACAAAGACGCCAACAAAAAGTTGATTATAGTTGTGAGTAACTGCAAGTACTCTCAGATGTTTGAATACTCTGTCCCGTTTGGTCTGTTTTTCTAAGAAGTATTTTTGTTGTTGCTCTGTATCGATTTAATGAGTTATGCGCTTTCAACAGATATTTATATTTTGTTCTTATGTTGTGCTATAACATAACTGTCCCAGGTTAGAGAGGGATAGAGCGCTCACACATATGCTTAACCCCGCCACTTTATGTATGTGCATGTCCAAAGGGAAGGGCCTTTAGTTCAGTTGTTGTTGTGCCGGTTCATGTCAGTCATATTTGTTTTTTTTTCAAATTGTTTTGTTATTAAATAGGCCGTTAATTTTCACATTTATTTAGTCGGAACGTTTCATAGCCGAATGATATACGGTATTTTTTTTCTCATTGTTGATGGCCTTAAGGTTGCCTATAACGGCTTTAATAAAATTTCGTTCACAGAGAATGTGGCGGAATTAAATGTTTGTGAAGGCTCTTCGCTCCCCTTAGGATGGATCATTCACAGTTCTTCAAAATTTTCTAAAGATTGTAGATGGACATACTACTTTTTAAGATACCGCCTAGTTGTCAGATCATCATAACTGGACAAAAAGAATATAGGAAGAAATGGTAAACGGGAAAAAATTCAGCTTGTTGATAACTATAGTAACTGCTCTGTAATGGCGATACTAATTTTTTGGTGTTTCTGCTATAAAAGATGAATAGACACTTGATAGGCAGAATGGAAATGGGAATTTGCCCTTAGTATAAAAGTGACACCTAACATCTACGTATTCCAACATCAATCCGAATTACGATAGTAAAACATCTTATTCGGGAGACTCCGTATACATACTATAAGTATTTTATTGTAATTATATTACAAAATATTGATCACATAATGCTAGCTAGTATTACTAGACTTGCAATTGCTTTACATCAATCCTAATTCGCTTACTCAGTTCAAAAAGTAATTTTTTGTTTCGGGAAAGGAAGTACGGCACCTATGGTCAATCCTGTCTGATTCACATAATTGGCATTACTGTAACATAAGTACTTCTAACATGTTGTTGTTGAAAACAGATTCTGAAGAAAATGCATATATAATCACGTTTAAAGAGAAACACTGAGGATATTCCACATGTGAAATCTTTGAAAATATAAAGCACACAGGTAGCTTTTTCCAACGAAACATTTGATGATAAGGACACATTAATAGAAAGCTATTTTTGCATTTTTTTGTGATCAGAATTTGGAATAAACAATAAATATCAGCAAAGTAAGCTAGAATTTATGTTATCACAAGCTAGAAAACAGGTTGTTAATCTTTCGCATAGAAAATTAACCGATGACGAGTATTTGGTTTTATCCAGAGGTTTGAAATTCATTCCTTCACCGTCAGTCAAAAGGGCAAAGCAGGACTTATTACATGATTTTGATGAATTAGCCAGAAAAATGAGATGTCGTTACTTATATCATGGTAACTTGGATGAAATTCATCCCTTCAGAGTTAAATCTGGACATACGCCACCTTTAACCTGCAACACCCTTGAAAATTACCTGTTTAATACAAAGCACGAATTATCTTCAATGCAAATTCGAAAATTTCGAAACAATCTAAGTCTTTCACAGAGGTCCGGCATTTCTTCTCTGTTAAATGATGAATCATTAATCATTAAGAAAGCCGATAAAAGTAACAATGTTGTTATTTTAGATAAGGCAATCGCCAATTAAATACACAACATTACATCAAATTGGAAAACTTTGACCTAAAAGCACTTAGATGTAATATCAATACATATGTCAAAGGCATGTACACCAAAGGTGTTATAGATTACTCAACATTTAACTACCTTAATAATTGTAATCAAATTGATTGTGGGCCTGGGTATATGCATATCTTGCCTAAAATACACCGATTATATGAATCGGAATTAGTAAAAATCAATAAATATGGGTTTAACATTGATAACATAATGCCGCCATGTCGGCCAATCATATCTCAGATGGGTAATGTCACAGAATTTATTGGACGCTATATCGATTATTTTTTAGTACTTATGGTACAAAAACAACACAAGTATATAAAGGATACGTCTGATCTAATATACAAGTTGGAAAGAATTAAGCCTAATGCAGATTGTTGGCTGTGTAGTTTTGATTTAGTATCAATGTACACTGATTGCCCGATTGATGAATTATTATCGGCAGTTAGAATTTCGTATGATCAGTTTGATAAATCAGATTACAAAATCAAATGCCCACCGACGGATAATTTAATCTATCTCCTCAGATCAATTTTAGAGAACAACATTTTTTTATTTTAATGAACAGCTATATAAGCAAACAATAGGCGCCGCAATAGGAGCCGTGCCTAGCCCGGAAATCTGTGATATACTCATGTATAAAATTATGAAAGATATTCTTTCTAAGTTTGAACATAGAAAAAATATATTTTTCTATGGAAGGTATCGTGATGATATTATATTAATATATCACGGCGATTCGAAGGAAATAAAGGATTTGCTAGAGTTAGCAAATAATCATCATCCGTTCATGAAATTCACACTAGAATTCTCATCTAAAGAAATAACATTTCTTGATGTTAATATTTTCAAAGGAACTAGATTTTCTAACGAAAATATTTTGGATGGGAAAACACACTTCAAACCGACAAATGCCTTCCTTTATCTAGATCGTAAAAGCTGTCACAGTAGACATGTGTTTGCAGGGTTTATCAAGGGCGAAGTAATCAGATACATTAGAACAACAAATAATGACGTTGATTTACAATATATTTTGTTACAGTTCAGATCGAACTTAATAAAGAGAGGATACAAGGAGGTTGAAATCGAATAGTACATAACTGAGGCTTTATTATGTAATAGATCTGATTTACTGTGCTTATCCAGTGACCTTTGGGGTATCACAATAGCAATGGCTAAAACAGTTTACCAAATTGCAGTTAGATTTCTTCTCCAACTAACTGATCAACTGGTAAAATATTTTAGCAGATTGCTCAAGTGAAATGTTGTTAGTATGAAGTGAGTGCTGTAAAATCAAAAGTAATACTTACCATCCAGATCCAGTTAATTGATATCTTTGTCATTCTTTTCAAACAAAAAAATGACTTACTATAGTATGAGTCACTGAATAAGAAGGTATAATTTTGACATGAAAACTTCTATCATAAATAGATTTTAAAAATAAATAGTTTAAAACATTGTTTTGTAAGTCTATAATATATAGCTCCGTTTTCCAACAACAAGTTAGTGCATAATTGTAATTTGGATTTTTTTTTCTAACGCAATTACTTATCTGCTACCATTAAAGGGAAATGATTTACATTACTGAAAATCAGCAAAATTTTGTCACAATTTTTGTCTGACAAATATTAACTTTCCTCATTTAATTTGTTTGAAACATTATTTCTATGATTATTAAACTTTTATCCTCTGTTTTGAAAAGAACAATGAAATTTATTTTTAAGATGATTAAAATTTAGAAAAAAAACTGTTAAAAACCTATTATTGAACACATTCAAAGTTTTATAAATCATACAATTTTCCCTGTAAATTAAGAAAGTATCACCAGTCCAGTAGTCAGTAATTTTATTTTGACATGAATTTTTATTGATATGGTAAAATTATAGATTAACAGCTGTTTTGCAAAACTTTGCATTGTTCAAAGTACGAAGGATTCTCTACCATGAAGCTCAAAATAACTTATAAGCAGTATTTGGCAAAACCTTTGTAATTTGTGTCCTAAATGCCCTTCAACTTCCTCCTAATTTGGCATTTCAATTTTTTTTATTCAAGACGTATTGATGATTTTTTTTAATCATAAGCCTGGTATCATTGATTAATTTTTTAGTGTACTCAATAACTCAAAAAAATTATTTCCCTTTAATGCCAACAGATAAGTAATTTGTATAGAAAATATTATACGAATCATAATTACACAATAACTTTGTCTTAGAAGACAAAGCTATAAAATATACATCTACAAAAGAATGGTTTGAACTATTTATTTATAAAATCTATTTAGAATAGAAGTTTCCATGTCAAAATTACACCTTCTTATTCAGTGACTCATACTATAGCAAGTCATTTTTTTGTTTGAAAAGAATGACAAAGATATCAACTAACTGGATCTGGATGGTAAGTATTACTTTTGATTTTACAGCACTCACTTCATACTAACAACATTTCACTTGAGCAATCTGCTAAAATATTTTACCAGTTGATTAGTTTGTAGGAGAAGAAATCAAACTGCAATTTGGTAAACTGTTTTAGCCATTGCTATTGTGATACCCCAAAGGTCACTGGATAAGCACTGTAATAAGAAAAAAGGCCAAACAAAACACAAAGGAAATTCCTTTAGTATTGGCAACGAAATTTAATCCATGCATTCATAAATTAAAACAATGCATTAGTAAACATTGGGACCTACTAAAACAGGATGCAGTTTGCAACGAAATATTTTCAAGCAAACCAATAATAGCTAATAAAATGCATAAAAATATTACAGATCTATTGACAACGACAAAATTAAAATAAATTGATATAGGTAAATCCCTGATGATGGCGGGCCTACAATGCTTAAACCCTTTCATAAATGTTATACATTTATCATCAGCATATAATACAAAAACCGCCGAAACATTATATTAATGTCGGATTGATGGAAAGCAATTGCAAGTCTAGTAATACTAGCATCATGTGATAAATATTTTGTAATATAATTACAATAACATACTTATAGTATGTATACGGAGTCTTCCGAATAAGATTTTTTGCTAACGGAATTCAGACTGATGTTGGAATACGTGGTTGTTAGGTGTCACTTTTATACAAAGAGACAACAACCCGACCTGAGAGCCGAACACAGCAGAGGCAACCAATTGGTCGTCAACATAGCGAGCAAATCCCGCTTCCTGACGGTGGATTCAGCAGGCCCTTAAACAAAATATATACAAAGACAATGGACGTCACCTTAAGGAGGATATGGGGGTCTAAATCATTTTATTCCCTAATAAAGGATTTCTCTATATTTTTTTATGAATGAACTTATCATATCCTTAATAGAAAAATGAAATAAAAAAATGGGGTCACCGTTCATTTAAGCTCACAATCTGCCTTCGAAAGAAGCATACATTTTTGTTAATGTCCTTTTTTTCTGTTGCACTAATAGGAGAAATAAAGGTAATATCGAAATAAAAAAAGAACTAAATTACAGAAATCGCTAAAATTTACAATTATTTAGTTTATGTAAAGCTTTTTTGAAAACAATTATAAATAAAATCTAATTCACCGATGAGTTAAAAAAGATATTTTAATTTGAATGCCAAAAAAGTGGCATTTTTGCACCAAAGGGAGATAATTTTGAGATTTTTCAATGATACAAACATTTAAAAAGTCATCTGGGGTCAAACCGAATCGATTTTTTTGGTTGATTTTTGTACCTTATTATAAAGTAATAACTAATAGTGTAATAAATAAAATTTGTAATGAAAAAAACAAATGTTTAATTTTTTGTCTAAACTTTTGTACCCGCGAGCCTCCTTAAACTTCAAAACATACAAATGAACAGACTAACAAAGGACTGAGTTCAATGACAAGAAAAGAACTACAAATAAGTCAATATTTGCCGAAAATGTTTGCAGACACTTTTTAGTTGAGATTATCCTCAAATGAAGATTTTGCAAAACTTGTGTATGTTTTAGGCAATAAAAGAAACCTAGAGAAACTGAGAAACTATAAGCATAAAATTTATCAGCAATACAAAATCAGCAATAAAATCAGATTTGTCATTAACCATATGTTGGAGTTTAGTGTTGATGCACAAAGGACTAGATGGACTCTTCATGTAAATCCATTAAGACGTCAACTGAAGATTTCAGCAATAGTGACATTTTTGTAGATCTTGACTTGATGATGATTTCTGATCTTAAAAGTTTCTATCTATCTTCTATAATTTTTTAAGATATTAGGTAAAAACGCAAGCGGTTTTCAATATGATACTAGAACATTTTTTTAACTTTTCAATCACTTCGGCACATTTTGTTTGCAGGCGGGATCATCGAATACTTAATATCCTGATAATTATTTTTGCAAAGTTTGGTGAATACTGGCTAAATACTTTTAAGGAAAAATATTTTTGTTAAAGTAAACGGAGTATTCTAATGCAATTTGGATGTAACATTTTTTTTCATTGGCTAAAAGTTGCCGTCAGATCCACAGTTGACCAGGCGTAACCAAGGAGGGACCCGCCATTTTGAATTGATTGAATCAACAAATGTTCGATTACTACTATATAATCGAAAATAAAAGAACACCTACCTCGTATTTATCGTTTTTATGCAATTTTATCCGAATTTGAAGCGTACAGGTAACGTAATAACCTGCAGTTCGTAAGTTTTCATTTGTATGACGTCACGGTTAGGCATGACGTCTTTGTGCCAAAAGCATTCATGAAGTTTCGCGGATTATTCTCTATTTGTCAAATTTATACATTTTTTCAAGTTTTATTGTATTTTTTCTTTTTGTAATGCATTAGAATCGGAATAACAGTACTGTAGTTGAAGAGTTGTCATCGTCAATTTTGATTTGACGGTGGCAACTCTTCAACTACAGTACTGTTATTCCTTAATTGACGACGGACGACAAGTGATGAGAAAAGCTTACTTGATTCTTTCTATATAAATTATTAAAAAACATTTATCTACTCTTTAACTTGATCACATGTAAATACCTGTAGTCATTCAATGGAAACGATGACCGATATATCATGTTTATAGTTAAAAAATATTTCTTGGTATCGGAATTAGGAAGTTTGAATGTGTACAAGTACGAAACGTAAGTATAACTGTGCTTTCATTCAACGCTAAATTAAGTATGGGAAGGTTAGCGAAACTCTTCCATTTATTTCTATGTTAGTTATATCACAAAATATTAATCAAAATAAAAAAAGTTAAAAATACTACATGACAAAAACTTTCTGTTTGACTTTTGTTTGATATTATGCTAATAGTAAAATTTACCGATGGTTTCTTTTTTTATACGATTCAGGTTCATATATTATCGTGATTTTGGTTCGAGTTATCGTGTCATTGGTCTTTAAATTCGTTCGATTTTTTCATTAATGTTATTTAAAAATCTTTTCCTGGTATCAAGAACATATAAATAGGAATATTTAATATCACGTATGTTCTAGGTAAAATATGTAATATGACAACACTAAGAGGACTTTGTAGGGTTGAATAAAGTTTAAATAACTGAAAGAAGAATTAAAGCATACGAAGCAGAAAAGACCGTTAATTAATTTTTCACTACAGGTTTTGAATCAAAGTCTATTGGAATATGTATAGAATAATATACATTCATGACATTCTTTCCAGGGGTTTACAGCTTGAATTATGGATGTTTTATGTAAAAACGCAAGTTTTTATGGTACAGTGTAAAAAAAAAATGAAACACTTTGGTCAGGTTGTTGTCTCTTTCTTTTTTTTAACGATAACAAATATTTTATTGAATTATTTCCTGCTATATAAAAACCTAAGTAGCCCAAGTCGCATACATAGGGACCCCTGTATTTTGACAGCCTCATTTGACCACGGAAAAAATCAAACGAGTTTATACAATAGTTTTACATAAATTATTATATTTAAATAACAAATACAATTGATTTATACCTGATAAGCTTCGCTATATCAAAACACTATCGTATATCCGGTTCACTGACCAAACATTTGTTGATTAAAACTGGAAAAATTATAGATTGATTGCGAAAAAATAAGTTATATTTTGAATTGGAAAATATTGATGTGATTGAACAAAAAATTTAATCATTCTGTAACATATATGTGGTGAGTACTAATGTATTACGAAGCATGATATATGTGATAATTAACTAATGTTCTTAATATGCACAAACCTAAATTCAAATATTGATAATAATACAAATATTGGTTTTCTCTCTTTTAGATAACATATAGTTCACTACTTTATTCACAAGATACAATACGATTATTATATATGAAATCGAACACTGCTCAAGTTCGTTTAGAGCAGTAGAACTTAGTACATCTTACTATATTTTTTCGATAAAGAGTTTAATTTTGATTTTACATATATACTTTATATCCGACCGTAGCAAAAGTAGTTTTATTTTGTTTTTTTATGTGCTGTTTGAACAAAGTCTGTATAGACTGCAAATTCTGTTTGATTTTATCGAATTGCATTTATTACGTATTTTCCAAATAGCCCATTTAAAAATAATATTATTGCACTAACAATGATATTATTCAAATTTTCTGTACAAATTCTTAATAAAATACCTTTTTCAACGACAGCCTCGTCATTCATAAGGTTACAAAGTGGTAAATTTCTAACAACCGTTTCTATCAATGGTTTAACATTTTTACATTGATAAAATAAATGCTCAAGAGTTTCAATATTATTGATTTCATCACATAAGTGACATTTTCTATTTGACATATGCATTATTTGCAGTCTGAGTTCTGTATATATAATCCTGTGTTTACATTTCCATTGAAATTCTTTAACTTTTCTATTAATATCCATTTTACTTAGAATCAGCCAAATTTTTTCCCATTTATATAATTGCTATACAAATTTTCCCATTTTGTTTGTCACTTAGTGATCTCAGTTATGTTAATGTTTAATTGAATATATATTAATGTCAAATCCTTGATTGTAATGATTTTATTATCTTGATTTAGAAATTCAAGGTTATCAGAAATTTTGATTTTGTGGCTTTTTTTAAAGCAGGTTGGTCATCGTTGTGCTTTTTTTTTTTTTAAATCTGCACGAATGTTAGTGGTATGAAACTTTAAATTCGTGAATATTCCGAAATACAATTACGTTTATCTATTACTTGTCTATTAATTGCATTGCACGATTTCAAATCTTTGGTATTATCGTCCCATATTTTACCAATAGTTACTTTTACTTTTTGAAAAAAAAGAATAAAATAAAGATTTGGTCTGAACAAAATATTTGAGTTTCCAAATATTTGCTGTTTCTTTACTTCCATTTCGTTAAATATAACCAGTGTGATCTTTGTCAATTTTGACCACGATTGTAAAGAGCTTTTGTAATAATTTGATATGTTTTTCATCTCAAGACCTGAAAGATCAGAACATTTACACAGAATAAGTTCATCCGCAAATTTCTTTGTTAGTAAGGTCATAAAATGTCAATTTTAAAAATAGAAAAGTTCATATTATTGTCTATACAAAACAGTTTCTGCTTTAGTCTTTTATTTTATATTATGCTAATAGTAAAATTTAAGTTTTTTACGATGTATGTACATATGTTATCGTGTTTTTGGTTCGAATTATTGTGTCATTGTTCTATCAAATCGTTCGTCCGCAAAAAATCACATTTTTTAAACCAAAATTTACCTATTGCATTCTTACTAGACATTGGCTTATGTAATATCGAATATAACGATTTGATATATTTAATTTCTATCCAACTATCTAAATTTATCATCCCCATATCCCCGTTTAACATCTAAACAACTAACCTTCCGGTCTACTTGATTAACTTTCGCGTCCCAAATGAAATTCCATAATATCTTATTCAACTCTTTTTTGCATTTTTCAGGTATACCTCTTATTTCTAACTCATACCAACACACTGAAATAATTAAATTTTAAAAAATAAGGACTTTTCCAGAGTAAGTCAATTTTCTACTTTTTCCAGACGTGTACACGATTTTGTACTTTTTCCAATATTGATTTCCTAGTTTTGTCATTTTTAATGTTATAACCATGGTGAATACCTAGTGTTTTTTTGTTATCTGTTGTCCAGCTTATCTTTTTAAAAGTAGGTCGTCTGCGGTTTTTTTGCGCCAATATTTATTCCCTTAGTCTTTTCGTAATTAATTGTAGAACCCGAGGCCATATTTGTCTAATATTTCAAAAGATGTTTTAACAGAACTTTCGTTTTTATTAAATAATTGCGTGTCGTCTGCAAACATATTCAATTTGGTTTCTATAAGCTCACCATTTTATTCCCCAATGCCTTGAATGTCTTTTTTTGCCCTTTTGCACAGGACAAGGGCTCTGCCTGCAGTATATTTAAAAAGGGCTATAGAACACCCTGCCTGGCTATTCTAGAAATTTGAAAATATTTTGAGACTTATCTATTTGTTTTAATACACGTCTTTGCACTTTTTAATAGCATTTGAACCCAACCACGAAAATTGTCCCCAAAATTAAATTCCTTCATTACGAAGTCTAGCCGTCCCAATTCCATCCTATCAAAGACCTTTAATTGGTCTAAAAATACTTTTATACCCTTTTCATCTTTATCATCAATATATTTTATGATATCCTGTATCATTCTATTCGCTTCCGTTATATGTCTGCCTTTTACAAACCCTTTTTGGTCGGGATGAATAAGCTTAGGAAGAACTATTTTTAATTTTTCTGCTAGTATTTTTGCTATAATTTTATAATCGCAATTCAGTAGTGTGAGAGGGCGCCAGTTTCGTATATTTTCCCGTTCCCCGCCCTTAAATAATAATGTTAAAACTCCTTTATATTGCGAGTCCGATAATGTTGTTTTCATTAAATATTTCTTGCAAAAAACGTACAAAATTCTTTTTGTATGATATTCCAAAATATTCCATAAAATTCAGATATGAACCCGTCCTCTCCTAGGAAAATGTTTTTTTATATAATTTTAAGAACTCTCATTGTTTCCCCCGCGGTAGTATCATGTTTAAGTATATTTTTTTTGGCGTCATCGTTTAGTTTATTTTCGATGTGTCTTGTTAAATCTTTAGCACTTTCGAAAATGCCATCCCTCGCACCAAAATAAATTTGAGTAAAATTTAACCTGTTCATTTAGTATTTCGTCTTTATTATATTAATAATGCCCATTTGATTTGAATTTTTATTTTTTTTTATTTTTCGAACCTACTTTTTTCATTTTTCCAGGTTTCCCACCACAGGTTGTTGTCTCTTAGACACATTCCACATTTCCATTCTCAACTTTACCTTTGAAACGGAAAGACATAGCCTTATTCAGTGTGCTGTAATGTGCTCCTTTATCTATAAAACTATATGCAAGTCTCTAAAATGATGACTGAATATGATTTTGTAAGTGAAATCACACTATTAAAAGTAATAAAAATTCTCTGATTATATATTCTTGACAAAACAAGTGATGTTCATATTATGCTGAAATTTCGTACTGACATTTTCGCATAGGCAATTGCACAATAATTGAATATGGCATCTTATGCTCATTCTTTTAAAGCTTAAAATCAAAACCTACATGAAGCCGTTTTCCTCTTTTGCGTTTAAAGTTAAACGCCTCGCTGTGCAACCATTTTGGAATAACCGTTTCACAGATGATATCGGATCTACAATCCCATTCACTTTCCACTAATGTGACCTATCGAATCAAACTATTTACCGGTTTTGAATAACATGAGCAATACTATGGGTGCCTCTTGTCGAGCATAATCCTTTCGCCACTTTTTTACGAATGTATTAATGATATTGAAAATTAAAATCTAATATGCATTGAAAGTTATCTCATTTCAATATTTACGATAGTTCGTTTAAAAAACTACTATCAAATCGACGTAATCGATTTAATGACGATATAAAGTGAGTTTTCCGCGAATGTTCAATGCTTATCATTGGTAATCATATAACTTGTTCTTATTGTTATAAAGATAATTCAAAAATTCATCGAAGATTTATATTGCATTCGGGAGTTGACAAAGTAGCTTTATTTGATTTCAACGGACCACTTTTTCACATGTGTGTTATAATTCTTGTCAGTACCAAGTTACTGACTTCTGGAGCTGATGATATACTAGGAAAAACAGTACACCAAAAGCAGTATGAAATCAAAATATAAGTATCTTAAAATATTTGTAACTAGAATCCCGTCCGTATCGCGGCGTTCATATGTTTATGTATCGAACACTCGTTACAATGTCTGCTTTAATCCTTTTCCCTGCGGAGTTGTCTGTATATTTTCGTCAACACTATTTTTCTAATTGCTCTTCTTCCAACACATCATCGGTTATTAAAGATAATAACGAACATAGGTTACCAATCTTTTATTTTGACCAACATGCGAACTATAAAATAAATAAAAAGAACAATTTGTCAATTTCGAAGCGCATTTTCGGTTTATCTTTAGTTTTAACATATTTATTTATAGTGGATTGGGAAACAAGTTTTTGCAACTTATATTAATCCCTTTCCACTTTGCGGGTGCGAGTGCTGCCTTGTAGCGGCATTATCCTGCTCTTTTTCGAAATCTACAAGGGTGTCTTTAACGTGCAAGAGATGTGGCTCTCTCTTAACACTAGTCAGCTATTTATCGTCCCCTTCCGACGGACTATTGTCGGTTTATCTTTATGAAGAACGCATTACTAAATGTGAAAAGTATAAAAAAAAAACGTTAAATCATTGCTATACCGCAACATTCTTAGCTGATGATTATATAGATATAGGAAGATGTGGTAAGAGTGTCAATGAGACTACTCTCCGTCCAAATAACAATTTATAAAAGTAAACCATTATAGGTTAATGTACGACCTTCAATACGGAGCCTTGGCTCACACCGAACAACAAGCTATAAAGGGCCCCAAAATTACTAGTGTAAAACCATTCAAACGGGAAAACTAACGGTCTAATCTATAAAAAACGAGAAAAGAGAAACTGTCATACGGAACACTCAATTTGATAGATTTTTTTGTGTTTTAACTCCACTTTAAAGCACTGCATTTAGGCCATTTCGTGGCGGTCAGTTTTTATTTGTGGAGAAAGCCGGAAATGCACGGAAAAAACCACCGACCTTCGAAAGGAAAACTGACGACCCTAGTCAATTAGAATTGGATTCAACTGCTTCCGAAACGATCAAAGCCAAATATTTGAAAGCCAATAATGCTTCAGAACCGAAACAATTAACGAGAAAGAGATCAACAACGGAATGATGAAAGGATGTTACAATGTACGTAACAATTGATACAAACACACAAATCTCTCAACCATATCCTTGGTGAATTTTCTGTCACATTTAGTTTGAAAGCTAATTTATTAGCTTTGTTGATTAACCAAACATTTTGGCATTACACGTTTTCTTCTAGTTGATCAGGCATGGATGAAATGAATTGGAAAAAGGCTTTTAGTGTCAATAGAGTTGCAATTGTGGCTGGCATAGCTAACCCAAACGCTATAGCTGACTGTCTTTTTAGCAGTGAAATATTTACAGATGCTATGCGAGATGAAGTTCAAGTAAGAGTTTCCAGCAATATGTATTAATATTTGATAAAATTATAACATAACATCGATTAAGGCAACAGTATTATGTAATAGTATGTAATAATTCTATTGAGAAAAAAAATCGAGTTTCAAAACCAAAATCGAGGGAAACATATCAACTTTAAGAGTAAATCAAAGGAACAAAAATAACCATGATGTGCAACAAAAACAAACCCCAACACAAATATAAAGGAATTATTTTATAACTACTACAATATTGTTTACTTGCTACAGAACATTTTTTAAAATAAAACAATATGATTTAAACCTTTTGTGTTTGCATGTTAAACCTCCTGACAATTCTTTTAAAAATAACGCAAAAACATTACGTAACAGAAATAAAGCACAAGCTGCAAGATAATTTATAACAGAGAAACGCATAAACAAATCATAAAAAAAGTCTACACAACATGCATACCGCAGAACAACAACACATATTTTCTGTCAACGATAAACACAACAGGATATCAATACAAATATTTTCACAATATGCGTCCAAACAGTTTTCATGACACTGATCGTATGACAGGGCTATTTTACAAATACTTTTAGTGCACATCGCTATTCCCCAAACAAATAATTGATTGCATAAGTTTGCAACGAACTTTGGGTTTCAGTCTTTCGTTTTCGTTTTATGCGAACTAAAAGATGATAATACAAAAACTTTGTAAATCACATGCATTCGAAGCGCATGTTTGGATTACATACTAGAATACCAAGGACGATCAAAACTAAACACTACTGAATGTAAATGTATG
The DNA here is from genome assembly GCA_037788925.1 of Mytilus galloprovincialis. NCBI lineage: Eukaryota > Metazoa > Mollusca > Bivalvia > Mytilida > Mytilidae > Mytilus > Mytilus galloprovincialis. Next base: position 21,876,408 of record CM075332.1, read on the forward strand.
AAGAAACGTCATTTTCAATTATGACAATGTTCGGCAATTCTGTTTTGTTAGTGTCAATCAATACAGTGTTTGAGTATTGTTTGATATTATAACAGTTTCTAATAGTGAAAAATAACTATTTGTCATTTTTGTGTGTATGGGAACGTATAGTTCTGTATTAATAGTTACACGAACAACGTTTGCAAGCTGTAAGCATACATGTGAACGCCTTTGTGTTTAAATAATATTCAAAAGTAAAGGCATTATTATTCAGATTTCTTCTCTGTTTGAGAAAATTTGATTTTCAGCTCTCTTTTGTTTAGCAAGAACCTGAGACAGCAAGGAAAAATCGGTTGATATTAGATCTTCTCGACAAACGTGGTTCACGCAGTGTAAAGTGTCTTTACACTGCGTTCTTACAAACTTCGAATGGTGATTTGGCTGATCTGTTAGAACCATACGCCAAAAACATCGAAAATACTGAAAATTTAAATGACCCTAAAGGTACGTGTTAAATGCATTAATCGGATTATCTTTTTATTTCTATATTTCATATTCATCCGTTTAATTTCTGACATCTCATAAACGGCTTAATAATTAAATATGAAAAAAACAGAGCGTATTTAAGACATCTTCTTCACGTTTTTCTTATTTTTTCAAACAAAAACTTAACGGAAATGATATACTTTGTGCTCGTTGTTGGTTAACTTTGTCTATTATAATGATTTATAGGTTATTTCACATATTGTAACTTAATAGTTCCTCAACCATTGTTAGATGAATGAATAGCTGTATGTATGTATATGTGGTTTAATATAACAAACAAATAATGTCTTAGTAAAATTTTACGATTACCGATTAAACTTAAGTATCAGGGAAGAACACATTCAAAACAAAATTTTTAAAACTCCTTTTTTTTCAAATTGAAACTGAATAGCAGAAATCATATAATCAACGGTGAATATTGAACAATATGGTATCTGAAACTAGAACATAGATTTTGAAACCATCTTGAAGTGTAAATTTCAAAAATAAAAATAACGTATATAATGAAATTGACACAATTCATAGAAAACATTTTAGAACCGAACACATACAAATAGATTAAATGCATTGGTCTTCCAAAACAAAGGGGGTTCCAACACCCACAACAATTCCCTTGGATCCGCCACTTGCATTCGCCAAATCATATTACTGATATCTTAATATCTTATTTGAAGACTTTGTGACAGAATAAACAAAATATATTTTTCTAAATTTTATGGTTACACTTTGTACTTCACTTATTCACCTCTTAATGATTAACAATTTTAATTTTGTTTAACAGCATGGCCACCATCAAAAGACGAACAAGCAGCAATGACAAAGCACAAAGTATTTAAAATTAAAGACGTAAAGAGTCCGCTAATGCATGATTATAGCAAAATTGTATGTAATACGGTAGATAAGATGTTGTTTCTATGTTTCCCTCTTGTATTTGATGTGTTTTCCTCGGTGTTAAATTGTGGTTTAATTTTTTTCTCTCAGTCTCAGTGGTATACTACTGTTGTCATATTTTAGAAGACAAAAAGACAGCAGGTTGTCGATCGAAATAATCATATAATACTGTTTCTTTCTCAAAAGGTAATAAACTGCAACAAATCATCGAATTCTTAAATTGTATGCAGTCATACACATTAAGACATTCCCTATTTCCATTCTCAATTTTAGTCATGTTGAAGGTACGATTCGCAAATAAATCGGTAAGTAGATCCTGCTCTACAATAAATCACTTACTTTTCGGGGTGTTTTATTTAGAAAAAAAACCTCTAACATTAATTTGGAACTTGATTTGAGGAGCTCAACATTTTAGACAGTGTAATATTTGCTCAAAGCATGATGTAGATACTGAATTTCTTAATTTTTCTTGTAACAAATAGCTACACTATATGTTGAATCTAACAAACTTTAAAGAACAAAGGTACAAAGTCGAAGTTGACTTAAAATAACGGTAAGTTTTATTGATGACAAGTGACTCTTGGTTTTTGTCGAGCCTTCGACCTTAGTCGAAAAGCGAGACTAAGCGATCCTACATTCCGTCGTCGTCGTTGTCGTCGTCGGCGGCGTCCACAAATATTCACTCTGTGGTTAAAGTTTTTGAAATTTGAATAACTTTCTCAAACGATCCTGGATTTCTACCACACTTGGACAGAAGCTTGTTTATGATCAAAGATAGTATCCAGAAGTAAATTTTGTAAAAATAAAATTCCAAATTTTCCGTATTTTACTTATAAATGGACTTAGTTTTTCTGCCGGGAAATATTACATTCACTCTGTGGTTAAAGTTTTTAAAATTTTAATAACTTTCTTAAACTATCCTGGGTTGGTACCAAACTTGGACAGAAGATTGTTTATGATCATAAGATAGTATCCAGAAGTAAATTTTGTAAAAATAAAATCCATTTTTCTGTATTTTACTTTTAAAGGGACTTAGATTTTCTGCCAGGAAACAATACATTCACTCTGTGGTTAAAATTTTTTAAATTTTAATAACTTTCTTATACTATTTTGGATTTGTACCAAACTTGGACAGAAGCTTGTTTATGATCAAAAGCTAGTATCTAGAAGGAAATTTTGTAAAAAAATAAATCTATTTTTTTGTATTTTACTTTTGAAGTGACTTAGATTTGCTGCGAAACAACACATTCACTCTTTGTTTAACTTTTTAAAATTTTAATAACTTTCTTATACTATTTTGGATTTGTACCGAACTTGGAAAGAAGCTTGTTTATGATCAAAAGCTAGTATCTAGAAGGAAATTTTGTTTTCTTCTAGTTAACATTACATTCAGTGTGCAGTTAAATTTTTTGAACATTTATTACATAAACTATCCTGGATTTTTACCAAACTTGGACAGAAACTTCTTACAAAAGATAGTATCAACAGGAATATTTTATTGATTTGTTTCCTCACTTTTGTTGAGCTTGCGATAAACAAAAAGAGTAGGACAGACACTGGGTTCCGCGGAACCCTTACAAATTTTTCTTATATTAGAACAAATATTGTTGCATGTTATTTTTCACATAATTTGTATTTGTTTGTTTGTTGCAAGCTGGTCTTTATATTAAAAGGGATACTAGGTAGGAGGTATATAAAAAAATATAAAGTATAATTTGTTTTGGTCCAACCATTTATGAAAGTGAAATATTGAAATAATTATTCGAATTCAGTATGCAGATTTGAGCAAACATCTAGATCGATTCTGAACTTCTATTTTACAATCAAACATGGTTGTATACAGTAAGACTAACTTAATAGATAAACACATTTTTTTATCTGACATCGAAAACGTATTCGCTTGAATAAGTATATCAAATAAATAGTAGGATACATACAACGAAGATCATGTTACATGAAATAATAATGATATATACAGGCAACAGTAGTATACCGCTGTTCAAAACTCGTAAATCTATGGACAAAAAACAAAATCGGGGTGAAAACTAAAACTGAGGGAAATATTATGATAATCTATTAACGAAAGTTTCAATTTTTCGAGATATAACGGATTTTCTATTATAGAAATGATTAACTTATCTTAGCTGTGTTCGGAAAAGGCTTTCGGACGTTTAAATATTCAACGCTGTTCAACTCCCTACTAGATTGAGCTTTTTATAAAAAAATATAAACTTTCGCAAATATTTCAGGATGTTTATAAAATTCATGGGGAAACACGTGGAAAAGTGTTCATGATCAATAATACATTTTCAAACCCGAAACATCCAGAAACACAGAAAAGAGAAGGCACAAGCGTCGATGTACAAAATCTGACAGAGTTATTCCAACAATTGCATTTTGAAGTTGTACTAAAGACTGATTTAAAAGCAGAGGTAACAACAATGGTTATAAACTTTGATAGAATTACGATCTTCAATTGTATGGATAATAGTTATTTTCGTACAAAATATTACAATTTAAAGGTAAATTAGACATGAAAATTCCTTTATTTGTGAACATCACACGGACAACACAAAGAAAATGAAAATAAATTAGGGACATTGATCAAAAGTGAAAAAGAAAACGACAAAACAATGGTCTTAAACAAAAAATGACAAATAAAAACAGCATTATGCAAAATACTACATAGGATATTGAAAACTGATTCACATAGACGTACCCTAATATCAAGGCATATCTAAGGAATTGTATCTCGTAGTGACAAGCAGGCATGCACCATCCATATTAAAGCTCCGATTCCCTATCTGGTTTGGCTATACTTAAGGTCATGTTTTTAGTTAAGCAGCGACTCAACATTTGTATATTATTTTGTTCAAATATAAATTGTCAAAATGCGCGTCTAATGAAGTAAATGGACACGATTAATTTGATTATGGAACAAGACGTACAATTTGTATTATAATTGAGTGAGTACACATAAACGACAACAAAATAGACTTAATATGTCAATATGTGAACAAATGACTCGGTTACCATACGCCTTCTGTGTTCTTTGTGAAACTGCTATAGAGATGTATTGATCTGAAATGCATTCACCAAGTCGGTAATATGAGAGTTGTTTCTCATGTATTTGATTTGTCTGAACTTCGTTTTTCATTCGATTACGAACTTTTCGTTTTGAATTATCCTTAGAGTTCGGCATTTTTGTTAATTTAATTTTTCGATTGTTTAATATAAGTTTTAAACCTTAAATACTGATATGTTAGTTTTCATTAATTTTTTGTGTATGCAGGAAATGGTGAAATGGTTAGAAAAAGAACGAGACGATATTGATGACTGGGATAAAATAGAATGTGTTGTTCTCATTCTAATGAGTCATGGAAAGGGCGAATATATTTTTGGGGACGACAATATACCAGTTAAACTCACAGATATCACAGCAGTGTTTGATTCAAATCATTGTAAAGGTTTAGACGAAAAACCAAGATTGGCATTTGTGCAAGCTTGTCGAGGAGGTTAGATCATATGTATTGACAATCAATTTAATAGTTTTTAACTAATATCCAATGTATCCCCTGCTTGCAGATCATGTGAAGCGTAATATGCGTTAGATAACTGAATCGATTTTTTAGGGTATGCAATAAAGATGCATAAGTGAAGACTATGGGTTTTACCTTTCTTGCCTATAAAATAATACTCCTAGTATCTTTTATTAAAAAGGGACAAAAGATAACCAGAGGTACAGTCAAACTCATAGATCGGAAACAAACTGACAACGCCATGTCTAAAAAAGAAAAAGACAGGCAGACAAATAATAGTACACATGACACAATACAGAACACTAAAGACTAAGCAATACGAACCCCACCAAAGCTGGTGTGATATTAGGTGCTCCGGAAGGGTAAGCAGATCCTGCTCTAAATGTGGTACAAGTCGTATTGCTCATGTTGTTACAAACCCGGAAAATAGTCTAATTGCTAGGTCACATTCATGAAAATGAAAAGATATTGTAGTTACGACGTAAGGAACATATACGATATAATCTGTGGAACGGTTTTTCCATAACTGCCAACCAACTCATGATGGCGTCCGTAAAATATACGAAGAGATGATTTCAACTTCACCAATTGGAACTCTTGGTTGAAAAACTTCCTTGTGAGCAACAACCCAAGAAATCATGATAGGAAATACAAGCCCGGGAATATCGTATCAAATGGGAGATATATAATTCATATGCAGAAGCTGCAGAAATTTTGCTACTTAGAAATGGAAAGTTCACAATTTGAAAGCTGAAGCTGAAGTTTTTTCTGCATAAGTCATTATATGTCATTTGATTAAGTCATAACACGTTACCACTATTTTTTTTAACCCAAATAGCGCATCGTACGTCTGCCACTATCTGTCTTTTTTAATATGACAGAATCAGATGAGATTACTGTCCGCAGTTACTTGTAGACTGAGTCAAAAATAATTCTTTATAACATTGCATTATGGTATGTTAAATTATTTAATGAATACCATTATTCATTACAAATGTTATTATTTGGTGTGTTTTAAATTCGAACGATTTTCAGGTTAATATAATAATGTACAGTGCATCATAAGCCTATTTGGCTGGCTGAAAATTACTTGTATATATGAATGTAATTTTTGTTATAATTCAGGTTGCACTTTAATATTAAAATATTCTATTCTATAATATGTTTTGACCAAAACAAAAAGATAAATGCTTTGGTCTACCATTTTTATTCTAATAACTAATGTTCAATTTTATTCTAAGTTGAAACACCTGAAGAACAGCTTTCAAAGGTATGTTTGAAATTGGAAAAACAGAAACTTCAATCTCATACACCTGGTGGTCAAGATCAAATCGATGCAGTACCATCAAAGGATGACAAATCATCACACGTAAAACATCCAGCAGCAGACTTTTTAGTCGTGTACGCAACACCGGCTGGTAAAAAGCTTATTGCAATAGTGTTGTCACAATTGATATTGTATTGATTTACTTGGCTAGATTAATTAGTGTTGAACTACTTAAATGTTTGCAGATCGAATGTTAAAGGGGCACTAGCTGTCAAATTCATGGTCACTGATTTGACTCAAATTCTCATATTTGATTTATAACAATGTAAAACATTCATCCAAACTATCAAAAGTCTAAAATAAACAGTTTACAGAGCATGGGGTAGATAATATATAGGTTCGTTTCGTGTGTATTTTAGTCCAGACGCCATCTTATTAATTATCGATTTGACCTCAGATGACCATATAAGCGATGTAAACATAAAAAAGATATGAATAGATTAAACCAACACGTGCAATTGATTTTTATAGGTCTGTTTGATTTTATTTTATAGATTAAAAAAGATGTTTCTCATTGCTTTTAACCGTATAAGAATGATTTTATGTGCATCGAATTAGTAATCAAATGATTGACCGTAGTTTCACTTTCATTGTTGACATTCTTTTTCTTTAAATAACCAGTACACGTACAATGCATGCGCTGTCAATCTCTAGCTAGGGGTTAAATTGAAGTTCACATGAATACGGATTTAAAGAGGTCGACTCATTCACTTGCAAGTGAATAACTAATTATCAATGATTCTTAGCGTAATTTGACAAAATTGAACCTTTTTGGCTGCAAAAAGCGAATTGTTATTTCACTATTTCACTTTCATTATTGATTGAACAAAAAAAAATCAAACTTTTTATATATCTCGTAGCAAGTGCCCCTTAAAAGAGATAGCTGTGATTTTTTTTGATAACATATATATATATATATATATATTTACGTTGTTTATCATTAAAGCGGATTTTTCACGCTGCAATACATTTCATGGTTGATATACTCACTAATACGTTTATTATCAGACTGTCAATCATAGTCTATAAAATTTTAAGCTGTTCTAGAATCATGTTTAAAAATGGAAGTTTAACGTATGAAGGAATAGGGTATAACAATAGGTGATGTACGTCTCATTAAAACAATTAACACACAAACTGGTATAAAATTGGAGATTATTTGGCACGCAAAAGCATTTATCGTGAAGTTGTTTATTTTATTGAAAGTGTTACGCATCTTTTCATGGTAGTGTCGTCATCGTGTAATGGACGGTATGATTTTATTCATTGCATAAGGCAGCACTTAACCCATTCTTGCTTAAATTAAAACTTGTTTGTCTCTGATGGATAGTTAACGTTGTTTCAATAGACAAAAATGCCAAATCTTGTATCTTGTATCGTTTTCATGCTTACGTTGATATATCAAGTCAATACACTGTTATTGTCTTTATACTGCAATCTTAAAAAAAAAACATTTTCAATTGTTGTTTTATGTGTTAATTTAATCATTTGATTTAAATATTGGGGAAACTTCCCTCTTTTATAAAAAGGCCTTATATCGTACAGGCGGAGAAATATACAACACAATGAAATGTACATTACATGTAGAAATTCGCAATCGATGGTGAACGAATTTTTTTGAGAATGAACTAAAATATCAACAATAAGCATAAAACATAATGATTTATAGTTTGCAGACCAAACATATAAACAAGTGAAATGTTTTTTTTTTAATAAAAATTGTAAAAGAAATAAGTTTGAGTCGTTGTATACATTGAAAACAAGAACAGGTTGAATAGGTCGTATGAATAATTAATTATAATTTCGGCAATTTCTATTTAAATATTCATGAGGAAAAGTGATATCAGGTCAGTGACTGTATATGACATAGAACTATACGGTCAACGCATTTTGACTGCTCAAATAGAACAAATGCAGTATAAAATAGTCTAAACTTGCTTGTGATTTTTAAGACAGAGCAATAGCTCGATCATATAAACATTATCACCATTGATAAAACACAACCAGAATCTTACAATACATTTTATCGCCAGTTTTCCGCCAATACTGGACATCAGGAAGGTTCCCATAAACATTTTCACGTCATAACACAAAATATATGACGCCACAATGAAAAAGTGATTGCTGTATGACGTCATTAGTTTAAGCGAGACAGATTATCGGGTCAACCGGGAATAGCGATAACGTGTATTCGAAATGTATATGGTAAAGCTTTAAGTCATTGTCAAAGAAAATCGAATAAGTAAGCTAATATATAAAGACAAATAAGTTATCAAAGCTGAGTTGGCTGAAAATTGTATCAGAAACATTTGTGTGATAAAAGAAAGATAAGCGACATTTAAAGTACAAAGAAGAAAGAATACATTTGAAGAAAATCATTTTAGGTCTGAAGAACTTGTTTTGTAGATCAAATTTCTGTATGCTTATGATAGTAATTTGTTCTTATATTGTAATTATCTTCTTTTTTTTATAGGGACACTTTCATCTTCAAGTATAGACACTGGATCTTGGTTTCTAAATGCAGTGGTCTGGACATTCAAATATCATGCTAAACATGAAGAATTGCACCATTTGCTTCTTAGAGTTGGTTTATTTAAAAAGTTCAGATTTTCAATTTAGATCATGTTAGCAATATGTGCAACTCGACGGGTACCACATGTGGAGCAGGAGCAGCTTACCCTTCCTGAGCACCTGAGATTATCCCAATTTTTGTTGGGGTTCGTGTTGCTTATTCTTTAGTTTTCTATGTTGTGTCATGTGTACTATTGTGTGTCTGTTTGTCTCTTTCATATTAAGCATTAGCGTTGTCGGTTTATTTTCGATTTATGACTTTGACTGTCCCTCTGGTATCTTTCTTCTCTCTTTAAGCAAAATAACACAGTACCAAAAGTATACTAGATTTTTCAAATGTAAAAATATCAAACACTAAAAACTTTGTATGGGCATACAACACGTGTGTGATTTACACTTGCAGTCCAACTGAGAACAAAAAAAAACATAGAATATTGCAATAGATTAAATGCAGAATCAAGAATCAAGACATCCAAAGTTACTATAGCTATCATTACAAAATTGTCAATACAAAAGTTTTATAAAGCAGTTGATGGGTTAAAAAAATCATTCGTCTAGATCAGGGAGTAAGATGTTATAATTTTTTCTTACTAGTTAAGTCAATATAGTATTGTTAAAACTTAAATTTATCCACCTTTGTATAATTTGTTTTAATAAAAGATAAACACATAAGGTATGTTTGGTCATGTGATAATTCTAAATGAAGTTGATCAACCATACTTTTTTCAATTATGTATAGGTCAACAGATTAGTTGCAAAAGGCAAAGATCCAGAAGTAGTTGGAAAGAAATTGACCGTTTCGGAAGTTAAATCAAACCTAAGGAAGAAATTGTACTTCTTTCCAGGAGTTTATGGCGACTCTCCTCAGTTGCTTAAGGATTAAATGAAATACACACTTTCGTTGGCTTCTTAAAGATGACAGTGATGTAAATAGAATGATACAGTTTTGCAGATTTTGTTACTGTAATTAATATGTTCATGATGTAGATAGATATATAATAATAATAATTATAACAGTATTTATAAAATGTTTATGAGACCTTTCATTACACCTTCCCCCACACTCCCCCCACCCCCAGCAACATATCATATACTAGTATATATTATCGATATTGCATGTGCTTTCAATGGATAAGTATCTATAGAAGAAATAAAAACAGGTACACATGTGTTTTTAAAATATATTTTACTGTTGTTACTATAGCAATGACTACTTCCCATGATTTTCTTGTATGCATTTTTAAGTGCGGTGCAATAAAGGGTATCGACGCACCTAAAACTTTTGAAACTTATAATAAGACCAAAAATCTGATTGTTTTGTGAACCTAAAATATTATTGTGTGAACAATTGAAGAAAACTAGATATTGACAATAACCCTCTCTTCATAGCTTGTACCAAAAAGTTGACTAAGTTCAACTACAAATGTACCTGTCATTTTCAAAATATTTAATAGAAATCAAAATTATGTGGCCATGCACACCTCTATTATGTGCATGAACATCCTACAAAACTTGAAATCATTATCTCTAAAACGGAAGAACCATGATCTCTTTATGCAGCTAGTACCAAAAAGTTTCTTATAAAAGTCCAACTACCTGTCATTTTCAATATATTTGAAAAAAAAAAATCTAAATTCTTTGGTCTTGAGCACCTTCATTATGTGTATGAACATCTTACAACATATTAAAGTTGTACCTCCAAAACTGTAGGAGAAAATAGGCGGACAAACAATGTATCCTAATCCGGACGGACGGATGGACGGACGGACGACCAGACGGACAAAGAGGGGTTAACAAATATTACCCCCACATGTGTCACAAGGACATACTTTTATATCATGAAATCTTTTGAATGTATGGTTTCGTGTCCAAAATTAAGAAAACTCCTGTTATTAGAGTTCAACAAATATCCGGCGGTTTACATAAGTCTTTTACAAACAGTTTATTTAAATAAAAGAAACATTTTATACTACGAAATATAGTTTAATTTGAACCAAACAGAAGTGCAAGAATGCAGATCAAATTCATTTAATTTTTATTAAATTTGATTAAAGTGAAGCTTAATTTATCTGGTGATGTTTTTTCTTTAATGTTAAATGGCTAATAATTGGATTGCATATATAAATTTATGCTTAAACTTATCATTTTAATATTGTCTGTCCCTTTGTATGTTTGTATGGATTTAACATTCACGAGGAAGATTAGATTTGTGATAAACCAGATTTTATTGGTTGAGAAAGCCATAATTTCCAAAATTAACTTGAGATCGGAGTCGAACACACCTACCACATGACGGATTTTACCACACAACATCAGTGTTCACAGGCTTTTAATTATACGAGTTTAGTTTAAAGACGTCACAAAAATTCTGAGAATAGCATGACTTTGATTCATGTCGTAAGAAAAGTACATTTTATCCACATGATATGGGACCATACGGTTTCACAATTTATAACAATTCAAGTTTCGTTTTAACTTATCAAACATTATTTTTACCAATGACGATAAAACAAGATTACAAGATCTAGCTACTGTGGTAAATACGATCCTTTACAAATTCGTGTATTGCCAGAATCGTTTGCAATACACCAAGTATACAACAGTTTAGGGCTTTAGAAACATCATTACGGTAAAATAAAGATGTGATAACGTTTTTAATTTCTTTAAATTAAAATTTGATAATTTGTGTGTCAGTTGGTCTCTTGTTGAGAATTGTCTCATTCGCAATCATACCACATCTTCTTTTTTTATATTCGATAAGGATTTCACAGCGACGACAAACGTCATAACAACATTTAACATTATGAAAGTATTTAGTAGAATTCTTAAATCATTTAAAAATATGAAATCTTTGGCAGAATACTGTGTTAGTTTTTCAGCAATTACATTCATTTAAATCTCAAAGACTGCAGATATATGCAGAGTGGGCGAGTTAAGAAATATACACACTGTGAACTTTTGAGTTGATGCGACTGATGATGGAGTTTTTCACTTCGAGTTTTCGTCAGCCCAGTAGTCATTAGTTTAGTGATTAACAGTTTGCTACTTTATGAAAAAAAGAAGATGTGGTATGATTGCCAATGAGACAACTCTTCACAAGACACCAAAATGACACAGAAATTAAAAACTATAGGTCACCGTACGGCCTTCAACAATAAGCAAAGCCCATACCACATAATCAGCTTTAAAAGGCCCCGAAATGACAATGTAAAACGAAAATTGAACGAAAAACAAATATGTTTTTTTTTCTGAGAGATATTTTTGCATAACCTACGGAGATAAACAAAATATAAATTCACACACTGAAGCACCCTCCCCCCTCCCCAATCAAATGCTGTAGCAAAAACCAGATATAAATTCAAATACTGCAGCAACTGCAGCAGAAACATACCAAATCAGAGTCTTAAAATAAAAATTGATGACATAAGGTATATTAAAAAATTAAGTAAATACAATGAAAAAATAAAAAATAAACGTTCTTCAGTAAGATTAACTGTCGATCAATGTTATTACGACGATCTAAATCGAAGTTGGAAAATGCTATAAAACAATTCATGAAAGATACAAGGCTTATAATTTTGTAAATAATTTGAATAAAAAATCACCAAACTCTTCGTTTTTCACTATGACAGAAAAAAATATGATTTGACATGGTATATAGCATATGTCCTAATTAACAAAAACAAATTCAGACTAAATTATTTAACATTGATAAATCAACTGCGTAAACGAAATTTATATAAAAAAAATTTAACGTTTTCTTTTCAAAAGAACTCAGTTATTTTATTAATTTGTATGTTCAATCTGTATCTAATGTTTCCATTGGTCACATATAAAAATGTTTAAACTTGTTTTATTTTCATCGATACACTCCTGAGAGAATATTTCGACTGTTTCCAAGCTTCCCAGTATATCCCGTTATTCTCACTCACTCCACCTTTGTAATACTTCCCATTCAGGTTGCCTTCAGTACGCCAATTGAACCACCAGCCAGCATATTCTATCTCTCCACAGTTTAAAAAGGGTGATCCATCATTGTCTCTATCCCATGTTGAGAACCCATATCCATTTGGTGGATATGATACCTCTTGTGCAGTAAGGATGTCTCCTGTAATAAAGTAAAATATAAATAAATAATAACTTTACAGATAATGTATTCTTTTCTACATTTTGCTTCATCAAAAACGCTGAAACAAAAATCTTTTGAGAAGCTTTGTTGGCTAAACCGTGTAAATAGTTAAGCAACGATCATTAAACGGTTAGCACTGATTTTTTCAATAACCCGCTAAGGTTCGGTGCAGTCTTCTTCGATCGAAGTTAATAAGAATTGGTATTTCAATTCTTCTGCCGAAGTACAGTGATTTTTGGGGACCCCTAGCATCCACTTATATGTGGGGTTCGTGTTGCTTAGTCTTTAGTTTTCTATGTAGTGTCTTCTGTATTATCATTTGTATGTTTGTCTTTTTTTTTTTTGGCCATGGCGTTGTCAGTTTATTTTCTAATGTATGAGTGTGGCTGTCCCTCTGGTATCTTTTGTCCCTCTTTTATACAAATTGTCCGCCGTTATATATCCAAATTTATCGAAAGAGGCGTTAAACACCAACAATCAAATAAACAATTGAAAGAATAACAAGTAATACTATATAAATAGTTGAAGAGAGATGAAAAAAGTGATATATTGATGTATAGATTTATTCAGGGGGTAGACCTTGGTTTAGAGAGATAACTTTTTAAATCCGTTATACGTTTGTTAAATTCAAATCGCATCTATGTGTTTTAAGCAATTACCTGAAACAGATTAGAAATAATCGATGTTTATTACTATGAGTTATTTCCCTTATTTCCTTAATTATTTGAATGTTTTTACGCCACTTTCATCACTCTTGCACTATTTTGTTCAAATCATTTTATTTTGGTCGAGACAGCCGGAATGCCCAGAAAGAACCTCCGACCTTTGTTAAGAAACTGACAATCCTAGTCATTTAGAATCAGAGTCGAACCCCGAACCTGCCATGTGGCAGATTCGCACAGGCTAGAGATATGTAGTTCGACTACTTAAATCACTCGGACATCGGGGCCCAGACTGAGAGTTATGTTACTGTGAACACGATCTTAAAATATAGCAAATTTTTCTGATTTAGGTTGACTATTTATTTTTACTTAGCAGTAATATAAAGAAGGGCGAAAGCTATCACAGTGTCACAAGTCGAAAAAACTGAGAACGCCATGGCTAAAAAGGAAAAAGACAAACAAACAAAAGCAGACAAAACAACATAGAAAACTAAAGGCTAAGCAACACGAACCCCCACCATACTGGGGATGATATCATATGCTTCGGAATATTAAGCAGATCCTGCTCCAGATGTGTCACTAGTCGTGTTGTTCATGATAGTACAAACTAGATCTTATTCATTTGGTCACATTCATTAAAAGGGGACGGGATAGTAGTTACGAAATTAGGAAAATAATCGCTATCATCTGTAAAATGGATCTGCCCTTACGATCAACAAACTCTTGAAAGCGTCCGTAAAATTTACGAAAGATAATTTCAACTTCACCATTTGGAACTCCTAGTTTAATATTTTCCTTGTGAGCATCAACCCTCCATCAAGGAAATACAAGCCCGGGAATATCGTATCAATTGGGAGATATATATTCCGTATGCAGGCGTTGATGCTCTGTTGCTAGTTAAAATGGACAATCCCCAATTTGGAAACTGTAATCATCTCTTTTGTCGTAAAGTTTTATTTTCAACCGACCCTCATTGTAGATTTCAAGATACGTACGTCAAGATTTGAGGCCGACTTAACTGTATCTGTTGTATCCTTTTTTTCAAGTTCAATGGGAATTTTATTTCATGAAACCAAGCAACACCAACTCTTTCAATTTATCCTATAGTTTGGAGTTGGGAATACTTAATGTCAAGTGTAGAAAAGTCAATAGTATAGTAATACTATTGCAAGATGTACAGTCTAAGATTGTATGTACTGTAAAAGATCTTTGGATTTTTTAGTATCCACATCTGTATCAAGCCATCTCTAAAATAGGCAGTTTACAATAATTTTGAAGTTTGGCTTTGATTGCTGATAAAATTCGCATCAGATTCAAGTTAACTGCCATCAAAAGGCACAACACTTTGTGACAAAAACATCATTAAGTGTTAGTAGGCATTCTTTTTATGCTGTCACTAAAATATCAGGAGAGTGATTAGGAAATATTTCACACATCAATCTTGCTTTTTTTGTTAACAATAGCCGAGGAGAAGATCCTAGTAGGTGATTTTACTGGCGACTACAACAACAAATGATGACAATCAATATCTTTTTTTTTATATTGAAATAGACACGAAGGCAAGGTATACACACGGTAAGAACCACCTTGTGAATTCGATTGATGACATGAGAATCAATATAATTAAACTAAATTTTTACATTTGCACTGTTCGATTGCTGCTCGTGTAAGATCAGAGAATTACACAAAAAGTGAAATAACAAAAAAAACGAGTTATGGGGAAAGTTCTAAACTGAAATTCCTTCCACAAATTTCAAAATTCATATCTCAAACATCAAACAAATGCACAAAAAGTGTCATATTTCTGACATGGTATAGACATTTTCTTTTAAGAAAATAACGGGTTAAACCTGGTTTTATAGCTAGTTGAACCTTTCTCACTTGTATAACAGCAGTTTTAAATGTTTAAGTTTTTGTAAATCATTGTTTTGTGTCCGTCTGGTTCGGGGAAGCGAAATAATTGAGGTTGTTTACTTTATAAGTAGTACATAAACTAACATATCAATAAGTAAACACATTTAGTCACAATAAGATCTGAACAAAAACATAAATAAAGGCAACAGTAGTATACCGCTGTTCAAACTCATAAATTCATGGACAAAAAACAAAATCGGGGTAACAAACTAAAACTGAGGAAAACGTATTAAATATAAGAGGAGAACAACGACACAACACTACAATGTAACACACACAGAAACGGACCAAGCATCAGAAAAAATCCCCCGAGAATAACAATATAACATCAAAACCAAATACGTGAATTTGGGATAGACAAGTACCAAATAAACTAGATAAACGATATGATAACAATATTTACCAGCATTTCCATTATAATTTGCAATAGTAAGTACATAGTTTGTAGCTTCATTGCCTACGACAAACGTATCGTATTCAGCATACCGCATCTCACCGTTCCAGTCTTCTAGATCAATTCGTAGTTTGAAGTTCCCTGTAGATAGAATCTTATGTAAATTGTCATTCCCTGCAAAGACAAAAAAATTTACTAACATACTATGCTTCATTTTATCTACTACTTCAAAAGCATACACACTCACACAAACAATGCTGACCGATATTCCGATCTCATTAATTAATTTAGAATAAAAGTTAAGAAACAAAGAAAACGCAATTGCTCCAAACGTGCAACGTGTACAAAGATTGGTCGCAGTAGTGACATCAACATACAAAATAAGAACTGCATGTGTGCATAAACCATAGAGAATTATAAGAGGTATTACTTTCATCGTTTTGCAAAAAAAGAAAACTAGTACAAATATTATCATATCAATTTATATTGATCAATGTATTCAGAACACGTTTCAAAAAAAAAAATAAAAAGATTTGATAAAAGGTAATTTCTTAAACCAAATAATTGAAATTATGATTACCATCTCAGCGCAAAAAACTTTCACTTTCACTGCCATGTTGGTTTTTAAACATATATTTGAATGCTCTAAATTAATTGTGAATGTGTCAATCTGTTTGGGCATGTCTACACATTGACATCCGTTGTCGTATAAGCAAATAGCGGAAATATTTTTTTTTTTGAAAAACATGAAAGTCTGTACAGGGAAATTTTATTCACGTGGATGTTAATCTCAAACGAGCTTATATGTGAATTTACGTAAACTGATTTCACATGAGTTTCACGTGAATTTCATAATTATGAGACTCAAATGAATTATTTAACACATATTCACAGGAATTTTCAAAACCAAGTTTATTCAAATAACATTTAAATCTTTAAAAGTAGATCAAGTTTATTCAAATAAAATTTAAATCTTTAAATTTGATCAAGTTTATTCAAATGACATATAAAACTTTAAATTTGATCAAAAACAAGAAAAGTACAATTTTGTTGGGTTATATTCATGTAAAAATTTGCACGTTATTTCCCGTATAAATCCGTTTGAGGTGAATTTCATGCTTAATTTTCATCTAAGTTTTACGTCAGAGTCGTGAGCTTCAAAACGATAACGAGAAATTACCTTCTTAGTTGCTTTTAAATTCAAATGCAATCATGCTTTCGATCCTTTCCAAAAAGGGTTTTCATTAACCAATTCAATATACTAGTATATAAGAACTAATATTTTAGAAACAAACATTCATTATTTTCTTTTTGATTAGTTGGCTTGTTAATTTATACGAAGGAACTTAAATGTCTACTGAGCAACAATTTACAACTCATGTTTTGTTCACTGCTTATATCGTATCGTTAACCACACAATAGGAACCTTGATTTCTAACTTAACATTCCGAAAATCTTATATAAATTTCTGTCAGGTCTTGTCGGAATACTTATCTAACCAGAATTCCGAATTTACATTCCCGAATCCCTCTTTGTACTCCTGCCAAGTTCTGTAGAAATCTGTTGAACATCTATTCTTCTTTGAAACACCTTTACATTCAAACATTGAAAAATAAGAATTACAAATGTATGGCACATATTTGTAGATATTGTATAGTTTTTTTTATAAATTGTTTAGTTGTATTTTATTGTCACTTCTTTTATTATGTATCCGTAATTTTGATAATTAATGCAATATAAAATGAAAAAGATTAGTACAACTTGTACAATACAAAGAGACAATCAATTCCTTAAAAATTGAGGTGAGCTCTGATGTTCTACAAGATTTAATAGACTCGGCAAAGTATCCATAATTTTACAAAATAAAACTAATAGTTAGAGTACATTTAAGGAATGACTGTAATATTTTTTCTGTCTATGAAGAAATAACATACAAAATTTGGTGCACACTGAATAACGCGCGTAGCGGGTTATTTAACAGTGTGCACCACATTTTTTATGTTATTTCGAATAGACAGAAAAAATATTACAGTCATTTCTTATAATTTAATGCTAAATTCCATTTTAAACCGTAGAAAACCACGAAAAAACGTTGATGACGTCACGGTCAAATGACTAAATTATGTCTATGGGCTTATAACAAAATAACGTCAGCCAATCAGAAGAATTTGAAAAAAAAATATTTGTTTGTGATTTTTCAAAGAAGTATAATGTTATAATCGTTATCTTTAATACAGAGACATAAGATGTGTTGTGTCACGGACAAGTTATAATCAACATTATATTGACATAATACACTATGAATGGCCATTTTGCAAATTGTTAAATGCAAAATTAAAGATGTGTTTATGACTTACTCAAAAGGTATCCATGGTATCATGCAGCAAAATATTGCTGTTCCATTGACATATACAATTTATTTTTAAAGCATTATAGGAATTGTTATTCACTACTTTGTAATAAACTTTAAACTTTAAAACGTATTACCGTCCATTGATCAGAACCTGTCATATCGCAGTATACATCGAGAGGTTGATTGTCGACATATATTGTGTAAACACCACTAGAACTTCCAACAGTAACATCACTACAGTCAGGTCCGTTGCTTGTTGGTTTTTGGGTTGTTAGTTTCTCCATTGTTGTGCCATGGTTTGTTGTCCGTTCGCTTGTTGTGACACTGAGGGTGGTTCTTTCGCTCGTCATGTCAAGTCCGTTTATTGTTGGCTTTTGGGTTGTTAGCTTCTCCATTGATGTGCCATGGTTTGTTGTTCGTTCGCTTGTTGTGACACTGAGGGTGGCCCTTTCGCTCGTCATGTCAAACTTTGTTGTGTATTCTCTTGTGATTTCAGAGACTGTTGTTTCGTTATCTTCAGCTTCATCTATGATATAAAACAAGAACGTGGAATCATGTAAGATATTTATGCAGTGTGAACTCTTGTGAAAATTTTTAAAAAATACTCACAGACAGCCAACCAGTCACATGCATTTGTCCGATATGAGCTTCTAAATAAGTTATACTTTCTATTTTATTAAAAGTCTTTTGCTTTTCAGTGAGTATTTTTAAAAAACCTTCATAATTCCGAAAGACCTTTTGATAATTTCCGCAATTATCATACGAATATATTATAATATATACACACACGTGCCCAGATACATTTGCATACCACAATTAAAAAAAAGACAATGTTTCAATATAACAAAAATCAAGAAAATATAAGTATTTGATTGTCATGTAAGTATTGTGTATCCCATGTCTCCATTAATTTTTCTCGTAGAAAGTTGAGCCTGCATAAAATATATTAATTTAGGTTATAACATCAACTATACTTGTGGTTGGTGGTTTTGTCATTTCAATTTTATACTTTATGCAAAATATATAGAGGTTTTTTTCTGGGAACATAAATCAGGAAACACAAGTGCTCTGACAATATCGTGTTCTATTTTTCGACACCAATTTTACATATTTGGATTTTTCTAATTTCCAATTTGATCTTTTGCATTTAATAAAATGCAGTGAAACAGTTTACATGTATTTTATTGTGATATTTGAGTCCCAACTTGGTGGCGATTTAGAATTTTGTTGGCTATGTCAAATTGTCGAAGTATGCGAAGATGCCTATGACATAGTTTGGAGTTTAAAATTTGCACGCTTTTATTTAGACTCTTCTTTTTTTTTCATTAAACTCTAAATGTGTTTGCTATGTTTTTCGAAAAAAAAAATGTGTCAAAAGTAACATAAAAACATTTCATTAAAATATGACAACTTTAAGAACATTCGAAGAATCGGTGTATTTTAGGTAAATTTATTTCGGAATCTCGTGTTTACTTACATGTAACTTTTCGTAAGAACGTTGCATACAGTGATGGAACACATTCAGGAAAACAAGCATGGTCTAGAAAACATTCTCCAGTTTGTTTATTAAAACCAGCAGAACAACATGATTGATGTTGCACACACAACACGGCACATATTACACCAGATTTCACTTTTCGGACTTCAACAGATGAATAGTTTGAAGAACAAATCTTTACAGGCTTGTCTGCTACAAAACGTTGAGTTTTGATATCCATTCCGTAGGATAATGTGAATACTAGACTGTAAATGTATACGCTTAAAGCATTATCCATGATGCTGGACTAGAATGAAGTTGAATAGTATCATATTTTTTCAGTCAATATTTTTATCGGGATAGTAACTAAAAATTACGATTGAAACTTGTGATAATATTGATGGTAATTATTGCCAAATTGATTTGTTTTAACAGGCATTATATTACTAATGTTATTTCAACTGATCGAGCGGAGCTTATTTTTTAATTTGCATTAGGACAGTCTATTTGAAGATGTGTGTGATCAGGATGATTGCTGTCATAATTGTTATTGAATTCTAATCACCTATCAATGTCACCAAACGCATATTCAAAAGAACTGAATGTATGATAAGGGGCGAATAAATGGACACTTTATTGTTGAGTTTATCAAAAAACGTCTGTTGGTAGATGGACTGGTCTTAAATAAGCGAACTTCTTAAACCCCGCCCAGTTAAGTGGAATAAATCTAGTAATACTTGGTATAGTTCTATAGTGTATTGTCATATTTTAACTAGAATATAAATACATACCTTGGCAACTAAAATGTTTTCCTGTTGCGGAAAATGTATGACAGAATCGAATCTCAAAACCTTTGTAATATTTGTATATAAAGGAAACAATATTTCTATATGTAAAAATTCTTTTTTGTCCGGTAAGAACATTGTCATTCTACTACACAATACATTTCTTTATTTCAAAGTAGAGTTATCCGACATCAAATTGATCACTAAGATAAAATAAATATGTGACACAATAAAAAAAATAAACAATATAATTTGAATTGCATACGTACAAAGCGCCTTTTTGTGTTTCCTTGTTATATTGGACGCAGCTCTGTACATATACATCCCATTATTGTTCTATGGTAAATTTTTGTATTCTTGTCTTTCAATTTTGCTCATGTGATTTGTCTTGATAGCTTTTTAATTTCTTTGTTACATATGACGTGGCTCTTTACTTAAACATCCCGTTATTGTACGATAGTAAAATTTTAAATTCTTGTCTTTCATTTTTGCTAATGTGCTTTGTCTATAAACGTTTTAGTGTTTCTTTGTTACAAATTTGATTGTTTTTATAGTGATCGAAATAATAACACAATGTTGACTGCTGTACCCCCATTTATCGACATTTTTACCTATTATGTCTGTTTGTTTTATTCACACATCATTGTCATTATAATGGAATTTTTTGCGACAGTCTGACATGTTAGAGGTTAAGCTAGTTATAAAACCAGGTTTAATCAACTATTTTCTACAAAAGAAAATGCCTGTACCATTCAAGGAATATGACAGTTGTAATCAATTCGTTTGATGTGTTTAAGATTTTGAATTTGCCATTTGATTACGGACTTCACGTTTTGGATTTTCCTCAGAGTATTTTTGTTATTTTACTTTTTATATAAAGATACAAATATAATAAAAATAAATCTCTTGATTAATATCCTTACATGTCTCTGTACAGATATATATATAGATAAGTAATTGTCTCTTGCTGATTAACATCTATATGGTAAATAATAATCTTAATATATCTTATATGAAATTTGATGCGACTGTTTTACAAGTGAGAGGTTTAGCGCTATAAAACCAGGATGAATCTACCATTTTCTACCTTAGGACAGTCGTTTTCCTTTCGTTTGATGTGTTTTATCTTTTGATTTTGTCATTTGATTAGGGACTTTCCGTTTTGAATTTTCCTCGGATTTCAGTACTTTTGTGATTTTACTTTTTATACATTAAAAGGACACAATATCCTTGAGATAATGTTCTTATCCGACCCACTTGGGAACCTGGAAAAAAATGTCCGATTAAGCAGGGTGTTGGAATACTCAGGTTTTTATCTACAAAGATATGCATATCTTGGGACCATGAAAATGTGTTGATTGAAGCAGGATGTTACATTACTCAGGTGTCAGATTAGGCAGGTTACACTGATTGAACTATAAAGTTGCCTGTTTTTATCAAGAAAAAGGTTTCTAGTTAAGCAGTTAAGTTGGCTTTATTCTTGTTCAAACTGCAAATAATTATATTTATTATTGATTATATTGATTTATTAGCCTTTAACCCGAAAACACACAAAAAAAGAAAGAAATTGTGATAACAAAAATTTAATGAAGGCACAGTTTGTATCCAACATTAATAGCATTGTTGCATTTCATCATTTTATGCAAAAAAACTAGGTTATCAATACAGGCTACTTGGAGCCTTGGTGTTTGTTGTAGGGGGAGGGAGCGGGGGGGGGGGACAGATAATCAATTTTAAATTGTGCAACTCAATACAATGATGATTTTACTTTAATACTGCCTATGATATTCTTATAATAAGCTAATCTGTAATTCTAACAGAAATGGTTAAGTCTGCGTGATGTTACAGAAGTAACATCACGGTTACACTAGTAACTTTGATATCTGGAGAGTTTCAAAACATAAGACAATGAAAGTGTTTAAGATTAATGTTTTAAAGATGTTTTGTCAAGGATTTAATCAAATGTTTCAATTGACAGTTTTGAGCTGTTCCTCATGTTTATGAAGCATTAATTCATCAGATATCCATAATTATATTACACTCAATGTTGTCTTTAAAATCTCGTCTATTCATTGAAATTATCAAAAGGTTACCCCTGCTTTATCATTTAATGTAATATTTTTACATTGTGTAAGAGATAAAATTGAAAAGAAGTTGGAGCGACAAATTAACTGTCTTGGTATGTAGCATCATTTTATTAAATAGTGTCGCGTATAGGGCAACTACAGTGTAACCTGTGTTATCCGACACACTTGGGGATCTGGAGAAAAAATGTCAGATTAAGCAGGGTGTTGGAATACTCAGGTTTTTTTCTGCAAGGATAATATATTTTGGGACCAGAAAAATGTGTCGGTTAAAGCAGGATGTTGGAATTCTCAGGTTTCGGAATAGGCAGGTCACACTGTAACTAAAACCCCTATCTGTTCAACCACATTTTCACAGCTTTCTATATATTTTACCTTCTGTTTAACTTCAGAGAAAGCAGATATATCCTGATTCGTACAAATATAATTTTTCTACATGACAATTTTCAACATAACTTTAAATTCTTATAAGAAAGAAGAGGTCTCCCGAATAGAGGTACACGTACCATTAAAAATAGCATCTGGTTTCCTAGAAATCTTAAATTAGTATACTATGCACATTTATCGTTAATGTTGAATGCAAACTCATAGACAAGTAAATTTTGGCTCAAAATGGTCTTAAAAAATTTCTCTTTCGCCAAAAGTCTGATTCCTGCAAATCTGTTGGTAACTTTAAGTATGAATGAATGAATATATATTTTATTGCAGAAGCAAACATAATAATAGTTTAAGTAAACAGTCGACATCAAATGCACTATTCCTTGTCCGAATAGGCCTATTTTTACTTTTGAATTGGAGAGAGTAACTGGTGGTCTGACACAATCAGAAATCATAATTTACACTCAGTCAAAATGGGATTATTAAAATAAGGACATGAGCAGAAAAATTACGACTGTACTGATATTTTATGTCTTGTTAAGATTAAGGTTTTTTTTAAATAATGATGAATTTACATCATGTTAATGTGTCTATCTAAAACTCAGGAGAGAATTTTACGTTTTTGTTTAATTGATATACTGGTATAGTCGCACAACATCTAAATTAATCGATGTAATACTGTTTTGATATTTGCCTCACAGTCAATCTAGTTCTGTGTGGTCAATTTCATACATTTCAATCTTAAAACTGCTGACCATTCTGAAATAAACTGAAAAGCCAGATAATATTGACTTAAAGCCAAATGAAAGAGGTAAAATACGTCAACAAGTATTGAAAGTAAAGACTGGATTCAATGTTCAGTCTATCAAGATCAATTCAGTTGGAAATCAGTTTCAGTTTCAAATTTAAGAATTAGCTGATTCTGTTTTTTTCCTTACTTCTTTTCCAAATAATTCTTAACTTTTAGGGGGAATATGATAAAAAAAATCAACTTTACTATTAAGCATTTTTGATTAGGTCTATAACTATTTGCAGTTTGGACAAGAATATATCCTACTTTACCACTTAACTAGAAACTTTTTTCATCATAAAAACAGGCAACTTTATAGTTTAATTTAGCTAATATTTGACACTTGGGACTGCTATTGTTAGTGTCAAATAATTATTTTTGGTCATTTATTTCTCCTAATGTTGTACTGTATTTATGCATCCATGATGAGGGGTAAGTCCCGAGATGTTATGGAGGCACAAAATTAAAAAAAAGTATTTCCTTAACAGATCACATTGACAATATGCATTAAGTATTTCCTTAACAGATCATATTGACAATATGCATTAAGTATTTCCAGACATAACAAAGATCTTTCTGTGTTTTGACAACTTTTCAGGGATTTGAGGTACTGACTGTGTTGTATAGTTTGTATGGAATTGTATTTACTGTGACCAAGTAATAAAAAAAGAGCTGCTGAACCAACACCTAGAACGGTTTGTGCTGGTAGAGTTCCCTTATTAATAAGTGGATACCAAATGGTATGTAGGGTTGTAAAAAAAATCAAATACATTGACAACAACACTTAAGTATAAACTGCATCTTTTAATGTCGACATGTTTCGCCAATTAGATGGGCATCATCAGGACCAAGTAATGTTATCTTGAGATGCTTAATTTTACTTCACCAAATACCTCCTTTATATGTTCAAATGATGTTTGAAAATATAAGTGTTCTACAAGAGAAAGAACGGTTGATGATTGTAAGAATTTGTAATTAATTAACCCAGAACTAAATATCTTCCATGAAACCATAATAGGAAATAAAAAACCCAGATACAAGATATTTTATTAACAAATTTAACAATAAAAATGTATTACCAAATCTCACATAGTTTAAACAATAACAACTAAGACAATTATACACACTGTGGCAGCTAAAAACATATAATTTCATTTGATAAATAACCAGTTCAATCTAGATCCCAAATATCTGTACTTTTTTTTTACCATTAACTACATTAATCTACAAACCATAACACTCACTAATCAAAAGATCATGATTTTTTTCTCTATTTTATAGCTATCTTTACGTTTAGCAGTCAGCATATTGTGTCTAAATTTCAACCTAAAGTTATTATGTTATTTTTTAAGAAAGAAAAATGTACTTTGGTGACAAGCAAATGATATCTTGCAATAGAGATGCAAAGATTAGACTAGCTTCCATGGAGAAATTTATAATAAATTCTTCTAAAAAGAAACACTGGTCTGGTGTATAAAATTTAAAATCCAATGATTCCTTTTTTTTAATACAACTATCATTTTTGTTGCTCTAAAATGAAAGGTAATGTAAGGTAAACTTTAATGAAACAGCAACCCAAACAGCACAAGTCATAAAAAATACATATAAGACTACAATTAGGACTAGAATACTGGACACAGTCCCATATTGTATAAGAAAACACATGGCCATAACAGTGTGTCTATTCACGCATAGGTGGTTTCCATGTATAATCGTTACAAAATCTGACATAACTTGTAGCTTGAAAAAAGCACTGTGACCCAGACTTTTGAATATATATAAAAAAAAACATAAGATATAAGCTTTATTTTTCAAAAAATTAGAAATTTCAATTCATTCAAATTGAGAACCCCCCTCCTCTCATCTATTATAATACTAAAATCCCTTATTTAAGACAGTTTATTACCAATAAAATTCTAAAATCTGCATTTATCAAATATAACATAAAATAACTACAACATATTACATGTTATTAATTCTCAAACATCATTATTTGTAAATTTGAAAGGTAAAAGTTACTGTTTTAGTGTTATCTAACTTCTCAGGTAAGCATCTTAAAAAGAGACAGTTTAACATGATCATTCTAGTGTTATCCAACTGCCTAGGCCAGTCATTAAATTTTCGACATTATAGATATAACATGATTTCAATACTTACTTCGATTATCTGCAAGAGACAGAATTTTCCCCAATATTTAGTGATATATATTTTCATTTAGAAATAATCAAAACTACATAATCCAAAGTAAATAAAAAAATTCAACCCAAAAATTGAATCCACATATGTCAATAAAAAATAATTTTTCATTCCAAAAAAAATAAATCAAATGTGTTTAATAATAAACATGCCCGAGACCTTTTTCTTCACATGTAAAAGATGGTAATTAAATTTAAAAAATACTGACAATAGCCAGTCTCAATACTTGGTGGTTTTCTAAATGTGACATTGACACATAAAGTTTGAATAAATCTTTTTGATTGCACATAAAGTAATCACATGAACACAACACTGATTGGTCAGTTTTGTCCTCTCAACACAACACTGATTGGTCAATTTCATCCATTGGTCTTTTTTATCCTCTCAATTCTGGGAACAGTTCTTGTATGAAAATATCAAGGAACACATAAGATAACTGAAAGTAGAAAGAGATAATCATGAAGTCTGTGACAAAAAAAAATCTACTGATTATACATTATAAAATTAAGAATGGAAATGGGGAATGTGTCAAAGAGACAACAACCTGACCAAATAAAAAACAACAGCAGAGGGTCACCAACAGGTCTTCAATGTAGCGAGAAATTCCCGCACCCGGAGGCGTCCTTCAGCTGGCCCCTAAACAAATATATACAAGTCCAGTGATAATGAACGCCATACTAATTTCCAAATTGTACACAAGAAACTAAAACTAAAATAATACAAGACTAACAAAGGCCAGAGGCTCCTGACTTGGGACAGGCGCAAAAATGCGGCGGGGTTAAACATGTTTGTGAGATCTCAACCCTCCCCTATTATACATACTTACTGTTAATTGTCCTCATTTTAAAGAGATTATGGAACGAAAAATTTAACAAACTTTAAAAGGGAAATAACTCTTAAACAGTTAAAGTGATGCCATCAAAATTCAAACTTGATCTGTGTTTAGTGCTTTAGCATTATGTATAAGTTTCAAACATTTGTTTGAGGCAAAGTAAAGTTAGAGAATGGAAACCAACTTTGGGACATACAGACGGACAGACAGACAAGGGTAAAATCCAATGCCTTCTCCACTGCTGCGGAGAAATAAAAATTCTCATCCTTCACATCTAAGAAAAATTATTTTCTTTTGAAATACTAAATGAGTCACTAAAGACATTTAGTTTCAATAAAGTGAGCAGTATAGGATAGAAACCATTATGGAAATGAAACACAATACATCCGTTAACCTTTTCCTGGAGGGGAAATATCTTTCCAAAGTCAGTATCTGTTTGAAAATTGGGTTCATATAAGAACCTTTCAAGACAACCAAAACTCTTCTTTTATTTTTCATTTGAATGTTCCAAATCAATCAATGTTCTATACATGCACTTTCATAAGGACGATTTGTATCCTATCCAGCTCAAGTTTCAACTATTCTCTGGCAGGTGTTTATTGATCTTGACCTGACATAACTATTAAATCGCTTACAATGTAGTCAAAGTGATTTTCCATTCCTCAACATTACAGAGTTATTACAGATTTTTTTGTCAGTAATTAAAAATTTTACATATTACATGCCCTTTTCATGACCTTTCACCTACCTGTTTATTTAACTTTGGTTGTTGTAAAATATCAACAATTAACTTTGTTCCATGTTCAAAGTTTGATTCTCCCACAACTTTACTGAATGGCTCTGAAAAAATAATGAAATAAAGTATCCTAAAGGGCTAAAGTTGGTCTTTAATATCAAAATATGTCTGACAATGATCTTGCTTAAAATGTATACCAGATCTATAAAGCTATATCTTAAGCATGACACAACTCTGAAGGTTTAATGATTCAGAAAAACTTTGATTTCTCCAGGGGAGATAACTTATGCAAAAGTTTATTTAATTCAGGAAAAGAATGTTCACCTAGAAATTACTACATCAAAAATAAAAGTCCATTATTTCAAGTTATGACACTTGTTTAATGCTGATGCATTTAAGAATTGAATGCTTCTTTTTGTAAATTCTTTGGGGTGTAAAAGCGTTGACCGAAGTACATTTTGTATGAAGCACGGAAGCGCTTCATTCTAAAAATGTGTGCACGGTCAACGCTTTTACAACCCTATGAAGTTACAAAAAGAAGCATTCAATACTTATAATTACATTTGTTTAGCTATGATCAAGAAAACACGAATTTTATATTGTTTTTATTTAATTCACCTGTGCACTTAATTGTGGGACCACATGTTATCATGAATGAAAAGTTTAATTGAGTGATGCAATTGCTTACGGAAAGACATGTGATGTGCAGATAGCCAATCAGAATAAAGTATTATGATGAAACATACATCTAATGTAATTATTATCATTTGAAAAATTAAATAAAAAGACATGCTGAGCTTTTATCAAAACTGCAGTGACAGCTTAAAAATACTAAAAATAGACATTAAAAAAGAAGGGCAAAAAGGGACAGTCAAACTTACAGAAACAACATTTCTTTAACCTAAATAATTGGTATTTTTATTTTCAGAATTTGCGTGACAGTCAATTTACATATGACAGTTCACATTAATAAATACCGGTACACATAGTTATTTTCTAACTGATACTAGTACTTACTAGGTAAAAATTTCAAAGCTTCAGCTAATGTTTTGTGGTATCTTTCTTTCTTCTGTTCATCTGTTCTATATTCAATAAAAGACAGTGGTCAAATAAATACATGCTACAAATGGTGGCACCATCATACATAATTAATCAAGTAGGTTTTTGATGATTTTTGTATATTGTAATTACAAATTATCACTGTAAATTGCTTCACATATTGTATTACACATATTTAAAGAAGAATATATGACACAAATGCATTTTTACACAAATAGTAATGAATAATACACAGTATATGAAGTAAACTCATCCTAATCACTCATATTAGTAAATTGATGTTGAAAAATGTACATGTTTCAGTGAGGGTGAAGGTCGGTGAGGGTGAATGTTGGTACCTATCTAAAGTTTAAACCCTCTGCATTTGTTAGCACCTGTCTTAAGTCAGGATGTTTAGTAGTAATCACTTATTGATGTGGTTCATTAGTGTTTCTCTTTTCTTGTTTTTTATACAGAATAGACCGTTGGTTTTTGTGTTTGAATGGTTTAACACTAGTCATTTTTGGAGCCCTTTATAGCATGCTGTTCGATATGGTCCAATGCTTAGTGTTGAAGACCATACTTTGACCTATAATGGTTGTTTTTTACAAATTTGTGACTTGGATGGAGAGGTGTCTCATTGTCAGGCATACCACATTTTCTTTTATCTATGTATCTGAAAATACCAAACTATCATATATAACTCACCTAGGTGAATCTGAATCAAAGAATAACACGTCTGAAATAACAAAACAACTACAATATTAAAACTGGAATAATAAGCATAGATGATAAAGGAGCAGGCATGCACATTAAATCATCTACAGGCCCAAAGGAGTCAAACTGATTTTTTTTGAAACATTGAGCATCAATATCCCTCTAGGTTGGTCCTAACTTATGCATTTGGAATTTCCCAAACATCCAAATGTTTTTTCAATAGTTTTGATAAACAGATTAATGCACCTTTTGAATGAGGTTTTATAATTTTTATAGAAACATCTTTTAATATTCATATAGTATAATTACATCTAGATAAATGTTTAATGGCCACAACTGTGTGCATCATCTTTAATATAATTATTTCTGAATAATATACAAATCCACAACCCACCTGGCCCTAAATATAATTATCTTTAAGTCAATTTATAAAAGCCAAAGCACTAAGTATAATTACATTTCAGTAAATAATAGCCACAACCCTATGTCTGGCCGATAGTATAATAACCTCTGAGTAAATGTATAATAGCCACAACCCTGTGCATTGTCTTAAGTATAATTACCTCCAAGTAAATGTATGATAACTACAACCCTATGTCTAACCTGTATAAATACCCCACCATAAATGTTTAATAGCCACAACCATCAGCTTAGTCTTCATAATTACCTCTGAGTAAATGTATAATAGCCACAACCCTATGTCTAGCATTTAGTATTATTACCTCTGAGTAAATGTAAAATAGCCACAACACTATGTCTGCCCTTTAGTATAATTACCTCTGAGTAAATGTATAATAGCCACACCCCTACGTTTAGCCTGTATAAACACCTCTGAGTAAATGTTTAATAGCCACAACCATCAGCTTAGTCTTCATAATAACCTCCAAGTAAAATATATAATAGCCACAACCCTATGTTTAACCTGTATAATTACCTCTGAGTAAATGTATAATAGCCACAGCCCTATGCCTGGCCCTTAGTATAATAACCTCTGATTAAAAGTTTAATAGCCACAACCATATGTCTAGCGTGTATAAATACCCCAACGTAAATGTTTAATAGCCACAACTATCAGCTTAGTCTTTATAATTACCTCTGAGTAAATGTATAATAGCCACAACCCTATGTTCCTGTGTAACGGTCCCTATCTTATAGTCGATGTACCATTCTAAATAATTCTCTAAAGTATTTTTAAACAGCATTCTGGCAGTGAATAATAAATGGTGGAACCAATCTGGTATCTTATATACATATCTGGCTGAAATATCAAGGAGAAAATATTTCAATTATTGAAATGATAAAACTTAGAATATACTAAGAGTAAATGGGGGCTTTAAATAAAGATTTTATTCATTGTTTTACTATAGAAACAATTTTCTCTACCTTTAAACTTGATCTTAACAGTTTGAGAAATTTTAATATACCACTAATGATTAAATTTTCTCATTTAATTTCCTGCAATATCTATTTAGAAACAAAGTACTCTGCATTTTCTATAACTATTTCTAAGAAACAGATTACATCACTTTAGCTTCATGGGTGACCACAATATTTATTTAAGGAATGACTGTAATATTTTTTCTGTCTATGAAGAAATAACATAAAAAATTTGGTGCACACTGAATAACGCGCATAGCGGGTTATTTAACAGTGTGCACCACATTTTTTATGTTATTTCGAATAGACAGAAAAAATATTACAGTCATTTCTTATAATTTAATTCTAAATTCCATTTTAAACCGTAGAAAACCATGAAAAAACGTTGATGACGTCACAGTCACATGACTAAATTATGTCTATGGGCTCATAACAAAATAACGTCAGCCAATCATAAGACGCATTACATCCAAAATTAAATTATTCATTATTGATAGCTAATCGCTCATTCAAAAGATTGAAAATTTAATATCTGGAGTTGCTAAATATCCTAATCTATGGCATAATGTGGTAGAATCTATATTTAAAGTCTATTTGCAATAAAAAAACAAAGATAAAATATTGAACAGATATATCATGTTAAGGAGGGGTATTTGCGAAAAATACCAGTCGAGAGAATGTTAAATTTCACGAGCCGTAAGGCGAGGGTAATTCATTCTCAAGACTGGTATTTTTCGCAAATACCCCTCAATAACATGATATATCTGTTTAATTACACCGAATGTTAATGTACTAAAACGCATTGATGATCGTGACGTTACAAGCGTCCAGTCGGATAGAGTATTTTTTGGCAAATACCACGGAAGAGAGGGTAAAAAAGGCATATCCTTTTAGCAAATACCCCGGCGGCGTTAAAAATGAACGATATTCATTTGATAACAGTAAATTGGTGAAAAATACACTAGCTATTAACCAATCAAAACCCTGGATTCTTACATAAGGTGTAATTATATGAAAAACAACTTGAGTAGTACCTCATTTACACTAGCATTTTTGAATCAATCTAAATAAAATCAGTTAGTGTCTAAATTATCTTTAATCCTAACTACCGTTATCGCAGTCTTATCTTAATTATTGCTTTCTCCCTACTGTCAAAATGTAGTCAATTTGATCTAATCACCTGTCAAAATGTAAACACTGTATATATAGATATTCCAACTTCAGACTGATCACATGACCTTTGTCTAAATCTTACCAATATAAATCAGTACATCAAATATCCCATCTAAATCCTGGTATTCTACAGTTTGATCTTCACCACCACCAGAGGTCTCTGACTTGACACTTCCTTCCAGACTCCATGTTGAGGCTAAGCTATCTGTGGAGTACCCAGCATTGTTTTCGTACACACTGTTACACAGGACCTCACTGGATGTTGATCTTATAGACACATCTGATCCTCGCCTCTCTGGTTTACTGAAATGTTTTTTTTTTTTTTAAAGCATGAGCAATGAAAGAACAGAGTTCCAATGTCACCTGCGTTGCACTTCTTTAATACTTCCAAGGGGTATAACTCTTTTGAAAATAAGAAAGTGTCCCCAGTACACAGATGCCCCACTCGCCCTATCATTTTCTATGTTCAGTGGACCGTGAAAATGGGGTAAAAACTCTAATTTGGCATTAAAATTAGAAATATCATATCAAAGCGAATATGTGTACTAAGTTTCAAGTTGATTGGACTTCAACTTCATCAAAAACTACCATGACCAAAAACTGTAACCTGAAGCAGGACAGATGGACAAACAAGTGGATGAATGGACACAGACCTGAAAACAAAATGCCCATAAATGGAGCATAAAAGTTTTGATCGTCTATTATTATAAAACATGTTCGAGATATTACTGATAATAGTCTTTATTGTAAGTTTTATAAAAATCTGGCAAAAATGGTACCCCTGAGAAAGCAAACAAGGCCATTTTCAATAAATTTAATATTCCAAGGGACATGACTCTTTTACAAAAAATTGATAGTACATATAAGAACTTGTTTAAGATGTTGCCTACAGGATAATATTTTAAAAATTTGGCAAGAATTGTACCTGTAAGAGTGCTAACAAGACAGAACGGACAGACTAAAGGCCATTTTTTTTAATATTAAATGACTATCAATAGATTTGTATTTCCTTTCTTCAAACTGGCTGTTCTTTGACCTATAATTGTTAACTTTTAAAACATTGTGATTTGGACAAGGACTTGTTTCATTGCCACTTATACCACATCTTCGTTTATTTTATATGTCAGACACAACGAAATGTTAAGGACTGTTCAAAACACTAGCATTGATAAAAGACTAGATATAATTACCCAGATCTTGGTTTCTCAGCTATGGTTGACTGTTCTAACGTCTGTAAGAATGTTTCTAAGTGCTGTCCTTTCTGAAAGCATAAAAAAAAATTCATTGCTAAAATGTGACCACTGATAAAACTAAAAAATCTTTTCCCTATTGTATTACCGTTGACAAAATATATAATATAAAACATTGTTTATGAAACTTAGATTTTGTTTTCAGGAAAAGTATAAAGGAATAGAAAAATTGAAAAAATACAAAAACAGATCTTAAATTGAAAATTATTTTATGCTTTACACATTTAAAATTGTTCTTCATTTAAATAAAAAGTTACAGTGTTATTTGTATCAAATACAATTTTGGGATCACAATAAGTGGACCCTACTCAATTACATAAACTGTAACAACTCACCTCTTTCACAATTATGGATTTCATCATTTTCCCTGAAAATTAAAGAATAGAAAAAAAAGTTGATTTACAAATGTATTAAAAGTGTTGTAAGAACTTCTGTATAGAAAATTAATTTAACCATAACTTTTTTTACGAGCCAGAAATGTACTGAAAGTTCTGCATGGCTACAGTTGATAGTATTCTATTGCTTAAAATCTACGCTACTCCACAATATTTAGTAACATATGTATTTTCACCTTTTTTTAATGATAAAAAAAGATGTGGTATGGTTGCCAATGAAACCACTCTTCACAAGAGAGCAAATGACACAAATATTAACAACTATAGGTCACTGTACGGCCTTCAACAATGAGCAAAGCCCATACCGCATAGTTAGTTATAAAAGGTCTATCACTAATTTAAAACAATTCTAACCACCAACATTGTAATAAATGTACAAAAAAATAAATGAAAAACAAATATGTAACACAGCAACAAATAACAACTACTAAATTACAGCTGGATCCTGGCTTGTTGCAGAAACACACATATAGAATGTGGCAGGATTAAACATTTGAGCAGGATCCCAACCATCCCTTAACCTATCAATGGTGTATATTTAATTTAAGATGTATTAACTTGAAATTACAAGACACAAAATATGATTTTGTTAGCTATCCTTCTCAAAGCTTTGCATAATAATTCAATGTAGTTGCATTGTATTGTGCTACAAAAGTTCGAATTGGCATAGGAATTCCTTGTATTCTGAAACATTAGTAAAAGGAGAGACATCCCAACATATTCTTGATATTTTAGCAGGTAACATGATACAACATGCAAAATAATATGATCTATGAATAATTTTTTATATTCTGTTTGCAGTCACACTGACATTATCTTACTATCGATTCATTATTATTCGTTAAATACCAATTTTTGTGGATTGTGTGAGTTTAGAGAAACAAAGAATAAATTACAAATTAGCTTTGTGAATAATTACATTAGATGTATGTTTCATTATAATATTTTATTCTGATTGGCTAACTGCACATGTGTTATTCCGTAAGCAGTTGCATTGCTCAATACAACTTTTCATTCATGGTAACACATGCTCCAACAATAAAGTGCACAGGTGAATTAAATAATAAAATATATAAAATTCGTGTTTTCATGATCATAGCTACAAAATGTAATTATAAGTATTGAATGCTTCTTTTTGTAACTTTATAGGGCTGTAAAAGCGTTGACCGTGCGTACATTTTTAGAATGAGCGCTTCCGCGCTTCATACAAAATGTACTTTGGTCAACGCTTTTACACCCCAATAAATTTACAAAAAGAAGCATTCAATTCTTAAATATATGCAGACTTCTAGAAGACAAGGGAATCATATATCAACGAAAGTGCAAGGTTTTCCTCAATCCATAAAAATTGGTACCCACAAAAATAAATGAATCCATAGTAATATATAGATATAGGAAGATGTGGTATGAGTGCCAATGAGACAACTCTCCATCCAAGTCACAATTTATAAAAGTAAACCATTATAGGTCAAGGTATGGCCTTCACCACAGAGCCTTAGCTCACACCGAATGTTTATTCTTACCTAGTTTAATGTCAGGAAGGAACTTTGTGGTAAATTCATCTTCTGATGCCAGAAAGTTATACAATAACTGACTTCCCTTTAGGTAAGGTTTTGTTAATAGTTTCTGTAAAAAAAAGTTCGATGAACAATACCATTAATAATTGAACACATTTTAGATTTTCATTCTTTTCTTTTACCATTATTACAACAAGAATGTGTCCAAAGTACATGGATGCCCCACTCACATAATCATTTTATATGTTCAATGGACCGTGAAATTGGGTAAAAATTCTTATTTGGCTGTAAAATTAGAAAGATCATATCATAAGGAACATGTACTAAGTTGCAAGTGGATTGGACTTCAGCTTCATCAAAAACTACCTTGACCAAAAACTTTAACCTGAATCTTGCACTATCATTTTCTATGTTCAGTGGAACCTGAAATGGGAGTCGAACAGACGGACGGACGGACAGACCAGAAAACATAATGCCCCTCTACTATCTTAGGTGGGCATAATAAAAAGTGTGTTGAATATCTGAATTCAATCTTTTATTGTTTAAAAACTTTGTCTCACAAGTTATCAAGTAATGAGACTTTTGCTATTGTACCAATCAAAATGACAACATATAAAAGCTTGGACTTTGAGTTGCTGAAAATAACTGTATGCATTATCTACACATAGGATTTTCTGTGTTTGTTTGGGTGATACAATAGCAAAGTAAATTTAAACATTTCTTGTTTTTGAAGTATTCCTACATGTGAATTATATTCTTACTTGTAAATATTGTTCAAACTGGTCCCTTTTGCCATCTATAAACTCATGTTTACTGGTACCAAATGACTTTTTAGCTGGTAACTGACAGTCCTGCATCAATTCACCTGTTAATCATAATACACATGTAAACAGTATGTTAATAACAATGGTGGAGAGAATGAAGTGGCACCAAAACTGTATAGTTTAATCAATTTGTCTCTATCTTGACTTGCGCACAATAGATATAGGAAGATGTGGTGTGAGTGCCAATGAGACAACTCTCCATACAAATAACAATTTAAAAAGTAAACCATTATAGGTAAAAGTACGGCCTTCAACACGGAGCCTTGGCTCACACCGAACAACAAGCTATAAAGGGCCCCAAAATTACTAGTGTAAAACCATTCAAACGGGAAAACCAACGGTCTAATCTATATAAAAAGCATTCATTTTACTTCTTTTGAGACAAAATTTCAATAACCTTGAAATAAGTTTAAAGTCTAAAGGTCACCAATATCAAATTTACACCTTCTGTTGTGAGTGTTTTATAATGTTGACACACTTAAGATACTTAAATTTTAGATTTTCTACATCTGATGAGTCAAGCAGGTTTCCATTGATATCTATAGTGGGTCTCATTGGGGTCTTAGCCTGACGCAGGATTGCTGATTTGTTGTAAGCATTATTGTGTCGTGAAAACAGGAAATGAGGTCTAGCGGGACCTGGGAAATGACCAAAAAATGAGAATTGATTACCTACATAGTGTAAGCGGGATACAGGAATCTGACAAAACAGTAAGTGGGATCTGGGATCAGAACCTCCCAATGACAGCCCCCTATAGTTTGTTCAAATGTTGTGCTGTTTCACCACTGTCCAAGATTAAAGGAGTGTTGAACAATGTCAAACATGCTACCTCTGTCATATTATAGGTATGTACCTGTCCTAAGTCATGATTCAGTGGTTGATGTTAGTTACTGTCGTACAAGTGAGCGGTTTAGCGCTATTAAACCAGGTTCAATCCCCCATTTTCTACATCTAAAAATGCCTGTACCAAGTCAGGAATATGACGGTTCTTGTCCATTCGTTTTTGATGTGTTTTGTCATTTGATTTTGCCATGTGATTATGGACTTTCCGGTTGGATTTTGCCATGTGATTATGGACTTTCCACTTGGATTTTCCTCTGAGTTCAGTATTTTTGTGATTTTACTTTGTATAATAATTGATTTTGTCAGTTGTTTGGTACATAAATCAGATCTTTGGTTTCCTTATCTGCATTTATACATTTTGTCATGTCAATTAAAATTTTAATCTTGGTGGCCTCACAAATTTTTTTAAAAATATGATAGTCAGCACATCATTGTCGTCAATTCTATTTGTTCATTTCTGTTTACTATCTATGCATAAATATTATATATTACCATGGAATTCTAAAAGTTTACTCTCTAAAGCATAAAATTCATTGTATCGTCTGAAAAATAAACAAAACAAATAAAAATGTATGCAAATGATTTTTTTTTATAGTTTTTGCAATATCTTTGAATCATAAAAAGTGAGTAAATAATTTTTTTCAATATTTTTTTCCATCATCCCACAATGGAACAGGTTTTGAAAAATAAACATTGATTTTAATTTCAATAGCATAATTAACTAAAAGCTACATTTCTCATAATTGCAATACTTTATCACACATTTGTATGCTTTGATCAATAATCTCATTAATAAATGCACAAAAATATTTCTACATTAT
This sequence comes from Mytilus galloprovincialis, assembly GCA_037788925.1. Classification (NCBI taxonomy): domain Eukaryota; kingdom Metazoa; phylum Mollusca; class Bivalvia; order Mytilida; family Mytilidae; genus Mytilus; species Mytilus galloprovincialis. Next base: position 21,913,946 of record CM075332.1, read on the forward strand.
AGTTCTTGTTATATCATACATGAAATAAATAAAATAATCTGCCAAAAAAGGTATACATTAAAAATCTTACAATAGGGGAGATAACTCACATTTTATTAAATAAGACATTTGTTATTTAAATATTAACTGTTACCTTGCTACAACCCAGCTAGCTCTTCCTGATTTATCTGGAAATAAAATAACAGATTTTTACTCAACCTTATACATACAAAACAATTTGGAATGAGACAACAGTTTTACATGTGTCATTTGTATCTGACCTCTAGTGATTTTGTAAAACTGATTGAAACCTGCTAGCAAATATGTGACTGTACAAAATCTTATAAGTCATTGCCAACATTTCTTCATGCTTTTATTTGTTTATTGATGAGGATGGCAGTTTATATTGTTTAACTGCCGTAGGAACTCGCTTATAAGTCGGAAGTTTGGGAGTAAAATTCAGAATCCAGAGAGGGGTACTGACTTATAGGCGAGATCCGGAGACCAGAGGAAAAATACTTAGTTAAGGTGCTCAATATTTATCAATTTCTAAAACTGTTTAATGTCAATACCAATTTGTTAAGATTTCAGGTATTTTGAGAAAACCAAAGGCTGAAACTATCATGATCTTAACAGGAGATTTCTATCTACCTTTAGATACATCATCCACTCGTCTGATATCAATGATAAAGACAAAGTATTGTTTTCTAGGATTGTCAGGGTCTGGTCTGGCCCCTATCCTGGGAATGGATACCCTCCATGTACTGAGATCAGGGGGGTGGAATTCCTGGAATGCCCCATCTACGGCCATACACTCGGGAATCTCATCGTCTAACGAACTACAAGACTGAAAATATAAAATGGGGACTGAAGAATTTGAGACTTATATCTTTAAAACATATATAGACTGAGTGAATTTCAAATTCTGCTACAGCTCCTGATAAAATAATGTAAAGTCAAAGAAAAGAATAAAATAGTTCCTTTTTTGCAAATGAATCTAGACAATCAATATCATTTATGTTTTTATCAAATAACATCCTTCAGCCAGTCAAGGTTGTTAAAAACTTTTATAGTCACATCCTTCAGATATTCAACATATAATTTTTGAATAAATAACTTGTATGACAGTCACGTAAAATTCTAATATCATAAACAGATCTAACTTACAGCAATAGTGATTGTATCAGCTTCATCAAAGTTGTCTGTTTCAGGTAAAGGTCTCATGTCACCTAAAAAAAAGTGTGAACTAGTATATATTTGTTTAGGGGCCAGTTGAAGGACGCCTCCGGGTGCGGGAATTTCTCGCTACATTGAAGACCTGTTGGTGACCTTCTGCTGTTGTGTTTTTTTCTATGGTTGGGTTGTTGTCTCTTTGGCACATTCCCCATTTCCATTCTCAATTTTATTTGTAAATTTAGAAATTATTGTGAGGCCAAATTAAAAAGTATGTGTGGTTCCAGTTATATCTGAAAAAAAGTTAGGGTAGGTAGGTAGGGATTTTTTTTTATTTTATGTTTTTTTTTACATTGAGTCTATGGGAGCAACATTCTGACTTTAACAGTGCTTAATGAAAAATGACAATAAAATCTTTAGGGTAGGCTATTTTTAAGCCGAAAAAGTAGGGACGGTAGGGTTACTGGAACCACACATATATTTTTATTTGGCCTGAGGTTATTTTTATGTGAATAAAGGGACTGAGTGAGTATCTGCTACTGTGGATTCCTTATTATTCGTTAGATACAGATTTTCATGGGTTGCATGGGTACAGGTGAAGCACAAATTTAAATGTTCAACTTCAATGTTATTACAAATTTTCTATAAGCTTTGTATGCAGAGATTGGCAAAACCATGAAATTAAATTTCCACGAAAATTGAAACCCAAGAAAATAAATGTATCCACAGAAGCATTTGGATATTTCAAAACATTTAAATATATAGTCTTATAATTTAATTTTGGATGTAACGCTTCTTCTGATTGGCTGACATTATTTTGTTATGAGCCCGTAGACATAATTTAGTCATGTGACTGTGACGTCATCAACGTTTTTTCATGGTTTTCTACGGTTTAAAATGGAATTTAGAATTAGATTATAAGAAATGACTGTTATATTTTTTCTGTCTATTTGAAATAACATAAAAAATGTGGTGCACACTATTAAATAACCCACTACACGCGTTGTTCAGTGTGCACCACATTTTTTTTGTTATTTCTTCAAAGACAGAAAAAATATTACAGTCATTCCTTAAATATAGTCTTATATAAATATAATTGTGTTTAAATTTAGATATTATATGTTTGTAATGATTGTCATGTTTGTCTTGGTAACAATCCAATATTTGGATTTTATACCAATAAAATGATTTGATTTGATTTGATTTGATTCGATTTGATATGCAGCTTTTCAGTAATCACAATGATTATTATTGAATTTTGGTTTTTCAAGACAAAATTGCAATAATAAATGCTTGCAATAATTCAAATATATATCTTATTCTGGTATGGTTTGCATAACTAGGAACCTTTTTTTGTTTTTAATCTGTTAATCTTACTACTATTTCACCCCAGTATATTCACACAAGAAACATATAATAAGGATTAGTCATATATTTTCTAGAGTTCAGATGCGTTAACAAGTTAGGCAAAAAAGAGTGAAGCACTGTTCCATACTGAAAATGTGTTGTAAAAGAACCCTTTTATTATGACAGCTAAAACAAATAATAGGTTTTAATAGAAGTAAGTTCAGGCATAATACAAACCAGTTTTGTTAAACACTCCTTTTATCTTGGTCCCAATGTTTGCTAGTCCAGATTCTTTCTTTTTTGGTCTAAAAAAGATAATAATTAAATATGACCAATTTGAAAGAAAACACAGGGTCTAATAACACATTATCCTAAAACTAGTGATTTAAAAAGATTTATTTAAAGATCCCTGTGTATGAGCCATACAAAGAGCTTAGCAAGTTTAACATGGGATAAAAAAATATTTACGATACATAGAAAATATATTGCTAAGAAAATGTTGGCCTCTCCCAAAATCATTTCGATAGTTCTATAAAAAAAATTCAATGATCAAAACAGTTATCTAGTAGAAATGAGCTCAAAAAGAAAACCATAGTAATTTTTACCTACGACATGAATAAGGATGTTGAACTTACATAGAAATATTTTATAACAAATGTTTTTTTACTCTCAAATATAGATTGCCTCTTCAGAACTAATTAAATACTTAATCAAATATATTAATTATATAAACAAAATTCTTTGTATGTTGTTTATGTGGTCCTCAGTTACATAAATTCATTCTCAACTTACAAATAAATTTCAAAACTGAGCGAATTCTTTATCAATTTAACAGAAAAATCAAATTAATTTCATCTCTCATCTCTTAAATCTCTGGGAATATTCATTATATTTGAACCAAAATTATGCTTAAGGCTAAGCCTATACATATGTATAAATTATTTAGATGAATATATATGATTTTACATTCTTCTTTCTTCAACACAAAAGTTGCCTAAAACACATATCTACCTTATAGGTTGCACTTCTGTAAAAACAGACAATGCAATTTCCCAAAGAAAACACTATTATGGCTAAAACTAACCATTTTTACATGAAGTTTCATGACAAACTATATCCAAGAATGGAAAGTTTTATGCACTTCTATTTTTTACAAACTTCAAAATATAGGGGGCTGTATATTTCAACATTTATATGCCTCGAAACCTCTAAGATTTTAAAATTATACTCAAATTCTCTACCTTTACATTGTGCCTACTTCAGATTCAATTTTCACCTAGTAGAAGACATCTATGTGCACTACTATTTTTTTCAAAGTTCAGAATATAGGGCTGTGAGGCATAATTTCAACATTTATATGCTTCAAATTTCTAAAAGTTTTAACTTCTACTAAAAGTCAGATAAACTCTTCTCTTCAATTTGGGTCTTCCTCAAAATTCAATTTAGCCACTATTCAAGTGTATTTATACTGGTTACATTCCCAAGTGATGTCTCTACCAGATGAAACAGAGATCATATCTGGGAACCAGTAGGTAAATAAACAAAATATTTATGAATATAATATATTTCCCCCACAGAGGCATGGTTTGAGAAACTATATTTACAAAGTGTAACCTATATAAGTAAAACCTGTGGATTCCTTAAAACAATTACTGTGGATTCATCATTTTTTGTTGAATACCAATTTTCGTGGATTTCACTGGTATAGGTGAACTACGAAATTAAATGTTCTATGAAAGACAAATTTTCTAAAGGCTTGTATGCAGACTTCAGCAAAACCATGAAAGTAAAAATCCACTAATATGCAAGATTTCTTTAAGGTGGTACCCAACACTTTCACTAAAATAAATTTGGCTCGTTTAATTTTTAGAAAATTTTGACAAAGTATTTATTTTGACCCTTTAACAAAAATATAAAAATTTCAAAAATTTTGAACCAACCATTTTGTCAGAAAAATTACACTGGTTATATAGTCATTTGACTAACACCAATTTTGATCATTGAAAAGCTTAATATTCCCTTTACAACACAACGTAATTAAAACGTTAAGCCGATTTTACAGAGTTATCTCCCTGTAGTGTTAGGTACCACCTTAATCCACTAAAATTGGTATCCACTTAAATAAATGAATCCACAGTATATTAACATGCTGTTAGATCATAACAAACAAAAAAAAACAAAAAAATAAACAAGCAATATATTGTTTACAACAATGAAAATGATACTCAAAGTTTGTCAACAAAACCATGCTTAATAACACAGAATTAAATCATCTTGTTAACTTAACAATACCTATCGTTTTCATTGTTACCAGAAATGAGAGCTGTATTAAGAATGTCAAGATTTACTCTGTATCAAGATAAACAAATATATAACATGAGTCTTAAATCAGGAAACAGACTGAATTTTGAGAGTCATGTTCTGTCATGTAGTGAGAAATATTTTTTCCTTAACGATGTACATTTTACTACTGTAAAAAGTAAAGTAGAAAAAGTTAAACTCCCAGGAAAATTCAAAACAGAAAGTCCTTTATAAAATGGCAAAACCAAAAACTCAAACCCATCAAACTAAAACAAATGGGTAACAACTGTATTCTTGACTTGGTACAGGCATTTCCTTATGTACAAGACTATGAGTCCCATCAACTTCAAACTCGTTTCCCATTAGATTTCTACACTGTTGATTATAAAAATTACTTTCAAGTTGTTGATTGCTCATTTTTCTCTTCCTTAATCATCTGGAAACTATTTTGTGATAAATGGATAGGTTTTGCTCATCATTGAAGGCCGTACCGTGACCTATAGTTCTTAACTTCTATGTCATTTGGTCTCTGGTGGAGTGTTGTTGTCTCATTCGAAATCGTACCACATCTTCTTATTTCTAGACGAAGCCGTAAACATACTTCTTCAAAAAAAAAATGTTTTGGGAGCTACAAATTGTTGTCAGGTTTATGTCCATGTTGTCTACTGTAGGTGGACACTTTGTTGGTCAGTAAGAACTGACTCCTAATTAATTTCACTTGGAATAATATATTCATGCTAGCTATATATAGGTTAAATCAATATTAGTCTTTTGGAATGTTAACTGACAAGCAGACAATGAATTTTAATTACTCTAATGTCTTGTGCATCCTTTAAAAAATACTAATAAAGTTTCCAATATTAAGAATACATAATTATAAAATATGTTAACTACAGTACACTTTAACTATTACATATAACACTCTAGTTAATATATAATAACAACATACACAACGTCATGCATTGTTACCTATTATTGTTTATAGATCTAGGCTGTAACTGTAAACTGAAATAAACCAGGATATTGTTTATAGATCTAGGTTGTAAATATAAGCTCAAATAAACCAGGACATTGTCTATAGATCTAGGTGGTAAATATAAACTCAAATAAACCAGGACATTGTTTAAAGATCTAGGTTGTAAATATAAACTCAAATAAACCAGGACATTGTTTAAAGATCTAGGTTGTAAATATAAACTCAAATAAACCAGGACATTGTTTATAGATCTAGGTTGTAAATATAAACTCAAATAAACCAGGACATTGTTTATAGATCGTGGTTATAAATATAAACTCAAATAAGCCAGGACATTGTTTATAGATCTAGCTTGTAAATAAAACTCAAATAAACCAGGACATTGTTTATAGATCTAGGTTGTAAATAAAACTCAAATAAACCAGGACATTATTTATAGATCTAGGTTGTAAATAAAAACTCAAATAAACCAGGACATTGTTTATAGATCTAGGTTGTAAATATAAACTCAAATAAACCAGGACATTGTTACCTATTATTGTTTATAGTTCTAGGCTGTAAACTGAAACAAATCAGGACAAACATCTCTTATACAACTTCAATGATTTATCAGATTTGATTTCATATTGGTGTCTGGGATAATGATGGGGCTACTGACTAGTGATAAACAGAAACATAAGACCTGACTGTGAGAGGGCTTTATAACCAGTCAAGGTTGTTAAAATCCCAATCATCATCATAAGAATCAATATCAGACAGTATGATCCCAAAAGCAGCCAGTACTGTGGTACGTATTGACCTACATAAAATAATAAATTTTTAATTTTAGTTCATTTTAGGATATTATGAACTTGCATTATAACTTAAGCTCCCCCTCATATGAAAGTATGGGATTAAAGGGAAATATTGACCTTAAGTAATTTTGACTGCTGTCAAAGCCCATTGGTTTTGATGCTCACATAATCATGTACTGTAAATTTAAAAAATATTGCAAGGTTTTTCCTATTGCAAATGAGAATAGGTGAGGATCACCATTATAAAAACTCACATTCTGAAATCATATACATATATTTTTAAATTCACAATAAAAATCTCCAAATTTAGTCCAATTTCCAAACACACAATAATAAAAGCATGAAAATTGCACAATTTGCAATATTTTGAATCCAAATCTTTACATTACATTCATGCCTTGGAAAATGTACTATGAATGTTTACCCATTATAGTTTTATAGAAAATTCCTAAAGGGAACTTGGAGTTAAAACTCACATGATTTTTTTGGATTTGACCAATAATCCTTACAGACTAGATAATCAAAATATTGAAACCCTGAATTACTCAGAATTAGAATTATTATTTTACTGAAGGTGTACTTATGATTGTAATTTAGTGTTTTAATATGCACGCATTAAATAAGTACTAACTTTGTAGTAGATCTACTTGTTTGTGATGGTACTACTGTTCCACAGATCATCTTATAGTACTGAAATAAAACAATACATATAAAATCTTGATTTTTTAAACGAGTCGAAATAACAGATCACGAAGACAAGATTTCTATTGACACATGAGTGATTCACATGTTGATTACTATCATATATATGCTAGGACTTATAGTGTGTCTTTTTATGTTGTGATCTTACACTATTGTCTCAGGTTAGGGTGAAGGTTGGCACCTGTTTAAATGTTTTAACCCACTGCATTTGTATGCACCTCTCCTACATTTGTTTTTTTGTAAGTCAAACACATTTGTTCAATGGTTGTTGTTTGTCAATGTGGTTTCATAATTATTTCTCATTTTTCTGTTTTTATATCAATTGGACCATTGACTCTCATGTTTGACACTATGGTTTTGGGGCCCTTTATAGCTTGCTGTTCAGTGTGAGCCAAGGATCCATGTTGAAAGCCATATCTTGACCTATAATTGGTCAGAGTACACAGTTTTCGTCCTTTGATTTTCGTTGTTCACGAATATAGTCCCTAGTGTGGACAGTGTGTTACTTGTCATTTTTTTTTTTTATACCCCTTCCAAATTTATTTATTTATGTTTTATGCCTCAAGTAGCAAGAAGGGGGATAAAACTACACTGTAAAAAAATTTGATTCCTGAATTATAATGTAAAGTAGTGATTTGGTCCAGTTCAAAAAGGTAAAAAATTAGCATTTCGGAAGCTGTCAAAAGATTTCAAGACCCCCTTCACATAACATTGTCCATATTTTGAGTTAGAGCTGATGAAGTTTTCTATAATTTTGATATAATTTGTCCCAAAAGTAGTACAACACACTGTAAAAATATTATGGAGAAAGCGCAGGTGAGATTTTTTTTATTTCCATTTATTGTCTAAAAGATATGCACTACGAAACAACTGTGTACTGGGACCAATTGTCAACTCTTTTATTTTAGTATTGTTTTGTTGTTGTGTTATTTAAGAGATAACTGTATTGTATTTGAAGCTTTAAGGACGTTCATCGGTAGTTTTACTGTCGCAAATTTAGTTTATCTGGTGAAGTGTAGCGGAGACAGGTAAACGGGTATTTGCGACAGTAAAACTACCGATGGACGTCCGCAAAGCTTCAAATACAATACAGTTATCTCTATTCTAATGCAAAACAAGTTCATAATTAAATTTCAATCATTATTTCAATGTAAAATCTTCATTAAAGAAAATTCCGCGAAAAGATGTTATCTTCTTTGGTCCCCACACTAGGTGACGTCATAGGTATGCTTCCGGCGTCAAACATAAACACCGGGCGTTTTCTGGCTTCTGTGCCGCTTTAGAATGTAATAAAATTTAAGAAAAGAAGATTTTTAGGTGCAACATGTGAGTTTTTTGGCTTAATATTGTAGAAATTACATGTCAATACATTCAGCGATTCAAAATGTCGGCTTTCTTAGTTACAGACAAGGAGATAAAGAATTTTACGCTAACTGTTATCCAATCAGAGCCATTGATACAAAATAATTGCATTAGAATGTATCATTGACATCTTTATTCATACTCACATCATCACTTTGGTGGTACAGAGGAAGGAATGTGTTCTCTAATAAATCATAGGTATGTTCATAGGCCCTGAAATAAAAATATTTAATTTAAAATCATGTGTATTTATAAACTGTGAAAATTGTATATAAGTCTATAAGAAATAAGTGATTTGCTAAGCATTTTAAGGAGTAGATCCAGGAACCCCAACAAACAGCCATGTAAAGGCATATTATTCTAATTAAGGAATGACTGTAATATTTTTTCTGTCTATGAAGAAATAACATAAAAAATTTGGTGCACACTGAATAACGCGCGTAGCGGGTTATTAAGCAGTGTGCACCACACTTTTTATGTTATTTCGAATAGACAGAAAAAATATTACAGTCATTTCTTATAATTTAATTCTAAATTCCATTTTAAACCGTAGAAAACCAAGAAAAACGTTGATGACGTCACGGTCACATGACTAAATTATGTCTATGGACTGATAACAAAATAACGTCAGCCAATCAGAAGACGCGTTACATCCAAAATTAAATTATCTTCAATTATAAAAGTAAATCTAATTGATATGCATGTAAGACATTCAAAAGTATAAAGTAAACATAGTATATCTGCTCCATTTATAAATGTTTTAGCCTGAAATAGGAAAAGAGTTAATTTTTCACCATTTTTTTCTAGAAATTTGTCAATTTTCACTCTACATATGTACATGTATGCCCACTCACACTATCATTTCTATGTTCATTGGGCCGTGAAATTTAGGGTTAAAACTTTTATTTGGCATTAAAAATTAGACAGATTATATGATAGGGAACATGTGTAATAATTTCTAGTCTATTTGAAATCAAAAACTACTTTTCCAAAAAAATTAACCTGAAAAGGGAGAGATGGACAAATGAACGAACAAACAGACGCACAGACCGAAAAAAAAAATGATCCCAAGTCGAACAAAATAATATCTATATATTTCTTACTTGAAGAGAGGTGTTGATGTTCTAAGTCTAATCACTTGGTCTGATGGTCCTTCTACAACTACAAAACAAAATATAATAAATAATAATCCAAAATTAATCAAATTTATATTGGTTGAAAAAAATATATGACATACATTTCAGAGCCCATGACACATTACTTAAATGTCTTTCCTCAGGTATACAGCTTCTCTCAAGATCAAAATACTAAATGTTTATAGCAATTTAATTGTAATGGTTATACTTGTATATTGCTGAAAATATAGGTTCTTACATTGATACCAAAAAAGATAGTCAAATTATTAGTTTTAAAGACAGAGCCTTGGCGAGGACTTTAAAATTTATAATTTAACTATCAAGATAGGATAAATCTGATAATCTACAAATAACTATAAAATAATCTGTTTCTTTAATGATTAAAAAATGAATTTTCATTTTATGTTAAACAAAAATCTCCTTCGAGTGCATTCCACATTCCACAAAGTTGTCAATTTCAATAAGACCTGTCAGTATATATTTTGACTTATCCAGTGAGCTGATAAAGGTTGTGACCTCTAAAATCATCCAATCATCTTCTGAGATCAACAGCAACCACATGTTGATTAAATTTGCTTATACAATGGGTTTGAGCAAAGATTAGACCAAAGAATTAGAGAAAAGATATTTAACAATATCTTAGTTTTATTTCAATAATCACCAGAAGTCAATGCTTTAGGTAAGTCTATATGTTTAAATTTCCATTCATGCATTTTATTTATTTTATTTATTTTATCTACATTCAGTGGTAAAGTTTCTCGATGCGACACACGCAAGACTAACTGAAGTATTTATCCTTGATTTATTCTAATGCCATCTGGTCTAAAAAAAAGTAGTTCTCCTTTACATTTTGAGCTAATTTCTTAATGCTTGTAGAGTAAAACTTTGGTTGGCTTGCTTGTTTTGTTTGTGTAAACATTTACTCAAGCTTTACAATTGAGATTGACATCTGCAAATAATATAAATAGGTTTAGTTAAACCTGAACATATTATATCTAAATTTGATTGGACTTTATCTCAATAACAATTGTGCAATATTCAACCAAAGGCAAGCAAGCTAACCAAAGTCTTGCTCTACATACATTAGGAAATTAGCTCTAATCAAAGACAACACTATACCAACACAATCTCTTACCTTCTCTGAGTTCATTCACAATATCTTCATCAAACTTGATTCTGTCGAGAGCTGATGGGGAACAATAGCTTCTATACAACTCTTTAGCCATGTTGTGTAGCTCTACAAGGTCACCTTGGGAAAGATCTGGGTTCAAAATCTTCTTGTTAAAGTCATCTAAAAAAGTTTACTTCAGTTAATAATTGTTTATATAAATGTACCAAAAATTTGATTAAAAATGTGTTGCATAAGCATACAATTGTATATTGAAAATACAAGTCCAAGAAAAAGTCACATAAGGGGAAGTCCTTATGCATGTGATATCACTTTACTTCATTTCCATTAGGATTTATAGAAACTCCAAGTTAACATGAAATAAATAATAGACTGTTATCACAGAGATAAGTCTCGCCTTTTTGTAATTTTGATAATGCAAATGTTGAAATTAAAATAGCAATACTTTAACATGTAAGTTCCGCAAATATTCAAAGTTGATGAACAATGACTGAAGGTACATGGCTAAAATATCCATGGAACGAGATGTGCCAATGCTAATACAACTGCATACCAAATACCATTGACTCATTATAAGTCGTTCTCTTTAAACAAACCTAAACACAAACATTAACTTGTAAACTATGTTAAAGTTTCAAAGTCAATGAACCAGGATCAGGGGTGGGGCTATATAATCTCAATGGAAACGATGCTTTCAAATGCCAATACATTTGCATATCAAGTATCATTGACTTAACATTAGCAATTCATCTCAAACTGATCTAATCACAAACTAATACATGTAAACTAAGCAAAAGTTTCAAAGTCAATAGTCCATGACTTAGAGGGCGGGGCCAAATATTCACCATGGAAACGAGATGTGCTAATGCGTATACAACTGAACACCAATTTACATTGGCCTACCACTAATGGTTCCCCTTGAACTGACCTAATCACAAACTAATACATGATAACTTAGAAAAATTTCAAGGTCAATAGACCATGACTAAGGGAGAGGAGCCAAATTATCTCCATGGAAACGAGATATGCCAATGCTTATACAACTGCATACCAAATATCATTGACCTACCACTTGTGGTTCCCCATAAACTGACCTTATCACAAACTAATACATGTAAACTATGAAGAGTTTTAAAGTCAATAGACCTTGGCTGAGGGGGCGGGGCCAAATAATCTTCATGGTAATGAGATGTGCCAATGCTAATACAACTGCATACCAAATATTATAGACCTACTACTAGTGGTTCACCATGAACTAGACCTAATCACAAACAAATACATTGTTGAAACAGCATACCTATGTCTCGCTTTTTGACTCTGTCAAGGCGAGACAAAAAGTAGGTACTCTAAATTTAAATTATCCAAGCATTGGTATTAACTGTTGGCTACTTTTCAATGATAGTTTAACTTAAAGTTTTATTTTTGGTCTCAGTAGAAAATGTAGAACACTTCTATTTTTTTGTTTTAGACAAACTTAAATGATTTAATGAGTTCCAACTTTAAATACAAGTTTGATTAATATTTCCTTATCAAACATTGAATATATTTTAATATGTCAGAAGAGTTAAATAAATATATTACAAAATGTTGACTCCATTTTTTTTATCCAAACATACGTAAGTTTGAGTTATTTCCATTTAACAATATGACAACATGTTTAATACATGAAGACTTTGTCTGACTTCAAACATGGTCTAAATGAACATGATTTTTTTATTGAGTTAAGCCTGCCAATTGATATTTTACCGTGTGTTTTTCTATGTTGTGATGTTATGCTATTGTTTCAGAAAAAGGGAGAAGGTTTGGATCCATTAAAATATAATCCCGATGCAAATGTTTGCACCTGTCCTAAGTCAGGAATCTGATGTACAGTAGTTGTCATTTGTTTATGTAATTTAACGTGTTTCTCGTTTCTCGTTTTTTTATTTTATATAGATTAGACCGTTGTTTTTCCCGTTTGAATGGTTTTACACTAGTTATTTTGGGGCCCTTTATAGCTTGTTGTTCGATGTGAGCCAAGGCTCCGTTTTGAAGGCCGTACATTGACCTAAAATGGTTTACTTTTTTTAAATTGTTATTTGGATGGAGAGTTGTCTCATTGGCACTCACACCACATCTTCCTATATCTATGAACCTACCACATTGTAAACAAAACTGTAACACATTAATGGCTGCCTCTGACTTAAGAAACTGCATGAAGGAATATAAATGTTCTGGTTTCATCACTTCACTCAATTCCAATCTTAAACACTGAAAATTACAAAAATAAATGAATTAATTCTGTCTACTAAAGTTAGTTATTGCTTTTGATGTGGAAACCTTATTTTTTTCTTTTTCTTTGTGTGTTGTTCTTTCTAGCCTTCTTTGTCTAGATTAAACTTTCACTATTATGCCATTTTCTTGTTTGAATTAGGAAAGATCCAAGTTTTTGATAATTGCAACAATTTATAATCGTGTTTTTTTCTTCTTGTGAAAAACAAGAAAATACAATGATTGTGTAAATAAGTTTGTTTACAGTTATAGGAGATATAATACAAGCTACAAATGTCTTGTCGGTGGTTGTCTATTGTCTTATCCTATATTCTTTGTCATTTTGTGTTGATATATTATCCATGTCAAAATATAGTCACATTGATTGAATAAAGTCAAAATAGCGCTTGAAATATTGTATAAACATCTATGAAGGAGGTGGTCCTCAGCTGGCCCCTAAATAAAATTGTTTATTTGTTCACTGAAAATGGATGTCACACTAAACTTCAAAACATGAACTAAAATTAAAAAACATACATGACAATAACAATCAAAACCATGGAGTAAACAAAGACTCACAAAACCAAAGGACATTTACATCAACAGTTATAAATAATAAATAAGAAACAACACGAACTCCACTAAAAACCGGAAGTGAAATCAGGTGCTCTGGAAGGGTAGCATTTCCTGCACCGTATACGGCACCCGTCATGTTATTTCTTTGTTCTGTTCGGTAATGGTGGAAGGTTATTATGACTGGGGGAGAATATCAGATATGATTTCTGACACACTTTTGTCATAAAGGCACAAGACTAGCAAAGGCCAGATGCTCGTGACTTGGGACAGGCAAAAAAATATGGAGGGTTTAAAGATGTTTTGTGAGATTTCATAAATAAATATTCCTAAAGCAATTAACATAAAGATGTAGTCACACACACTCCATTAACTAGTACATTTTTAAATTATCAATAATCTGATATTGAACTTCATTTAAAATTTTGTTAGAAGATGGTTGACTACCCTTTTAACCCAGCTAACAATTTTGATCTATAACAATTTTTTAAATGAAAATCATATTTTCTATATTTTAATTTAAATGCATGTACTGCGAAGCTATTTGACTTACTGAATTATTTTTGGCCAGTGGCTGTGCAAATGTTCCAAGAAAAGGTACCATAGGAGCTGGTGGCTCTGTAGCTTCAGGTGGCTAAAAATTAAAACAAAACAAATAATTTTAAAAGATTTAAAACTTATAAGTAAGAGTAATTTTAAAAGTTGCTGGCATTCACAATATCAGAAAATAATTAGCAGGAGTAAAAATAAGCCTTATTCTCTGAAAAAAATAAAATCTGCAAGGGAAGAATATCTTGCAATCCCAGGCATAGATTACCTTAGCCGTATTTGGCACAACTTTTTGGAATTTTGGATTCTCAATGCTCTTCACCTTTGTACTTGTTTGACTTTATAAATATTTTGATATGAGCGTCACTGATGAGTCTTATGTAGACGAAACTCACGTCTGGCGTACTAAATTATAATCCTGGTACCTTTGATAACTAATTGCAATGTCACCATATCTTCTGCTCCAGACAGACAAATGAAAACAATAACAATGTTTCTCCAGAATTTTCAAATAACAACCTGGAATTTAACATAGCACATAAGTTTTCAAAAGAATACTAGCACCATGACCCCATACATTCTTTAATAAAATCATCCCTGGGGAGAACACTGAATAATAAGTGATGACTCTTTCCATAGGACACATATTACACTGGCTTTAACATTCAGTGAACTGTGAAATCTGGGTCAAAATATATTTCATGAAGTTCACACTATAATGAATATGTGTATCAAGTTTTAACTTTGTGTGCTAACAACTTCATGGTGAACTTCCTTACCTAAGCATCACTGATGAGTTTTATGTACACAAAATGCATGTCTGACGTATCAAATTATAAGCCTGGTACCTTTGATAACTATTTAAACTAAAACTATACATAAAAATTTAGAGATTCCTTTGTAACACTACATCTGATAGCTTAAGACACAATTGTTTTGGAACACATTTTGGAATTCATTTTTCTCAGTTGAGTTGAAGTTTATGAACAACAAAACAATTTCCGCTAAGGTATAAAACTGAAAAAAGTTAAGTTATCTTTTTTCAAACGAAGTAAAGAAATCTTCATGACTAATGACTTACCGGAGTATTATCAAGAAATATCAACATTAAATTATTAACCATGTCCTGAAAATAGAAAACAAATTAAAATAATTCGTTGTATTAAATGGTTAATTTTACACAATGCTCCACAAGGTGGTTAAAATTATTTAAATTGGATATGCATTAAATTGTATTGTGCAACAAAACTGGTAATTGCACTGCTTACTCTTCCACTTTTTGGTGTGATTGATTGATTGATTGATTGATTGATTGATTGATTGATTGATTGATTGATTGATTGATTGATTGATTGTGTTTTAATGCCACTTTTAAGCACCACTTTTGGGCTTTTTTCTGGCAGTCAGTTTTATATCCATTTTAGTTGTCCATTCATTTTATGTGTTATATCATTTGATTTTGCCATTTGATTAGGGACTTCCCGTTTTGAATTTTCCTCGGAGTTCAGTATTTTTGTGATTTTACTTTTTATTGGTAGAGGAAGCCAGAGTGCCCTGAGAAAATCCTCGTCCTTGGATAGGATAACTGACAATCCTAGACAATAGAGCTTTGAGTTATGGTCATACATGCCAAGTGACATGATATTCGTGTGTAATACACGCTTTTTCAACAGTTTACACGCGAGGATTTTGTCACATGGCGTGTACACGCTTTTCACCACTTTACACGCAATTACACGCTTTTTCGTTCTTTTCATTTTTTGGTCGTTAGTGATATCGCTATTCTCGGGTTTTTTCCTTATTCGGCGATAAATACCGAAAAATTCGAAGTATTTGTTTAGCTGCCATATTGTTAATTTTTTATGGACAAACAGTAAAAGGTAAGTAGTTTGTGATTAGTTTTAACCATTTTGCGACTTTCTTTCAAATTCACTTTATAGGGGAAAAGTTCATAGGAAAAGGTCGCTCTCAGGGCCTATACTGTCGTCTAAACTAAAGCGCCGATTGTTAAGCAAAAACGATGTGTACGTACCAAGATTCAAGTTTATAAATTATATTTTGGAGTTCGAGTTTAAATGATCGAGTGACAAGTAACGTATTGTGCATTCTATGTTGCAATGATAAAAACAATACATGTGAGAAGAGAAATACAATGTAGCTACTTGAATAAGCATTTAACATGTTTATTTAATGAAAATCAAATTTATAAAACATTTTTCTTTTTCAATTTCAGTTTCAAATCTAGCTAACAGATTTCTACAGGCCATGGGGATGAACATATTACAGAACTGTTGGATCAGCTCTCATAGTACCAGCTATCTTCTGATGAACTACCCAGTTTTGACCAGGCAATGGGAGCAATGGCAGAGACAATAGATCACATTTTACATTGCCCCCCCCCAAAAAAAAAACATCATTTATAACATTCTTTCAAATCTTTATAGAGCTAATTATGTTAAACCTATTCCTATTGTGGGAGAGCATTTTCAATTTTAAAGAAATTGACACTGAATTCTGATCGGATCTTGAGTATGTGACATTTATATTGTATGCTGTTATCAAATAAATGTAACTAAACTTGAAACTGGCAGTTGTTTAGAATATGTGCCTAGTGGTGGTGCTTCAAAAGCAACATAACAGACCACTGTTTAATACAATAAAATTTGTGTATGTGAAATTATGAACATGACAACATTCATATTAAAAAGTCCGCATCTACGTCACACGTTTTCACACGCTTTTTGACATGTCATGTCATGTCATGACATGATTTCCCATTGTCAGAGGTTGGCAAGTATGGTTATGGTGTGGTTCATACTGCTAAATCAATAGTTTTTATATGTAACATAAAGTTTTGTTATTGTTTAATATATATACACAAGAAAAGAGGGTAAAATTCACAGTTCTAGTCTCAGGAATAATTAGCATTTAAAGGAGGGTCACGGGTAAAAAAATTTCAGCAAAAAATCAAACATTTGTTTTTTCATTACAAATTTTATTTATTACACAATTAGTTATTACTTTATGATATGGTACAAAAATCACCCAAAAAAATCTATTCGGTTTGGCCCAGATGACTTTTAAAATATTTATATCATTGAAAAAGCTCCAAATTATCTCCCTTTGCTGCAAAAATGTCATATTTTGGCATTAAAATTGAAATATCTTTTTTAACTCATCAGTGACCTATATTTTTTATTATTGTTTCAAATAAGCTGTACATAAACTAGTATATAATTGTAAAATTTCAGCAATTTCTGTAATTTAGTTCTTTTTTATTTCAATATTATCTCTATTTCTCCTATTAGTTCAACAGAAAAAAAGGACATTAACAAAAATGTATGCTTCTTTCGGAGGCAGATTGTGAGCTTAAATGAAAAGTGACCCCATTTTTTTATTTAATTTTTCTATTAAGTATATGATAAAGTTCATTTACAAAAAAATATAGCAAAATCCTATGTTAGAAAAAAACCAGGTGCTCCGCAGGGCGCAGCTTTATACGACCGCAGAGGTCGAACCCTGAACAGTTGGGGCAAGTATGGACAAAACATTCAAGCGTGATACAGCTCTGAATTTGGATTGTGATCAAATTTTTGACATTACATGGTTTTTTTTCACACAAAACAAATATCAAGATTTTACAAATCAATTAAAGATTTCTTCTTCAAACTTTTTAAATCTAAAATTAAATAGTTGACACAGCATAGGTTTCTGACACAGAATGAATGTGGTCTAATGAACTTTTTTTTTTGCCTTTGAGCAATTCACTATGCTGTTGAATATTAATCCTCTCAAAAAAATGTTTGAAGAAATTTTCTTTTTATTTATGAAATCTGAAATGAGAAAAATCTACCCCCCCCCCCCCTTTTTTTCACATCCCTGTTTCCCTTTTTCCAAAACTGATATCAATTCATATTTCTAATGGAGTTTGCAACAATAACTACTCTTTTAAATACATCATAAAATATTAAAATGTAAAATAAAGTGCTTGTTATCACTGAATGGTAAATATTGGTTGGTAGTAAAAGTGAATATACATTGTTTATTGTATAAAACAATAAAAAAAACTTCATCAGCAACATTTTATATTGGCAAATTTCCAATGAAGTTATTTACATAAAGTTATTGGCAAATAAAAATAGAAAATGACATCATAGTCATGTCTGGCAAATGTCTAACATACATTATCTAAAAACATTTTAGATAAGATAAGGAAAAAAAGCTTCATCAGCAACATTTTATATTGGCAAATTTCCAATGAAGTTATTTACTTAAAGTTATTGGCAAATAAAAATAGAAAATGACATCATAGTCATGTCTGGCAAATTTCCAACATATATTATCAACTACTATTCTATACAAAGAAAGATAACTCCAATTGAAAATTAATTGCTATTGCACAATATTGTGCAATTAGATATTTCTTGCTATTGTGCAATACTGTGCAATTGAAAATTTCTTGCTATTGCACAATACTTGATATGGAATCCTGATTTGGACCAACTTGAAAACTGGGCCCATAATCAAAAATCAAAGTACATATTTAGATAAAGCATATCAAATAAGCCCAAGAATTTAATTTTTGTTAAAATCAAACTTAGTTTAATTTTGGACGCTTTAGACCTTAATGTAGACCAAATTGAAAACTGGACCAAAAATTAAGAATCTACATACACAGTTAGATTTGGCATATCAAAGAACCCATTTATTCAATTTTTGATGAAATCAAACAAAGTTTAATTTTGGACCCCCATTTGGACCAACTTGAAAACTAGGCCAATAATTAAAAATCTAAGTACATTTTTAAATTCAGCATATCAAAGAACCCCAAGGATTCAATTTTTGTTAAAATCAAACTAAGTTTAATTTTGGACCCTTTGGACCTTAATGTAGACCAATTTGAAAACGGGACCAAAAATTAAGAATCTACATACATAGTTAGATTCAGCATATCAAAGAACCCCAATTATTCAATTTTTGAAGAAATCACACAAAAAAAAAAGTTCAATTTTGGACCCTTTGGGCCCCTTATTCCTAAACTGTTAGGACCAAAACTCCCAAAATCAAACCCAACCTTCCTTTTATGGTCATAAACCTTGTGTTTAAATTTCATAGATTTCTATTTACTTATACTAAAGTTATGGTGCAAAAACCAAAAATAATGCTTATTTGGGCCCCTTTTTGGCCCCTAATTCCTAAACTGTTGTGACCTCAACTCCAAAAATCAATCCCAACCTTCCTTTTGTGGTCATAAACCTTGTGTTAAAATTTCATTGATTTCTATTTACTTATACTAAAGTTATTGTGCGAAAACCAAGAAAATGCTTATTTGGGCCCTTTTTGGCCCCTAATTCCTAAAATGTTGGGACCAAAACTCCCAAAATCAATCCCAACCTTCCTTTTGTGGTCATAAACCTTGTGTTAAAATTTCATTGATTTCTATTCACTTTTACTAAAGTCAGAGTGCGAAAACTAGAAGTATTCGGACGACGACGACGACGACGACGCAGACGACGACGCCAACGTGATAGCAATATACGACCAAAAAATTAAAATTTTTGCGGTCGTATAAAAATATTATACCCACGAGCCCCCTAAAATTAAATAAATGAAAGACTCACTGGATTGGCCACTGCATCCAGAGCAGGAAGTAAAATACTATTGGTCAATAACTCTCTGACCAATGAACATGTACATCTGAAAAACATAGAAAGATAGATATATCTTATCAAATATCAACATAAAATAATATAAAGTAGTATAAAACAAAAGCAGACATGTAAACATACTAAAATCATAAATTTTAAAACAATTGTTGATATTTAATCTGGATTGTCAATGAAAGCCTTACGCCTTATTTCAAATGTTCAAGGAGCAGAATTTTCTGCTTTGAAATTATCAAATCCGATTCTAGAGAGGCTAGAACAGAGGGTAAAGAGATAGTATAGAAAACATATTCAATAGTGTTATAAGTAATCATATGACTTATATAGACTTGATAGCTTGTTGTTCTTGGAACTTGGAATGTAGACCTTGTGGTTTAAGGATGACTTACTTGGAATGTAGACCTTGTGGTTTAAGGATATATGGAAATAATGACTTAATCATCTGTCTGAAATATTCTAACTTACTTGGAATGTAGACCTTGGGGTTTATGGATGACTTACTTGGAATGTAGACCTTGTGGTTTATGGATAACTTACTTGGAATGTAGACCTTGTGGTTTAATGATAACTTACTTGGAATGTAGACCTTGTGGTTTATGGATGACTTACTTGGAATGTAGACCTTGTGGCTTAAGGATAACTTACTTGGAATGTAGACCTTGTGGCTTAAGGATAACTTACTTGGAATGTAGACCTTGTGGCTTAAGGATAACTTACTTGGAATGTAGACCTTGTGGTTTAAGGATGACTTACTTGGAATGTAGACCTTGTGGTTTATGGATAACTTACTTGGAATGTAGACCTTGTGGTTTATGGATGACTTACTTGGAATGTAGACCTTGTGGTTTATGGGTAACTTACTTGGAATGTAGACCTTGTGGTTTATGGATTACTTACTTGGAATGTAGACCTTGTGGTTTATGGATGACTTACTTGGAATGTAGACCTTGTGGTTTAATGATAACTTACTTGGAATGTAGACCTTGTGGTTTATGGATGACTTACTTGGAATGTAGACCTTGTGGCTTAAGGATAACTTACTTGGAATGTAGACCTTGTGGCTTAAGGATAACTTACTTGGAATGTAGACCTTGTGGCTTAAGGATAACTTACTTGGAATGTAGACCTTGTGGTTTAAGGATGACTTACTTGGAATGTAGACCTTGTGGTTTATGGATAACTTACTTGGAATGTAGACCTTGTGGTTTAAGGATGACTTACTTGGAATGTAGACCTTGTGGTTTAAGGATGACTTACTTGGAATGTAGACCTTGTGGTTTAAGGATGACTTACTTGGAATGTAGACCTTGTGGTTTAAGGATGACTTACTTGGAATGTAGACCTTGTGGTTTAATGATGACTTACTTGGAATGTAAACCTTGTGGTTTATGGATGACTTACTTGGAATGTAGACCTTGTGGTTTAAGGATGACTTACTTGGAATGTAGACCTTGTGGTTTAATGATAACTTATTTGGAATGTAGACCTTGTGGTTTAAGGATAACTTACTTGGAATGTAGACCTTGTGGTTTATGGATGACTTACTTGGAATGTAGACCTTGTGGTTTAAGGATAACTTACTTGGAATGTAGACCTTGTGGTTTAAGGATGACTTACTTGGAATGTAGACCTTGTGGTTTAAGGATAACTTACTTGGAATGTAGACCTTGTGGTTTATGGATGACTTACTTTGAATGTAGACCTTGTGGTTTATGGATGACTTACTTGGAATGTAGACCTTGTGGTTTAAGGATGACTTACTTGGAATGTAAACCTTGTGGTTTATGGATTACTTACTTGGAATGTAGACCTTGTGGTTTATGGATGACTTACTTGGAATGTAGACCTTGTGGTTTAATGATAACTTACTTGGAATGTAGACCTTGTGGTTTAATGATAACTTACTTAGAATGTAGACCTTGTGGTTTAATGATAACTTACTTGGAATGTAGACCTTGTGGTTTAAGGATAACTTACTTGGAATGTAGACCTTGTGGTTTATGGATGACTTACTTTGAATGTAGACCTTGTGGTTTATGGATTACTTACTTGGAATGTAGACCTTGTGGTTTAAGGATGACTTACTTGGAATGTAAACCTTGTGGTTTATGGATTACTTACTTGGAATGTAGACCTTGTGGTTTATGGATGACTTACTTGGAATGTAGACCTTGTGGTTTAATGATAACTTACTTGGAATGTAGACCTTGTGGTTTAATGATAACTTACTTAGAATGTAGACCTTGTGGTTTAATGATAACTTACTTGGAATGTAGACCTTGTGGTTTAAGGATAACTTACTTGGAATGTAGACCTTGTGGTTTATGGATGACTTACTTGGAATGTAGACCTTGTGGTTTAATGATAACTTACTTGGAATGTAGACCTTGTGGTTTAAGGATGACTTACTTGGAATGTAAACCTTGTGGTTTAATGATAACTTACTTGGAATGTAGACCTTGTGGTTTAATGATAACTTACTTGGAATGTAGACCTTGTGGTTTAATGATAACTTACTTGGAATGTAGACCTTGTGGTTTATGGATGACTTACTTGGAATGTAGACCTTGTGGTTTATGGATGACTTACTTGGAATGTAGACCTTGTGGTTTAAGGATAACTTACTTGGAATGTAAACCTTGTGGTTTATGGATTACTTACTTGAAATGTAGACCTTGTGGTTTATGGATTACTTACTTGAAATGTAGACCTTGTGGTTTAATGATAATTTACTTGGAATGTAAACCTTGTGGTTTAATGATGACTTACTTGAAATGTAGACCTTACGGTTTATGGATGACTTACTTGGAATGTAGACCTTGTGGTTTATGGATAACTTACTTGGAATGTAGACCTTGTGGTTTATGGATTACATACTTGGAATGTAAACCTTGTGGTTTAATGATAACTTACTTGGAATGTAGACCTTGTGGTTTAAGGATAACTTACTTGGAATGTAGACCTTGTGGTTTAAGGATGACTTACTTGGAATGTAGACCTTGTGGTTTAAGGATGACTTACTTGGAATGTAGACCTTGTGGTTTATGGATGACTTACTTGGAATGTAGACCTTGTGGTTTAATGATAACTTACTTGGAATGTAGACCTTGTGGTTTAAGGATGACTTACTTGGAATGTAAACCTTGTGGTTTAATGATAACTTACTTGGAATGTAGACCTTGTGGTTTAATGATAACTTACTTGGAATGTAGACCTTGTGGTTTAATGATAACTTACTTGGAATGTAGACCTTGTGGTTTAATGATAACTTACTTGGAATGTAGACCTTGTGGTTTATGGATGACTTACTTGGAATGTAGACCTTGTGGTTTATGGATGACTTACTTGGAATGTAGACCTTGTGGTTTAAGGATAACTTACTTGGAATGTAAACCTTGTGGTTTATGGATTACTTACTTGGAATGTAGACCTTGTGGTTTATGGATTACTTACTTGAAATGTAGACCTTGTGGTTTAATGATAAGGATGACTTACTTGGAATGTAGACCTTGTGGTTTAATGATAACTTACTTGGAATGTAGACCTTGTGGTTTAATGATAACTTACTTGGAATGTAGACCTTGTGGTTTAAGGATGACTTACTTGGAATGTAGACCTTGTGGTTTATGGATTACTTACTTGGAATGTAGACCTTGTGGTTTAAGGATGACTTACTTGGAATGTAGACCTTGTGGTTTATGGATTACTTACTTGGAATGTAGACCTTGTGGTTTATGGATTACTTACTTGGAATGTAGACCTTGTGGTTTATGGATTACTTACTTGGAATGTAGACCTTGTGGTTTAAGGATGACTTACTTGGAATGTAGACCTTGTGGTTTAATGATAACTTACTTGGAATGTAGACCTTGTGGTTTAATGATAACTTACTTGGAATGTAGACCTTGTGGTTTAAGGAGGACTTACTTGGAATGTAAACCTTGTGGTTTAAGGATAACTTACTTGAAATGTAGACCTTGTGGTTTATGGATAACTTACTTGGAATGTAAACCTTGTGGTTTATGTATATATGGAAATAATGACTTAATCATCTGTCTGAAATATTCTAACTTACTTGGAATGTAAACCTTGTGGTTTAAGAATATATGGAAATAATGATTGAATCATCCGTCTGAGATATTCCAACTCTGCCTTCCTACTGAGCATAGCACAGTGTAGATTTGATCCTAACATCTTTAAACTCTCTAGTTGTAGATCAGAACCCGAAGGTGCTGTCAAATACAAAATGTAAAATTCATCAGCAAAGGTGTGGTGAAATAGTAATATAAAAATATTTATTGGTACAGAACTAGTTTGAAGACATATTATTTTGGTATTTAAGTCATACAAAGCCCATAATCCATTATGTGTAATTCTTCTAAAATTTGAACAAATAATAAATAAAATTGACTTAATTGAGAATGGAAATAGGGAATATGTCAAAGAGACAACAACCCAACCAAAGAGCAGCTAATAGCCAAACGCCACTAAGAAAAAAAAATTCAGCATCCAGAGTTGGGCCTCAGCTGGCTCACTAATAAAAAATAAGTCTACATCTTTGAATGAGACCAATAGATGTACAGTTTCACAGTTATTACATAACATTCATTAATACTTAACTGAAAAAAAACTTGCAAAAAATCTGTATGACTGAAATAATCTTATTATGTTTGACAGTTGTGTTTTTTCGAAAAAAATATGAAAATTCTACAAGTTAGTATAAAATCAGGTTTAACCTATTACAAGTTGGGAATATGACATTTGTTTCCATTCGATCCATTCTATTGGTTGATAAAGTGGTTGAACATGTGATACACTTTTAATAGTTACCTGTTCTTTTAGCCTTTAAATACACATGTAAATGTAAGAGTCCAGCTCTTATTAGTTTTTCACTAACCATCTTTGCAATATCAACCTAAAAATAAATACAATACAATACATCACATCACACTATATCTGTAGTAACTATTAGTGGTTTGTTGACTGATAGCTGTTATTGGGTTTTCAACGATATTTTGACTTATTCACATTTTTCATAGATTTTAGTCTGCAACAGATTGACTAATTAATAAAAAAAAATGCATGTGTCTCAACTAACTAGTGACTTGTTTTGGTGGTCTTTTAAATCTTTAAATTCCAGAATAGTCATCATAAGTATAATTTTGCTGGTTCATGATCCAAAGAAATATATTGGTTATTTCATTGTTAATACACCAAAATGCAAAAAATCATTTGTAGGCTTTCTATAGTTGAAAACATTATTAACCAATCACAACATTTTGATGTACATTTTAAAAAATATTACCCACAATGCATTAGCTTCTGCAAGAAGGAAATGAAGCATTCTACAACACTGACCTTTTTAGCTCTCCTGAGTACAACAGATGCAAGAAACCTGAGACTTGACTTCAAATCATCTACAAATTCTTCATCTTTGCTTAAATCTCTGAGAAAATATATAAATAAGTATCAAATATACAGGCCATATTGTTATGAGCAAATTACATGAATTACAATGTTACAATCAGATCAAATTGACCTGTGGTCAGTACTATAAACATGTATATATTTTTATCCTGGGATTAATTTTTCAAATAAAAAAAAATGAGCCTGGGATAAATTTGTAAGCAAGGTCAAAATCCCTAAGGACAATCACTGACAATAAGACACATGACTTCTCACTTCTCTAATGACTATTGGATTCATTTTTTTTTTTGAAGGAACCAATTTGTGGTTTGTGGAAACGTTGCATTTTCTTGAATATGTGATTTTATGGTTCCATCAACTTTATAAAAATTTGTATTTTGTTGAACATTCATGGTTCACCTGTACCCACAAAAATTGGTATCCAAAGAATAATAATGAATCTACAGTATATATAGACTTACTTGTACCAAGTGTATAGATGCTCCTTTAATACAATGTTTAGAAACTGAAAAACAAACAACAAATAATGAATATACATGGATATTATTTTTTAACTTATTACAATACTTAACATATAAATTAGGTCATTGTAATTAAGAAGATTTATTCAAGTTTCATTTCTTGCATAAAATGTAGGTCAAAACTCAAAATGACCTTATTTTGAAGTGGACCTTCATTAACATATTTGTAGAGGGTCCAGAATATTAAATTCAGTAAAGTTTGAAATTTTCTAAACAAAATCTTAATGTTCCAGATGAAAAGAGTTTATTTTTTTAAGAAATGAGTGCTTCTTTTTGTAAATTTATTAAGGTGTAAAAACGTTGACCATAGTACATTTTATGCATTGCTTCAGCGTTTCATACTAAAAATGTTAGCACAGTCAACACTTTTACAACCATATAAATTACTGAAAGAAGCATTCAATACTTATAATTACATTTGATTGCTAGGATCATGAAAATATGTTTTCTATCAAGTTTTTCTTTTATCTACCTATGCACTTTATTGTTGAAGCTTGTGTCATCATTAACTTCTTATCTACCACAGGCGATCATACAGTTCACTACTACATACAGCTTATTAGTTAGCTACTGCAGCTGATTTGTAGGTTAACTACCAGAGATATTTTGCAGTGTGATAATTCTTACGGCGGTGCAATTAAATATGAAATTATTAAGCAATTACTGTATAGAAATTAAAAATAAAAAATGCATTTAATTCACAATTGTTTGAATTTTTATATTTCTGATTTTGATCCAATTATGTACACTAATTAAGTCAATAAATATGTTGAAAAACCAAATTATTTGTCCAAATGTCGTTATCTAACTCCGGTTCCTCGCTTACTATTTCCGATTAACTGATATCACTGCCGATTTAGAAGTAGCCTTCTAACTGTCTAAAACCCTCAAACTCTTCATCTTCTTCCTCCGATTGGAAGAATGAAGCCCATTTAACGGCCATTGTTTCAATCGCATTTCGCAAACAAAAACACGTGTTAAAAACAATGTATTTTAATGTAAACATATTACCTTTCAATGGAAAGGAATATACGAGTTGAAAGTTTATTCATTTGTAAGACCGAATTTGATTGGTTCATTTCGGGATTCCCCTAGGTATTGTCCAATCTAAAGAGTTTTAACAGTGGTATATTTTACGGGAATATTCGTCAACACCACTGCACATGCATTGTTTACAGCGGATAGATCAGTCACTGCGAATACACAGGTGATCTGGCAAGCGGATTTATCAGTCACTACGAACTAAACGGTGTTAATTACCTTGTATATATCCGTCAGTGGTAGATAAAGAGTTAATGTTACATTTCATTTTGAAATGAAAATTAATTTCAGAATTTCTAAATAACGTATAATTAAGAAATAATTCATGGGGGCTTGAATATATCGTGATTTTACCACGGGTTTGCCCTTTATGACAAATATTTTACCCTGAGCGATAGCGAGGGGTAAAATATAAGCATAAAGGGACAACCCATGGTAAAATCTAGATATATTCAAGCCCCCATGAATTATTTTGATTCTAATAGGACAAATACGGCAATCCTTTTGGATCGAAGCACTCTAGGTGGAGGCAAATATTTGCTGTTCCCATAAATTAACGCACTTTTAGATTGGCGTAAAAGAACGGAGCAAACAGAATAAGTGACATGCTCAAACTATTTACAATAACATATTTAGATAGATTTGTAGGAATTTTAATGACAATTTACTTATATGTCTTCTATGTATAAAAATTGGGCTAATGCCACATTTTAGCAGTGTTTGTTTACCGGTACGTTTCCTTGTTGTGATGATTTTCGGTATCAGAAGCGTGTATTTTCCCGTAAAATGCTGAAATTATTACGTCATCACTCTATGACGACTGGTACTTCATTCATAAAAAAACATATGACATGGGATTACGATCGGAACAGCCAATGCAATATATTCTTATTTTACCACGGGTGTGTACTCGAAACATTTGAAAGACGTCATGTTAGAATAATGAAACATACATGTTATGTAATTATCTTAAAATATTAATCTATAAGAATAAAAAAATTACGTCTGAAGAAGAAGATTATATATGTTTTCCTCCAATCTGTTGTCAATCAGAGCCAACTGAGGAATATTTGAAGACATCTTTGTTTTATTTGTCAAAATCTAAAAATAGACTTACTTCCTCTACAGCATCGTTAGTTCTTCCTGTCAATTGTAAATTGGTCCATGGCTGGAACGCCAAAATATTCAACTCAGGTCTGAAATGATATTTTTCCAACACTGAATGAACTATTGACATTTCATAGATGCTCTCAGGTCTTCTGTAGTTTTGTATGTACTTTTATAGATTATTTCTTGTCTGTTTTTTATTGATAGTGATTTCAGTTTTTCTTTGTATGTGCTTGTACAATGTCGTAGTTCTTTTTTGGTCACTTATGATATTACCACAACACTCAGCAGTTTTAAAACAACTATTTTGTTTTACTTTTTTTTTCGTATAAGCAATTTCAAAACTTGTTCTTTTTTCGTTTTAAAGATATGAAAGTCACTGGAGGAATCACTTGACTGTATTGCATAGGGAACTTTTATTGTTTGTCACATTTCTTGCAGTTTTTACCATACTTTTGATAACGTACAAGAAAGTTCTTTTGACTGAATTCATGTTCTGTTTTTGATTTTTTATATCTCACAGCATGAGTTTAGAATGTCTATTTTACTAGACAGAGTTAAAATGATGTTGTCAGTTTAATTTTCCCTCTATGAGTTGTTTAAATGTCCCTCTGGTATCTTTTGCCCCTCTTTTTAAACCTGAAAACACTGTACACCAACTATTTTTTTGGCAAGAAGAACAGTAACATGAATATATATCTTTGCAAAATCTTTTAAACTAATATTTATAGACAAAGAAGGAAATTCACTAAAATAATTCGCCAAAAAATTGGAAAGAAAGAGCAAAGCATGAACAAATATATCTTTTAAAATAAATGGGTTTACAGTAATGAGTATACCTTTTTGTGATGACTGTTTATAAATTTTCTATGTGATATATCTTTTAATACATGTAATAATGGAAAAAAATATTAGGGCTATTCCATAAAAATGTATGTGGGAAAGTAGGAAGGGACTCTAAAAATTTCCCTACAAACAAGAACCATTTTTTAAATAATTTTGCAAAAAAGTAATAGACTCATACTGAAAAAAAGTCATGACCCACATTCAATAATTAAACTTCCTACCCTCCCATAAACATTTTAATGGAATAGCCCTTACCTATGCCTAGGACATTTCCTCTGTCCACATACAGTACATACTGTCTTCATCAATGTCAACTCATCATCTGTTAAGTTACCAGTCTAAAATAAATAACATGCTCATGAGAGTTTTCACTTTTTTTTTCTTTTTCATAAAATAAAAAGTTGATATATTGTTACAGGTCAAGTGAACGTGTTTCTTTTCACTAGAAAAAAAAAACCTGTGCCAAAATTATTTGTTTCAAATAGGCAGCTACATACTGTTTAACATTTGATTAGCCTCTAATGAAAGAATGTCATATTAAAAATGTCAGTGAATTTTAGCAACTGCATTTTCCATGATATCTATTTAACATATGCATTTTGAAAGGCAAAATTTCCATATTCTATATTTGAAAATGCCTGTACCAAGTCAGAATATGACAGTTGTTGTCTGTTCGTTTGATGTGTTTTGTCATTTGATTTTGCCATGTAATTAGCGACTTTCCAATTGAATTTTCCTCAGAGTTCAGTATTTTGGTGATTTTACTTTTTTCAAACACAATGAAGTAATCAAACTTAGTAAAAATATACCAGTACTAACTTTTGAGATTTGATGATCTTTGTTTAGAAGAACAGTGTGTAAAAAACTTGCTATGTTGAACAACTGCCATAGAAGGTGTGATTTGAAAAACTTGCTATGTTGAACAACTGCTATAGAAGGTGTGTTTTGAAAAACTTGCTATGTTGAACAACTGCCATAGAAGGTGTGATTTGAAAAACTTGCTATGTTGAACAACTGCTATAGAAGGTGTGTTTTGAAAAACTTGCTATGTTGAACAACTGCCATAGAAGGTGTGTTTTGAAAAACTTGCTATGTAGAACAACTGCCATAGAAGGTGTGTTTTGAAAAACTTGCTATGTTGAACAACTGCCATAGAAGGTGTGTTTTGAAAAACTTGCTATGTTGAACAACTGCCGTAGAAGGTGTTTAGAAACAAAAAAAAAGATTTAAACAGTCTCTTCAAACTTTCAACAACAGTGTGCTCTTCCATGTCTTTTTTGGCAGTCAGTTTTTAGTGGTGGAGGAAGTGTGTTATTAAATGTAGCTTTTCTTATTTTATCACTTTTAAAAAAAGAGAGAGCATAAAGTGTTTCATGTCATTGTGTCGCATCACTATAGACTATTTTCATCATTCCGACATTTGTCTCAGGATTCCACAATTTTTCAACTGGTTACCTTTTCTAATGTTGGACATCCTGTTACCAAGTCAGGTAAGAGCAAGCTAAAGAAGTAAAATCAAGCTTTCAATCAGTACAATTTTGTGGAAACTTAGCTGCTTAACATTTTCTTTTCACAACATCATTGGAAAACAGTAAACTTTCCCCTCAAATTATGCTGATTATATGTTTAATTTTACTTATTTTGATTGCTCTTATTTGCCTGAGCGCCATGATGTACAACCATAGAAAAGGTAATCTGTTGAAAAATTATATAATCCGGAGTCAAAAGTCGGTAATATGAACATCCACTCACCTTCTTCTTCCGTGTGTAAGTAAATAACAGATTTGGTAATAATGAAGATGAGCTGAAAGATATAAACAGACTGAGATTTTTCTATGTTTTTTAGAACAAAACATTTGCAAAATGCATATTAATTCAACTTTTTTGTTATAAATGATTCATAAAATACATAGCTAAGAAATTTGAAAAGAAAAAATAGATATCGAATGTACATGTTTCTTGTAAAATCATTTCTTATACCCTTTGCTCTTTTTCTCAAAATGTTGGCTAAAAAGACCGACTTGATTGGTAAAAAAAGAAGAATTTATTTCTCAAAAACTGCTTATACATTTGTATTACTGTAAATACAATTTTTTTACAGAGTCAAGTTTGGTTATGATACTTATTAATTTCATTGCTATTTCCATCTGTATCACTTGTTTGGGAAATAATTCCAGAACGAGATTTTAACAAGACTGAAATGTCAGAAAAAATACATCCTTAAGTACAAAGCTCTGGTAAATGTTTATACAAACAGAGCAAGCAAGACACCCAAAGTTTTACTCTACAAGTTTAATTAAATGTACAAACTGTGTCTTACCTCAAGCTGTAGTATGATAACAATATACCTAGGAGGAACGACCATAGCATTAAAAACAACTGGAAATATCTGTAAGAAAAAAAGAAAATTCAAAAGTGGAAAATGTCAGGGCAAAATCTTGCAGGCGATATAACGATTTAAGTCGCCTAAGAATTTTGGAAAATCGCTAAATATCGCTGGCTGACTGACTTCCAATACTTCATGGCATTTAATAATGAAAAAAATAATGAGACAATAAAATGTTTTTAACAAAACAAAATTCTGTATTGAAATATATTCATGAGCAATGAGAATGTCAAACAGATCTAAAAAAAAACAAAAACCAATTTGGTTTGGCCCCAGATGACTTTTAAAATGTTAATATCATTGAAATAGCTCTAAATTATCTCCCTTTGGTGCAAAAATGCTATTTTTTGGCATTAAAATTGAAATATCTTTTTTTAACTCATCAGTGACCTATATTTTTTATTATTGTTTTCAAATAAACTGTACATAAACTAAATAATTGTAAAATCGAAGTGATTTCTGTAGTTTAGTTCTTTTTTTATTTCAATATTACCTCTATTTCTCCTATTAGTTCAACAGAAAAAAAGACATTAACAAATTTGTATGCTTCTTGCGGAGGCAGATTGTGAGCTTAAATGAACAGTGACCCAGTATTTTTATTTTATTTTTCTATTAGGTATAGTCTGTAATAGGATAAAGTTTATTTATAGAAAAACATAGTGAAATCCTATATTAGAAAAAAAAAATGATAAATGACAAATGAACAGATTGATGCCCGATTTATATAATTCCAATGCCGCCAGTCGGCACAAGAAGCGATGAAGCAGCGCATCTATTTTGGGTGGGAAAATATCCACTTTTTGATATGGGACGAGCTCTGACGTCCCATGGCCCCAGCTTGTCTGGCAAAACAGCCGTTGGACGTCAGAGTAATCTCGGACTAGATCTTCAATCTTCAATCTTTGTCGTGATGACAGAGTAATCTCTCTTGTGAATTATCCTCTCTTGTAAAATTATTATCACTAATGTAGTTTCTTCTTTGTACTTAGATATTGTAGGTGGCGCTTTAAAAATATTATAGAATTATATAAATGTATCAAGTGAAAAAATTTTTTAAAAAATGGTTAATTAGGTTATCGAAATGGCATGAAAAATTAAAAAATATTAAAAATTAAAAGAAATTTGTATTAAATTATCCACTAAAATGGTTTGTTTCCTCTATGTACTCCGCTAATAGTTGATTGATACTTTCTGCATTTGGCAAATTGATTGTTAATAAATTGTCTAAATCTGTTGGAATTTGTCCTGTTATGAAGTATATTTGATGGAATAATTTGTCTCTGGCATCTGAATACAGGTCACATTCAATGTGATGTTCAGTGATTGCCCTTTGTTGATGTTCACTATAATTTTGCCAGTAGTGGTCCCTTTATAGCTTTCTGTTCGGTGTTCGCCAAGGCTCGGTGTTATTGACGTTGAAGACCATACTTAGACCGATATAGTGTTTTTTTTTTATAATTATGACTTGGATGAAGAGTTGCCTCATTGGCACTCATACCACTGACAGTGCACTGTGGCAATATTAACTCTACCGATTATAAAAGTTTATGATATGAAATTATGTATCATGTATTTTATCGTCTATATAACATTTTAAAAACTGACGCATAAATCCTTACCTATAAAATAGTAAAGTAAGAAACAACAAAGAAGCAGTCCCCACACAGAACTTCGTGTGTTTCTTAACATAATACTTCAGGATATACCACGGAATCATGTTTATACTTTTCTCGTCATCCTCCCATAGATTATCTCCCCTTCTGTTTATTATTATTGAATCAGCCTAAAACCCTTTCTACATTACCGGAAACGTAACATGATCTTGCGATCTAGATAAACTTATTTGCAAGTTTTAATTATTTCACAAAAGATAAATTAGAGGGGTGTGTTATGTATTCGCAATAACTTAATTAAGATAGACAATATTCGACATAATGACGAACAATCAAAACGTAAGCTATGATGAGGCGTTTTCACAGAATATAACATGATGACAAATACATGTATGTGGTCGGACTAATATGAGGCAGGCATAACCTGTGAATGGGGACGAAGTCTGTATGTATTATTTTCTTACCTCAAACATGTTAATAAAGGAAACGGAAATACCGTAACGTTCCCGATTTCGGTTCTGTGGTTAGGGATTTAGCTGTGACGTTGTGTAAATTATGACGTCAGACGTCATATTCAATGTAAACAAAAGAAACGCTTCCATCAGGTAACGTTTTTTTCAAATCAAACAATTATTAAAAATGAAATTGTATTGAGTTCCAATCTTATATTTTACTAGACTGATACATATAATTTTCTTTTCAAAGTCTCATGCAAACAAGACAGATTTCTGCGCAAATGCGGGGAAAACCGGAACAGGAACTAGATCTGAAAAAAAAAGTTAACGATTTTGAGTTCATTAGTAGAATGAAAATATCGGGAAATTTTCCCGATTTTTTTTTTTTTTTTTTTTTATTGATTTTTCTACCGTAATTGGGGACTTCGTCCCCATATTATGTCGAGCATGCAATGCCAAAATCATGTCCAATTGCACAGAGAATAATAATTTAGTATATGAAATATGTAACTTCAAATTATATATGATTAGCTAATTCATCTTTGTCTCTAAAAATTCGCCGGAATACTTTTTCAAGTTTTTCTTGCTGTTCTTTGGCATTTGTTCTTTTGGGTTTTTTTTTTTTTTTTTTTTTTTTTTTTTTTTGTCAATTTGAAGTGTGATTTACTGAATGATGTTTGATAAATACTTTCACTATAAATTTTCATTTCTGTTCTCGTACTATAAACAAAAAATATTAACGTTCTCCATTTATACTTAATATTTTACAACATTTTTTTTTACTGACATTTCACTGTACATTATTCTAGTTCAATTTTGTTTTTCTGAAATTGTTTATCATATTACCCCTTATTTATTGATTTTGTTTTTACATTGATTCATAGATCAAATTCATTTGTTCAGTGTATGTTCACTTGTGATAATATGCCTTTTGATTGAGTTTAGCCTTTTCAATTGATATTTTGTAGAGTGTCTTTTTATGTTGTGATGTGTACACTATTGTTTCAGATAATGGCGAATGTTGGTACCTATTGCAACGTTTTCAACCGCTACATTTTTTCGCACATGTCCTAAGTCAGGAATCTGATTTTCAGTGGTTGTCGTTTGTTGATGTCGTGTTCATAAGTGTTTCTATAAATTACAGAAAATACTCATATGCTTGTACACACATGGTACATGCCAGCATGCGCAAGTGATTGATATAAACGCCGTGATTCTTACACCTCTTTGTACACAAGGTGTTTCTGATAGAACACACACAATACCAATACCCACATAACATAAAACAATGCTTGATTTGAATCAATTTTTGTATTTTATGCAATAAACATTGCTTAATTTTGATGTAGCCTGATTGGCACTTTTATAAAAGTATTTGTGTTAATTGTTTCTGATGTTGTGACCTACAGTTGTAAATTTCTGTGTCATTTTGGTCTCTTGCGTAGAGTTTTCCCACTGGCAATCATACCACATCTTCCTTTTATATAATTAATGACATGATACAATGTGTGTATAAGAGGAAATATAGTCAATAATCATGCTAATAAACAAAGAAATGTTAACTTTAGTTCTTACTAGGACCAAGAAGGCTATAAAGTGAATACTACAACCTCATAGATAGGACCTTTACATAAGTAACATAACCAAGCCTAAATTAAATCATGCGGATATGACACACCAGGTCCTTGCACGATCTACAGATTTCATCTTGGATAACGGAAAGTACAAAGTATTAAAAAAATAATAATAAACGTGTATGTATAACTAATGAGGAATCATCTCCGCAATACATATATATATAAAAAATAACGAAGAGTGGTATGATGGCCATGAAGATAAAAAAAAATCTATCAAAAGAGAAGAACGAGAAAATAGACAAATACAGGCTACCGTACCATGTATGCATACGACCGTAAAAGATGAGCAAAGTTATACTATCGTTTTAGCAAGCTTTTAAATTATTTATCTGATTCTGAAGTTGTATCCTTCTAAAATATAATGATTATTATACTATCTCATCATCATATCTTAATCATATGTAAACAACGTCATATCTTAAGGGCATACGATACAGTTACAGGGGAGGTAATGACGTTGCTAACGTAAAATGTTATTTTCGCGACGTCAAACTGTGACATATCGGGAAAAGATGCATTTTTCGACTGATTTTTATCATTCAAACTGATTTAATTTGAAAACGAGTGCATGGACCCTTATTTTTTAAAACGACATTTTGTTTCATTTTGCAGGGAGATTATGTGGACCAAATTTTATAAAACTGTAAATAGTGCATTTTTTTTAATTTTGATAAATATACAGCAAAAAATGACATTTTTTTTCTCAGTTCATGACCATTTGATAAATATGAGTTATTTCTGAATAAAAAATGCATATTTGTTTAGGATACTTATAAAATATAGAAATTACAAATTATTTAACAAAAAACAATTTGTGTTTATCTTTTAAAACAAAAAAGTTATGACTTTCTTTCGAAAGGAAAAATACGGCCACAAATCCGAATTTTAAGCAAATATACAAAATTTCGACCTCATTTTACTCAAAAAGTAGCACATGAAGGTATATTATTTATTACATATTTGATTTAATCAGGCAAAAAATAGCCTATATGGAAATTTTCATCGAACTGTAAATACGGAATCAAAACTGTATCGTATGCCCTTAATCATATGTAAACAACGTAAGGTAAATTACAAAGGAAGGTCGTACTTTTTCACAAAAAAAAAACCTAAAACGCATTTTATTAATTTGCGTGTGGCCTTTAGATGATTTTTTAAAAACATTTTACGTATTTTTGTACTTTTAGAATCTTTTTTTAAATTGACTGCAGTGAAGAACAGACTTTTCCAGAAACAAATCAAACTGATAAAATTTTTAAGAACTGGTTGTATGACGGCAACATGATGAATGAGTGTCTTTATCGGGGGTCTGTATACGTCTTCAAATGTTCATCTGGTTTTTTTTCTGTATTCTTTATATTTTTGGCTATTATGCACTATATTTTTAACATTATTCTCTTTACGTGTCGACTAAGAACGAGAAAGGTTAACACGACTTCATCAGATTAAAACGATAACAAGAAAGTAAAGAAAAAAAATTCCGGCCGAAGGTCGGTGGTTCTATTCAGATACTGTAACTTCGTCTACCAATAAAACCAGCCTACGTGTAACCAAGAGTGTTGAAAGGAGCGAATAACACAATAAATTAATCAATCAATCAATCAATCAATCAATCAATCAATCAATCATTTTGTTTTGTGTTAACCAATCCTTTAATTCTTATGAGATAATTCGTCAGGGACTCACCTGACTATATCATGGTTTTAAGAATTAGTTAATGTATTGTTTTTCTATAGCTCTGCTGGGGGCAAAGTTTTTTTAATGTTACTAGATCTCACTTCATCATAGTACCCTTACATGTTACTCGTACCGAACCCGAACATGAAGCACTGAATACCTGTTTATCAGTTCGTAATCATGATGGAACCAAACACTTTATGATAAATAAAATTGTGCCATATTAAAGCTACTAGCAGTACAGCCAAATAACACATTAAAAGGAATAAAACAAAGTTTTATTTGTGTGCCGGAGACATAGTTTATCTTTGTTGTTAAGAAACTAATCTCTTCTGTCATTCGGGGAATTTAGTTTTTGATGATAGATATGGGAAGTTTTTGATGATAGATATGGGAAGTTTTGGTTTCGAACTTATTTTTTGTCTTCTGAAGTTTAAACTTTGAGTCTGTACAATTTCAATTGACTGAGTGACCTTAAAGTTTATATGTCTGTTCGCTGCTTGCGTCGATACTAAATTTTTCTCTTCTTTATTCTTCTTCTTAAAGACGACGATTTAATATCCCTTATATTGGTATGTGGGTATGCACAAGATCGGAAAACATACCATAGTAGTACCCTTCTTGCTATAGTATAGCCGGGATATAATGAGAGATTTGACTTAACGTGCTATTTAAGAATTGAATGCTTCTTTTTGTAACGGAAGCGCTTCATACTAAAAATGTGCGCACGGTCAACGCTTTTACAACCCTATGAAGTTACAAAAAGAAACATTCAATACTTATAATTACATTTTTTTAGCAACGATCATGAAAACACGAATTTTATTATTGTTTTATTTAATTCACCTGTGCACTTTATTGTGGGACCACGTGTTATCATCAATGAAAAGTTTTATTGAGCTGCAATGCAATTGCTTACAGAATAACACGTGATGTGTAGTTAGCCAATCATAATGAAACATACATCTAATGTAACTATTTGGTATTAAAATATCACTTTATTTCCGATTTTTAGCTCACCTGGCCCGAAGGGACAAGTGAGCTTATGCCATCACTTGGCGTCCGTCGTCGTCCGTCGTCTGTCGTCCGTCGTCTGTCGTCGTCTGTCGTCGTAAACTATTTCAAGAATCTTCTCCTCTGAAACTACTGGGCCAAATACTTTCAAATTTTAACTGAATGTTCCTTAGGGTATCTTATTTATAAATTGTATCCGAAGTTTTGATCTATCAACAAACATGGTCGCCATTGCTAAAAATAGAACATAGGGGTCAAATGCAGTTTTTGGCTTATAACTCAAAAACCAAAGCATTTAGAGCAAATCTGACATGGGGTAATATTGTTTATCAGGTCAAAATCTATCTGCCCTGAAATTTTCAGATGAATCAGACAACCCGTTGTTGGGTTGCTGCCCCTGAATTGGTAATTTTAAGGAAATTTTGCTGTTTTTGGTTATTATCTTGAATATTATTATAGATAGAGGTAAACTGTAAAAAGGAATAATGTTCAGCAAAGTAAGATTTACAAATAAGTCAACATGACGGAAATGGTCAGTTGACCCCTTTAGGAGTTATAGCCCTTTATAGTCAATTTTTAACCATTTTTCGTAAATCTTAGTAATCTTTTACAAAAATCTTCTCCTCTGAAACTACTGGGCCAAATACTTCCAAACTTTAACTGAATGTTCCTTAGGGTATCTAGTTTGTAAATTGTATCCGAAGTTATGATCTATCAACAAACATGGTCGCCATTGCTAAAAATAGAACATAGGGGTCAAATGCAGTTTTTGGCTTATAACTCAAAAACCAAAGCATTTAGAGCAAATCTGACATGGGATAATATTGTTTATCAGGTCAAGATCTATCTGCCCTGAAATTTTCAGATGAATCAGACAACCTGTTGTTGGGTTACTGCCCCTGAATTGGTAATTTTAAAGAAATTTTGCTGTTTTTGGTTATTATCTTGAATATTATTATAGATAGAGATAAACTGTTAACAGCAATAATGTTCAGCAAAGTAAGATTTACAAATAAGTCAACATGACGGAAATGGTCAGTTGACCCCTTTAGGAGTTATAGCCCTTTATAGTCAATTTTTAACCATTTTTCGTAAATCTTAGTAATCTTTTACAAAAATCTTCTCCTCTGAAACTACTGGGCCAAATACTTCCAAACTTTAACTGAATATTCCTTAGGGTATCTAGTTTGTAAATTGTATCCGAAGTTATGATCTATCAACAAACATGGTCGCTATTGCTAAAAATAGAACATAGGGGTCAAATGCAGTTTTTGGCTTATAACTCAAAAACCAAAGCATTTAGAGCAAATCTGACATGGGGTAATATTGTTTATCAGGTCAAGATCTATCTGCCCTGAAATTTTCAGATGAATCAGACAACCTGTTGTTGGGTTGCTGCCCCTGAATTGATAATTTTAAGGAAATTTTGCTGTTTTTTTATTATCTTGAATATAATTATAGATAGAAATAAACTGTAAACAGCAATAATGTTCAGCAAAGTAAGATCTTCAATAAAGTCAATTTGACCAAAATTGTCAATTGACCCCTTAAGGAGTTATTGCCCTTTAAAGACTTTTTTCACAATTTGTTCATCATGTTGACTTACTTTAAAAAATCTTCTCCTTTGAAACTGCTGTATCAATTTCAGCCAAACTTAGGCTAAATGAGTTTCAGAGTATCTAGTATAAATTTTATATTTTATTTCCTTGTATGTCAAGAAACATAGCTCCTATGGCTAAAATAGAACATAGGAGAAAATGATTATTTTTTTTGGCTTTTGAAGAAAATAGGACGATCCAAAAAACATTTAAATAAATTGAAAAGCCAAAATAATCATTGATGAGAGATTTAACCAAAAGAATTAAGGTGAGCGATTCAGGCTCTTGAGAGCCTCTTGTTATATAGAGTACATAGCTTTGTAAAATAAAATAAATACATCAATCGTTAACAAAACGTTTAAGAGGTTTTATTAAAGAATCGGGATTCTTGTTTTTTATACAGATTATGTAGAATTTGAGCAAATGACATAATGTTGCCTTACAATTTCGTATCGTCCTTGAAGTATTATTAGAATTTTAGTCCGAGATAAATTACCATAAATTAACCTCAACAAAAATAGAATTTAATTTTATTGATTGTATGTGAAATTAAAAATCCAAATGACCTTCCCAAGTCTATGCTATCAAACTTTTCATCTCAACAAGCTGTCAGGGTTTTGTATACAAATACTCTCATTTAAAAATCCCTTTTATATACTATTTAATACATAGTTTATGTGTACTGTAAAATGACACTTCTGTGTATGTGTATCAAGTTACCAGAGATTCAGGTTAAAAGGTTTAACTGTCTTATGACGCTTGAATGATACCCCTTTTTTTGTAGATCTGGGTTGAAATGGACGTAGAACTATTTTAACAACGTTGGATGCTATCTTATCTCAAGTTATTTTTTATGTTAGTACACTTAAATTTTCTATTTTGTTCATAACCCCGGTTTTTCCAATATTGATGTGATAGTTTGCAAAATAAACAAGTCTGACACAGACTGTATCGTTATACGTTATACGTATACGTATTGCGGTGACCTTTAGCTGTTAATGTCTGTGTCATTTTGGTCTCTTGTGGACAGTTGTCTCATTGGCAATCATACCACATCTTCCTATTTATACTTCTTTTTTTATAGATTTAGTTTTCTCAAATCTGAGTTGCGTTAGCTACGAATATATGAGATGACAAAATCTGATTTATATAGTAAAAGACAATATACTAAATAGCCCTAAATCTGCCTTTGGACAACCTTAATGTTTCATGTCTAAGAAAATAACTGAAAAACAGTCAACAGGACCAATCTAATATAACATATTTTTTTTATATTCTTTATATTTTTGGCTATTATTCTTTAATTTTTTAATTCTTTTTCCTTTTTTTTTTGGGGGGGGGGGGGGTGTTTTTTTCCATTATTCTCTATAAGTGTCAAGAACAAGAACGAGAATAGTTAACACGACTTCGTAAGTTTAAAATAATTAGAAAACAAACTTTCTTTCAAGACTTCCACCACCATGCACCCTCTTTAAGAGCAAATTACACTGTGCTTAAGATAGTTATACAACAATTCTCACGCGGCAGAAAGAAATTCTGTCACCCAAATGTGTTAGCGTATGTGTCCAGCTTCTCTCTCCCACTATTGAGTTTAAAAAGCTTTACTTATTTCATCATGACGCTTGACCGAATTCCTTTTTAAACCTGGGTTGAAATGGACGGAGAACTATTTTAAGAACATTGCATGCTATCTTTTTTCCATTTTTTTTTGTTATATATCAGTATACATGCACTTACATTTTCTATTTCGCTCATAACCCCGGTTTTTCCAATATTGATGTGGTAGTTTGCAAAATAAACAAGTCACAAACTGTATCGTTATATGTATCATATTCAGTCTTCTCAAATCTCAGTTGAGTTAGCTACGGAATATATGAGACGACAAAATCTGATTCGATTAACATAGAAGTATTAAAAGACAAGTATTTTATCTTTTCCTTTGCTCTAAAAGAGCAATTAGTTTTGATAAAAAAAAAAGGAATAGTGGCATTATCCCAAAATAAACAGATACAGAACACTTTCAGAAGATGTTTAATAGTTAGGGATTTTGAATGCTTCTATTTCTCTGTCATTTTCTTGGACATGAAACATACAGGTTGTCCGAAGGCAGATTAAGGGCAATAGTCTTTTTACCACTCCAAACGTTGGCTTGCAGTCAACAGGACCAAACTAATCTAAATTATCAGATGATTAAAATTGAAATTAAAACACATCAAACTCCATAAGTTGTACAGTGGATTTGTGTTGTCTGTAAGTAAGGGCGTAATTCCAGCAAAACCGGGAACTTGTACTGCCGAGCGGAGCTGGCACAAAAATAATTTAGAGGAATTATGCTACAAATCATAAAATCGTGAGAAAGGTGAGAAATTTTTTTGAAGATCGATTAGGGCGTACGTTTCTGCGACTCCTGGATCAGTTACCGGTGATGGTTACGTAGGCTTAGTCAACATGGCAGCACAATATTTGTATCAATAATCTAAAATAGTGTGAATCATATGACTTGTTCAGTATTCCACAACGTATATCAAATAACAGTCAATCTATATTTCTATTCCTCCAACAGATTTTTCAGGGTCTTCGTAAATTTCTCGGGTTAATGCGGGTGTGATACAGAAAAACATCCAGTTAATCTTACTATTCATGTTGCTGCAATTCGATAAGATATACAAGTGTTGAATCACGAAAGTCTATTAATTTTGTAAACAAAAACTTATTAATTTTTACACGCATTAAATATTACAGAATAGAGGACATAGAGAATAGAAACGGGGAATATGCCAAAGAGATAACAACCCAACCAGAAACAAAGCAGCCCAAGGCTACTCCGAAAACCTCATGTACCCACAATCATGTAAATACTAGTTCAGTGAAATTGGCCCCTCACTAATCTTCGTAACACAAAAATGAACCAAAGGTTCTAATTGGGACAGGTGCAAAATTGCAACGGGCTAAATCATGTTGTGTGAGATCTCAACCCTCCCCTTATACCTCTATATAGTCAATGTAGAATAACCAAACAAACATTGCTTGAATTTGGAATAATGTATTGAAATTATGCAAACGTTGAAATGGGCGTATGACATTTGCACCGATTTAAAAAAAATTGATTCTTTCATTTGCGCCGATTTCATTTTTTCATTTGCGCCGATTTTATATTTGCTCCTAATTGGATTTACAGGTAAGTTAATACTTGTACATATACTATACCTTGCAGGTATATTGGTAAAATCTGTTTATAAACAAAGGTTTTAGTTAATTTTGATTCATATTGTTCTGAACTTTGCTGTAATTGATGGACATATTGCACACTGCAACTATCCTAGGAGTCAATTTTTATAACCATCGACGGCCATACACATAAGTACGTTAATAGCAAGACAAAGAAAAGATGGATTTCGTTATTGACAATTACAACAAATATAGAAGAGACGAAATCACAAGAAAGGAATATATTAGATATGTTGCCTATAAATACTCAGCAATAACAGATTTATGATTTTAATGTATTCCGTAATTATGGTTTTAAATGCTGTAAATAGATTTTCAATTCGTCATTTTAGTATAAACCAGAGTGCTTTTATCTAAGGTTTTTACTTCTTGATTTTAAAGTATGTGAATATAGTGTACAACTTGAAGACGGAAGAGGTCTATAATGATAAATAAAAAATAACATGACTTGGATGGAGAGTTGTCTCATTTGCACTCATACCACATCTTCTTATATCTATTCACCTGTAATTAACCTGTAATTTACCTGTAAAAAATCGGCGCAAATGAAAACAAAAATCGGCGCAAATGAAATGCAGATCGGCGCAAATGCAAAACGCCGGTTGAAATATGTGTACATGTGTAATCATTAATGAATTGAGCGTATTTAATCCTTTCATGCAAATATATTCTGTTTGATCTTTATGTACAAATATAATCATTTCATAAATCCTCGTCAATGTATACACACTTTACAACACACTATAAATACAATAAGCTGTAAATAAATTACATTTCTGAGGATCTGGATGGGTTTACAGAATATAGAAAAAAGGAAATGAACCAAGAGTACAGTAAAATGGGCAAAAAATAAAGAATAGAGAGAAAAGAAGGCAAAAATTAAGAAAAGTGAACAATGGGGTGCTAAAATATAACGAACTGATAATAATGATTTTTTTTTAAAGGAATAAAAATGTAAACGTATAGGTAAGCTAATATAAAAGATAACTTTTAGATAAAGAAATGAAGAACGCCAAACCAGACCCTCATAGATATAATAAGATGTGGCTTGAGTGCTAATGAAACAACTCTCCATCCAAGTCACAATTTGTAAAAGTGAAGCATTATAGGTCAAGGTACGTACGGCCTTCAACACAGAGCCATGGCTCACACCGAACAGCTATCAAGCTACAAACTGTCCCAGAAATGACTAGCGTAAAACAATTTAAGCGGGAAAACCAACAGTCTTGTCTATCTTCTATATTTTATTGTCATAGATCACCAGTTGCTTCATTATATCGGATGCAGGAATTCTATTTTTCCAGAGTGGATAGAAACTAGAAGAGATTACAGCTTAATGAGTGGATCTCGAGAGGAACTTAAAGAGATTGAATGTAACCTCGAGTGGAGTTAAAAGAAAGTGGTGCCGATCTAGATTGGAATTCCAAAAGATTAAAATTTATCTCGAGTGGAGTTGAAAGTGATTGAAGCTTATCTCAAATATTCAAGAGTACCATTTGCTATGTTGTTTGAGACCCTCCAATTTCTGATACTGATAGAAATAAGGGATTTGATAAAGTGAATATCTTTGAGGGGTATTGATACGATGTCTGATATATACAGACTAGAACACACTCGGTCATCTTCATAAGACACCCCAGAATGTTTCAAACGGTCAAACTGTTCCAGTTTTACATGGTTTTAAAGACATTAGATACTTCGTAAATATTTACCAATTAACAAACAACAAAAAAAAAACAAACTCAAACATAGTTAAGGAAAGAACTAAGTGCACAGCACAAACTTTAAACATAACGCATTTAACAAAGGAACAAAAAAGTGCACGGAATGCAATTGTAATTGAGATTTAAATCAATTTAGAATACAAAAGTTGTTTCTATATCTAGCGATATTTGATTTATATCTTATATTTTACTTGCTTACACATAAACATATCAAATTCAGTTTTGAATTATGTTTGTTCAATATACTTCCAGAACTAGGTTTAAAATTCAGAATAACCTTATAAGGATATGACCCCTCATGATATATATGTGCAGTTTAATACACGGAGTTATGTATAATTTCATTTTAAAATGGGATTGACACTTATGAATAAAAAGATAAATCATAAAAATACTGAACTCCAAGGAAAATTCAAAAACGGAAAGTCCAGGCTAATCAAATGGCAAAAATCAAAAGCTCAAACACATCAAACGAATGGACAACAACTGTAACATTCCGGACTTGGTACAGGCATTTTCTTATGTCGAAAATGTTGGATTTAACCTTGTTTTATAGCCATTTGTTGTGACAAAATATTTTACTTTCAAAACGAAACAATTTATCTCATTCCTAACATTTTTTTACCGGCATTATCATTTCATACTTTAGGGTGCAGATAAAAAAAAATTAAAAGGGGTTTCAACACACGAGTGAATAGGAGGTTGTACCTATTTAAAAGACACATAAAAGTCCAGTGGCGGATCCA
The DNA here is from genome assembly GCA_037788925.1 of Mytilus galloprovincialis. Classification (NCBI taxonomy): domain Eukaryota; kingdom Metazoa; phylum Mollusca; class Bivalvia; order Mytilida; family Mytilidae; genus Mytilus; species Mytilus galloprovincialis. The sequence continues at coordinate 21,958,903 of CM075332.1, forward strand.
AGGGAAAAAGGGGCGGGGGAAGGGTCCGGGTGTTGAAACTCGGCCTCCCGTTTTCCCCCTTGGATCCGTCACTGGACTTGTATGTGTCTGTATGTCTGTGTGTGCAGTATCGTTGTTTCCAGACCACCCTTAAGGTACTTCGGACTTAAACATATAATTAATTTACGCTTCACCGACTTCTTCAGCATTTCACTGGACAGGCAGTCTTTACTTGGGTCAAATAACAACACAACTAGCATAATATTAGTGTATGTCCATGACAAGATATGATTATCTCGGGTAATTTATACGGTACAGTAGGCATGTGAAGGCATATATCCTTGAATTCATCAAATCTAATTTATTTGCGTCAATTGAAAGTGTAATACGATAGCTGTTTCTATTTCATCTTAAACTTAAAGACTATTTAAGTATAGTACATGCTTTGTAAATAAAAAGACAGGAATTCTATAAATATTAACAATGAATATATATACTATTGAATTGAACTCGTGGTAGAAAGTTGTCTAATTGGCAATTATACCATTTATATATATATAATTTAAATAAGAAGATGTGGTATGATTGCCAATGCGACAAACTTTTCATAATAGAACAGATTACAAAGAAATGAGAAATTTATATATAATATGTTAAATATGTATGCGAAGATTTTATCCTTGATACTAAATTGGACACTGAATTATATACTATCATGCAATAGCGCATCTTTCTCTCGTGATAGATCCTTTCAAACATATGAGTCCTTGGTATTTGTTTTCCATACCCTTACTTGGTCTACATTAAAAGTACATACAATCTAATGCTAAGATTGTATTTTAAAATTTAGAAATCTTTAGATTTCGTTTTGTTGTGTGTTTGTCGTTTCTTTAATGAAATGTCCTTCGTTTCACTTTAATCTTATAAACAAACACTCCAATCACGCGAATACAAAAAAAAAATACAATACAATCGGTAAGATTAGCCACTTTTCTCCAAAACATACCTGTAAAACCGTCAAATTCTTTTCGAAATGGAAATAAATATTGAGATGATCCCAATTTTGCCCCACTTCGACAGTCAATACAAATTCATACATACATATATATATATATATAGAATAAGCTAGAGTTAGAGGAGGGGATAAGGTCTCTGCGCAATGCTAGGCGGTGTTGTCGTAGAAGTTAGAAATAAAAAGTACAGGTTCCAGCCCCGGCGCCGGGGAGGAAGTTACGAATCAAATCTACTCTAACATCGTTAGGTTGATTTTCTAGGCACTTTATATATATATATATATATATATATATCTAGAGTCTATACGAATCTACCAACCAGTAAACTTAATAGGTATTGGATCATCAAAATTGACAATACTACACAAACAGGAAAAATTATATGAGTCTGAAAGATTGTGTAACAATACCGATAATCGATTATCGGTATTGTTACACAATCTTTCAGACTCATATATATATATATATATATATATATATATATATATATATATATATATATCAGCAGTGGCCCTAGGACTATAAAATATAAACATGTGTTATATTTAAAGCAACCTTTAATCATAAATGTTAGTTACTATAACATGACAAATTTGCAGTATGCTCACTCTCGAACCAGGTTAAATATGTGAATAGGTAATTTAAGTTGCATACTGAGCAATTGAAGTAAGGCGTCAGTGTTTTTTTTAAGCTACATCATTATCAAAAACCAAAAATACTCTAATAAAATTGTTAGATATAATGACTTCGGTTTTTCTTTGACTCGAGGATGCTGTTTTTTTTTCTTATCCATGTCAAAAATCATAATCGCACTTGACAAAAAGCTCACAAATTTCTGAAAATTATATATATATATATATTTGCTAAAAAAGTAAAAGATATGACAGACTTTCGATTTCTTTGGAGCGTAAAATCTCATATGGTTATGGTGTCTTCAATATTTAATAGATTTGCATTTTATATATATAAAAAAAGAAGAAGATGTGGTATGATTGCCAATGAGACAACTCCCCACAAGATACAGAAATTAACATCTATAGGTCACCGTACGACCTTCAACAATCGGGACAAAGCCCATACCACATAGTCAGCTAAATATACAAGGTCCCGAAATGACAAATGGAAAACAATTCAAACGAGAAAACTAATGGCCTAATTTATGTACAAAAAATGAACGAAAACAAATATGTTTGTTTTTGTTTTTTTGAATTGTTACAACACAATTAATTTGGAATAAATGAATGATATATTTCAAGTGAAACAAAGGTCATACTATATCCCTTGTCATATACCGATTGATGATTCTGGTTTACATAACAACAAAACAATGCAAAACTAGAAAAAAAAAACGAAGTTTGGTGCTATGATATCTTTATATAAAAAGATAGAGGAAAGTGGTCAAACAATATAAATAGACAAAAAATACTATAAACAATTTTAATGATATGGAAACGAAGATACAAAAAGATGGTGCGTTTTCTAGTATGTTGAGTATATTGTTAGATGTCATCGCAGTAGAGATGACATGTACACGCGCCCTTTTTATTGATATTTTTAAACCTTATCTTGTTAGATGGAGTACAAATTGAACCACATTGACAAAAACGGCAAAATGAGGTTTGTTTTTAACGTTTTTCTTAAAAAAATTTTTTTTATTAAAGTTTCTCTTATGATTTGTCAAATTTTCAAGTACATTATATACAATAAGTTGAATAACATAAAAATTACATGTAAATTTCAATTTACAATCGAACGTATTAAAAGGAAATCAGTTCTCTTTTTTTTTTAAATGTTTTATCACAAATTAAATATAAAAGGACATATTTCTTTACATGCATTGACATAATATCTTTGTTAATGATGATTTATGGTGTTGAAATCCGAATTTTATAACTTTGAAGGATTTTAAGTAAACGTATGTTCGTGCATCAAACATAAATAACTTGAGGGCATTGGACATAAACAATCTTTCTATGAAGAAGCATGTTATATTTACCACTGGACGTTAAATATGATTTATTGTTTATGCTAATATCAAACAAACTCCATGGAGCTGGTGCTCGCTTTTGAAATGTTACACATTGTTCCTCGTAGGGGGGGGGGGGGGAGGGCATTAATGAATTAATAATAAGACTCTGAAGGCATGAATTATAAGAACACATTTTCAGAAAATATTTAAGAGATGTTTTTTGTTCGTTTAATTGACTTATAATTATAAGGATCTTCCTCTGTGTATTTGTTTGTTATCACTATTACTTTTCAAAGTTTCTATATTGCTTTCAAAATAAAAGGCAAAAACGCACGCAATTGGTAAAAACATCATATGAAAGCCAACTGAAATATTTGCAATGTTGATTTAGTTGTCGTTCATGTTTTGCTGAGGATGTTTGCAATATATTTCATTGTTTACAAAAAATTGCCAAAAATGAGTAAAAACTGTGTTTCAAAGGTACATACTTATGCAAGGATTCATCTGACGATTTCTGACATTCGACTTATTTGTAGACCTTGTCTTGCTGATTTTTTTGATTTTTTTTTGCAGTCTTTTTTTTCTATCATTCATAATTCTTTAATAAAATAGGCAATCTTGACAAATAAGTGAAAAAAAAAATCGTCATTTATTAAAGGGGAATAACTCACATAGGCTTAGTCCGGCGTTTGACGATTTAGGCACTTTTGACTTTATTGCAGATCTGGTCTTGCTTATATATTTCACATTAAACGTTTCTCTCCATCTATACATTAAAGTTTTCAAGATAAGTCTAAAAAGTAAAACAAAAACAGGACATTTAACTTAGAGATATATCAATAGGTCACAGGCTATCAAAATAACTGTATAGCTATGTTATATATAACTATGCAGAAAGTAACCGCGCCACATAAAAATGTGCGATTAAAAAAAATTGTAAAAAGTTAGTAAATTGGGTCAGTTTAGTGTGTTGACATCCGTATTTACGAAATACCATGGTCTCTTTGATGATTTATATGTTTAAGGGTTTTCCGTATACATGGTATATGTAGGATTGGAAACTTTTACACTTGTGTCATAACATTTTGTAAGGGGAGGGATTGTCTGTTATGGTTATGAGAATTTCATTACAACACATTTAAAGTTAATAACTTATGAATTTTACGGTATTATAATGACCATATAGATTAACGTATTTCCGAAATTTAGCTTAGCGGGCTGGTATCAATTTATTATCTGCAGACTTTTGTGACGTTTAAAAATCACATGATATTTCGTCGTGTTAAAATTCTCATTCGGAATTTGATGCGACTGTCATACAAGTGAGAGGTTTGGCGCTATAAAACCAGGTTCAATCCACCATTTTCTTTTTTTATTTTTAAATAATATGACAGTTGTTGTTTATTCGTTTGATGTGTTTGAGATTTAGGTTTTGCCATTTGATTTGGGACTTTCCGTTTTGAATTCTCCTCGGAGTTCAGTATTTTTGTGATTTTTTTCATCAAAATTCCAGAGTCATTAATACATAAGCCAACAGATGATACAAGACCTCGAGACTTCGGTTTCTTGGCTTACATCATGACATCGAGTTAACAAAACATCGGGCCTGAAAAATCTCATTTCAATTGGCGCCTGTCTGAAAAAGTATTAAAAAGTTTTGTCAGTACAAATATATATAATAGTGTGAAACTACTTTTAAATATGTAGGCACTTTTATGTATTTATTATATGGTGTATACATGTCTGTTTAACACAATGGAACATCTTTAAACGTCTAATATATTGTTTACTAACACTATACCTTACATAGTCATTGAGGATTATTTCTTAAAGTAAATCATTTCCATACAGAGACATTTTTCAAAGGGGAATAAAATTGAGAATGAAAATGGGAAATGTGACAAAGAGACAACAACACGACCATAGAGCAGACAACAGCAGAAGGTCACCAACAGGTCTTCAATGCAGCGAGAAATTCCCGCATGTATGCGATAAAAATATATCATATATATGGCAAGACTTCCATTTGAACCTCCTTCATGTATGTAGTTATAGGAAGATGTGGTATGAGTGCCATTGAGACAACTCTCCATCCAAGTAACAATTTATAAAAGTAAACCATTATAGGACAATGTACGGACTTTGCTCACACCGAACAGCAATCTATAAAGGGCTCCAAAAATCACTAAAAACCAACGGTCAAATATATTTGTCATTATGTAAACGAAATAGATGGGCATTAAATGTCACCCCACTAATCCCTTGATTTAACGTCTAAATTACTGACTTAAAACATGTTAATTTTAATAGGGATTATTACTGCCAATGCCGGACGCAGCTTTTATCCACATAAGACTCACTTATTGCGCTCGAGTAAAAAATATTTAGTATAAGGTATAATCAATCTCTATGCCAAATCTGACTATCTATGTCAGGGAGAAGAGACAACTTTAGTTTTATTTACAGTAAAAATGATATATGGCTAAAATAATGGCTTTTTAAACTTAAAGCCAATTCCAGACGCAGCTTTTATCCACATAAGACTCACTTATAGCGCTCGAATAAAAAATATTTAGTATAAGGTATAATCAATCTCTATGCCAAATCTGACTATCTATGTCAGGGAGAAGAAAAACTTTAGTTTTATTTACAGTAAAAATGATATATGGCTAAAATAATGGCTTTTTAAACTTAAAGCCATTGAAGTATTCTGAACTACATGTATCTCCTCTATCAATTAGAGAAATAGCTAACGGTCAGTAGAAAACGTATACTAAAATAGTTCTAAAAAAAAGACTTTATATCCATATGACAAACAGCTTGCTCGAACAATTAAAATTATTATGAAGAGAGAAACGATTGGAATACGTGTGGCATCTATGTTTTACAGCTAATTTCCTAATGTATGAAAGACTTTGGTTAGCTTGCTTGCTTAGTTTGTATATTGTAGAATTATATTGGAATAACATCCAATCAGATTTAAACAATATATACAGGTTTAACTATGCCATATATATATATATATATATATATTATTATTTGAAGATGTCAATCTTAATTACAAAGCCGGAATAAACATTTATACAAACAAAATAAACAAGCCAACCAAAGTTTTACTGTACACGCAGTTGGAAATTAGCTGTAAATAGAAACACAATATTCCTTTCAATGCAACAGTAAACTCAAAAGATCTTTAAATTTATATATTATATTACTTGAAAGTTCTAGATTTTAAAAGGTATTCTCGTGTTAAACGGCAAGTAGACTTACACAATCATTGTACCATTGGTGCACTGTTATGTAATTTTTTTGTAATTCAAATTCAGTTGTTTGCCAATGACAAAACATGTATGAAAAGAGTACGTCCTATTTATTCCTATTAGATAAATATCGTTTATAGTTACTGAAGGGCCGGTCATGGAGTGCAAAGAACTTTAACACACATATGTGTACAATGATTCCATTATGTAATATCTGACAAGATATTATAGTAGACCAGGTCAACAAGTCAGTGATATATTTTCAGTTTTGGAATATAGCTATGTGATCTGGCCTAAAGAAATTGTGGGATTTGATATGTCTTAATTGTTATGACAAACAAAAACCTAAATATTAAGTTTACTTGTTACGTAAAAATTGGCTCAGTTAAAGTTAAAATGCGAGAAATTAGTTCGAATACGAATACGAATGTTTTATTTAATGATTGGCTATTATCTAATTTGAATTTATTGAACCATAAAACTAATTTTTGACTCTTCACATTGAATAATCCGCGAAGCGGATTATGTAAAATGTGAAGAGTCAACAATTAGTTTTATGGTTCAATAAAATCAAAATAAATTATTGCCATTCATTATAAATAAATTTCTATCAAAAATAAGGCTCAAAGAACTTTTTATAATATTTATATTAACAATAACAACGTACACACATGTTAGCGTATGAATACACAACGTCAGAGTGGGCGTGTCGCCATCAAAATTGACAACATTGAAAATAAAACTAATAATTTTAACCAATCAGAAGACAGTAAAAACACCAAATTTATTTATTTTGATTTGGTTCACATATAACAATACAAATATAAGAGGTTTTTTTTACCGAATATAAATAACATAAACATGATAAATATAACATTAAAACAAAGAACATGTATATAAATATATAAGCAGCAAATTATTTCAAATGCATAAAACACAGCACAGGCATATTGAAATACATGCAAAGCATTACTAAATTACACAAGCTTTTACAACCCTACGAAATTACATAAAGAAGCATTCAATACTTATAATTACATTTTTTTTAGCTAGGATCATGAAAGCAGGATTTTTTCCCCTAGTTTTTCTTTAATTTACGAGTGCACCTTATTGTGGGAGCTCGTGTCATCATGAAGGTTACACTTCATTGTGTAATGAATGTTTATTTCAGAAGGACGAGAGATTGCTGTTAGCCAATCAAAACAACGAATCATAATGAAACATACCGGTACAAGCAATATAATTATTTTGATATATAACGATTTTGATAGACTGGAATGTGGCAGTCATGTCGCTTATTTGGAGATAATGAATTTCATTACAAAATTGCCTGTGTCCACCGAGACTCGAAACCGGGAAACCGGGACCTCTGTTTTACAAGGCAGCACGTTTTTCTCTTGATAAAATTTTATTAAAATATGTACGATGAAATATTCACCAGACAGTACCTGGTGTCACAAACGGACAGTTACATAGTCAGTTAAAACAAATAGAAATTCAATGTATACGTAAGTTCAGATATGTTTATAATTACTACTAATACAATATTTCTGCATGGTTATCTGTTACTTTGATATGCCTATAGTTGTTATTACTTTGGTAAGTAAAGATATATAATATATAGATAACGGGATTGTCCGATATGAAATATTTAAATGTTCTTTTCTCTGATTTAAAAGATACAAATAGTGAGAGATGTATTTTTCTAACAATGTTTTGAAAATAGTCTACTAAATTGAGTTTAGCTTGAGCGCGTTTACCGACTGAGCTATAGAAGAACTTCATTAGCCCCTAAAACAAATGGTAGCCCCCTTAACCAAACGCCTGCTATTTTTTTTCAGTCATATATCACAGAGTCGCATGCTCATAGTTTCAACCTTTCTGATCTGCTCTCTGATAATAGCTCTTGGTGTTGTATTGGGACTAAAGATATATAAAGATGACAATCAAAATAAGAACACTATATGTGGTGAGGCAGGATCTGAGGGTGGTGAATCTGTGACAACAACACCGACGCCGACGCCGACGATTAGGCTACCTACAACTACCGGAACACCTCAGTTTGTATCCGAATCTATAGAAGGACACTATAGATACGCTGCTGTGGCGTCAGATGCAGGACCTCCATGTTCAACAATCGGAACGTAAGTGTTGAAATGTTAAGATTTTATTAAATATAAGTACTGTACTGCTACTACTAGTTTGAACATCCGTAGATCATTTTTAAGACCGAAAATTTTAACGTTAACTAATCTCTCATCAATATATTACACAAAATTATACAGAAATCGGTACAATGGGGTTTTATACCATAAACAAGACAAAGTTAATCAAAGCAACGTAACAATAGAGTATTTAAATTCCTTCCATTGGAATTGCTTGGATAATTAACTGCTAGTACGTTAATGGCTCACTAGATATTTTCGTCAACATATCAAGCTATTTCACATTCGCACCCTCTTGGAGAACTGTAGCATAGCGGAGTTGAATAAGTTTGTAAATGCTGTATGCGGTATCCATACTCATGCTACAACCATGTGTTAAATAAGCTGTAGCCCTTTACACAAAAAATCTTAAGTGTAAAATTAATCTTACGATAAAAATATTTAGTTGAATTGTTAAGAAATATTTTAGAATTACGATAAATTTGACACTAAAGATTTTTTGTGAGAAGGGCTACTGGTTTTTTACCTCGTTTTCCAATATACCAAGGGGAAGGTCTGGTAGTGTTTTAAGTGATTTTACTCCTTCTGGTAAATAAGGAACGAAACGTATCGTATATAAGTGGTGAATTCATACCCCAAAATACGTTAGGTTTAACATATAAGCAATTAAGATATAGCGAACGTTTATCAAAATATGTGTAAAACTCCAAATATATATATCAATTATTTGACACTCTTTTTACAGAGATATGATGGCGAGACGTGGTGGTTCTGTGGTGGATGCGTCTATTGCCACCCTTCTCTGTCAATGTATTCACAATTTTCATAGCTGTGGTATTGGAGGTGGTTTCTTTATGACAGTTTACGAAAGGTTTGTACTTTATTTTCGATATTCTTGCTGCAAACTCATTTTGTAATATGAAGTCGGAATTGTTTCTCTCATTGACGTATTATAGCTCTGAAAATATCAGTATAATAAAACAAAAATTCTTAACTTAATTTCAGTCGATCAAAAGTACTCATTTGTAACATTTTCTTTGCTATTGTTTTCTTATTGTAGGTCTAAAAGAGCGGCATATACTATTTTAGCACGTGAGATGGCTCCCAGCGAAGCTAATGAAACCATGTATGTTGGTAAATCATCTACAGAAGGTTGGTTTGCACTGTGTACTTTATAGACGTCTAGTCATTTCATTTAAAAAACTAATAAAAAGATTTTTGCTCCGATTTTTCAGTGAGAAAAGTCTCATAGTATTCGGATTTATAGCTAGAAATTTATTAAAATTCTAGACTTGTAATTCAAATTGGCCGGAGAAAGAATGGCCAACGTAGACACAAGTATCTTGTCATAAAGAGTGTTAAATCGTACTTTGTAAACATTCATTCTAATTCAAACAAAAAAAATCTTTGGTACTGGAATCTATTGATTGGCAACATAATGTTTGGAGCACACGTTTTCAACAAACTATCGACATCTTCATGGGAACTATCTGGGCTCCTCTTGTCGATTTATTCCTTTATTCATATGAGGCTTAATTGATACATATAGGAAGAATGAAAAGTAGCTATCATTATCATATAACTTCACGTTCCACTATAAAGATGATGTCCTTGCAGTGTATACATTCTCAATTTGGTTACTATGTTGACCACATCTATCACTACGAACATGAAATAAAAGATAAAACATATAAAAGTCTGCCTCATATCTTGAATTTCATCATGCAATCGACATTAAGGGTCGGTAGTATAGACAAAAAAAGATGATTTCACTTTCCCAATTTTTAAAAATTTCCATTTTTTTGTAGTTAATTCTAGCAGCGCCTTTATATGAAGTATATGTCTCCCGGTTGAAACAATGTTCTAGGACTTAGTTTTCTTTGTAGTGTTTTGAATACTGTTTGTTTTTTTTGTTGGTCTTTTTCTTTTAAGCCAAGGCGTTGTTTGATTATTTTCGACTATAATAAGTTTGAATGCTCCTACTGTATTTTTCGCATCTTTTTGACATATAAATCAGCTTGCGAATGGAATGTTTCGTTCACGTTTGACGTAGAAACAGCGTCCAAATTAAATTGTTATAAATTGTTGGCTCTATTTTTACATTTCCTCGCTCTTTGACAGTCGAATTTTGATAAATGAAAAAAAAAGTCATGATACCAATGTTTATGGTAGCTGTACATTTTTCCATCATAGCAATCGGATCTTCCATGTTAAAAGATATATATTTCTCTAATTTCTGTGCTTTTTTCACATTTCCTGACTGGTGTGAGAAAAATGTTTCTGCTCACTAGTGAAAAATCTGTTCTCGGCAAATGATTGGTTGAAATTTAAGTGTGACGTTAAATTTTCTTGTTTTCTTCTGAATTTTCTTATTGTGACGTCATGAAAAAAAGCGCCCATGCCTGATTACGTCACATCAAAAGTACACAACTTTCCTCAAATCTTTGAAAAGTAAGGATAAAAATCTTAAGAGACAATTCCACCACTGTAACTTGTGTATTACGATATTTCTCCACTCTCGACAGTTAAATTTTAACTATTTAAAAAGCTCGGCCAGCCTCGCGCTTTAAATAATAAAATTTAACTGTCTCGAGTGGAGAAATATCGTAATACACTTGTTGCAGTGTAGGAATCTATCTATATATATATTGTAATTATCTTTCTCTCAGGTGGGCTAGCTGTTGGTATACCTGGTGAAATTCGTGGTCTTTGGGAAGCTCATCAGGTTGGCGGTAAACTTCCATGGAAAGACTTGCTGCAGCCGACAATCAAACTTTTGAAAGAAGGATATACTGTAGGAATACCAGTTGCTATAGCTATGGCAGCTCAAACTGAAGTTGTAAAAAGACAACAGGGATTAAAGTAAGTAAAACATCATTTCACTAGAAAAAAATGCATAGATCACAGAAATTGACAGCACTAATTGCACCTGTCCTAAGTCAGGAATTTGATGTACAGTAGTTGTCGTTTGTTTATGTAATATATACGTGTTTCTCGTTTCTCGTTTTGTTTATATAGATTAGACCGTTGGTTTTCCCGTTTGAATGGTTTTACACTAGTAATTTTGGGGCCCTTTATAGCTTGTTGTTCGGTGTGAGCCAAAGCTCCGTGTTGAAGGCCGTACTTTAACCTATAATGGTTTACTTTTTAAATTGTTATTTGTATGGAGAGTTGTCTCATTGGCACTCACACCACATCTTCCTATATCTATTTTAGCACTAAAGCAATGCTTCATTCAAAATATTATTAAAAAAAATATTCATTTAAATAGAGCTATTATTTAGACTATAAACAAAGTTGATTGTAAACGGATTTGGTTGTAAATATAGATTCTACCACTGAATCGAGTGTGATACGATATTTATTCACTCGAGACAGTTAAATTTTAAATGTTTAAAATTTAACTGCTTTTAAATGTTTAAAATTTAACTGTCGAGAGTGGATAAATATTTTATTACACGAGATTTGGTGGTGGAATCTGTTTCTCTAATGATTTTAAAACATTATGCAGGCTTATTCAACTTATTCCTTCTTTTCAAATGATCTGTCAATAGATGTGTTCTTTTCTATCTGACGTAATCAGGCGTGGTCGGCTTTTTTGATGCCGTCATAATAGGAAATTCATGAGTGACACTAGAATCAAAAACGTTAAAAGATCAAATAAAACATGGAGTTGAAGAGCGTGGAGGAACAAACGTTTCTTCAGCTTTTGCTATATAAGCATACCATCAAGAGGTAAACCTCTACCAACATTGGCATCTACCCGGTGGTTGTTAATAAACTCATGATAGATACCAGGATTAAAATTTTCTACCTCAGTTACATTTTGAATACCGCATTAAATCTTTTTAATTAAATGTTTTATATACTAGTCTAGTATTTAGATATCCAAAATGGCTGTTTTAAATGGAAAAAAGTCGTTATTTTTAGTTTTGTTTTGTTTCGCAGAATTTAATTCTATGCTAGAACCCAATAATTTGAAAGACAATAGGGGATGCATAAAACATAAACATGTGCAGAGCTAAATTTGCAAAAGGGATATAAACATAGCCAACAACTGGCGAGTTGGAACCTAAGTCTCTCAAAGAGGGACGAAAGATACCAGAGGGACAGTCAAACTCATAAATCATAAATAAACTGACAATGCCATGGCTAAAAATGAAAAAGACAAACAGACTAACAATAGGACACATGACACAACATAGAAAACTAGATTATAAGCAACACGAACCCCACCAAAAACTAGGGGTGATCTCAGGTGCTCCGGAACGTTGACAGAGTCTTGTTAACTGAGATATGTTTAATACTTTTACAGAGATTTAATAACTAATCCACAAACTGGAAAGTTTTATGTAGCTGGGGACACTATCAAAATGCCAAAGTTAGCCAGAACATTGGAAATCATAGCTGATGAAGGCGTTGATGCTTTTTATAATGGGACCTTAACAAAAGACATTGTGGCAGATATTCGCGATGCTGGTAAGTAACGAATACTGGAAGGTATTTATATTTTGTTAATTAAGAAAAATTTACCATCGTTTTTGCGAATGAAGAAAAAGTTGAATTACAATTAAATGCATTTCAAAATACATGTTTTCGCCAGTCAAGGGTCAACTAATACAAAGGCAAAGATCAATAATGCACACAATGAAAGATAGATTGGGTGATTGTTGTTTATTTATCTGCCAATGAAAAATACTTCGGCATCATACATATGTGGAAATAAATAACATGTGCACAAATACGAAACTTCTAAATAATGGTTAACTCGGTCGAAGAATAGGAATTTTAACTTCTGCAATTTAAAAGAAGGTATGCTTTGACAAAAGCGTGCATTTTGTTTTGCAATAGGTTGTATATGAATGTGGGTTAACATACAGAGTGCATTGCATTCCCCAAAGAGGAGACAAAAAAAATACTGATGCTGAATGGAAATCAATGGTCAAGCATACAAGATGTAGGTGAACAAGTTAAATCCTAAAGTTTGTTGAACACTTTTAATCTAATTATTATCTTAATGTACCAACTTTGTCATTACACGTTATATTGTTTCTTAATTAAATGTGTTCCTTGTTACAGAACTCATGTATCATTTAACATGATGACAACTCAATTGAATTCAACCCTGTGTCTTTGAATCTTACAGGTGGAATAATAACTGAAGAAGATCTTGCAGGATACACAGCACCAACGAAAGATCCTTTGGTGATAAAACTAAACAAAAACGAGACTATTTACTCATCAATACTACCATCTAGTGGTGTAGTGTACCAGTTTATATTAAATATATTAGACGGTAAGTAAATAAAGGCAACAGTAGTATACCGCTGTTTAAAAGTCATAAATCGACTGATACAACACTAATCCGGGTTACAACTATTGTAATATAAAACAAAACAAGTGTGATGATGTGACATAATGCCTTCTGTAAACGTTGGAAATATACATATTTCGGAAAGGCATATCACCGGTTGGTGCTTATATATTAGACGGTAAGTAAATAAAGGCAACAGTAGTATACCGCTGTTTAAAAGTCATAAGCTGACTGAAAAACCAAAATCAAGGTTACAAAGTAAAACTTTTGTGATATAAAACAAAACAATTGTGATGATGCGGCTTTGTAAACGTCGAAACTACTTTACACAGGTTTTGGAAAGGCACATCACCAGTTAGTGCCTAGTGTTAATTTGTTGATATCATTTAAACAAAATGTACCATAAAAAAGTTTGAAAAAAAATACCAAACTACAAGGTAAATTAAATCATGGGGAAGTAAATAAGGTAAAATCTGACTTAAACTAATACTCGACTATATCAACTATGGGATGAATGAAAATCAACGGCTTCTTCACTGGTGCCACATGTGGAGCTGCTTACCCTTCTGGAGCACCTAAGATTATCCCTAGTTTTTGGTGGGGTTCGTGTTGTTTAATCTTTTGTTTTCTATGTTGTGTCATGTGTACTATTGTTTGTCTGTTTGCTTTTTACATTTTTAGCCATGGCGTTGTCAGTTTATTTTCGATTTACGAGTTTGACTATCCCTCTGGTATCTTTCGTCTCTTTCTCTTCAATATTATCAAAATAATAACCATTTTATATTCCCTTTGCCGTGGCATGCAGCAGCAACAGCTCTGATTCCATGTATGCATACTTCTTACATCGTCAATGTCTTCAAACGCTAAATTCGTTTTAGGGTATAAACTAAGTACAGATAGTGTGTCTACGAAAGAAAAAGAAATATTAACATGGCATAGAATTATTGAAGCATTCAAGTTTGCCTATGCTAAACGAACGAGCCTTGGTGATGGAGACGCTGAAGATGATGCTTTTAGGCGGGAGTTGGACGAAGTTAGTATAGAATAAAATAACAAAAATATCGAACTTCAAGTAAAATTCAAGATAGAAAGTCCGTCATCAAATTGCAAAATCAAGAGCGCAAACACATCAAACGAATATAAAACCAACTGTATGCATGTATATAATCAAACATAAGTATTAAACTAAAAAAATTATAAGGTCCAGTTTGTAAGCATGACATAAAATTCAAAACAGACAGTCGTCCTAAATCAAATGACAAAAAAAAAACTGCATCAAATCAAACGAATGGACAAATTCCCGACCTGGTTCAGGCATTTTCCTTTGTAGAAAATTGAGGATTAAACCCAGTTTTATAGCAAGCTAAACCTCTCAAATGTATGACAGTCACATCAAATTCTTTTATATTGACAACGATGTGTGAACAAAACAAACAGCCATAATAGATAAGGGTACAGCAGTCAACATTGTGTTATAATCTTAATCACTATAAAAACAAACACATATGTATCAAAGAACCACAAAAAGGCATATAGATAAAGCAAATTAGCAAAACTGAAAGACTAGAAAACCAAACATATCATAGAACAATAACAATATGATTGGATGTATAAGTACAGAGTCACGTCAAATGGATGTTACCGAAAATAGACTAAACAGTTAAAACGTAATGCTCATAAAGACAAATAAAAGAATACCATAATACATTATTAAGATGATAAACAACGTCAGTACCCATAATCTATACTTCACGTATCCGAACCGTAATCAAAGACGCCTGTTGAAAACAAACATAAACTTTGGTATGACTAAAATGGCAATGAACATTTGGAGCCCTTTTGGAGCCGATATCATAACTTTACTTTATACAACATCCGAAGTCCTCTTTAAAAAAACATGTTCTGAACGCTATGATCAGATGTCAGTATGATACGTACGCGCAATTCTGATGGATTATTATCCTAGTCTTTGTTATAAAAAAAACTACAGTGTAATTAATGTTTCAAATCCTCGAAATAAAGAAAACAATTTACAAATCGGCAATCGTCACATTTATTTCTAGCTTGTGCACAATATGACGTCAGAGACCTATGCTGAAGATATACGTTCACAGATCTCTGATAGTGAGACGTTTGGAACAAATTATTATGGTCCGACATTCTACGACGACGTAACAACGGGGACAGCACATTTGTCGGTATTGGCAGCAAACGGAGATGCTGTATCTGTGACAAGTACTATCAATCTTTAGTAGGTACTTAAAAGGGAATTCCATAGAGACACATACATCTGATTAGTATTGATGATGTTCTCTTGTTTCGAAAATAAGTTATTTTACAGAATCATGTTTTAAAATTTGTACGTTGCTTACTTGAAAAAAATGCCACCCTTACCTCTATTTTCGCATTTAAACACGTTAACCCGACTTAAGGATTCTCGAAATACATAAATGGATTCAATTTAAACAGTGGCGTTAATCACTGCCTGACATTTTGTTGTTGCAAGAAAAGGAACATTGACTTCCTTAATAAATGATTATACCTTAAACTTATTACCCTTTACACGAAAGTGACTTACATAATTAGACTATTAACTGGGTTTGTAATATCATAAGCAACACGAAGGATGCCACATGTGCAGTATGATCTGCTTACCCTTTCGGAAGTCCTGAGATAACTCCAAGTTTTTGTGGGGTTCGTGTTGCTTAGTCTGTAGTTTTCTATGTTGTGTATTGTGTACATTTCTTTTTCTTTTCTAACCATGGCGTTGTCAGTTATTTTCAATTTATGAGTTTAAATGTCCCTCTGGTATATTTCGCTCCTCTGAAGATACCATGACTTTTACTTGAAAGACTGAACTTTTATTGTATTCGTTTATGTAAAAAGTAAAATCACAAAAATGCTGAACTTAGAGGAAGATCAATTGGGAAAGTCCATAATCACATGGCAAAATCAAATAACAAAACGCGTCAAAAACGAATGGACAAAAACTGTCATATTCCTGACTTGGTACAGGCATTTTTAAATGTAGAAAATGGTGGATTAAACCTGGTTCTATAGCGCTAACCCTCTCACGTTAATGACAGTCTCATCAATTTCCGATATTTTTACAGTGATGCGTTAAATAAACAGACACAATAAATATAATAGTCAAAATATGGGTACATCAGCCATCATCGTTTAACAATTTTAAAAGGAACAATTTAACAGAACACAAAAACATCTACTATCTACGAACACATTTATTGAGTGTCTGACGTCAGAAAATTTTATACGTCACATAAATTTGTCGTTCAATGTGCGTACAAACAATTTTAAAATTTTCATGGGAATGTTAGCATACAGGGTTAAAAAATCAAAAGTATGTAAGAATAAATTTAAGAAATAGACCGAGATGTAAGCCTTGGTTGCTTTACGTAAAAGTTTAAACTATTTGATGGTTGTATATATGTCATACTATACTTTTCAATTTTACAGTTTTGGGTCTAAAGTAGTTGGAAGTCGTACAGGTATTATATTCAACAATGAGATGGATGATTTCTCCACACCTAACACAGTTAATTCTTTCGGTGTACCTGCGTCTCCGGCAAATTTTATAAAGCCTGGAAAACGTCCATTGTCCTCAATGTGTCCAAGTATAGTTGTTAATTCAGATGGAATGGTTAACATAGTAGTTGGAGCTTCAGGTGGTACAAAGATTACAACATCTACTGCTTTGGTGAGTAGTACAATTGAGATTTCGTCTGCGTTGAAGGGTAAAATTAAATTACAAAGTCTTCAGTGTTGATGAGTATACAAATTACAAGGCTTTTGTTGTCGTTAATAAGTACACTTTTTATGTCTTCTTTGAAGTTGGTTGACAGTACAATTACGCTGTTAATTTATAACACAGCTGTGGTTTGGTAAATTAAAGTTAAGAAGCCTGACATTTTTATTCCAACTAAAACACCATCGACATGAATCACGAGGGATCAGAAGCATATTGTTTTGCCATAATTTCAAAATTGAATTGAAAATTCAAATTGAAATACATCAAAAATAAAAAAAAATAAAAGAAGCACTATTCAATTATCTGCAAGAGTCTAATCTAATTTATATTGATAGTGATAGTACTAAATGATATTGGTTTACCTCTTTTACATTTGCTGTAATTATTCATCAATAGCTCCGCTGATGTCAATAACTTGTAAGCCCTTTTGTTTGCAAGCGTTAATTCACTAAAGTAATGAATTTCTTGCTCGATGAATTTTCTACGGAAAGTTGACTTTTGAACGACAAGGTGCTAGTATGTCGAAAAGAATTTTCGCCACTATTTTACTAATAGTTTTAATAATTTTACATAGCGTATATCGCATAATACCTGAACAAAACATTAGCATTTAGTATTTGTCAGTTTCCAAGACCTATTTACCCTTTATCGTCAGGTGACAGCTTTAACACAATGGTTAGGCATGGGTATTAAAGAAGCTATTGATCACAGAAGATTACACCATCAATTACTTCCAGCACATATAGACGTAGAAAAAGGATTTCCGCAGGTATGCACTACTGGTATTAGCATTGCTTAAAATTCAGAAAAAAACAAAATACCGAATTTCAAGGAAAATTCTTTTATCGAATGGCAGAATTAAAAGCTCAAACACATCAGACGAATGGAAAACAACTATCAAATAACTGAACTTGGCTATTTGCATTAAAATTATAAACTCAAAGGAAATGTTAACGAAATGTCCCTTATCAAATAACAAAATCAAAAGCTCAAACACATCAAACAAATAAAAATAAACTGTCATACACCTGAACTTGGCTATTTTCATTAGTACTATCTAATTTGTTTGACACCAGTCCTATCCAAAATAAAAAGAAAGTCAACTGTATAACGAATTTAGAAACATAAAAGTATATAGTAGCCTCTAACAAATTTTG
Organism: Mytilus galloprovincialis; assembly: GCA_037788925.1. Taxonomy (NCBI): domain Eukaryota; kingdom Metazoa; phylum Mollusca; class Bivalvia; order Mytilida; family Mytilidae; genus Mytilus; species Mytilus galloprovincialis. The sequence goes on from CM075332.1 coordinate 21,977,529, forward strand.
ATATCTACATACCAAGACAGTACTTATCTTAATGACAAAGGCTTCTTTAAAATTCAATAATATTTAACGTAATTCGACGGATTACTGGGATTAGATTAGTCAAAAGTTTTGTAAAACCATCATGCATTTATTTTTTCAATAATGCAATGACCGTCTAAGGATAAATTTACAACCAAAACAACAAACTAGAACATGCATAATAATAATTTATAAGTGAGATTGCTGAAGAAAAAAAACCTTCTAATTTGTGTATTTCATTGTCTGTTCAACTCTAATAATTAGAATTTGACATTTGTTGTCTGTAATCAAAACATCTTTGAAAAATCTGCCAGAAATATAAGTGTAACAAGACATAACACATCTTTTTGATGAAATGTTTTTCCTCAATAGCCAGTTCTTAATTTTGCAGAAGTTTGTGTTTTAGTTTTTTAATATTCTATGTTGGTTTTATAAAATCAATGCCGTCTTAAAATGTCTTAGATTTAATGTAAATGTAACTGTGTTTTAAATGAAATACTGAAAATAAATACCGTTTCCAAACATTGAGATATGAGTACGTTCGTTCGATATTAAAAAAGTCTTCTATCAAGGTATCGTTAATTTCTTTGAAGTTAACGATGTCCAAAAAGCGTTAACCATATACTGCACTTAGATGTTGACGCCGCTGACCATGCCGTCAATATGACTCGATTCCTCGACAAAATCTCATACTCTACAAAATCATATAAAGCATTTCAAACGCACGAAATTTATACAAAGATTAAATTTTAGATTATCATATGGATAATTATCTATCCTACACTTAAACATGCGTCATCCAACGCTCATATATTTTTATAATGATGTGAGTTTCTCTCTTTCGTATTATAGTACATTTTGGATGGATTGACTAGACTGGGGCATAATATCACATTGAAAGACAGTGCTGGATGTGTTGTTCAAGGCATTCTTCAACAACAAGAAGGTGTAGTAACAGCTAACTCTGACTACAGAAAACATGGCCACCCTGATGGATATTAAATACGACTAAAAACCTAGGATGTAAAGAAATTGGTCACAATGGAGACTATTTAAGAAATAGCAGGTGTATTCCTCATCCAAAATCATAGCTGTGATATTTTATTTTAATCAAACCCGATGGGTATGAGTTATGTCATAATTGTTAAATTTGAGGGTAGTATCTTCACTACTTTGATTTAACTTCGGCGTAGGGTTTAATTATATATAATATCTCGTCATTTCTTTTTCTCGTTTTCAGTTACCTATATGTAAATCCAGATTTAAGTAGGTAAATGGATACTTGTCTCGTTTGAATGTGTGACCTTGAGAAACACTGAAGAGATATTTGTGTCAAAAAGCGCAACTGGTGCAGTAAAAATTGTATTTTCAATATTATTAACCAATTTACGTCCATCAATTACTATATATTTTTTTTTAAAAACTTTCACAAAATTAAAGAATAGACGGGAAGTTCAGAAATAAATTTATTTTACAAAATTATGAAAGAGGACGCCCCAGATTACTTATTAGATTTAATACCCCTTACAGTGGCAGAAACAAACAATTACAATCTACGAAGCAGTCAAAATATATACCAAACCTCTAGCAGACTGTCTTTTTATCAGGAATCATTTATTCCATCTAGTATCAAACTGTGGAATTCGCTCGATTTAAGTATTAGAAATAATCTTTCTTTAAATATGGTAAAGTTGAAAATTAAACAGAAATGTTATAAAAACAAATCACCCCCTACATATTTCAATATTAGCGATAGATATTTAAATGTTTTATACGCAAGATTAAGAAACAAATGCAGTGCCCTTAACATGGATCTGTTTCACGCAAATATTAAACCTAACGCAATGTGTCAATGTGGTTATTTATACGAAAATGCTCAACATTATTTCCTCTCGTGTAAAAATTACACAGTTCAAAGGAATAACTTATTTAACTTACTTAGAAAAGAAAATATACCTACTGACTTTGAAAATTTATGTACGGCAATGCTATGTTTAGTATGAACATAAACACGCTAAGTTTTACAAAAGTGCAGAATTATATTATAGAGACCAATCGCTTTTCATAGTTTATAGACATTATGGTTAAATATATATCAATAATAATGTAAATAATTTTTGTTGACTTCGAATGAAATTGTTCATTTTTTCCAAAGACATGGATCATCCATTTGATTTTATTATAAAATCCTATCAGTTGACACCAACAATTTAATTTAATTGTTTAAAATACAATAATAACTTACCTTTTGAGTGAATATTTATTCCAAGATTAAAACAACCTATTAGGTAAGTCTATCATAAAAATTTACGGTCAACTCGACTTTTAGAAATCGATGAACCATGTCGTTTAAATTCTTGTTAATTTCATGTCTTCATATTAATATTGTTTATGATGTTATTATTATGTATTTTATTTTTGTTCGGTTATTTATTATTTGTATGTAATGGAGAGACGTTCTAAGTTGCAAATTTTTTTTCTAATCCTATTATCAATGTTTTTGGACAATAAAATATGTTTAAACTAAAAACTTTAATTTTAATATACAATTTTCATTTTCAAGTAGATTTTCAGTTAAGGTACATAGAACTTCAAAGCGCGTTCAATTGAATCAGTATTTATTTGTACTTGAAAATCAACTCCTTATTACTTGACAGATCTTTTTAATAGCATGACACATTAAATCATCGAATAAACAATAGTATACTATTAAGCGTTTACAGAATAAATCTATGCGTTTGTGTTGTGTATAATATTGTGTGGAACTGAGTGGATGTTGAATATGTTAATCGACAGAAATGATATTAATTTAAAAGGGTATATGTCAAATAAGACCTAGTTTGAATACCAGTTTGGTTTTTGATACAGGACTTTTGTTAGTCAAATTTGTAACTTCGTTTTTATGTTTATTCATAAAATATAATGGATGGCAGTATTAAACGCATTTTTATAGTATTAACATATTCTGAATGTATTAAAGTCACGAACTGTCATTCTGGTTGTAATAAATTACACCAACTATACATAATATTGTTTTGTTTATAAATTTATACATTTTCAAATATAAAGTAAAACTTGCCAAAATAAAGTTCTACTTAATGATGTAGAATATGATATTTCTGGATAAAAGAATTAGGGTCACTTTCTTGTGATGGAACTGAAATAGTTAATAGTGTTGGTATTTTTCAAGTTCATTCATATCTTCACAAAGGCACTGACTCGAACAATTCAAAACCTTTTACACAGCAACCAATCAGGAATATTACTAACACATTCAAAATATGTCTATTGCTGGTCTATTCAAATAACATAAAAAATCACTGCACAGATGTACAAATATTTTCAGGCAAACATGATGTATTATTGGTAAAAAACATTCATTTGGTTACAAAACGTTTGCATTAAATCATTTAAGAGAACAACACCAAAACAATTTTACGAATTTGAGAGCAAATTATCTCCAACCTGCAGATTTCTTGAGGGAATTGCAACTACAGTAAATTTACTAAATGATAATATTCACATAAGCGTATACAGAACATTGTTCCAAATTCATTTGATAATTTCAGTTAAATATCTAATAAAGGAATGTGTCCATGTCTCAAAGATGCCCCCACGTGTGAAAATTTGGCAGTTTTCATGGCCCGTGAAAAGCTGATTATAAATGACATTGATTAAGATTGGATTAAAATGAACATGCAACTCAAAATGCAGGAATGCGTTGTGTTCAAAAGCTAAAGAAAAATGAATGCGTTCCAACAAGTGAAAATGATAAAATTGAGAATAGAAATGGGGGAATGTGTCAAAGAGACAAAACCCCGACCATAGAACAGACAACAACAGAAAGTCACCATTAGGTTTGCAATGCAGCGAGAAACTCCCGCACCCGGAGGCGTCCTTCAGCTGGCCCCTAAACAAATATATATACTAGTTCAGTGATAATCATACTAAACTCCAAATTATACACAAGAAACTAAACGAATAGCAAATGATTGTCCCGTAATACGTATTGTGTTCGAGTTTTATAGCAAATGATTTAGGCAAACTAAAGTTACAGAATGAGGTGGACTACTAACGTACAGACATACAAGGGTAGACCTGAATGTTCCTTTTCCCTAGCTGCTGTGTGAGGAAAAGGATAAAAAAAAACACGAACAGGTATTACTCTGAGGTATTACTATCACTAGTTTTCTGTCATCCTTAACATCTATTGTCGTAAAGATTCCAGGTAATTGGTCAAAATACAAATAACAGTGAAAACGTTTTATAAAAGTTCCATATCTCCTAAAGGAGTCATCCAATTATTATTATGATAATTGCAGTTTCTATCCATCTATTTGCGTTTTAAATCAAAAAGAATAAAAGTGGTCAGTAATCGTCTCAAGCACAATAACTCCTATTAGAATTATTTTGGTTATATTGTTTAATAGATCTTGAAATACTGATCCTTTCTAACTTTTACAGTTTTAACCTGTCTATTATAGTTTGTTTCATATAAGCCACACACATGAAAATAAGTGGATTAAGAAAATCATCTAAGGGCAATAACTCTTACAGGAGTAATCAGTTGGCTTCCGTCATTTTGCCATTTTGTAGATCTTGTATTTTCTGCATTTATAAAAACACGATTTTCGTCATTTTGAGGCAATAAATCCTTACAGGTTGCATTTCTGTAAATATGGACACTGCAATTTCCCATAGGAACTCCTTTTACGGCTAAAACTGTACCACATTTACTATGAAGATTTGAAAGAAATTATATCCTAGAAAGGAAAGTTCATATGCACTACTATTATTTTCAAAGATCAGAATAGATGGCTGTGCGACATATTTTCAACTGGTATATGCCCCGAACTTCCAAGACTTTATAAACTAACACAAAATATCTAAACTAACTCGACCTTGACTCCAGGATTACCACAGATTTCAATATGACCAATATGCATATGTATATTTCCTGGTAACAATCCCAAGTTATGCCTCTTTGTGATGAAACATAGAGATCATAACTGGAAACCAGTACATAAAGAAAGTTAATTATCTATGAATATTATATATCTCCTAAAAAGAGGCGTGGTTTGAGAAAGTGAATTGGTGTATTAATACCTATGCTAAATTAATCCTAAAAAAAACAAAATGTTGCAAAAACACATGTTCTTCCATTTCTTGTCCCCCGTAGATAAAGCCCCAAACAACACCTGTTTGTGAGTAAATCAGATTACACAAACTGCTTGATAGACGAATTAGGCTTTGACAATTCACTTGGAGACTCAACATATATACCCTCACGACACTTACCAAAGAGTAAATCCTAAATAATCATAGGGAACTTTTATGTTCCTTTGAGATTTGACCGACCATGCAAGGTCTGTATAGCCAGTCAATACGGGGCGCCGAATGGGACTCTTGTGGTTTTGTACTCAAAATTCAATTTTGTACGGACAAAAGTGACTTTTGTTCAACAAAAATAAGTTCAGTTTAACAAAATTTGTATCATACTACAAATTTAAAATTTTGTCATACAAAATTATCTATCAGCGGACAAAAGTCACTTTTGTCATGACAAAATTCATTTTTGTTACACAGACTTGAATTTTGTTACCTAATTTGAAAATTGGGCGACAAAAGTCAATTTTGTATTCAAATTAGTTTAGTTTGGTTTCTGTGAACTAATTTGCATACAAAATCGACTTTTGTCTCAACAAAATTGACAAAATTGACTTTTGTCTCAACAAAATTGACAAAATTGACTTTTGTCTCAACAAAATTCACAAAATTGAATTTTGTCTCAACAAAATTGATTTTTGTCTCACGAAAGTCAATTTTGTCTCATAAAAGTCAATTTTGTTGTTACAAAATTGAATTTTGTCGTCACAAAAATGAATTTTGTCGTCACAAAATTGACTTTTGTCTCAACAAAATTGACAAAATTGACTTTTGTCTAAACAAAATTAACAAAATTGACTTTTGTCTCAACAAAATTAACAAAATTGACTTTTGTCTCAACAAAATTAACAAAATTGACTTTTGTCTCAACAAAATTGATTTTTGTCTCAACAAAATTGACAGAATTGACTTTTGTCTCAACAAAATTAACAAAATTGACTTTTGTCTCAACAAAATTGACAAAATTGAATTTTGTCTCACAAAAATCAATTTTGTCTCACAAAAGTCAATTTTGTCTCACAAAAGTTAATTTTGTCTCACAAAAGTCAATTTTGTCTCACAAAATTGAATCTTACCTCACACAATTGACTTTTGTGATTTAATTTCCATATCAGGTAACAAAAGTCAATTATGACAAAAGTCAATTTTGTCTAAAAGGTATGCAAATATGTTTATATTTGCATACCTTTTAGACAAAATTGACTTTTGTCATGACAAATATGAATTTTGTCTACAAAAATGAATTTTGTCTACAAAAATGAATTTTGTCATGACAAAAATTAATTTTGTCTACACAAATGAATTTTGTCATCACAAAATTGAAGTTCTCACAAAACAAGTCTGTAGCACATAGTTTTGTAAGACAAAAATGATTTTGTTATGACAGAATTGAATTTTGTACAAAACCACAAGAGTCCCATTCGGCGCCCCGTAGTCAAGGTCGTTAAAAACTTCCATTTGTTGTTGTTTGAGATTTCGACCAAAGATGATGAACTGGATCTGCCATCACTGTATTGGATACATAACACTACATAAGTGTCCTTTCAAACAACGGTATATTGCATGGTCTTCCAAGTGCTCCACAAACCTCTTTCCACATCAATTTTATCAACCATCAAAGCCGGGCTTTAAAGTCATTTATGAAACTAACTATTCGATAGATGCCGTAAATCACGTGTAAATACTAAAAAAATCATATGATCTTTTAGACTACATTCACTATAAGGCTTTTTCATCGTACAATAGTATTAAAACAATTGACTTTACAAAAGTATTCTCCATTCCAAACTAAAAGACAAATTGAAAGAGTTGGTCTTGATTTATTTCGTAAAAAAAACCAAAACACCTATCCCATTAAGCTTGCAATAAAGGATACAACAGATACATTTAAGTCTGCCTCATATCTAGACTTAAATTAAACATTGTCAATAAGGGTCGGTTGAAAACAAAAATTTACAACAAAAGAAATGATTCCAGTATACCAATTGTGAACTTTCCATTTCTATGTAGCAGCTTTTTATCAGCGCCTCCACACAGAGTAAATATATCCTAGTTGATACGATATTCAAGGATGTGTATTTCCTATCATGATTTCCTTGTCAGAGTGTTGCTGATCACAATGAAGCTATTAAACCAAGAAGTGGTGAAGTTGAAATCACACCTATGCAAGTTTTAAGGACGCCATCACAAGAGGGTTGACAGTTATGGAATATCCGTCTCAAAAGATATAAATAATGTCAATGTACAATCCTGTCCCCTTTTCATGAATGTGGCCTACTGGGTTATACATATTATCGTGTTTGGACATGAGCAAAACAATTGGTGCCACATTTGGAACAGGATCTGCTTACCCTTCAAGAGTACTGGAGTTCTCCCCCAGTTTTGGTGGGGTTCATGTTGCTCAGTCTTTAGGTTTTCTCTGTTGAGTACTATTGTTTGTTGGCATTTTTCTTTTTAGCCATAGCGTTGTCAGATTATATTTGACTTATGAGTTTGAATGTCCCTCTGTTATCCTTTGTTTCTCCTTGAGCATATTTGTAGATCTTGTATTGTTCATCTTATTCATATTTATATATTTGCCTACCCTACACATTATAGTTTTTGAGATACTAGGCAAAGAAAAGGGTGTTTTTTCAGAAGTTGTCAACAAAGATATGTTTGAGGGTTTTTGATTTTTATTTTTGCCATTACCAGTATGTACTAGCTGTATAGATATATAGAAAGTAGGAACTATAAATAGACAAGACCAGGTGTACATATAACACCAAACCCAACTCTTACTTCTAGTGATCTACACAATTTGGATCAAAACCGTAATAAGGCATTAATTGTTAACAAGTACAAATGCAACATGCTAATCAATTTGATGAGACAACTTCACACACTACCTTTAACCAAATGTTTAATATTGACGAACAAATTAGCTAAGGACACAAATACAGGCAAAACCTCTTGTGTCGAACTCAGTTGTGTCGTAAACTCAAATGAGTCGAAGTAATTTTAAAGTCACGGTAAAATTCCTGTTTGATCAATGCATAATTACCTCTGATGAGTCGAACTCGGTTGATTCGAATACTCGGTTAAGTTGAGTAAATTTTATAGTCCCGTCAAAGTAAAATTAATGTAAATTGACCCCGATGTCTCGAAACTTTGAAAGTAAGAATTTTCGAAAGATGCAGACCTAATGATCATGAAGATAAAAATTTAAGTTGGATGTATTTCTCATGTCAACTAATCATTTTCAAAAGAGATTAAAGCAGAGTAAACATACTTGTTTGCATATAACAGTTAAAATGACATGTTTATGGTGGCTGCTAATTAAAACCTTTGTTGATCGTTCAAGCGAAACGTTAGTGTGTTGAACATTTTTTACCTGAGATAAAAAAGAAACAAATTTAAATGACCAAAGCCGAGATTAAATGAATCGTTAGATTTAAAACTCATTAATTACAATAGATAAAAGGATTAGGACAATTATAATAAATTCATGAGAATTTAATGTAAAGCAGACGACCTCATGAGAGAACTTACTTCGTGTCGCACGTGATTTCATAATTTATAGTGACTGACCTATTGACTATTGATTTTATTTGTGCATGATTTGTATCTGTACTTGTGTTTTTAATTATTACGAAGGACCAAAAATGGAGATCAAATGGAGAAGGCACACTGTTCATGGCATCTAGTTTACACAAATCTCATACCGTATTTCATGCATTCTAAATTTCTAACCTCAGATGAGTCAAATACTTTGGTCCGGTCCCTTCGACTTCGACACAACGAGGTTCGACTGTACCAGAAAACAAAGGCTCCCTTCTTTCTAAGCAGGACATAACAACAGCATTTCTCAACTGCAAAATATATTGCATTCTATCTACATAAGAAAATGTCTGTACCAAGTCAGGAATATGAGTTGTTATCAATTCGTTTGACTTGTTTGAGCTTTTGATTTTGTAATTTGATTATGGTATGGACTTTCCACTTTGACTTTTTCTTAATTTTGGTATTTTTGTGATTTTACTGTCAGTGTCAAAACAGTTGAAACACCAATCAAACACTTTAAATTGATGACATAATTAAGTCTTTACATAAATCAAAACCAATAAAAATCTAATCAACTCATACCTGAATTCAGTAATTCTAAAAAATTTCTACCACAATGAACAATAGGCCAGATCACAAACAGAAAGTGAAGATATTTGAGAAACTAAGCATTTATTTTGTGTTGTTATGCCATTTCATATATGTATGTTCATTCCACCTGTATTTAATATATCTAGTGTATTTCATATGCCGACAATAATTAAATTAAAACAAAGTACAATAATCAGCTTTATGGCAACATAATACCAAGATATTTAAAATAAAGATATTTAAGGATGTACTTAGGTGAGGTAAGGTGAAAAATAATAAATTAAGAATCTAAAATTGATATTATAAGCTGGTAGAGCATCAATTAAGGATAAAGATAAGCTAAAAATATTGATAGGTCATGGACCTCCTTTTCAAGGAAATAAAATGTTTGATAACTTTCTCAAATTGGCACATAATGTTTAGAAATGCATAGGCTCAAGAAATATCAATGAAAAACTTTAAGATTTTTATGAGATGACATCACAATTACGTCATAATATGTACTGTTTTCACAAAAATGATAAAAAAACAGAATTTATGCAGTTTTCTGTCTTTAATTCTGTTGTGGAAACATTGTGCGCATCCAAGAAACCTCAAAATAATTTAACAAAATCTTTATTATAACTATGACAAAATCTTACTAAACATAAAGTTGTTTCTTGGGTGTGCACATACTTTTTCAATCTAAAATATACTTAAAAATTAGATGAAAAACAAAGCAAATCACGAAATTTTACAAAATATGCAAATTAAGTCATGATTTGTTGCCATGGTAACTTGTTCAATGTCCAAAACTGTTTTATTTTTCTGAATACCTTGTACCTTAGATATTGTTCAGTAATTTATAAATATGTATGATAACTTTTAAATTTGCAGTAATTTTTGGGCCAACTAAGGGCCTTATTGTCCCTACTCCTTTGTTGGAGTATAAAAGTGTTGACCAAATATTATTTTGAATTTGAATTTTGAAGTGGGGAAGCGCTCCATTCTAAAAATGTGTGCTCAGTCAATGCTTTTACTTATAATAACAAAAAGAAGCTTTCAATACTAATAATTACATTTTTTTTCTAAAGATCATGAACACACAAATGATTTTATTTACCTATGCACTTTTATTGTGGAAGTTTGTGTTCTCATGAATGTTGCATTTCATTTTGAAATAAAATTTAATTTCAGAATGATGCAAGATTGGTGTTAGCCAATCAAAATAATGTAATTATAATGAAACATACATCTAATGAAAATAATATTTCCATTGTTAAACAATAGAAAAAAAAAAATGAGATTAGCAATAGCAATTCAAGGTAATCTTGCAAAACAAATATGCTTAAAAATGTGAGTTATTATTTTTGTGATAGCTACCCAAACTATTTTTGCCATAATAAAAACATGGGAAGAATTTTTGAGTTTACAATTATAATAAATATAAATGTGATAAACATGTTATATAAATATAAAATGTCAGTTCTTAAATTCATTAATCAAATTCATTCAATTCATTCAAATCATTCAAACATAAAATTCATGAAAATGTTATTTGATTTCTTTAACAGGACAAATCCATTATGATTTCTATTACAACAACTCTATTTTATTTACATAACTTTGATATTTGATATCTATATTTAACAATGACCATTCTATTGTAAATGGTGTTATACAAAATCATATTAATAAGTCATTTCATTCCATAAAAAAATATACATTTCATATAGCAACAGTATTCATTGTGCTAACTGAAATAATGAAGATAATTCATATGTTCCTTCCTTTTGTTACAGCTTCATAAAATATTACAAATCTGAAGACTTCCCACATCCATATATCGACCTTCAAAAGATCAAAGTTTCCTTTCACAAGAAAAAGTAGAATTTGCTTTTAAACATGCTAATACTGTTTATTTAGAAATAATTGCATATATTTATTTTTTAAGATTTTGAAGAATGGATAAAATGCATTTAATCATTGCATTTACGGAAGAAGAATCCGCACACAGATATATCTATCAAATATCAGAATGCACTTACTTATAACTGCAATTCTACCCAAATTCACATTATTTCCAGAATTTACCGTAACAAAATGGTATTCGAGGGAGTGATATTTTGACCATGTTTAATACCCTGATTATAGGAAATCTTATATTGTAATATTATATGAAGCGAAAGCCAGAACCTACTTGTTTGAATTAATGCATAAAAAATGTCTGGTGTTATGAAGATGTAACTAATGCCCTTAATAAGCCAAAGAACAATGTACAGCCAAGTAACAATAAAACATACTGTAACGGTCCAATACCTAACCACACATTTAAAAACACAAACAATATAGCTAAATATAACATTGTTGAATAACTGGCTAAAAATCTTAATCTCAGTTTTGGTCTTCGTAGTTCATCTAAATTTTTGCCAGATATTGGAGAACTTGGTTTTTTATCTCTTGGTATGGTAGGCGCAAAATACACTTGAGCTAATCTGCCAATCAGATCTCTTCTTTCATACACTGTTTGGATCTCATTTGAAAACTGAAAACAAAAGAATACTTCCATTTTCTTTTTTATCGAAATAATAAATTCTTATAACTTAATTGAAAGCTAATATTTAGAATGACCTTTGTTAAAATAAACAAAACATTCAATTAAACCTACAAAATCATTATAATTTGTTTCTAAGTGGTAAATGTTGAGGCTGCCAAAGTTATTGCAAACTAATGGAATCTATCTGGAAATGCTCTAGTTACTGTTAGAAATTTGGTTGCCTATTATGAACTCATTCACAATTTGACTAGACAAGCACTTTTTAAAGTAGGTTCTTATCTAAGACTCTTTTTCTGTTTAGAGCTTGTCCTATAATTTCAGCATTTGTCTAATGTTGAAGACTATGAGGTGAACACCAGGTGTCTGTTTTATTTATTTTCAAGTATTTGTGAATACCTTCTCATTGAGAATTTTTCTAGCTTTTTTTTTCATTCAAAGTAATCATTTTTTCATCAACCTAGAAGCATGTCAATTTGAATGAACTGCTTCACCGAGCGCAATTGGATGCAACCGCAGATGTCCAAACCCTGAACAGTTGGGTCAAAAAATGGACACAATATTGGAGCTTGATACAGGTCTGAATTTGAATTGTTATTAAATATTTGACACATAATAGAATAAATGTAGTCAAAGAACTTGAAATTGGTTATATGATTTGAATTTTTATTGAATTTTAGATTTCTTGCTGTTGTGCACTACAATGTGCTTTGCGCAATACTTTGTAAATCTGTTTACAGACTATATATAAAGAATTAGCAAAATGAATTGCGACACCCAATTTTCTTTGGAAATTTGACTATTTCTTAAATCTTGAGGGGAAAAAAATGACCCACCCAAACAATTTTTTTTTATGGTATTGAACCTTTTACTTAATTTTCATAGAGATCCATACACTTAAAACTAATTTTATTGTCCAGAAACCAAATGTCTTCCGACACCACCGACAACAAAGCAATTTATGACCGCAATTTTTTTTTGAGGTTGTATAAAACTGTAATGAAAATCTTTTTAAAGCTCAACCTCAAAAACTATATACCATTCATTGTTGAATTAAGTCTCTCTAAGATTGATTATAAGTAACAAGTTTGTCTTTTTTAAACAAAAACAGCATTTAGGAGATAACTGTATTGTATTTTAAGCTCCGACGGCATCAATTGGGGATTTGATGGTTGCAAATTAAGTTTACTTGCGACGTGTTAGCAGAGACAGTAAACAGGTATTTGCGACCATCAAATCCCCAATTGATGCCGTCGGAGCTTAAAATACAATATTGTTATCTTAATTCTAATGAAACTGACAGAAATCAACGTTAAAAAATGTATTTAAAATTTGGCATATGCCGTCTGCGCTTGCGCGAACGTCCCTTAGCATCAATTGTCAATTGACAATGCCATGTAAATAAATGACGTTATCCAATCAAAATGAACGTTACAAACATTGTTGCATTAGAATTATCATTCTTACACCTGAGTATAATCTGTGAAGCATTATTACCTGTGTATTTATATAGGAACAAAACTGATGTAGCAGTCTTACTGTTGTTGCATTTTCATAGCTTCTGATAGGCTGAAGATCAGGGTCACCAGAGTACATCACTTCAAATCTTTTCATTTTGTTTATAACCTACAGTTAAAATAATAACAATATCCATAATGGTTGAATTTTTCGCCATGATAATCCCTGTATATATATATATAAAACGACTGAATAAATAGTCAACGATCAATCTTACAGGGCGATGGATCATGTAATATGAATCTGTACACTACAAAATATAATATATAACAAGTTAAAAAGGGTACAACATCACCATTAAATAACTATAAAATGAACAAATATTAGATATTTCAGATAACAGATATCCTTCTTCAATAATAGCACGATGTCAAATGAATCATGTAAATATATTCAAACTGAGAAACTTTTTCTAAATCTTGAAATTTATACAATTTAAGCGAACACCACAAACGCTGATACAACTTTAAAATTTCCAAACACCGCGCAAAGATTACAAAGATATGCCAAATGAAAATAGTTATTTTCGATGTGAACTGGCACAACTCTAAATTTACAAAGGTTGTGACAGTTTAGATGTTATAACTGCATTGAGGGCAGTCCTCAAACAAAAAAATCAAAAATCGGTTAGGAACCCATGCTACTATATATATACAACTTGTCTAAACATCAACCCAACAATGTTAGATCTGTAAATTTGCTTATTTGAAGCAAATTTGCAGATCTAACATTGTTGGGTTGATGTTTAGACGAGTTGTATATATACATAATGTACACAGCCATGTATCACCATCACTGCTGGTGATCTGATGGATACATCTGTTGTAGAGTTGTCACTGGCTCAGACGTACTTATATAAGTACATCTGAGCCAGTGACAACTCTACAACAGAAAGCAAATTTACAGATCTCACATTGTTGGGTTGATGTTTAGAGGAGTTGTATGTATATATATATGACAAAATGAATACTGTTAATTCAGAAAACATAGCATACATTTATCATTTAAATTTTTTGTAGAACAGATAATAATCAGAGATTATTCACTGTGGTTTTTGAAAAATCTTCATAAAGAGAAATGTATCAGATAAAAAATGTTAACTCATAATATTATAATACTTGTTTCAAATTAATAAAAACATTGCAATAATTTATGAGAGTGGGGGGAATAATTATTTGTAAAAGCTAATTCATTTCTTGAGAAAATTTCATGTAATATTCAAAATATTGACACTTAACTCAAATGAACAAAACTTATCTGTGTAAAAGATGCTGACATAACATAAAAAACAAACATTCCAAACTATTGTTGTCTTTGTCCAAACTTATTAATCATAAACATTTACAATTGTTGAACTTGAATCAGCACAACTACCTTAATCACAAACTTTAACAAATGTTGACGTCGTCAAAACTGGAACTGTGGCAATGGAGACAAATATACATCATTATTACTTGATATCTACCAATATGTAAGTGTGTCAGGGAAGACAATTTTACACCATCATTACCTGATATCTACCAATATATGAGTGTGTCAGGGGAGACAATTATACATCATCATTACCTGAAATCTACCAATATGTAAGTGTGTCAGGGGAGACAATTATACACCATAAGTACCCGATATCTACCAATATGTAAGTGTGTCAGGGGAGACAATTATACACCATCAGTACCCGATATCTACCAATATGTAAGTGTGTCAGGGGACACAATTATACACCATTATTACCTGATATCTACCAATATGTAAGTGTGTCAGGGGAGACAATTATACACCATCATTACCTGATATCTACCAATATGTAAGTGTGTCAGGGGACACAATTATACACCATTATTACCTGATATCTACCAATATGTAAGTGTGTCAGGGAAGACAATTATACACCATCATTACCTGATATCTACCAATATGTTAGTGTGTCAGGGGAGACAATTATACACCATCATTACCTGATATCTACCAATATCTGTTAACGATACTCCATTACATGTTTCTGTTATATCTGGACAAGTGTCATCTAAATCTGTATTATATGATAAGTTTCCATGGTAACTATTATCTTGTGTGTTGTTCGTGGTAATAGAATACTTTGTCTCTGGTAACTGTAATTTTAGAATTAGTGTTATAAATATTAAGACATTGGTGATTTTCTGTTCAATTTACTGTCTAATTCTCAGTTTCTTAATTATTGATCATAGAATTAAACTTTTAAATACATAGTATACAAAGTTATACTTCAATATGTTACCATGTAAGTGAACACAAATTTACTAATAGTCAATAATTACTTCTGAAAAAATCATTTGAACATAATTCCTTTTTTTTTTATTAATTTTTCATTGCTCTTTTAAGATTGTGAACTGAAAGTAACTTAGATATTCTTAACAATTAATATCTTGTCACTCTAAGACACCCCTTTTCAGTACAATATATAGTTGATATAGTAAGAACACACAATTATTTTGTCAATAGATTATGTAATTTATGTACTTTTTTTTATAATTATGCTACTTATTTGTGCGCTGGTTAAATTTCATGTTAAAATGTCAACCATGAAAAATTACGAACACAGACGAATTTACACACACCTGAGAATTTCTAAAGAAATAAATATAAAACTGTATTTACATCATAGATAAAGCAGAGATTCTTTATACACTCATCGAGGAATTTATGTAGTTTCTTGGCATCATTTGGAGTGAGATCGCCAACGGCAACAGAATTATCATCAAACAAACCAGAGAAAAATCCTGCCAGACCGGATCTGACTGGTTTACTGCCCTGCTGGTACTGGATCTGTGTTTTAACTTGTTGTAATTGTTGTAATACTTGTTTTACCTACAAAAAGACAGGTACAGTGACTGACATAATTATTCAACCTATCCCCTTATATATAATTATCTAACTAGGTTACTGCATGTTCTCATTAAACTAGAGTAATGTCTTCATCTAATGCAATATAAGCTGACTTCAAATATGACCATGGATAGATGTATTATGGTGCAAGAATATAACATTTATTTCCTTTTCCCATTCTGGTACAACAAGATAGAATTTGGCTGAACTTAAATATTAACAATTGAGGTGATTTTAATTTGCCATCATTCTAATCAAAAGTTATCTAGAGATTTCTTAAATAACCAGACACCCAGAAACCAAAGATCTACAATTTCTTTAATACTCAGGATGTGGATAACTTCAAAATAGGATGGTTCGGTCTTTAGTTATTTTTCAGCCATAATAAGAAACTCTTCTTAATTGCCTAACATATTAAAGTTACAGTTATACTACATAATACATACTGAATAAAGAGTTTTCTCTCCAAACATGAGAGTATATTGAAATCCTGGCTTCTCCAAGTCTGAGATCTGTGAGTGGAACATCAGACTAGACTCAGGTGACAGGTAACTCCCTCCAAGGTCACGTGTCATGTGACCAGAGGATCTATATATAGATGTACACATCTCCTGTTCAGCTGTAAATTAGAACAAGAATACATGTGTTGTTGGGCTAAGCATTCCCCAAAGCGTTATTTCTAAGAGGTTGGTAAAGGGTTATTTTCGTGCAACGTTTTCGGCCTTTTTATTTCATGTGTTTTCGTGTTTTGACGTTTTATTTCTCGTTTTCTCGTGTTTGGTTAGACGTGCATGCCTCTTGTTTTCCTTTATTTATTTTCCTTGTTTCGTGTAGGTACTCTTAATTTCTCGTGCTTGTCCCGCATATGATTAAAAAGTAAACCCGGACTAAATTCAAAGTCAATCCGGAGATTGTTTTGAATAATGTGTTCCAAGAATATCTAAAATTGCTATCAAATTAATTATTATGAATGATATTTTTCTTTCAACTCAGTTGCAACTAGTGGACGCTAAAAGGTGGTTGCAGGGTCATCATGTCCATTATATAATGACTAGATAATCTCCAAGTACGTCTGATTAATAAATTATTTTACTTTTTCCATTAATATTTCCCTTTTTATTTCTCGTGCCTCGTTTTGTCCGATTTTAATTTTCCGTGCAACGTTTTTCTGATTTTTATTTCACGTTTCCGTGTCCCTTTACCACCCTCTTCTAAGTATCTGTCAACATAACATATGTTGTGCTGTTACACCACTGTCTCTGGTTGATGGAGGGTTTGTCACCAGCCAACATGTTTGACTCTGCCACGTTATGTGTGTGCCTGTCATGGTCAGTGGTTGTCATAAAATGCTGTATATCACATTTATTTTTCATTCATTATTGTACATTAAGGTGGTATCCAACACTTTCACTAAAATTAATTTGGCTCGCTTAATTTTCATAAAAATTTAACAAAGTATTTACTTTGACCCTTTGACAAAAATATAAAAATTTCAAAAAATTTTAACCAACCGTTTTGTCAGAAAAAATACACTGGTTATATAGCAGTTTGACATACTCTTATTTTGATCATTGAGAAGCTTTTAAATATTCCCTTCAGACACAACGTAATTAAAACGTTTAGCTGATTTTACAGAGTTATCTCCCTGTCGTGTTAGGTACCACATTAATCAGCTTTCTTGTTTGATTTGTGTTTTATTTGCGATTTTTGGGGCCTTTTATAGCTGACTATTAGGTAAAAAATCATCACTGTCAAGCTACTGACCAAAGGAGTCTTCAAAATATATTTGATCAACATTCTTTTTTCTTAATTATCCATGACCTGCTGATATAAATCTGCCTTTTACTTTCGGGACTGTCCAAAATGAAGGAAACAGATTCACTTGGAAAATAAGATAGGGTTCCTCTTGCATAGTGTTTAGTTTACTGTGTGTTGTTTGTTTTACTGTTCTCTGTCAGACCATCTTGTTTGGATTTATTTTGGGGATACAAATGTATGTAAATAACTATATAAAGTAGGCCAGTCCTGATAATTTCTCTCGTCTTTGCTGTCAAATAATTCATGACACATTTTTGTGTTCATTTTTAATTAAAATTTATATTTCTTTCTGTGCACATATCTTACCTTGTCTTAACATACTGTCTAAATTTTCTAGCCTGAAAACCTGAAAAAAAAAAGATTAATTTTCTATTATTTAGAAATCAAAATTTTTTTGTGAAACAGGAAATATGGCATATGAATAATGCAAAAACATTTTCAAAGTTGTTTTTTTTTAAAAACATTTTCTAATATTTTGGCAATAACGTGAATAAGTCATTGCAAAAATTTCAGAAGTTTGAAACAGATATTAGATAAATATTTATCCAATATTTCAGTTTATTCTAAATTTGTATGAAACATTTGCTCCCTGATTTAGCTATCATCCTCCCTCCTCCTTTTATCTATTGTCTCCATCATTGTCCTCATCCCTTTCATATTACTAAAGTTTCAGATCAGTTTGCTGTTCAAAAAAATTTGTTCCTTAGAATCTCAAAAATAAAAATATTGATTAATCTATTGTATTGTTTAATGCCACTTTCAACACACTTTACTAGGGGGGGGGGGGGGGGGTAATGGGGGTGTAGGAGGGGTCCTGATTCCAAAACCCCAGACTTAAAACACGAAATCCTGAAATCCCGGGCTTAACAATACGAAATCCCGAGGTCCCGAAATTTGAAAAAATAATTCCCGGATCCCGAAAGTGTCAATCCCGAAATCCCGAGCTTAAAAACACCCGATCCCGGAGTCCCGATAAAGGTCCTATCCCCCTCTTTACTCTTAGTTATATCAAAGACTTGACCAGTTAATGTTATAAGAGCCATAATTCAAAGAGAGAATCATTTGCCTTTGGTAAAAAATCTGGCATTGACAATTAAGAAATAAATGCAAACACACACACACCAATGATCACTGTAGATGATCATAGACTAATTAGACCACTAAGCCACCGAGACCCCCCTTCTTCCCTGTCCTTCTTCATGAAAGGGAATATGGTACTTACTTTGGCCACTCTATACAACATGTGACTGTTTGCTAGGTTCATCAAATCCATTCTTTTTACTCTGTTGAAGAATTCTTGCAGTAGAACAGAGTAAAACAAAAGGTTGTCTTCTATGAATGTAAACCTGAAATTCAAAGTAAATATAATCGATAATTTTCCAGTGCATAATAAATATCTATATAGCATTAAACAGTTTCAAATACTTTAAACATGAGTTTTGTTCAGAGCTTGTGAATTTGTGTTGTTTTTCATAAAACAAATTATGTCAGAACAATCATAAATGATGCCACCAAACGTTTGCAAGATGTTACTCAAACAATTTTTATGTATGCACCTCTTTCACTTACAAATACAATTTCTAAACTTAAAATTGCAGCAGCACACTTAATCATTTAGAAAAAAACCTGGTTAAATTTACTCCCCGTTTTCTCTCAGAATTGAATGTGCTAAACATGCATATATGTGGTAATTAAAGTATAACTTTTAAATATTTTTTATTCAATACCATTTTTCTTCCACCAGTTTTGTATCTCCTTCGCTGTCTCTACGTGTTGATGGTAATCTACTTGTGTATCTCCATGGCTGTATGTAGGTTAACCAAGTCTCTAGAACCTTCAGAATGATATGGTACAAATCAATGAAGTGGATAACATTCCAGAAATAATGTAAAGGTTTGGTTTCTGATTATAATTTACACATTTGTTTGTATTAACTCTGCTTCATTATCATATTTATAAAACAACCAAAAAACAAATATTTATGGGGTTGAATATACAACTTGAAAGAATCAATGCTGACTTTCTGAGTAGGGGGTTAAGGGAGGGTTAGGATCCCACTAAGGCCATAAAAAAGAATAGGTTTGTTTGCCGAAACCCTACCTACCCAGAAAAAAGCTGCCTACTCAAATTCTTTTATTGTCCTGATTTGAAGAAGTTTTTTTTTAATCAGATAGGCATGAAGACTTATAAACACCTGATACTTCAATTTCTTTTTTTGAAAAAAAAAAAGAAAATGCCTACCTACCTACCCACTGTCTCAACCTTTGGGTAGGGTTTGGGCAAACCAAAATATTTTTAAATGTGGCCTAAAATGTTTAAAACTGCCACATTCTGTGTGTATGTGCATGTCCCAAGTCATAAGTAATTCACTGATTGTCATTTGTTTATCATTTATTTTTTTGTGGAAAAGTTAGGCCGCTAGTTTCTCATTTGAATTGTTTTACACCGTCATTTTGGGGCCTTTTATAGCTGACTATGCAGTATGGGCTTTGCTCATTGTTAAAGGCCGTACGGTGACCTATACTTGTTAATTTCTGTGTCATTTTGGTCTCTTTTTGAGAGTTGTCTCATTGGCAATCATACCACATCTTCTTTTTTTTAATACATATATTAAATCTTACCATTCTAAATGAATTGTCTAGAGGCCATCTGTCAAAACTGTGTCTAAGGAAGGCATACATGTTCTTCTGTAACATATTGGGTATAATGGACCTAGGAGAATAATATGTACAAGACTTTCAAAAAAAATAAATAACAAAAAGTTCTGGTAACTTTGTACTAATTATTTGTGTTACAATAATATACGTCCATATAAAACCATGTCCCAAAGATCTTAAAAAGAATTCCAAAAATTGTACAAGGTTAACTTTGCCTGTTGGAAATAGAAACAATCTGTTATAAAAAACAAGTAAAACATACAGTAAATAATTTCATGGACAGTACATTTTCTGTTATTTAAGAAATAATTCCTTCATGTCATGCTCTATGCTCATTTTAACATGGGTAGGCATTATAGTTGTCGATATTTTACACTGAGCGTTAGCGAGGTGTAAAATGTGGTCAAATATAATGCCTACCCATATTAAAATGAGCATAGAGCATGACATGAAGGAATTATTTCGATTCTAATAGGACAAATACAGTACTTTTATAGGTCGAAGCGTACAAAATTACCGTAAAAATGTTTGGCTGTTCCCGTTTCCTCCTGGAGGAGTCTGTGCATTGCATTTCATATTTGATAAGTTTAAAAGCTACGAGCAGGGTAAATATATGTTGTTTCATAAAAAAATATTATAAAAGTTTATGTTAGCTGCTTAAATGTATATATTTTAAAGGATAACGATGGAAATAATGTTAATATAAACAGTAAGTTCGTGCGCATGTGTCAAACAGATTTTGTGCTCATTAGAACACGGCTTTGTTTACAAAGCATAATAAGGACGTCATATTAGAATTGCCATTTATACATATTTGTAAGTAAATATTGTTTACTGTTGAATAATCAAGTTTATAACTTTTCCTTTATAAAATAGATAATGTCATTACAAAAATTGTGCTCAAGTTTTTTAAAGAAGATCAAGGTTAAAATATCACGGTAACAATAAAAGAAAAATCAGTTTTACTTTAACAATTAAATCAAGTTAAAAAAAAGACAAATTTTCGTGGTGTTGAATATATCAGCATTGACCTGCATCCAGGTTCAAGATTTTCTCGCTGTGTTGAAGACCCATTGGTGGCCTTGGCCTGTTTTCAGCTCTGTGGTTGGGTTGTTGTCTCTTTGACACATTCCTCATTTCCATCCTCAATTTAATTTTGAATTTATTTCGGATACTAGTACTGTCATGATGATTACCTTTTAAACTCATCCAATGGAGACATGGGGTGTGTTTGATAGGGTGAAGGAATGATATCATGTGATGCTGTGTTCACAAAATGGTGGACATGTTTTATCATCATCCTAACAAGCCTGACATGCTCCAAACTTGGCATGAAGTGTTCCTGAAAAAAGTAAAAAGTCACATGAAAAGTTTTATTGAAATGCATCACTAGTATGTGTATTCCTACATTATAAAACATACATTTGATGTATTATTGCAAAAAATGGTGGAGCGTAAATATTTTAAGCAGACCAATCTGATATGATCTCGCATAAAAAAAAAAAAAATTATAAAAATACATGTACAGCAATACTGTCTGAAAAAGTTTTAAAAAGAAAACTAGAAATAAATTTAAAAACTCTACTATTAGAAATACTGTACAAAAAAGAATTTTCCAAATTACAAATGTACTCATTAAGCATTTTGGTAAGTTTGTGGTTTATTTAATCTGTGAAAGGTGTTGATGCTAAAGTAGACACATGAAATAACTATAGAAGAAATATATTTTAGTTTTGTTTCCATAGAACAGTTAATTTTTGAAGGATAAAAAAAAAAATTCAAGATAAATACTTGTAACTTTAAAAAGAAGGAACTTCTATTAAATGTATAACACTAATATTTTTTTTACTTTAATATTTTATGATTTGACTAACATTAACTAATATACTAAATATGACATTATCCCATGCAAAGAATCATTTCATCAGGAATTTAGATATTTAAGAAAAAAGAAATTTTTCAGAATGTTCGCAGCATTCTCTTCCGAAACGTTAAATTCAATGCATTATGAACTTTCCTATAAAGAGGATACTCAAAGCATAACTTAATACTGTTCCAAATGACCAGACAAACATACAATCTGTTCCTTATATAGGTGTTGAAAGCCAACATTAAGACTGCTTCTTTTGTTGTGGTGTTGCATCACTGTCCCAGTTTAGGGGAAAAGTTTGGCACCATCTAACAAGTTAAACCCCACCATATTTGCTATGTGTTGTCCCAAGTCAAGAACCTGTAAATCAGTATTTGTCGTTTTTTGCTGTTTTTTTGTTGTTTTTTTTTGTTTTATTAGTTTGTACATTAATTAGGCTGTTGATTTTCTCTATTGAATTGTTTTACATTTTACAATCACTGACCATGCGGTATGGGCTTTGCTCATTGTTGAAGGCAATACAGTGACCTATAGCTGTTAATTTTTCATTGGCAATCATACGACATCTTTTTTTTATATTGAAGTATCCACCTAATATCAGAGCTTCTGTTTGTTAGCTTCTGTATAATGAATTAAATTCAACAGTCATAAAGTGGATACCTTGAGCTTGCCTGAAGTTTACTTTCAACAATAGATATGTATGATCTTAATATTTGATCATGGTACACTACCGTATTGAGTATAATTCCAGTTTTCCCAAACATGTCATGTGCTACTAACTATTATTTTACATTATTCACCAATATATTTGATTTAAGCGTGCAAAGTATAATAAATGTTTGAAAAAACTATAGAAAGTGTAATAAACTTTCTGTCAGCGATTCTTTAGCCATTTCCAATAGGTATACTTTACTCCTGCTGTAGATTTGATCAACTGCTGGGATAAACCAGAATGCTTAAAAAGCCAGGAACCTTTGGGAGCATGCCAGTTCAAAGTGAGAACATGTATGAGTATTTAGATATTTCTTACTTAAGATACTGAATCAAATTGTACATTAAAAACATTGTTTAGTCTGTTGCTCATGTACAAAACCAAGGTTGTATTCAAATAAAATGTTCTCAGACTGATTTTGGGCTGAAATATAACTTGTCCAGGTGTCAAATATCTATTTTAAATGGTTCTATTTGACAGACTTGTTCAGTTTTGGGAGTAGGGGGCATAAACATATTTTTTGAATTGACTTATCCGACACTGAAAACAAATCAAAAGAAGAAATGAAAATTTTTGTTGTCAGGCAGATTTATGGGCAGTTGCCTGAATCAAATCATTTAACCACAGAAACAACCAGTATAAATATTCTTTAGAGTGGCTGCTATTCTGAGTTTCTTCATTTCAATATATTCAAATAACTAAACAAATATCATGCATGCACACTAACGTTTGTAAAAAAAAATAAAAAAATTTGAAAGTGGAAAAAATAATGAGTACATGACAAACAAAATTATAGAATATGAAAACAACTTTCACTATATCAGGGCCGTAACTACCTATGAGGCAGGGGAGGCAACTGCCTCCCCTGAATTTTCTACACCAAATTTTTTTTTGGAAGTAATAAAATGAAATTTTGACATTATGTACACCAAGAACTTGAATTTATATAATAAACAACACAAGTTTACAGTTTTAACTGTGTTGTCATGATACATTATATATGCGTCATTTTCCGGATTTTTGATCGAAAGTGAACCGTTACAGTATTTGTATTTTGGGTTTTTTTTTGTGGCCGTCCGTCTGTTATTCAGTATTCGTACGAAAACACATATGAAACTTTGCTTTCGATAATTTTGAATAAAACTTAACTATTGACATTTATTTAGGGGCTCAATTAAACAGAGGAAGTTCCCTTTGAATTGTGAATCTTTTATGATATCGGGAATTCGTTACCGGTTGAATCAGCTGTTTTAACCGCTTCTCCCGATCGCACGAGAACATTATGGTTAATGCCTTAGTAGTTCACCCCATTCGTTGTAGCAGGGACTTTCTATACTAAGTATATACTTGACTGTATTTAAAGTCCCTGTTTTTAGTTATATACATGTCTGATCAGCTTTCGACAATATTGAAATTCAAGGTCCTCGATAAAAAAATTATTTTGCGTTCCATGATCTTAGTTGCTTTATATGTTTTGATATTTGATTTCTAATAAAAATATCTTTAAATACAGGTAATAATTGTTTGCATAAAAATTTCTTCCAGGATCCAGAATTACTGATATTTCTTAAAGTAAGGAAATCGAAGAAAAACGGGTCATTTATAGCCATATTGAGAAAAAATTCATGGTCACAATGTATTTAATGTTAATAATTATAGGCCAAATAACAGCATTTAAGAAGGAGCCTTGGCTCACACCAAACAGCAATCTCAGCTTGTTTTTGCATAAAAATTGTTTCCAACTTGTGTCCCCCCCCCCCCCCATCCCCTCTCTTTGGGCCTCACTCAGTCGGCGGCCCCAAATCCCTGCCTCCCCTGAATTAGAACCCTAGTTACGGCCCTGTATATATACAGTAATACAAATGCACTACAAAACAAAATCTTGTAAGAAATTTATTAATTGAAATTTTTGAATTCTACCTTATAGTTATATTTATTAAAATCTTCACCTTAAAAAACAGAAATCTATAAATTATTTATATCTCAAACACACATGTATTTATTCAAGCACTTCACATTTAACAATCTCCTTGAGTCAACATAAACAATAATGATAAATAAGCAACGACAATGGTAAATAACTGTGCTAAGAAAAGCTGTATATATACATGCTTTACTTACAGTAAAATGACTAAATATATGCTGATGGCTCATATACTGAAATACATGTTCCTAATTATATATATATATTTACTGTTCTTAGTTTCAAGTTAACACAACTTCATGGTAAACTACCTTTTAACTAAATTTCAACCCAATAAAGCTTAAGGTGGTTCCTAACACTACAGGGAGATAACCCTGTAAAATCAGCTAAAAGTTTTAATCACGTTGTACTGTTAAGGAAGTATTAAGCTTCTCAATGATCAAAATTAGTGTTTGACAAACTTGGATACAATGAAAATTTTCCGACAAAGTGTTTGGTTCAAGTTTTTTTGAATTTTTTAAATAGGGTGAAAGCAAATATTTTGTCAAAATTTTTATGAAAATCAAACGAGCCAAATTAATTTTAGTTAAGGTGTTAGGTACCACCTTAAGGCAGGTAACAGACCAACAGAAGATAGAGGACAAAATTACAGATACACAGATCAGAAAACCTAATGCCTTTATGCCTTCATAACCGAAGCATGAAAAACATCACGTGCTTAATTTGTTAATCATAAAATTGAGAATGGAAATGGGGAACGTGTCAAAGAGACAACAACCCGACCAAATAAAAAACAACAGCAGAGGGTCACCAACTGGTCTTCAATATAGCGAGAAATTCCCGCACCCGGAGGCGTCCTTCAGCTGGCCCCTCAACAAATAGATACTAGTCCAGTGATAATGAACGCCATACTAATTTCCAAATTGTACACAAGAAACTAAAATTAAAATAATACAAGACTAACAAAGGTTTGTTTAGTTTGTATTTAATCTTTATCACTATGCTTACAGTAGATTTAAAAAAACCGAGAGATAATAAACAAAAATAAAAAGTAAAAACAGATACCAGGTCCTCATATTTCAATACTTCAACACATTTTAAATACCAGGTAGAGAGAAATTTGTTTTCTCAATGTAGGACCCAGCCTCCAACAGACATTCAATGTCTACTGTTTGATGAACTCTGTAGATGTAAACAAATTAGATTTTCATGATTATCCATGACTAAACAATAGTCAATAGGATTAATTTTCATCAAAAACAACAATGAAAGCAGAACTTTTTCTGATATATTACTGATTACTTTTAACCAAGGTATAGCAGTCCAACTAATAGGTATTAGTAAAAATATTTTTAGCTGTTATAAATCTTAAAGAGTTTTTTAAAGAGACACTAGCTGTCAAAATAATGTTCACCAATTTAACTCAAAATCACATATTTGATTTATAACATACTAAAACACATATTCAAATTATAATAAGTCTTAAATAAACAGTTAACATCGCATATATTAGATGATATATATCATTTGATTTCATTTTCTAAGCTAACGAATAAGTTTATTTTCACTTTCATTAAAGAATGAACAAAGCAAATTATAATTTAAATTTTTTCTGTATTTTGTAGCTAGTGCCCCTTTAAGAGAAAAATAAACAGATCTGACTTGAAACAAATTCATTTAACTGATATGAAAAGTTTCATTAACTTACACCTTTCTTCTTAACCTTGGAAGAGAAATTAATATAACAATTTAACTCTTGAACCTAGTTTAGGATGTTAACTACTCTTGTTTTTAACTTTTTGTCAGATATTTGAAAGCCTCTAGTTTTATCCCTGTAGTGACAACAAAATATTTGCCTGCTTACCCCTTCTTTTTATTTCTTAACTTAAGGTGGTACCCAACACTTTTACTAAAATTAATTTGGCTCGTTTAATTTTCATAGTATTTTGACAAAGTATTTACTTTGACCCTTTGACAAAAATATAAAAATTTCAAAAAATTTGAACCAAGCATTTTATCAGAAAAATTACACTGGTTATATAGCAGTTTGACAAACACTAATTTTGATCATTGAGAAGCTTAATATTCCCTTAAACACAACGTCATTAAAACGTTTAGGTGATTTTACAGAGTTATCTCCCTGTAGTGTTAGGTACCACCTTAATTGCATATATATAGTTTAAAAAGCTATTTATGAAAATCTTATAAAATTCTTGTTATTTTTTTCATAGTTTTTGATAGGGAAAAGGTGCCAATGTTAAATGTATGAAAAATCTAGATAGAATCATTCCCCGGCTTATTTTCAATTGCCATATCTCTAAAACAAAGGCATGGACCTTTAACTTTTTTCTGCTTTTTAGGTTCCTTTGTATACATATTATCAATTGATATTTCTCTTTTTAAATAGCTTGTCATTTTGAAACAGAGGAGCAAACATCCTTAAACAAATTACAGCTAAAAACTTTTATTAACATGTATTATTCAGAATTTCTTACAACCCTGTGGCTTTGGTCTTTATAATACATCTTCAAAAACTACCCTAACCTCACTAAATCTTTATGTACCTGTCCTGTACTTATCAGGAACTTATTTTGTAGGTATACACCATTCCCTTTATAAATCTTCATTTTTAAAACAATCAAAAAGTGTAAAAAAGAAGTGAGTATTAAATCCAGGTACATTTATTTCTAAAGCAGTCTTTATATATTCTGAACAACCATAATTAAAAGGAGAAAATAAACTATTTATCCCACTCTTTTACAATTAAAGATAACTTTTCTACATTAAAATAGGAAATAAAAAGAGAAATGGTAGATAATTCCTTCAATATCAATATAAAAAGTACATAAATCATCATAAAACTGTTAAGGAGAGATAACTCCTCCTTTACTACCTACCATGTGTGTTGGACTGATCATACTTTTGTCACTGTCTATGGCATTCTGATTCAACCAAAACTCTATAAATATCTGAAATAAACAACACAAACATGCTCTTTAATGAAGTTTCCTATTGTTTCAAATGATTAAACAATGATGTAACAATTTTTCTTGAAATGATAATATAAATGTAATTTGAACATGTATAGGCAGATTTAGGGGGGCCAGAGCCCCCTTTTTGTGGGAAAAATTCGGTTGATTACATAAGGAATCATGAAGCATGACTGCAGAGAGTACCTTCTTAGGCAAACAGTGGGTCTCCATTTATGAAAATCTCTGGATCCACCACTGACAAGGTTAGTTTCGAAGACCAAAAGGATGAGGGTAATTGCAACAAGAGCATGCCAGATGATGGAAGTTTTTATCAACCTTGAATGGCTATATACAGCCTTTGCACAGTTGGTGCCAGCCATGTCAGTCACCAGCCTTCTACTCTTTATATAACAGGCGAAAAAAGTGCATTTTTTTTTTGATGTTATTCAAGTGGGTTAACTTAAATAATAAGCTCATGAATATTGGATCTTATAGACTAAATTATTTTTCATGGTAGCTTTGCTTCTATGTGCAATATTACTTGAACATGGCTGTTACAATCTGATCTCTCATCATGGTAAATTTTACCTGTAGTAATGTTTCTGACCTCCATACTTCAGCCTCACTCTGACCCAAAACTGATGAATTCTGGGAATGCTGTTTCTGTGATGCTATAAAACTAGCCTTTAATAATCCAAATGTTCTTGGACTTGTGGTGGTTTTTCCTCCAGGACTGAAATACAATATACAGTATAAACATCTATACATCATTTGATCTATTGTGTGATGGCAGCATATATCATTTAAAAAAGCACATTTACAATTTTTTTTCTATTTTTTTCCAAATAAACTGTAACTACGGATGTATATATGTTCTGGACCATATGAGTATTTGGACCATACGCGTATGGTCATGACCATATGAGTATTATACTTGTTTGGTTATTAACGGGAAGGACCATATGAGTATTTGGACCATATAGGTATATTTTTTTTTTAAATTACATTATAAAAGTTTCAATAATACAAAAACTTTATCTATAAAAAAAATGATGCTAACATGACAATGTATTATTCTTATAATACAAGTACTACGTAAAAATATTGATGCCATAGTTAGTTTTCATTGTTCATTACATTGTTACATGTAGGCTTGGGTGACATCAATATGGTATCATAGCTTTTTTTGCATTTGCAAGTCTTGGTTGTGAACGATCCTTTTCATTGACAGCTTTTGTTTGCGAGTGAAAAGCTAACCTTTTTGTAGCTCTGCATACAATGACACCAAGGTCTTGGACTATTCCGATATGTCTACGGTGTTTTTTTAAATAAGCTCTAGATCACAAATATCGTAAAAGGACTGCAATACATCATATTCACAAACCACTTAAATAAACTATGTTACTTTCCAGTAACTTCTTAATTGTGTAATGTTTGTTCAGTTCATAAAGAAATTTTTGGAATTTAATTTTTTTAAGTCGAAATATTGCCATTTACTCGTTATAACAAATTGGTATTGACCATCGGTAATGACCATAAGTATAAAATGTGTTTATTATCTGATTACAGTTTTGACAAGTAAGTAAAATTAACTAAGTGAAACTTATAATTTTTATTTAGCTTATATTTTTATTATAATATAATAATAAAATTACCTATATGATAGCATATTTTTGATCAACTGTTATACCATATTAAGAGTTTAGAAGTATTAAAAGTAAACTGTAACAGGGTGTTAATTACCCCAACGATACGCGTACGGTCGGACCATACGCATATGGTCGAACCATATAAGTATATACCCATATGGTCATGACCATACGCGTATGGTCCAAATACTCATATGGTCCAGAACATATACAATAACAATCTCTCTTACCTGCACATCTTTGAATGTATCACAGGGCTTCTGATTGGTGACTGTTGATGCGGCACAGGTGGCAGTGTAGATTTATTGAGTGGCAAGAAATAGTTGAGATAATCATCTAATAAACATGGAAACAAGTTGTCTGTCAGGTTGTTCCAGGCTAAATTCTGCCAGTTTAACAAACAATGGGCAAAATGGAACATGTAATATTCAAATGCAGCTTTAATTATGTTAAGGCATAAATACATAACAATGGTTCATAAGTGTTTCTTGTTTCTCGTTTTTTTTTACATAGATTAGACTGTTGGTTTTCCCATTTGAATGGTTTGACACAGTGTTTCTTGTTTCTCATTTTTTTATATAGATTAGACTGTTGGTTTTCCCATTTGAATGGTTTGACACTTGTAATTTTTGGAGCCCTTTATAGCTTACTGTTTGATGTGAGCCATAGCTATGTGTTGAAAACGTATTTTGACCTAAAATGATTTACTTTTACAAATTTGTGACTTGGATGGAGAGTTGTCTTATTGGCACTCATACCACATCTTCTTACATCTATGTCTGTTCAAATATTATATTCTTCATGAATGACTTTAAAAACATTCATTTAAATCTCTTAACTATATTCACTTACAATAAGAACTGCAAAACTCCAATGGTGTTTTAAGATTTTCAAAGTACAAATGAAGTAAATTTACCTGAATAGATGTTGGCCTTATAGAGATGGGACAAAAAGAAATAACAAAATTCTTAGCTTAAGTTTGCAATTAAATTACAAAATTTAAACAACGAAAGAATAGAATTAGAATATCCACATCTAAACTTAATATATAAAAGGTATTTTTAAGTTCATCAACTTTACATTATGTTTTTACTGAATAAACAGCTAAAGGCATGTGACAAACAAATTCCTAACAAAAGGTAAAATCACAAAAATATTGAACTTAGAAGAAAATCAATTCAGAAAGTCCATAATCACATGGCAAAATCAAATAACAAAACACATAAAAAACGAATGGACAAGAACTGTCATATTCCTGACTTGGTACAGGCATTTTTAAATGTAGAAAATGGTGGATTAAACCTGATTTTATAGGGCTTACCTCAAATTACTTAAAATGATACATCACCTATACTACAAAGCATAGTAAACACAACAATGCTGATTAAAAGAGTGGCCTTACTACATGTACTACCAATACACATTATACAAAGGATACAAAGGAGTATTAGATGTGACCCATATCCCTGGGTTTGTAATTTATTGATGTAGAAATATGGTATGTTTCCTTCTTCTATTATCTGTCTTGACGGTCCCTGAAATCAGAAAAATAAAAATAAAAAACTGTAAATTCAGAAATTATTGTGTGCATTAGTGATTTTTGAAGAATTGACAAAAATGCGAGATTAATTATTGCGATTTCAGAAAAAGTTACGTGCAGATTGTATGTAAAACAGAATCAGATATTAGAATGTGAGTTTTTATTATTGTGTTGCTCAAGCAGTCCCATTATTTATATTAATAAAAACAATAATTTCTGAATTTACAGTAAAATAAATTGAATATTGGCCATGTTGGCATTGCCAGTTCAAAAAAAATTCACATCAGATTTTCTTAAATAGTAAAACCAAGTTGCAAGATTCCAAGAGCCTTCAATACCAAGAAGGGAAAAGGGCAGACATACCCTTTATTGTGAGTGTCAACTATCAAGATAAAAATCTCATGTAAAAAATAAACCTTCTGCCTTACTATGTACTCAATCTATACAGTCTACCAACTTAAGGAAGAGACAAATTTCATTGAGTCATAACTCCTCTGAAACCATACAAAGTTATAAATATGTGTGATATGACTGTAAATGTAGTATTCTGTACTTCTTAAATTTGATTTTGAAATATTCTTATTTCAACAGAAAACACCATTTTTTTTTAAAAGAAAATATCCTAATTGGAAGACTGTTATCGATCCGTGTCTTATATGCTTTTGGCGTGTGCAGCTTAGTCTTCTTTCTTCCCTAAAAATTTAAAACTCTTTGTTTTAACACTGGCCCAATTGTACCTTGATTTTGCGGGCAGGTTCTTGTAATTTATAATGTAGTGCAACGGAAATATATACGCACATCTTCCCTACAATACTTATATATGAAGAGAAACTTCACACACACATCTTCCCTATAATAGAACTTACCGGTATATGATGAAGTGGAAATTCATACATCAGAGTGACATCTGTTTGAAGATTATATACAAGACTCAGCAATGGCCCTTCTGAACCAAGGAATCTCCTGGCACATTCAAATTCTTGTAGATTGTATCCTCGACTAATCGAGTGAAGCTGCCAACCCACTTCTGATCCATAACCAAATATATTGGATAATATTGATGGCAGTGCATTCTTTAATTCCTGAAATCAAAACCGAATCACAAGAATTCGAAAAACATGAACATGATGAAATCAACAACAAGGACAATACAATGTTTATATATAAAAAAGAAGATGTGGTATTATTGCCAATGAGACAACTATCCACAAAAGACCAAAATGACACAGACATTAACAACTATAGGTCACTGTACGGCCTTCAACAATGAGCAAAGCCCATACCGCATAGTCAGCTATAAAAGGCCCCGATAAGACAATGTAAAACAATTCAAACGAGAAAACTAACGGCCTTATTTATGTAAAAAAAGAATGAAAAACAAATATGTAACACATAAACAAAAGACAACCAGGTTTGTGAGTGATTTCCTTTTGCCACTTTCATGCATAGAAAAATAAATTTGAATATAAATTGTTACAAATATATCAAACTATTTACCGAAGTTACTCCTTTCATGAAAATATCTACTTTTTAATTTGTGTACCTCTTTCAGAGACTGGGTTCTAAGGACGTTTAAACGGTAGTCATGGGACTCATAATTTTTGGTAATTGTGATTCAGACAGTTAGAAATTTTTTCTATTGCTATATAATTTACTCTATGTGACAAACCAGAGCAAGGAACTGAATTTAGAATATTTTTAAACATCTTTCTATGAAATGATAACATGTGTGCTTAGTCAATCATTTAAAAATTTAAATGCATCTATGGAAAACGAATGTTGGTATCCCTTTAGTGAGAACCCTGAGAGGGTTATAATATAATACAATATATCAGGGAAGAAAATTGAATTTTTCATGTGGTAGTCCAGTGTTACAGAATCAAGCAAAAAACAGATAAAACTCTGTAGCTCAAATCAAATTTGATGGCTACTGTGCCCCGGAGATTTCCCATTCTGCATTAAAACATATATATAAAGCTGAAGATGTAGTTTGATTGCCAATGAGACAACTCTCCACAAGAGACCAAATGTATTGTAAACATTTAGCTTATCTTTTGTCACAAATTAGTACCAGTGTTCCAGCTAGGCTGTTTTCACAGGCCTGTCTGCCCCCCTTTTCTGAGTGCCACCCTGTGCCCTTTTTACAGTTTCCAGGGCGCCCTGCCTTATTGAAGATCGGTTTCATATACTGTACCTGTGTTCCTGCTGAATGTATAATGTTCTCTATCTCATTGCATCTCTGTAGTAAAGGTCTGGAGTAGGCTAACTGTAGTCTAGACTATAAAAGAAAATACTTTAGTTTTAACACATGTGGATCAGTAATTAGACATGTTAGATGTAAAGTTTAATATTTGGTAAGTTTTTCTTATACATTGAGATCTGTTGTTACATCTATATTAATTTGTTTTACATTATTGACTGTTCATATCAAGAAAATAGGGCGTCTTTTTATTCACAAAGGCACAGCAGTCAGCTACTGGAATTTTTATCTATAAATTAATCAAAAATAGGCCAAAAAATAAACTTATGGTTATACATGTTATTCATTGTACATAGTACTATTTTCAAACAATGTTCACTGCTTACGGTTTTCACTGTTGAGTTTTTATTCATGTGTGTACTCAAATTTTAAAAGCTAGTTCTGTCAAATGATTTTATGTATCTAAATTTTTTTGTCAAGGCATACTTTGATTTATAACCATGATAACTGTTTCTGTATGAAGTAAAAAATTGAATCAGTACACAGACAGGAAATGACTTTAAAATGCAGAAATGAATATTACCTAATGTTGTGGTTCTTGTGATCCTTTGAATCATAAAAAAGGTCATTAAATACTTTCCAGTACTAAAAATAACCAGGTGCTCCACAGGGCGCAGCTTTATACGACCGCAGATGTCGAACCCTGAACAATTGGGGCAAGTATGGACACAACATTCAAGCTTGATACAGCTCTGAATTCGGATTGTGATCAAATTTTTGATATAAATAATATGAGTTTCTGACACAAAACAAATGTCAAGATCTTACAAATCTATTGAACAACATTGTGCAATTAAAGATTTCTTCTTCAAACTTTTAAAAAATTTAGAATTTTGGAAAACAAAATTGAAAACTACTACCACCCCCTTTTTTGTTAATGGTCCAAAACCTGACATTCCTTTATACATAATTTACAAGTAGTGTAAGGGATGTATATCTGAATATTGTATGTTAAATTTTTTGAGTTACCTCCCTTACACTTCTTTTAAATTGTCTTAATTGTCCATTGACAAGAAAAACATAGTTCCCCCCCCCCCCCCCCCCCCCCCCCCCCCGCAATTCCAAAACATTTTGAGCCATAACCCCTGAAAGGTCAATACTAACCATCCCCTCATGGTATGGAAACATGTGAAATAATTTCAGATAGATTCATACACTTTAACCCAAGTTATTGTTTGAAAACTGCAGAAATGCTAATTTTTGGGCCACCTTTTTGGCCCCTAATTACTTAACAATGGGACCATAACCAGCAAAATCAACCACAACCTTTTTTTAGTGGTATTGAACCTTCTAGTAAAAATTTATAGAGATCCATTCATTAAAACTTAAGTTATTGTCCGGAAACAAAATGTGTCTTCGGACGACAAGGACATGATAGCATTATATGACGCAAAAAATTTCTTACGGCCGTATAACTAGTAAATAGCTTGATCTCAAAAAACATGTTTAACCCCGCTGCAGTTTTGCCTTTGTTAGTCTTGTATATATATATATATATGTTCTTTATTTTAAGTTTCTTGTGTATAATTTGGAGTTTAGTATACGACATCCATTATCACTGAACTAGTATATATATATTTGTTTAGGGGCCGGCTGAACGCTGTCTCCGGTGTGGGAGTTTCTTGCTGCATTGAAGACCTATTGGTGACCTTCTGCTGATGTCTGTTCTATGGTCGGGTTGTTGTCTCTTTGACACATTCCCCATTTCCATTCTCATTTTTTTTAATTTGGTTGATGTTTCATGTGCTAAAATTGCAACATTGTGATTTTTTTTCCAGATTTACACTAGGTTTCCACAAAGAACATTACTTTTTAGAAAATAAAATGCAGTTTCAAAGTTTGGGATTAAATGTAAAAAGTTAAGACTGTTTTAATTTTTATGTATCAAGGATGTATAAAAAGAATTTTCAATAGCATATTGAATATTAAAATGTATTTTGAACAACTATTTTATATAAGAACCATGTAGTTTTAACTCGCTGGTTTGTACTTAAAATGACCAGACAGTCTTTAAAATCCAGTGTCTAACAGGCAAACGATATAGTGTACTTCATGTAACCCTTCAGAATTTTTCTCAACAACCATTCTAGTGAAGCGTAATTTTGACATTGAATAAAAATGACTGAACCAGTTTAATTTAGTTGAATTAGTTCTTACATGTAAATCTGTAAAAACGACTTTGAAAATGTATATATATATATTTGTCACTTTATAGTGTTGTTGTTGTTCCCAAATACAGTCAGGGGAACTACTTGTACAAGTTATTTTTAATTACTAGAAGAAGTTAATAATATACTTATAAGTAAATTTGTAGGCTACTTATACAGGTGAATTTTATTTACTTGTATAGGTAAAAAAAAATATTGGCTGAGTTATGTCCCTTAAAGTAGACATTCAGATTTTTTTACTTGTATAAGTAAAAAAGTCATCCTATCTTCTTTTATTGAATTCTTAAGATTTCTTTGCTCTCGTATAATTTTAAGTTATCAACCCTTTGCAGATGTCTTTACTAATCATTTAAATGTGATTTCATAGGCAATGAAAATCCCATTTGTCTGTTATCTACCGCTGAACACTGCTGATTTACAAGCCCCCAAGGAGCAATTTTTAAAGGCCTTGCACAAATATTTAAGATCTTTGCGCAATCAGTTTCTTTGATGAATTAATGAGATGAAACATTGAACTCTAATTAAAAAATATGAGCTAACCTGGGAAAAATCATTAAAGCCCTGATTTTGCATCTCAAAACTAGAGAATTTTTGTAGGATTGAAAGAAAAATTTACTTGTACAAGTAAATTTTTGAGAAAATTAAAGGGAGATTATTTAAACATTATTAATTAACTTATATGTGTATATATTTTTTTACAATCTTCAAGTAAATAAAAATAACTTGTACAAGTAGTACCCCTGACTGAAATAGAAACTGAAAAACACACCACAATTTAAGTGTGTGAAATCAAAGCCAATAAAATGTTTTTTTATACAAAAACATATTACATACGAAGACATATGACACAACGATATGTTTGTTCCTGAGCATTTCCAATGCCATTGTTATTAGGACTGATTGTTCAATGTAGTCATGAGGTCATAAAATACAAATTGAAATTGGTTTACACGTGTATACCATAATTATGTTGCAAGTAATTCAGGCAACTCAGTGCCTGTTGTCATGAAAAGTGGAATACAAATATTAAACAGATACGGTGCAGTCTGATGTATCCGCGCACCTTAGACTTATGACTTCACTTCATTCAACTGATAAAACAAATAAATGGATAATATTGTGTGAATACATTCATAACATACTTTTATTTCATAAAATTATCAGATTGAAGGGTTTCACTCTCAAGTTTTTGAGTATTGTCTAAAATTGGGAAACCCCTGTTCTGAGAGTTCCTCTAATGTCCAGTGATTTCGCCCATGCCTTCCAAAAATAGCTTTTTTTTAATACAGGACAGATTTGGTGATACAAAAGGTAACTAAATTCAAACCAAGCACACTGCCAAGGATGCAGAGCAAAAATTGATTCAATCTGATAAAAATTTGACTTAAGTAAAACAAATTTTATCTGATGATGTATATTTTTTTAATGGACATTGGCCAAATATTGTAAATCACAGGATTGCAGTTATTATTTCAATCTGGAACTTATCAATTTTATTCTTTTTTATCCCTTCGGATTGCTTAAACAATAACAAGAACAATTTTATTTGCGTTACAGTGTTGATATAACGAAATCAGCTAATGCGCGGTATGACCAGCCGCGCGGACTCCACACTAGAGTGGGGTGCTCATTTTCGCCATATCTTTCCATGTTTTCTTCAGTTTATGTTCAGGTCTTTATGTTTTTGAAGTATACTGATATTTCTAAATGAAGATAACTTCAAATGCAAAATATTCTTAGCTTGAAAACGTGTTTGTTTTGAGAAAAATCATCTGAAAATTTGGATTAAAGGGTGTTTGAAATTTCCTGATGTTTTGTCAACGGGGGACACATATTCCCCGTTTTTACACATCTATTTAAAACTAAATAACTGCAGCGTTAAACAATTTTTATCAAATCAATTTCATAATAGATGAATAGCAGACATTTGAAAGGTGTAAAACACTGAAATTTAGGGCAATCAGTCAAAGAATTACTAAGAAATACCTCTTTGAAATAGTTTTTTTTTATTCAGGAAATAGGCTGAATATCGTTGTCCGTTTTTTGGTCCTTTTTGGTAAGTGCTGAAATTTGGTCTCATTTTAAAAAATAATAATATTTGTTATAAAAAATAATTTACCGGAATATTTCTTCCATTTCAACCATCCTTTGAAGTTTTTACACCTCATAATCATAAAACGGCGAAATTGTGTCCATGCTATATAAAGACTTTTATAAAGGCATTTTCTTAGGCTAAAGACAGCATCGCTGCATGTCCTCAATGGAGATCCCCCTTTTTTAAGATTCAAAAATACATGTTTATAGTTGGAGTATGAATGGTCCCAACATGCTTGACTCATAAACACAAATTATGTCAATAAACATGATAAACACTAAACCAAATATTTTTTTAGAGAACCCTAGCCCTAGGCCTTGGCTAGCTAAAATATCACCAAAACACATAAAAAAAAGAACTGTGCAGGCTAAACCATACTAATAAAACCCCTCCTAAAAACTAACCAAGACAGAGTTGCCAGTAGTTGTCATTTCCCTCAATTTTCAATTTTATGTTTTCTGTCCAGGTCAAGGGAGGTAATCAAAAGAAAATGCTAATTTAAGGACATTTTAATAAAATATTTGTTCTTGCTTCTTCTAATACTGATTGATTTAGTTTCAAGCCTTTTGTTTTGTGATTATTTATTTCATGAGAGCTTTAAAAAAGGAAAAAATATTCAAAACCCCTGAAAAGATCATTTGATAATGGAAAAAAAAGTGTTCGTCCGGGACATGACTGTTGGATTTTAGCATATTCTTATGGGAGGGTCTAAAACGCGGAAATGGAAAACGCGGAAGTGAAAAATGAGAGTATTATAACTAATATCTTTGGAACCGCTAAAGCTAAATTAATAAATAAAACTGACTTTGAAAGCTAATATAATAGTCTATAAGATAAAATTAAAAAAAATATATATTTGAATATGTTTTTTTTATCGAAAAGTTGACCGGAAGACTTTCTTAGTGTGACTCTGGCAACACATTTTTGAACATTAAAACTTAAATTCACGAAAAAGCATATAACCCGGTCAAAGTCTGTAAATTGATTCGTAAAGATATTTAAATGAGAAATAATATGATATAAGAAAAAAATATATATATTTCTATAAAAGGGCCAAAAGTTGACCGGAAGGCCCCCTTGTACACAAATATTGAAGTGAAATTTTCAACTTTGAATTAAAATTCACAAAAATATAAAAAGTCCGGTCAAAGTCTGTCAATTGATTCTTAGAGACATTTAAATGACAAATAATATGATATACTAGTAAAGAAAAAAATAAATATATTACTATAAAAGGGCAAAAAGTGGACCGGAACTCACCCTTGTATACAAATATTGAAGTGAAATTTTCAACTTTAAATTAAAATTCACAAAAATATAAAAAAAAAAAAAACGGTCAAAATCGAGAACAAGATTCGAAAAGACAATTTAATAACAAATGATATGATATAAATAAAAATAAAAATATATCAAACTAAAATTGCAACAAACTTGACCTGTGGCCTAGATTGTGTTTTAATCTTGACCCCCTTTTATGGAAAAAAAATAATGACTAAAACTAGATATAAAAAAAGAATCTAAATCTTCGTGCAAAGCAAAGAACTTGTTATTTCTATTACATTTAATTTAATTTCAATAGTATCATCATACTTCTCATTTCTGATATTTCATGTATTCCATTTAGATATTGACAACCCTCCTCCTTTTTCACCCGGGCTTGGGACCGGTGTTGGCAGAGTTATTGTTTTTGGTTTTTTCCTCCTTATTTTGCTTAATTATTTATTGATACACTACACTCAGTGGTATTAATTTATCTATTTATTAACCATTTTATGTCGGAAAAATAATGTTCAAATTTATTTCAAGAATAGGTATTGTTAACATTTTTAAAATTTATTTCAAATTTATCAAAACTGCAAATCGGGGCCTGTAAATTGCTATAAAATTTCAGTTAAACTATCTATGTACTTCGCAGAACCAGCTGTTTCCTCTCATCATATTTTTTTTAGCACAAGACCGATGTGTCCAGACATCACACATTTTACGCCCTGTTTTTCCTTCACAACCTACCATATCCTCTATTGTATCCGGTTTTCCACAGTCACAGTTTATTGAGATAATGTGGGTTTTAGTTTTCAGATTTTTTGGAGCTTTACCGAAATAATTTTTTGGAAAATGTGTGAATTTACCATTTTCAAGACAATGAATTAAATGTTCTCTCATATAGTTTTGCTCGTATGTGATATGAGTACCTCCTTTAAACCCAGATTGACAAAATTCAAGAGCATTTGCAATTGCAAAAAGTCCACAATATATGCTGTTTTGTTGTTTTTGGACATCGGGTATTCTTATTATTAATTTTTTCTTGTCTTTACCGTAGATTTGCGTTAACTGATATTCTAATGAAGTTGTTAAATCTAATGATAAGCTGTCTAGAAGATATATGTTTCCATCTCTAGTTTGAAGAGACAAAACCCAATGAGCATTACCATTATGGTGTATTTGTACACTTGGTGACTCTTGTGATTGAAAACCTGTTTCACTTACCCATTTACCATTTACCTTAACAGGCGCTAAAGTTGTTTCCTGGAACCCATTTATTTCTGGAAACTCAAATTTCAGAAGATTTTGTGTTGAAATAATGATATCAGAACATAGATACTGAATATTTAAAATATTTTGTTTGTGCTGTTGACTGCAATACCCTATCCACGGGAGATCTGATAGAGTTTTTGTTTTTTTAGTGGGGGTTTCCATTTCATCTAAGTTGATATCGTCTATCTTTCTTTTTTCACAGGGAGTGATTTATTAATTTCGGTCGATTTTTTTTCCTCATCTATAATATTTGTTTCCTCCGCATCTTCTTCGATAACACTTAGTTCAAGTTTTTTTTTCGATTTAGGAGTTGAAAATTCGGTTGATATTTTAGGCGTTTTATTAGTTTTATGCTACCATTCGTGGAAGATGTTGTCATCAATTTTTGCTTTAAAGGAGTATTTATAGAAAATTGTGAATCTGGAGCAGGTTCGAATTCAATTCCATAATCATTTGCTCTTGGTTGTATTCTTCCTGATTTTTTGTCAATTTTTTTCTTGCTATTGACATGTTTCTTTTGGAAAAAGAGATACACAGTATTTTCCTTTCCTGCCATTTACAATAAACGCACCTTGTTGTGGAACCAAAGTAATTAAATTATTGTCAACAATAAACCGTGCCAAACTTTGTTGACTGCTATCAGTATTAATTGTCGGGTATTCTATGACAGGTTGTTGATTAACTATTACCTCATTATTTTCTAATTTGACCTGATTAGTACTAGTGTTCTCATCAGAGTTTGTTTGTTTTATGATTTCCTGTGAATTTAAATTGCCTAAAGGATCAGTCTCAGAGATGAACGAAGGTAATGGAAAAAAGGAGTAGCCTCCGAAATTAACCCCTGTACATCAGACTCCAAAGAGCCATGAGGTGTTGGCAAAACATGCCCTTACCATCACCATACTTACCAGTACCCCAATAATTGTCATTAACCATGTGACTGTATCAGTTCAGATTTTACAGAACCTATAAGGCACTTTGCAAATTTTTCACACTGCAGATATTTTAGCCAGAAAAGGTTATACATAAAAACACCTCTAAACATACGCCAATTTGATGAGATCTTATGATTAGATTTTGAAAGACGTTTTGCATCTTCAGCTGTCTTTGAATACCGAATTTGTTCTGCCAAAGTAAAATGTGAATGCTCGACAGCTTTAACATACTGATACACATGTTCAGACGATGGGAAAGACATCCCTCTAAATACCAAGGTACATGGGAAAAAATTAGACAAAGGCGACAACGGCCCCTTGATGTAAATCGGAGGCTCTGTAAATGTACGGAGGTGAAAAGTCACGATCGCGTACTGGGGAATCAGGCGGTGTAGCAACACGACCACGAGAATGAACTGGAACACG
The DNA here is from genome assembly GCA_037788925.1 of Mytilus galloprovincialis. Classification (NCBI taxonomy): domain Eukaryota; kingdom Metazoa; phylum Mollusca; class Bivalvia; order Mytilida; family Mytilidae; genus Mytilus; species Mytilus galloprovincialis. The sequence goes on from CM075332.1 coordinate 22,019,324, forward strand.
AGGCGGAGATGCCACACGAGAATGAAATGCGTCACGAGAGTGAACTGACATACGAGAGCGTACAGAATCACGAGATGGAGATACGACACGATCGCGTACATCTGGTGAAACACGACCACGAAAATGACTCTTGCTTGTAGTGGACTGAGTATGGTCTCATACTTGGTAATCTGATGAACGGTATTGAAGTAGGTGGTCTACGGAGCCGACGGATCTCTGCCTCAAGGTTTCTAACCACAGTGGTAGCGCCATCTCTGGTAAGATGAAGGCCGTCTTTACTCAACAGTAGGCGCTGAAGCTTGCCATCAACAACAAAGGAACGATGTGCAACATATGTCACTCTGGGAACAGATTGAACTATGATGCGCAACTTGTTGTTGATGTAAGACGCCTTCCTGTTGACCAAAGAGAGAAAGCTCTTGGACTTCATCTTACCAGGGAACATGTCCTGACCACGGGGTAGTAACCCAGAAAGCAGGATCTGGCAAGTTGGGTTGAGTCTTAGTATACTCTCAATCAGACTCTGGTAATGAGTCAGAACATCAGCTGGGGTGTCATTCCACAGGTTGTTGGCTCCGATGTGAAGTACAACAATCCTGTAGTCGGGGACCCTGTGCCCTATGACACCACACATCTGTTCTATGCGGTATCCTGAAAAAGAAACAACATCTACATTAGACAACTTTAAATACTGATCAAAATATTTAACTTGAGAATGACCTGCAATCAAAACATGTTTAGCCATCATGGCATGACGTTGACAAATTAAGCACTAAGAAATATATGAAAAAGTTAGAAAATAATTTTTAAAAAAGCACTAAAAAATAAATGAAAAGAGCACTGTGAAAATATATACACTATTATATACACAAAGTACAAACAAATTATTAAATTAAATATGAAAATATCGAAATTTGAGATAGCACTAGTCTTTTTTCTTTTTTTTTTTTTCTTTTATAGCACTCAGATTGTTGTTGACTTTATAGAAAAAATAACGATCATATGTAAAACAATAGCACACAATTTAACAAAACAAAATATAAAAAGTAGCGGGTTATAAAAGATTTGAGTTTAGTTTATTTGTGCATACATATGCTAAGAAGGAAGTCAAAGGATAGTCAGTCAAAAATAGATTACAACTTAAATGTAATAAAATTCCTATAGCAAAAACACATTTTAAACATCATTTAAATCACCTATATTAGGGTTGATACTGATGTTTTTTTTTGTCAACTTTCTCATCATTGTGCTTTTTTTTTATTTAAATTTTATTTTTAACAAAAAGAAACTACTGTACAATATTATTTAATTGTTTGTATAAAAGTTCATCTTTATAGTATTTTAACATAAGTATTTCTGATAAGTGTTCTTCTATTGGCATATATCTACAAGCCCAAATACTATGTACATATCCATAAATATACAGAAACAAGTCTATGTCAATATTAAACAGTATACATTATGTATTTGTATTCATACTAAAATTTTGATATTTTTTTTCATTTTGTATAATACTACAAACTAAGGTTCTGAAATATGTCAAATTTACACATTTTGTAAATAGATGTTCTAATGTCTCAACATGTTTATTACAATAGCTACATTTATATGTTTGCCTGTAAATTTTTCTCCTTGAGAGCCACGCTCCTGTTGGCAATATCATATGTACAACTTTATAAATAAAATCTCTTATATACATATTGTTCACCCTTTGTAAGTTAATCCATATATGTTGGAAATTTACATTTGGGTATTATATTTCAATCTTGTTTATAACATTGTTCAATTCTAACAGCTGTAGATAAACGTCTTTAAAACTTTTCTTATTAAGTATAATATTACTTTGATATTTAAGATATATGCATTTTAATCTTTCATATTGCCTTATAGTGACCACATAATGTCTATACATATTTTCTGCTAATTTTGGAAGTATGGCTCTTGTAGTGATTCCTATGAAATAAATGAATAATGATGTCCATACAGATGAATTTCCAGTTAAAACTTGAGATATTCTGTATAAAAGTAAGGCTTCACATTTCATTTTGATATCTGGAACTTGTTGTCCACCATCTTTATATTGTTTGGTAATAGTTGTTCTGTTTAACAGCTCAATGTTGTCCCAGAAAAAATCATAAATCACTTTATTTATTTTCTTTATATAAAATTCACTAGGTGGATATATTCTTGCAGTATACAAGAATTTACTAATTATATAAGTGTTTAGAACTAAAACTTTATGTTTATATCGGAATTTTCTTTTTTTCCATTTGTCTATCTGTTGTATCAGTCCATAATATTTCTTTTTCCAGTTAATTTCAACTGCATTTTTCCCAAACCATATTCCAAGGACTTTAATTTCGTCTTTGATTAGTTTGTTTATACTGCCAAAGTTTTTTGTATTAGGATTTCCAATTTTTAAAATTTCGGTTTTGTTTTCATTAATTTTTTGAGCCAGATACCAAACCAAATTGTTTAAATTCTTCGAGTAATTTTTGATAGTCTGTAAGATTCGTCGATATAATAGAACAATCATATGCGTGTTGAAAAAGTTTTACATTTGTGTTATGATTAGGAATTTGTATTCCCTGTATATCATTGTTTCTGCGAACTTTACAGGCTAATGCTTCTATAATTTATGACAGCATAGATACTCATACTTATTGGGCATCCTTGTCTTATGGATCTTGTAATTTCAATCTTGTCACTAAGTGCTCCATTTATAATAACCTTACTTGATATATTGGTGTAAATGATTTTAATCCATCTTATAAAGTTTGACGGAAAATTCATCGCTCTTAACACTTGTATGATAAATTCATGCTCCACCCGATCAAAAGCCTTTTCCTGGTCAAATAAAATTAATATACCACTTATGCCATTCAAGTCCATATACTCCAATATTCTTTCTATAGATAAAAGATTGTCTGATATTAATTTTTCTGGTCCTGCACCTGTTTGATTTTTATCTAATAATTTGTTTAATATTTTTGACAAGTTTTTACTTAAGAATTTGGTAAGAATTTTGTAATCAACACATAGTAGACTAATCGGTCGCCATTGTTTCATGTCTTTTCTATTACCCTTATTTTTATATATTAGTGAGATCAGTCCTGTCTTCATTGTTTCCGTGAGTTCTCCGTTTAAATACACATTGTTCAAAACTTCCACCAGGTCTTCCCCTATTATGTTCCAGAATTTTAAGTAAAAAGACTTTCCTATTCCATCAACTCCTGGAGATTTGTTATTTTTGAATTCCATTAATAATTTAAGACATTGATCTTGTGTTATAAAGGTATCAAAGTTTGTTTTATCTTCTTCTGTTCATTTATTTAGATTAAGGTCTTCTAAATAGTTTGTCATTGATTGTCTATCAATGTTTTGGGACTTATATAAATCGGAATAAAAATCTGTCACTACTTTAATCACCTCACTTTTGTAGATGTGCATGATTTTCCATTTTCACAAATTTGTCTAATACAATTTCTACTTCTCGTTTATCTCCCCTTTTTTCCTCTGCTTGTTTAAAGAAATCTATGTTATCGAGATAGCACTAGTCTCTATAACTTTCAATAAATATGATTAACTGTAATTTTTATGGTACATATATATACAAGAGAACAGTGGCAACCTGGAGAGACAGGAGGCAGCCAGGAGAGACTGGTAACCGGGGCATTAGGCTTGGCAAGTCAAAGTGCATCTCCTGTGAAGGGGAACCCATTTTACACGCTATGGAACGATATATACTAAAACACCCTCGGGGCTGTGCGAGAGCGAGGGAGGATGAACAGCCCATAGGACAGGATCAGGAAACGACTATGGAACCGACAAGGACAACGAACCAGAACAACGGATGTAAATGTTTTTGTGGTAAAGTCTGTAAGAATTCTAGAGGTTTGAAGATCCATCAAAGCAGAATGAAATGTGTGCAACCCCATTCTGGCAATCAACGCACAGAGAGATCTGGCAAACGGAGGAGGAGACCATCCAGGAAGCAAACCACAGTGATGATAGCCTCCCTGTGACCCAGGGTGAGGATGAGCACGAGGAACAGCCTACAGAGGTAGAACAACTTGACGAGGCAGAAGAGATAGAGAGGATAGAACCAACAGTCCATAGAGAAGACGGGATAGAAACAACAGTCCGTAGAGAAGACAGGTTTATGAAAATATTAAGGATGTTTTTTTATAACATTACATACTTTAAACTGTAAATAGGGTATCACATATCATTCGTATCTTACACATACATGGACAGTTACAGACATTTTTAAGAAATGAAAAACAAACAAACAAAACACACTATGCTCAGATATTTAACAATAGAAACATTTGCTACATGCTTTTTAGATCACCTGGCCCAAAGGGCCAAGTGAGCTTTTCCCATTACTTGGCGTCTGTCGTCATCCGTCGTCGTTAACTTTTACAAAAATCTTCTCCTCTGAAACTACTGGGCCAAATTTAACCAAACTTGGCCACAATCATCGTTGTGGTATATAGTTTAAAAAATGTGTGGCGTGACCAGGCCAACCAACCAAGATGGCCGCCATGGCTAAAATAGAACATAGGGGTAAAATGTAGATTTTGGCTTATAACTCTGAAACCAAAGCATTTAGAGCAAATCTGACATGGGGGTAAAATTGTCTATTAGGTCAAGATCTATCTGCCCTGAAATTTTCAGACAAATCAGACAACCCGTTGTTGGGTTGCTGCCACCAAATTAGTAATTTTAAGGAAAATTTTGCAGTTTTTGGTTATTATCTTGAATATTATTATGGATAGAGATAAACTGTAAACAGCAATAATGTTTAGCAAAGTAAGATCTACAAAAAAGTCAACATGACCAAAATTGTCAGTTGACCCCTTAAGGAGTTATTGCCCTTTATAGTCAATTTTTAACCATTTTTCAAAAATTTTAGTATTCTTTAAAAAAAATCTTCTCCTGTGAAACTACTGGGCCAAATTTAACCAAACTTGGCCACAATCATCATTATTGTATTTAGTTTAAAAAATGTGTGGCGTGACCTGGCCAACAAACCAAGATGGCCGCCATGGCTAAAAATAATACATAGGGGTGACATGTATATTTTGGCTTATATCTCTGAAACCAAAGCATTTAGAGCAAATCTGACAAGGAATTAAATTGTTTACCAGATTAAGTCTATCTGCCCAGAAATTTTCAGACAAATCAGACAACCCCTTTTATGGTTTCTGCCCCCAAATTAGTAATTTTGAATAAAATTTTGCAGTTTTTGGTTATTATCTTGAATATTATTATATATAAATAGAGATAAACTGTAAACAGCAATAATGTTCAGCAAAGAAAGATCTACAATTAAGTCAAACATGACCAAAATTTTCAAATGACCCTTTAAGGTGTTATTGCCCTTTATAATCAATTTTTAACAATTTTCATAAATTTTTGTAAATTTTTAGAAAATATTTTTCACTGTAATTACTGGGCCAAGTTCATTATAGATATAGATAATTGTAGCAACAAGAATGCAGTAAAGTAAGATCTTCAAACACATCACCATCACCAAAACACAATTTTTCATGAATTTATCTGTGTCCATTGTTTAATATGCACATACTCACTCAGACCTAGATGAGCGACACAGGCTCTTGAGAGCCTCTATTTTTTTTTATGAAAGTACCACTAATATTTATCTTATTATTTGACGTTATATGCTAAAAGATTAAAGGAAAATACAATATGTCTTTTCAGATTCCATATACTGACAACTATAGTCATATTCATATTGATAGCAAATAAGAAAAATTAAAATGTCAATTGTTCTTGAACAATTGAGAGGTCTTTCCTTTTGTAATGTAAAATACATGTTCCAATAGACGTAGAATGTATTGAAAAGTTCTTACACACAAAAAACTTAAAATATAAAAATCAACAAATTCGCTTTTTAGATGACCTTGACCTTTGTGAAGATCATCTTGTTTGTTTGTTTGTTTGTTTTTGTTAGGGGTCTATACTATTGTGTTAACGGAGAAGATTCATGTTTAGTTTGGAAAGTTTTTATTTCAGGTCCAGAGCGCGACTTCTCGCGCCAGATTGAGGAGACATCACGTGACGCGGGTTTATAATAACGAAAACTTTATTCCTTTTTAGGTGGGGACATTGAACAGACAACATGTATAGAGACGGAATGCACACAATGTAATTTCTTTTGTCATTGTAGGAAATTGACATTTTGATCACAGTTCACCAGCAGTGCATGTTTTGGATTTAATTGATCCGGTGTAACTTTAAAACACATTTAAGGATTATTTTCTGATAATGTACATTTTTTAGCACCTGTTTGTAACACAGATTAGTATTTCAATCTAGGAGCGGACATTTTATTGTAGGATTTCACTGAGATTTACGGACCTAGCAAGCGATTTTTACGGCATTGCCATTTCTTTTCTCCAGGAAAATTCTTGAGAGATATCTGCACCACGTTATTTTGTGAACTTTTAGTACATGTATGCCCTGCTGACTGCAAATTTTTAGGTCGATTGGACTTGTAGTTTCAGAGAACATGTGGATTTCTTTTCAGAAGAGATGTAAGAACAATATTAAAATTGAATTCTTATTGAATAATTGAGTTTTTTTCCTTCCATATTGTTTTAAATATACTATCAAAATAAACTGTCATACATATTGATTGATTGATTGGTTGGTTGGTTGGTTTATAATTTAATCACTTGGGATAGGGTCTCTTAAAACAAGCGAAAAAAAACCAAATGAGACCTTTGGACCCCGTATTAAACACACGAGACGGAAACATGCATGCAATGATTGATTGATTGAATGATTGGTTGATTAATTGGTTTGTTGATCAATTAAACACGTGGAATAGGGTCCTTTGAAACAGGCGGAAAAAAACAAACAAATGAGACCTTGGACCCCGTATTAGAAACATGAGACTGAAACATGCATGCATGCAATGATTGATTAAATGGTTGGTTGATTGATTGACAATTTGGTTGGTTGGTTGGTGGATTGATCAATTAAACACGTTGGATAGGGTCATTTAAAAGAAGCGAAAAAAAAAAAAAAACACAAATGAAACCTAAGACCCCGTATTAAACACATGAAACGGAAACATGCATTGATTGATTGATTGTTTAGTTGGTTGGTTGGTTGGTTAAACACGTTGGATAGGGTCAATTAAAACAAGCGAGAAAAAAACAACAAATGAGACCTTGGACCCTGTATTAAACACATGCTGTTTTTGGTTATATCTTGAATATTATATATAGAGATAAACTGTAAACAGCAGTAATGTTCAGCAAAGTAAGATTTACAAATAAGTTTTAGGAGTGATTGCCCTTTATAGTCAATTTTAACCATTTTTCGTAAATTTAAGTAATCTTTTACAAAAATCTTCTCCTCTGAAACTACTGGGCCAAATTAATCCAAACTTGGCCACACTCATCTTTGGGGTATTTAGTTTAAAAAATGTGTACGGTGACCCGGCCATCCAACCAAGACCGCCGCCATGTCTAAAATAGAACATAGGGATAAAATGCAGTTTTTGGCTGATAACTCAAAAACCAAAGCATTTAGAGCAATCTGACATGGGGTAAAATTGTTTATCAGGTCAAGATCTATCTACCCTGAAATTTTCAGATGAATCGGACAACCTGTTGTTGGGTTGCTGCCCCTGAATTGGTAATTTTAAGGAAATTTTGCTGTTTTTGGTTATTATCTGAAATATTATTATAGATAGAGATAAACTGTTAACAGCAATAATGTTCAGCAAAGTAAGATTAACAAATAAGTCAACATGACCGAAATGGTCAATTGACCCCCTAAGGAGTTATTGTCCTTTATAGTCAATTTTTAACAATTTTCATAAAATTTGTAAATTTTTACTAACATTTTCCACTGAAACTACTGGGGCAAGTTCATTATAGATAGAGATAATTGTAAGCAGCAAGAATGTTCAGTAAAGTAAGATGTACAAACACATCACCATCACCAAAACACAATTTTTTCATGAATCCATCTGCTTCCTTTGTTTAATATTCACATAGACCAAGGTGAGCGACACAGGCTCTTTAGAGCCTCTAGTTTAGCCATGGCTGCCATCTTGGTTAGTTGACCGGGTCATCCGACACATCTTTAAAATTAAAAACCTCGATGATGATTGTGGCCAAGTTTGGTTAAATTTTGCCCAGTTGTTTCAGAGGAAAAGATTTTTGTAAAAGTTAACAACGACAACAGACAACAGACGCCAAGTGATGAGAAAAGCTCACTTGGCCCTTTGGGCCAGGTGAGCTAAAAAGGCATCATTGGTATGATTAGTTTACTAAATTATTGTCCATGCAGTTTTGTTTTACTAAACCTGATATTTTTTTAACTTGATGTCTGCATATCAAATAATTTCACACATCAAAGAGCTGAAAGTTCTGAGGAAAAATGACGCCACTGCCTCTAATATTTGGATATTTTTTATGCAAATCTTGATTTTCACATACCGTAATAAGTTTAACATTGCAACATGTCTCGTAAGCATATAATTGATATTCGTATATGTGTGTGTGAAGTAAAGATGACAACTGACAAGACTACCTGAATGATCTACAGTATCCAATGACTATACTGGCTGTTTTTTTTGGTACAAATAAATAGGTCAAGAATACTGGAATTATCTACAATATCCTATGATTACTAGCTGGTTTTTTGTACTAATAAATATGTCAAGACTATGATCTACAATATCCAATGACTACTGGCTGTTCTTTTGTACATGCTAAATAAAGACTACCTGAATTATCTTAAGTATTCTAAGTAAATAAATGTGTAATTTTTTTCTTGCAATTACATTTTTCTAAATCAAGAATACAGACTACTAGTATCCTTTCATACCAAATGATTATGAAGAGCCTGTTGTAACAAGCTCTTATATCCAACTAGTCCTATAACATATAACTTCACATTCTTATTATTCAATTTTTAACTTTTTTATACTGATATTTTCATATTTTTTTTTAAAATTTTGAATGTGAAGTGTGACACATTGATAGTAAAAAAATTTATCAGAACAGTAAATAGAAATAGTAAATAATGCTCCCGAGGTCATATGTTATAGGACTAATTACCCACATACTCATTAAATAAGTTACTAGTGACATAGTTGTTACTTGAAGCAAATTCTATTCCTGTAGATTTACACAATAGCATAATATTGTTATACTTGTTTTATTTTACCTTGAAGATTAGGCAAATAGTGATACTCCTTTGATTTTTATTTCATGTCAGTCAGGTCCCTTTATACATGTTATATGAAACTTGAAACCACTTTTCTGCCATATTGATATTATATAACAACTCGGCCCATGACCCATATAATTTGATATTCATTCTTTAACCATATATCGTAGTAAGCTAGTTTTTTTTATTTTACACTAGTCCACAATCTTTCATGTCAAATTTCTGTCTCCATTAAGTTTATGCCATTGAACTAATTGCTTTTAAACACAATTCCAAGTAATTATGCTGTTATAGTGGGTCACCATATATTCAACTTTGGTGGCATTCCAGTTATTGAAATTTGTGTCAGATTGGATAATGAACTAGACCGTTAGGAATTGATCTCATAATTTAATATGGCGCCATAGTATGCTACCCCTACCCGGTAACAAAAATAAACATGTCAAGCGGCAAAATTTATCACCAGAGATTACAAGTGAAGAGAGGATGGATAAGTCTCCAAAATGCTTGCCAAACTGGAACTACAACAAGATCTCCAGACAAGGACGAACAAAGCGTTGAAGCCAAAGTTATTATTTATGTAAAAAGTAGTTGAGGAGCTGATTCACGCTATTGAGCCAGACAAATTCCTCTAAAAAGCATGTCCGAAGAGAACCATAACTGCCGAGAAATTCAAAGAATACTACGCTAGAATTATTGTGAAAATCAAGTAAAGAATAACTCTAACTGTGAGTGTATTGACATTCCACCAAGTAAAACACCGTACAATATTCAAACTTTGTAAGACAGTGATCGCGCCGAATCTGTTGTGCACGCATCAAACGTAGAGAGCTTCAAATCTGTTCTCCCGCCCAGCCAATAAATCGGCGGCGCTCTCACAAACTGTTGTATTAAAGCCAGCATTGATATCGACAATTTATTCACATGTCATTCAGATACAGTCTGTTACAGACTATATAAATTTGTATCGTAAAAAAAGATTGAGTCGGATTTCAGGTACACCGATCTGTCTTATAACCAGTAGAAAGTGGACCAACACGGACACATTATATTTTCTTATAAAAAAAAGCAGTTGTTTGTAAAACGAAAAGACTATCAAGTTTTCCCCAATTAATTATATATCTTTAATGTTTTAGTTTTACTTCACATAATCAATTAAAGAACCTTAGTGAGCACGCTCACATACCCCACGTCCCAACATTGTCATTAGAGAAATGAAATAAGTGTTGGAAAAAAAATTGTATAAGAAAAAATATTGAAAAATAATTTCCCTTCAATATGCACATCTACATAGTATGCCCTTATTATCTACAAAATTTCATGAAATTCTGTTGTGTGGTTTCAGAGGAGTTAAGATGACAAACTGTTACAGAAGTACATGGAAGCAAATAAGTTCAAAGGGGCGTAACTCCTAGAAGAAAAAAATGACGAACGGCGGACGGAAGGGTCAAAAACATTATACCCTCCGCAACCCGTTGCGTGGGGTATAATAAAGGTATAAAAATATATTTATGAGTATTTTAACAACATTGGTTGGTACACTTCAATCTTTTTGGTAATAAGAAGGACTGGAGGTATGTAAACTGGTTCCGGGTTGATTACTACACAAAAATGATAATACAAGCAGAATCCAGTTTGTATGTAAAAAAGTAAATACGAAACCAATCACAGTAGACGGAGAAATGTAATGGAAAGTAAATACGAACCAAGCGCGGTAGGCAGAGAAATGTAATGGAAGTTCTGGTCAACAGTATCGGAACAAGTCGCTGAAAGTGTCATTTTCCAAAAATGTTTTTTGCAATGAACCATTAATATGAGTTTATTAACATGGTTATGTTCAGTTCTTTAAAATATCAGTGGCTGATCCAGAACTTTTCATAAGGAAAGGTGGGGTGGGGGTGTGCTGGTCCCCCCACCCCAGGGGCCCCCCTTGGATCGGCTTATAAATATTTTGTTAAAAGTTTGTTTCAATAGAATACTTGAGATACAATCATCTTTCAAAAGTGACAACCATCTATAGTCAAATTTTTAATAATAAACCTTACAACCATTAAAGTTATGACATCAGCTTCAAATTTTTGAATGACTATTTACAAAAACTTAAATGAATTTATAGATCAATTTTTTGCTCACTACCATTGTACTAACGATAAGTGTGTTAGAAATAAGCGGTTTGCCTGAAGTGAACCTTATACTGAACGAAAATCAGAAAAGAAAAACTTATCTCTAGAGATTTTCTCCCATTCTTGGCTAACCCTAACTTAACGTTGCAACCATCAGATTACCAAGAGTGTATAGTATCAAGTCCTATCCATGGTATTTTGCTCAGTCAGAATAAAGCATGTCAATGTTGTAACAGGTATTTTAAGGGAATATTTTTAAAAATACATACTATCTTACTCATGTTATTGTTGAAATATTCACCTCACTGATTATGTTGATCCATAATAATATGAATAATAGTTCAAGCAGCCAATAAACAATCATTACCATGAAATAAAAAAACAACTATACAAAAAAAAGATAATAAAAGAAATTCAGGGACATTTTGTGGGAAACATACACATATCTAATTTTTATTCAAGATATGTCATTTTCCTAACTAGTATAATTCCTCATGCTAAACTACATCTGCTATGCTTCCTTAATATATACACATTTATGAATTTGAAGGAAAATTCATGCAGACAAAGTTTATTTGATGAAAATCTTCAAAATTAACTAAACAACAGCGAGACAAGAAAGTCTGGTATGGTACAGGCACCAATAAATCAACTTATATGCATACTTTTGTTCAAAACTACAAGTTAAATTGGTGTGGCCTAAGTTGTTAATTTCATTTTTTGAATTGTTTATATTTTATTTACCTCGCTGTGAAAATGTAGGAAATTTCAAATAGCACCATCAGATTAGAAAAAACACTATTTCCCTTAAATTATAACATAACAATTGTAATGCATTTCTTAATAAAATCTAATTTGTAACCACCATCTACACATGCATTATATATATATAATTGGTTGTAATATCAAAATAAGTTCACTTTCTACAGAAATTAAAATATTAAACAAATGAATGGTCTTGTTTTTAGGAAGTGCATCATGTGTTCTGTTAATGCAGATGATATGCTGGAAATTCTTTGAGAATTAATTACTTTGGTAAAAAACATGAGATTAACGATAACAATTTAAGATTTTAAGGTAATCTTGCAAAACAAATAATGCTTAAAATGTGAGTTATTATTTTTGTGAAAGCTACCCCAACTATTTTTGCAATAATAAAAACATGGCAAGATTTTCTAAGTTTACAATTATAATACAAATAAATATGATATACATGTACATGTTATATTAATATAAAATGTCAGTTCTTAAATTCATTTATCAAATTCATTCAATTCATTCAAATCATTCAAACATAAAATTCATGAAAATGTTATTTGATTTCTTTAAAAGGACAAATCCATTATGATTTCTATTACAACAACCATATTTTATTAACATAACTTTGATATTTGATATCTATATTTAACAATGACCATTCTATTGTAAATGGTGTTATACAAAATCATATCAACAAATCATTTCATTCCATACAAAAAATATAGCAACAGTATTCATTGTGCTTGACGGAATGTATCTAACTGAAATAACAGAGATAATTCATATGTTCCTTGAATCACATTTGAACAATTGGCCGTTTCAGAATCTAAAGCATCATGGGTAGTTTCATTGTTCGTACCCCAAAGTGAAAATAACGTTACGTCATTGGTTGAATTTCCATTGTTTATAACGTTTTAAACCAATCAAAACGCTTTGGTGTACGCTTTTGAAAATATTACCCAGGATGCATTAGATTCTGAAACGGCGAATTAAAGCTTTTGTTACAGCTTCATAAAATACAGTTGACTCTCGTTGTCTCGAAGTCAGCCTGACCAGAGAAATATTTAGAGATATACATAGTTCGACTCAAACGAAAACCGGAAGTTTGACAGAACAAGGGACACAACTCTTGCTTAGCTTGGTAAAGCTAAAATAAATCTGGATGAATATGGGAAGGGGATCGATATTCTGGTATCAGATCGATGTATTTGTATGTCATGGTCTTTCATGATTATAATAACATTATTTTTACTTATTCAATTGTTTCAGTTACAATTTTTTCCTATGGCTTTTATCAGAGAGAGTAATTTCCAATCGATAGTTTTGTTATTCAGGTTGTTTATAGTTGACAAAATTGTTTATTCTCTGATACAAGAGACTTTAGAAAATTTATATTCCTCTTCATTTTGTTTTATCTCACTCTTTCTTTTCAAAAGAAAATACAACAAGATTAAAGACGCCGATTGAGTAGTTTTTAGGTGATCATCAACGGAAGTCATAATCCTTACTTTATACACACCCAAGCTCATTAGTTTAAATCACAATTAATTGTTTTGTAAACATTTTAAATATTTTTTCATGAACATTAACAATGTATCACTAATTATTTATAAAAATTCTATAAAAGATAATCTTAGGTAAACACTCGTGGAAATAGCATGTCATAAATCAATACAGTGGTCAGTGACTGGAAATTTAATTATACGTGTATTGTCAGATTAACTCTTCAATCCATTTAAATGCCGGAGGTTATGTTTTGACATATGTGTATTAGTTCGAGATAAATAATGAATTTTGAATGCTTTTGTTAACCTTGGGATCGTAAATTTAGTTGGACTCAACCAAAATTTCGACTCATCCAATTTCGACTCATCAGTAGTCGAATTACGTACATTTATATGGAACAAAGTTCTGGACCACGTGAAAACTTCGACTCATCTGAAATTTCTAGTCAACCGAGTTCGAGACAACAAGAGTTAACTGTATTACAAATCTGAAGACTTCCCGCTTTCATTTATCTCCCTTAAGATTTTCATTTCTTTTCATAAGAAAAAGTCACTTACAAAAGTAGAATTTGCTTTTGAACATGATAATACTGTAAATTTAGAAAATATTGCATACATTTGTTATTGTGATTTTTGGGAAAATTTGGCATACAGATATATGTATCAGATATCAGAATGCACATTCTTTTTACTGCAATACTCCACAATTCACATTGTATTTTCTGAATTAACAGTAAACAAGAATGTGTCCTCAGTACACGAATGCCCCACTCGCACTATCATTTTCTATGTTCAGTGGACCGTAAAATTGGGGTAAAATCTCTAATTTGGCATTAAAATTAGAAAGATCATATCATAGGGAACATGTGTACCAAGTTTGAAGTCGATTGGACTTCAACTTCATCAAAAACTACCTCGACCAAAAACTTTAACCTGAAGCGGGACAGACGGACGAACGGACGAACGAACGAACGAACGGACGGACGGACGCACAGACCAGAAAACATAATGCCCCTCTACTATCGTAGGTGGGGCATAAAAAATGGTATTCAGGAGAGTGATATTTTGACCAAGTTTAATACCCTGATTATAGGAAATCTTATATTGTAATATTATATGAAACTAAAGCCAGAATCTACTTGTTTGAATTAACGTACATAAAATGTCTGATGTTATGAAGATGTAACTAATGCTGTAACTAATGCCCTTAATAAGCCAAAGAACAATGTACAGGCAAGTAACAATAATACATACTGTAATGGTCCAACACCTAACCACACATTTAAAAACACAAACAATATAGCTAAATATAACATTGTCGAATAACTTGCTAAAAATCTTAATCTGAGTTTTGGTCTTCTTAGTTCATCTAAATTTTTGCCAGATATTGGAGAACTTGGTTTTTTATCTCTTGGTATGACAGGTGCAAAATACACTTGAGCTAATCTGCCAATCAAACCTCTTCTTTCATAAGCTGTTTGGATCTCATTTGAAAACTAAAACAAAAAGAATACTTTCATTTTCTTTTAAATCGAGATAATAAATTCTTATAACTTAATTGAAATCTATTATATAAATATTTATAATGACTTTTGTCAAAATAAACAAAACATGCAATAAAATCTACAAATCATTACTATTTGTATTGTATTATACAGGTAATATCAAAGCTGCATCATTCACTATAAAACAAGCGAATCTAATTGGAAATGCTCTAGTTACTGTCTTTTTATGTCAGAAAATTGGTTGCCTATTTTGAATTCATTCTCAATTTGACATGACAAGCTCTTTTTACAGCTTGTCCTCTTCTAAGATTCTACTTTTGTTTTGGCAATTATCCTGTAGTTTATGCACTTGTCTATTGTTGAAGGCTACGAGGTGAACATCAGGTGTCTATTTCTTGTAATCTTGTATTTGTTAATATTGTCTTTTTCAGATTTCCCCCTGTTTTTTCTTCTTCTTCAATGTAATCACCTTTTCATCAACTTAACAGTATGACAATTAGATAAATGCAATGAGATTCATTTTAAAACTCAACCTTATAAAAATTTAAAAAAACAATATACCATATTCATTGTTGTATTAGTCTCCTTAAGGTGGTACCTAACACTACAGGGAGATAACTCTGTGAAGTCATCTAAACGTTTTAATTACGTTGTGTTGTCAAAGGAATATTAAACTTCTCAATGATCAAAATTGGTGTTTGTCAAATTGCTATATAAGGCCAAAAAAAAATATATGTCTGTTTCCTGCTTCCAAGGCAAAGGATTTTTTTTTTTTTTTTTTTTTTTTTTTTTTTTATTTTTGCACTCCTGTCAGATTTGCAGTCCATTACATGTCATGTTTGGTTAGGGTCCTGTACCCCAAAATGATTTAATCCCTTTAAAGAAGCTTTAATTGTATAATCCTCCCAGTGCTGACATTTTTTAAACCTTAATTGTAGCACATTTGTGCTGGGAGCAGCCATTTTGATTGTTTGGGCATAGTAAAATACGGATCTGATTCGGACCGGAAATGAATTTTTCCGGACCGGAAACGATTTTTTTCCGGATTTGAATAAAAAGATCTAGGGTCGGGGGGTTTGAGTCAGGGTCGGTCGGGAAACAGGAAACAGACATATATTTTTTTTTGGCCTAACCAGTGTAATTTTTCTGACAAAACGGTTGGTTCAAAAACTTTTAAATTTTTATATTTTTATTAAAGTCTCAAAGTAAATACTTTGACAAAATTTTATGAAAATTAAACGAGCCAAATCAATTTTATTGAAAGTGTTTGGTACCACCTTAAGATTGATTAATAAGTAACAGTATTTTTTTTAAGATACTTAACATATTTCATTCTTTAAAACATAAGTCACACATATTTTGAGGACTTGTCTCTATTTTTTTCATTGCATTGTCAGTTTCTATTCAATTTTGAATTTTGAATGATTTCTTAGCATCTTACACCATTTATTTTTACACCTGAGTATAATCTGTGAAGCATAATTACCTGTGTATTAATGTAAGAACAAAACTGATGAAGCAGTCTAACTGTTGTAGCATTTTCAAAGCTTCTGATTGGCTGTAGATCAGGGTCACCAGAGTACATCACTTCAAATCTTTTCATTTTGTTTATAACCTAGTTAAAATAACATATACATTATGGTTAAATTTTCCTCCATGGCAATCCCTGTATAAATATAACAAAATGAATAGTGTAAATTCAGAAAACATTGGATACATATATTATTTCAAGTTTTTGAAGAACAGATAAAAATCAGAGATTAATTACTGTGTTTTTTGAAAAATCTTAGTAAAGATATATGTATTAAGAATGTGATTTCTTAATATTGCGATACTTTGCAAAAGTTTATTCATTTCTAGAGAAAAATGTCATTCAAAATTCAAAAAATATTAACCCTAAATTGAAATTAAAAAATGAACAAAACTTATCTGTGTAAAAGATGCTGACATAAAAAATAGTTATAAATATAAACCAGAGGCTCTCAAGAGCCTGTGTCTTTCACCTTGGTCTATGTGCATATTAAACATTGGACACAGATAAATTTTAGTGATCATGATGTGTTTGTAGATCTTACTTTACTAGACATTCTTCTTGCTACAATTATCTCTATCTATAATGAACTTGGCCTAGTAATTACAGTGGAAAATATATTCTAAAAATTTACAAAAATTTACAAAAATTTATGAAAATTGTTAAAAAATGACTATAAAGGGCAATAACTCCTTAAGGGGTAAACTAACAATTTTGGTCATGTTTGACTTATTTGTAGAACTTACTTTGCTGAACATTATTGCTGTTTACAGTTAATCTCTATCTATTATAATATTCAAGATAATAACCAAAAACTGCAAATTTTCCTTAAAATTACTAATTCTGGGGCAGCAACCCAACAACAGGTTGTCTGTTTTGTCTGAAAATTTCAGGGCAGATAGATTTTGACCTGATAATCAAATTATCCCCTGTCAGATTTGCTCTAAATGCTTTGGTTTCAGAGATATAAGCCAAAATATACATTTTGCCCCTATGTACTATTTTTAGCCATGGCAGCCATCTTGGTTGGTTGGCAGGGTCACGCCACACATTTTTAAAACTATATACCCAAATGATGATTGTGGCCAAGTTTGGTTGAATTTGGCCAAGTAGTTTCAGAGGAGAAGATTTTTTAAAAGAATACCAAAATTTTAGAAAAATTGTTAAAAATTGACTATAAAGGGCAATAACTCCTTAATGGGTCATCTGAAAATTTTGGTCATGTTGACTTATTTGTAGATCTTACTTTGCTGAACATTATTGCTGTTTACAGTTTATCTCTATCTATAATAATATTCAAGATAATAAGCAACCAGATGCTCCGCAGGGCGCAGCTTTATACGACCGCAGAGGTTGAACCCTGAACGGTTGGGGCAAGTATGGACACAACATTCAAGCTGGATACAGCTCTAAATTTGGATTGTGATTAAATAGTTGACACAGCATAGGTTTCTGACACAGAATGAATGTGGTCTAATGAACTTAAAATTTTTTTTTGCCTTTGAGCAATTCACTATGCTGTTGAATATTAATCCTCTCAAAAAAATGTTTGAAGAAATTTTCTTTTTATTTATGAAATCTGAAATGAGAAAAATTTAACCCCCCCCCCCCCCATTTTTTTTCACATCCCCCTTTCCCTTTTTCCAAAACTGATCTCAATTCAAATTTCTAATGGAGTTTGCAACAATAACTACTCATTTAAATACATCATAAAATATTAAAATGTAACAAAAGGTGCTTGTTATCACTGAATGGTAAAGATTGTTTTAATTTATCAGTTGGTAGTAAAAGTGAATATACATTGTATATTGTATAAAACAATGATTTAAGTTGACTAACTACTATTCTGGACAAAGAAAGATAACTCCAATCAATTGAAAATTTCTTGCTATTGCACAATGTTGTGCAATTAGATATTTCTGGCTATTGCGCAATACTGTGCAACTGAAAATATTTGCTATTGCACAATACTGTGCAATTGAAGATTTCTTGCTATTGCGCAATACTGAGCAATTGAAAATTTCTTGCTATTGCACAATACTGTGCAATTGAAGATTTCTTGCTATTGCTGAATACTGTGCAATTGAAAATTTCTTGCTATTGCACAATACTTAATATAATAATTTTGGATCCTGATTTGAACCAACTTGAAAACTGGGCCCATAAACAACAAGAGGCTGTCACAACGACAGCAAACCGGATTTATTAATATTTATTTGTGTCCTGGCAATATCACAAGAACCATTACTGATGAATGGTGAAAGTGAAAATCGTCAATATCAAATTTGATCTCCATTTTGTCATCAGTATCAACATATTAAAATTTGAAAAGCTTAGATTGAATGGTTCATGAGTAAATGCAACAACGTGAATGGAAACGCCATTTTACAATCTTTCAAGAACCATAACTCCTGAACGGTAAAAGTCAAAATCGTCATTACTAAACTTGACCTCTATTTTGCCATCAGTAACAACATATAAAAATTTCAAAAGCTTTGGTTGAATGGTTTATGAGAAAATGCACGGACACGACTGGAAACACCATTTTTCAATCTTTCAAGAACCATAACTCCTGAACGGTAAAAGTCAAAATCGTCTTTATTGAACTTGACTTCTATTTTGTCATCAGTAACAACATATTAAAATTTGGGAAGCTTTGGTAGAACAGTTCATGCGTAAATGCACGGACACGACTGGAAACTCCATTTTTCAATCTTTCAAGAACCATAACTCCTGAACGGTAAAAGTCAAAATCGTCATTATTAAACTTGACCTCCATTTTGTCATCAGTAACAACATATTAAAATTTGGGAAGCTTTGGTAGAATAGTTCATGCGTAAATGCACGGACACGACTGGAAACTTCATTTTTCAATCTTTCAAGAACCATAACTCCTGAATGGTAAAAGTCAAAATCGCCATTATTGAACTTGACCTTCATTTAGTTGTCAGTAACAACATATTAAAATTTTAAAAGCTTTGGTTGAACGGTTCATGAGTTAATGCACGGACAACATTTGATTGCCGTCCGCCCGCCCGCCCGGCCGCCCGCCGTACATCCCCAATTCAATAACCGACATTTTTGTCCCAAAAATCCGGTTAAAAATCTAAGTACATGTTTAGATTCAGCATATCAAAAAAGCCCAAGAATTCAATTTTTGTTAAAATCAAATTTAGTTAATTTTGGACCCTTTGGACTTTTATAATGTAGACCAATTTGAAAACGGGACCAAAAATTAAGAATCTACATACACAGTTAGATTTGGCATATCAAAGAACCCCAATTATTCAATTTTTGATGAAATCAAACAAAGTTTAATTTTGGACCCCGATTTGAACCAACTTGAAAACTGGACCAATAATCAAAAATCTAAGTACATTTTTAGATTCAACATATTAAAAAACCCCAAGGATTCAATTTTTGTTAAAATCAAACTAAGTTTAATTTTGGACCCTTTGGACCTTAATGTAGACCAATTTGAAAAGGGGACCAAAAATTAAGAATCTACATACACAGTTAGATTTAGCATATCAAAGAACCCCAATTATTCAATTTTTGATGAAATCAAACAAAGTTCAATTTTGGACCCTTTGGGCCCCTTATTCCTAAACTGTTGGGACCAAAACTCCCAAAATCAAACTCAACCTTCCTTTTATGGTCATAAACCTTGTGTTTAAATTTCATAGATTTCTATTTACTTATACTTAAGTTATGGTGCGAAAACCAAGAATAATGCTTATTTGGGCCCTTTTTGGCCCCTAATTCCTAAACTGTTGGGACCTCAACTCCCAAAATCAATCCCAACCTTCCTTTTGTGGTCATAAACCTAGTGTTTAAATTTCACTGATTTCTATTTCCTTATACTAAAGTTATTGTACGAAAACCAAGAATAATGCTTATTTGGGCCCTTTTTTGGTCCCTAATTCCTAAACTGTTGGAACCAAAACTCCCAAAATCAATCCCAACCCCTCTTTTGTGGTCATAAACCTTGTGTCAAAATTTCATAGATTTCTATTCACTTAAACTAAAGTTATAGTGCAAAAACCAAGAAAATGCTTATTTGGGCCCTTTTTGGCCCCTAATTCCTAAAATGTTGGGACCAAAACTCCCAAAATCAATCCCAACCTTCCTTTTGTGGTCATAAACCTTGTGTCAAAATTTCATCGATTTCTATTCACTTTTACTAAAGTTAGAGTGCGAAAACTAAAAGTGTTCAGACGACGACGACACAAGAAAACGACAACCACGCCAACGTGATAGCAATATACGACGAAAAATTAAAATTTTTGCGGTCGTATAAAAACTGCAAACTTTCCTTAAAAGTACTAATTCAGGGGCATCATCCCAACAACGGGTTGTCAGATTTGTCTGAAAATTTCAGGGCAGATAGAAATTGACCTAATAGATTATTTTACCCAATGTCAGATTTGCTCTAAATGCTTTGGTTTTAGAGTTATAAGCCAAAATCTACATTTTACCCCTATGTTCTATTTTTAGCCATGTCCGCCATCTTGGTTGGTTGGCAGGGTCACGCCACACATTTTTTAAACTAGAAACCCCAATGATGATTTTGGCCAAGTTTGGATTAACTTGGCCCAGTAGTTTCAGAGGAGAAGATTTTTGTAAAAGATTACTAAGATTTACAAACTAGAGGGTCCAAGGACCCTGTGTCGCTCACCTGATATTTTTATTTACAATTGATGCATGATAAATGCAACTGTTGTACTGTCGTTTAGTTTCAGAGATATAATACTAAAAAGTGCATTTGAAACCTGTTTTATTTCAGCCATGTGGGCAGGCAGGGTCATCATACACAGTGGTCCCTGGATATCCTAGTGGTGATTTAAACCAAGTTTGTTTAAATTTGACAGTTGTTTCAAGGGAGAATTTTGTAAAATTTATCTAACGAGAAATGCAAAGTAATGAGAAAGTTGTGAAGTTGTTTTGTTGTTGCGCAACCCCCTGCTCCCCCTTTGCCAAAAAAACCAAAAAGGTAATAAAAAATTATCATAAAAGGGCAATCTATCCTATTAATGATTTCTGCAAAATTCAGTTGATTGTGCAAGGGTTGTATAGCCAGCTGAGGTCGTTAAAAACTCTCTTTTGTTGTTGCAGATAGATCTTGACCTGATAAACAATTTTACCACATGTCAGATTTGCTCTAAATGCTTTGGTTTTTGAGTGATAAGCCAAAAACTGCATTTTACCCCTATGTTCTATTTTTAGCCATGGCGGCCATCTTGGTTGGTTGGGCGGGTCATCGGACACAATTTTTAAACTAGATACCCGAATGATGATTGTGGCCAAGTTTGGTTTAATTTGGCCCATTAGTTTCAGAGGAGAAGATTTTTGTAAAAGATAACTAAGATTTACGAAAAATGGTTAAAAATTGACTATAAAGGTCAATAACTCCTAAAGGGGTCAACAGACCATTTTGGTCATGTTGACTTATTTGTAGATCTTACTTTGCTGAACATTTTTGCTGTTTACAATTTATCTCTATCTATAATAATATTCAAGATAATAACCAAAAACAGCAAAATTTCCTTAAAATTACCAATTCAGGGGCAGTAACCTATCAACGGGTTGTCCGATTCATCTCAAAAATTCAGGGCAGATAGATCTTGACCTGATAAACAATTTTACCCCCATGTCAGATTTGCTCTAAATGCTTTGGTTTTTGAGTGATAAGCCAAAAACTGCATTTTACCCCTATGTTCTATTTTTAGCCATGGCAGCCATCTTGGTTAGTTGGCCAGGTCACCGAACACAATTTTTAAAGTAGATACCCGAATGATGATTGTGGCCAAGTTTGGTTTAATTTGGTCCAGTGGTTTCAGAGGAGAAGATTTTTGTAAAAGATAACTAAGATTTACGAAAAATGGTTAAAAATTGACTATAAAGGGCAATAACTCCTAAAGGGGTCAACAGACCATTTTGGTCATGTTGACTTATTTGTAGATCTTACTTTGCTGAACATTTTTGCTGTTACAGTTTATCTCTATCTATAATAATATTCAAGATAATAACCAAAAACAGCAAAATTTCCTTAAAATTACCAATTCAGGGGCAGCAACCTATCAACGGGTTGTCCGATTCATCTCAAAATTTCAGGGCAGATAGATCTTGACCTGATTAACAATTTTACCACATGTCAGATTTGCTCTAAATGCTTTGGTTTTTGAGTTATAAGCCAAAAACTGCATTTTACCCCTATGTTTTATTTTTAGCCATGGCGGCCATCTTGGTTGGTTGGCCGGGTCACCGGACACAATTTTTAAACTAGATACCCCAATGATGATTGTGGCCAAGTTTGGTAAAAATTGGCCCAGTAGTTTCAGAGGAGAAGATTTTTGTAAAAGCTAACGACGGACGACGACGGACGACGGACGCCAAGTGATGAGAAAAGCTCACTTGGCCCTTCGGGCCAGGTGAGCTAAAAATGGTTAAAAATTGACTATAAAGGGCAATAACTCCTAAAGGGGTCAACTGACCATTTCAGTCATGTTGACTTATTTGTAAATCTTACTTTGCTGAACATTATTGCTGTTTACGGTTTATCTCTATCTATAATAATATTCAAGATAATAACCAAAAACAGTAAAATTTCCTTAAAATTACCAATTAAGGGGCAGCAACCCAACAACGGGTTGTCCGATTCATCTGAAAATGTCAGGGCAGGTTGATCTTGACCTGATAAACAATTTTACCCCATGTCAGATTTGCTCTAAATGCTTTGGTTTTTGAGTTATAAGCCAAAAACTGCATTTTACCCCTATGTTCTATTTTTAGCCATGGTGGCCATCTTGGTTGGTTGGCTGGGTCACCGGACACATTTTTAAACTAGATACCCCAATGATGATTGTGGCCAAGTTTGGTTTAATTTGGCCCAGTAGTTTCAGAGGAGAAGATTTTTGTAAAAGTTAACGCCGACGAACGCCGACGGACGCTGGATGCAAAGTGATGGGAAAAGCTCACTTGGCCCTTCGGGCCAGGTGAGCTAAAAAGAAGATGTGTTATGATTGCCAATGAGACAACTCTTCACAAGATACAAAATGACACAGAAATTAACAACTACAGGTCATTGTAAGACCTTCAATAATGAGCAAAGCCCATACTGCATAGTCAGCTATAAAAGGCCCCAAAATGACAAATGTAAAACAATTCAAACAAGAAAACTAACGGCCTAATTTATGTACAAAAATCTAAACGAAAAACAAATATGTAGCACAGCAACAAACAACAACCACTGAATTACAGGCTCATAACTTGGGACAGGCACATACATACAGAATGTGGCGAGGTTAAACATGTTAGCAGGATCCAAACCCTCCAAAGTTTACATCTCCCTAAAAATGAGGATGTGCTAATTAATTTGAAATAAGTTTTCTACAGGTGCAACCAAACTTCAAATCCAAATCTTTATATCTATGGAAGAATTTAGTAAATGTTTTAAGTAATTTGTAATAATGAAATCCCTGACTTAATAATTTACCAGTAATAAAATTGAGAATGGAAATGGGGAATGTGCCAAAGAGACAACAACCCGACGATAGAAAAAAACAACAGCAGAAGGTCACCAACAGGTCTTCAATGTAGCGAAAAATTCCTGCACCCGAGGCGTCCTTCAGCTGGCCCCTAAACAAATATATACTAGTTCAGTGATAATGAACGCCATACTAATTTCCAAATTGTAAAGGAGCAAAGACTGGCGTCCAGAATATGAACCAGCATACAATAATTCAAGTTATGTAAAATTGATAAATCTGTTTGGCTAAAAATGTCAAACGCTATCAGTATTAATTACCCGAAAAAGATCCGGTATATCAGGGTAGGACTGATGGCTGACTAAATAGTAGAATGGGGCTGAATATTGAAATACTACTTTTTGATAAATATTCCTAAAGTAATGAACTAGAGCAGTTCTCGCTCCGACACACACTCCATAATGTTCCATGTTCATTAAAATCCAAAACGTCACAACAGACACAGGCATAGCGAACGAACTGTGATATATAAACACCTTAAGATGGTGCCAAAGGAACATCACCATCCAAATAAACTGCTTCGCTGAGCACAGCTGGATACGCCCCCAGAGGTCCAACCCTGAACAGTTGGGGCAAAAATGGACACAATATTCAAGCTTGATACAGGTCTGAATTTGGATTGTAATTAAATATATATTTGATATATTATAGGTTTCTAAATAAATGTAGTCAAAGAACTTGAAATTGGTTATATGAATTGAATTTATATTCAATTAAAGATTTCTTGCTGTTGTGCAATACACTGTGCTGTTGCGCAATACTTAGTAAATCTGTTGTCAGGCTATAAACAAATAAATTTCAATAACTTCTCAATGTTATATCAGAAATTTATAAAAAAAAAACTAAAGGGAGGTTATCTTAATAGATATAAATCAGTCATCAAAGTTTAATGAAAACTGCTCTAAGCACTTTAAGGATATTGTCCAAAAACTTGAAAATCACCCCTTTTTTTATGAATAAAATCTTATAACTCGGAAACGTAAAATCTAAAATTGATAAAAATCAAAAGGGAGCTTACAACAATAGATATAAACAATTTACCAAAGTTTCATAAAAAATGCTGAAAGCATTTTTGAGTTATTGTCCGAAAACTGGAAAATCCCCCTTTTTGTAATGAATAAAACCCCATAAATTGGAAACTTATGGTCTAAAATTTATAAAAATCAAAAGGGAGCTCATGTCGATAGAATTAAACAATTCACCAAAGTTTCTGGCAAATTGGTGAAATTGTTTTTGAGTTATTGTCCGAAAACTGAAAATCCCCCCTTTTTTAATGAATAAAACTCTAAAATTCGGAAACTGTAAATCCAAAATTTATAAAAAACGAAAGGGAGCTCACGTCAATAGATATAAACAATTCACCAAAGTTTCATGCATATTGGTTAAAGTATTTTTAGTTAATGTCTGACATGTTGATAATGGACGGACAGACGGTCAACGGTATACCATAATACGTCCCGTAAACGGGCGTATAAAAAGGTATATTAACAATAAGGAACGAAAAATCATCACTTTTGTTGTAAATTTTAGTGTGGAGTTTTCAGTGTAAAACTGAAATATCGAAATCTAGGAAAGGACAGTTATTACCGTTTACATTTGATTTATTTAAAGTAAGGGCTTTTCCAGAATTAATTGCATGGGGGGGAAGGAAGGCACTTTTATTAAAATTTGATGGGTGGTGGTTATTTAAGAATGATTGCTTGAACATTTAAATGAAATATCCAATTTAAAATGTATGCATGGTGGGGTCAAATAAAAAGTGCCTTCCTTTCCCCCCCCCCCCCCTCCCCCCCCATACATTTATTTTT
The DNA here is from genome assembly GCA_037788925.1 of Mytilus galloprovincialis. Taxonomy (NCBI): domain Eukaryota; kingdom Metazoa; phylum Mollusca; class Bivalvia; order Mytilida; family Mytilidae; genus Mytilus; species Mytilus galloprovincialis. Next base: position 22,045,321 of record CM075332.1, read on the forward strand.
GGAACAGCCCTAAGTTCCTTTGGGTAAATTTGGGCAGTATATTTAGAAAATTCTTGATTATTTAATGAAAAAATATCATCAAAATAACAGTAAGTGTTGTTGAATTTATCAATTAAATGCTATTTAGACAGGTCTTTACTGAGTTTGGTCATACACTGTGATTCATAACAGTACAAAAACAAGTAAACTATTGTTGTCTTTGCCCAAACCTATAAATCATAAACATTCACAATTATTGCACTTGAATCAGCACACCCACCTAATCATAACATTTAACAATTGCGGACATTGTCAAAACTGGAAATGGCACACCCAAGAGTGGCAGGGGAGACAAATATGAACCATCATTTACCTGATATCTACCAATATCTGTTAGGGATACTCTATTACATGTTTCTGTTATATCTGGACAAGTGTCATCTAAATCTGTATTATATGATATGTTTCCATGGTAACTACTATTGGGTACAGTGTTTGTGGTTATAGTATACTCTGACTCTTGTAACTGAAATTGCAGAATTACATGTAGTATAAATATTTAGACAATGATGATTTTTATTTGGATTATACCATCATGACCATGTATGTTCAATAAACTCTCATCTTCTTTATAATTTCTTTTCATAGAATTGAACTGTTATATACAATGAAATACTTTAATATGATTCTTTGCAACTGAACACAAATTTTCTAATAGCTCTTAAGAATTTCTGAAAAAAGCATATTGGATATATTTATAAAATTCAAATCACTGAAATTTTTACCGTAAAAAATAGCAGTCTTTGTTCCAGGTTAAGCCCTTGCACTATCTACACTATTTTTGTTAAGACAAATTAAACAAACTTTTTTCCTATTGGCTCAAAACACTTATTGCTACAGGTAATTGTTATACAACGATGAGGAATCAATTATTTAAAATTTGAATATTTCCTTCATTTTCCTTGCTCTTATGAGATTGTGTACACAAATTTACTTAGGGCTGTTCCAATATCTATAAGGTGGAGGGATGGGAGGCACTCAAATTAATTAAATATGAGTGGTTGCATTTCATTTAGAATTTTGAAAGAATTATTAGTAAAATGGAAATTTTTATCTTATGGGTAGTCTTAAAAAAGTGTCTCCCATCTCCCCAATGCATTCAATTTTAGAACAGACCATAGAGCATCTTAACAAATTGTGCTTCCATTCTCTGTTATCAAGTCAATGTAAGAAATCTACTTTTATGTACAATATATAGCTGATATAACAATGTAAGAATTTTATATCATCAGATTATGTAATTGAAGTATTTTTTTATAATTACGCTACTTATTTGTGATATGGTTAAATTCCAAGTTAAAATGTCAACCATGAAAAATTAGACACACACATAAACTTCCCAATAAATATATATAAAACTGTCTTTACCTTATAAATAACGCAGAGATTCTTAATACACTCATCAAGGAATTTATGTTGTTTCTTGACATCATTTGGAGTGAGATCGCCAATACCAACAAAATTATCATCGAACAAACCAGAGAAAAATCCTGCAAGACCGGATTTGACTGGTTTACTGTCCAGCTGATACTGGATCTGTGTTTTAACCTGTTGTAACTGTTGTAATACTTGTTTTACCTACAAAAAGACAGATACAGTGACTAAAGAAATTATTAAACCTGTCCCTGTGCAGGCGCGGATCCAGAGGGGGGGTTCCGGGGGTTCACTGTATGTTCTGATTACACTTGACCCATCTCTTCATCTAGTGCAATACCTGTTATGACTTTACAATATCAATGGGAGGAGATAGGGGCCTTGATTTCCATTTATATTTGAACAATTATCCAACTTCTATCCTCTTACTAGCACCTCATACTTTGGATCACAATTTCTTTACTTCCAAACACTTATATCTCTCAGCTCCCTTGCTATCAGTTTCAAGCATTCCTGTTTTCTAGACCGTAGCATGTAAAGTTCAGATAGTTCTACCTTCAATAAGACTTGTTCTCTGATTGAACTGGTCGCTTGTCCAATTTCATGGTTTAGACAAGTATACAGTTCAGCTTCTACTGCATCACATTGGACTGGTTCCTGAGATGGAACTGGTTGCATGTTCATTTTCATGATTATGATTGTATGTAATTTTTTCCCCCTAAAATTTGTTAAGTGTTAAGTACAGAGAGTACATTACTATTGAACTATTTCAAGCAAGTGATCATATCTTATACTCATGAAATCAATGAAAATGTGTATTCCATAAAAAGAAAAATGGATCTTCCATAACTATAAGCTCAACAGGTACCCAGTTATATCACACAAGTATTGATTATGTTTCAGAAATTCAAGATTAATACAGTCTGCAAAAGTAGCATATATATTTTCCCGAATACTTGCCCAAAACAATATACCTTATTTTCTTAAAAGAGTTCTATAATACATACTGAATAAAGAGTCTTCTCTCCAAACATGAGAGTGTACTGAAATCCTGGCTTCTCTAAGTCTGAAATCTGTGAGTGGAACATGAGACTGGACTCAGGTGACAGATAACTCCCTCCCAAGGCACGTGTCATGTGACCAGATGATCTATATATAGATGTACACATTTTCTGCTCAGCTGTAAATTAGAACAAGAATGCATGTATTGTTGTGCCAAGTACATGTATTCCACAAAGCATAATTTCAAGTATCAGAAAACATGAAATAGGTGTCTGACAGATCATTACAGCATACGTAGGTAACAAATTATCTCTGTCAAGCAACTGGCTAAAAAAGAAGTTTTTAAAAGATTGTGATCAGCATTATTCATTTAAATCGTCCGAGACCTGCTGATATAAACCTTTGTTTGGCTTTCAGGACTAAAGAAACGAAAGAAACAGCCTCAATTAGAATATATAATAAGGTTCATGTTACATAATCTTTAGTTTACAGTGTATTGTTTCTTTTACTGTTGTTTATATATATAATGTGGTATGAGTGCAAGATAGACAACTCTCCATCCAAGTCACAATTTGCAAAAGTAAACCATTATAGGTCAAGGTTATATGTTATTTGTTATTTTTCTTTTTTCCTGCTGACCATGTGCTGTCAGCCCATCTATTTGGATTGATTTTGGGAGACAAATGTATGTAAATAGCTATATATAGCAGACCAGTCCTGGAAATTTCTTTTTTTTTTTTGCTGTCAAATAATTCACAAGAGACATTTTTTTTTATTTGTCAACTAAAATGTTTGATTTCTTTCTGTGCACATATCTTACCTTGTCTTAACATGCTGTTTAAATTTTCAAGCCTGAAAACCTTGAAAAGATCAATTTTCTTTAATTTATAAGTTATTTGTAGCATACAACACACACACAATTATTGGAAAGCAGAGGATGTGGTATAAAATAAGCAACATCAATATGAAAAAAGTTAACTATTTCAAAACATTCAAAAGCAATTGATGAATATGATTAGATTAAAAACATACTATTTAATTTAAATTTAAAATTTAGTATTTTTTGCATGATCTTATCATTGTCATTGTTAAAAAATAGATGAACACTTGAGTAAAATTATTGGGATTTCAGGAAATGTGGTATACAAATAATGACTTAAATTTTTTTTTTAAAAATGTTATAATTTAAAAAAAACAACATTTTTTATTGTAATTTTTCGCAATAATAAGTCATTGCAAAAATTTCAGAAGAATTAACAGAAATAAAATAAAATGTATCCAATATTTAAGTTTATCCTGAATTTGCATAAAATATCTGCTCCCTGATTTAACTATCATCCTCCCTCCTCCTCCTTTAGTCTATTGTCTTCATCATTGTCCTCATCCCTTTCATATTACTAAACTTACAGATCAGTTTGCTGTTCAAAAAGAATTTGTTCCTTAGAATCTCGTAAGGATTGATTAATTAGGTGTTAAATGTCACTTTAAACACCCTTTGTTATATCTAAGACTAGTGTCAGTTATTTAATGTTGCAGGAAGCCAGAATGCATTAAGGAGAGAATCATCTGCCTTTAGCAGAAAATCTGGCATTCCTAGACAATTGCTAATGATCACTGTAGATGATCATGGACTGATTAGACCACTCTGCCACCTAGGCTTTCTCCCCCCCCTCATCCCACCATGAAAGGAAATACTGTACTTACTTTGGCCACTCTATACAACATGTGACTGTTTGCTAGGTTCATCAAATCCATTCTTTTTACTCTGTTGAAGAATTCTTGCAGCAGTACAGAATAAAACAAAAGGTTGTCTTCTATGAATGTAAACCTGAAATTAAAGTAAATATAATCCATAATCCATACCTTTCTACTGATTATAATACTATAATTAGTGTCCCAAGGTCCTTCAATTTTTTTTTAACTATCTTTTTTCATATTTATATAAATTGTATGTACAAATAAAGGATAGGATTGAAATATGTATTTTATCTGTAAAATTCCACAAGTTATAAATTTTAATCATCTTTTATATTTATATATAGCATTAAAGCAGTGTCAAAATGTTTTCGTTCAGACCATGTGAATTTTTGTTGTTTTTCATAAAAACAAATGATGTCACTAAACGTTTGCAAGATGTTACTAAAAATTTTAAATATGTGCATCTATTTCTAGTTGCATACACAATTGGCCGTTTCATAATCTAATGCATCCTTGGTAATATTTTCAAAAGCGTACACCAAAGCGTTTTGATTGGTTTAAAACATTATAAACAATGGAAATTCAACCATGACAATGACGCAACATTATTTTCACTTTGGGGCACGAACAATGAAATTACCCATGATACTTTAGATTCTGAAACGGCCAATTTCTAAACTTAAAATACGGCGTTACACTTAATGTACTTCCTTTTTTAAAATTTGGTAAAATGTTAATTGCCTCTTCTCTCAGAATGGATAATTATGAACATATTTGGACATTTTAAAAATTAGAAGATGTGGGATGATTGCCAATGAGATAACTATCCACCTGAGTTAAATGAAGTGGATGTTAGCAATTATAGACAACCTTACAGCCTTTAATAATGGGGAAAACCCATGCGGTATATTCGGCTATAAAAGGCCTCTATATGAAAAATGTGAAAAAATTCAAATTAGAAAACTAACGGCCTGTAAAATGTACAAAACAATGAATGAAAAACAAATATAACAGACATGAATCAAAGACAACCACTGAACTACAAGCTCAAGACTTGGGACAGGCATAAAAGTACTTAGCAGGGTTAAACATGTTTGTGAGCACTCAAGGTATTATTCTGGTATGACTATTGAAGATTTTATTTTATAAAGCATACCGTTTTTTTTCCACCAGTTTTGTATCTCCTTCGCTGTCTCTTTGTGTTGATGGTAATCTACTTGTGTATCTCCACGGCTGTATGTAGGTTAACCAGGTCTCTAGAACCTACAGAATGACAGGGTACACATTGATCAAGTGGATAACATTCCAAAAAAATATGTAATGGTTTGCTTCACTTTTTGTTTAAGGATGTTCGATACTCAGTTTCAATATAAATAACTTTTCATACAACTAGTACATATTTATAGGGGATTAATATAGGAATCAAAAAATCAAAAAATATATAGAGGTCAATGCTCTTATTTTCGAGATATTAGCCATTGAAATTTTGGCGGGAAAATGTTTTCTCTTGATTATTCATAGCTTTATCATTGACAAGTTAAAAGTTCTCAAAAACTATTTAAAAAATAAATAAGATTTTATAAGACTTTTACAAATGGCTTATAATTATACATGCAAAAGATTTATAATAAGAAAAATTGGGGTCAATGGGCAAAATTTTTTAAGGCATTCAAATGGATAAAACCAGAGGATTCCGAAAATCTGACAAAAATTCCAAAACATGACAAGCGAACATCCTTAAGACATTCTTTTGTACTTTCTTTGTGTTGGGGAAACCAAATTAACTATTTCCTAGCAATAATGCATATTTTATGTTGACTAGTTGATACATTTAACTTTGTTTTATTACAACATTTACAAAAACACCCCAAAACAAATATGCTGGATAAACACAGAACTTGTAAGAATCAATGCTGACTTTCTGAGCATGTGTTAAAAAAAGAGGGACGAAAGATACCAAAGGGACAGTCAAACTCATAAATCTAAAACAAACTGACAACGCCATGGTTAAAAATGAAAAAGACAAACAGAAAAACAATAGTACACACGACACAACATAGAAAACTAAAGAATAAACAACACGAACCCCACCAAAAACTAGGGGTGATCTCAGGTGCTCCGGAAGGGTAAGCAGATCCTGCTTCACATGTGACACCCGTCGTGTTGCTTATGTGATTACAAATCCGGTAAATAGTCTAATTCGGTAGGTCACATTCATGAAAGGGAAGGGGATTGTAGTTACGACGTAAGGAACATATCCGATATCATTTGTAAAACAGTTATTCCATAACGGTCAACCAACTCGTGATGGCGTCCGTAAAATTTACGAAGGGATGATTTCAACTTCACCATTTGGAACTCTTGGTTTAATAGCTTCCTTGTGAGCATAAAATTCCTTGTGAGCATTAAATCTTACCATTCTAAATGAGTTGTCTAGAGGCCATCTGTCAAAACTGTGTCTTAGGAAGGCATACATGTTCTTCTGTAACATATTGGGTATAATTGACCTACGGAAATAATATGTACAAAGTTCAAACAAAAATAATATAACAAAAAGTGCTGTTAACTTTGTATTAATCATATGTGTAACAATAATATATGTCCATATGAAACCATGTCCCAAAGAGCCTAAAAAAGAATCTCCAAAATTGTACAAGGTTAACTTTGCCTGTTGGAAATTGAGACCTTATGTTATTAAACAGTTAAAACATACAGTACATAATTTCACGGACAGTAAAATTTTCTATTATGTGCTTTTCATCGTGTGCATACATATTTGTAAGTGAACATATTTTACTGCGGAATAAAAAAAAAACGTTTATAATACCAAGGTAACAAACATGCATTCAATGCATGAAACTCAATTTAATTTCTTGATTTTACTGATGATCAGTTACTGTCTGCTGCAAAAAAAAGTACCAATTTAAACCGACTTATAGGGGGGTCAAGACTGAATCCTTAGATTTTAAAGCTGAAAAGGGCATCCGACTTATAAGCAGATCGACTTATACTCGAGTATCTACGGTACCTAATAACTTATCCTTTATAAAATAGATAACATCATTACAAAAATTGTATTCTGTTTTTTTTTAAAGAAAGATCAAGGTCTATTTACCACAGTTTTATCAAAATATTTCAATTTTACTTTAAATCAGTTTTTAAAAAAGATTAATTTTCATAATGTTGAATATATCAGCTGAGGCCCGCCCGCCTCCAGGTGCAAGGTTTTCTCGCTGTGTTGAAAACCAATTGTGACCTTGGCCTGTTTTCTGCTCTTTGGTTGGGTTGTTGTCTCTTTGACCCATTCCTTGTTTCCATTCTCAATTTTATTTTGAGTTAATTTAGGATACAAGTACTGTTATATTGATTACCTTTTAAATGCATCCAATGGAGACATGGGGTGTGTCTGGTTCGGTGAAGGGATGATATCATGTGATGCTGTGTTAACAAAATGGTGGACATGTTTTATCATCATCCTAACAAGTCTGACATGCTCCAAACTTGGCATGAAGTGTTCCTGTAAAATTTAAAAGTCACATGACATGTTTAATCATAATTCATCACAAGTATGTTTACTCTTACCAGTACATTATAAAACATACATTAATGATGAATAAAGTGTTTCTCGTTTTTAGTCCCCTACCGACGAAGTCGAAGGGGACTTTAGGTTTGCACTCTGACAATCTGTCTGTCTGTCTGTCTGTCCATCAGTCAGTCAGGCAAATCAGTTTTCCAGACTTTTTTTCTCATGCTTGAAGATATTGATTTGATATTTGGTGTATTGTTTTATCATGACAAGTTACAGGTCAAGTCCAATTTTCACAAGTTTATTTATATAGATAAGACTGTTGGTTTTCCCGTTTGAATGGTTTTACACTAGTCATTTTTGGGGCCCTTTATAGCTTGCTGTTTGGTGTGAGCCAAGGTTCTGTGTTGAAGACCGTACTTTGACCTTTAATGGTTTACTTTTATAAATTGTGACTTGGATGGAGAGTTGTCTCATTGGCACTCATACCAAATCTTCTTATATCTAATTAAAGTAATATGGCACAAAATGGTGGAGGGTAAATTTTAAGCAGACCATTCTTGATATGTTCTGAACCTGACACACATAATTTAAAAAAAAATACATAAAAATACACTAATATGGTCTAAACATCTTTTACAAAGGAAACTAGAAATAAATTTTAAAATTCTACTATACAAAAAGAATTTTCCAAATTTATACAAAATGTATTCATAAAGTATGTTGGTAAGTTATGGTTAATTTAATCTGTGAAAGGCGCTAACCCTAAAGACTGAAAGAACTATAAAAGAAATATTTTTTAGTTTTATTTCCATAGAACAATTAATTTATAAATAATAAAATTTTTGTTCAAGATATTTACTTGTAACTTTTTTGAAAAGAATGAACTTCTATACATAACATTAATAGTTTTTTACATAAAATATATTATGATTTAACAAATACAAACTTATATATTAAGTATGGCATTATCCCATGCAAAGAATCATTTCATCAGGAATTTATATATAAATAACTGAAAGCAATCTTTCGGAATATTCAAAGCATTTTCTTCAGAAAAGTAATATTCATTGCATTATTATGAAGAGGATACTCAGAGCATGACTTAATACTGTTCCAAATGACCAGAAAAACATTCAATCTGTTCCTTATGTAGGTGTTGAAAGCCAACTTTAAGACTGCTTCTTTTATTGTGCTGTTGCACCACTGTCCCAGGTTAGGGGGAAAGTTTGGCACCATCTAACTATATATCAACCCCACCTCATTCTGTATGTACATGTCTCATGTCAGGAACCTGTAATTCAGTGGTTGTCGTTTTTTGCTTTGTTACATATTTGTTTTTTGTTCATTATTTTGTACATAAATCAGGCCATTAGTTTTCTTGTTCAAAATGTTTAACATTTGTCAATTCAACGCCTGTTGTAGCTGACTTTGCAGTATGGGCTTTGCTCATTGTTGAAGGCTGTATGGTGACCTATAGTTGTTAATTTCTGTGTTATTTGGTCTATTGTGGAGAGTTGTCTAATTTGCAATCATACCACATCTTCTTTTTTATATTGAACTATCGACCTTATGTTAAAGCTTCTGTACAATGAACTGAACTCAAATTTCATAAAAGGGATGCCTTGAGCTTGCCTAAATTTTACTTTCAACAATAGTTATGAATGATCTTAAAATTGAACATGGTACAATATTGAGTATAATATCAATTTTTCCCAACCATGTGCTACAAACTATTATTTACATTACAATATTGAGTATAATATCAATTTTTCCCAACCATGTGCTACAAACTATTATTTACATTACTTAGTATTCACCAATATATTTGATTAAAGCATGCAAAGTATAATAATTGTTTATAAAAATATAGAAAGTATAATAAACTTTCTGTCAGGGATTCTTTTAACCGCTTCCAATGGGTAAACTTTACTGCTGCTGTAGATTCGATCCGCTGCTGGGATAAACCAGAATGTTTAAAAAAGCCACGAGCCTTTGGGAGCATGTCAGTTCAAAGTTAGAATATGTCTGAGCGTTAAGATATGTCTTACTTAAGATACATTCAAAATTGGACTCAGTCTGTTGCTCATGTACAAATTTAAGGTTGCATTAATATAAAATGTTCTCAGACTGATCTTGGGCTGATACCTAACTTTTCCAGATGTCATATCTGTTTTAAATGGTTCTATTTGGTTCAATTTTATTGGGGGGGGGGGGGGGATAACATTTTCTTTAAATTGACTTGTCTGACATTGAAAATATAGGTTCATAAGAGAAATGAAGAGTAGATGACAATACAAATATACAGAAAAATCATTCTTTATAAATACGAAAAAAAAATGCCTAAGGAATTTATTCATTGAAATTTAAAAATCTAATCTAAATTTCAACCTAATAACTAAGGGCAAATAATTAAGGGATTCCCCATACACATTAAAATTAAGGTGAAAGATTTGTTTTACATAGAAAATTTTGAAATCCTATCCCCCCCCCCCTTTCAACATAATTATTAATCAATGGCATTCTGCTCCCTAGTGACACCACTTTCTAGAATAGCCTTAAATTTCCACCTTAAAATTTACAGCAATCTATTAATAATAAATCATCAATATCTCAGACACATATGTATATATTCAAGCATTTCACATTTAACAAACATCCATTTATCAACTTAATCAATAATAATAAATAAGCAACGACAATGGTAAATAACTGTGCTAAGAAAAGCTGTATATATACATGCTTTACTTACAGTAAAATGACTAAATATATGCTGATGGCTCATATACTGAAATACATGTTCCTGATTATATATATTTATATTGAACATGTGTACTTAGTTTAAAGTGAATACAACTTCATGGTAAACTACCTTACAAACTAAAAATAAAAAAAAAACTAGAGGCTCTAAAGAGCCTGTGTCGCTCACCTTGGTCTTTGTGAATATTAAACAATGGACACAGATGGATTCATGACAAAATTGTGTTTTGGTGATGGTGATGTGTTTGTAGATCTTACTTTACTAAACATTCTTGCTGCTTACAATTATCTCTATCTATAACAGTACTTTCTGTGGAAAATGTTATTGAAAATCTTCAAATTTTAACAAAATTGTTAAAAATTGACTATGAAGGGCAATAACTCCTTAGGGGGTCAATTGACTATTTTGGTCATAGTGACTTATTTTTAGTTCTTACTTTGCTGTACATTATTGCTGTTAACAGTTTATCTCTATCTATAATAATATTCAAGATAACAAAAAAAAACAGCAAAATTTCCTCAAAATTACCAATTCAGGGGCAGCAACCTAACAACCGATTATCCGATTCATCTGAAAATTCCAGGGCAGATAGATCGTGACCTGATCAACAATTTTACTTCCTGTCAGATTTGCTCTTAATGCTTTGGTTTTTGAGTTATAAGCCAAAAACTGCATTTTACCCCCATGTTCTATTTTTAGCCATGGCGGCCATCTTGGTTTGTTGGCCGAGTTACTGGACACATTTTTTTAACTAGATACCCCAATTATGGCTAAGTTTGGTTAAATTTGGCCCAGTAGTTTCAGAGGAGAAGATTTTTCTAAAAGATTACTAAGATTTACGAAAAATGGTTAAAAATTGACTATAAAGGGCAATAACTCCTAAAGTGGTCAACTGACCATTTTGGTCATGTTGACTTATTTGTAGATCTTACTTTGCTGAACATTATTGCTGTTTACAGTTTATCTCTATCTATAATAATATTCAAGATAATAACCAAAAACAGCCAAATTTCCTTAAAATTACCATTTCAGGGGCAGTAACCCAACAACAGAATGTCCGATTCATCTGAAAATTTCAGGGCAGATAGATCTTGACCTGGTAAACAATTTTACCCTGTCAGATTTGCTCTAAATGCTTTGGTTTTTGAGTTATAAGCCAAAAACTGCATTTTACCCCTATGTTCTATTTTTAGCCATGGCGGCCATCTTGGTTGGTTGGCCGGGTCACGCCACGCATTTTTTAAACTACATACCCCAATGATGATTGTGGCCAAGTTTGGATTAATTTGTCCCAGTAGTTTCAGAGGAGAAGATTTTTGTAAAAGATACCTAAGATTTACGAAAAATGGTTAAAAATGGACTAAAAAGGGCAATAACTCCTAAAGGGGTCAACTGACCATTTCGGTCATGTTGACTTATTTGTAAATCTTGCTGTTTACAGTTTATCTCTATCTATAATAATATTCAAGATAATAACCAAAAACAGCAAAATTTCCTTAAAATTATCAATTCAGGGGCAGCAACCCAACAACGGGTTGTCCGATTCATCTGAAAATTTCAGGGCAGATAGATCTTGACCTGCTTAACAATTTTAGCCCATGTCAGATTTGCTCTAAATGCTTTGGTTTTTGAGTTACAAGCCAAAAAATGCATTTTACCCCTATGTTCTATTTTTAGCCATGGCGGCCATCTTGGTTGGTTGGCCGGGTCACGCCACACATTTTTTAAACTACATACCCCAATGATGATTGTGGCCAAGTTTGGTTTAATTTGGCCCAGTAGTTTCAGAGAAGAAGATTTTTGTAAAAGTTAACGACGACGGACGACGACGACGGACGACGACGGACGACGGACGCCGGACGCCGGACGCAAAGTGATGGGAAAAGCTCACTTGGCCCTTCGGGCCAGGTGAGCTAATAAAAAAGGAAGGCTCCCCATAGACTGATGGACAGACAACAGACAAAATTGCAGATACACAGATCAGAAAACATGATGCATTAGGCCTTCTTAGACAAAGCATAAAAACATCACATGCTTAATTTGTTAATCATAGTTTTTGGTGAGGTTCTTGTTGCTAAGTCTTTAGTTTTCTATGTTGTGTTTTGTGTACTATTGTTTGTCTATTGGACTTTTTCTTTTCTAGCAATGGCGTTGTCTGTTTATTTTGGACACATGAGTTTGAATGTTCCTCTGGTATCTTTCCACCTCTTTTCTAGCAATGGCGCTGTCTGTTTATTTTGGACACATGAGTTTGAATGTTCCTCTGGTATCTTTCCACCTCTTTTCTAGCAATGTTGTTGTCTGTTTCAATTGGACACATGAGTTTGAATGTTCCTCTGGTATCTTTCCACCTCTTTTCTAGCAATGTCGTTGTCTGTTTATTTTCGACACATGAGTTTGAATGTTCCTCTGGTATCTTTCCACCTCTTTTTGTATTTATTGCAGTAGACCTAACAATCCCATAAATATAAACTTATAAAAGTAATAAACTGTTATCACAGAGATATCAGTGGCATAGCTTGCCTTCTGTTTATACCGAGGCAGGGGGTCAGGGGCTGTGCCCCTTAAGCTATAGAGGTCTTTACAATTTGAACAAGAAGAAAATCGTTAAAAATAGTTGCTGTTCAATGTTATTTCATCATAATAATGTTAATTATATGCCTTACTATCTATACTCAAAGCTATAAAAATAACAAAATACGTGAAGGTATCACATTAGACAACCAATGAAAAGTCAGTTTCCTGACTTGCTAGCATTTACAGAAAGCAGGAACATATATATATTGACATACTGTTCCCAGCAGAAAGCCAGCTCAAATGCCTAATGGCTCCCAATATATTTCCAAGCCGTAGTACACTCTAATATAGTTGGCTATACCTCACACGTCATATCACAAGAAATCATGACCTTGCTCGGTGGATAGAAGAAACCTGTACAAAATGTTCAATACAGAAAGAAAAAAAACGCAAATATTAAGGTTTATTTGTAATAAGTTTTGTGATGATCATTTATTTGGTCGTAGGTCACAAATCAACGAATTATAGATAATCACCACAAAATGACAGCTGGATTGAACAAACGAATTTCAGGATAACCTAGGAGAAAAACATATGCTACATGTAAAGTGCAGCACCGCACTTGTTTTAGTGGTGTATTCCTTCAAAGGTCTTGAAATTACATATTGAATGATTTTTAACTTTTTTTTTCATTCACGATGAACATGACAACCGACGAATAACTAACATTTACTTTATTCTGAAGTCTTCATTATAAATGAACAGTATTTGGTTGATTTTTTTTTATATATAAACTGACATTATGTATTAACTAACAGATATATTTCTCTGGAATTAGTGATTCCTTTAAATATTTTAAATTCCCTGCTTGTGAAAACGTACTATGAATTTAAAATAGCGAGAATAAAACTTGAGAACCACAACATATAAATTATTTTCTGTGCACTATAATATATAAATACATATTTTGTTTTGTTTAGTACCAAAGTCAATGAACATAGTCGTAGGGGAACATGTCAACGGTTATAAATGAGGGTTTGAATGCTTAGAATGGGATTATCAAATATTTATTTTTTAATCATTGTCGCCCATAATTTGATTTTCCTTTATTTTATAATTTAGCACCATTTTAAATCCATATTCTTTTAAATTTAAATTAATTTCAGGGGCGATTTTTCTGTTTTCTTTAAAAAACCTCACCCAGGCCCTCATATACTAGAAATTATTCTGACACAAAATTGACTAATTGACCTGATTCAATGGTAAAGTGATTTGATTGGGTGACTCGTGAGTTGCATCCTCATCTATTCTACTCACTGTTTTCGCTTGCAATGGGGTAGAACAAAATAAATCTGTTGTCGATTTCTTTTTACTATGACAAACTTGAATTACAGAAAACTACCGTAAAGGGTATTTCCAAGTAGAGGAGGGATAATTAATTTAAATGTTCCCATCAGTCTTGAATAATTCGTAAAGGGTATGAATCAATAACCGCACCAACAAGACATAACAAGTTGCTACATTATTGTTTAGTAGCCAGTTTGCTGCAATAATCATTTAAAAGAAAATGCAGTGAAGGAAATTTTTTTTTTTTTTACCGAGGCAACTGGTTGCCTCAACGTAAGCTACGCCCCTGGATATGTCTGGCTTTTTTGTAATTTCGATAATGCAAATGTTGAAAATAACAAGCATTCTGTGAGTATTGCATGGCAATACATAGTCCCCTACCGGTTAAAAATTCATTGTAATGGAACGAAATTCTAACTTGATCTATAACTTGTCATGGTGTAAACTACATAAAATAACAAACAAACCTACCAGTAATTTCTTCAAACAATTAACTAAAGAAAAGGAAAAAAATCCAAATGCCGTTTAAAATGTCTTTTACAAATCTTAAAAAAAAAAAGTTATTTCCTTTTGAACAGATATCTAGTAATTAATAAGTATTTCAACAAAAATTTAATTCTAGGGAAAGAGCTTTAACTGAACAAGGAGAAAAGCTAAAATCATGAAAATCGAACTTGACCTTTAGGGAGCTACCATTTGATTTTTATGGGGGGGCTAGGATGAAATTTGAAAAAAATAGGCAGGACAGGAGTTTTGAGTAAAAAAAAAGGCAGGATGTGACACTTGCAAAAAAAAAAAGTCAGGACGACAATTTAGGTAAAAAAAAGTCAGGATAAACTTTAAAAAAAAAGGCAGGACCGATTAGAGTGAAAAACAAAAAGGCAGGACAGAGATTACAGCTAAAAAAAATGCAGGACAACATTTTTCATCCTAGCCCCCCCATAAAAATCAAATGGTAGCTCCCTTAACTTGTCATGATAAAACAATACACCAAATATCAAATCAATATCTTCAAGCATGAAGAAAAAAGTCTGGAAAACTGATTTGCCGGACTGACGGATGGACAGACGGACAGACAGACGGACAGAGTGCAAACCTTAAGTCCCCTTCGACTTTGTCAGTAGGGGACTAAAAAAGCAACACTTTAACATGTAAGTTTTGCAAATATCCAAGGTCAAATAACCATGACTGAATTAACATGACTAAAAAATCTCCATGGAAATGAGATGTGCCAATGCTAATACAACTGCATACCAAATACCATTGAATTATCATAAGTAGTTCCCTTTAAACAAGCCTAAACACAAACTAATACATGTAAAGTAAATACATTGTAAACTAAGCAAAATTTCAAAGTCAATAAACCATAATTGAGCAGGCGGGGTCAAATAATTTCCATGGTAATGAGATGTGCCAATGCTAATACAACTGCATACCAAATATCAATGACCTACCACTAGTGGTTCTCCATGCCATAAACTGACCTAATCACAAACTAATACATGATAACTAAGCAAAAATGTCAAAGTCAATAGACCATGGCTGAGAGGGCGGGGCCAAATAATCTCCATGGAAATGAGATATGCCAACGCTTATACAACTGCATACCAATTATCATTAACTTAACACTAGTGGTTCCCCATAAACTGACCTAATCACAAACTAATAAATGATAACTAAGCAAAAGTTTCAAAGTCAATAGAGCATAACTGAGGGGGCAGGGCCAAATAATCTCCATGGTAATGAGATGTGCCAAAACTAATACAACTGCATACCAAATATCTTTGACTTACCACTAGTGGTTTACCATAAACAAGACCTAATCACAAACTAATACATTTATGACGCCGCCACAGTCGTCGCCAAAACCGGAAACAGCATACCTATGTCTAACTTTTTTACTCCTTCAAGCGAGACAAAAACAGATACTCATATTTCACTATTTCTACACTTTTCCTAAAGGCGAGGAAATTCTTCTCAATGGAGATCCCAGCCTCTTACATAAAATTTCTAATGTTTGATAAAATCTACAGGTCGTACAAAAATGGATTTTCATTGTTAACAACAACTTAAAATTTCTTAGAATACAATGCCATCAAAAACTTTTCAGACATATTACTGATTACTTTAATTTTAACCAGGTGATACCAATCCAATATAGAAGCTATTAGTAAATATATTTTAGTTTTTAAGAGAGGGTAAAGATGAAAAAAATAGATTAGCCATGAGGCAAATCATTAAACTGATAAACTTACACCTTTCCTGCTTAACCTTGGAAAAGAAAGTAATATAATTATTTGACCCTTGAACCTGATACTGTGGATTCATTTATTTTCGTGGTGACCAATTTTCGTGGATTGAGGAAAACTTGTAATTCGTGGATGTTGGATTTCGTGGTTTTCCAAAAGTCTGCATTTAATCATACAACAAATTTGCAATTCGGTGACCATTTAAATTTGTGGTTTCCATGTACCCATGAAATCCACCAAAATTGGTATCCAACGAATAAAAATGAATCCACAGTATTAAAAAAAATAATGCAAGAAACCTTTGACATGTATTATCAAGATTTTCTTGAAATCATGCCGTCTTTATAATATGTATTCAAAAAGTAGTCTAACCCTACTACATCTTCATGTGCCTGTCCAAAATAAGGAACCTTATTTTGTAGATAGGTTGCTGTCTCATTCAGGTATACCCCATCCCCTTTAAACATCATCAATTTCAATGCAATCAAGAATGGAAAATAAGAAGTGCCTTTAGATTCAACAAACATTTACTTCTCAGCCCTTATATATTGTGAACAACCACAATAAAAAGAAAGTAACTGTCTTTACTAAACTTTACCAATATAAAAGTAGATAAATTATTATATAACAAGAATGTGTCCATAGTACATGAATGCCCCACTTGCACTATCATTTTCTATGTTCGGTGGTCAGTGAGATTGGGGTAAAAACTCTAATTTTGCATTAAAATTAGAAAAATATATCATAGGGAAAATGTGTACTAAGTTTTAAATTGATTGGACTTCAACTTCATCAAAAACTGCCTCGACCAAAAACTTTAACCTGAAGCGAGACTGACGGAGCAACGGACGAACGAACTGACACAATGTCCCTCTTTTATCGTAGGTGGGGCATAACAAAATTATAATGGGTAGATTACTCTTCTTCCTTTACTACCTACCATGTGTATTGGACTAATCATACTTTTTTCACTGTCTATAGCATTCTGATTCAACCAAAATTCTATAAATATCTGAAATAAACAACACAAACATGGTTTTGAAAAAGCTATTAACTTGACTATAAAAGTTATTTAGTTGAAAATGCTGAAACATTATGCAATGGATTACTAGTGGATATTTGCCATTTCCAATTACAGGTTTGTATAGTCTGCGGTTTTATTCTCCAAAATTTAATCTGCCAGACACATGAGATAGGGGTGCAGACTAAATGCAAGAAATAAGAGAATAAAAATATGATTTTGCAAGGTTTGTTTACATTCTGCCATGTTTGAATCGTTACTGAAATTTTAGAGGGCACTCTTATCATTTTCAAAACTAATAAATTTACCTAATCCATATTAATATGTAATTTTTATTCAATATCAAAAATATAAAATTCCAAACTAAATGCTTCACTACAAATTATCTACTGATCTTTGATCATGGTAAAACTTACCTGTAGCAATGTTTCTGACCTCCATACTTCAGCCTCACGCTGACCTAAAACTGATGAATTCTGGGAATGCTGTTTCTGTGATGCAATAAAACTAGCCTTTAATAATCCAAATGTTCTTGGACTTGTATTGGTTTTACTTCCAGGACTGAAATATAATGTACAGTATAAACATCTATACATCATTTGATCGATTGTGGCAGCATCTATCGTTTAAAGCAGCACATTTACAATTTCTTGTTTTTCATTTTTGCTCATGCACTTTGTCTATATGCCTTTTTGTGTTTCTTTGTTTCATATTTTTTTTGTTTTTATAGTGATTAAGATTATAACACAATGTTGACTTCTGTACCCCAATTTTTGACATTTTTACCTATTATGTCTGTTTGTTTTGTTCACACATTGTTGTCAATACAATGGAATTTTTAATTTGCGGCTGTCATACAAGTGAGAGATTTAGATAGCTATAAAACCTGGTTTGATCCACCATTTTCTTCATAAGAAAATGCCTGTACCAAGTCAGGAATATGACAGTTGTTAACCATTCGTTTGATGTATTTGAGCTTTTGATTTAGCCATTTGATTACAGATTTTCCATTTTTAATTTTCCTCAGAGTCTTTTTTTTGTTATTTTACTTTTTAGTGGTAAGCTTAAGTGATCTCTCTTACCTGTACATCTTTGAATGTATCACAGGGCTTCTGATTGGTGACTGTTGATGTGGCACAGGTGGCAGGATGGATTTATTGAGTGGCAGGAAGTAGTTGAGATAATCATCTAGTAAACACGGAAACAAGTTGTCTGTCAAGTTTTTCCAGGCTAAATTCTGCCAGTTTAACAAACAATGGGCAAAATAGAACATGTAATATTCAAATGCTGCTGTTAATATGTTAAGGCATAAAAATTAAAAAAAAACAAAATTTCTTTCTTAAGGTTGTACCTAACACTACAGGGAGATAACTTTGTAAAAATCAGCTAAATGTTTAAATCACGTTATTTTTGTTGAGGAAATATTAAGTTTCTTAATGATCAAAATTAGTGTTTGTCAAACTGCTATATAACCAACGAAATGTTTCTGAAAAAGTGGTTGGTTCAAATTTTTTGAAATTTTTATATTTTTGTCAAAGGGTCAAAGTAAACATTTTGTTAAAATTTTATGAAAATTAAACGAGCCAAATTAATATTAGTCAAGGTGTTGGGTACCACCTTAAGAACTGTAAAAACAACATTTGTTTAAATCTTAGGTACTTATATGTTATATAAGTTAGGTTTATACATAGTTTGATTTTAATCAGTGAACAAAATCCTCAAAGTCACACATAATGAGTTCATAGTAATTTCATAGTAATTTAAATAATTTAATTACCCCTGATTTCTTTCAGAACTCACCATTTGAACTCATGATATGTAAAGTTAAGGATTTAGTGCTCACATTATTATCGACCTAATTTTTCCTGCTATAACCTATCTTGTAAATAAACTCCTGGGAAATACTGTGTAGCAATGCCATTGGTATCCATGTTTGAATTAAACATAAATCATAATTTAATTACAACTTTTATTTTATATATATACATCACAATTATAATTTGGCCCTTGGGGAAACTACTCAGCTAAAAAATTTAATTTTTTGCTCCATGCCTAAACCAAGAGCCTAGCTATGTGCATACTGAAAGTAGCAAAGTATAGACCCCTGGCTTGACATCACACCAATCCAATTGGAACGATGGTTCAAAATAAATGCATGAGGCTATCAGGAAGCCTATGAGGCTATCATTCCTAGAGGCTATCATGCCTATGAGGCTATGAGGAAGCCTATAATGAGACAATGAGGAAGCCTATAAGGAGGCTATGAGGAAGCCTAGTAGTGTTGATGTTGAATTGGTGTTGGAATGAATTTGTATGAAATTTGACAGTTTATCCCCAGAAATTCTTGGGGGATGAGTGAAATTTTTGAAACAACCAGTGATAAAATTTCATAAATGTCCATAACACAGATGGTAACAGCTGAGTGTCCCCAAGGACAATGAAGTAACCATCAGAAATTCACAGATATTCACTACTATTAAATAATTTCATACATCATGTACATGTTGATTAAAATTACTCAAAGTTTTTATTTGAATCAGGGAAAAAAATTTACGGTCACCTAGTCGCCCATGGCGACCAGAAATTGACCTGGGCGATCTTTTTATTCAGTTGTGGTATCCCAGGTGGGGAATTGAAAAAAGTGCTCGACTGACGGAAATCCGCCATTTACCGTGGCTCCAAGTACAATGAAGTTCTTCACTGACAAATATATAAATTCAAAAAGAAAAAAAAACTTTTTAAAATGTATACAGGCAAGTGTCGGGAGTCGTATTGTCGCAAAGTCGCAGTCGCGATAAACAAGGATGTAAAATCAGTGTGTACCTTTGACTAAATATAGTTCACGTTAATGCAGTTCACTGATTGGTCGTCAATTTTAAGTCGGAGAGTATCATATGTTTCGTGTTTGCAAGGATAACAACTTAACAAGAGAGATGTTCCGATGGTCATTAACAATATAATGCAATCAAAGATCATCAAATACCTGTTCAGTTTTGGCTCTAAGAAAGCGAAGAAAGTCAAACCCCCACTAGCAAGTTCAGCCCACATTTGGGGCTTCACCGGTGATAGTAAAATAAAGTGGGCTACTAACTTTTTGTCTGGGCTTACTGATTTTCAAGTCTAGTAACCACTAGCTACAGGCCTTAAAAAGTTAATTTTGACCCCTGTGAATAAAGAACTGTGTATACAAATGAAAGAACAAAATTTAGAATTTCCATAACTTAATTTATAAAAAGCATTTTTTTATTCATCAACTTAACATTGATGTTCTTGTTTCTTTATTGAATAAATAGCTAAAGGCATGCAACAACAAAATTCTTATCAAATTACTTAAGGTAGCACAATACAAAGATTTTATAACTCCAACTCCCAAGTTTTAAAATGCTGTAACTTTCTTAATAATACTTGAAAATTTATAAAAGTGGTAGTTTTGGATAGCTAACAGATTAATCTTTCAAATAAATGCAATGTTAGTATTATGCAACAATTATGTAATCAATTATAATGTTAACTGTGTCTAAAATATTTTTCACCAAATTTCCACTTTCAAATAAAATTAGCTTCTGCATAGGTATCCCTAGAGGGTTGATTTTATCATATGTTGTTCCTATGACCATTATCTACAAAAGGGTGTCTCAGATTTCAGATAGAATGTATAGAACAAATTTTACACCTACTTAAACATTATCTTCTTTTATGTGGTTAGGATGTTCACACTAATTAGAGATTTATGAGAGAATAGAATACCATAGAGACAATCTGAGACACCCTTTTGAAGCTCATGATGTGTTGATTACGATTTCGTTAAAATTTTCTGTATAGTTAAAGAGATGATAGAGCTAAATTCATTCAAGTGAACTTACCCAGATTTTGCCACTAATTACATAATAATTGATTACATAATAATTGCATAATAAAAATATTGCATTCATTTAAAAGATTAATCTTTTATCTATCTATATATACCTCTTTTATTATTTTCTATGCATTCATAAGAAAGTTACAGCATTTCAAAGGTTAGTGATTGGAAGTAAACAAATCTTTGTATTGTGCTACCTTAAGATGATACATAACCTTTACTCCAAAGCATTTCAAACACAATATTTCTAACAAAAAAACGTGCTGTTACTACCAAAATACAAGTCACTGTATACATTGGTATATAAAGGATACAAAGGAGTATTAGATGTGATCCATATCCCTGTGTCTGTAATTTATTGATGTAGAAATATGGTATGTTTCCTTCTTCTATAATCTGTTTAGATGGTCCCTAAAATCAGAAAAATAGAAATAAATAAGAATATAAATTGAATATTGGCAATGGCAGTTCAATATTAAATTCACAGGAGATTCTTTTTATAGTAAAAACAAGTTGCAAGATTCCAAGAGGCAATCAATACCAAGAAGGGAAAAAGGCAGACATCACCTTTATTGATCTTTATTGTGAGTGTCAATAACCGAGGTAAAAGTCTCATGTAACAAATATGCTTTTCAGAAGATTGTTCCAAAGAGATGCCTATGCCCAATCAAAATGGCTTTCGCCTTGCATCTTTGTCTGCAGTTTTTGAATGTTAAATAGTTGTGTAGAGCTTAAACAGAGATCGGTTTGGCACGTTTTAATTGACTTGTTCCTGAATGTTAGCAGGGCCAATGCCATGCAAAGCACAGTACATATTAGTGAGTATTATGTATTGTGGTCTGTATTGGTCATACACACATCTTCCCTACAATAGAACTTACCGGTATATGATGTAGAGGAAATTCATACACACATCTTCCCTACAATAGAACTTACCGGTATATGATGTAGAGAAAATTCATACACACATCTTCCCTACAATAGAACTTACCGGTATATGATGTAGAGGAAATTCATACACACATCTTCCCTACAATAGAACTTACCGGTATATGATGTAGAGGAAATTCATACACACATCTTCCCTACAATAGAACTTACCGGTATATGATGTAGAGGAAATTCATACACACATCTTCCCTACAATAGAACTTACCGGTATATGATGTAGAGAAAATTCATACACACATCTTCCCTACAATAGAACTTACCGGTATATGATGTAGAGGAAATTCATACACACATCTTCCCTACAATAGAACTTACCGGTATATGATGTAGAGGAAATTCATACACACATCTTCCCTACAATAGAACTTACCGGTATATGATGTAGAGGAAATTCATACACACATCTTCCCTACAATAGAACTTACCGGTATATGATGTAAAGGAAATTCATACACACATCTTCCCTACAATAGAACTTATCGGTATATGATGTAGAGGAAATTCATACACACATCTTCCCTACAATAGAACTTACCGGTATATGATGTAGAGGAAATTCATACACACATCTTCCCTACAATAGAACTTACCGGTATATGATGTAGAGGAAATTCATACAACAGACTGACATCTGTTTGAAGATTATATACAAGTGTCAGCAATGGACCTTCTGAACCAAGGAATTCTTTGGCACATTCAAACTCTTCTAGGTTGTATCCACGACTAATGGAGTGAAGCTGCCATCCCACTTCTGATCCAAACCCAAATATATTGGATAATATTGATGGCAGTGCATTCTTTAATTCCTAAAATCAAAACCAAACATATTGGATAATATTGATGGCAGTGCATTCTTTAATTCCTAAAATTAAAACCAAAATACAAGAAATCAAACAAGTGAAACTGCGTAATACTGCTCACTGATGATATCCCGACACAACTAGATAATTTTAATAGTGTAAAAATATGTAAGTGTTCGGTAAACAGGAAGTTGTTAAGTGATGAATCTGAAAACACACCAAATGGTAAAGCTGACCCACATGAACCCTGAAACCAAATTTCAGAAAACCTTATAAGTAGTTCCTTAGACAGATTAGATGAACAATATTCATGGGATGAACAGACAGATAGAGGTAAAACAGTATATCCCCACTTTTTTAAACAACGACAGACAGATAGAGGTAAATCTTGGCTTGAAAATATGCATGAAAATATTGGCAACTGGTTTATGTTCATTCATGATTTAGGCAAATAAAAATCAATTACTTTTTTTAACATAAATTTCATGAATATATAATTATATACCTTTAAATTTGTGTACATCTTTTAGATGCAGCGTTCTCACTAAGGACTTTTGGAGGATAGTCCAGGGACTCATAATTTTTGGCAATTGTGATTCAGACAAAGAATTTTTTTTTTTGCTATATATAATTATTATCCAACTCTCTGTGACAAACATGACAAACCAGAGCAAGGAATTGACATTTTAAATCTCTTTCTATGAAATGATAGCAAGTGTGATCAGTCAATCAAGCATTAAAAATTCAGCCCAATTCAAATTTGATGGCTACTGTGCACCAGAGAATTCCCATTCTGCATTAAAATATATAGCATGTATTGTATACATTTTGCTTATCTTTTGACAAAAATTAGTACCTGTGTTCCTGCTGAATCTATAATGTTCTCTATCTCATTGCATCTCTGTAGTAAAGGTCTGGAGTAGGCCAACTGTAGTCTAGACTATAACAGAAAACACTTTAGTTTT
The DNA here is from genome assembly GCA_037788925.1 of Mytilus galloprovincialis. NCBI lineage: Eukaryota > Metazoa > Mollusca > Bivalvia > Mytilida > Mytilidae > Mytilus > Mytilus galloprovincialis. The sequence continues at coordinate 22,069,430 of CM075332.1, forward strand.
AACACATGTGGATCAGTAATTAGACATGTTAGATGTAAAGTTTAATATTTGGTATAGTAAAGGTCTGGAGTAGGCTAACTGTAGTCTAGACTATAACAGAAAATACATTAGTTTACACACATGTGGATCAGTAATTAGACATGTTAGATGTAAAGTTTAATATTTGGTATAGTAAAGGTCTGGAGTAGGCTAACTGTAGTCTAGACTATAACAGAAAATACTTTAGTTTACACACATGTGGATCAGTAATTAGACATGTTAGATGTAAAGTTTAATATTTGGTATAGTAAAGGTCTGGAATAGGCCAACTGTAGTCTAGACTATAACAGAAGATACTTTAGTTTTAACACATGTGGATCAGTTATTAGACATGTTAGATGTAAAGTTTAATATTTGGTAAGTGTTTCTTGTATGTATTTAGATCTGTTGTTACATCTCTGTATAATTTGTTCAAAACAAGCATGACATGTATACTAGACTTTGTTGGAATTTGAGGTTGATAGCTGGTAATGACATAATTTGACTACAATGAACATGATGAATAACATGTATAGTGTCATGAGTGTAGGGCTTATTTTTTATTTTAGCATATTTTCAATTAATTTAATGATAAAAATTCAGGTGGCTGTGCCTTTTTAATTATATAAAAAAGACCCCCTTTGCAGATTTTCATATTAAAATTTAAATCACAGATTCACCCCCTTTTCTCCTAATAAGAACATCCAATAAATTTCAAATGAATTTTTACAGTAAATATGAAAAATTAACAAATTGAAGCATCCAAGGATGTCAGTCTGCTCCAGAAGCAACGAAGCATCAAATCCATTTTGGCGAGCAAATATCCACCTTTTTATATGGGACGAGCTCTGATGTCCCACAGCCCAGCTTGTCCGGCAAAACAGCCATAATTTTGGACGTCAGAGTAATCTCGGACTAGGAAAGCGATATACAAATTTTAAGACATTTTATACAGGGATTTAAAAAACATAAAGACAGCATTTTCTCAATGGCCATCCTCCTTCGCAGGTTTAAAATGTCCATAGTTTGTGCATGAGTGTTCCCAACCTGCTTGACTCATATTCATAGACATAATAAAGAGAACCCTAGGCTATGTAAAAGTTAGTCCGAGATTACTCTGACGTCCAACGTTGGACGTCAGAGTAATCTCGGACTATGTAAAGGTGCACACTCATAAGCAATAGAAACTGGTAGGTATGCAAGACCAATGATACACTCTGATGAGAGATTTTGTAAATTTTGCACAGGAAAAATTGAAAATGAGATACATTTCTTGATTGAATGTCCTCAATATAACAAAATTAGATCTAAATATAAAATCAATGATATTAATTCAAATAATTTGGATGAAAATTTTACCAAAATGTTAAATCCTATGTCTGAAAAAGAACTTAAATCTATTTGTATGTATACTGAAGAAGCTTTTTATTTGAGAGACCACCATACTGTTTCATCGGATAATAATCCTTGATAGTAGTTTGTGCATATACACATAAATCTTATATAGGTCAGTGGTCTCGTTAGCCCAAAATAGAAGGACGCTGTTCATAGGTGCCCTCAGCCGCGCCCTTCTGCCCTGACGCCTTTAAAAAAAAAAACATGGCCAAACTCATTAATAATTTCCGTATTTTAATTAAACTAAATGTGTTGGGAATTAATTTTGGAGTTACTTCCCCTGTTTTAGCTTATTACAAATGTGTGCTCCTAAAATAGCATCTATCATTGAAAAAAGGAATAAAGTAGAAATTGAATACAAAATTATATAAAAATGTTACCTTTAGGATCAAAACTTTCTTTGAAAATACAAAAAAAATATATTGCAAATTATTTTTGATAATTATACTTTTAGTCATCATGGTCATGCCGGGACATTTTATATTAAATAGGTAGTATAAGATGGCTATCAGTCTAAAGGGCTTCACATTTGGTCAGTATTAAACATGTTTTGTTTTGCAAAAAAAGTTTAGTTTAATTGGAAGTCGAATTAGAAAAATTCCAGTCTGTATGATGAGACTTAGAAGTTTTTATTACTAATTTTATTGTAGTTCAAAGGAATCTTTAAAAAGCTATGGAAAATAGTTTTGAATTTAATAAAAGTTCTGATTTAAAAAAAATTCTTGTTCAGAGTTAATTGTTATGCTTGAATCTAACAAGATGATTTTTCTAATGCAAATTTTATAGAATAAATAATCAAATCAACAACATATGCATCTTTATTGTCAACATATATACAGTAAAAAAAAACAATGTGAACTTGTGATAAAAAGCCAAGAAAGATACACACAGAAACGTAGACAAAAAAGTAAAATTACGAAAATTTAGAATAATCGTGCTGTATTTGTGTACTCCAATGTGCGCAGACGATCTGCTACTTGTCTCTTCCAAACCTGATGAACTCCAGACTATGATAAACTATATACTTCCCATTTTGCAAAGACAGAAGAATATAAGATAAGTAAGGAAAAAACAAAAGTTATGATATGGAACTCATCTTGAAAATTGCAACCTTTGAAATCAAATGGAAAAGTTCCACATTGGCTCAGAACATGCAGAAGCATTAGAAACTGTAGAAAATTATAAACATATAGGAATTGATAGAGACTCTCGTGAAGTAGAGGCAACAAGGACAATTATTGGAAACCATCTAAAAACTGCAAGACAGACGTCTTACGCACTTATGGGCTCAGGACTGCATGGTTAAAAATGGACTTAACCCAGAGGTGTCATGTAAACTCTGGTCAACGTATGTGGTTCCACGTTTGTTATTTGGACTTGAAATAGTAAATCTTAGTGCTAAAGATATTTCCCATTTAGATATCTTCTGTAATAACTTTCTGAAATAAATTCAAAATCTTCCCGCTAGAGCCTCCAACGCAGGAGCTTATCTACTTCTAGGTCAATTACCTATCATTGCACTTCTACATAAAAAGATCCTGATAACATTTGGTACCATAGCTAGAAGCGACTATGTTGAAAATGATCTTGCTAAACGTCAACTGTCTACAAAAGGAAAAAATTCAAAAAGCTGGTTTATAAGGGCTGACAGGATTTTGAAACAATATAATTTACAGTGTGCCTCAGAGGTTTTACTTAAACCAGAGACAAAATACAAGTGGAAAATGAAAGTAAAGAAGTCTGTTGATGGCTTTTAGTCCGAAAAACTATTTATTGAAGCCAAATCAAAACCGTCATTAGGGTACCTGAATATCAAAAACTGTAAAATTGGTGCTGTTAATTCTATATGGAAGAGTGCAGGTTCGGAACAAATGTGTATATGTAAAGCCTGTTAAATAAGACCAAAATGCTTTTGGATACATTCAATCTACATGTTCTACAGTACAACTGCTCAAAATTTTCAAATGGTCAAAAAACTTCAATTTGTCCACTGTGTGAGGAAGGAACTGAAAACAAGGAACATTTTCTTTTTGTGTGCTCTAGCTTAACAAGTATTAGAGACATTTTTATCTCAAAACTTTATACAGTCGTTGTACCAAAGATTGGAACTGCTGCATGGTCTGACATATGCGTTAGCAACTCAAAAATGATAAAATTAATCTTGAACTGTAGATTTTTCGATTGGTACTACGTGTTAGAGAAAAATGACATTAATTTGGTGGAATCGATTACAAGAAGTCTGTGTTACACTCTCCATGAAAAACATAGTGCTCTCCTTGAAAGTAAATAAAAGGGCCATTTCAAAAACAATGAGGATTTTTACTTTTTGTGGTATATTTTTATATTAGTTAAGTTTAGAATTATAACACAGGTGTTATAAAATGAAGGATAGTCAGGACTAGCTTGCTGCCAAGTTTCATGAAGATATCTCAAACCACTTCAGAGAAATGTTTTAAAAACAGGCCATTTTTGTCAGGAGTGTGACGCTTTTAGCGTGACATTTAAAAAATTAGAAATTTTCAAAGTAGTATTGAAAAAAGTGGATCGTTTTTATGCTAAACTGAAATATTTCTGGTAGTTGCTACATTATTAGTCTTAAATATTTTTGTAATTTTGTCCAATAAAATTTTAAAATAAGTAAACACTGACCTTTATTGTGAAGGCATGTACAAAAAATAAAGTCTTTCAAAAAATGACACTTTTAAAATTAAAGCTTCCTTGTAACCATGTTTTAAAGTCCAATAATGTCAGTATGTGAAATAAGTTTGTATTGGTATATTAGCACTATAATTAAGGGTATGTTGGTGCTCTAAATCACATATTTTATTGTTTTAATGGACACCAAAGAGAGGCACCCAAAAATGTCAGGAGTGTGACAACTGTCTTTAAACATCTACCAAAGGATACATAGGACTTAAATATTTTCTTTTTCTTTATTTTTCAGAAGTGGCTATTCCAAAGAGAAGAAAAAAATTTATTACAACTGGGATATGTTTATATCATAGATGTGGGAGTGCATTATATATGTCAGGAGTGTGACGCTTTTTTTAAGGCATTTTCTGTCAATTCATAATTTCACAAGGACAAGTTCCACAAGTTTCTTTGTGTTAGAAATGTTGAAACCAAGTTATATTCCTATCATTTACCTCTTAAATGTGTTATTTATCATGATTGTTTTGGCACAATGAGTTTTAATTAGTCATTTTTCTATTTTTTGTGCACAGTAATGCAAATTTATCAAAGAAAATAAGTGTGTACAACTATAATATCATATAGGAAAGTGAGGAGATGAATTTTGTACAAAATAGAACAATTATTTTGATTTAAAATGGTATATTTAAAGATGTTTCAAGGATTAACCATTCAGATGTAATTCGTCACACTCCTGACATGAATTTAACAATTTAAGAAAAATATGAAAATGAGCTTTATTTTTAGGACAGATAATTGAAAGACAGCTAGTAAAATGAAGAAACTTTTGGTAAAACTTCCATTCCTTAAAACATCTACTAGATTTGCCGAAATAAGCAGGGCAAAATTCTCTAGAAGAAATCAATCAAAGAAAGAGACTTCGAAAGAGAGAACCCCCAAATACTGGCTGAATCTGAAATTAAAAGATGATCAGAGGAAGTTGGACCATCTTTAACAAAATAAAAACCTATAAAACCAAGCTAACAAAAAAAGGCTTAAAGAAAGAAGAACTTTGAATTCCAAATTTGATAAACAATATAAAGAAAAACAAAGGCAGTGGCAGAGAAACAGTAGAAAAAAAGGAAGAAAGATAAAAAAGAAGTTGGGTTGAATAAGGACTTAGAATCGAACAAAAACAGCTCAAAAATTCAAATGAGAACAGATCTGTGACTGTGTCAGATTCCAGATCTACAGTGAGAAAACCTGCACAACACACAAGAAAACAACTGCCACAAAACCCAAATGCTTATGAATGATCTCGTCTGAAGGCCCTTTCTTCTTGGTGTAGCATTTTTTATGATGTGTTTCAAAGTACTCGTCCAAGCATTTGGGTTTTGTGGCAGTTGTTTTCTTGTGTGTTGTGCAGGTTTTCTCACTGTAGATCTGGAATCTGACACAGTCACAGATCTGTTCTCATTTGAATTTTTGAGTTGTTTTTGTTCGATTCTAAGTCCTTATTCAACCCAACTTCTTTTTTATCTTTCTTCCTTTTTTTCTACTGTTTCTCTGCCACTGCCTTTGTTTTTCTTTATATTGTTTATAAAATTTGGAATTCAAAGTTCTTCTTTCTTTAAGCCTTTTTTTGTTAGCTTGGTTTTGTAGTTTTTTATTTTGTTTAAGATTGTCCAACTTCCTCTGATCATTTTTCAATTTTATATTCAGCCAGTATTAGCGGGTTCTCTCTTTCCAAGTCTCTTTCTTTGAATCATTTCTTCTAGAGAATTTTGCCTGGCTTATGTCAGCAAGTCTAGTGGATGTTTTAAGGAATGGAAGTTTTACCAAAAGTTTTTTCATTTTACTAGCTGTCTTTCAACTATCTGTCCTAAAAATAAAGCTAATTTTCATATTTTTCTTAAATTGTTAAATTCATGTCAGGAGTGTGACGAATTACATCTGAATGGTTAATCCTTGAAACATCTTTAAATATACCATTTTAAATCAAAATAATTGTTCTATTTTGTACAAAATTCATTTCCTCACTTTCCTATATGATATTATAGTTGTACACACTTATTTCCTTTGATAAATTTGCATTACTGTGCACAAAAAATAGAAAAATAACTAATTAAAACTCATTGTGACAAAACAATTATGATAAATAACACATTTAAGAGGTAAATGATAGGAATATAACTTGGTTTCAACATTTCTAACACAAAGAAACTTGTTGGACTTGTCCTTGTGAAATTATGAATTGACAGAAAATGTCTTAAAAAAAGCGTCACACTCCTGACATATATAAGGCACTCCCACATGTATGATATAAACATATCACAGTTGTAATAATTTTTTTTCTTCTCTTTGGAATAGCCACTTCTGAAAAATAAAGAAGAAGAAAATATTTAAGTCCTATCTATTCTTTGGTAGATGTTTAAAGACAGTTGTCACACTCCTGACATTTTTGGGTGCCTCTCTTTGTATTTTTTTTTAAATGGCCCTAAAAAGAAAGTCCTGTTCTGTGGCAAAAGATATCAGTAATTGAAATCAATGATATAGCAATGTGTTAAGTGAATTTTTGTGAAAGTTTAAAGCATTTTTCAATCTTTGTAACATATGTCAGGAGTGTGACAAAATACTGAAAATAGAAGGCTTTTTCTACATACAATTGCATATAAACGGTACAATGAAATGACATTTTTTTTTTGCAAATGATCACAAAAACTCAGGGCTTTCAAAGTTTACTATTCTAACTGAAATATATTAAGATTCTTTTTATTGGCAAAAACTTCAATCACTAGTTATTATTATTTTTTTCAAATTAAGCTATTCAATTTGATTGTTATTATATGATTTAGCAGAAAAGATGGAAATTTTGGTTTTAAAATTTTTCTTTTTCTATTGACTTTCATTTGGAAAAGGTTTGAGCAATGTTTTTTTAACTGTTTTATTACCAAACTTGTTTATAAGTAGTATGGTTTCTGTTCAAATTTTTTGAGATGTATGTTATTAAAATTTAAGATTATTCAATGTGTCTGTTTCATTCTGCCTGAAACTTTGGAATTATAAAATTTAAAGTATCGGTAATAGGGTAAGACAAAAAGAAATACAAAATATTGAGTTTGAAATTGGACCCCCCATGTCACACTTTTGCCTCATTTTTTTAAAAATGTCCCAAAACATTTAAAAGTTGTAAGGTTTACCAAACTCATAAGTACGTGTAAATAGATAAAATTGTTTAAAAATAATGTATAGTGACTGGAAACAGACTGTAAATATAGTGAAACAAAATTTTACTGGATGAACTCCAGGTTCTCCTGATAGAGGAGGGATTTACAGAAGGTAACAGGTATGGTATCAATATGAATTTAGAATAAATGTATTTACACTTTTGGTATTTAGCTGAATTTTGTCTCCGAATGACCTTAGATCTGCTCCGAATAACCTTCTGACATCAAACAACAATCACTTTTTAATTGTGACATCAAATTTTTTAAATTGTGATGTTAAAGTTTACGGGAACTTGTGTGATTTTACGTAATGGCGGACAAATTTGCATACAACTTCATTACAAGTGTAAATATGTCTATGTAATGGTATTCATAGATTATACTTAGAATGTTATGATATCCATGGAATTTACTTATGACTTGTTGTTACATGCATCTGTATATATCATAAATTTATATGTTGTTAGTTTAATATTATTAATTATTGTCAACAAGTATTCTGTAGGTGTCTGTATTTGAATCACGCCTCTATCATAAAATATGTTTGTAACAATTAACGTTGTCCAGCAATACTTCACTCTGGTTGGGTTTGACCGGCAAACCCAACTTGGCAGCAGAAAAACATAGAGCAACCAGCTCTTCTTTGGTCCCTTCTTCTGTTAGTCCCCTCATTGTTAAATAATGTCGTAAATTGTCTGTTTTCCATGTTTTAAATTCTTTCAACGATGTATTTTGGTAATCAGGATCCATAGTAAAGTATAATAAATATTTTAAAGTGAAAGTAGAAAAACAAACCGGCAGTACGTTTAAACCGGAAGCAGACGATAAACAACAAAGACGTTTCTAAGCAAAACATATAATACAATGGCCACTTACGATACCGATTCCGCGGCCTCTCGACCTTTGACACGGGTCGCTTACGTTCAACATAAAGTAATAGCGATAAGGTGTAAAATTTGTGCTCTTTCCAATAAATATTGAATTGAATATCACCTAAACACAGAAAAAAAGAAATATGCAGGCTTAACAAAACAGACTGGGTCTGATTTCAAAACACAACTAAAAACTAACCAAGACAGAGTTGCCAGTAGTTGTCAATTCCCTCAATTTTCAATTTATATGTTTTTTGTCCAGGTCAAGGGAGGTAATCAAAGGAAAATGGGTTACACTAAAGACGGGTTGCACTAATGACAGGACGATTGCCCGGATAGTGACAGGACGGTTGACCGGACGAGATATAAATAGTCATAACTTTTTTGTTATTCAGTAGATTTGTTTAATATTTGTAGACCTTAAAGATATTAAAATATATTTTATGAAAATCAAACAAAATAAGTGAAAAAAAATATTTATAAGCAAATAAAGTTGATCGGACGGTATTCACACTCGCCGTTAAACGCTATACATATATTCAACTGGTCGGCAACAAGTGTTAATATCTCTTTTGTTGGTTACAATATTTGTCACAAAAATTCTGGAATCTGTGAGAATAATAAATATTAGATACGAAAATATAAATTTATAGTAAAAAAAAATGTTTTTCTCCATAAAAAGTTGACCGGACGGTATTCACATTCGCCAATATATGTTTTAAATATATTGAAATGATCAACACAAATGTTAATATCTCTTTTGTTTTACAATATTCGTTCATGAAATTCTGGAATCTATGAGATTTATAAATATTTTATACGAAAATATAAACTTTATGATAAACAAAAATGTTTTTCTGCCAAAAAAAATAACCGGACGGTGTTGTGTGTGACATTCGCCGATGTACACGTTGATTATACATGTATGCAAGGAATTGTATATTTAAAAGGAATGGAAACGCGGCCGTCTTCAAAGAAAATATTATGATGCATCTCTTGCTTTGACCGGGTGTTGATTACACCCCATCGCTCTAACTGGCTCATTACTTATCTGGTAGAAGTTATCGAACGTGGTCATTTAATTAGCCTGGGATCCGGCCCAATCTAGCTGCGCGTCGTATACTGACAAGATTAGCCAGGACCCCAGGCTATCATTTAATCTGACACTAGTTATCTAACTTGACAATGATATTATTTTCTTCTTAGGCATGTTTCTGTAATAAAAAATAATAAACTAAAATCCTTCTGAGGGGCATTCTTTTTCATGGTGTAAAATAAATCATAATTGTTTTTTTTTAGAAGATGATTCGAAATACCTATTTTATTGTAGAGTAATGGTACTTACATTGTGCAAGTTGCGTTGTGCAAGTACGAACGCGGTATAGTAGGTGATAAATCATGAAACCAAAAATAAATTAATCCAAGAAAAAAATATAACAATACAACCACATGCAAAGTTACTTATAAAAAAACTTTTTATTCTAGATTTTTTTATCTTGATATTTCACGAAGGTATGTCACAATCAGATGATATCGGACATTTTACGAGTTTTAAATAGTTTTCATGCAAAATACAGGAAATTTTAAAAATGTAGTTAAATGACTTTTCAATTGTGAAATATGACTGATAAAGAAAGAAGTTAACAAATCATTATGAAGGGAAGAAAAAAGTAAACAACTGCAGTATATTATCTAGATAACATAACTTAGATTACAGGTGTTATAATAAACAATGGCATGCGGGGTGTTCCAATTTGCAGGTATAATATTTCATGTATTAATGATAAGCTAATTTGTGTCTTACATACTTAAGATGTTAAAAATTAAAAACGCCGAGCTCACCTGTTAATTAATGCTAAATTATGCAGAGATGCAATAAATTTTCTAATTAGAAACAGTTAAAACTTTCCCACATTCGCACTTTATGTATTTTAACACCAAAGGAATACTTTTGCGACCTATAGACTACTGCTCTTCGAGAAAAAAGGAAGGAACAGTTTTGCTGTTGCGTATGGTAATTTGCGGCAACGCTTAATAATGGCAAACTGCATTACCAAACAACGATTTAGTATAAAAAAAAGTATTTACCAAAAAATAAATGAATAACATCGGATATGTATATAAAAAGGCACAATCAATCCCAATCGTAAGTCTTTGTATATATTTCTTGTCTGTTATTTCCAACTTCGTCGGTGTCGAACTTGACTGAACAAAATGGCGTCAATGTGAACTATAAATATGGGATTTTGAAAAATCATAGCAAATTCGTTGTTATCACCATTTTCATAAAACCAACACTATTTGATAGAAAAAAGATTAAGCTTTAAAATTGTATGTCAATGTCACATCTATTTCACGCAGTTATTTAACTCATACCAAAATACAAAGTGTCGATGTATTTGTTGACGCACAACTTCAAATTTTCAACATGTTTCGATATAAAATAATTTACATAGTACCAATTATATTTAGCATTCATAATTTAGACCAAACTGTAGGAAAATATTTCTTCTTTAAAGTGATATCTCATTTTCTCACTTTTTTCTTTCTACTTTTCAATAATATAAAGAAATCGTAGTGCACTCCCAGTTTGATAGACATGTTTTGACAGAATAATGAAACTCAAAACAGAAATTTCGAAAAATCGTAGAAAACTCAGAAAAGTAACAAGAACTTTAAAAAGAGCTTAACGATAGAATAAGGTTTCAGCTTCATAATGATATCAACTGTTTTGTTTTGCGCTTCGTAGTTGTCGAGTTTTTAGAAAAAAATCAAAACACCGTATTTTTTGTTTTGTAATCCGGATGAAACTCCCTCAAGTTTGAAGACAGAGGTCTATTCTAATGAGAATTTACTCAATACAATATTACAAACCTATGTTTAATGAGGCATTAAAATGATACCTAAGGCCTTTCCTTTTTCAAGGAATAAAAGTTTATTCTTGATTTCGGCTTTATCTCTCATTTATATCGTCTCAAGCAAGATGACCCCGTGAATTTAAAGACCGATCTATATGACAGGAAATGGACCACCGTCATGACTTTTCATATTATTCATCATACTTCCGCCTGAGCCAGACATGGATTATAGCTCTGCGGGTGCCCTACGGGTATCCCGATTGATCTCGAGCCGCGTTTCCATTCCTTTTAAATATACAATTCCTTGATGTATGTTAATAAAAAAAAAATTAAGGATTAACAATATTTAAGCAGCTGATTTAAGTCATGAAACTGGAGAAATCTGCGACATCAATAAATATATGATATGTAAATATAAACTTTCTTGAAAAAAAAAATGACCGGACTGAGGTTCCAAGGGTAGGGACATTCAAATAATTGTGCCTCCTAAGAGTCCGCGAAACTCTCAGGATTCACGATTTTGCGTAATATTTGTTCATAGCTTCTGGGTCGGGGTCTTGACGGCCGCCAGATCCCTCACCAAATGGCGAATATATCTTGCCTCACTTTTAAAAGAATCTAGTTAAGCCCCTGGATACAGTAGCAACGAATTCTATAGTAATCAAATTTCGAATGCTTTCGAAGAGAAAATGAAAGACTATAAGGTGATTTTTTTTTTATAACTGAATTTAAATATAGTGACAGACTACACTGTAAATATACCTGACGCCTGACGCGTCCGGACGCGTTCAAAATTTGTACACCGAATGTTCAATATTTTAACGTCATATGTTAATGCTTAGAGACGTGTTCAAAGTTTTAACGTTTGTGTTAAAACTACTAACATGTGTGTTCAGACACAGTGAACACCAGTGTTCAAATTCTGATCTAAAAAAAGAAGACAGTCGTTTGTCCGATTTTCTATCCTTCTAATTGGCAAATTCAAAAAGAAATTCTTTAAAATATATGAATGTATACGTAGGATGATGATCTTTTGAATTTTTTACTAATATTTTAGTAATTGGGAAATATCAAACTCCAAGCTGGCATATACATGATATATGTATAGTTTATGAACTTATTTTATTATTATTACTAGTTTTACTTATAAGTGACAAAATAATGCATATCAATTAGGCCTGTTATGATAATATCGTAATAAAAATATGTCGATGTTTATCTTATTTCATGATCCGTTCAGTTTATTAACATTACATGTTCAATCAGTGTTCAAATCGCTCGAAATTTTGAACACCTCGCGTTAAAAAAAATATACCAGGGTACCAAAAACCGGAAACAGATATCGGCTGGTGATTTAGGCGGTTTAACGAAGAATGGATACACATAAGGAAGAGAACTGGAGAAGGGACTATCCCACATGAACATGAAAGAAGTGAGTAACAAGTTAGGATAATCTCCATAGGTAGTTCGATGGCTTCCTTATTATTTTCTCATGTCAGATATATATTTGTCAAATATTCATAACTGTTATATCCAAATATTCAACAAAATAAAAGACGAATTAAAGAACAGGATTTAGATTAAACGTCACTTCATAACAAATGATTTCCTAAACTGATGACTCTGAGACTGATGAATAACCAGTCTGTGATCGTCTGTCTGTTATACAGAATAAATGATGATTGTTGCCAAGTTATCCACGTATATTAGCTGAAGATCGCTGAACACTAAGTGTTTAGAACTCTAACATCAAGTGTTCAAAAATGAAACACAAAGGCATTAAAAACTGAACACCACACATTCAATTGATGAACACTAAGTGTTTAGAACTCTAACATGAAGTGTTCAAAAATGAAACACAAAGGCATTAAAAACTGAACACCACATATTCAAATGATGAACACTAAGTGTTAAATAACTCTAACATCAAGTGTTCAAAAATGAAACACAAAGGCATTAAAAACTGAACACCGCACATTAAATTGATGAACACTAAGTGTTAAATAACTCTAACATCAAGTGTTCAAAAGTGAAACACAAAGGCATTAAAAACTGAATACCACACATTCAATTGATGAACACTAGTGTAAACATTTGGAACACCATTTCAGTTGACTTAGAAAATGCATTCGGTTTTTTTTATTTGCAGGAATCGTTAGATTGAAATTTTTGAATTAGGAACCGGTAGCCAATAATCCCTCGAATGTCATTTCTGCATGCTATAAAGTGTTGGAAAAAAAAGATATCAAAAAAGGTATGACAATATATGTTTATTAATAGCTTATGTGGGTGTATCATTTCTATATCTGTATACCTTAGGTCAAGAAATCGACTTTTGTAATTTATAATGTCAAAACTTGCATTTCAGTGCCATAGAATATCAATTTGTACTCTAGTATATATCGAAATTAAAGCATAACAATCATTGCATAATTTGATGTTTTATAAAAAAAAACTCTCTTCTATTAATTTTAAATTTTATTTTGCAGGATATATAGGCTCATAGACATTACTTGTTGTGGATGACTTTGACATTTGGAAGTTGATAACAACACATAAAATGCCACTTAGTTGATAGCTTTAAGTGAAGATGCACTGAAAAGTGGAGCGTTCATTGTATGTGATCGTACAAGAACACTTGGAATTTTGCAAACTTTTAAACTTTCATTGTGACAAATATCTATATCATAAACTATCTACTTATCACTTTGACATGCTTTTTCGGTTAGATTAAACATGATGTAGCAACTATCTTTTCATGTAGGGGTAAATACTTATTTGTGATATGAAGTCAATTTAATAATATTATGTATGTGATTTCATTGACTGTTACTTGTGATATCATAAGGTATTCTTGTGTACTTTTTTTTTATGTCTTACATATATGCTCATTTGATTATATAAAGAATTACTTGTTAAAATATGTTTTATTGTTATATTTTGCCTGATTCAATATAGTTTTTATAACAGTTTAATTAAGTTTAGTATTTATGGAACATTATGTACGCTTGAAAATAGAACATGTTCTACATTTGAACACCATCACTTTGAACACCTATGTCAACTGTTCTGAATGTTAACATCTGGTGTTCTGGATCTTAACATTTCTGGTTTTGAACATGTTCAGTGTGTTCAAAAAGTGTTACATGGCTGTTGAACGTGTCGACGTATTAAGATTTTGAACATTCGGACACGTTAAATCGTTGAACACTAATGTTAAGGTCTCTAACATCAAGTGTTCAAAAATGAAACACAAAGGCATTAAAAACTGAACACCACACATTCAATTGATGAACACTAGTGTAAACATTTGGAACACCATTACACGTTCAAAAAGTGTTACAAAAAAGCGTTCAAGCAGTGTTCTATTTATTAACACTTAGATTTACAGTGTAGTTAGTGACAGTGCAGTATTATACTAAAGTAACTTTGTGTTCGATGCCCGTGCAAGGTAATCTGTGTCTTTTATTTTCTATCATAAAGGGTCAGAACACGACTTAATACAAGTTTACTCCTTCAATGTTATAGGTCTTATTGCAATACATTGTTGTTATTTTTTCAAATGATTTGATACCAGGAGATTGGTGATCTCACTTTTAATTTAATCCATGTCAGACAGCTATCTAGTTTTATCTGAGATTTTGTATTGTTTAATAAAATGTGCATGCAATTCACTGTAATCTTTGATTGGATTCTAATTGCCAACTTGATTATATAAGTTAATTCAATTAATGTCTCAGGTGTGAAAACTTAAATGACATGATTATTGGCTTGATTGGTGATTACGACAGGTGTCAAAATTAGATAATAATCTTAATTTAATAATAAATATTTTAAATATCAGGTCTTCTAGTGTGCTGGTGAACTTACTCAGGTCAACATTTTGGGCTCAAAGTTTTTATTATAAAGTGTATATGTTCCAGACCATATGAGTATTTGGACCGTACGCGTACGGTCCGGACCGTATACGTATACTCGTACGGTCCGACCATACGCGTACGGTCGGACCGTATGAGTATACGCGTACGGTCCAGTACGAGCTGACCATACATGTTATTTGATCATATGGGTTAAATTGAAACAAGCATTTATCACAATCTTTATTTTTAGTTTTACAAATTGTTATTGATAATTTATTACAATTAGATAGATAAAATGAACAAACGAACAATTGAAATTAAGTATTTGTTTAATTTTATATCTGAATCCCATTTTGGTACTCTCGCCCAAGGTGACACAATTCAAGTAACGTAATATTTTTTACATTTTCATGTATGCAGTTCATGCATGTTCCTTTGCATTTGCATTTTTTGGTAAAGTTGCTAAATATTCTAAAACAATTGACCTCCCACATTATGTTTACTTCCGATATCTTCAATTTCAGTGATCATAATTCAATTAATGTATTACTGATCGACATGCTTAATACAAGAGACTAACAGATTTAATTAGCCTGAATTTAAAAAAAGTTAAAAAATATAAAGTTTTTGTTTCAATTACAATTGAACTTTTTTAGATTAATTTGATAGTTAAGTTATGTTGATCTGCTATATGCATTTGTAACTAATAAACTTGACCAACTTTTTAATATTAGTCAGACCGTACGCGTACGGTCCGACCGTATGAGTATTTTGAAAAAGTACGCATACGGTCCAGACCGTACGCGTACGGTCCAAATACTCATACGGTCTGGAACATATATTTATAGAGTTCACAGATTCCTTAATTTCATGGATAGATATTTAACATGTGTCGATCAGTACAATATATTTAAAGCATATATATGGGCAAATGTGAATTCCGTCTGGTCAACTTTATTTGCTCAAAAATATTTTTTTTACTATAAATTTAATATTTTCTTATAACATATTTATAAATCTCCAAAATTTCTTAATTTCATCAGAGACATTATATGTCTCTGATTTCATGGACAAATATGGTAAAACAAAAGAGATATTAACATTTTTGTCGATCATTTCAATATATTTAAAGCATATATATCGGCGAATGTGAATTCCGTCCGGTCAACTCTTTTTGAAGAAAAACATTTTTATGTACTATAAAGTTTATATTTTCATATCAAGTATTTATTGATCTCTTAGATTTCTTAGTTTGGTGTAAAAATATTGTAAAACAAATAAGACATAACACTTTTTTTTATCAGTTCAATATAATTAACGCGTACATCGGCGAATGTGAATACCGTCCGGTCAACTTTTTATGGAGAAAAACATTTTTTTTTATTTTTTTACTTTGAAATTTATATTTTCGTATCTAATATTTATTATTTTCACAGATTCCGGAATTTTGTTGACAAATATTGTAAAACAAAAGAGATATTAACACTTGTTGCCGACCAGTTGAATATATGTATAGCGTTTAACGGCGAGTGTGAATACCGTCCGGTCAACTTTATATACTCAAAAATATTTTTTTCACTTATTTTGTTTGATTTTCATAAAATATATTTTAATATCTTTAAGGTCTACAAATATTAAACAAATCTACTGAATAACAAAAAAGTTATGACTATTTATATCTCGTCCGGTCAACCGTCCTGTCACTATCCGGGCAATCGTCCTGTCATTAGTGCTTCTTCCCACTAAAGACCTGAAAGTGGACCTGAAAAGACCTGAAAATATACGACTAAAATTATTCAAATTGCAATCTAACTTTTTTATTATGGGATGGAATTTCTTCAAGTTGGGATTTTATTAATTGTAAATGTCCATATTTCAGTAAAATTTAAATGTTTTAAATTAAAAACAAATGTTTGATGCCAAAAGTTGGACCTGAAGGGACCTGAAAATCTATGGTCGGACTAATTTTAACTTCAAAAACTTTTTTAATATTCAGTGGATATTTTTCAACTTTTGATTTTGTGAAACAAAAAGTTCAGTATAATGATAAAATAAAAATAAAATTATATGAAAAATATCGTTCGGGTGCGCAATTGATGCATTTGGAAAACAAGATTTGGCGCAAATGATACCCCTGAAAAAAAAAACAGTAATTGGGTAGGATGAAATTTGAAAAAAAGGCAGGACAGGATTTTGAGTAAAAAAAAAAAGGCAGGATGAGTAACTTAATTGGCAAAAAAAAAAGGCAGGATGACAATTGTTGTAAAAAAGTCAGGATAAGCTAAGAAAAAAAAAGGCAGGACCGAATAGACTGAAAAATAAAAAGGCAGGACAGAGATTACAAATAAAAAATTAGGCAGGACACAATTTTTCATCCTAGCCCCCCCCCCCCCCCCCCCCCATAAAAATCAAATGGTAGCTCCCTTATGGGGAGGCAATACTATTATTTTCATTTTATAAATAAAAAAGTGTAAGACCTGCTTTAATATATTTTAATGCAGTTTAAGCAAGTTAATTGAATTAGTTTGAATAATTTCAACGGGCAATCTTTTTTTTTTTCTTTATGTCAGACCAAGATTCATCATCAACAAGGTATTTTGTATCCAAATATGTTCTTGTATAAATATAGAGTCATTCGTTCTCTTCAATAGACTGACTTTTGTCTAAAGTAAAAACAAATATAAAAAAACAATGCGAGTTTAAATACATCTACCCCTATGATCCATTCATGTCTTTTATTTCCCCGACAAGGTCCGAATTTTGTAACTCAACCATTATATTTTCGATAAAATTATTTATCATTTTAATGACATATTATACCTTTCCTATAACACAATTCATATTTCAAGGAGATTGATTGAAAACAGTTAAAGATCTTGAATAAATCTGACCGCAGTCTTTTCAAGCAATTTTTTTTATGTTATTAAATTTTCCGTTTAGGTCCGAGTTTTCACACCCCAACGATATTTTTCATATAATTTAATTTTTATTTTATCATTATACTGAACTTTAAGTTTCACAAAATCTAAAGTTGAAAGATAACCATTGAATATTAAAAAAGTTATTGGAGTTAGAATTAGTCCGACCATAGATTTTCAGGTCCCTTCAGGTCTTTTCTTTTCTCCGTTCAAGTCCAACTTTTGGCATCAAAAATTTGTTTTTTATTTAAAACATTTAAATTATAATGAAAAATGGACATTTACAATTAATAAAATTCCAACTTGAAGAAATTCGATCCAATAATAAAACAAGTTATGCAATTTGAATAATTTTAGTCGTATTCTTTCAGGTCTTTTCAGGTCCACTTTCAGGTCTTTAGTGTAACCCAAGGAAAATGCTAATTTATGGAAATTGAATATTTTCTCTTGCTTCTTCTTATACTGATTGGATTAATTTTAAGCCTTTAGTTTTTGACATTATTTCTTTCATAATAGCAAAGACATATAATACCTTTAAAAAAGGGAATAATATTCAAAATAAATCTTGAAATCACTTGATAATAAAAAAAAATAGTGTTCGTCCGGGACACGACTGTTGGAATTTAGCACATACTTATTTCAATGGCTAACAGAGACGAACAGTTGCCAAATTTAAAAATTTGTATTGACAACACAGAATCAGATAAGGAACAAGAAGATGTTGTTTCTATTCACGGTGCAGACGAACTCCAGAGTAGCCCTAACGAATCCGAGGAAGAAAATGAGAGGAACGTAGAGTTCAACGTGCGAATAGGGAAGATTGGCCAAACAAGAAACGAAAATAGGACTTATAGACAGGTTTATAATTTCTCTTGAGAGACGTTTCGGCCACACAGCCAGTTCGGCCACAGTTACAGTTCAATATCAGTCGATTCTGCCGCACTTTTTCATATTGTTTTAATATTTAACATAATGATTGATGTATTTAAAATTTGCTTTAATATCAACATGTATTGATTAAACAACAGAGAATAGAATAAACAAAAACAATATGTCATTTGTGAATAAAAGGAAGAATACCCATTCCGTAAACAAGTTGAATCAATGATCATTTAAATATTTGTTCCATAATAACAAACATACAGTAGTAGTGTCTGATAATTCTGCTTTTCTGGTACCTCAGCCTGTACAGTGGAGTCCCCGGTGTCCGCGCGGCCCGTGTTATCGCACATTAGCTGATTTCGTCATATCAACACAGTAACACATACAAAATCGTTCTTGTTAATGTTTTAGCCTTCCGAAGGGATAAAAAAGAATAAAATTGATAAGTTCAAGAATTAATTAATAACTGAAATCCTGTGATTTACCATATTTGGCCAATTTCCATTAAAAAAATTACATCATCAGATAAAATTGGTTTTATTTAATTCAAATTAATATCAGATTGAAATAATTTTTGCTCTGCATCCTTGGAAGTGTGTTTGGTACAAACTCAGCTATATTTCGTAGTGTAAAATCTTTCCTTTATTCCAAATAAGCTATTTTTGGAAGGCATGCGCGAAATCACCGGACATTGGAGGAACTCTCAGAACAGGGGTTTCCCTAATTTTGGACACACATTACACAAAATCTAGAGGATGAAACCATACAAACAGAAGATTTTATGAAATAAAAGTATATTATGAATGTGTTCACACAAAATTATCCAATTATTGGTTTTATCAGTTGAATGAAGTGAAGTCATAAGTCTTATGTGCGCGGATACACCGGACTGCACCGTACTTCTATAGCTGCGGAACAGTAGCTCTTGGGTCCTTATGTTATTTTTTGACTATTTGCGGACTATGCCTAAGAGCTACGGTTCCGCATGTTCCGCAGCTCTTAGGTCCTTATGTTATTTTTTGACTATTTGCGGACCATAGTCCGCAAATTTATAGTAAAAAAATAACATAAGGACCTAAGAGCTACGGTTCCGCAGCTAGTACTTCTATTTTCTTCTCTTCCAAAAATGTTTCGTCTGCTATATCATGTATATATTACATGTATTATATTAACTTTGAAGAGAACCATTTGTTAACGTCAACCATGTTGTCAAGTTCAAATCAAAAGCAGACAATGCATTTATAAAAACTATGGAAAGCCAATTTCACAAAATTACATATATTCTACCATTTAGTGACCGCCTTCAACAAATTGAAGATTATGTCACAGGAGGAAACTTACAACAAGACATAGATTGAAAAATGTACAATTTTTTAAAAAAATACGAAAAAGTTTAAAAAATAACATGTTTTGTATAATTAACATGATTAAGTAAGATGTTTTGAGTTAATATTGATGCTTTGAAATAGAAGATTTGAAAGAGTCTACTGAAGTGCAATTTACAATGTTATCCGGTAGTTTGTTCCAGTCGGTAATAGATCTTGGAAAATAGGATTTTTTTCTGTACTGTGTTTTGCAGGATGGAATTTGGAAACTGTTCGAATTAGAATGTCTTGTTTGTCTTGTTTGTGGAATTAATTTATTATTTTTAGGTATTGCAACCTTTTCGTGTTCAATTTTGTAAAGCATTAGCCATTACCAATCTGGAGTCTTTTCTTCTGTCAGAGAGACTGTGCCATTCAAGATGTTGTAACATGTTACCAACGCTTGAGGTGTTTCTGTATTTGTTGGTAATAAAACATGCAGCCCTCCTTTGAACTTTTTCAATGCTATCTATGTCTTGTTGTA
Source organism: Mytilus galloprovincialis (assembly GCA_037788925.1). Taxonomy (NCBI): domain Eukaryota; kingdom Metazoa; phylum Mollusca; class Bivalvia; order Mytilida; family Mytilidae; genus Mytilus; species Mytilus galloprovincialis. Next base: position 22,089,939 of record CM075332.1, read on the forward strand.
AGTATGGATCCCAAACAGAGCAAGCATACTCTAGTGATGGTCTTACTAGGGACTTATATGCTTGCTCTTTATTGGGTGTTGAACTTATGTTCAGGTTCCTCCTTGGAAAGCCTAGTGTGCTATTAGCTTTCTTGCATATGTTGTTAAAACATGTATGCACATTCCATTTAAGGTTAGAACTGATGGTGACCCCCAGATATTTTGCTGTTGTTACATGTTCTAATGAATGATTGTGTAATGTGTAGTTAAATGTGATTGTTTTTTTTATTTCTGGTGACTGAAATTACATTACACTTATCTGGGTGGAATGCCATTTTCCATGTAGTTTCCCACGATGCCAGTTTGTCAAGATCTTTTTGTAATGTTGATGCATCGGAATTTGATTTTATTGCCAAATAAACTATTGTGTCGTCTGCAAATAAACGTACTGTGGATGTTAGACCAATGAATTAAGATGGTTTTTTTTCTTAAAGTTCCTGTATCTTCATGATCTTCAATAAAGTTTGGCACAAGCTTTCTGCATCTTGGTGTTTTTTTAATGAATTCAAAAAAAAATGATATATATGAAAGCAAATTTACAGATCTAACATTGTTGGGGTGATGTTTAGACGAGTTATATATATATATATATATATATATATATATATATATATATATATATATATTGACTGAAATAAAATTGTGGGTTATATTAAAACCACTAAATACTGCACAGACTTTCTAAATCATTTCAGATATTTTTGCGGAAATAAGATAATACACTAAAAATTGAGTTTTCAGTTGAATAATTCAAATCAAATTTGATGCTATTATAACATAATAAAAAAGAAATATATTTGATCAAAGTCCTTGGTGGGGGGATTCACCAGACTGCATCGTAAGTGTGAAAAACATACATCAAAGACACCAATGGCTAACTTATGCTGTGAAATATATTAGCTACATTCAAAGAAAAAGTGATAAAAATCTCAGAAATATTTTATTTGTTGATTTCTGTATTTATTTGAAACTGGGTCTGTCTGGCAACAATCAACATCACCATTATTCGTTTATGCCAGTACATCTGTATACACCAGTTCAGGTGTTAGTGTTGACCTTTAGTTATTCCTTTTATTTTCAGCCTTCAAAAGTGTACGAGAACAGATCAGGAGAGTTTGTAACAGGAATAGACATTACAGAAAAAGTATGATTAATCGTGTTAATCCGAAAATGATTGACTTGTTTTGTTCACAAAGATATATAAAGCATGTAGAGTTGTGGTTTACAGCATGTTGTGCTCTCATATGTGGAAGTTTGTCAGATATATGATCTCTGTTAATAGTTTTATTTTTTGTTTTGTTTCAAAAATTCCAATAGGGAACATATAGTTATTACATTATTGTAGTAATAAACCATTACATAAAACATATCGGCCATTGGCCTTCTTCAGTTTCTTTATTTTTCTAATGGCCGAACGTCTTATATAAAAGATTTATTTTTTGGCAAATTGTATGATATCTACTTAAAACTGACAATTTTGCTTCTTGATTTATTTATGTGAAATGAAAAAAAAAAGCCAATCATTTTCCAATTTAAATGTTATGAGAGAAACATTTTACTCAAACAAATGGGGAAAAATTTGGTAAAACAATAATAATGTAACTCATTTTAAAGATACATGAAAGATTTTAATAATTTAGTACTAACAAATACTAAGAAATTTTTATGAATAATGTTCATCACTTCTAGGATGAGATAAAAAAGAAATCAGAAAGAGCTAAAAGATTTGGGATAGAATCCAAGAAAACAAAGCATTCTGTTGACCTAGATGGACTTTATAAAAGGTAAACTACATGTAGTTAAGTACCTGCTCATACACTTTCTCCTCGGTCTATATCTAGCTAAAAATCATATAGTTAACTTGTTAAAGTAAAAACCAAATAAAAAGATGCACTGAACAGCTACCAACAGAATAACGACTAACCTGAACCATAAATAAAAGTTATCGCACCGCGGGTAAAATATCAAGTTGTGATTGGTTTAACGCTGTCACGTGGTGACCACCTATGAGACCGTATGGGGTTAGTAGATTTCATAGGGGGTTCATGACGCGTTAATGGTGACGTCATCTGTCGATGTTGTTGTGTTTCATTGTTTATTTTTCAATATAACGTAGCAGAAAAAGTCCAGCGTGCGATAAATTCGTTATATGGTTAACTACTGACCCCCTACGGACCATAGAGGGTGAATAAAATCCATAGGGGGTGAGGCCTATGGATCTATGGATCCGTATGGAGTCAGTAGCAAACCATATAACTTATAATGGCACACAATATGGACAGCTGGATCATAGTGTTTTATCAAAAGCAATTTAGCATGGCACGATGCCATGCCCTTTTTGCCTGACGCCATGTGCCCTTAGCATTATCTGGATCAAGATCGGGTTGCGGTATTGATACTAGGCTTATAATTTGGTACACCAGACTCACATTTGGTCTTTATCAATGATACTAGGCTTATAATTTGGTACACCAGACTCACTTTCGGTCTACATCAATGATACTAGGCTTATAATTTTGTACACCAGACTCACATTCGGTCTATATCGATGATACTAGGCTTATAATTTGGTACACCAGACTCACATTTGGTCTACATCAATGATACTAGGTTTATAATTTTGTACACCAGACTCACATTCGGTCTACATCAATTATACTAGTCTTATAATTTGGTACACCAGACTACCATTCGGTCTACATCAATGATACTAGGCTTATAATTTTGTACACCAGACTCACATTCGGTCTATATCGATGATACTAGGCTTATAATTTGGTACACCAGACTCACATTCGGTCTACATCAATGATACTAGGCTTATAATTTTGTACACCAGACTCACATTCGGTCTATATCGATGATACTAGGCTTATAATTTGGTACACCAGACTCACATTTGGTCTACATCAATGATACTAGGTTTATAATTTTGTACACCAGACTCACATTCGGTCTACATCATACTAGTCTTATAATTTGGTACACCAGACTCACTTTCAGGCTACATAGATGATACTAGGCTTATAATTTGGTACACCAGACTCACATTCGGTCTACATCGATGATACTAGGCTTATAATTTGGTACACCAGACTCACATTCGGTCTACATCGATGATACTAGGCTTATAATTTGGTACACCAGACTCACATTCGGTCTACATCGATGATACTAGGCTTATAATTTCGTACACCAGACTCACATTCGGTCTACATCAATGATACTAGGCTTATAATTTGGTACACCAGACTCACTTTCGGTCTACATCGATAGACTCATAGCCATTGAATTAAATCAGTGGCTAATTGACACCAAGTAAAAGATCAATTCATTGGTTGTTTTCTCTTTCTTTTGATATGAAATGTAATTGAAACAATTCTGAATCTTAATACAAAACCTTAGGAAAACTTCCTTTAATTGAACCATTGTCGCATGTTTCTTGTTGATTAAGGCGTTTTAACTTACTATGACTGAGATTTGTACAATAGACTATTTTTCATATTACGGAATTTTGACTCTGGATTATAATTTTTTTCGACAGGTTACCTTTTCTTTGGTAGGACATCTTGGTACTTGGTTAAGTAAAAGCAATCTAAAGAAGCAAAATCAAGCTTACGATCAGTACAATTTTTGGGGAAATTAACTGTATTAACTCTATACATGACAAAATCATCAGAAAGCAGTAAACTTTCCCTCCAAAATGCACTGATTATTTATTTGATTGTTTTTGGTCGCTCTTATTTGATCTTATTTGACTGAGTACCATGATGTCCAACCACAGATTAGGTTACCTGTGGAAAAGTTATATAATCCAGAGTCAAAAGTCTATATTATGAAAATGGTCTACTGTGGTTTCATTAATATTCGTTGGATACCAATTTTCGTGAATTACATGGGTACAAGAGAACCACGAATTGAAATATTCAACAAATTTCAAATTTTCTAAAGGAATGTATGTAGACTTTGCCAAAACCACAAAAAATTGGTACCCACGAAAATAAATGAATCCACAGTATTGTATATTGGTCCCAGGTGTAAATGAGTATGCAATTGTGTATTACTAAGATTTTCTATGTGTTATTTTATCACTATTTTTCGAAATTTTCTTTGATCTTACTGACTGATAATTTCCTTTCTCAGCATAGTCGAGTGATTTGAAAAATTGTCGCTAGAAACTAAGGGAGCATGTGCGTTGTCAACTTCTTCATAGGTAAAATAGCGATAAACCGATTATCCTTGGTCATCTCAACTCGATTGCTTTTCTCATTTTTGCCTTTCCGGCTCAAGCAAGAAAATCAATCTCGTTGAGATGACCACAATATTCTATAATGATGTTTGATAAATGTACAGAATATTGTATATCAATCATGTAACTTCAAGTTACTGTTAAGTGTAGGAAATTTTATATCAGTTTGGAGACTATTGAGCTTAAAATAAACATAAAAAGTACATGTCTAACTGACTTATAGCTATTCCTGCTTTTGCGAATAAAAACAATGAAAACATTATTCAAAAAGGAAAAGGCAACAAAAAAAAAACCTTTATATATTTACAATTAATTTAAAAAAAAAAGTAAAATATTTTTAAGGTATTTTTGGACAAAAATAAGGTTTTATAGAACTGTACACTTGCTTTCTTTGTGGTCATAAAAAGCTTTTTTTTACCTGTACAAAAGAGTGTTGATCATGTAATAGAATGGACTAATTTTTTTCTATTGACAGCTTTGGTTTCCGAGCAGAAGATATCAGCCGTGACCACCGTGGTATCAGACTCGAAGCTGTACATTTTCGTGGGGTAAATGACCTTCACACAAAGGATATATTTAAATATTTTGGAGAGTTTGGACCAGGTGGAGTTGAATGGATAGATGATGCCTCATGTAAGTTAGTTATATTTCGGGATTTCAGATTTGTATAGAATGCATCTGAAAAATACCTATTAATCAGTTAATATGGTAATTTCAGAGTAGATATATTTTAATGGTATCTTGATAAACTACCATAAAGATTACAGTTATATTTTGGTGTGTTAAATTTGCACACTTTATGGAATTAATTGGTCAATTTCTGTGGATTCATTATTATTCATGGTATACCAATTTCTGTCGATTCATTATTATTCATGGTATACCAATTTCTGTGGATTCATTATTATTCATGGTATACCAATTTCTGTGGATTCATTATTATTCATGGTATACCAATTTCTGTGGATTCATTATTATTCATGGTATACCAATTTCCATTGATTTTATGAATATAGGTTAACCACAAAGGAGTAGGTTCATCTGACGAAAGATTTTGACCACTTTTTAAACACCTAAGTGTCTATTTCATTGAATCAATTAGTTTATGTGAAAGATTTTAACTGATTTAGTCATTAAAAACGACCCGATTCAAGCTCAAATATGAAAAATCTACCAAATATGACGAAAAATGTCACTTTTCAGATGGTTTTTGTCAAAAATGAAAGTGGCCGCATCCGTGTTCATCCTCAATCTTTATATATGTAATGTATTATCATAAAATAAAACTTACATTTTAATATTAAGGATAAACACGAATGCGGCCACTTTTGTTTCACACGAAAACCGTCTAAAATTTAACTAAAATGCTAGAATTGTGAAGATTTTAGTAATTTAGCATGACTTAATGGTGCTAATACCTGATATATGTGCATTGTATTGTCAAAAACAGCCCATATTTATGTAGCATAAGCATTCTACTGTACAATAAATAACTAACAGTTTACATTTTAACAATTTTGTAAAACTGCTATATTTTAGGGCCAAAAAGGGGTCATACTGGACCTACTCCTTTGAATGTTTAATGAAATACACATTTTCTAAAGGCTTGTGTACAGACTTTTGGAAAATCCATGAAAAAAATATGCATGAATAGTGCATTTATGTCTATTCTTCATATTAAAATCACAATGACAAATGCTCACAATTATTTCTGAATTTATAGTATACACAATATTTACATGCAATTAAATTTTGTTCAAAGTGGCAGTTCATAATTCATAATCATAATTAATGTAACACATTGTAGGTAATGTTGTTTGGATGGATGCTCTAACGGCAGCCAGAGCCTTGCTGAAACTAACTAGAAGTTATGATGAAGTCATGAGACCGTATGAAGCTGATGAGAGTGATGACATGGAAGAGCAAGTTAAAGGTCAGTTAACATGGTTACGGTCATGAGAAACATTTGAACTTTAAAAAAAAAAAAAAATGTTCTGCAGTTGATCTGATAATTCAGATGTCATTAATAATTTTGTATTTTATATACCAGTGATATTGTTGTCTTTTTTCAAAACTACCTCTACCGTTTTTCATTGGGAAAAATGCATATTTTTTATTGAAATTGGGAAATTTGTATATTTTATTCTGAACACATCTCCGATTTTTTGCTGACCTTTGCTGTCTTTTTGCACTGTTTTTTCATGTATATTTTGGTTGTCAGACATTTTCAACCTGAAAGATACTTTTCGGAGAGGGGAAAGAAACAGAAGCAATGATGGTACATAATGCATTGAAAACTACCTGTGTTACAAACACCATGATGATTCTGATCAGAAAACGGGATCTCAAAAATGCTTTCTAATATCAAAATAATAAAATAAATACGATATAAATTTACAAACATTACTACCAATGCAATCACTGTTTGGGGAAAATGTAAAACTTTTTGGGAGGAATTTTAAGCCATTTTTTTTCAGTAATTGGGAATTTTCTCTAGGGGAAAAGGCTGAATTTCGGCTGTTATTTGAGGCAAACAATATCACTGTATACAGTATAAAGGAGTAGGTTCATGAAGGGTCAATAATGGTCGTATAATTCACATATATTTAATTATGCTATGATAGTAAAAATCGTCAGATGACAATTGATATGTTGAACAATCTAACAAGTATAATCAACAAGTTTTGTCACATTAGAACTCATATGATGTCATTGTCATGGTTATCTGTTTTGGGTAAAAAAAAATTTTAATTGCTTCATTACATATGTACATACATGTACATGTAATGATAATAGTTAAAATGGTAAAATTTGTTTTAGAAGTAAAGAAAGACAAGGAAAAAAGGAACAAAGTAAAGAAGAAAAAGAAAAAGAAGTCTTTGTCTTCATCTTCATCATCATCTTCCTCATCAGATGAAGATGAAGAAAATCAGAAGATCAAAGACAATGAAAAACAGAAGAAAAAAGACAATGAAAAGCAGAAGAATAATGATGATGATGATATTTTAGATCTTTTAGATGATACAGATACAATCAAGCTAACTGGTCAAGTCAATGGTAAGAATGGTCTTATTGTATTTTTAGGATGATTTTCAAATCAAAATAAGCTTAATTGTACAATACTTTTTGGTCAATGTTGAAAAGTAAATATTGGAGCAACAAGAATTTTGCTACATAACAAAAAAGTAAAATTTACAACACATTCCTTTATAAAACTATATTATCTGTGTTATCTCCCCTTGTATGGCTTATAAAAGTTACATAAACAAAATTGAATTAACAAACATAGTAAATGCAATTAAACAATACTAATCAATGTTCAACATTCCCAAAGGGAGTAAGACTCTGGCACAGTTCTAGTTTGCACTGAGATGTTTTTCCATTGCGTTTTTTCAGGTAATACCAGTGATAAAACCAAAAAAGACCAACCTGAAAATAAAAAGAAAGAAGAAATACCCAAACCACCTGCGCCTAAATCTTCTAAACAGAAATCACAAGTCAAAACAAAGACAAAGAAAAAGTCACAGTCTTCTAGTTCATCGTCATCGTCCAGCTCATCGTCTTCATCAGGGTCGTCGTCATCTTCAGGGTCATCATCATCTTCTGATGGATCTTCATCTTCATCGTCTTCATCATCTGGTAGTTCATCTAGTTCTTCGTCTGATTCAGAAGAGGTAAGATATAAATCAGATAGATGAACCTCAGATTTACCTCAGGCAGTTGTTTAGGTGTTGCTCTGAAAATGCATTGTTAATATTATTAAAGCATTTCAGAAATATTGTCCATCTGTCTGTCTGTCTGTCTGCTGTTAATATTTCTTAAATCAAATGCTACATGTGTATATACACACAATGAGAGGAAGATCCTTGTTGTTTTTGAGGTCACTTCTGCAAAGATCAAGGTCAAAATTATTTAAAAATCTAAACCATGATTTGTACAGAAAAGTTGTTTCTGGATACCTAATCAAATACTCAGATTTACCTCAGACAGGTGTTCAGGTGAGAATGCATTGTTATTTGTTTTAAAGCATTACAGAAATATTGTCTGTCTGTCATTAATTTTCTTCAATCAGATACTACTAGGATTGCAACCTCTATTGATATATGGTCACATACAATGAGATCCCTATTCATTTTGAGGTCATCAACTCTTCAAAGGTCAAGGTCAGGTTACTAAAATTTAAATCATGATAAGTTTTGTCTGGATGCTTAATCATGTACTTGAACAGGAATGGAAACTAAGATACATGGCCTCATTTAATTTTGATTTATGATGACCTTATGAAGCGAACAAGAGTTTTTATGGAATCCATGCTAAATCAAATACTACATTTGGAATTGAAACCTCACTGCAAATTATTGTTAACAAATGTGAACTTTCTTATTGTAGGTTCTTTATCATGTTTATTTGTTCAACCTTTGCAATAGATTTGAAAATGAGACTGTAACCTTTTTGATTTGAACAGGAAATGGATACATCATCTAAAGACAAAACAGATAGTAAAAAAGAGACAACAAAGTCAAAGAAAGCAGCAAAGAAAACAGATTCCAAAAATAAGGAAGAAAAAATGGAAGTGGATAAAAAAGAGACAAAGTCAAAAAAAGTCAGAAAACCTCTGTCTGGTCATACACCGCCAGATATTCCATGGCCTCCTGGGAAATGGAGATTAGGGGAGCCGTACCAGCGAAACAAATTTCTATTTTTACGATATGCTACAAAAGGTATTGCTGAATTTTTATACGCCCGTCGTCTTTTAGACGGGACGTATTATGGTATACCGTTGTCCGTCCGTCGTCCACACTTCGGACAATAACTCAAAAACACTTTCACCAATTTCCATGAAACTTCAGTGAATTGTTTATATCTATTGACGTAAGCTCCCTTTCGTTTTTTTTTAATTTTAGATTTTAAGTTTTGGATTTATGGGGCTTTATTCATAAAAAAGGGGGGATTTTCAACACTTCGGACAATAACTCAAAAAGGCTTTCACCAATGTCCATGGAACTTTGGTGAATTGTTTATATCTATTGATGTAAGCTCCCTTTCAATTTTTATAAATTTCAGATTTTAAGTTTTGGATTTATGGGGCTTTATTCATAAAAAAAGGGGGATTTTCAACACTTCGGACAATAACTCAAAAAGGCTTTCACCAATGTCCATGAAACTTTGGTGAATTGTTTATATCTATTGATGTAAGCTCCCTTTCAATTTTTATAAATTTCAGATTTTAAGTTTTGGATTTATGGGGCTTTATTCATAAAAAAAAGGGGGATTTTCAACACTTCGGACAATAACTCAAAAAGGCTTTCACCAATGTCCATGAAACTTTGGTGAATTGTTTATATCTATTGATGTAAGCTCCCTTTCAATTTTTATAAATTTCAGATTTTACATTTCCGTGTTATGAATTTTTATGCTTAAAAAAGGGGGGATTTTTCAATTTTGGGACAATAACTAACACTTTCACAAAATTTTATGCAACTTTGATAAATTGTTTAAATCTATTGACATAAGCTCCCTTTCCATTTTTATAAATTTTAGATTTTACGTTTTCTTAAGTAATGAAGTTTTATACTTAAAAAAGGGGGATTTTATGAAACTTTGGTTAATATATTAATGTAACGTCCCTTTTGATTTGTATATATATTTCTAGTTGATCATATAAATTCATTTAAAGCATAAAAGACAAGTTAAAAGAGCAACGGGCGTATTATGCGCTCAAGCGCAGCCCTTTATTCTTTTCTGCTCTCTAACTTTATTTTGCATCAACCATATGTTATGAAACTTATGTACAATGCTCATTATCACAAAAAACAGATCAAGTGAGTTTTGTTGGTGTCACTTTAACTGTTCTAGAGCTATGCTCCTTTACAAACTGAAAAATTACTGATTTTTTTAAGAATGGACCCATATGTGAGATTTATTATTACGATTTCATAATAAGCTACATACAGATATCAGAATGCAAGTACTTCTTATTGCATTACTCATCAAGTCGCATTATTCTTGTCAATTAAAACCTCACAATCATTTCTGAATTACCCAATCAGATCACCAAGAGGAAGTATGTAATGTTGACCTAATTTTATAAAATGAGAGCATTGACAATAATGGGAGGTAACTCTGTCCAAAATGACTGAAAGATAAAAAGGGTTAGAAGTTATCCCATTGTATAAAAAAAAATTTAATCAACGTGTGGTTTGTTTGATCTTAGTAGGGAAAAGATTTAACAGTATAATTCTAATGTTATTTATTTATTTTTAGCTGATAAAAAACTTCCTGGTGCAGAGAAGAGGAGTAAATATTATGTGAAGTATGGGAATCCTAATTATAGTGGTAAGTGGTACATTACACATTCACATACAAATTTACATACACATTTTGGGAGAGGAGTTTGTAAAAGTGAAAATTCTCTTGTTTTCCAATCTTAATAAAACTGTCTTATTTTTATGTTTACATTATTATTTTCAAATAAAATATTATTTACACAAAATACACATTTTGTTTTCATGTCTGTCTTCTCCTCCTGGAGGTTGTAATTAATTGTTTAAAAAATTTATAATAGCCTTGTTAAGCTTTTTTCAGACATTACAGCCGATTCCATTGAGTGTGTAGGCAAAGGTAATATCTTTGGTAACCTTGCTTGTTAGCTGAACTGTTAATAGTCACTAATATGTCAAGTATACTACCCTCCTTTTGAAGTAGCCTAGTCCAACAGACAAATAGATTGGTTATCTGTCAAACTAATCTACTCTTAAAGTTTACCTAACCTAACAATGACTTCATGGTTCAGCAAGCAAGCAAGCTAACCAAAGATATTACCTTTGGCTACACATTTAATGAAATAGGGTGTAATATTAAATTAATCACTCAGTCTTTATAATGATCATCTCGCATCAAAACTAGTATTTGAGTTTTAAATCAATTTATACATGTTAAATACACCAACAAATTTAATTAATCAAGTTAAAACTGACATTTATTTATTGATTTATTTAATCTATAAACTTTATATTTTAACAGGTATGAAAGGAATCATTAGCAGTTCAAAGTAAGTTAGTAATGTTTCAAAAACTATTTACAAGTTATAGATCTGCAGGGCTATCACTTTTTATACGACTGCAAAAACATTTTTTTGTTTGTTGTATATTGGTATCACTGTGTTGTCGCCGTCAGCGTTTTCCGAAGACAGATGATTTCAAGATAATAACTTTAGTATGATTAAATAGAAATCAATAAAATTAAAAACAAGGTTTATAACCACTAAAGGAAGGTTGGGTTTTGGTCTTTTTTATTTTTGGAGTTCATTGATATGCTAAATCTAAACATGTATTTAGATTTTTAATTATGGGCCCAGTTTTCAAGTTGGTCCAAATTCGGATCCAAAATCAAGCTGTGTTTGATTTCAACAATAATTGAATACTGTTGATTTATTTATTTTCGTGGGTATCAATTTTTGTAGATTGAAGAAACTTTGCATTTTCTTGGATATTTGATTCGTGGGTTTGCCAATCTGTGCACACAAAGTCTATATAAAATGTGCAATTCGTTGAACATTTAAATTCGTGGTTCACCTGTACTCACGAAACCCACAACAATTGGTGTCCAACTAATAATTATGAATCCACAGTGTATGGGGTTCTATATGCTAAATCTAACCATGTATTTAGATTTTTGATTTTTGGGCCCTGTTATCAAATTGATCCCAATTGAGGTCAAGAGGGTAAAAAATAAAACTTTGTTTGATATCATCAAAAATTGAATTCTTTGTATTCTTTGATATGCTGAATCAATCCATGGCCATGTATTTAGATTTTGGATATTGGACCATAATAGGTAAATTTATAATTTTTTAAATTCATTAGACCACATTTATTCTGTGTCAGAAACCTATGCTGTGTCAGCTATTTAATCGCAATCCAAATTCAGAGTGATTCAAGCTTGAATGTTGTGTCCATACTTGCACCAACTTTCAGGGTTCAACCTCTGTGATCGTATAAACTGTGGAGCATCTGGTTGTTTGATTGTATTCAAAGTTATATTATACACACTAGTACTGAACATATTTTCTTGTTTCATTTACTAAGAGACACCCTTTATGTTTTGTGTCAAGAAAAAATATTTGATAACTTGTGAACATTTAAATCAAGATTGATAATTAGTCAAGACAGAATTAGGACTGAACATTGGGATAACAACAACCACTAGACAATAATTATCCTTCTTCAAGAACTGCTTTGTAGCTTTTTCTCAGAGTTAAAAGTCATGCATCTATATTGTGGAAAGGTCAAATTGAAAACTCAACACTAGCTACGTCTCTGCTAAACAATGGGTATATATTATAAACTAGACACAACTTGTCCATCTCGATATAAAATAAATAGTTTCCATAACCTATTTCATAAAATATTTCACATTGAATGTTCAACAGCAATTCCTTGAATTTAATCTTTTGTATATTATATGACATCTGTTTTCTAAAAAATATTAAAATATATATTATACTTATAGAAAACGTAGATTAAAGGCCACACAGTATAAGGAGGAGATCCAAGAGGCCAGGGAAGCTGTGAGGGCCAAGAGGGATGCAATCACTTATGATGATGTTGATATATTTGGAGATGATCTGAAAATAGACACTGCAGAAACTGATTTTGGTAAATATTGGAAACTGTTTTAGTAAATTAAGCTTTGAAATATTCTTTCTAAAACATAAAAATTGATACAGTCAGATAAATTTGCTAATCCCATAAATTATAATGCATCATCTTAGAAGTTCAAGATCGAATGTTGTACCGTCTGATAATTTTGTGCAGAGTTGTGTATGGTCCTTGGACATAAAAACACAAATATTCAGTTTTTCCGCACTTTTTTCGTTATGCTTGAACATATTGATTTAATGATCAGTATATGTTAATCATGACAATTACAGATCAAGTTTGAGTTTTGTTCCAGTCTGATGATTATGTGCAGAGTTATGGTCCTAGGACTTTGAAAAAATTGACTCAAATAATCAGTTTCAACACTTTTTTTCAGTCATGTTTGAAGACATTGCTTTGATATTTGTTATATAGTTTACACCATGACAAGTTATAGATCAAGGTAGCTATTTGTTCCAGTACAATGAATATATAACTGGACAGGGACTTTGTATTAGCCTGCAATACTCTCAGAATGCTTGTTCTATTCAATATTTTACAAAATATGAGATTACATTTGAGTGGAGGAGAGTTGATTGTCAAGGTTGAAGGTCTAAATAACAAAATCTACAAACAATGAGTGATACATATTCATGAAAGGAGGAAGTAGTTCTCCTTTTTACGCATATATATTAGATATTATTGAGCGGAACTTATGTATATATTGTATTGCAAGTGTTATTTTTTGCATATTATAAATTATCCGTATTATTTATATGAAATTTTCATCTGAAAAATATTTCTCACTAACAACAGGTATATCTGTGACTGATCAGAAAACAGTGGAGGAAAGGTTAGGGAATATCAAACCATTACAGGATATGGACATGATGGAGGATGGAGAATTAGGGGCAAGTTCTGAGGAGGAAGTTGATGACAATGATTATCATGATTACATGAGATCTGATAAACGTTTATTTGAGGACAAACCTGTTGATCAGGAAGCAATAGAAATGGAGAAAGAATTAGAAGTTTTATTGAAATCTCCACCTAAAAAGAGACCAGCAATGAAAATGTATGCTGATGAATTAGAGGAAGAAATTCAAGCTAAAAAGTAAGTTTGTCGAGGATGGTTTCTGCTTTTTCATTAATTTCAATAGAAAAAAAGTTAAACAATCGGTAATCATTTGAAAACTTAAGTAGTTTTTATATGTTCGATATATACATTGTAAGTATTGGAAATTCAGTTCTGCTATGTATACTCCAACAAGATAGAGGTCTTTGTTTGGACCAAGCAGCAGTGTAAAAAAAGACCAAAAGATAATTCCATTTTTTTTCGACAAAGTTAACTTGGCACTGAATCTTTTTTCACATCATGTTCAATCACCTTTATATAAAAAAGAAGATGTGGTATGATTGCCAATGAGACAACTGTCCAAAAGAGACCAAAATGACACAGACATTAACAACTATAGTTCACAGTACGGCCTTCAACAATGAGCAAAGCCCATACCACATAGTCAGCTATAAAAGGCCCCGATAAGACAATGTAAAACAATTCAAACGAGAAAACTAACGGCCTTATTTATATAAAAAAATGAAGTTTTCTTCTGGTGGTCTGGGACTGAATTTTCAGCTCTCCTTTGACACCATTTGCGAGTATGGTCTTGAGAAAGGATGATTGTCCGTCAGAAGGGGATGATAAATGGTTGGCCTGTGTTAAGACAGAGCTACATCTCTTGCACTTAAAAAACACCCTTGTAGATTTTGAAAAAAGAGCAGGCTTATGCCACCATACAAGGCAGCACATGCACCATCAAAGATGAAAGGGATTAATAGAAGTTGTAATGTCTTGTTTTCCAATCCACTATAAATAAATATGTTTAAAACTTAACTACAAAGTTAAAATGCATGCTTAGTGTGAGAATCACAACAAAATCAAAATATGGAATGTAATGAGTTACGAGACTCAAAGGTATTGAAAAAGGCTTAAAAAACACCTTGTATAGGTTATAATTGTGTAGATTTTATAGATTATAACCTTTAATTAAAGAAGTAAAGTACATTATTTTACTCTTATTGGTGTTTTGTAGATGAATACTTTACATGTCAAATATATTAAACTAAGAAAATGTTGTTCATGCAAAATCTCCCTTCTGCTGTCATATATAGCTGTTCAAAGGGGAGTCTCCCTCTTTGAAGGTTTCAAAGGTTGGCAGGTATGAGTATAAAGTGTGTTTATATGTTTGTTTGGAAGAGTCATTAAATATAAACATTGTATTTGATTTAAAGTATGTACATGTATATATTCCAGGTTAAAAAGACAAGGGGGCCTAACTATAGTAGCAGACAACAGATCTCAAGATGATGCAAGAAGTTTAATAATAGGGAAAGCGCCCTCTACTGGGTTAGACTTGCGTAGTAAACTAAAGAGACGTAGGACACCATCTTGGGATATTTAATGAATGATTATTGTTTTAATTTAATAAATGCTGTACAAAATATTTTAACAGTGATTTCAGACATCAGTGATCATTATTTGACTACAAATTATTTAAAGTGTTCTTAAATACAATATGTACAAATTTAGTGTCGTCTTAACTTAGTATAATAGGTTCAGAAATTACCATGTGACAACTATATGCTAGATGAATATCACAGTGTGAGTAAAGATACTTTTGAGGAAGAAAACAATTTTTCCGATAAGCTGGAAATTTGTTCCTGCTTTTTCATATTGAATGACCTATAATGGTTTACTTTTATAATTGTGACTTGGATGGAGAGTTGTCTCATTGGCACTCATACCACATCTAATTTTCTTCCTATATCTACATGTATATGCATGTAGGAAATAATGGTTGTGTTTTCTCATGGACTGTGTATAAAACCTTACTGAAATTTGGTTTCAAGCTTCACATTAGCATTTTACGTGCTGTATTTTTACATTCATAAAAAAACTTAACATTGAAAATAGCTAAATAAGTCAGTCACTGGACCATGTCCTAGGGGCGCAAGGACTCAAAATAGCTAATAAACTGATAGGTATTGACAGAAATGCAACTTCATATAAAATATCATTGATCTATCACAAATAGTTCATATCAAACTGACTTAGGCAGACAACTTAATGATTGTTGAAGCAGGAGCTGGCGCCGTTGTTGCCATAAAAGCAATCACTATGTCTGTCTATGACTTTTGTTGCAGGCCAGACAAAAACTAAAGACTGAGCAACACAAACCACACCAAAAACTGGGTTTGATCAGTGGTGTACTCCAAAATGCATTGCACACAAATTATTCAATAAATTAATGTTCGTATTGGCTACCCATTATTTTCTGATTAGCATTACTATGTTACTATGGACTCTGACTAAGGACAAAATACACATTTTCCTAAAAAAAAAAAAAAAAAAAAATTCTGCAAAATTTAGATAAAGCATCCCAAAAATAGTTCCCTGATTTAGTGAGCGGTCTTTGTTGAGTAGTTTTCTCAATTTTGGTTTTGCTATTTTGGTTTAGTAGTCATTTGTAATTTTGTTAAGCTTCTTTTGTTACCTATTCTGACATCAGGCTCAAACTTCTTTTAAGTTCAAGGTTGACTGTGTGTATTGACTATTGCTGTGCGTTTCTTTATTCTTCATTGATGTCCATTTTCATTTAAGTAGTACACAATTTTATTTAGTGGTCAGCTGAGGCCCACCTCCAGGTGCAGGATTTTCTCGCAGTTATCTGGTCTTTGAATTGGTAGGGTTGTCTCTTTGACATATTCCCCGTTTCCATTCTCAATTTTATTGTTGTTGTTTAATTCCACTTTTAGTCATATTTGCTGTATCATTGCGATTCATTTTTATTACTGTAGTTTTCCAGAGTACCATGACAAATTACAAATTATGGATTTACATTTGCCTGCAGTGTGCCTGAATTAGGTTATTTCAGAAGAATGAGTTGTGCACATAGAAATTAGTACGTTTATTTTAGAAATACAATAGTCAACAAAACAAAATTAAAATATTCCAATATATAATATTAAATACATGAAAACAAACAATACATAACAGTGGCATTAGTTAATTATAATAAAGCAATGCTAGGGCTGCAACCTTTACAAGAACAATTTGCCTTATAATGTACCAAATAACACAATATACGCATCAAATGTTTTATAATTAAGTAAGGGAGTGCCGCCTTTACAACAAAATTAACCTGTGTACACCCGACTTCTATTATTAACATGTGTTTAGAGCGAGTTCAAATTATACAGGTTACACTGTATTTTTTTTATCTACTGCTATGTATAGTTGAAATTTTTTTACTTTGTAGAAAAATATGAATAATTGATTGACTAGTTTTTAATAAATTGAGTATAGATCTTGTAACGAGTATCTAACATCTGAGTATTGGAAAAAATAAACCAAACTTAATTAACAAAATAAATCTCTATAATAGTAACAAATCAAAACTAACATATTAAATAAACTTTAAAAATTTTATGGCACATAAATCAATGAAACCTAAAAAAAAAAATATATGAACTGCCTAACCAGATGCTCCGCAGGGCGCAGCTTTATACGACCACAGTTGAACCTTGAACGGTTGGGGCAAGTATGGACACAACATTCAAGCTGGATTCAGCTCTAAATTTGGATTGTGATTAAATAGTTGACACAGCATAGGTTTCTGACACAGAATGAATGTGGTCTAATGAACTTAAAATATTTTATTTGCCTTTGAGCAATTCACTATGCTGTTGAATATTAATCCTCTCAAAAAAATGTTTGAAGAAATTTTCTTTTTATTTATGAAATCTGAAATGAAAAAAATTTAACCCCCCACCCCCATTTGTTTTCACATCCCCCTTTCCCTTTTTCCAAAACTGATCTCAATTCAAATTTCTAATGGAGTTTGCAACAATAACTACTCATTTAAATTCATCATAAAATATTAAAATGTAAAATAAAGTGCTTGTTATCACTGAATGGTAAAGATTGTTTTAATTTATCAGTTGGTAGAAAAAGTGAATATACATTGTATATTGTATAAAACAATGATTTAAGTTGATTCAACTACTATTCTGGACAAAGAAAGATAACTCCAATCGAAATATTAATTATATATCTGTATTGTATAAAACAAAGATTTAAGTTAATTCAACTACTATTCTGGACAAAGAAAGATAACTCCAATTGAAATTGCAATTAGATATTTCTTGCTATTGCGCAATACTGAGTAATTGAAAATATTTGCTATTGCACAATACTGTGCAATTGAAGATTTCTTGCTATTGCGCAATACTGTGCAATTGAAAATTTCTTGCTATTGCACATACTGTGCAATTGAAGATTTCTTGCTATTGGTGAATACTGTGCAATTGAAAATTTCTTGCTATTGCACAAAACTTAATATAATAATTTTGGATCCTGATTTGAACCAACTTGAAAACTGGGCCCATAATCAAAAATCTAAGTACATGTTTAGATTCAGCATATCAAAAAAGCCCAAGAATTCAATTTTTGTTAAAATCAAACTTAGTTTAATTTTGGACCCTTTGGACTTTAATGTAGACCAATTTGATAACGGGTCCAAAAATTAAGAATCTACATACACAGTTAGATTTGGCATATCAAAGAACCCCAATTATTCAATTTTTGATGAAATCAAACAAAGTTTAATTTTGGACCCCGATTTGGACCAACTTGAAAACTGGGCCAATAATCAAAAATCTAAGTACATTTTTAGATTCAGCATATCAAAGAACACCAAGGATTCAATTTTTGTTAAAATCAAACTAAGTTTAATTTTGACCCTTTGGACCTTAATGTAGACCAATTTGAAAACGGGACCAAAAATTAAGAATCTACATACACAGTTAGATTCAGCATATCAAAGAACCCCAATTATTCAATTTTTGATGAAATCAAACAAAGTTCAATTTTGGACCCTTTGGGCCCCTTATTCCTAAACTGTTGGGACCAAGACTCCCACAATCAAACCCAACCTTCCCTTTATGGTCATAAACCTTGTGTTTAAATTTCATAGATTTCTATTTACTTATACTAAAGTTATTGTGTGAAAACCAAGAATAATGCTTATTTGGGCCCTTTTTTGGCCCCTAATTCCTAAACTGTAGGAACCAAAACTCCCAAAATCAATCCCAACCTTCCTTTTGTGGTCATAAACCTTGTGTCAAAATTTCATAGACTTCTATTCACTTAATCTAAAGTTATAGTGCGAAAACCAAGAAAATGCTTATTTGGGCCCTTTTTGGCCCCTAATTCCTAAAATGTTGGGACCAAAACTCCCAAAATCAATCCCAACCTTCCTTTTGTGGTCATAAACCTTGTGTTAAAATTTCATTGATTTCTATTCACTTTTACTAAAGTTAGAGTGCGAAAACTAAAAGTATTCGGACGACGACGACGCAAGACGACGCAGGACGACGACGCCAACGTGATAGCAATATACGACGAAAAATTAAAATTTTTGCGGTCGTATAAAAAGGTTAGAAAAGTTTGATGAAAAAATGAAGGTGTACTTGGGATATATAACAAATAATTTGAAAGTAAAACAGTTCCATAAATTATTCAAATATTTTGACATTGATGGTGCTATATTTTTTTTAAAGAGCCTTCAATAAAGTTTTAGTCATTTGAGCCTATATAAAATTCATCTCTATGGAGAAGTTACTCATATATTTTTACACTAACATTCATTAAATATAGGGGTCTTTGTTGTTTAGCATTTAATATTTAGTTTATTTAGACTAGCACACTAGATATAATTAAGCCAAATGAGAAAGAAAAAATACTCTTGTTTATTTGTTACAATTCCACAAAAACTGTTTGAAAAATGCTTTGACTTGCTCTTTAGATAAATTATCCTTTACGAAGACCATCATACCCCATCTTCTTAATTCATATAAAGCTATAGAAAATGTAACTATTTTCTAAATTGATAACAGATATTAGTTTTACTTCAGCAAAAACTTTATATCAAAATTTTAAAATAAAAGAATGAAATTGTGGTATCTGCAGATGCTACTAGCGGCTGTAATGACAACGAACCTATAATTATAACACAGTACAAATGCAAACTTTTTTTAATGTTTTTAATTTAAGTTTTTATTTATTTATTATAATAAACAGCTTTGTTAATGTGTTTAACTTATTAATGAAAGGTTTGAAGAGATATTTACAAATAATTGTAAAGAAAAAGGTCAACCAAGGAGATAAAATAATCTGAAAAAAGGGAAATAACTCATGGAATGAATATCTACTACACCGAATTGTGAATTATGGTCACTATTACAAAATTGCAGAATAAATTGAAATAAGAATAAGAATATTGATTAATGTTGCAAACTTCTGATGATTTCAAAATGGCAAGATATAGATTGCAGGTGTTTCATACTAGTGATTTTATAAATTAACTGTCCATTTAAATTTTTCAATGAATAATCTGATATTCAAGAATAAAAATTTTATAAAGGAAGAACAAGTTAAAATCATCGTTAAAATAGTTAAACAAATAATGTCTACTAATGTACATTAACACCAATAACTACATGTATATATCTTACATTCTTTCATATATTAGAAATAATATCTAACAATTGTTCAATAACATTGCAAAATTTGATAACAAATCTAAGAATACAGCCAAAAGGGCTGAAAACTTAAAAAATCAAATCCAAAAATGGCAGCCAAAAGGGCTGATGGGTGAAAAATATCATTCTAACAAATATATTACACACTATACAATAAATAATATCACAAACTGCAATTACATATATAATTTAGCTAGGGTTAAGCCCCCTTTTTACCATGCAACTCGTGCAGGGGTCAGACAAAAGCCTCCTTAACTTAGCAACTCCTATTCTACTATTGCACTATTTTCTTTTTATCTTTTCCCTTAGATAGTCTTCCATTGTTGTAATTGAATTTAGAGTTATTTCTTTTTGTCGATGCACAAGAAAACAAATCATAACATAAATCAACCATCTAACTAAGGGAGACAAACTTTCGCTAATGTTAAGCAAAATTTTTGTTTTTGATATTACTTGAAGTTTGCCAAAGTATAAAAAAAATATTTTTACACCAATAAAATAGGAAAAAGTAGTTTTCTGAACATATTCTGTTTGTTTAAAGTCATATGATACTTCAAATTGAAAAAAAAATGAACAACAAAAAAAATGTAAAAAAGAATATACATCACTTGTTTTGCATGTCTATTATCTCCCTTATTTTTCAAATTCTCAAAGTTTTTTTGTTGATTGTTTATTATAGTCACAGTCAGTAAAATTCAGCAATAAACACAATATTTTATACTGAAGGAAATGTTGTTTCTCATATTTTTTTGATTCGTAATAAATGTAAAAAATAGTGCATATATAGAGGACTTAGTTTAGTATATGCATGCATTTGTTAAATAATCTCTCTAACATTATAATTTGTAGTAACTTGTTTCATATGACTATTAGCCTTTTAAGAATCTGTCACCAAACTTGCTTGTACCACATGTTTAAGCTTGGTAAGTTATAACAGAGAATTAACTGGTTGTTTCCTCCCACCATGAAAACAAAGTGAAATAACCCCAACTCTATCTATATCAAGCATTTCTTCCCCACATGCCATTTATAATACATCATTTGAATTCCCTCATTTCATGTTGGACAATACTGTACTTAATCTATTTGAGTATGGAACATGAATAACTATGGATTAACTTATTTACTTTAGCATCAATTTTCACAATGAATGAAAAAATTGCTAATTAAAGGGTAGCTTATTTCATGTTGTCATCATTTGCACCTTGAAATAACTTTTTAGAATAATGAAATGAGGGAAAAATTATACAATGTTACAATATCACCACTTTACTATTCTTTTCACAATAAAAACATATAATTACAAACAAATATCTGTTGTACACAATATTTTCGTTTTTATTTACCCTGTATAATAATTACTGAGATTTCTCAGAAATAAGGCTTCCATAAAATTACATCAAATTGCCAATATAAGGCAGTAGTAAATAAACCCTTCTCTTTTCAGGAATAATCTTCCAATCGGGACGAGACAGATGACCCTCTTTGTCATATATTTCTGACAAACACTATATCCTTTATCAATGGAAAAAATAACTAATTCTCAGGCTTAAGGATGTACTTAGGTGAGGTTTTGAAATAAGTGTCAAATGTTCGGACTCCTTGGTGTTTTTCCATACGATACAAGGTAAAATGTTTTGCCCCATAACACCTATTTATCTTTTAACATAAGACTTTTAAAATAGCTCATAAAAGGTCATTTGAATTCTTGATTTATTTATTCTATCTTAGATCACCTACAACAAATGGAAGTTTTCAACGACTTTGACTGGCTATACAGCCCTTGCACGGTTGGTAGATCACCTAAGTACATCCTTAAGTAATTTTCTCCAATAGGAAACCTGGTTCCCTGCCCTGTCTGTCTCCATTTTTGGGTACCATCATACTTAATATTGTATCAAAATCCTCTACATCATATATGTCTTATGTAACAAATAAAAACTGTTGATTATAGCTCTCAAAATTATGTCCTTTTAAATTTCAGAAAATTAAAAAAATCAAAAGGTAATGACTCTTCTTTCTGAGAAATGTGAAAAGGAGTATGAAAAACAATATATTTCTACAATAATCAATACATTTCTTTACAAATATGTGTATCATAAAAGAACTGGACAACAAAATTAACATAGTTGCTATGGAATCATTTTTTTTGTTGGTACAATCTTTGTGGATCGAGGAAAACTGTGAAAAAAATGATTTAATGTTAGTTGTTTTAACAATGTCTGCATACATTCCTATAGAAAATTTGTAATTTATTTTATTAAACATCTGAATTTCTGTTTTTCCATTACTCTGAAATCCAAGAAAATCGGTATCAACGAATAATAACAAATCCACAGTAAACAAATGAACACATGGAATGTTACGAGTATATCTATAAAGCATTATTACCATCCAGATTTCTATAAATAAACTTTTATAAATTATCAGTAAAGCATTTTATTATTTCTAATAAGCTTCTATATAAATGTGATCTCTTTATAGAAGATACATTTTCATACTTTTGAGATTCAGTTAAAAATTTAGAATGGTTTGCATCTTTCTTGAACTTCAAAAAAATTCAAAATGAAATTTTAACTACAAGGAAACAAGGTCTTGATGTCTTTTTTGTGTTGATAGATTGCTGTCTCCTTGGAATATACCCTGTTTCTCATTTTATAGTCTCATTGGCAAATACCCCTACATCTCCTTTCCTTCATATATTCACAGTATTTGCACAAACTGCTCGTTAATTGATGAATGAATAAAAAATGTTGTAGGTTATACATTAATGAGACAGCAATTCATCAACACATGAAAAAACTCATATAAAGACATGTACATAAACAGTTATCTACAAAAAGCAAGTGTCTAAATGTATGTAAAGTTTAAAACATTCTAACAATTGTTCTCATTGTTATGTGATTTTCAAATTATCTGTATAGATTAGCCTCTAGTTTTTTCTTTTAACTTTAAGTATTGTATTAATTCAAAATTCAAAAATTGCAATTTTCGAGCTATTATTAACCCTTAAATTGTTACTTTAAAGCTACAATTTCTGATAAAAAAAATTGAAAATAATAAGGACGGTATAAAGAAATTATGAAGAAAACGCTGCAATAACAATTGAGTTTTTCAGAAAATCATATAAAGATTCAATTTCCATGCATTCCAAATTAAATGCTCATTTAAATGCATCTTAAATTAATGTCAGTTATCTGTTTAGCCATAGGCATCTCTTTCCTTATCAAGTGAAAATGGCCAAATGCACATATTTTGTCACAGGTTAAAACATCTCCTTCGACAATAATTTTGTAATATTACGATAGTTAAAATTTTACAAGACACATTAAGTACAATTGCAAGTTAGGAGATTCACATACATATAGAGTAGGGAGAATTTGGGAAAACAATTTTCTGAGGTATGAGAGCGGGGACAAGCTACATTTGGAGGTTGGGAGATTCATATACATATTATGTAGGGAGAATTGGACGAACAAATCTCTGAGGTGTGAGAACTGGGACAAGCTACAATTGAAGGTTCAATGTAAGTAGGGAGAATTTGGAAAAACAACTCTCTGAGGTATTAGAACTAGGACAAGCTACAATTAGAGGTGAGGAGATTCATGCACATATTAAGTAGGGAGAATTTGGACAAACAAGACTCTGAGAAGTGCTTTCTGGAACTAGCTACAGTCTGAGTTGGGAGAATTTTCACTAGAACTAGAGCTATATTTGGCTTGGTGTTGTTGTAACAACTCTGAAGATGACCCCATCTGGAACAATCCTGCTCTTTTACTGCTAATGTTGACTTCTCCTCTCAAGAATCGTTCTAACTTCTCCACACAGGCATCTTGATATTCATGTATCCATCTGAAAGAAGAAGCCAGTCATGATGTATTAAATGTAAAACTTACATATTTCATAATACAAATTGATAGGAGCATGTGCATCATTTACTTAACAAACATGAGGTAAATACTTTGGATTCATTTATTTTCCAGGGTTCTGACAGGAAAAAGTTCATGTTTGTGGATTTTATTTTGTGGTCTTGCTGAAGTCTGCACACAAGATCATAGAAAAGAGAGCCCTGGTGTAGTGGTTAGTGCATCGGACTACTAACACAAAGGTTCTTGGTTTGATTCCTGTCTGGGATGAAAATTTCAGGAACTGAATTTTCAGCTCTCCTTTGACACCATTTGCGAGTATGGTCTTGAGGAAACGATGATAGTCTGTCGGAAGGGGACATTAAATGGCTGACCCGTGATAAGAGAGAGCCATATCTCTTGCACATTAAAGACACCCTTGTAGATTTCGAAAAAAGAGCAGGCTAATGCCGCTACAAGGCAGCATTCGCACCCGCAAAGTGGAAAGGGATTAATATAAGTTGCAAAACTTGTTTCCCAATCCACTAAAAATAAATATGTTTAAACTAATAGAAAATTTGTTATTCGTTGAACAATTAATTTCGTTGTTCACCTTTACTCACAGAATCAATGATAATTGGTATCAAATGATTAACAATGAATCCATAGTAAGTATATATATGTAATTCGACTAACTGAATACTTTGATAAAACATTTAATCCTTTTTTGTGTTCATTTATACATGGACATAGTTGTCAGACCACACTTCTCAGAGTGTTAGAAGATTGGTGTGAAGCTCTTAAAAAAAACCGTACATTGCAGCGGTATTAAATGATCTTTCTAATGCATTTGACTGCCTTCCTCACAATATCTTGCTAGATAAATTATTAGCATATGGTGTATTCCACCATTCAGTTGCTCTTTTAAAGTCCTATTTATCTAGTAGTTAATAACAAATAAAAGTCAACAATGACCTGAGTGCTTGGGCTGACATCCATAAAGGTATACCACATGCAGGGTTCTATACTAGGGCCATTAATTGTTGTTTTAACATATTTATAAATGCTCTATTCTAAACCACTTGATACTATTAAACTAAGAAAATTGTATCTTCAGAAAATCTTCTTACCTTATACCATTAAAGAATGTGATCTGTTTCATATCCTCAGGTAGCTGGTCAGCTGATGGCCAACGGAAATTGTCCATTATTGGTATAATATTACACTTACTTTCTAATGCTGCTACTATTTCCTGGAAAATAGATAACAATACCTATAAACAATCTTCTGTATAGACAGTATTTTTTTTTTATTATTTACATTATTATAAGATAAAATACATCTAAGTACAAGTTGAACATAAAGCATAACACTACCTTTCGGAACCAAAGCAAATACACTTATCTTATAATTTTCCTCTCCTGTACAGCAATTCTTTTAATAATTAAACATCTTTTTCCTGTCAAATACTCGCACAGTTACCAGTATTTTGCATTAAATAAAATATGGTGAACCATTTGAGTTATACTTAAAGAACTGTTATTTTTACATTTCTAGGATCTCTGCATTTCAACCAAGTAAAAATCAATAAATGAAGGTGACAGGTCAACTTATAAACAAAGGCACACTATAAAAAGCATGACCTACAAGATGACAGATAACTAGGAATTCCCCTTATCATGTGATGTCAGTGAAAACTATGTATTGATCCATTTCTAATGATAAGAGAATTAATTTATTTTCAAAACAAGAATGTGTCCATAGTACACGGATGCCCCACTCCCACTATCATTTTCTATGTTCAGTGGACCGTGAAATTGGGGTCAAAAGTCTAATTTGGCCTAAAAATTAGAAAGATCATCTTATAAGCAACAAGTGTACTAAGTTTTAAGTTGATTGGACTTCATCTTCATCAAAAACTACCTTGACCAAAAACTTTAACCTGGACGGACGAACGGAACCACAGACGGACGGACGAACGCTCCACAGACCAGAAAACATAATGCGCCTCTACTATCATAGGTGGTGCATAAAAACAAACTAGTAATACATGGTAATCTGTTGGGCGCAAGGTATCCTATCTCTCTAACTACACAAAACAGATTAGAAATCTTGGAGATATATTAATGCGTTCAAAATGATGCATTTAAAAACAAAAAATACATTACCCTGTGAACCCAGTCATTTTTGTCTTTATCTCCTACACATCTATCGAGAGCATTTGGTGTTAGTACCAGTATAAAATTACGTGATGACTTCACGCTACTCAATAATCCCTCATCAAATTTACCAGCATTTAATTTCTCTATATCTAAAAATACTGTAAATCCCCTGAGCTGCAGAAATACCTTCAATAAACTGAAAATAAAATGTTTTTGGTTAAAAAACAGAATTCTGTATTCATAATGAATGACTTAAAATACAAAGCAGGATTAAGCACTTTTAAAACATTAATTATCCATCCATTTGAAGTTTAAGTGTTATAGATACATTTGTCTATTTGTCCTATTTAAAATGTGATACTAGTACTTTTATGCATAATAAAAGATACAAGCTAGAGTCATCTTTCTTTATATAAAATGATGCCTCTAAATAACCAATATATGTACATTGTCAGAAAATATCAAGTTTATATGTACTAGCTTTAAAAACAGGACAAAAAGTGAAGCTTGCTCCAAATAAGGCTAATTGGGGAAGAGCCTTAATATTATTCCTTTTTACAAGATTAATCAAACTTCCATCTATATTCATAATAACCTCATAATTTTTGTTAGAGCAAAAAGTTTAATATCACATTTTAAATCACCAACTAAAGAATTTATAGATATTAGAAATAAAATGGTACCCAAGATAACCGTTGGGGCACCCTAACTGATACATGCACAAACTTTTCTCCAACAATAACAACTTGCTGCTTTCTTTAAGTAACAAAACTCCATTAATTCCAATTTTTGTAAACTTATCAAGACAACCTTTGTGCCAACCTCGGTTGAATGCTCAACTTATTTTACAGAAAATTACCATAACCCCTTTTACTGCATGAGAGTTAATGTGCCTACAGATCAAAGGAATCTATGACTGATTAAATTAGGCTCTAAAGCTTAAGCAATATCAAGATTAAGGAGCACATGTTTGAATAACTTTACCTTGCTAACATGGACCCATTTACCCTTCTGTAACTTATAAAAACATCCGTCACTTTGCGCCCATCAATAATATCTCCACTGTCACTTTCTGTCTTTTGTTCCTCTGAAACTGTTTATTAAAACATCTTTATTAAATTGTTAACACAAATAATTGATTTCGATCTGTTTCTTGCATGTATTCCCATGTATTTCCTTGATTGTTGTGATATTTTCTCTTCTCACGAGTTTACCCCAGGATTTTGGTAGGGTACTTTCTTTACTCAAATCTTTATTTCTGTGTTATGTTTTAAGGAGGATTACATGTCTTTTTTTGTTTAACCATGGTTTTATTGTTCTTTTTTCAACAAATGTTTTTTTATTGCCTCCATAATCAGTCAGGGGTGCTACTTTAACAAGCGATTTCAGTATCACCTATTTGAGTTTTTATACATTAAAAAAAAGAAAATAACAACATTTGACACATAATGTTTTGAATTCTCTCTCAGTCGAAAATGATAGTAACATTTTTCTTGAATTTCACCTCAAGATTCTTAATCCTTACAGGCTCAAACGAGAAAACTAATCTCGTTGAGATGATCAATGATAATCTATAAGTATAGAAGAAAGCTTAAGGGACAAATGATCCCTGTTCAGTAAATTGTCGAAAAAGGTTGTTAGCACAAGGTAAATTCATAAATCATTTACACAAGGGATTTGTTATGCATGCATTAACCTGCATTTCTGGGATCTAAAAACTAAACAGTTGAACTTTGACCCTGGTATCTAAAATGAAGCTGTATAAACATAAACGGGTGCAGGAGTTTTTCGTTGCATTGAAGACCCATTGGAGGCCTTCATCTGTTGTCTACTCTATGGTCTGGGTTGTTGTCTCTTTTTGCCCATTTCCATTCTCAATTTTATGATTAAGCCCTATCTGCATACCGCTAATTTTCTGTAATATTTTACTACTATGTATGCCACTATAGATGCCACAATCATTGCCTTACCTCTAATTTTCTGTAATATTTTACTCCTATGTATGCCACTAGAAATGCCACAATCATTGGCCAACTGTTCCTCAGTTAGGTCAGGTAGATAAAGCATGTCTACACCGGCCTGTAACATGGAATAGGTATATTGGCTGAACTCTGACCCCAACTCCATCAAAAAATCATCCAGTTTGGTTGGATCTGAGGACACATAGTCTGCTGTTATCTTAAGTCTCTTTAATTCTCTCATAAATCTGTCAAAATATAGTGCAAATTAAAATTTGTTTATATGTATTTCAGGATATAAAATACGTGCAAACACTTGACAAATTTCAAACTGAAATTGTATTTATTTACTTGTTTATGACCGTTTTTTTTAATGGTCCTCTTAATCTCAATATAATATAGCAGTGTAGGGTTCCAGAACTGATTTTTAATCTCCTTTTTGATATTTTTGATATTTTTAACCATTTTCTGTTAATGTAAAAATATACCCAAATTAATTTGTGGCCATTTTCTGTTAATGATTGATTAATTGTTAGTGGTTTAATGCCACTTTTAAGTGCTACTTTTGGGGCTATTTTGTGGTGGCCATTTTTTTTTTTTTGGAGGAAGCTAGAGTGCCCAGAGAAAACCACTTACCTTTGATAGGGAAACAAAACAACCCTTTTCGTCATGTCTGTTAACGAAACAATCATATACCTTTTGTGTGCTATTCTACATTTCATATGCAGACTGCCTGACAAGTCCTCTTCTGTTAATGTTAACAGCAGGTCACCATCTACTTTACATCTCTCAAAATTAACAGCAAATTCCTCAAATCCATTCTGTAGATAAAAATGTTAGTAAATTTGATATTTGAAAAAAATCGTGAAATAAATAGCCTTGGGAACATGATTAACATTTAAAGGAGATTATAAACATAAAATCAACAGAACTGACAGTTTGTTCTACAAAAATAAGTTCCTTATCAATTTTTCTTCATGATGAATAGTATAATTCATGTAATTATGATCATGAAAGTGTTATTACGTTTTCATAATAAATTAAATAATGGTCTATGCTAGTAAATCTGTGAATTAAAAAATTAATGTGTGCATTTGATATTTATTGCAAATCAGTGAAATCACTGATTAATGGAAAAATGTGAAATACAATTAATGAGATTGCAAACCTTTTGTGAAGGAAAACTCTCTACTGAAATTAGGAATGGGAGTTTTGATTATTATGATTATCATGATTATTGTAAACCTGATTTTAACATTGTTTAATACATTTTTGCATTAATAAAACAAACGCATAGTATCTAAATTTACATTGCATCTTTTATGTTGAAGGCAGAATTTTTAATGACACAATACATGTATAAATTGAATGGTTCTGAATATTTGTATAAAATTCAACCAGATGCTCCGCAGGGCGCAGCTTTATACAACCGCAGAGGTTGAACCCTGAACGGTTGGGGCAAGTATGGACACAACATTCAAGCTGGATTCAGCTCTAAATTTGGATTGTGATTAAATAGTTGACACAGCATAGGTTTCTGACACATAATGAATGTGGTCTAATGAACTTAAATTTTTTTTTGCCTTTGAGCAATTCACTATGCTGTTGAATATTAATCCTCTCAAAAAAATGTTTGAAGAAATTTTCTTTTTATTTATGAAATCTGAAATGAAAAAAATTCCCATCCCCCAATTTTTTTTTCACATCCCCTTTCCCTTATTCCAAAACTGATCTCAATTCAAATTTCTAATGGAGTTTGAAACAATAACTACTCATTTAAATACATCATAAAATATTAAAATGTAAAAAAAGTGCTTGTTATCACTGAATGGTAAAGATTGTTTTAATTTATCAGTTGGTAGTAAAAGTGAATATACATTGTATAATTATATTGTATAAAGCAATGATTTAAGTTGATTCAACTACTATTCTGGACAAAGAAAGATAACTCCAATTGAAAATATGAAAATTTCTTGCTTTGGCACAATATTGTGCAATTAGATATTTCTTGCTATTGCGCAATACTGTGCAATTGAAAATATTTGCTATTGCACAATACTGTGCAATTGAAGATTTCTTGCTATTGCGCAATACTGTGCAATTGAAAATTTCTTGCTATTGCACAATACTGTGCAATTGAAGATTTCTTGCTATTGCTGAATACTCTCCAATTGAAAATTTCTTGCTATTGCACAATACTTAATATAATAATTTTGGATCCTGATTTGGACCAACTTGAAAACTAGGCCCATAATCAAAAACCTAAGCACATGTTTAGATTCAGCATATCAAAGAAGCCCAAGAATTCAATTTTTGTTAAAATCAAACTTAGTTTAATTTTGGACCCTTTGGACTTTAATGTAGACCAATTTGAAAACGGGACCAAAAATTAAGAATCTACATACACAGTTAGATTTGGCATATCAAAGAACCCCAATTATTCAATTTTTGATGAAATCAAACAAAGTTTAATTTTGGACCCTGATTTGGACCAACTTGAAAACTGGGCCAATAAGGCCTAAAAAAAAAAGATATGTGTTTCCGGTAACATCATTTTGAAAAATAGGGTCGGTAGGTTGGAATTCTTTTTTTTTTTTTTTTTTTTTTTTTTGACATCGTAAATGAAATCCGGAAAATTATCATGTTTTTTCCAAGTCCGGATCCGTAATTAGTTTCAAAAACCGGAAGTGTGCCATTTGCAATGTTTTTGAAGCACCTGCTGTGCAAATTTCTTGGATTTTAACCTATTTTGAATACCTTTTGACATTAATAAAATGTTTTACTGGCTTTCTATGCAAGAGGAAGCAAGAGAGAAAAAATATTATGTCATCTATCAGAAGCCTGTGTCAAAAACAGGGTCGGTTGATAAATTTTTTTTTTTTTTTTTTTGGAAGATCCAATAAAAAAGTTAGGGTCGGGGCTAAAAAACAGGGTCGGTCGGGTTACCGGAAACACGGATCTTTTTTTTCTCGGCCTAATCAAAAATCTAAGTACATTTTTAGATTCAGCATATCAAAGAACCCCAAGGATTCAATTTTTGTTAAAATCAAACTAAGTTTAATTTTGGACCCTTTGGACCTTAATGTAGACCAATTTTAAAACGGGACCAAAAATTAAGAATCTATATACACAGTTAGATTCAGCATATCAAGGAACCCCAATTATTCAATTTTTGATGAAATCAAACAAAGTTTAATTGACCCTTTGGGCCCCTTATTCCTAAACTGTTGGGACCAAAACTTCCAAAATCAATCCCAACCTTCCTTTTATGGTCATAAACCTTGTGTTTAAATTTCATAGATTTTTATATACTTATACTAAAGTTATGGTGCAAAAACCAAGAAAAATGCTTATTTCAGCCCCTTTTTGGCCCCTAATTCCTAAACTGTTGGGACCTCAACTCCCAAAATCTATCCCAACCTTCCTTTTGTGGTCATAAACCTTGTGTTTAAATTTCATTGATTTCTATTTACTTATACTAAAGTTATTGTGCGAAAACCAAGAATAATGCTTATTTGGGCCCTTTTTTGGCCCCTAATTCCTAAACTGTTGAAACCAAAACTCCCAAAATCAATCCCAACCTTCCTTTTGTGGTCATAAACCTTGTGTCAAAATTTCATAGATTTTTATATACTTATACTAAAGTTATGGTGCGAAAACCAAGAAAAATGCTTATTTCAGCCCCTTTTTGGCCCCTAATTCCTAAACTGTTGGGACCTCAACTCCCAAAA
This sequence comes from Mytilus galloprovincialis, assembly GCA_037788925.1. NCBI lineage: Eukaryota > Metazoa > Mollusca > Bivalvia > Mytilida > Mytilidae > Mytilus > Mytilus galloprovincialis. The sequence continues at coordinate 22,122,164 of CM075332.1, forward strand.
TCTATCCCAACCTTCCTTTTGTGGTCATAAACCTTGTGTTTAAATTTCATTGATTTCTATTTACTTATACTAAAGTTATTGTGCGAAAACCAAGAATAATGCTTATTTGGGCCCTTTTTTGGCCCCTAATTCCTAAACTGTTGAAACCAAAACTCCCAAAATCAATTCCAACCTTCCTTTTGTGGTCATAAACCTTGTGTCAAAATTTCATAGATTTCTATTTACTTAAACTAAAGTTATAGTGCGAAAAACCAAGAAAATGCTTATTTGGGCCCTTTTTGGCCCCTAATTCCTAAAATGTTGGGACCAAAACTTCCAAAATCAATCCCAACCTTCCTTTTTTGTGGTAATAAACCTTGTGTTAAAATTTCATAGATTTCTTTTCACATTTACTAAAGTTAGAGTGCGAAAACTAAAAGTATTCGGAAGACGACGACGCCAACATACCAATATACGACCAAAAACTTTTCAATTTTTGCGGTCGTATAAAAACCAGAGTAGCGAATATCCTCTATCATGTCTTTGTCATATATATGTGCTGGAGTTGTATACGTACCTGTGACACCCAGAATTTCACATCTTCAACAGTCCACACAGGAACTTGTGCAGTCAGTTTGTGCGGTAGATTCTCTCCAATAATTCTTAGAGCTTCACAAGCTAATTTAGAGGTTGTAGCATTTGGACTACTAGCTAACCTTTTTAATGGACGTATAGCGCCTACTTCATGAAATACCTGGAAAAAAACATTATTGAAAATTATTGGTTCATAATTCAATTAGAATTCAAAATTCTAACAACGAATCTAATGTTACTGTGAATTAAGTATTCATGTTGAAGACCCATTGGTGACCCTTGGGCTATTCTCTGCTCTTTGGTTGGGTTGTTGTCTCTTTGACACATTCCCCATTTCCATTATCAAATTTTTTATCAGTGTGGTACCAATGTTGGTGTATTTCGTGGAGATAGGTTAACTATAAATTTAAATGTTCATCAATGTATGTATTTTCTAGGGTCATAACACATTTTTTCCTAAAATGAGAGATTTGATTTTAATTAAACTGATATGAATGACAATCAAAAGTTATTTATATTCATCCTATTTTCCAACTAGCATGACTAGCTAAAGTCTTGTAAATAAATGCAAAAGGATATCAGTATATCTGTTGACCTATTTCGAGTTAGAAAATCTCTATGCAAACATGGCAAAATTTTAAACTGTTTTGAAAATTGAGTTGCCATAAGAACCCTACAAAACAGTCCAAACTGCATCTTTATCTCGAGTTTGAATGTTCCAATCAAAGACTCATTCATGTACATAACACGACATGAGGTCGATTTCTATTCAACACAATTCATATTAGGCCAAATAAAAAAGTATGTGTGGTTCAAGTTACATCTGAAAAAAAGTTAGGGTAGGTAGGGATCTTTTTTTATTTTATGTTTTTTTTTTACATTGAGTCTATGGGAGCAACATTCTAACTTTAACAGTGCTTAATGAAAAATGACAATAAAATCTTTAGGGTAGGCTATTTTTAAGCTGAAAATGTAGGGACGGTAGAGTTACTGGAACCACACATATATTTTTATTTGGCCTTATATACATGATATAGACATAACTTACTTCTGTCTTTTTCTGGAGAGATTTAATTCCTGCCTCCATGGCAAAATGAAATGCTGCTAATGCTTCAGATTCCTCCCTTTTACTGGATAATAAGGGAACCAGACGTTTCAACCATCCCCTAGATCTACCATGACGATGAGACAGGTCCATCCTCCCAAACTCACTGGGAGAGTGACTAGCAATGAATGGAAGAACAAGATCTAGGGTACCAGATTGTAATACAGCAGATTCAATTTCTTTATTGGCAACCAGTACAGAAATTGCTAAGCAGGCATAATATCTTACACTATCGTCATCATTAAATGCCAAAGGGAAGAGCCATTCTGGGACTTTGTGTTTTGCCATCTCTTCTTGGTTTTCAGGGCCACCATACAAAGCCATATTTGACAAACCTATTGCACAGTGACGTAATGTCAGACGATCATTACTTCTACACCAATAAAGTAAAACATCAAGTCCCCCCAGGACGGTCAACTTTCTACAAGTTTCTTCCGATGTCTTGAAGAGACTCTCCAATATTCCTGTACAAAATCTGGCCATATCAAACTCTCCCTTCGCATCCACGGTCATTTTAACCACTATTTCTAGTCCATAGTGTGCTACTCTCTGTCGATTTCTTGTTGTTAAAATTTTGTCAAGTAATCTTCCTGAAGTCTTCATCAGTTCTTTGTTTTGAGAGGCACAGTTTCCTATCACAATGTCTAGAGCGTGTTCTTCACGAAGAGTGTCACATAAGCTATATGCTACATCCCTACCATAAGTGGGAATGGCCCAAGCTTGTTCCACTAATAAACTGATGTCACGTAATGCTTGGATGAGAGAATCACCTGCACATTGTTTGATGACCTCAATTTTGACCTTAAGTTGACCTGTAAGATGTTGTAGACTGGAAGACCAATCACAATTTTCTGTTGTAGACTGATCATCAGATTCTGAGTGTTTCAATGTGTAATTGTTTAAATCTTCATTTCCTGATAAAAATACACATTTTTCATTTCTATTTTTAAGATGGTCCTGATCTATATTGTTGACGAGACGTTGTTCTGAATTTTCTGGTTGTGACAGATCCAAATAAACTTTAGAACATTCCGATACATTATGATGTGGTGACTCCTGATTTTTCTCTGTCATCTCCTCCTCATCCTCTATGTCGTGGAGAAGTGTTCTGGCCGATTGTGATCTTTCTAGAGCTTTATATGGATCAGTTGGAAGTCCAGAGAACTTAGCCTCCGACTGAATCCTTCTTACAGTCCCTTTGCCTTCCAGATTCTCCATAATGAAGATTTAGTCTGAAAAAAATATATAGTTAAAATTGAGAATTTTTTGCTTCCTTAGATCATGTAGATAGTCAGTAATAGTACTATGGATTCATTATTTTTCGTTGGATTCCAATTTTTGCGTATTTCGTTGGTAGAGGTGAACCATGAAATTGAATGATCACCAAATTACAATAAGCAAATATTCTATAGGCTAGTATGCAGACTTCCGCAAAACCACAAAATTATAGACATAAAGCTAAGGAATAGGTACATGTACATGATGTAAGTTTTCCAAAATCCATGAAAATTGGTGCCTGGGAAAATAAATGAATCCACAGTATTGCAATTGTCTAATAAAGTACAAAAATTTCAATAATACAAAATCATTTATTTCTATTTTAGGAAATGCTGCATGAAATTAAGATGATTAACAATGATTTACATGATTATGATGATTAATGATACCAAGATCTTTAACACACAAGTTTTTATTTTTGTTTCCATGTTTTCTGTTGCACTTTTTAGCTCACCCTGCTGTTGTAGTTACTGCATATCTTGTCGTTGTTTACTACTGATTGTCGATTAGCGGTCAGCTTCTTGAAAAATAATAACAGATTTTCTGACAACAGCTAATTTTCAAATCAATCTGGAAGGGACATAATCATATAATAAACTATTGCCTTTATGATATTTCAAATATTTATGAATTGAGTAATAACCACATCTTTCCACAATTTTTTCAATCTATTTTGTTTAAATCGAAATTTAAGGTTTAGCAGGACAAAGTTGCAATATTTCATGGAACATGTGGAAAGGAAAAGACCAAAAGTTAAACTTTCAAAATAGCACAACTATATTTGTAAATACATGAAATATATGCATGACATGATATGAGGAATTACTATATAGTTCCACACTTTTTTTATCATGAACTAATATTTATTATTTTATCAATTCATGAACTCCCTTGTGCATTCAAATTACTTGGGCATGATACAGGTGCTAGTCAGAAAAAGGGAAATTTAACGTGTACATGTCATTGAAACTAGAGGCTCTCAAGAGCCTGTGTCGCTCACCTGTTACTGTATTTACTGATGTCAATCATCTTGGTTGGTAGGTGGGGTCATTTGACACTTTTTTTAAATAGATACCCTAGTAATGATTGTGGCCAAGTTTGGTTAAATTTGGCCCATAGTTTTAATTTAGATAAGAAGATTTTTGTACAAGTTACAAAAATGACGAAAAGTTGTTCAATATTGACTATAAAGGGCAATAACTCCTTAAAGGGTCCTCTTACAATTTTGATCATGTTGACTTATTTGTAGATCTTACTTTGCTGAACATTATTGCTGTTTACAGTTTATCTCTATCTATAATAGTATACAAGATAATAACCAAAAACTGCAAAATTTCCTTAAAATTATCAATTTTAGGGCAGCAACCCAACATCAAGTTGTCTGATTCATCTGAAAATTTGTGAGGGAATAGATCTTATTCTGATGGACATTAAAATCTTGAGAGATTTGCCCTAAATGTCTTAGTTTCATAGATATAAATCAAAAACTGCATTTTACCACTATGTTCTAATTTTAGCCATGTCAGCCATTTTGTTTGGAAGGCGAGGTCATCGGACACATTTTTTAAACTAAATACCACAATGATAATTGTGGCCAAGTTTGGTTAAATTTGGCCATGTAGTTTCAGATAGGAAGATTTTTGTACAAGTTACAAAAAATGACGAAAAGTTGTTAAAAATTGACTATAAAGGGCAATAACTCCTTAAGGGAATGACTGACAATTTTGATCTTGCTGACTTATTTGTAGATCTTAATTTGCTGAACATTAATGCTGTTTACAATTTATCTCTATCTATAATAGTATTCAAGAAAATAACCAAAAACTGCAAAATTTCCTTAAAATAACCAATTCAGGGGCAGCAACCCAACAACAGGTTATCCGATTCGTCTGAAAATTTCGGGGAAGATAGATCTTGACCTGATCAACAATTATACCCCATGTCAGATTTGCTCTAAATGCTTTCAATGGTTTTCAATGGTCTAAAGAAGGATTATCCCTCCATACAGGTATAATCACCATCCAGGGGGTTTGTTCCCAACCTGTTAATTAGCATATAACTAAGGGACTATGGTATTATCAAGTATCAGTAAACATTGAGTAATGAATTTCAATTATTGGCACTATCTTCTATATTAAACTTTCATAATCTCAGGCTTCAACACTAATTTAGAAAGACTTATAGAGTTCTGCTAAATACAGTATTTAGTATTTAGTGCAATTTCAAAAGGGTGTGGGACATAAGTTTTTACAGTGACTTGACTATTAGTGTTGCTATCTGAATACTGCAACTCATTCAAAATTCTGACCAAATAAAACCAAACTGTTCAACTGGTCAGAATTTTTAACAAACTGTTCAGTCAAAATGTGAAAGTGCAAGGTGATAAAATAAAATAACTTGTAGTACCCCTTGACTGTCAGTGCCGGATCCAGGAAGAGGGTTACGGGCAGTGGTAGATCCAAGAAGGTTGGTTTTTTTTGACGATCAATGAATTTGAATGGGAATATATTGTCATGATTGTTGACCCCCCCCTTTTTATCTAGGGTTGGGTTAGAACCCCCCATTTTTTCTGAACAACCAATGCATTAGAATGGGAATATATTGTCATGATTGTTGACCCCCCCCCCCTTTTTATCTAGGGTTGGGTTAGAACCCCCCATTTTTTCTGAACAACCAATGCATTAGAATGGGGACATATGGTTGGAACTACCTTTTTTATATTGGCTGTTACTGCCCCTGTGGATAGATACAATTCTGAGTGCCTGCAGTGCCAGTGGAGGCTCATGAACCAGATGATCTGATGTCAGTGATGAACAGACAGTAGAAACCTCAAAATATATATTGACAGTTTTAGGCTTGACACATTTGTCAACTGTGTTATATTAGACATTGTATGGTTATGGCTTTAATTTGACTGATGTTTGTAATATAAACCTTAATTTCTACCCTAGAAACTTGACTGAATGACCCTCATATCTTCTTCCTTCATCAACATTAATACAGAATATTATACAAAACGAAAATTTACTATTTTGTTCTCCTGAAGAAATGCAAATCTAAAATAATCAAAATAGCAGCTTTCTTTTGTTAAAGTTTATTTTATTTTTCGAAGAATTAGTTCAAGTAAAATTAAATACGAAGAAGAAAACACTCAAATTCGTTTCGTAAAAAAAATAATATTGTTGTTATTATTTTTCACGATGGTGCAAGGGAAATCGAAATTAAAAAAACTTCCAAATGGCATTAAGACAAAGAACAAAAAGCAGAACAAACCATTGGGGCTGAAAAAAGGAGGTATTACGGCAATTACCAGGTTCTTTGGTCCGAGGTGATCACAGACAGTTACTGAGTTAGGAACCATCGAAAAAAGGGGGGTGTTCATGTGTTGTTGTTTTTTGTTTTTTTTTAATTTTTGTTATCTCAATGACTGTTCCATCTTTCCCACGGTACCTCCTAAAACTGAATATCACCTAGACTGACCAAATGGCACCTGAAATGTTAATAGCACATATTGGCAACTTTTACACAGTCTGACAGGGGACTTACGTTGGCCGTTGGACGTCACAGTAATCTTGGACTAGGTTTCCCCATATCTTATATCATGTAACACTCCCAAACGTGTCCTGTCCCCCAAACGTGTCCGATTCCCCAAATGTGTCTATTCTCCCTAAATAAAGGCAACAGTAGTATACCGCTGTTCAAAACTCATAAATCCATGGACAAAAAACAAAATCGGGATAACAAACTAAAACCGAGGGAAACGCATTAAATATAAGAGGAGAACAACGACATAACACTAAAATGTAACACACATAGACAAAATCCCACGAGAATAACAAATATAACATATATATATAACATCAAAACCAAATACATGAAACGTGTCCATAATATCCAATATTCCCAAAACGTGTCTGATTTTATAACCCCCAAACGTGCCCAAACGTCTCAAGTATTTAGCGCTAATACATGAATAAAATCAATAACGTTTACAGCAATTCTATTATGGGGACACAGTTGATGAAGTGGTAATTTATTAGTATTAGTTGGTCCAATGCCGGTTGTTTTTGCAAATTTAATCTGTAACATATAAATCGACTTTTGACTAAAATTGCTTATAGTCCACTTGCAAGTATTATGCTCGTTTAGAGCGCACAAACATGTACAAACAATTCTAGTTCAGTTGCATTAAGTGTTTACCATAAGATACAATGTAACACCCAATTAATTTCAAATATAATATATTCAGGTTAAACTATGCCTATATATATTGTTTAAAGATGTCAATCTTATTTACAAAGCTTGTATTAACAATTACACAAACAAAGCAAGCAAACCAAACAAAGTTTTACTTCGCAAGCATTAGGAAATCAGCTGTAATCTGAGAATACTGCACGGTAGGATTTTAAAAGAATTGACTTCCTTTTTTCAACAGTTCTTATAAGATATTCAATCATAAACTGGTTATCAGGTATTTTAATAAATTTTAGATTTCCAGTATCACTACTAAACTAAAAGTGAAGACATACAAACAAGAGTCAGAAGTCCAGTGCCAAATATTTCATGCATTATTTGAATGATATCATATTAACAATAAATACTTTACATAAGTTTTATTATCATACAGGTGATTAAGGATTGGGCCTAAATTTATTTACGATTATTCGGGATAAACATTAGTTATTTAAACTTAAAAATCTAAAGAGCCTGTATTAAAAGACTGATTTTTTTTTATAACTTCACTAAGAAACTATTTGATTCTCTCAAAAAATGGAAAAAAAGCTCTAAAAATTATAAACACTGGTAGTAAGGTTTTATATTATGAACTTTTAGTTTCGGGCATCACTTAAATACACGCAAACTGGAGACATTACGTCCAGTGGCAAATATTTCATGCATGGACAGGACGACAACAAACTTCATGTACTTTGGATAAGTTATATAATGAGATTCGGAAGAATATTTGCCGGAACTCTTGGATTGTACCTTAATTATTCAGGGAATTTGTCGTTAGGCCTAAATGAATTGTGAACAGTTATAAGAAATTTACACTTTACGGTTTTTAGGAATCTACACTAATCGTAACTTGTAACTCTGAATTAAATTATATTTTTTGGAGCGGGAAAGGACAGCTTTATTTTTAAGGAATATCAGTGTAACAATCTTTTAGTTCCCTTTATATCATAGGACAAGTTTGGGGGATTGGGCATGTTTGACGGATTGGGCACGTTTTGGTGTTTATTAAAAATTGACACTTTTAGGAGTTTAAATAATACAAATGACACGCTTTGACGCCCTTTTTACAACTAGACTGTTTTGCAGTTCAGTGACGTCGATGTGGACACGTTTGGGAGTATCGGACACGTTTTGGGGGAAGGACACCTTTCTGAGTGTTACATGTAAATGTATATTTGTAGTGTTAAGCGTCTACTCAGACAAAAAACCATAACACCACCACCCCCTCTTTAAGTAAAATGGTTTTACTCCTTAAATATTATTAAAATTGTGTCAACCTAAACCAGTCCTATATATTGCCCTACATTGTAGTTGTATCCAAAGAGTTTTATAGCTGCCATATTGACTAATGCTGAAATGAATGAACACTTACCATTGCTTACATACAAAAACACCATTTTAAATACTGCCAGTATATATATAATATAACATGTTGAAAATATTTTAATCTTGTTTTTAACTAAATTACTGCACTTGATGCATATTTTAACAATTAATATTTCTTAGTACATGTATTACCCAAGGCCAAAATATTTGAACATTCATAACCCATAGCTAATACAATTTGATGACCTAAAAGGACCAACAATATAGACAACAAATCAAAGCTTTACATGAATGAGAATACAAATATATCTATGAATAAATATATGTATCTGTATGCAAGAAATTGATCATAATTTTAACCTTCTTTTTTTCAGGACAAGTGATTGCTCCAAAAAAGAAAAGACACTTAGAAGCAGCAAAACTTAAAAAGGTATAAAGAAAAGTTTAGGAATAAGTTTCATCATAAGAAACATGTCAGTTGAGGTGCCAGTTACGAAAGCGAGACATAGCATGCATAGCAATCTTAGACTTTGTTGGCAGTATGGTCAACATTTTGGTTGTCTGAGGTGAAAATTTTTATTGACATCAATCACTTTGTCTAACCTTTGAGAATGGAAATGGGGAATGTGTCAAAAAGACAACAACCTAAACAAAGAACTTAAGTGAAAAGACGAGATGTGGATTCGTACAATTAATGTCTTTTCACTAATCCTAGAGACCTTAATATTCAAAAATCCAAAACTTAGTACAAAAGCTAATGAGTTGATAAAACTAAAAAGGATCAGAAGTATAGCCAAACAGGGACACAGAATCAGAGCTATTTATGAAGGAGATATAGATCTTTAATTTGAAATGATATGCAAAGAAATTATAACAGCATATTTATGATTTTAAATTACCAATTTTATCTTTAAGAAAAATCATTCAGACAAAATTTCAAGAACCTAGAAAAAATTAAACCTTGATTACAAAAGTTAGTAGTAAAAAAGTCCATTTCATAAAATTAATGAGATGAAGAGGAAGTGTTTGATTTTAAATCAAAATATCATATCTATAAATTATTTTGTTGTTTTTCAGGGATTAGAAAAGTCTATCAATGCCAAGATAGAACATGAAGTTACGATGACAGCAAATTCTGTGGAACCAAAATCTTTCCATGTGGTCAAGTCACAAGAGGCATCTACATCAAAAGCAAATAAAACATAACTACAATAGCAATTGTTTTCACCAGTTTTGATAAGTCAGTGAAAAAGTTCATAATTCAGGAACGTTACATAACAAATTTCCAAGTAATATATGTAACTATGTCTTATTTATTAAGGCATATACATAGCTATAGTTTACTGTGTGTAAATCTGTCAAAGCTGGATGTTTGGTTTGCCTTGTCCATGTTGTAAAATTGTTTTCCTCTCTGTAGACTGTTGTTTCTCTTTTGGTTGTTTATTTTTTGCCACATGATTGGTTTTTTAGTTTTTCCACTTACAAGATTGACTATTGTTTTGATATCTTCCACCTCTATTGATTGTTTATAATAAAACCTTGTCAGTTAGATATGTCACCATGGTCACCTAAGCTTGATATAAAACTAAGGATATGTGGTATGATTAATTGTTAATGAGACAACTATCAATCATAGACCAATATGTTAATGAATGTTAACCTCAGTCATTTTGATTTTAAGTCCTGCAATATGGTATCACATTGAAGACCTATATACCATTTGCATAAATAGACTTAATTACATAATTGGTTCTTATTTTACTTCACCTGGTGCACATTTCGATAATATGTCTCTTCAGTGATGCTAACTATTTAAAAATCCAAATACCTCTACAAACATTGCAGTAGCTGATTTAACAAAAAACAATACAACATCCTGTTTGTTAGGTAGAGGTTTCAAGCAAGATGTTGTTAAATGAGATTTCAGGCATAATACAGGCATTTGCCATTTAAATTACAGAACAGATTGGAATAAATAAAGGAATCCATTGGCCTCGGTGACTGAGTGGTCTACATGGTCAAACAACTGTATCACTAGCCAATCAACTCTGAGATTGTGAGTACGAATCCTGCACAGTATAGGTGCGTTCTACTCCAATCTTATTTGACTAGGGTCGTCAGTTTTCCTACCAAACGTTGGTGGCTCTCTCTTTGCAGATTAGCTTCCTCATCCAATAACAACTGACATTCACGAAATAGTGTTGAAAGTGGTGTTGAACACCAATTAATCAATAATGGAATCCAAAACGATGACTAGGCATATACTGTAAATTCAGAAATTAATGCAAGGTTTTTATTATTGCGAAAAATGCGACCGAGTTGTAAATGCAATAATTCAAACTCGCAATTTGAAAAATTTTATATGAATTAAACCGGATTTTTCTCAAAATCGTACAAATTAAAATCGCAACTAAGTCTTAAATGAAAAAATCGCAATAATAAATGCACACAATAATTTCTGAATTTACAATATATGTTATTTGAGTAGATTGGATTAAGATCTCTTCTATGACAAATCATTCTATAGAAGCTAGTGAAATATATAAGTTCTAACAGAGTGGAATAGATCTACAGAGTGTATTGTAGAAGACATGATTGTCCACATGATATTTTTTCCTGTTTTGGGAACTTTTAGTGAAGAGAGGAATATACAAACAGCCCTCAGGGCGAGATCGCATACAATACCTGCTTTAAAACCTAAATACTGACTGTAGTAGATAGAGGTAAACATTAGACTTGCTACAATTCCCTTCTGTTATTTCTTTCTTACTAATTTATATGTTTACTAATAAATGACAGCCTAATGACTGCCTCTTGCAGATGTCGGTATAATGGTAATCTAGTTATAGTAGTAAAATTAGTAAAGGGGCAAATTGAAATAAAAACATAGTTAGGAAGGGTCATGTAGTAAGGTAAATAAAGGCAACAGTAGTATACCGCTGCTCGAAAGTCATAAATCGATAGAGAAAAAAAAACCGAGCTTCAAACTTAAACTGAGAGAAACGCATCAAATATAAGAGGAACATGACACAACAGTAACACAACATTAAAATGCAACACACAGAGAAACGAACTTCAATACAACAGTGGCCATTTCCCTTACTTGGTACAGGGCATTTCAAGATAAAAATAGGGGGTTGAAACTGGTTTTGTGGCATGCCAAACCTCTCGCTTAAATGTCAATGTTAATTGTAACATTAAAATGACAGGTAGCTGGTTAAAAATTTTAATATTTGAATGAAGTAATATATGATTTAAAATCATGATATCATTATGCTTTAAAACCTTTAAGCAGGTTTAAATAAATAGCAGTACCAATTATCAGGAGGTGTCATATCTGATATTTTCATTTCCAACACTAGACATGATAGACAGAAGTAACACAAAGATAATGCATCATGTAATATATTCAAAGAAAACTTCATGTGGAAAGACATGAGATAACTGCAATGATGATACATATTAAGATATTGGGCGAGTATACAACGTGTAATAACAGGTTATAATTAGTTATCAAAGGTACCAGGATTATAATTTTTAAATACGCCAGACGTGCGTTTCATCTAAATAAGACTCATCAGTGACGCTCAGATCCAAAAAGTTAAAGACCATTGAGGACCCAAAATTCCAAAAAGTTGTACCAAATACGATTAAGGTAATCTACTCCTGGGGTAAGAAAATCCTTAATTTTGAAAAAATTTAAAGTTTTGTAATTAGGAAATTTATAAAAATTACTATATAATTGATATTCGTGTTGACCACTGGGCTGGTGATACCCTCGGGGACAAAACGGCCACCACCAGTGGCATCGACCGAGTGGTGGTAATAGTTATCAAAGGTACCAGGATTATGATTTAACACGGCAAACGTGCGTTTCGTCTAAATTAGACTCATCAGTGACGCTCAGATCAAAAAGTTATAAAGCCAAACAAGTACAAAGTTGAAGAGCAAAGGCAAACAAGTACAAAGTTGAAGAGCAAAGCCAAACAAGTACAAAGTTGAAGAGCATTGAGGAACCAAAATTATAACAAACAAGATGAGGTGTTTTATTATGACAGCTTTAACACATTTTAAAAAAGTGAAATATACGATACTTCGTCCACATACAATAAGATTGAGAATGGTAATGGGTAATATGTCTAAGAGATAACAACCCGACCAAAGAGTAGAAAACAGCCGAAGGCCACCAACGGATCTTCAACACAGCGAGAAAGTCCAGCACCCAGTACACATTGTATTATATTTATAAATTTAAATGCCTTGTAAGGTGTCCTTTGATTTTGACTTTAAAACACGATAACAAAGTTTGTTCACACGCGCATGCTTCACTGGGGTAAAGCTGATGACCGTAACTGCATTCACGGTCATCCCAAGATGTCGGATGAAAAATTAGGTCAGCTTCTGTATTGTCTGTTAAAGTGTTTCTATATCATTTTCTTTGCAAATCATACATTGAAACGATGTATATTTATAAAAGAATCACTCGGAAATCACTAATTACTTCTGAGAAATGTGCATGAAACGGGAAATTCGATTTGAAAAAATCGCCAAGATGACCGTAAATCACAATCGAGATGACCGTAACAGAATCAGCGATTCATAACAAGGCTGACCGTAACTGCTTTTAAGATGACCGTAATTTGTAAATGATGACCGTAATTTTTAAAGGATGACCCTCAATTCTAAGAAATATCCGTATTTATATAACTATCTTTTTGTATCAAATTATTAATCGTGTTGGTATACACATATTAATATGAGAGTTTTATCCTATAGGTAGAAGAAAATAAGACGTGTTTCAAATGCAAAGATTACCATATGTATCTTTTTTACAGTAGAGAGTTTAATTTTTAAAATGAATTTGCCAAAAGACGTGCAAATGAACAGGAAGGGAAAACATGCTACAAAAGCGCGATAAAATGACACCTTACAAGCATTATGAAAAAAATGCGGTGCACAGTTCAACTGCTCGACATAAGATTTTTTTTTTGTTTCTGTGATTTCTTTTAATGACATATAATAAATACACATTTTTAAAAATGCATGTACACCCATTGATATTATATCGTCTTTCATTTTGTCGTGCAAATAGAATAACAGAAATATTTTGAAAATATCATTCGAATAAACTAGTGAAGGTGAGTTCCAGCAAAGTAGATCCTTAAAATAGTATTGTACGAAAAGCGTATCATAAGGCGGAACGTTGTCAATTTGTATATACAATGTATACAGAAATGTTATTCATACAGTCAGGATTCTACTTCTTCAAAATTATCTCCCCATTACGCCAGTTCATGCTCACAATTAGTCTCGATCATCCAGCCGCTTTATTTTTCAAAGTAGAGCGTCTGGATGACAAGTGATATAAAAATGGTAATTTATGACATTCGGAATAGTATCGGCTTTTTTAGCTTGTTTTTAAAGATAATGTCCAAGACGAATAACCAAGAAGTTGGTTATTGACTTCGGAAGAAATTATATTACGATAATACTATTGAAAAGCCCGAGTGTACCGATTGTTGTTTAAAGCTATTTATATTTTGTTTGTGACGACATACAAGTCGTGGAAAATACCAGACAGCATGGCTTCCATGACCGCGAAGGAAAATAACAGCACATCAAACCTTGGTAAGATGATATAACAAAACAAACTATTACATAAATTTTAATGCAAACTGAAACAGCGAGTAGATATATATTCTTTCATGCATGTCCGTGCTACGTAAGCAAGTTACTAATTATACAATAAATGGCAATTTTTGTACTGATTGACTGGGACCACTCGAACAGTCGTGTGTACGCTATAAATACATTTTGGGGTTGTTAACTTTAAAAATACTTGATGGAAAAGTGATATGACGCCGAAATATGAACTTCATCCAAGATAAGTTTGTTGTATTTATATGTAGTGTATAAAGGAGTTTGCATTTTGATATGTGTAAAAAAAAAGGGGGGAGGAGAGATGCGCAATGTTGTACACATTTGAAGGAGGGAACGCAATTCAAAAACATAAGCAGACGAAAAACAAACAAAGTATATCTAGAAGATGCCACTGATTTTGTACATACACCAAACGGTCAAAATGATTTATGCTCGATTTTTTTAAAAAACAAATGCATTTAGCTTATACAAACATATAAGAAGTGCGACACGTTGTTATGAAAAGTAATTTAAATATACTGTTAGTAAACAAAGTCTGGACTGGTCAACTTAAAAAAGAAAAATACTTTTTAGCACTTTTAAGAGGATTTTTTTTCACACTAAAAAAAGTCCATAAAAGTATACAAATGTTGTCAGTGAATATATACCAATTGGCTATCTAAACCTTGAAACAAAACCATGGCATGAGGAATACACTGTAAATTTGTTTTTATGCAAAACAAGACAGTAAAACAATAGATGCAGCATCAATGAAATGAGGTGTCAATGAGGCAGCAACCGGTGAACCCAATGACACATTACCAAAAGTAGACATCAACATGATTAAGAGGACATCTTGTTGACTTAAACAAAAATTGAGAATAAAAGTACCAAAAGGTCAACATTATACAAGTAAGAACATGCGTTATGAATACCAATGAGACAACTATCCACCCCAAGTTCAAAGGAGGTGGATGAGAGCAAGTATAGGCAACTGTATGGCCTTTAACAATGATAAAAATTCATGCATGATTTTGATAGAGAATACAGACAGGGAATGTGTCAAAGAGACATCAACCCAACAAAAGAGCAGGAAACAACCCAATGCCACCAATGGGTCGTGTCATCACCACAGCGAGATAATCTCGCATCCCGTAGCGGAATTCAGCTTGCACCAAGACATTTCTAAATGTATATTTCTATATGATGTTTTTTTCCAAACATTTTGTTTTTCATATATGCTATGCTGGTGACCAAAAATTAATATGATTTTAACATTTACTTTATTTTGTAGACAAACCAATGATGATTTCGGGACACAGATGTTATGTGTAAAATGTGAAGAATTAAAACAAATCTATATAAATATTCGAATTTTCATTGTATCATAAACAGCTTCAATTTTATAAGAAAAAAGATTCAAAGATTTTTTTTTAATTACTGAAGCAGCAATCATTATAAATAAATCACAGTATAAAAAATGTTGGGTTAACATTATTTTGACAGCAACCACAAAGCGAAAAAAGGTACACAGACATATATTAAGTAAATGAAACAAACATCAAGAAACACATTGTTGTCAGATATGTCGGAGAATTTTAAAGATTTTTATTAACAAATTAAAAATCATATAAACAATTTAACAGTTTTCATGTTTGCGTTGTATCTCATTTACATGTCTGGCCCTTCTCAGTTTAATATATGGTATGGAGTTTTCTTATTATTGTAGGCCGAGCAGTGATTATATTTGCGAATATCCATGTCATTTGAACTCTGCTGGGTTGTTGCCTCATTAGCAATCATACCAATCTCCTTATTTTATATAAAGGTTCACATGTACAGGAGAATTCGAAGTTGTTGTTTTTGTGAAGCTGCTCTTTTATACAAAAGTCATGATGGATATTATAATAGTTTGTAGTAGGAGAATACACTTTTCAGTTATTTTTTGTATAAGTTAGCATGCAGTATGGGATAAATCCCATTCCATCTTTTCCATGTGATTGATTCAAACATGCATTCAAAGAGTATTGGGTTTCATGAATGACTGGTTAACTTCTGTATTTCTTCATAGACACGGAGACTGGCAAAGTGGTATTGTGTGAAGGAAGGTCCCCAAATGTTTTCTTCCCAAAAGGATTAGACGATATAGTTTATTGGTGAAACATTCAGACTATGCTGTCGTTAGCAATTTTTAGATCAGTTAATTTTGTAAATAAAAATTGAGTTGACTCATTGTGTGATCTCACTGATCTGCCAGTGATAAATTGTTAAGCAGGGTTTTTTACATTGTAATCTTAGAGTTGTTTTTCTTTCCATAACGTAACTTGATGTGTGCTTTTCGAGTAAGGTAAGTGCGTCAGATATCTGAAAGATTATTATAAAAAGGAAAGCATAAGAATGAGACAAAACTAAGAAAAATGGATAAAAATTAAAAATAAGGAATACAGACTAAAGTGGCTACAATATACCGACTGTTGGTTGCTTAACGTCAAGTGGCAAATATTTCATGCATGTTCAGGACGATGTGATAATATAAAGAATAGTGGTGTGCTATAATATGAAAATAGAGAAAAATGGTAGTTTATAGTATGAAGATAAGAGAATATTAAACGTGGTGTGTTAAAATATAAAAATAGATCTTTTGGGTTGCTTGGTTATCGCCTTGTGGTAAATAATGGTAATGTTCAGGACGGAAAAAATAACAATAATTATAAAGATGAGGTCCTAAATTATAGCCCGTTGGGGATACATGTTCGAGAAATTATAACTCACCAGAAAATTAAGGTATATTGGATTGCTTTATGTACAACGGTCCACCTACGGATCCCTCTCTTAGCGCACAGAGAGCGTGGTATCCTCTATAAACGACCAGTGGCGGATCCAGAACTTGTTATAAGGAGTGCACTATACAGTAATGCTACAGTGTTTCCTTATATGATATAATCAACCAAACTTTTTCCCACGAAAAAAAATCCTGTCTTTAATTTTTTTTTTACATGTGACTAAAAATTCAGAAAAAAAGATCGCCGCTAATTACAGTTTTTATCGTTCTTTTAAAATTGCCCATCTGCAAGTAGGGCAACATAGGATCAGCTACAAGAATGTCAGTTTTAATAGTCACATATACATGTAACGATACACTGTTTACTGTTGTTATTATTTTTTTTTAAATATAATGGGGATAACGGAAGTGCTATTTATAGATATGTTCTATATTTAATTATTTGTTACGCCCCCTATAAATATCTGACCAGTCCGGTTAATCACCCCAGACGCTATATTTAAATATGCGTCTGGGTTATCGAGACTAGCTCACAATCGTAGAAATGGAAGCCATTGTAGGGATGACGCTCTGCCAATTTTGCTCTTGAAAACTGATAAATTTATCCACATAGCACCATTACGATCGATCGTTATATGTCAGTTATATTTTAAAAGACAAATGTATCTACTAGCTAATGAGCATTAGTTAATGATCTTGTCTGCATTGATTTAACTTAAAATATTGTCTGTTCGGATGTCAGATGGAATTTTTGAAAATTCTTAAGCATTTAAAAAAATTCTAATTAAATATTTCGTGGAAGGGCAGACTAAACAATTTTAGTGGTTGAAGATTATAAACCCTAGTAATCACACACAAGAAAATCATATTGTTTCGAAGATATCCATTTTCATCATCCAAATTAAAAGACTGTCGTCAAGTAATTTTAGAAAAAAAATAGCTATTCGAACACACCTACTCTGTTTTTGTGATTCATTAGATAGGTATCTCACTTGACCCATATATTTCATCTTTTCGTACTGTCATTTTTTTATGTTATAAAGTCAACCTGTAGCTTTGATATATAATAATGATAGAATCTGAAGCGAGATGCTATATAAAATACTCTTGCTTTGTACGTTTTAAAGACAAAATATACACCCAAACATGCCCTAACATAAAAAGGTGCACTTGATTTTTCTCTTTTCGATACAATCGTTACCTGTTTTGGGGAATTTTTTCTTGATTCACATAATGGAAGGGCAGACACGAAAATTTCTGAACTATAAGATTGATATGTTCTCCGTCCGTGATAAAAAAAATTCGGAGGTTATGCATTTTCTACATCCAATTTATAGATACTATATATAAAAAAGAAGATGTGGTATTATTGCCAATGAGACAACTATCCAGAAAAGACCAAATGGACACAAACATTAACAATAATAGGTAACCGTTAGGCCTTCAACAATGAGCAAAGCCCATACCGCATAGTCAGCTATAAAAGGCCCCGATAAGAACCATGTCGTCGACTTGATATCTTATTGTTTTGCATTACTATGTAATAGATACATTGAAAACTTATGCAAATGGTGTTTTTAAAATAAGAAAATTGTCGTTTTATTTGTTTCTATTAACTTTTTAAAATTTTGTTACTATATCAAACATTACAGTTAACATTTATCGCTTTCTCGATACACACAGAGCTTCGATTATTTTGTTCTATTTCAAAAGTGTTTCCGCCTGCATATACCAAGACAAATTAAGATTTTAATCTGCTCCCTCTGGAACCATACACATGGGCTCGATTACCAAATATTCGTATGTATTATTAATGTTTTTAATGCTCAATTTATTGGCATTATGTTTTTCTGGTCTGTGCGTACGTTCGTCCGTTCGTCTGTTTGTTTGTCCAGCTTCAAGTTAAATAAAATTGAAACTTAGTACACATTTTCCCTATAGTATGATCTTTTTAATTCTAATGCCAAATTACAGTTTTATCCCATTTTCATAGTCCACTAAACATAGAAAATGATAGTGTAGATGAGGCATCCGTGTACTAGGGACACATTCATGTTTCTTCAAATTTTCGTCGTATCGCTGTCAATTTGTGTTAAAATTTTAACGACGATATCAATAAATATTTCATTGTTTACGCAATTTACTATCATTGTTATAAATCCTAAATATGGCCAATTATATTATAGTTTAAAAAATGAAATTTATGAAACATATTTATATTAGCTAACCGAGCCCCTATTGAGATCGACAAACTCAACAAAAAAGCTTTACATACAATACGGATATTTCTTAGAATTGATGGTCATCCTATAAAAGTTACGGTCGTCCTATATAAATTACAGTCAGTCTTTACAAATTACGGTCATCCTTTACAAGTTACGGTCATCTTTTTACCAATCACGGTCATCCTTGTTTTATGTTACGGTCATCTTGAAAATATTTTGATTATGATTTACGGTCATCTTAACGATTTTTTCAAATCGAATTTCCCGTTTCATGCACATTTCTCGGAAGTAACTAGTGATTTTCGAGTGATTCTTTTATAAATTTACATCGTTTCAATGTATGATTTGTAAAGAAAATGATATAGAAACACTTAAACAGACAATACAGAAACTGACCTAATTTTTCATCCGACATCTTGGGATGACCGTGAATGCAGTTACGGTCATCAGCTTTACCCCAGTGTGCTTTAGAACCATAATCAGAGTGACATAAAAAAAAATCTAACCACCACGATGAGGTGTCACATTAAGCACTACAAACATTAACACAAAAAAGTAAGAGATGGGAGTAACCATGTAATAATGAGATATCGTGCATATTCTACAATAGACAGTTTTATGCTCGTTTTTATCATATTAGTGAAGCTCACCATGCTCAATGTACTCATGTCATGCACTGTGTCTGCATACAGATATGAAACCATGTACGTTACCCTCCATTCTAATAATTATTGATGTATATCAGAGTATAGCAGTGTTATGATTATTAATTAAATGTTCAAATCGCATACTAGTAATTATATCAAGAAGACAAAATAAGGAAACAAGCAATAACCAAATGAATTGCATGCGGTAAAAAATGAATGTGGCTGATACATCGTCAGGTTTAGAATCTCAATGTCACTAGGTTCTTTGAGATGCAAGCATTCATTGAAATATGGGTATTTGAGTTACAAAATATCATTAATATAACTGTTAGTAAATTTAAGAAATTTGCAAGATGCTTGTTCTTTTTGTTTTGGAAAGGTTCTGATAGAGCTTTGCTTCATTAAGTACAATACTAAGTCAGTCAGTAGAAGTGAACAAAAAGTACCAATTGGTTTCCCGACTGTCTACTGAGATATCGATCTCAAAAATAAGTTTTTGGTCTTAGACTGAAGCATTTGGATGATATTGAATTTCTATCTTCTCTGTCATTGTTGTTGATATAAATATTCACACAAATTTATTTTTCTTGAATGTGTATTTACGATTCCGCTTTAAATTTGTTGAAAACGCTCGGACAACGACATTAGTAGTTTACTTTGTCTTGTTCCTGTGCTAAATACACATAATTCAATAATTTCATAAATCGACAAAGAAGAGATAATCGCGGCAAGGTAGCATACTAAATCTATAAGAATGTTAATTGAAATATTTTAATAAAAATATCGTATCAAGCTGCATGTATTTTTACACTTTTTTGGGTCTGATTTCCTAATATTTGCTGTTGTCTATTGATAGAAAGCAAGCAGCTATGCTATGCAAGTTTTTTTTTTTAAAGTGTTTTATTTCAAGACACATCTAATTACATTCATACACTGTTACTGATGCAATATTCTGTGTTTGTACAAAGATAAGAATATAGATCATAACTGTCGCAAATTATCCTCCCTTCGTTATTAAGGTCTTTCCTCTCTGCGAGGAAAGACCTTATTGTTTTTCTCCTGGTTTTTTTTTTTCATCCAGCATTTGTTTGACATGGCCTCCCCTCGTTTCTATTGGAGTTATCAAGATCAAATATGGACCATCGGTAGACCTCATCATGAAGTATTACCAGATGAGGCTGTGTAGGATTTCATCATCCCCTTTAGAAGTTATCTCCCTTTTATTTATTTTTTTCGACATGGACCCCCCTCGTTGTTTTTAAAGATATCATGACCTTATTTGGACAAAAGTTAGATCTCATCATGATGTGTTACCATATGAGGCTGCTAAGGATTTCATTATTCCCTATGAGAGTTACGTCCCCTTGATTCAATTTCTTTCTTTTACATTTTTCTCAAAAAGTATTCAAGATAGAATCGATTTGAAAACGGCAACATGTACAAGACCAGATGGCAACGATAATAAACATATACAATCATTTTGTTGTTAACCCTTATAAGGAGTTATTTCCCTTGAAAAAATATAAACAATTTTTGAAAAATTGTATCTTGAGAACCGAAAGTCGTAAAGACTTGGGACTTACACCAATAATCTTAAGTTTATATGACCTTTAATTTGCACCCAAGGTCAAAGGTCACCGAGTGCAAAAAAAAATTACGCTGCAATTTCAAGCTTTCATATTAAGAAAACGATAAGAGTTTGCTGCATACTTACAGCGTATAAAATGTTCCTCTCGACGAACTCTACATTTTATACACTGAGCTCAAAAGTGTCCGACTGTCTGTTCAAAAGTTACGACGGGATGATTCTTAAAAATATAGTATTGTGTGTATATCTTTTTAAAGGTAACAGATATCAACCTACTATAAACTGCAAAGATGATCAGTAGTTCAAGACCTTCAATTTGAGGTCAATGTCAGGTCATGATGAAATTTCACCTTGACCTTCATATTATACTATGACCTTGACCTTGTGATATTTGAAAGGTCAAGTGGTCCTGAGTTGAATGGTGATAGTCCCATGTCTCTACGACTTCCGGTTCTCAAGTTTTGTATTTCATCATATATTTGATGATTAATTGTGACCTTGGTGAACTTTGAAATTGTCCCAATTCATTTCTTATAATGTTGTCCTTCATCTGTAGATCATTTATCAATTAACAGATTTGAGATATCTATTGTCGTTTTAGAGATAATGCAGTTTGAAGTTTTGCGAGCGGAGGCATGTATTTCTGAATCATCAAGAGCTTACCACTTAAAATATTTTAGAAATTGAAGAGGTGGACATAGTTATATGTTTGACCAAATACCAAAAACATTCCATGGAAAAAAACACCAAAAAATCAATTTGAAATTTTCATGTTTTGCATTGACTTTGTAAGTTTCATAACTTCTATTTATATAGTTGATATTGTATCATTATTTGCACTTTGTCAAATGGGGTCATCTGATATATCAAATTGAAGGTCTTAATAAACTCTACTGAAAAATGAAAATTTTAAACCCCCTTTTCATCCCAGGGGGACGGGTGGGGTCATTTAGTGCAAACATTCAAATTTCTCAGATGGTAAGGTTGTCGCATATCAAATGAAAGAACATAAAGCGTACATTTCAAATTTCAAATTGGCGTCTCCCAAAAATGGGTTGGATGGGGTCATTGAGTGCAAAAAATAAATGTTCTTTTAAGGTAGGGTTGTTGTATATCAAATGAAAGGTCATGATGTGTACATTTGAAATATCAAATTCCCGACCTCTAAAAATTAGTTGGATAGGGTAATTAAGTGCAAAAATCAAACTTTCTAGAACATGGTGTTGTCGCATATCAAATGAAAGCTCATCTACTCTGTTCCATATATCATTATTCCGATCTCAAAAATGTAGGCGGATGAGGTCATTAAGTGTAAAAAGCGAAAAGTTTCAGAAGGTATGCTTGTCGTATATCAAACGAAAGGTCGTACAAAGTACATTACGAAAACATCACTTTTACAGGAAAGACCTTTCAATTGTTTTACAAACAATTGAGATACTAGTTTTTCTCCTGTTTTTTTTTTTTTTTTCATCCAGCATTTGTTTGACATGGCCTCCCCTCGTTCCTATTGGAGTTATCAAGACCAAATATTGACCATCGGTAGACCTCGTCATGAAGTATTACCAGATGAGGCTGTGTAGGATTTTATCATCCCCTTTAGAAGTTATCTCCCTTTTATTGGTTTTTTTCGACATGGCCCCCCCCCTCGTTGTTTTTGAAGATATCATGACCTTATTTGGACAATAGTTAGATCTCATTATGATGTGTTACCATATGAGGCTGCTAAGGATTTCATCATTTCCTATGCGAGTTATGTCCCCTTAAAGCAATTTCTTTCTTTTACATTTTACTCAAAAAGTATTCAAGATAGAATGTAATTGAAAATGACAGCATGTACAAGAACAGATGACAATGTTTATGAACATGTACAATCATTTTGTTATTAACCCTTATAAGGAGTTATTCCCCTTGAAAAAATGTACATAATTTTAGAAAAATTGTATTTCGAGAACCAAAAGTCGTAGAGACTTGGGACCTTCACCAATAATCTTTAATGCATGTGACCTTTAATATGCAGTCAAGGTCAAAGGTCACTGAGTGCAAATAAAAATTACGCTGCAATTTCAAGCTTACATATTAGGAAAACGATAAGACTTTGCTGCATACATACAGCGTATAATATGTTCCTCTCAACGAGTTCGATTCTACATTTTATATGTTAAGTCCAAAAATGTCCGACTGTCTGTTCAAAAGTTACAACGGGATGATTCTTAAAAGTATAGTATTTTGTGTATATCTTTTTAAAGGTAACAGATATCAACCTACTATAAACTGCAAAGATGATCAGTAGTTCAAGACCTTCAATTTGAGGTCAATGTCAGGTCATGATGAAATTTCACCTTGACCTTCACATTATACTATGACCTTGACCTTGTGATATTTGAAAGGTCAAGTGGTCCTGAGTTGAATGGTGATAGTCCCATGTCTCTACGACTTCCGGTTCTCAAGTTTTGTATTGCATCATATATTTGATGATTAATTGTGACCTTGGTGAACTTTGAAATTGTCCCAATTCTTTTTCTATAATGTTGTCCTTCAACCGTAGATCATTTATCATTTAACAGATTTGAGATATCTATTGTCGTTTTAGAGATAATGCAGTTCCAAGTTTTTCAAGCGGAGGCATGTATTTCTGAATCATCAAGAGCTTACCACTTAAAATGTTGTAGAAATTGAAGAGGTTGACATAGTTCTATGTTTGACCAAATACCAAAAACATTCCATGGAAAAAAACACAAAAAAAATCAATTTGAAATTTTCAAGTTTTGCATTGACTTTGTAAGTTTCATAACTTCTATTTATATAGTTGATATTGCATCATTATTTGCACTTTGTCAAAATCTGATATATCAAATTGAAGGTCTTAATAAACTCTACTTAAAAATGAAAATTATAAACCCTCTTTTCATCCCAGGGGGACGGGTGGGGTCATTTAGTGCAAACATTCAAATTTCTCAGATGGTAAGGTTGTCGCATATCAAATGAAAGAACATAAAGCGTACATTTCAAATTTCAAATTGACGTCTCCCAAAATGGGTTGGATGGGGTCATTGAGTGCAAAAAATAAATGTTCTTTTATGGTAGGGTTGTTGTATATCAAATGAAAGGTCATGATGTGTACATTTGAAATATCAAATTCCCGACCTCCAAAAATTAGTTGGATAGGGTAATTAAGTGCAAAAATCAAACTTTCTAGAACATGGTGTTGTCGCATATCAAATGAAAGCTCATCTACTCTGTTCCATAATTCCGATCTCAAAACTGTAGGCGGGTGAGGTCATTAAGTGCGAAAAGTTTCAGAAGGTATGCTTGTCGTATATCAAACGAAAGGTCGTACAAAGTACAATACGAAAACATCACTTTTACAGGAAAGACCTTTCAATTGTTTTACAAACAATTGAGATACTAGTTGGATGTTGTGTTTACTTTCTCAGTAAAGTATTAAAGTGATTGTTATGATATACTGTACTATCTAATATATTTTGTAGTTTATGTTGAAATTATTGAATCATGTGTATTTAGCACAGGAACAAGACAAATTACTAGTAGGAATTGCTAAAATAATTTTGTGTCTGCTTGTATAACGATATAGATAACTATATACTGAATATTTATTTTAATACAAGTGGACAGACACAATTACTTTAGTTACTCCTTCTTGTAACTTTTCTTGTTCTCAATTGCTAAATAAACGTGATTTGATAATTTTATCATACAATTTGCATAAAATTTATTACACAGACACCTAATTAACGAACCCTTCAGAAACAATTTTCCCCAGCGACAACAAAGTTATGGAATAAACTACATTTAAAAGTTAGAAAATGTGAATCTTTTTCAGTTCTTTTAAGGCTTAACAAATTTGTACTAAAAGTAATAAAGTCCTTCCGTATTACTATGTAGGAAATATCGATTTGGACAAATTATTCAAGCTCTCTTTAGGATAAACGCTTACAATTTGAACACGTTTCTTTATAAAACAAAATATCAAAACAACCAAAAAAACCAAAAACAACTCAAGTATGAACACAACATTGTTAGTCCTTTTTATATTTATTTTAACAAAGAAATGCATTCCACTTAAACACATCATCAAATATTTTTTTAAATTCTTCCGTGTTCCTTTTGAATTCGATATTTTTTAATTGTCACGATAATATTTTTTTACAAATCGTCCCTCTCAAGTTTATATGTAGATAACTACAAAGTTTGTATTATAAATATGTATACTTTATTTAATCGGACATAGGAACAGTGAGTCAAAAAGCAAGCTTTTCAAGATGAGTTAGACACATATCAAGGTAAGTTATCATTTCGACAAAGTTTATATAACAATGAAACGGTATCTTCGTATGCAAATTAATAGTCATAGTACACTGTGCATAAATTCCAATAAACATGTCCAGTCTTGATAGTATCTGATATCCAATACGGTGACTGACCACCTACAGACGGAGAAAATGTTATTGCCCTTTGAAAATATTTTTTATCAATTGTTTTGCGTTTATTCTATTATGATAAAATCATTATTGATAATTAGAAACTTTAAAGACAAAACCTACCAGCAAGGCATGATCTACAAATCAGTCAAGTTGTGCCGAGATAGTAAGCAGACTGTCACTCTTTTATTTGTTTTGAAGAAAAAAATAAGGAAGATAGAGAGAAACGAAACGGACATTAGGTATGGATCATCAGTACAATGTCAACATGCAAAAAAACAAATTTTTACATGAATTTTATTCTCGTCTATGATATTGGAGTTTGAATATGCACCCTTACACAGGTTAGTTTAAGTGTTTGTCCTTGGCGAATAAGATATGTGCAATAAGGGAGGATCAAAACGATGTTATTTTGTCTATATAAGATGTCATCAGACCACGACGAGCACATGAATATATACTAAAGATCAAATTAGGATTTTACATAACACAAGGCAGACAATTTACATCGGAGAATTAAAGTATCAACATTTGCCAAACTGAAGAAAAGATTTTTCAACATTTGCAAAAAAACAAATTTATCATATGCTGAAATGTATTCAGCATATAAATAAATGCTTTAAGCATGAATGAAAATCGTTAATTCTGAGCTTGATTCCTTCCCCAGTGTAATGGTTTCCTCATATAGATGGGTCGTAAGCTACGATTCGAAAGACTTTAAAAGTGTGGTTTACATTTTGTTCACCCTTTTATCGATATTTTATTTCAAAACTTCTTGAGAACAACGTTGAGTCTACTTTGACCTCAGTTTTTGACAACTATCGAGAAAGTGTAAATAAATTATGTCCGACTATACTGCATTAACTATCAACTACATATTTTTTTTCTGTTGACATCTCTGTCAGTTTAATTCATTACAATAAGAAGTTGTGGTATGATAACCAATGAGACAAATCTCCACCAGAGACCAAATGATATAATAGTAAACGAATACAGGCCATTGTACGGCCTTTAACAATGAACAATACCGATAGTGCATAGCCAGTTGTAAAAGTTTCCAAAATAAGCTAGATGATACATATCGATAAATACGAATTTGCATAAAATTATTTACTTCTTTATTTCATGATTATATTTCATATTAAAAATCATTTGACAGACTTAGGATCTATTACTTTAAGGCACGGATGATTTAAATAAGATCTGGCACGTCGTTTACAAGGGATGATTTCAGCTTTCCAATTGTGAACTTTCCATTTCTAAGTAGCAACATTCCAGCAGCACCTGAATACAGGGTATATATCTTCCAATTGATACAATATTCACGTGCTTGCATTTCCTATTATAACTTTCTTGATAGAGGGTTGCTGCTCACAATGAAGCTATTAAACCAAGAGTTCCAAATGGTGAAGTTGAAATCACACCTTCGTAAATTTTACGGACGCCATCACGAGTTGGTTGACCATTATGGAATAACAGTTTCACAAATGATATCGGAGATGTTCCTTACGTCTTAACTTTAATCCCCTTCCCTTTCATGAATGTCACTTACCAAATTAGACTATTTACCGGATTTGTTATTACATAAGCAACACGACTGGTGCCACATATGTGGAGCAGGATCTGCTTACCCTTCCGGAGCACCTGAGATCACCCCTAGTTTTTGGTGGGGTTCGTGTGGTTAATTCTTTAGTTTTCTATGTTGTCCCTTTGGTGTCTTTTGTCCCCCTTTTTTTTTTACAAAATTTGAGTTTGCAATGCTTTTCATCTTTCCTAATTGAAGTGAACTTTTTAAACTGTTAACATTTTAGAATCATTTTAGAACCACAGATAAGTCAAGTAAAATTTAAGTCTGGTAAATATTAAACACACATCGTAATTTTGCATTTTATTTTACAGATAGGAGATGGACAGATTTTCCCTAAATGAGGTAATTTTTATACATTTGTAACTGAAATGAGAAAATAATGTTTTTCGAATAAGTATGAAACAAATATCATTGTTTCATTAAAACAACATGTTTATACAATATTATATGAGCCTGCAACGAAAAGCAAAAGTAGGCGAGACCCTGGGTTCCGTGGACCCCTGACACATTTTTATTAGTGAATATAAGTTTCCTATCCATCCGTTAAATTAGATATGAGAAGTGTGGTATGAATGCCAATCAGACGATTCTCTATGAAAGCAAAAGTGTCTTTTTGAAGGAATGATTTTGGTGAGTCAATGTTCTGGTTTGGTATTGATTTGTTTGACCGGTAGTGTATCGCAATTCATTTTGAATAGTAATCCAATATAAATGTGTCCGTTCTGGCTTTATTTGGTAGCTATACATATTTGTCCAAAATATGTAGAGTTTTGAGGTATATGATATTTGAGTGATTGTTTCGTTTCCAACATTTTATCATCTTTTACTCAGAACATTTGAATCCTCAAAACACCATTTGAATCTTCCACTTTCCTCACATTCACAGTTAACAAATTACATTACGTAATGACCGATTTTTGCTTGTTATAAATAGATTCCCCACATGCAACAAGTGTGTTACGGTATTTCTCCACTCGAGACAGTTGAATTTTATATTTATAGCGCGATGCTTGCCGAGCTTTTTAAATAGTTAAAATAAAACTGTCAAGAGTGGAGAACTATCATAATTCACGTGTTATAGTGGTGGAATCTGTTTCTCTTATGATTTTTTCCTTCTTTTTCAAAGATTTGAAGAAAGTTGTGTACTTTTTATGTGACGTCATCAGGCATGGTCGCTTTTTTAAATGACGTCACAAAAGGAAAATTGAAAAAAATCATGAAAATTTAACATCACAAATAAGTTTCGACCAACCATTTGCTGAGAACGGATTTTTCACTGTAAGGAGAAAAAAATTCTAAAACCGATCAAGAAATGTGAAAATAGCGCAAAAATTAGAGGAATACAGGTTCGTCACTTCGCATTATAAATCTCAATTATATTAGTCTGGTTTTATATGACTGGTTTGTTTTATTGGACCTGTTAAGATAATTTTATACATAAAAAGAAGCGTCATCGGTGAATCTGTATTTTGGTCAGTTATATCGGCTTTTAGTTATTGAACGAAATTGAGCCGTCTGTTTGAAAGACTGCAAATTTTTGTTTGACCAAAATTTACTTTGCATAACTGTCTATGTTCATCAACATTATCTTGCCCTATTCCATGTACAAAATGTTTTACAAATAAAATACACAGTTTTACTACCGTCCTTTAAAAGAGGGACGAAAGATACAAAAGGCTAATTTAAGGACTTAATATCACAGATTCGTTTATCTAACTCTTTAAACATATAAATATTGTTTTCTTTAAGAGTCTCTACAAAGCAGCAGAAATCGGGGATTTAAAAAAGGTCAGAGATTTTCTTGCCAAAGGTGCAGATATTAACTATAGAGGAACGGTGAGGATATTGTCTTTAATTAAAGAACTTATTAACTTTCTAATACAAATATTAAGTGAAGGGACTGTACTTTACCGCGTTTCACTATCAAGTTATTCGTCACCCATGGATTTATTTTAAATGTATATCATATAGAAACACATGTTCTCAAGCCGTTATTTAAAAAGTTTTGTAGAGATTATCATAAAACTTGTGTTTATCATATACTTGCCTCCCGGTGCCCTTAATTTTATATTTGTTTAAGAGAGCAAAATTCCACCTATAATCGTGGACCGATTATTCAGAAAAGGCATATTACATCACAAGACCAAATGCAAATTAGGTTTCAACTGATATTGGGGACATAATGCGCAATGTTGCAATAAAACTGGTTCTGTTAATATAACATATCATTTCTATATTCAAGAATGTTTTCATTCTTATACTGTGTGAAAAGTAATTTGAAGTCATAATTAACAAAGATTCAACTTCTGATCATTACATTGTCTTAAGCTTTTATAAAAGCAGCAGTTTTTCTAGTTCGATGATATCATGCAAAAGATAATAAGATGCTTTTGAATGTAGATAACTTATTTCAATGTTGCCGCCGATTTTGAATCAAGGTCATGTTGGCATCCCAACGTGACTCCAAAAGGTATGTAAGTTCGACTTCGTTTAGATCGTATATTTTTTGTCAAAATTTATTTACCTCTTTTAAATTTATAGAAATTTTATGAATTCCTGATTTTGAAAATAATTGATGTGGTATTCTAACATATAAAAGCAGGCTGATACTTTGCAACATTGTATCCTAGAATAATCAGCAAAAGATAGCATTATGTTTAATTTTAGCATAATTTTGGAATTTTTATTCTTGACCTTCTTGATATTGATTTAATGGATATTGCACCGTACACTTTTGATGGTATATTATATAAAATGTTTGAATGACACTTTAGTATGATACATTACAACTTTTTTTTCAAATTCAGGGTACTGGAGATACTCCTTTACACGCAGCTGTTAGTGGTAACCACATCAACTAAGTTAAATTGCTATTAGAAAGAACAGAGATAGATCCAAATGCTTACACTTGGGTAAGAACGTAGTTTTATCAAATTGTCAAACTTTGTTAAATCAGCTCTGGCATCCATCAAAATCAAGGTCAGCACAATTTTGCTCATAAATATTTTAACACAGTAAAAGAAAACTCCCAAAAATGAATACATTTTCGGAACAGGACTCGATTACGGTTCATATACCATTGGTCATATGCATTAACTGTTTACAAAAATGCCTTATTCTGTAACACAACCAATTGTGTCTTTTATCGGCTACAATTTAAAGATGACTTTTGATCGAAACAGAAATTGCTTATTTATTATCTTCACTTTCCCATACATGTAGAAAGTAAAAATAAAATAACTGCAGTATAACTTCAAAACAGTACATTGCGAATATTAGAGACAAATATGAAAATATATTTACATGATTGTGTAGGTTACTTCAACAATCTATAGTTTGTTGACATACAAAACATAGGCTACATACGGATATTTCAATCTTAAAGCTGTATTCCCATAGGAAACCAGACTTTTTTTTATTTAGTTTCACCCAGTGCACATTCCGGCTGAACAAGACTTTACACTGGCATTAGAATTAAAAAAATGGAATGCCCGACGAACAAAACATATGTTGAGGAGCATTGAAAGCCCAAATTTCTGAAATATTTTTATTCATATTTTACAGATTTTTCATTAGCAGAATTAACCATCAGTAGGTCCTTAAGACAGAAACCATTGGGTCTTTCTTCAAGCAACCTGTCAACAATGATGTCAACTGATTCAAACAAAGGGCCCGACAAACGTTCTGCTTTAAATGCTACTGTTCCATTTAACGAAAACCAAGAAGTTGAAAAGGATATAGACAAAATTCTAGTTGTTCAGGTCGATATAGAAAAAGATAATAGCCGAACAAGACATACAAAAACATTCAACAAACCAACACCAAGTAGCCAAGATGCCGGACAAAGCACACATGTTCCGCTAGATTTAGATAAGCAACAAGGGGACAAAACTGACAAAAGATCAGTTTCAAACGACAATAATGGTGCAGATAAAATGCAAATGCATACTCCGATCGAATTACCAATAAAACAGATATATTTTGACCAACAAATACAGCACGGGCATTTGCAATACCCCCAACCAGTACCAAACCTCAATATTGATTCAGATAAACTAAAACGGGATTCAAAAGACGAACGACTTATGAAAAATGTCCCAATTGATAAAGACACCAAACAGGATGATTATACAATACCAGTTCCAGATTTGCCTCTAAATCTAAGCACAGAACATGATTATCAGAATTTTGAAAGTCCGGTGCCCAAAGTCCTTCGTGACAATGATAAACAACAAGTTCATTCTTTGAATGAAAAACCGATACCAACAACTCACCTTGATTCAGATCGCAATCAGACGTTCCTTTTACTTCAAGAAAAAGGAGATCATCAAGAGTTTGGATCAAAACAAAATATTCTTTATACGGAAGAGAAACAAAATGAACAGTTGCAAGACAACATGTATTCAAAAATTTTGGATGATGTAGATAGCCACCATAAAGATCTCCTACACAGTCTGGCAATGGCAAGTAATATTTCAAATACCAGTGATCAACAACACGGTTTCCACAAGAACACCCAACGTAAAGTATTAAAAAACGTTATTTACGATATACCTCTACCAGTTCACGAAAATAATATTTTAACTGCAGTAGAAAATAAATCACATGACAATATGCCAAATGCAGAATCGCTTTTGGTTCCAGGTGGTACAAATCAAAGCAGTTTTCCCAATGATGTTACTTCACCAGCTACTCTCGTTCTAGAACAAATGGAACCATTGAATAAATCCACTGAAAAAGAGCAACCAACATATGCGCTTCTGGATAAACACAATTGTGACTTATTGCAAGGGAACACAGCAAGATTTTGATTGTTTTTACTCACAAAGACATGATTCAACCGGTGAGTACACACATATTAAGTTTATAGAATAATAATGAATACCATTTGTAGTTTATATTTCAATATTTTTTTTAATTTTTCTTTATTTACACCGTCAATGTCTTTTAACTTGTTAGTAAATTGTACGCTAAGAAATGTTATTAAATTCATTAAAATAATGGTGCAGTTTCGAATTCATTTTTTCATATTTGAATTATGCATTTTTTGCATTTTTCCTAGAAAATTATGAAATTCATTTGAAATTGGAAACGTAGAAAATTAAGTAACACACGAATTTTTGTTTTCTTTATAATTTCCTTAACATCATATATAACTTATTGTGTATAGTATATATATATCACACTTTAGAGTGAAGTTGAAACAACGCGAGAACAACTATTCGGAGATGTAAAGAGCATGTTTCATGGAACTCCCATGATGTCACATCTGGTTATTGGAGATAAAATCTTTGTAAATGCTAGGGACAAGCTTGACCCTGATATGGCACAGATACGAAGATGTATAATATGGGAATCCAAGCTCCAACCAACATGGGGACAAAAACTACCAAAATGCTTTATTCCTCTAGAACTAGAATTCGAGAACCTTATTCAAATTCAAACGAACGTTACAACATTTGACGAATTGAAAAAGATAAACACTCAACATCCCATAAGACCATTGACAGATGCTGAACTAAAGGTTTTCCTGAAATTTCAGCATGCTATTGGCAAAATTCTATACTTTGATGAACCTGGATTGGATCAACATGTTATACTTTTGCCAACATATCTCATTGATGCTTTCAAATCAATAATCACAGATAAAAGGTTCTGTAAAGGGGAAAAACAAAAAGAGGATTTATGGAATCTGATGAGCGAGAAAGGGGTCATATCTAAGTGCGCAATAGAGAAACTTTGGAGAAATAAGAAATATTACCGGTTTGAAGAACGCAAAGACTACTTATTAGCAGTGATGACTCAACTTGATATTTTAGTTGAACCAAAGAGATATGATCCTAATCACAATCGAATACTAGCTGACTTTTACTATGTAGCAAGTATGGTCCAGGTTAAAGATGATACAGGATATCTTCAATCTCCATCCTTTAGTGAAAGAAACATTGCAATATCATTCAATTCAAATGCTGCAATAATACCCCCAGCTTTATCGTTCAGGTTTATAAGTTACTGCCTCAGTATTTTTGATGTGAAGAAATATGGCCAGAGAAACAACCACATGCTTTTCCATAGATCTGCTGTATTTACGATTGATCCGTCGTTAGATCTTTGTATTATCTGTGAAGATGAAAGAATTTTTGTCCGTCTTGTCCATACTACAAAGAAAATACTGATAATGAAAGACTTGGCTTCGAGTGTCTGTGAGTGTTTGAAACCTGCAGTTCAGAACATTAGCAAACATTAAATTCAAACCGGCAGTGACAAGCGTAACGTTGATAAAGGGTCTTTTCAACTGAACCTATGCTGCAGTGTTCTTGAAGATCCATGTTTGCTTTCAATTGAAGAATTTAACAAAATCGATAAGACTTGGACATGAAATGAAACATGAACGGTTTGTGTTATCCCGTTGGATAACAGAAAAGGTAATTATACACCTCATCTTACATTTCTATTTTACGACACTCAAAACTTAGTTCATTTTTGATATTACAATTAAATTAAACAAATGAAGCTTAAAGTTAAAAATGTGAACTATAAACATCAATGACTTCATCTGATCGTTGATCTACGTTAACTTGATGGAACTACTTTTCTTCATCAGCAATGTCATATCACTTCCATTGTAAATGTGTCAACATTCGTTTACCTATTAAAAATGTTTGCGTTATCATTACGGAATTTTGGATATTCAATGTTTTTCAAATTAGTTCTTTTTGTTAGCCTTTTCATTTGGTTTAAGCGTTACTAAAAAGTCTTATGAAGACTTAAAAAATGCGGCTATCGTGTCAAACTTTAAGCCTACTTTCTAGGATAAGTCTATTTATCAATTTATCAAATTGCATATTATCAATGACTTTTCATTGGATTTTAGGAAACGAATATAAACTGTGAATCAAACTGCCCCGGTAGGTAACTTATTAACAATATTCATGTGCATTAAAACAATGATGTTGATTCTTTGTGATCAGTTCTTATTCGAAAAAAGTAAAATAAGAAAAAAAAGGGGCTCCGAGGAAAATTAAATTAGGAAAGACCCTTAGCAAATGACACAATAGAAAACTCAAACATATCAAAAGAAAGGATAAAAACTGTTATATCCCGGTCATGGTAAAGGCATTTTCTTATGTAGCAAATGGTGAATTAAACCTGGTTTGAAAGTGAGCTTAACCTCTCACTTAAATGACAAACGCAAAAATACCATTGTATTTACAACGATGTTTGAACAAAACAAACAGACACAATAGCTTAACATAACAAAATAGGGGTACAGCAAAATCAATTATGTAATAATCTTTATCACTAAAAACAAACAAATGTGTTACAATAAAACAAAAAAAGACATATAGACAAAGCACATAAACAAAAATGAAACACACGTTATTTTTATGAAAAACAACATCTGTTCAAAGAATCTATACTTAAAGACCATTGTGTATTATTTATTGGTATACGCAATTAAATCTAAGGTGGGGAAAATTGATAATTTCAAAATTAAAATCCTCTTGTTTCTAATAAATTCTGGTACTTGCTATTCATTGGAAGGATAGTTATCCTTACCATAAAAAATTAAGCTAAAGCTACTTAATAAAAACCAATGAAATGTTAAAACTTTCTTTTCCCAAATCAATCCGATTTTATCTTTCTAAAGTATGGTTTATTAAAGATATTTAAACTTAAAAGATTTAACCCATTATTATCATATTACCTTCTACTTTGCTTTATTATCTATATTTGGAAGTTATGCATACAGCATTTTTGGGTGAAGTCCCGTCAGCTCTTCATTTGCGTCGGCTGTCCTTATTGTACGATTTAAACGAGATTCGGGAAATGGTAACCTATCTGGACCTTCCATACACTGAATGGAGCGATCTGTACCAATTTGAATGTGAACCAGAAGTACTGAAATTCAAAGCACTTTGTCGATGTCACGAAAAATCCACTCTGACATTCGGAAAAATTAAGAAAGCTATAGAGGAAGGACAGATACAATCGCCACATACGCTTTGCAAGGTAAACTTAACGCATCCTACTATTGCTTTTCCTGAAAAATGGAATTAAAAGATCATAATTTACCATAAGGGAATTGTCTGAACAGATTTGAAAAAAGAGGTACGAAAGATACAGGAGGGCAGTCAAACTCATAAATCGATAATAAACTAACAACGCCATAGCTAAAAATGAAAAGGACGAACAGACAAACAATAGTACATATGACACAACATAGAAAACTAAAGAATAAACAACACGAACCCCACCAAAAACATGGGCACTCAGGTGCTCCGGAAGGGTAGGCAGATCCTGCTCCACATGTGACACCCGTCGTGTTGCTTATGAGATAACAAATCCGGTAAATAGTCTAATTCGGTTGGTCAGATTTATGAAAGGGGGGGATTGTAGTTACCACGTAAGGAACATATCATTTGTGAAACGGTTATTCCATAACGATCAACCAACTCGTGATGGCCTCTTTAAAATTTACGAAGAAATGATTTCAACTTCACCATTTGGAACTCTTGATTTAATAGCTTCCTTGTGAAAAACAACCCGCTATCAAGAAAATCATGATTGGAAATGCAAGCACGAGAATATCGTATCAATTGGGAGATATATACACCGTATGTAGTTGCCGCTGGAATGGTGCTACTTAGAAATAGAAAGTCCACAATTGGAAAGCTGCAATCATCTCTTTTGTTGTAAAATTTAGTTTTCAATCGACCCTCATCGTCAATTTCTAGATGTAAGTTAGGATATGAGGCCGACTTTTAAATTTGCCGATGTTAATTTGTCTGAAAATTTAGTGAAATTCTACAGTCTTTAGATCTATTCAGTATTTGTTATTTAAATGCACACAGCAACAATATAGTAAAAAACTAACGAAAGTACTTTATTGACATACTGTAGTTAATAAATATGAACATCGACACAAGGAATTTATACAATATGCTTGCTTGAAAATATCAATTATAAATCTTAATTTAAAGAATAGTTTCTATAGTCTTGTATCTTTAAAAAGGATGCACGTTTTGGATATTCAAATGGTTTTGTTTTATAAGTATATCACCGAAGAGACATAAATGGTTGAAAAGCCATTTCATGTGCATTAACATATGGATAATTGAATGTAATAATATTGTTGTCGTTTATAGTGACAGAATATTCAGTTCAGTATTTTAGATTGAAACTAACAAAGATACGATCTTTGATTGTTTAGGATATATTTTGTATGCTTGATTAGAATGTATGTTTAGGATATATTTTGTATGCTTGGTAAGAATGTATGTTTAGGGTATATTTTGTATGCTTGGTAAGAATGTATGTTTAGGATATATTTTGTATGCTTGATTAGAATGTATGTTTAGGATATATTTTGTATGATTGGTTAGAATGTATGTTTAGGATATATTTTGTATGCTTGGTAAGAATGTATGTTTAGGATATATTTTGTATGCTTGATTAGAATGTATGTTTAGGATATATTTTGTATGATTGGTAAGAATGAATGTTTAGGATATATTTTGTATGCTTGGTAAGAATGTATGTTTAGGATATATTTTGTATGCTTGGTTAGAATGTATGTTTAGGATATATTTTGTATGCTTGGTAAGAATGTATGTTTAGGATATATTTTGTATGATTGGTTAGAATGTATGTTTAGGGTATATTTTGTATGCTTGGTAAGAATGTATGTTTAGGGTATATTTTGTATGCTTGGTAAGAATGTATGTTTAGGGTATATTTTGTATGCTTGGTAAGAATGTATGTTTAGGATATATTTTGTATGCTTGATTAGAATGTATGTTTAGGGTATATTTTTTATGCTTGGTAAGAATGTATATTTAGGATATATTTTGTATGCTTGATTAGAATGTATGTTTAGGATATATTTTGTATGATTGGTTAGAATGTATGTTTAGGATATATTTTGTATGATTGGTAAGAATGTATGTTTAGGATATATTTTGTATGCTTGATAAGAATGTATGTTTAGGATATATTTTGTATGATTGGTAAGAATGTATGTTTAGGATGTATTTTGTATGCTTGGTAAGAATGTATGTTTAGGATATATTTTGTATGATTGGTAAGAATGTATGTTTAGGATATATTTTGTATGATTGGTTAGAATGTATGTTTAGGGTATATTTTGTATGCTTGGTAAGAATGTATGTTTAGGGTATATTTTGTATGCTTGGTAAGAATGTATGTTTAGGGTATATTTTGTATGCTTGGTAAGAATGTATGTTTAGGATATATTTTGTATGCTTGATTAGAATGTATGTTTAGGATATATTTTGTATGCTTGGTAAGAATGTATGTTTAGGGTATATTTTGTATGCTTGGTAAGAATGTATGTTTAGGATATATTTTGTATGCTTGATTAGAATGTATGTTTAGGATATATTTTGTATGATTGGTTAGAATGTATGTTTAGGATATATTTTGTATGCTTGGTAAGAATGTATGTTTAGGATATATTTTGTATGCTTGATTAGAATGTATGTTTAGGATATATTTTGTATGATTGGTAAGAATGTATGTTTAGGATATATTTTGTATGCTTGGTAAGAATGTATGTTTAGGATATATTTTGTATGCTTGGTTAGAATGTATGTTTAGGATATATTTTGTATGCTTGGTAAGAATGTATGTTTAGGATATATTTTGTATGCTTGGTAAGAATGTATGTTTAGGGTATATTTTGTATGCTTGGTAAGAATGTATGTTTAGGATATATTTTGTATGCTTGATTAGAATGTATGTTTAGGATATATTTTGTATGATTGGTTAGAATGTATGTTTAGGATATATTTTGTATGATTGGTAAGAAAATATGTTTAGGATATATTTTGTATGCTTGATAAGAATGTATGTTTAGGATATATTTTGTATGATTGGTAAGAATGTATGTTTAGGATATATTTTGTATGCTTGGTAAGAATGTATGTTTAGGATATATTTTGTATGATTGGTTAGAATGTATGTTTAGGGTATATTTTGTATGCTTGGTAAGAATGTATGTTTAGGGTATATTTTGTATGCTTGGTAAGAATGTATGTTTAGGGTATATTTTGTATGCTTGGTAAGAATGTATGTTTAGGATATATTTTGTATGCTTGATTAGAATGTATGTTTAGGATATATTTTGTATGCTTGGTAAGAATGTATGTTTAGGATATATTTTGTATGCTTGGTAAGAATGTATGTTTAGGGTATATTTTATGCTTGGTAAGAATGTATGTTTAGGGTATATTTTGTATGCTTGGTAAGAAATTTCAATGTATGTTTAGGATATATTTTGTATGCTTTGTAAGAATGTATGTTTAGGATATATTTTGTATGATTGGTAAGAATGTATGTTCAGGTTAAAAGTGTCTTTATATTCAAATGCCAAACAGTTTATTTAATGTAATTTACAAACAATCTGAAGGCCATCAGTAAAAAAATTAAATATTCTGACAGCCTGTATAGGTTTCTGCAGTTGACAACTTATCAATAATTTTGTCACGCTCGCAATTAGTACATTTTACTGGCTGCAACATCAGAGTTTCGAAGAAAAACGCATGAAAAAACATCAGGGTGTGTTGATCTATTTGAAGTTTCAAAACTAACTAGCAACCTGTTTTTAAGATATTATATGTGTTCATACTATAAGTTGTCGGATCTATTCATAAACCAATAATGCACTATTCTGGTACATGTATTTTCAGTTTCCACATTAATATAAATAAACAGATGAGACATATATCCATCCAAGTCACAATGTATTAACATTAACAATGTTTCTTATAGGTAATGAAGGGAACATCTTTAGACTTTGGTAAGTATACTTTCTTAATATTATTGGTTGTATGTTCCTGAATATATAAAAAAAATGCTTAGTTAGAGGCCATTTACTGCACTTTGCTGCACTTTCCTGCCCTTTGCTGACTATTGATGGTACATATATAAAGTGTAACCGATAGATGAATTTGTACATTAAACGGTCATTTGACTTTACATAATTCAAATTTTGGTGACTATGTTGAACGCATCTATCCCATCGTACTAAAGATACAGGATACAACAGATACAGCTAATAGATATATGAATATGTGGTATGAGTGCCAATGAGACAACTCTCCATCTAAGTAAAATTTTATGAAAGTAATCCATTATAGGTCAAGGTACGGCCTTCAACACGGAGCCTTGGCTCCCAATGAACACCAAGCTATAAAGAGCCCCAAACATTAATAGTGTGAAATCATTCAAACGGGAAAAGCAACAGTCGAATGTATATAAAAACGAGAAACGAGAAACACGTATGAACTACATAATTTAAACAGACACCAGATAGTCTGCCTCATTTATTGACCTACATCAAGAAATTAACTATGGAGTCGGTTGAAAACAGCACTTTGCGACAAAAGAGATGATGTCAGTTTTCCAATTGTCAACTTTGCATTTCTATGTAGCAACTTTCCAGCAGCGCCTGTATACGAAGTATATTTCTCCCAATTGATACGATATTGGCTGGTATTTCCTATCCTAA
The DNA here is from genome assembly GCA_037788925.1 of Mytilus galloprovincialis. NCBI lineage: Eukaryota > Metazoa > Mollusca > Bivalvia > Mytilida > Mytilidae > Mytilus > Mytilus galloprovincialis. The sequence goes on from CM075332.1 coordinate 22,162,123, forward strand.
TATTCTTGATAGAAAGTTTCTGCTCACAAGGGAGCTGTTACAGACTCCTTCACGACTCGGTTGACTGTCATGGAATAATCGTTTCATAAATGATATCATACATGTTTCTTATGTCGTAACTACAATCCCCTTCCTTTTTCACGAATATGACCTAACGAATTAGACTATTCAACGGGGTAGCTATAACATGAGTAACACAACAGGTGTCACCTGATATCATCCCCAGTTTTGGTGGGATACGTGTTTCATTAGTGTATAGTTTTCTATGTTGTGTCTTGTGTACTTTTTTTTATCTGCTTTTTTCTTCTATTTCATCCATTGCGTTGTCAGTTTTTTTTTTCGATCAATGAGATTGACTCTCCCTCTGGTATGTTTCGCCCCTCTTTGATACCATCTGAACATGATTTACTCATGAACGTCTTTTGAGGAGTTTGGTTATTGTTTGTCTTTAGATATTTGCATGTTGCAAATTCAATTGGGTTAGACACTTTGCTCGCAGACAATCCAGAGATTTTCAATGGCTGTTTATAAAGGTTATATATTGTTCACTTTGATAACAACTAATGAAAACAAATGATCAAGTCAAGATTTACTGTAGGGAATTGTCTGAGCAGTATTGGATTTACAGTATTGAAATAATACGGATAATGAGACAAAACTTGATATTGTTTCCCCGTTTCGTTCGAAAATATTTTGAAGTTACACTAGACCCTTTCAAAATGTATTACGCAGTGGAGATACGTTTCCTGGTGTCAGTTGCAAGAAAATTCTTTATTGAAACCAAACTGGGATGTTCTTTAAGCAAAAATTCTTCTGCATGTTCAGAATTAAAGTAACCTGATACTTGTACAAGAATACATGAGATCTTTTTCGAATATATTTACTAATTAAGAAAATTAACTTATGTCTAATTGAGTTCAGTGAATAAATGCTTCTGGAAGAATTTGAATCTATTTTACAATAGGAGAGAAAAATATTGTTTGTCCCACCTATAAAACGGGTACATGGCAGGCAAATACATCTTTTACTCTGAAAAGTAAAATAACAAAAATACCGAACACAGAGAAAATTTCTAAACAAAAAGTCGTATAGAAAATGGCAAAATCGATAGCTCAAACACATCAAACGAATGGATAACAACTGTCATATTTATGGCTTGGTACCGGTATGTAATCTGGTTTTATAGCTACCTTATCTCTCACTTGCATGACAGTCGCATAAAAATCTTTTATATTGACAACAATGTGTGAACAAAACAAACAGACAGGCCTTTGTTAGTTTGGTATGATTTTTAATTTTAGTTTCTTGTGTATAATTCGGAGTGTTTAGTATGAGATTCATTATCACTGAACTAGTATGCATATTTGTAAAGGGGCCAGCTAAAGGACGCCTCCGTTCCATCGGTGGCCTTCGGCTGTTGGCTGCTCTATGGTCGGTTTGTTGTCACTTTGACACATTCCCCATTTCCATTCTCAATTTTATAATTGGTCAAAATGTCAAAGATAGGAATACCGGAGTCAATATGCTGTCATAATCTAAATCACTATAAAACTAGCAAATATCTGTGAAACTGATTATCAAATAGATATTGAATATCATATGGTATATATATAGAAGTATTTTGTAAGACCAGATCTAGAAGAACTTTCTTGTTGAGATTTTTCAAAATGAATTGAGAAATGCATAAAATGAACCTTACAAGTTTTATGATATGATAAACATAAAATCCTTTGAAAATTAACTGATGGTTTCACACTAATTTCCGTTAACACAGTACGTTCTCTAAAATATGTGTGATCTTTGTTCATTTAATGCGTCAACCAGCTTTGTGGGTTGCAGTCAAGCAAAGGCTAATTGAAAAATGGTGGCATGCACCTTTTCCAATATGTATAAAGACATGACTCAAATTAACTCGAAAAATTGTTCAATGTAATAAAACATTATCTTTGCGATTATCTTTGGCTTTATAGATATTTTGATATGAGCGTCACTGATGAGTCTTATGTAGACGAAATGCGCGTCTGGGGTACTAAATTATAAATCTGGTACCTTTGATAACTGTTACAAAAGAAATTAGCTGATATGCAAAGTTATAATGCACGAAAACCAATAAAGAGACGAATCATGTCCAAAACTCATTATTTATTCAGACAAACATTTTTAGCCCAAAAAAGATCCAAATAATTTTTTTTTTAAATATTTTGAGAAGATACGTATGAGTTCCATATTGAAACACTTGACTTAACGTTTGCTTCATCATATGCCTATTGATGATGTACGTATAATAGTTATGCGGTATGGGTTTTACTCATTCTTGGAGACCTACAGTTGATCATTTTTATGTCAGTGTGTCCTTTGTGTAGAATTATGTCAGTGTGTTCTTTATTGAGAATTATGTCAGTGTGTCCTTTGTGGAGAATTATGTCAGTGTGTCCTTTGTGGAGAATTATGTCAGTGTGTCCTTTGTGGAGAATTATGTCAGTGTTTCCTTTGTGGAGAATTATGTCAGTGTGTCCTTTGTGGAGAATTATGTCAGCGTTTCCTTTGTAGAGAATTGTGTCAGTGGCAATCATACATGTACCACAAAAAATTTGTATTCAAAATCTCTAAACTGAAACTATTATTGCAATGTAAAATTTTGATTTTCAGAAACTATAAACCTTTAAATTTCTATGGTTATAATATCCATAAAATATAGATGATGTAACTAAGCAGAAATTTTGTTTCTAAAAAAAATGAGTTAAAAATGTGTATCAAGTACTAGTTTACCTGCTATCTTTTTAAATGTCCATCGTTCTTTTTTTTATCTATTTCAATTTTGTTTCATTGTTTTTTATTGTTTTTTTTGGACTTTGTTTATTTGATTTAAAATAACATAATGTTAATATTAGTTAATCAATTTGGAATATGTTTTCAATGTTTTTAAAATAAATATCACATGTGTTTACTTAATTACTGTCAACATTTTAGATTCTGAGCCAGAGAAATGGGACCTTGTTCCAACTGATAAAGATATTGATAAAATAGCGCCTTTGATTGGAAACAAATCCTTATTGTTTCTTATCGAACTTGGAATGGATTTCTCTACGTGGCTTGATATAAACCACAAACAGATTAAACAGGATTTAGTCAAACTGAACAGGGACATTTTAAATGAGTGGAGGTTGAAGTTCTGCAAAGTTTACACTGTAAGACCAACCATGCGGATGATTGCGCAAGCATTCAAAAACATAGGAAAAGACGTTAAAGTTATTGAAACCACTTTGTTCATCTGACCGGAAATATGTTCTTAGCTGTTTGATGTTGTTGGTTTGATGTGCATATGTTTAAAAATATTAACACATAGATATATGTCAATTGCTTGCATACTTTATTTTGTTTTAACTGAATTGTAGAAATATGCAATTTTGTCTTGATCTTTTACCCCAACATATTTAAAGCTGTAGCACAAAGATAATCATACAACTCTGTCTCCTCACATAAGCCTTGTTTTACATTTTGCATTTCATGGATACAAGTCACAGCCTTCATATAGTGACTGACAAATCTAGTTTTAATCTAATATTGTCGAACTTCATGTTATCTTACACGAATAACTGCACGAAACGATAACGTTACAACAGCACAATGGAATACCAAACTTGTATATCAAATTGAACATCATTGCCTAAAATTGAGTTTATAATGACATATTTAAAAGCTTTAGTGATGAAATGAATTACTAAATTGGTAATTATCCCAGTAGCTTGTTTCTGACCAAATTGAAGAATTTTCAACTCAGTTGTATGTTTATTATTAATATTCATGATACGTGTATCCTACTTCATGCTAGAAATGTTTTGTATAATTTTGCTTGCTTTTCTTCTTCTTTTACGTTTTGTCATTTTCAAATGTAAGTTGCGTGTTTGTTTTTAACTATTCATTATATTAAATTATATGATTTTTTTGTTTTTCATTTGACCAATATGAAATTGATCGGTAATACGTACTTAACTATTCGCTATGAATTTAATCCCTCATGCAACTGTACTTGAATAAAACCATCAATGTCAGTTTTATGATTATGTTATATTGGGACTTATAAGTTATTAGATACTTGTTTTTTTATAATCTGCGTTTTAAAAAGGGTACAAAAGATAATATGGTACAGTAGTTTGATTTATTCGTAAATTATTTAAAAATGGTAAATGTACAAAGTATATAAAAAAGAAGATGTGGTATGATTGCCAATGAGACAACTAGCCACAAAAGACCAAAATGACACAGACATTAACAACTATAGGTCACCGTACGGCCTTCATCAATGAGCAAAGCCCATACCGCATAGTCAGCTATAAAAGGCCCCGATAAGACAATGTAAAACAATTCAAACGAGAAAACTAACGGCCTTATTTATGAAATTTTTTCAACGAAAAACAAATATGTAACACATAAAAAACGACAACCACTGAATTACAGGCTCCTGACTTGGGACAGGCACATACATACATAATGTGGCGGGGTTAAACATGTTAGCGGGATACCACCCCCCCCTAACTCGGGACAGTGGTATAACAGTACAACATAAGAACGAACTATAAAAATCTGTTGAAAAAGGCTTAACTCGTCAGATGGACAAAAATGCAAGTGGACGTGGCCGGGTACTTATACACCCCGACACAAAAAGACACAATGAACAGATCTGAGAGTACTCGCAGTTATCTGACAGCTAGTTAAAAGCCACTAACAACTAATAAAAAAATCATGCATCTAAGACTAAACTATCAATCCGTACACATCCAACATCCAATGGATCTAGTGTAAAGACGTCAAAAACAGCCAGAGAAAAACATGACCTTGTGCAATGCCAAGTTACAGGTATCGACAGATTGTAGATCCATGAATATGTATTTGTATATAATATACTATTAATATTTAGTTAGCTTTTAATTTACTGATAACAAAATCAATGATTATACCAATAAAAACAATATTCAATGATCTTATTACACTGTTGAATAGGTAACCTTTTAGAATAAGTTTATTTAAAGGAGCGACAAGTTTACATGGATCATTTTTAAATTTCCGGGCACGGTTAACAACATTTCCGTAAAAATGAGGATGTGCTATCCCGTTTGAATAAGTTTTCTACAGGTACAACCAAACTTCAAAACCAAATCTTTATATCTATGGAAAAATTTAGTAAAGGTTTTAAGTAGTTTATGGTTACGATATCCCTGGTTTAATAATTTAGCAGTAATATATAGGTTGCGTTCGTTAAAATCAAAAACGTCACAACAGACACGGGCATAGCGAACAACTTGTGAAATATAAACACCGTAAGATGGTGCCAAAGGACAGTACCATCTAAAAATGGAAAACTAACAATATGGAACGAAAAATTGTTGTTTGTCGGAAATTTTAGTGTGGAGTGTCCCGTTTAAAACCTAAATATCTAAATCCAGGAAAGGACAGTTATTACCGAATAAATGTGATTTATTTAAAATAAGTTACTTGGGGTAAATTTCAGCAGTATATTGAGAAAACTCTTGATTATTTAACGAAAACATATCATCAAGATAACGGTAAGTGAATTTATCAATTAAATGCAATGTCGACGGGTCTTTACTGAGTTTAGTCATAAACTGTGATTCGTAACAGTACAAAAACAAGTCTGCTATTAAAGGGGTACAATTAGTGCCCATGGGGATACCTAAAACTTGTCGATAAACGTTGTTGCCGAAACGTACATAAATATTATCAAGGAGAAAATTAACAACTTCAATCATCTCATCACACCTCCAGTAAGTATATCTAGCATATTTACCTTTCTCATTAGAGAAGAAGGCTTTAAATGAGTTGCAGGAAATATATCTACATTCAGCTTTACCAAACGACCATTTAATTAAATAGGACAACTTTTGTTTAATAAGATAATGTGGAAGTGTAGTGTAAAGAGTAGAAAAATCAAAACTATTAACAGAATCAAAAGGACCATCAAAAACATCCAAAGAATTTTTTACACTCCAAAAATGGTTTATACCACTATGTTCATATATTTTATTACAATAATTTATGATATGCTCTTTAATAGTAGTTAATGAACTATGAAAGGCCTTTTTGAATACATGCTCTCTGTAACGTATTTTTCACTCACTTGATAAGTTTCTTGATAAAGGTTAGGCATTGATTTAAGTGATAGCAATGAAAGATTCCTACGGACATTTGTTTTGAAAAAATATCAAAACCACGATAAGATATGTCTTTCACAAACAGTATTGTCTCACTCCATCAAAAATGGTGCAAACAAAACCAAGCATTCGCTGTAAGTCTTCTTCTTGAAAGACGACCAAAAGTAAAATTCCAAGCGGTATAGCTCTGACAATTACAATATTGCGCATAACATTGGAACAACGATATAATTCATAAATATAAATTAGCATGTAGACATCTTACACGTATATAAAGCACAACAATACTGTCATTAACCTCTAAAGCATTTGTAAAGCTAAACAAACATTTAACAGATTTATTCAGAAGCGATACAGTTACGATAATGTTGTCAGGTTTATAATAAAGATGGCTTATCATGGTATAAATATTGATTCATTCAAAGGGTCTTTGCATCGGAAATCAACACATTTGAAAACCGTTGTTCGCATGATACAGGTAATGTTCTTATCATATAGGTTATGATGGCCTGATACTAAACCCTTATAGGAGGGATTGTGCTTGATTTTGATACAGTGAAAAAGTAATCGTTCATCATTTTATTTGATGTATGAAGCTGGCATGTCGCTAACTGCTAGTAGTTCTTTGTTAATTTACGTTTCATTGTCATTTTGCTTAAGTGCCTATTTTGATCTCTCATGCAAACTATTTTAAAACTAAGTTTGACTGTGCGATTTGATGTGTGTTTGTTTATTCTACATTGGCTAGAGGTATAGGGGAGGGTTGAGATCTATATAAAAAAAAAAGAATCAACACCGCTTCAATATTTTGCCATTCCCAAGTCCTCCCACTTTTGTTTGTCTTGTGTTTTTTAAAGTTAGTTCAATAATATGCTCCAGGGTTAAGTGTAACATCCTTTTTCACTGAGCTATTACACTTTTTTGTTATATGGGCAAGCTGAAGGCCGCCTCGGATGCAGGATTTTATCGCTGTGTTGAAGACCCATGGGTGACCTTGGGATTTGTTCTGCTTTTTGGTAGGGTTGTTGTCTCTTTGACACATTTCTTAATTCCATTCTCCATTTCATTTACGTAATATATTTCTATGTAAAATAGTCAATTTATTTTATATTCTTCACGTCACCTAGACACATATATCAGTTAAGTACTGCAAAATTGACAAGACACATTTTGCATTCTCGTTCTTAAAATGTTTTATGATCCTCTGTGTTAAATTGAAATTTAAAGGTATACGCTTTGATTTTATAACACAGATCTAGTAATCAGAGCTGTTTATTTTGACCTCCACATACAAAACTGATAGAAGCAAGATATCATGATAATTTTTAAATATTTTAAACAGGCGTTTAGCAATTTTACCAACCGGTATTTATCGAAAATGGTACATGAATTTTCATATGTAGAAAATGGTAGATTAAACCTGGTTTTATAGCGCTAAACCTCTCACTTTATTGACAGTCTCATCAAATTCTGTTATATTTAATATGATGCGTGAACTAAAAAGACATAATAAATTAAATAGTCAAAACATCGGTACAGCAGTCATCATTGTGTAACAATTTTAAAAGGAACAATTTAACAGAACACAAAAAACATATATCTACAAACACATTCATTGCTTTGCGTCTGACGTCAGAAAATTTTATACGTCACATATTTTTGTCGTTCAATGTTTATAAAAACAATTTTGAAATTTCACATGGGCAATGTTAGCATATAGGGTTTAAAAAATCAAAATTGTGTAACAATTAATTTCAGAAATAGACCGATATTTGAATAGTCCAAAAGTTCTATAGAATTTATAAGAATCCACAGATAGTTCATACCACTATGCGATTGAATAGTTTTGACGTTTGTGGTTCAACGTATTCTCTAATTCATGATAAAAATATATTATAATGCATATTATAGAACAATAACATACTGACAGGATATATTAAAGCACAGAGTCACGTTATACATGTAAGAACCAAAGAAACACAAAAATACATATACAAAACACAGCAGCAAAAATGAAAGATAATACAAACACATTGATGGGATGTTTAAATACCGAGCCACGTTAAATGGATATCACATAAAACAATCCAACAGTAAAAGTAACATAAATAACAGAACAAAGACAAATGAAAGAATAATATAACACGTTGTCAAGATGACAAACAATATCAGTTCGCGGAATCTATACATCAACACTATCATGTTTTATTTGTGAAGTTGACACGGAATATTTATCAACAAGGTCTTGGTATCTTCCGATGAAGTTTTTTTGAAAAGGGACGAGACGTTCTTTGACATACCCCTGGTTCATCAACTTCCTGCACAGACACTGAGGACGTTAACAGATCACATATAAGAGAAGAACAACCAAACAACAGAAACACTGAAGTGCAACAAAAACAAAACGACAATGTAACACACACGGGAACGAACTATAAGATAACAACTGTCATTTTCCTGAGTTGGTACAAACATTTTAAGAAATAATGGTGGTTTGAACCTGTTTTTGTGGCCAGCCAGACCTCGCGCTTTTATGGCAATGTTAACACTGTAATGACATCATTACATGACAGGACTACAGTACAAATAAATGCAAAAACATTCAGGACTGATAAATACACTATTAAAAAATACAATAAAGCATTTCGACATTCTGATAGAAACTGTTTTCATTATAAAAGAAAAAAAAATTGTTTCAAATAGTAATGCTCTTCCGAAAATAACCTATTATCTTTTGACAACATATTAAAATGAAATTTCGCTCCTTACGTTTTGTTGAATCCCCTAAAAGTATAATATTTCATGGCACTTAGGTACTTACACACACACACATGTACAACAAAGAAGGTGAAGTATGTTGGCAACAGACAGCTATAAACCATAGTCCGAAAGACGTCGATATTATATATAATTAGCTGTCTGCTAAGGGTACTATCCACTTCGAGAAAACAGCACGTCTAAATTCAAATATTATACATATACAATTTAAATATGATATAATGTACACTGTGTATGTATCTTTGCAAATCAAAACCTTACAATTTTGTGATAGCTCAAATTTCATTATGTACAATAAATACGAATTTTTAAGCAAAACAAACGACATGACCTTGAAGCCTGAGCCTTTAGACTGATTTTATGAGTGAATTTACTTTGAAATACTGGCAAATTCGTAATTCTTTCTGAACAATATGGTCAACCATATTTGTAAACTGTTAAAAATTGTATGACCAATTGTGTGTTTGACTTAACTTGAAAGCTTTGGTGTCAAAAACACTGTTATTAACACCAATTACCTTAACTGAAGGTCACATAAAATTTGTCTATTTCAATGTTGTTACACAATAAATTTGAGTTACTGTACCTTTTTAGTCATCTTTCACAATATAATCCTTAATGGTTTTACGAAAAATTGTCAGCTGTCATCATCGACGATTGCGAACAAGGTTTAACCGTAATAAATTAATTACAAGCACTATGTTTTTAAGAGAGCAATACTATATAGCAAAACAATATGTGAAAAGAAAATAAGGACCAATAAATAAGTCAACATTGCTGATAATGTGATTAGACCCTGTAGAGGAGTTATTGTCCATGAACGATGAGTAAACAATGTATTCTTGTTTTGAAGAATATTGGACCCTGTAGAGGAGTTATTGTCCATGAACGATGAGTAAACAATGTATTCTTGTTTTGAAGAATATTGGACCCTGTAGAGGAGTTATTGTCCATGAAAGATGAATAAGCAATGTATTCTTGATTTGAAGAATATATATAAAATTCAATGACTTTGGCAACTATTTTCATAATGTCTTCCATTATAATTACCTCATTGATATATATGCTTTATTGTATTGTTTACGGCTCTTACTGATTGATAAAAAGTTTTCAGTGTTAACCGCCACTTCCAGTACTAATTGCTATATCGTGTCAGTTGATATTGATGGAAGAGGAAATAATGTCTGGAAAGACCAACTTATCTTCGACAGGAAAGCGTTAAATCCTTGTCAGTTAAGACTTGAATGGAAACATCCTGTCGAAAGTTGCTGCAACAGTTAATCCTATATAAACCTATATATATAGAGAGCAATAATTAATGGGCAAGTAATTACAAAATGCGTCTGGGATTTGACAGTTCCTAACCTTCTATTGTTTGTTTTCTCTTATACATTTTAGCAGCTTTATTAAACGTTTAACAAAAACGAACTGGAAGCAAACTTTCCATTCATAGACTGTCTCATAAAAAGTCTTATACGAATTGGCTCAAAATGCTAATTTTTGGTCCTGAAATTTTGTAAGTTCCATTTTTTATTTGTACTTATGATGGTACACTGAATAAATTTCTGGTTTCCTGCTTTTCCCAGACTTGTAAATATCTTATTATATACTTCAAAGTATTAATATCTGGTCATGTAAATTTGTCAATCATCATACAGTTAATTTTGTGATGTTAGAATAGATTTACAACTCGCTCCGTTTCCTTTTATCAAAGATTTGATCATATAAATTTTAGTTTTAGTCTCAAAATTGAAATGACTGGTCATGACATTTTGTCAGTTTCCTTATCCATCGTGTTTGTGAAGTTTAAAAAAAGATTAACATCTTACAAATATTCCGGTTTCCTGTGTTCAAGATTTGAAGATACAATTTAGGTATTTGACTCAACAAACTTATTTCTGGTTATGAAATTTTGTCAGTTTCCTTATACAATCATGTTTGTGATCTTTGATATAAATATATTCATATATATACAGAGAAATTTTGAATCAGAGATTGATGCTAAATTCATGATATAAGTATTATGATTCCTCAGGTTTTTGGGAAAATGATTAAAAGCCGATGATTTTAACCTAAAGATCACACCTGGAATGGTGTTGCACAGCCTTTAGTTTTAAATGTTGTGTTTTGTAGACTGTTGTCTGTCTTTTGGGTTGATTGTATATTTTACCATTGCATTGTCAATTCGTTTTCGACATATGCATTTGAATATCCCTTTGGTATACCGGCCCCTTTTTTCACCAATATTATCTTGGTAAACTTTTTATTCATCAAATATGATGAATTGCTGGACACCCAGAATGTTGCAACTTCAAACCGCGGGGAATATTTTAACATAAGTAGCTTTCCCAAACAAATTGTGTAAAATGAGGAAACGGGGGGTAAAAAGCAGGGGCTGATCGTACCTTTTCCTTTCACTGCACCAGGTACGCATCTCGGCAGTAACTATCTCTTCAGTGATGCTAAATCTCCAAAACTTAATACAAAAGTTGAAAAAGGAATATTGTAACGTTTACAAGTGAATATATAACTTGAAAATTTTTATTGATCTACCCAATTTTTATTGACGAGGAATTGCTATATAGTTATACCATGTCTTCTTTAGTATAGATGCTAAATAAGCTGAAAGAAACCCAATAACTGAAGTAGTGAAAACAATATGATTTCAGATGTGAAAACGATATTTATTAGAATAAGCTTTCAAACACTTTAAGAATGAGTCTACGGTTTTCAATGCCCTACGTCTCTGCACGTATTTTTTTTCTCACAGATGTTTTGACCAAAAAAGCGTTCGTCATGTGTACAGCATCACACATCTAATACCTGTGTTTCGCATCTTCAGCAACCAACAATCATTCAATCTTTGTTGAGTTTTTACAATCACTAAGTTGATATCGCTGATATCGCTGCTGTTGTACGTTTCGCTCCTTACAGTAGTCAGCAATTCTTGGATGACACAAAATGTCCTTGATATTTTTCAGAATAATTTTTCCTCCTTAAACCATGTTGAATCATAAAAATGTTTTTTTTTTTATAAATATAGTATTACAAAAATAATGAGGTATTTTTTCAAACATTGAAGATGTTTTACTGCATGGCATATATGACCTCATAGGGATTCGGCTTATCTTGTTGGTATTTTTTAATGATCTTTAATGTTGAACTAGATTGTATGATAAGGACGAAGTGCATATCTTGTTTAAAGAATATCAAATTATAAGACAGCCCTGTTATCTGTAGTAATTGGTCGTCCCACTGTCTATATCACTCTGCTCATCTCTTGATACAATTGCATATCACTGCTTTGTGACGTCATATACTTTGATCCCGGTCTAACTAAATTTCACCCGCACATATCAACGTCACATTGTTTGAAGTTCATAAATTTTACCCGAACTTATCAAGACGTCTTCCGGTTTGCTGGTGAAAGAACGATTCTATCATGCAGAATACGCACTTTCAAGCCGACAAAACGGCTTTCTGGTTGTCTGCATATTAATATAGTAGATTATCAGCTGCTCAAAACCATATCAAGCCTTTTTGAATTCGTTCTATGTGCTCACAATTCAAAAAGCTTCATATTGTGACTCGAAGGGAATATTTCACAATATCAGTATGCCGACAACCTGATAATCGGTACTTCTTAGAGCGTCAACAGCAAATATTAATATATTGGATTTTTTGTTGTGCCGAGGGATCGGGATTATGAATGTATAATGTTTTCTACATTTTGTAAAATAATAACGAAGATATTACACGTTGAAATAGTATGCAGCAAGTAAATACACCTAGATTAATTTAACAAGATCAACAGAAATAACATTAACCTGCTGATATAAGTTCCAAACCATGGGATTCTGGGCTCGCCCTGAAAAAGAATAGATTTTAAATTTAACAATTAAAAATCATTTAAATTTTTAAATAACAAATTCGATAAGCTCCGAAGATAACACTTAGACCGAATCTAGACAAGCACCCTGCAATCATGATTTCAAATATTAGTTTTTTAAAAGATTTTGACTGGTACCCTCAAACGTCTCATATCTTTGAACCCACCCAACAACCATATTACATGCAATCAACGGCAACGAGTTTGTAGTAACTGTATCTCCATGATTTCCATGACATAGGGTTGCTGCTCACGTCATTGGAATATTAATCCTGAATGGTAAAATTATAGACATCTGTTAGAAAGTCTTTATTACATATACACCATATATATATTTGTAGATATACACAAACCATATAACTATATAATAAGAGATATTGTAAAATGATACAACGATGAAAATAAAATCAATAAAACAATAGTTAATGAAAATCTTTTTAACATTTTGAAATATCATCAAACACTTAACTCGATTACCTATCTTTTATTTACAATGAAACACATGACAAAAAAAAAACCCAGCATCAATTAGTTTCAACTTATTGATAATCTATTTTATTTCAACACGCAGAGTAAGAAAATAATAGCCTGAAATTAATGACAACCACCTTCCATACCCTATTTTAGGAAGTCGCCAGGAAGTTCATGTCAAGTTTTGTACAGAAAATTTACCCACTTTGTATTAATATTTTAACAATGATTACTGAATTAAAATCTGAAATTTCATTCCACATCAAGTTTCCAAAGTGAGACAGAAAATCATGATTGCCAGGTAAGATTTAGTTTTCTGCTTGATTTTATCATATTATAAATTAAAAAACTATTAAGAAACTAAGGTTTCAAATCCCTCTGACGATGTTGAAGTTAGTTTATAAAACAATATAAATTGGTAACTTGTGGTTTTTTAATTGTCCCCTTGGTATCTTCTGTCCCTTTTAAATATTATTTTAAAGTGTTTAATGGAAGACGACAGAAATATTTGATTGCTCGTTATGATCGATATATGTGTACTAATATGATTACGGATATATGTTAAACTGTTATATTATTATTACATAATATTTCTTCCAATTGGAACTTTTATCATGAAGGAACTATTATTTCATGACAAGACTTGCTTTAGTCACAATGTCGTACACATTTTATGGATTGTTATATTATAATGATGTACAGGGAAATCCGATTGTGTTTATTGTGTTTCGTCTGATTGGTTTCAAACGCATGACTGTAAGACAATGAAACATAGTGATTTATTGTGAAAAGCCTATACTATTAAAAAACGCCTCCTCTAGCATATCATTCTAATATTTATGTATGCAAATCTGTATTAATTAGTCTGGACTGTTTTCCGAAAAAGGCAGATTTTGTTTCTGCCAAAAATTGTTGTGGGAAAAACATTCATTTCCAAAATAATTAAACACTGAAAAAACTCTGTTACGTTGATATGATAGGTGTTTTTCCCTCGTTCTGTTGGTTGAAAACCGTTGATTGTTTCGCTTTTTATGGACTCCCAATATTCAATTTGCATTAGAGTCGTTTGTTTTTGTTATAGCTATTTAATGAGAAAGGAAACAAAGTTTTTCTTTATTTTCCTAAGAATGTGTGTTACCGGTTCATATTATGTCTTGTTATTTATAAAACTCATTGATGTACCTATGTGTCAATATGGTGTATATTTCTGTTGGTTATACATATCAAAACATAACATAGCTTTCCGTGTTCATATCACTTGTAATGCATTAATTTTTTTTAGCAAAACTATTGAGAAAAAGATAAGAATGATACTCGCACTAATACTCAAAGCAATAACAAAAGTATACGATAATGATAAAAAAAAAACATATTAGCGCCACAGCAATACAAGGAACCGATGTATGTATTTACAATATAAAGACTTTGTCGATAATAAGGAATACCATTTTTTTAAGAGATGTTTTTTAGTGTGTAAGCCTGACCCAAAATGAACAAAATGGATCGCTTTATTAATTTAATACAAAGGAGTAAACAATAAATGTTCGGCAAAGATTATAAACCACAACATGAGATACTAAATTTGTATACCATATCAGGATTTCGAAAACTAATATATATATTTATATATAACAAGTCTAAAAGGGTACAACCTCACCAAAAAATGATAAAATCATGAACAAATTATAAATATTTCGGATAACAGATGTCCTTCTGTAGTATGATCACGACGTCAAATGAATCATTTAAATCTATTCTGATTTTAGGACTGTAACAATCTTGAATTCTATACAATAAAACAGTTTTACCCGAACATTATAGAAACGCTAGTACAATTCTCAAATTTCCAAACGCTACGCAAAGACTGTAAAGATATGCCTAAAATATAAATAGTCATTTGTAATATGGACTGGTTCTACTTTTAATTCCAAAAGTGACAACAGTTAAGATATTGCAACAACTGCGTGGAAATACATTCCCAATAAACATCACTGCCCGATCTAAGTTGGTAATATATTTCAAATTTAACAACGGTAGAGCTATTAAAATAGAGGCTTCGTATTTAAACATCACAAATACTAGTAGCATTGGTTTTGCAAGTTACATCACATAATAAAGTGTACACAGACCCAGTGGAATGGCAAGTAAATGTTTGAGTATTCAGATTGTTGTACCCTTTTAGAATTGTTTCATATCATATTTTATAGTGTACTCTATCATTATTATATGATTCATCGCCCCGTAAGATTTATCATTGGCTATTATTCAGTCATTTTGTATATACATATTATCCAGTCATTTCGTTCGCCAGGGATAATAAGTCTTGTGTGAACGAAACAGGCATCGTGCCTGCGAAATTTTAAAGCTAGGTATTTCTGGTGAGTTATATTGTGTCAACCAAAATTTATGTTATATGTGTAATACCATCAATCATAGTACGTCACATCCGGTTGCATACGAAAATAGTTCGAAAAATATTCCCTTGAATTTGACAGTAAATGTTATTAATCCTATATTCATATCAGTAAAACCTTTCTGGGTCATAAACATATATCTTGGGTATTTCAATGCACCGTTGTTTTTATTTAGGGTTTCAATAGAATATTTTGGAAACTAAAGATTACTTGGTTACTAAAGCGTGTACACAGGCTAAATAAAGAGGAACATTTGATTGGTTACATGTACATTCCAGTGATCGTTATTATCTTTTATGCAATGAATGTTATGTGAATTTATTTTCATTAGTACTGGAAAGGATACAACCTTTCTCATACCAAGTATTTCTTAGTTTGAAACAAAGATAAATTCTGGACAATGTTTTAAAAAGTGTAAATTCATAACAAAGACTTATAGGGAAAAATCAATTGTGGTATTACACCTTAAAGTACGTCTTCCTTGAAACAGTTTTCTGAAAAAATTTAACATGCATGATATTTTTCAACTTCTTTTTACAGATAGAAGATGGAAAAGAAGAGGCTAAATAAGGTAACCTTAACTGAAATGAGAATAAATCATATTATTCGTTTTAAGAATGAAACGATACATAATGAATCTCGAAAACGTAACACATATGTTATTTCTCAAGAAATCTATCATCTTGATAATGTTTCAGATAAACATTTTTGTTTGAATTAGATTGATTTGTTTTACAGAGTACGATTAATTAATCTTTTAGAAAAGATAATTGTATCTACGTTGCTTCTTTTTTATTAACAAAGCAGGACCAAAGTGTAGAAAAGTCAAATGTTTAAATTTTATTACAACAGGAAAGATACTTATATTGTATGCACTCTAACGAATCTTTCGATTCACGTTGCTCGTAGTGTAGATAATTGTAAAATAACTGAGAAGCCCGATTGTGATTTCTGATAAACCTGATCTAATAATTTAAAAAGAGATTTCTTGTAACGCTTGGAAGACCTAGTAAGTTCACGCTGTTTTCAAGGACTTAATATGTAATTTAGGTATACATTACATTGATGGCAGATCCAGTTCTTCGTCATTGGTTGCAAGTGATATTAATCATTCAAATATATATAATATTATAACTGCCTCCGATATTGAATTAGAAAAAAGTGCTAGAAGTCAGGAACTTACCAGTTAATATTTATTATTCCAGAGAGCATCATATTATCCTTATTCATAGTGGAGTTTATATTACTCAGACCATTTTTTTTATCAAGTGATTTACACACTGGTTCTTCTATTTTTTTGCCATACTGCTGTCTGCGCTTTTTGTTTCCGATTCGTGCACCACTGACGAGTCGTATGTAGATGAGTCATGCATATGAAGCATTAATTTACAAGCCTGGTATATTTGATGACATTTTAAAACATCTGGGTCCGTGTCACTACTGGGGGTTGTTTAATACACCAACCCAGCAGGCAGTCTTTTTGTTTTGACATGAAATATCATTGATATGTTTATTTTCTGTAAAGGTAATGTTTATGAATGTTGAATCATTCGAGACACTGATGCTATTTTACCCCTAGTATTGGAATACCTCATCCGTGTGTGTTTTGATCTTCCATCTGTTTTGATTTGTGCGCCATTGATAAGTCTTATACAAATAAAAAGCGTGTCTGGCGTACAAAAATGTAAGTCTTGAACGTATAACAAGTCTTTCCAAAATAATGTTGACAATGAATATGATACCTCAAAGTAGATAGAATCTTAAAGGAAACATTAATAGTACTGATTGTTTATTAGTAAATGTGTGTGATGAATCGTTCAACATATCAATTTCATAATTTGTCTACTAAGCATTAAAAATTAAGACTGATATATAACACTTTATTCATCATCGGTGTTGCAGCATTTTTTTGTACATCCGTTTTAGTGACAATTTGTTTAGCCAACCAGATATTTCCATTTATACGATCATCAAGTACAGAACATACGCCTGTTAACACCGTTATAAAATTGAACTAGTGTTGACAAAAATGTAATACCACAAAAACCGATCGCCAAGGTAAATTACAAAATCGGAGGTCAATACAAACTGACAAAACCACTGAAATACAATTACAATATTCCTGACTTGGGACAGGTCTTTTTCAAGGGAACATTTGGGTTTAAACCTGGTTTTTACAACTGGCTAAACCTCCAACTTGTTTAACAGTTGACTATAGTTTTTTGGATTGACAAAACACCACGAGCAACCCATTCAAACAGACGTTATTTGTAAATGTGACAGGAAGCAGCTCTTTATACGGAAATAGAACGTATACCAAATTAGAATATAAAACAAGAAGAAAAAAATAAACATAAAAACTGTAATGTGATTCATTTAATCTAATAACTCATAATAGGGAAATATGGATTGAAGTCAGTAACACCAATAAATGGCCAAATTCAAGAGAGGCGAAAGATACCAAAGCGACATTCAAACTCATAAGTCTAAAATAAACTGACAACGTCTTGGCTAAAATACTAAAAGATCAGCAGACAAACAACAGTAAACAAAACAAAACTTGGAAAAACTAAAGACTAAGCAACAGGAACCCCACGAAAAACTGGGGGTGATCTCAAGTGCTCCGAAAGAGTAAGCAGATCCTGCTCCACGTGTGGAACCCGTTTTGTTGCTAATGTTAGTACAAACCCATGCAGTTATAAGTCTAATTTGGTAGGTCACATTCGGAGAAAGGGGACTGGGATTATAGTTACGACAATTGAAACATATCCACTACAGCTGTGAAACGGATGTCCCATATGACCGTTTATGAGATCCATAAAAATTTACGAAGTGTATATTCGAGTGTACTTATTTATGTGCAATTCTGACTAATATTTGTTATTTTAAACGATAAATAGCTTGTTGGTTTTATTTATCATTGGATTACTTTGGAAACTCTTTTATATGAAGATTTTAATACAAATATCGTATTAACTTAATAACATTATCAATGTTCTAAGAAAATGAGGGCAGGGTAAGATATATGAAGCATGTCAGACAGACGAAAAATAGAGAACAAAAACGAAAAATTCAGTAATTTTTCCATTTGTAAAGAGGCATGACTCCTTAACATTACAAGTGACACCAACAAAATTCAAACTAGATCTGTATTTGATGGTAATAAACATTGTGTATAACTTTCAAACATTTGGTTGTGGCTAACTTAAGTTAGAGAATGGGAAAAAAAAGTCAGCAAATTTTCCATTTGTAAAAGGGTATAACTCTAGAACGGACGTACTTAAGGGCAAAAGTACAACTGAATGTCCCCTTCGCTACGGTGGAGACAAACAAATTATATCTGATGAAATATAAACCAACGATCTACCTTAAACTGTACATTAATTTGTCAATGTTTGTATGGTATATGATGAAAAAGGACATCTTGTTTACCATTTTATTTGTTTAAATAACCAAACTGAATTATTTGAGTTATCTCATCTTTATAGTTCTCAAAACATATTTTCCTTGTGGGCCTTGAGGCAAAAATTGTTATATTTACACATTGCTATGCCCCCGCAGTGGATTTAGTTTTACCCTTGTCCGTCCGTACGTCCCAAAAAGTTGGTTTATGTTCTCAAACTTTAGTTTGCCTCAACCAAATGTTATGAAACGTAATCAAAGTGCTTCTCGTCACAAAACACAGATCAAGTTTGAATTGTGGTGGTGTCACTTAAACCGTTATAGAGTTAGGCTCCTTTACAAAAACATATTGGTGAATATTTCTTTCCGTTCTCTAACTTTAGTCTGTCTTTACCAAATTTTATGAAAAGTATACACAATGTTTAAAACATCCAAGTACAGATCAAGTTTGTATTTTGGTGATGTTACTTTTGCTGTCCTAGAGCCATGTCTCTTTACAAAGGGAAAAAGTTGCTGATTTTTTCTTTTCGTTTTTCTTTCTTTGATTTGCCTCAAATTAATGTTATGAAACTTTTACACCATAATAATGACCATAAAACTTAGATCACGTACACAATTGGTTAGTGTCACCTTTACCGTTCTTCTGTTAGATAAGCTTTATATGATATGCAAGTGGGAGCATCATCTGGGTCCAATGGAAACATTCCCCGTTTATTGCAAGCTCTTTTGTTAGATATATTATATATTAGAATAGAAAAAACGGTTCTGTAGTTCTTCTTCAATTTCAATTTTAATACAGTTAAATTGACATAGTGACAAATAAGTGTTTGCATAAAGGTTTTGATACATGTCGGTTACATGGGATGTAGATAGTAACAGCCGTTATGTGTACATAATCTGACTTAGTATATACATGTCCAGAATTTAAATAGTTACATGAAAAGGCATATCATTTTTGACTAGTTCACATGCAAATATGATTTAGTTTTGTGCCCTGCGTAAAACATTGTTCGGGGAAGTGGAAATACCAGGCGTCCGTACGTCTCTTTGACTGTTTGTCCGTCCTTGTGTCAATCTGTCAAACCGTGTGTCTGTCTGTCCGGTCCTTGCAGCTCTCGTACATGTACAAATCTTGCCAGAATGTTACGAAACTTCTACTTTAGGCTAATATAAGCAACATCTCAAACAAGTTATATATTGGTGGCCAACTGGCTTCTTTAAAAACAGTTTTAACCCTTGAAAATAATAAATTTATGGAAAAAAAGGTCTCGTTAGCGCTCCCACAGGAACAATTCTTGACAGATTTTATAAAACTTATTGTCTAGGTGTACATCAACAATAAAAAATGGACATTTTTTAAAGAGTTATGGCCCTTGAAAATATTAAATTTATGGAAAGTGGTCTCGTTAGCGCTCTAAAGGGAACAATTTTTTTGTTTTTTTTTCCCCAGTATATTCCTGATAGAACGGACATAGTTCATTTTCAAAGGAAATACTGTGACAAAGGTTCCTGGTTTGATCCCTGCTCTGAGGGAAAAATTTCAGGGACTGAATTTTCGGCTCTCCCTTGACACCATTTGCATGCACGGTCTTAAGGAAACGATGATAGTCCGTCGGAATGGGGCGATAAATGGTTGACCTGTATAAAGAGAGAGCCATATCTCTTACACGTAAAAGACACCCTTGTTGATTTCAAAATGCCCCTACAATGCAGCCCTCGAAAACGCGAAGTGTAAAGGGATTAATATAAGTTGCAATAAGTTGTTTCCCAATCCACTATAAATAAATATGTTTAAAGTATATGTTTTAACTAAAGGAACAGTGATATTTTGCCATCACTTGGTATCCATTGTCGTCCGTCCGGTGTAAACTATTTCAAACATCTTATCCTTAAAAACCACTTAACCAATTCCAACCAAACTTTAGCTGACTGATCCGTAGGATATCTAGAATGAAGTTGGTAAAATATTCATTAGGTCAAGTTCTATCAGCTCTGAAATTTTCAGATGAATCTGACAACCAATTGTTGTGTTGCTGCCACTTAATTTGTAATTACTGTATAAGGAAATTTTGCAGTTTTTGGTTATGATCTTGAATATTGTTAATGACAAAGATAAACTGTAAGCAGCAAAAAAGATCCGCAAAGTAAGATCTACAAATAAGTTTATAAGACCTAAATTGTCAATGTTATTGCCCTTGATATATTTTTTCCCCCAAATTGTTCGTCTACTTTGCAAACTTTAAAATCTTCTTTTGAACCTCCTGAATCAATTTCAGCCAAACTTGGGAGTATCTAGTATAGATTTTGTATTTTATTTCCTTGTACTTCAAGAAACTTAGCCACTCTGGCAAAAATAGAACATAGGGTTAAAATGCATTTTTTGCTTTAGAAGAAAATATGTGCCTGATATAAAGAACATTTAAGCGCAATTTTTAAGCAACTCATTTATATAAATTTAAAAGCAAAAATAATCATTGGGAAAGATTTCACCAAAAAATATCAAGTGAGCGGTTCAAGCTCTTGATATCCTCTTGTTTAGAATCAAAATTTAAAGAAAGTCTGAGATTAAGCTTTTTTGACATAGATTGAAATAAAACTTGGACAGAAACTTATCTTCAGGACCATGAAATAGCATCTAAAGATTTTTTTTATTTCAATTTGCCCAAAGCAAGTGTTTTTAAAAAAACGCAGTAATCCTTCATTCAATCACCAGCCTTTCAACTGTTTTCAGTTGTTGCCTCTTTGACATATTCCCCATTCTGAGAAATCTAGAAATGGGGAAGGGGCTAGATATTATACCCTAACCCTTTGAAGAAATTTGTAATTTGAAAAAAATAAAATAAAAAAAAGGGGGGGGGGCACCATGCCCAGAGAGAAAAGTTTTCATTATCTACCAAGATTTTTCTATCTATCATAATATATTCTCATTTGTAATCACCTGTTTGTGTCAGAATAGAGCATATAGATGGAATGTTTTAGCTTTTAAAGTTCAAAATGTTTGATATTCATCTGTTTGGCAATGTAGATTTTGGTGAAAATTTACCATTTTTGACTAAAACAAAATTTTAAAGGAAAATAACCACACGTCTTTCTTTTTATTTTATGAATATATTAAATGTCGTCTTTCAAATTTTGTCAATGACATGTCATGGTATTGTTGGTCTTGGGAGATAAACAGATTTAAAATTAAGGAGTTTTTGAAATTTGTCATTTTCGAATTTTAACACATTTTTAAATGGTTGCTATGGAAACAAACTAATTAGTAAATTCAAAATTTTAAAGTTTTTGAATAGTTTGGGGTTTTGTTTATTAGTAATGTTAAATCCCTTATTGTTTTTATTGATTTACGTAATTTCCAGTGGACATTAAATTTCCTTATTTTCAATTTTTAAAAGGGTCTTTTTTTCACATATTTAGGCAACATATTGTTTTGATGGTTATCATGGCAACTGACATTATACAGGGAAAATAAATGTTACTTTTCTATCAAAGCTCTTATGATATAGGGCAAAAAAAAAACCCTTCTGTGACATGTCATGAATCACCCTTTGCATGATTTTTACAAAGACAGGTACTTAAACTTTAATTGGTTTTTTAATCGAAAGAGTATGTATTGCTGAATGTATTATTTTTGAACGTATAATACATGTAATAGGTAGGAATTATATATCTGCTTCATATTTATAAACATCTTAGTCTAAAATAGGAATAATTTCATTTTAGGCTATTTTTCAAGAAATTTGTCATCATTTTTATATGTGGTGCCACATACAAAATCATACAAAGATGGAAAAATTGGCACTTTTTTTTGAAAAATGGAAGAAACTTTTTAAAAAAAACTTCAATTTCTATTTCAAGCTACTATATCTATAAATATGAAGCAGATATACAATTTTAGTTCGATACTTCAATATCATACATCTAGCATGCATACACATTTAATAAACTTTAATAATTAAAGTTAAAAACAACCAATCCTACAGGGCCGTTTATTGGGTTTCCTCGCTCTACTCCCTGCAATGGTCAATAGATTCGAACTAATGATATAGACATATCGAGACAACACCGCACTGCAATTTGCAGCGCTCTAGACCACATGGCCACCTAAACTGAACTAAAAAATCAGCTTTTGGAGGCTTCATGTTACTTTTCCTCGTCAGTAGAATCTATAATTAAAACACAGTACATGATATATTAGGTATGAAGATTGAATTGATTGCAGATTTGCTAAATTATCTGTCATAAAGGATCGTAAGATGTAGTCACAAACATTATTATTTGACACGTCTAAACAAATGACAACTCTAAGACAGATCCATCCATTGGACCACCAGTGAAGGTAATACACGACTGAAAACACATACTATATTCATGTTTTACTCAAAATATCAGCACAACAATGTTCAATCTGCAAACTTGCTGAAGTCTGAGTTACAGTTACTTTAAGTTACGGACAGTTTCCCTAGAGGGCTTAAATGGAAAAAAAAAAAACAAATGAGTCCCTACCATCACTTGTGTCAGGGTTCAGTACAGGACTCTTACAGTTTTAAAGAATGTGTTCCTCCTCCCATACATCAATATTGAAAAAAATATACCAGAGCATTGATTCGTGATCATTTGTATAACGTTCAAGATTATTATTCTAGTTAGACTACCACGTGTCAATATAAGAACAATTTGCCATCTTACTGATGAAGGAGATTAGTTATCCGAAATATTTAATATTCGTTCATGATTTTATCACTTTTGGTGATGTTGTACCCTTTATGACTATATATATAATAGTTTGTGTTTTCCTTACAGAGCCTTTGGAGGGCTGTTGATGACAATGATTTAAAAAAGATCAAGGATTGTCTTGCCAAAGAGACAAATATTAATGAAAGTGACAGGGTAAGGATGATATTACGAATCAATGAAAATGAATCATATAATAAGCAATTCATACTGAATATGACTTAACAAGCGTACTAATTTTCTTTTTCATGTATACATTTGTTATTCTATCTTTTTTTTTTCGAAATTTCCATCTTCTTAGAACCAACTCGTGATTGAATGTAATTACATGACTTGGGATTGTCGATTCTGATTGAAGATAGTAGATAGATCAATATTTGACCAGATTCAGAATATATTAAGACGACAGTAGTTTACCGATGTTCAAATCTCGTTATTCGAGGATAGCCAGACTAGTGTCCAAACTGTATTCTTTTTTTTCAAGATTCCTATCCACTGAAGTCAACACTAACTTCCTAACTATTTACTTCTCAAAAAACAAATGTCATATGATGGGGTCTGACTTTTGTGCGTTTTCCTCAAAAGTCATAATAACATTCAGTATTATATTGTATATGTATTCTGAGCTACAGAGGTGGACTTTAGTACAATGTATAAGTCACCTACAAAAGCATATTATTTGTTTAGAAAGTTATTTGGAAAGCGTTTTGCGAGGAGTTGTTCCCCTGATTATTATTAACAATCTTGGCCAAAATGAACATCTAAGAATGAAGACAAAGAATTCAAGATTTATTAGCAGTCAAATAATGGAAACCATAGAAATTAGTCATTCTGTATAAAAAAGCTCAAATTCATGGATATGAAAGTTTTATTCTGCTAAATAAGAGATAACCGTCGATTTTAAATTTAGAGTATCAATTTTCTGCGTTCGGCCATTTTGTCATCTTCTCCGATAAGAAACGACGATATGTCTATAAACCACAAAGGACCGAAACTACAATAACCTGATGTAGTCGTAATTGCGTGTCGATATCTTGTCAATCGTACGGTTGTTTTATCCGACTTACTAACTTGATACAGAAAATGTTCTTATTTTTTTTTTATTAAAAATAACCATGGTCTGTTATTTTTAAACTGTTAATATTGGAATTAGTTAAAAAGTCAAAGTTCAAATCATAAATAAGTGTTCCGTGAAAATTGTTTTCGAAAATCTAATTTGTTCATAATTCTTTTATGTAATAAACTTTATTCAATAAATTCGGATCTTCCCTCATCTGATCACATGCATGGCTAAAGGTATTATTCCCAAAGGTATTGTGAGGGGTGTGAGGTGAGACGTCCAGGTATTCAAGCGATTTCCTTCGGGCTTGCAAGTTCATGCATCGTTCCACTTCTGAGGTTATTGATCAGTGTACCCGGCTGATAACTTATAACTTTCCATTTTGAATTATCAGGTGTATAATATACATCTCTGTCTTGGTGTCCGATAGTGATATAGTATACTAGTCATTACTAAACCGATACGCTTGTTAACATTTCTGGTGTTAAGAATATTATTTATAAAAATATAAAAAATACCCAAAAAAAAAAAAAAAAGATTTGATAAAATAAAAATCTATTTACAGATTTTTCCCAAGGGTAAATTTGGAAAAATGTAATATATACTCGTTGTCAATAGTGCAGGACAGATTGGAACATACCAGAAATTTTGATTTAAAAAAAAATGTATGCACTAGTCGACCATTCGTTTATACGCCTGGATAAAAATAACGGAACTATAGCGCAATTAAAATATATACATGTATACATTACACATAAGAAAGAAACATACATTTTGTGTAAATTGGTGTAAAAGTTTTGCAAATAGACTAGTCCACGTATGCCAACAGTATGTAATCATCGAATGTCGATACTCTATTGTATATCAAAAAAAGAAGAAGATAACTAATTTGATTTAAATACAGGTCGATATATAACAAGCTTTGGTTCATCGAAGTTATGAACATAGTAAAATCACAGATTTATATATCAATTAGATTGTTCTCGAATAAAGGAGGAAATTCGTCATCATCACAAGTGTTCCGACATGCATGTAATATATATGCAACTGGACGTATACTAATAACCCCTGTTGTGAATGTGACTTTGTCTTCATGTCCGTAATGTCGCAAAACAGTGTTAACGTTGTTTCCCGTATTATTGACGTTGTGTGATAGTGATGTGAGAGAGAGACAGATGTGTTGCCGGATAGACAAGATGGCTGAATGTTTGTACTGTCGGAGTGTATGCCGTGTATTTTGTATTTTATGTAACGTCTGTATATACATATAGTGTGAATAAATCGTGACTGTTATTTTCTACAAAGATGGTGTTAAGTTATAAATTTATGAACGCTCGGAATTCTACGTTTACAACATTGCCCTCCGTCAAAATAGAATTTCGTCTCGAAATTTAAATAACTACGGAAGATTAAATCATTATATACACATGATACAATCGAACAAAATTTAAACAAGCACCTGCTGTCTCAATAGAATATTAAAATTAAGAAAATTTGTTTTTGTTTAAATCACGAATAACCTAATATCACGATTCATGACATGAATAATGGTACAATTGTACCAAAAAAAAACGGCATACAAAACAATATACATATAAATAATGTCAACAAATTTCTGAATTTGTGTCTTTTCAGTATAATAAAATGTTTTTAAAATTTTCAACGTCTTCTTTTTCCAATACCTTCACTATATTATTGGTTCGTCTCTTTTGGTCTGTCTCTGTATCTTGTGTTCTTTCTCCTTCTGTATCCTCTACTGCTCTTTTCTTCCTTTTTCTCCAATGTACGTGATAATTTCGTTTATCCGAGTGAACAGTCTGTTTACTACATCGCTGAGTCATATGAATTGAAACATGAGGAATTTTGTGACGTTATTGAGGCAACTGAATTTGAAGTTGTGAAAGTTTTGGACGAAGAGATAGCTATCTTGGAACTTCCGCGCGTTGAAAAGCAGACAGTGGTTACTGGTGGAACAGAGATTGTTATCGTTAGAAAGGTTGAATTAAAATATGAGGAACTTAATGAAATTATTGAGGCAACTGAGGTTGCAGTTGCAAAAGTTTCTAAGATAATGACAACTAACTTTGGAAGTCCAAACGTTGAACAACAGACGATACCCTCTGGTGAGGTAGATGTAGTTAGCGTCCTCAAATGGACACCCATTGAGCAAAGTGAAGTACAATTTGATATTTCTAAAAATGATGATAAAAAAAATTATGACAAACCTAGAGTTTCAACATATACTGGATTATCGAGACCAGTATACGGAAAGGACTTCACATATAAAGAACTTGTACGTAAAAATGGGTTCACACAATTTAGAGATAGTAACATCTATGAAAACAGTTATACACGTGATGTTTGCTCCTGTGGATCGTCAATGTTACCTGAGATGAACTGGAAAACACGAAAACGCAATTTGTCTTGATAATCTTTTATTTCGAGGACGAAATATTCTTGAAAAGAGGGAGTAGTGTTATGAATGTGACTTTGTCTTCATGTCCGTAATGTCGCAAAACAGTGTTAACGTTGTTTCCCGTATTATTGACGTTGTGTGATAGTGATGTGAGAGAGAGAGATGTGTTGCCGGATAGACAAGATGGCTGAATGTTTGTACTGTCGGAGTGTATGCCGTGTATTTTGTATTTTATGTAACGTCTGTATATACATATAGTGTGAATAAATCGTGACTGTTATTTTCTACAAAGATGGTGTTAAGTTATAAATTTATGAACGCTCGGAATTCTACGTTTACAACAACCCACAAGGGATGTGAATATTTTCCAGGAAAACTATTGAGTATCAAAGTTTTAAATCAATTTCAGGATTTATTTCCTTCTTAATATTCAATGACAGATATTTAAAGAATAAACTGCTTGTCCGCTTAAGGGGTATTCTTACCAGTTAAAACAGACTTATAATTACATTCAAAAATAGGGAAAGATGACATTAAATTCGTTCTGTCTTTTGTTTTTAAACACCGTAAGTCAAATAGCTAAAGTATTATACGTTGTGAGACGAAGACTATTTTGATAAGGACATTCCCAATTATGTATAAATTTTTGTTGATGTTTTTCACACTTGAAAAGAATACCTGTTCGTAATTGTTCGACTCCTTTCCAAGAAGATCCTTAAATTTCCTGTCAATTTTTTAAAACATCTTTTTTTTCAAATAGCTGAAGTATTCATGCGTTGTGAGAATTAAGATATTTTGATGAGAACATAAACTCCTAAATAGATAAATAAAGATCGCTTTGGATGGAGTAAATTATATAATTGCAATTGTTAATGATCTGTTTGAAATATTAAAGGTTGCCGATTCTAATTTAAAATAGTAAAATTTTTAGTTCATACACTCGTGTTTAGAAGGCTATTTTTATTTATAAATATATTCAATTAAAATAATTCAGTATTTGATCGTTACAAAAGTAATCAGAAGTCATAATTCATTTAAAAGTGAGCTTATGCAAAATATAAAAATATACAACAGCTATCTAGTTATTGTGCGACCTTATTACTCTCGTAAATTAATTCTTTGCATTTCTGTGTATAAAACTATAACTGACTTCCGTTAATCATTCATACGAAATGTTGTTCACACCTGAAATGGTGAACCGTGACGCCCAGATTTCACTGAACGAAGATCAAAAGATTAGAATTACATAATGCTAATCTTTTAATTACCTTGAGTTTAACTACGGATTCAACATTCACTTAGTGTCACAAAACAATACACATTTTATTTCCATAGTACAAGCAAGTGAAAATGTTTGCTGGAATGAAGCAAAAAGGTCAGAATACGAATATGTATTTTTAATACACTATCGATCATGTCAGTTTCATATGTTTGTTAAAAGTATTTGTAGAAAAAAAAAAGTTTTATTGTATGATTTACTTTTATTACTAAAATTCGTATAAAAAATCCACAGTCACATTAATCCTACAATCTAATTAAAAAAATTGCATGGCTATCACTTATTTGTCGTTGGCTACAAATCGCTTTAAATCGCGTTATTAGATGGTTAACGAACAAGATTTAAATGATAATAATTTCACTCCCGGCATGCAAAAAGACTTAAACTACGTCAAATAAGTCAGGAAGTTTGAAGAAATAAAATTAATACTTCCCAATTTTCTTCTTTATTAGTTTTCATATCAAAATAAAACTTGGTGAATATGTTTTTTATGGTATGTTTAATTATGAACATAATAAGATGAAAAGTGAAAAATCGCGAATTATCCCTTTAAGAATATTGGTCACTGCAAGTAAATACTTTAATTATATAACCTTAAAATGATAAAATAAAACCAATCATATACCCCAAAAAAACTGCTTTGTGTCAGATGAGTTAAAATAAGGAACAGTGGTAAAATTGCAAATAAGACAACTTTACACCAATTACCAAATGACGTAGATCTTAGCTACAATTGGTCTAAATCAGTAATTAGAATGAATGCTAATGAGACAACCTCTGTAAAATTATCATCAGTTAAACATTTAACAAATCATATTTGTTTATGAGAATGTTAATACAATTTAGGACTTATAATCACATATGCTGGGGAAAAGGTTGGCGGAAACAAGAGGGTTAAAAAAAAATTAATAATTCCAACAATGGTCAATATTTTAGAAATTTTTTGTGAGTTTTTGGAAGATAAAAAATTAAATTGTATGCCTTCTATCCCGCAACAGCTGACCCCTAATCCACTCTTTATTTGTCCAAAATACCTATTTTTTGTCATATTTCATCTTTAAACAGTTATATTAAAAACGGAACAGTATACTAATGTTTGCAGATAAGCAGTGATAATACACTAGGTCATCCCAGTCCAATGACAATTTTCGGAAGCCTTAAAAAGAGGAAGAGCATTATCTCTTAAACATATTCTTTATGACATAACAAATCAGTAAAGAGCATTTAAACTGATTTTCTTTGGCACATTCAAGGTTTGTACAGTATAAAGCTCATTGCTTATTGACATGGCCTCTTAAGTTCTGTCACAGGCAGGTAAAAAATTGTGCGTATTGATTACCCCATATTGGCTAGAGGCAAAGGGCCGGTTTAGAATAAAATTTAACAAAAGAAAGTAAATATTGTGGCATCTCTAGAATACTCTAGATTGACACATTTTGGCGACTTGTGCTTTTACAAAACGTGTTAAATTTTGCGCCCGTTCCAATTCAAGAACCTTTGCCATTTTTAGTCTTGTATGTTGTTTTTTTTTAAAATGGTTCATTTAAATGTTTCGGAGTTGAGTGTGACGTTCATTTTCCTTGAACTAGTATTCATTCTTTTAGGGGCCAGCTGAAGCCCACCCCTGGGTTCAGGATTTTCTCGAGGTGTTGAAGTTCAATATATGGCTTTGGGCTGTTTTCTGTTTTCTGCTCTTTGGTCGGGTTGTTGTCTTTCTGACACATTCTCAGTCTTAGCAATAAATTCAATGAAGAAGATCCTCTCATCATTAAATGTGCATTGTTTTTAAAATGCTTCAGATATATTGTTCCATAGCACAGGCATTGATTTGACATTTCATTTATAGTGATGGGTACACTTTGCACCGCTGACGTATAACTTCTGTTGTTTTCTATTGGTACGAATCTCTAAGTTGATTAATTCTTATAGTATTCTTATGATCTGAAGTATATATATTAATGACTACTGGTTTTTTTATTGCTATATTTTGGTTTTGAATTTCAATTATTGTCTGACTGAGAGAAATCATGTTGTTCTTCAGTCTAATGTAATCTAATGTACACTGGATGAATTTCTGCCTTGTACACATTTGAATCACCAAGAATAAACATTATTTCTTTTCGTTTAATCTTTCTGTTATAGTGTTTCATACAGACTTCACTTTCACGTCAAACATGGTACGCAAATTATGTTACCGTAGATATAGGAAGATGTGGTATGAGTGCCAATGAGACAACTCTCCATCCAAATAACAATTTATAAAAGTAAACCATTTTAGGTCAATGTTCTGTGTTATATCAGTAATGTTTGATAGCCAAAATTGAATGGTATGCATGACTACTTTTACAATACTAAAATTTTGAAAAAAGTATTGACAATGCAGAAATGTCAATGAACGTTTTGGTATACCACACTTTATCTGAAATACATACAACCAAATATCATGGTACATTGGTAATTGGATAATATTTGGACCAATTTGAGTTGAAAGACGATGTTGTACTGTCCAACAGACAAGAATACCTTTTCGTTTTTCTCTCCTCTTCTATTGTGTCATTTTTGTTATACGATTTATGGTATTTTTATTTTGAACTAGGAATATAACGTTATAATTTTTAACTTAAAACGGTTAATCGTTTAATATTTTAAATTATTAAACATAAATGGATGGATGAATTCAGTTAATCATATAATTCTCAATCTGATGCGCGTCTTATATTTATTCTTAAATAGACTGTTGAATATCCATAACTTTAGAATAGCATATTCGATGTTAAAATAGAAAGGGAAGATACTATCACCAATCCTAACAAACGGGGTTAGTTTGTAGAAAAATGATCTGCGCTTATTTGAGCAAGTGGGCGAAATGTGCATGACTGTGAAATGACAAATAAGAAAAAAATCGATAAATCTAAGAGTCGCTTTAACAATCCCAAAATGTTAAACAGTGAAAGTAATATTGATCAGAGCATACTCGACTAAAGACTTAGATACATAATTTTTAGCTCACCTGGCAAAAATGACCAAGTGAGCTTTTCTCATCACTTGGCGTCCTTCGTCCGTCATCCGTCGTCGTCGTCCGTTAACTTTTAGAAAAATCTTCTCATCTGAAACTACTGGGCCAAATAGAACCAAACTTAGAGTATCTAGTTTAAAAAAAACAGAGATGGCCGCCATTGCTAAAAATAGAACATAGGGGTAAAATGCAGTTTTTATACGACCATATTTGTCGTCTGCGTCGTCGTCGTCCGTAGACGCATTTAGTTTCCGGACAATAACTTTAGTTTAACATTGTTTAAGTGAATGGATCTCTTTCAATTTTTACCAGAAGGTTCAAAACCACTAATGGAAGGTTGGGATTGATGTCGGGGGTTATGGTCCCAATAGTTTAGGAATTAGGGGCCCAAAAGGGGGCCCCAAGATAAGCATGTTTGTAGTTTTCAAACAATAACTTGTGTTTAAGTGTATGAATCTCTCTGAAATTGTACCACAAGTTTCCATTCCTAGAAGGGATAGTTAGTATTGACTTTGGGGGTTATGGCTCAAAATTTTTAGGGGCAAAAAAGGGGAGAACTAGGTTTTTCTGGTCAATGGACAATTAAGACAATTTAAAAGCAGTGTAAGGGAGGTAATTAAAAAACATTTAACATACAATGTTAGGTATGTTCGAGTTTACCTCCCTTACACTTCTTGTAAATAATATGTAATAAAATGTCAGGTTTTGGACTAATTGCAAAATAAAAGGGTGGTAGTAGTAGTTGTCATTTTTTTCCCGAATTTCTCTGTTTCCAAATTTTTGAAAAGTTTGCAGAAGATATCTTTAATTGCACACTATTGCGCAATAGATTTGTAAGTTCTTGACATTTGTTTTGTTTCAGAAACCCATAGTATGTCAAAAATTTGATCACAATTCAAATTCAGAGCTGTATCAATCTTGAATGTTGTGTCCATACTTGCCCCAACTGTTCAGGATTCGACACCTGCGGTCGTATGAAGCTGCGCCCTGCGGAGCACCTGGTTGGCTTATATTTCTGTAACTAAAGCATTTTAAGCAAATCTGACAAGGGATGAATGTGTACATCAGATCAAGATCTATCTGCCCTGAAATGTTTAGACGCATCAGTCAACCGGTTGATGGGTTGCTGTCTCAGAATTAGTAATTTTATAGAAAATTTACAGTTCAGATTATTATTTTGAATATTAGAATAGATTGTGATAAACTGTAAACAGCAAAATTGTTCAAAAGTAAGATCTACAGAAAATTCTACATGACCAAAATGGTCAATTGACCCCTTTAGGAGTTATTGTCCTTCATAGTAAATTTTTTACCAATTTTTGGTAAAATTTTGTAATTTTTTACAAAATTATTTTCTTGAAACTAATGGGTCAAATTTAACCAATTTGGCCAAGTCAAAGAAACTAAACAGACTAAAGATCAACAAAATAGAGATTTTTGTCATGGTCTAATCACTTCTACATTGTTGGAGAGTGTGCTTTGTTTGATATGCCCATAAACTAGGGTGAGCGACACAGGCTCTTGCGAGCCGCCTCTAGTTTTTGGATGTTATTGGTTTTGAAGTAGCTTTCAGTAACTACGAGTGCTCTAAGATATGTACTTTGGGTCTTTTGTGCTTTTATCTGATTAGGTTAGCCCTTTTCAACTATTTTATAGTTTGGTCTCATGTTGAATAATACACAACTTTCTTATTGCTATTTGGGCATAAAACTTAAAGAAATATATCGTGATCACAAGTTGTCAGAAAGAAATAGAAAAATCTATTATGATGATGATAATATTAGTTACATAGTGTGCTAGTGACCTAATACGGTATATATGGAATTTACTGACCCATATATACCGTATTACGTCACTAGCACACTATGTGACGAATTTATCTTACCGAATATCTTAACGTGTGAAATTTAGACAAGAGACCTATCAAAATGAGCAAGTCTCCAATACAGTTAGCATTAACATGATTTTAGAAACTACTTCCTTTGATCCTACAAAAACAGATGCCAACAATGACAAATTGGTTTTTGAAAGAAAAGTTATTATCTCCCCCATGGAAACTTCCTACAAACATATATTGCAATTTTACACATATTTTACTGAATATGAAATGTTTTAATTCACATAATGTCTGATTCTTATAAATATAGAAAGTGTTTTATGAATTTATTTCACTTTATCATCACTTTCTTTGTCTGTTGAAACCTTTCAGATTTTTTTCTCAGTACTGTTTTGTTTTTCTAAAGGGACGTACCACCACTACTAACCGTGTATGAAATAAGCCCCGCCTCCTTATTGCCTTATATGAATATAAAGGGACGTAACTCCACTACTAACCGTGTATGAAATAAACCCCGCCTCCCAACTAACCTAATATTAGATATACACGGTTTCCACGAGGACGCTTTTAACCAATCATATTCCTAGAAATGTATAGGAGGTAAGATAATGAATTTACCGTCATTTATCCTGTCTGGATATTGCGGACAAATGTACCTAGTTACATATTTGAATCTGTCTGACGTTTCGTTTTCATCTTACTCCGACTGCGGTATTGTGGCCGGAACGGAGTATTAGTCCGTTCTGCCAGGATGGCTGCTTCCATTGCCTCCTTAGATTCTATGTTGAATTGCGATGTATGTGGTGGTGTGGTCAGTAGTTCAGGGTCGTTGATGTCAAACCCTTCGATCCTACTGCGCTTGTCTTTGTCTGTTATGGAGGTATAGTATATGAGGCGATGACATGACTGGTTGAAGTTGTAAGAACTGGTGATAATATCCCTGTTTATGACAACTGCAACTGGTTCCCCTCTGTAATTAGTTGGTGTCAGTAGTTGACCAACTATCACTAGTAACCCGAGTTTAGCTTGAACTGACTAAAACGTATTAACACTATTTAAATGAGATAAATCGTCATTTGATAAAGATTGACAAAAATTGACAAAAATTAAAAATTATATCTAATTCATTTCAATTCATATCAATTCATTTTAATGCCAGTCAAATAGATTTCTCTGCAGTCAATCAATTGAAATCAAGATGGTGGTAAATGCGTCAAACTAATAGGCCACGCCCCCGTTAATCTATTTCAAACAGAATTTAATTCGTTTTGAACATTGATAAGACCCGAGCTTTGTACAGGTAAATCACTCAAGTAAAAACGACCTCCTCGATGTATCTATCGTTTTTTGTTTCAAACTTTATCGACTTGAGTTAAATGCGTATAGTCTTAGTAAAGTCAAATGCTTCACAATTTAAACAAACGAATGAATACACGTGACATGTACATGTATAAGGAATTTAAATAAAAACATTAAAATATTTATGCACTCATGGTTTAAAAATGCAAAACTTGTGAATCTGTTGAAAGTAAAATAGTTTCAAAAATTACCAAGTGCTATGAAAACTCGTGGCATGTAAGTAACGTGTTGTCCCTTGCAACTATTTACGAAACTTCATGTATTCCTGTATATTTACCGTTTCTCTTTTTTTTTGTATTACTAAATTACACTTGTAAATTAAATGTAGACACGGAAAACTGTACAGAAATTATTTATTGTGTACGTAATTAAAATCGATGTATCTTATATTTTCGGTAAACAACAAATATTCATTCCCTAGCTGTATATTGATAAATGGAAAAGCCTGTAATGAAATTTTTGTTGAATAATAAAATTGATGAAGATAATGTTGACGTTTGTTGAATTTGATAAACAGTTAGTCTTGGTCAAAAGTTCAAATGAAGTAGAAGCTCAATGAACTTTTAAATTGTGTTAAATTGTAATACCAGTCACTGGCGCAAAACGGGCATTTATTGTGGAAGAGAAGCAAATATCAAACAAAAATATTGTGCTTACGATTCTGTAAAGGGAGTATTGTGCTGTCATGCACCGTGACGTACTTGCAATAAATGAACATGTATTCTGTATATATGAGATAAATTTTAGTCTGCGATAACGATGGTTAGGTTGATTTAGGTTTAACGACCTAGACTGGCTATTAGTAGGCATTCTCGCACGTCTTGTAATGCATTTAAATAAAACAAAATTTACGTTTGGGGCATTTGATATAAGTCTACTTACCAAATTGAAATGAACATAAACATTGTTAAAGAACAAAAATGGAAAAGAAACAATTCTGCATCATTGCTCTCGTATAATTTTATTAACTATATTTGAGCAGAAATTTCTAAGTTAAAACTAATTGTCGTATAAATAAAATGTTCCATCTAGGTGCTCTCGTTGAAGTTCGCGTTACATAGTAAAATGAATTTCATTGGTCGGAACGTTTGCAAACTTTCAATCCAGGTGTTCTCATCGAAGTCCGCGTTCATGTTTGAATTCAATACACAATATGAAGTCCAATATGGAAAAATAATCAATTTTAGACTCTACAATGTCCGAGTAAACAAATAGAATTTAGAAAAATAAAACTTTTACGATTCTTCCAACACAACAAAAGTATCTATTTGTTTCGCCAATAAAAAATTATTACTATTTATATAAGAAACAGGATTTGTATACTATGCAATTTGTTCCTCGAGAAAATAAATTTAATTCATTCACTTAAATCAATAATCGATCAACTTGAACTTTGAAAATGTTACATTGATGTATCTTTTCGCATCCTTTAATTTAACGTAATTAAATCCAAAAATGTATCATTTAATTCAGATTCTTTATTTCTTATAAAACCAAGTTAACGGTACAAAGGAAGATAATGTTACATATAATAACATACAGATTTTGCGCATGACAAGTTTGCACAAAACGAGCAACACGAATGAGAGATTGGTAATCAACCTGGAGAACACACTTCTATATAGATAATTTTAATTACTTAACACAAACTTTTCAAAATACGAATATTTTTGGAAATAAATAATGTGCCGAATTTCAAAACATTTACTCGGTTTACATAGTAAGGTTTAAGAAAAGCTCTTATACTTTCTGTTAGAGCTGTACATTTTATAATATAGTGAAAATATCTTGCGAGTTAAAAAGTACACAGTATCTTTCCTGTCTAATAATTCTACGCCATCTACCGGTTTCTATAAGTAACCGATGATTACCAGTTCTAAACCTACATAACGTTATTTTATCTTTTTAAGGTAACAAGTCTAAATATTCTTCAAAGTTTTCTTTAAACAGTTTGTAACATAATGTTTTTGTAGAATTTTTCATTTTTGATTTCCAAGTCTGCTGAGATTGGTTAAAAAATTCTCTGTTTAATGCTCAACTTTAACCATTTTGGATTAAAACCATAGATACTCTGATTGAACCAAATATTTGAAAATCCATATTTTTCAAGATATATTTTATACAAATCAACCATTCGAAAGTAAATCCACCATCTACGTTGAGTTTATAAATATATCTATATAGAATACTTGTCAATTTACTATCGGAATTATTTACAATGTTAGACCAAAAAACTACCATACGATATTCCATATGTACGGTGAATTAAATTATTGACAAGCATACCACATCTTCTTATATTCATTCGTTTATTGATGAAGATCTTCATCAAGCCTAAATAAATAAATGATTTTGAAAATGTACTTATTGATAACTATACAACTTTTAATTCTAAATAACTATGTTTATCTAACATAGAATTATTATCAGCAGAGACATATACACACTAAGTCTAAACTCGTTTAAAAACAGACACATTATTATGGTCATATGTATATGTAATAGTGTGTTTTTATGTAAAAAAACCTGTAAATATCCACCACTACTGTTGCCGGCTTTAAAGATCGGCTATCACCAGCTGTTCTCCAGAGCTTTGAATAAACAAATATAAACCAAAACATGTAAATAAAATGCATATTCTTATACAATTATTTTGTATCAATGGTTCTGATTGGATGACAGTTAGCGTAAAATTCTCTATCTCCTTGTCTGTAACTAAGTAAGCCAAAATTTTGAATTGCTGAATGTATTGACATGTAATTTCTACAATAACAAGCCACAAAACTCACATGCTGCACCTAAAATTTTTATTTTTATCAAATTTTATTACATTCTGAAGCGGCACAGAAGCCAGAAAACGCCCGGTGTTTTTGTTTGACGCCGGAAGAATACCTATGACGTCACCTAGTGAAGGGACCAAAGAAGATAACATCTTTTCGCGGATTTTTTTTTAATGAAGATTTTACACTAAAATAATGATTGAAATCTAATTATGAACTTGTTTTGCATTAGAATAGAGATAACTGTATTGTATTTGAAGCTTTGTGGACGTCCATCGTTAGTTTTACTGTCGCAAAAACCCGTTTACTTGTCTCCGCTACGCGTCGCCAGGTAAACTAAATTTGCGACAGTAAAACTACCGATGGACGTCCTTAAAGCTTCAAATACAATACAGTTATCTCTTAATTTATGTGATGCATGTAATTTTTATTTCAACTTTTACGTTTGCATCAGGACGACCTAAAAAGCAAAAACGTTCTTTTTTTGTGGAAAGACATTCGTTACTTCAAACAGAAATCGCATTTATCTTTTATGTTTTTTTTTCGAAGTAAAAGACAGGTTTCTTAAAAAAAAAACCTTTCATACAATCAAATGAACGAAGTATAAGATTCGGGAAGGTCAGGGATTATAACATTTATGTTTTCGTTATTCTGAAAAAATCGAAAATTTACGGTAGTTTATGGTCGATTTGAAGCTTTATCCCTACCTAAAAATCTCAATGAGCTAAAATGCTTTCAGTTTAGTAATCCCTGGTGTATTTATGATGGCTTGGTTTGAAGGGAGAACAGACGAAATATGCTAACTAGTGCTGCTAAAAAACGGCCGTTTTTCCCGAACGTCGCGATCAACACGCTTTCGTAATCGTAAATACTGTAACTGAAGGTGACATTTTTTTTTCGTGGACATATATTACAGTTTGAAACAAAATGCAATCTTCGCTTCATAGATATCTACTTTTATTTGACTTGTATGCCTCCAAAACATTTATTCGGCAGTTTTAAGAAATTTTTTCCCCATATTTTGAACAGTGGCAGATATAACGTCTTTGATGTCGCAATCCCACAGAGTCGCTACATTATATGTTAACCATCGGACTATTCTCAAAGAAATACGGATTTTATTTTGACCATGGTGTATTTTTTGTTGCGTTACTGAGGATATGTTTTGTCCTTTATGAATCCATATTACAAATTTGACTCCAATAGGGATACATTTTGTCCCATAGAAAAATTGGTAGTTTTTATCCGATAAAAGCTTATCATGTCTGTTTTGACAAATGAACTGACTTCTACCTCTCAATGGTACACAGGTTAACAAAGTTCGTCAGTCGTTGTCTTATGTCACATCTTACTGGTTTTATAATTGAAGAATTTGGTGGTATTACAGTTTATATGATATGATAGGTATATGAGGAAACCCAGAATATAGGCAATATATCTATTGCTTGTAAAATATTTAAAAAATGGCTTCACATCTGATAAAAAACAAAAGTAAAATGCAAAAAAAAACTCGATAGAAAACCCCCAAAAAACCAACCCAATTTAGATTTTTTTTTAATGTATTTCTACAATAATGTCGATTTTTTATAGTCTTAGTACACATATGATAAAATCAAATTGCATTTATTCTTTTCCAAGTTCTATAAAAGTAGAGGTTAATGCGTACATTCATTATAGCGAATCACTTATAACAGGTAAAAAATGCGAGATGTTGGATTGCTAAAGGAAAATGACAACTGCAATTTTGAAGCAAGTTTTGTATCATAGCGAAAGTCATATCACTTTTGTATGGATAAAAAAATAGCAACAATTTCTGTATTTATAGTACTTTTAAAGAAAAATGTACTAGTGTCAGTTTTTCCAATATACAAATTACCAAATGATTGACAAAAAATCAAAATGTCCCAGTTAATTTGAAATTTTGCATGGTCTCGATAAGTTTTCATCTTATTTATTAGATATTCCTCATGACAAATCTAATTAACTGTATTTAACATGAATGCGAAAATCGAAAATATATTATTTGCAAGATTCAAGGTAGCCTAGAATGGATACAATTTTCCAATAATTTAACAAAACGTACTGTACTATATCATGCTTTAAAAAAATATAATATCACTAATATCAGGAAGCTTCTTTTGATGCTACAGTTGGTGCAAAATTGTCAGATTGTGTTAAAATTATTCATGGAAAACCTTATTGTGTGTGATAATAAGAAAACTAAACGATAGAAGTTTTAGATAATATATAAAAATTTAGCTCTTATAATTTATGTGCTTTAAGAAAATAAATAGAAAAAAAATATGGTGACGGGGCTCGATCTCTTGGTACACAACAATATAGGCAATTTGAAAACACTTTGAATTATAAAAGTAACATTATTTGAATTATCTCATTTTACATGACAAAAGTTGACAAAAAGTAAATCAAACAAAGTATAGACTGTATGTATAATAAACAGCGACACATTTTTTAACTGAAATATAATTTTTCTTCATTAAGTTGAAATATTTTTCAAATGAATTACATACCTCTTTTGAAATTTGACTATTTCAAAAAATATATAGTCAAGACCATTTTGTTTTTCTAATTTACAATCAAATATGCAGTTTACGATTTGTCTTTAGATTGAACAACAAAAACTCAACAAGTGAAGACAGGTGAATCCCAGAAATAGATACAACGTGGCCATTATATATATACAATGTTTTAGAGAATACCTGACAACCAGCGAAAAATCCATGTGCTAGGAATAAATTTCTATCTCCTAACAATCATCTAGTCAATAACACCATCAAAAAGATAAAACCAGACAAATAATACAGACCGCTTTGTTTAAGAAGTATATTTAAGTAAAATAATCAGTATTAATACAAGCAATTACCAAATGATCATATGAAATACTATAATTCACTATTGGGATTACAATTATTCCAGTATAACAGAGTTAACAGTAAAGCAAAGGAGAAGGTTCACTCATGGCACAAGATGGCCTAAGATATCAACTTAATCATAAAACACCTAAAAGGTCACAATTCGTTTCGTGAATGGGTCTATTTCAAATGCCGTAATGCTAAATAAATCATTTCTTTTCATAAAATAAAAAAATGTGTCCGTTTCGGACATTTTGTCAAAATATGATGGTTTTGTGCAATTTTCAGACCTAAAAGGTTTAGAAAAACCTTGGCCGCCACCTATGATCCGAAATATTTTGAAACCAAAAGATTCAAATTTTTATATAGAACTCTTCAATATAAAAACTTTTTGGATCGTGGATGCCGGCCATGGTTAAATATGCTGAAAACGTCTAAAATTATGGAAAGAAATTACCAAAATTTATCTAAAATACAAATAATGTTTATCTAAGGGGTAATAGCTTCATAAATTATAAAGGAAGGTGCCAACAAAATATATATGTTTGTCTTATTAGTATTATCACAAGTATTTTTATGTGAAATTTTTTGGCCCGATTTAGAAAAATTCAAAAATTTAGGGCCAATTTTACGATTCTTTTACAAGCAAATGACGATCCTTCGAGAAGGACTTTTTTTAAGCACAAAAGTCTACAAAGAATTAAAAAAAAGCATTCTTCCTACAAAGCTGTACCTCGCTTATTTACAACTCTTCAACGGTTTCGGTACTTATTTACAAGTTCTTCAACGGTTTCGGTACTTATTTACAAGTTCTTCAACGGTTTCGGTACTTATTTACAAGTTCTTCAATGGTTCCGGTACTTATTTACAAGTTCTTCCACGGTTTCGGTACTTATTTACAAGCTCTTCAACGGTTTCGGTACTTATTGACAAGCTCTTGAACAGTTTCGGTACTTATTGACAAGCTCTTCAACGGTTTCTGTACTTATTGACAAGCTCTTCAACGGTTTCGGTACTTATTGACAAGCTCTTCAACGGTTTCGGTACTTATTGACAAGCTCTTCAACGGTTTCGGTACTTATTGACAAGCTCTTCAACGGTTTCGGTACTTAAGCTATTCAATGGTTTCGGTACTTATTTACAAGCTTTTCAATGGTTTCGGTACTTATTTACAAGCTTTTCAATGGTTTCGGTACTTATTTACAAGCTCTTCAACGGTTTCGGTACTTATACATCTTCGGATTTCGATTGTTCGGCTTTGAGTGTTCCTGATGAAGGTGAATAAAAAAAAGCGCTTCGGACGCAAGAAATTTTCAAACGTGTTGTGTTCAATTTTTCTACTCGGAAATGACAATTTTACGCAAATGACTGAAATGTCAATGTTAATATATGTTAATGAAAATAATACGTTTCTTGCGTACGACGCACATTTTTTTCA
Source organism: Mytilus galloprovincialis (assembly GCA_037788925.1). Taxonomy (NCBI): domain Eukaryota; kingdom Metazoa; phylum Mollusca; class Bivalvia; order Mytilida; family Mytilidae; genus Mytilus; species Mytilus galloprovincialis. Next base: position 22,204,039 of record CM075332.1, read on the forward strand.
GGTTTTCCTTTCATTAGGAACAAATACATTTGAAAGTCAACAAGAACCTGCTTCAATACGTCAGGAGTAATTGTGGTTAAAAGTGTTATACAGATTTAGCTCAAATGAAATAAAATTAGTATGGTCGATCTTCAGTGCAAACAAAATATGATATGCAAATACTTTACAAATTATCCCACAAAGGTTTATTAAAAAAATCATTAGTATAGATATTTTGATTTTGAATAATAACATTAATTATATGCGTCTGTCACACAAGCTATCTATAAATCAGGTTTAATCCACCATTTTCTACATAAGGAAATGCAAAAAAGAAGTCAGGAATATGACAGTTGTTTTCCATTTGTTTGATATGTTTGAGCATTTGATTTTGCCATTTGATAAGGAATTTTCCGTTTCGAATTTTCCTTGTAGTTTGGTATTTCTGTTATTTTACTTTTTTATAAGTTTAAAATTATATGATGATTGTTTGAAGAAAGATAATGAAACCAATGTGTACAGATTTCAATGGTCATTTGTAAAACGACAGAATCTGTTCTAAATGTTAATTGTTTTTAGAAATAAAAACCCAACAGGGACTTTACTTGTGCAATGTACAAATTATGGACAGAGAATGTTCACTGTTTCCATACAAAAACCATTTACAGTTTCATCGAAATTATGATTTATTTAAAAAATGTATCCTAATTCATATATTATTCGTTTGATTTTCCTCCATGATGCTTGTGGTTGTTTGAAGTCTTTTGTCATTTCTTCAATGCACAATCAAAATCCAATCAATGTCAAACGATCACAAAATTAACATGGGGTTTAAAGTGAAGAGTTTATTTGAGCCGGTAATAGGTTGGTTTATAATTATAATTTAACAATCTGCTATTCATTATCTCTAACATTGTAAATATTATTTCATAAAGTATTATATTTTTTTTATTTATTCAATAATAACATGCTAGCGGTAGAATTATGATCAGATTATTATACAAATTGTTCCTAGACAGCGATTGATAACAGGTGTTATATTCACGTAAAATTAGACATTAAACCGTCTGCATAATGAACAATAGTTTTATCATGTTATTGGTGCAATAAATATATTTACTACACATTATAAAATCAAACATCTCATAGTTTTTATTCAAAACAACTGTATCTTTTAACAGGCTCATACACGTTTGTAGGTTTAAATTCAGTGTTGATTGTTTTTATAAAATTATATTCATTAGTTTTTAATTGTGTTTTGATAACAAAAGGAATATTCAATTATTGAGGGAAGGCTCAAACGAATAAAAATATGTTCCTAGTGTCGCATATTATTTACGAGGGTTATTGAATTGATAATCCAATTATTTTTATTTCAGTTTGGTGACACTTATTTACACTGTGCTGTTAAAGGAGGGCATCCAGAAATAGTCCAATTATTATTAGAAAGAACAGATATAGAACCAAATGAAGTGAATAAGGTATAAAATGTAGTTCTTACTAAGGTTTAAATGTAGTTTTTACCAAGATTGTTTACCCCTGGTTAATAAGACAAAGACAAATATCAAAATAAATGTCTACACAATGTTGCTCATAAAGGAGAGGCGACAGAGATCAAAGCAATATTCAAACTCATAAGTCGAAAACAAACTGACAATGTCATGTCCCAAAAAACCAAAACAAATTACGACAAAACAATCAACAGTTCACAAAATACAATACAAAAATTTTAAGGAAGATCAACAAGAACCCAATCAACAATCGTGGATGATCACAGGTGCACTAAAAGGGTAAGCATACCCTACTCCACTAGTTGTATACGGCGTGTTACTTATGTCAAATATGTACGCAACTTCGCAATCAATGTAAAAATTCAAATGTAAAACGAAGTTATACAGCAAAACAAATCAGAACAAAAAGACTTATGGTAGTCAGCTCACTTGGGCTCAGCTGGTTAAGGCGGATTTTAGAGGAAATTATTCAATCAGTTAAAACACAGTCTCGTTTTTCATTTGCAAAAATGCATTTACAATATATACTGTTTGAACAGCAACTGGTTTTGTTTGGAAGCTTTAGTATTCTACTTATAATTTCTCCTCTTTTCTTACATCTTTATACGTCATATTAGAAATAATAGTGACATCAATGAGTTAGATAGACATTTAACTAACTTACAAGATAAGTTAGTTGAATGAGGATACTCTAAAAATAAAACAGAGAATGTTATTAGAAACGTTAAAAATACCACAAGCAGAAAAACAACTTTATTGAAGGCCGATAGGACAAAGAATGTTCCACTCACTCTCATTACCAAATATAATCCAATGGTAAAAAACCTTAGTAAGGTTATAAGAAAACATTGAAGCAATCTTCAAAAAGACACACAATGTAGTGACATCTTCACCCAAGTGCCTATTATAGCGTATAAACGTAACAAACATATCAAGGAATACCTTGCTAAATCAAGGAAATAGTTGGGAGACTTTTGAGAAGGGACCCATGTTTTAATTGTATAAGTACAAAATCCCGAAACACTGTTAATTATTACCTTAATTATAGGCAACAAACTTTCATATAAATGAAAATAAAAATATGGTGTAAAGTCTTGATATTAATTACATATGTTGGTTGAAGGAACCGCATTTAATTACAAATACTACAATTTGGATAGTCAGAAGACTATTTTATATGGACTTGGATATTAAATATATTTGCTGCAACTCATTTAAAGCCTTCTTCTCTAATGAGAAAGGTAAATACGCTAGATATTCTTACTGGAGGTGTGATTAGATGATTGTAGCTGTTAATTTTCTCCTTGATAATATTTATGTACGTTTCGGAAACAAAGTATATCGACAGGTTGTAGGTATCCCCATGGGCACTAATTGTGCCCCCTTAATATCAGACTTGTTTTTGTACTGTTACGAATCACAGTTTATAACTAAATTCAGTAAAGACCCGTCGAAATTGCATTTAATTGATAAATTCAACAACACTTACCGTTATCTTGATGATGTTTTGTCGTTAAATAATTAAGAATTTTCTCTATATACTGCTGAAATTTACCCCAAGGAACTAACTTTAAATAAATCAAATTTATACGGTAATAACTGTCCTTTCCTGGATTTAGATATTTCGGTTTTAAACAAGAAACTCCATACCAAACTTTACGACCAAAGGGACGATTTTTCATTCCTTATTGTTAATCTTCCTTTGGTACCATCTTACGGTGTTTATATTTCACAGCTCGTTCGCTATGCCCGTGTCTGTTGTGACGTATTTGATTTTAAAGAACGCAATCTATGTATTACTGGTAAATTATTAAACCAGGGAAATCGTTACCATAAATTACTGAAAACCTTTACGAAATTTTTCCATAGATATAAAGATTTGGTTTTGAAGTTTGGTTGTACCTGTAGAAAACTTATTTCAAACGGGATAGCATATCCACATTTTTACGGAAATGTTGTTAACCGTGCCCGAAAATTTAGAAATGATCCATGTAAACTTATCGCTCCTTTAAATAAACTTATTCTTAAAGGTTACCGATTCAACAGTATAATAAGATCAATGAATATTGTTTTTATTGGTATAACATTCATATTTATCAATAAATTAAAAGCAAACTAAATATTACTAGTATGCTATATACATATACACAGTCCTGGGTCTACAATATTTCGATACCTGTAACTTGGCATTGCACAAGGTCATGTTTTTCTCTGACTGTTTATGACGTCTTTACACTAAATCCATTGGATGTTGGATGTGTATGGATTGATAGTTTAGTCTTAGATGCATGATTTTTTTATTAGTTGTTAGTGGCTTTGAACTAGCTGTCAGATAACTGCGAGTACTCTCATATCTGTTCCTACTGCCTTTTTGTTGTCGGGATGTATAAGTACCCGGCCACGTCTACTTGAATTGTTGTCCATCTGATGAGTTAAGCCTTTTTCAACTGATTTGTATAGTTTGTTCTTATGTTGTACTGTTATACCACTGTCCAAGGTTAGGGTGAGGGTTGGGATCCCGCTAACATGTTTAACCCCGCCACATTATTTATGTATGTGCCTGTCCCAAGTCAGTAGCCTGTAATTCAGTGGTTGTCGTTTGTTTATGAGTTACATATTTGTTTTTCGTTCATTTTTTTTATATAAATAAGGCCGTCAGTTCTCTCGTTTGAATTGTTTTACATTGTCATATCGGGGCTGTTATAGAATATAATTACAAAAGAGGGACGAAAGATACCAAAGGGACAGTCAAACTCATAAATCTAAAATAAACTGACAACGCCATGGCTAAAAATGAAAAAGACAAACAGACAAACAATAGTACACATGACACAACATAGAAAACTAAAGAATAAACAACACGAACCCCACCAAAAACTAGGGGTGACCTCAGGTGCTCCGGAAGGGTAAGCAGATCCTGCTTCACACGTGGCACCCGTAGTGTTGCTTATGTGATAACACATGCGGTAAATAGTCTTATTCGATAATAGAATGAAAACGTTCAGATTAAAACTACCACATACTAGTATACCAATTATTCATAACTTGTATCGTTAGAAAGAATCTAATGATTCAAGCTTTGAGATTTGTTTCAAATGTTATAACTATAACCATTTTTTGGTCAATAACTTACAACATATGTATGTATTAGATATTGATCAAAATGTCTTTTGTCTTGACAATCTAGTACCAGTTCTTGAATATGTAATTGAAGATGTTGAATATAGCACACTTAATCAAGTTAAATCACTGATGTGTTTTGTGATTTAGAAATCTTTTTATTTATCAGATAAGAGAACCAGATTTGTGAATATGTTGTCATTCTTAAAAAATAAAATTGAAACACAAATTTTATAATAAATTTTCAGATAGTCTATTTTTGAGAAAATTTCAGAGAAAACATTAGAACTTTGATTATATTTATCTTTTTATGAGAATTATACTATAAATATTTGCTAAAGTATTTGAGCAATAAACAATCAATCAATCAAGGGAGAATTAATACCTCCTTCCTTGATTTCTTTAATGTACGTATCAGAAATATTCGATCATATTAAGCTAAAAAGTTAATACATTTCGTTCGTGTTCGAATTCGTTACATAATGAGATAATATTTAAAATAAAATCATAATAAATGTAACAACTATTTACCATTTCATGAAATAATTTTTCAAGCCATTTTACCAACCATGGTTGTTCCATTAATGTTTTCGGTTTACAAATCATTAATTTTATTGAATTATTATTAAAACAAATGACGGACAAAATCCGCATTTTTGTTTTGTTTTAGAAGTAAAATCACAAAACACCGAACTCCGAGGAAAATTCAAAACGGAAGGTCCCTTATCAAATGGCAAAATCAAAAGCTCAAACATACCAAATGATGAATAACAACTGTCATATTCCTAACTGGGTACAGACATTTTCTTATGTAGAAAACGGTGGATTTAACCTCGTTTTATAGCTAGCTAAATCTCTCACTTGTGTGACAGTCGTCACCAAATATATTTATGTATGCGTGCTCGTAGAAATACTTTGTAAATGCAACTTACACAGAATATAAATGTATGATATCTTTGCAAATAAATCCCTTTGTTTCACTGGTTCTCCGTTAACAATAAACAACACAGGGAGAAATCTTAGCGTCATTGTTGTAGAACAAAAGAAAATTATTTACAACTATTAGTGCAATGCCATATTTGAAGTTACTAAAAAAAAATGAAAAAAAAATATTGCAAATTCTACTGACCATTATTCATGTTGATTTCCTATAAGAATAGGCTTTAGTTTCCAATGGTTTTAATTCGAGTACCACTAATTAGTATTGATTAGACTAAATTTGCGTCTGGTATACAAATTAAAAACCAAGAATAATGCTTTGTCAAATTCATAGTTATGTCTCTGTATATATCCACTTATTTAATTCGAATAATTATCAAATTTAAATTTGTAAAGTCTCTTACTTAATCACTAACTTGCCATGCATTACAATTGTGTATAGTTTGCCTCATTTAAAATATCTAATTTGTTAGTAATACTATTACTTATTATTCCTTTTTTATTTTTGAAGTATTTTGCCACTAACATTACATAATTCAAGTCAGATATAATTTTTCTGTTCGTAAGGTACATCCATATTTAAGGGGTTTATTGTTAAATCGTATTCAATGTATATAGTGTACATTTAACCTTACCTTAAGGATGTTTGCTGCTCAGTTTCAAAATAAATAACTTGTCACTAGTACATATTGATAGGGAATAAATTGAGGTATCAAAAAAGCAAAACAAATGTAGGGGTCAATGTGCTTGTTTTCGAGATATAAGCCATTGAAATTTTGGCGGGAAAATGTTCTCTCTTGATTTTTCGTAGCTTTATCATTGACCAGTTTAAGTTCACAAATACTATTAAAAAATAAATCAATTTTTATAAGACTTTAACAAATGACTTATAATTATACATGTAAAAGATTTATAAAAAGAAAAATGGGGTTTCATGGGGAATTTTGTTTAGGCATTCAAATGGATAAAACCAGAGGATTCCGAAAATCTGACAAAAATTCCAAAACATGACAAGCAGACATCCTTAAGTGTGTCTTACCACATAACAACATTAAGGTTTGTTCATTTCAGCGCTTTTGAATATATAAGAACTGTTAATCTTTACATTTTTATGACTTGATATTTTTTTTTTACACATGGCTGCTGGATTGTAATGATAAGTAGAAAAAAAGGCCCCGTTGTTTAAGATAGAACACGAATCCAACAAGAAAAGCTAGGATATGAATGACTGGTTTGATAGTATAATTTTTAAATCGTGCGAGAAAACCATCAAACTTAATATCAAAACGTTTATATCTTGACGACGCTCTCCACATGGCTACTTTTAAGCTGTCTTGTCATTGTTACGTCGGTTGTAAAAATATTAGTATAAACCATCTTATTATTTCATTGTTTTTTTTTTTTTGGTGTGTAACACTATGTTTAGTGCTATTGATTCGATTATGGTGACCATTTTTGATTTTTGAGGAGAGGGTAAGAACGAACTATAAAATCATTGCAAGCTTTGTCAATTGAGATAGAAATCAAACACAACGCGCCATAATAATTATCAAAGGTACCAGGATTATAATTTAGAACGCCAGACGCGCGTTTCGTCTACATAAGACTCATCAGTGACGCTCATATCAAAATATTTATAAAGCCAAACAAGTACAAAGTTGAAGAGCATTGAGGATCCAAAATTTCAAAAAAGTTGTGCCAAATACGGCTAAGGTAATCTATGCCTGGGATAAGAAAAATCCTTAGTTTTTCGAAAAATTTAAAGTTTTGTAAACAGGAAATTTATAAAAATGACCACATTTTTGATATTCATGTCAACACCAAAATGTTGACTACTGGGCTGGTGATACCCTCGGGGACGAAACGTCCACCAGCAGTGGCATCGACCCAGAGGTGCAAAAAGTTAACAAAGGTACCAGGATTACAATTTAGTACGCTAGACGCGCGTTTCGTCTACATAAAACTCATCAGTGACGCTCATATCAAAATATTTATAAAGCCAAACAAGTACAAAGTTGAAGAGCATTGAGGATCCAAAATTCCCATGTTTTTTTTTGTACAGTAGTTTGTATCTTACTGCAAATTCATTGTTTCAAAGGAATTGTGATTCCTTTAAACGGTTTCTCAGTATATAAATTAATTTATCGTATTGATTGCTAATGGTTAAATGTCATACAATTTTACACCTTTGTAAACTGCTGTTATTATTTCAACCTTTTCATTTCAGAATGGTCACACTCCCTTACACTTAGCTGTTACATATGGACATTTTGACATAGTCCGATTGTTATTAGAAAGATCAGACGTAGACTCAATTAAAGAAAATTGGGTATGGAATGTTGTTACCACAAGGATGGTCGATATTTTAAAAGTAAGATGGTTTGGTTTGGTTGTCAATGAGAAACTATCTACTAGAGACCAAATGATTTAGATGTATGAAATTATAGTTAACAGTATGAAGTTCGACAATGAGCAGAATCTCACCGTTAAGTGAGCTTTAAAAGAACCGGAAATTACTGATTATAATGTCTTGCTCTGTTTTAATTTAAAAAAGATCAACGAATTCAGAAACTATGTTGCATACAGCATTGGCCTCTAAAATAAAGGTGACAAATAAAGAAAATGCTTGAAAACAAAAGATGTAAAATCTGTTGAAAAACCATCTGACCAGGTAATTTATTAATTTTTTTTAAATGCTAGATTCATATATAGTGATATTCCTTTCTGAATTCACATGCCCAACCACTGATAATATATCAAAATTTAACTCTTTGAATATGTTGACATCTCTTACTTTATCACTAAGTTTACATACATTACCATTGTTAAAATGTGCAAAGAATCAAACTGTTTTTAATACTCTTCCCTGTCCCCCTTTCTATTTTTTGAACGATTTTGTTTGACACATTGAATAGTCTGATTTCAATATAGTTTTATGCTTTATATACACCTCGCCAAAAGTTAAGCAACACCTAAATGTTTTTGCTTCTAATTTTTTTTCAACAATTAAATTTGATACTGCTTTGTTTCAATATATTTTGTAAATCTATTGTTAAGCGACTGGTAAAAAATTCAGGCCTGAATTTTATTCCTAGGTACATTAAAAAACGGGTTTACGAAAGCTACATACACGTTTTCTCCATCCAAGTTAAGTGCAATGAAATGTAACTGTAAACCGCAGACTAAATTGTTCCTGTACACCAGCCAAATAACAATTGCTCATTGGTCGGACGAGTGCAGATTCCTCCTACATCATACTGATGGGCACATGCGCGTATGGGGTCCTCGGGATACAAAATACAAGAAACATCGCATCCTTGTAACTACAGCGTTTGGTTGTGGGGGTTTCACAGTTTGGGGATGCTTTGTATTCGACTGAAAAATTGACCTTTATGGGCTGCATAGGACTATAACGGGTTAAACATATCGCGATAAAATCATCCGAGATATCGTTGTGCCACATTTTGACATTTTCTATATGTTTACTTATAAGAACACAAATTCAGTTCATTGTATCAATAGTTTGATAAGTTATGAATTCAGTAAAAAACGATTCTGGAAAATTATTACGTGTTGCTTAACTTTGGGCGAGGTGTACATTAACAAGATATTCATTTTAAAATTGGGTTACCGTGACCACGACAGTATATCATTTAGATTAGTTCATTTCAAAGATTATGCATAAGAACTGTGAAGATTTCAATCTTTATATATTCTTGTTTTACATATAACTGGTGAAAAAAAGATGACTAGAATTAGTCCAATTGTAATAAGAACGAACAAAAATATACCTACGCAAGAAAGATAGGGTATGCCAAGCACTTTGGTGTGATAACTAAGGTTACACTTATACAACATGAACAACGTACCTTGCATTCCGTTTATGAAAGCAATAATAGCCAACAATACAGTCTCATCAATGATCAAAATCCATTTCGTAAAGTAACATATAACAGGCTATAGAATGACAAAATGAAGAAAAAAAACCCTAATAGTCTATTTTATAACAATGCAAATTACGAAGAACAAATTTTACAGACATAGGCAACGACAACCATTGAATTTGATACAAGATAATCTCTTTCTTTGGTATACTCCTTTTCACATTTAATCACGTATGCACTTAGACATCTATCTTGACACCTGTCCATTTTGACATAATTTGAAATCATGTGATTATGATACAACGAATTGATTGTTTGTCTGCTTATTATTTGTGCTTAACCCCACAATCTGTGTGCCAATGGCTGAACAATGGCGGAAGATTCTTGTTTGTGAAGGAATCTAGAGTTAATGGCGAGAACTTCCTAACTACGACAGTCAAAGAACAAATCTGTGTTGATTAAAATGGGACTAAAAAAACCTCGTAATGAGTCTGTTTTTATGAAAAAAAAGTTATTAAATTAATGCTAAGATACAGTTTAAGAGGAATTGTGATGCACACAAAAGATCTCTGTATTCATAAATTAAATTCACGTATTGTTAGCTTAGGTTTCTCAATGGAATTATTTAAATATTGTTCTTTCGTCAGAAACTATGAACATTGCAACCGTTTAATTTCAGTATGGCGACACTCCATTACACTCAGCTGCTGAAAAAGGACATCTCAACATAGTCCAACTATTATTGAAAAAAACAAAGACAGATCCAAATAAAAAAAATCAGGTACATAATGTAGATCTTAATAGGATTGTTGAACTTATATCTCCATTGTGAACTTTCGGAGAAAGTGATATGTAGCGAATCAAACATAATCTAAAGACATAAGCATCTGCGCATTTACACTCAGCTTTCATTGGGGTGGGTGGGAGTGGTTAGGGGATTGATTGAAGAACCACAGAAAATTAATAAGTTAAGTTCATTGTCTATGTTTTGTTCGTATTTAAATTACAGTTTAGAATGATTGTTCATTTGTGAAAAAAATGCATAAACAGCAGCCACAAACTATTTGAATAAAGTCTGGAAATATCAACCCCGATTGATTACAGGCGTGATATTGTTAAAACAACCCATAAATGCAGTTGATTCAACTCATCCAAATTGAACATTTTACTACAGATATAAAATAGTTTCTCATGGTGGCTTAATGCTACAGAAACAGCAGCAAACAAAAATCCAGTTTTTATTTAAGATACTGAAACGACACTTGAAATCAGCAGTTTTGATATCTATGAAGGGTTGAGATCTCACAAACATGTTTAACCCCGCCGCATTTTTGCGCCTGTCCCAAGTCAGGAGCCTCTGGCCTTTGTTAGTCTTGTATTATTTTAATTTTAGTTTCTTGTGTACAATTTGGAAATTAGTATGGCGTTCATTATCACTGGACTAGTATATATTTGTTTAGGGGCCAGCTGAAGGACGCCTCCGGGTGCGGGAATTTCTCGCTACATTGGAGACCTGTTGGTGACCCTTTGCTGTTGTTTTTTATTTGGTCGGGTTGTTGTCTCTTTGACACATTCCCCATTTCCATTCTCAATTTTATTATTTGTCGCTGTCAGTTTTTTTTGTTTTATGAGTTCGAATGTACCTTTGGTATCTTTTGCCTTTATTTTTAAGAACGTTTTGGCAGCATCAATCAACACCGGCCATATTTGTACTTAATAATAATAATAATAATAATAATGAAAGTGATATGCTTGTATCATCAATAAAGACAACAGTAGTTTACTGGTGTTCAAATGCCACAAATCTATTGAAATAAAACAAATCTGGATAACAAACCAAACCCAATGGAAACACATCAACTATAAGAGGAAAACAAAGGAACAACAGGAAAATCGAAGTTCAACAAACACAAACGCCAACACACATAGAAACAAACTATTTGAAAACAACTGTCATATTCCTGAATTGGTACAGGACATTTTAAGAAAAAAATGATGGGTTGAACCTGGTTTCATGGCATACCAAACCTCCCATTTTATGACAATGTTAAAAATTTCGCTAAAACACTTCGTGACAGAAATACAGCACAAACATGCACACACAAGGACATTAATAACAGAGAAACGCACAAAACAAACGAATAAAATAAAAGTCAACATAACATGCAAACCACAGAACAACAACGAACATATTTCATCAACGAAAAACACCACAGGATATCAAAACATCGACGCACTTACGCAACTATCATGCAATATCGAACTTATAAAATTATATTCACAACATTTGGCCAAACAATGTTCATGAGAATGATAGTATGGGAAGGCAATTTTATAACCATTTATACTACAAACGATTAAACATAACAGATTATCCAACTGAAACCATTACCAAAACACAAACATCCAAATAAATCCATTGATGTTGGTTGTACATAACACCGAGACACGCCGCACAGCAATGCATGTTCACATTCAGTATAACATTCATCTTCGTAAAGATGACAAGGATGGTATTGAAAGACAATTTTCTAATTATTCGGACAACAAACGATACGAAATAACACATTCTTAAACCGAAACCTTAACAAAAACAGCAAAAGTAGATACATGAATGTTGGATGTACAATTTTTTACCAGTTTTTATTGGTGTCGGAAGCAGGAGAATCCGACGACCTTCGATAGGAAACCTGACATTCCTAGTCAATTAAGATTGAAGTCGAGAGCACCCCCCACGAGTGGGGTTCGAACTCACTACCTCAGTTTCGGCTGGCTAGTTATTACAGTAGTAACTTCTTTGCCCACTCGGCCACCGAAGCCGTCAACCACAATCTAAGACGTGGTAACAATGTCTAAAGTTAATTTGAACACAGAAACACCGTTTAGATTAACCACTTCGTGATGGTGTCAATAAAATTTACGGAGTGTCATTTTTAATTTTTCTTTCTCAAAACTCCGTTGGATCAGTTTTTGCGTAAGGAGCACACTGCTGTATATGAAGTCAGTAAAGTGTGAACATGCACGAGCATAACGTATCAATTGAGATATGTACACACCACACGACAGAGCAGAGGATATGTTACTGCAGAGAAATGGGAAATTGATAATTGGGAAGTTGAAATTATCCCGTTTGCATATATGTTAGTGTGAAGTGTCAATATTGTGCAAAAAAAAAAGAAGATCAAGGTTTGAAGCAGTCCTTCTTGTATCAGTAGTATCCTTAATCTATAGTTCGCTGGGATATATGAGATGCAGGTAATGACTGAAAAATTTGCTATTCAGTGATAAGACATCAACAAAATATTTGAAAGTAAAATTAAAGAACTTTGCAAGTTTTTTTTTCATTTTGCCCTTTAGAGGGATATGAATGAATTCTGCTTCATACAAGTACAAATATAAGTTGGTCAGAAGGGATGCACAATGAATATCCACTGGAATACCGACTGTTTGTTGGAAAATAAATCCTCCAAACTCAATATTAAATATATTGTCGATTAAAAATTATTATATCTTAACTGTATGTTCGGATAGAATCAGTGTGGGTTGTCATTAAATAAGAATTATAACTCAGTTCATATAAATAAACTCATCATAGATACCAGGATTAAATTAAGTATATACGCCAGACGCGTGTTTCGTCTACGAAAGACTCATCAGTGACGCTCGAATCCAAAAAAGTTGAAAAGGCCAAATAAAGTACGAAGTTGAAGAGCATTGAGGACCAAAATTCCTTAAAGTTTTGCCAAATACAGCTAAGGTAATCTATGCCTGAGGTAGAAAAGCCTTAGTATTTCAAAATAATTCAAAAATGTGTAAACAGTAAATTTATAAATATAACCATATCAATGACAATTCATGTTAGCACAAAAAGTGCTGACTACTGGGCTTGCGATACCCTCGGGGAAATAAATCTCCACCAGCAGTGGCATCGACCCAGTGGTTGTAAATAAACTCATCATAAATACCAGGACTAAATTTAGTATATACGCCAGACGCACGTTTCGTTTACAAAAGACTCATCAGTGACGCTCGAATCCAAAAAAGTTAAAAAGGCCAAATATAGTGCGAAGTTGGAGAGCATTGAGGACCACAATTCCTTAAAGTTTTGCCAAATACAGCTACGGTAATCTATGCCTGAGGTAGAAAAGCCTTAGTATTTCAAAAAGCTAAAAATGTGTAAACAGTAAATTTATAAATATAACCATATCAATGACAATTCATGTCAGTCAATACACAATGACTGGTAAAAATAACTGTTAGTACTATTTTTTCGGGTTTAAATAAGTGTGTTGATAATTCTTCTTTTCCCCCCAAACAATGAATTGGTCAAAAGTCTTGGTTTGTAAGAAAACATATATTTTTAAAATTTGATTCTCAAAAAAAATTAATTTGGTAGATCCACGGAAGACGGAGACACACAAAATATCAGATTTCTTTTTTTATTTCGAGATCACGATAAAACATTACCGTTTTACCGAGATCCCGAAAAAAATATATCGTTATCTCGATAAAAAGAAATTGTTATTTCGAGATCTCGGATTATTATATCGTTATCTCGATTTCTCATATCGAGATCTCGGATTATTATATCGTTATCTCGATTTCTTATATCGAGATCTCGGATTATTATATCGTTATCTCGATTTATTAAAACGAGATCTCGGATTGTTAAATCGTTATGTCGGTTAAATATATCGAGATCTCGATAGAAATATATCGTTATCTCGATAAAACGAAACTGTATTTCTGCATTCGTCATTTTGATGTTATCTAACAAATATTCAAATAAATATCAGAAAAAAAAAATGCAAAGCACTTTGAATTTTTTTTAACTTAATTCTTACATTTATTTAGTTTCGGAAAATAAACTAGTGGATTTCCCTAACTATTTTTAACAGAAATTCCTTGGTTCAAGGTATGGACGACCTGACTACTAAAACACAAATAAATATTAAAATACTCATCGCTACCTTTTTTTATTTTCACAGTACCTTTGCTGTTCTTCATCCCTTATTTATATATATAACATGTCCATTGTGCCGCAATGACCATTAGAGGGGTACAGCAGACCTAAATGCCAAAATACGCGTGAAAATTATGAAAATAGCCAATTGTGAATAATGGAAGGGATATTTTGAATAATGGAATGGACTGCTGCGACCCTTTAGCCCCTAATTACATACATACCTTATACCTCATTCGCAAACTTATTCATAGAAAACAAAAGGCATACAGTCAATATGTTCCGCAACGCTTATTAGAGGAGTAACACAGACCCTTCGGCCCCTTTAAACACTACTTGAAAGCTTATAGAAAGAGGGATAAAATGGTATATAAATAAGTTTTCGAAATAGGTAAAAATGTATAATGTATATATGGAATTAGGGGTTGAAGGGTCGCAACAGTCTATTCCAATATTCAAAATATCCATTCGATTATTCAAAATTGGCTATTTCTTAATTTTCACGTGTATTTTGGCATTTAGGTCCTCGGTAACCTCTCTAATTGTCAATGCAGCACATACTATTTATAACATTTTGCTCCTCTTTTAATAAGCTTTCAAATGGTGTATAAAGATTTCCTTAATTTGTGGCTGACGGGTCGCTGAAGTTCATTCCATTATTTAAAATAAGCTTTTTTCATAATGTTCACCCGTATTTTCTATTTTCAGGTCCTTCGTTACTCCTCTAAGATGCGTTGCGGAAACATATTGACTATATAACTTTTGTTCCTCTATAAATAGGCTTTCGAATGAGATATAATAAAAGCAAAGGTAACGTGAAAATAAAAAAAAAGATAACGTTGAGTATTTTAATACTTATGCTGAGTTCACACGAAATTCGAATACGATTCTCATTAACTAATTCGAATTAGTTTAATTCGCATTCGAAACGTTTTACGTCCTAACGTCAATTCTAATTCGAACTACAATTCGCGTCAAATTCGCCGTACTGTCCAAAGGACGTTAACATTTCTTTCACATTGACAAAAGCGTATTTCAAATGCGAATTGGACAATTCGAATTAGCCAATTCGAATCAATTCGAATTAAAAAAAGAAGAGTGTGTGAACGCGATTAGCGAATTCGATTCGCATTCGATTCGAATTCAATTCGAATTAAATGTCCGTGTAAACGAGGCATTATATATATATGTTTTGGTATTCAGGTCGTTCATACATTGAACAAAGGAATTTCGGTTAAAAATAGTAAGGAAATTCACTAGTTTATTCTCCGAAACTAAATAAATAAATGAATTAAGTTAAAATTTTAAAGAGTGCTTTGCATTTTTTTTTCTGATATTGATTTGAATATTTGTTAGATAACCACAAAATGACGCTTTCAGAAATACAGTTTTGTTTTATTGAGATAACGATATATTTTTATCGAGATCTCGACATATTTAACCGAGAAAACGATTTAATAATCCGAGATCTCGTTTTAAGAAATCGAGATAGCGATATAATAATCCGAGATCTCGATGAAAGAGTTTCGTTTCACCGAGATAACGATATAATAAATCTAGATGACGATATAATAATCCGAGATCTCGATATAATAAATCGAGATAACGATATGATAATCCGCGATCTCGATATAACAATTTCGTTTTATCGAGATAACGATATATTTTTATCGAGATCTCGGTAAAACGGTAATGTTTTATCGTTATCTCGAATTAAAAAAAATATTTTCTAATTTTTTGTGTCTCCCCTTACGGCTTCCGTATATAACTGATGTATAACCAAAATCAGAGACATATAATTTATTCGTCTCTGTCGAAATAAAGGAAGAGGTTAGAAAGTGCTTCAAAATGTAAACAACACCTTTCATATCCGGTACCTTTCGTTTTAACATTCGTAGTTTGAGTTTAAAATCTAGGCAAATAATGTGAATTACCTATAAAGAATAATGTTTAACATACAATACATTTAGGAGGGGACTGTAAAAAAAATGGGGATTGATACACCTTAACAAATGTTGTTACTATATTTCCTATATAAATGTTTTTTTATAATGCATTTAATATAATTTTTATACGTCTCTTATTTAATATAACCTCCATATGGTTTGACAAATGCATAATTTTATTACCATATTTTTATTTTATACATATACAATGAATAAAAACAGAAATTTAACCTGATTATACAAACATATAGAATAACAGTGTATATATTATAGTATATTATTTTGGTGTACCAAAAAATGAAAAATTCGATTATAAACTTGTTTGTCTGCTCAAACTACCTAAAAGGGGCATTAGTTACAGATATATGAAAAGCCTAGTATATTATTTGTTTTGGCTCAATCAGTAATGAAAAACCAATAGTGAAATCATAAGTCCTTTTTAGTAGCCAATAAGGTTCAATTTTGTCAAAAATAAGCAAAAACACATTGATTATGAATTATTCCCTTTTTTATCACTTGTTGTTTTCTTTCATGTAAATATCACCAAGTATTCTACAAATTTAAAGATAATTTTTTTTTCATATTTTTAATCATATACTCCGTGCATGCAACAGCACGTAATCTTCAATTTTAATGAAGCTGTAACTGTATAACAGAAAAAGAAGAAGAAGTGAATAATTCGACTTCATTGAATTCGTATTCATGTGAACTTTAATTAAACCCTATAGTTTGAGATGGATAACACGTGCATTGTATGTGTAAAATTATTTAAAGGAAGAGAATGTCAACATTGAAAGTGAAACAAAGGTAAATCATTTGATTGACTGATTCGATCCACAAACAAACATTCTAATACAAGTAAAAACGATGATAAACATTTATCTGTAATATGAAATTAAATAGACCTAGAATAATTCAACAGCACGTGTTTGCTTAATCTATTTATATCTATATGTATGTTTACATCGCTTATATGGTCATCGGATGACTATAGATGTCAACTCAATAAATAATTAGATGGCGTCTAGACTCAATCACAGGAAACGAAGCTACGTATTTTCATGCTTGTGCCTTGTTTATTGTTTTCTTGTAGACGTTTAATAGTTTGGATAGATGTTTCACATATTTATAAATCAAATATGAGAATTTGATTAGAATCGGTGAGCACGAATTTGACAGCTAGTGCCCCTTTAAGTAAACATAAAAAGACAAAAAATGAACCTGTTCAAAGATAAACTTCGTACACTTTAGGACCTTACCGATATTTACTATTATTTATTTGGAAAAAAATGGTTGTTTCATCTATAGTTATGTCGCCTTATTAATTAACTTTTACAGCCACTGATTATATAAAATTTCAAATTCAAATTATAAAAGGTTCTTTCTACATAGATTAATATTAATATCCATTAATGTTTTGTAATAACTGATTCTTATATAAAATATAAAATTTGTTTTAAATACTTTCTCCACTTTCCATGATTAAATGAATTTAATATTAATGCTTTCAATATTGATTAGTTCAATTGCAATGTAACTTTACTTTAAATATCTAACGACTGTTTTAATAATTTTAACTTAAACATGTCAAAGTCGTGTCTAAATAATTTAATAGTTGATCTTCCTTTAATCAAATTGTGACAAAAGACAGCATATCCTTCGGATCTGTGAATTTCGACGAAATGACTGGTTACATTACAACCTTCACATTTTATGACAGGAACGTTAGTGTACACATGGCTCATAATAACGGAGGACTCGAAATAGTGTATTTTAAAAAGCGTAAAAGAGAAGAAATAAAATTAAAAAAGAAATGAAAATGATAGTTAAAACAAACAAACAAGTCTGATTCAGTCTGTTCCTTTTATAAACTCCGTTCACCGTTAGTTACCCTTTATGCCAATGCAATTGCCTCATAATGGCACGACCCGGTTTAATTTGATCATAAGGGACCTAACCATTTTTATGCTCCTTTGTTTGTTTGTTTGTGTTTAACGCCGCGTGCAGTGCAATTTGGTATAGCATGCGGTTAGTTTGTTGTTTAGAGAAACACGAATAAATTTAGAGAACCACCAATCTTTGTTAATTAAGTCAAACACACCTCATTATGAACATGTTTGAAATATACCAGCTATTAATTTAAGGCAAATCTATAGTTTCAAGGGAACTGAGATGTATTAAAATCGTCTCTGAATTCATAAGTGAATCTAGGTAACTAAGGCTAAAAGATTATTTTGTTTATGACATGATCTCAATAAAGCCGTGTTTTTTATACAGTTAGGTGGAGACCAAACATAACTTAAAGTAAGCGCACGTCAACACCGCGTTAGCTCCAATTTTCTCGATTACTAGTAAACGCGCTTTTACTATAATTACGTTAACGCAGTCCAAACTGACATTTCTAATGTCTATTAAACGCGCGATTAACGTATAGCTAACATCGCTTCCATAGTTGAGTTGTAACGCCCCACAATTGCACACAAACTGGATATAATTTAGTGGTTCTCGATGTATTCACTCCTACTGGTCGGGTAACGCGTATGTCTCTACCCATTTCGAAAAATAGTCCTGAATAACTAGAACATATCTGTCATTACGTTCAGAGAGCGGTAATGGTCCCTTAATGTCCGTAGCAACTCTTTCACTTACAGCACCTACACTATTAGTTTTTATTGGCGCCTTAAATGATTTTTAATGTCTTTCACGTGAACCAAATTGATGACATAGACGGAAACATTCTTTAACATTTCCCCAAACGCCTGACCGATAAAATCATTTTCTTATTCGGCCTAAAATTTTGTTAACTCCCAAAATGTCCAGCTGTAACAGCACTTTGTAAGTGTGTTAGAAGGTTCGTTTTATAGTTATCCTGAACCACTAGCTTTCATGAAAAAAAGTGAAGCAATACAAATACCGATGTCCAAGGAAGACTCAAAACGAAAAGTCCCTTAACAGTAGGCAAAACACATCAAACGAATGGAAAACAACTGTCATATTCCTATCTTGGTGCAGGGATTTTCGTATGTAGGAAATGGTGGATAAAATCTAGTTTTAAAGCTATCTAAACCTTTCACTTGAATGACAGTTTCATCAAATTCCATTATATTGACAACAATGTGTGAACAAAACAAACAGACACTAATTTTTGTTTAATATTGAAAAAATTCGTAATATGTAGTTGTATTATTTATTTATCATATGAATTTATTTTCATTCTCCGCCATACATGTATTGTGTATAATTATTGTATTTATATTTCACTGATGCATTCAAAAAAAATATTGTGAAATTGTATATTCTATAAGCTGTATTGTTTCTGAATAAAGGATTATTATTATTAATGGGTAAACTCAAACATATAATGCATCAATGACGTGATCTCTTCTTATCATTTCTTGTAGTTTCAGAGCTTAAGGATATGCTTTACGGCTTGGTCTCTTGGTATGTTGCACCAATTCATGATCTTTTCTTTTACGGATACTTTTTAGTTTCACATCTTTTCAATACCAAACCTACTATTAAGTGCTGTACATATTGATCCATAATCTTTACGCTTAATCAAATCAATATCGGCTAAAACACTTTGCCCCTTCCAACTCAAAATCAGATATCATTTCAAACTGAATTTTATTATCATCCCAAGGAACAGATCCATCATATTTAGAGGGTCGAACATCTGGCTTTTTCAGATCACATACGCTTAGGTGAATGCGATCCTTGATTACGAAAAGGTTGAAACACAGATTAACTTGATGATCTTTTCGGGGTCACAGCACTTGTAATTCTTCATAAAGATTTTCATACTCATAATTTGAACGCTGAATTTCTCTTTGCGCTTCAATCGTCCTAGGCGTTGAGGTGAAAACACAGTCGAACTTAATTCTTTTCCCGTATACATTGAGAATTTTGGTATAGCACCTCCGAAATAAATTTATCTCTCAAAAGAACACGTTCATTCATTTTCATTCAATTTAATTTCAGATACGTGATTTAGACAAATAAATATTTGATTCCTTTTGCAATTATCCATTCACATAAAATTATCTGAATACTATTATACATCCACAGATGACTACTTGTAAACATACTTTGATAAATTCAATTCTTAATTAAATAAAAACACATCCTTCCTAATAATAGATTTATACCAATCCATGTGATTTTGATAACAAAATTGTAACGTGAACGACGGGGGAGAAACGACAATGACAAAGACAGACGGACATAGCCATACTATGGCAAATAATGTATCATGTGGTAAATCACCTTAACTAAATAATACGGTATATATTTACAAGTTTGTACAATTCCAAACGTAATGAAATGAATACAAACGTACGAACATTACAAACTTTTTATTTCAGTATGGTAACACTATCTTTCACTCTGCTATTAGAGGTGGACAACCTGATATGGTACAATTTTTTTTGGAACAAACAGAGATAGATACAAAAATTGCAGATCGGGTACGAGTTTAGTTCTTAGCAGGATTTTCAATCTTTTTAAAATTAATTGGCTCTGACATGTCCGAATACCATCAATACCTATGTCAAAGAAATGTTGCTTATACAATCAATATACATCTTTTTCAAAAATCTTCATTTTAAAAGAAAAAAAAAAGCGTAATTTAGTAAAAAAAAAAAAAAAAAAAAGTATACGTATAGTCAACTCACTGACACTGACCATTTGCTGACTTGGAAAGAAGCATTTTAAGAGAACCAAAGATAAGTAATTAGTAAACAGTTTTTTTTTGTGTTATTTCGTATCAAATTGATTATCTAAATTTGTAATGATTTCACATTCATCAACAAATGTAAGTACAGCCTCTACTTATCTAATTAAAGTCTGCAGAACGTGACATCGAAGACTGAAGATGTGATGGTATCGTTAAAAAAACATAAACGGAATTATTTAAATTTTCAAAAACAGATCGTTGGAATACTGAAAAAAATAAATAACCATGATATGAAATTGAATGCTTCTTGAAATGGAAAAAAAAAAAAAAAAAACACTGGAAATTTTCAAACTCTAGAAAAACATAGACAAATTTACAATTTCTTATAATACAACCAGTCTGATGAAAATCAACAAATTTTACCAAAACTTCTTTTAACATGTTTAAGGGGGCACGCGCGTATAAACCATTTTTTAATATAGGATTTCGCTATATTTTTCTGTAAATAAACTTTATCATATACTTACAGAAAAATGAGATAAAAAAATAGGATTGTTCATTTAAGCTCACAATCTGCCTCCGAAAGAAGCACACATTTTTATTGATGTCCTTTTTTCTGTTTAACTAATAGGTGAAATAGAGGTAATATCGAAATAAAAAAAGAACAAAATTACAGAAATCACTTAAATTTTACAATTTTAACTTTTTGGTGAAATTTTTGTATCCGCGAGCCACCGTTTAAAGCTCATCTTATCTAATTTTTGGCACAAATTTAAATGGTTGAAAACAAAAAAATAAAATTTTAATACCGATCTTCAAGGATGAATCAAAAATAACATTTTCATAAATACTATAAAATTTGACTTTTTCAACTAACGGAACGAATGGAAAACAAATGTCATAATCATGACTAAGTACAGTTATTTTCCGACGAAAATATTGGATAAACCGTTGTTTAAAGCTCCTACTTCTATGTGATTGATTACAGTTCGTCAAAACGTCATTAGTAATAACAAAATTAAATGTAAAAGAAACCCATTTAATTCATTGTTATTCATTTTCAAAAACTATTTTTTTTCTGTTATATCACCTTCTTAATTCAATCTTGTAAGACTATTTTTTTCTCATTAACTCTACATCGGACACCATCTTAGAAATGTTTGATTGTTCTATCGTTAAATTGCAGTCAAGATAACTGTACATTCCATACCACACCTGTATACTAAAACTATCTGTATTTCCACATCATATTTGAATTAATTGTATTTGTGATTTAGCTTGAATTTAAATGTGGACAAAACATATCCTGTATATTTAGGACGGCAACACTGGTTTAGACATAGCTATTAGAAGACGTGACCTCGAAATAGTGAAATTATTATTGGAAAGATCTGATATAGATGCCAGCCAAAAAAATAAGGTAACGTTTTTAGTTTTATAAGGATTACACATCTTTGTTGAGTCGGATGGCTTGTTTGTTAAATCGCTCGAGACAGCAATCAAACCTCGTATGCATGAAATTTTGCAAATACATTCAAACAGTATATACATATCAGAATAAAAAAGTGAAAGTATTAACAGTTTATCTTGTATTTTTGTCAATCAAATTTTGTACATCTTACGTTATGTCTTCTTTCAGTGACTACATAACTATGAGATGAACTAACATTAACGCAGACCAAAGAAACTAAACGGACATCTTAAGATATTACCAGACATGTTAAGATATTACCAGACATGTTAAGATATTACCGGACATATTAAGATATTACTGGACCATATAAATATTCATAAAAACAGTTCCACACTTTATATAAGAATTTGAAGGTCGATATGATATCTTCTAACACTCATGTTCTACTAAATACAATATAAATTCGACGTATACATCCAGAAAATGTTGATTGTTAACGCTAATTACTTTACGATCAAATAATTTCTTATGGTGATCATCACCTCAAAATAAATGATAAAAATATGATCTATTATTTGTCTCTTCCGGTAGGTCTTTTTCATGAATACATTTAAAAATGGAAACGGGGAATGCGTCTAAGAGTCAACAAACCCACCAAAGAGCAGAAACCGCCAAAGGCTACCAATGGGTTTTCAACATAGCATGAAAATTTCGCAACACGAGGCCAGTTTTAGCTGGCCACTAAATAAAATTGTGTCCGTGTTCTGTGAAAATGGACGTCATATTAAACTCCGAAACAAATGAACCAAAATAAATAAAAAAGATACAAGACTTGCATAGGCCTGAGACTCCTGACTTGGGACAGGGACAAAACTGTAACGGGGTAAAATATCTTTTGTTCGATCTCAACCCCCCTTAACCTCTAGCCGATGTAGAATTGTAAGCTTTTTAGGTGAATTATAATGATTCACGCATAGGGTCTATGCATCTGAAATAAACACACAAGGAGTCTGATGTTCAGTGGTTTTTGTTTGTTTATGTGGTATACAAGTTTTTCTCGTTTATCGTTTTTATATAGATTAGACCGTTGGTTTTCCAGTTTAAATGGTTTTACATTAGTAATTCTTTTGGGCCCCTATAAAGCTTGCTGTTCGAGTTAAAGGCCGTACCTTGACCTAACATACATGTAGTCTACTCTGACAAATTGTTACTTGGACGGAGAGTGGTCTCATTTGCACTCGTACCACATTTTCCCATATGTAATTAGAAGCAATACACCAGTTTAATATACATTTCCAAATTTATTCGGTATTCAAGAGCTTGCAGCTGCTCTCATAATTGATGAAACGTCACCAATGTCTAACGTGTCGTCCTTTATCTAACAAAATTCATCGAAAGATACGATGAAAGAACCTTGTTAATTGATATTCCGTTTCAACTTCATATATATTATATAACGGTCTTGAATTATAGAGTATAGCACTGACGTTGTTTATTATCTTAATCACACATTATAATGGTCTTTTATTTGTTTTTATATATTTTTAATCTTTACTATTCAGTCCATTTTTGGTAATATCCTTTAGGCGTTGCTTATAACTTATACATCCCGCAATTGTTGTCTGTATTGTGTTGTGCTATAGTGATTTTTTCTTTATTTTTTTTCTGATTTTTGCTTATGTGCTTTTACTAAAACCATTTTATCTTTATTTGTTGACATAGTTGTTAGAGTTATAATGTTTAAGATTGTAACACACTGTTATTTGCTTTATACCAATTCATTTACATTTTTACCTATAATATGTCTGTTTATTTTTTTCACACATTGTCAATATAAAGGATTTTTTCAGGCGATTTTCATACAAGTGAGAGGTTTAGCTGGCGATTAAACTAGTGTAAATCCGCAATTATCTAAACAAGGAAGTACCTGTACGAAGTCACGAATATAACAGTTGTTTTTCATTCGTTTGATGTGTTTGGACTTTAGATTTTGCTATTTGATAAAGTAATGCCGTCTTAATTTTCCTTGGAGTTTGCTTTTTTTGTTATTTTACTTTTTTATAAATATAGGCTAAGTGGTAATTCTTATGTGAAATTATCTCAAAACAAAGTCGTTCATTTATTTACCTTGGTATGATATTATGAATATTGCAACCTTTTAATTTCAGTATAATGGTGATACTCCTTTACACATAGCCGTTAGAGATGGATGTTTAAATATAGTCCAATATGTCATGACCAGGACATATATAGATCCAAATGAACAAAATCAGGTATGCAATGTAGTTCTGAAGAGGATTGTAAACCCTTTTGAATTTCGCAAAGGCAATCATTACAATAAGACAATAACAATCAAAACAAAGGAGTACACAGAGACTGACAAAACCAAAGGACATTTACATCAACAGTAATTTATAATAAATGAGAAACAACACGAACTCCACTAAAAACCGGGAGTGAAATCAGGTGCTCCAGAAGGGTAAGTATTTCCTGCACCGTATACGGCACATGTTATGTTATTTCTTTGTTCAGTTCGGTAATGATGGAAGGTTATTATGACTGAGGAAGAATATCAGATATGATTTCACTTTTGTCATAATGGCCAATCAGCTCATGATGGCGACCGTAAAATTGAGTGATGACCTTAATTTGATTGATTCATAGCCCTGTCTTAACAACTTTTGAGAAAACAGTATTCCTCGTTCAACAAAATCAACGTACTTTGAGCTAGCTTTACAGTAACGTACCAAATGAGACACATATACTCCATATGCTTGTGTCGCTGGTATGTTGATACACAGAAATGGAAAGTTGATTATATATAAAAAAAAAAAAAATTGTCGCGTTTTTCATAAATTTTGGTATTAAATGTTTGTCATAAATGTTGACGTTATGTTGCTTTTAACGATTTATACACACCTTTTCAAAATTCATAACCTTCAACGGAGGAAGATATATTGTATCAAAATAAAAACAATGCCGACACATTCGTTTAGCCGGTTAATTCACCCTCAGCTGAGAAAAAAGGATTTTTAAGGAACGGAATAAATCAATAAGTTAATAAAGACCCCTTTATTTGTTTTGTTTTGTTTCGTATTTCAAATGCAAAAAAATAATAAACAATGATTTCCCATTCATGAACAAAGATTCTGTCCATAATTTTCAGCTTTTATTTTTTTTGTCGAATTACGGGTGTATGTTTAACAACTTATTAGATTTTCTATTTAGAAATTCTTCTGTATTTCCAATCCAGACACAGAGTTAGCAAATACTGTCCTCTCCGTCAAATTTTAAGAGTTTTTCGAGTATCAGATTCAGCAACCGACGGCCACTCAACAAAATAAATAACTCTACAAGGAAAACTGCAGAAGCTATCGTTTTTTAGCGAGGGTATACCACACGGACATCACCCTAGCCTCGCCTGTAAAAAGTCCATTCGGAATAAAAGGAAGAAAAAGTATATCAAATCGTAATGGAATAGTGCCATTCGATGTTTAGCAACTGCCGCCTTCAAATTGTTTTCTTTTAAATCAATAATTTCAAAATTTGACTAAACAACATCATTTAAATAGCTAAACTGTTTTAATATCTAAATATTAAGTTACATACTATATTAGATAAGATATTGGAATAATAAATCTCTATATTCCGTTTGTATACTTAATGTTGTTTTTCTCATTTGCAGAAGGTGACAGACATTAAAACTTGGAATCGTTATTTCCAATGCAATAATTTCACATCTCCTTATTTTTACATTTATAGAAAAAGAATATCTCAATCTATTTCATTTAAATAATCGATGTTCTAATATCAAGTACCTTTGATAACTATTTACACCACTGAGTCGATGCCACTGCTGGTGAACGTTTCGGCCCCGAGGATATCACCAGCCCAGTAGTCAGAACCTCCGTATTGACATGAATATCAATTATGTGGTCATTTTTATAAATTTCCTGTTTTCAAAACTGAGGATTTTCTTATCCAGTCATAGATTACCATAGCAGTATTTGGATTTTTTGGGACTTCAATGCTCTTCAACACTTTGTACTTTCTTGGCTTTGTAACTGTTTTGACCTGAGCGTCACTGGTGAGTCTTATGTAGCGCGTCTGGCGTATTAAATTATACTCCTGGTACCTTTGAGAATTAATAACATTCGAAAAATCATATAGGAAAAGTTTATAAGAACTTATTACACATAGTATACGGTTATGATATTTATCACAGCGTTTGGTTTTATGTTACTGAAATGATATTCTTATGAGTTCTACCCTACTGTTTAAATTTTGACGTCATGGTATTAATCTATAATCACATATTCATCAAATACAGTTTCATTTTGCGTAACTCAGCACTAATGTTTACCTGGATGATTCAGGTTTGCGTTCATTATTTACTAAAAATTAAAAATAGATTGTTAAATGATATACATGTAGTAGCTGTTAATTTGGTATTGGTTTTGTGCATTGTTGAAGGCCGTAGGATGACCTTTAGTTGTAACCTCCATCTCATTGGTCTCTAGTCGGGACTTGTCTAATTGGCAATTAGATGTATATGGCTTCTTCCTATTTTCACATTGTCATTGGCAATTTATAACTTTCATATGTTTAGAATATGTTTAGATTTTGAAAACAACACCAGTCCATATACAGTGTACACTTAGAATAGTAATTATTAAAAAGTCAATTGTTCATGAACAATTGAAAGGTCTTTCCTTTTTTGTTTTATTGATAGCCTCCTTAGTTCAAAAGTATATGGTTGCAAAGGACTTTTATGTTCATAATAAATCATTCCTAAGGATAAACATATTACTACCAGTATTAAAAATGTCTTATGTACTATTCATTGTCACTAAAGTTAAAACAGTAAGTGATTGCCAAGGACTTATATGTCGTTGCTAGGGACAAAAATGTCATTTCAAGTATTAAACATTTCATATTCATATTATTCAAAGCCTTCTAAATTTAAAAGTAGATGGTTGATAAGGTGTTTTATGTCGATGCTACGGACTTTGACCTCTGACCTTGACTAACTTTGTAGATCTTATTATGCTGAACATTTTTGCCATTTAAAGTTTCTTTCTATCTCTTACCTCTTTTGAGTTACGGACATGACATGGAAATTAATGGTCTAAATAAATAAATTAAGACGATATGACTTGGCTTTACTGTTTAAGCTATTCATTCGAACTAAAAAGTCTATATGTGATAAGATTAATACTAGTATTCAGCTATACAGATTTTTTGAATATTACTATTGATATCATGTAATTTTAAAAGTATGAAACTAATTATTTTTTTAAACTAGTTTATTGCAACAGCATAGGAGATCCTGTTTTGGTAAAGCGTTTCATGTGAATTTATCGATGTTACTGTAACGTTCAGTGGCATAAACATCAAGTCTAATATCTGATTCATGAGTGGTGAGGTTGATTTTTCGACCGAAATAAAAAGTTAAACATGAAACTAACACAAACAGAGACAAATTCTGACTCGTTCGGAAAATACTGAAGATATTCAATTATAAGTTACTTATGATATTATACTTATTAAGCATGTGGACAATTTAAATTATACATTTAGACATTTCAATTTTAATTATACATTTAGACATTTCAATTTAAAAATATACATTTAGACATTTCAATTTTATTAAACAAATTGTTCTTTTGCAGCATTTAGAAGACTTGAATCAACAACTATAATCTACTTAATTTATAATTCATTTTTACTCCAAACAAAGTTGTATGCGTACTGTATTTTCTAAACTGTATTGTTTATATCAAGAAACAAAGAAATTAAAAAAAAAGATTATAAAACGAGTGGGAATTGTATAGCTTGATGTTGACCAAGGTTAATTATTTAAAAAACTAAAACTGTTCATATATAGTGGTTTATTTTAATACCTTAGTTAACTATAATTATGATAATTGCAACTTTATTCAGGATGGTGACACTCTTTTACACAAGGCTACTAAAGGCGGACATCTTGACATAGTCCAATTTTTATTCGAAAATCCAAGCATTGAACCCACTGAAGTAAATAAGGTATGTAATGTATCAGTAGCATCAACATTTGTTAAATCGGCCACGAAGATCATCTGATTCACCAAATACCATGGGAAATAAGTCCGTAAGTTTCGTATAAGATTGGTTTACGATTTCAGTATTCGGCTTTTTCGTCAACATATTGATGTCATGGTAACAGTGCGACAGTCGTCTGGTCTTTTGTAATCATTGTAAGCTAATCAATAATTGGTTCCAGAAGAAAGGAAAGTTTGCCAGAAATATGTAAATATAGATGTCCAAAATCTGTGACAAACAAGACGATTTCAATTTTGAAATTACAAATTGTCCTTACCTTAATAGCAATATTCAATTCGAACTACATATAGTGTATACATTTCTTAATTAAAACAAATTTAAGAGCGTACATCTGCCACTCGGACTTTGTTAAACGTCATTTGCGTCTTAGCAAAAAAATAATGAATCATTTTTTTTTTCAAAGAATGTCATTCATAGTAAATAAAACAAACTAAAAGTTATCATGGCTATAATTATATACATATGGACATTTGTGACTCAAAAATATGTCGATACATGTATCGTGGCGTTGCACAGCTCATGTTTTTCTCTGATTGTTATTGACACAATCCATTGCATGTTATAAGTGTACTGATTTATATTTTAATCATAGATGCATGATTTTTCATTAAACAGTAAAAGTTCAATGACATGTTAATATTGATATTAAAAGACTATCGAGGAAAAAGAGATATTGAGACCTCCGATCCCGAACAGAGGGAGGGCGGATTTGAACTATCTTTTTTTGTGAGGAGGTTTTTAAATATCAATACTAATTTAATCATTGAACTTTTACTTACTTTCAAACCGTCAAAAACATAAGAAATGAACACAAAAATTAACCACTTGCAGAAGCATAATACCCTAAATTGAACGAGTCTAAATACATTCAACACAAATGATAGTTAAACAGTACTCAGACTGATATAGACAAATAACATTTACTTAATTGCATTGGAAACGGACCGATCAAATGGCAGTACATCATTTAACTATGTATTTATTATAATGTTTGTAGTATTAAAATAACAACTTGGGATATTTTTTTTATAAATTTAAGGGGTAAATTCATGTTTTTGAATTTCAACTTTTGAAAATAACATTTTTTTTATAATAGTAAAAGCTCAATGATAAGTTAATGTTGACATTAAATGACCTCCGAACAAAAAGGGATTTCAGATCCCTGAGCCCGAGTGGATTTGAATAGGCCCTTTTGTGAGGAGGTCTTTAAATGCCAATATTTACCTAATAATTGAACTTTTACAGACTAACACCCACCATTTTTTCTTTAAATGTCCTGTACCAAGTCAGGAAAATGGCCATTGTTATATTATAGTTCGTTTCTGTGTTTGTTACATTTTCATGTTGTTTTTCTGTTGTGTTGTGGTTCTCCTCTTATATTTGATGCGTTTCCCTCAGTTTTAGTTTGTAACCCGAATATGGTTTTTTTCTCATTCGATTTATGAATTTCGAACAGCGGTAACTGCCTTTATTTTGCAAATAGTCAAAAATATATGAAAAGTACACAAAAAGCCTTAATCCCCTGAATTAGACGAGTCACTTTAAATGATTGTTAAACAGTACTCAGAATGATATATACAATTAACAGTTAACAAATTGCAATGGAAACGGACCGATTTAATGAAAGAGCATTTTTTGATTATTTTGTTTTCAATAATTTAAAATAACACCAAATGATAACATTACTGATTAATTGAGGTACATTTACATTTATTAATCAAAATTTTCAAAATACCGATTTATTAATTGATAAACGATGCAATCAAAACTCTATATAGACCTCATTCACCACTGACCAATGAATATTCTACACAGCAACTTATTGTTATATATATTTGATGTTTTTAATCTGTCGGTAATTATGAAAAAGATTTGTAAAGACAAGATTTAAGAAAACAGTGAGTAAACTCTTTCAAAAATTAGACATTTTAACAACTTATTTCAGAACCTCTAATCGAACAGACCTAGATGCATTAGGTCTTTCACAATATTGATAAGGGAAATGCTCGTTTTTTATTATGTAATTTTCCTTCACTACGTTACATGCGAATGCAAAAAAATAATGTTACGACGCAATCAGTCAGATTATTTTTTTCGTCAAAACAGAACACTATATGGTATGGGCGGAGTTGAATTCAAAATACTTTTGTGATCAGAATTCAATTTTATAAAAAAAAAAATCATAACCTCCCCTCCCCTGAAAGTTAAATAGTCGTTCTCTTAACTCCGTTTAACTATTATTTAGTCATGGGGCGTTTTGACCTTATCCGTTTGTCTATGGATCTTTCTACGAAATACGACCTACGAACAAGTTTGAATGATTGAAATGTATAATATAAATAACGACAAAGGTCAATTAAATATTTTCGGAGACCTCAGGTTGTTGTGGGTTAAACGGTTCGAAAAAAACATTTTTATGTCACTTTCATTTCTCTCTACTTATTTGTACTTTATTTTTTTGTATTGCCCTGAATATGTTGATTGACTGTATAATTTTAGATCATTCATCTGTTACAATTGTAATTGATATAAAATATGGGTAGTTTGAAAATTGGTTGCATAAATTGTAGAGGCCTGTCTTCTGATAAAATTAAAAGAAGAGATATATTTAGTAAATGTAGAGAAAATTATGATATGGTCTTCTTGGTAGATACTCACTGTAAAAAAGAACTTGAAAAGTATTGGCAGGCAGAATGGGGTTATAAAATAATATTTGGGTCGCATACCACGAGCAGTAGAGGCGTGGCTATCTTGTTTAGAAGCACTTTTTCTTTTGAAATTTTTGGACAGAAAGTGGATCAAAACGGGAACTATGCAATTCTAGATATAAAAATTTTCAATCATAGAATGACAATAGCAGTGGTATATGGACCCAATGAGGACAAACCAGATTTTTATGAAATACTCCAAAGAGATATTGATAATTTTGGTAATACTTCAGTAATAGTGGGGGGTGATTGGAATTTACCACAAAATTATGATATGGATACTTTAAACTATTTGCATAAAAATAATCATAAAGCTCAAAAAAAGGTTAATGAAATGATGTCAGAAATAGATCTGGTTGATGTTTATAGGGAATTATACCCAGAGAAAAAGAGGTTTTCCTGGAGAGGACCTAACAAGAAGCAGGCAAGACTGGACTACTTCCTTGTCTCATCTGATTTTCAACCACTGATAACCTCGTGTGATATTGGTGTTGCATATAGGTCTGATCACTCACCCGTATCTCTGTCCATTCAATTTAATACAAATGAAAAAGGCAAAGGGACGTGGAAATTTAACAATGCTTTATTATACGACAAAGAATTTATTACTAATACTACAACTTGTATTGCTGATTGTATTGATCAATATAAAATAGTTGATTCTGAAAATAGGGAAGAAATAGAATTTTCCATTTCCGACCAACTGTTTTGGGAAACTTTAAAACTGATGATACGAGGAAAAACAATTTCTTATTCATCTTTTAAAAAGAAAGAACGCAGTAGGGAGGAACAAGAACTAGAAAGTCAATTGAACAATTTGAACAATAATGAAAATATCAATGATAAAAGGGAAGAAATTACACGTATTGAACTTCAGTTAAGGTCGTTAAGAGAATCTAGAATAAAAGGGGCAATAATGAGAGCAAAAGCTAAATGGCAAATTGAAGGGGAGAGAAGTACAAAATATTCCTGTAATCTAGAGAAAAAAAATTATATTGACAAAGTAATACAAAAATTAACTTTAGATAATGGTGAATGCATCACTGATCAAGCAAAAATTCGTGCGGAACAAAAGTTATATTATGAGAATCTATATTCATCTAAGAAAACAATTATAAATAATACACACAGAGCTAATTTCTTTTCTCTTGAAAACCCATTTATCAAAATTCTCTCTGATGAACAAAATATTAATTTAGAGGGGGAACTAAAAAGCTCAGAAATTCATAATGCATTAAAAAATATGAAAAATGGAAAATCTCCTGGTCTGGATGGTTTTACAACTGAGTTTTATAATTTTTTTTGGCACGACATTAATCCTTTCCTACTGCGTTCTTTCAAAGAATCATTTCAAGAAGGTAAATTATCAATTTCACAAACACAAGGTGTTATCACCTGTCTACCCAAAGATGGTAAACCAAAACATTTTCTAAAAAATTGGCGACCTATTTCACTGCTTAATGTAGACTATAAAATAGTACCAACATGTATTGCAAATAGAATTAAAAAAGTCCTTGATCACCTGATTAGTGAAACTCAAACTGGCTTTATGAAAGGCAGATATATTGGTGAGTGTACAAGACTTATATATGACCTCTTGAAAAAAGTAGATGACGAAGATATTCCTGGCTTGCTTGTCTTGTTGGACTTTGAAAAAGCCTTCGACTCTCTTGAGTGGAACTTTATATGTGAAACCTTGAAATTTCTAGGTTTTGGGGACACAATAGTGAAATGGTTCACAACCCTTTACTATAATTCAAAAAGCTGCATTCAAAATAATGGTTATCTTTCTGATTTTTTTGTAATAGAGAGGGGGGTACGACAAGGGGATCCATTGTCTCCCTATCTTTTTATTTTATGTTTGGAACTGCTTAGTGCATCAATAAAATATGACAACAACATAAATGGTATACAGATTAAGAATTCTGAATTTTTACTCAGTCAGTATGCTGATGATTCGACTTTGATCCTGGATGATAGTGAAGAATCTCTCAACAGTGCTCTAGATAAGATAGACTTGTTTTACTCATGCTCTGGTTTGAAGGCTAATTTTGAAAAAACCCAAGTAATATGGATTGGGGCAAAAAGGGGCTGTGGTGAGGAGCTAAACACAAATAAAACAATAATATGGAACCATTCAGGAAATTTCAAACTCCTAGGCATTCAATATTGTTTGTCAAAAGTTGATATATGTGTTGATAATTATTTAGAAAAAATTCAAAAAGTTAAAAATCTTTTAAGTGACTGGACATTTAGAAATATTACTATATATGGGAAAATTGTAGTTGTGAAAACTCTCGCCCTACCAATTCTAATTCAATGTTTTACTGTTTTACCAGATCCATCCCCAGATATATTAAAGCAGTTACAATCTATGCTATACAGATTTGTGTGGGATGGTAAAGGGGACAAAATTAAAAGAAATATACTTATCTCAAATTACGAGGATGGTGGTGTAAAAATGCCACATATTGAATCATTTATAAAATCACTTAAGTTATCCTGGGTTAAAAAAGTTTTAGACCCCACAAATTATTCCTCATGGAAGGTTCTATTGGCAGATCACCTTGAAATGAATGGTGGTGAAAATATGTGGCATTTATCAAAATCAGCACTCAATGAAATTAAAAAAGAATTTAACCCTTTTTGGCAAAATGTAATTTCATCATGGACCTCATTGTGTGAACCTCTGACCACAGCCCCAAGTGATATTTTGTCTCAACCATTGTTTTTAAATGAAAATATTATGATTGATGGAAAAACAGCTTTTTACAAAAAATGGATACAGAATAATGTATTTTTCATAAATGATCTCATTAAGGAAAATGGAGAATTTTACAATTATGATGAATTTATTAGAAATTATAATATAAAAACAACTTTCTTAGATTTCTATGGACTAATCTTGGCACTGCCAAAGGAATGGAAGAATGTTATTCATTCTCAAGTATTTATCAAACTAAATACTGTCAGTCACAAAAATGTTAACGCCATAAAAACAGTTGATAAAGTATCAAAACATTTTTATAAATTTTTTCTAGATAAAATA